>OY728167.1:380917486-385826412 GCA_963277665.1 Viscum album | reverse complement strand
TTTTTGGGTTATGGAAGATTAGTACAATGATCTATGGATGAATAATTGAATGTAGAAGGATTTGAGGCATGTGGTGTGTAAGGGTTCACACAGAATCAAACTGTATTTGAGTTTTCATCCACCGGAGGGCCGAAAACCATAGGACAATGCTAGTTCTAAAAAGTATGGGTAGAAAAGAAGCTGGAACTGAAGTATAATGGCAAGATTTGAGGCATGTATAGTAGATCTATGAATATGAAAAAATCTCGACTTCAAGTCACGTACTGTGATGAACAGATAGTGCGTATCACCTTGGCTACAACAGTTAGGGTTTCAAAAAACTATAAGAATGTCTTGGAGGGTATCCCTCCTAAATTCCATGTAACTCAAACCTGGGTCGACAAGACATGTGGTGGAACACATGGTTAGTACCCCATGTGGGAGTACACATCCAAACACACAGTTGTGTACCCATGTACATGGACACGGGGTAAAGTACATAGACATGGGGTGGATACATTGGCGTGAACAAGAATACAGTTAGGACCCTAGGTGGCATTGAAACACCATGTATATCCATCACACTCCTTATATCCCTACATGGTTAAATATCCATGTACCTCCAAGGACACGTCTAGGTGAAGGAGCGGGAACACTTATCGTGTGAATCCTATATACATTGTGTACCCCTTGGATCCCTTTGAGGAAACGGTTATCTTTCGTATATTCTTTATTTGAAATCATATTTTGGCCTATGATTATCCTATACTGAGTGTGTTTCTATGTAGAACATGATGGTTCCCTCAATTTTGGATTTTAGGATATGATGTGAAATGTATCATGCATGACGCTTATTGCACCTGGAGATAGTAGTTATAATGGGGGATCACCGGGGTGCGGGTCCACTACATATGGAGTGGAACCCCCCCCCCCCATAATTTTGGAAATGATTCCTCTACCTATAGAGTGGAACCCCACTATTAGATAGGGAGAGATTCATCAATAATCAGGATGGATCCCCCTGTCGCACTAGGGTGCGAGTCCTGAACCTATAGAGTGGAACTCCCATCATCATGGGAATGGGTCCTCTACCAACTAAGTAGAACCCCATATCAGATAGGGTGTAAGTCCTCATTCGAGTGGAACCCCATGTCAGCATGGGAATAGGTCCTCTATGATTTCATATAGACTGGAACCCCCTAATGCACTAGGTTATAGGTCCTCTACTTTGATTTTGTTCCCCATCAGTTTTTCATCATAGTGATGAGGCATGGTCCTTTGGAAAATTACTTTTGGGTAGATTCATGTGATAATCAATATATTTGATGGTGTTTTGGAACATTGGTGACTCTTTTTCTTAAGTTATGATATGATATGGAGATCACCTTTCTCTCACTTTTGGACTTATTTTGATTGAACACACACAAATATATATATAAATATGTATCCACACCTTTTTATTTTTTTAATCTATTTTCATGGTATATAAATATGCTCAGTGTATTAAATTTTCATTTTGTATTTATCTTCTCATGGTTGTATGATTTTAATCTCCTCATATAGGTGGAAAATACTTGACGTGTAGTCCCTCTACACACAGTGTTTAGCCCATTTTGTTTAGACAAGGTTTGGGTTGAGCTATTCTATTTCACTACATACTATTTATTATCTATTATCTTTATATTCCAATTGTATCTATTATTTCTCCCATTTATATCTTTGGGCGTCCTACTTATTATGTATATACTCACCCCTATATGGGATTTTCCTACATGTTTCGTGTCCCATGAAGATGACAGATAGGTCAATGGTGATTACATAGGGGCTTTGGGATACTTGGTAGTTTGGACCACGTTCAATGGGCACATCATGGAGATCAGGGGATGGTCTCTCTCAGCATTTTACATTCATGTTTTTTCATGTTGGGACATCTTTCTTGTCCAGTGTGTATTTTTCCACCTTGACTATTTAGTTTTCACTATTGTACTGTTGTACTATCTATAGGTTTTACATCCATGGTTATTCCCCAAGTGTATTTCATCTTTTATTATTCTTTCTCTACACATATTCATCATGATGGATGTGTGTGTGTGTGTGTGGGTATATAAGAAAATTATGCCCCATGTTAGTTATTCATTCAATGCTGGTGGCTAGCCCCTGGCCTATGGAGGTGAGCTTGGGGTAGATGTGGTTCAAGCCCCGACTTGGGTCGGGTCGTGACATAAGTACTCATGTTGAACCCTTTTTTATGTATATTTCAAATTTCATACCAGAATAATAATTATTATTATGATATTATATGTTACATTTTTTATTGAATATAATATTTCAAGATTACATTAAATTTTAATAATAATTACAATATTTCATGTTATAATGTTACAGTATTTCAAGTTAACAATGATTATAATGTTGCATGTTATATTGTAACTACTATGGTTTAGTGTTATAAAAAAAATAATATTTTTTCTTTTGGAATAATTATAATGCTTCTTGATAGTTTCATTATTGAATTTCATAATATGAATGTTTCATGGGTGACCTCTTTGGAAGTTCTCATGTTTCACGGTTTTATGTATTTTTCATTGCCTTTTCCAAGATTTTTTACATTTTAATAAAAAAATAATTTCTTGTAAGTATAAAAATAATAATTATAATATTATACATAACTTTTTAAATGACTATAATATTTCATGGTTACATATAATTTTAGAAATAATTATAATATTATATTTCATAATGTTACCATATTACATGTTAACAATAATTATAATATTCCATGATGTATTGTAACAACTACAGCTTACTTTTATAATAGAAATAATAATTTTTCATGTTTAATACTTATAATATTCGATAATAATTACATTATTCAAACTTAGATTTATAATACAAAATAAATAAAAATATGTAATATTAGAATCCATGATATTAATTTAATATTCTTAACAATAATATCTATGTATTTTTGGGTGTGATCACAGCATCATTAATGCACTAAATCCAATTAGAACATTATAGTTAAGCATGCTTGGGAAAGAGTTGTACTAGGATAGGTGACCTCCTAGGAAGTACTCATGATGCACCCTTTTTTGTGTATATTTTAAATTTCATACCAATATAATAAATATTGTTATGATATTGTATGTAAATGTTTTTATTGAATAAAATATTTCATTATTATAGGGAATTTTATTAATAATTATAATTTTCATTTTATAATGTTATATCATTTTATATTAACAATTATTATAATATTCCATGTTATATTGTAACAACTACGTATTGGTGTTAAAACATTAATAATATTTTTTCATGTTGAATAATTATAATATCTCCCAATAATCATATAGTTGAATTTAATAATATGAATGTTTCGTGGGTGACCTCATGAGAAGTTCTCTTGTTTCACCCTTTTTTGCATTTTTCATTGTATGTTCCCATATTTTTTACATTTAAAAAATAATAATTACATGCAAGTAAAACAATAATAGTTATGTTATTATATGTAAAATTTTTAAATGAATATAATAATTCATGTTTATATATAATTTTATTAATATATATATATACATATATATATATATATTAGGTTCTTGAGGGTATAATTACAAAAAGGGTGCAACTAGAGTGCTTACTAGGAGGTCACCCATATTAGTACTACTCTCTCCCAACCACTCTTAACTATGGAGTTCTAATGGGATCGAGTTTATTAATGCTGATGTGATCATACCCTATAATTTTAGTAATAATTATAATATTTCATATCATAATGTTACCACATATCATGTTAACAATAATTATAATATTTCATGATATATTGAATTATTGAATTTCATAACATGAATGTTTCATGGATGACCTCCTAGTAAGTGCTCTTGTTTCACCCTTTAATTTATTTTACATTGTATTTTCCAAGATTTTTTACATTAAAAATAATTGTATGAAAGTATAATAATAATAGTTGTGATATTTTATGTAAACTTCTTAAATGAATATAATATTTCAGGTTCATATATAATTTTAGTAATAATTAATATATTACATGTCATAATGTTACCAATGTCATGTTAACAATAATTAGAAAAATGTATGAAGTATTTTAACATCTATGATTTTGTGTTATAATAAAAATAATTAACTTTTATGTTGAATAATTATAATATTGGATGGTAGATGTATCAGATAAATATATATTTATAGCAACAGTTGAATAGCAATATGAAATATTTGAATCATTAATATTACTTTCAAATATTTAAAAAGAATGTTTGTGTATTGTAAGTTGTAAGATACTGACCTTTTCTGAAGATGTCTTGAGCTTATTTACAAGTACTCTTTTGCCTTGTCTTGATTTTATATTGTTTGGGTTGTAACTTGGGTTTATTTGGTTGAAATTTGGAAGTTTTCGTATGGGTTTTCGGTAGTGCATGATCGGCGCTTGGTTCTCACAATCCATGTGCCCTACCGAAGAAAACTGTGAAACCCTTGATAGAGAGGGATTTCATGACTAGTGCATGGTTTTTCAAACTATTCCTCCTCTTAGGAGTAATAGTGAACCCCCTAGAAGAGGCACATGGTTTGTAAAATCATGCACCTCTACCCAAGAAACTGTGCGTGTAGGTTTAATTATTCAAAAAAATAGATTAAAAATTCATGAACCTGCCACCTTTACCTAAAGTCAACACAACTCACCCCAAGCTCATTCCTCTCATTTTTTAAGGCTTCCAGATGAATCCCTAGGGATCTTAAACATAGTTCATGATGAATGAAAGGTCTAATTTATGAATATACACCTCTCCTAGTATATGGGTTCTTCCCGATTAGGTTTCTCTCTCCCCTGTCTCTCTTTTCAGATATAAAGTGTATGGTTTTCCTCCTTTGTTGGTGCATTTAGATCTAGGATTGATGGAACATGTTTCCTTTTATCATGGATCTATTTGTTATATCAAGATCTAATTCTTCATTGTGATCTTGGCTGTTCCGCTTCAATTATGGATTTCCATTGGTGAGAAATCATCATCATTTTTGAGGTATGAGGTCTAAATTCAACTACTGTAGTCTTGAATTCCAATTGAGTGTATGTATTATGGAAATTAAATTGGCACATTTGAAAATTTAATCTTGAATTGAATAAATTAATTTATAGAATCATGAAGTTTATTAATTTAGTTTCCATGTGAATATGAGATGAGTTGAACTTGGTTAAATTAAATTGGGAAACAATGATTATGAAATTGGTGTAATTGAATTAATTAATTAATGGAATGTTGTTATTGTGGAATTGATGGGAAATTGGGATTGTATAATTGATCGATTAATGTGATTATGAATTAGTTTAAAATGGGAGTTACGGGATGGTTGAACTGACCTTAATGGGTTATTGGGTTATATGAATATAATATTGTATAATGTTTTAATAGTGAATTTCTCATATTATTCTATGTGATTAAAGTATTGAATTGTGATTTATTTTGATAGTTAGAATGGAATATCATGATGTGAAATTTTATAAGAGTGTTAATGTTGATTATCCTTGATTAATGAGATATATGTGATATATGTGGTATTGATTATTATACAAGTGTGGGGAATAGACTGAGGCTCTAGATGCCCATATGTGATAAATGAGTTCATGATAGTGATTGAGGATCCCAATACCGATATGTGATGTTGTGGTGTGGGACAGGGACTTAGGTTCCAAATACCCATATGAGATAGAGAGTATATTTCTGGGACTGAGGCTTGAAATACCCATTTGTGAGATTGAGGTGTGGGATAGGGACAAAGGCTCCAAATACCCAAACGGTATTAGACATGACTTTCTATGACCTTGAGATTGGAATTGGACTATAGTTACGAATTTCTGTGATGTGAAATATCATGAAATGGATAATGAAATCATATATGTGTTAATGAATTGTGAATTCATTATGTGATATGTTTCACACATCTGCATGGGATGAAGAAGGTATGGATTCTTTGGGTGTCCTCAATAACCCAGGGGTTTAAGAAGGTATTGATTGTGTTAGTTAATATTATGATTATAAAAAAAATTAAATAGAAATATGTAATATTAGAATCATTGATAGTACTTTAAAATATTTAAAAAAATGACTATGTATTATTGGGTGTGATCACACCAGCATTAATGCACTAGATCACATTAGAAACCTATAGTTAAGCATTCATGGTGGAGATTAGTACTCCAATGGGTGACCTCCAAGGAAGTTCTCTTGTTTCACCTTTTTGTGTATACTTCAAATTTTTATTCAAGTATAATATGGATTATTATGTTATTGTATTCAAACTTTTGTATTGAATATAATATTTTAGGATTACAAAGAATTATAGTAATAATTATAATATTCCATGTTATAATGCTACAGTATTGCATGTTAAAAATTATTATAATATTTCATGTTATATTGTAACACCTACATTTTAGTTTTATAACCTAAATAATATTTTTTTCATGTTGAAAAATAATAATATTTCTCAATAATCACATTATTTAATTTCTTAAAATGAATGTTTCAGGGGTGACCTCCTTGGAAGTGCTCGTGTTTCACCCTTTTCTATATTTTTCATTGTATTTTCCCATATTATATAAATTAAAAAAATATCATATAAGTATAAAAATAATAACTATGATATTTTATTTGATCATTTTAAATGGATATAATATTTCATGTCAACATAGAATTTTATAATAATTATAATATTTCATGTCATAAAGTTACAGTATTTTATGTTAACAATTATTATAATATTCCACAATGTATTGTAACAACTATAGTTTAATATTATAATAGAAATATTAATTTCTCAAGTTTAATTATTATAATATAGGAAGATAATTGAATTAGTTAAAATTATATTTATAACAACAATTAAATAAAAAATATGTAATATTAGAATCATTGATAGTACTTTCAAAATACTTAACCAGAATTTCTGTGTATTTTTGGGTGTCATCATGCACAACATAATACACTATATCCCATTAGAAATCTACACATAAGTGTTCTTAGGAAAGAATAGTACAAGGATGGGTGAACTCTTGGGAAGTACTCGTGTTGCACCCTTGTTTGTGTATATTTCAAATTTCATGCCAGCATAATTAATATTATTATGCTATTGTCTAAAAAAATTTTATTGAATATAATATTTCATGATAACAGGAAGTTTTAGTAATAATTATAATACAACATGTTATAATGTTACAATATTTCCTATTAATAATAATTATAATATTTCATCTTATATTGTAACAACTACGGTTTAGTGTTATAACTGAAATAATATTTTTTTATGTTCAATAATTATAATTGTAACATCCCAGGTAAATAAAGAATAAAACATTTTCATATTTCTTAATATCTATGAATTAAATATTAATTTTACTTTAAAAGGTTTGCTATGTTTGATAGCGTACCCGATACGCAACAAAGAGTTTCTTTGAAATCTTACGTTGCACACTAGTAATAAAATAATATTATTTTAAATGGTAGTTAACACGTAGCCGTTGTATTAGAGAGAATGAATATAAATAACTAAAATATGATTGTATATTTTTGTTAAATGTTTTTACATTTATCCAATAAAGGATAAAGTATTAAAATACGAAAAGAATTCAATTTTAGGCATAGATACTCTAATTTTCACTAAAGGTCAACTTATCACCTTTTGATAGAGAACCGTCATTAAATATAGTTTTGGTCACTCTTATACATTCTTTTGGACCAAATCAAATTCCTCTTTAGAATCGGGACATCAAAATTTACTTTGTGTAAATTTTTGGTTTTTTTCCGATAAAGTTCATTTTTTAAAATGAATAGTGAAAAATGTTGTATTTTAATTAAAAACCTCTTTTTAATATAATTTATTTATATGATTATATTATCTTTTGAATTTGTTTTTAAAGTGAAATTAGAATATATTTTTACCATTTAATCCAATAGTGGTCATTGGAATTAATTTCACTTTGAAATTGGACTTAAACTAGTGTCAATCTTTTGATATATATTGTTTCATAAAAACACGCTATTTGTCCTGATAGCGGGAATTAATTATTAAATTAATTTATGTAACTTATATGTTTTGAATTTTGTAAAATAGACATCATTTTTGAATTCCGAATATCAAATATAGCTTAGGGTGATGTTTTGGAATTTTTCTGAAAAACATCAATTTTTGATGAATAGTGTAACCACTAAGTGGTACTTAAAAAACTGTTTTTTTAAATGAAATTTTACCACCTATATGTTTTTAATTTCAAAAATCTGACATACATTGTTGTCATTAATAAGTAAAATGTGGTTCAATGGGATAAAAATAATTTTTGGTGAATAGTAACTTTTAAGTTTTTAATCGCGATTAGAGGTAATTAGTGTAATTTAAGGAAAAAATAATTTTTTAATAATAATAAATGAACTTGACACATGTACTACCCTTATTTGATGTGTCATGGCTGAATAATATAATCCATGGTTCAACTTGGGGACCCCATGGAGCCACTTTGGTAGGAAAATGACATTAATAACTTTTTATTTAATGTTAAAATAAAAATGTCACAAACATGTGTTGTTTTACTAAAAAACTTTTTAAATGGGGTTATAAAAGTAATAATTTTGACTATAAATATTCATTAGAAAGATAAAAATATTTCATACATCATGATATTTTTTATATAATGTTTAGACATTAAATAAATTAAATTATTTATGACACCATGATGATGCAGTGATTACCTCATTATTTAACGAAGTAAATAAAATGAAAAGATAGTGTAAAATCTAAGACCTGCACTTGTAAAAAACCTATTGGATGTGTGGATTTTGAACTCTTATCACCTTATCCTAGAAATATATAATTTTGGGACCTTTAAAATCCAAAAAGATTTTTATAATAAGGTAACCTTTTATAACTTTCCAAGAGTGCCCCTCCTCTCCTCTTATAAAAGGCCCCCAACTCTACCACCTTACCCACACCTCGCATGCCTTTGGCTCAGCCAAAACCTGACCATTTTGTCTCTCCACATCCCTATATTACTCCTATAATCCTCACTTTGGGTATAAGTCTTCCCAAGGAAGCCTTTGAGCTCAAATCAAAAAGAGTTGCCCGTTTTAAAGGTAGTGTCTTCTCTTGTGTTCTTATGTTTTATTTTGCTTCTCCAACACCATAAACTCTTTTTATTTTGTTCTTTTGTAAAAAAACCAGTATCTTCAATATACTAGTATGTTTTTATGAGAAGGATTAGAGCTACACTTACACACACCTTCATCTAATGGTTAAAGAGCATACTGTTTCCGTGGATGGCGAATTTCTGCCTCATGAAACGATGATTGTTCAATATTCTTCTAACACATTCAAAGGTGGCCATTAAGATGACACTATATTTATATATGATATATAATATGTTTATGTTTTCCTTAAGATTCTTTATTTTTCATTTATGGCATACCTTTATGGCTTCCATTATGGGTGTATGCGATATCTTCATTTTAGAAAGTACGGACTACCACCCCCTCAAAGTGATTTGATTCGTTAATGCCATATGTGGGACGTATAAATCATGGAGTTAATGATATTATATATGACATTATACTGGAATTATAATATACCTTTATGTCATTATATTCCATTCCATAAAATACGAAATAGAAATGAAAGTAGAGTTCATGCGTACGTACGGCTTACCGTCTCCATGAACGGTGCATTTCATTTATTACCTCTAAATGTTATGAAATATTATAAATGAATGTATATACTGGATATATATGATATATATGATGTATAAATAATTAATATAACTTTGGATATAATGGATACATGAACAACTTGTAATTGTAAAGAGTTTATTTTTTACTCAAGTACCAATGATCATTAAAACGACCGTTATTAACTTAAATAATTACATAGTGTTAATGACATGGTAATAAGCGATATAAAAGGAAAAATGAACATGAAAAAGGTTCTTAAGCAAGTAGAAATTAACTCAAGTTTACAATTCAGGAGATTAAAGGGAAATCGAGTCACGTCGGACACGAGGTAATGGACTTCGTCTCAATCTCCATTCATTGAGGCATATTTTGTTTTATACACAACTTTCTTTTATACGGTCTATAAACCCCTTTGACTTTTATGCTTATTCAAAAGGAATATTTTTTTATATGATGTATTTTACTAAACGACAAAAGTAATGTTTTTTTGTCATACATATGCGGCGACAACGACTTCTCCACCGTCGTGACCATTATTTGAGTTTCGGCTTCCCTTACAAGCCATAACCTAACTTTTTTAAAAATGAAAAATAAATACCATGTATTAATTTTCTTTTATTTTGGTATTGAAAATGGTTTTCATAATTTTTTTATTATATCAATGTATTGTATTGATATCTTGTGATTGAAATATGGAAATGTTATGTTTCCATTATGCATGTTTTACGTGATACAATTATGTTATGGTTATTATGAATTGTTATGAAGACAGGTGGTTCCGTGACAAACTAAGGGCGGGTGAGCCCGATATAGCTCTCCAATGCATTGGGTAACGCGAAGGAGTTAAACGTTAAGGTTTCTCTGATGAGATTTAGGGAATATACTATGATGGGTATTCCAAAAGTAACCATGAGGGTTAATCCCTATGTAAGAATGTTATGAATGCCTCAAGTTACCTTTATGTCTTATGATTTCTATGATTTATTCATGATTTGATGAGGTATGGTAAAATGCTTATGTTTTATGAGTAAAGTATGATTTCATACATGGACTAATGTTTTCATTTCGTACTTTTACATCCCTTACTGAGCTTTTTATGCTCATCCCAAGTTTTTGAAATGTTTTTCACAGGAATTAATGTGAAATAGGGTCAAGGATGGTATCAAGGAAAAGTCATGCTATCTAAAACATGGAACTAGACACGTTTCTTTTTAAGAGTTTTTATTTTATGGAATCTTAGTAGAAGTGTCTACTTTGTAATCTTTTGAGATGTAATAGTTATGTCCTAATTCTCTAAAACTCTAAACCTGAAAAGATCCTCAATGTGAATTATTAATTTAATTCAATATTAAGTAAGGTTTAAGGTCAGGGCCTTATAGTTGGTATCAGTGGTTGGTTTAGATAAATTTAGGAGTTAGAATTCTATTAAATGATTACCCAAAAATATTTTTTTATGGTCAAGTTGAAATGATCTAGAATTTGAATATTACCATGTTGCTTCATCTAACACATGTTTGTTCAGAATGGTTTTCCACAGAGGAAATAGGGAAGCAGTGCTAGGAAGGCATACATAAAGAAATAACCTTCTGAATCAGCATCTTGAGATGGTCGGAATTGGAACTGAAAAGTTTGTTGCAGTAATGGCACAGTTGACTCAAGCGATAAATGGTGGCGGTATCCATGCACGATATCAGCCAAATCAACTGCAGAGGAACATGTCAGTGGTGGAACATTTCATGAGGAAACATCCCCCATCATTCAGAGGATCATCTGAACCTGTGCTAGCTGAAGGGTGGATTAAAGCACTGGAGAAGATTTTTGATGTCATGGGGTGTTCAGAAAATCAAAAGGTTAGTCTTTTTATTTACCGTTTGGAGGGGGAATCAGATCAGTGGTGGTCGATGGTTAAAAATATCAGGGATGCTGATGAGATTTATGCTCTTTACTCAGAGGAATTCAAAGGTATGTTTCTTGAGAAGTATTTTCCTACGGCTGTTCGATTTACGATGGAAAAAAAATTCCTATAATTGAGGCAATAGGAAGACTCAGTGGCTGCCTATGAAGAAAGGTTCACTCGATTGGCAAGGTATGCTCCAAATTTTATCCAAGACCTTGATAGTAAAATCAATCATTTTTACTCAGGATTAAAGCCAAAATATCGAAGGGCTTTAGCTTCTCGTGAGTTCAAAAGTTATGAAAAGCTTGTTTGATGTGATGAGAAGGTGGAAATGGAGTTTTCTGAAGATCAAGTGTTCTATAACAACCAGCAGAAGAAGAGACCGAGGTGGCAGGAGAATGGAAAGAATTCTTCAAAAAGTTCTAACGGTAAGAAAACTAAGTTTCCAGTTTTTCATAAATGTGGTAAAAGGCATGCTGGGGAATGTCTTCTGAATTCGGGAAAGTGCTACCAATGTGGTAAGATGGGACATAAGGCTCATGATTGTACTGAAAAAGATCAAGGTGATGGTAAGTCCAAATTTGATTTACAGTTAGTGAAATGGTTTAAGTTCAATGAGATGGGTCACTATGCAAACGAGTGTCTGAAAAAGAGCTTGAGTGATGGGAAGCAGTTAGACTACAAGCAGAAAGGGGTGGTGAAATCCTTTGCAACTACTTCAGCAGATGTCGGGTCATCAAATGAAGTTATATCAGGTACTTTTTTTTTCAGATTATACCAATGTGTTTTTTGATTCGGGGTCTACACATTCTTTCATCTCTGAAAACTTTTCCAGTAAAATGGGAATACCATCTCAAGAAATGACTCTTGACCTTGTGGTAAAAACACCTGGGGGAAATGTTTAGGAAAAAAGAATTTATAAGAATATTCCTATCCTTATCCGTGGAAAAAACCTATTTGAAAACATTATTTTTTTACCTCTAGTAGAGTTTGATGTTATCCTGGGTATGGATTGGCTCTCTATTTACCATGCTAAGATTGACTATAGAGCTAAAGAAGTTTATTTCCAGAAAGACTTTCAGTTTGTGTACACGAATGAACCCTTACTGTTGATAACATATCAAGAGGCCGAGAAACTTGTAAAAGATGGAAATGAATGTTACCTTGCACATATCGTTGGAAATAAGGGAACTGTTCAGATTAATGATGTGCCAATGGTAAATGAGTATCCTGATGTTTTTCCTGATGAGTTTCCTGGAATAATACCAGATCGGGAAGTTGAATTTACTGTTGACTTAGTTCCTGATGCTAATCCAATTTCTAAATCCCCTTATTGAATGGATCAAACTGAACTTTTAGAGTTGAAGGAGAAATTGCAAGATTTATTAGAGGAAGGTTTCATTCGACCTAGCACATCACCATGGGGTGCTCCTGTTTTATTTGTTAAAAAGAAATATGGTTCAATGAGACTTTTCATTGATTATAGATCCTTGAATAACATCACTGTTAAGAACAAATATCCTTTTCCTCATATCGATGATTTGTTTGATAAGCTCCAGGGAGCTCAATTTTTTTCAAATATTGACCTGAGATCGGGGTACCATCAGTTGAAGGTAAAGGAAGGTGATATTTTGAAGACCACATTTCATACAAGATATGGCCATTATGAATATGTAGTAATGCCTTTTGGGCTAACCAATGCACCTACTATATTCATGGACTGTATGAATAGAATTTTCCATGAGTTCTTGGATAAGTTTTTGGTTGTTTTCATTGATGATATTTTGGTGTTTTCTAAATGTAAAGAGGATCATTAAAGACATTTAAGGGTTATTTAGAAAACCTTAAAAGAAAATAAATTGTATGGGAAATTCAAAAAGTGTGAGTTTTGGTTGCAACAAATTTCTTTTCTTGGTCATATTGTTTCTAAAGATGGAATAACTATGGATCCTGCAAAAACAAAAGTTGTTGAAGAATGGCCAAGACCCACAAATGTAACTGAGCTTCATAGTTTTCTTGGTTTGGTAGGTTACTACCGAAGGTTTGTTGAAAAATTTTCACAGTTATCTAGTCCAATGACTAAGCTAACTCGGAAGGGTGTTAAGTTTATCTGGACAAAAGAATGTGATGATTGTTTTCAGGAGTTGAAAAGAAGATTGGTGAATGCTCTAGTTTTGGCACTTCCATCCAGGAATGGTGAGTTTGTTGTATATTGTGATGCTTCGTTGAAGGGACTTGGCTATGTCCTTATGCATAATGATCAGTTAATTTCATATGCTTCACGTCAGTTGAAAACTCATGAGGTAAATTACCCTACACATGATTTGGAATTAGCTATTATTGTTTTCGCTTTAAAAATTTGGAGGCATCATTTGTATGGAGTAAAGTGTGAAATATATACCGATCACAAAAGTTTAAAGTATATATTTACTTGAAAAGAATTGAACATGAGATAGAGGAGATGGCTAGAATTAATCAAGGATTATGATTGTAAAATTCCTTACCATCCGGGAAAAGCAAATAAAGTGGCTGATGCTTTGAGTTGAAAAGGTAATGCTTCATTAACAATGTTGCGTTTGGAACGTGATCCTTTGGTTAAAGATTTGATGAAATTTGGCATAAAAGTTGTTGGTGCAGGATGTCCTTCTGTTTTGTTTCAGGTATCAGCGAAATCTTCTCTATCAGATAGAATCAATCAAGCACAAAAGCAAGACAGTGAGTTGCAGAAAAAGGTAGAGCTGGTTTAGAAGGGTAAGTTTTTTGAATTCAACATTGATAATGATTGTGTTTTGAGATTTGCGAAGAGATTGTACGTGACTTGTGATTCACAGTTGAAGAGAGAGTTATTATGTGAAGCTCATAGTTCTCCGTTTTTAGTTCTTCCTGGTAGTACTAATATGTACAGAGATCTGTGGGAATATTACTGGTGGGATGGAATGAAAAGAGATATTGCTGATTTTACTGTGAAGTGTTTGACTTGTAAGCAGGTTAAAGCAGAGCGGTAGTTACCGAAAGGGATGCTTCAGCCTTTACCAGTGCCAGAGTGGAAATGGGAAAATATATCCATGGACTTTGTTGTGGGATTACTGAAGACATCTCGAGGTAATAATGCAATCTAGGTTATCGTTGATCGCTTGAATAAATCTTCTCATTTCCTTCCTATTCGAGATACTTTCTCTCTAGAAAAACTTTCTCGATTGTATCTTAAAGAGATATTTAGGTTTCATTGAGTTCCCCTATCCATTGTATCTAATCATGATCCCAGGTTTACTTCTAACTTTTGTAAAGGCCTTCAGAAGTTGTCGGGTACTGAATTAAATTTTAGTACAGCTTTTCATCCTGAATCAGATGGGCAGTCAGAACGAACAATTCAGACTTTGTAGGATATGTTACGTGTCTGTTCGATGGATTATCAGGGAAGTTGGGACCAACATCTTTCTTTGGTTGAATTTTCATATAATAACAGTTTTCATTCCAGTATACAGATGGCACCGTTTGAGGCATTATATGGGAAGTGGTGTTGAACTCCAGCTTTTTGGGATGAAGTGGGTGAAAGGAAGATGATGGGACCAGAATTGGTAGAAGAGATGGCAGAAAAATTTCAGTTGATTCAGAAACACGTGAGAACAGCTCAGAGATGACAGAAAGGTTATGCAGACAACAGGAGGAAGGATCTATCTTTCGAGGTAGGTGATAATGTTTTTCTCAAAGCTTCACCATGTAAAAGTGTGATGTGACTTGGTAAGAAAGGAAAGTTGAGTCCAAGGTTCATTGGACCATATGAAATTCTAGAGAGAGTTGGATTAGTTGCTTACCGAGTGGCTTTACCTCTGAGTTTATCTCAGGTGCACAATTTTTTTCATGTTTCGATGTTGAGAAAGTATATGCCAGATCCATCTCATGTTTTGAGCCTAGAGGTAGTTTAGTTGGAAAAGAACCTCTCTTATGAAGAACAACCAGTCTAGATTCTTGACTGAAGAGAGCAAGTGTTGCGAAATAAGGTAATTCACCAGGTAAAGGCTTTGTGGAAAACCCATATGGTGGAAGAGGCAACGCGGGAATCTGAAAATGCTATGAGAGATAAATACCCCCACTTATTTTGATAAGTGAATAAAATTGCAAAGACGCAATTCCCAAAAGGGGGGAAGGATGTAACATCCCAGGTAAATAAAGAATAAAACATTTTCATATTTATTAATATTTAAAAATTAAATATTAATTATACTTTAAAGGGGTTTCTATGTTCGATAGCGTGCCCGATATGCAACAAAGAGTTTCTTTGAAAACTTACGTTGCACACTAGTAATAAAATAATATTATTTTAAATGGTATTTAAAATGTAGCCGTTGTATTGGCGGGAATGAATAGAAATAACTAAAATATGATTTTATATGTTTGTTAAATGTTTTTACATTTATCCAATAAAGATAAAGGATTAAAATACAAAAAGAATTCAATTTTAGGCATAGATACTCTAATTTTCACTAATGGTCCACTTATCACCTTTTGATGGAGAACCGTCATTAAATATAGTTTTGGTCACTCTTATACATTCTTTTAGACCAAATTAAATTCTTCTTTAGAATCGGTACATCAAAATTTACTTTGTGTAAATTTTTGGTATTTTTCTGATAAAGTTCATTTTTTTAATGAATAGTGAAAAATGTTGTATTTTAATTCAAATCCTCTTTTTAATATAATTTATTTATATGATTAGATTTTCTTTGAAATTTGTTTTAAGGTAAAATTAGAATATATTTTTACCATTTAATCTAATAGTGGTCGTTGGAATTAATTTTACTTTGAAATTGGACTTAAACTAGTGTCAATCTTTTGATATATATTATTTCATAAAAACACACTATTTGTCCTGACAACGGGAGTTAATTATTAAATTAATTAATGTATCTTAAATGTTTTGAATTTTTTAAAATAGACATAATTTTTGAATTTGGAATATCAAATATATATTAGGGTGAAGTTTTGGAATTTTTCTGAAAAACAACAATTTTTGATGAATAGTGAAACCACTAAGTGGTACTTAAAAAACTATTTTTTTGTTTAAATGAAATTTTACCACCTCTGTGTTTTGAATTTCAAAAATCCGACATAAATGGTTGTCATTAAGAAGTAAAATGTGGTTCAATGGGATTAAAATATTTTTTGGTGAATAGTAAATTTTAAGTTTTTAATCGCGATTAGAGGTAATTAGTGTAATTTAAGGTAAAAATAATGTTTTAATAATATGAAATGAACTCGACACATGTTCTAACCTTATTGGATGTGTCATGGCCGACCACTACAATCCATGGGTCAACTTGGAGACCCCATGGATCCACTTTGGTAGGAAAATGACATTAATAACTTTTTATTTAATGTTAAAATAAAAATGTCACAAACATGTGTTGTTTTACTAAAACCATTTTTAAATGGGTTCATACAAGTCATAATTTTGACTATAAATATTCATTATAAATCTCAAAATATTTCCTAAATCATGATATTTTTTTTATAATTTTTAGACATTAAATAAATTAAATTATTTATGACACCATGATGATACAGCGATTACCTCATTATTTAACGATTTAAATAAAATGAAACGATAATGTAAACTCTAAGACCTAAACTTGTCAAAAACCTATTAGATGGGTGGATTTATAACTCTTATCACCTTATCCTTGAAATATTTAATTATTGGACCATTAAAATCCGAAAATCATTTTATAATAAAGTAACCTTTTATAACTTTCCAAGAGTGTCTCTCCTCTCCTCTTATAAAAGGCCCCCACCTCTACCACCTTACCCACACCTCTCAAGCCTTTGGTTCGGACAAACCCTTCCCATTTTTCCTCTCCACATCCCTCCCTTACTCCTAGAAGCCTCACTTTGGGCAGAAGTCTTCCCAAGTAATTCTATGAGCTCAAATCAAAAAGAGTTACCCGTTTTAAAGGTAGTGTCTTCTCTTGTGTTCTTATGTTTGATTTTGCTTCTCCAACCCCCTAAACTCTTTTTATTCATTTCTTTTGTAACAATGATAGTATCTTCAATATACTAGGATGTTTTTATGAGAATTATTAGAGCTACACTTACACACACCTTCATCTAATGGTTAAAAAGCATATTGTTTTCGTGGATGGTGAATTTCTGCCTCATGAAACGATGATTGTTCAATATTCTTCTAACACCTTCAAAGGTGGCCATTAATATGACACTATATTTTTATATGATATATAATATGTTTATTTTTTCCTTAAGCTTCTGTATTTTTCATTTATGGCATACCTTTATGGCTTCCATTATGGGTATACGCGATATCTTCATTTTAGGAAGTGCGGACTACCGCCCCCTCAAAGTGATTTGATTCGTTAATGCCATATGTGGGATGTATAAAGGATGGAGTTAATGATATTATATATGAAATTATACTGGAATTATAATATACCTTTATTTCATTATTATTCCATTCCATAAAATATGAAATATAAATGAAAGTAGCATTCAAGCATACGTATGGCTTACCGTCTCCATGAACAGTGCATTTCATTTCTTACCTCTAAATGTTATGTAATATTGTAAATTCATGTATATACTGGATATATATGATATATATGATGTATACATAATGAATATAACTCTGGATATAATAGATACATGAACAACTTGTAATTCTAAAGAGTTTATTTTTGACTCAAGTACCAATGATCGTTAAAACGACCGTTATTAACTTAAATAATTACATAGTGTTCATGACATGGTAATAAGTGATATAAAAGGAATAATGAACATTTTAAAATGTTTTTAAGCAAGTATAAATTAACTCAATTTTATTATTCAGGAGATTAAATATCAATCGAGTCACGTCGGACACGAGGTAATGGACTTCGTCTCAATCTCTATTCATTGAGACATATTTTGTTTTATACACAACCTTTTTTTATAAGGATTATAAACCCCTTTTACATTTACGCTTATTCAAAAGGAATATTTTTTTCATAAGAATCATTTTACTAAATGACAAAAGGAATGTTTTTTTGTAGTACGTATGCGGTGACAACGACTTCTCTGCCGCCGTGACCATTATTTGTGTTTCGGCTTCCTCTACAAGCCATAACCTAACTTTTTTTTAAAATGAAAAAATAAATACCATGTATTAATTTTCTTTTATTTTGGTATTGAAAATGGTTTTGATAATGTTTTTATTATATCAATGTGTTGTATTTATATCTTTTGATTGAAATGTTGAAATTTTATGTTTCCTTTATGCATGTTTTAAGTGATACGATTATGTTATGGTTCTTGGGAATTATTATGAAGACGGGTGGTTCCATGATAAACTAAGGGCAGGTGATCCCGATATAGCTCTCCAATGAATTGGGTAACGTTAAGGAGTTAAACATTAAGGTTTCTCTGAAGAGATTTAGGGAATATACTGTGATGGATATTCCAAATGTATCCATGAGGGTTACTCCCTACGTAAGAATGCTATGAATTCCTCAAGTTACCATTATGTCTTATGTTTTCTTTGATTTATTCATGATATGATGAGGTATTTTAAAATGCTTGTGTTTTATGAGTAAAGTATGATTTCATACATGGAATAATGTTTTCATTTCGTACTTTTACATCCCTTACTGAGCTTTTTATGCTCATCCCATGTTTTTGAAATGTTTTTCACCGGACTTAATGTGGAATAGGGTCAAGGATGGGATCAAGGAAAAGTCATTCTATCTAAAACATGGAACTAGACATGTTTCTTTTTAAGAGTTTTTATTTTATGGAAACATAGTAGAAGTGTCTACTTTGTAATCTTTTGAGATGTAATAGTTATGTCCTAATTCTCTAAAACACTAATCCTGAAAAGATCCTCAATGTGAATTATTCATTTAATTCAATATTATGTAAGGTTTAAGGTCAGGGCCTTATAATAATATTTCTTGATATCTACATTATTGAATTTCATTATATGAATGTTTCATGTGTGACGTCCCGGTAAGTTCTCATGTTTCACCCTTTTCTATATTTTTCATTTTATTTTTCTATATTTTTTTACATTTAAAAAAATAAATAATTCCATGTATGTATGAAAATAATTATTATGATATTGTATGTAAACTTTTTAAATGAATATAATATTTCTTATTTAAATAGAATTTTAATAATAATTACAATATTTAATTTCATAATGTTACCATATTTCATGTTAACAATAATTATAATATATCATGACATATTATAATAACTATGGTTTAGTGTTATAATAGAAATAATAATTTTTCATGTTGTATAATTATAACATTGACTGATTATTGAATTAGATAAAGTTATATTTATAACATAAATTAAATAGAAATATGTAATATAAGAATAATTGATAGTAATTTAAAATATATTACAAGAAGATATTTGTATTTTCAGGTTTGATCACACCATCATTATTACACTAAATCCCATTAAAAATCTATAGTTAAGCTTGACTGGGAGAGAGTAGTACTAGGATGTGTGGCCTCATGAGAAGTACTCTTTCTCCACCTTTTTTCATGTTTATTTCAAATTTTATACTGGTATAATAAATATTATTATGATATTATAAGTAAACTTTTGTATTGAATATAATATTTCAGGTTTACAGGGAATTTTTGTAATAATTATAATATTTCTTGTTATAATTTTAAAATATATCATGTTAAAAATTATTTTAATATTGAATTTTATTTTCTAAATACTAAAATTTAGTGTTATAATAGAAATAATATTATTACACATTGAATAAATATAATATTTATTGATAATCACATTATTTAATTTCATAATATGAATGTTTCATGGAAGAAATCTTGCGAAGTGCTCGTATTTCACCCTTTTCTATATTTTTCATTGTATTTTACAAATTTTTTAAATTTTAAAAAATAATGAATTGTATGTATGTATAAAAATATTAATTATGATTTTATATGTATACTTTTTAAATTAATATAATATTTCATGTTCACATAGAATTTTAGTAATAATAATCATATTTTATGTCTTAATGTTACCATGTTTCAGGTTAACCATAATTATAATATTTTATATTATATTTTAACAACTACAGTTTGGTTTTATAATAGAGAAAATAATACTTCAGGTTGAATAATTATAATATTGGCTAATAATTGACTCAAATAATGTTATATATATAAGAATAATTAAATAAAAATATGTAATATTAGAATTATTGATAGTACTTTGAAATATTTAACAACAATGGCTATGTATTATTGAGTGAGATCACACCAGTATTAATGCACTGGATCCCATTAGAACTCTATAGTTATGAATTCTTGGTTGAGTGTAGTACTAGGATTGGTTACCTACTAGTAAGTACTCATGTTTAACCCTTTTGTGGGTATATTTCGAATTTCATTCCATTGTAAAAAATATTATTATGATATTGTATATAAACATTTGTATTGAATATAATATTTAAGGATTACAGGGATTTTTATTATTAATTATAATATTGCATGTTATAATTTTTTTTGAAAAGGTTGGGATGAAGACCCTTTATTGAATGTAAAAGAAGGAGAAAAGAATAAAATGGGGCTAGACAATATGAGACTGTCCTCATCAGTGAATGGTCAAATACCCGGTTTCTCTCTAATATTGACTCTTTTATTGTATTCCTCACCACATAAGGCATTCCAATCAAATTATCGGCTTCCACACCTATTCTTGTGACTTATGTGGTAACTCCCTCTTCTATATGTTCTAACTTGTTGCAAGATCCCTCAATATTAGTATGGTCTGAGGTAGTACCATCATCATTTCATATTTCCCCCTTTTCAAATGTGGCATCCTCAGTTCCACCCATTGCGAGGTCTTCATGTCCCCTGTCTCCAGAAATCAAGATCAAAGGTTTTCATTTAGATGTTGAAATATACCTTAATTGTTTTATTCAAGCACTCCATAGAGGTTTGATTTTATAACCTATAAATTATTTGGGGAACCCAATTACTATCCAGTGTTAGTAGGATGTGTACCTATGTCATTTGTTCATGCTCTTTAGACCTTCCTAGGTTTATATTGAGGTCTAAACATTCTAAAATGAACCATTTGAAAGCCTTATTCATCCACTGAGAGCAAGGATAAAGTCTTATTCATGGAAATCAGAACACAATCCTTATGAACTACCACACTAATAATTGAGGCAGCAGATATATCATTACCTTTGTGATGGACTAATAAATTCGAGTCCTATTCCACAAATGTGACTTGAGCATTGGGTGTCGAATAATCCGTACCAAGTGAGGGTGATCTCATATCACTCCCAAATTTCTTTATATACTCCAATTAAATAGTTTTTTAATCACCATATTGAATCAAATTCTCTTCCTTCTTTTTTTAAATCAAATAGGATAATTAACATTCAATTTTTACTAACCATTTCAATTTCTCGAACAAAGAATTTTTTCCTACATAATCTGATGGTCAGCCACGTCATATATGGAAACATCCTTGAAATAAGTCTCATCCATACTATTCATATTGAAAATTACCTCCAGTGTTTACTAATAAATGTACTCCCTTAATAGAGGTTAAATGTTAACGAGCTCCTTGGATGAGTCTTCCTTTAAAGTGGAGGCCACCATAGGATCCTGTACAAAGCCTGGGGATGTTTTATTTGTGTTTATAATAGTATCTCCCAGGTCAGTTCAATATTTATTTCCCATGATTGTGAAATCGAGTGCTAGATTTTACTCATTTACTATGTTATCCCATAGTTTCTTCATACATATATAAAATTATACATTACTTGAAGTAGGATGCTAAAAATTAACAAAATTGTGATCTAATAGACCCCTCTCAGTTCCACAAGCAGAGATATCCATCATTGCAGTATCATGAGCACCGTAGGATGGAGGATATTGAGTTCTTTTATCATTAAGAAGTGTAGCAGCTAGAACCTAATGTCTAACCCCTAAATTTTTTGCCACAAGCTTTTGATGAACAGAGTTCAAATGGTCCCCAAACTATAAACCACCCTCCAAGTGATTCATCTATGAAACAACCATTTTAATTTGAGCCATGGATTTCAACTGCTTCAGCCTTTTGAAACATGATTTTTCCTCATGTCCACATGCTGAAAAAATTTACATACCTTCAACCACTTGAAGCTCACTGACTCTTTACCAATAGTTATGCAATTCAATATGAAATGAGTAATGTTTTCATACTCAATTCTATGATCAGATTCATCATCATCTGTTGAAAGATATATTGACTCAACAAAGGAATAACAGAGATCAAATTTAACCAAAAAACATGTAAAATATCCAAATCTAGCCATTTTATTCTCCCTATCTATTTTGATAGGAATACTGATTGAAAAAAAGATATCATGAAGAATTTTATGGTTCCAATGAGGCCATTTTGACCTGAATACCTTAACCCACAACCATAACGAAGTATTACCAACCTCCAAGTGATTAAATCACTTATCTCATTCACATATGTGTATTATACCTAGCTTGAGGGAGAACAAATCGAATCCCCAAGCCCTCATCTTCAATTCATCGGATGGGAATAGGGTGTGCTAAAAACCTCAACCCAGCGAGACACATCTCCAGTTGGATAATATCCAAACATCTGAGAGGCGATCTTCAAGATCCCTGATACACCATTGTTTTGATCCTTGTGGAGCAATTACTTGTTCAATGATCGAATTATCACCTAGTTCCAATAATAATTATGATATTGTATGTAATCTACTTAAATTGATATAATATTTCCTGTTTACATATAATTTTAGTAATAAATATAATATTTTATTTCATAATGTTACCATATTTCATTTTAACAATAATTATAATATTTTATTATTTATTGTTACAATTATAGTTTAGTTTTATAATAGAACGAATAATTATTCATGTTGAATAATTATAATATTGGATGATAATTGTGTTATATAAATTTATATTTATAACAACAATTAAATAAAATTATATAATATTAGAATCATTAATATTACTTTAAAATAATTAATGATATTGTAGGTGTATTGTTGGTTGTAATCACACTATCATTAAGACACAATATCCTATTTGAACTATGTAGGTAAGTGTGCTTGGGAGAGGGTAGTACTATGATGGGTGACCTCTTGGGGAGTACTCGTATTGCACCCTTTTATGTATATTTAAAATTTCATGATAGTATAATAAATATTATTATGATATTGTATGTAAACATTTTTATAGAATATAAAATTTCTTGATTATACGACATTTTAGTAATAAATATAATATTGTTTGTTATGATGTTACAATATTTCATGTAATCAATGATTATAATATTTCATGTTATATTGTAACAAAAACAGTTTAGTATTATAATAGAAATAATATTTTTTCCATGTTGAATAATTATAATATTTCTTGAAAATCACATTGTTGAATTTCATAATATGGAGGTTGCATGGGTGACCACCTGATAAGTGCTCATATTTCACCCTTTTATTTATTTTTCATTGTATTTTCACTGGTTTTTTACATTTTAAAAAACAAATAATTTCATGTAAGTATAAAAATAATAATTATTATATTGTATATAAATTTTATAAAAGAATTTAAAATTTAGTTTTTACGTCGAATTTTAGTAATAATTATAATATATCATGCTAGAATGTTACCATATTTCATGTAACAATGATTATAATGTTTCAAGATATATTGTAAGAAATAAAATTTATTGTTTTAATAGAAATAATAATTTTTCATGGTGAATAATTATAATATTGGTTTATAATTTCATTAGATAAAGATATATTTTAAAGAAAAATTAAATAGAAAAATGTAATATTAGAATAATTGATAGTGCTTTTAAAAATTTAACAAGAATGTATGTGTATTATTGGATATGATCTCACCAGCATTAATGCATGACGTACCATTTGAATTATGTAGTTAAGAGTGCTTGGGTGAGAGTAGTATTAGTATGGATAACCTCAAGGGAAGTACTCGTGTTGCACCTTTTTTTTCATATCTCAAATTTCATGACAGTATAATAACTATTATTATGATATTGTACGTAAACCTTTTTATTGAATATAATATTTCCTAATTATAGTGAATTGTAGTAATATTAATAACATTTCATCTTATAATGATAAAATATTTCATATTAAAAATGATTATAATATTGCATGTTATATTGTAACAACTATAGTTTAGTATTATAACAGAAATAATATTTTTCATGTTGAATAATTATATTATTTCACAATAATATATTATTTAATTTCATAATATGAATTTTTCATGGGTGAACTTCTTAGAAGTGCTCGTGTTTCACCCTTTTCTGTATTTTTCATTTTAATTTTCCAAATTTTTAGCATTAAAAAAATCATGTAAGTATAATAATATTTATTATGATATTGTATATATTATTTTTAAATTAATATAATATTTCATGTTTACATAGAACTTTAGTAATAATTATAACATTGAATGTCATAATGATACCATATTTCATGACAAAAATAATTATAATATTTCATGATTTATTGTAACAACTTTGGTTTAGTGATATAATAAAAGTAATAATTTTTCATGTTGAACAATTATACTCAAATGGTTCATCCATTGGTGAGAAACCCATGACCCCAAAATTCATTAGTAAAATAAACGCATTATAAGGATAGAAGTTGCAAGAAAAATAATACATAGATGCCCATCTTAAAGGAGAATCCATGAAAGAGACATTCCATTCAATTATAGCTCCAAAATACCTATGATATCTCTAAAATAGCAATATGTAATATTAGAATCATTGGTAGTACTTTCAAATATTTTACAAGAATGCTTGTGTATTATTGGGTGTGATCACACCAGCATTAATGCACTAGATCCCATAATATTTCTATAGGTAATCATTCTTAGGAGAGAGCAGTACTAGGATGGGTGACCTCCTAGGATGTACTCGTGTCACACATTTTTTTGTGTATATATCAAATTAAATGATAGTATAATAAATATTATTAGGATATTGTATGTAATCATTTGTATTGAATAAAATTTTTCATGATTACAAGGAATTTTTTTAATAATTATAATATTTCATGTTTTAATATTACAATAAT
Organism: Viscum album; assembly: GCA_963277665.1. NCBI lineage: Eukaryota > Viridiplantae > Streptophyta > Magnoliopsida > Santalales > Viscaceae > Viscum > Viscum album. Next base: position 385,800,692 of record OY728167.1, on the reverse strand, counting down.
TCAGGTTCAATATGATTGTCATATTGCATGTTATATAATAATAACTACGATTTAGTGTTATAATGGAAATAATATTTTTTTATACAGAATAATTATAATATTCCTCAATAATCACATTATTGAATTTCATAATATGAATGTTTCAAGGGTGACCTCCTGGGATGTTATCATGTTTACCCCTTTTCTGTATTTTCCATTTTATTTACCTATATTTTTTACACTTTAAAAAACTATAAATTTTATGTAAGTATAATAATAATAATTATGATATTGTATGTAAACATTTTAAATGAATATAATATTTCTTGGCTACATAGTATTTTAATAATAATTAAAATATTTCATGTCATAATGTTATAATATTTCATGTTTACAATAATTATAATATTTCATGGTAAATTTTAATAATTATGGTTTAGTGTTATAGTAGAAATAATAATTTTTCATAATGAATAATTATATTATTGGATGATAATTGCATTAGCTGAAGTTATATATATATATATAACAATAATTAAATAAAAATATGTAATATTAGAATCATTGATAATACTTTCAAGCATTGAAAAATAATTTCTCTGTTTTATTGGGTGTGATCACAACAGCATTAATGCTCCAAATCACATTATAACTGTGTAGTTAATCATGCTTGGGTGGATGGGAGACCTCCTGGGAAGTACTCATGTTGGAACCTTTTTGTGTATATTTCAAATTTGATGACAGTATAATAAAGGCTATTATGATATTATACATAAACTTTTGTATTGAATATAATATTTCATAATTACAGGGAATTTTGGTAATAATTATAGTATTGAATGTTATAATGTTACAATACTTCATGTTAAGAATGATTATAATATTTTAGGTCATATTTTAGCAATTATATTTTAGTTTTATAATAGAATTAATTTTTTTCAGGTTAAATAATTATAATATTTCTTGATAATAATATTATTTAATTTCATAATATGAATGTTTCATGGGTGACCTCTTGGGAAGTGATGTTGTTTAACACTTTTTTGTATTTTTAATTGTATTTTGCCATATTTTTTAAATTTTAAAAAGAAAATAATAGAATGTAGTTATACTAATAACAATTATGATATTTTACTTAAAATTTTTAAAAGAATATAATAATTCTTATTTAGATATAATTTTAGTAATAATTATAATATTTCATGTCATAAAGTTACCATATTTCATGTTAAAAATAATTATAATTTTTCATGACGTATTGTAACAACTACGATGTAGTGTTATAATAGAAGTAATAATTTTTCATGTGGTATAATTATAATATTGGATGATAATTTCATTAATAAAATATATATTTATATCCAAAATTAAATAAAAATATGTAATATTTGAATAAATGATAGTACTTTAAAATATTTAACAAGAATGTTTGTGTATTTTTGGGTTCTATCACCCCAAAATTAATGCTCTAGATCCCATTAGAACTCCACAGTTCTGTAGTTAAGCATGCTTGGGCGAGAGTAGTACTAGGATGGGTGACCTCTTAGTAAGTACTCATATTACACCTTTTCTTTGTGCATTTTTCAAATTTCATGCCAGTATAACAAATATTGTTATGATATTGTACGTAGACTTTGGTATTGAATATAATATTTCATGATTATAGAGAATTTTATCAATAATTATATTATTTCATGTTATAATGTTACAATATATAATGTTAACAACGACTATAATATTACATGTTATATTGTTATAACCATGGTTTAGTGTTATAACAGAAATAATATTTTTTATGTTGAATATTTATTGTATTTTTAGATAATGACAGTATTGAATTTCATAATATTAATGTTTCATTGGTGACCTCTGGGGAAGTGATGGTGTTTCACCCTTTTCTGTATTTTTTATTTTATTTTCCCAAATTTTTTAAATTTTAAAAACCAAATAATTGAATGTAACTATAACAATAATAATTATGACATTGTAGGTAAAATTATTAAATGAATATAATATTTGATGTTTACATATAATTTTTGAGATAATTATAATATTTCATGTCATATTATTTTCATATTTAATGTTAACAATAATTATAATATTTCATTACATATTGTAACAACTACGGTTTTCTATTATAATAGAAATAATAATTTTTCATGTTGAATAATTAAAATATGGGATGAAAATTGACTTTTTTATAAAGTTATTTTTAAAATAATAATTAAATATAAATATTTAATATTAGATTCACTAATATTACTTTAAAATATTTAACAAGAATGTCTATGTTTTATTGGTTGCGATCACACTAACATCAATGCACCATATCCCATTAGAACTCTTTTGTTAAGTGTGCTTGGGTGAGTGTAGTACTATGATGGGTGACCTCCCAGGATGTACTCGTTTTGTACACTTTTTTGTGTGTATATTTAAAATTTCATTCCAGTATAATAAATATTGTTATGATATTGTGCATTTAACTTTTTATTGAATATAATATTTCATTATTAGAGAAAACTTTAGTAATAATTATAATATTTCATGTTATAATGTTACAATATATCATGTTAGTAATGATTATAACATTGCATGTTATATTGTAACAGCTACATTTTATTGTTATAATAGAAATAACATTTTATTGTGTTGAATAATTATAATATTTCTCAATAATAAAATTATTGAATTTCATAATATGAATGATGCAAGGGTGACCTCCTGGGAAGTGATCATTTTTCACCCTTTTCTATATTTTTTATTGTATTTTCCCATATTTTTTTACATGTTAAAAAACAAATAATTACATCTATGTATAATTATTATTATTATTACATTGTGCATAAAATTTTTAAATGAGTATAATATTTCATGTTTAAATAGAATTTTAGTAATAATTATAATATTTCGTGTCACAATGTAACCATATTTCATATTAACAATAATTATAATATTTCATGATGTATTATAACAACTAAAGTTTAGTGTTATAATAGAAATAATAATTTTTCATATTGAATAATTATAATATTTGATTATAATTGCATTAGTTAAATTTATATTTATAACAAATATTAAATATAAATATGTAACATTATAATCACTGATAGTACTTTCAAATATTTAACAAGAATGTTTGTGTATTGTTGGATGTGATGAAACTGAATTTAATGCACCATATTCCATTAGATCTCTAAAGTTAAGTGTGCTTTGAAGAGAGTGGTACTAGGATGGGTGACCTCCTAGGAATTACTCATGTTGTACCCTTTTTTGTGTATATTAAAATTTTCATTCCACTATAAAAATATTATTATGATATTGTACATAAACTTACTTATTGAATATAATGTTTCATAATTACAAGGAATGTTATAAATAATTGTAATATTTCGTGTTATAATGTAATAATATTTCATGTTAACAATTATTATAATATGCCATGTAATAATGTTACAATATTTCATGCTAATAATGATTATAATATTGCATGTTATATTGTAACAACTATAGTTTAGTTTTATAAGAGAAATAATATTTTTTATGGTGAATAATTATATTATTTCACTATAACAACTTTATTGAATTTAATATTATGAATGTTTCATGGGTGAACTCCTGGAAAGTGCTCTTGTTTCAAACTTTTCTATATTTTTCATTGTATTTTCCCAGATTATTTACATTTTAAAAAACAAATAATTACATATAAGTATAAGAAAAATAATTATGACTTTTTATGTAAAATTTTTAAATGAATATAATATTTCATGTTTACATATAACTTTAGAAATAATTATAATATTGTGTGTCATAATGTCATTGTAACATCCCGCCCCTCCGTATTGTCTTAATTCAAGGTGAAATTGCTACTTGGCCTTAGGCGACGTCCCCAAGATGCCAAAGGCTAGAAATAAATGTCAAGGGATTTAATACAGTTAGGGGAATATTTTCCCTTTGAAAATAAAAAACAACCACAAAAAATCATATCATAATCAAAACCACTATATGATTCATGATAATAATGTAATACTACTGAAAGTAATACCAAAAAATAATAATACCATACTACATCGATATCAATATCAGATTACTAAAGAGGAAGACTAAACCACACAGCTCAATGACTCCCAAGATATAACTCTAGAACTCCCAACATCCTCCATGATCTATCTCCAAAAACCAACCCAAAGTATCATGAGGCATCACTAAAGAAATGAGATACTTTTCCTTTACCTTTGTCTTGATAAACAATATCTATAAAAGCACCAACGTACTAATGGTAAGGGTGAGTAATGTAACTATGTTGGTTTTATTCAAATGATTTCCTTACTCATTCCACTAGGATATATCATGTAAGAACATTTATATAAAAACATATATATAAAACAATTTGAAATTGTTTATATCATAATATAAAAAAATTTACATACCAAAACTATATCCAAGTAAATAAACTGAATAACTCTCTCAACCATTTCACATTCATTTTTGGAATACCTAATCCACGATCCACATACACACCCACACATACATACTTGACTGATAGTTCCATACTAATGAGTGGTTTCTCACCCATCCACCAAGTCGTCACTAAGTGTACAATATCCTTGTTCCCCAATGGAAAATGACCCATATCTAGGTTCACATCCCTTGTACCCCAATGGTACAGGCCCCTTATTTAGGGTCACGTCGAAAGCATGAACTTACACCAACCAGTGTATTCCAAAACCATGTCAAACCAACCCTTTCAATGCATTTCAACAAAACCTCCCTTTTATTGAAAACATTTCAATCAATATATTTCCATGAATCAAAACCAATCCATATTTTAAAAAATCATTTTAAAATCATGAAAACAAACAACTTTTCACAACAAGAAATTTTGAAAATTATAGAGACCATCACTAAATATAGTTTCTACCATGATTTGTACATTGATTTCACAATAAATTTTAAGAAAAAACAATATATTTTAAACTAATCCTTGAATTTATAATAAGTGGAGTCGACAGTGAATACACATACTTTGGAAACAATGACAAAAACGAAGAACTAGATGAATTCTTCAACAAAACTTGGTTGAATCTCCAAAAATCCACCTCATATCTTGTAACCTAAAGATAAAACAACCATATATCATTATTATTGTCATAAATTATTAGAGATCTATCCCAAAAAGACTAGATCTTTGAATCTATGATAAGGAAGAAGAATAGTTCTAAGGAAATCCACCAAGAACGGAGACTTAACAAGCAATATGGAATTCAAAACACCTAGATTTACCAATGGATCACTCCTGGATCGAAGGGGAAACTCTCCATATCATTTGGGAAGAGGAAAAATTGAGTTAGGGTAGAAATAAGTGAAAAAAGTTTTTTAGGGTAAAAATTAGTGAGATTCACTTTTTTAGGGTTTAACATTTAAACATGCATGGTTGGGTCACATGGTCAGGAAAACTATGCACTAACCATGCACCAAAAACTACATCCAAACACCCTTCGCATAGTTGGCTCACACGATTAGAAAAGCTATTCGCCAACATTGCTTTTCCTCTATTCCACTTATCATGGTTACTCCAGAGTGCGTACATGGATTTTACGAACTGTGCACCTAACCATACTCCTACCCAATAGCCTCTATTACACTTTTCATGGTTTCTTAAATGTGTGGCACATTTTCTATGAACTGTGATCAAACCATTCACCACCATAAAATCCCAAAAATTAGGCCAAATGTTTTCTAAACCCTCCCAAAATTCACCCAAAACATTAGATATTTAAAATAAACAACTAAAGGGTTACATACATGAAACTAGAGGTGGTACATTCTCCCCACCACTAGAATTTCCAACCCTAGAAAGTAGAAAACTGAAATTTTCCTAAAATAATTTGGGCCATTGCTCGTCTATTTCTTTCTCCCATTCCCAAGAATCCTCGTGAATCCAACCATGTTTCCAAAAAAACCACACTAGACCAATGATTTTCCCATGACATACTTTCTCTTTACTATCCATAATCTAAACTGACATATGAATTAATGAACCATCTGGATCTAGGTCAACGTGATCCGATCGAATCACATGGTCAAGATTAGGATGATACGTTTTCAATAATTATACATGAAACACAATGTATACTTGATAGCTCCACTAGGTTAAATACCCTAAGATGGGGGGTGAATCAAGGTATGAAAAATTAAAACAACTTCCCCTTTGGATCATCTTTCGTTGTTAAAAAACATAATTATCTCTTTTCACTATAGAAATTTATGAACAAAAATGAAATCATGCATAAGACAAAACAATTTTACTTGGTTAAAACTCACTAGGATAAATCCATGGAGCATAAAATGAAATGTTCCAATGGTCCAAACCCCCTAAGGCTCACTGCCAAATTACAAGGTTCTTGCTAGATCACTTCTATGTGTAGGCTCATTTCCTTTACACGGTATATGGTCAGGTCACTACATTCCCAAGGGTCACTCCATGAGTCTGTCTCTCTGGAACACTACCAGTGGAAAGGATCATTGTGTTCCTATTCCTTTTCTAACTTCTCTGGAAAGGATCCACTCACGGTTTATAGACTTGTAGGTCCCTTAAGTTTCATGAATACATGCATCCTTAACTGTATATAGATGTTCTGTTAAAGTTTTTTTTTCACCCATAGATGAAATCCTATTTTCCAAATATTGTTAGTTTTTGGAAATTACTTTTGAAAACTATTTTATTCCCTTTTCATACTTCCTTTATTTTTCATTGAACCACCTTGAATCATCTGCAAACATCTTTGTACTGTATGCCGTGAGTGATTCATGGACCAATTCTTCTTTTGCAGGATGCCTCTTCTTTTGTAGACCATTTCCACTGCCACAAACCTCCTTTTCCTCCTCCTGTTTCTGCAGACCATATTCCTTTCATGGACCTATGCTACTTATATGGACCATCTTCTTTTGCGAGCTACGGAGCCCAACAAAACCTTCTTTTGTGGAATTATTTCCACGAACTTCTTCACCCTTCATAAAATCCTCCCTCATGAACCAATTTAGAGTTTTCAAAATTCATTCTGGAGTGATGACATATTCTAATGAAATTCTCTCTACATAATCATCTGATTAGGGGGTCCTTATATAGGAAAATCCCGCTAATCTGAATAAACCAAATCTTCAATGTGGTACAACCTTCACCATGTACTGTTTTATATAGTTTTCATAGTTCCTTTATCCCTTTATGGTTCATGATTTCATCCAAAAATGACACCCTTTAAGGATCCTCAAATCACTGCCTCTTTCCACAAACATCATTCCTCCCATGAAATTAAAGCCTCCTGTGAACAAGAAGCCTTTCGCGGACTATTTTTGCTACACAATCTGTGTGGCACCTTTTGTGGTCTGCATAGCACTGCTATACAGAAATAATCCTTTTCTGATTTCCCTATGTTGTTTTTCGTACTTCCTTTTTTAGTCCATAAACTATAAACCCCTTTGCAGAAAACCTTCCTTTTACAAAAACAAAACTCCTGATTTTGAGGCCCAAAAATTTGGCAAACACTAGGAAACTATGCCACCATAAAAAATTGCTTCGGAAATCACCAACCATACTTATTCATAGTAATTTTAATTTTTCAAAAAACAAAATCAACCAAAAAACCCCAAGATGGAACCTTGATGGATTTTTCCCAACAATATCACCATATGGGTTTGTTGACAACTCTTCACATTTTGGTGCCTAATTGAAGCTTATTCCATCATCTACTAACATTCTCTTCATGTGATTTAGATATCAATAAATGATTTACTCAACACACACTCTTATCCTACATGATCCATTCTCAGTGTGAGAAATACGAGTATAATTAAAATTTCATCAATGAATCACTTCACTTCATTTAAAAAACACTCATATGATTTTATCACGAACCTCAACTATCGTGATATATAACCTTTGATCGATAACATTTAGAATCATCAGATTTAATACTCCCCCTATCTCACTACTCCATATATAAGCTTATCCCCGTGTATTGACTAAGAAATTTTCTCCCTTCTATAGCCACAGTTTCTCCCCCTATGTTAACAAAACTAATGTTCATTTCATTTTGGTCTCAAATAGGGTAAACAAAACAAATCATCACATTCGAGAAAAAACACCATATCTTGGGGAGACAAGGTCCCATGTCCACACCTTTTAAGTTTGGGGAGTCTAATGAACTCCCAGAGACTGTCGAGGTAATTCAAATTCTTTTTTTGTGTAAGGCCTCGGTCAGAATGTATATAACCTATAGTTTTGTAGGCACATACTCCAACTTCAAAATCCCTTTCTCCACCTTCTCCATGATAAAATTATACTTTTTTCAGTGTTTTTTCCCTTGGGTTATGGAATGTATTTTTGATAAGATGTATATAACTTGAATTATCTCAATGGATTCTGATCGGATACTTCACTTCAACTCCCATATCATCAAGATATTGCTTCATCAACACTAATTGTGTGCATGCTTTAATGGCAACAATATATTCAGCTTCTGCGGTGATCGATGAAGTAAAATCTTTTTTCTTTCTTATCAAAGAAATAAAAAATTCTCCAAGATAGAATGAACCACCTGATGTTTAATTTCTATCATAAACTGATCCAGCCCAATAACTCTTGATAAGATTTTTCATTGTACAACAAACCAAAATCCATCGTTCCCTTTATATACTGAAGTATTCTTTTCACTGCATGAATTTGGATTTACATGGGATTTCTTTGATACCACACTTCTTAACATGTGTAAAAAATAATATCTGGTCGTGTCACTGTTAAGTACAATAAGCTTTCAATGATCTACCTATATTCAGTGACACTAACCGCTTTGCCTTCATCATCCCATTCGGCCCATCATCATCCCATGACAGTTTTATCTGATTAGCCACTAGATTCACCATATCCTTATAATTATCCATTCCAAATATTCTCAAAATATTCTTGGCATGTTTTAATTAATAAATGAATGTGACATTAATTCCTTGCATCACACGTAAACCAAGGAAAAACATCAGTTCACCAATCATTGACATTTCAAATTAAAATTTCTTGAATTCCAAAAATTTATTGCACTAAGATTCATGTGATACACTAATGATTATGTCATTGACATATACTAGCACTATCATCCTTTTATTATTAATATTGTTGACATAGATGTTATAATCAACTCTTCCATGCAAAAAATCAAGATTCTTCAAAAACTGATCTAGCCTTGAATACCATACTCTTGGTGCTTACATGAAACCCATATAGTGCCTTTATCAGCAAAAAAGACTCTATTCTAATGTTATTGAATTATAAAATCATCTGTATTTTCAATATAAACATTCTATTATAGAACCCATTCATAAATACTAACTTGACATCCCTCAGAAAAACCTTAAACATTCTTTTCACTACTAAGGATAAAAATAATATGATTATATCTAGCCTTCAAAATAGGTAAAAATGTTTTATAAAATTCGATACCCTATATCTATGATTACCCCTTTTATACTAGTCATGATTTTTTTGAATCATTGCTCCATCATTAGTCATCTTTTTGCTAAAGACCCATTTAGTTATGATGAAATTATTATATGTCGACCTCAAAACAATCTCCCATATCTGTTTCTTCTCAATTTAGTCAAGATCTTCACTCATATATTGGACCTAGTTCTTATCTATAGATACTTCATCAAAATTTTAGGCTATACCTATGATATGTATGATAATTTTTGTAGAGTCTTCATCCTACTTGTCTCCATTAGTGATGTCTGATCACTGATTATATTATATTTGTCAATTCCATCTCTTCTATTTGATCTTTATGTAGATACTAATTTTTTTAATCCATATAATTATCTAAATATTCTTCAAAATAGGCCTATGTAATTGAAACATCCCTTGATCAGCCTATCTCTTCATCACTATCCTCCTGAGACTGATCATGTATTTGCTGAAGATTCTGCTCATTCCTTATGATAGATACATAATGTCTTTCAATAACCTTTACCGGCCTTTTATTAAAGGATGTATATGCTTCTATATTCTATGAGTATCCAAATAATATTTCTTCATCACCACAAGATTCAAACTTTTAGGGTTTCTCCATATTGAGAATGAAAAACATCCTTCTGAAGACTCGAAAGTGCTTCAGCATTAGCTTCTTTCCGTACCATAGCTCATATAGAGTCTTCTCTTATTTCAGACATAGTAAATCCATATTTTATGTGTAGACCAATGTCATCACTACTTATTTGCAAAACTTATCTAGAATTTAATTATCAATAATCATTTTCCTATCCATGTTGTTGATAATTAAATTTCTTATCTCAACTACTCTATTTTGATGTGGAATTATTACTGCTGAGACTTTCTGTCTTATCCCATGTTTCATGAGATAATAATACACTTTGTTGTTTGAGATCTTAGTTCCATTATATGTTGGGATATTCTAGATTCTTTGACCAAACATCTTCTCGACTTCCCTTTGATATGTTTTTATGTAACTGAACACCTCATATTTGTGATTGATGACTGAAACTCATGCCATTCTACTAAATTCATCAATGAAGTAAACATAATATCTCTTCCCATCAATCACTCTTGGTGAAATTGGTTCAGGAACATCAATATACACCATCTCAAGTAATTATGTTGACATTTTCTCTTTTTCCTTATATGTGTTTCACATGATCTTTCTTTGTTGATAATAATCACACATATGAGTATGATCACGTGATAACCAATGGATGTCTCAAGTAGCATCATATTTCACCAGATCTTCCAAAGATGTTTGGCTCAAGTGACCAAGACGTTTATGCTATAACTTTTTTTCTTCTTCCTTGTATAGAAATCACATATCTTCTTATTCACTCACAAAGTAGATAATTACTTTAGTAAACTATCACTAAAAAACCACAACACCTTCTTTTTCCTTGATGACACATGATTTCTTAGAAAAGATTATGGAATGCCCTAAGTCACACAGTTTATATACATATAATATATTGTGAATAAGATTTTCAACAACTAAGACATCTTCACATCTCATGTCTTTTCCCCCAAACTTGGATTTTTCTGAGCCAATAATTTTTAAGACTTTATAATTACCAAATATTATGATACCTTGTTTATCATACTAGATTTTGTTCACTAGATACTCATTTCCTATCATATGTTATGTGAATCCACTAACAAAAATCCATATATTAGTGTGATATGATGGTTTAAAATAAATATCTATAGCCACTACCTATTCAACATCCTTATTTTTTATCCATGATTTTTACTTCATACTCTGTAATGATTGATAATCTTGATCTTCCTTGAAGTACAATGGAACAATCTCATCTTAAAATGCTGAAAACAACTTTTTCATCTTAATTTAATTGGATTATATATTTAATTGATTCTTATGAACACATCCAATCTATTTCAGCACATTTCTCTGCATTTTTAATGATTAGTACCTTTCCATGTGCCTAAATCCTCCACACCTGAAATAGTGATCGTAAAATTATCATCGAAAAAATGGAGTTCTGTATGGATACCTCTATTGATATTATTCCATTTGGTATGTCTTGTCTATGAGAAATATATTTTATTAGTGTCCCATTTTTTTACAACAATAACATCTAATGTGAGGTGCATTTCTGCATGGAAATATTGTACTACTGGTTCTCCCTTGGGTGATATGAATATTCTTATTTTGATTCATACCCAAATCAATCTTCAACCTTATAGTGGGAGTATGTTATCTAAATTCAACCATTACTGCTTTCTATTTGGGATCAATCCTTATACTAGTTTTATCATTCTAATCAATCATTTTCCTTTCCTAACACTCCTTTGTCTGGTTCACTAGAACTCTATATTCTTATTTTCCTTTTTCTATTTTCTATGTATCCTATTTTCTAGAATCAAGAGTTTCTCCTTAGCTTTCAAATTTCGTCTCTTACTCAAAACTTCCTCTCCAAGATCTTTGATACATTTAATTTTATCTTTTCCAGTATTAATTAAACAATCGATCTCCCTTTTCTATTCATAAAATTTGAGTTTGTACTAAGAAAAACTTTTCTGAGGTTTCTGGTGTTGAATACTTTAGTTTTTCAATTTCTTCATTCATTTCAGACTTCTCTTCTTCTTCTTGTTTCATATAAAGTTTGGAATCATGAAAAACATTATCAAATTTTTTTTTCTCCAAACATATATCTGTTCATGTGAAACTTGAAATTTGATCTAAATGCCAACCCTTCCTTAAACATATACTTTTCATTATCTCTTTCATATCATGTTATATAATATCTAACAACTTCCACCATAGAACCTTCTTTATGATCCCTGCAGTCCTCAAATTCCTCTTCCTCATATTTTTCTGAATTTTTATCTTCTCTTGAAAGAAAAATATTATTTTTGAAGAAATTTATCTTAAATTTTTTCCTACCTTTTATGTAGGTTGAAGGATTCTTCATGGGAATTTAAACTTCATCTTCTTGAAACTTATTGGGTAACCTTGCTGAAGGATTTAAAACTTTTTCAAATAAAATAATGCAATTGGGAGTTTCCCATTGAAATTTAGTTTTCCTATTTTAATATTTTAGGAATGGAATGACATCACTTCATCAATCTCTTCATCTTACTATACATATTAAATGGTGAGATTCTTCATGTTCTTGAATGCCACTTCTTTGGACATCCCCTTTTCTACAACATCATTATCATCATTTCTCATTTCATATGCTATAAGAGTATTGTGCAAGTTATCCAATTTCAGCTCATTTGGATCATTATATTCTAATAAGGAAACTTTATGATTGAATCGTGGTGGATGTTTTCTCAAGATATGATTAATCATCTTTATATCTTCAATAATTTCCCCAAGAATATAAATTTAATCCACATAAAAATTTACCCAGTCAAAGAATGTATCAATAGACACATTAGTGTTTATTCTGAGATCCTCATACTTTTTTCATAGAACCTATATCTTTTCTTATCTGACATTTGAGTCGTCATCATAAATATTAAAAAAACCCTACATTTCATGTGACGAATTAAATGAAACAACCTTCATATATATAGAATTGGTTAGGGATCCCCCTAAAACATTGATACTTTTAGATTTTGCAACAAATTCCCTTCGGTCTGCTTTTGATAAAGCACCATTGTTGATATTGGACAAAATTCAGTGCATGACTTCTATAAAGACATCCACTACTAATGATCAAAATTAGTGCTTCATACGATTCTTCAATAATTGAAAATTGCTCCCACCAAAGATCGATATACTTTTGTGATTAACAACCACCATTTCTTATGTTGAGAGAGAACCAATGAATTTCAACCATTAGATATCATACCAATTGATATCTCCACTAGGTTAAATTCCTTAAGGGGTTAATTAGGGTATGACATATTAAAACCACTTCCCCTATCGATATTGTTTAGTTATTAAACAAAACACTCTTCTCTATCTTTCCCATAGTAATGTATGAACAAAAATGAAATCATGAATGAGACACAGTGATTTTACTTGGTATATCCTCACAGTGCAACATCCAAGGAGCATGCAATGGAAATGTGTTGACATACCAATTCAACTTAGGCTCATTCCCAAATTATAATGTCTGGGCTAGATCACTTATATGACCAGGCTCATTGCCTATAAAATGTTTAGGGTCAGCTCACTACTTTCCCAAGGGTCACTCCATGAGTCTCTTTCTCTAGCTCACTACCAATGGAAAGAATCATTTTATTCCTATTCCTTTCCTCACTACTCTAGAAAAGATCCATTGATAATTTAGGGACTTGTCTGTCACTTCATTTTCATGAATGCATGCATCCTCTAATGTATATAGATGCTCTATTGATGTATCATTTTCATTTATAGATGAAATCCACTTTTCTGTATACTATTAGTTTTTGGAAATTACTTTTTTGAACTATTTTAGGCCCTTTGCAGACTTATTTTCTTTTTCCATGAACAACCTTAAATCCTCTATGAACTTCTTTTCTCCGCACGTCATGAGTGCTTCACGAACCACTTCTTCTTCCGTGGAATGACTCTTCTTCCACAGACTATTTATACTTTAATAGATAGCCTTTTCTTCTGCTTGATTCTGTGGACCATCTTCCTTCCACGTTCCTCCACTACTTCTATGGACTGTCTTCCTTTATGAGCTATAGAGCCCTTCGAAACCTCCTTTCACATAATTTTTTCCATTATATGCTTCACCCTTTGAGGAATCCTCCCTCATGAACCATTTTAGACTTTTTAGAGTTATTCTCTGATCGATGATCTTTACTAATGAAATTTTATATACTTAATCATATGAATAGTGGTCCTTATATAGGAAAATAGATCCAAAAATAACACTAATCTGAATCACCAAAATCTTCGATGTGGTACAACCTTCACTGCATACTATGTTATGAAGTTAGTATAGTGCCTTTATACCTTTACAATGGTCAATTTACTCTATAAATGACACCCTTTTTTGATCCTTAAATCGCCAAATCTTTCCGCAAATGTCAAGACTCCCATGAACGTCATACCTCTAGAGAACTACAATTCTTTCAGGGAATATTTTTGTTACACAGTCTGCATGGGGCCCTTCACGGTCTTCATAGTGTTGGTATACAGAAATCATCCTTTAATGATTTCCCTAAGTTGTTCTACATACCTTCTTTTGCAGTCCAAAAACAGTGCTTTAGAGTTTGAAAAAAATGAGACCCTTTGTGGAAACCTTCCTTTTCTAAAAAACCCTTGATTTTGAGGCCCAAAAATTTGGAAAACACTGGGAAACTATAACACATTAAAAACATTCTTTGGATATCACCAACCATACTTATTCATGGTCATATGGATTTTTCAAAAAACATAGTCAACCCAAAAACACCAAGATGGAACATTGAGGCTTTTTCCAAAAACACTACACTAAATTGTCATGGAAAAGCCAACCGATATTCCACATCATCAACCCATTAAATTATCTCAAAAGGGCATATGTATCGAGGAGATAAATTTACCTGATTCCCAAAACAAGGATTCCCAAGCCTTGGATAAATTCTCAAGAACACATGATCACTCACCTAAAATGAAATTGGATGTCGATGACGATACACATATGATTTATGATGAATCTGAGCCATCTCCATTATCTTCCTAATGAACTGAATCTTTTCTATTATCTCTTGGATAAGGCTCATCCCAACTAGTGAAGTTTCACCTATTTCCATCCAACAAAGTTCAGAACGACAAGGAATTAAATAAAATTCATTAAATGGATCCATATGTATCAAGGCTTGGTAATTGTTATCATATGATAAGACCACTAACGGTATATGATCCTCATATAAGCTAATAAAATCCATTACAGAAGCTCGGAACATGTCTTACAACATTTTTATTGTCCTTTTGGATTATCCATCCTTCTATGGTTGAGACATCATGCTCATGGTCAACTGATTCATAAGGGTTTGTTGTAAGGATTTCCATAAATTAGACATAATCCTTGGATCTTGATCTGATACTATCGAAACTGGTACACAATGCCTCTTTACCACTTCTCAGATGTAGATATTATAAAAGTCCTCCACTATTTAATTTTCATGAATTTGTATTAAAAGAGAAAATTTTGTGAGAAAATATACTACCACCAATATGGTATCATATTTCTTAACCGTTCTTGGGAAACCTATTACAACATCTATAGTTATCTTCTCATATTTCCAAAAAGGAATAGACAGAGACTGTAGAATACCTGCTAGTCGTTGATTCTCTTCATTAACCTGATGATATGTTAAGAATAAAGAAGAAAATTATACCATCATTCATTTTTATGTTGACCCACCAAAACTATGTTTTCAATGCCTTATACATATTATATATTCCCATATGAATAGTCCACCTTGAATGTTGGTAAGAATGAAGAATTTGTTACTAACAAGACATTAGTATGACTATTTGATTTTGAAACAACAAAACTAAAATCTCATCCATCTTCCAACCCTCAATGGTATCCCCACCATTGAGTTTCAACTTTATCACAACACATTCTGAATCAGATGTCTATTCCCCTTTAACCATATTCACCAAATCAAAAACCAAAGAAACTGGAATGAAAACCATAGCTCTGTCTCATTGTTAACAATCTAATCTCATGTAAACTATCATCTACATCATATACCACTGATCTGAGACCACTTTTTCCAAATAATTACATGATTTTCTTCTTAAGGCATCTTCCACCAAATTTCCTTTACTCATAGTATACATCAAGTCAATGTCAAACATTTAGAGACACTACATCCATATTATTTGTCTCAGATTCAAATCCCTTTGGGAGAAATAAGTTTCAAACTCTTATGATACATAATCACCGTAAATTTTTCACCAAATAGGTAATGAAACCAAGTCTTCATAGCATAGACTACTACAGATGACTCCAAATCATGTGTTGGGTAGTTTTTCTCAAGAAACCATAATTTTTGTGGCCCGTAAGATATAAAATTATCTCAATTCATGAGAAAACATTAAAACTTAGATCTTAAAGAATCATAATACACCATGTACCCTTTTCCCAATTCTAGAAAAATTAATATTGGTGTTTATGTAAGGATAACTTTAAGATCTTGAAAAAACTTCTAACATTCCTCATTCCATTGGAATGGACTATTTTTCCTTTTCAAATCTATCATCAGTGAATCTAGTTATGAAAATCATGAACAAAACGTCATTAATAACTAGATATATGAAGGAAAATAGGTATCTCAAATAAGTTATTTTGTAGTTTCCAAGAGATAACCAACTTTATAATTTCTAAATCCATAAAACACATATCTATTCTGGAAAAAAGTTTTAAGAATTTCCTTTTTCTGAACTCACAATTTGTGATATCATGATCAAAATTCTAGTTTAGAGAACCACTAGTCTCCCATAAATATTCAAATAGATCATCAATGCATGGAATTGGATACTTATTCTTTATCATAACTTGGTTAAGCTTAATATAATTCACACACAACCGAAGATTTCCATCCACCTTTTGGAAAAACAAGACTGGTGCTTCCCAGAAAGATGTTCTAGGACAAATTAGACCTTTTTTCAAGATCTTCTAACTAAACAGTGAATTGCATTAATTCTTTTGGTTCAATCTAGTAAGATGGAAAGGAAATGGGACAGGTACCTATGAGGAGATCAACCGTAAACTCCACTTATCTTGTGGGTGGAAACCCTGAATATTTTGAGAATAATAACCTAAAACTGATCAAAAACTAATGGAAAACCACTATTCTCAATCTCATACACCAAATCCATGTTGAAATATACCAACTGATGAGTACATTCCAACTATTGGTGTCAATAAGCCTGTTGCACCTGCCTTTCCATTCTGGTCTCCTTTAAAGAAGTTCTTTCTACCATCATCAATCATAAAACTAATTATTCATGTATAACTATCGATGTGATATTTGAACATATTCAACTAATACATACCCATAATTATGCTATAGATATCTATAAAACTATATAGAAATCCAATATCTACTCATCTCCATCAATCATTATTAAAAATAATTTACACACAAAAAATCTTGAGATTCTCTTTGAACAAGATGATTTTGAGGTTTCAAAACAGAAGGCATCATCTCAACAATAAAACCAAGAAATTAAACAGAACAATATGAAATAAATTAATGGGATACACCCATATAAAACAATTCTTTCATAATTTTAGAATTTAAAATAATCGCACCTATCACCATTGATGGTCCAAATTTATCATCCAAAATCACTTTTTTCTGCTCCATATAAATTCTTACTCACTGCACTCTGTTCTTTATTTCCCTATGGATATTCCCCATGACAAGTATTCATTGTATTAAAGGAATTAACATGGCTAGCATGGTTTTGTTGATGATAGGTATTATGATTCCCTCGTCCCGTTGAAGCATACGGTGTCTATAAAACACGAGAAGTGTCTTGAACACCTGATTGTGGGGAATTAAAATTATAATGCTGAATATCCCCCATCTGGTTGTAGTTGTATAATTCTTTAGGTGGTTTCTTACACTCTCTCTTCATGTGATAGAAAGAACTGGATTGGAAATATCCAACTTTATTGTTGGGTCTTAGAGGAAGATTCGTCGATCCATCTGTCTAATTCTAAGTCTTCCCACTACCTTGGAAATAGGTGTCTCTCTTACTTCTATTCCAAATATTATAGTTACCATAGTTTCCTATAGGTATCGACATGATTCCAAAATATAATACATCATATCAACAAGAAAACCAAGAAATTAAACAAAACAAGATGCAATAAACGAATGGGATGAACCCATATAAAACAAAGCATTCATAATTGTAGAATTTAAAATAATTTCACCTATCACCATTGATGGTCCAAATTTATCATCCAAAATCAGTTTCTCAGCTCCATTTAAATTCTTACTCGCTGAACATTGTTCTTTATTTCCCTATTTATATTTACCATGAAAAGGATTCATTGTATTCAAGGAATCACTGTGGCTAGCTTAGTCCAGCTGATGATAGGTATTACGATTCCCTCCTCCCGTCAAATCATACGACATCTATAAAACATGGAAGTGTCTTGAACACCAAACTGTGGGGAATTAAAATTATAATGTTGAATATCTCCCATCTGGTTGTATTGGTATAATTCTCTAGGTGGTTACGTACACTCTCTCTTTATGTTGTAGAAAGAACCACATTGGAAATATCCAACTTTACTCTCAGGTCTTAGAGGAAGATTCATCGATCCATCTGTCTAATTCTAAGTCATCCCACTACCTTGGAAATAGGTGTCTCTCTTACTCCTATTCCAAATATTATAGTTTCCATAGTTTCCTATAGGTATCGACATGCTTCCTCCTCCCATAGCTATTGAGATGTGTCTTTCTTCCACTATCACTCTATTAACCATCTCTGTATAATCTATTGAACATACCATGAAAATCTTTAAGAAAACATCCTGCCTGATTCCCAATTAAAAATTTTTTGGCTTTGAGGATTCCCTAGTAGCAAATTCTGGTGAAAAATGGACTGAATTCATAAAATTAGCTGTGTATCCTATCACTAATATATTATACCACTTGAAGATGAAAAATTCTACCACTCTAAAAATTCTAAACATGGGATGATAGAATTTTTTGATGAAAAATTATTCAAAATCCTCCCATTCTAGGACATGTTCCAATTTATCCTAAACTACTAAATCCCACCATTTTCATGCATGACCCTCAAAAAATATGTTACCAACTTAACATTTAGCTCTGTTGGTGTTCCATGGAAATCAAATATTCTATTCACCCAATTGAGCCACACCTATGCCTTCTCTGGTGTTGAATCACCATGAATGATGGGTATATTCTGCTTCTAGAACTATATAGAATGATCCACTTTCCTTGGTTAATCCCTTTGATTCATCCTGTTTATCTACAACTATTTATGCTCTACATTTCAAGTCTCGATGATCCTACTCCTTTATACTAACACAACAAGATGAAAAAACAAAAAAAAATTCAACTCCAAGACAGACATAACTAATAACCAAGGATTGAACAAACTAATACTGCTTGTAACATCCCACCCCTTCTCATTGGATTGAGAAGAAAAAAATATATTACATGGATTTATGAGACATCTCTAATATGCCAAAGGCTTAAAATAAATGCCAAGGTATTCAATATAGTGGGGGACGATTTTCCCTTTGAAAATAATAACAACCACAACCGAGCATAACATAACCAAAACCATTATATGATGCATGATAACAATATAATACATCTCAATGTAATACCAAAAGAAAACAATACCAAACTACATTGAGAGCAATATTAGAGTACCAAAGTGTAAGACTAAACTACAAAGCTCAAAGACTCTCAAGACAAAACTCTACAGCTCCCAACATGTTCCATTATCCAAATCCACAAATCAACACAATGTATCCCGAAGGATCACAAAATATATGAGAAACTTTTCATTTACCTATGTCTCGATAAAAAAAATCTTCAAAATCACCAATGTTCTAAATTAGGGGTGAGTAATGAAACTCAATAGGTTTTCCCCAAATGACTTCTCTATTTATACCACTATGATATAAAATGTTAGCACATTTAAATAAAACATTTATATATAATAATTTTAAATAGTTAATATGAGAATATAAAAAATCCCTTCAAAATTAGTTTACAAGTAAAGAAAATAGAAAACTCTCTCAACCATTTCACATTCCTTTTTGGGATACCCAATCCATGATTCACACACACCCACACACCCACAAATGAATGATCTAGTGATAGTTTCATACTCATGAGTGGTCTCTCATCCATCCACCAATTCATCTCTAAGTGTCCAATCTCCTTTCTCCCCAATGGAACAGGCTGCTTATCCGGTGACACGTCCACTATAACCCAATGGTACATGCCCCTTATTCAGGGTCACATCAAAAGCATGAAATCACACAAACCCTTGTATTCTAAAACCATGTCAAACCAACCCATTCAATCCATTTCAATAAAACCTCCATTTTATTGAAAATATTTCAATAAAATCATTTCCATTAATAAAAAAAATACATATTTTAAAACATAAATTAAAAAACATAAAAATAAAGAACTTTTCACGACAACCAATTTCCACAATTACACAAACCATCACAAAAGAGGGATTATACCATTATTTTCACATCAATTTCAAAATAAATTTGAGGAAAAACAATATATTTGAAAATAATCCTTCAATTTATAACAAGAGGAGTTGAGAGTGAAGCCACCTACCTTGGAAACTATGGAGAAAATGAAGAAAGACACAAATTCATCAACAAAACATGGTTGAATCTCCAAAAACCCACCTTAGATCTTGTTCCCTAACAACAAAACACCCATATTCCATCAGTATTGGCCTAAAATATCATATATATATCACTAACAGACTAGATATATGAATCTAAGAAAGGTAATAAGAATAAATATACTGAAAACCACCATAAATAGACACTTACTAAGAAATCTGGCCTTCAACACACCAAGAATTGGAAACAGATCGCTCATGGATTGAAGGGGAAAGTCTCCATAGCATTTACAAGAATAAATAACCGAGTTAGGGTCTAAATAAGTGAAAAAAGAGGGGTTTATGGGTAAAAATGACTGTGCTACACTATTTTAGGATCAAACTATTAACTGTGAATAGTTGGATTGCACTATTTGGAAAACCGTGCACCAACCTTGCACCAACCACTGCCTCCAAACACCCTTAGTGTGGTTGGATAAAATTGTTAGAAAAACCGTGTATCAACCATTGTGTCCCTCTGTTCCACTTTTCATGGTTACTCCCGGGTGGCCGCAAAGTTTTTCAAGATCGTGTGCCTACCTAGGATCCTCTGTTTCACTTTGCACAGTTTCCGAAAGGTGTGGCATAGTGTCTAATAACTTTTCTCAAACTATGAAACCCTAGAAAGTCCCCAAAACATTCTGAAAGTCCTCTAAACTCTCCCAAACATCACCCAAACACATTACATAGTTAAAATAAATTAATAAAGGGTTTCTTATAAGAAACCGAGAATGATACAATTAATATATTTGATGTTAACAACAATTATAATATATCATGATGTATTGTAACTACTAGTCTTTAGTGTTATAATAAAAATAATAATTTTTCATGTTGAATAATTATAATAATTTCTAAAGATTGCATTAGTTAAAGTTATATTTATAACAACAATTAAATAGCAATATGTAATATTAGACCAATTGATAATACTTTCGAATATTTAACAAGAATATATGTGTATTGTTGGGTGAAATCACACCAGAATTAATGCAACAGATCCCATTAGAACTCTGTTGTTAAACGTGCGTCGATAATAGTATTAATAGGAATGGTTACCTCCAAGGAGGTACTCATGTTTTACCCTTTTTTGTGCATATTTCAAATTTCATTCCAATATAATAAATATTATTATGAATTTGTACGTAGACTTTTCTATTGAATATTATATTTCATGATTATAGGGAATTTCAGTTATAATTATAATATTTCATGTTATAATGTACCAATATTTCATTTCCTCAATGATTATAATAGTTCATGTTATATTGTAAAAACTAAGGTTTAGTGTTATTACAGAAATAATATTTTTTGATGTTGAATAATTATAATATTTCTTGATAATCACATTATTGAATTTCATAATATGAATGTTGCATGGGTGACCTCCTGAGAAATGCTCATGTTTTTCCCTTTTTTTATTTTTCTGTTTATTTTCCATGATTTTTTACATTTTAAAAAACAAATAATTTCATGTGACTAGAACAATAATTATTATGAGATTTTATAAAAACTTTTTAAATGAATATAATATTTCATGTTTAAATATAATTTTAGTAATAATTTTAAAATTTCATGTCATAATGTTACCGTATTTCATGTTAAAAATAATTATAGTACTTCATGACGTATTGTAACAACTATAGTTTATTGTTATGATTAAAATAATAAATTTTCATATTGAATAATTATAATATTGGATGGTAATTTAATTAGTAATAATTATATTTATAACATCAATTAAATAGAAATATGTAATATCAAAATCATTGATAGTACTTCCAAATGTCTAATAATAATGTCTATGTATTATTGGGTGGGATCACGCCAGCATTAATGGAACTGATCCCATTAGAACTATACAGTTAAGCATGCTTGGGTGAGTATAATACTAGGATGGGTGACCTCCATGAAATTACATGTGTTACACCATTTTTGTCTATGTTTCAAATTCCATGCCAATATAATAATGATTATTATGATATTGTACGTAAACTTTTTTATGTAATATAATATTTCATGATTACAGATCATTTTAGTTATAATTAAAATAATGCATGTTATAATGTTATAATATATCATGTTATAAAAGAAATAATATTATTTAATGTTGAATAATGATTATATTTCTTGATAATCACATTATTAAATTTCATAATATGAATGTTGCATTAGTGACCTCCTAGGAAGTGCTCGTGTTTCACTCTTTTCTAAATTTTTCATTGAATTTTCCTAGTTTTTTACATTATAAAAAAAATAACTGCATACAAACATTGCAATAATAAAATAAATAATTAATTAAATTATGGAATTAATAAATTAATTATTTAAAAAAACAAAAGAAATGAAGGAATAGAGAATGAAAAATTAAAAACAAACAATAAAAATAAAATTTAAATTCAAAAGAATGATTTAATTTAAGAATTATTTAAAATGACAAAAATGAACACTAAAACACATGATTTACACTAAAATTGGTCATTTTACATAACAATGTAAAAAACACAACAATTTAATTATTTAACAAAATACAAAATTTTGAAATTAAAAAGACCATAAAAATATAAAAAAGTATATGGAAAAAATTAATGAAAATGAGTCACGCCAAACTCCCCAACACTTAAAAGACTATTTGTCCTCAAACAAATGCATGTCATTGACTTTAAAATAGAAAAATGATTTGTGAGATTTAGTTAAAAAGTGCATGATTAAACTAGAATTACCAGAGAAACGAGACCAAGAAGTGGGTCAAGCTTTCCAAAAATGTGTTCAAAAAGGTAGTCCTTCCTAGCTTCAAAAACTCACTAGAAATCAAAAGGCTCACAAACTCATCCACTGTCAAGTTTTTCATGCCTTCTATATGAACTCATTAACTTTCTTACTTCAATTTCCAATTCTAGTTCTGATTCAAGGAGTGGTGACAGGTTCAATTAAGTGTAATTAAAATCTTAACCAAAGGAACTTTCAAATATCACATTCTCCTAGATTTAAAAAAATTAAAGTCCATTAATTTCATCACTTTATTGACTCAACTGAAATAAATTTTAACTAAGTATATTTATCTCTTCTTCATCTGGGTTCAAAATTCCCCTCATCGTAACAAGTTCATTTTTGACAAGGGAACTTTATTTTACTTTTTCCTCACCATATTCCATGTGCAGAACATTTTGCATAGAACTTATTCAGATTGAAATTGGTTTTATTTATTCAAAAAAACGCACACAGTGCACCTTGTCTTAGATACTCATTGTGGGATCCCTTTTTCTCATTTTAATCCAGTTACAATGGACTTAACTAATAATCATTTGAGGTAACTTCCTAATGTGATTGAATATTTGTTTTATAAAAAAATCAAGTCCCATAGGTTCTAGGGAAAACCTCTAGTTACCCTAAGTCATGATCTTCATTCCACAAAACTTATCCTATCACACTCCATTCCTTAGTTCTTAAATAGAATGTCCATAGAACAGTGAACAATTCACCTCAGCAATCACTCATCATCAATAGTTTCTGACTATGTAAAACTATCAACATCCAATAGGTATTCATCCACTAAATAGGACAGAATTGAAGTGCGACCTGAACCCAAAAGACCATCAAGTGATGAAAGAAATAAATTTTTTAAAATATTTTGAATATTTTTGGAAAATATTTGACCATTATTTTGTAAACAAACTTCAAGAAGGTGGAATTTGAAATGACCAACAGAATGACCCTTCTCCCCCTCACATAAAACTCAAAATTGTCCCTAAAGTTGAATCATAAGTTGGGAGGCAATATTCAAAGTTCTAAAATATTTTTTGATGGGTGATATGAAGGTAAAAAAAATAATTATTTTCCACATGAAAATTAAAATAAAAAGAAAAAAACATATATTAAAAAGTAAAAAAAAGTCATTTTTAATATATATTTATTTTTTTGAAAATATCTGTAGAGAAAAATCAAGAACAGTGTATATTGTAGCATGATTTCATGTGATGAATACACAAAAACAATTGAATATAATTGAGTCATAGGGTGCAAAAATATTTCACTAATCAGTTCAAATAAATTTTTCAACTCACTAGATTAAAGCAGATAACACCCTCACAAAAGGCAAATTTAGGATTTTTTTTCAAAATAAATCAGGGGTCTCCCCCACACTTAAGATCAAGCAGCAGATTGTTAAATAGAAGAAAATAAACTAGAAAAATTGAAAAACACTTCCATATAATTTTGGAGCTTTGACTATAAATTTTTATTCAAAATATCCTCTTTTGCAACACCATGTGAATAATCTTTTAAATTACCCACAATTTCAGAAATTTAAAATAAGAATATAGACTTTAATGCTCAAAAAAATCAAACCAAGGGATGAGTGAAAGAAATGTTATCCATATGATGCAGTGGACTACTCCCTTGGATTCCCTTTACTGAGTTTCTAGCATCAACATCTCTCACTTTAAAGTAGTATAAGGTTATTAGGCACCTTCAGACAGACAAAAGGGAACACTGTAGAACAAGTAGTATGAGTTATTTTTATTAGAAAATATAAACAATAGGAAAACAACTAAACATCCATGAGTTATTTCCCATGAAACACTGAGTTTATAGTACTCAATTAGACTTGAAATAACTTCTTCGACGAGCAGAGAGATGGTATCCAAGCCCTTTGGATCCCCTTCAAAGAAATGTTTTATTCTCTGACCATTGACCAAAAATGGTATGTTCTCTACACCAACCAACTCCACATCTCCATTAACCAAAAATCCAACAATGGTAAAGGGTCCTGACCACTTGGTCATCAATTTTCCTAGAAAAACATTAATCCAAGAATTAAAAAGCAGGACCCTCTCACAAACCTTGAAGTTCATATTTTGAATGATTGATTCATGAAAAGCCTTTATTATTTATTTTTAAATTTCATCATTATCATAAGACTCTCTTATTATATCCTCTAGATCAATCACCTCTAACAACCTCCTCTCACCAGTAGACTTGAAATTGAAGTTTATGGCCCTCACTTCCTAATAGGATATCTATTATAACTCAACAGGAAAATGAAATATTTTCCCAAAAAGAAGATTGTATGGTGACATCCATATAAGAGTCTTATAAGCATTTTTGTAGGCCCATAGGGCCTCATCCATCTTCACTGACGAATTCTTCCTAAATCTAGCAACTGTCTTCTCCAAAATCTGCTTAAGTTTGCTATTTGAAGCTTTAGCTTGACCACTAGACTATGGGTGGTAGGTGGTGCATGTCCTATGTGAGCAACCATACTTCTCCATCAAACTCTTGAATTTGAAATTTCTGAAACGAGTTCCATTGTCAGTGATGAATTTTCTAGGCACACCAAACCTAGAAAAGATGTTTTTCTTGATGAACTTAACAACACATGCAGCAGAATTGTTATTAAGAGCTGCTACCTCAACCCAATTGGAAACATAGTCCACAATAACCAAGATTTACTCATTCCCATAAGAGGATTATAATGATCCAATGATCTCCAAGCCCCATACATCAAATATTTCAACCTCTATAATTCCTTTTTGAGGCAGTTATTGACTTCTTCGAACATTATCCAGCATCTGGAATTTCTCACATCCAATAACCAGACTCCTAACTTCTTTAAACAAAGTAGGCCAATAGAAGCCAGCCTGAAGAACCTTACAAGAAGTCCTCTCTCCTCTATAATGGACACCCCAAGGTGATGAATGACAGCTCTCAATTATGGGAATCATCTCTTCCTCAGCAACACATCTTCTCAAAATCCCATCAACACACCTCTTCAATAGAAGATGGTCATCCCAAAGATAATATTTCAATTTAGGGATAAACTTCTTTCTTTATTTGTGTGATAGTTCATTGGGCATGACACCTACTGCTAGAAAGTTTGCATAGTCTGCAAACCAAGAGGACTTGTGCACAGAAGCAGCAAACAACTGTTCATTATTGAAAGAGGTGATTATCAATCTTTGCTCCTCACTTAGTGTGTTTGGAAGCCTAGACAAGTGGTCTTATAAAACATTCTCATCTCCTTTATTATCCTTAATGAACAAGTAAAACTCTTACAACTGTGAAGTCTGTCTCATTAATATGGGTTTAGAATCCTTCTTAGCAAGAAAGTTCCTGAGGATAGCATGATCTATGAAAATAATAACTCTAGACCCTATCAAGTACTTCCTAAAATTTTATAATAAACAAATCATAGCAACCAACTCCTCAGTGGAGGAATAGTTCTTCTAGGCATCATCTAGCAACTTACTGGAATAGTAAATGACACTCATCTTCCTATCTTTCTTCTGCCCCAAAACAGATCCTATTGCAAAATCACTAGCATCACACATTACCTCAAAAGGGAGATAACAGTCAAGATAAGTGATCACAGGTGAAGTTTTCAGCCTCTCCTTTAGTAGTTTAAAGGACTCTAGACATTTCTAATAAAAAACAAATGGTATATCCAAAACTAGCAGAGAGCATAGGGGTCTAGTAATCTTAGTGAAATCCTTAATTAACCTCCTGTAAAACCCTACACGACCCAAATAAATTCTGATTCCATTGACATATTAATGTGGATTAAACTTTTGGATAAACTCATCCTTGGCATTATTGACCTACATCTTCCTCTTAGATACCTTATGACCCAACACTATGCCTTCAGTGACCATGAATTGGTACTTTTCCCAATTTAAGACCAGATTGGTCTCTTGACCTCTCTCTAGCAAAAGTTCCTGATTTTCTAGACAGTTTTCAAAAGTGCTTCCCATAACAGAAAAATCATCCATGAGGACCTCAATTATCCTTTCAGTCATATCTGAAAATATGGCCATCATGCACCTTTGAAAAGTGGTCGGAGAACCTCATAATCCAAAGGGAATCTGCCTATAAGTGAATGTCCCAAATGGACAAGTGAAGGCGTTTTCTCTTAATCCTCAATGAAAATGTAAATCTGATTGTAACCTAAATAACCATCGAGAAGGCAGAAAAATTCATTGTCGGCCAATCTCTCCAACATTTCGTCCAAAAAATGTTATGGGAATGTGGCCATGTATTCTGGTAACATTCAACTTCCTATAATCTATAAAAACTCTCCATTTGTTCATTTCTGTTGTTTGGATCTTCTCATTCTTTTAAATTGTGATTGATGTCACTCCACTTTATTTAGGGACAACCAAGATTGGAAATACCTAGGGGCTATCACAAATGGAAAAAAATTATCCCAACATCAAGTAGCCAAATCACCTCTTCCCTAACAACTTTTTTTATGTTTGGATTTATTCTCCTTTGGGATTCTACTATAGGTTTACACTTAGGTTCCATGGGAATTTTGAATATACAGACGGCTGGACTTATCCCATTAATATCAGCTATTTCCCAGCCCATGACAGACTTATACTTCTTCAAAACACTCAGCAGGCTTCCCTCTTGGGTTACCTCTATCATAGATGAGATGATCATAGGCATGGTATAACTCTATCCTCAAAAGGAATATTTGAGATGGGAAGGGAGGGAATTTTGTTCAAGAATGGGTGTTGATTCACTTGAGTGAAGACACTTGGACATAGGTGGCACAAGGTCTTCATGATTCCTCTTGAAGAAGGTAGTAAAGAAGGCCTCCTCTTCCTCAATAGAACTACCAGAAAAATTTCCCTCACACTTAGACTCCTCTCTCAGGTATAGAATGTGCTCCATAGAAAACTCATCTAGGTGCTCTAATAACTGTCCTTCATATTCATATACAGGTTATCTCTCATTAGTTGATTTGATCCCCATGCATGTGGTAGTAGGGATCTTAGGTTCACCATTGATCTCCTATATCATTCTTAGAATCTCCTCTTCCACCTCATCAGCAGTACCCTTAGAAACTAGCAGCTCTTCTTTGTGAAATATTGGGTGGGTGGGTTTGTTGATTTTCTTAAAAACATTAAATTATTTTTTTTGTCCACCCAAATTGTAAATCAACTTCCCTTTAGAGACATTTATCACAACTCCCCCTATGGCCAGGAAGGGCCTACCAGAAATGATATGAACCCACTGGTCACACTCCATATCAAGAATCAAAAAGTTAGCTGGAAAAAAAGGTTTACCTACTCCCACTAGAAAATCATCAACCCTACGCACTGTATGAGTAATTGACCTATCAGTAAGCTGTAACACAATAGTGGTGGGTGGGGAACTCATAATCTCATGTGCAGAAAGAGTGATAGGGGGATAAGATTAATTCTAGAACCAATTTCAAACAAATAGTTGAACGCTCAACCTATATCCCCAATGGTTTAGGGGATTACAAAGTTCCCATGGATCCTGAAGCTTAGGAGGTATCCTATTTAGAAAAATAACACTACACTCCTTTGTCATAGTATTGGTGGAAAATTCATCCAATGTCTTTTTATTTGAGCAAATTTTCTTGAGTGATTTCAAATATGATGGGCTTCGAATGAGGAATTCATGGAATGGGATATCAATGTTCATCTTTTCAAACACTTTTAGAGATTTAAATAGTTCAAAATCATGGGTTAGTTTTTCATTCTCTTAGGAAGAGGAATGACAGGGGAAAATTTTTTCATAATTGGGGGAATCCCTATATCTTCATCTTAAATTTTCTTCTTGTATTTGTTTTATTTTTTTTAAGACATTTTATTTAGGTGTTTGAGTTGGAACAGTAGGAACCAGGGGGTTACCAGTGCTTCTGTCTTGTTTCTATAACCAATATTTTCCAGATTCACATTTTTAGGATAATCCAGTTTATCATCTTGATCAAGTTGGGGTTCTTTGTTTGGTTCTTTATGGTTTAGGAGACCACTTATGGTGGTCATAACCATTGTATTCTCTCTTGGGTTAGATTCAGTGGTGTTGGAAAACCTACCTTTTTCTCTATTATTAGCATCCCTAGCCAACTTCCCCATTTGAATTTACAGATTCTTCATTCTTGCATCCATTTGAATTTTATCAAAATATTTTTTGGTATTTTTCTCATAAAACGTCCCTATAAACTGATGAAACATATATTTAACCTCATCTTTAGAGTTGGATGATTGTGCCTTGGGTGGGGGTTGTGGTTGGAACTGCTTCCTAGGAGGATGCTGGAATCTTAGAGGGGCAGTCGGTCGAAGGACTCCCCACTACCTCCAAGAAAGGTTTGGGTGGTTCCTATACCCATGATTGTTGGTATTTGAGAAAGGTTTTTCCCTAGGATGTATCCTAGGACCATATCCAGTAAAGATGGTACTCTCATGAGACTGGACATGCATATCAATGTTTGTGTAGCAGGTTTGTGAGTGCCGAAACATGCTAGAGTGGTGACACTGGTCCCTAAGGGTGGTGTGGGTATTTTCATTGAAAAACCTAGTTGTTTGGGATTCATCTTGATGGGCAGTAATGGGTTCTTTCTTAACAATAGTTATCCTACTAGAACATTTGTGGTGGGAGTATTGAGCTAAGGTGTTAAAGATCTGTTTGAGCTCCTCAGCTGTTCTAGCACCAAAGACCCATCAAGTAGACTGATCCACCAAGGTTTGGTGGTAAGGGGTGAGGCTATTGTAGAATGTGTCCATTAGTAATTGGGGTGTACACTGGTGGTTAGGACATTACCTAAGAAGTCCCCTAAACCTCTCTCAGGATTCAGGAAATAGATTTTCCTCATATTGCAAAAAGCTAGGGATCTTATGCCTAATTTCAGATGTCATCCTCCTAGATAGAATTTCATGGTGAAGGCATTATAGAAATGATCCCAGCTGACAAAGATTTCTTCCTCTAACAATTGAATCTAGTTCCTAGAATTTCCCTTGAGGAAGAAGGGGAAAACTCTCAATTTCATCTCTTCCTCACTAAGGCCTCTCAGTGGCAGCTACTGGACACTATAATAGAATGATTTAATGAAGTCAAGAGATTCTTAACTAGCCATTACATTGAAGGTTGGTAGTTGACTCAACATGGACTGCTTAATTTCATAGTTTATGGACATATGAGAGAACCTAATGCATGAAAGGTTACTAGAAAGAAAATGTAATAGGTACTCTCTCTGACTCTGCCTCTTAGTTAACTCTTGACCTGGTGGGTTGACATTTTTCGTTTGGTTCACATTTATAGGTGGTGGGTTGTTCAGGTTCTGAATTTCGGCTTCCCTATTGTCTTCCTTTTCACTTTTTTTTTCTTTTCCATGTTTCAAGTGCTTTTTAATTTCAGGGTTCACTGGTTCTAAATTTTCATATTTAGACCTAGTGAACACGTAGTAGGAGGTTCACATTTGTTTTTTATTTTTCTTTGGAAATTTTTACAGTTTTTTTTTCTTTTCTGATTTTTTTGACAGTTTTTGTGTTTTGTTTTTGATTTTTTTTATGTTTTTTAAGGTGGTTTTTTTTTGTTTTTCTAAATCGCACGCAGCCTCCCCGTCAATGACGACAAAATTTGGCCACCCCGCATAGTTGTGCACGAGCAACAAAAATTAAAATTTATAAAATCCTACTTAGTTCTTAGTACTGCGGTAAGACAATTTCAAACCATAGGGTGGTCTGTTTTTGTGCTTAGTGACCAAAAAGCAAAACAAAAAAAAGAACACAAAACAAACAATGGTGCAATCAGATGGTGATGGTGTGAAGTGTTATGAGATGGTGACTGTGTAATGATTTGTGTGTGGGTGAGTGCAAGTAGACCAGACAAGTATTGAGAACATTAGGCTGACAACAAGGAGTGGAAAAAATCTTGAACAACCAATATGATGGAGAGGAGGAAATCAACTACCAACTTCAATATGATCAAGCTTGCTCAGGCACTGAAATCAAAGTGTTTGGATCTAATTGAAAGTTGTTGGACAAATTTTTCGTCTGGCCAACAAGTGAGTAAATAATGTTTATAGTTATTTAAACTAATGAAATTATTCGATCATCCAATGAGTAACAATCAGAATTCATTGAGTTCAAATTTTTGTCTGAACTCGGTGAATCTCTCTCTCTCTCTCTTGAGCTTGATTAACTTTTCAATTGAATCCTCATATTGGCAAAAGTTTGAAATTAAATCCAATCAAGTCCAGTTTTCACTGATACTTGATATTTTGAAATGAATGACTATCTGCATAGTGAGTGAGTGAGAGATAGAGATCCAGCAGAAGATTTATGCATACACTAGGGGAAAACAGATATAACCGACTAGCCTATTCCCCAAAGGGAAAGATTAGCTAATCGTGATTGAATTCAGAAGATAAGAAAGTTTAAAGACATTGAAATTCATGCTGAAACAAAAATTGTATAAGAACAGTGTAAGCAGAAAAGTGTCTCTCTCTCCCTACTCAATCTCCAGAGGCTTCGATGGCCTCTATGATTCTCTTTGCTACAATCGTGAATAGAATGGATTGGAATGGTCTGATATACGATCTCCCACCCTGGGAATCTGGAATGGTGATCATATGTGTTGATCTGTTGCCTGCTGGAGCTATGGAAATCGTGAATGATGGATGGATGAGGGTTGTGGATGGATGAAAGTGAGTCTTGTATGGATGGTTTAAGGAATTGTTGTATGGAAGTGGTTCTATATGGACGGATGATGGAAGTGTCAAAGTATAATTTTCTCGCGCACTGAATGAACTGATGCTTCCTCCCGTAGAACTCTCCAGAATCCTACGGAATTCTTCCCAGGCCTCCACGTAGTTCTTTCAGTGTGATGCTTCCTCCCCAACAATTACTGATGCATGTGATCCCTAACTAAATGGAAAAATGTGCACCACCAGCCCGATCCCTTCCCCAAAAAGAGAAACCAATAGAATTCAAAATAATTAGAAAAAATATAGATATTTAAACTACGTGTTATTACTATATAGTATATTCTGATATAAATAATTAGAATGAATAAAAAGAGAAAAGAAGTGATAAATTAATTAAAAACAAGTATAAAAATAAAACTAAATAAATAATGAAAATATTTAAAAGTAATAAATTTATTTGTATATATATTATATATATATATATATATATGACTATAAGAGTTATGTAAAACAACTATTTATGATTAAATAAAAGAATCATTTTTAACTGAATAAAAGAATTAAAAAATTGTTTTTAGACTAAAAAATATTATATGATATATATAAATGTACTATTAATAAACAATTAATATATATGTATATATTACTATTATATATATATATATATATAATTTTATTAAATAATTATGTGCAAAAAATAAATGAATAAATAAAGTTTTTAAAAAGAAATTTGTTATTATTAAAATGTAGATAAAAATAATACATTTATTATGTAAACAATTATATTATATTAGTTATATATGTTACTATATATAATACAATATATATATATATATATATATATATTATGTTGTATATTATAGATAATAGATATTATATGATATAATAAAAAATAAAATAAATCAAAGAAGTGGATTTGGGGGAGGGGTGGGTTCGTGCGCAGAGGGGGAAGGGGGTGCAACCGCGCGGCTCGGAGATGGCAGGGCGACGACGGCCGCACAGGGAGAGGAGGAAGGCTCGGGAGAGGCACGACAATCCGACCAGCAGGAGAGGGTCAGGCAGTGGCACTTGGCGGCTTCGCGGGGGGTGGCTCGTGCGGCGGCTGGGTTCGAAGGAAGGTAGGGGCGGCGCGAAGACTCGGGTGGTAAGCAAGGCCACGACGGCACTGACATGGGCAGGGCAGTCGAGTGACAGCGGGTACGGCCGAATTGTAGTGGAGGCGGCGACCGGCGGTGACACGCAGTAGGGATGACGTGGATAAAGGAATCGGGGAGGCGACGATTATGGTACAAAAAAAATCCCGATCTGGTTGGGTTCTTGGGGTATTTTAATTCGTTTTTGTTCAAACTATGGTTGATTCCGATCTGCATTTGAGGTTTGTTCGTCGATTTATTCCGGTTTTGATTTTTTGGTGCAGTGAATCGTGAGTTTTCTGCTACTACTTTGATTTTATTGTTGGTGCTACGAGATATGGTGTTGCTATGGCGCTGATGGAACCTGTGAGACAGGTGTGACAGTGTGAGTGGGAGAACGGTGTCTGTGGAGCAGTGGCAGATGAGTTTATGGAAGGGGGGCGGTAACCGTGAGAGGCGTGGGGGAATTTAGGTGGGTGGGTTTTTTTTTTTTTTTTTTTTAAAGAATTTATGGGGTAGGGTTTTTAAGAACTGGGGAAATGGGTTTGTTCAGCGCTACTTGAAGTGGCGCTTTGACCCCACACCACCCTCAAACCCGATATATATATATATATATCTATATATATATATATATATATATATATACATATAATAAAATTATGTATTATAATAAATATAAAAAATACAAATTATTCATAATTATATTTTTTATAATAAATTTATTTATTTATAATAAATATTTATAATAATTATCTAATAAATATTATAATAATATTATAATATTATTATAATAAATATACATTTGTTATACATTTATTATACATTTATTACAAATATTATAATGTTATAATATTATAATATTTATTATAAAATATATCTAATAAATGTATTGATAAATACGATTATAATACATGCACAATAAATGTATAATAAATGTATAATA
Source organism: Viscum album (assembly GCA_963277665.1). NCBI lineage: Eukaryota > Viridiplantae > Streptophyta > Magnoliopsida > Santalales > Viscaceae > Viscum > Viscum album. The sequence continues at coordinate 385,766,324 of OY728167.1, read as the reverse complement.
AATATTTATAATACATTTATATTTATAATAAATACTTATTATAATTAAATATTATAATATTTATAATAATAAATATCTAATAAATGTATAATAAAAATTATTATAATAAATATACATTTATAATATCTATTATAACAAATATTATTATAAATAATATTATAATAAATGTATACTAAATGTATACTAAATATATAAAAAATATTTATAATACATTTATTATAAATGTATATTTATTATAATTTATATTATAATATTTAATTATAATAAATGTATATTTATATTTATATTTATAATAAATATACATTTATTTATTATAATAAATCTACATTTATTTTAATCATTTATATTAATAAATATGAACAATAAATGTATAATAAATATTATAATACATTTATTTTTTAATTATAATATATTTAATGTAATATGTAATTATTTATCTTTATTATATAATTATCATATTTATATTTATTATATTTATAATTATATAATTATATTATAAAAAATGTAAAATGTAAAATAATATAATAAATGTAATATGATACATTTATTTTTTAATTATAATAAATGTATAGTTATAATTATATAAATGTATAATAAGTATAATAAATATAAATGTATAATTACATTTTACATTTTTTATAATAAATAAATAATTACATATTATATTTATTATAATAAATAAATGTATTTTTATAATTACTTTTATAAATGTATATTTGTTATAATAAATATATAATTATTTTAGTTATATAATTATTATAATTATATAATTATTGTAAATATATAATCCACGTAAAGATATACTTATTATATATATATATATATATATGTATAATTAATAAGGTTTATTTATATACAGATATGATTATAATAATTATAGCATTATAATAATTATATAAGTATAAATATAATAAATATATAATTAAAAATATAAAAAATATATAGTTATAAATATAATAAATATATTATAATAAATATAATAAATATAAATAATTTTAATAATGTTTATATATATATATATATATATAAATTTATAAATAAATTTGATATGGTTTAATTATGTATTTAAATAATTTTATATAAATTTATAAATTTATAAATAATTATAAATTTATAAATAATTATATATAAATAAACCTTATATTTAAAATTTATAAATTTATATTTAAATAAACCTTATTAAAATAATTTATCTTTATATATATAAACTTTATTAAATATTATATAATTATTATAGTTGCATATTTATTATAATTTTGTAATTACTATAATCATATATTTATTATATTTATAACTATATATTTATTAAATTTTTAATTATATATTTATTATATTTATAATTATATAATTATTATAATCATATAATTATTATAATCATTTCTTTATATAAATAAACCTTACTATATATATATATATAATAAGTATATATTTACGATGATTATATATTTACAATAATTATATATTTATAATAATTATATAACTACAATAATTATATATTTATTATAATAAATACACAATTGTAATATATTATAATAAATATAAATAATTTTAATAATTTTAATAATGTTTATTTATATATATATATAAATTTATAAATATATTTAATAAGGTTTATTATAATAATTATAATATTATATTTAATAAATACACAATTGTAATATATTATAATAAATATAAATAATAGAAATAATTTTAATAATATATATTTATATATATATATATAAATTTATAAATATATTTAATATGGTTTATTATTAACAATTGTAATATATTATAACAAATATAAATAATTTTAATAATTTTAATAATTTGTATACATATATATAAATTTATAAATAAATTTAATATGGTTTATTTATGTATTTAAATAATTTTATATAAATTTAAAAAAAATTATAAATAAATTTAATATGGTTTATTTATGTATTATAATACATAAAAATAAATTTAATACATAAATATAATATTATAATAAATACATAATTATAATATATTATAATAAATATAATAAATATAAATAATTTTAATAAGGTTATATATATAATTTTAATAAGGTTTATCTATTTAATTATATCTTTATTATATTTATAATTATATAATTATTGTAATTATAATTGTATATTTATTATAATTGTATAATTATTATATTTACAATTATATAATTATTATAATTGTTGTAATTATATAATTATTATATTTATAATTATATATTTATTATAAATATACAATTATTATATTTATATATTTATTATAATTATATAATTATTATAATTTTATATTTATTATAATTATATATTTATTATAAATATATAATTGTTATAATTATAATAATCATTATTATAATTTTTTTGTATTTATTTTAGTTGTTATATTTATTATAAATAATTATATATAAGGTTTATTTCATTATTTTATTATATAATTAAATAAGGTTTATAACTATATAAATATAAATTTATAAATCTATAATTATAAATATATTTATAAATATAATTATAGATAAGTTAACATTTTTAAATACATATTTATAAGTATATTTTTAAACTTTTAAATATTTATTTTGTAATTATTTATTTAAAAAGGGATGGGGTGCAAAAAAAACAAAACAACAAAAACAATAAAAGGGAGGGGTGCGCAAAACAAAAAAAACAATAAAAGGGAGGAGTGTGCAAAACAAAAAAACAATAAAAAGGCGCAAAGCGCCACTTGAAGTGGCACTAGCCACCCGAAATGTTGAGCGCCACTTCATGTGGCGGTCAACAGACCCATTTCCCTAATTTTTTCACCATAAACCCATTAAAATAAAAAAACCCACGCCAAATTACCCATAAATGGTGAGATGTCTCACCATTTATAGAAGGAAGAATTTGGTGTATAGGTTTTTTTTATTAAAATGGGTGTAGGTTAGATGTAATTAGGAAAATTGGTCAAAGCGCCACTTCAAGTGGCGCTTGACCGATTTTGGGAGCATAGCGCCACTTGAAGTGGCGCGGATACCTTTGGGGTTAGCCTTCTGGCGCCACTTCAAGTGGCGTCGAGGCCTTCCCTCCAATATAAAATCAGCTCTCGCCCCCACCCCTATTTCTCAACCCCACATCCTATCTTCACTCACTCTCTCTCTACTTCAGCTCTCTCTCTCTACTTCGGTTGCTCTGCTTCGGTTGCTCTGCTCGCATAGTTTCCTCTCACTAATACAAAAACGGCCTATATCATCACTCAAAACGGGCTTTAATAGTACTCAAAAAGCATTGTAAAGCTCAGCGCTGATATTGGGGGTCCCTTTTATCATCACTAAAAAAAACACTGATAAAAGCCCCCTTTATCACTGCTTTTTTAGCACTGATAAAAGAGACCTTTTATCAGCGCTTTTAAAAAGCGGTGATAAAAGTAAAAAAAATTAAAAAAACAAAAAAGAATTATATTATCGGGGAGAGATTTTAACAGCGCCTAACCCCCCCTTTATCAGCGCTAGGCGGTCTCCCATGCGCTGCCCTTCCGCGCATCCACACACGCACACACCCCTTTGCTTCCACTCGAAGTCGAACCCGCGACCTCCCCCCTTTCACAGGCGCACCTTTACCACTACACCATTTCGTTTTTTTCTCTATTTAATGATATATACATATATAGTTACATTTATTCGTATATTGACATAGATTCATATTAATATAAATATATTTATTCATATATTAGTATATATATATTCATTTTTATATTAATATATATTTATATTTATTTATATATATATATATTTAGTTATAATTTTTTATCCGTATATTTATTTGTATATTAATATATACTTATAAGATTAGTTTTAAATAAATTTATGAAAAAATATGTTTTTTATGTGTGTTTATAAATAAATAAATAAATACATACATACATATATACAACACACATACACACACACAAACACAGGCACACACACAGTATTTGAAAAGCCATAGAATGTTAAAACAACCATAACTTATAATCTAGAAGCCCGTCTCAACTCCACAACCATTCAAATCAAATAAAATGAAACAATCTTCGATATGATATGTGGTACATGCCTAATGGACATCCGGATCAGAAGTTATATTTGTTTGAATGTTAACAAATCGGGATATCCCGACTAAAAACTCAGTTTTGGAGGCTTTCTGGGCCTTTTTTGTCCTTGAAAAATGTGACAACAACTTTTCTTGGGTCACTAGTGCGTAGAGCTCGTCGCATGCTTTAATTTGATATACTGTAGAGCTCAAACAGACACCCAGATCAAAAGTTACTGTCATTTGAAGTTTGAGTTACATTTTCAACTTATTTTAGATCTTTTATTACTTGTTTTGAATTTTTGTGGCTTCAAATTATTATTAAAAAGTTGTAATCAATAATAATTAGAAAATTATTAATTAATAATAATTTTTTAAAGATGTTAAATCCATTTTCACTAAATTTCTTATATATTAAATGCAACAGTCTATTTATACGTGTCTAAAACAAATTTAAAAAATATATATTATATTTATATCAATATAAATATACTTATATAACAATAATTTATTTTTCAAAAGTTTTTTAAATATAAAATTTATCAGCGCTACTAAAAAAAGCACTGATAAAGGGGTCCCCTTTATCAGCGCTTCCCTTGCCCGTTTTTATAGTAGTGTCTCTGCAAATTTGAGGTAATTCTTGTTTTAAATTTATTTAATATTTTGATTTATTTAAATATTTATTTAATTCATAGAATTAGATTATAATTATTGTATTATATTTAGAAATAGTAATAGTTTTTTAAAATGTAGTTAAGTAATTAATTAATTATAAGTAATAATTAATTAATTATAAGACGGTAATTAATTAATTATAAGATGGTAATTAATTAATTATTAGATGGTAATTAATTAATTATAAGGAGGTAATTAATTAATTATAAGGTGGTAATTAATTAATTATAAGGAGGTAATTAATTAATTATCGTTAGGCACTTAATTAATTATCATTACGCACTTAATTAAATGTGATTAGGCAACTAATTAAATGTGATTGGGAAACTAATTAAATGTGATTGGGCACTTAATTAAGTGTGATTGGGTACTTAATTAAGTGTGATTGGGAACTTAATTATGTGTGATTGCGAACTTAATTAAGTGTGATTAGGAACTTAATTAAAAGTGATTCGACACTTAATTAAATGTGATTAGGCACTTAATTAAATGTCATTAGATACTTAATTAAATGTTATTAGAGAATTAATTAAATGTGATTAGGAACATAATTAAATATGATTAGGCACTTAGTTAAATGTGATTATGGAATTAATTAAATTTGATTAGGGAATTAATTAAAAGTGATTAGCGAATTAATTAAAAGTGATTAGGGAATTAATTAAATGTGATTAGGGAATTAATTAAACGTGATTAGTGAATTAATTAATTCTAATTAGAGAATTAATTAAATGTGATTAGGGAATTTATTAAATATGATTAGGCAATTAATTAAATGTGATTAGAGAATTAATTAAATGTGATTAGGGAATTAATTAATTCTAATTACGGAATTACTTAATTCTAATTAGGCATTTATTTAAATTGAATTATCGTTAAGAAATTAATTAATAATCATTAATCAATTAATTAATTATCATTAGGAACTTACTTAATTATCATTAGACACTTAATTAATTATCCCTAGACATGTAATTAATTATCGTTAGGCATTCAATTAATTATCATTAGACACTTAATTAAATGTGATTAGAAAACTACTTAAATGTGATTAGGCAACTAATTAAATGTGATTATGCACTTAATTAAATGTGATTAGACACTTAATCTAATGTGATTAGGTACTTAATTAACTGTGATTATGCACTTAATTAACTGTGATTAGGCACTTAATTAACTGTGATTAGGCACTTAATTAATTGTGATTATGCACTTAATTAAATGTGGTTATGCACTAAATTAACTGTGATTAGGCACTTAATTAACTGTGATTAGGCACATAAATCTAATTAGGCAATTACTTAAATCTAACTAGGCAATTACTTAAATCTAACTAGGCAATTACTTAAATCTAACTAGTTAATTAATTAAATATAAATTGATAATTAATTAAATCTAACTAGGTAATTAATTAGTGATGTAGTTTTATTAATTAGCAAAGTAGTTATATTAATTAGCAAAGTAGTTATATTAATTATAGAAGTAGTTATAGATTTCTTATAGAATATACCCTTGCATTACATTCTACGTATGAAAATGAATTTAGTTTTCCATCTACCTCGACCTCAATTTTTAAGTGATGTTATGAACATGAATTTTATAGTTGAATATTTTTTTCATATTAAGTGTTGAGTTGTCATGAAATGAATGCTCTCTCAAGTAATGTATCCCCAGGTAGAGGGGCTTTAGGTCAGACCACATACTTTCCTGGAGGCTTTCATTGTCTAGGAAAGTGAATGGGGTTGGCTATATGTCACTCTGTGCATACTCATGTGGAGTTTTTCAATTTCATATAACTCTATGCTTTTTTATTACTTGTTCATGTACCTCATGCATATAATGCATGTGGATATGTATGGATATGTTTGAATTCTATTTTTGGGTAAGTAACACAAACTTGTGGGTTGTGTAAAGAGTTACACATCAATATGGTTTGAACATATTGATTTGGTGGAGGGATTAGGATTTCAACCTAAATTACTAGAAGCATGCATACATAATTTGATTCTCTAATCAGATTTAATTTATAACAATGGTTTATTTTAGATAAAAAAGATGGATGCCTATATTTACTACAACGGTCAAATTATGGAGAAAGAACAAGGATGTAGTTATAGTATACATCCAGAAGCTGTTGTGATGCTTAGAGGATGTACTACTTTGGAAGCTGTGCAAAGGAAAATTCATTGAAAGTTAAAACTGGTAAGTAATCAACTGATAGAGTCGATCACATTCTGATGTCTTCAATATATAGATAGGTTTTGGCATGTGGCCTATCTGGTAAATGATGATTAAGATTGAGAATATGTACTTTCATTGGTTAAGTATCTACCTATGAATCAAATGATGGAGTTGTATTTCTCTATAACTACAATGGAGGTTCCATCGACATTGGAAGTTGGACCATCTCAATGTCATGAGACTGTGTCATATGCTCCTACAAATCAAGAAGTTCCATCATCATCGATAGTTGTTCCACCATTTCCATCAGCCACAATTTTAATGGATAGTCCTCCACATAACTTAGATGCATTGGTTGATGATTTTGAGGATGATGACAATTTCGAAGAAGAAGATGATGATGATGATGAAGTTGAAGAAAAAGAAGAGCATGCAGAAGAACAATCTGTGCCCACTCATGTGAGGTTCAACTGACCATTGAACCATCCTCCACTATTGGCTTCATGGTTGACTGAAGGCATTTATCGTTTGCTAGAATTTGATTGGTCAGTTATTACTCCCAGTTCAGAATTTCTAGAAATCATTGGTGGCACAAATAGAGTGTCAAATGACAGTGTTCTGTATATTGGAAGAGAGTTTGATAGCAAAGAAGCAATGAAAAATGTGATAAAACAATATCACATCGAAATACATTACTCTTATGTTGTAGAAGAGTCAAAGAGGTCTTACTATTTGATTCGTTGTGACAGATATGAATCGAACTGTCAAATGTGTCTGCAAGCTAGAACTGATAACACTTTTCACAGTTGGTGCATCACTAGATTTACTCCACTCACATGTGTGAACCCAATATTTTCACATGAACACTCTTCATTAGATGTTGAGTTTGTTTCAACTATTATTGTTGAAATGATTAGAGCATGTCAGGACGTTCTTGTGGTTCTGGTGATGGAGCAAATCAAATAACTTTTTGGGTATCAAATCTCTTACTGGATGGAAAGGGTGGCACAGAAAAAGGATATTGTGAAAGTGTACGGTGATTGGCACGACTCTTATCAAGTTTTACCAAAAATTTTGGAGATTTTACACCACAATAATAAAGTGGTATATCAGTTACATACTGTTGAATATGTTAACCAACACAACCAAGTTGATCATTAAATGGTTGTGATTGATAGATTATTTTGGATATTTTTACCATTTGTTACGGCTTTTAGACATTGCAAGCAATTTATATATATTGACGGAACATTTTTGTATGGAAAGTATACAAGAAATTTATTGATTGTTGCCACACAAGATGGAAATCGAGCCCCTCTACCTTTCGCCTTTGCAATTGTGGAGAAAGAGAAATTCTCATCATAGATCTGATTTTTAGCATGTCTCCAAGAGTTTGTTATAGATTTAGAAGGGATTTGTCTTATTTCAGATCGACACTATGAAATCAAGGAGGTAGTATAGTCTGAGGGTCTTACATGGAGACCACCCTATGCCCATCATCGATACTATATTCAACACATTGCCAACAATTTTTGCCAAATAAGTTCAAAAATGAGTCAATGAAGAAGGAAATCTTAAAAATTGGTATGAACATCCTTTTTCATTTTAAATTTTCTTGTCGTAGTAATTTTTATATCTATTCAGATGAATTGTTATTTGATAGCATATGAGCCTCAACAAAAAAGGATGGAAGAGCATCTTCATGATATTCATAGTGTGAATCCGGAAGAGTATGATTACATAATGTTAATTCCAAAGAAGAAATGGTCGTTGGCATATGATGATGGGAGGAGATATGGTCATATAACGATCAACATTGTAGAATGTATAAATGGAGTTTTCAAGGGAGTTTGAAAATTACCTATCACAGATAAATATGAATATTTGATTATATGTTACTAATAAGATCTACAATTATAATATAATATTATTCTAATGTCGTAAATCTAAATTACAGGTTTGGTACAAGAGAATTTCTATCGTAGTGTAAAGTACTTTCTGGAATGAGGAAAGTAGGCTGAAGATGTCTTGAACAGAGGGATGCGCTATGGACACCATTTCCAGCGCGAGCTAGATACAATTCTTGAAGAGGCTGCAACTTACCATTTAATTGTATTTAACCATATAGAGAAATGATTTGAGGTCCCTGATCCTGGTGATGTTGTGGCTTATAGAAATGGTCATGCGTGAATTGATTTACTGGAGAAGCATTACTGTGAATGTGGAAACATTCAGGCACTAAGATATCCTTGTGTCCATGCGATTGTAGCATGTGCTTACGCACACATATCTTGGGAGCAGTTTTTTTATCCAGTTTATCATCTCAAGAGCATCAACTCTTGCCACAATACTCCATGGATTCAAATCGGGGAATATCATAATTTTTGGTTGTCTGATGGCACACCCACGCTTCTACCAAAAACACTAGACTTCATCCTAAAGGGAGGCCAAAGTCTACTCGTATTCAGAATGAGATGGATTGGCCTAGTGAATGACTAGTTGGACAAAGGTGCAACATATGCCACCAAGAAGTTCATACGAAGACATGTTTCCCTAGACACATAAGGCAATCATCTAATGGTTGAAATGAATCATGTACTCTATCAGTTTCTATACAAGTTTGTGCATGAAATCGTTTTTATCATTCTAACCATTTATAATCATATTTGTATTATTTTTATATTGGGTAACTTTTATAAAATTTACTTATTTATTATAAACATTTCAAACATTGGTTAATAGAATTACATTAATACAAATTAATATATACATTCAAAAACAATCCAAACTATCAATGCTACCATGATTTCAATTGACATTCTTTGTTGAATTGTCAACACTACATGAGTAGCTTTAAACAAACAACACCAACTCAAAAAAAGGAATCTAACTGTATAAGAAAACATTTCGATGTGGTGTGCGAGTTCATTTAAATGTTGTATTTTGGTTATTTCTGTTGTTGTTTCTACTAATGTAGTGTGTTGGAAGAATTTTTATTTGGATTCATTGATCCCTAAATCCAAATAAACATCACGATTCTTCCAACACACTACATTAGTAGAAACAAAAATAGAAATAACTAAAATACAACATTTAAATGAACCCGCACACCACACCGAAATGTTTTCTTATACAGGTAGATTCCTTTTTTTTGAGATGGTGTTGTTTGTTTAAAGCTATTCATGCAATGCTAACCATTTAATGGTTAACATTAAAAAAACAAAACCATTTGAACTATGAAATGAAAATGTTATCAGACTTTTATAATGAAAGATGAACTTACAATGGCCACAAAACAAAAGCGAGGAAACTCCAAATGTCTTCACCCAGACACCCCAACATGGGAGACAACATAAGTTACACAACATGTTTCTTCTTCATTCAATCATTATATGATAAATTTCATACCTTACATGATAAATGTCATATCTTACATGAAATTAATTTTTTACTGTTTGTAAATTCAGATGGAGCAACTACTATTATCTACCCAGGAGACGCACGTGTTGCGCAATGTGTTGGAAAGACGACATGTCAGACATCTTACTATTCAGAGAGCACATCATTTCCATCATGAGGCACCCCCGACAGCTATGTTTCCATACCTTAGACGTGTGGGATTTTATGGAGTCGTTATGCGTGACTTCAAGACCATTGATAACCATTTGATTGCTGCATTAGTTGAGAGATGGCGTCCAGAGACACACACATTTCATCTTCCGGAGGGGGAGTTGACCATCACTTTAGAGGATGTTGCCAACAAGCTGGGGTTACCCATCCATGGACATGCAGTTACGGGCACCAATAGTGGTGACTGGGCTGTAGTCATACAGAGGTTACTAGGTATTGACGTCATCAGCGCACAGAGTGTTCTCCAGGGTTCACACTTGCGCATGAGGTGGCTTGATAAACATTTTGACATAATTACTAATGATGTAGACAAGGAGACACTTATTCATCACACACATGCATACATTTTACGGCTACTCAGAGGCATCTTGTTCGTCGACTACTCTACCGCTTTGGTACACATGATGTACCTCCCATGACTTGAGGATCTGGATCAGACGACTACATACTGTTGGGGGTCCACTATATTATCACATTTGTACAGATCACTCTGTACCAGTTGTCAGGAAGATTCACATTAGATTTCAGGTTGCATGGTGTTAGTAAAAATTTGGTCTTGGGAGCATTTTCCACGCATCACTCCTCGATCCATCACACCACTTGCAGTAGAGCTATTTTAGGACTGTCCTTGGGGACAATGGTATGTATACATCATTACTTTCAGTTATTTAGTATTTTTGTTATTTTTTTTATAAACTAGCCATATATTATTATATTTTAACCAGGTGGATTCTGTCTCAGAAGTGTTTACATACTCCGAGACATAGTGTGCACAACTTCTGACAAATATTCGACACCAAGGTGCTAGCTAATGTAAGTTAAAGAATAATTGTTTATAGTAAATTTTTTTTGTTATCACTATTTTATGTTATTTAAATATAATCTTAGTAAAATTTTCATGATAATATATGAATTATTTTTTTTGATTTTACATTTTAGGTTTCACGGACTCCGTGTACCGGTCACGTCTACGCATCACTTCCACCTCACTGCACAAATAGGGTTAGAGATCATGCTGCAGTGGTGCCACTCATCCACTTCCCATCATTGAGTGGCACCAGCCAGATCAGGTCATGTGCCGGTACGGTTTCATACAGCATATCCCCATGCCACCAGGAAAACCTCTCGATTTACATTCGATTGTGCTTACAGGCAGACAAACGACAAACTAGTGGCAATTTCATGCATCTTATATTGCACTGTGGGACATGCGTGATAGATTTAGTATCGTTCTATTTGGATATACCACAGTACACAGTCTATTATCTGCTCAGGGCTATTATGAAGACTGGTATTGACGTCACACCATCAGGCACCTTACACATTAGGGGATTGGCATTCAGTAGTTGGTATGTTTACTAAGTGTTATTATTTTTGTTTAACTCATTTTTGGTATTAATTTGAATGTTATTTAATTTGAAGAAAGATGTAATTGGTCATCTTGCACATACCACATAGCCTCAGATTGATTCATATATTAGGCGGGATGCAGTTCAACGGGTGGTGTTGGCTCTCCTTGATCATCTCTGGTTGATACGTGACAGTTTTTTTGATGAGGAGCCATAGGAATATCCTGATCCATATCCTCCAGCGGAAGCTCCTGAGGATGACGATGTCCCTACTATGCCTGCTAAGGATGATGAACCACCACCACCATTTCCAGCTGGACAACAGATACGAGCACATTAGGAGGGGAAAAGGCGATGACATCGACATCCGAGAGTGGCTCCTGCAGATGTCCCCGCAACACAATGAGAGGATTCGGCCCAGTTGACTGATGATATTGCAAAATAGGGTGACTCTTATATACCACAGATTTTGTCTCCGCAGATTACTAAAGACTTGGATCTGGGTGCGATCACACAGCTTATGGCAGCCCCTCTCCCAATGAGGCCTTCTTCATTGCCCCATTTCCACCATTTATAGGAGCTTCAAATCCATATGGTGACTGATATGATTTTGGGTTGTCCTCCTCACATGGTTTTGGTCAGTCCTCTACACAGCACCATGTGGAGGCACCAGAAGCATCAGAAGAGGAGGAACCCGCATCTAGGACACTGGAGCGACACAGACGACAAATGCAGAGAGGACGTGAGATTCAGACGCCGCATTGTGGTACCGGGGGGCATCGTCATTGATGTTTTGGATGTCATGTTGTATATATTAAAAAATGCGTTTACTATGATAAGTAATTGTTGTTTAAGACAAATGACAAGAAAATAAAAAATATAGTAAATACAAACTAATTTAAATTAACTATTAATAATTTATATATTTTCAAAGTCTCATAATTGTAACATTATTATTCTTCATGTATGTGACTTTAGAAGCATATAAATTACATAGTACAAGTACAATCTAAATAAAATTTGTCACACAGACTAAACATATAATAATTTATTGAGAAAATGAAAAGAAAAATAAACATATAGTAAACAAAAAATATTTTACGTGAAAACTTAAATATTTAAAAATATTATATTTATAATTATATATTAGTAAAAATATTTATAAATGTAAATTACTAATTAGTAATTAAATAATTAGTAATTAACCATTAATAATTAATAATTATAATGACAAATAATAATTAAAAATTATATTACAAATTAACTAATTAAATATTGTATAATTAATAATAATATTACTAATTAACTAATTAAATATTGTATAATTTATAATTGTATTAATAATTAACATATTTATTATTAGAAAATTAAAAATTATATAAATAATAAATATATAACTAATTAAAGAATTAATTATTAAATATTTTTTATATGTTCAATCCATATTTTATGTTTCATTTATATTTAGTTAATATTTTATTGTCTTTCAAAGCCACATTCATGAAACATTTTTATCTTTCAAGTAGGTGTATTTGAAATCTTATAAATTATTTTTGAGCGACATTGTTTACAAATTTATTTTTGTTTTCAACTATTTATTATATGTTTAATCCATATTTTATGTTTCATTTATATTTGTCTTATAGTTTATATTTTATATTCTTTCAATGTCACGTACTTGAAATTTTTTTAAGTTTCTAATAGGTGGATTTGAAAGCTTATAAATTATTTTTGATGAACATTGATTACAAAATTATTTTTATTTTTAGCTATTTATTGTATGTTTAATCCATTTTTTATGTTTAATTTATATTGGTCATCTATTTTATATTTTATAGGCTTTCAAAGTCACATTCTTGAAACATTTTTAACTTACAAGTAGGTGGCTATGAAAGCTTATAAATTTATTTTATCAACATTGTTTAAGAAATTCTTTTTATTTTCAAATATTTCTTCTATGTTTAATCCATGTTTTATGTTTCATTTAAATTGATCTTATAGTTAATATTTTATAATATTTCAAAAACACTTACTTGAAACATTTTTAATTTTCAAGTAGGTGGATTTGAAAGCTTATAAATGTGATTCTTTGGATACGACGGTTTGTGTATGCTTTCCAAATCTCCCTTTACCTTTTCAGAACCCTTTGGTGATTAGAATGATAGGCAACCTCCTAGGAAGATATCTTTTTTCTGATAGCCGCATTGAGGTCGTGTGCCACTCGGTGAATCCTTAGGTCTGTGTTGAAATGGACGCTTCTCTCTTTCCCTTCGATTATGTATGGATTACTATTGGAGAGGATTACGGGTGGAAGCAGTGGATGGTTTATGAGAATTGGACTGAGTTCTATCCATCTTGTAAGCATTTGGGCCGCCCTTTGGGGGTTTTTTATATGAAAAACACTGCTCCGTTGTTGGAGGTAAGCCGCAAGGGGAGGCAGGTTGTTGCAAGGAAAGGGGATTCTGTACCGGGTAAAGATCTAGAGGTTGTTGTGTTGTCTGGTCTGGTCAAGGAGGCTTCGAGGTCCAAAGCTAGGGGATCTCTTCAGTCGAGTCCTATGGTGAAGGACCTCGGGGATGATTCCTAGAAGGTGATGATTGTGGATGTTCATGCTTCTGATACTCTAAGTGATATGATAACTCAGGTTTACCTGACGGTTGCGGAGGTGTTCAAAAGGTTGCGGCAGGACTTGGAGGGATCCTATAATCCTGTGTCTCAGAAGGATTCTGGTCCGGGTTATAAGGAAGATCATTTGGAGCAGGGCATGGATGGCGAGATTATGATAAAGGAACGGACGGTGGGGAGAAAGGGAGCTATCTCACGCGTGGCCAGTCCGAACAGTGCTGGGGGTTCTAGAGGATCAGACCCATCGGCTAAGCCCTTCTTCACGTTAACCAACAAGTTTGAAGGACTTTTGGAAGGCATTTTGGAAGAGGGTTTGGATTCTGATGCTGTGATCAGCGGTGATGCCGATGGTGTCTATGTGGAAGGGCCTAATTCTATATGGTTGGGTCACAAAGAAGTTTCTATGGTCGGGGAAGAGGATGCTACTGCGGTTGGGTGTCTTGCCTTGATTGATAGTAACACACCATATACAGGGGGGGAATGCTATAGGTTGCAAGGATAATACCTAGAGGACCAAAGGGTGAAATGCTTCTGGGGGAAATAAAGAAAATATTATTGGTCTAGCCTTCCTATCATACAGTGACATTGTACAGAATGGGAACAGAAGGATGACTGAGTGTGAAGGAACTCTATCAGCTACACAAAGAAGATGAACAAGAAAAGACTACTCTTACCTTCTGTGTCCAGTTTGTACCATATCTTCCCTTAAGTGGGAAAAAGTTGTGATTCTTGCCTTCAAAAAAGATAGCATGATCAAGCAACATTTCCCAGTGAAACCTTTACTGGACCATATGAGTTGCTTTGAGAAAAGTGATTACATCTTGAGGTGGCATAAATCGGCCTCTGAGTGGGAATCAGCTATGGCAGAAGGGGATTCTTGTGTGGGATGCAGAGATGATTATGGGTATTATGATATGTATTCCCTTGGTGGGTTGGTTGGTTTGTGGTTGTTTTGCATATGCCTTTTTTGTGAATGTTTCAAGTCGTGATCTGGTTAGTGTTAAGGGTTGTGCGGTTTCTCACTATTCCTAAAAGTGTTTGGAAATAAAAATTTCAATTTTCATTCCTTTTTTATAGTTATATATTTAAAATTATATTTATAAATACATAATCACAATTCCTTAGATTTATTTATATTTAAATATATTTATATTATATAAATATATTTATATTATATAAATATATTTATATTATATAAATATATTTATTATTGTAAATATATATTTATGTATTTATAAATATAATCTTAAATACATATTTATAAATTAAAATTTATTTATTATTTATATGTAAATATATTTATATTTATAATTATATTATAAATATAGATTTAATATAAGTATATATAATGAGTAATCGGGTGAAAAAAAAAACAAAGGGCCACTTCAAGTGTCACTTAGGGTTTTTATATCAAAGAGCCACTTCAAGTGGTGCTTAATAGACCCATTTCCCTAAATAAATTCAACCTAAACCCATTAAAAAATCCCTATCTCTAAATCAGCCTTTATAGAATGGTGAGACAGGTGTGGTGGTAGCAAAACGGTGGCACCGTTGGTGACAATGGTAGCAAGGTGAAAGAATGGGGGATAGTGGTAGGGAGTAGTGACTTGAGATAAAGAAGTGGTGTGGATGGTGGCAGTGGAACAATAACACCTACAAAAAAATCAACACTAATTAATGAAATTATAAATAAATAAATTGATTAAGTTATAACAATCAACTAAAATTACCAAATAATGAAAAAATAAACTTATAATTTCAAATTTGTTAAAAAAATAATATTAAAAAGAAATCAATCAATAAATAATTTTTTAAAATTATAAATTGTTTATAAAAAAATTAATTTAAAATAACTAACAATATTTAAAGTCTGTTGCTTAAATAAATTAACCAATTAATTAATTAAAGAATTAAAATAAAAATATTAATTGAATAGAATTAAAATTTTAAAACTAGTTGAATTATTTAAAGACTAAAAACTAAAGTGAATTATTTATTTACAATTAAAAAATCATTAATTAAATTAAGTAATTAATAAACTATTTATTTTCAAAAAACAAAAGAAATGAAATAATGAAAGAATGGAGAATGAAAAATTAAAAACAGAGAATAAAAATGAAATTAGAATTCAAAAAAATGATTTTATTTAAGAATTATTTAAAATGAAAAAATGAAAACTAAAACACATGATTTAAAAAAAAATTGATTATTCTACATAGTAATTTACAAAAACACAATAATGTTTAATTATTTAATAAAATACAACATTTTGAAATTAAAATGACCATAAAAATATAAAAAAGGATGTGGAAAAGAGTAATTAAAATGAACCATGTCAAAATCCCCCACACTTAAAACATTGTTTGTCCTCAAACAAATTCATGCCTTTAAATTTAAAATAGAAAAATGATTTGTGAGATTCAGTTAAAAAGTGCACGATTAATCTTTAATAACCAGTGGAACCTGGCCAAGCAGTGGGTCAAGATTTCCAAGAATGTGTTAAAAAAGGTAGTCCTTCCTAGCTTCAAAAACTCACTGGAAATCAAATTTCTCACAAACTCATCTACTTTCATGTTTTTCATGCCTCCTATATGAACTCGTTAACTTTTCTTATTCAGTTTCCAATTTGATTTCTGATTCAAGGAGTGGTGATAGATTAAATTTAGTGGAATTAAAAGCTTAACCAAAGGCACCTTCAATTCTCACATTCTCCTAGGTTCCAAAAATTAAAGTCCATTAATTTAATCTCTTTATTGACTCAACTCAATTGAATTTTAACTAAGTCAATTTCTCTCATCTTTATCTCTGTTCGAAATTCCCCTCACCTTATTATTTCAACTTTGAAAAGGGCACATTATTTTACATTTTTTCTAGACATATTCCATGTACAAAGCACTGCACATAGAACTTATTCAGATTGAAATTGGATTTATTTATTCATAGAAACACACCCAGTGCACCTTGTCTCAGATACTCAATATGGGATCCCATTTTACCATTTCACTCTGGTTACAATGGACTTAACTAATAATAATTTGGGTTGACTTCCAAAAGTGATTCAATATTTTTTATATAAAAAATTGAGTACCTAAGTTCTAGTGAAAAGTTCTAGTTACCCTAAGTCATGATCCTCATTCTACAAAACCTATCATTTCACACTCTCTTCATCAGTTCTTAAATAGAAAGTCCATAGAATGGTGAACAATTCCACTCAACAATCACTCATCCTCAATAGTTTCTGACTATGTGTAATTCTCAACATCCAACATCTATTCATCCACAAAAAATGACAGAATTGAAGTGTCTAATGAACCCAAATGAACCTCAAGTGATGAATGAAATTTAAAATTTTGAAATATTTTAATTATTTTTGAAAACATTTGACAATTTTTTTGTAATCAAACTTTAAGAAGGGAGAATTTGAAATGACCCATAGAATGACCCCTCTCCCCCACACAGAGAACTCAACATTTTCCCCAATGTTGAATCATAAGGTGGGAGAAAATATTCAATGTTCTAAAAGAGTTTTTGATGGGTGGAATGATGTTACAAAAAGAATTACATGCCACACCAAAAATAAAAGAAAAGAAACAAAAACATATATACAAAATTAAACAAAAAAGTGATTATATATATATATATATTGAATATCCTAGCAGGAGCAAATAAAGAAAAATGTATACAATAATAATATGTCATGTGATGAATACACAGAAACAATTGAATCAAATTAAGTCATATGGTGCAAGAAAATTTCACTAATCAGTTCAAATTAAATGTTCAACTCACTAGATTAAAGCAGCTAACACCCACACAGAAGAAAAATTATGGATTCTTTTTCAAAATAAATCTGGGGTCTCCCCCACACTTAAGATCAAGTAGTATACTATTAAATATGAGCATAAAATAAATTAGACAAATAGAAAAGCACTTCCCTAGAAAATTGGAGCTTTGACCATAATTTTCCATTCAAAATATTCTATTTTTCAGCACCTTGTGAATACTCCTTTCAACTACATGCAAGTTCAAAAAGTGAAAATAAGAATCTAGAATTTAAAGCTCAAAAAATTCAAACCAAGGGATGAGTGAAAGAAATGTTATCCATATGATGCAGTGGACTGCTACCTTGGTTTCCCTTTTCCGAGTTTCTAGCAGCAACATCTCTCTCTCTCAATCAGCAGCAGGTTATTTGGAAACTTCAGATTGATAAGAGGGAACACTGGAGAACAAGTAGCAGGGGTTATTTTTATTAGAAAACAGAAACAATAGAAAAAAAACTAATAAACCATGGGTTATTTCCCATGAAACACTGAGTTTATATTTCTCAATTAGACTTGAAATAGATCATTACTTTAGTATAGAGATGGTAGCCAATCCCTTTGGATTCCCTTTAATAAAATGTTTTCTTCTATGAGAATTGACTAAAAATGGTATGTTCTCTTCATTAACTAACTTCATTGCTCTATTAACCCAAACTCTAACAATGGTAAAGGGTCCAAACCACTTGGTCTTAAATTTTCCTATTAAAATTTTCCACCTAAAATTAAAAATCCAGACTCTCTCCATCCAATGGCCTGAAGGCCTTCATATTTTATTTATTTTTGGTAATCTACCTTTCAAGGGGTGAGGTGGAACCCTTATAAGGCCCGTAGGCATAATAATTACATGACCCATAGGTCTTAGATGAATTCATTTCCCATTGGCTTCAAACATTACATTCAACCCATACTAACTACTTGGAACTGCTCCTCCCCAGCATCTTCTTCATGAAATCAACTCTCGACCTTCACATGGCTATTCGACTAGGAATTCTTGTGCATGCACAGGCTTGTCCTGATGGTAGGTTCCATATCCTCTCATTCTTGCAATCCGTTTAGCTTCTACTATGGTGAAAGCTCCTTGCTCATTGTCCTTGTAGAGCTTGTTCCTTGTAGGTTGTCTGGTTTGCATTTGCACTTAAGGTGGCCTGAAGTCCTTGAGGTGGCATGGAGGCCTTACTAACCCAAAGGCCTTGGTGGCCTGAAGGCCGTAAAGGACTTGGGGACCAAATCAGTGTCCCGAAGGCCCAAACGGGGGCATATTCCCGACTTCTATAGTGCCAAACAGTACCATCTATAGTTCACGCTACAGTACCTGCTACAATACTGCATAGTTCCTGCTACATTACCTGCTATAGTACTACTACAGTGCCTACTACAGTACCCGGAAATTCTACCTCTACCTGGATTTGATCCCAAGTCGCTTGGATGCACTTACAAAGTCCTTACCAACTGGGCTAAGGCTCATGTGCAATCAAGACTCTCTCATTAACATTGATGTTCCTATTTTTGAATGATTGAGTTATGAAAAGCCTTTGTTATTTCTTTTTAAATTTTTGCATTCTCATAAGAATCAATTCTTATCTTCTCTAGCTCACTCAGTTCTGACAACCACCTCTCACCAGCAGACTTGAAATTCAAGTTCATGGCCTTCACTGTCCAATAAGATTTTTGCTGTAACTCAACAAGAAGATGACATGTTTTCCCAAAAAGAATCTTGTATGGTGATATCCATCTAGGAGTCATATAACTAGTTTTGTAGGCCCTTAGGTCCTCATCCAGATTCACTGACTAATCCTTCATAGAGCTAGAAATTGTCTTCTCCAAAATCTGGTTAAGTTCCCTATTTGAAACTTTGGTCTGCCCACTAGACTGTGGGTGGTTGGTGGTGCCTATACTTTGTGAGAACCCATAATTCTCCCTCAAACTCTTTAATTTTTAATTTTTTAAATAATTTCATTTATCAGTGATGAATGATCTGGGCACTGCAAAGTTAGAAAATTTGTTTTTCATAATAAACATAATAACACTTGCAACATAATTGTTGGGAAGAGCTACTGGCTCAACCCACTTGGACACATAGTCCACAATAACCAAGATTCACTCATTACCATAAGAGTATGGGAATGGTCCCATGAAGTCCAAGCCCCATACATAAAACATTTCAACCTCCATAATTCCTTTTTGAGGATTCACTTTCCTTCTTCCAACATTATCCATCATTTGGAATTTCTCATAGACAATAACCAGACTCCTAGCATATTTTAACTAAGTAGTCCGGTATAAACCAAACTAAAGAACTTTTTGAGTAGTCATCTATCCTCTATGGTGGCCACCCCAAGGTGATGAATGATAACTCTCAAGTATTGTAAACATCTCTTCCCCAACAAAAAATCTTCTAAAAATCCCATCAGAAAACCTCATAAAGAGAAGAGGTCCATCCCAAAAATTATATTTTTATTCAGAGATAAACCTATTTATTTGGTTGTGTGAAAGATCCTTGGGAATGAAACCTACTTCCAGAAAGTAGGAATAGTCTTTAAACCAAGAATACTGATGCACAAAAGTAGTAACCAACTGTTCATTAGGGAAATAGATGTTTATCTCTCTTGGTTCCTCACTTAGGGTGTTTGGCAGCCTAGACAAGTGGTATTTCACAACATTCTTAGATCCTTTGTTATCCTTAAAGACCAAGTCAAACTCCTAGAGCTGTAAATTCCATCTCATTAATTTGGGTTTAAAATCATTCTTAGTAAGAAAGTACTTGAGGGTAGCATGGTCTGTGAAAATGATAACTCTAGACCCTATCAAGTACTACCTGAACATTTAAAAGGAAAACATTACAACAACCAACTCCTTCTCAGTGGTGGAATAGTTCTTCTAGGAATCATACATCAACTTTTTATCCTAGTAAATGACATGCAGCTTCCTATCTTTCCTATGACCCAAAATAGATCCTACTGTAAAATCACTAGCATCAAACATTACCTCAAAAGGGAGATTCCATTTAGGAGAAGTGACCACAGGTGAAGTTTTCAGCCTCTCCTTAAGTAGGTTAAAGGAATCTAGACATTTCTCATCAAAAAAATATGGAATGTCCGTAAATAGAAGAGAGAACATGGGTCATGTAATCTTAGATAAATCCTTAATGAAACTCTTGTAAAACTCTGCATGACCAAAAAAACATTTAATTCCTTTGAAATTATCAGATGGGGGAAACTTTTAGATAACATCAACCTTAGAATTATTGACCTCCAGCCACCTCTTAGATACCTTATGACCCGAAATTATGCCTTTAGTGGCCATGCATTGGCACTTTTCCCAATTTAAAACCATATTGGTCTCTTGAAATCTCTCCAAAACACGTTCCAAATTTTCCATACAGTTCTCAAAAGTGTTTCCCACAAAAGTAAAATAATCCAAGAAGACCTAAATTATCCTTTAAATCTTATCTAAAAATATATTTATAATGCACCTCTGAAAAGTGGTAGGAGAACCACACAAGCCAAAGGGCATCCTCTAGTAGGGGAATGTCCCAAATGGAAAAGTGATGGTGGCTTTCTCATAATCCTTAGGAGAAATTGAAATCTATTTGTAACCAGAATAACCATCATGAAAGCATAAAATTTAATTTCCTTCCAATATCTACAAAATTTTGTCCAAAAATGGTATGGTAAAGTGTTCCTTGGTTGTGGAAGAATTAGAATTCCTATAATCTATAAGAAAATCTACATTTTTTCACTTCCCTTATTTGTATTTTCTCATTCATTTCATTTTTAACCACTATCACTCCACTATTTTTAGGGAAAACCTATATAAGACTTACCCATGGGCTGACAGAAATGGGAAAAGTTATCCTAGAATCAAGAATACTCATAAACTTTTCCCTAAAGACATCCTCCATGTTTGGGTTTAGTCTCCTTTGGGATTCTACTATAGGTTTACACTCAGTTTATATGGGAAATTTGTAAATACAGACAACCAGATTTATCCCCTTAATATCATCTATTATCTAGCCAATTATAGACTTATACTTCTTCAAAACACTCATCAAGTTTCCATCTTTGGTTACCTTCAACATAGATGAGATGATCACAGGACAGGCAGAACTCTCTCCTAAAAAGGAATATTTGAGATGGAAGGAAGGGTTTTGAGTTCAATAATGGGTGCTGATTCACTTGAGGGAAGACACTTGGTTCTGGGTGTCCCAACGACTTCATGATGCTTCTTAAAAAAGGTAGTAAAGAAGGCCTCCTTTTCATCACTAGAAGTACCAGAAAAATTTTCCTTACACTTAGACTCCTCTCTCGGGTATAGAATGTGCTCCATAGAAAACTCATCTAGGTGCTCCAAAAACTCTCCCATATACTCATCTACTGGTTCACTCTCCTTACTTTCTGATCCCCATGCATGTGGCAGTAGGGATCTCAGGTTCACCATTGATCTACTCTATCATCCTTAAAAACTCCTCTTCCTCCTCATCAGTAGTACACTCAGCAACTAGCATCTCATCTTTTGGAAATATTGGGCGGGTGGGTTTTTTGAATTTCTTAAAAACATTAAATTCCAATTTTTTCACCCAAATTTAAAATAAAATTCCCTTTAGAGACATCAATCACATTTCCCCATGTGTCTAGGAAGGTCCAACTAAGAATGATTGGAACTTCTTGGTCACACTCCATATCAAGAATCAAAAAGTCAGTAGGTAAAGAGAGTTTACCAACTCCCACTAGAAAATCATCAACCTTACCCACTAGATGAGTAATGGACCTATTAGAAAGATGTAACACAATAGTGGTGGGTTGGGGAACTCCAAATATTAGGTGATGAAATATTTCATAAGAATAATATTAATTCTAGAGCCAAGGATAGAAAAATAGTTGAACATGACACCTCTATCCCCAAAGGTACAAGGGATAACAAAGCTCCCTGGATCCTGAATCTTAGGAGGTATCAAATTTTGTAACACATCACTACACTCCTATGTCAGACTATAGGTGGAATATTCATATCAATACTTTTTATTTGAGAAAATTTTCTTGAGTTATTTTAGATATGATAGGCTTTGAATGAGGGATTCAAGGAATGTGATATAAATGTTCATCTTTTTAACCACTTTGAGAAATTTAAGTAGTTCAGAATCATGGGTTGGTTTTTTTATTCTCTTAGGAAAAGAAATGATAGGTGTAAAATTTATCACAATTATAGGTATCCCTATATCTCACTATTCATGTTTCTTGTAGTCTTTTTTTTCAAGATATTTTCTTTCTGTCTTTGAGTTGGAACAGTAGGAACCAGGGGGTTACCAGTGCTACTGTCTAGTTTTCTATAATTGAAATTTTCCAGATTGAATTTTTCAGGATCATTCAGTTTATCATCTTGAGAATGTTGTGGTTATTTGTTTTGTTCTTGACAGGTTTGGATAACACTTCTGATGGTCATAAAAATTGTATTATCTCTTGGATTTTCTTCAGTGGCGCTGGGAAGTCTACCTTTTTCTCTATTACTAGCATCCCTAGCTAGATGCTCCATTTTAATTTCTATATTCTTCATTCTTGCATCCATTTTAATATTATCAAAATAAGTTTTGGTATTTTTCTCATCAAAGCTCCCTATAAACCGATGAAACATATCCTTCAACTCATCTTTAGATTTGGGTGACTCAGCCTTGGGTTGGGCATGGTCTTGGAACTACTGCCTAGGAGGCTGCAGTAATCTAGGAGGGGTAGTAGGTCGAAGGAATATCTTCTCCCTCTAAGAATGGTTTGGGTGGTTCTTATACCCCTTATTGTAGGTATTTGAGGATCGGTATTAAATAGGTTTCATCCTAGGACCATAGATTGCTAAGCTGGAACTCTCATGATACTGGACTGGCATATTAATGTTTGGGAAGCAAGTTTGTGAGTGCCCATACATGCCATAGTGGTGACACTTCTCCCTAAGGGTGGTGTGGGTATTTTCATTGAAAAAACCTAGTAGCTTGGGATTTAGATTGAGGGGAAATATAGTGTTATTTCCTAAAAATGGTTCTCCTCTTAGAACATTTTTTCTAGGAGTTTTGAGCTATGGTGTTGAAGATCTGTTTGAGATCTTCAGCTATTCTATCACTAAAGTCCCCTACATTAGACTAATCCACCAAGGTTTGGTTGTAAGGGGTGAGGCTATTATAGAATGTGTCCATTAGTAATTGTGGTGTACACTGGTGTTTATTAAACTACCTAAGTAGTCCCCTAAACCTAACCTAGGATTCATGAAACAACTCAACCTCATCTTGAAAAAAGTTAGTGATCTTATGCCTACTTTTAGATGTCAACCTCCTAGGATATAATTTTATAGTGAAGGCATTGTAGAATTGATCCCAGGTGACAAATATTTCTTCCTCTAACTTTTGACACTAGGTCCTAGAATTTCCCTTGAGGTAGAAGGGGACCACTCTCATTTTCATCTCTTCCTCAATAAGGCCTCTTAGTGGAAGCTGATGGACACTACAATAGTCATATCTAATGATGTCAATAGAGTCTTCACTAGGCATTCCATTGAAGATACGAAGCTGACTCAACAAGGACTACTTAATTTCATAGTTTCTTAACCTAGAATAGAGCCTAATGCATGAAGGTTTACTAGACATTGAAGGTAATAAGTACTCTCTCATAATGTTCCACTAAGCTAACTCTTGACCAGGTGAGTTGAAATTTTCAGGTTGGTTCACATTTACAGGTGGTGGTTTTTTCAGGTTCGTATTTTCAGCTTTACTATTGTCTTCCATTTTCACTTCTTTATTTTTTTTACAATATTTTAAAGTGAATTTCAATTTCAGGGTTCAAAGGTTCTAAATTTTCATATTTAGACCTAGTGATCTTACAATATTTCACAATTTTTTTTGAATTTTTGTGGGAATTTTTTATAGTTTTCTTTTTGTTTTTTTTCTGGTTTTTTTCAAATTTTGGTTTTTTTATTTTTGATGTTTAGTTAATGTGAATTTTTGTTTTGTTTTTTAAATCACATGCAGACTCCCCAGAAATGGTTTCCAAATTTGGCCGCCTAACTTAGTTGAGTGTGAGCATCCCAAATTAAAATTTATAAAGTCCTACTCACTACTTAGTACAGTTCTAAGATAGGGTTGAACCATAGGGAGGTCTGTTGTTGTGCTTAGTGACCAAACAAAAATAAAACAAAACAAAACCACACCAAACAAACAATGGTGAAATCTGATGGTGTGAAGTGTTATGAGATGGTGTGAAGTGTTATGATATGGTGAGTGAGTGATGATTTTTGTGTGGGTGAGTGAAAGAAGACAAGAAAAGTCACGAGGACAGTAGAAATAAAACAAGTAGTGAGAACAATCTTAAACAATCAATATGATATAAAGGGGGAAATCCACTACAGGCTTCAATATGATCTACCTTGTTCATGCACTGAAATCAAAGTTTCATATCTAATTGAAATTTTATGTCCATATTTTTTATTTGGTAAATGTGTGATTAAATAATGTTGGCAGTTATTTCAATTGAAGAATTTATTCGATCATCTAATGAGTAACAATTAGAATTCACTAAGTTCAAATTGTCATCTGAACACAGTGATTCTCCTTCTCTCTTGAGCTTGATTAAATTTTCTATTGAATCCTAATATTTTCAATAGTTAGAAATTAAATCCAATAAAGTTCATTTTTCATTGATACATGATATTTAGAATGAATTATTGTCTATAGAGTGAGAGAGATAGAGAGATCCAGTATAAGAACCATGCATTAACCAGGGAAAAACAGATCTAACTGGCTATCCTATTCCCCCAAGGGAAAGATTATCCAAGAATGATTAAATTTATAAGATAAGGAGGTTTAAAGACAATGAAATTCATGCTGAAAAAAAATTTCTTAAGAACAGAGTAAGAAGAAAATTGTTTCACTCTCCCTGTTCAATCTCTAGATGCTCTGATGACCTCTGTTCTTCTCTCTGCTATAGTCATGAATAGAATGCATTAGAATGGTCTGATCTATGATCTCCCACCATGGGAATCTGGAATGGTGATCGTTTACTCTGATATTCTGCCCACTGGAGGTATGAAAGTCATAAATGATGGATGGATGAGGGTTGTGGATGGATGGAAGTGAGTCTTCGATGGATGGTTCAAGGAAGTGTTGTATGGATGTGGTTATCTATAGAAAGATGATGGAATTTTCAAAGTATAATCTGATCCATCGATGAATTAAATGATGATTCCTCATATAGAAGTCTCTGGAATCCTATGGATGTATTCCCAGGCCTCCATGTAGTGCTTTCACTATGATACTTCCTCCCCGATAGTTACTGAAGCATGTTCTGAAGGTCCCTGGCGCAGTGGAAGCTCGTGGGTGGATGTGCCCACTTGGCCTTTTGTCATTAGAAATGATCAATCCATGATCAATATGATGATAAATTCCAGACTCCATGTATTGAATCACAGAAATAGACAAAGAATAATAATAGTCCTAGAACCACACTGGAGGATCATCACAAGTTGATTATAATTAATTTAATTAATTGACAACAAGTACCTTTTATGGCGTTCTTTCTTCGTTGATATTTCTAACCACATTACTATGTGATTTGTCATTGCGTTGTAGAATCCATGTGTAGAATTTCTCTAGTGGTGATACACATGTTCACCATGTATATATGGACGTCGCCAAAGGAATATTCGGGTGCTAGCATGGAGAAGCCTTTGCTTGCATTGTCCGCCTTTGATCGCCTTGATCTGATGTAGGAGGATCTCTCTCGGTCTTGAGACCATTCTTGGAGGAAGGAGTTCTTTTGGCCTTGAGAGAATTCTCTAGAATTATTATGCACAATGATTAGGGAAAAGTGTTGGGGTTGTGAGGATATTTATAATCGGGTTTGAGGTTATAGAGTTATGAAAATAAATAAACACACTACTGGAAAAGAAGGTTATACCAACAGTTAAAAACCGTTGGTATATGCTAGAAAACTGTTGGTATACCCTATACCAACGGTTTTCCAAACCGTTGGCTAGTAAGCCGTGAGGAAAGACTTATACCAACGGTTTGATCCAAACCATTGGTATATGGGTTATATAAATTTAACCCAATGTATACCAACAGTTTAAATCCGTTGGTAATGAATTTGAGGAAGTCTTATACCAACGGTTTTAAACCGTTGGTAATGTGATTTTCAGGAAAACCTATACCAACGGTTTAGAAACGTTGGTATTGGATTTCCAGCAACACCTATACCAACGGTTATAAACCGTTGGTATTGGATTTCCAAAAATCCAGACACCTATACCAACGGTTTAAAACCGTTGGTATATGTTATTCCAGAAATACAGAACACCTATACCAATGGTTTTAAACCGTTGGTATAGTGTTTTTTCAAAATCCCAACACCCTTATACCAACGGTTTATAACTGTTGGTATAGAGTTTTTCCAGAACTGCACACAGCAGCCCCCCTCCTTCCAGTAGCCCCTCCACTGTACACCTGCATACAGACTTGAAACAGAATTGAAAATGGATTTTTAAGCTCATGTAAATGAAAAATACATTTTCATGAAAACCCATTACAAAACCATATCATGTTATGAAATTACATGAAAATGGATTTTTCAGCTCTCCCATGCACCAACAATTTCATAACCAAAATGAACATGCTGTATTATCAATGCAAACTAATTTTAAAACCCAACTCACTAAACTAAATGACAATGTAGAAACACACAACATCCAATATCTTATCACCTCAATAATACTCCTTAGCATGAAATATTGTATAAAATAATTTTAATGTAATATTAACAATTAATGATATATTGAATGTGAACAACTAATTGATACAAGAAATAAAAGTTGGAACAAATAATTTACACATTATTAAAGATATTAACCTTCAGTTGAGGTCATTAGTAATGAGAAAATCTATAATCAAATGCATTATGAAGATGAATAAAACCTGAATGTGCGAATATTATAATGCGATACTGAATAAAACATGATAAAAAATCATTAGTTAGAGATTCCAAGACAAATAATGACCAAAAAGAGAGAAATAAAAAAATTTGGGTTGCTTCATATCTATCATTGATCCGTTACATGGGGCCGATGAAACATAAGGCTTTATTAAGATCGTAATGTGATATTAGACCACTATATTGAAGAAACCAATGATTTTGGTGCTTGGTTGAGATAGAAACAAGATCTATAGTGTGATAATCAAACTGTAAGAACCCAATTCCCCATTTCCATGTATGGATTTTGTATTCGGGTTGCTTTGAGGAAAATGTAAAATTGGGGAATTTTGATGTACAAGCCATGTACTTCAGTGTACACACCATGAACATTGATGTCCTTTCTAGACCACGTACAGGTCGTGTCTCAGCCATGCACCAAGTCATGTTGTGTCGTGGTCGTGCCTCTTAAGGTGATGCCTAGTAAAAGCTTATACACAATGTGTATTGTTAGAGGAAATTTCATGTATTTTATTTTTTATTTAATTTAAGGGAGAGGGGCCATGTCTCATTTACAGAATTAACTTCTTTTGACCTTGGTTCATCCAAGTTCGGCCAGGAGCGACAATTATTCTCTGAGCCACTGATTCTCCTATCAATGTCCAATCAGAACTCTAGAAGGTGCATTGGGATCCCACCAATGAGTTCTCCCTTCACCTTAATCCTATCCTCCTGATTCCTCTCCTCATTTTATATATATAGATTTGATAATTTATGAATCTTTTGTGGATTTTCAATGATCTAGGATGAATCAATATCCGATATTAAACAATATTGTTCTCATGACTACGAGGTAGGTGGGTTGTGCCTATATGTTGTTTTGTCAAGAATTATATGTTCCTAAAACTCATATACCCATGTTTTTGGTATACATGACTTGGAATTACACCATGATTATCATATGATATTGGTTTATTAGGTTATTAAGGTTATTTCTTTGAGATAGGGAACCACAGGGTTGTGTTTCCCTTGATTAATTTGTTAGAGCTATTGGCCCAGGACGCCTTAGATGCATACTGCTTTCCATGACTTTTTTTGTTTAGGATGGATTATTGATTATTAAAAAGAGATGTGATAGTAAGATTACATGAGGTGATTTGATTATTATTATGCCATGTAATAGTTAGATTAGATGAGGTGTGTTGATAATAGGCTGTGATGTAATAATTTAAATTAAATGAGGTACTTATTTTTACCTTTTAATAGATTAATTACATATGATACATGTGGGTGAGATTTTGATATGTCTGAGGGAGAGACTGTGATGCCTGAGGGAGAGGATTTGTTTTTTTCCTGAGGTCAAGACAGTGACATGCGTTTAGGCAAGATATTGATGTATCCAAGGAAAGTTTTAGCTATTATTTACTTCAATATTTAATGGTTGTTGATTTCTTTATACTATGTTTACTTTTGTACCTTGTTTTTATACATGTATATTCACTAAAATTTGGGCACAAATCTTGTGGTGGATGCCTACTGGTATTATGTCTCACAACCTGTTTGGTTCATGCTTTGGGACTAAGCAGATTACACTGAAAAATCCATTTTCATTTTCATGTAAATGAAAAATATAATTCCATTTGTGACTCGTGCACGTCACAAATGACCCATGGATTGTTTTTCTAAAGTTTTAACAGAATCCAAATGCGTTTGGTTGGTTTTCCGTATGCCGATAGTTGTTTTCACTTAAAATCATGTCCATTTCAAATAAAAGTGAGACTGTTTGAGTGGTACCGGCCACACCGTGCCTCAGATTGAGGCAGGTTTGACTCGTACATGACACAAATTACCCATGGATACTTTTCCTAAAATATCAACAGAATCCGAATGCGTTTGGTCCATTTCTCATATGTCAGTTGTTCTTTTTTACTTAAAATGTTGTCCATTTCAAAGAAAAGTGAGACACTTTGAGTGGTGTCAGCCACACCGCGCCTCGGATTGAGGCAGGTTTGACTCGTACATGTCATAAATGACCCATGGATTGTTTTCATAAAGTATAAACACAATCCGAATGCGTTTGGTTGGTTTTCCGTATGTCTTTTATTTTAATTAAAAGTGCATTCATTTTAAACAAAAGAAAGACACTTTTATTGGTACTGGCCACACCGGCCCTCGGATTGAGGTGGGGTTGACTTTTACACATCACAAATGACCCATGGATTGTTTTCCTAAAGTTTAAACAGAATTTGAATGCGTTTGGTTGGTTTTTCCTATGCTGATAGTTGTTTTCACTTAAAATCCTGTCCATTTCAAATAAAAGTGAGACAGTTTGAGTGGTACCGTCCACACCATGCCTCATATTGAAGCGGGGTTGACTCGTACATGACAAAAATAACCCATGGATACTTTTCCTAAAGTATAAATAGAATCCAAATGCGTTTGGTCCGTTTCCCGTATGTCAGTTGTTGTTTTTACTTAAACTGTTGTCCATTTCAAAGAAAAGTGAGACACTTTGAGTGGTGCCGGCCACACCATCCCTCATATTGAGGTGGGGTTGACTCGTACACGTCACAAAGGACCCATGGATCGTTTTCCTAAAGTTTCAATAGAATTCAAATGCGTTTGGTTGGTTTTCCGTTTGTCTTTTATTTTAATTAAAAGGGCATCCATTTTAAACAAAAGAAAGAAATTTTTAGTGATACCGGCCACAATGGCCCTCAGATTGAGGCGGGTTTGACTCGTACACGTCAAAAATGACCCATGGATTGTTTTCCTAAAGTTTCAACAGAATCCGAATGCGTTTGGTCGGTTTTCCGTATGCCGGTAGTTGTTTTCACTTAAAATCCTGTCCATTTCAAATAAAAGTGAGACAATTTGAGTGGTACCAGCCACACCGTGGCTCAAATTGAGGCGAGGTTGACTCATACATGACAAAAATTACCCATGGATACTTTTCCTAAAGTATCAACAGAATCCGAATTTGTTTGGTCCGTTTCCCGTATTCCAGTTGTTGTTTTTACTTAAACCGTTGTCCATTTCAAAGAAAAGTGAGACACTTTGAGTGGTGTCGGCCACACCGTGCCTCAGATTGAGGCGGGGTTGACTCATACACATCGTAAATGACCCATGGATCGTTTTCCTAATGTTCCAATAGAATCCAAGTGCATTTGGTCAGTTTTCCGTATGCCGGTAGTTGTTTTCAGTTAAAATCATGTCCATTTCAAATAAAAGTGAAACAATTTGAGTGGTACCGGCCACACTATACCTCAGATTGAGGCAGGGTTGACTCATACATGACACAAATGACCCATGGATACTTTTCCTAAAGTATCAACAGAATCCGAATGCGTTTGGTCCATTTCCCGTATGTTAGTTGTTGTTTTTACTTAAACTGTTGTCCATTTCAAAGAAAAGTGAGACACTTTGAGTGGTGTCGGCCACACCGGCCCTCGGATTGAGGCTGGGTTGACTCGTACACGTCATAAATGACCCATGGATCGTTTTCCTAAAGTTTCAACATAATCCGAATGCATTTGGTCTGTTTTCCGTAAGTCGTTTATTTTAATTAAAAGCGCATCCATTTTAAACAAAAGAAAGACACTTTTAGTGGTACCGGCCACACCGGCCCTCAGATTGAGGCGGGGTTGACTCTTACACGTCACAAATGACAATATAAAAATTTATCAAAATTAATCAATTTAATACATTTAAATATTATAAGTAATTGGATATTTTTGTTTGTAAATTATATTCCTAATCAATGAAAATATATAAAATAGAGAATAAAAATGTTAAAAATAAATTTTTTAACCAAAGAAATTAACCAATATTTAATTATCATTAAAATACATTTATCAAAATCAAAAAGACACACACTTATTAATATTTTTTAACCATGGGAATTCATCACCTAATAAATCATTTTCCACCTCAAAACCCCTCATTTTATTATTTTTAAAATGAACCCCCAATATTACCCATGGATATAAAACACATAATTTTTCATGTCATGTCCTTAGGACCTAAATCTTACTTATGGATGACCATATATCCTTAGGCCCTAGAACACCCATGACCCGACCCGACCCGACCCGGCCCATGGACACCCCTAATTTCGAGTGATTGTTTTTGAATATTAAGATGTCCATATTATCTTATCAAACCAGATATCATACAGGGAAACACAGTACCAAGGAATACTAAAGGTCTATGTAGTAGAATAATCATACAATAAGAATCAAGTGTAAAAAATAGATCTGATAACAACATCCCTATGAAGCAGAGGAAAACCCCAGAGTGGAAAAGCTGGTTCAAAAATAAAGAGTTATACAGAATTCAAAAATGAAATGGATCAATCTGCCCCTAATCACCATTATCATCACCACTATCATCATCGGCCTCATCCTTGCCGCCATCTTAGTCCTCATCATCATCCTCGTCATCGTCCCCATGCTCATCGTCAGCCTCATCCTCGTCCTCAGCCCCATCCTCACCCTCAGCCCCATCCTCGCCCTCGGCTCCATCCTCACCCTCGTCCTCGTCCTCATCCTCGCCCTCGTCCTCTTCAGCATCCTCGTCATCGCTAGGAACGTCATGATCTCAATTGCCACCAGAGCTATCGCCTGGTGCATTGGATAATGCACCCATCGACGACATAAATGCCTGACAAGCCGCGCTAGCCTCTGGTGGAAGTGATGAAGATAAAGCTTTCATCAGTTTCATAAATTCTTTGTCCCTCGTTTGAACTTGTACTTCCAACTCTGTGACCCTTTTATCAGATTGTCTTGCTTGCTCTTTGACCTGTTCCAACTTAGTCGTACTAGAATGGATACCCGGAGAGGACCAATACCTCGTCGGGATTATATTCTTACCAGGTCGGCAGCGTACTCAACCAGAGTGCTCCTCTCCCAAAACCTGATATAAATGATCGTATGGCCCAAAATTGTCAGGCTCCTAGGAATCAAGAGCCTCTAAAGCAGCCTGTTAAAAATATTAATAGATTAATAAATTTCAAAATATATATTAAACTTTTAAATAAACAAATTAAAACTTACAATCTTTTCTTGGGTTGATTCATTTACCACAGTTCCATCTTTTTTTCTTCTACTCGAGCAAAACAATTTTGCTCAAGGGATACGTCCTTCAATATTCAATTTGTGCTTCTGTAATGACATTGAAACAATATAAAGTACAAGTATAATCATATATTCAATATTCAATAAATCACATAATTTAAGTAGGAAATAATAAAAATGGAAAGTCCTAAAGAAAAATTATAAACAACTATATCGTACCAGTTGCCTCTCATGATCTGACATAGTTGTGCACCCCAAAGTGTGGAGGTATTGTGTTGAATCAATGTTTTTTTTGTTTTTATCAGAGGATTCCTGAATAATGTTTAATAATAAATAAGATTATATTAATGTAAAATATGAAAACTCTGATTTAAATACCTCAAATGAGATTAATACCTTAAATTTGGCAGTCGCCCAATGGGTAATCATTTGGCGATATTGCTCTATCGGGCAGTCATCCATGATAGGTAAAGTCTCTAAATCCGTACCCACCCTATCACACCATCCAACATACATGTCATGCTTATAATCTCTCCAATGCTCTCCCAACTCTTTTAAACGTGCTGGTCGTGCACCTTCGCCATCAGGGAAGTTAAACCGAAGCTGAAACCCAATAGATTAGTTCATATAAATACAAAAAATACTACATTAAATCCAATAAATTTTTTACCAATATTTGTGCCCACGTGTTATCTTTGACTTCGTGTGGCAGTTGTCTCCAAGAGAGAGGGCTGACCGGAATGATATCGGAGTATTTGGATAGCGTCGCCAAAAAACCTCGACATTCCTGCCCAGATTTCTCAATCATTTGTCCATCAGCATTATATTCAACCATCAACTGTGTCTGGCGGTTCCATACTGCACGCAAGCGAGTACGCCCCTCCCCCGCCTCTTATCTGTAGATGAATATGTTATTAAAGGAAAATAATATCAGTACAAGTTATAATAAAATAAATTTTGGTATAAAAAATTGATAGTCAGATAAATATACCTGTGGTAGTCGGATCAATGGGCGTCACTGGATGTGCAGAAGATGAAGGAATATCCTGTACAGATAGAGTGTCCCTCAGTGTACACTCCTCAGCTGCATAATGTGTCGCATCAGGAGTTGAAGAAGGTGGAATATAATAGCTCGGGGATAATGAACCAGAAGCAAAAGATGATGGCATAGACATCTGGCCAACTGGTAGTGTAAACATCGGAGGTCTAAATATCCCGTGTGTCCCTCGAGACACACCAAGATCAAAATGGGGTGAGGAAGATACGTCTGTGGTGTTGGATCGTCTAACTCTTGCCCCATGAGCTCTCGTACCACCGGCCTCAGTACCGGGCCCACTAGATGATAGTCCATCTCTGACACCACCCCCCCCTCCTACCACCAGCCACTCTACTGGGTGCAATATCAGGCTCCTCGTCAGATATCTCTCGTCTAGGGGGTCGATCCTAAAAAAAAGTTTAACACATAAGTAAACACATGATATTATAAGTTATTGAAATATTTATATTTTAAATAAAATACTCACAATAGGGATGAGTGGAGGAACACCCATCTGTATCATGCGACGATTATTATCTGTCATCTTTTTCCGTCGCCTCTCTTCAGTGGGTGTCAATTCCTGCAATGAAAACAAATATGGAAGTAATTAAAAACAGATAACTAATGTGTAACCCAAAAATATATATATAAAAACCATTCTGATAAAAAACATAATGTAAAAGAATATTTATGGTAGTTTGAAGGTAAGTACAAGGATACACACTCTGAATGATGTAGGTGAAACATGTAGGTCAGAACATGACTGTATGATTCTATATATTTCCCACCACAACTTCAAGTTCACAATCAACTCTGACAATTGAGTTATTGGTGTCCTCATAGGTAATAAACGGATTGCTTCCAATTGCAGTAGGGATAGTGTCAACTTCATCATCACCATCATCAAAAACATGTCTGGGATTTACTTCAATAATTACACCTTATTTAGGATGACGATGATCTTTGACATAAAAAACTTATTTCACCATTGATGCCAATATATATGGTTCATCGGTGGAAAGAGTGCGAGTCATGTCAATAACTCAAAATCCACAATCATCAATAAAGGTGCCTTTCCTCGTCATTGAATCAAACCATTGACATTTCATCATCGTCACTAGACTATGTGAGTAATAATCCAAAATTATTATTTTCTCCACGACTCCATAATAAGCAACATTTTTAGAATGAGGTCTAGTATCTGATGAACTGGCATAACAGTTTGTTGTGGCAGTTAGCATAACACCATTATGCTGTGTTCTCATGTTTCTTGCTCGTTCAGTGATAATAAATTTGTATCCATTGATCACAAGTGATTTACAAGCACGAACCATGGTATTAGGACCAAAAGCCAAAGCTCTTGTTTCCTCAGAAACAGAGTCAGTAGGAAAACTCGATACCTGAAATATAAACAAATAGTAAACATAATTAAATATTATTTTTATTTAGTTATTACAGAAATATTTTTACCTTCAATTTCAACCAAGCAGAAAACCCTTTTCTATGAAAAGTCTCTTTCGTTCTCAAAGATAAAGAACGATGCTTTCTATATATCAATTCTTTATGTTCTCTGTAGATAAAAATAATAATAGTTTAAAAAATATTTAAAATTAAAAGAGATAAGATAAGAGATAAATGTACAATTTACATACTTGATATACTCATCGAACAAATCATAATTGAACAACACTGTGCGATGTGCCATCTCTCGCTCTTCAAGGCTTAATGTCGTCAATGTATATGATCCCGGAATTCCTCTTGTCTGAGGAAGTGAAGGAAAACTGGGTTCAATTTTCCCATACTGTTCTTCTTCATTTCTCATTGGTCTGTTTACTCTCGTAGTAAGATCTGACAAATACATTGCGCAGAAATCCATACATTCTTGAGCCAAGTAACCGTTCACAATAGAACCTTTGGGATAATTCTTTTTCCGAATATATGATTTCAATGTGCACATGTTTCTTTCATTTGGATACATCCAACGAAAAGCAACGGGTCCTCCAAGAAGTATTTCTTTCGGAAGATGGACAGTCAGATGCAACATGCATGTAAAAAATGATGGAGGGAATATTTTCTCTAAATCGCACAAAATTAATGGTGTCTCTGCCAACAATTTTTGTAAGAAGGATTTGGATAGCCTCTTAACACAAAGATCTCTAAACAAATAGCACAACCTAATAACTGAGACTCTAACATTATTGGAAAAGAGATGACAGATTGCTATTGGAATCAACTCATGCAAAAGGACGTGAAAATCACGAGTCTTCAAAGATTTAAGCTTCAACTCTTTTCTATTGACCCGTTTTGATATATTACTTGAATAGACATCAGGAACTTTAATAGTCTCTAGCACTTCCAGAAATTGATTTTTTTCAGTAGGTGTCATCACATAAGAAGCACTTGGAACTTTCCATTTATTTTACTGATACAGACAGGATGCAATTCTGGGCTGATCCCCCAATCTACCAAGTCACGCCAAGATCGTAAATCATCTATTTGTCTTCCCCTTGATATTTAGAATAATCGAAAGCAACATTTCACATATATTCTTTTCAATGTGCATTACGTCTAAGCAATGACGTAACAAGTTGGTTGACCAATATGGAAACTAAAAGAATATACTTTTCTTCTTCCAATTGTAACAAGTATCATTGGAAACATTTGTCCTATTTCTAGATTTCATTACACCCTTCCCAAATGAATAACTGGAATCTTTCAATTCATTAAGCACATCAGTTCCAGACATACGCTAAGGTGGAGCGTTATTCTCTATAGTATTGTCAAATCTTCGACAATTGTTTCTATATGGATGGTTCATTGGAAAGAATCGTCGATGTCCCATAAAACTAAAACTACGACGATATTTCAGTCTTCTCGATCAAGTATTCTTCATACAAATAGGACATGACAATTTTCCTTTAGTGCTCCATCCAGACATCATTGCATAAGCAGGAAAATCATTGATTGTCCACATAAGCGCTGCACGCATCTGAAATATGTCTTTCGAACATGCATCGTATGTGGGCACACCCACATCCCAGAGAAGTTTCAACTCTTTTATTAAAGGTTGCATGTATACATTTATATAATTGCTGGGATCAGAAGGGCCAGATATCAGTATACTCAAGAAAGTGTAAGGCTTTTTCATACACAACCAAGGGGGAAGGTTATAAATGTGTATGAAAACCAGCCATGTGCTATGCAAAGTAAGCATATGTCCAAATGGATTAAAACCGTCACATGAAAGACCCAGTCTCACATTACGCACATCGGCTGCAAATTCAGGATATCGAGCATGAAATCTCTGCCATGCAAATCCATCTGCAGGGTGAACCAACTCTTCATTATTCTTTTTTCTCTCGGTGTCATGCCATCACATTTTTTCGGATATTTCATCAGACATGAAAAGGTTCTGTAATCTGGGTATCAATGGAAAGTGCCACATTACTTTTTGTGGCACACGAGATGGTGATACATCATCTTTTGGCTTCCATTGGGAGGTTCCACATTTGATACAATCATTTCTTTCAGCAGTTTCCTCCCAAAATAAGCTGCAATCATTCAAGCAAGCATGAATTTTTTTTGATAATCCAAGTTCATCAACTAACCTCCATGCCATATAGTGGTTTGAGTGAATATCTACATCATCTGGAAGTAAGTCCTTCAAGAAGGTAAGAATGTAATCAATTGCAGTATTTGAAATCCCATACATAGTTTTCCCATGAAACAATCGAATTAAAAATTCCAAATTTTTCATTTTACCACATTGCCGATATACTAGAGTCGTCACATCATAATTCAATTTTTTATCCTATCAACATCATCATTTTCATTGGATGCATCATGTGTGCTTGTATCGAAATCTTGATGGCTGGACATCCTTTCCTTCTCATGATGTCGAATAAATGGAAACCGATCTTATATCAAACTCTCCAATTCAGTATTATCATTTGGATCATCTACATTTTGAGATTCCATTTTCTCTCCATTGTGATACCACACATAATAGTTTGTTTGGAAACCATATTTTTTTATATGATAGCTAACTATGTCACAACTCAACCAAGGTCTTCCAACACAATTAAAACATGGGCAGTGTATGGGACCACTATCTGAAGCCTTGTCAAATGAAAAATCTAGAAATCTGTTCAAATTATTTTGAAAATCGGTTGAAATCCGATCAGTTTCGTACATCCAACTTCTGTCCATTTTGTAAAAAAACTGCAACAATTCATTTCAATGAAATTCAATAATATTGAAGTATAATCAAAAAAATATTTAGGTAAATGACAATTTTTTACTTTATATAAAAGCATAACTGACACATTACTCTATATGAGAATCATATTAAGAAATACAACAAAATACAGTGTATATAAGAAAATAAGATACATAATTTCTAATGCCTATATTCAAGGATTGCCCAGTAAGGGGTACGGGGTGTCTAGAGAGGGTGGGGCCGTCCGGGGGGTCGGAGGTGTCCAGGGGGTCGGGGGTGTCTAGGGGGGTCAGGGTGTCCAGATGGGCGGGCTGTCCGCAGGGGTGGTTAGGCTGTCCAATGGGGTAGGGGGAGTTCAGGGGGGTTGGTGGGCTGTCTAAGGAGGTGAGCAGGGTGTCCAGGGGTTGGGTGGGGCTGTCTGGGGGGGGGACAGGGTGTCCAGGGGGTGGGCTATCCAAGGAGGTGAGCGGGCTGTCCGGGGGGGGGGGGTACAGGGTGTCCATAGGGGGTGCGGGGTGTCCAGGGGGAGGGCGGGCTGTCCAAGGAGGTGAGAGGGGTGTCCAGGGGGGTGGGTGGGGCTGTCCAAGGAGGTGAGCGGGGTGTACAGGGGGTGGGCTGTCCAAGGAGGTGAGCGGGTTGTCCGGGGGGGTACAGGGTGTCCAAGGGGGGTGCGGGGTGTCCAGGGGGTGGGCGGGCTGTCCAAGGAGGGTGCGGGGTGTCCAGGGGGGTGGGCGGGCTGTCCAAGGAGGTGAGCGGGGTGTCCAGGGGGTGGGTGGGGCTATCCAGGGGGTATAGGGTGTTCAGGTGGTGGGCTGTCCAAGGAGGTGAGCGGGCTTTCCGAAGGTGGGTGGGCTGTCCAAAGAGGTGAGAGGGCTGTCCGGGGTTGGTACAGGGTGTCCAAGGGGGGTGCGGGGTGTCCAGGGGGTGCAGGGTGTCTAGGGGGTGGTGGGGCCGTCCAGGGGGGTTGGAGGTGTCTAGGGGGTCTGGGGGTGTCTAGGGGGTCGGGGTGTCCTGGTGGGCGGGCTGTCTGCGGGGGGTGGTCAGGCTGTCCAATGGGGTAGGGGGGGTCCAGGGGGGTGGGCGGGCTATCCAAGGAGGTGAGCGGTGTGTCCAGGGGGTGGGGTCCCATTTAAATATAAATTTAGTGAAATAATAGTAGAAACATTTAAAATTAATTGTGAAATATGATTTAAAGTTTATAAGTTAAAATGAAATATCAGATAAAAAATTGAATTTGAAAATTGAATGTTTAAATTAAGTCTCGACCTATATTAATAGTTTTAGTGGGAAAAAAGAAGTGTCACTAGTTTTTATTATTATATTCCATTACATCTCTAGTTTTAGGAGAAGTTTGTGTTTAATGACCTGGTTTAAATTGTGAATGAAATGTCCTATAATTTTGAGATACGAACTATGATATTTTTCATTTATGATGTGAGGTTTTGGAATTTTAAATACATGAAACTATGAGGACCTCCAGTTATAAAAAATGAGGGAGGAAATGAACATGATCTAGAGGTATAGTTCCATGGGATACATGTGGATCATACATTTTTTCTATCTGTGGAACCACATGTTGATTCGGACATGGGTTCTGAATAAATGTTCTTTGACGGGTTTTATCACTTCATGAAGACTTTTTGAGGAACTCTGATGCATACCTTGATTACGGTTGAGATGAACTATGTGTCTGGTAGATTTGTTGTCCAATAATTTCGGTTGATGGTATCCCATGATAAATTGATATTTGGATTTAGACTATGATATTCACTTTAAATAATCCATAGAGGCCTCATCATTAGAGAGATAAAATCATGAGATATATTCTATGCGAGGAGGAAAAGTGTGGGTGTGATGTACCAAACAAGACTAGATATCTATGAGGCATGGTATGGGATGATTTATAGACTAGAATCTATAACGAATTTTACTTCAAGAATATATCGACATATAGGGATAATGAATTCATACATTAGAAGTAGGGCACCATGACTATTATTGAGTACTAAAAATGTTTTATAGAGTTTCATCATTTTTCACCAACGTACATTTTTGATGAGATATTGTGAGAGAGACACTTTAAGGGAAGTACTTGAAATGTTGTATGATCCATGGATGACGTGTTAATATTGTCCTATAATACTGAAATTATGAAGCAGACACTATGTATATATTAGAAGCTGAGGGAGGTCATGGGCGAATAGGATAGAATTATAGACTATTGAACTAGTATACCGACATCATGTGGTAGGATTTTTTTGGGGATTCCTATGAGATGAGTAATGGTCATGACTAAAGTACTGGTTTCTCAGTTTTCCTACAACAGTGTGGAAGAGGGGGCATTAAGAACATTTCATGTGATCATGACCCAATAGAGTCTCAACCATGTGGAAGGATAGTCAACATGAAGTGTTTCTGCTGGACCATCCCTCTAGTAGTGACTTGTGATAGACATATTCAAAAACAAGTTTTGGAATTGTTTTATTAGCTCAATATCATAAATGAATATATATAAGTGATGTTTGATCATGTTGTGGATGTGGTGGTTGTGGTTGTGTCATCCATGCCATAATTACACTGAGAAATCAGTGTGTTCCTATTCCAAACAATGAGGTTTTATTACATGTCCATGGTTCATGAAATATCTATTATGTAAAACCTACCCACATGGAGAAGGGTGGCATATGATCTATAGTGATAGGTAAGATCAAAGTAGCCTCTACTAGTAAATCCTCTCATTTTGATACTGATGCATCACATGGATTCATATCCTCACATGTGGTGAAAATCCTATGTCTCATTATACTGTCTTCAATGAGTGTAATGATTCTAGAAATCTATAAACTGAAATATTAGATAAAGAAGAAGAGGAAGCTGAAGGAGGTCGAAGATCCAAACTGGTCCGGCAGAAGGAGCTCCAAAATCGCCTAAATTGGCTACTGCTACTCCCGTTTAGGGTTCTGTATCCGAATGGGGGAGAGGATGGGCGGCTGGCAATTTGGGGGAAACATGTGCCAACAGTTTTTAAAAACCCTTGGTATATACTTTCAGGGCAAACCTATACCAACGATTCTAAAGAACCGTTGGGAAAAAGGTCCCCAACCAAACCTATACCAACGGTTTAATAAACCGTGGGTAAAAACCTCCCCCAGCCACATTTTCCCCAACAGTCCTCATTGAACCGTTGGTAAAAATCCCCTTAAACACATCATTACCAATGGTTTACTATAACC
Organism: Viscum album; assembly: GCA_963277665.1. Classification (NCBI taxonomy): domain Eukaryota; kingdom Viridiplantae; phylum Streptophyta; class Magnoliopsida; order Santalales; family Viscaceae; genus Viscum; species Viscum album. Next base: position 385,724,514 of record OY728167.1, on the reverse strand, counting down.
GTTGGTAAAACCGTCTCTAAACCATCCTTTACCAACGGTTCTATGAAACCATTGGTATGTAAGTGTGGGGAAAAACCCACATTCCAGTAGTGACACATTAAGCGTTTTATTTATTTCATTAACTCTTATTGAAAACCCCCCATGTCGAATCATTAATTCCTTAACATGCACCCAAACTTATTATAATAAATATCATTTAATAAAACAATATCATTTCCTCAAAATCCCGACGGGAAAAACTACACGGCATGTAATCATTAATACACGACGTGTACTTGTTTTTCATTTCCTTTCCAAAATGAAAACTACATGGTGTGTACATTCAATGTACATGATGTGTATATCTTGTTTTCATTTTATTCTTACTCCAACATTAAAATTATTTAAGCTTCATTGAATAATTATTAAACCACATACAGGAATAATTTTTATTCTACTTGAGATACTTGGATACACTTAGTGTGTGACCCTCTAGGCCTTTTTCTCATTGGTATTAGGTGGGCTTTGCCTAAATTCCAAGATTACTGTCTAAAAATGGGTCAAGGCACCCAAGAGAAAGAAGTTGACACCGCATTGACATGTCACCTCATATGAACACTTACTGTGTAAATTAATCCCTTTGTGTCAATATCTCATCAAGCATGTTTCATGGTAGTTTCATAAACCTATATGCTTGATCCATCATTCTTTGACTTCCAGAAATAAACTCCTTGTGACCCCATGGCCATGGAATTTGGGTGACAGTTATATTTCAATAAAAGGACCCGAGATATCTACTTCCATAAATATGGAAGGTACAAATACTTCCTCAAATTATCCATTAACAACATGTCATTCATGATGCACCCAACATACCCTACTTCCCGGCAACTATCTTTGTGAAAATTTTCGTCAGAAAATCTAAGTGTGTGAGTCATGAAATGAGTTAATGATAATCTTCCAGTCTAAGGACCATTACTCATGCTCATATATAGAAATGTATGATGACACCAAGACATGCAGAATTACTACTGGTGGGTCTGTTCTCATAATCTCCCATCATGGAGATTACCAAGTGCGAACTCCATGAGAGAGAGTCTCGTCTTCATACAAGTACTCACACATGACGTTATGTATACTATGTGTCCTATCATAGTATGTCATCCAACTATATAACTTTATTTAAAAATATTGTTATAGAATTTCAAGGTTCTCATTATAGTTGGGATCTTCCATGACCACATTAATGCAACAAATATTCCAAGACATTATTATATTATAGTCATGCAGAACAATGAAAGATATATAATAATTGTACATTAATGTAATCAAAGTATAAAAAGTTGGTTCTCAAAACAGAAAATCTAACAAACTCCCACTTGGAATAGAGCCAACTGCCTATGAATTTTATTCTGCTAGACCTCACATGATGATCATGTTTCTTCCGAGTCAAGGCTTTAGTCATGGGGTATACCACATTGTCTTCCATGGAAATAATGCTCACTGCAACTTCACCTCTCTGAGAAAAATCCCTCAATATATGATACTTCCGAAGTATATGCTTTTTCTGCTGATGTGACCTTGGCTCTTTTTCAAGTTCCAATGCTGTAGTATTATCACAATAGAGTGTGATAGGATCTTTACTATTAGTTACTACATCCAGCTCTTGGAAAAAGCTTCTCATCCATACTACTTCTTTAGCTGCCTCAGAAGCTGCAATATAATCGGACTCTCCTATAGAATCTGCAACCACACCTTGCTTTGAGCTCTTCCAGCTCACTGCACCTCCATTCAAACTGAATATGTATCAAGTCTGTGACTTCATGTCATTTTGATCAGTCTGGAAACTAGCATCTACATGTCCTCTGAGGACTAGTTCTTCATCACCTCCATAAACTAGGATCATATCCTTAGTACACCTTAGACACTTAAGGATAGTCTTGACTACCATACAATGGTGGTCTCCTATATCATCTAGATATCTTCCTACTGAACTTAATGTGTAAGAAACATCTAGACTTTTACATAGCATAACATACATGACTGACCCAATTGCAGATGCGTAAGGTATCCTTGCCATTTTCTTTCATTCCTCATGTGTCTGAGGACACATTTTCTTTGAAAGATGAATGCCATGTGACACTGGAAACAATCCCCTCTTGGACTGTTCCATACTAAATCTCTTCAGTATCTTGTCAATGTATGTAGTTTGACTCATGCCCAACATTATATTGGATCTATCATGATGGATCTTGATCCCAAGAATATATGCTGCCTCGCCCAAGGCTTTCATAGAGAATCATTTATCTAACCATGCCTTTACTGACTATAAGACAAGTACTTCATTTCCAATTAGGAATATGTCATCAAAATATACTATTAGGAAAACGACTTCACATCCACTAAAACTTTTGTAGACACAAGGATCACATTCATTCTTAAAAAAGCAAAACTCTGTTACAGTTTCATCAAAATGAATTTTCTATGACCTTGATGCTTTCTTTAATCCATAAATGGATTTCTGCAGCTTGCATACCTTGTTGGCATCCTTTGGAGTCACAAACCCTTTAGGTTGTGTCATGTAGAAATCTTCTTAGAGGTTCTTGTTAAGGAATGCTGTTTTGACATCCATTTTTCAAATTTCATAGTCACGGTAAGTGGCAATGGCCAATAGGATTCTGATGGATTTCAGCATCACAACCGATGAAAAGGTTTCATCATAGTCAATTCCATGATGCTGTCTAATTTTTTTTGCAACCAGTCATTCCTTATAGGTGCTTACTTGTCCCTCCATGTCCAGTTTCTTCTTGAATACCCATTTATTACCAACATGCTTTACATCAACTGGAGGATCTACCAAAATCTAGACTTCGTTTTGGTACATGGAGTCCATTTAAGAATTCATGGCTTCTTGACACTTGGAAATGTTTGTGCCTTCAACTGATTCCTTGTAGGTAAGAGGATAATCATTGTCAACCAACAATGAGTCACCATCCACAGTGACAAGAAAACCATATCATTCTAGTTCTCTCACCTCTCTTGTGCTCCTACACAGTTCTTGTGTCTCCAGAACATATTGTTCTTCCATGGGGATTTGTGGAATCTGTTCTTGTACCAACTCCTATGTATCTTGAGCCTCGACTTCATCAAAGTCTATCTCTCTCCCACTATCTCTTTTGGATATGTGCTCCCTCTCAAGGAATATGGCGTGTCTTTCCACTGTAACCTTTTTATCTGAGGGGTTTTATAGGTAATATCCCCTTGTTTCCTTGGGATATCCTATAAAGGTACACTTTGTGCCTCGGGGTGAAAGTTTTCTACCTGAAGAGGCCTTAACAAATTCTTTTCTACCCCACAGATTTAAACTTGATATCATGTCTTTTCATCCACTCCATAACTCGTATGGAATACCATTTATCGATTTAGTTGGTACTTGGTTTAGTATGTGTGCTGCTGTTTGTAATGCATATCCCCAAAAGGATAATGGATGACTCGCATGACTCATCATTGATATCACTATGTCCAATAGGGTGTGGTTCCTCCTTTCACTTACACCATTCCACTGAGGCGTGTAAGGAGGAGTGAGTTGAGATTGAATCCCAAACTATCATAATAAATAAATGAAGTCCTTATTAAGATATTCTCCTCCTCTACCTGAGTGGAGTTTCTTAATATTCTTAACATGCTGGTTTTCAACTTTATTCTTGTATTCTTTTAACCGATCAAAAAAATCTGACTTATACCTCATCAAGTAAATATATCCATATCTACTAAAATCATCAGTAAAAGTGATGAAGTACAAGAACCCACCCCTTGCTTCAACTGGAAATGATCCACACAAATTTGTGTGAATTAATTCTAGAATACCTTTATCCCTTTAACCATTCCCACTAAATGGGGATTTGGTCATTTTTCCTTGTAGACACGCATGACATGAACCTTGTGGTTTTAGTTCAAAAGAATCTAAATACCCATCTTGATGTAATTTTGTCAAAAGTTTCTCATTGACATGACCTAGCTGATGATGAAAAAGTTGGGTGTGGTATGAGTCATGTGAATTAACTTTGTCATCAATTTTTATTACTTGGTTTGTGTAGTTTAACATATAAAGTCCGTTATATAAATGTGCCCTACCTAAAAAATTCCTATCCTTATAAAAGTTGCAACATTCATTTCCAAACATGAAGATGAATCCATTATTATCTAATCTGGATACTGAAATAATGTTTTTGGTTACAAAGGGTACATAATAACATCCTTTTAATACCAAGACCATCCCAGTAGGCAATGTGAGGTGGTAGTCTCCGATAGCTACAGTAGTGAGTCTGGCTCCGTTGGCTGCTCGTAGATCCACCTCACCTCGGTCAATCTTTCTGAATATACTTGGTTCCTATATTTGGATACAGATATGAGCACCACAAGGAGTATCTAATACCCAATTGGTAGAAATAGATAGATTTCATTCAATAACAAATGCACCTAATTCTCCCCCTTTCTTCCTTGACTGGGTGCAGTTTTTCTTTCAGTGGCCCTTCTTTCCACATGAAAAACAAACAACCTCCTATTCTCTTTCCTCCCCTTTGATCATCCTTTTCTTGGAAGGCCTTAAAGAAGATTTGGGCTTAAATATATTTGATTTACCTTTCCTTTTATTCACCATAAGGACAGAAGGATTTTCACACGTTATATCATTGTCCAATTAGAGAATGAGGATAAGAAGACCAGATATATAATTGTCAATGCCATTTATGTTGAAATTTACATCAAAGTTAGAGAAGCTCTGGGGGAGTGATGCAAGAATGAGATCAGTACCCAGTTTTTCAGGGAGTTTAAACCCTAGAACCTCCAATAGCTCAATGTAGCTAATAATCTTGACTACATGAGGCCCATCTGGGGCACCCTCTCCAAGCTTGATCTGAAATAGAGCCTTGGGGATCTCAAACCCTTCCTATATTTATCTCTCCTAGTATAGACCACAGAGGTGATCGAGCATGCTATATGCATCCATTTCTTCATGAGACTTCATGAGCTCACTAGACATTGATGAAAACATCAAAAATTGAACGTCAAGTGAATCGCTCAAATGTTGATCATAGAATAGGAAATCTTCATCACTCGCCCCTTGGGAAGGTGAATCGGGAAGTGAGGACTCCAGCACGTAAAACTTTCGTTCATGGTGTAGGATAACCCAAAGGTTCCTAAACCATTCCTGAAAGTTACTTCTGATGAGGATATTGTCTTTATCCAGAATTGATCGTAGAGAAAATGTGGTTGAAGAGTTTTTCATATTGATTCTACAAATTGAAAGAGCATATTTATCAGTACCTTTTGATTACATTTTATGAAAAATAATAAATGAATTAATTAATTCTCCCACTATTTTATCATGTCTCAACATCCCCCACCATTGAACTTGGAATTACTAGTTGCTTTGAAATTCTAGTGGCAAGGATCCATATTCCCCTTCCCATAACCCCAACAAGGGCTGGTCATTCTATTTAAAGGTATTTAGGTAGGAAGGTCTTTGCCAACTGTGAGCTTATAGTTCCTTGATCTGTTGAGTGGACCCCCCCAATCCTGGAATCCTGACTTGTATTTCCTCAACACTTGCCTCTATTTTACAAAAAGTCTAGTAAGGGATACTCCTCTTATTGTAAAATGTTTAAGTCAACCCGAAGCATTCATAAGATATTCCTTTATAAAAGTAAGTGTCCTAACATGGTTTGGTCAAACACCTAGTTTTATTGAGTATTTCCCTTAATCAAGTAACGAAAGGCTTGGTTTCACTTAATATGGTATTGAGGGATTTTAATCCTTTATGGATATTTTCGCATTATCACACGCTTGTTAATATTAAGTGATGATTTCTTAAGTGATTAACCATGTTCTAAAAATGTTTATGCATAGTCCAGTTTTTATTTTATTCCATATTTGCGTACTTTTTTATTTCATTAACTATGTGATCGTGAAAACACATACATAATAAATACACCATGAAATTAGACAGAAATAAAATAAGATGGAATGATTATGATCTTCTATTGGTTATCTTATCCAACAGTTTTGATAAGCTAACCCTAACCTAGGGAAAAACACCTTGAACCCGATGGTTCAGGTTTTGCAGCTCCCACCTGTCCACCTTTGTATCTTGTTAGGTTGGTTTCACCTCAGCTTTGGGTTTTGAACCATCTCCTCTGGCTTGGGAGATATTCCATTACATGTGGTTTACATTAAAGAAACCATGGGCACACATGCCCAAAATTTTATTGGAAGAAGGATCACATGCCATAAAATTTAAATTAAATAAATTTAAATGAAACCATACACACACAAAGGGTCTTTGGTCTAGCTCATGATCATCCATAGAATGCAATGACATTTACGCCTATTTAGTATTCAAATTCTTTTAATCATTATTTTATTAAAGATATTTCATGCTTGAATTAATTAATTATGATCTTATAATTAATCAATTATTTATCTTAAATTAATTTCTGAATTTCTGTGAGATTCTTCTCATCCATATTCCTTGTACGGGACTTTGTAATTTAGAGGAAACATGGTGAAATTCCATTTTTGGAAAGTACACGATGTGTAGGATATATTAAACGAAGTGTATTTGTTTTCACCCTTTATCCAAAGTACACGCTGGGGGATTTTGTGTGTTTTATGTACTTTGGAAATTTTGGAGTACACGACATGTAGATTAATCTAACATGGCGTGTACTTCCTTGTTATGCAGTTACCAGCCTGCAAATCCCATGTATGTGGTACACGACTTCTCCTTGTATATGGTTTCACCAGGGCCAGATCAGACTACATGGAATGTTGATTCAACATACACGTCGTGTATTCTGGTTTCCATGTGTCGTTCAATTCTAGTCAACACGATGTATTTAAAAACTTAGGTATGCTCAATTCACACAATGTGGTATGGTAGACTAGTACCAGTTTGCAGAACCTAAGTACATGGTGTGTAGATTTCACTACATGACGTGTATTCTTGTGTTGTACAGACAGAATGAGCGGATCCTTCAGATTAGTTCCATATTTTTATTTTAATCAAAATTAAAATTAAATGGTCATTTCAGTAATGTGAATCAAAAAATTAAGGAGGAAGAACATATCTCATTCATTTAGTTTTATAGAATGATTTATCTTGAATTGAATCAAATATAAATGCGTAAATTATTAACAAAAATTAAATAACTAAAATCAACATTGTGACCCCTCTGATACCAATTGAAGGTCCCGGTTATAGTGGAAGCTCATGGGTGGATGTGACCACTTGGCTTTTTGTCATTAGAAATGATCAATCCGGGATCAATATGATGATAAATGCCAGACTCCATGGACCGAATCACATTAATAGGCAAAGAAAAAGAATAGTCCCAAAACCACAAAGGAGGATAATCACAGGTTGATTATAATTAATTTAATTAATTGACAAGAAGTACCTTTTATGAAATTCTTTCTTCGTTGATATTTCTGATCATGTTCCGATGTGATTCGTCATTGCGTCGCAGAATCCAAGTGTAGAATTCGTCTATCAGTGATCCACACATGCACCACATATCTATGGACATCGCCAATGGAATCTCTAGGTGCTAGCGTGGAGAAGCCTTTTCTGGAATTTCCCACCATAGATCACCTTGATCCGATTGAGGAGGATCTCTCTCAGTATTGAGAGTGTTCTTGGAGGAAGGAGTTATTTCGTCCTTGAGAGAATTCTCCAGAATTGTTGTGCATAATGATTAGGGAAAATTGTTGGGGTTGTGAGGATATTTATAATCGGGTTTGAGGTTATAGAGTTATGACAATAAATAAATGCATTACGCATTTTATTTATTTCATTAACTCTTATTGAAAACCCCCCATGTCGAATCATTAATTCCTTGATAGGTACCCATGCTGATTATAATAAATATCATTTAATAAAACAATATTATTTCCTCAAAATCCTGACTAGAAATAATACAAGACATGTAATCATTAATACACAGTGTGTAATTGTTTTTCATTTCCTTTCCAAAATGAAAACTACACGGCATGTACATTCAATGTACGTAGCATGTATAACTTGTTTTTATTTTATTCTTCCTCCAACATTAAAACGATTTAGGCTTATTTGAATAATTATTAAACCACGTACGGGAATAATCCTTATTATACTTGAGATTCTTGGATATACTTAGTGTGTGACCCAATAGGACTCTTTTCATTGGCATTGGGCGGGCTTTGCCTAAAGTTCAAGATTACTATCTAGAAAAGGGTCAAGGCACCCAAGAGAAAGAATTTGACGCCAAATTGACGTGTCACCACATACAAATGCTTACCATGTAATTTAATCTCTTTGCCTCAATATCTCAACAAGAAGGTTTCATGGAAGTGTCATAAACCTATATTCTTGATCCGTCATTCTTGGACTTCTAGAAATAAACTCATCGTGACACCATGGCCATGGAATTTGGGTAGCAGTTCTAATTCAATCAAAGGGCCCGAGATATCTACTTAAATAAATATGGAAGGGACAAATCCTTCCTTGACTTATCCATTAACAACATGTCATTCGTTATGCACCCACTGTACCCTACTTCCCCCAACTGCCTTCGTGTTGTTTTTTGTCAGCAAATCTAAGTGCGCGAGTCATGACATGAGTTAATGATAATATTCCAATCTAAGGACCATTACACATGCTCGTAGATAGAAATGTCTGATGACACCAAGACATGTAGAATTACTACTAGCGGGTCTGTTCTCATAATCTCCCATCTTGGAGAGTACTAAGTGCGAACACCATGAGAGAGAGTCTCATCTTCCTACGAGTACTCACACATGATGGTCTGTATACTATGTTTCCTATCATAGTATGTCATCCAACTGTAGAACTTTATTTAAGAATATTGTTATAGAATTTCTAGGTTCTCATCATAGAGGGGATATGCCATGACCTTATTAATGCAAAAAATATTCTAGGATATTATTATATTGTAGTCCTGAAGAACAATGAACAATATATAGTAAGTGTACATTCATGTAATCAAAGTATAAACACTTGGTTCTCAGGACACCAACTCTAACATGTTCTCCCTAACTGGATGAAAAAAATATGTTCCACATGCGTGGTCCCTTCCCTTGAAACAAAAACCAACATAATTCAAAAGAGTTAGAAAAAATATATATATTTAAGCTACGTGTTATTAATATATAGTATATTATAATATAAATAATTATAATGAATAAAAAATGAAAAAAAATGAAAAAAAATTAAAAAATGTGTGAAAATAAAACTAAATAAATAATGAAAATATTTATTACAAGTATTAAATTTATTTGTACGTATATTTAATATATATATATATAAGTATAAAATTTATGTAAAATAACTATTTATGATTAAATAAAATAATCAATTTTAACTGAAAAAAGAATTTAAAAAAATTGTTGTTAGACTATAAAAATTGTTATATGATATATATAAATGTACTATTAATAAACTATTAATATATATATATATATATATTAATATCATTTATATATAATTTAATTAAATAATTATGTGAAAAAAATAAATGAGCAAATAAAATGTTTTAAAACAAATTTTTTATTATTAAAATGTAAATAAAAATCATATATTTATTATGTAAATAATTATACTATTTTAGTTATATATCTTATTATATATATTACAATATATATATATATATATATATTATATGTTGTATATTATATATAATAGATATTATATTATAAAATAAAAATAAAATAAATAAAAGAAGTGGAATTGGAGGAGGGGGTGGGTTTGTGTATAGAGGGTGAAAGGGGGTACGATAGTGTGGCTCAGAGAAGGTAGGGAGACGACGGTCATACGAGGATAGGAGGGAAACTCGGGATAGGCACAATGATCCATCCAGTAGGAGAGGGAGAGGCAGTGGCACTCGACGACTTCATGGTGGGTGGCTCGTGCAGTTTCTGGGTTCGAAGGAAGGCATGTGCATAATGATGAAGTAGGTGGTAAGTAAGGTTGTGACATCATTGAAAAGGGCAGGGTGGTCGGGTAACAATGGGTGCAGTTGGCTTTTGTTTGAGGTGGTGACCGATGGTGAAACACAACAGGGATGATGTGGAGAAATGAATCAGGGAGGTGGTGGTTAGGGTTCAAAAAAATCCTGATCTGGTTCCGTTCTTGGGGTATTTTTTTGTTCAAACTGTGGTTGATTCCATGCTACATCTGAGGTTTTTTCATCGATTTATTCCAGTTTTTATTTTTTTTTCTACAGTGAATCGTGAGTTTTTTTCTACTAATTTGAATTTATTATTTGTTCTAAGTGATTATGGTGTTGTTATTTCACTGATGGAATAGTGAGACAGGTGTGATGGTGTTAGTCGGAGAATGATGTCTGTGAAGCAGTGGCATGGGAGTGCATATAAGGCGAACAGTGACGGTGATAGGTGAGTTGGGGAAAAGGAGAAACGGTGAGATGTATCACCCTTGATAGAATATTGAGACATGTGTGGTGGTAGCAGAATGGTGGAACCGTTGGTGACAATAGTGGTAGAGTGAAAGAATGGGGGATGGTGTGATGCACTCCTATCGTAGGGGGTGGAAAAAGAAAATTTATATTCCTAATGCAGCACAATGGCTGACCATGTTCATCTTATTTGAGTAGCTTTGCAATTGGTTTAATCACTAATTCTAATTCACCTAATCTAATTTGTTTTTTTATATTTATTTAAAATGCAATTTTTAAAGGTTTTGGAAAACATGCAATTTAAATAATGAAATGAATAATTAAAATCTAGATATAAACAAAATGAAATCACGGAAGGAAGGTATAGGTCCTAGGGTTGGATAACATGGGTTCAATAAATATTTATTTATTGTTTAAATTAAATTTTATAATTCATTTTATGAAACCTAATTAATGAATTAATTTTATTTGATTTAAAGAGTGTGTGATTTTAGTATGCCTCCAGCACACCAAACCACACCTCCTCCAATAGTAAACTAGGACAACACCTCAACCAATAATGATATCCCAAAAAGACCGGGCTCCACCATATTCCGTTTAATCCCTTATGGAAACCCCAAATACACCATATGAAGTATTTTTCTAAAATAAGGGAGGGAAAAAGAATTAATCAAAGAAAAGAAATGGATTTGGAAATAGTGTCGTGGAGGACGACCGCCGCACCCTTTCAATATTCCCGCCTTCACCACAATTATATTTGGAACATTTTGAATTGAAGTGAAATAATGAAGAACATCGTGGAAACCTTACCTAGGTCCAAGCCTCGAGTTAGTCACTTTCCATGGTAAAGTGCATAGAGATAACAATGGAAAGATGAAAGAGAGATAATGAGATTTAGAGTTGGAAGAGAAAAGGGGTGGAATAAGAAAGGGGAACACTTTAATATAAAAAATATTAATTCATTACATAATAAAATAAAACTAAAAATAAAAAGAAAATAATTAAAATAAAAAATTCTAAATGGACCTTGGCCTCCTCTCCTTGGTGCCCCAGATAGTGTGGGGATGAGAAGGAATGATTTGAGAGGTATGTGCTCCTCTCCTTTTATAGTCAGAATATGTCCTCCACAATTTGTCATGTTATTGACCCATTAATTGTCCGATTCACACATGGACCCCTTTATTAAAGTTGTTCATAAATGGATTGGCTGTTCACCCTCCAAATTTCAGCTCATTTTATACCCTTTGTATGAGTTATGATTTTTTCATTGGAGGTTTCTTTTTCTGGACAAAGGATCCAGGAAGCTTCCTCCAAAATTATATCATCCAATGGCACTCTTAATGATTTAAAAACACCCTTAAATTATTTTTAGAGGTTTCCCAATATGTCCTCGTTCTATCCCAGGTGTAACCACCTTTATTGAAGGTGTGTAGGCTGAGATGTGGTTCTGTTACAGTGGTGGGGTTCACGCTATCCACACGAAAAAATCTTCAACTTCATTGATTTTTAAGGCCTCTAGATGGCAGAATCAACCCCTAGTCCAGTAGAAAACGTTGAAGGAAATAGAATAAGGATTTTGCACAAAAAAATAATCACTCAATTTGGAATTATATTTTTCAAGAAATGACTAAAATACCCTTGATATAAAAATCTATAAAAAATACAGAATTACGCACCTTTCACCATTTAGCTCATTTTCATTCTATAATCCAAATTTCCCATTATTTTAATAAAACGTTTTAATACAAGTTTTTTATCATTTAAAAACATAAATAATTCATTATTATTGGATTAAAAATATTAACGTAAATTTTCACTATCAAATACCCCCACACTTAAACTATGCTTTCCCTCAAGCATAAAATCTCAATATAGAATTCAGAGGACACCAATTTTACAAATATTAAAATAACAAAGTAATAAAATAAAACAATTTTCAATGTTCAATAAAATTTTTAAAAATCCAAATAAAATATCAATTTAATTTCCCAATTTTTATAGAAACAATTAATTCATATATTTTACTTTTCCCCTTCGAAAAATGATGGGACTTCTTCTTTCATTCATTCAAGCTTCTCAATTCAATATTATTAAACATTCCACATCAATATTTACCTCACCTTTTAATTTTGACTCTCATCTCTCATGATACAATTATTTTAGAATTATGATCATATCATGAGAACATTCACGTTATCCATAATCTTGTAAAAGAACTACTTTCTCCATTTTATAAAGACAAAATGCTCATAAAATCCTGATTACTTTTCATTAAAGGTTCAAATAACTCTGAGTCTTAAGGTTGGTAGGATTTGATGTTTTAAAAATTATGTTTCAAGGAGGGGTATATCTCTTAAGTACAATTCATGATATCAAAAAGTGTAATGAAATTCTCCCCTTCAATGTAGCAATACCCACTTCCCCCAAAACTCGAAGTTAGGTCGTGATCAAAGTAATACATAATGAATGATTAATAAATCCTCTTGATTTTTTATTTAAATTTTGTATTTTTTGTATTTTTTTTTCAAAATTTATGATTTTATTAAACCTCACATCCTTCACATAACCAGATACTGTTAAAATATCATCGGTATAGAAAATGGTGATTTTTGGTTCGGAATGAGACAAATGATATTGGCCAATAACTGAAGGCATGATTTATAACAACAAATAAATTCACATGAATTTCATAAATTCAACCTTTGAAAAATGGTAAGGTAATTTCATTAACATAAATCAACTAATTCCCTTAAATCATGAGTCACCATTTCAATATCCATGCTTCACTTTAAACATTAAATTTTACATTTAACTCATTCAATCTTATTAACATTGAAATCTAAAACATGACATCATATGATTCCTAAGAAACTCCTGTCTCCTAGATAAGTAAATTAATGGAATAATTCAAGTGTGGATATTCAATTTTATCTTTAAAGATGAAAACATTTTTTGGACCAAAAAATGAAAGGTGTTTAAAATTTTAAAAATTAAAAGTTAACTCCATTTTAAAATAATTATTTCTTCTTATTCCTCTATTAAAGGCTTCCTTTTACCATTTATAAACCTAGAAAATATAATTACTCAATTAACAACAAGGATCATGTCATTAAAGCTCAAAAAGACAAGGAGGAGTGCGATGCATGCTAAACTACTTCTTTAAAAAATGGAATTGAAATATAAAAAGCATGTAAAGATAAATCTTAGTATGATCCCCTAAGTGGGCCCTGAATTGTTTCAGCCTTCAGTGGGAAGTAGCAGCTATTATCCATAATATGATGGTGGGTGGATCTTCTTTGATATGAACCACAACATGTTCTTCTTCTCAGTTTTTAGTTCTTTGTTCTTTTTGAGGATAACTCCATGGATAGAGTACACTAGATCCCCCCCTTCGTAATATGTCATAGCTTTCATGCTGGGGGTCAGATGAAGTAAGGAGACTCATCCCCCTTTGTTGCTACTAGTGCAACGTTCTCTTTCTCTTCTTGTAATTCCTCTAATAAATGTTAAATGTATTAAGGGATCTTCTAGTGTTCCTCAATAGCTGCATCTTATTTTTCCTCCTCATCCTCCATGTCATAATAAGAGTCAGTCGATTCTAAAAATTCAAAAGAGTTGGGAGTTATAATAAATTAGTTTCAATAAAATCAAATGAGTTTCAGTTCATGATTGTATCATCTCCCTGAGTAGGTTCGTCATGAATATTTTCTTTCCTTTAAAGTGCCTTTTAGAGTTTATTATCATTAGATGGAGGTTGGTAGTCAGACACCTCCACCTAGAGTTCAGACTTTACTTCTTTGATATCTTTAGTAAAAATCGGGGAAACTTCTTTCTTGGCCATGAATCATTGCAAGTAAATTTGGATTTATTGAATCATGATTATCAAAAATTGGGTTGAAATATATGACTCATGGAATTTTTGAAACTGTTTGAACATTATCATAAGAGAGTCCCCCCTTCATTGGAGTTCCTCCTTGGTATAATCAATTTAATGTTCTTCCACCTGTGAGTAATTGTTCCTTAAGTTGAAAAGATTGTCGTTTAAAAAAATTATTGGAAAAAAATATTTTTTTAGATTTTTTTATTGAAGAAAAAAATGTGAATTTTGAAAAAGTGATCGAAATAACTACTTAGATCCCTGTCAACGGTGCCACTTTTGACGCATGCCTGTCGTAGGGAGTGGAAAAGCAAATTTATATTCCTAATGCAGTACAGTGGATGACTAGGGTCATCTCACTTGAGGAGCATCATAGTTGTTTTAATCACTAATTCTAATTCACATAATATATTTTTTTTGTTTTTTTAATATTTATTTAAAATTAATCTTTTAAAGGTTTTGGAAAACATGTAATTAAAATAATTAAATGAATAATTCAAATCTAGATGCAAAAAGAATGGAATCAGGAAAGAAAGGTCTTCATCCTAGGGTTGCATAATAGGGGTTCATTCATTATTTATTTATTATTTAAATTCAATTTAATAATTCATTTTATGAAACCTCATTAATTAATTGATTTTGTTTGATTTAAAGAGAGTGTTATTTTATTATGCATCCGCCACACCAAACCAAACCTCCTCCAATGGTCAACTAGGATAACACCTCAATTGAGAATGCTATCCCAAAAATACCTGGCTCCACTGTATGTTGTTTCATACATTATAGAAACCCAAAATCAACTGTATGAAGGTTTTTCCCAAGATAATGGAGGGAAAAATAATTAATCAAAGAAGAGAAATTGATTTGGAAATAGTGTCATGGTGGACAACAGCCACACCCATGTAATATTCCCGCCTCCACCACAAATAGATTTGAAACATTTTGAATTGTTGTACAATAATTAAGTACACCGTGGAAAAATACGCCATTTAAAACCCTCTAGTTAGTCACTTTACATTGATAACTGCATAGAGATAATGATGGGAATATGGAAGAGAGATAATGAGAATTAGAGGTGGAAGAGAAAAAAAGCGTAAGAAGAGAGGGGAACACTTTAATATAAAAAATAATAATTCATTAAATGATAAAATAAAAATAAAACTAAAAATAAAATAAAGAAATAAAAAATTTTAAGTGGACCTTGTCCTTCTATCCTTGGGGCCCGGATGGTATGGGGATGGGAAGGAATGATTTGATAGGTAGGAGCTCCTCTCCTTTTAGGGGCAGAATCTGTCCTACAGAAGTTGTTGCATTTTTGACCCAGTAATTTTCCAATGAACACATAAACCCCTTCATGAAAGTTGTTCGTAAATGTGTTGGTTGTTCACCCTCCAAATATAAGAGCATTTGGACATATGTTTTATGTTCTATGATTTTTTCATCGGAGGTTTCTTTTTCTGGATGAAGGTTCCAGGAAGCTTCCTCCAAAAGTATAACATCCAACGGAACCCTTAATGGCTTTAAAACACCATACAACTATTTTTAGAGGATATCCTATGTATCCTAGTTCTATAATAGTTTAATCACCTTCATTGAATGTAAGTAGGAAGATATGTGGTTCAGTCACGGTGGTGGGGTCCACGCTATCTGCTCAGAATAATCTTTAACTTCATTGATTTTTAAGGCCTATAGAATGCATAATCAGCCCATGGTCCAGAAGAAAAAACTGAAGTATATAAAATAAGGATCATAAAAAAATACACAATTTGGAATTATATTTTTCATGAAATGACTAAAATACCCTTGACGTAAAAATATGTCAAAAAACAGAATTAAACACATTTCACCATTTAGCTCATTTTCATTATATAATCCAAATTTCTAATTATTTTAAAAAAAACAATTAAATACATCGGTTTTATCATATAAAAACATCAATAATTCATTATTATTGGATTAAAAATATGAACATAAATTTTCTCTATCAAATACCCACACACATAAATAATGCTTTCCCTTAAGCATAAATTCTCAACATGGAATTAAGAGGACACCAATATTACTAATATTCAAATTCCAAAGTGATAAAATCAAACAATTTTTAATGTCAAATCAAAATTTCAAAAATCCACATAAAATATCAATTTAATTTCCCAATTTTTATAGAATCAATTAATTCATATATTTTAATTTTCCCCTTTGAAAAATTATGGGACTTATTCTTTAATTAATTCAAGCTTCTCAATTCATTATTTTTAAATATGCCACATCATGATTTAACTCACCTTTGAATTTTTAATCTAATCTCTCATGATACAATTCAAGTAGAGTTATGCTCATATCATGAGAAAATGCACCTTATCTAAAAGTTTATAAAACAACTACTTTCTCAACTTTGTAAGGAAAAACGACACATAAAATCATGAGGACTTTTCAATAAATGTTCAAATAACTATGAGGCTTACGGTTGATAGGATTTGATGTTTTAAAAATTATAGATGAAGGAGGGTGTTATCTCTTATGTACAATGCCTGATATCAAAAAGTGTAATGAAATTATCCACGTCAAAGTAGCAATACCCGCTTCCCCCAAAACTCAATGTAAGGTCATGATCAAAGTAAAGCATAATGAATGATTAATGCACCCTCTTTATTTTTTATTTTATTTTTTTATTTTTTTTGTTTCTTTTTGAAATTTATGATTAGATCAAACCTCACATCCATCACCTAACCACATACGATTATAAGATCATCGATATGAAAAATGATGATTTTTGGTTGGGAATGAGAAATATGATATTAGAAAATCACTCAAGGCATGATTAATAACAACAAATAAATTCAAATGAATTTTAGAAATTCAACGTATAAAAAATGGTATGGAAATTTCATTTACCTAAATTAACTAATTACCTTAAACCATGAGTCATCATTTCAATATCCATGCTTCACTTTAAAAGTTCAATTTTTCATTTTAATCATTAAATATTATTAACATTGAAATCTAAAACATGGAATCATAGGATTCCTATGAAACTCATGTCTCAAGATAAGTCAAGTAAAGGAATATTTTAGTCATGGACATGTAATTTTATCTTTAAAGCTCAAAAAATGTTTTGGACAAAAAAATGTAAGGAATTTAAAAGTTTAAACATTAAAAGTGAACTCCCTTTTGAAATAAAGTTTTAGTCATCTTCCTCTATTTAAGGCTTCCTTTTCCCATTTATGAACCTAGAAAAGATAATTACTCACTTAAGAACAAGGATCACATCATTAAATCTCAAAAGGATAAGGAGGATTATGATACATGCTAAAATACTTCTTAAAATAAATTGAATTGAAATATAAAAATAATGTAAAGATTAATCTTGGTATGATACCCAAAATGGGCCCTGAATTTTTACTGCCTTCAGTGGGCAGTACCAGATGTTATCCATAATCTGATGGTGGGTTTATCTTCTTTGACATGATCCACCACATGTTCTTCTTCCTAGAATAGAGTTATTTGTTTTTTTTTGAGGGGAAATCCATGGATAGAGTACCGCAGATCCACCCCCTTCACAATATGGTACAACTTTCACGGAGGGGGTAGGAAAAAGTATGGAGCCTCCTCCTCTGTTGTTACTTGTGCAATTTTCTCTTTCTCTTCTTTTACTCCCTCTAATAAATGTTCAATGTATTTATGGATATTCAAGTGTTGCTCAATAGGTGCATCTTCTTTTTCCTCGTCATCTTCTAGGGAATAGTAAGAGTCGATCCACTCTAAAAAATTCAAAACAGTTGGGAGTAATACTCAAATTAGTTTCAATAAAATAAAATGAGTTTGAGTTCAGTATTGTATCATCTCCCTAATTAGTTTTGTCTTGAATCTTTTCCTTGGTGTAAAGTGCCTCTTGGAGTTGATTATCATTGGATGGAGGTAGGTAGTCAGGCCCTCCACCTTGCATTAGGCCTCTACTTCTTTGATACCTTCAGTGAAAATTGGGGGAACTTCTTTCTTGGCCTTGAATTGTTGCAAGTAAATTTGGAGTTCTTCAATCATTCTCATCAAAAAATGTGGTGAAATCCATGTCTCTTGGCATTTTTAAAACTATTTGAACATTATCTTAAGAGATTCCCCCCTTCATTGGAGTTCCTCTTTGGTATAATCAATTTCATGTTGTTGTACCTGTGAGTAATTGTTCCCTGAGTTGAAAAGATGGTCGTTCAAAAACATTATGGGAAAAAATTTATTTTTTAGATTTTTTTAATAAAGAAAACAAAAAAAAATGTGAATTTTGAAAAAGTGATCAAAATAACTACTTATCTACAAGGAAACGGTGCCAGTTTTGATACACACATATCATAGGGCATGGGGAAATAAAATTTATAGTCCTAATGAAGAACAGTGGATGGCGAGGGTCATCTCACTTGAGGACCGTCGCAGTTGGTTTAATCACTAATTATAATTCACCTAATATAATAATTTTCTATTTTTTTAATATTTATTTAAAATTAAGTATTCAAAGGTGTTGAAAAACATGAAATTAAAATAATGAAATGAAGAAATCAAATCTCGATGCAAACAGAAATACATCCAGGAATAAAGGTCTTGGTTCTAGGGTTGGATAACACAGGTTCATTCATTCATTATTTATTTTTTAAATTCAATTTGATAATTCATTTTATGAAACCTCATTAATGAATTACTTTTCTTTGATTTAATGAGTGTGTGATTTTAGTACACCTCCGTCACACCAAACCAAACCTCCTCCAATAACCAACTAGGATAACACCTCAATTGAGAATGTTATCCCAAAAGACCCAGCTCCACCATAAGTTGTTTCATCCTTTATGGAAACCCCAACTCCATCGTATGAAGGGTTTTCCTAAGATAAGGGAGGGAAAAATAATTAACCAAAGAAAACAAATTGATTTGGAAATAGTGTTGTGGTGGATGACCGCCGCACCTGTGAAATATTCTAGCCTCCACAACAAATAGATTTGAATCATTTTAAATTGAAGTGCAATAGTGAAGAACACCGTGGAAACCTCCCTTGGGTCCAATCCTCGAGTTAGTCACTAGACATGGAAAAGTTCAAAGAGATCACGATGGAAAGGTGAAAGGGAGTGAATGACAATTAGAGTTGGAAGTGAAAAGGGGTGGAAGAAGAAAGGGGACCACTTTAATATAAAAAATATTAATGAATTGCATAATAAAACAAAACTAAAAATAAAAAGAAGATAAATAAATTAAAAATTATAAATGACCCTTGGCCTCCTCTCCTTGGTGCCCCGGATTGTGTGGGGATAGGAAGGAATGATTTGAGAGGTAGGATCTCATCTCCATTATAGGAAGAATCTTTCCTCCACAAGTTATCGCGTTTTTGAACCAATAACTGGCTGATTCACATATGGACTACTTCATTAAAGTTTTTCAAAAATGTGTTGGTGTTGTACCTTCTACATTTAAGATCATTTTGCCACATTTTGTAGAAGTTATGATTTTTTTCATTGGAGGTTTCTTTTTCTGGATGAAGTTTCCAGGAAGATTCGTCCAAAAGTATAACATCCAATGAAACCCTTAATGACATAAAACACCCTAAAATTATTTTTAGAGGTTATACTATGTGTCCTTGTTCTATCACAGGTGGAGTCACCATAATTTAAGGTTTGTAGGACATGATGTGGTTCCGTTACGGTGGTGGCGTCCATGCTGTCTACCTGAAAAAATGTTCAACTTCATTGATTTTAAGGCCTCTAGATACTAGAATCATCCCCTAGTACAGAAGAAAAAGGTGAAGTAAATAAAATAATTATTCTTAAAAAAATAATCACTCAATTTGGATTTTTTCAAGAAATGACTAAAATTCCCTTGACGTAAAAATCTGTCAAAAATATCAAATTAATCACCTTTCACCATTTAGATCATTTTCATTCTATAATCCAAATTTCCCATTATTTTAATAAAATATTTAAATACATGGGTTTTATCATTTAAAAACATCAACAATTAATTATGATTGGATTAAAAATAAGCACATAAATTTGCTCTGTCAAATACCCCCGCACATAAACCATGCTTGCCCTCAAGCATAAAATCTCAACATGGAATTCAAAGGACACCAATGTTACCAATATTCAAATTACAAAGTAATAAAATCATACAATTTTCAATTTCAAATAAAATTTTAAAAAATCCACATAAAATAACAATTTAATTTCCCATTTTTTATAAAAAAATTTATTTCACATATTTTACTTTTTCCCTTTGAAAAATGATGGGACTTATTCTTTAATTCATTCAACATTCTCAATTAGTTATTATTAAAAATGTCACATCATGATTTAACTCACCTTTGAATTCTGACTCTCATATAATATGACACAATTAAGGTTGAGTTATTCTCATATCATGAGAACATTCACCTTATCCATAATCTTGTAAAAGAACTACATTCTCCACTTTGTAATGAAAAATTTCACAGAAAATCAGGAGGAATTTTCAATAAAGGTTCAAAGAACACTGAGGCTTATGGTTAGTAGGATTTTATGTTTTAAAAATTAAGGCCTAAGGAGGAGGTTATCTCTTAAGTAAAATTTATGATATAAAAAAGTATAATGAAATTATCCCCTTCAAATTAGAAATACAGACTTCCTACAAAACTCAAAGTAAGCTCATGATCAAAGTAAAGAATAATAAATGATTAATACAACCTCTTGATTTTTATATAAATTTTTTATTTTTTTCTTTTTTTAGAATGTTATTATTAGATCAAACCTCACATCCATCACCTAACCACATACGATTAGAATATCTTTGGTCTGAAAAATGGTGATTTTTGGTTGGGAATAAGACATATGATATTGGACATTCACTCAAGGCATGATTAATTACAACAAATCAATTCACATGAATTTCAGAAATTCAACGTATGAAAATTGATATTGAAATTTCATTTACATCAATAAACTAATTCCCTTAAATCATGAGTAATAATTTCAATATCCATGCTTCACTATAAACATTCAATTTTACATTTTACTCATTCAATCTTATTAACATTAAAATCTTAAACATGGAATCATTGGATTCCTAAGAAACTCATGTCTCGTAGATAAGTCAAGTAAAGAAATAATTCAAGTGTGGACTTTCAATTTTATCATTAAATCTCAAAACATGTTTTGGACCAAAAATTTTAAGTAGTTTAAAATTTTAAAATTAAAAGTGAACTCCATTTTAAAATAAAACTTTGATCCTCTTCCTCTATTTAAGGATACATTTTCCCATTTACAAACCTAGAAAAATAATTACACACTTAATAACAGGGATCATGTCATTAAGGCTCCAAAATATAAGGAGGAGTGCAATTCATGATAAAATAATTCTTAAAAAATGGAATTGAAATATAAAAATCATGTTAAGATAAATCTTTCTATGATCTCCCAAGTGGGCCCTCAATTTTTACTGCCTTCAGTGGGTCTTACCAGCTGTTTCCATAATCTGATGGTGGGTTGATCTTCTTTGACATTAACCCCCACATGTTCTTCATCCGAGCTTACAGTTCTTTATTCTTGTTGAGGATAACTCCATGGATAGAGTACACCAGATCTTCCCCCTTCATAATATGGTACATCTTGCATGGCGGGTGTTGGATGAAGTACGAAGCCTCTTCCTCCTCTATTTCCACTTGGGAAAAATTATTTTTCTCTTCTTATACTCCTTCTAATGAATATTCAATGTCTTTAGGGAGCTTTAAGTGTTCCTAAACAGGTGAATCTTCTTATTCCTCATAATCTTCTAGGGAATAATAAGATTCAGTCGATTCTGAAAATTTAAAATAGTTTGGAGTTACACTCAAATTAGTTTCAATAAAATAAAATGAGTTTTAGTTCAAGATTGTATCATCTCCTTGAGTAGTTTCAGCTTGAATATTTTCCTTGGAGTAAAGTCACTCTTATAATTTATTATCATTGGATGGAGGTAGGTAGTCGGGCTCCTTCTCCTTGATTTTGGCCTCAACTTCTTTGATAACATTAGTGAAAATTGGGGGTACTTATTTATTTTCCTTGAATCGTTGCAAGTAAATTTCTAGTTCTAAAATCATGCCCATAAAAACTTGTTTTGAAATCAATTTCTATTGGACTTTTTGAAACTATTTGAATATTATCATAATAGTTTCCCCACTTTGTTGGAGTTACTCATCAGTATAATCTATTTTATGTTCCTGCACCTATGATTAATCATTCCCTAAATTGAAAATATTTTCATTCTAAGACATTATGTGAAAAAATATTTTTTTTAGATTTTTTTAATAATTAAAAAATATAAATTTTGAAAAACCGATCGAAACAACTACTTATCTCCCTCACAACGGTTCCAGTTTTGATGCATTCCTGTCGTAGGGTGTGGAAAAAGAAAATTTATATTCATAATGTGACACAATGTCTAACCAGGGTCATCTCACTTGAGGAGAATATTTTTTGGTTTAATCACTAATTCTAATTCACCTAATGTAATTTTTTTAGTTTTTTTAATAAATTTTTTGAAATTTAGTTTTTAAAGTTTTTTGAAAACATGATATTAAAATAATTAAATGAAGAATTCAAATCTAGATGGAAAAAGAATGATACAATGGAAGAAAGGTCTTGGTCCTAGGTTTGGATAACACATGTTCATTCATTATTTATTTATTTTTTAAATTCAATTTGATAATTCATTTTATGAAAACTCAACAATTAATTACTTTTCTTTGATTTAAAGAGTGTGTGATTTTAGTTTGTCTCAGGCATAGCAAACCGCACCTCCTCCAATAGTCAACTAGGATAACAGCTCAACCGGGAATGCTATCCCAAAAAGACCCAGCTCTACTGTATGTCGTTTCATCCCTTATGACAACCCCAAATCAACTGTATAAAGGTTTTTCCTACGATAATGGAGGGAAAAAGAATTAATCAAAGAAAAGAAATGGATTTGGAAATAATGTCGTGGTGGATGACCACCGTACCCGTGTAATATTCCCACCTCCACTATAAATAGATTTGAAACATTTTGAATTAAAGAATAATAATTAAGAACATCAAAGAAAAAACGTCAGGTCCAAGCCTTGAATTAATCACTTTCCATAGAGAAGTTTATAGAGATCACGATGGAAATATAGAAGAGATAGAATAAAAATTATAGTTGGAAGAGAAAAGGGGTGGAAGAAGAAAGGGGAACACTTTAATATAAAAAATATTAATGCATTACATTATAAAATAAAAATAAAAATAAAAATAAAATAAATAAATAAAAAATTCTAAATGGCCCTTGCCCTCCTCTCCTTGGTGCCCCAAATGGTGTGGGGATGGGAAGGAATGATTTGAGAGGTAGGAGCTAATCTCCTTTTATAGGTAAAATCTGGCATCCACAAGTTGTCGCATTGTTGGCCAATTAATTGGATGATTCACATGTGGACCCCATCATAAAAGTTGTTCATAAATGTGTTGAACGTTTACTTTCCACATTTTAGCTCATTTGGTCACCCGTTGTATGAGTTATGATTTTATCATAGGAGGTTTCTTTTTCTGGATGAAGGTTCCATGAACCTTCCCGCAAAAGTATAACATCCAAGGGCACCCTTAGTGACTGAAAAAATCCCTCAAATTATATTTAGAGGAGATACAATGTGTCATATTTCTATCCCAAGTGGAATCACCATAATTTATGGTGTGTAGGACGAGATGTGGTTCCGTTATAAAGGAGGGGTCCACGCTGTCTTCCCGGAACAAATCTTCAAATTCATTGAATTTTTAACGCCTCTAGATGGCAGAATCAGCCCCTAATCCAGAAGTCAAAGTTGAATTAAATAAAATAATTATACTTGAAAATAAATAATCACTCAATTTGGAATTACATTTTTCAATAAATGACTAAAATATCCTTGACGTAAAAATATGTCCAAAATCCAGAATTAAGCACCTTTCACCATTTAGCTCATTTTCATTCTATAATCCAAATTTACCATTATTTTAATAAAAAATTTAAATACATGTATTTTATCTTTTAAAAACATCAAACATTCATTATTATTGGATTAAAAACATCCACATAAATTTTCACTCTCAAAATACCCCAACACTTAAACACAACTTGCCCCAAAGCATAAAATCTCAACATGGAACTCAGAGGACACCAATGTTACCAATATTCAAATTACAAAGTAATACAATCAAAAAAATTCAATTTCAAATCAAATTTTCAAAAATACACATAAAATATAAATTTAATTTCTTAATTATTATTTAAACAATTAATTCATATATTTTACTTTTTCCCTTCAAAAAATAATGGGACATTTTCTTTCATTCATTCAAGATTCTCAAGTCATTATTATTAAACATTCCACATCATGATTTACCTAATCTTTTAATTTTTACTATCATCTCTCATGATACAATTCAAGTAGATTTATGCTAATATCATGAGAACATGAACCTTATCCATAATATTGTAAAAGAACTACTTTCTATACTTTGTAATGACAAAAAGTACATAAAATCATGAGTACTTTTCAATAAAGGTTCAAATAACTCTGAGGATTAAGGTTGGTAGGATTTGATGTTTTAAAAATTAAGGCTCAAATAAGAGGTTATCTCTTATATAAAATGCTTGATATCAAAAATTTTAATGAAATTCCCCCCATCAATGTAGCAATACCCATTTCCCCCAAAACTCAAAGTTTGGTCATGATAAAAGTAAAGCATAAAGAATGATTAATGCAACCTCTTGATTTTTTATTTAAATTTTTTATTTTTTTTTCTTTTTTTTGAACGTTACGATTAGATCAAACCTCACATCGATCACCTAACCACATACGATTAGAAGATTGTTGGTTTGGAAAATGGTGATTTTTTGTTGGGAATGAGACATATGATATTCAAAAATCACTCAAGTAATGATTAAAAACAACAAATCATTTCACATGAAATTTAGAAATTCAACCTATGAAAAATGGTGGGGAAATTTCATTTACATAAATCAACTAATTCCATTAAATCACGAGTCATCATTTAAATATACATGCTTCACTTTGAACATTCAATTTTCCATTTTACTCATTCAATCTTATTAATATTGAAATCTAAAACCTGGCATAATAGGATTACTAAGAAACTCATATCTCCTAGATAAGTCAAGTAAAGCAATAATTCAAGTGTGGGCATGCAATTTTACCTTTAAAGCTCAAAACATGTTTTAGACCAAAAAATGTAAGGAGTTTAAAAGTATAATAATTAAAAGTGAACATCCTTTACAAATAAAGCTTCAGTCCTTTTATTCTATTTAAGGCTTCCTTTTCCCATTTATGAACCTAGAAAAGATAATTACTCACTTAAGAACAAGGATCACATCATTAAATCTCAAAAATATAAGGATGAATGAGATGTATGGTAAAATAATTCTACAAAAATGGAATTGAAATATAAAAGGCATGTAAAGTTAAATCTTAGTATGATCCAATAAGTGGGATCTAAATTTTCACTACCTTCAGTGGAAAGTACCAGCTGTTATACATAATCTGATGGTGGGGGGATCTTCATTGACATGAACCACCACACATTCTTCTTTCCAACTTGAAATTATTTTTTCTTTTTGAGGAGAACTCCATGGATAGAGTACACCAGATGCACCCCCTTTGCAATATGGTACACCATGCATGGCTGGGGTAGGATAAAGTTTGAAGCCTTATCCTCCTCTGTTGCTACTTTTGCAACATTATATTTCTCTTCTTGTACTCCCTCTAATGAATGTTCATTGTCTTTAGGGATCTTCAAGTGTTCCTGAATAGATAAATATTAATTTTCCTTATCATCCTCAAGGGTATAATAAGTGTTATTCAATTCTGAAAAATCAAAACATTTGGGATTTATACTCAAATTAGTTTCTATAAAATCAATTGAGTTTGAGTCCAAGATTGTATCATCTCCCTGAGTAAGTTCGGCATGAATATTTTTCTTTGTGTAAACTGCCTCTTGGAGTTAATTATCAACGGATGGAGGTAGGTAGTCGGGCCCCTCCACCTCGAGTTTGGACTCTACTTCTTTGATATCTTTAGTGATAATTGGGAGCACTTCTTTCTTGGCCTTGAATAGTTTTAAGTCAATTTGGATTTATTCAATAATTCTCATCAAAACTTGTGGTGAAATCCATGTATCTTGCCCTTTTTGAAACTGTTTGAACATTATCATAAGAGAGTCCCCCCTTTGTTAGAGTTCCTCCTCAGTATAATCTATTTCATGTTCTTTTACCTGTGAGTAATCTTTCCCTGAGTTGAAAATATGGTCATTCAAAAACATTATGGAAATAATATATATTTTAGATATTTTAATAAATAAAACAAAAAATGTGAATTTTTAAAAATTGATTGAAATAAGTACATAGATCCCCGGAAATGGTGCTAGTTTTCATAAACATCTATCATAGGGTGTGGAAAAATCAAATTTATATTCTTAATGTAGAATAGTGCCTGACCATGGTCATCTCACATGAGGAACGTTGCAGTTGGATTAATCACTAATTCTAATTCACCTAATCTAATTCTTTTTTTGTTTTTTAATATTTATTTAAAATGAAGTTTTTAAATGTTCTGGAAAACATGCAATTAAAATAATAAAATGAATAATTCAAATATAGATGCAAACATAATGAAATAAGAGAATAAAGGTCTTGGTCCTAGGGTTGGATAACATGGGTTAATTCATTCATTATTTATTTTTTAAATTCAATTTGATAATTCATTTTATGAAATATCATTAATGAATTACTTTTATTTTATTTAAAGAGTGTATGATTTTAGTATTCCTCCGACACACCAAACCACACCTCCTCCAATAATCAACTAGAATAATACCTTAATCGATAATTCTATTCCAAAAAGATTCTGCTCCACCATATGTCATTTCAACCCTTATGGAAACCCCAACTCCGCTATGTGAAGGGTTTACATAAGAGAATGAAGGAAAAAAGAATTAATAAAATGAAATAAATGGATTTGGAAATAGTGTCCTGGTGGACGACCTCCGCACCCATGCAATATTCCCCACCTCCACCACAAATAGAATTGAATCATTTTGAATTAAAGTGCAATAATGAAAAACACCGTGGAAACCTCCCCTAGGTCAAAGCCTCGATTTAGTCCCTTTCCATGGTGAAGTGAAAAGAGATCCTGATTGAAAGATAGAAGAGAGGTAATGATAATTAGAGTTGGAAGAGAAAAGGGGTGGAGGAAGAAAAGGGAACACTTTAATATTGAAAATATTAATACATTACATGATAAAATAAAACTAAAACTAAAAATAAAATATAGAAATAAAAAATTCTAAATGGACCTTGGCCTCCTCTCCTTGGTTCCCCAGATGGTGTGGGGATGGTAAGGAATGATTTGAGAGGTAAGAGCTCCTCTCCTTTTATCGGTATAATCTATCCTCCAAAATATGTCACGTTTCTGACCCATTAATTGGCGGATTCATGCATTTACCTTTTCATGAAAGTTTTTTTTGTAAATGTGCCAGACGTTCACTCACCAAATTTTAGCTCATTTGGCCACACGTTGTATGAGTTATGATTTATTCATTAGATATTTTTTTCGAGACAAAGGTTACATGAATATTCCTCTAAAAGTATAACATCCAATTGCACCCTTAATGAGTTTAAAACTTTGTCATCTTCTTTTAATAGGTTCTTCTATGTGTCCTCATTATCCTAGGTTGAATCAACTTCATTGAAGGTGTGTATGCTGAAATGTGGTTCTGTTACTATGGCGGGTTCCATGATGTTCTCCTAGAAAAATCCTAATCTTTATTGATTTTTAAGGCCTCTAGATGGAAGAATTATCCCCTTTCCCAGACGACAACATTGAAAGAAATAAAATAAGGATTCTAAAAAAAATAATTACCCAATTTAGAATTATATTTTTCAAGAAATGACTAAAATACTGTTGATGTAAAAATCTGTCAAAAATCTATAATTAAGCACCTTTCACCATTTAGCTCATTTTCATTCTATAATAAAAATTTCCCATTATTTTAATAAAACATTTAAATACATTGGTTTTATCATTTAAAAACATCAAAAATTCATTATTATTGGATTAAAAATATGAACCTAAATTTGCTCTGTCAAATACCCCCACACTTAAACCATGCTTGCCCTCAAGCATAAAATATCAAAATGGAATTCAGAGGACATCAATGAAACAAATATTCAAATTTCAATGTAATAAAAAAATTCAATGTCAAATAAAAATTTCAAAAATACAAATAAAATATAAATTTTATTTTCCAATTTTTATAGAAATAATTAATTCATATATTTTAATTTTCCCCTTTGAAAAATGACAGGACTTATTCTTTCATTCATTCAAGATTCTCAATTAATTATTATTAAACAGGCCACATCAAGATTTACCTCACCTTTGAATTTTAACTCTTATCTCTGACGATATAATTCAAGTAGAGTTATGATCATATCATGAGAACATTCACTTTATCCATAAGATTATAAAAGAACAATGTTTTCCACTTTATAAAGACAAAAGGCAAATAAAATCATGAGTACTTTTCAATAAAGGTTTAAATAAATCTAAGTATTAAGGTTGGTAGGATTTTATGTTTTAAAAATTATGGCTCAAGGAGGATGTTATCTCTTAAGTACAATGCATGATATCAAAAACTGTAATGAAATTCTCCCCATCAAATTAGAAATACCCACTTCCCCTAAAACTCAAAGTATGGTCATGATCAAAGTAAAATATAATGAATGATTAATGCACGCTCTTGATTTTTTATTTAAATTTTGTATTTTTTATTTTTTTTCGAAATTTATGATTATATCAAACCTCACATCCATCACCTAACCACATACAATTTGAAGATTGTCATTCTAGAAAATGGTGATTTTTGGTTGGGAACGAGACATATGATATTGTAAAATCACTCAAGGAATGATTAATAACAACAAATAAATTCACATGACTTTTAGAAATTAAAAGAATGAAAAATGGTAGGGAAATTCCATTTACATAAATCAACTAATTCTCTTAAATCACAAGTCATCATTTTAATATCCCTGCTTCACATTAAACATTCAATTTTCCATTTTACTCATTCAATATTATTAACATTGAAATCATAAACATGGCACCATAGGATTACTAAGAAACTCATATCTCCTAGTTAAGTCACGTAAATCTATAATTCAAGTGTGGACATTCAATTTTACCATTAAATCTCAAAACATGTTTTGGACCCAAAAATGTAATGAGTTGAAAAAGTTAAAACATTAAAAGTGAACTCCCTTTTGAAATAAATATTCCGGCCTCTTCATCTATTTAAGGCTTATTTTTCCCATTTATAAACCTAGAAAAGTTAATTACTCACTTAAGAACAAGGATAACATCATTAAAGATCAAAAAGATAAGGAGGAGTGTGATGAATTGGAAATTAATTATTAAAAAAATGGAATTGAGATCTAAAAAGCATGTAAAGAAAAATCTTGGTATGACCCCCCTAGTGGGTCATGAATTTTTACTACCTTAAGTGGGCAGTACCAGCTTTTATCCATAAGCTGATGGTGGTCAGATATTCTTTGACATGAACTACCACATGTTCTTCTTCCCAGTTTGCAGTTCTTTTTTATTTTTTAGGATAACTCCAGGGATAGAGTACACCAAATCCACCCCTTAGAAATATAATACAACTTTCATGGCTGAGGTAGGATAAAGTACAGAGCCTCCTCCTCCTCTTTTTCTACTTGTGCGGCATTCTATTTCTCTTCTTGTACTCCCTCTAATGAATGTTCAATGTCTTTAGGGAGTTTCAAGTGTTCCTCAATAGGTACATCTTCTTTTTCCTCATCATCATCTGAGGCATAATAAGTGTAATTCAATTATGAAAATTCAAAACATTTGGGAGTTATATTAAATTTATTTTCAACAAAATCAAATGAGTTTGAGTCCAAGATTTTATCATCTCCCTGAGAAGGATCGTCTTAAATCTTTTTCTGGGTGTAAAGTGCCTCTTGGAGTTGATTATCATTGGATGGAGGTAGGTAGTCGGGCACAACCACCTCAATTTTGGGCTCTACTTCTTTGATATCTTCAATGAAAATCAGGGGCACTTCTCTCTTGGCCTTAAATCATTGCAAGTCAATTTGGAGTTCTTCAATCATTCTCATCAAAACTTGTTGTGAAATCCATGTCTCTTTCCCTTTTTGAAACTATTTTAACATTATCGTAATAGAGTGCCACCTTCATCGGAGTTCCTCCTCGGTATAATATATTTCATGCTCTTGCACCTGTGAGTAATCGTTCCTTGAGTTTAAAATATGGTTATTCAAAAACATTAAGGGAAAAAATATATTTTTTATATTTTTTTAGTAAATAAAAAAAACATGAATTTTGGAAAAGTGATCTAAATAACTACATAGCTCCCCAGAAATAGTGCCAATTTTCCCGTATGCCTTTCATAGGGTGTGGCAAAATCAAATTTATATTCTTAATGTAGCACAGTGGATGACCATGGTCGTCTCACATGAGGAGCATAAAAGTTGGATTAATCACTAATTATAATTCACCAAATATAATTATTTTATTTTTTTTTTAATATTTATTTAAAAATATGTTTTTAAAGGTTTTGGAAAAAATTCATCAAAAATAATAAAATGAAGAATTAAAATCTAGATGTAAACAAAATGAAATCAGGGAAAAAGGTTTTGGTCCTAGGGTTGGATAACACGAGTTCATTCATTCATTATTTTTTTAAAAATTCAATTTAATAATTCATTTTATGAAACCTCATTAAATAATTACTTTTATTTGATTTAAATAGTGTGTGATTTTAGTCTGCCTCTGGCACACCAAACTACACCTCCTCTAATAGTCCACTAGGATAACAGCTTAACTGAGAATTCTATCCCAAAAAGACCTGACTCCACCGTATGTCGTTTTATCCGTTATGGAAACCCGAACTCAACCTTATGAAGGGTTTTCCTAAGATAAGGGAGGGAAAAATAATTAATCAAATAAAGGAAATGGATTTGGAAATAGTGTCGTGGTGGATGACCACCGCACCCATGCAATATTCCCCACCTCCACCACAAATTGATTTGAAACATTTTGAATTTAAGAAAAATAATAAAAAACACCATGGAAACCTCCCCTGGGTCTAAGCCTCGAGTTAGTCAATTTCCATGGATATGTTCATAGATATCATGATGGAATGATAGAATAGAGAGAATGAGAATTAGAGTTTGATGAGAAAAGGGGTGGAAGAAGAAAGGGGAACACTTTAATATTGAAAATATTAATGAATTACATGATAAAATAAAACTAAAACTAAAACTAAAATAAATAAATAATATATTATAAATCACCCTTGGGCTCCTCTCCTTAGTGACTCGGATGGTGTGGGGATGGTAAGGAATGATTTGAGAGGTAGGAGCTCCTCTCCTTTTATAGGCAGAATCTGTACTCTAAAATTTGTCACATTTTTGACCCATTAATTGGTCGATTCATGCATGTACCCCTTCATGAAAGTTTTTTCATAAATGTGTTGGACGTTCACTATCCAAATTTAAGCTCATTTTTCCACATGTTGTATTATTTATGATTTTTTTATTGGATATTTGTTTTCTAGACGAAGGTCACAGGAAGATTCCTCCAAAAGTATAACATCCAATTGCACCCTTAATGAGTTAAAAATTCTCTCATCTTCTTTTTAGAGGCTCTCCTATGTGTCCTCATTCTATCCCTAGTAGAATCACCTTCATTTAATGTGTGTAGGCCAAGATGTAGTTTTGTTATAGTGGCAGGGTCCATGATGTTTTCCTGGAAAAATCTTCAACTTAATTGATTTTTAGGGCCTCTAGATGGAAGAATCAGCCCCTGGACCATACAATAAAGTTGAAGTAAATAAAATAAGGATTATAAAAATAATAATCACTCAATTTGGAATTATTTTTTTCAATAAATGACTAAAATACCGTTGATGTAAAAATATGTCAAAAATCCAGAATTAATCACCTTTCACCATTTACCTCATTTTCGTTCTATAATCCAAATTTCCAATTATTTTAATAAAACATTTAAATACATGGGTTTTATCATTTAAAAACAACAAAAATTCACTATTATTGGATTAAAAATATGCATATAAATTTTCTCTGTCATATACCACCACACATAAACCATGCTTTCCCTCAAGCATAAAATCTCAACATGGAATTCAGAGGACACCAATGTTACAAATATTCAAATTTCAATGTAATAAAATAATAAAATTTCAATATCAAATAAAATTTTCAAAAATCCACATAAAATATCAATTTTTTTTCCGAATTTTTATAAAAACAATTAATTCATATATTTTACTTTTCCCCTTTGAAAAATGATGGGACTTATTCTTTCATTCATTCAAGATTCTCAATTCATTATTATTATAAATAAAACATCAAGATTTACCTCACCTTTGAATTTTAACTCTTATCTCTCATGATACAATTCATGTAGAGTTATGATCATATCATGATAACTTGCACCTTATCCATAAGATTGTAAAAGAACTACTTTTTCCACATTGTAAAGAAAAAAGGCACATAAAATCATGATTTCTTTTAAATAAAGGTTCAAATAACTCCAAGGCTTATGGTTGGTAGGATTTTATGTTTTAAAAATTAATACTCAAGGAGGAGGTTATCTCTTAAGTACAATACATGATATCAAAAAGGGTAATGAAATTCTCCCCTTCAAATTAGCAATACCCACTTCCCTTAAAACTCAAAGTAAGGTCACGATCAAAGTAAATCCTAATGAATTCTTAATGCACCCTCTTGATTTTTTATTTAAATTTTTTAAATTTTTTATTTTTTTCCAAATTTATGATTAAATCAAACCTCACATCCATCACCGAACCACATACGACTAGAAGATAATCAGTCTAGAAAATTGTTATTTTTGGTTGGGAATGAGTCTTATGATATTGAAAATCACTCAAGGAATGATTAATAACAATAATAAATTCACAGGAATTTTAGAAATTCAATGTATGAAAAATGGTGGGGAAATTTAATTTACCTAAATCATCTAATTATCTTAAATCATGAGTGATCATTTCAATATCTATACATCACTTTAAACATTAAATTTTCCATTTTACTCATTAAATCTTATTCACATTGAAATCTTAGACATGGAATAATAGGATTCGGAAGAAACTCATGTCTCCAAGATAAGTCAAATAAAGATATAATTCAAGTGTGGACATGAAATTTTATCTCTAAACATAAAAACATGTTTTGGACCCAAAAATTTAAGGAGTTTAAAAGTTTAAGAATTAAAAGTTAACTCCCTTTTGAAATAAATCTTTAGTCCTCTTCCTCTATTTAAGGCTTCTTTTTCCTATTTATGAACTTAGAAAAGAGAATTACTCGCTGAAGAAAAAGGATCATTTCATTAAAGCTGAAAAATATAAGTATGATTGTGATGCATGCTAAATTACTTCTTAAAATAATGGATTTGAAAATTAAAAATCATGTAAAGATAAATCTTGTTATGATACCCCAAGTGGGTCCTAAATTTTTACTACCTTCAGGGGGTAGTACCTGCTGTTATCCATAATCTGATAGTGGGTGGATCTTCTTTGAATTGAACCACCACATGTTCTTCTACCAAGATTTTATTTCTTAGTTCTTTTTTATGATAAATCCATGGATATATTACACCATATCAACCCCCTTTTCAATATGGTATAACTTTAATGGAGTGTCTAGGATGAAGTATGGAGCCCCCCCCTCATCTTTTGCTACTTGTGAAACATTCTCTCTCTCTTATTATTCAACCTCTAATGAATGTTCAATGTCTTTAGGGTGATTAAAGTATTCCTCAACAAGTGAATATTCTTTTTCATCATCATCCTCTAGGGAATAATAAGAGTCAGTCGATTATGAAAATTCAAAACAGTTGGGAGTTATACTCAAATTAGTTTCAATAAAATAAAATGAGTTTGAGTTAAATATTGTATCATATCCCAGAGTAGTTTTGGATTTAATATTTTCATTAATGTAAAGTGCTTCTTGCAGTTGATTATCATTGGATGGAGGTAGGTAGTCGGGCTTCTCCACCTCGAGTTCGGCCTCTACTTCTTTGATATCTTCAGTTAAAATCGGGGCACTTATTTCTTGTCCTTGAATCGTTGCAAGTGAATTTGGATTTATTCAATCATGCTCATAAAAACATGTGGTGAAATCCATGTATCTAGGCCTTTATGAAATTATTTTAACATTAACATAGGAGAGTCCCCCTTTTTTGGAGTTCCTCAATATAATCTATTTCATTTTATTTCACCTGTGAGTAATCATTCCCTGAGATAAAAAGATGCTATTTAGAAAATATTAGAGGAAAATCATTTTTTAAAATTTCTTAATAAAGAAAAAAAATGTGAATTTTGAAAAAGTGATCGAAATAACTACTTAGGTCCCTGGAAACGATGCTAGTTTTTATGTACACCTGTCATAGGGCGTGAAAAAAGAATATTTATATTCCTAATGCAGCATTGTGGCCGACCAGGGTCATCATAATTTAGGAGCATCATAGTTGGTTTAATCACTAATTCTAATTCACCTAGTCTAATTATTTTTTGTTTTTTTTAATATTTATTTAAAATGAAGTTTTTAATGGTTTTGGAAAACAATAAATTAAAATAATGAAATGAAGAATTCAAATCTAGATGAAAATAGAATGAAATCTAGGAAGAATGGTCTTAGTCCTAGGGTTAGATAACATGGGTTCATTCATTATTTATTTATTA
Organism: Viscum album; assembly: GCA_963277665.1. Taxonomy (NCBI): domain Eukaryota; kingdom Viridiplantae; phylum Streptophyta; class Magnoliopsida; order Santalales; family Viscaceae; genus Viscum; species Viscum album. The sequence continues at coordinate 385,689,367 of OY728167.1, read as the reverse complement.
TTTAAATTCAATTTGATAATTCATTTTATGAAACCGCGTTAATGAGTTACTTTTATTTTATTTAAAGAGTTTGTGATTTTAATATGCCTCTGTCACCCCAAACCAAACCTCCCCCAATAGTCAACTTGGATAACACCTCAACCGAGAATGCTATCCCAAAAATAACAGGCTCCACAGTATTCTATTTTAACCCTTATAGAAACCCCAAAGCCAACTTAAGAAGAGTTTTCTTAATATAAGGTAGGGAAAAAAATTTATCAAAAAAAGAAATGGATTTGGAAATAGTGTCATAGTGGACGACCGTCGCACCTGTGCAATATTCCAGCCTCCAGCACAAATAGATTTGAATCATTTTTAATTAAAGTTAAATAATGAAGAACACCATGGAAACCTCCCTCAGGTACAAGCCTTGAGTTATTCACTTTCCATGACGAAGTCTATAGAGATCATGATGGAAAGATGGAAGAGAGATAATGAGAATTAAAGTTGTAAGGGAAAAGGGGTGGAAGAACAAATAGGAACACATTAATATAAAAAAGTTTAATTCATTACATGATAAAATAAAACTAAAAATATAAATAAAATAAATAAAAAAAATTTCTAAATGGACATTTTCCTCCTCTCCTTGGTGCCCTAGATGGTGTGGGAATGTGAAGGAATAATTTGAGAGGTAGGAGCTCCTCTCCTTTTATAGAAAGAATATTTCCTCCAAAATTGGTCACGTTTTTGACCCATTAATTGGCCAATTAACACATGGAACCATTCATGAAAGTTCATCATAAATGTGTTGGCCATTCACCCTTCAAATTTCATCTCATTTGGACAGACGTTTTATGAGTTTTTATTTTTTCATTGGAGGTTTTTTTTTTCTGGATGGAGGTTCCAGGTTGCTTCCTCCAAAATTATAACATCCAAGGGAAGACTTAATGACCTAAAAACTCCCTAAAATTATTTTTAGAGTATATTATATGTTGTATAGTTCTATCCTTGGTGTAATAACCTTAATTAAAGGAGAGGAGCTCCTACCTCTAGATGGAAAAATCAACCCCTAGTCCAAACGAAAAAGTTTAAGACAATAAAATAATTATTCTAAAAAAATAATAACTCAATTCGAAATTATATTTTTCAAGAAATGACTAAAATAACCTTGATGTAAAAATTTGTCAAAAATACAGAATTAATAACCTTTCACCATTTAACTCATTTTCATTTTATAATCCAAATTTCCCATTATTTCAATAAAACAATTAAATACATGTGATTTATCATTTAAAAACAGCAAAAATTCATTATTATTGGATTAAAAATATACACGTAAATTTTCTATCTCAAATACCCTAACACTTAAACAATGCTTGACATCAAGCATAAAAGCTCAACATGGTATTCAGAGGACACCAATGTTACCAATATTCAAATTACAAAGTAATAAAATCAAATAATTTTCAATGTCAAATAAACATTTCAAAAAACCACATAAAATATCAATTTAATTTCCTAATTTTTATAGAAACAATTAATTCATATATTTTACTTTTATTCTTTGAAAAATGATGGGACTTCTTCTTTAATTCATTCAAGCATATAAATTCATTATTATTAAACATGACACATGAAGATTTACCTCACCTTTGAATTCTTACTATCATCTCTCATGATACAATTCATGTAGAGTTATGCTCATACTGTGAGAACATGCACCTTAACCATAATCTTGTAAAATAACTACTTTATCTACTTTGTAAAGACGAAAGGCACATAAAATCATGAGTAATTTTCAATAAAGGTTCAAATAACTATAAGTCTTATGGTTGGTAGGATTTGTTGTTTTAAAAAATAAGGCTTAAGTAGGAGGTTATCTCTTAATTACAATGCATGATATCAAAATGTGTAATGAAATTATCCCCTTCAAATTAGCAATACCCACTTTCCCCAAAACTCAAAGTAAGGTCATGATCAAATTAAATCATAATGAATGATTAATTCACCCTATGGAATTTTTATTTAAATTTTGTATTTTTCTTATTTTTTGTAAAGTTATGATTAAATCAAACCTCACATCCATCACCTAACCACATATGATTAGAAGATCGTTGGTCTGGAAAATGGTGATTTTTGGTTGGGAATGAGACATATGATATTGGAAAATCCCTCAAGGCATGAATAATAACAACAAATCAATTCACATGAATTTTATAAATTCAATTTATGAAAAATGTTAGAGAAATTTAATTTACATAAATCAACTAATTCCCTTAAATCTCGAGTAATCATTTCAATATACATGATTCACTTTAAACGTTCAATTTTTCATTTTTACTCATACAATCTTATTAACATTAAAATCTAAAACATGGAATCATAGGATTCCTAAGAAAATCATGTCTCATAGATAATTCAAGTAAATCAATAATTCAAGGGTGGACATGCAATTTTATCTTTAAAGCTCAAAAAATGTTTTGGACCAAAAATTGTAAGGAGTTTAAAAGTTTAAAAATTAAAAGTGAACTCCATTTTTAAAGAAAGATTCAGTCCTATTCCTATATTTATGGCTTCCTTTTCCCATTTATGAACCTAGAAAAGAGAATTACTCACATAAAAACAAGGATCATGTCATTAAATCTCAAAAAGATAAGGAGGAGTGTGATTCATGCTAAACTACTTCTTAAAAAATGGAATTTAAATCTAAAAAGCATGTAAAGATAAAACTTGATATAATCCCCCATGTGGGCCCTGAATTTTTACTTCCTTCAGTGGGAAGTACCAGCTATTATCCATAATCTAATGGTGGGTGGATCTTCTTTGACATGAACCAGCACATGTTCTTCTTCCCTTATTATAGTTAGTTGTTCTTGTTGAGTATAACTCCATAGATAGAGTACACTAGATCCACCCTCTTCACAATATTGTACAACTTTCATAGTGGGGGTGGGATGAAGTATGAAACCTCCTACTCCTATATTTGTACTTGTGAACGTTCTCTTTATCTTCTTGTACTCACTCTAATGATTGATCAATGTCTTTAGAGAGCTTCAAGTGTTCCTCAACAGGTGAATCTTCATTTTCCTCAGAATCCCCCAGGGAATAATAAGATTCAATCAATTCTAAAAATACAAAATAGTTGGGAGATCTACTCAAATTAGTTTCAATAAAATCAAATGAGTTTGAGTTCAAGATTGTATCATCTCCCTGAGTTGGTTCATCTTGAATATTTTCCATGGTGTAAATTTCCTCTTTGTAAGATCCCAGATCTTCTTAAGGTATTCATTTGTTTATGTTTTGGTTTGACCTATTCTTTTGGGTCTAAATAAGTGTTTCCCAATGTTCATATGAATGCTCGAGGGTGTTCTGGGGGTTCAGTACATGAAAGAGGAAGAAATGGGGGTTCCTGGGCATGTTGCATGGTTTGCACACGGTTAGGGAAAACTGTGCGGATAATCCTAGGTAACCATGAAACCATGGATAGAGGCTTATCCATGAATTGGAAAACCATGCAGAAATATTAGGAAACCATGTGAAGGGGGTTGATTTTGGGTATTAGCTTCCACACAGTTTGGTAAACTGTTCCGGTAAACCATGCAACCCATAAAGGTTTGAAAATTTACAAAATTTCCACCCTGGGGTTTTAAACCCCGACTCGGTATTTTCCTCCATTCTTCCCCTCTTAACCCCAGTGATGAAATTGGAGACCCAAGCTTCTAAGAGGTGGTTCTCCTTTAATTATTGGCCATTTTGTATGTCATTGGTTACGGATCGAAGCTTCGTGTAAGTCTAATCATCTCATCCTTTCTCTTTTTCAAATTAGGGATTTTGGTTTCTCCCATCTCATTCTGAATCCCTAATACCCTCTTTTTCGGGTGAGGTTTAGGTTGAGGCTACAAGGGATGTTTGAATTTGGATCCAAGGCTATGATTAAGAGTGAATTCATCAAGGTCTTCAAGGTAGGTGGTCTAAAATTATTATCCCATAGTTTCATTTTAGATGTGTGCATGGAATCTTGTGTTATTCTCTTTCCCTACTTGTGTTCTCGGTTTCGTTGGATTTTTTGATAAAAGGGGTGCCTAAGTGACCAATTGAAACCATCACGGTCCCCGTGGGATTCATAGAGGAGAACTTGACCATTTTAGGGCCACCCATGGGGTGTGCTGGAAAACCCAGACCTAGAGTGGGGTGGGGTTAAGTGATGGCTTTCCAAACAATAATGTGGAATCTATGTGGAGCATTTCTTAATGGTTGATTAAGTTATAAATGGAATAATGATAAATATTCCAAGGGTGGTAAAGGCATAAGGTGTTGTTATAAGGACATGAAAATGGGTAATTATGTTATGGAAGAGATTATGTCAATTATTTCATGAATTTTAGTTTGAAATTCCTATGGGGATTAGGTCATATTAAATGGTTAACTTATAATTGGGTAATGGATTGGGAAATGTGGAATGTCTTCATGAGATGTATTAAGGGAATGGATGAATTGTTTAATGGGTTAATACAAGAGAATTAGGTGGTACACCTAAATGATTGAATGTAATAAGGGGATTGTGTTAGGTTATATGAGAAATGTACTTGAAATGTATAAGTTGGTGAATGCTTGTAAAATGATAAATGGGCTAAATGGGTAAATTTAAGGTCATTGATAAATTTGGATAAGGTTTAGTGGTATTGAATACACTTAAAGGGTTAATGCACAAGAATGAGAATTTGAAAAAATGGATATGAATTGTAAATGGAAAACATGTTAATGGGTTATAGAATAGTATTAATTCTCATGTTGTTTTTAAGTGTTGTGATATCTAATAGAATTGAATATGCTTGGTTGTGTTATGGTATGGTCATGGTGACTTGATAAATAAGCATGTGAACATGGATTGGTACAGTAGGGTATTGACTTAAGGTTCTACGACCATGGGTCGAGTTAGACTAAGGATTTAATCTCCACCCCAAAATGCACATGTTAAGGAAGGGGATGGAGACTCTATTCCCCTAATGGTTGCATTCCACCCAGACTGAGGCTTCGAGGTGAGGATAATGTTTATATGTGATATGTGGATCCCTAGTTAGATAGGGACTTGATTTTTTTCCCTATTCTTTGTGATTGATTTTCTTAGACCCTTGTGTAGATGATATTTATGCCTAACCCATGAAACATGTGATCAATACAATATATTTAATGAAGATGGTATAAGAAATGGAATTGGGATAAATGCTAGTCATGAATTAAATTAACATTGTTAACTAATGGAACTCAAACTATCCCTTTCTTAAATACCTTTCATTTTGTACTTTAATGGACTGTCTATTAAAATGGATATTTTGTAGACACCGTTGGTGGTGGCCTACTGTGTTTTGTGCTCACACCCTGCTCGGGCCGCTATTGGGTACCTGAGTAGATCTCTTGGTTGCAGGTCAAGACAAGAGCAGATGCCCAACTGTGATATGTTGAGTTGGGCTCAGGATGTACATGGAGAAGGACCCAGACGTAGAGTCGGGACAAGTTTTGAGTTTTTCCATTTGTTTTATTTTGGGATTCCTTCACTTTTCATTGTTGGTACGACATGACATTATTACATTTGATTGGTGTTTTTACCCATTTGGTAAATGATTGATTATGCATGTTTATTGGTTTTTTATATTTTTCTGCTATTTATATTGTTTTCGACTATATATTTATATGATAAATAGGGTATAATCTCCCCACGTGGATTATTATACCCTCAACGCTAGTCGGAAACCTCCGACGTATAGGGAATCACGCTTGAGGTCATGTGATGACTCAGTTTGGAGCACCGTTTTAGCAGCTTCTTAGTCGGGGATGTTAAAAAGTGGTATCAGAGGAGTTCTTTTCTCTTTATTACTATTTGGGGATGGTAGAAAGGAGATTAGGATGTGTCAGGCCTTGGTAATGAGATCGTTCTTGGGAGTATCTTACCCAAGTATGAGGGAAAACCCAAGTCACCTAGGGTGGGAATTATTGTTCTTGATGTGTGTTGTTACAGTTGAATGATATTTCACTGTTGGGTGATGCACATGTTGTGCGATTTGACTGATTTATGATATTTTTATCATTTTCATAATTTCATGAGGTTTTTATTCATGCATCATTTTAGGCATCTAAGGATATAGGTGGAATGCATCGTTATAGGCACACACACGGGATGGGTGTGCGAGGCATAGAGAGTAGAATGCATTTCACATTCCTGATAAGTTTGAAGAAAATGATGCCTAATAATGGTAATTAAAGTGGGTGAATGAAAAGAATACAAATACATAATTAAGGAATATCATATATAATTAAATGTTATGACTGAGTTAAAATTTTGGGTTGTTATAAATTGTAAAGTTTGACTCGGTTTCTAAGGGAGAAAGATTTCATAATGAAGGTAAAATTGTTAATGAATTTTTCCTAATGAAAGGTGTCAATGAATTAAAATGATGATATTAACATGTTTTGGAATGGTAAATATACCTAATAGGAAGGGATAATGTTGTAAAAGAATAGTTGGTTGGATTTTGTTGATGAGGGACTTGTGATTAAATAAACCAGTTACCCCATGTTGACTATGACCTTTATAGGTATGGTAGGGGAAGTGTTCTAAGTGTGATTATGATCGTTGGGATAGAGTATGAAGAATGGGTGGTTTAAGGATGATAATGTGAGTCCTTTCCCATCCATTATTAAATCCTATTGGCCATTCTTCAAAGCGTTGGGTGAACGATAAGTTAAAAATGAGAATGGTTGAGTTCAAAGGTGGGTATACTTTGAGTTGTTGGTTTGACCCTTATATGTGTAGGTTGGGGTAGTGAGAGTGACTTGGTTGAGACTTTGGATTCAGAATGTGAGGCCTTTATGGTTATGATATGGACTAGGTGGTGTGTTTAGGGAACCCTTGGTAGTGTTGTGGCTTTTTGGGTTGCGAGGCATTGTTTGGTAATGTGAGTGAGGAAACTCTCATGGTTCAGGACCGTACATAGTACATGATGGACCCTAAGGATGGTGCCTAGGTCTTGGTGACCTTGTAAGTAGATACCTTGCACGTTTTGTCTTGATCCCAAAGAGGATGTTTTTCTCGTAGTGCCGATGAATGTGAACACCTTTGGTGTGGAACCTAGGGAAAATGGTTGTTTGGTGTGCTAGGCATAGTGTGCATCAGAATGGGTGTGAGGGTTTTATCCACGAGAATTGGTTTGTTCATGTCATGAGAAGTATGATTTGGAGAGAGGACCAGTGGCTTCTCCTGGTTGTGGTTCTAGTCTATGGATTTGGTATCATTTAACCTTTAATGTGACCTATGAAAGAGGTTGGACACGGATTCTAGTTCATTTGGGTGTGTGTCACCCATATAGATGTTTGGAATTTGGTAGTGGGACTCAGAGTGTCCCATGGTACAGGTCTGGCCTTGAGGGACAAGTGGGAAGGTTGATGGATGGTTGTGCCAGTCCATTTGTGGTTCTAAATTGATAATCTCAAGAAATCAAGGGTGACCTCATTGGAGGTTATCCTAGTGAAGTAGGTACCTTTGAATATGAAGCATGGGAAATGATTCAGAGGTGGTTTCAATGCATGCTGAGTGCCACTGAGTTTAGTAAATGGTATAGTGTTGTCCTGGATCTTTCATAAGGTCACCCTAGTGTTTGTGATAGGAGGTAAGGATTGTCTCAAAGGGTTGTATCATATGAATTTCTGACCCACCTTTTTAGTTAAGGATTAATGGAGGTCTGGAAGTTGTTTTGAGTAGAAAAGACAAGGGTGGCAGAAGTGTGGTTATAATATTTCACTCGATAGTGGAACCTGAGGTTAGGGAGGTTATGTGGCTGAACTTGTTCGTATGAATGGTTTGGTTGTGGGGTGAGATATAGATTCCGCTTTAGGGATGATGAGATAGACTAAGCAATAGACATGGTCAGGAAAGTAAGGCGATGATGGGCTAAATGAAAGTTAAGGTTTTTTTTTGTGAGACCAGTGGTTTGATTGGTGTGGAATACTGTTTTTAATTAGTTGTTAGCCATCAGGGACACATCAGAAGAACTTCTAACACCCTGACCCTAGTTACCTAGAGTCTTTTCATTATCACATATCATTGACATGATCAAAAAAGATTAAGTCTCGAAATATCGATCAGTTTAGTATCCTTGGAAACACTAGATATATTAATAAGTCTTACATTACATCAAAAATTGAAAAACTACAACAACATATTTTCTTCATATCCCCTCATACAATATCTACGGGTCATTCGTAAAATACCTTTTCACATCCAGGTAATATTAAAACATTGAAAGGGGTGAGCTCAGATGCTCAGTAAGGATAACAATATAGAGGAAACTTTCATAAATAAGCATAAACATTTAAGGCAATGTATAACTAAAACAAAAGCCTTTTAAACTTGAACTTCATCATAATATGGAAAAGTTAAAATTAAATAATTCCATTTAGCTTTTCACAAGTATATTCTACTAATCGAATAATCACATTCATTATCAATAACCACATTCATAATTAGGGAATGCATAATTTCAGACTATCATAACCACATAGTCAAGGCCTTGTGCCAAGACTAAAAATAAGATTTTGTCAAGGACTTGTACCAAGACAATATTTTGTCTCCTAATACCTACCAATGCATCAAGGATCTATAGCGGGCTCCACCCGTCACTTACTAAGTCCAATGCATTCCTCATATGAAAAGGTTTAAACATAACATAAACATTCGTATTAAAAATAGCAGACGAAATGTCAATACTTTATCCATAAACCATGAATGGTATAAAAATAACACATCCACAGTCAAACATACCACAAAACCTTCAATAAAGTATGGAAGTTTTGTATCGTAATAAATCAACTTCAAATAAGCTTAAAATCTATCAAAGGATGTTGACATGGATGAAATCAAAACTACTTGAGAGAAATATCTATTTTTTTAAAATAATTTAAAGTTACATAATTATGAAAGAAAAAAGTTATCTTGAAAATAGCATTATAATCATTTAAGGGAAGATTCTATGCATTTATAATGGTGGAAAATAGCCGCACCCACCGTATAAGTTAAAAAAGCATTCTTACCTTAAATTTGTCGAAAAGGTCAAAAAGTACCTTGTTTGGAAAACGACAGAAAGATTCCTTTCAAAATAGTATAAGGTCAAATAAGGGTATAAATGAATTTAACACATTTTATATTAAATATTAAAAATGTTTTTGAAGACATTTTTAAGAAACATGGATGTGGATGACAAAGAGGTCCCAATAGATAATTACGTAAAAACAACCTCAGATAATAAATAGATTGTGAATAACCCATACCTTGTACTTTTCCTTGGTCGAGAGTAGGTTAACCTCCTATATAATGGTGAAATAATTGTTATTAAATTATACACGAATCATATACATTATTATGATATCATATATTATCTTTTAACATTGCTTTGTTAATAATATCTTTGTATTATCGTTGTTTTGGGTGTTAGCTGATTCGTTTTCCATTATAGGCTTTGTTACGTAAGAAATTTTTTTTATGGATAGGTTGTATATTATTCATATCGAGAATTATATTAAGTCTTTAAAAATTATTTTTAACCATAAAATTAAAATTATTCTCGAATTGATACGATGGGGAATGAATCTCATCGCGTTCATGGAGACGGTATTCCGTACGTATGCACGAGGAACAATATCATTATTTTGATATTAAAATAACATATAATTGGATGGCATATCATATATAAAGAAACATTATCATGTTATATTTGTTATTTACATCAATTACACATCATTATTATACCCATCCAAATAATAATGTATTGAATAACAACTACACCACGACGTGGAGACAGTAAGCTGTACGTACGCACGTATGGTGACATGTCATTCAAAGGATGGATAGATTAGTGAATATGGTTGTACCATATTTATAATAACATCACAATATATAGACGATACTGGAGTTATTATTTTTGAATGGAAATAACAAAGAAAGAAGAAGTGGAAGAAGAAAATAACTTGAAAGAGGGTGGTGAAATCATTACCTCTTCTTCAGGTTCTTCCTTTTGATTTGATCAAAAGGGCTCCTTAGGTTGGATTTATGACTAAATTAGGGCATATAGGATGAAGGGAGTATAGTTGAGAGAGTATTTGGGTAGTGGTTGGCCAATCCAAATGGCTTTGAAGGTGTGAATTAAAGAGAAGGGGGAGTGCCCATTTATAAGAGGGGTGAGGGGTACCTTAGGAAAAGCAATAAATATTATTTTATAATAAAATAATTTTTGGTTTCTAATGGATAAAAAGTGACTTATTTCAAAGATTAGGTGGGTATGGGTCTAAAAATCACTCAAAAAATAGGGTTAAACAGGTTTTGGTCTCTATATTAACCTTATCTTTTAGATTTAACTCTTAGTTAATTAGTATGACATTTACCATGTCACTTTGTATTATTATATTATATGGTTAATAAACATACTATAAACTTCCAAGGGAACCCCAAGTGGTTAATTAATGATACACCTATCATTATATATGTCTATTGGTCGATCCTTATATTTTTAGGAATATAATATCAATTAATAATATAATATTTGTTTTAAAAACTCTTTTATGTCAATTTTGACACTATTTGGAAATTGATTTTTGATAAAATCATAACAGAATGATTACTTTGAAAAGAGTTAATTAAATCAATCCTAACATGTCATATTAACCTATAAAATTAGTTTGATTCATAAAAATCCCCAAATTATATTTATTTGTGTATTTATAATATCAATTATTTATTATTTTATTAATAAGGTAATTACTGCATCACCATTGTGTCACAAATAAATTAAATTATTTAATGTCTAAAAATTATAAATAAAATATAATTATGTAGGAAATATTTTTATATTTCTAATGAATATTTATAATTGAATTTATATTATGTATAACCCTATATTAAAAATGTTTTAGTTATTAGACTTTGATTTTAACTCGTTTAACTCTTCTTTGAATTAAATAACAATAAATGTCATAATCTAATAAAAGTGGACCAAAGAGGTTCATATTTTATTCATAAGGTTGTTTTTTGTTGAATTATACTTATCCAATATAATTAGGACATGTTTCAGGGTAAAAAATATCATTTTTACCTTTAATTACCCTATTTACTTTTATCCGTGGAAAATAAAAGTAAAAAAGTTACTATTCACCAATTATTATTTTCATCTCATTTGACCACATTTTACTTACTGATATCAACCGTGTCTCTCATATTTTTTAAATTCCACCCACAGAAGCGGTAAAATTATGTTTTGTGAAAATTTCAAAATATCCTAGGAGGTGGGTAAAAGACGTTGAAAACTTCAATAAATTTTTTATATATCTAAAATTATTAAAAATTGACTCCAATGAATTAAATTGATCTTATATAGGTATTATGTATCAATTTTTACCTAAAATAAATTTAAATAAAATAAATAATTATTTAAATAAAAAGTCGGTTTTAACTAATAACTCAGTGTTTTTCACTATTCATCAAAAATTGAATGTTTTCAGAAAAATACCAAAAATTCACCCTAGGGTAATTTCGATATTAAGAATCCAAAAATGAATTCCATTTTGAAAAAAATATTATAAAATTTCAAAAAATGGGTATTACTCTTCCTAAAGGCTGGTTTGATTGGTTGTGGTGTGTTAGAACTCAACGTTGCGTACAACACACACTATTGTATTATTCAAAGAGAAGCGTATTGTTGAAGATTGGGGTGTTACATTCTCCCCTCCCTCAAATAATTTCATCCTCTAAATTTCTAGAGTATTAATGTGTAAAAATAATCAGGTGGTTCTTCATCATAAGTTCCTCGGGTTTCCATGTTGCCTCTTCCATCTTATGGTTTCTCCATATAACTTTTACCAGACGAGTCGTCCGGTTTCTCAGCACTTGTTCTCGGGTATCAAGAATCCTGATGGGCTCTTCGCAGTAAGAAAATCGGGTTCCAGTTCTAATTCCTCATAGGTGAGTACATGTGTTGGGTCAGGTATGTATTTACTCAACAGTGATATGTGGAACACATCGTGAACTTTGGAGAGACTTGGCGACATTTCCAAACTGTAAACTCCAACCCCAATTCATTCTAGAATTTCGAAAGGTATAATGTACCTGGAACTCAATTTACCATTCTTACATAAATTTATAACTCCCTTCCATGGAGATACTTTCAAGAAAACATGATCACCGACTTGAAATTATAAATCCTTCCATAAATTATCAACATATCTCTTCTGCCTACTTTGAGCTTCTTTGATGTTGTTTTGTATTACCTTCACCTTTTCCATCGTTTCCTCAACAAGTTCGGGGCCTACTTGTTTTCTTTCACCAACATCATCCCAACAGGTTGGTGTGCGACATCTCTTTCTGTATAACGCTTCATATGGTGCCATCTGAATACTTGAATGGAATCTATTCTTATAGGAAAATTCTACCAAAGGTAGATATTGATCCCACATACCTTGAAATTCAAGTGAGAATGATATCAACATGTCTTCTATGGTTTGAATAGTTCCTTCTGATTGTCCATCTATTTGAGGGTGGTAGGCAGTGTTCAAACGAAGTTCAGTATCCAAGGCCTTCTGAAGACTTTTCCAAAATCTTGATTTGAAATGGGGATCATGATCAGAAACAATCTATAGGGGTACTCCATGAAGTCTCACAAATTCATTAATATATATTTTTGATAGATGTTCATGTGATAGATATTCTCTTATCGAATGAAAGTGTGATGACTTGGTAAGACGATCAACAATGAACCATATTGAATCGTTCCTTCTAGGAGTCATTGGTTGTCCCATAACAAAGTCCATCGTAATATTATCCCATTTCCACTCAGGTATAGGAAGAGGTTGCATAAACCCTCTAGGCTGTTTCCTTCCATCTTTCACTTGTTGAAAAACCATACATCTTGACACAAAATCAACAATCTCCCTCTTCATGTTGTCCCACCAAAAATGTTCCTTCAAATCTCTATACATCTTAGTGCTACCAGAGTGTATAGAGAAATTGGAACTATGAGAATCATCTAACAATTCTCTTTTCAGATCAGGTATATCGGGAACACAAAGTCTCTTCCCAAATTTCAAAATTCCATCTTCTTACAAAAATTCACTCAATCTCCTATCATTCACATCTTTAATATTATTTTTAAACTCTTCATCATCGACTTGAGAACTCTTTATCCTTTCTAGTAAAGATGGTTTGGCAACCATTTGAAAAAGCATTGATGCTTCACCTTCCATGGTTATTCCCATATCAAACTTTACTAGATCTTAGTATATAGGGTCTTTTTCAACTCTCATCTTGTTCGAAACTCCATGATCCTTTCTGCTCAAAGCATCTTCCACTTTATTTTCCTTCCTCGAGTGGTAGTGTATAGTGAAATCGTAATACTTGAGTAATTCAAGCCATCTTCTTTTCCTCATGTTGAGTTCCTTTTGTAAGAAAATATACTTAAAACTCTTGTGATCAGTATATATCTCACATTTTTCACCATAGAGATAATGACTCCATATATTCAGATCAAATATTATAGTTTCTAACTCAATATCATGAGTAGGATAGTTTTTCTCATGAATTTTTAGCTATTGTGATTCATAGGCAATAAGCCTATCATTCTGCATAAAGACACAACCAAGTACTTTCTTTGAAGCATCACTATAAATAAAAAATCCACCATTCCCTGATGGTAGAGTCAAGATAGGATCGTTTAATAATCTTCTCTTGAGTTCTTCAAAACATTCTTCACACTCTTTTTTCAAAACAAATTTAACCCCTTTACGTGTGAGCTTCGTTAATGTGTTAGCCAATCGGGAAAAATTCTGGACGAAACGTCAATAATAACCTGCTAAACCAATAAAACGGTGTACCTAAGTTATAATCATCGGTGGTGGCCATTCTTGGATCAATCTTGTCTTATAAGAATCAACAGATATTCCATCCTTAGATACAATATGGCCAAGAAAAGAAATCTCATGAAGCCAGAATTCACACTTACTAAACTTCCCATATAATTCATTTGCTCTGAGGTTTTTCAGAATGGTGAGAAAGTGATTTTCATTATCTTCATATATTTTGGAGTATACCAAGATATCATCAATAAGTACCACAAAGAAGTCATTATGATATTACTTGAAAACTCTGTTCATTATATCCATGAAAACAGAGGGTGCATTAGTCAGACCAAAAGGCATCATTGTAAACTCGTAATGCTCGTACCTGGTTCGAAATGCTGTTTTTAGAATGTCTTCCTTCGTCAAACACAACTGATGATATCCAGATCGAAGGTCAATCTTTGAAAAGTATTGAGCTCCATGAAGTTGGTCGAATAAATCATCAATGCGTGGAAGGGGATACTTGTTCTTTATTGTTATAGCATTGATCTCCCTGTATTCAATGCACAACCTCATAGATCCATCTTTGTTCTTAACAAAAAGAACAGGGGCTCCCCATGGAGAAACACTAGGGTGAATAAATATCTTATTACTAAATTCCTATAGTTGTTTCTTAAGTTCCACTAATTCCACAGTGGCCATTCTATAATGGGTCTTCGATATGGGCCTTGAACTAGGAATTAGGTCAATGGAAAACTCAATTTCTTGTTCTGGAGGATGTCCAGGTAAATCCTCTGGGAAAAACATCTACATATTCTTGCACAATAGGTACATCCTCTATTTGAACATTCATTTCCTCATCCACAGTAATTTTATTCTCTTCCCCCAAAATAATTGAATTTAGTTGTGGTACTGGGGGTGGATCTAGATAAGACTTAGGTGGTGACGTTTCTTCTCTAAAGATAAGGTACTCCTTATCATCATCAAAAATTGTAACCTCCTTCTTCTTACAAAAAATTTTTGTATCATGGTCAGAAAGCCAATCCATACCGAGGATTATATAAAATTCCATCATGGGTTTGACAATGAGATCAGCTGATAAATAACATTTATATGCCTTAATGGGAACTGATTCAAAAAACTTTGATGCAATGATATTTCCCTTAGGAGTTTTTACTGACAACTCCCTTGTTAAATAAAATTGGAAATATCTAATTTTCTTAGAAAACTATGAAAATATGAAACAATGCGATGATCCAGAATCAAATAAATCATGGGCTAAACTTGAGGAAACCATTAAATTACCTGCCAATATGTCTTTCGAAGTTTCCACCTCATCATTAGTGATAACATAAGATTGGCCTTGATCCCATGGCCTCTTTTGAGGTAAGTTTCCCTGATTCTTAGGACATTAATTTGCATAAGGTCCCATCTCCCTACAATTGTAGCACTAAACATCGATAGCTTCTTTCTTCCCCTTGCAATTACGAGCTTGGTGGCCTTTTTCACCACACTTGTAATAGACTCCCATTCCCTTCATGCAAGTAATGGGGTGTTCATTCCTACATTTACTATAGGATGTATATTCAACTTTTTCCTTCTTCCCCTTATTTCTATTTCCAGAGTGATCCGTAGATCTCTTCTTCTCCTTCTTTGCTTTAAAGTTGTAAGACTTAGATAATTCCTTCTCTGTCTTTATAGAACATGAGAAAATATCTTCGTATGACGAGAAATATTGTGAGACTAATACTAGATAGTGAAATGGATTTAACCCATCAAATAAAAATCAATCTTACTCCTCGGGTTACGTATATAATCTGCTCCATGCTTCGCTAACCTTGTAAAGTTAGATTCATACTTTGCGACATTCTTATCCTTCTTTTGCCTCAGACTTGGAAATTTCCTTTCCATATCTGCTCGATGGTCATGAGGAAAGTATTTTTCTAATAAAATATCTTTAAACTCCCTCCATTACATACTTGATACTTCTTCATCTTCCTTTGTATTTTGAATCAATGACCACCATTGATCAACATCTCTAGTGAGGCGATAAACTGCCATGATAACTTTTTACCTTTCGCTACTCCCTAAGGCATGAAATATTTTCTCTAAGGAATTGATCAATTGCCCAGCTACTAATGGATTTGTACCCCCATTAAACGTTGGTGGTTTTTGCCTCATGAAGAGACCTAACATTGATCCTCCACACCACGGATTAGGGTGCCCTATACAGGTAAGGTTATTATTCATAACCTGAGAGAGTTGTCCCAGTATAGTGATAAGCTGTTCAGAACTAGTTGTATCACCAGCTCCACTATAATTATCTTGAGTAGGAGGGAAATCCCTACATGTTTTCCGTGCATTGATACAATTACCATTTCTTCCACTAGGCTCTATTTCTAAACAATGGAATAAACTAGACTAGTTTATGAATCGAAATACATAATTCCGTACTTGTAAAAAACTTAAAATAAATTGAACAGTTTATAGATATAATCCATAATCATAAAAATGTATTCTTTGAGGAAGTATATTCTCATAAACCCTTCATAATGGTTTTTTAAGAAAATTAGAATTATCCTAAGCATATCCCCCGGGAGTGTAGTAACCAAGAGTGCAGCAAGGCCTGTTGTCGTGCACCAGTTCTCATTCAAGTCTAGCTCAAAGTGGTGTGTTCGGGTTTTACCCCTATGTACATATGTTCCAGAGCAGCCTCTACCTGCTCGTATCCATACATGGATGTATTTCCTGTAAAACTCGCAAAATCATTATAATACCAAAATTCTAGGAAGTTCTTATATACTAATCCTCTAAGTCCATCTTAAGGCTATGGGCTCTAATCAGAGTTTACCTAAATCTAGATTAAAAGTTTTATTACTAAACTTACTCTGATACCAACTGTAACACCCCAACCCCAATCACCCAGAGTTGGTGCATTATTACGTATCATTAGCATGATCAAAAAAATCAAGTCTCGAAAAATCGATCAGTTTTGTATCCTTGGAAACACAAGATATATTCATAATTTTTACATTACATCACAAATTGAAAAAACTACAACAACATATTTTCTTCATATCCCGTCATACTATCCCTTTAGGACATTCATAAAATACTTCCTCAAATCCTGGGAAAAATATAACATATAAAGGGGTGAGCTCAGATGCTCAGTAAGGATAACAATATAGCGGAAACATCCATAAATAAGCATAAACATTTATGGCAATGTATAACTAAAACAAAATCCTTTTCAACTTGTAAATAAACATAATATGGAAAAGATAAAATGAAATAATTCCATCTACCTTTTCACATGGATATTCTACTAATCGAATAATCACATGAAATATCAATAACCACTTTCATAATAAGGGAATGCATAATGTTGGACTATCATAACCACATAGTCAAGGCCTTGTGCCAAGACTACATATAAGATTTTGTCAAGTCCTTGTACCAAGACACTAGTTTGTCTCATGAGACCAACCGATGCATCGAGGTGCTATAGCGGGCTCTAACCGTCGCTTACTAAGTCCAATGCATTCCTCATATGAAAAGGATTAAACATAACATAAACATTCATATTAAAACTAGCACATGAAATGTCAATACATTATCCATAAACCACGAATGGGATAAAAATAACACATCTATAATCAAACATATCACAAAACCTTCAATACAATATGGAAGTTTTTTATTTTAATAAATCAACTTAAAATAATCTTAAAACCCATCAAAGGATGTTGATAAGGATGAAATCAAAACTACTTGAGAGAAATATGTCTTTCTTTTTTTGAAATCATTTAAAGTTACATAATTATAAAAGAAAACATTTATCATGAAAATATTCTTATAATATTTTAAGGGAAGCTTCAATGCTTTTATAATGGTGGAAAATATCCACACCCTCCGTATAAGTTAAAAAAACATTCTTAACTTAAATTTGTCAAAAAGGTCAAAAAGCACCTTTTTTGGAAAATGACAGAAAGATTCCTTTCAAAAATGTATAAGGTCAAATAAGGGTATAAATGAATTTAACCCATTGTCTATTAAATATTAAAAATGTTTTGAAAGACATTTTTAAGAAACATTGATGTGTATGATAAAGAGGTCCCAGTAGATACTTACGTAAAAACAACCTCAGATAATAAAGAGATTGTGAATTAACCCTTACCTTGTACATTTCCTTGGTCTAGAGTATGTTAAACTGTCGTATAATGGTGAAATAATTTTTATTAAATTATACAAGAATCATATACATTATTATGATATCATATATGAACTTTTAACATTACTTTGTTAATAATATCTTAGTATTATCGTTGTTTTGGGTGTTAATTGATTCGTTTTTCTTTATATGATTTGTTATGTAAGCCGTATTTGTTATGGATAGGTTGTATATTATTCATATCCAGAATGATATTAAGTCTTTAAAAATTATTTTTAACCATCAAATGAAAATTAGTCTCGAATGGATACGATGGGGAATGAATCTCATCGCGTTCATGGAGACGGTATTCCGTACGTATGCACGAGCGACAATATCATTATTTTGATATTAAAATAATATATAATTGGATAGTATATCATATATACAGAACCATTATAATGTTATATTTATTATTTACATCAATTACACATAATTATTATACCCATCCAAATAATATTGTATTGAATAACAATTACACCACGACGTGGAGATGGTAAGCCATACGTACGCACATATGGTGACATGTCATTCAAAGGATGGATAGAATAGTGAATATGGTTGTAACATATTTATAATAACATCATAGTATATATAATATACTAGAGTTATTATTTTATGATGGAAATAACAATGAAAGAAGAAGTGGAAGAAGAAAAGAACTTGAAAGAGGGTGGTGAAATCATTACCTCTTCTTCGGGTTCTTCCTTTTGATTTGATCAAAAGGGCTCCTTATGTTGGATTTCTGACAAAATTAGTTCCTCTAAGATTAAGTTAGGATAGTTGAGAGAGTATTTGGGTAGAGTTTGGCCCAGAAAAATGGCTTTTATGGTGTGAATTAAAGATAAGGGGGATTTCCCTTTTATAAGAGGGGTGAGGGGAACCTTAGGAAAAGTTAGAAATATTATTTTATAATAAACTCATTTTCAGTTTCTAATGGATCCAAGTGACTTATTTCAAATCTAAGCTGGGTATGGTTCTAAAGTCACTCAACCAATAGGTTTTAGACAGGTTTGTGTCTCTATATTAACCTTATCTTTTAGATTTAACTCTTAGTTAATTAGTTTGACATTTACCATGTCTCTTTGTATTATTATATTATGTGGTTAATAAACTTACTATAAACTTCCAATAGAACCCCAAGTGGTTCATTAATGATACACCTATCATTATATAAGTATCTTGGATGATCCTTAGATTTTTAAGAATATAATATCAATTAATAATATAATATTTTTTAAAAACACTTTTATGTCAATTTTGACACTATTTGAAAATTCATTTTAGTGAAACTCATAACAGAATTATTACTTCGAAAAAATTTAATTAAATAAATCCTAACATGTATTATTAAACTATAAATTTAGTGGAATTCATAAAAAGCCTCAAATTATATTTATTTAGGTATTTATAATATCAATTATTTTAATATTTCATTAATAAGGTAATTATTGCATCACCATTATGTCATAAATAAATTAAATTATTTAATGTCTAAAAATTATAAATAAAATATCATTATGTAGGAAATATTTTTATGTTTCTAATGAATATTTATAATAGAATTTATCTTATGTATAACTCTATATTAAAAATGTTTTAGTTATTAAACATTGATTTTAACTCTTTTTACTCTTCTTTGAATTAAATAATAATAAAGGTCATAATATAATCCAAGTGGACCAAAGAGGTTCATATTTTATTCATAAGGTTGTTTTTGGTCGAAGTATAATTATCCAATAGAATTAGGACATGTGTTAGTGTAACACCCCAGGTAAATAGAGTATGACATTTTCACATTTATCCATATTTATGAATAAAATATTAATATTACTTTAAAGGGAACTCTATGCTCGATGGCATACCCAATATTCAATAACAAGTTCCTTTGAAATCATGCGTTGCAGTCTAATAATAAAATAATATTATTTTAAATGGTAGTCAACACATAGCCGTTTTATTGACAGGAATGAATATAAATAACTAATTTATGATTAAATATGTTTTTTAAATGTTTTTACTTTTATCCAATAAATTTTAGAGGCTTAAAATACAAATTAATCCAATCTTAAGCATTGAATACACTAGTATTTTTAAAAGATTGTTTTACTACCCTTTTGATAGAAAACCATTTCTAAATAAATCTTTTGACAATTTTATGAGCTCAATTTTTCAAAATAAACATATTATTTATGATTGGGACATTGAAATTTACATTGGGTTAATTTTTGGTATTTTTCTGACAATGTTCATTTTTCAATGAATAGTGAAAAATACTGCATTTTACATCAAAACTGCTTTATCATATAATTTAATTATATGGTTACATTATCTTTTTAATTTGTTTCAAAGCGTAATTAGAATATATTTTTACCATGTAATCCAATTATGGTCATTGGGATTAATTTCACTTTTTAATTGGGCATAAACAAGTGCAAAACTTTTCATAAATATTGTTTCTAAAAAACCCGCTATTTGTTTTGACAACGGGATGTTTTTTAAATTAATTATTGCAAATTATGTGTTTGTAATTTGGTAAAATGGATTACATATTTGGAATCAGAAGGTCCAAATTATGTAATTAAGACTCCTTTTTTTGGACATTATGAATAGTAACGATGGTAATTATCTTTAATTATCTTGATTAATGAGTAATCAGGTAGTTAAAGATAATAAGATAAAATCATAATAATAAAAAATAACCACAAAATGTGTCCTAAGGCTACTGGTTGTTTCATGGCCGACCATGGTATGCCTTGTGCAAAACTTGGGGGCCCCATGGAATCACTTTTGTGAGAAAGTGACTTTTTATCTTTTTATTTTTAAAGAATGTTAAATGTAACAAAGAATGTATCACCTAAGTAAAATATTTTTACATTTTTCTAAATAAATGATATTTTGGACTATAAATATTCATTAGAAATCAAAAACGATTTCCTACATCATGATATTTTTTTTATAATTTTTAGACATTAAATTTATTAAATTATTTATGACATCATGATGATGCAGCGATTACCTCATTAATAAAGGATTTAAATAAAATGAAAATATAATGTAAAATGTAAGACCTACACATTTCCAAAACCTATTGGATGGGTTTATATCGAACCCTTATCACCTTATCCTTGAAACAAATCAATGTGGGACCATTAAAATCCGAAACTCATTTGAAAATAAAGTTACATTTCATACCTTTCCAAGAGTGCCCATCCTCTCCTCTTATAAAAGGCCCCCACCTCTACCTCCTTACCCACACATCCAAAGCCTTTGGCTCGGCCAAACCCTGCCCATTTTGACTCTCCACATACCTCTATAACTCCTTTAAGCCTCACTTTGGGCATAATCCTTCCCAAGGAAGCCTTTGAGCTCAAACCAAAGGGAGTTACCCGATTTTAAGGTAATGTCTTCCCTTGAGTCCTTTTGTTTTATTTTTCTTCTCCAACCCCCTAAACTCTTTTTATTCATTTCTTTTGTAACAAATACAGTATCCTCAATATTCTAGGATGTTTTTATAAGAATTATTCAAGCTACACTTACACACACCTACATCTAATGGTTAAAGAACATACTGTTTCTGTGGATGGTGAATTTCTGCCTCCGGAAACGATGATTGTTCAACATTCTTTTAACACCTTAAAAGGTAGCCATTAAGATGAAACTATATTTATATATAATATAAAATATGTTTATTTTTTCCTTAAGCTTCTGTATTTTTCATTTATGGCATACCTTTATAGTGTCCATTATGGGTAAACGCGATATCTTCATTTTAGGAAGTGCGGACTACCGCCCCCTCAAAGTGATTTGATTCGTTAATGCCATATGTGGGATGTATAAAGGATGGAATTAATGGTATTACATATGTTATCACACTGGAATTATAATATAACTTTATATAATTATGATTCCACTCTATAAAAATACGAAATAGAAATGAAAGTAGCGTTCATGCGTACGTACGGCTTACCGTCTCCATGAACGGTACATTTCATTTCTTATCTCAAAATGTTATGTACTATTATAAGTACATATATATAATGGATATATATGTAATATATTACATCTAAATGATGGATATAATTCTGAAATTATAACATATATATATATATATATGTCTTATTTTGTTTTAATTCCATTAATATGACAAACAAATGAAAGTAGCGTTCATGCGTACGTACGGCCTACCGTCTCCATGAACGGTGCTTTTAATTTTTATCTCCAAATGCTATGGAATAGTATAAAATGAATATATAATGGATATATATGATATTTAAAACATAAATACTATTCTGGATATGATGTACCTATAACTACATGGAAAATTATTTTCCAACAAGTTCAATTTTTGACTCATGTACCAAACTTCGACAAAAACATCTGATATGAACTCATATTATTAAGAAATTATTATAATATTAAAATATGTGATATGAACTGAATAATAATATTTATAGGAGTTCCTTAAGAAATTATAAATTGACCAAAGTTTATTATTCAGGAATATAAAGAAACAAACAAGACAAGTTGGACTTGAGGTAAGGGATCCTACTCCACTATTTCTTTTTAAGTACACTCTTTTATGTCATTCCTTTTAAAGCTCATATTTCTTGTTATTGGGATGTTATTTTATATTAATCTTACTGTAATTTTTATGTTCATGTGATGATATACCATATTCTCTCTCATTAATCCATTTTGGAAGTTTTGAGTGGCGCCGTTAGGCTGCTGAATTTTCGTAAGAGATCTCACCTCTCTCTTTCTTTTTAAGTACTATCTTTTATGTCACTTCTTTTAAGCTCCTCTTTGTTATGTTGGGGGATGTTCTTTTATATTCCTCTTTCTATAAAATTTATTTTAATATTATGAGATACCCTATTTAATCTCATCAATCCATTTTTGTATGTTTTATGTGGCGCCGTTAGGCTGCCGAGTTTTCGTAAGGGATTTTTCATCTCACTTTTATCCCAGGGAGATTTATGCTAAATTTTCCACAATTTCCTTTTAGTGGTGTATGTACTGCCCATTATTTTACTCATTGTGTAATATACTTTCTTTTATGAGTATTTACATCAATGTTGTATTGTTCTTCTTTCACGAGGTGTATGTTTCGAAAGATACCCATGTCGATAAGGGAACTTTTCACCCTCCTCTTTTTAAAAGACTTCTTTTGTTGGGTCTTTTAATTTAAATATTGTTATGTTGTGATATGTTCTCATATATCCTTATTGATGTAAATTTTATGTCCAAGTGATGAGATACCCCTTTTTTATCTCTCATCAACTCATTTTGATGTGACGCCGTTAGGCTGTCAAGGGAACTTCTTAACCCAATTTCAATTTCTTTGGGTTCAACATGTAGTTATTGAATATGTCATCCTTTGAATATGTGTGAATTAACTTTGATTATTTTACACTTAATATCCACTTATATTTGGTGTATTCATTTGTCACACATAATTATGTAATTTATTTATCCTTAAACCAAGGATACCGTCTTTGTAAGGGACTTCATCTCAATCTCCATTCATTGAGGCATATTTTGTTTTATACACAACCTTCTTTTATAGGGTGTATAAACCCCTTTTACTTTTACGTTTATCCAAAAAGGAATCTTTTTTTATATGAAGTGTTTTACTAAATGACAAAAGGGAATGTTTTTGTCGTACGTATGCGGTGACAACGACTTCTCCACCTCTGTGACCATTATTTGAGTTTCAGCTTCTTATTTAAGCCATACCTTCTTTTTAAAAGAAAAATAAATACCATGGTTTACTTTTCTTTTATTTTGGTATTGAAAATGGTTTTCATAATGTTTTTATATCAATGTGTTTTATTGATATCTTGTTATTGAAAGGTGGAAATGTTATGTTTCCTTTATGCATGTTTTATGTGATAAGATTGTGTTATGGTTCTTGGGAATTGTTATGAAGATGGGTAGTTCCGTGATAAACTAAGGGCGGGTGAGCCCGATATAGCTCTCCAATGCATTGGGTAACACGAAGAAGTGAAACGTTAAGGTTTCTCCGAAGAGATTTTTGGAATATACTGTGGTGGGTATTCCAAACGTAACCAAGAGGGTTACTACCTATGTAAGAATGTTATGAATGCCTCAAGTTATCTTTTATGTCTTATGATTTCTATGATTTATTCATGATTTTATGAGGTATGTTAAAGTGCCTATGTTTTATGGGTAATGTATGATTTAATTCTTATGTATATATGTACTCATGTTTCCATTCCATTTTTTTATAACCCTTACTGAGCTTTTTATGCTCATCCCAAGTTTTAGAAATGTTTTTTACAGGTCAAGGGAAAGGTACATGATGTGGTGATAGTGTCAAGGATGTGTCAAGAAAAAATCCATGTTTTATTTTAAATATGTTTCCGTTGATGGGAAGAATGAATATTGTCTTTTATGTAACCACTTTTTTTAAATGGGGAATGTAATGCAAGTTTCATGATCTAATTCTCTATAACTCTAAACCAAAAAAGTTCCTCAATGTGTAATCTTGTAATAACTCAAGATTAAGTAAGGTTTAAGGCTGGGGCTTTATAGTTAGTATCAGAGGTCGGTTTAGATAACTTTAGAGGTTGGGGTATTCTTTAAGCATAAGTGACATTACCATAATGGTTAGGATTTCAGAAAGAGTCCTAGTTTTAGATAAAGTGAATGAGTAAGTATATATTAGTGTTTATCTTCCTCCTTAGTACATGATGGTTTTGTTGATATACTCACACTGACCTTTCTGTTTTTAGTGAATGGATGGATCTAGCAGGCTCCAAAGAGACAACAGGTTTGAAGGAAACTGTGGTGGTTCTCTGATTAAGATACAAGATAAAATGGGGGATTAAATGAGGAAACTCGTGGTTATTCTAAACCAACTATCAAGGAGTCATGATCAACCACTTAAACCTTGGTATGTTCTGTAATGCATCATGTACGATATGACCAATCTATGTGGATGTTTAGGTAAAAATTATAAAGTTAACCATTAGAGTTTATATGATCCTTACTTTTGAGGTAATTATGGGTTATTATATGTTATGATGGAAAATGAAAGGCATGAGATAAAATTGAGGTTAAAAAATGTTATGATTATTTTTGATGATGTTATCTCATTTTGGGGAATGTTTTAAGAATTATATAGTTTTGAAAAAAGGACAACACGCAGACCGTGTGACAACCCGTTGCGTCGGACAAAGCTGCGGGAATCGAACCCACAACCAAAGTGCGACTGGTGTTTATCACCTACCGCTGGACTACATGACGTCCCTGATATTGTTTGGAGATAAATGTTACGATTTAACTTGGAAGACTATGTGACTAAATTCTTCAAATATTCGGGTTTTAATATTATTTTGGTTTAATTTGAAGAATTTTATGGAAAAATTGTTTATCGAATGGTCCTCATTGAACTTTGGGTTTTGTTGGACAAATTTTGAAGATTAAGCATATATTTTCTTTTTTATAAAGGGGTAATCTTTTTCTGGATTATCTGATCTTGTACTAACCTTTTTGGTTTGGTTTGGGTTAATGTCTAAAGACATGGGAAGTATATAGTTCTCTTTGGTGGATTAGGTGATTCTCTAGAAGTTGATTATAGTACTCTTAATGTGAACAAGTCTTCCTAAATACTCGTCTTTAGGAGAAAATATGAGTTTGTGTAAGGAATCTAATAAAAGGTGAAAGTCAACATGATAAGTGATCATGTTTCCTTATGAATAAATTCCACAATAAAAAGTAACTTAAAACAAAAATGTTGTCTATTAACGTTTCCTACTGGGGAATCGAATACCGTTTAACCCATCACAAGTTTGTGATTTTCTTGTGGTTGACTTTCTCCTAAACATGTTTTCTATCACTCTCCATCAGAACATGACCATATGTTTTCTCCTCCATGTCCATGTTTTCCTACATGATATCCTAGTATGGGTTAACTTGGGTGACCTCTATACTTCACTTTCTTTATTTTAAAGTGATTTTTTTATCGACTCTTGTTTCGATGTGGGATTTTCAATGATGTTTCCAAGCCCAGTTTTATAATTGCGAGGACGCAATTCCCAAAAGGGGGGAAGGATGTAACACCCCAGGTAAATAAAGAGTATGAAATTTTCAGATTTATCCATATTTATGAATAAAATATTAATATTACTTTAAAGGGAACGCTATGCTCGATGGCGTACCCAATATGCAACAACAAGTTCCTTTGAAATCATGCGTTGCACTCTAATAATAAAATATTATTATTTTAAATGGTAGTCAACACATAGCCGTTGTATTGACATGAATGAATATAAATAACTAATTTACGATTAAATATGTTTGTTAAATGTTTTTACTTTTATCCAATAAATTTTAGAGGCTTAAAATACAAATGAATCCAATCTTAAGAATTGAATACACTAGTATTTTTAAAAGATTGTTTTACTACCCTTTTGTTGGAAAACCATTTATAAATCAAACTGTTGACAATTTTATGAGCTCTATTTTTCAAAATAAACATATTATTTATTATTGGGACATTGAAATTTTCATTGGGTTAATTTTTGGTATTTTTCTGACAATGTTCATTTTCAATGAATAGTGAAAAATACTGCATTTTACATCAAAACTGCTTTTTCATATAATTTAATTATATGGATACATTATCTTTTTAATTTGTTTTAAAGTGTAATTAGAATATATTTTTACCATGTAATCCAATTATGGTCATTGGGATTAATTTCACTTTTTAATTGGGCATAAACAAGTGCAAAACTTTTCATAAAGATTGTTTCTAAAAAACCCGCTATTTGTTTTCACAACGGGAAGTTTTTTAAATTAATTATTGAAAATAATGTTTTTGGAATTGGGTAAAATGGATTACATATTTTTAATCAGAAGGTCCAAATTATGTAATTAAGACCCTTTTGTTTTTGGACATTATGAATAGTAACGACGGTAATTATCTTTAATTATCTTGATTAATGAGTAATAGGGTAGTTAAAGATAATAAGATAATATCATAATAATAAAAAATGACCACAAAATGTGTCCTAAGGCTACTGGTTGTCTCATGGCCGACCATGGGATTCCTTGTGACAAACTTGGGGGCCCCATGGAATCACTTTTGTGAGAAAGTGACTTTTTATCTTTTTATTTTTAAAGAATGTTAAATGTAACAAAGAATGTATCACCTAAGTAAAATATTTTTACATTTGTCTACATAAATGATATTTTGGACTATAAATATTCATTAGAAAGCTAAAAATATTTCCTACATCATGATATTTTTTTATAATTTTTAGACATTAAATTTATTAAATTATTTATGACATCAGGATGATGCAGCGATTATCTCATTATAAAGGATTTAAATAAAATGGAAAGATAATGTAAAATATAAGACCTAAACATGTCCGAAACCTATTGGATGGGTGGATTTCGAACCCTTATCACCTTATCCTCGAAACACATCAATGTGGGACCATTAAAATCCGAAACGCATTTGAAAATAAAGTTACATTTTATACCTTTCCAAGAGTGCCCCTCCTCTCCTCTTATAAAAGGCCCCCCACCTCTACCTCCTTACCCACACTTCCAAAGCCTTTGGATCGCCCAAAACCTGCCCATTTTGTCTCTCCACATCCCTATCTAACTCCTTGAAGCCTCACTTTGGGCATAATCCTTCCCAAGGAAGCCTTTGAGCTCAAACCAATGGGAGTTACCCGATTTTAAGGTAATGTCTTCCCTTGAGTCCTTTTGTTTATTTTGCTTCTCCAACCCCCTAAACTCTTTTTGTTCATTTCTTTTGTAAAAAATCAAGTATCTTCAATATACTAGGATGTTGTTATAAGAAGTATTTGAGTTAAAATTACACACACCTACATCTAATGGTTAAAGAACATACTGTTTCTGTGGATGACGAATTTCTGCCTCCCGAAATGATGATTGTTCCACATTCTTTTAACACATTAAAAGGTAGCCATTAAGATGACACTATATTTATATATGATATATAATATGTTTATTTTTTCCTTAAGATTCTGTATTTTTCATTTAAGGAATACCTTTATGGTTTCCTTTATGGGTAAACGCGATAACTTCATTTTAGGAAGTGCGGACTACCGCCCCCTCAAAGTGATTTGATTCGTTAATGCCATATGTGGGATGTATAAAGGACGGAATTAATGGTATTACATATGTTATCATACTGTAATTATAATATACCTTTATATAATTATGATTCCATTCTATAACAATACGAAATAGAAATTAAAGTAGCGTTCATGCGTACGTACGACTTACCGTCTCCATGAACGGTACATTTCATTTCTTATCTCAAAATGTTATGTACTATTATAAGTACGTATATATAATTGATATATATGTAATATATTAAATCTAAATGATGTATATAATTCTTGAATTATAACATATATATATATATATCATTTTTTTTAATTCCATTAATATGACAAAAAAATGAAAGTAGCGTTCATGCGTACGTACGGCCTACCGTCTCCATGAACGGTGCTTTTAATTTTTATCTCCAAATGCTATGG
Organism: Viscum album; assembly: GCA_963277665.1. Taxonomy (NCBI): domain Eukaryota; kingdom Viridiplantae; phylum Streptophyta; class Magnoliopsida; order Santalales; family Viscaceae; genus Viscum; species Viscum album. Next base: position 385,660,759 of record OY728167.1, on the reverse strand, counting down.
AATAGTATAAAATGAATATATACTGGATATATATGATATTTAAAACATAAATACTATTCTGGATATGATGTACCTATAACTACATGGAAAATTATTTTCCAACAAGTTCAATTTTTGACTCATGTACCAAACTTTGACAAAAACATCTGATATGAACTCATATTATTAACCAATTATTATAACATTAAAATATGTGATATGAACTGAATAATAATATTTATAGGATTTCCTTAAGAAATTATAAATTGACCAAAGTTTATTATTCAGGAATATAAAGAAACGAACAAGACAAGTTGGACTTGAGGTAAGGGATCCTATTCCACTATTTCTTTTTAAGTACACTCTTTTATGTCATTCCTTTTAAAGATCATCTTTATTGTTATTGGGATGTTATTTTAAATTAATCTTACTTTAATTATTATGTTCATGTGACGAGAGACCCTATTCTCTCTCATCAATCCATTTTGGAAGTTTTGAGTGGCGCCGTTAGGCTGCTGAATTTTCGTAAGAGATCTAACCTCTCTCTTTCTTTTTAAGTACTCTCCTTTATGTCACTTCTTTTAAGCTCCTCTTTGTTATGTTGGGGGATGTTCTTTTATATTCCTATTTATATAAAATTTATGTTAATATGATGAGATACCCTATTTGATCTCATCAATCCATTTTTGTAAGTTTTATGTGGCGCCGTTAGGCTGCCCAGTTTTCGTAAGGGATTTTTCATCTCACTTTTATTCCCGTGAGATTTATGCTACATTTGCCACAATTTCCTTTGAGTGGTGTATGTAATGCCCATTATTTTACTCATTGTGTAATATAATTTCTTTTATGAGTATTTACATCAATGTTGTATTGTCCTTATTTCACGAGGTGTATGTTTCGAAAGATACCCATGTCGGTAAGGGAACCTTTCACCCTCCTCTTTTTAAAAGACTTCTTTTGTTGGGTCTTCTAATTTAAATATTGTTATGTTGGGATATGTTCTCATATATCCTTATTGATTTAAATTTTATTTCCAAGTGATGAGATACCCTTTTTTTATCTCTCATCAACTCATTTTGATGTGACGACGTTAGGCTGTCAAGGGAACTTCTTTACCCAATTTCGATTTCTTTGGGTTCATCATGTAGTTATTGAATATGTCATCATTTGAATATGTGTGAATGACCTTTGATTATTTTACACTTAATATCCACTTATATTTGGTGTATTAGTTTGTCACACATAATTATTTAATTGATTTATCCTTAAACCAAGGATACTGTCTTTGTAAGGGACTTCGTCTCAATCTTCATTCATTGAGGCATATTTTGTTTTATACACAACCTTCTTTTATACGGTGTATAAACCCCTTCTACTTTAACGTTTATCCAAAAAGGAATCTTTTTTTATATGAAGCGTTTTACTAAATGACAAAAGGGAATGTTTTTATCGTACGTATGCGGCGACAACGACTTCTCCGCCTCCGTGACCATTATTTGAGTTTCGGCTTCTTCTACAAGCCATACCTTCTATTTAAAAGAAAAATAAATTTCATGTTTTACTTTTCTTTTATTTTGGTATTGAAAATGGTTTTCATAATGTTTTTATATCAATATGTTGTATTGATATCTTGTTATTGAAAGGTGGAAATGTTATGTTTCCTTTATGCATGTTTTATGTGATAAGATTATGTTATGGTTCTTGGGCATTGTTATGAAGACGGGTGGTTCCGTGATAAACTAAGGGCGGGTGAGCCCGATATAGCTCTCCAATGCATTGGGTAATGCGAAGGAGTGAAACGTTAAGGTTTCTCCGAAGTGATTTAGGGAATATAATGTGGTGGGTATTCCAAACGTAACCAAGAGGGTTACTCCCTACGTAAGAATGTTATGAATGCCTCAAGTTACCTTTTATGTATTATGATTTCTATAATTTATTCATGATTTGATGAGGTATGTTAAAGTGCCTATGTTTTATGGGTAAAGTATGATTTCATTCTTATGTATATATGTACTCCTGTTTCCTTTCCATATTTTTATAACACTTACTGAGCTTTTTATGCTCATCCTATGTTTTTGAAATGTTTTTCACAGGTCAAGGGAAAGGTACATGATGTGATGATAGTGTCAAAGATGTGTCAAGAAAGAATCCATGTTTTATTTTAAATATGTTTCCGTTGATGGGAAGAATGAATACTGTCTTTTATGTAACCACTTTTTTTTAAATGGGGAATGTAATGCAAGTTTCATGATCTAATTCTCTAAAACTCTAAACCTGAAAAGATCCTCAATGTGTAATCTTGTAATAACTCAAGATTAAGTAATTTTTAAGGCTGGGGACTTATAGTTAGTGTAAAAATAATATCATTTTTACCATTAATTACCCTATTTACTTTTAGTCGTGTTAAATAAAAGTAAAAAGTTACTATTCAGAAAAAATTATTTTCATCTCATTGAACCACATTTTACTTACTGATATCAAATGTGTGTCTCAGATTTTTTAAATTCCACTCACAGAAGTGGTAAAATTATGTTTTGTGAAAATTTGAAAAATCTCCTTGGATCTGGGTAAAAGACGGTCAAAAGTTTAATAAAATTTTTATATATCTAAAATTAATATAAATTGACTCCAATGAATTAAATTGATCTTATATAGGTATTATGTATCTATTTTTACCTAAAATAAATTTAAATAAAATAAATAATTATTTAAATAAAAAGTCAGTTTTAACTAATAACTCATTGTTTTTCACTATTCATCAAAAATTGAATGTTTTCAGAAAAATACCAAAAATTCACCATAGGTTAATTTCGATATTCCAAATCCAAAAATGAAGTCCATTTTGAAAAATAAAATTTATAAAATTTCAAAAAGTGGGTATTACTATTCATAATGGCTAGTTTGATTGGTTGTGGTGTGTTAGAACTCAAAGTTGCGTACAAAACATGCTATTTTATTATTCAAAGAGAAATGTACCGTAGAGCATGTGGTGTTATAGAACTCAAGTGGTGTGGTGGAAATAGTTCCAAATGAAATGTTTGTTTATGGCTGTTTGGTGATTTGGTTGTGGAGCGATGGTTAAAATTGATGGGTAATCACACCTGAGTGGTGGTGGTTAAGTATTTATGAGATGTGTTCGGTAGGGTGACATGAAATACTTGGCCGGTCATAGTGTCCCATAGTTCAACATCAGAAATGGATAATTTGGTGGTGGGTTCTTTGACAACTTATTAGCGTACCTCAGCTATTGATGAGCATGCCCAACATCTTGACATCGTCCCGGGTATGTTGAGAAGCTGTGGATCACGCTAAGAGACATGAAGGTGTATAGTTGTATGAGGGACATTATGAAGTTTACACTCATGGAAACGGTATATTGGAGACATATGATGGTATGCCCACACTCTATGGTTTTGGGTGAGGTCCTCAGGATGGACCGAATGATGAAAAATGTCATGGGTTCTGTCCATGAAATCCGGGAATGAGCACTGGGTGATGTTTATTTTCTTATTTTGTGAAATGGTTGGATGGAAATATCTATTTTTGGAGTTTAGTTTGTGATCTGGTATAAGATGCGGTTGTTGAAATCCCTCATGTTGAGCAATGTTAATGAAACCCCTAAGTTGGGGAGTGATACATTAGTCCTGGGTGTGGAGAGGAGAACATCGATTCAATGTAGTGGACCAAGGATGCCAATGAGGAACCTTTAAGGTTATTTTTAGGTCCCTAAGGGAGGAAATGTGGGACTTGGATGTGGTGACATTCCAAGGGTGAAGCCGATGAAAGTTTGGAGGGAGGTAGTGCTGTGATGATGGGATTCTAATGGAATTTAGGAAAAGACCTCAGTGGGTGAATTTTATGATAATGATAGGCTTCAAGTAAATAAGCACCATGGGAAGATGAGAAAGGGGTAGCGTACCATTAGTAGAGAGTGGGTGCTCTGGGGGCAAGCTAGTCGGGTGTGAACCGACCTAAGATGATTAAATTGAAAGTGTGTGGCGGGAATGACCCACCTCTTGGTTCATGTTATGTAAACAAGTGACTTTTGGAAATACGGTTTTACTTGAGTGAGGTCGTGTTGATCTTAGTCCTTGAAAGGGATAGTGTGGGAATGTCCTTCTGAATGGTTTTGATGGGGCGATTGGATTCTAATGTTGGGTAATTCCATGATGGATGCTTTGGCACGGTGAGTTGGAACATGTTAGATGATGGGAGAGTTGAGTTCAGTTCTGGTGCTCCTTCATCGATAGGGGAGGTTCCAAGTAACCAAAAATGGTGGAGAGAACCATACCAGATAAATGGTTGGTTAATGAAGTGATCAGAGTTTTAGGTTTGTTGGTCTCGAGTGGTCACCATTCGGGTGATTTAGCCCCAGTAGAGAGATTTGGCATGAGTTTCGTTGGTTTAGTAACTGAGAGTCTTGGGCGGCGTTTGGTTGTAATGTTGTGGGATGAAATCTTTAGGAGACATTGTTGGAAGGATCATGTGTTCTCTTCCGGGTGATACCGGGTTTGTCACCGTTAAGTGTTTTAAAAATAGAGGAAAATGACACCAAGATATTTGGGTCAAGAGTTGTATAAAGGATCGGGCCTATGGGGTACCGATTGGTTCTTCTATGATGATGTGATGCTATGTGTTAAGTCCCCATGAGTTGTGAGTTAGGTGTTATCACCTTATATTTCCCCCATGGTGTTCTCGTGGTGGGATTGGTTGTAGTGGATGCATCCTTGAGGAGTTTTCAGCTCGTGTTGTGGTTGTAGTGAGGAAGGCTTGTGGGGAAAGTTCATTCCCTTGTTTTTTATTCGAGGGGATTTGTTATGTGAAAGCAGAAACTTGGGAAGTGGGTATGGATAAGCAGGTCCTATGGCATGATCCCTTGTTATGGAAGTTTGGTGATGCTCGGAAGAGAGGCTCAAGGATGAGCCATTATAAGGTGTGTGTGGGGGGGGGGGGGGGGGTTGTAATATCTCCGATCTTCTTAAGGTATGTTTTTTTTATGTTTTGGTTTGACATATTCTTTTAGGTATAAATAAGTGTTTCCCAAAGTTCATGTGAAGGGTCAGGGGTGTTTCGAGGGTTCAGGACATAGAAGAGGAAGAAAATGGGGTTCCAGGGCATGTTCCATGGTTAGTGCAAACCATGTAGAGCATCAAAGGTAACCATGTAGCCACGGACAAAGGCTTACACACGGTTTATGCACGATTTGGAAAACCATAAGGAAATCTCAGGAAACTATGTGAATAGGGGTTATTTCGGGTAGTAGAATCTGTATGGTATGCACACATTTTGGAAAACCGTGAAGGTAAACCATGCAGCCCAGAAAATTCGGAAAACTTACAAAATTGCTACCATGGGGTTTTAAACCCCAACTTAGGATTTTCCTCTATTCGTCCCCTGTCAATACTAGTGACGAACTTGGATGACTCAAGCTTCCAATAAGTGTTTCTCCTTCGATTCATTTTCATTTTGGACGTTGTTGGGTGCAGATAGAAGCTCAGGGTAAGTCTAATCATCGTGTTCTTTCTCTTTTTTGGATCAGGGCTTGTGGTCTCTCCCATCTCCTTCCAAAGCTCTAAAACCCTCTTTTTTGGGTGAGGTTTATGTTGAGGCTTCAAGGTATGTTTGAATCCGGATCCAAGGCTACAATTAAGAGTGAGTTCATCAAGGGATTCGAGGTAGGTGGTCTACAAGTATTATCCCATAGTTTTATTATATATGTGTGCATGGAAGCTTGTGTTCTTTGCTTTCCTGACTTTTTTTCTTGGTTTCATTGGATTTTTTGATAAAAAGGGGTGTCTAAGTGACTAATTGAAACCCTCAAGGTTCCCGTGGGATGCGTAGAATAGGAATTGGCCATTTTAGGGCCACCCACAGGGTGCACCGACAAACCCGGACCTAGAGTGGGGTAGGGTTAAGTGATGGGTTTCCGAATAATAATGTGGAATCCATGTGGAGTATGTCTTAATGGGTGATTAAGTTATAAATGGAATAATGATAAATATGACTAGGAGTAAATGCATAAGGTGTTGTTGGAATGACATGAAAATGGGAAGTTGGGTTGAAGAAGTGATTATTTCGATTGTTTCATGAATTTTGGTTAGAAATGACTAAGTGGATTAGGGGATATTAAATGGTGAACTTGAAATTGGGTAATGGAATGAGAAATGGGGAATGTGTTAACAAGATGTATTAAGGGAATGGATGAATTGTGGAATGGGTTAATACATGAGAATTAGGTGGTACACCTAAATGATTGAATGTAATAAGGGGTTGTGTTATGTGATATGAGAAATGTACTTGAAATGAATAAGTGGGTGGATGCTTGTGAAATGATAAATGGGATAAATGGGTAAATGTATGGTCATTGATAAATTTGGATAAGGCTTAGGAGTTGTTGAATACACTTTACGGGTTAAGGCACAAGAATGTGAATTTAGATAAATGGATATGAATTGTAAATAGTAAATGTGTTAATGGGTTATGACATCATATTAATTCTCATGTTGTTATTATGTGTTGTGATATTTAATGGCATTGAATATGATTATTTGTGTTATGGTATGGTCATGGTGACCTGATAAATTAGCATGTGCACGTGGCTTGGTATATTGTGGTATTTACTTGAGGTTATATGCCCACGTGTCGAGTTAGACTGAGGCTCTAAACTTCACCCCAAAATGCACGGGTTAGGGAAGGGGATGAAGGCTCTATTCTCTAAATGGTTTCATTACTCTAGGATTGAGGACTCTAGGTGAGGATAATATATTGATGTGATATGTGGATCCCTAGTGAGATAAGGACTTGATTTTTTTCCCATATTATTTTTAATTGATTTCCTTATAACATTGTGTAGATGATATTTATGCCTAACCCATGAAACATGTGATCAATACGGATTATGTAATAAAGATGGTATAAGAAATAGAATTAGGATAAATTCTAGTCATGAATTAAATGAACATTGTTAACTAATGCCACTTGAATTGTCACTTTCTTACTTACCTTTTATTTTTTACTTGCATGCACTATCTATTAGACTGGATATTTTGTAGACATCATTGGTGGTGGCTTATTGATTTTGGTACTAACACCCAACTCGGGCCGCCTTGGGTACCTGAGTAGATCTCTTAGTTGTTGGCCAGGATAAGGGAAGAGGCCCTACTGTGAGATTTTGAGTTGGGTCTTAGGGTGTACATGTATAAGGACTCGAACATAGAGTCGGGACCTATTTGGATTTGGCCCATTTGTTTTATTTTGGGTTTCTTTCACTTTGCACTATTAGTACGACATGACATTGTTAAATTTGATTAGGGTTTGTACCAGTTTGGTAAATGTTTGGTTATGAATTTTTATAGGTTGTTTTTATTGTTTCTGCTATTTATATTGTTTTATGTTGCGGCTTGTTCTGATAAATAGGGTATATTATCCCCACGTGACTTATTAGACCATCGCCGCTAGTCGGAAACCTCTGGCTTATGGGGAGGTGTGTTTGAGGTCATGTAACGACTCGGTTCAGAGCACTAGTTTAGTAGCTTCTGGTTCGGGGATGTTACACTCTTGGAGTTTATTATCATTGGATGGAGGTAGGTAGTTGGGCTCCTCCACCTCGAGTTTGGCCTCTACTTATTTGATATCTTTAGGGAAAATCGGGGGCACTTCTTTCTTGGACTTGAATCGTTGCAATTCAATTTGGAGTTCTTCAATCATCCTCATCAAAAAATGTTGTGAAATCCCTGTCTCTTGGCCTTTTTGAAACTGTTTGAAATCTATCATAAGAGAGTTCCCCCTTCGTTGGAGTTCCTCCTCCGTATAATCTATTTCATTCTCTTGCAACTCTGAGTAATTGTTCCTTGAGTTGAAAAGATGGTCTTTCAAAAACATTAGGGGAAAAATATATTTTTTATATTTTTTTAACCAAGAAATCAAAGAAAATGTAAATTTTGAAAAAGTCATCAAAAATAACTACATAGATCCCCGACAACGGTGCTGGTTTTTATGCACGCGTGTCGTAGGGAGTGAAAAAAGAAAATTTATATTCCTAATGTAGCACAGTGGCTGACCAGGGTCGTCTCACTTAAGGAGTGTCGCAGTTGGTTTAATCACTAATTCTAATTCACCTAATATAATTTCTTTTGGTTTTTCAATATTTATTTAAAATTATGTTTTTCAAGGTTTTGGAAAACATGCAATTAAAATAATGAAATGAAGAATTGAAATCTTGATGCAAACAGAATGAAATCAGGGAGGAAAGGTCTTGGTCCTAGGGTTGGATAACACAGGTTAATTTATTATTTATTTATTGTTTAAATTCAATTTCATAACTAATTTTATGAAAACTTATTAATGAATTAGTTTTCTTTGATTTAAAGAGTGTGTAATTTTAATATTCCTCCATCACACCAAGCCACACCTCCTCTAATAGTCAACTAGGATAACACCTCAACCGAGAATACTATCCCAAAAAGACCCAGGCCCACCATATGTCATTTCATCCCTTATGGAAACCACAAATCCACTGTATAAAGGTTTTTCATAATAGAAGGTATGGAAAAAATAATTAATCAAAGAAAATAAATGGATTTGGAAATAGTGTTGTGGTGGACGACCGCCGCACCCATGCAATATTCCCGCCTCAACCACAAATAGATTTGATTTTTTTTAATTAAAGTGAAATAATAAATAACACCATGGAAAACTCCCCCAGGTCCAAGCCTCGAGTTAGTCACGTTCCATGATGAAGTTCATAGAGATCATAATGGAAAGATGAAAGAGAGAGAATGAGAATTAGAGTTGGAAGAGAAAAGGCGTGGAAGAAGAAAGGGGAACACTTTAATATAAAAAAGATTAATGCATTACATGATAAAATGAAACTGAAAATAAAAAGAAAACAAAGAAATAAAAAAATATAAATCTCCCTTGGCCTCCTCTCCTTGGTGCCCCAGATGGTGTGGGGATGGGAAGGAATGATTTGAGTGGTAGGAGATCCTCTCCTTTTATAGGAAGAATTCTTCATCCACAAGTTCTCAAATTGTTGACCTAGAAATTTCCCAATTCAGGCATGGAACCATTCATGAAAGTTGTTCATAAATATGTTTTCCATTCACCCTCGACATTCTAGCTCATTTTTTCACATGGTTAATGAGTTATGATTTTTTTCAATGGAGGTTTATTTTTCTAGATGAAGGTTTGAAGAATCTTCCTCCAAAGGTATAACATCCAATGACAACCTTAATGACTTGAAAACTCCATAAAATTCTTTTTTTGAGGCTCTATTATATTTCCTACTTCTATCAGAGGTGGAATCACCTTCATTGAAGGTGTTTAGGCCGAGATTTGATTCCGTTATGGTGGTGGGGTCCATACTATCCTCCTGGAAAAAGCATCAACTTTATTGATTTTTTGGGCCTCTATATGGAATAATAATCCCCTTGTCCAGAAGAAAAATATGAAGGAAATAAAATAGTAATTATAAAAAAAATAATCACTCAATTTGGAATTATATTTTTCAAAAAATGACTGAAATACCATTGATGTAAAAATATATAAAAAATCCAGAATTAAGCACCTTTCACCATTTAGCTCATTTTCATTCTATAATACAAATTTAACATTATTTTAATAAAACATTTAAATACATGGGTTTTACCATTTAAAAACAACAAAAATTCATTATTATTGGATTTAAAATATGCACATAAATTTTCTCTTTCAAATACCCTAAAACTTATACCATGCTTTCCTTCAAGCATAAAATTTCAACATGGAATTCATAGGACACCAATGTTACTAATATTAAAATTCCAAAGTAATAAAATCAAACAATTTTCAATGTCAAATAAAATTTATAAAACCCATATAAAATATCAATTTAATTTCCAAATTTTTATAGAAACAATTAATTCATATATTTTACTTTTCCCCTTTGAAAAATGATTTGAATTCTTCTTTCATTAATTCAAGCTTCTCAATTCATTATTATTAAACACACCACATCAAGATTTAACTCACCATTTAATTTTTTCTCTCATATCTCATGATACAATTCAAGTAGAGTTTTTCTCATATCATGAGAACATGCACCTTATCCATAATCTTGTAAAAGAACTAATTTCTCCACTTTTTAAAGATAAAAGACACATAGAATCATGAGGACTGTTCAATAAAGGTTAAAATAACTCTGAGGATTAAGTTTGGTAGGATTTAATGTTTTAAAAATTAAGGCTCAAGGAGGAGATTATCTCTTAAGTACAATGCATGATATCAAAAAGTGTAATGAAATTATCCCCTTTAAATTAGAAATACCCACTTCCCCCAAAACTCAAGGTAAGGTCATGATCAAAGTAAAGAATAATGAATGATTAATTCACCCTCTTGATTTTTTATTTAAATTTTGTATATATATTTTTTTGTTTTTTTGAATGTTATGATTAGATAAAACCTCACATACATCACCTAACCACATATGATTAGAAGATCTTCGGTTTGGGAAATGGTGATTTTTGGTTGGGAATGAGACATATGAAATTGGACAATCACTCAAGGCATGATTAATAACAAAAAATCAATTCACATGAATTTCAAAAATTCAACATATGAAAAATGGTAGGGAAATTTCATTTACATAAATCAACTAATTCCCTTAAATCACGAGTCATCATTTCAATATCTATGCTTCATTTTAAACATTCAATTTTCTATTTTACTCATACAATTTTCTAAAAAATGGAACCATTGGATTCCTAAGAAACTCTTGTCTCCTAGATAAGTCATGTAAAGAAATAATTCAAGTGTGGAAATGAAATTTTATCTTTAAAGATCAAAACATGTTTTGGACCCAAAAATGTAAGGTGATTAAAATTTTTAACACCAAAAGTGAACTCCCTTTTAAAATAAGCCTTTAGTCTTCTTCCTCTATTTAAAACATCCTTTTCCCATTTAATAACCTAGAAAAGAGAATTACTCACTTAAGAGGAAGGATCATGAAATTAAAGCTAAAAAATATAAGAAGGGGTGAGATACATGCTAAAATACTTCTTAAAAAATGGAATTGAAATCTAAAAACCATGTAATGATAAATCTTGGTATGATCCCCCATGTGGCCCCAAAATGTTTACTGCCTTCAGTGGGTAGTACCAACTGTTATCCGTAATATGATGGTGGGTGGATATTCTTTGACATGAACCACCACATGTACTTCCTAGCTTGTAGTTATTTTCTCATTTTGATGAGAACTACATGGATAGAGTACACTAGATCCACACCCTTCGCGATATAGTAAAACTTGCATGGAAGGGGTAGGATGAAGTATGGAGCCTCCTCCTCCTTTGTTGCTATATGTGAAATGTTATCTTTCCCTTATTTTACTCCCTATAATAAACTTTCCATGTCTTTAGGGAGCTTCAAGTGTTACTCAACATGTGCATCTTCTTTTTCCTCATCATCCTCCAGGGAATAATAAGAGTCAGTCGATTATGAAAATTCAAAAATGTTGGGAGTTATACTCAAATTAGTTTCATTAAAATAAAATTATTTTTGGTCCAATATTATATTGTAATATTGAAATGATGATGTAGATCCTCAATATACAAGAGGGGGTTAATTATACACTTTAAAAATTCCTTTGGAAAGTTTAATGATGGTTATTTTTAACAAGGTTAAACAAGGTGAATTTACAAAACCTCTAATTCTACACAACATGCTTGACTCCGGAAATATGATTATGTGAAATTGAATATGGAAATATGGTTCTGAAAAAATGAAACTTAATGAAATTTTATAATAAAGAAGATTCTACCTTAAAGAATATAGAATCTAACAAAATCAGAGTACACAAGTGTAAGGAAGTATAAGATAGTTATACTCTCCTTAACATACAAAATGTAGTGGAAAAATAAACTTGTAATAAGAACAAGTAACAAAAAGTAAATAATTTAACCCAAAGAGAATGGTATCCAACAAACGTGGATAAAGGTCCCTTGATTTATATTTTCAAGAAAGTCTGTCTTACCCACACTACGGTAAGCCCTCGATACGATGATCGGAGTCTATCTTACTATCCTCGCAAGCCCTCAACTTCAAGGTAGTTGGAACCTCTGTCTTCCTCAGTAAGGAAGCCCTCATATTTCAAGTTAGTCAGAACCTCTGTCTTCCTATCCCCAGAAGCCCTCGAATGTAATCACCAACATTCGGAGTCATACAAAGCAAATCTGAACAAGTAGTTCAATACGCACAAAGCAATGAAATTATATCTCTAGAAATCACTTCAACAGCATGTGGTCTCTAGAGTCACAGAACAGTTGTGAGCTCTTTCAAATGAGCTCCTATTTATAGGCACGACTTCAACGGTCGGCTTCCTCCTCCTACGGTCATATTTTTCCTTGAATTTTGGAGGGACATGAACACGTGTCACTCAACCAACGGTTAGTTTGTAACAGAATACATGACATTATTTTATAATTAAAACAAGTGTAAGCATAACCAAATTCAAGTATTTGGAGTGTAAGTAGAATAATTTTTGGAGTCTAACAAAAAATGAATTCAGAGTCTATAATACAAGAGTATTTAGATTCTTTTTTCATGGAATTCAGAAATATAATTCGTAATGAGAATTTGTAATTAGAATTCTTCATTAGAATTCAGAATAGGAATTCTTAATCAGAATTCATCATCAGAATTCATAATGAGAATTCGTAATCTGAATTCATCATCAGAATTCAGAATGAGAATTCATAATTAGAATTCTTCATTAGAATTCATAATGATAATTCGTAATCAAAATTCTTCATCAGAATTTCTAATGAGAATTCGTAATTATAATTCTTCATCAAAATTTATAATGAGAATTCATAATCATAATTATTCATCAGAATTCGTAATGAGAATTCATAATCATAATTCTTCATAAGAATTCGTAATGAGAAATTGTAATCAGAATGCTTCATCAGAATTTGAAATGAGAATTCATAATAAGAATTCTTCATCAGAATTTTTAATGAGAATTCATAATCAGAATTATTCATCAGAATTCGTAATGGAACTTTATAAAAGTTCGTACTTAGAATTCGTAGTAGAACTTTATTAGAGTTCGTAACCAGAATTCGGAGTTTAACTTTATAAAAGTTCGCATTCAGAATTTAGATCCTAAAAATAGAATGCTTTATATCTAAGTATCATATGATTCCGAGGTTTTTATTACAAAATGAATTTTACCCATAATCAAAAGATATGATAAGATCAATATAAAATGGGTAAGGATAAATTTCCTTGGGAGAAGAAATTTTCCTTATGAAAGTAAAATATAGGATAAAATGAATTTTTCCTTGAGATAAGGTGTTTTTTATTTTCAAAAAAAGAATGGTTGGTGAAGTCATAAGGATATCTTAGTGACTTAACAATCTCCCCAAAGCATGAAGGAATGGAAAAGTCATAAGGAAAACCTTATTGACTAAACAATATCCCCCTTTTTGGAAAGCACAAACAACCATATGAAAAAGAATAAAAGGAATTTGAAAATATTAAACTATGAAAATAAAACTTATCTCCCTTTGTACATGGACAATGGTTAATACAATTAACTCCCCCTTAGTCTTTGAAACACTAAGGATCGTATTCTATATTTCTAGAATGATAATTTTTCATTATCATTAGAATTGAAATATTTGTAGTAAGAACTCCCCCTTAGATAAACTCCCCCCTTACTTAGGGATATTTCTTCTATACTTAGAAATCTTTTTCATTCTCCCCTTTTGAATTATTTTTCCTTCACCTCCATTGTGATTTTCAAAAAGAGTTTTAGGGAATGAAAAAAATATGGTACCTTAAATATTAGTAGAGACATCAAAAAAAAGCAACTAAAAAATTTCATTATGATTGGAAGAAATAGTACAAAGAAAAATACAACAAAAAATCGGATTTGGGTATATTTTGTTTCTTTTTCCTTGGGAATCAGCTTCTTCAAAATTGCCTTCAACTTTTTCAGCTTTTTGTGATCCTCCTCATCTTACTTTTCTAAAGCTATGATCCTATCCTCTTGAGATTTCAGGGCCTCTGCCTGACCTTCAGCAAATCATCTTGCTTCAGAAACTTTTCTTCCAACTCGATCCGGAGATCCCTCTCTATTCTCCAACTTTGAGAAACAAAATTTTACTTCCCATTCAGGTCTTTGACATCCTGAATCTGAATATTCTACTCAAGGGTTAACTTTTTCTCAAAAGTATCTATAAGATTCTTGATCTTGGAGTCTTCAGTATTAGAAGCATCTTTGAAATATACTTGAAATTGATCAAGCTCTCCCAACTCTTCAACAACTTTCTTAGACCATTTGGTCATATTCTAGCAAGAACTTCTGTGGGATTCATAATTGATTAAGAAATTATTGGGTTCAGCCTCAATCTTTACACACTTATCCATGACCATGGATATAGAACCTAACTTCTAATTTATGCTATGCTGAAGCATCTGGAATCTAGATTCAATTGCTGGAAAGATCACAATGGTATCCACTAGCTTCAGCTGAGATTGAACAAGAAAATCATGTCCTAAAGCTGATAAATCTGAATATGATATCTTTCTTGGGGATGGTTCTTCCTCTATCTCTATCATCTCCCTCTTGGATGATCCTCCAGCTTCTTTCTTCCTTATGATATCTTTGGTTGGAGTATCAACAACCACTTTTTTTCCTTTGTTGATTTTCAAAATAGCCTCTTCATCAGGAGACTAATGCTCACTTCCAGATAGCTGTACAATCTTATCTTCATCAAATTTCTATTTTTCAGCTCCTTCCTCAATGTTTTCAGGAAGAATAAAATTGTGATTATGACTCTCTTCTTCAGACAACTTATTTACCTCCTCTTCACCTTTCTCATAATCTCTAGGAGTAGCAAGTTTTGAAGATCCGACTTGAGATGTCCGGAGTGAAAATTTTTCTGAAACAATTTCCTTTTCATGATACTCTTCAACTTGCTTAATCACATCATCAGACCCACCGCTAGTCTCAGCTTGATGAATTTCTTCTATAGCTTCCTTCTCTTCCACAATATTCTCTTGAGGTTTTTCCAGAGTCATAAACCTCTTACCCAGAGTCTCAGGTAATGGTTCCACCAAGAAATACTTTGGAAAATGTATTTTTTCGGATGCTACTTCAGTAGCATTTAAAAAATATTGCACAATCTTCACCTCTGGCATCTTCTTTTTAAGCTTTTTCTCTTTTGCTTGCTTCTCAAGCTCCTCAGCAGCTTTTTCTTTCAGAGCCCTGGACTCAGCAGGATCTAGGCCAAATTGTGGTTCCCCTTCCTACTTATTTTGCTTGTCCCCTCTCTATTTGGCAACCACCTCATCCAGATAGACTTTTTCCTCTTGGGCTTAGGAACTACGGATTGAGGTTATTTATCCTTAGGGGTTTTATCTTCCACTTCCTTCAACTTTCTTTTCTTCCCAACCTTATTTGATGGTTCTGCTTTTTCAACATTTTCCGGAATGGCTTCTGCCTCATCCCTAGGTAGATCATAGAACTCACCTAACTCTTTATAGAAACCAACCTTCAATATTTTGAGGGTATCATCACTAATAATCATTACTTTGTAATTCCTCGGCATGGAAGAGAAAGGGATCTTGAATGTTTTAGGACATCAAACAATGATCATGGAGAGAAGGGAAGGATACATAATGATCTAAGCTTTCAAATTCCCATTCTTAATGTTCTGAATCGAAATAAGAATGTGCCTCATTAGATTGTTCTTTTTTAGATTTTCCAAGAAATCCAAGATGTAAATGTCAGTTTTCTTTAAGTTCTCCTTGTCACCTCTTCTTGGTTTGAAAAACCCTTAAACCCATAACTGTAGGATCCGATTGTTGGAAGAAAGATGGGAAATATTTGAGGTCTTGACTTCTTTAAGTCCAAGGCATTCCATAGCCTTCACTTTGCTGAAACTTCCTTGCACATCCGACAGCTTATGGGAGAAAATTTCAGCTTCTCCACCATATGAGAGCCCCACCAAGCTCATAGCCTTGGTGTAAGAAAGTTTGTATGTCCTATCATAACTCTTAAAGGAAACTTTTTCTCTGCCAGATTCATCAAAGAATGAAACATACTCATAAAATTGTATAATCAAATCCAAATAAACAACATCATGATCCTCTAGATTTGATATGCAGAAATCTTCCCATCCACTGAGCTTGATATTATTGGAAATGAAAGAATCATATTTATTAAAAAAGTTCAGATGGACCAACATTTCTATATAGACTAACCAACTTGAAATTGGCTTCACAGTAGACATTTCTTGAGAAGCGGCGTCTACAGACATTCGGATTGAAGAAGCTTTGAATGATTCGGAACAGTATTAAGAAGGGAGGGAAGAGCTTCAGCACGCAAGAGCTTGATAACCGATGTGGGACAACCATCGGGGGTCCCCTTTATATAGGCAATGGAAGAGACCTTTCATCTTCCAAATACAATATAACAGTTGTGAACCTTTCTGATCTGATCTAACCATCGATATGAAATCCGTAAGGGAAAAAATTAAGCTGGATCTGATCTTTTGAGGTTTCTTAAGAAAAACAAGAATCCGAGAATTTTTTTACAAAAAATTAAAATACCAGCAAGTAGAAATGAATACGAAAACTTAGGCAAGGATATCATACTTTTCAGATTTCTAGGAAGATTATTTGTAATAGTTCATATTCTTCTTAAAAATTTTAAAAAACAAGATGACTAAGAAAACTCCATTATGAAAATTCCATTACAAAAATTCCATTATGAAAATTCCATTACAAAAATTCCATTACGAAAATTTAAAATCCCATTAAGAAAAATTTTAAAAACTCATTATGAAAATGTTTAAAATATCATTACAAAAAATTTTAAAAGGTCATTTTGAAAAAATTTAAAACTCATTACGAAAAATTTTAAAAACAACAAGAAATATACTCCCCCTATGAAAAAGAGTTTATTACTATAAGAAGATTGGTTTAACAAAGAGTTAATCAAGGAAAACTACCTTACGGTAATCATTCCTAACTTCTGTTTAATATATTCAAATCTATCAGAAGGTAAAGATTTTTTGAATATATCGGCAAGTTGATCTTGTATCCTGATAAACTAAAGAATAATATCTCCATTTTGTGTGTGATTCCTAAGAAAGTGATGCCTAATATCTATGTGTTTTAGACTAGATTGATGTGCAGGGTTTTTACTAAGTGAAATGGCACTTATATTATCACACAAATTTTTTGTTTTAGTAAAACTCATACCATAGTCTGTGAGTGTGTATTGCATCCACAATACTTGAGCACAACAACTTCAAACTGCTACATATTTAGCTTTTGCAGTGGATAGTGCTACTGAGTGTTTCTTCTTGAATGACCAAGAAAGTAATGAATCTCCTAAGAAATGACAAGTTTCGGTTGTACTCTTTCTATCCATTCTACACCCCCCAAAGTCAGCATCTAAAAAAACTTTTTAAGATAAAGTCATTTCTAGAAGTATAAAACAGTCCTAAATCCATGGTTCCCTTTAAGTAGTGAGAAATTCTTTTCACTGCCTTTAAATGAGATTCCTTAAGATTGGATTGATATCTACCACATAAGTATACTGAAAACGTCAATTCTGGATGACTAGGTGTCAAGTATAGTAAGCTTCCTATCATACTTCTAAAATATGTTTGATCCACTGTTTTCCCAGCTTCATCAAGATCAAGTGTGTTTGAGGTACCAATAAGATTACTAATACTCTTAGTGTTGTCATATCCATACTTTTTAAGAAGATCTTTAATATACTTATGTTGAGATATATAGGTTCATTCCGGTTTTTGTGAAATTTTAAAACCTAGGAAAAATGTTAACTCACCCATCATACTCATTTCAAACTCAGATTTCATATAATCTAAAAAGGAATCAGTTAAAGTTTGCTGACTTGAACCAAATATAATGTCATCAACATATATTTGAACAATCAAAACATTTTTCTAATCTTTGATTATAAAAAAGGTTGGATCTGAATTTCCCTTAACATAATTATTTTTAAGTAAAGATCTTGTCATTCTATCATACAAATCTCGAGGGGCTTGTTTAAGTCCATACAAAGCATTGGTATGTTTAAAAACAAGATTAGAATATTTTGTGTCTTCAAAACCAGGAGGTTATTCTATATAAAATTCCTCTTGGACATAACCTTTAAGAAAATCACATTTCACATCCATTTGAAAAAGTTTAAAATTGAAGAATGCTACAAAGGCAATTAAGATACGAATAGATTCAATTCTAGATACTGGAGTATATGTTTCGTCATAGTCTATTCCTTCTTGTTGGTTATAGCCTTTAGTAACTAATCTAGCTTTATATCTTACTATGACTCCATTTTCACCACACTTATTTCTAAAGACCCACTTTCCTCTAATAACAGTAATTTACTTAGGTCCTTCAAATAAGGCCCAGACTTTATTCCTTTCGAATTCATTTAGCTCATCTTGCATAGATTTTATCCAATCATCATCACGTAAATCTTCATCAGTGATTTTTGGTTATAATTGGGAAAGAAATGCTAGATGTTCTACTTCATTCCGTAAGGAACTTCTAGTACTTATGGGTTGATTTACATCACCAATGATACTATCATTGGAATGATTCTCTAGAAACAACTGATTTGGGTTTTGTAAAACCTGTTCATCAATATAAGGTAGAAAATATTCTGGGTTAAATATTTCAGAACCATTTTCAAGAACATTTTCTTTATCAGAAGGATCTTCTATCAAAGGTTGATAATCAGTTTTTCAAAACACATCTGATGATGTAGGTTGGGGTTGTTTAAAAAAAAGGATTAGATTTATCAAATTTGACATGTACTATCTCTTCAATAGTACAAGTGGTTTTATTGAAAACTCTATAAGCCTTATAAGTTGTATAGTGGCCTATGAAAATTCCTTCATCAGATTTTGGTGCAAATTTATGCAATTTATCTTTAGTATTCAGAATGAATACTTTGAAACCAAAAACCTTGAAGTAGGAAAGTCTTGGTTTTATACCATTCCATAACTCTTAAGGAGTTTTATTAAGAAAAGTTTAAATCAAAACACGATTTATAGTATAACAATCAGTACTTACAACATCATCCCAAAAATGTCTAGCTATAGAATATTCACTCAACATGGTTCTAGTTATCTCTTGAAGAATTCTATTTCTTCTTTCAACTATACCATTTTTTTGAGGAGTTCTAGGTGCTGAAAAGTTGTGAGTAATTCCTTATCTACTACAAAAGGTTTCAAAATCATAATTTTGAAATTCTCCTCCATGATTACTATGAATAGTTTTCAATGGAAGGTTTTTCTCATTTTTAACTTGGGCTCTAAAACTTTTGAATTAAGAAAAATCTTCAGACTTATTTCCTATAAAATAGACCCACGTAAATCTAGTGTAATCATCAACTAGAACAAATACATAATACTTTCCTCCAATGCTTCCAGTTTGTGTTAGACCAAAAAGATCCATATGCACTAACTGTAATGCATCCGTAGTTGAGACTTCACCGATTGATTTAAAACTAGATTTATGTTACTTTCTATATTGAAAAGGATCAAAAACTTTTGAAGAATTGAATCTAAGCTTCGGTAGATCCTTAACTAATCTTTTCTTAGAAAGTTTCCATAAGTTCCTAAGGTTGCAGTGTCCTAACCTTCTATGCGATAACAAATAATGATCTTCCATTGCACTAAGACAAGGTAAGTCTTGGCACCTAAGGTCTTCTATGTTCAAAGTGTATACATTCTCTTGCCTATGGGCAGAGAGAATAAACTCTTCCTTGGAATTGTGTAATAGGCATTTCTCATTCCTAAAATTCACAAGGTATCCTTCATCACATAATTGACTTATGCTAATGAGGTTGTGCTTAAGGCCCTTAAAAAATAAAACATTTGAAATTAAAGTTTTTTCAAGAAGAAAAATATTACCTATACCAATAATTTCTCCCTGAGCATTATCTCCAAAAGTTACTTTCCTCCTTTCGTCTTGATAATCTTTTCAAAATAGTTTTTGTTACGAGTCATATGCTAGGAACATACACTATCCATGTACCATGTATTGTAGTTGGTATCTTTTCTATTTTCCTAAAAATAAGAAAAAGTTAGGTTTTCAGAATCCAGACTTTCTTGGATCCAGAAATCTCAGATAATAAAATTTTTGGCACCCACATCTTTTTATAAAAATAAGCTTTATGAAATCATAAAGACTGGGTTTTATTTAAGGAACAATTTTTTTCCTAGTTCCCACCATAATGACACATGGTAAATATTGGAGCACTATTAGGAACAAAATAATTGTTACTAAAAATTGGTTTAGAATGGGTATAACCAAATCCAGAATTGTTTCTTAAAGGTCATATTTGTGAATACATATTATCAAAATTTTCATTTCCTAAGGTAATGTTTGAAAAACACTTATTTAAGGAAAATAGTTCAGACTTGAGTTTGATAACCAAGTTTTTAAGTACAAAATCATTATATTTAGATCTAGAGCCAGTTTCTAAAACACTTTTCTTAGAAATTACTTTTCTAGATCTTTAGAAAGTTTATTCTTCTAAGAATTTACTTCCTCAAGATTTTTTGAAATACATACAAAATCAGAGTTTTTCTTATCAAGATATTTAGAAAGATCTGACATTTCCTTAGTAAGAATGGTATTCCTAGAATTTTCCCTATCAAGATTTTTCATGAGTTTTGAATTCTCAATCTCAAGAATTTTGGAAAACCTAGAAACTTCTTCGTAGGTAGGTAAAGAATTATCTTCATCAGAAGTATATTCTTCATCCGAAGAGTTATAATATTTATTATTCTTAGAATTTAAAGAAACATTGGTCAATGATTCAGCATTTTGTACCTTAGCCATTAATCAATGATTGTTAATAGGTAGTCTGGCTATTAGACCAAGATTCTTCTGTTCAGAAGATTCATAATCCGAAGATTCATCTAAAGAGACACCACCTGTCACGACCCGTCCACGGGCCCGTGCCGTCACTACCCCAAGCCCGCCTTCCATAGGCCAGGGGGGCTGGCGACTAGCACCAAGGCGTAAATCCTACTAAAAAGTGAAGGCATTGCCTTTGTAAAGTAAACAATCACATAGAGTACAAGTGGAAGAAGTAAACACCAAGTAAAAACTGAGTACGACAGCAAGTGAAAAAAGTAAAAAGGGGGCCGGAAATACAAGCCCAACTGTAAAGTACAACTCAAAAGGGAAAACAACAACTGAAAAGTAAAGCCGCTACGTCGAGCTGTCCACTGGAAATCCCACCTGAAGGGTGGGTATAGATAGCTCCTCTACTCCTCGGGTTCTGTCATCCGCTCCGAGTATGTTCCGCCCAGTGGTCCACCTCCAGGTACCGCCTCGTCATCATGTCCACCTCCGGGTACTACCTCGTCGAGAGATCCTCCTCTGAGTACCAAATCGCTCAACAAGCCTCGGCCTCGATTAGCGCTGTCCGTCGTCTGCATCCAACACAACGAAGTGCGGGCATAACCCGTGCAGGGGTGAGTATAACGATACTCAGTAGGGACCCCGAGACCCTCAAGGTCTCACTAAACCAACAAGGATAACCACAAGAAGATCTCAACAGATAACCTCTACTTAGATATATGCCCATACATATACCTAAGTTATCAAGTAACCCATCTCAAACATGAGTAAACACAAGGATTATGAAATCAACGGATAACCACTACCCAGGTATATGCCCATAGATATACCTAAGTTATCCAGTGACCCATCTCATTCATGAGGTAAACACAAAGGTCAAAAGTCTCAGCTCAAACCAGGATGTTCATTAACGAAACCGTAACTGCTGAAGAGTTCCATCTCTGGAGTGTACAGTGGTCCTGTCACGACTCTGAGGTACTACTCACTAACCTAAGACTGCTGAGGTACTCCTCCTGTTGAGTACCGCGGGCCTGCCACCTCACACAGTAGTGCTTTCCGCCGAGGTCTGCCACCCAACACAGTAGTGCTCCCCCCTCATAGCCTACAGAGGTACTCCTCCTGTCGAGTACCGTGGGTCTGCCACCTCACATAGTAGTTCTCCTCCGCTATGGGTCTGCCACCTCACAAAGTAGTGCTCCCCACTGGGCTACATAAGTCACTCCGAATCGAATCGGACAAGCAGTCTTCAGGTCTCTGCCGACTGCACGGTCTCCGTACTCCGTACGCTCGTCTCTGGGAGGGTCCGCTCCATGAGCTACAAGTTGATACTCCAAGTATCACAAAGTCCCACGATGAATTATCTCAAAGGACGGCCTCGTCATAGGGGTATCAACGCAATAGACGGCGCGTCAATCGGACGCCCGATCTGTGAGTTATTAGCGTTTTCGTCCCAGGGGCCCGGTTGGTTTCGTGAGCGAACCAAACCCAGCCGTATCTCAACTATACCCCTAACTCTCATAGGGTATACTCATAGGGACCGTTTCTCAACGAGATCACCAACGCCGCTGACGGTTCGTCAAACGGACGTTCTGTCAGAAAGGTATTAGCTTTTCCGCCCTAAGGGCCCAGTTGGATTTCGGTGCGATCCAACCCGTCCACTATCCATCTGCATCCAAATCTCAGGGGAGTATGACAAAAGTTCCGTATCGTCAATAGGAACGCAACGAGACAGACGGCACGCCAATCGGACGCCCGGTCTATGAGTTATTGGCTTTTTCGTTCCTGGGGCCCGGTTGGTTTCATGAGCAAACCAACCCGACCACACTCTGACGACATCCAAATCTCGAGCGGAGTATTCCAAAAGATCCGTCTCACTTAGAGGAATTCAACAAAGCTGACGGCATGTCAATCGGACGTTCGTAGCTCAAGATATGAGCATTTCCGCTCCGAGGGCCCGGTTGGCTTTGTGTACGAACCAACCCGGCCGAACCGAACGTTCTCCGAAACCTTGAGTGTAATATACCGAAATGACCGTCTCGATCCAAGGATCGCATTTCCGCTGACGGTTCGTCAATCGGAGGTCCGTATCTCAAGATATGAGCAAAAAACCAAAACCTGTCCGAAACCGGGGGGTCTGGGCCTGGACCAACCCGGCCCGACCCCCCTGGTCCGACCCAAACCGGGTCGACCCAACCCGGATCCAACCCGAACTAGGTCGCCCCGACCCGATACCGCTGGACCCGGCCCGGCCGGCGGCGCGGCCCGGTGCGGCGGCGCGGCCTGGGCGCCGCACGTGGGGGGTAAACCCCGCCCGGGTTTTGTGGATCTCGGCCGGCCTTAGACCGACCGTTTTCTTTCACATGCGGGACCCGCGGGTCCCGCCTCCTAAGAAACCGACGGCCGGCATGGCCGGCCGCCTTCCTCTCCTCCGCCGCGGCCCGATGGCCGCGGCTCTTCTGATCTCCGGCGGCCGGCGAGGCCGGCCTCCTCTGGCTGCTCTGCCGTGGCCGTAGGGCCGCGACCCTTCTTGTTCTCCGGCGGCCTGCGAGGCCGGCCGCCTCTGGCTGCTCCGCCGCGGCCGTATGGCCGCGGCTCTTCTTTATCCGCCGGCGGCCGGTATTCTGGCCACCCTTTCCAGCTCTGCCGCGGCTCAAGCCGCAGCCCTTGTTCGATTGGCACGGCGTGACGGCGCCGCGCCCCTCCGCCATGGCCCGACTCCAGGCGCGGTCTCTTCCGCCTTCAACGGCGCGACGCGACAGCGCCGTGTTTCTTTGTCCCGTCCCTTATCGGCCATAGTTTCTTCTTTTCCGCGGGGTGCAATGGCACCACGTTACCCCGTTCCAATCCGCAATAATTATAATCACTAAGGGAGGAAGGTCGGCCGTGTTTGTGTGGTCCGGCCTCCTCCCGTTAATCCGATAACAGGTGATTATTTTAAACAATTAAGAAAGCCAGAAAAAGATATTCGAGGATACCAATGAAACCCCTACAACCTCTTAAATAAAAAGAAGCATACAAATAAACTCAACCG
Source organism: Viscum album (assembly GCA_963277665.1). Lineage (NCBI taxonomy): Eukaryota > Viridiplantae > Streptophyta > Magnoliopsida > Santalales > Viscaceae > Viscum > Viscum album. The sequence continues at coordinate 385,636,848 of OY728167.1, read as the reverse complement.
GCAATTTAACATAAAACATTCACGGATCAACTTAATGATGAGTTGACCCGGTACTTTGTTTTAGAAGAACAACCAAGTGAGGAAATACCATTCTCAAAATAATCCCCTACCTTGATTTAAGAGATGACTAACTTCGGCGTCGCGAGAAGAGATGTCACCGAAGAAGACGTCGTCGGTGTCGCGGGTATGGCGTCGCGGTAGACGGTTCCCGAGAACGTGGCGTTCTTCGTCGATGTCTGATTGTTCTTCGCGTTCTTCGTCAAGAGGATGAAGAAACTCAAGACTTCTAAGCCTTTCTCCTAAGGCTCTCAAACAACTCAACCCAGCCAAATAAAATAAGTTCTCAACTTATTTTATTAACTTCACATGGCTTTTGAAATTCAATAGTTTGAAATTTAAAAATCCACACTTAACTTACTTAATTAATAACATAAGTTATTAATGTTTATGTTATCAAGAGTTAAAGGTGAGTTGAGAGGGGGTTTAAGAATATGAAGTGGTGGGGTTCGTGTGGGCCCCACCACCCTCATAACCTCTCTTGGGAAGTTGGGTAGTTACCCAACTTCCACCCAAATCCTTAAACCACTAAAAGAAAATAAAAAATTGTAGTTAATTTATAAATTAAACTTCCACAATTTTTATCATCTTCTCTCGTGAAAACGCAACTCCGGAAATGGCATTCCTAAGCAATTACCGGCGCTACGGTTCCATCGGTGCCCTCGGAATTCGATTCCGGGCACCGGTTCAAAAGTTAGAAAAACCCGCTCACTTGTTCACTGAACGTACCCAAGCCAAACTTTGGAAATTAATTCTGGGCACACCGGGCCTCGGAATCAGGCGCCGTCAGAAACCGCGCTCTTGTAAAATTCCGAAGAAAATTAAGAAAAAATTTTCCTTGACATTTTCGGGTCTTTACACCACCACTGGAAACCCAGGTGTCATTAGCTTTCAAAACTTTCTTAGCTTTAGCCTTGTAATACTTATTTCTATTTTTCTCTGAATGCTTTTCGTTCCTTTCTTTTCTCTTAAGCATAGGACAATCAGGTATTATATATCCAGATCTCTTTCATTCATAACATGTAACTTCAAAATCATTCTTATCTTTCCTATATTTCTTCTTATACTTGGAATGAAAATTCCTCTGTCCATTTATCTTGTTCATCCTTCGAGCAAGATTTTCTAACTCATTCTCTAAATATTCACATTCACTAGATTCAGATTGTATAAAAAATTTCTTAGAATTTGATCTAGAAAACCTTTCAAGAGTTTTGTATTTCATATGATTTTAAGTTGTAGTAAAAGCAGCGCTTCCATTACCATTTTTCTTCTTGATGTTATCAGCATCTCTCTTCATTCCTGTATCATGTTGAAGAAGAGTTCCAAAAAGTTCATCTAAAGAAATTTGAGTAACCTTTCTATTTTAATAAATGGTTGTTCTCTTTGAATCCCATTCATTTGGCATGATGTATATGATTTTATCAACCAGAGATTCATCATCAAGACCTTTTTCTCTCATAGATTGTAAACTGTTGACAATAGTCATAAATATTTGTTGTACTTTACATATGGGTTCTCCATAAGGAAAGAATAAACCATGATATTCAGCTCTGAGCATGGATCTTCTAGTATCAATAACTATGGATGTACCAAACTGTGTGACTTCTAATTTCTTCCAAATACAATTGGCTGCTTCACAAGATGATATCTGGCTATATATATTCCTTGTCATCAAACATAGCAAAGTATTGTGTACCTTGTAATTCAGTTGATAGTCATTGTTTTCTTGATTTGTAAAGGTACAAAGTTCCTTGTTATGTATTTTGTATCCTTCAATAAGCATAATGAAATTTTCAACACCAGTATTGATAACAAATGTCTTCATTCGATCTCTCCAGTATTCATAATCATTTCTATCGAAAATGGGTGGTCTAGACTGATTGAGATTATCTATGGATCCAACACTGATTCCTTCCATCTTAAAGAAAAAAATATTCCCACACAAACTTATTAGTAAAGAGAGTTTTTAAACAAGGAAAATATTCCTAATAAAGGTAAAAGATAGAATAGAAGTACTAGAAGAAAAAACTAAAATGACTTCAAACTTTATGAGTTTGAATAATCAATTCCGAGAAAAGAATGAGATGAATTCTCTTCTGAATCTAATTGTGAGATAAATTCAGATTCAACCAATCCTCTGATACCAATTTTAGGATTGAAATGAAGATGTAGATGCTTAATATACATGGGGGGTGAATTTTACACTTTAAAAATTCATTTGGAACGTTTAAGCTGGTCTTTTTTAACAAGGTTAAACAAGGTGAATTTACAAAACCACTAATTCTACACAACTTTCTTGACTCCGAAAATATGATTCCGAGAAAGTGAATTCGGAAATATGGTTCCAGAAAAATGAAACTTAATGAAAGATTACAATAAAGAAGATTCAACCTTAAAGTGTATAGAATCTAAAAAAATCAGAGTACACAAGTGTAAGGAAGTATAAGATATTTATAATCTCCTTAACATACAAAATGAAGCGGAAAAATAAACTTGTAATAAGAACAAGTAATAAACAGTAAATCTTTTAACTCAAAGAGAAGGGTATCTAACAACCTTGGATAAAAGTACCTTGATTTATACTTTCAAGAAAGTTCGTCTTACCCACACCAAGGTAAGCCCTCGATACGAAGATCAGAGTCTGTCTTGCTATCCTCGCAATCCCTCAACATCAAGGTATTTGGAACCTCTATCTTCCTCAGCAAGGAAGCCCTCGAATTTCAAGGTAGTCGGCACCTCTGTCTTCCTATCCCTAGAAGCCCTCGAATGTAATCACAAACATTCGGAGTCACACAAAGCAAATCTGAAGGAGCAGTTCAGTATTCCCAAAGAAAAAAAAGTCTCTCTCTAGAAATCACTTCAACAGCATGTGGTCTCTAGAGTCACTTAAAAGTTATGAGTTCTTTCAAATGAGCTCCTATTTATAGGCATGGATTCAATGGTCGGCTCCCTCCTCCAATGGTCATGTTTTTCCTTGAATTTCAAAGGGACCTATACATGTGTCACTCAACCAACGATTAGTTTGTAACAGAAAACACGACATCGTTTTATAATTAAAACAAGTGTAAGAATAACCAAATTCAAGTATTCAGAGTGTAAGTAAAACAATGTTTGGAGTCAAACCAAAAATGAATTCAGAGTCTATAATACAAGAGTATTCAGATTATGTTTTCTAGGAATTCAAAATTAGAATTTTCAATTAGAAATTGTAATTAGAATTCTTCATTAGAATTCATAATAGGAATTCATAATCAGAATTCATCATCAGAATTCGAAATGAGAATTTGTAATCAGAATTCATCATCAAAATTCGTAATGAGAATTCATAATCAGAATTCTTCATCAGAATTCATAATGAGTATTCGTAATCAAAATTTTTCATCAGAATTCATAATGAGAATTCGTAATCAGAATTATTCATTAGAATTCGTAATGAGAATTCGTAGTCAGAATCCTTCATCAGAATTCGTAATAAGAATTTGTAATCAGAATTATTTATAAAAATTCGTAATGATAATTCGTAATGAGAATTCATAATCAGAATTCGTAATGGAACTTTATAAAAGTTCATACTCAGAATTCGTAGTAGAACTTTATTAGAGTTTGTAACCAGAATTCAGAGTGGTACTTTATAAAAGTTCGTATTCAGAATTCATATCCTAAAAACAGAATGATTTACATCTATGTATCATATGATTTCGAGGTTTTGATTACAAAACGAAATTTACCCATAATCAAAATATATGATAAGATCAATATAAACCGGGTAAGGGTAAATTTCCTTGGGATATGAAATTTTCCTTATGAATGTAAATCATAGGATAAAATGAATTTTTCCTTGAGATAAGGTGTTTGTGATTTTTAAAACAATAATGGATGGTGAAGTCATAAGGATACCTTAGTTACTTAACAATCTCCCCAAATCATGAAGGAATGGAAAAGTCATAAGGAAAACCTTATTGACTCAACATATATCATCTCGATGAGTAGTTTAGTCTTGAATCTCTTCCTTGTTGTAAAGTTACTCTTGCAGTTGACTATCATTTGATGGAGGTAGGTATTTGCGCTCCTCCACCTTGAGTTCGGCCTCTACTTCTTTGATACCTTCAGTGGAAATCGGGGGCACGTATTTCTTGAATTTGAATTGTTGCAAGTCAATTTGGAGTTCTTCAATCATGCTCACCAAAAGTTGTGGTGAAATTCATGTCTCTTAGCCTTCTTGAAACTGTTTGAACATTATCATAAGAGAGTCAGCACTTTGTTGGAGTTCCTACTCGGTATAATATATTTCATGTTCTTGCACCTGTGAGTAATCGTTCCTTGAGTTGAAAAGACGGTCGTTTGTAAACATTATGGGAAAATATTTATTCTTATTTTTTTAATAAATAAAACAAAAAAAATGTGAATTTTGAAAATTTGATCCAAATAACTACTTATCTCCCCAGAAACGACACCAGTTTTTTTGCACGCCTATCATAGGGCATGAAAAAAGAAAATTTATATTCTTAATGTAGCACAATGGCTGACCAGGGTCATCTCACTTGAGGAGCATCATAGTTGGTTTAATCACTAATTCTAATTCAATTAATATATATATTTTTTTAATATTTATTTAAAATTATGTTTTTAAAGGTTTTGTAAAACACGCAATTAAAATATTAAAATGAAGAAATCAATTCTAGATGCAAACATAATGAAATAAGGGAAGAATGTCTTGGTCCTTGGGTTGGATAACACGAGTTAATTTCTTATTTATTTATTGTTAAATTAAATTTGATAATTCATTTTATGAAACCTAGTTAATGAATTAATTTTCTTTGATTTAATGAGTGTGTGATTTTAGTATGCCTCTGGCACACCAAACCACACGTCCTCCAATAGTCAACCAAGATAATATCTCAACCGAGAATGCTATTCCAAAAAAATACAGCTCCACCGTATGAAATTTATTCCAATATGGAAACCCAAAATCCACCGTATGAAGGGTTTTCCTAAGATAAGGGAGGGAAAGAGAATTAATCAATGAAAAGAAATGGATTTGAAAATAGTGTTTTGGTGGACGACCGCTGCACCCGTGCAATATTCTGCCTCCACCACAAATAGATTTGAAACATTTTTAATTGAAGTGAAATAATGAAGAACACTATAGAAACCTCCCCCGAGTCCATGCCTTGAGTTAGTCACTTTCCAGGGCGAATTGCATAGAGATCATGATGGAAAGATGGAAGAGAGAGAATGAGAATTAGAGTTGGAAGAGAAAAGGGGTGGAAGAAGAAAGGAGAACACTTTAATATAAAAAATACTGACGCATTACATGATAAAATAAAATTAAAAATAAAAATAAAATAATGAAATAATAAATTCTAAATGGACCTTGGCCTCCTCTCCTCGGTGCCCCGTATGGTGTAGGGATGTGAAGGAATGATTTTAGAGGTTGGAGATCCTCTCCTTTTATAGACAGAATCAGTCATCCACAAGTTGTGATGTTGTTGACCCATTAATTGGACTATTCACACATAGACCCTTCATAAAAGTTGTTCAGAAATATGTTGGAAATTCACCCTCTAATTTTTTGCTCATTTGGACGCACTTTGTATGCATTATGATTTTTTCATTGGATGTTTCTTTTTCTGGACGAAGGTTACAGGATGCTTCCTCTAAAATTATAACATCAAATGGCACCCTTAATGACTTAAAAACTCCCTAATTTTTTTAGAGTCTCCCCTATATGTCCTAGTTCTATAACATAAAAAATCACCTTCATTGAAGGTGAGTAGGTAGAGATTTAGTTCCATTACTGTGGTGAGGTCCATGTTGTCTGCCCAGAAAAATATTCAACATCAGTGATTTTTTAATGCCACTAGATGGAAGAATCAGCCGCTGGTCCAAAAGAAAACTTTGAATTAAATAAAATATAGATTATAAAAAAATCACTAAATTTTGAGTTATATTTTTTAAAAAATGACTAAAATAAACTTGATGTAAAAATTTGTCAAAAAACCATAATTAAGCACCTTTCAGAATTTAGCTCATTTACATTATAGAATCCAAATTTCCCATTATTTTAATAAAAATATTAAATACATGGGTTTTATCATTTAAAAATATCAATAATTCATTATTATTGGATTAAAAATATTCACGTAAATTTGTTCTGTCATGGTGGTAGGGAGCGGTGACATGAGATGTAGAAGTGGTGTGGATAGTGGCAGTGGAACAGTGGAACCCGAGTTGGAAGAAACAGTGGCAATGGAATGATGGGAAGAAGTGGAGAAAGCAGAACTGTGGAACTTTCAACAGAAAAAATAAACACCAATAAAATAAATTACAAATCAATAAATTAATTAAATTAAAACAATCAACTAAAATTACAAAATAAAGAAAAAATTAAACTTATTATTTTAAAATTGTTAAAAACAAAATAATATTTAAAAGAAATTAATCAATAAAGAATTATTTAAATTATAAAGTGTTTATAAACAAATTAATTTAAAACAATTAACAATATTTAATGTCTATTGCTTAAATAAATTAACCAATTAATTAAATAATTAATTAATTAAATTAAAGAATTAAAATAAAAATATTAATTGAATAGAACTAAATTATTAAAAATAATTTAATTATTTAAGGACTAAAAAGTAAAGAAAATTGTTTATTTTGAATTAAAAATAATTAATTAATTAAATTAAGGAATTAATTAACTATTTATTTAAAAAAATCAAAAGAAATGAAATACCAAAGCGGCTCTACCATGGATTGGGATCCATGACACCGAAATTTATTAATTAAAAAGTAAAGGTACAAAAAATGAGGAAGAAATGTTCAAGAGGTGACAACACCACAGCAAAAGGAGTACAAAATGCGCAGCATATACAGTAATTCTCACCTCTTCCGAGGCTGGACCCGACCAAGATTTCCACCTCAAGGCACTGAATGATGCCCTCTTCGCCATTGAATTGGCTGCAAATATGATTCCTCATCTTCTGTCTCTTCCCCTTGATTTGAATCCATTTATTTTGAAACCTACCTTTGGTCATCCTGAACAGCCTGTTCAACCTAGACCGCCACCTCCTACAAAAACTGACAACTTCTTTATCATCAGCCTGTTGTGGTACACTCTGGACATTATCCATCTACTATTTCCCTATACCTTGAATTTCATCTTAAAGAGCCTCTTGTATGGTGGGTACATCTTTAGTGGATACATTATCAACACCTTTATCAGGGGTCAATATCTTTATTAGAACCTTTCCAACAGTATAATGCAGAAAATGACCATGTTTTCTATTACTAAAACCTGCACTCTCAAGACCCTCAAGATTGAGCAAGTCAAATTCAGGTGTGTTAATAGAGTCTAACATAGAAATAAAATTAAAACCAGCTTTTTTCCAGCCCTAGTGATAGTTTTGTTGAGGTTTGCAGTGAGATATCCTTGGAATCCCCATAAAATTTATGCAACTGGGAGGCTGAATCAGCATATACATCAGCTTGTAAATCAGGTTGTGCATTAATCTAGATGGAATTCGGCACCTCATCATGAAGAAGATGATCTACACCATCCTGAGCAGTATGGTCAGAGGGCCCAATCTGGGAGCCTATTTTTGAAAAATCTGGAACAGCAGGCTCTGAAAACCCTGTAGTGGTCCCAATGATCACAAGTGAAATCCCAACATCCTTGGCCACTGGCACCCCTTCAGTCCGATCAACAGAGGGATCTCGCAACTTTCTAGATATCACCAGCTCAAATCCATCAGCATCAAGTTGTTTTAACTTGCCTTACTACTATCAGATTCCACCACTATTTGACCCATCTCAATATTAAACTTTTCTTGAATAAATGCCTCTCGGCCAGAATCATTGTCAGCCAATTCGGCCCAGGATTTTCTTGAATCAGCTGGTCCCCTATCATAATCATCAGAAATGATCAGGAAGCATCACCACAACTAACCACAACATTAACGTGTTGTGGTTGGAATGCCGGATCCCCACCAACAGGGCCCTCATTTAATCCTTTCATGAGTCCTCAACAAAGGAGGAAGTATCCTTCTTCCTGAATACCTTATTCCCAGTCTTTCCAGTACCTATTTGATCCCTCTTACACTGATCGTCAGAGTGCCCAAGTGATTTACATAGAACACAGCTGACATTCCTTCTGCATTGATCACGTGAGTGACCAATGCAAAGACAAGATTCATAAAAATTAGGTAGCTATTCTTACTGGATTGATAGTTCAATCTTAAAAGCACCAGCCACAAGAAACACAATATCAATCAACTTATGAGCTAGATCAAACTCAACTAGCACACGTTCAAAGTGACCAAACCCATAGAGTTCAGTTTCTTTGTCAACCTTAATAGGAGACCCTACAGTAGAAGAGACTTCCCACAGAATTTACAGATGCCAGAAGAACCAAATAAGGCCCCTAATTCTAATCCATGTTTGGAAAATATTAATGAAAATTATCCATGTTAGATATCATTGGAAAAATGGGTCTACTAGACAATGAGGGTTTAGTCTTAAGGTCCATGATTTTCAATGGACCTTTCTGCCTATATTAATAATAAATAAAATAGGGATTTGATGGCAAGGTTATCCCTTTTTGGGCTATAACCTACCTAACCTACCCAATGGGTTTGTGTGTGTGTGTGTTTCAGTGAAATTGTACCCCCATATTCCTAGTATATATAATATTTTATGTTATAATGTTACCATATTTAATGTTAACAATAATTATAATATTTCATGAATTATTGTAACAACTACGCTCCAGTGTTACAATTAAAATAATAAGTTTTCATGTTGAATATTATAATATTTGCTGACAGTTGCATTTGTTATAGTTAAATTTATAACAATAATTAAATATAAATAAGTAATATTAGAATAATTGATAGTGATTTCAAATATTTAACAAGAATATATGTGTATTGTTGGGTATAATCACACCGACATTAATCCACTAGATCCCATTAGAACTCTGCAGTAAAGTGTCCTTGGGCGAGATTATAACCAGGATTGGTGACCATCTAGGAAGTACTCATGTTTCACCATTTTTTATGTATATTTAAAATTTCATTCCAGTATAATGAATATAATTATGGTATTATATGAAATCATTTGTATCGAATATATTATTTCTTGATTATATGTTATTTTACTAATAATTATAATATTTCACTTTATAATGTTATAATATATCATGTTAACGATGATTATAATATTTCATGTTCTATTATAAAAACTATGATTTAGTGTTATAATATAAATAATATTTTTTTATGTTGAATAAATATAATATTTCTCGATAATAACATTATTGATTTTCATAATATTTATGTTTCATAGGATACCTCCTGGGAAGTTCTCATGTTTCACCCTTTTCTATATTTTTAATTATGTTTTCCCATATTTTTTATATTTAAAAAAATAATTGCATGTATGTATAACAATAATAATTTTAATATTTTACTTAATCATTTTAAATGAATATTATATTTCATATTTACATGGAATTTTGGTAATAATTATCATATTTCATGTCATTATGTTACCATATTTTATATTGACAATAATTATAATGTTTCATGATGTATTATAAAAACTAAGGTTTAGTGTTCAAATAAAAATAATAATTTTTCATTGTGAATAAATATAGTATTGGATGATAATTTCATTAGTTAAAGTTATATTTATAACAATAATTAAATAATAATATGTAATATTAGAATAATTGATATTACTTTCAAATATTTAATATGAATGTTTGTGTATTGTTCGGTGTGATCACACCTTCATCAATGCATGAGATCCCATTAGAACTCTCTAGTTAAGGGTTCTTTGGAAAGATTAGTACTAGGATGGGTGACCTCCTAGTAAGTACTCATGTTGCACCTTTTTTTATATATTTTAAATTTCATGAAAGTTTAATAAATATTATTATCATATTGTACATAAAATTTTGTATTGAGTATGATATTTCATAATTGGAGGTCATTTTAGTAAAATTAAAATATTTCATGTTATATTTTTTTTTGAAAAGTTAGGTTGGAAGCCTCTTTTTATTATGAAATTAAAGACCTATTTTTTATCTGGGTAGACAAAGACCACTTATGTAGCCTATGCATCCAAGACCAAGTTGCCCATGAACATGGCCCGAAGGCCCAGTGCAACGTCATGTCTCCATCATTCTACCTGCATCACAAGGCATGTTTCAAGCCTTCTTCATTGTCTTTCTACATCATGCATGTGTCACCACCTAAGGCGAAAATCCCCCAAGGTGCTTCCTCGGATTCGAACCATGGTCTTTTGGATGCAGAATTATTGTTTAGTGTTTTAACATAAATAATATTTTTTCATATTGAATAGTTATTATATTTATCGATAATCAAAGTATTGAGTCTCATAATGTGAATGTTGCATGGGTGACCTCTTTGTAAGTGCTTGTGTTTCAATATTTTCAATATTTTTCATTTTATTTTCTTATATTTTTTACATTTAAAAAATAATAATTGCATGTAATAATAATAATAATAATAATAATAATGATATTTCAAGTAAAAATTTTAAATGAATATAATATTTCATGCTTACATATAATTTTAGTAATAATTATAATATTTCATGACATAGTGTTACCATATTTCATGTTAATAATAATTACAATATTTCAAGATGTACTGTAACAACTACGATCTTTTTGGGGTTGAAGCCTCTTTTTATTATCAAATTAAAGACCACTTTTTTATCTTGGTAAAGGGAGACCAATTACATAGGCCTTGTTCCCTAGGCCAAGTGTCCCATGAACATGGCTTGAAGGCCCAATGCAGTGTGATTTCTCCATCATTCTACATGCATCATAAGGCATGTGTCATTATTGAGTCCCCATCTTCCTGCATCATGCCAACATCACCACCTCCAGTGAAAATCCCCCCAAGGGGCTTTCCCTGATTAAAACCTTGGTATTTTCAATTCATCATTATGGTTTAGTGTTATAAGAGAAATAAATTTTTTGTCATGTTGAATATTTATAATATCAATTGATAATCAAATTATTGAATCTCATAATATGAATGTATCATGGGTGACCTCTTGGGAAGTGCTCATGTTTCATACTTTTCTATATTTTTCATTGTATTTTCACAGATTTTTTACACTTTATAATACAAATAATTTCATCTCAGTAAAATAATAATAATTATGATATTGTATGTAAATTTTTTAAATGAATATAATATTTCATGTTTACATAGAATTTCAGTAATAATTATAATATTTCATGTTATAATGTTACCATATTTCATTTTAACAATAATTATAATATTTCAAGATGTATTGTAACAACTAAGATTTAGTGTTGTAATAGAAATAATAAATTTTCATGTTAAGTAATTATAATATTGCATAATAATTACATTAGTTGATGTTATGTTTTCAACAAAAGTTAAATAGAAATTTGTAATATTAGATTCATTGATAGTACTTTAAAATATTTTAGAAGAATGTCTCTATATGTTTAGGTGTGATCACACCAGAATTAATGCACCAGATCCCACTAGAAATCTGCTATTAATTACTCTTGGGTGAGAGTAGTACTAGAATGGTTGACCTCCTGGGAAGTACTCATTTTTCACCCATTTTTGTGTATACTTAAAACTTCATTTAAGTATAATTAGTCATATTATGATATTGTATGTATAATTTTGTATTGAATATAATATTTCATGATTATAGGGAATTTTATTAATAATTATAATATTTCATGTTATAATATTACAATATTTCTTATTAACAATGATTATAACATTGAATGTTATATTGTAACAACTAAAATTTATTTTTATAACAGAAATAATATATTTTTCATGTTGAATAATTATAATATTTCATAATAATCTCATTATTTAATTTCACAATAGTAATGATGAATGGGTGACATCCTGGTAAGTGCTCATGTTTCAATTTTTTTTTATTTTTCATTGTATTTTCCCAAATTTTTTATATTTTCAAAAATAAAGAATTTCATGTAATTATAAAAATAATAATTATGATTTTGTATGTAAAATTTTTAAATGAATATAATATTTAATGTTTTTATATAATTTTATTAATAATTCTAATATTTCTTGTCATAATGTTACCATATTTTATGTGAATAATAATTATAATATTTCATGATGTAATGTAACAATACAAATTTAATGTTATAATATATATAATTATTTTTCATGTTGAATAATTATAATGTTGGATGATAATTGTATTATTTAAATTTATATTTATAACAATAATTAAATAGAAATATGTAATTTTAGAATCACTGATAGTACATTCAAATATTTTACAAGAATGTCAGTGTATTTTTGGGTGAAATCATAGTAGAATTAATGCATGAGGTCCCATTATAACTATGTAGTTAAGCGTTCTAGGGAAAGAGTAGTAATATGATGTGTGACCTCTTGGGAATTACTCATGTTTAACCCTTTTTGAGTATGCATTTCAAATTTCATGCCCTTATGACAAATATTATTATGATATTGTAGGTTAAATTTTGTATTAAATATAATATTTCATGATTATAGTTCATTTTTGGAATAATTATAATATTTCATGTTATAATATGACAATATTTCATGTTAACATTGATTATAATATTTCATGTTATACTGTGACAAATACGGTTTAGTGTTATAATAGAAATAATATTTTTTCATGATGAATAATTAGAATATGTCTTGATAATCAAATTATTGAATTTTGTAACATGAATATTGCATGGGTGGCCTCTGGGAAAGTTCTTAAGCTTCACCCTTTTCGGTATTTTTCATTGTATTTTACCAAATGTTTTAGATTTTAAGAAACAAATAACTTCATATAATTATGAGAGTTATAATTTTGATTTTGTTTGTAAAATTTTTAAATCTATACAATATTTCATGTTTAAATAGAATTTTCTTTATAATTATTATATTTCATGTCATAATTTTACCATATTTCATGTTAAAATTATTTATAATTTTTAATGATGTATTATAATAACTACGTACATTTTAGAGTATTAATAGAAATATGTTTTTTCATGTAGAATAATTATAATATTGGATGATAATTTCATTAGTTAAAGTTATATTTATAACAAAAATTAAATAGAAGTATGTAATATTAGAATCATTAATTGAAATTTAAAATATTTAACAAGAATGCCTATGTATTTTTGGGTGCGATCATACTATCACTAATGCCCCAGATCCCATTAGAACTCAATAGTTACGCATGCTTGGGAGAGAGTAGTACCAGCATGGGTGACCTCCTGGAAGGTAGTCTTGTTTCAACCTTTTGGTGTATATTTCAAATTTCATGCCACTATAATAAAGATTATTTTGATATTGTATATAAAATATTGTACTGAATATAATATTTCCTGATTACATGTAATTTTATAATTAATTATAATATTTCATATTATAATGTTACAATATTTCTTATTAATAATTATTATAATATTTCATGTTATATTGTAACAACTACAGATTAGTGTTATAAAAAATAATATTTTTTCATGTTGAATAAGTTTAACATTTATCGATAGTCGCATTATTTAATTCCATTTTATGAATGCAGCATGGGTCACCTCTTGGGATGTGCTTTTGCTTCACCCTTTTCTTGTTTCATTGTATTTTCCTGGATTTTTTACATTTAAAAAATGAATTACATATAAGTAGTAAAATTTTTAAATGAATATAATATTTCATGTTTACACAGAATTTTTGTTATAATTATAATATTTCATGTCACAATGTTAACATATTTCATGTAAAAAATTATTATAATATTTCATGACGTATTGTAAGAACAAAATTTTAGTGTTATAATAGAAATAATAATTTTTCTTGTTGAATAATTATAACATCGGCTGAAAATTACATTAGTTAAACTTATATTTATAAAAAATTGAATATAAATATGAAATATTATAATCATTGATTGTACTTTAAAAAATTTAACAAGAATGTCTATATATTACTGGGTGAAATCACTCTAGCATTAATGAACAACGTCCCATTAAAACTCTACAGTTAAGCATGCTAGGGAGAGAGTAATACAAGGATGGGTGACCAAGAATTACTAATGTTGTACCATTTTTTCATATATTTAAAATTTCATTCTAGTATAATCAGGATTATTATTGTTTTGGTCCCCCTTCTTCCCTTAAAAGGGGGTTTTATTATAATAAAAAAATTGAAGGACTTCGGGTTGTTGGATGGATGGATTATTTTTATTCTATACGTAAAAATCTTTATTGAATATAATATTTCATGAATACATGGAATTTTAGTAATAATTATAATATTTCATGTTATCATGTTACAATATTTCATGTTAACAATGGTTATAATATTTCATTTTATATTTTAACAACTATGGTTTAGTTTAATAACAGAAATTATATTTTTTCATGTTAAATAATTATACTATTTATCAATAACCAAATTTTTGAATTTCATAATATGAATGTTGTATGGGTGACCTCCCAGGAAGTCCTCTTATTTCACCCTCTTCTATATTTTTCATTCTATTTTCCCAGATTTTTTACGTTTTAAAATCAAAGATTGTCTATATAAAAATAATAATTACTATTTTGTTCAAAAAACATTTAAATGAATTTGATATTTCATGTTTACATAGAATTTTAGTAATGATTATAATATTTGATGTCATAATGTTATTATATTATGTTTTATCAATAATTACAATATTTCATAATGTATTGTAAAAATTACAGTTTATGTTTGTAATATAAATAATAATTTTTCATGTTGGATAATTATAACATTGGTTAATAATTTTATTATTTAATGTTATATTTATTAAAATAATAAATACTAATATGTAATATTAGAATCATTGATAAATGATTCAAATATTTTACAAGAATGTTTGTCTATTGTTTGATGCCATTAGACCATAATTTATACACCATATCCTATTAGAACACTGCAGTTAAGTGTTCTTGAGAGATAATAGTACTAGGATGGATGATCTCCTGGGATGTACTCATGTTGCACCCATTTTTTATGTATATTTCAAATTTCATGACTGTATAATAATGATTATTATGATATTATATGTAACATTTTGTATTGAATGTAATATTTCATGATTACATGGGGATGTGGTGCATGACCAATGTCAACTTACAACAGCGTGGTGTTCGGTTGCACAGAGGTGCCCCTGCTCGACGATGGGGTTGGTGATAATGTTTGATAGGAAAAAAATGGCATGTTTTAGACATTCAGAACGTGGTCGACATCTGTCGACATGATGTGGAGCCCCCACCCAACAATGTTGGAGGGGGTGACTGAAAGGGGTAAAACATACATCAACCATTATAAGATACATACATACATACATATATACATACATACATACATACATACATACATATTTATATAAATGGATTAGTCTAGTCTATCCATAGGGGGCTTATGGGTATGGTTATGACTCTCGAGTGTGTGTGTGTGTTTTATTGTAACTGTATCCCTAAAACCTACCATAAAATAAAATATGAATGTTACATGCATAACCGCCTGGGAAGTGCTTATGTTTCACCCCTTTCTGTATTTTTCATTTCATTGTGCCTGATTTTTTATATTTTAAAAAACAAAAATTTGTATGTAAGTACAAAAAAAATAATTATGATATTGTACGTACACTTCTTAAATGAAAATATTATTTCACGTTTACATAGAATTCTAGTAAAAATTATAATATTTTATGTCATAATGTTATCATATTTCATGTTAATAATAATTAAAATATTTCTTCGTGTATTTTAACAACTAAGATTTATTATTATAATAGAAACAATACTTTTTCATGTTGAATAATTATAATATTGGTGGATAATTGCATTACCTGAAGTTATATTTATAATAAAATTAAATAGAAACATGTAATTTTAAAATAATTGATCATAATTTCCAATATTTACCAAGAATTTCTGTGTTTTATGGAGCGATAACACCACTATTAATGCACCAGATTCCAATATAACTCTACATTTAAGTGTTCTTGGGAAATAGTATTACTAGGATGGTTCCACCTGGGAAGTACTCGTGTTAAACCATTTTTGTGTATATTTCAAATTTCATGCCTATATAATAATGATTATTATGATATTTTATGTAAAAAATTGTATCAAAAATAATATTTCATGATTATAAGGCATTTTAGGAATAATTATAATATTGCATGTAATAATGTTACAATATATCATGTTAACAATGATTATAATATTGCATTTTATATCATAACAACTACGATTAAGTCTTATGACGGAAATGATATATTTCCATGTTCAATAATTAAAATATTTATAAGTAATCATATTATTGAATTTCATTATATAAATGGTGCATGGGTGACCTCCTGGAAAGTGCTCATGTTTCACCATTTTTAGTAATTTTCATTTTATTTTCCTAGATTTTTTACTTTAAAAAATAATTACATGTAATTATAAAAATAATAATTTTGATATTTTTCATAAACTTTTTAAATATATATACTATTTTTTGATTTTATGGAATTTTAGTAATAATTAAAATATTTCATGTAATAATGTTACCATATTTCATGTTAAAAATAATTATAATATTTCATGACATATTGTAACAGCTCAGGTTTATTGTTATAATATAAATTATAAATTCTCATGATGAATAATTACAATATTGGATGATAATTTCATTATATAAAGTTATATTTATAAAATAAATTAAATAGAAATATGTTATATTATAATCATTGATAGTACTTTAAAATATTTTACTACAATGTTTGTGAATTGTTGGGTGTGATCACACCAACATTAATACACCCAATCCCATTTGAACTCTAAAGATAAACATTCTTGAGAGAGAGTAGTACTAGGATTGGTGACCTCTTAGGAAGAACTCATGTTGCACATTTTTTTGTGTATATTTCAGATTTCATGCCAGTATAAAAATGATAATTATGATATGGTACCGAAAATTTTTTATTGAATATTATATTTCTGGATTACTTGTCATTTTAGAAATAATTGTAATATCTCCTATTATAATGTTAAAATATTTCATGTTAACAATGATTATAATATGCACTTGGGGTCTGGACTAGTGTTAAATGCACCCTGTAATACTGTATTGATACCAGGATCAATTCATGGTGTCCCCAACATGTGGTGGTTTCTTATGGTGTGAAAGGACTTACATGATTAGGTCATGGGTGAGTAGGATCTAGTCTCGATGGTTTCATCATAGGGTGTGGCACACGATCTGATGATGGTTGGGGCTCGGTGGACTCGGCAGTAAGAACCCGGTTTTTCACTCAGGATAAATCCTTTAAAATTTCAGTCTAAATCTTTACTTTGGACTTAATATGGATGTATAATGAGTTAGTTAATGTTTTGAGGGTGTTTGGGGCTTTTTCGGAGCCCATCTTTCTGGAGGAAAGAGACTCTGGGCACAGTTTAGAGTAAACTGTACATGATTTCTGCACAGTTTTCCAAACCGTGCAGAAGGTGTTTTTTTATGACAGTAGAACCTCACATTGTTGGTACACGACCGTGTAGAAAAACCATGCGAATGCCCCTTTTTCCCAGGTAACCATGCATGGGTGGCCTACATTTTGATCAAACCGTGTGGATGAAGACTTTTTGGGTAGAACTGTGTTGCACGGTTTGCGCACGGTTTGACAAACCATGCGAAAAAACCATGTGTAGGGTAAAAACCTATGTAAAATGTCCAAAAACCCCTTAATGATCTATTAATCCAACCCATTCCTCCCTAATCTGAGTTTATGCATCATTGACCTCATTCTTTCTCATTTTAGAGATTTTTGAATGCCAAAGATAGGGATCAAGAGATCTACATCACCCGAAATCTGATCGAGCTTCTATTCATCACGTCGGATGCACAACGGTAAGTAATCGAGTCATATTTATCTTTTCTTCTTCTATTTCACTCTTGACCAAGATATCTCCATGTGATAATTTTTTTACCTTTTCTTATATCTACTCCGATCTGAGGAAATTCAAGGTCTGATATCGGAAGAGAATACTTGTACAACCCTATGGTGGGTGTTCTATAACTCATCCCTAAACTTCATTGTTTTTTGGAATGTTTGTGTGGGGCCCACCAATTTCATTGTAAACCATTTCTTAAATTAACATTCCATGATTATACTCGTTAGAATCATATGGTTATTCTCTTTCCAAATATGTGGTTAGTTGTTAGAGGTTTCACCCACAACTCAATCCACCTCATGTCAAAGGTTATTCCATAATTGGGTTTTTAGTGTTTTGGCATATTTGAGCTACCGTTCGGGTGTTCCTTTACTTGACCTTTATAATTTTGAGTCTTCTTATTATAAATGGATTGTTATTACTGAGAATTGCATAATGGAATGTACCATGTATGCGCACCACTTGACCGACCTAATGTAAGTGCGTCCAAATGGTTATTAAAAGTGAAATGGGAAATGTGAAATGGAAAGTATGCTAAGTATAGAACATGGAATTATTAAAATAAATTGAATAAAGGTTACATGTCTGTAGCACCCATTTCCATGTTGATGTAAGGTAGCTGAGTGAACCTCAATAATTGAATATGGCCAAATGGATAACTAAGACTTTATTAAATGGTTGCAATGCTACTTGGCCTATCCACACTAATGGATGAAAAGTCTTGGATAAATGAACAAATGATTTCAACACTAATTGAACTTTTCACACTAATGGAAGGAAAGACTTGACCCTAATGAATTCCTACATGATTACAATATCAAATAGGAATGAACTGACTTGAGCTCTCCTTGGATTCTGAGAAGAGAATACCTTGGGTCTTGGGAACCCCATTCTGATTCAAGGAGATAGTTTGATTGGGTTGATACCCACCTGGACTCTGGTTCTTGTCTACTCCAGGAATTCCTCGTATACTACTGTAGGGTCCCTTTCATTATTACAGTATACCTCGGATACAATCCTTGGATCTATCATTGACTGGTAGGTGTTATGGTCAATTCCAATCAAGCCCTGTCTTTTCTTAGCACCATTTTACCTTGGTCAATTACCTTGGACTTGGTAGGTGCCTTATTGTGGATTTCCTTGGATTACGCTCCTTGGATTGCACTCTTACCCATTATCTATACTCATATAATATTGAGTTAGCTTTCTGTGAGTTTACGTTACCCTGGGTTTTACCCTGGAACTCCCTCATTGGATATCATTTTCTGGTTTCCTTGTTACGTCTTGGGACCTTCACTACTTATACTATCATGAGGTGATGTCAGTGTTGGACATGCCTCACGTGACCTATTAACATTAAATGGCAGTTGTTTAAATAATGATCTAGTTACGTGTTCAGACACCAGCTGATGGATGAAGCAGGTACTTGGTTATTTAGTTATATTGCACTTCATTCTTTACTTTATATATTCATGCATGCACACTACTAAATTCCATTACAATGGTTGAATGTTATAGACACTATTGGTGGCGGCCCACTGATATTTATCTCACACCCTCTCGGGGCACCGTTTGGTACCCGAAGTAGATTACATGGTTGTAGGTATTGACAAAGGGAAGCATACATCTTCCAATACTTGATTGTGTGCTAATGGAATGTAGCCTGATAGAAGATGACCGAGTAGATCTTGGGATGCTTGGAGTAGACTTGTTTTCCTTTACCCCATGGAACATGTTATCCCTATTATCTAATATCCATGATTTCTAGTTTTCTAGTGACATGACATTACATCATCACTATTTCAGTTGATACAATTATTATTATTCTTATTTATCTATTACATTAGTTTTCTTCCACTATTTATTTATATTATTCTGTTGTTTACTATTCCATTATATTCCTTCCACTGTGCTACACCCTGCTAATGAGGGCATAGTCTTCCCATGGACACACCCTAGTCCCTTGCTACTAGTCGGAAACCACTGGCATTCAGAAAGATGTGCATGAGGCTATGTGGCCCACTGGGATCTGGGAACCCATTAAGTGGAATCTGGGTCTGAGTCATCACAAAGTGGTATCAAAGGTTGTTTCTTTTCTTGCTATACTATTTGGAGAAAATAGATTGGAGAATAGGAATTTTTAGAACTTTTTTATAAGTTGTGCTTGGGAGTCATGAACCCATGTTCGGGGTAAAAGCCAAGTTACCCAAAAATGCTATTGTTGATCTATTTTGACTATTACAATTGATATTATTTAACCATTGGGTGACTTACATGTTGGGTGGTGTGGACGATTATTACTCTTTGGGAATTTATTTCATCCTTGGACCGATGATATGAGGGCATACATAATTTCTACATGCATCATCATAGGCACCTAGAATTCACATATCATGCATATTTCCATGAAATATAGGTGTATTTCACTACTTTTCATTACTTGATATGCCTGTGATTGTTGAGTGATGTTGTTATAGTTTCTTTTAATTTTATTACTTTTGCTTCGATTGAGTGATCATCTGTCTCAATTCATAAGGTGTATGGGACCTCATGGGTTGGGATGCGTAATTTATCGAGCCAAGCCATTATGAAATAAAGTAAATGGGTGTCATTTTTTGTTATAGGTGTATGGGCACTGATTCATCAAAAATTAATATCCATTATAAAGTGAATTTTGAATCCTAAAATGAATTAGTTGCACATCCTTATCCCGCCTTGTCATGTTTATGAAAGGTAAAGGAGTGAACCTAAGAATTAACTGTGAAATGACATGAAACTTATACATGAGAAATTTCTAGTAACTGGCCATCTAAGAAGGTAGATTGGGTAGTATGCCTTGGGTTGTGAGTATTCTTACTGTCTTTTACTGCTAGTGATTCTATATCCTTGAATCTAAAATTTTTCTAAGGTGTGTTCTTGGAATTTTTAGACCAATGCCGCCATGACGTCTTCATTTTGTTCCCCATGAGGGTGGTGACGACCATGCTCTAGATATGGTAGACCCTGAGCCACCAGTCTTAATTCTAGGAGTGAAACTTGAGGCACCGCCTGCTATAATAATCGAGAAACTGATGCCCAAGTCCGTGATAGTTTCTTACGTATAATGCAGTCCATGATTGGTGCTCCATAGGTTTCACCTATGATGGATGATCTGACCTATGAGTTCTAGCAGCATCCTCCTCCTACTTTTTTAGGGGATGGTAGATCTCAGGATGATGAGTCTGGGATAGAGTCCATGATGTCTATCTTTGAGCAACTGGAAATGCCTCTAGATCAGAGAGTCAAGCTTGCTACATACATGCTTCATGAATCGATCAATTGTTGGTGGGATGTTTTTACCCAGGCTAGACGTCATCAGGGCATGTTGTGGGTGGAATTACATATTTCCTTCTATGATTAGATATTTCCTCAGTCACTGAGATCTGATAGAGATAGATATTTCATGCATCTCGAGAAGGTTTCTATATCATTTATGGAATATTCAGCACGTTTTTGCACCACTTCTAGTTGGTAATGAGCTTTCGTGTGCTAGACGATTTGAGGATGGGCTTTGGTACACCATCCGAACTTAGGTGAATGTCTTTATCTTTCCTACCTTCTTTGTAATAGTTGATCAAGACCTTATCACTGAGTGTAACCTGAGGGAATGATCATGTACTAGGTTTAAAGGATCGGTGCTATGTTAGGACAATAGTTATTCTGGTGGCAGGAAATGTTCCCTTGAGGTTTATCATGAGGGCAGTGTCAACCATAGTATCCATTTTGATAGCTCTGTAGTGTTTCATTAGTGTGTAAAACTAGGGCATAAAAATCCCTAGTTTGATAGAGACCCTATGGAGTGTCAGGCTTGTGGCCATATGGGCCATCTTTAACACTTTTACAGGACCTTTCCACCAGCATTGAGTGGAAATGGATCATCTTCAGATCCACCTTCAGGAGAGATTTCTTTTGTGTCGCATCAGGTGGGGAGTTGGAGTAGCACCGACAAGTCACGATGAGGAGGTGGTCATGGTCGTGGTAGTCCAATCTCTGATCACCAACAACACCAACAGAGCAGTCATGATCATGGTAGTCCATCTGTTTCCCATGTTCATGAATCAGGTCAGTTGCATACCTTACAACCAATACCTAAGGATCAGGCTGCGAGACCGTCTATAGTATGAGGTACGATTCTAGTAGCCTATACCATTGTCTCTTATTTATTTGATATAGGTTCTTCAAACTCTTTTATTTATGTATCTATCATGGAAAGTCTCATACTAGGGATACAATATCACTATGGTGTTAGGACCCTCAATACACCATTGGGAATATAGACAGAGGGCATACACCAGTGCAAGGACTGTCCCCTTGAGGTAGGCGATTACCCTTTCTTGTGGAATCTCTTTTTCTCAAGATGACAGGATTCGATATCATTCTCCAGATAGACTTTTTGGTCGAGTATCATGCCTTTGTATACTATTATCTCCAAATGGTTTATTTTACATCACAAGAAATCAATAGTTATCTTTTCAGAGGTGAGTGGGATGTCCAGGCTGGGAGAGTGGGACCGAAGCATCATGGGCTAGGTGGAGTGACCACCGAAATTGAAAATCTTTTCATAGAAGATCAGGAGTTTGTTCAAACTGATTTCCCTCCATTAGTTGATCATTTTATAGAAGTATTTCCTGATGACTTTTCTGTATTACCTTCCGAGAGAGAGGTAGAGTTTACAATAGAGCTTGTTCTAGGAGCAGATGCAGTGTCCATTCCTCTGTACAAGATGGAAACTACTGAGCTTCAGGAGCTCAAGCAGTAGATAGAGGACCTAGAGGCCAAAATATTTATACGACATAGTACATCCTCTTGGTGTTCACCCATGATTTTTTCTAAGAAGGTGGATGGAACTCTTCATCTATGCATGGATTAAAGAATGTTAAACTAGCTTACTATCAAGAACTGGTAT
The DNA here is from genome assembly GCA_963277665.1 of Viscum album. Taxonomy (NCBI): domain Eukaryota; kingdom Viridiplantae; phylum Streptophyta; class Magnoliopsida; order Santalales; family Viscaceae; genus Viscum; species Viscum album. The sequence continues at coordinate 385,613,842 of OY728167.1, read as the reverse complement.
CCACTTCCTAGAATAGATGATCTCTCTAACCAGCTCTGAGGAGAAAAGGTGTTCTCTAAGATTGACTTGAGATCAGGTTATCATCAAGTGCGATTTAGACCCTCAAACATACCGCGTATATCATTCCGTAGTATGTATAGTCTGTATGAGTATCTTGTTATGCCATTAAGTCTTACAAAAGTGCCTTCCATTTTCATGGCTTTGATGAATAGGGTTTTCTATCCCTATTTGGACTCCTTTGTCATAGTATTTGTGGAAAAAATCTTGGTGTATCCACGCACTCATAACGACCATGAAAAACATATTAATATCATTCTGAGTACACTAAGAGAGCATCATATTTTTTCCATGATTTCTAAATGTGACTTCAGGATTGACAAAGTCCACTTCTCGAGTCATATTATTTTATAATCAAGAGTATCCATTGACCCTAAAAATTTATGTTCTTTAGTTTTTTGGGATAATCCCAAGAACGTGTTTGATATCATGAGTTTCTTGGTGATGGCTTGATATTAGGGGCATTTCATAAAATAATTTTCTCATCTTGTTGCACCTTTTACTAGTCTTACTAAGAAGGGTGTCAATTTCACATGGTAAGAATCCTATGATAAATCCTTCTAGGATCTGAAAGGGAGGATTATCTCAGCACTAATTATGATTCTTCCAGAACTTAGTAAAGGTTAGATCATCTTCTATGATGCATCAAGCATTGAACTAGGAGTAGTGTTGATGCATGAAGAAAACTTTTTTGCATGTGGATCTTGGTAGTTGAGGCCTCATGAGAGAAATTACCTCACACATGACCTTGATCTAGCAGTAGTTGTCTATGCCTTATGTTGCTGGAGAAATTATCTCTTGGGTAAGTGCTTTGTGGTGTATACAGATCACAAGATACTAACGTATATCTTTTCTCAGCATGACTTGAACCACTGATAGCGAATATGGGTTGAATATCTCAAATCCTTTGATATTGATCTTTCCTATATGTTTGGAAAAGGAAATATGGTTGCAGATGCACTGAGTCGGAAAACACAAACGTAGGCCGTATTGGAAGCCAGTGATGAATGGAAGTTAATGGACCTCTTTTCTAAACTTCATATGGAGTTTCCTAACAGTCATGAGTAGTCTTACCTCTTAGCCTTAACAGATACCTCTTCTCTCCTTAAGAAGGTGAATAGTAGATAGTTTTCATACCTTGACGTTTAGGTTCTCCATGAGAGTATATTGGGAGATAACCCACCTCTAGATTGTTCTGTGGGCAGAGACAACATCTTGCGTCTATGTGGACATATCTGGTTTTATACAGATGTGAGATAAGAGGTAATAAAAGAGTCCCATGTTTGTCAGTGTGTAGTTCATCCAAGAATCTTGAAGATGTATGAAGATATGTGACGTCAATATTGGTGTTCTGGGATGAAATGTCTGATTGCAGGCTTTATCACTAGGTGTTCTACCTGTTAGCAGGTGAAGGCAGAACACAAGAGACATGCATGCTTGTTATAGCCACTTCCCTAGAATAAAAATGGGAAGATGTTGTTATGGATTTTGTAGTCGTTATACCTAGGTCTCTGAGGGGTTGTGATGCTATCTGGGTAGTCATTGACCGACTAACAAAATCATCCCACTTCATTCATATTCAGGATACTTTCTCAGTTGATGGGATGGGAAGACTGTATGTCCGTGAGATAATACGACTACAAAGAGTTCCATGTACTATCATTTCAGATAGGGATTCTCATTTCACATCACAGTTCTATAAAGTTTTTTTGAAAGCTATAAGAACTCTGGTGCTTCTAAGAATAATTTTTCACCCTCAGACTAATGTAAAATCGTAATGGACCATACAAATTTTGTAGGATATGCTCTAAGCACGCATCCTTAATTTCAGTAGTTCTTGGGAGAAGCATATCCCTCGCTTCGAGTTCACCTATAATAATTGTTTTCAGGTGGCTTTTCAGATGGATCCTTTTTAATAATTTTATGGTGGGCTATTCCGTTCAGCCTTGTGCTGGATAGAGGCTGGTGAGGCATCCTCACTAGGTCCCTGTCTTGTTCAGGAGACTTCCGAATAGGTCCAACTGATTAGGAAGCATATGAATACTGGTCAGTCTAGATAGAAATATTATGCAGATCGTTGTTGATGACCTCTTGAGTTTGTGTTTGGGGATCATGTATTTCTTTGGGTATCTCCCATACTAGGGCATAGATAGTAAAGAAAGTAGGGAAAGTTTTCGCCTCGTTACATCATTCCATTCGAGATTGTAGAGTGAGTCGAGCCGGTAGCTTATCGGTTTCTACTACCTCAGAGGTACCATTCCACACACGATGTATTTCATTTCTCACAACTTATCCAAAATAACGCTAACTCGTATCATACCTTTGATTCCGAGGAAGTTGAGTTATAAGCCGATGATACCTTTGAGGAGTATCCAGTATGCATCGTTGACTGAAGCACAAAGGATCTCTGAGGAAAGTATGTCCCTCTCGTATGGGTGATATGATAGCATGGCTGAGTATATGACAAAAAATGGTTGAGGGAAGCCGATGTACGTTCCCAATCGCCAGATCTGTTCTCAGATAGTGTTTCCTTACCCTTGTAAGGGGAACTTGAGGGTGAGTTCTTTTAAGGCGGAAGTATGTAAGAACCAGATTTTTCAATCAGGTATAGATCCTTTAAAATTTCAGTTTAAATATTTACTTTGGAACTAATATGGATATATAATGAGTTCGTTAAGGTTTTGAGGGTGTACAAGGATTGTTCAGAGCTCAGATCCCATATTTGTTGAGGAAACAAACTCTGCACATGGTTTAGAGTAAATCGTACATGATTTCCTCACAGTTTTCCAAAACGTGCGGATGGATTTTTTTTGGAATGTGGAACCTTTCATGGTTGGAGCATGGCCATCCAACCAAATCATGTGAATGCCCCATTTTCCTAGTTATCCGTTCATGGGTGGCACATGGTTTGACCAAACCATACAGAGGAAGACTTTTTAGGAAGAATCGTCTCAGATGGTTTGCGCATGGTTTAACAAACCGTACAGACAAACCGTGCGTAGGCTAAAAACCTATGTAAAATCACCAGAACTCCCTTAATGATCTATTAATCCAACCCATTCCTCCCTAATCTGAGTTTATGCGGGATTTTCCCAGCATTCGATCAAGCTTTCGTTCATCACATTGGATGTGCAATAGTAAGTAATCAAGTCATCTTTACCCATTCTTCTTCTCTTTCACTCTCGACCTAGATATCTCTATGTGAGTGTTTTTCACCTTTTCATAGATCTACTCAAATATGGGGAAAATCAAGGGATGATACAAGAGGAGAATAATCATAAAAATCTAAGGTGGTTGGTCTATAACTCATCCCTAACGTTCATTGTTTTTAGAATTTTCCTGTGGGGACCACCATTTTCTTTGGAAACTGTTTCTAAAATTAACATGCCATGATTATAATAATTAGAATCGTATGGTTATAATATTTCTAAATATGTGGTTATTTGTTAGTGGTTTCACCCACAACCCAATCCGCCTCATGTCAATGGTTATGCCATAATTGGGTTTTTAGTGTTTTGGAATATTTGATCCACTGTTCGGGTGTGCCTTTCCATGACCTTTCTAAAGGTGAGTCATCTTATTATAAATGTATTGTTATTACTAAGGATTTTATAATGGAATGTACCATGTTTACTCACCACTTAACCAGCCTAGGGTATGTTATTCCAAATGGTTATTAAAAGTGAAATGATAAATATGAAATGGAAAGTATACTATGTATATAACTTGGCCTTATTAAAATAAATTGAATAAAGGTTACATGTTCTTATCACCCCTTTCCATGTTGATGGAAGGTAGCGGAGTTAACCTCAATCATTGAATATTCCTTAATGGATAACTAAGACTTGATTAAATGGTTTCAACACTACTTGTCTTATCCACACTAATGGAAGAGAAGTATTAGACCAATGAAGAAATAGTTTCAACTCTACTTGACCATTCCACACTAATGGAAGGAAATACTTGAACCAAATGAATTCCTGTATGATTATAATATCAAATAGGAATGGACTGACTCGAGCTCTCCTTGGATTCTGAGGGGAGAATACCTTAGGTCTCGGGAAACCCATTCCAATTCAAGGATACAGTTTGATTAGGTTGATACCCACCTAGACTCCAGTTCTTGTCTATTCCTTGGATTCCTACTATACTACTATAGGGTCCCTTTCATTATTACAATATACCTCTGATACACTCCTTGGATCTAGAATTGACTAGTAGGTGTCATGGTCAAATCCCATTAGACCCTATCTTTTCTTAGCACTGTTTTACCTTGGTCGATCACCTTGGACTCAGTAGGAACCTTATTGTGGAATTCCATGGATTACGCTCCTTGGATTACACTCTTACCCCATAGCTAGATTGAGATACTATTGATTTAGATTTCTGTTAGTTTACGTTACCTTGGTTTTTACCCTAGAACTCCCTCACTGGATATCATTATCTGGTTTCCTTGTTATATCTTTGGACCTTCACCACTTATACTATCATGAGGTGATGTCATTGTTGGCAATGCCTCACATGACCTATTAACATTAAATGATAATTGTTTAATTAATGAACTGGTTACGTGTTCAGACACCAGTCGAGGGGTGAAGCAGGTACTTGGTTATTTAGTTATATTGTACTGCTTTCATTACTTTATATATACATTCCTGCACACTACTATATTCCATTACCTGAGTTGAATGTTATAAACACCATTGGTGGCAGACCACTGAGATTTATCTCACACTTTCTCTAAGTGTCGTTTGGTACCCGAAGTAGATAACATGGTTACATGTATTGAAAAAGGGAAGCATGCAACTTCCAATACTATATTGTGTGCTGATAGGATGAAGCTCAATAGCAGATGACCGAGTAGAATCTCAGGATTCTTGGAGTAGACTTGTTTTCTTTTACCTTGTAGAACATGTTATTACTATTTTCTTGTATCCATGCTTTCCAGTTTTCTAGTGACATGACATTACATCATCAATATTTCAGTTGATACAGTTATTGTAATGCTTTTTTATCTATTGCATCGGTTTTCTTACACTATTTATTTATATTGGTTATGTTGTTTAATATTCCATTACATTGATTTCACTGTGCTACACTCTGCTAATGAGGGCATAGTCTTCCCACTGACACACCCTAGGCCCTCACTACTAGTCGGCTACCTCTGGCATTCAGGTAGATACGCTTGAGGACATGTGGCCCACCAGGCTTGGGGAACCCATTAAGTGTCATTCGAGTCTAGGTCGTCACATCGACGATAGTGAGGTAATCATTCCTTGGTGTTAGAAGGAGATAGAGGCATTCCCTCAGTGGGATTGTGGTAATTTTTGGGCTCGATGATGTACCTCATCAGAGGAGGTTGTGGACAAAAAAATATACAGTGGGTTGATTGGAATAGGTTCAGTGGTGCATCAGACAAATGGATGGATAACTGAAAACTTTGATGGAGGGTGGGGAGGCAGTTCTGATGTAATGAAAGGAGAAAAAAATACCTCTGTTCCCCTAGTATAGATCCAAGTGTGGGCTTTAGAGTAGCAACACCCATCTTTTTGGGCTACCAGATTGGATGAATGAGATTTTATGACATATTCCATTGGTACCAGGCACCGTGCTCTGCATGGGGAAATGTTGGCCTTAAAAAGTTGGATACTAGGATTAATGTTTAATTTATAGGGAGGTTATTCCCTTATAGAGTAAAGTTTTTGAGGCCTATGGGTCCTGTATTAGGTCCATGTGACTATGGGCTTACTAGCTATGTAAGGTTACCACTCAAACATTGTTAAAAAGTGGAATAATAAAAAAATTAAAAATAATTCCCTCTTGGTGGTAAAAATGATTATTATATTTCATTTTTGTTATGTCTCGACCCAGGTTCCAAACACTAGTGACCTGAGCCGTTCATGACATTACAAAGTGGTATCATAGGAGTTTTCTTTTCTTTTCATTTGTCTTACTATTTGGGAAAGGTGGATAGATGAATAGGACGGGTAGGTACTTGGTTAAGAGCTAATTTATGGGGGAAAATAACCCATGTTTGAGGGAAAAATCCAAGTACCCCAGGTGAGATTGTATTTATTGATGTGTATTGTTATAGTTGGATGATATTTCACCTCGAGTGATGCGCTTGTTTTGTAATGTGATTATTGTTTCTACGTTTTTATGATATTTGATTAGTGGCTCTATATGGAATGAGAGTTGAGTATGAATACATCATTCTAATTACTCAATATTATTATTGTGACATGGATCATTTTCAATCACTCATGGAAATATAGGTTTTGGGTATGTTATTGAGATTGAAATGTTTTTCCTTGTGAAATTGAACTGAAAATGGTGCCTGATATGAAATAAATAAATTTAAAATGATTAAATATGTGAAAAAATGGGCGCCTAATGAGAAACATTAATAATGAAAATGTTCTTACCATTTTTTAACTACGACCTAGATGTAGGATAGTTAAGGGTAGTGATAATTCCATGTTTTTTATCGCGTGGCTATGATTGGGGAAATGATTAGAATGGATTACTATGAATACCTCTTATGTGAATGTTTGAATGTTTTGTAATGTGTCATGAGATATGTGTTTGGAATTGTAGAAATATTCAACCATGATGAAAATTTTGGAGAGGATGACATGATATTATGGATGGAGATGATCCACCATCAGTGGAAACTAAAAAACCAATATTTTCGAGTGAGGAAGTGGGAGATAAGTTCATTGAGAACTTTGTTCAGTTTATACAGTTTACGGAAAGATACCTAGAGTGGGTTGTAAAGAGTATGTCTGACCTAACATAAAAATTTTAGTTTCATCACCCTATTATGTTTACCCAAGAAGGTGGACCTATGGTAGAAGAGTTTTAGGTTGAGTATATCTGAATGATACTTGACCACTTGGAGACTCCTACTAAGAAAATATTCAAATTGGATACCTATATGTTACATGGTTAGGAAAATCATTGGCAGGACAACCGGGATCGAGATGGATAGTTAGACAAAATGGATTAGATGGACTTTTAGGAGATATTCATAGAGAAAATTTATTCTGAGATGATCATGCATGAGATAGTGGTTGAGTTTATGTGGTTAACTCTAGGGAGTATATCCATTGTGGACTATGCTAGACAATTTGCAGATAAATAGTTCTTTTCTATAGCATTAGAAGGAGATGAGGCTATGGAGTTGAAATTATTTTAGGATTGGATTAGATATAAAATTATGTCTGAGGTGAATATATTTAGGCTGAAAATGTATTTAGTGGTGGTGAATCGAGGTCTCATTTCTGAGGGTACCCTAAAGGAGTCTTCTAGTGGAGGATAAGTGGTATTTACTGTATGTCCAGGAGGTACAAATTTTGAGAGAAGGAAGCTTTGTTATGAGAATTTTGACTAGATAAGTGGAAAGAATAGTTTCTAAGGGGAAGGATTAGTTACTCAAATTCTCACATGAGTGATTTTTCACTAGTGTGGTAGGTCGGGTCACTTTTGTAGACAGTTCCTCTAACTATCACTTAAGTTTTGAGCTTGTATAAGGATGTGAAATATATAGTGTAACACCCCACGCTATCACGATATTCTTATATTTGAATAATACAATAGCTTTCACTATACGCATCTCCAAGTTCTAGCACACCACAACCAATCAAACTAACCATTTAAAAAGTAGTTATGAATAGTAATACCCACTTTTTGAAATTTTATAAATTTTATTTTTCAAAATGAAATTAATTTTTGGATTCAAAATATCAAAATTAGCTTAGGTTAAATTTTTGGTATTTTTATAAAAACATTCAATTTTTGATGAATAGTGAAAAACACTGTGTTATTGTTTAAAAACGAATTTTTATTTAAATAATTATTTTTTTATTTATTTTTTTTAAAATTCGAAATATATAAATAATACCTATATTTTTCCAATGTAATTCATTAGATTCATTTTATAATAATATTAGACATATAAAATTGTATTGAACTTTTTAACGTCTTTTACCTACATTGTAGGAACATTTATAAATTTGCATAAAACGTAATTTTACCGCTTTTGTGAATTGAATTTCGAAAATAAAATAGACATGGTTGTCATAATTATGTAAAATTTTGTTCAATTTGTTGAAAATAATTTTTGGAGAATAATAACATTTGATTTTTTTTACCACAGTTAAAAGTAAATAGGGTAATTAAAGGTAAAAATAGTATTATAATATTATAAAATTACCCCACACTACCACAAAAATAGTTTTTTCCAGTGCCCCCCTTTATCAACGCTTTTTTAGTACTGATAAAGGGACCCCCTTTATTATCACTTGTTTAGTAGCACTGATAAAGGGTCGAATTCAAATAAAAATTAAAAAATATATATTAATATATTAATATATAAATATATTTATATTGATATAAAGATAATATATAATTTTTAAATAAATTTTCGATAATTATAAATGTACATTTACACTTAACATACTTAATATATAAGATATTTAGTGAAAATAGCTTCTTAAAAATAAAAAAAATATTTTTAATTAATAATTTGCTAATTATTACGGAGTAATAGTCATTTAATAACAATTTGAAGACTAAAAAAATTATAAAATTAAAAAAAGATCCAAAATATGTTGAAAACGCAACTCAAACTTCAAACGGACATAACTTTTGATCCGGGTGTCCGTTTGAGCTCTACCACGTATCAAATCGATGCATGCGACGAGCTTTATGTCGTTATGACCTAGGGAGGATCCCAATCAAGGGATTTTCGAGGCCAAAAGAGGCCCATAAGGCCTCCAAAACTGAGTTTTTAGTGGGGGTACCCCGATTTTTTAACATTTTGTGGATTTTCAGCCTCGTTTAAGGGGGTATTATTGGCTTTTTTTTTGTGGGGACTGAATTAATTCAAGTTATTACATTCATATTGATATTATTTCTATGAAATTTTATCATTTTTTATCATGAACTGCTATTTATAATCAAACATATTACTATATGTACATATTTTTTATATATTCACACCAAAAAATTAAATTTTTAAAATAAATAATTAAACATATTTACATATAAAATATATTCACTTTATCTAAATAATAACTATTATCCATTTTATTTAAAATACCAATATATGAATATTTATATAACTATATAAATATATTAATCTAGCTATATATATATATATTAATACAACTACATATATATTAATATTACTATATATATATATATTAATATCACTATAAATATATATATTAATATCACTATAAATATATATATTCATATAACTATATATATATTAATATAAATATATATTACTATACGATAAAATATAACTAAATATATATATATATAAATAGAGATATATATTAATATTACTATATATTGATATATTAATATAACTATATATATATATATATTAATATAAATATATATTACTATACAAATAAATATAACTATATATATATAAATAGAGATATATATTAATATAGCTATATATATATATTAATATAACTATATATATTAATATAACTATATATATTAATATAATTATATATATATAAATATAACTATATATATATTAATATAACTATATATATATTAATATAACTGTATATATATATATATTAAATTAACTATATATATATTAATATAACTATATATATTAATATAAATATATATTACTATACGAATAAATATAACTATATATATAGATATAGATATCATAAAATAGCAAACAAATCAAAATAGAGTAGTGGTAAGAGCTTAGGCGCACAGGGGAGAGGTCTCGAGTTCAAAACCTGCTAGAGGCAGATGTGCACGCATGGGGGGTGGATGTGGGGGGCTAGCACTAATAAAGGGTGGATGGGGTGCGTGCGGGGCGCTGGTGGGGATGAAAAGCGCTATTAAAAGTTGGGGATCAAGCGCTATAAAGCCCCCCGGATTGGCATGAATTTTTTAATTTTTTGTAATGTTTTTGTAATTTTTATGTAATTTTTTGTAATTTTTTAATTTTTTTTAACATTTATCAGTGCTAAAACCAAAGCGCTGATATAGGACCCCTTTATCAGCGCTAAAAAAAGCGCTGATAAAGGGGTACTTTTATCAGTGCTTTTTTGAGCGCTGAGAAAAGACCCCTTTTATCAGTGCTTTTTTTAGCACTGATAAAAGGGGCCTTTATTAGCGCTTTTTTGAGCACTCATAAAGGGGACCCCCCCCCCCCCCGTATCTTTACCAGCTTTAACAACGCTTTTCTACCGCTATTAATGGCCATTTTTAGTGCTAATAAAGGGTGTATTTGTATTAGTGACAACACATGTACTAATTCTATTGGATAAATGTTTTTTGACGAAAATAAAACTTAGTACAAAAATAAGATCCTGTTTGATCCATTTGGGTTAGATTAGAGCATTTATTATATTTTATTTAAAGAATAGTTAAAATTGTTAAATTCAAATTTTAATAACTAAACCATTTTTAAGATAGGGTAATACAAAAGATAAATAGACTATAAATATTAATTATAAAGATAAAAATATTTTATACATCATGATATTTCATTTAAAAATTTTAGACATTAAATAAGTAAATTTATTTTTGACATAAGGATGATGCAATAATTACCTTATTAATGAAAGATTAAAATAATTGATATTATAAATATTAAAATAAATGTAAATTGAAACTTTTGATGCAATACATGAATTTTTTCGGTGAATATGACATGTTAGGGTTGATTAAATGTATTTTTGTCTAAATAATCATGTTTTTTTGACTTTCACAAAAAAAATACTAAATATTGTCAAAAATGACATAAATGAGTTTTTAAAAAAAATACTATTTTATTAAATTATATAATATTTCTAAAATATAAGATTTGGAAAAATGACTTAAATAATGTTATATATGTCATTAATGAACCACTTTAAGTTCTCTTATAATTTTATAGTGTCTATATTAACCATGTATTATAAAACTACAAGAAGACATGGTAAAAGTTAAACTATTTAACTAAGAGTTAAATCTAAAAGATAAGGTTAATATGGTGACCTAAACACGTATGAAACCTATTGTTTGAGAGTATTTAGACCAATACCCACCTTATCCTAAAATTAAATCCATTTGGATCTATTAGAAACTGAAAATAATTTTATAATAAATTAATATTTCAAGCTTTTCCAAAAGTGCCCCTCACCTCTCTTATAAATGGGTGCTTCCCCTTCTCTTAAATTCACACCCCCAAATACATTTTTCTTGAACAAAACCTGATAAAATATCCTCCCAAATACCCTCATTTTAACCTAGAGTCCTTACTTTGATTATAAAGCCAACCTAAGGAGCCCTTTTGTTCAAATCAAAAGGAAGCACCTGAAGAAGAGGTAATTATTTTATGACCTCTATCAATGTTCTTTTCTTCATACACTTATTCTATATATGTTTTTTCTATACTAAAGTAATAACTCCAGTACCTTTTACATACTGATATGTTATTATAAATATGTTACAATCATATTTATTATTCTATCCATCCTATGAATGACAAAGTCACCATACGTGCGTACGTACGACTTACCGTCTCCACGTCGTGGTGTAGTTTGTTATTCACCAATTCATTATTTGGATGGGTATAATAATGAATATAATTGATTTAAATAATAAATATAAAATTTTAATGATTATTTATATTTAATATACCATCTAATTACATACTATTTCACCATCAATAGAATGATATTATCGCTCATGCGTACGTACGGCTTACTGTCTCCAAGACACAATGAGATTTCATTCCCTATCAAAACCATTCAAGAATAATTTTCATTTTATGATTAAAAAACAATGTTTAAGATCTTAAAATCATTATGGATATGAATCAAATACATACATTCCATAAAAAACATTACTTACGTAACAAAACATAATGGAAAATGAATCAGTTGACACCTGAAACAATAATACTACTGAAATATTATTAACAAATAAATATTAGAGGATCATATATGATATTATATTTATGTATGTGGTTCTGGTATAATTTAATAACAATTATTTAACCATTATAAATGAGTTTAACGTACCCTCAAATAAATAAAAGTACAAGGTAAGGGTTAATTTTACAATCTCTTCATTATCCGAGATTGTTTATACGTAAGTATCTACTGAGACTTCTTTATCATCCACAGTTGTGTTTCTTAAAAATGTATTTCAAAATTTTTTTACTATTTCCTAGACTATAGGTTAAAGTCATTTATACCCTTTTTTGACTTTTATAAAATGTTTTTAAGTAATCTTTCCATCGTTTTGAAAACAAGGTACTTTATGACCTTTTCGACAAATTAAAGAAAGAACGATTTTTTAACTTATACAGAAGGTGAGTATATTTTCCACCATTATAACACATTCTAAGCTTCCCTTAAAATATTATTTGAATATTTTCAAAATAAATGTTTTCTTTTATAATTATGCGACTTTTAAATTATTACAATGTAAAAAGAGATATTTCTCTCAAATAGTTTTTGTATTGATTTAATCTATGTCAACATCTATTGTTTGATTTTATGTTTAATTGAAGTTTTTTTATTATGATAAAATATTCCATATTGTATTGATAGTATTATGATATTTTTGATAGTGGATGTTCTATTTTTATATCATTCACAGTTTATGGTTAAATTATTAACATTTCATATGTTTCTTTAATACGAATTTTTATGTTATGTTTCACCCTTTTTCATATGAGGAATGCATTGGATGTAGTAAGTGATGGGAAGGGCCTTCTATATCCCCTTGATGCATCAGTATGTCTCATGAACAAACTAGTGTCCTGGAACAAGGCCTTGACAATATTTTTATTTTTAGTCTTGGAAAAAGTCCTTGACTACGTAGTAATGATGTCCGACATTATGCATTCCATCATTACGAGATTATTTATTGATATTACATGAGATTATTAGACTAGTATAAAATCTATGAGAATAAGTAAATGGAAGTATTTTATTTATAATTTCCATAATATGATGAATTTTATGCTTAAAAAGATTGTGTATTAGTCTTATACATCACCTTAAATTTTTATTCTTATTTATGATATTTTTCCGCTATATTTTTATCCTTACTGAGCATCAGAGTTCACCCATTTCTTATTTTTTATTTTTCCTAGGATGTGAAGAAGTATATTATAATTGACCTATTGGGTTAGGCTAAGAGATATGAGTGTGTTCAAAGGAGACAAAAAGTTTATTTTTCATTTTATATGTAATGTAAAACTTATGTATGTATCTAGTACTTACAAGTATACTAAATTAATTGGTATTTTGGGAATTGATCTCTTGTGATCATGCCAATGTTATGTAATAATGCACCAACTCAGGGTAACTGGGGATGGGGAATTACTGTTGGTATCATAGGAGGTTTAGTAAAAACCTTGGAAACTAGATTTAGAAAAACTCTGATTAGAGAACATTACCCCAAGATAGACTTTGAGGGTTATTATAGAATAACATCCAATTTTTTTGGTAATATAGTTTTTATATGGGTTTTCTAAACAATAAATCCCTATCTGGATACTACAACTGGATGTGGTTATGGTACAATTGTACCGAGGAGTGAAAACTCTGACAAGGAGTTTTGGGCTTGACCTGGGGTATCCTAGTACACGACAATGGGCCTTACTGTGCACTTGGTTTGACACTCTTGGGGTATATGCTTAGGATAATTCACATTTTTCTCAAAAAACCATTATGAAGGATTTATGAGTAAATACTTCCCTAAAGAAAACATTTTTATGATTATGGATTATATGCCTAAGCTATTCCATTTATGTTAAGTATTTTAATTTTGAAATTATGTATTGTGATTCATAAACTGATCTAGTGTATTCCATTATTTAGAAATTGATCCTAGTGGAAGGAATAGAAAATGTATCAATGCACGTAATCTATATAGGGACTTACCTACTATTCAAGATAATTAAAATGGAGATGGTGATGCAACTGGTAATGAACAACTTATAACCATTCTGAGACAACTCACTCAGGTTATGAATAATAACCATACTCATATGGAGAACCATAATACACAATGTGGAGAATCAATGTTAGACCTATTCATGAGGTAACAACCATCAACAATCAATGGGACTACAAATCCATTTGTAGATGAGCAATGGATAAGTTCCATAGAGAAAATATTTCATTCTTTGGGGAGTAGCAAAAGGCAAAATGTTTTCATGGTATTTTTTCACCTCTCAGGAGATTCAGATCAATGGTGGTCATTAATTAAAAACAAAAAGGTAGATGGAGAAGTATAAAATATGGAATGGATGGAGTTTAAAGATATTTTCTTAGAAAAATATTTTCCCCATGAACATTGAACAAATATTTCTGATTCTGAGGAAAAAGGAGGATGAGAATGTCGCAAAGTATGAGGATAAATTTAGAAGGTTAGAAAGGCATGTTGTAGATTATATATGTAACCTAAGAAGTAAGATTAATTGATTTGTTTATGGGTAAAAACCATTTCTTCATCAAGAATTATATTCAAAATCATTCTCTTCGTAAGAAGATATAGTCTCATGTACTATAAAAACTAAAAATCAATTCTCTAAGTCTTATGATTTTAAAGCGAAGTAGGAGATGGAGAGATCTACTGAACACTCTAAAAAGAAAATAAGGAGAAGAATGGAAAATTTGATTTTACATCCTATAGTAATTGTGGGAAGAAACACACTGGTACATGCCTAATGGGGATGAGATTTTGTTATAAATGTGGAGAAAAAGTCTACCATGCTCGTGATTGAAAGGGGAAGAAAGAGGTTGTCAATGTTTAATGCTAAAATTGTAAAGAGATGGGGCATTATTCAAATGAATGTACTACGAATCATGGAAACTTACCTTAGAAAAGGCCAAGTGAGCAAGGCAAAGCTTATGTGATCACTCATTATGAGGTTGAAGTTCCCAATGATGTGGTGGAAGGTACTTTAATCATTCCCTCAAAATCATCCAACTCTTTATTTGATTCTGTATCATATCATTCTTTCATATCTTCCTAGCTTTCCATGAAAATTAGATATTTCCAATTTGACTTAACAAGGGAGTTGTCAATCAAAAATCCTAAGGGAAGTATCATAGCAACAAAGTTTTGTCAATTAGTTACCATTATGTCATATAAATGTGATTTATATTTCGGTCTTATTATCATTACCATTATTGAATTTGATATAATCCTTGGTATGTATTGGCTTTCAGACCATGATGTGAAAATATATTGTAAGAAGAAGGAGGTTGAAATTTGTTGATGATGATAAGGAATCCCTTATCTTTAGAGAAGAAATGTCATCATCTGATTCTCATCTAGATCTACCCCCAATAGCTCTACTAAATTCAATTATTGGGGAGTAAGGGAGTGAAATAACTATGGGTGAGGAAATAAATTTATAAATATATTATGTACCTATTTCGAAAGATTATATTGATGTGTTTCCAGAGGATTTATCTGGATATCCTTCAAAATTGGAAATTGAGTTTTCCATTGACTTAATTCCTGGTTCAAGGCCCATATCGAAGACCCCTTATAGAATGACCAATGTGGAATTAGTGGAACTAATGAAAAAACTAGAGGAATTGAGTAATAAAGGATTTATTCTCCCTAGTATTTATCTATGAGGATCCCCTATTCTTTTTGTTAAGAAGAAATATGGATCTATAAGGTTGTGCACTGACTAGAGTGAGATCAATGATATAATAATAAGGAACAAGTATCCCCTAACTCGCATTGATGATTTATTCAATCAACTTCATGGAGCTCAATATTTTTCAAAGATTGACCTTTGATCTTGATACCATCAGTTGTGCATGAAGAAGGAAAACATTACAAAGAAATCATTTCGAACCAGGTATGTGCCTTATGAGTTTACAATAATGCCTTTTGGACTGAATAATGAACCATCTATTTTCATGGATATAAGGAATAGAGTTTTCAAGGACTATCTTTATAACTTTTTAGTGGTATTTATTTATGATATCTGGTATAATCCAAATACTAAAAATATAATGAAAATCGATTGTGCACTATTCTGAAAACTCTTAGAAGAAATGAATTATATGGGAAGTTAGGAAGTGTGAATTATGGATTCATGATATTTCTTTTCTTGAATATATTGTATCTAAAGATGGAATCTCGGTTGATCCTTCAAATACAAGGTCAATCCAAGAATGTCCATCAACAATGAGTATAACTGAGGTACACAGTTTTATTGGTTTAGAAGGTTACTATTGGCATTTCATCCAGAATTTAGCCTGACTGGCTATCCCATTAACCAAGTTCACATGTAAAGGTGTTAATTTTGTTTTTAAAAAAGAGTGTGAAGAATGTTTTGAGGAATTGAGGAGAATATTTGCTAATGCTTCTATCTTAACTCTACCATCGAGGAATGATGGGTTTGTTATTTATAGTGATGATTTAGAGAAAGGACTTGGTTGTTTCATTATAAAAAATGATGGAGTTATTGCCTATGCATCATGGAAGAAAAAAATTTAGGAACAAAACTATCCCACTCATGATCTTGAGTTGGAAGCTATAATATTTTCTATGAAAATATGGAGACACTATCTCTATGGTAAAAAATGTGAGATATATACTGATCACAGGAGTTTGAATTATATTTTCTCACATAATGAACTCAACATGAGGAAAAGGAGATGGCTCAAACTACTCAAGGATTATGATTACATAATACACTGCCACCCAGGGAAGGCAAATAAGGTGGCAGATGCTTTGAGCAGAATGGATCATGGAGTTCTAAAAAAAATGAGAGATGAAATGGATCCTATGTTTATAGATCTAGTAAAGAGGGACATGGGAATAATCATGGAAGGTGAAACATCAATAATTTTTCAAATTGTTTCAAAACCATATTTACTAAAAAGGATAAAAAGTTCTTAGACTGATGATGAGGAGTTTCAAAAGAAAATTAAAGCTGTGAATTATGGGAGATTGGCTGACTTTGTATATGAAGATGGAATTTTGAAACTGGGGAAGAGGCTTTGTGTTCACAGCTTCCCAAATCTAAAAATGTAATTTTTGGAAGATTCTCATTGCTCCAATTTCTCTATACACCCTAGTAGCACTAAGATGTATATATATTTTAAGGAACATTTTTTTTGGGACAACATGAAGAGGGAATGTTCTGATTATGTGTCAAGATGTATGGTTTGTCAACATGTGAAGGCTGGAAGACAATATACTAGATGAGTCATGCAACCTCTTCCCATACCTGAGAAGAAATGGGATGATATTATGATGGAATTGGTAATGGGGATACCAAATACTCCTAGAAGGAATGATGAAATATGGATCATTGTTGATGGTCTTACCAAGTCAGTACATTTTCTTGATATAAGATAACATTTACCACTTTAATGTTTAGAAAGAATATATATTAATAATGTTCTAAGACTTCATTGTGTACCTCTATTGATTGTTTCTAATCGTTATCCCTGTTTTACATCAGGATTCTGGAAAAGTCTTCAAAAAGCCCTGGATATTGAACTTCGTTTGAGCACTACCTACCACACTCAAACTGATAGACAATCAGAAAATACTATCCAAACCTTAGAATACTTGTTGAGATCTTCCTCACTTGAATTTCAAGATATGTGGGATCAATATTTACCTATGTTATAATTTTCCTCTAACAATAGATTCCATTCAAGTATTCAGATGGCACCATATGAAGCATTATATGGAAATAGATGTTTCACACCAACTTTTTGGGATGATGTTAGTGAAATAAAACTCGTAGTCCCAGAACATGTTGAGGAAACAATGGAAAAGGTGAAGATTATCCAAAACCACATCAAAGTAGCTCAAAGTAGGTAAAAGTGCTCGACCAATAACCAAATAAAGTATTTGGAATTTCAAGTATGAGAACAAGTTTTCTTGAAGGAATCTACATGGAATGGTGTTATATGATTTGGTAAGAAGGGTAAATTAATTCCCAAGTACATCAGACCTTTAAAAATTTTGGAACGAATTGGAGTTTTAGCTTACCGTTTGGCAATGCCGCCAAGTATTTCTAAAGTTCATGATGTGTTCCACATATCAATGATGATAAAATAAATTCTAAACCCAATGTATGTACTCACCAATGAATAAATATAACTGGAACATTATCTTTCTTATTGTGAAGATCCTATCATGATTCTTAATACCAGAGAACAAGTGTTGAGAAACTGGACGACTCGTCTGGTAAAAGTTATTTGGAGAAACCAGAAAATAGTAGAGGAAACGTGAGAACCTGAGGAACTTATGATTAAGAACCAGTTGAATCTTTTTATACAGTAATATTCGAGAAATTTTTAAGTTGAAATTATTTTTAGTAGGGAATAATGTAACAACCCTAGCTTCCACGGTATGATTCTATTTGAATAATACAATATCTTGCACTGACACATCTTTGAGTTCTAGCACACCACGACCAATCAAACTTGTAATTTAAAAAGAAGTTATAAATAGTAATAACCACTTTTTAAAAATTTATAAATTTAATTTTTCAAAATTGACTTCATTTTTGGATTCGGAATATCAAAATTAGCTTAGGGTGAATTTTTGTTATTTTTCTGAAAACATTCAATTTTTAATGAAAAGTGAAAAACACTACATTATTGTTCAAAACTGACTTTTTATTTAAATAATTATTATTTTTATTTAAATTTATTTTAAAGTTAAAATATATACATAATCCATATATTACTAAAATTTAATTCATTAGAGTCATTTTATACTAAGATTAGACATTTAAAATTTTATTGAACTTTTTAACGTCATTTACCCACCTTCTGGGAAAATTTGAAAATTTGTATAAAATGTAATTTTACTACTTTTGTGAATTAAATTTCAAAAATAATACAGACATGGTTGTCATAAATATATAAAATGTGGTTCAATATGATTAAAATAATTTTTTGTGAAGAGTAACTTTTGATTTTTATTTTCTACGGTTAAAAGTAAATAGGGAAATTAAGCATAAAAAATAATATTATAAAATTATAAAATTACCCCAAAACATTTCATAATTCTATTTTATACATTTTTTTTGAAAAAATTAAACCTTAAGAAAAAATAAGATCCTTTTTGATCCATTCGGGTTAGATTAGGATATTTATTAAATTTTATTTAAAGAATAGTTAACAGCGTTAAATTCAAATTTCAATAACGAAACCATTTTTAATATAGGGTAGTACATAAGATAAATTCTAATATATATATTCATAATAAATATTAAAATATTTCCTAAATCATGATAATTTATTTATAATTTTTAGACATTAAAAAAATTAAATTTATTTATGACACAAGGATGATGCAGTAATTACCTTATTAATGAAAGATTAAAATAAATGATATTATAAATATTAAAATAAATGTAAATTGAAACTTTTGATTCCATCCAAGAATTTTTTAGGTGAATATTACATTTTAGGGTTGATTCAACATATTTTTTTTTTGAATTAATCATGTTTTTATGACTTTCAAAAAAAATACTAAATAGTGTCAAAATTGACATAAATTCATTCAAAAAAATACTATTTTATTAACTGATATAATATTCTTAAAAATATAATATTAGGCCAAATGACTTATATAATGTTATATATGTCATTAATGAACCACTTGAGGTTCTCTTTGTATTTTATAGTAACTATATTAACCATGTAATATAAAAATACAAGAAGACATGGTAAAAGTTAAACTATTTACCTAAGAGTTAAATATAAAAGATAAGGTTAATATGGTGACATAAACTTGTCTAAAACTGACTGGTTGAGAGGATTTAGACCCATCCCCACAATACACTCGAAATAATTTCATTTTTATCTATTATAAACTGAAAATAATTTTATAATAAATTAAATTTTCAAGCTTTTCCTAAAGTGCCCCTCACCTCTATTAAAAAAGTGTACTTCCCCTTATCTTAAATTCACACCTCCAATACCATTTGTCTCTACCAAAACCTGATAAAATATCCTACAAACTACCCTAAATTTAACCTAGAGGAATTATTTTTACCATAAAGGCAACCTAAAGATACCTTTTGTTCAAATCAAAAGGAAGAACCAGAAGAAGAGGTAATTATTTCATCACCTATTTCAAAGTTCTTTTCTTCTTCTACTTCATATTTCTTTGTTGTTTCACTGATAAAATAATAACTCCAGTACATTCTAAATAATTATATGTTATTATAAATATGGTATAACCATATTCATTATTCTATCCATCCTAAGAATGAAAAAGTCACTATACGTGCGTACGTATGGCTTACCGTCTCCACGTTGTGGTGTAGTTTGTTATTCACCACTTCATTACTTGGATGGGTATAATAACAAGTATAATTGATATAAATAATAAATATAACAATTTAATTATTCTTTATATATAATATACCATCCAATTACATAATATTTCACCATCAATAGAATGGTATTGTCGCTCGTACGTACGTACGACTTACCATCTCCATGACGTGATGAGATTTTATTCCCCATCATAAACATTCAAGAATAATTTTTAAGAACTTAATATAAATATGGATATCAATTAAATACATCCTATCCAAAAAAAACATGACTTACGTAACAAAATATAAAGTAAAATGAATCAGTTAACACCCGAAACAATGATGCTACTCAAATATTATCAACAAAAAAATATTATAGGATCATATATGATATCATATTTATGTATGTGGTTATTATATAATTTAATAAAAATTATTTAACCATTATACAAGAGTTCAACATACCCTTGACTAAATAAAAGTACATGTTAAGGATTAATTTTACAATCTCTTCATTATCCGAGGTTGTTTATACGTAAGTATCTACTGAGACTTATTTATCACCCACATCCATATTTCTTAAAAATGTATTTTAAAACATTTTTACTATTTACTAGAATATGGGTCAAATTCATTTATGCCCTTTTTTGACATTTATAAAATGTTTTGAAAGGAATATTTCTGTCGTTTTCCAAACAAGGTACTTTCTGACCTTTTCAACAAATTAAGGAATGAATGTTTTTTAACTTATACAGCAGGTGTAGCTATTTGTCACAATTATAAACCCTTCAAAGATTCCCTTAAAATATTATATAAATAATTTAAAAATAAATGTTTTATTTTATAATTATGCGACTTCAAAATGATTTCAAAGTCGAAAGATATATTTCTATCATATATTTTTTGTATTGATTTCATCTATGTAAACATCTATTGTTGGATTTTATGGTTAATTGAAGTTGATTTATTATGATACAATATTCCATATTTTATTGATAGTTTGATGATATGTTTGATAGTGGATTCACTATTTTTATGTCATTCACAATTTATGGTGAAAGTATTAACATTTTGTATGTTCTTTTAATATGAATGTTTATGTTATGTTATGTTTCACCCTTTTTCATGAGGAATGCATTGGATGTAGTAAGTGATGGGTGGGGCCCACTATAGCCACACGATGCATCGGTAGGTCTCATGAGACAAACTAGTGTCTTGCCACAAGGCCTTGATAATATTTTTATTTGTAGTCTTGGAATGAGGCCTTGATTTTTTGGTTATGATGTATGAAATTATACATTCTATCATTATGAGATTAGCTATTGATATTACATGTGATTATTCGACTAGTAGAATATCCTTGTGAATAAATAAATGGCATTATTTTATTTATCATTTCCATATTATGCTGAATTTTATGTTTAAAAGGCTTGTATTTTAGTCTTATAAATTGCCTTAAATGTTTATTCTAATTTATGATAGTTTCTGCTATATTGTTATCCTTACTGAGCATCTAAGCTCGCCCCTTTCTTATATTTTATTTTTCCCAGGATGTGATGAAGTATATTATAATTGACCTTAAGGGATAGGCTAAGGGATTTAAGTGTCTCCAAAGGAGAAACAATGTTGATTTTTTATTTCATAATGTAATTTAAAACTTATGTATGTATCTAGTACTTCCAAGGATACTAAACTAATTGGTCTTTCAGGTTTTGATCTCTTGTGATCATACTAATGTTATGTAATAATGCGCCGAATCTGGGTAATTGGGGTCAGGGAGTTACATATAGAGGTTCTACAGAAACCCATGAGAGATGGGTAGTGATGGAGATAATATATAGATCAAGAGTATTGTAAGGGGGACTTCAACACCGTACTGGTCTGGTAGTTATAATTCTGCTGGTCGTGGTGGTCAAAGAAATGGTTTTGGTGCTTCTGGGAAAGAGCACCCATATCAACTGAGTTGTGAAACTAGTTGGACTCAAACTAAATCATAGGGAAGTGGGTAAGGATAGTTTCATGAAGTTCATACTACACTTTTTCATATAGAGGTTGGATCGTCGATAGTTTTAGGAACTATTATTAAAGATAATAACACCTATTTGATACTAGTACCTCTCATTATTTTATAACTAAAAAACTTGTGAATGGTTTGAGCCTAGTAGTATAGTTCATGGGTGGAGTTATGATGATAGATGCACCTTTGGGAGTACGTTCAAGAGTCATCAATTTTTGAAAAGGGTGTTCTCTCAAAATTGGGGAGTATCTTTTAGTTGGGATCACTATATCCTTGACATATCAGTGTTTAACCGAATTGTGGGTATGGACTAGTTAGTAGAATTTTGAGCCCATATTTATTACTACTAAATGAGAGTGACTTTTATGGTTCCTGAGGGTAACTACTATATTGAATTAGATAGTTGGATATCAAGGAGGGTCAGGCAGGACTAGTTTATTAGGAACTAGGGGAGCTCACCACCCAGGTTGCTTGTCTATTGCTGAAGGATGGGGGAGTGAAGCAGGATGTCTTTCCACCCATAGTTGAAATGATCAAGGATCTATTTTCGGAGGAATTATCAAGGATTCCACCTTAGGGAGATTTGGAATGTGCAATTGAGCTCATTTCGAGGTTGAGCCAATTTTTATTCCACCATAATGAATGGAATGAATAGAGATTAAATAAATTATGAATCAACTATAATAGTTGATGGATAAGGGGTCTATCCATCAGAGTGTGTCACCTTGGAGTTCACTAATTTTTTTTATAAGAATGATGATGAGACTGCACTAATGTTTTGATTACTGTAATTTGAAATGGATGACTATGAATAACTGAAATCCTATTTCACAAATTGATGATCTATTTGAATAGTGGAGGGGAACTTCTATTATCTCCAAGATAGAATTGATATCGAGGTACCATCATTTGAGAGTAAGACCTTCTAACATACCTCAGAATTCTTTAAGAGGATGTTATAGAATTTATGAGTTTTTGGTGATGCCGTTTGGGTTGATGAACACAACAGAAGTGTTTATGGCCTTGATGAATATAATTTTCCACCCATACATGTATTAGTATGTGGATGTATTTGTGGATGAAATATCGGTGTACTCCAAGGCATATGATCATCATTCCCAACATCTTAACCTCATCTTACGTACACCGAGAGAGCACTGACTATGCATCAAGATAACTATATATTAGTTTTTAATTGATCAGGTACAATTCTTGGGTCACATTATCTCATAGGAAGGTGTGTCAGTGGACATAGAGATTGTTAAAGTAGTGGTTTCTTTAGAGAATCCCAATAATGTGTTCAATATCCCTAGTTTTTGGGGATTATCAGTTTATTATCAAAGGTACATACAAGACTTTTCCCATTGTGAAACACCACTTTTATGGATGACCAAGAAGGGTTTGAGTTTTGAATGGATGGAATCATGTGGTAATACCTTCCATGAGTTGAATAAGTGATTAAAATTAGCACCATTCATTATCCTACCTGAGCTAGGTGAGGAGTATACAATGTTTTTTGAAAATTATGGTATTAGTATTGGAGAAGTGATGATGAAGGGAGATTGAGTTGTGGCATATCGTTCATGGTAGTTTCTACCACATGAATGAAATTACCCCACACATAACCTTGAACTAGATATAGTTGTTTATGCATTGATGTGTTCATATTATTATCTATTAGGTGAAAATTTTACTGAGTATACTGATCATAAGATATTAAAGTATATCTTTTCACAATAATATTTGAATCTATGGAAGCAGTGTTGGGTTGAGTATATGAAGTGTCTTGATTTTGAGATAGCTTATACCCCCAAAAAGGGAAGTAATGTTGCTGATTCATTAAGAAGGAAAAATCAGACTCCGGTTTTTCAGGAGTCTAGTGCTGAGAATAAAATGATGAATTTACTGGATGAGATGCATATTGTGGTTCATGAGGGTCCGGAATAGATAAAACTCATATTAGTATCAGTAGAGTCTATACTTTTTTAGTTGGGTCAAGGAAATTCAGTATGAGTATCCAAAGTTTTTGGCATTGAGGGAAAGCCTTGAAGGTGAGGAGTTAGCTTTAGATTGGACCATAGATGAGGATGAAATCAATTATTTCAGGAACTGGGTTGTTGTACCTATGAGAATGTGGGGGGGGAGAGATGATGTGTAAATTTCATTCTTAGATATGGATGGTTCATCTAGGTGTGAAGAAAAATAACCATGAACTATGATGATAGTTTTTGTGGTTAGGCATGAAAAAGGAGATTAGAGAGTTCATGACACAATGCCACACATATAAATAGGTGAAGGCTGAGCATCAATGACCTAGTGGTTTACTATAGTCGTTTACAATTCTATAATGGAAGTGGGATGATGTTACCATGGAATTTGAGTTGGGTATCTCGATGATGCCTCATAAGAATAATGCTATTTGGGTGGTTGTGGAATGACTACTGAAAGTAGAACATTTCTTTCATATATAAGAGACTTTCCCATTGGATAAGTTGGATGATTTATACATTTTGGAGATAATCCATCTACACACAGTTCCACATAGTATATTTTCAATCCCTGACACACATTTTACTTCTCAATTCTTTAAGGAAATACATAAGGCACTTAGTACGCAGGTTTTATTTACTGTGGCTGTCCACCCACAAATAAATGGGAAGTCAGAACATACGATACAACTTTTAGAGGATATGTTATGTGCATGTGTTCTTGACATTGGTGGGTCATGAGAGATTCACTTAGCACTCATTGAGTTCTCCTAGGAAAACAATTACCAGGATACTATTCAGATGGCACCATATGAGGCACTTTTCGGTAAGCCATGTAGATCACATTTATGTTGGATGGAGGAAGGTGAGTTAGAGTTATTGGGACTGAGTCTCATGCATGAGGCATCAGAGTAGGTTTGATTTATTTGAATGATTATGGATTTGGATCAACTTAGATGGAATTTTATCATGATAGATGTTGATGAACACTATATTTAATAGTGGATGATTTTGTTTTCCTTCGGGTGTCACAAATATTAGGTCACTGTAGGATTTACAGACAGGGAAATTTGGTTCCCAAGTTTGTTGGACTAGTTTAGGTTTTGAATAGAATTGTACAGGTGGAATACCAATTGGATCATCCACTAAGGTGTAGTGATTTTCAGGGCATTTTTCATGTGTCAGATCTTAAGCAGTATCACCCCAACCTTTCTTATGTGATTGATGTGGATGATGTTTAGCTTGGTAATGATGTTTATTTTGAGGATCATATGATACATGTGTTGGATTACAGTGATAAAGTAATATCAGAAAATAAAGTGATGATTTTTTGAGTGTTGTGGAAACATGGTTGTGTTTAGGAGGAAACTTGGGAGAGGGAATAAGATATTTTGGCTTGGTGGGACGATCTTTTTACCTTCGGATCTTATAGATTCTTGGGAGTAAAAATAGAGGATGAGTGGTTATAAGGTGGGGAGATTAAAAGAACATGAACTAATATAGATATGTATTGAGCTCGTATACTGGTACTATTTTTTTGTTTTGATTATATCTTGTTTGGGTTTTATCTTGGGTTCATTTGGGGTGAAAATTGGATTTTTTTTGGGGTTTTGTGTATTGTATTGTTGGGGCACTATTTTCCCAAACCATGAACCCTACCCCGAAAAACTGTGTAAACCCAGACAGAGAGATATTACATAGTTGGAGCATAGTTTTTCAAAGTGTGTGCCTTATTAAGAGTAATTGAGCACCCGCTATAGAAGAGGTGCACAATTTGGAAAACCATGTACCCCTTCCCAAGAAACCATGCACACATTATTAATTATACCAATGTTGGTTTTAAAATTCCTGACCCCCCCCCCCAAATCACTCTAATTTGACCCAACATGACCCTAAAAATTCATTTTTTTTCAAGATCCTAAATGAGTTTTAAGTCATTACAACCACATTTATTAATGAAAAAATTAACCATTGATGGATCTTAAACTCTCCCAATAAGAGATTCTCATCCTTATTAGTTTCCTCCCTATCTTCCATCATTCTATCGTCTTTTTAAGGGATGATTTCTTATGTTAGTGATAGATCTAAATCAAGGTTGGTTGGATGTTAATTATTTTGATCTTGGATTTATTCTATGAATCTAACTCTTGTTCTTCATCATGATCTTCATTGTTCCACTTAAATTAGGGATTTTTGTTGGCGAGTGTTCATTAAAGATCATGAAGTAAGTGGTAAAAATTCAATTCACATAGTCTTGAATTACAATTTCATGTATGTGGTGTGAAATTTAAATTGACATGATTGAAAATTGAGTCCTGAATTAAATAAATTAAATGATTAATTAATTTATGGAATCATGGAATGATTAATCGGTTTACCATATGATTATGAATTGAGTTGAATATGGGAAAACTGAATTTTGGTAATTGGGATTATGTAGTTGGTGGATTTGGATTAATTAAATAGTTAATTAATTAACAGAATGTTGCAATTATGTAATTGATGGGAAATTAGGATTGTGTAATGGGTAAATTAATGTTTTTATGAATTAATTGACCATGAGAATTATAGTATGGTTCACTTAGACTTAATTAATTTATGGATTATAAGATTTAAATGGTTAAAAATGATCAAATGATGAATTACTCATATTATTCCATGTGATTAAAGTATTGAACAAAAATATTAATGGTATACCACAAACATAAATATTGATAAAAGAGTTAATATTGATTAATGTCAAATAATGTGATTTATGTGATATATGTGTGATTGATTGATATAAAATTATTTGATACATACCGATGCTCTAAATACCCATATGTGATTTAATGATATATGAATGTAGAACATAGACTGATTCTGAAAATACCCATATGTGATTGACTGATAAATGGGGTGTGAGATAAGGTCTAATTCTTGGAATACTCATGGGGTGATAGGCATAGAGTTCTAGGACGAAAATGCTAGCATTGGACTATGGTTCCAATTAGTCATAACATTAATTGAAATGAAATGATTATTTATGACAATGGTGTTTTGATATGAGATATCCCCTAGGTATAGTTTAGACTCTGGCACAGGCTGAATTAAATACTGAGTTCTCCTGCGTCCTCAGGAACCATAGGGTTTATGTGGTCAAATAAAGAATAATTGAATATATCTAAACTAATTAATTAATTAATTAATTTTATTATTTATAAGAATTCATACACTATAATTGACTGGATATTTATTTAGATTTCATTTGTTGTTGTTTAATGAGTTGTACTCACACCCTACTCGGGCTTCCTGATCGGTTCCCAAAAAAACATTATGTTTGAAGGATAGTAAAAGGGAAAGAGCTCTATATTAGATGGTTGTATTGGGATTTACCATGGATTATGGAACTTGACGTTGTATTGGGAACCACTTGGGAGTTTTTTGTTTCTTTTTTTTGGATTTTATATGTGTAACTTGAAATATATTTTCTTCATGACATATCTACTGATTTGGTTTTGGATACTGTATTCATGTTTTGGTTATAATGTGATAATGTTATTATTATGGTTACGGATATATAGTTTGGATATTATTAATTTATTTCCACTATCCTTATTATTTGATAAAGAGGGTATAGACTTTCCATAATCTATATTAGACCCCCAATACAAGTTAGCAGCCTCTAACATATGGGGTGGCACACCTCAAGTCATGTGACTGACCGACTTGAGGCACTGGTGTGTGGAACCAGGGTTGATACATCATAATTTTCTATTATAACAACTAAAGTTTAGTATTATAAAAAAACAGTATTTTTTCATGTTGAATAATTATTATATTCATCGATAATATCATTATTTAATTTCAGAATATTATTATCGCATGGGTGAAATCCTGGGAAGTGCTCATGTTTCACCCTTTTTAGTATTTTCATTGTATTTCCATGATTTTTTACACTTTAAAAAATAAATAATATCATTTATGTATAAAAAAATAAATATGATTATAATTTTCCCATCCTGAAATCCACTAAATGGTTCCCTAGGGAAGGTCACCACATGACCTCAAGAGTGCCTCCTCGAATTACAGAGGCTACCGACTAGTACTGAGGGTCTAAATAAGTAACATGGGGAGACTATACCATATTTACTAGAGTAATCCAAAATAGAAAACAAATTTAATAGTGAAAAAACATGTAATAACCTAATAAACATGCATAAACAACAATTTCCCAAAACTAGTTACAAACCATAAACAACAGTAAATATGTTAGATTATGTTAAATAGTTCTAAGAGATAAAAACCCAAAATAAAGATAAATAGTGGAATCCTAAAAATTGTCCAGAATCCAAGTCTGGAACCTAATTCATGTATGTCCCATGCCCCACTCAACTCCCTAGCATGGTGTAGATCTCGATTCAGGCAATAGATAATGGAGCTCAGTCGGCAGAAGCATTTGTTTGAAATCAAGATGCAAGATCGGTCTTGGTATCTAGGTCGAGGGCCATGATTCTGCGATCTAGGAGAGAGGTCACGATGTTGGGTCCTAGTAAAGATTCTGGATGGGCCACACCTTGACAGTGGATCTATGGGGTGTTCAACATTTCCCTCTTATTTTTATTGGATAACTAGAGTTAGGCCAGTGTTGTAGTGTATTTTGGGGAGACCGATGTAGTCGGGAGGGTGCTACAATATATTTATTTTTTTGGGATGTGGTGTGTTCCTCAATGGCAGGATATGGATAGAGAAATGGTTAGCTAGTGATCTAAAAGCTGGCAATGAGTCAGTGATTTGTGTAGTCGGTGTTAATATGGATATTTTGCAGATGAAGTTGGTGGGTGCTCACTGCGCAACGGGATGACGGCCGAGTGGGATCATCTGAAACACAAAATGTGATTTAGGTGATTAGGTCACCAGATAGAATGGGATCTTAGTGGTGGTATATTATTGGAAAATTATTATGAATGCTAACAATATGATGATGGGATATAGATAGTGATCGATGGTCTATAGAGTTTTGTTTTCATTGATGGTTCTTGGTGGAGGCAATTTTCTCGGATACTGGCCGGCGATTCTGGTGACTGCATAACTAGGATGGGGAGAATGTACCTCAAGGTGTGGATGAAGACTTTGGTCACAGTGGATATAGAATGGTAAAATAGTGATTTACTTGATGGGTTTTATGACTCGAGAGGCGACCTCAAGATGGGGTGATGGGGACTGGATGAAATTTTCATACTTGTGTGAGGCCTTATAATATATGGGTGGCCATGGAATTTTCATACTTGTGTTTTCATTGGGTTTTTTGGGTGGTATTTTTTTACCATTATGTTTATTGGAATTTTATGCATCACATGATTTGTATTTTCATTAATTTTATTTTTTTAAATAAATTTTTATGGTCAGGCATGATCGACACCTGAACATTCTTGGTAAAGAAAAGATTAATAAATACAAGTGGGAGACCATTAGTTAACAAGGATCACTTAAGTCATTTATAAAATTATTCCCAATCTCAATACTTATTCTATCTTAATTACTTAGTTCACTTACATCACATTATCAATGGGTTAGGCACATTCAACAAATTCAATACATGGAGGAAATAAATCATCTTCCATGTCTCACCAGGGACAATCACATCAACATATATACAAAAAACTGACCTTGAAGACTTATTATAGGTGGTATCATAAAATTCAATCATTATGGGAATAGAGATCCATCCCATTCCCTAATCTGGGCATTTTTAGTGGATTTTAGAGCCCCAGTCCAACTCGCCCTATGGGTGTAAAACATCATGTCAATAACCCAATCTACCAACCCGTGTGCACATGATTATTTATCCATTAAACACACATATTACATATCACAAAAAAACATAAACAATGGCAATAGACAATATAAACCATAATAATCAACATGGGGATTAGTATTATGCCATAACACATTAACACCTTTACCATTTACCTTACATAGTAATTTATCTAAATTTTAATTTCTTATGCCTAACTCACTAAGAATATTTACTAATTACCCTATGTTAAACCATTTATCATATCCAAACCTTTCCATATGTTAATTCAATTCATAGATTTAACATTCCCCATATCTTAAATCACATGTTCATTTCATGTACAATTCACAATTCATTTAGCACATTTCCACTAATCCCATTTAACCCATTATATTATCTAGAAAAAAAATACCTTATCAATTATCGACTTCTAGTAAAAACTACCCATATTACCTTATTAATCATGAAACTAATCAATTAGAATGTTTATCTCAAGATCTACTAAATCCCAAGTCAATTTCACATTTAACATTTCTGTTAACCATATTCGTGAAGGTCGGCACACCCCATGGGTGGCCCTAAATTGGTCAAGTCATCATCCATGAATCCCATGGGGATCATGAGGGGTTCAAGTCATCATTTAAAATCCCATTATATCAAATCTAACTAACAGAACCAAGAACACAACAAGGGGGAAAGAAGAACGCAGCCTTACATGCACAAATCCATATAAAAACTAGGGGATATAACGTGCAAACTATCTACCTTGAATATGATGACGGACACACTGATAATCATGGATTTAGATCTATATTAAAAAACCAATTGAATCTTAAACCTAGATTCCACTGGAAAAAGTGTTTTTTAGTGCTTTATAAGAATATCACCCAAGGTACAAGACCTAATCTAGAAAATAAAATAAAGAAGAGGATTGGACTCACCCAGATCATTGATTCATAACCAATAGTGAACTAAACGTCCTAGACTCGATAGAGAACCACCCTTGGGGAGGATTGGAGATTTGATTTAATCACCAGGTTTAGGGGTAGGATAAAGGGTAGGAAAATCAGGTGAGGCTTTAAAACCCCATAATAGAAAAACTGCAATTTTCCAACTTTTTCAGGGGCACACAGTTTACCCATAAAGTTTGAAAAACCATGTGAGAAATATTAAAAATCCAATGTCTATGGGAAGTAGGGTCACATGGTTACTTGGTGTGACCCACAAGGTTTAGAAACCATACACCAACCATGTGATATGCCATTTTCTAAGGTTTTACAGTTTTCCTTAGAAGCCTGCATAGTGTACGTAAAGGTGTGCCAACTGTATTCTTTGCACAGGTTTTCCTAGTTTCCCTTCTCTTCATTTTTTGAACCTCCTGAACACCCTTTAGGCCCCTCACACTTTTGGGAAAACTTCATTAACAAAAAACAAGATATTGAAATGAAAACATAAACAAGGTCATACCACAATGAGGTCCGAGATCTTATAATGATATTGTACGAAAACTTTTTAAATGAATATAATATTTCATGTTTACATATAATATTAGTAATAATTATAATATTTCATGTCATAATGTTACCATATTTAATTTTAAAAAGAATTTTATTTTTTCATGATTTATTCTAATAACTATGGTTTAGTGTTATAATAGAAATAATAATTTTTCATGATGAAAAATTATAATATTGGATAATAATTTCATTAGTTAAAGTTATATTTATAACAAAAGTTAAATATCAATAAGTAATATTAGAATCATTGATAGAACTTTAAAATATTTAACAATAATTTATGTGTATTATTGGGTGTGACCACACATGAATTAAGACACCAGATCCCATTAGAACTCTCCAATTATGAGTACTTGGGCGAGTGTAGTACTGGGATTGGTGACCTCCAACGAAGTACTCATATTACAGATTTTTTTGTGCATATTTCAAATTTCATGTGAGTATAATTAATATTATTATAGTATTGTGCATAAACATTTTTATTGAATATAATATTTCAAGATTACATGTCATTTTAGTAATGATTATAATACTGTATTTTATAATGTTATAATATTTCATGTTAACGATGATTATAATATTGCATGATATATTGTAACAACATAGGTTTAGTGTAATAAAACAAACAACATTATTTATTGTCGAATGACTATAATATTTCTATATAATTTCACTGTTGAATCTCATAATATGAATTTCTCCTGGGTGACTCACTAGGAAGTGCTCGTGTATCACTATTTTCTGTAATTTTCATTGTATTTTCCTAGATGTTTTATATTTTAAAAATATATGTAAGTATAATAATAATAAATATGATATTATATGTAAATTTTTTAAATGAATATAATATTATATGTTTACATATAATTTTAGTAATAATTATAATATTGCATTTCATAATGTTAACACATTTCATGTAAACAATAATTAAAATATTTCATGATGTATTCTAACAACAATAGTATACTGTTATAATAGAAATAATAAAATTTCATGTTGAGTAATTATAATATTGGTGGATAATTTCATTAGTTAATGTTATATTTATAACAAAAATTAAATAGAAATATGTATTGTTTGAATCATTGATAGTGAATTCAAATTTTTAACAAGGATGAATGAGTATTGTTGGGTGTATTCACACCAGAATTAATGCACCAGATCCTATTATAACTATAGATACCTCTTGGGAAGTACTCGTGTTGCACCCTTTTTTGTGTACACTTCGAATTTCATGATAAATATTATTATAATATTGTACATAAACATTTGTATTAAATATAATATTTTATGATTACAGGTCATTTTAGTAATAATTATAATATTGCATGTTATGATGTTTCAATATTTCATATTAGCAATGAATATAATATTGAATGTTATATTGTAACAACTACAGTTTAGTGTTATAATAGAAATAATATTTTATCATGTTGAATAGTTATAATATTTCCCAATAATCACATTATTGAATTTCATAATATGAATGTTTCATGGGTGACCTCCAAGAAAGTGTTTGTGTTTCACCCTTTTAAGTATTTTCATTGTATTTTCCCAGAATTTTTACATCTAAAAAAATAATTACATGTAAGTATAAAAATAATAATTTTGATATTGTGTGAAAAACTTTTAAACGAATATAATAGTTCATGTTTAAAAATAATTTTTGTAATAATCATAATATTTCATGTCATAATGTTATTGTATTTCTTGTTGACAATAATTATAATTTTTCAAGACATACTGTAACAACTACAGTTTATTGTCATAAGAGAAATGATAATTTTTCATGTAGAATAAATATAATATTGGATAATAATTTCATTAATTAAAGTTATATTTATAACAAAAATTAAATAGTAATATGAAATATTAGAATCATTAATTGTACTTTCAAATATTTAGTAAGAATGTATTCGTGTTGTCGGGTGTGATCACACTAGTATTAATGCCCAAGATCCCATTAGAACTATGTAGTTAAACGTTCTTGGGTGAGAGTAGTAATTAGATGGGTGACCTCCTGGGAAGTACTCGTGTTGCACCATTTTTTCTATATATTTCAAATTTCATGCTAGTATAATAAATATTATTATGATATTGTATGTAATATTTTGTACCTTATATAGTATTTCTTTATTACATATCATTTTAATAATAATTATAGTATTGCATGTTATAATGTTACAATATTTCCTGTTAGTACTGATTATAATATTTCATGTTACATTGTAACAACTATGGTTTAGTGTAATAACAAAAATTATATTTTTTCATGTTGAATAATTATCATATTTCTTGATAATCACATTATTGAATTTCATAATATTAACGTTTCATGGTTGACCTTCTGGGAAGTGCTTGTGTTTTACCCTTTTCTGAATTTTTCATTGTATATTCCCAAAATTTTTATATATTAAAAAAATAAGAATTGAGTGTAAATAGAAAAAATGATTTTGATATTGTACGTAAATTTTTTAAATGAATATAATATTTCATGTATACATATAATTTTAGTAATAATTGAAATAGTTTATCTCATAATGTTTCCATATATTGTGTTAACAATAATTATAACATTCCCTCCCACAGGCAGCTAGGGTGGCATGGGAGAATGGGGTGTGGGGTGCTGGTCACATGGTTGAGAATTCATGCCGTTTTTCTTATAGCATGTGTATGAATGGACCCATAATTTAATTATAATTTTAAA
Source organism: Viscum album (assembly GCA_963277665.1). Lineage (NCBI taxonomy): Eukaryota > Viridiplantae > Streptophyta > Magnoliopsida > Santalales > Viscaceae > Viscum > Viscum album. Next base: position 385,579,466 of record OY728167.1, on the reverse strand, counting down.
TATTGAATAATTATATTATTGGATAATAATTTCATTAATTAATGTTATATTTATAAAAATTATTAAATAGAAATATCTAATATTTGGATCATTTATATTGCTTTTAAATATTCACCAAGAATGTCTTTTTATTTTTGGGTGTGATCACACCAGCAATAATACACCAGATCCCATTGGAACACTATAGTTAAGAATGCTTGAGTGAGAGTAGTACTAGGATGGGTGACCTCTTGGGAATTACTCGTGTTTCATCCTTTTTTGTTCATATTTCAAATTTCATGCATGTATAATAAATATTATTATGTTATTATATGTAATGTTTTGTATTCAATACAATATTTCATGATTGTAGGGAATTTTAGTAACAATTATAATATTGCATGTTATAATGTTACAATATTTGTTATTAATAATGATTATAATTTTTAATGTTATATTGTCACAACTACAATTTAGTGATATAAAAGAAATTATATTTTGTAATGTTTAATAATTATAATATTTGTTGATAATCACATTATTGAATTTCATAATATGAATTTTACATGGGTGACCTCTGGGGAAGTGATAGTGATCCACCATTTTCTATATTTTTCATTACAGTTTCCCAGATGTTTTACATTTTAAATAAAAAATAATTGTATGTAAGTATAATAATAATTTTTATGATATTGTACGTAAAATTTTTAAATGAATATATTATTTCTAGTTAACATAGAATTTTATTATTAATTTTTATATTTCATAACATAATGTTACCATATTTCATGTTAATAATAATTATAAAATTTCATGGTGTATTGTAACAACTACTGTTTAGTGTTACAATATAAATAATAAATTTTAATGTTGAAAAATTATAATATTGGTTGATAATTTCATTACTTAAAAACATGTGATATTGGAACCATTGATAGTAATTTCAAATAGTTAACAACTATGTCTGAGTATTGTTGGGTGTGATCACAAAAGAATTAATGCATAAAATCCCATCAAAACTGTGAAGTTAAGCATGGGTACCTCTTGGGAAGTTCTCGCGTTTCTCCCTTTTTGTTTATTTTTCAAATTTCATGCCAGTATAATTAATATTATTGGGATATTGTACGTAAAATTTTGTATTTAATATAATATTTCTGGATTAAAATTCATTTTAGTAATAATTATAACATTACATGTTATAATGTTACAATATTTCATGTTAACAAAGATTATAATATCACATATTAAACTGTAATAACTTCAGTTAAGTGTTATAACAAAAATATTATTTTTTCATGTTTAATAATTATAATATTTCTTGATAATCAAATTATTGAATCTCATAATATGAATGTTGAATGAGTGACCTCTTGGAAAGTACTCATGTTTCACCATTTCTATATTTTTCATTGTATTTTACCAGATTTTTCACATTTAACAAAATAGGAATTGTATGTATGTATAATAATAATTACTATGATATTATACATAAAATTTTTAAATGAATATAATATTTCATGTTTATATATAATTTTAGTAATAATTATAATATTTCATGTCATAGTGTTACCATATTTCATGTTAACTACAATTATAATATTTCATGATGTACTGTAAAAACTAAAATTTAGTGTTATAATATAAATAATAATTTTTCATGTTAAATAATTATAATATTGGATGATAATTGTATTAGTTAAAGTTATGTTTATAACAACAATTAAATTTCAATATTTAATATTAGAATCGTTGATAATACTTTCAAATATTTAATAATACTTTTTGTGTATTTCTTAGTGTGATCACACCAGCATTAATGCACTAGATTCCAATAGAAATCTATAGTTAAGTGGGCTTGGGTGAGTGTAAAACTAGGATGGGTAACCTTCTGTGAAGTACTCATGTCCCACCCTTTTTTGTGTATTATTCAAATTTCATGCTAGTATAGTATATATTGTTATGATATTTTATATAAACATTTGTATTGAATATAATATTTCATGATTAAAGTTAATTTTAATAATAACTATAATATTTCATGTTACAATGTTACAATATTTCATGTTAACAATGATTGTAATTTTTCATGTTATATTTTAATAACTATGGTCTAGTGATATAAGAAAAATTATATTTTTTCATGTTAAATAATTATAATATTTCTCAATAATCACATTATCGAATTTCATAATATAAATGTTTCATGGGTGACCTCCTAGGAAGTTCTCGTGTTTCACCCTTTTCTGAAATTTTCATTGCATTTTCCAAGAAATTTTACATTTTTAAAAAAAAAATTGTATTTATGTATACGAATAATAATTATGATATTTTTCGTAAAATTTGTAAATGAATTTAATATTTCATGTTTAAATAGAGTTTTAGTAATAATTATAATATTCCATGTCATAATGTTACCATACCCAAACAACGCGAACCATGGGTTGAAACCCATGGTTCAAAAATTTATTAAAGAAGAGATTCAATGAAAATAGAGGTAGATATTGAATCAAGACAAGAAAATGAAAAAGAAAGAAAATCATATATGGATTTTTCCACCACCCCTAACTTTTGGATGATGACCCCTCCACCATGTCTTCGGCTACTGCCATGCCTTCCCATCAACATGAGTGTTGAAATGATAATCTGGTGGGGGTGGGACCTCGCGATGATGGGTGTGCTCTACCTACAGATCAGAGCCATCCAGTACTTTATCAGCAGAAAAATTCCTATGAGGGTTTCCAAACACCTCTTGAAACACCTCCTTACTATCAGACATGTTAAAAATTTCAAGCAGGCTAAATTTATTATTATTAAGATCAAGTGAAGCCCGTCTGACAACATTCTTCTTGGGTGAGACTCCCTTCATGGGTTCCACCTTCATGGCATGAGAGTGGCCACATGATAACTCTTTTCCATTATCACTGCTCTTGTCCATCCTCAATGGAGTATTAATACCACCCAAAGGGGTCTGATCCTACACACCAATATAGGAGAACTATGAGGGACTTTCAGCATTTTAGAGGACTTCTGAGTGGAAAAAGGAGGATCAAAAATGATCTTTCTAGGTGCAATAATACCCATCTCTATGTTTTCTTTTAATGAGAAATTAGAGACCATTTTCAATTTACTATTTATATTCATTGAGATAACCAGGTCGTGTTCTTACCACAATTACATATCCACATAACTTTGATCCTCTAACTCAAAGTAAGGTTGCTCGCTGGTAGATTCATCATCATCAGGTTTCTCATTGTATTCTCTGTTAAGGGATTATTTAGACATTACTCTATAATGAGGATTATCAGTCCCTTCAACAATGTCAACCCTTGAGTAGGGACGCATGGGGAGATGGACATAAACCACCCCCACCTATTGAGAATGATTTCCATCTCGAGGGGAGATCCCATACCTACTTGCCTATGTGATATATGTCCATACTTATCAGAAAAATAAATATTTTCATCCATTTCTTGCTCTTTGTTATCTTTTGACCTGTTTCTCTTACAGTGGCACACTTTTCCCTTGACACCACATGTTTGAAAAGAAAGTATCCTTGAACAAATCTTTTGTGAGTGACCAAAAAACATACAAGTTGAAAATAATTTCATAGGTTTCTCATACTTCACATCCATAAGATTATCATCATGATTTTTTTACAACATAATTGTATCAATAATAGTGATACTAAACCCCACATCGACAAGAATTATACCATAATGCCCAAAACATACATATTCTATCACCTTATCAAGTTGAATGGTAATTCAAATTGAGTACGCAATATCAAGGAGGATCATGAGATGATATAGGATCAAATTGAGACCATGGATCTTTACCTATACTTGGGAAAAAATCATAGCCCGCAGTTGGTTGAATTTAATAGACCACTCATATAGATGGAGTGATCCATGCTTCAAGAAAATAGATCCAATACCCGATGCTCGAAGTCTAAACTCATCTGGGGGGAAAAGATAATGAAAAACCCCTGACCAAGGGAGACACACCTCAAATCTGGGAATCCTCAAATAGAAGAAAACTTACTGATAAGTGTATATCATGCATGTATTTTAGAGTGTTTTAGTGTACTGATTTATTCATTTAAATGAATAATATTCCCAGTTTTTTAGTGGATTGATTTGTTTTATGTTTTACGGTTGAAAAAAACAGATTCTTGAAAAAGGAATGCAAGGAGAAGGAAATATGGGAAAAAATACCCTGATTACACGTCGTGTAATAACATTACACATCATGACTTCTTCAAAAGGAATTTTAGACACAGGAAAAGTCGTGATGATGATACATGCTGTGAAATCCAGTTTTACATTGTGAGTCAGGGTTTCACATCATGAATGGAGTCAAATTTAACACGTGAGATGCGTGTTATATTTATGAAAATAAAAAATATGTAGATGAATACTCAATAGATTACATGACGTGAAACCCCATTTAACATCGTTACTTTTTTTATGTGAAAAAAATTAAAATAAAATAAAATAAAGACAACGCGACTGTGGGTTTTGACGAGTTTGCCTATAAATAGAGCTCCCAACTACACTTCCAAGATACTCTAGACTAGAGGGATCAAGTGCGATGCCCAGGGGAAACCACCAAACAATGAAGAGACGATCTGATCCATTCTTCACTACCTCCCTTCTTCAAGTATTGATACTACTCACTCTCAGCATGAGCGAGTGGTTTCTTTAGTAAATAGTGATGTTTTTGTAAGGGGATGTGTTTCTAGGGATACTTTTTCCTTAAGAGTGTTTTGATTATAATAAAAAAAACTTTTCAATCAGTTTCTAGTGATAATTTTATATTTTATTATTCATTTTCTGGTTTTCTGCAGCTCATTTTATCAATTCCAAATATATTCTTTTTTTAAAGTTCATGACTATTGCTTTTGATTTGGAGAGAATTATTTTTTTGCATTAATTAAGCACCTTAGTTTTTATAATACCATTACTAAATCTCATCTTATTATGTTTAAATATGGTTTTGTCTTGCCTAATTTGTTTATTGCATTTAGTAGATGACCTTTCCAAAGGTGTAATTACATTATTAGGGCGGGGTACCGAGACCACAAATCCCTACTGACCCAATTCTAACACCAAAAATGAATAAAACCATAATCAATTAAATCTTTAGCACACAAAACTGAAAATCATTGAACTTGGAACATCTCACATTGTGATTCACAACCCAATACTTGTTTCTATATGTTTCTTTTACACAAACTATTTTATCAATTAATTTACAACGTACAGATCATCCCTGTGGGTTTGACACTCGGACATTACAAGTACTATATTTTTAGTAGGTTATCAGGGTATTAATAAATAATTAAATTTGATTTTTCCCATAGGAATTTAATGACTTCCTGCAGGTTGTCACCTATGAACCAGCTCCTCGAATATCCATATTTTTTCTCCTTTAGGAAGAACTAACCACACAATAAGGGAGTTTTTACCCCATTCCATCCTTTGATAGGCCCCCAAATTTTAATCCACATGCACCCTGGATCCCTTCCAGAGGATAAAACAAGAGAAGTAATTTCAAAGTGCCATAAGAGGGGTTTGGCCACTGATTGCTCATGCCGCATGACCTTGCAGAACCACATATGAGGGAGTTTCTCACACCACAGGACCCTGAAAAAATTAGTCCAGAGGATTTTATCTTACTGCATGACCCTTTAGAACCATTCCTGAGAGAGTTTCTCATGCCACATCTAAGGGAAAATAATCACAGACATCCATACCAGAAATAGGCTTTCATCCAGTTCCTCTCAGCACATAAACCTACAGAACCACATCTGAGAGCTCACGAATGTCTGTAATAGATATATTACCTACAGAAAGTCCTTTAGGATAAAAATTTAATCCCAAAAAATGTATTAAATACATATTAATCAATTAAACTTAATCGAATACTACATAGAGATGCCAAACCATCTCTTGATCCCTACCCATCCATAGAATGTAACCATATTTCATGTTAACAAGAATTATAATATTTCATGATGTAGGTAACAACAACAGTTTAGTGTTATTATAGAAATACTAATTTTTATGTTGAATAATTATAACATTGGTTTATAAATTCATTACATAAAGTTATATTTAGAAAAAAAAGTGCAATATCTAATATTAGAAACATTGATAGTATATTAAAATATTCAAAAAAGAATGTTTGTGTATTGTTGGTTGTGATCAAACTAGAATTAATTCACTAGATCCCATTAGAACTCTGTAGTTAAGAGTTAATGGGTTAGAGTAGTACTAGGATGGTATACCTCTTGTGAAGTACTCGTGTTGCACTCTTTTTTGTGTATATTTCAAATTTTATACCAATATAATATAGATTATTATTATATTGTATGTAAAAGTTTATATTGAATATGATATTTCATGATTACATGGAATTTTAGTAATAAATATAGTATTTCATGTTATAATATTACAGTATTTCAAGTTAATGATGATTATAATATTGCAGGTTATATTGTAAAAACTACAACTTAGTGTTATAATAGAAATAATAATTTTTGATGTGGAATAACTATAATATTTCTTAATAATTTCATTATTAAATTACATAAAATTAATGTTTCATGGGTGACCTCCTTGGAATTGATCGTGTTTCACCCTTTTCTGCATTTTTATTTGTATTTTCCCAAATCATTTACATTTTAAAAAAAATAATTTTATGTAAGTATAATAATAATTATATTGATAGTGTAAATGAACTTTTTAAATTAATACAATACTTCATGTTTACATAGAATTTTAGAAATAGTTATAATATTTCATTTTATAATGATACCATATTTCCTGTTAACAATTATTATAATATTTCATGATGTATTGTAACAACTATAGTTTAATGGTATAATAGAAATAATAATTTTTCATGTGGAATAATTATAGTATTGGATGATAATTTCATTAGTTGAAGTTATATTTATAACAAAAATTATATAGAAATATGTAATATTAGAATCATTGATAGTACTTCAAACATTTAACAAGCATGAATGTGTATTTTTAGGTAGATCACACCAGAATTAATGTACCAGATCCCATTAGAACTATGCAGTTAAGTGTTCTTAGATAGAGTAGTACTGGGATGGGTGACCTCTAGAGAAGTACTCATGTCACACCATTTTTTTTGTATATTTCAAATTTAATTCTAGTATAATAAATATTATTATGATATTTTATGGAAACTTTTTTATTGAATATAATATTTCACGATTACAAGGAATTTTAGTAATAATTATATTATTGCACATTATATTGTTACAATATTTCAGGTTAACAATTATTATAATACTGCATGTTATATTTCAATGAAGCTTTCATCAATAAGATTAAAACTTTATTCAATTCGGCGCATATTTCTATTCTCATAAATGGCTCACTTAGAGGTTATTTTATGTTCTCTAAGGGTGTTAGACAAGGTGACCGTCTCTAGGCTATTATTTTCTCAATTGATGAAGACTACCTTAGTTGGTTTCTCATTCAATCCATAGAAAATCTAAGCATCAAACATATCATGGCTGCGAGAAACCTAAATACCCCCCTCCCCCCCACACACACACCTTCTTTATGTCGATGACATAGTAATATTTATTCCGGGAGACAAAAAACATCAATAATATAAAAGACATTATCCTTCTCTACCAGGAGGTTTCCGGTCAACATAACAACTGGAATAAATCTTTCATATATTTTGGTTATGACTTTCCCCCTGGTATTAAACTTAAAATTATAAACTCTCTAGGGTTCAAAGAAGGATCTCTTCCCTTTACCTACCTTGGTGTTCCAATCTTCTGGGGTAGACCGAAAGTGGATTACTTCTCTCCTATCATTGATCAAACTCTTAGACAACATTCAACCTGGAAGGGTTCCAATATCTCGATGGCAGGGAGAATCTGTTTAGTTAAATCCACCATTGTTTCCAAATTGGTTTATCTATGATGATATAGAAATGGAAGAAAAGTATGCTAAGGTGCCTCAATATTTCCATTAAAAGTTTTGTTTGGACTGGTAGTACTTTGGAGAGAAAATTGGTCACTGTTCCCTAGGCTAACTGCTTCAAACCAATTACTAAAGGTGGGGTTGGAATTAAAAATCTCAATAAGTTTAATGAATCCCTGAAAGCCAAGCTCACATGGAATCTAATCCATAATTATGCACCCGCTTTGAATTTTCTTAGAGCCAGATTTCTAAAAAAACTTATTGATAACCAGACTCTGTTTCTTACGTCCTCTATTTGGCATTCCATTATAAACACATTCAATTATATTATGTCTAATTCGAGATGGATGGTTAACAAGGACTAAAATTTAATATTTTGGTTTGACAACTGGACTGGAGCTCCCTTTTCCTCTTTGTTGAGCAACAACCACCCTCACTCTCTGAACAATGAATCCATAACGAACGTTATGAGCATGACTAACCATCACCTTCCATAGGGTATAAACAAATTGCGAGAACTTCCCCTTCACTACCAAGAAGGATCTTCTGATTTGGGAAGCCTCTCACAATGGAATTCTTGATTCTAAAAATTATTACAATCATCTATTTATCAATGATGACAATACATTATCCTGGACAAAAAACATTAATAAATCTTGGAAAAACCTTCGAGTTTTACTTTAGTTTGGTGAATTTCGCATAACAGAATCCCCATGGATGACTGTTTACAAACCTTTGGGATCACCCTTTATTCCAAATGCTGCATGTGTACTCAAAATCGTGATGATATTAATAATATTTTCCTTTCTTGTGATACGGCAACTTCTCTCTGGCATTATATTTCGGTCATCTTCAAATGTAGATGGTTTCTAGACAGTTCCATTACTTTACAGATAAAACAGTTCTTGGATACTTCTGACTCCCAACAGATTAAAAATCTTATTCTTGCAGTGGTTTCAAATCTTCTCCATCTAATCTGGTATGGTAGAAATGATTTTATTTTTCACAACAACTAATTCAAGCTTAATGCAGGGAAAATGCGAATTCTTATGGCCATCTGTGAAGCGGCTTCGATTCAAAAGGATCAATGTTGCAACTCAGTTTGCGATTTTTGGATCCTTCATCACATTGGAGTGGAGGGAATGTATCCTCATCCTAAATATACTTTTGAAGTACTTTGGAGGCCACCTCCCATTGGATGGATTAAAGTAAACATAGATGGTGCCTCGAAAGGCAACCCTGGTCCAGCGGGTTGTGGTGCTATCTTCAAGAATCATTTAGATCAGACCCTTGAATAATTTTATGGTTCCTGTGGTTTTGATTCCTCACTGGAAGCTGAGATGTTGAGTGTTATCCATGCCATCTCTTTTGTCAAGCGTTGAAACTGGAACAACATCTGGATTGAGAGTAACTCCACCACTGTCATTCAGGCCATCTGGAGCGGCACCATACATCTTGCCTGGCCACTCACTGCTCTCTGGATTGATTGTTTGAAATCACTATCCGAGATCAACTTCATCGCCACAAATACCTACCGGGAAGCTAACAGAATTGTTGATGAGCTTTCCAATTTGGGTGTTTCTAATTCGTTGATTAGAAGGGACTATCTCCCTCTTGTGTTACTCCAACTCTATTTTAGGGATGTTAACAAAATTTCTTCTTTCATACTTGTGTAACTTGTTCACTTTTCAATAATATTTGGTGTTTTTATCGTTGACCAGAACACTACCCCCCCCAAATAATACAGCATGTTATATTGTAACAAATATGGTCATATGTTATAATAGAAATAATTTGTTTCATGATGAATAATTATAAAAATTCTCAATAATCACCTCATTGAATTTAATTATATGAATTTTTCATTGGTGACCTTCTAGGAAGTGGTCTTGTTTCACCCTTTTATGTATTTTTTCATTATATTTTCCTAGATTTTTTACATTTTTATAAACAAATAATTACGTGTATGTATAACAATAATTATTATGATATTCTATGAAAACTTTTTAAATGAATAAAATAATTAAGTTTTACATAGAATATTACTAATAATTATAATATTTCATGTCATAATGTTACCATATTTCTTATTAACAATAATTATAATATTTCATGATGTATCGTAAAAACTCTAGTTTAGTGTTATAATAGAAATAGTAATTTTTTATATTGAATAATTATAGTTTTGGATGATAATTTCATTAGTTAAAGTAATATTTATAACAATAGTTAAATTGTAATATGTAATATTAGAATCATTAGTAGTACTTCAAAATATTTCATAATAATGTTAGTGTATTTTTGGGTGTGATCACAACAACATTAATACACAGGATCCCATTAGAACTATGATGTTAAGCGTGCTTGGTCAATAGTAGTACTACGATTGGTGAACTCTTGGGAATTACTCATGTTGCACCCTTTATTGTGTATATTTAAAATTTCCCATCAATATAATAGATATTATTATCATATTGTACATAAACGTTTGTATTGAATATAATATTTCGTGATCAGAGGTCATTTTAGTAATAATTAAAATATTTTATGTTATAATGTAACAATATTTCATGTTAACAGTGATTATAATATTTCATGTTAAATTGTTTTAACTATGATTTATTGTTATAACAGAAATAATATTTTCTTCATGTTGAATAATTATAACATTTTCAACAATCTCATTATTGAATTTCATAATATGAATATTTCATGGGTGACCTCCTTGGATGTTATTTTGTTTCAACATTTTCTGTATTATTTATTGTTTTTTATGAAAATTTTAACATCTAAAAAACAAATAATTGTATGTATGTATAAAAATAATAATTATGATATTGGACATAATTTTCATTAAATGAATATAATATTTCATGTTTACATAGAATTTTAGTAATAATTTTAATATTTCATGTAATGATGTTAATATATTTCATGTTAACAATAATTATAATATTTCATGACATATTGTAATAACTATAGTTTAGTGTTAAAATAGAAATAATACCTTTTTCATCTTGAATAATTGTAATATTGGATTATAATTGCATTTATTAATGTAATATTTATAATAATAATTAAATAGAAATATGTAATGTTAGAATCAATGATACTATATTCCAATAATTGACAAGAATGTTTGTTTATTTTTTTGGTGTGATCACACCAACTTTAATGAACTAGATCCCCATAGAATTATACAATTAAGAATGATTGGGCGAGAGTAATAATCAAGTCTCACCCTTTTTTATGTATATTTCTAATTTCATGCTATTATAATAAATATTATTACGATATTGTGTGTAAAATTTTGTGTTGAATATAATATTACATAATTATTGGTCATTTATTTAATATTATAATACTTCATGCTCTAATGTTATAATATTTCATGTTAAAAATGATTATAATATTTCATGTTAGATTGTAAGTACTTTGGTTTAGTGTTATAATAGAAATATTATTTTTTCATGTTGAATAATTAAATATTTCTTGATAAACACATTATTTAATTTCATAATACGCATTTTTTATGGGAGGGATCTTGGGAAGTTCTTGTGTTTCAACATTTTCTATATTTTTCATTGAATTTCCCTATATTTTATACATTTTTAAAAAACAAATAATTGCATGAAACTATAATAATAATAATAATAATATTGATATTGTATGTTAATTTTTTTAAATGAATATAATATTTATTATTTACATATAATTTAGGTAATAATTATAATATTAAATGTTATAATGTTAGAATATTTCATGTTAACAATAATTATAATATTTTATGATGTATTGTAACAAATACGATTTAGTTTTATAATAGAAATAATAATTTTTCATGTTGAATAATTATAATATTGGATGGTAATTGCATTTTCTAATGTTGTATTTATAACAAAAATTAAATAAAAATATGTAATTTTAGAATCACTAATAGTAATTTCAAATATTTAACAAGTATTTATGTGTATTGTTGGATGTGATCAAACCCGCATTAATGCACGAGATCCCATTTGAACTCTGTAGTTAAGCGTGATTGGGGGAGAATAGTATTTAGATGGGTGACCTTGTGAGAAGTACTCTTGTTGTACCCTTTTTTGTGTATATTTCTAATTTCATACCAGTATAATAAATATTATTATGATATTGTACATAAAATGTTTTATTTAATATAATATTTTATGATTAAATGGGATTTTAGTTATAATTATAATATTACATGTTAAAAAGTTATAATATTTCATGTTATCAAATATTATAATATTTCATGTTATATTATAGCAACTATGGTTTAGTGTTATAATGAAATAATATCTTTTTCATGTCAAATAATAATAATATTTATCGATAATTATATTTTTTAATTTCATAATTTGAATGATCCATGGGTAACCTCTTGGTAAGAGATCACATTTCACCCTTTTCTGTATTTTTCATTGTATTTTTCTAGTTATTTTTCATTTTGAAAAACAATGAATTTCATGTAAGTATAATAATAATTATTATGATATGGAAAGTAATGTTTTTAAATATGTATAATGTTTCATGTTTACATATAATTTTAGTAATAATTATAATATCACATGTCATAATGTTACCATATTTCATGTTAATAATAATTATAATATTTCATGACATATTGTAACAACTATAGTTTAGTTCTATAATAGAAATAACAAATCTTCAGGTTGAATAATTATAATATTTATGGATAATTACATAAGTTAAAGTTATATTTATAACAACAATTAAATAGAAATATGTAATATGTAATATTATAATCATTGATAGTACTTTCAAATATTTAACAAGAATTTACTTGTCTTTTTACGTGCGATCACACCAACATTAATTTACCAGATCCCATTAGAACCCTGTAGTTAAGCGTGATTTGGTGAGAGTAGTACTAGGATGGGTGATCTTATAGGAAGTACTCAAGTTGTTCCCTTTTTGTGTATATTTAAAATTTCATTCCATTATAATATATTTTATTATGATATTATACATAAAATTTTGTATTCAGTATAATATTTTAGGATTATAGGAAATTTTAGTAATAATTATAATATAGCATGATATATTGTAACAACTATGGTTTAGTGTTATAATAGAAAAAATATTTTTTCATATTGAATAACTATAATATTTCATGATAATCAAATTATTGAATTTCATAATATAAATGTTGCATGGGTGACCTCTTGTGAAGTCCTTGTCTTTCACCATTTGATGTAAGAAAATTAGTGACATGAATTGGTTTCCCAATTCATGTCGCCTATGGAATTTATTAAAGTCAAAAAAAGGACAGTACAACCTTGAAGTGTGAATAACTTACACCAGCAGGGATTTAAAGGGGTTACAAAAAATACTCAATCCAAATAAACTAATTCTTGAAGACAGCCCAGTAAAATCAACAATCAATTGTTTCTTTCAAAGTTGGATCTTTGAATTTGTAGTCCATCCAAAAATTCAGAGAGCTATCCTATTGGAAATATTAGAACAGTCTGAGCCTTCTTCCCCTGCAATCAGCATGAACTACTAGAAACCATGAGGAGCAGAGGAAAAAAGAATCCGGCAGTGGGTTAAAAAGATAAAACAGAAGGTCAATATAGAATTCCTTCCCCTGCTAAGACATCAAACCAGACAAAAACACAGCAAATTCAACATATAAAGCATGTTAAATTCTGGATCCTCCAGTATGCAATCCAGGCCAGAACAAAAAGATCTCAATAAGATCTATAATGAAGCCATTTTTCTTCCATAGATTCCTTACCAAATCCATAAAACAGAAAAAGGACATACTGATCAAACCAACGAATCAGAATACTTAAATCTAGCACTTTAAGTTGGTAGAAAAAATCTTCAAAATCAACCAGAGTCTAGGAAAGATCAAGCTGGAGGTCCAGAAAATCCAGACCCTATGGCGTGTTTTCAGCAGTATAGGAAGAGTATTTAAGGACCTCACTCATCAACCATTCAACCTCAATCATAAGGAACAACAACATCAGGACAGTACTGAGGAATTCATGTCCCCCAATCCAAGATTTCAAAAACATCATATGAGCAAGCATTAAGCAGACCACAATGCAAACACCAAAAGAAAACAAGGACCGCAACACTAGTAAGAGACAGCATGTTGAAAGCACTCCATCAGAAATCCCACAAACTAGAATCTTCAAGTTAATATCAGAATCAAAATTTAGAGAAGAAAATACAAAAGCATTAGGAAGAGGGCATGGATAGATTTATTTTCTGGTTAAAATAATATCGCTTTACCCTGAGATATCTCTCTGCTAAAATCTCATCCTGTTGAAATTTTTGAAAAGCAATATCCATTTGTCCCTCCATGTAAAAGAGTTGTTGTTTCACCTCCTAAGTATAGTGATGAGAAGGCTCTTCATTTGATTGAACAATAGTATTCGTGTCTTGGGGATTTTGAGAATAATCTTTCTTAAACACCTCCTGAGAATGTGTGACAATAAGCCTTTCCATTTGAGAGTAATCCCTGCACATTCTAGTCTTTTTAGGATTTGGAGTGATGAAACCATCAACATCCACTATAGGCTTTTTACCTTTTTGGCCATTGAATTCAAGTAATTTTTTTTAACATGCATTGGATGACCTACCTCATCATGTGAGGAATAACTGGAGTCCAAGTCATACTCATTGTTTTTGTCTTCTAAAGAGTGTAGCGAATTATTTTGTTCCTCTACAGTAGGGTGTGGGACAACACTCTCTTTACCCTTAAAAACTTCAACATGAGGATCTTCATCCTGAGTGGAAGCTACACCATTACAAGAAGACTCGTGATTAATAACATCCATGACAGCATTTACATAGTCATCAATTTGATTTTCGGTTACTTGTTTAATTTTTGTTTCATCTATGACCTCAGGATTTGCTTCACTACTGTTAACATTAGAAGGACCAGCCAAACCATCTTGGTTAAGATTTACCTTTTCCTTAGGGAAGTGAACTGTATGAGAATTAACAATGGAATTTGAAGCTGCCTTTTCAACCCAATGAGATTTAACCCGATATGGGGGAGGATTCCATTTCTTCTCACATTCATTGAATAGATGTCCAACTCTGAAACATTTATTACAAAAACATGGAATATTTTCAAAGACCACATCATGAGTAAACCCTTTATCCCCGTTCTGAATCCAAAAGTGAGATGGAAGATCCCTTGAGATATCAATTTCAGTTCATATCCTAGCTACAGAGGGTCTTGACAGGTTCAATGTAGCTGAGTCCAATCTAATTGGGGTCCCAAAAAGACTAGCAATTGAAAAGATTGCCTTCAGTTTGAAAAGATAAAGCAGTAAAACTGGAAATCCTATCCAAATTGGAACAATAGGGGGTTCTGAACCAGTATCATAATCCGGAGACCATTTAAAAACCTTCATATTAGAATTTACACAAGTCCATGAACCACGCATCCAAAGATGATATAAATCTTAATCCGAGGAGAATCGTAATAGAACATTCCATGAATTTAACAACCCGATATGACAAATCATAAAAACCAATGTTTTCAAGGGTCTTTCGGAGGAACATGAGCAAAGGACGATGCTTAAAGAACTTTCCCACAAGGGTAAAATTAAGATCTGCGGCAAGAGATTTTACCTCATCTTTTTTGAAAGATATACCAGTAAGACCTCGATTCTTGAATGTTTTTGGAGAAATTGGCTCCTCATTCTTTGATTCAATATAGGGTACTCGACCTGCAACCACATCTATGAAAGATCTGTCACGTATCCTCGACAATCTCGGGTTTTTCTCCGTTTGGCCTGTGATATGCAGTGCCCGCTCACTCTCCATTTTCCCCAAGTCGTCCTTTCACCATTTGATGTATTTTCCATTGTATTCTCCCAGATTTTATACATTTTATAAAACAAATAATTGCATGTATGTATAACAATAATAATAATTATAATGTACGTAAACTTTTAAAATGAATGTAATATTTCATTTATATATATAATTTTAGTAATAATTATAATATTTCATTTTATAATGTTACCATACTCCATGTTAAAAATAATTAAAATATTTCATGACGTATTGTAACAACTATGGTTTTTTGTTATAATAGAAATAATAAATTTTCATGTTGAATAAAGAAAATATTTACTGATCATTAAAATAGTTAATGTTTTACTTATAACAACAATTAAATAGAAATGTTTAATATTAAAATAATTTATATTACATTCAAATATTTAAAAATAATGTATGTGTATTGTTGGGTGTAATCACACCAGAATTAATGCACTCGATCCCATTAGAACTCTTTAGTTAAGTGTGCTTAAGTGAGAGTAGTAATAGGATGGGTGACCTCCTGGGAAGTACTTGTGTTGCACCCTTTTTTGTGTATATTTAAAATTTCATGATAGTATAGTAATGATAATTATGATATTGTAAGTAAACTTTTGTATTGAATATAATATTTCATGATTATAGGGCATTTATGTAAAAATTATTATATATCCTGTTATAATATGATATTGTAAGTAAACTTTTGTATTGAATATAATATTTCTGGATTATAGGGCATTTATGTAAAAATTATTATATTTCCTGTTATAATGTTACAGTATTTCATGTTATAATGATTATAATATTTTATGTTATATTGTAAGAACTATGGTTTAGTATTATAATAGAAATAATATTTTTTCATGTTGAATAATTATAATATGTGACATCCTGACCCGAGTGCTACACATCGGTGCCCCGATCTGGTTGGCCACATAACCTCAGGCATGCCTCCCCATATTCCAGAGGATGTTGATTAGTAGTGTGGGTCTAATATAGACAATGGGTAGACTATACCCTATTTTTCAATGTAGCACAAGAGTGGAAATAAATAAATAATATCCAAAATATATAACCATAACCAGAATAATACCAAAATCACAGGATGAACAAAATAGGAACACAACATCCAAAAATAAAGCAATAGATATGAAATGCCAAAATAAGTGTCAAGTGTCTAATAAAACCCCAAAAATAAAGACACTAACAACTCCATGAGGGTCCTGACAACATGTTTGGTTCCCTCATCTAGGTACCATGTCTACTTAGCCATCTAATGTTGGGATCTTTCCCATATCCTTTCATGGAAACATGAAGTCTATTCAGGTACCAATCAAGCAGCCTGAGTAGGGTGTGATTACAACTCAGTAGGCCACCACCAACTTCATATAAAACAAAATGTAGTCAGGGAAAGTGTACAAAGTTTTATAAATAATAAAATATAATCCACATGGTTAACATTTTACACATTTAATTATTCTTTACTAAACCACATATCCAAAGAGTTCCTGAGGACACTTGAACCATAGATACTAGCTTCAGACCATGATGGAGTTTGTACCATATCACATATTCAATTCAAAATAATTTTTTACACATGGGTTTAATTATCCATTTCATTTCAATTCATAGCATGACCACTTGGAACCATAGACAAATTCCAACCTTTGGGCCTAAAACACCCTGTATAACACCCGATGAGTATTTAAGGCATCATTCCTTATCTCAAACCTAATTTATTATTCAATCACCATTATGTATTTGGTGAATCAGTACATATCCCACAATCATATATCAATCAATCACCTCTAGGTATTTGGAACTTCAGTATGTGTCGCACACACTTATTTCAATCAATAACACATATATCACATATATAAAATCAATTACGGAAAATCAACATTAACCCCCTTATCAAATTTCACATCATGATATACTATTCACCTATCAATGAAAATCATGATTCAATACTTTAATAAAATGGAATAATATGATAAATTCAACATTAAGCCATTTTTATTAATTAAATCATTTAACCCATTCACCCATTAAGCTCAAGTCAACCATATCATTGTTCTCATTGTTAATTAATTCATAATAATATTAATTGAAAAACTATAGAATACTAATTTCTCATCAATTCCACAATCAAAACATTTCATTAATTAATTAATTAATTAAATAATCTAATTCCACTAATTTCATAATCACATTTTCTAAAAGTCAATTTTCCTATATTCAAAGTGATTAGTAATAACATAGAAAATAAATTATTCAATTCCATGATTCCATAAATTAAATAATCAATTAATTTATTCAATTCAAGATCTATTTTTTGAAAATTACCATTGGAGTTTTAAAATACATACATAAAATTGGAATTCAAGATTATGAGAATTAAATTTATACCACCTACCTAAAAATTTATGACAAATGCTCGCTAATGGAAAACCCCATACGAAGCAGAAAAACCGTGATCATGAAGAATAATGAGATCTAGAACAAAAACTAGACCCATGGTCAAAATAATCAAGATCCATCAATCCTATATCTAAACCCCTCGTTAATGGAGGAAAACCATCCCCTTTTTATCCAAAAAAAGATATTGGAGGGTGAAAAACAAAATCGGGAAGAAACCACATGCCATAAGAAGTACAGATTTGAGAATCCAACCTTTGATTATTCATGGACGGTGTTTGAGATCCATAGGAATTCATTCATAAGCCTCAAAAATGAGAGTTATGAGTTCAGGTCTAGTTTGTTTTTGACTTTTTACGAAGTTCGGTGGGTTTTGGAATTTTAAAACCAATTTCTAAATAATTAAACCCACATTTACAGTTTCCTATGAAAGGGTGCATGGTTATCCAAACAATGTTCCTTAATAATTTTCCTCTCCCAAGGGGGTTAAAGTTTTCTCTTAATAGGTAACATGGTTTTTCAAATATTTCACCAATCATGCAATCCCTCTCTGACTAGGGTTTCATGGTTTGGTGGGGCAGGGCGTATGGTTTGGGAAAACTGTGTGCCAACCATGCACTACCCAAAATCCCAAAAAAAACATATAATTTTTACCCGAATGCACCCATGATAAAACTCAAAAAAGATACAATAAAAAAGAATAAAAATATTACATTTTTATGAAATCGATTGATCTCTAGAAAAGGCCATGGTCTTACAATCTCACCACCTTATAACATCTTTTCCTTGAGCTGTACTACCAAGAATTTCTAATATCGCAAGGTAAAAAGATAAGGTCATTCATCCCACATATTCGCTTATCTCTCCCATGTTTCCTCCTAAACATTCCCATGTAACCCCAATATACGTACTATTGGTATGGTCTTTCCCTACAACACTTTCCCATTGTGTTCCAACACACATAGAAGATGGTAATCAATGGATTTATCTTTATCAAGCTCAAAATAATCTAAATCAATTACATGAGAAGGGTTGGGGTGATACTGCTGAAGCTACAACCCATGAGAAACATAATAAATAGCACCATACCTCTGTAGATGATCCATTTGGCACACCTCTAACCCTATTCTATCAACAACCTCAAATGGTCTGACATACATGAGGGCCAACTTACCCTGCCTTTGTATCCTACGGTGACCTAGACTAGGAGACACTCGAAGGAACACACGATCACCGACTATAAACTCTTGGGGTCGATGAAGTCTATCACCATATGAATTATGTCTACTCTTTTCCAGGGGGATATATTTCTAAATCAGTTGAACATGCTCCGACATCACCTGAATGAGACTCGGTCCCAAAAATATTGACTCACCTCACTCTATACAACATAGAGGTGATCCAAAAGGCCTTCTATAAAGATCATCATATGGTTCCATATGTATATTTTCTTGATAACTATTGTTATAGGTGAACTCCACTAATTCTAGGTGCTTCTCCCAAGACCCACTGAAGTCAAGAACACATGCTTGTAGCATATCCTCTAAAAATTAAATAGTATTCTCTGACTACCCATCTCTACATGGGTGGACATTTGTACTTATAAAAACTAGTGTACCAAGATCCTTATGAAATACCTTAAAATTAACGAAGTAAAACATGATTCATGGTATGAAACTATAATTGGTGGCACCCTATAAAGATGTACTATCTTCTGAACATACAAATCCCCCAACTGATTCACTAATAAAGCCTCCCATATTAGCAAGAAATGTGATACTTTCATCAATAGGTCCACAACCTCCCAAAGAGCATTATTCTTCCAAGGTATCCTCATGAAACCCACCACAAAAACCATGGTAACGTCATCCCACTTCTATTCTAGAATATTAATTGTTTTCATTAAACCACTAGGTTATTTATTCTTGGCATTCACCTATTGACACATGTAGCATCATGTCAGAAAACCTGAAATCTCCTTTTTCATGTCAGACCACCAATACTATCAGCATAGGTCATGATACATTTTATTCCACACCTAGATGCACTTCACACTTGAAGGTGTGAAATTCACTCATCAACTCCTCTTGAATTATCATATGAACACCAACCATATTCCTAAAATAGATGATTTCATCCTCTTCTATGGTCCAATCTGAAGGTTACTAACCACCTTTGAGGATTTACCTCAAGTCCAAAAATTATGGATCTTTATACTACTTGTATCTAATCCATCATAAAAGTGAAGACTCTATTCAAACTGATATGATATTCATTTTCTTATTGACCCTCATAAACCACAACAGGCATCTTAACCAGTAATGTCTTTATTTTCCACTCATCACTAGACTCATGAACTACCTGAGTCTGTGCTTTCCTAATTAAATAGAAAAAAATACTATTTCCCTTCTTAATTGTATATGATAGATCAAAATAAGTTGATTTCATATAATCGTCCCACCTTCACTTCTAGAGATTCAAATCCTTTTGTGAAAAGATATACATTAATATCTTGTGATCAGTATATACAATAAACTTTTATCCCAAATGACAATACTATCAACACTTCACGGAATAAACAATTTCATCTAGTATGAGTTCATGTGTAGTGTAATTACATTCATTTGGCCTCAACTGTTGTGTTCCATACTCAACAAATCCATCTCCCTATATCAACACTGCTCCATGTCTGATATCAAAAGCATCACAAAACACCGTATACTCCTCACTTGGCTCAGGTAGGATAAATATTTATGTCAATTTAAAGAACATACTCAACTCTTTGAAGGAATTATCACATGATTTCATCCATTAAAACATTATACCATTCTTGGTAAAGCCCAAAATAGGTGCTTCCAAATGGTAAACGTCATGGATGAACCTCTGGTAAAAACTTGCTGACCCCATAAACCGGTGAGTATCAAAAACATTCATGGGATGCTTTTATGAAGTCATTGTCTGTAATTTCTCTATATGAACAAACATAGCTTCTTCTAAGATTATGTGACCCAAGAAATGTACATGATCAATCTAGAATGAAAACTTTGATATCTTGTTTAAAAGATGATGCTCTCTTAGTGTACTTAAGAAAATGTCAAGATGTTGGGCATGATTGTCACGAGTCTTGGACTACACCAACATTTCAGCCACAAAAACAACAAAAAAATGATCCATGTATGATGGAAGATTATATTAATCAAGGCCATAAACACTACTAGTGCATTCATCACCTCGAATGACATAATGAAGAACTCATAAAGGGCATACCTACTTCTAAAAGTAGTCCAAGGTGTGTTAGAAGTTCGGACTCTCAACTGATGGTACCCCAATCTCAATTCGATATTAGAGAAAAAACAAGACCCTCTCAACTGGTTAAATTGGTTGTTGATATGTGTAAGAGGATATCGTTACGTCATAGTCATTCAATTCATCATCTGGTTGTCAACACATATGTGAAAAGTATTATAATCGTTATTTGCAAACAAAACTGGGGAACCCCAAGGCAGCATACTCAGACAGATAAACACCTTATCCATCAACTCTCCCAATTGAGTATTATACTCTTGAATATTTTTGGTGCCATTTTGTACAGTGTAATATAAACTAGCTTAGCTCAGGCATGAGATTAATTGTAAACTCAACATCACTCTCAAGTGGAATCCCTATGAAGTCCTTAGGAAACACATCCTAAAGTTGATACACTAAATATGGAAACACATCATGATTTTAAACTCTGTAATCCAACTATTGAATAGAAACCTGGGAGGTGACCTTCTACAGTTGTTGGTGAACTATCCCAGCATAGCCTGCCCTGATATGCCACTCCCCATGGTAAATATAATTATTACCCTCAGGAGATGTAATAGTCATACTATGTCAGTAAAAATCGATGAGGGTTCGATATGATACTATTTGTTCCATACCGATAATTAGGAAAAATCCTGACATGTTAAGGATATAAAGACCCCTACTAAAATGATACACCCCAATTTCTAGAGAAAACCCCTTGCACAAATAGATTCTTCTTAACCGTACTCCCAAATGTGTATCTATCATCATAACTTAGTTAAACAATTCTGCCTCCATGCTCAAACCATTCATAAGTTATGAAAATATAATATAATGAGAGGTACCAGTTTCAAATAAGGAACTAGAAATTGTAGAAGATACAATATTATTACCTCTAACTATAGAAAATCCAGCCTTGCTACCCCCAATTGTAGGTTGAACTTCATGAAAATGTCCTGCCTTTCCTCTCTACAATGTAGTTTGAGTCCCCTGAGTTACACCACTCTTCTGATATGGGAACTATATACCAGAAGCATGACCTCCACTGTCTCGACCACTATAACTAGTAGAAATACAACTTCTAGACTACTATATTATAGAAGTACACCTTCCCTTATAATGTTTAGGTCTCAACTCTCCATCACTACCCATCCATACTGGGTTCCTACAGAACCTCTATAGATGTCCGATACTTATGAAATCTTGACACTATTCCACTGGTTGGGGGTACTATCTAAGAAAGTGAATCATCCTACCACACTAGTTAAAAATCACTCACGTAAGGTCTTGTGCAACTGCTCCTTCCCCCAAGGAACTATGATTTCCACTACTCTGGTCAGTATTCACAAAAAAATGCTTCCTTCTCTCAAACTTCGCACCTCTTAACCATCCAGTAGAAACCACATGTCCTCCACTGGAGTCCTCCTTCAGGTTCCCCTCAGAAATGTGAGTCAGATTCACTACCTCTAAAAACTTTTTCATCTGAAATATATTCACCTAGGACTTAATTCCACATTTAGTCCCATCCTAAAATCATTTTTCCTCCATATAATCATATCATAATATCTCTAGAGAAAAGAATCATAGATCTATAAAGAGGCCATCATAGTCCATGATTGACATACTCAAATGATTCAACCTCATAAAATCATCCACTCCCTCTTTCTGGAGCATCTCAGGGTAAATGTTCTCCAAGAACATCCCCTGAAAGTACATCAGATTCATATTCTCCGATTTTCCACCCTATGTATAGATGTACCAACAATGCTTCACCTAACCATGTAATATATAGGTATTAAATTTGACTATCTTCTTTGTAGGAGTCTCCATGTGTCCATGCATCATTTTGATATACTCATTCTAGAACTCAGCTTCCTCAGGTTCATCCTCCCCAGTATAAATCAAAGGCTTATTCAACTGAAACCCCCATGTCATTCCAGACATACTCATCAAAACCCACCTTTGGTATCCTTCAATAAACTACAAGAACTGATAAAATATTTCATGGGACTGCTTTCCAACATCCTCATAGAAAAATATATGTACCTCTGGTTCTGCTTTTAGTGGATCACCTCTTGCCATATTCTATTGTCATCCTACCATCATGAATCATCATAGAGCAATTTATCTACAATTGAAAATACTTGTCTTCAGACACATAACACAACATTAACACATTCACGTAATAGGTATTCAATGTAATGAATACTATTCATTACCCTAAACCCCACCACTAGGCCAATACCAAAGCACTGTCACTACCCTTAACCATCCTACATCTAGGTCATGGTTAAAAAACGGTGAACACATTATCATTAATAATGTTTTTAATTAAGAACCCATTTTTTCACTAATTTCACCATTTTAAAATTTTCAATTTAATATCAAGCACCATTTTCAATTTAATTACAAAAACAAGGAAAAAAATTCAATTTCAATAACATACCTAATACATTCTTTCCCATGGGTACCTAAAAATGATGCATGTCATAAAAGATCTAGAGTTTCTAGAAAGATGCATAGATAATCAACTCTCATGACATAATGAGACATGAATATAATTTTATAGAAACTCAAAAACAATAATCACATCACACAACAAGTGAATTACTCAAGGTGAAAGAGAATCCAATTATAATAATACACATTAATAATTGTAATCCCATCCTAGGAACTTGGATTTTACCCTCATAAATGGGCTAGATAATTCCATGAATGAGATCTTAACTAAGACCTAACTCATCATATTATCCATTATACCTTTCCTTAAAAGTTAGAAAACAAAAATAAAAGAAAACCCCTTTGATTTCACTTTGTGACATCCTAACCTGGGTGCCACACACTGACGCCCCAATTCGATTGGCCACATGACCTTAGGGGAGCCTTCCCATATTCTATAGGTTTTCGACTAGCAGTGAGGGTATAATATCTATATTAGGGACACTATACAATCTTTATCAAAGGAGAAAAATAATATAAATAAATAAACAATATCCAAATGACATAACCATAACCAGAATAATACCGTAATCACATGATGACCAACATTGGAATACAACATCCTAAATTAAATTAGTAGATATGACATTCCAAAATAAGTTTCAAGTGCCTAATTCAAAACAAAAAATAAAGACACTAAAAACTCTAAGAGGGTCCCAACACCATGTAAAGTTCCCTCATACAAGCTCCATGCCAACTCATCCACCTAACATAGGGATATTTCCCTTATCCAGTCCTGTAAACATGAAGTCTATTTGGGTATCGATAAGGAAACCTGAGTAGGGCGAGAGTACAAATCATTAGGCCACAACCAACGGTGTCTAAAACAAAATTCAATCAATAAAAGTGTATAAATAAATATAAATAAAATATAAGAAAAAATATAAACTATTTACATATTCAATTATTCTTTTTTTGACCACATAACCACTGAGTTCCCAAGGAAGCCCAACCATCAATACTTGTTTAGGAAAGTACCTGGGTCTGAAATGTATTGTATAATCAATTAAAAATTCATTATAACACATGGTATTTCATTATCTATTTCACTTCAATTCACATCCTGACTACTTGGAACCATAGTCAAATACCAACATTTTGGTCTTAGAACACCATGTCTAGCACACTGTTCGTATTTAGACTACGAGTCCTTATCTCACTCCTCATCTGTGAATCAATCAAATATTGGTATTTTAAGCATCATTTAATGTCCCATACTTTCATATTATTCAATTACATATTGGTATTTAGAGCATCAATCTATATCCAACACTCATATCTCAATTAATCACACACATATCACATACTTCACATCAATCAAGATTAATCAACACTAACCCACTTATCATATTTCACACCATGATATACCATTTCAAAATTCAATAAAAATCATTATTAAATAATTTTATCACATGGAAAAATATGATCAATTCACCATTAAAACATTTTTCAATATTTAAATAATATAACCAAATAACCCCTTAAGGTCAAGTCAACAATCATATAATTCTAATTGTCAATTTATTCATAATCAAATTAATTGACCAACTAAACAATCTCAATTTCCCCTAAATTACACAATAAAAACATTCCATTAATTAATTAAAAAATTAATTAATCTAATTCCACCAATTTCATAATGAAATTTACCAAAATTCAATTTTCCCATATTCAAATCTCTCTATAATCACATGGAAAATCAATTATTCAATCCCATGATTCCATAAATTAATTAATAAACTAATTTATTCAATTAAAGATCCAATTTTCAAACATGCAAATTTTAATTTAACAGCACATACATGAAATTGGAATTCAAGAATATTGGAATTGAATTTAGACCACCTACCTCAAAATCGATGACAAATGATTTCGAACAGAAAACCCTAATTGAAGTGGAGAAACCACGATCACGATGAAGATTGTGATATAGATAAAAAACTAGATACAAGTTCAAAATAATTAGGCTCCATAAAACCAAGATATAAACCCATTTCTAATAGAGGGAAAAATACCCTATTTATCTGAAAAGAGAGATGGGAGAGAGAGAAACCTAGTTAAGAAGAAACCACATGCCTATAGAGGTGAAATATGATAATCCAACTTTAGATTCATCATGAATGGTGTTTTAGAGCCCTAGTAATTCATATAGAATCCTAAAAATGATTGGAATGTGTTAGGGTCAATTTGTGTGAATTCTATGGGGTTAAATAAATTTAAAACCAATTTTAAGAATAATTAAACCTGCACGCATGGTTTCCTGAGTATGGTTGAACGGTTTTCCAAAGCGTGCAACTTAAATGTGTGCCTCTCATGTGGGGGTCGGTGGTTACTCCAAATTGGGGACACCATTTTCCAAACTGTGTGTCCACTATGAAATCCATCTCTGTCTAGGGTATCATGGTTTTCTAGTGTAGGGCGCATGGTTTGGGAAAACTGTGCCCAAACCATGCACTACCCAAAACCCCTCAAATACATCCAATTTTTACCCATAAAAAACCCGAGATAAACCCCAAACAAGATATAATCAAAACCAAGAAAAAGAGTACCTATAGAGGATCATGATACATCTCTATAAAATAATGGGTTCTTATAGGTGATCTCCTAGAAAGTACTCATGTAACACCCTTTTTTGTGTATATTTTCAATTTAATTCAACTATAATAATGATTATTATGATATTGTACGTAATTTTTTTATTTAATATAATATTTAATTAGTAATTTTAGAAATAGTTATAACATTTCATGTTATAATGTTATGATATTTCACATTATCAATGATTATAATATTGAATGCTGAATTGTAACAACTTTGGTTTAGTGTTATAACAAAAATAATATTTTTCATGTTGACTAATAATAATACTTCTTGATAATCACATTATAGAATTACATAATATGAATGTTTCATAGGTGACCTAAGGGGAATTTGTCGTGTTTCACCTTTTTTGTGTTTTCATTGTATTTTCCTTGATTGTTAACATTCTAAAAAATAAATAATTGCATATAAGTATAAAAATAATAATTTTTAAATTATACATAATATTTTTAAATGAATTTAATATTTCACGTTTAAATATAATTTTAGTAGTAATTGTAATATTTCATGACATAATGTTACCAAATTTCTTGTTAATAATAATTATAATATTTCATGACATATTTTAACGATTACAGTTATGTGTTATAACATAAATAATATTTTTTCATGTTCAATTATTATAATATTGGATGATAATTATATTAGTTAAAGTTATATATATAAAAAAAATTAGAAAAAATTAGGTAATATTAGAATCCTTGATAGTACTTTAAAATATTAACAAGAATTTTTGTGTATCCTTGGGTGTGGTCACACCAACATTAATGCACCATTTCTTGTTATAACTCTGCAGTTACATGTACTTTCGAGAGATTAGTACTAGGATGGGTGCCCTCCTGGGAAGTACTCATGTTGCACACATTTTTCTTATATATTTCAAATTTCATACAAGAATAATAAAGATTGTGATGATATTTTCCATAAAAAAATTTATTGAATATAATATTTCACGATTACATGGAACTTTAGTAATAATTTTAGTATTTATTATTTTAATGTTACAATATTTCATTTTAACAATGATTATAGTATTTCATGTCATATTGTAACAACTAAACTTTTCTATTTTAAAAGAAATATTATTTTCTGAGGTCGAATAATTATAGTATTTTTCGATAATCACATTATTTAATTTTATAATATTAATATTTCATGGGTTCCCTATTAGGGAATTACTTGTGTTTCACCCTTTTCTGTATTTTTTGTTATGTTTTCAAATATTAAATAAATTTTTAAAAAGAAATAATTTCACATATGTATAAAAATAGTAATTATGATATTGTGCACCAAATTTTTAAATGAATAAAATATGTTTACATATAATTTTATTAATACTTATAATATTGAACGTCACAATGTTACCATATTTCATGTTAATAATAATTATAATATTTCATGAAATATTATAAAAACATTGTTTTAGTGTTATAAAAGAAATAATAGTTTTCCCTGTTGAATAATTATAATATTTGATGATAATTTCACATGTTAAAGTTTTATTTATTAAAAAAATTAAATAGAAATAGGTAATATTAGAATCATTTATTGTACTATCAAATATTTAATAGGAATGTTGTGTTTTTTGGGGTTCAATCACACCAACATTTATGCACCAGATCTCATTAGATATATACATTTATGCATGCTTGGGTGAGTGTAGTACTAGGATTGGTGACCTTCTGGTAAATAATCTGGTTCCTCCTTTCTTTTCATTATAGTTCAAATTTTATGCCAGTATAATATATAATATTATGACATTATATGTAAATTTTGTATTGAATATAATATTTCATTAATACAATCCATTTTAGTAATGATTATAATATTGCATGTTATATTGTCACAATATTTCATGTTAACAATGATTATTATATTTCTTGTAATATTGTAACAATAATGATTTAGTGTTATAAAAAAATTAAATTTTTTCATCATGAATAATTAAAATATTTATTAACAATCACTTTATTGAATTTTATAATATGAATTTTTCATGGGTGACCGCTAGTGAAGTGCTTGTTTTTTTCAATCAAAATAACTTTTTTTGAATTTTATGAAAGGCACATTATGGTAGGGGTAACCGTACATTCAATCAGCATCCATCACCCATGATTTCAAAATTCAAACTCAAAATTCAAATAAAACCGACCTATAGTTGGCACCCTCGAGCCCAGCACCTCCACATTCTGGCTGCCAGTCGAGACTACATCCACAGGTCATCCTCGAGAAACATCTTCAATTCTTGAACCATGGAAAAGAACCATTGTGCCTATCGTCACCACCAATCATTTATGAGTAACAACACTGATCATTTCCGGGAAACCAAACTAGTAGATATCAACAAAACCTTTGAGGTCGACATGCCAGAAACGCCATATTGACATGAGCTCAAAGCACTTTGAATGGTGCAGTTTTCATCAAGGCTGAAGATCATTCTCTAGAGCAAACAACAAACATCGCCAGACCATCACCCAAACCACGACCTATGAACGTTACTACCATAAACGAGGCTGAAACCTAGAGAAATCATCACAGGTGGATCCACAACCTGAAATAGCAAAAGCATTTGGAACCCTAATTACAGCACGCCAACCCAATTGGAGGAGCCACCATGAAATAGAGATGAACACTAGAAAAGCCCCAAAAAAACCTGAAGCAACCAAGAGGAGAAATACCTAAAAACAAAACAGACAATAGGAAAACACAACATGAGAGATGCCACCATGTGCGTCCATAAGAATCATCCCAATCCTCCCACTCCACTGCCATACCTAAATGGAGTGCAGTATGTTGTGATGGTTTAGGAAAGAAAGGGAAGAGAAGGAGTGCAAGGGGACAGGTCGTGTAGAAAGAGGGAATGACATTGTGAGACTTCACCTCTAATTCCTCACCATAATCCCAAATCCACCCACCACACCATCACACTGACCATAGATGGGGGAAATGAGATGGGTTATGCCGATATGGATGGGAGGAAATGTCAACAAATATCCACATCGTATACTCCAGTGCCGAGCCAGAACCAGGGCATGAGGGGGCACAGAGAGGCACCCAGAATGAGACACAGAGAAAAGGATGTTAGACAAGAAATAAAAGCAGACAACTACATGTAATAATGTAACCATATTTCATGTTATTAATAATTATAAAATTTTATAACGTATTGTAACAACAACATTTTATCATTATAATAGAAATAATAATTATTCATGTTGAATAATTTTAATATTGGATGATAATTACATTAGTTAATGTCATATTTATAACAAAAATTGAATCGTAATATGTAATATGAGAATAAATTATAGTTTATTCAAATATTTTACAATATTGACTGTGTATTTTTGGGTGTAATCACACCGGAATTAATGCACCAGATATCAATAGAACTCTGTTGTTTTTTTGGGTAAGTTTAGTAAAAGGATGGGTGACCTCTTCGTAAGTACTCATGTAGCACTTTTGTGTGTGTATATTTAAAATTTCATGCCAATATAATAATGATTATTTTGATATTGTACCTAAAAATTTGTATTGAATAAAATATTTCATGATTACATGGAATTTTATTAATAATTATAATATTTCATGTTATAATGTTATGATATTTCATGCTAACAATGATTATAATATTTCATGTAATATTTTAAAAACTATAGTTTAGTCTTTTTGAAAGAAATATAAATTTTCCACGTTCAATAACTATCATATTTATTGATAATAACATAATTTAATTTCATAATATGAATCTTACATGGGTGTCATCCTAGTAAGTGCTCGTGTTTCATTCTATTCTGTATTTTTTATTCTATTTTACCAAGGTTTTTAAACGATAAAAATAAAACAATTGTAAGTAATTATAATAATAAAAATAATGATATTTTATGTAAACTTTTTAAAAGAATATAATATTTCATGTTTATATAGAATGTTATTAATAATTATAATATTTCATGTCACAATGTTACCATATTTATTGTTAATAATAATTATAATATTTCATTATGTTTTGTAACAACTATGGTTTAATGTTATAAAAGAAATAATTACTTTTCATGTTGATTAATTATTATTTTGGCTCATAATTTCATTATTTAAAGTTATATTTATTACAACAATTAAATAAAAATATATTATATAAGAATCATTCATAGTAAATTTAAATATTTAACAAGAATGTTTGTGGATTGTTAGGTTCCATCAAACCAACATTAATTCACCAGATAACATTATGACTCTTCAGTTAAAGATTCATGGGTGAGAGTAGTACTTGGATGGGAGGCCTTCTGGGAAGTACTTGTGTTGAACCTTTTTTGTGTATATTTCAAATTTCATGCCAGTATAATAAATATTATTGTAATATTTTACATCAAAATTTTTATTGAATATAATATTTCATGATTACATGGAAATTTAGTTTTAATTATAATATTTCAGGTTATAATGTTACAATATTTTTTTTAACAATGAGTGTATCATTTCTCGCTATATTATAAAAATAACAACATAGTGTTACTAAAGGAATAATATTTTTCTATTTTGAATAATTATAATATTTATCAATAATAACAATATCGAATTTCAAAATATGAATTTTCCAGGGGTTAACTCCCGATAAGTACTCTTGTTTCACCCTTTTCTATATTTTTCATTCTATTTTACCATATTTTTTACATTTTAAAAAACAATGAATTTCATGTAAGTGAAAAAACAATAATGATGATATTATACACACGTTTTTTAAATGAATATAATATTTCATGTTTACATACAATCTTTGAAATAATTAAAATATTTCATGTCATAATGTTACTATATTTCATGTTAACAATAATTATAATATTTCATGACATATTGTAACAACTATGATTTAGTTTTACAATAGCAATAATTATTTTTAATGTTGAATAATTATAATACTGGTTGATAATTTCATTATTTAAAGTTATATCTATAAAAGTAATTATATAGAAACATGTCATATTAGAATCATTGATAGTAATTGAAAATATTTAACAACAATGTATGTGTATTTTTGGGTGTGATCACACCATTATTAATGCACCGAATCACATTTTAACTCTACAGTTAAGCGTACATGGGAGTGAATTGTACTATGAAGGGTGATCTCTTGGGAAGTACTTATGTTGCACTATTTTTTATGTATATTTAAAATTTCATTATTGTATGATATTTTATGTCAAATTATGTATTGAATATAATATTTCATGATTATAGGGAATTTTAGTAATAATTATAATATTTCATCTTATAATGTTACATGATTTCTTGTTAAAAATGATTATAATATTTCATAATATATTTTAAGGACTACAGTTTAGTGTTATAACATAAATAATATGTTTTCATGTTTAATAATTACACTATTCCTCAATAATCACATTACTGAATTTTATAATATAAATTTTGAATGGCTGGCCTCTTGGGAAGTGCTCTTGATTCACTATTTTTTGTATTTATCAATTTATTTTCCCATATTTTTTAGATTTTAAAAAACATTGTTCTGCATGTATGTATAAAAATAATAATTATGTTATTGTATGTAAAATTTTTAAATGGATATACTAATTCATGTTTTCATATAATTTTAGTAATAATTATAATACTTCATGTCATAATGTTACCATATTTCCTATTAACAAAAATTATTATATTTCATAACGTATTGTAACAAATACAGTTTAGTGTTATAATATATATAATATTTCTTCATGTTGAATAATTATAATTTTGGCTCATAATTAGGTTATTTAAATTTATATTTATAAAAAAAATAAAATATAAATATGTAATATTAGAATCATTGATAGTACTGTCAAATATTTAACAAGAATGTCTTTGTATTATTTGGTGTGATCACACCATGATTAATATACGATATCCCATTAGAACACTACTGTTAAGCATTCTTGGGTGAGAGTATTACTAGGATGGGTGAGCTTGTGGGAAGTACTCATGTTGCACCTTTTTTTGTGTTTATTTCAAATTTCAAGCCAATATAATAATGATTATTATGATATTATATGTAAATTTTTTATTGAATCTAATATTTCTTGATTATAGGGAATTTTTGTAATAATTATAATGTTTAATGTTATAATGTTATAATATTTCATGTTAAAATTGTTATAATATTCCATGTTATATTGTAACAACTATGATTTAGTGTAATCAAAAAATAATATTTTTTCTTATTGAATAATTTTAATATTTTTCGATAATCACATTATTTAATTACATATATGAATGTTGCGTGGGTTACCCCCTAGGAAGTTCTCATGTTTCACTATTTTCGGTATTTTTCATTGAGTTTTTCCATATTTTTTTCATTTTAAAAATGAAAAATTTCATGTAAGTATAAAAATAATAATTATGATATTTTACGTAAGTTTTTTTAAATGAAAATAATATTTCATTCCGCTATAGTAGTGTTGTGGGTCTTCAATATTACTGATGCACTCAAATTTTCTAGAACATTTTCAATTGATAGAGACTATTACTGAAGTTTCACTGGGCTTGGGGAATTTTGACTCGCATATTCATGTCGTGATTGTATTGGGATCATTGGATCATGATGTTGTTGATCCATCTGTTTTGTTTTCGGATGCTCGTGGTCTTTCGAATGTTGCTCATGATAAAGTAGCGGCTGGTGATGGAGCTGTGAAGCGATAATTCTCTATCTACATGGGATTGAAAGATACTCCTATTCTTCAGAAAGGAAGTGTAGAACAAATCAAGTCAGATCCAATTACTATCTTAGAATGTTTTAAAATAGGTGACCATTCAATAATTGCTCGTCTAGTTTTAGCTAGAGGTTCCATTCCATTAAAGAGTGCTGAAATAGTTGAGTGGATCTTAGTGATCTGGGTTCTCTCATCTTGGAAATTTGTTTCATTGGGTTGCAACTTCTTTTATATTCTTTCCACCTTTGATGAGTTAAAGATCAAAGAATGGGGATTTGGATCAATCTCACTCAAAATAGGTATTATCCATATCCATGTATGGGATAGTAACTTTAATCCGTTTGAAGTTGGTTAATCCATTTTTCAACCCTGGGTAAGGGTCTATGATCATAACTGGATTATATGGAATCCTAAAATATTGTATGATATTGATATGTCAATTGGAATTCGAATAAATATGGAAACAAAATAATGATGACTAGATTTTGAAAATATTTCTACTTTTTGGTTAAAGTTGATTTGAATTCCACTTTGGTGGATCATGTTTTGTTGTCCACTGATGATGATGATGAACTTGATTTTAGAATTGTGTATGAAAAATTCCAATTTTTATTTGGAATTCAACGTAATTGGACATGAAATTTGGACTTGTAGGAAATCTATGGTGTGTGATTTTTCCTCCATGGGTGGGTATGATTCTATGATTTGTTTGAAGAAAAATAAAGATGATGTCACCCATGCTGGCGGGCGTGATCAGTCTTGGGTTTAATTAACTTTAAATGATAATACTGGGCATGGGAATATTGTGTATTCACTTGATGGTATCAATGTGTAGGATGACACATAGTCAGTGGATGATGTTACTAAAAATGATTACACACAACAGAGGAACCTTGTCTCTGTGTTGGAGACTCGTGGTGGAAGTACAGAGGCTGGAAAACCAGCTGGTGGGACCTCTAGATAGCTTCCATGTGATACTAAGACAGTGGTATAAGGGAGTATATCTCATTTAGAAATGCATTGCACTGGTAAAAAGAAATTATGGTCCGATATTATTACTAGGGAGCGTAATGTAGGGGAGGGAGATCAAGGTACTCCAAAATCCACTGATATTGTTAGAAGATTATTAAATGAGAAGCATCCATCACCTATCATGGATAGAATAGATCTTATTGAGTATAATATTATAGTGTAAGATGCAGTGGATTATGCTTCAAGAGTCATTAATGACTCAATGGGGCAGCCAGAGGGGGATTGGTAGCAAAAGTAAACACGTAAACGAGGTCGGCATCTGAAAATCCATGGATGGGGATGTTGTAGACATGACTGGGCTAGGCATGGCTGATCTACTAGGGATTATTCAACAGATCTCACTCTGAAGATGATTAAGCTCAAGGAAAAGTACTCTATGCTTTTCATCCAGAATAACCCGTAGTCAGAATGGGAATCTGTTGATGATATATCTGATTAGGATTATGGGGATGATCCTAGTTCTACAAATTTTTAATTTTATTTTCTGTATGAGGAATTTTCCTTTATTTTCCTATATACTCTACATCATATGTTATGTCTTTTATTTTCTAATAAATTTTGGTAGGAACCGGATCGCCTGACTCATGAACCTTTCTATCATATTAAATATAATTGTTCATTATTATAGGGATTTTTAGTAATATTTATAATATTTCATGTTATAATGTTACAATATTTCATGTTAATAGTGATTATAATATTTCATGTTATATAGTGAAGACTATGATTTAATGTTATAAAAGAAATAATTTTTTCCGATGTATAATAATTATAATATTTCTTGATAATCACATTATTTAATTTTATAATACGAATTTTTTATGGGTGACCTCATGAAAAGTGCTTGTGTTTTACCCTTTTTTTATTTTTCATTTTAATTTTTCCTATTTATTCATTAAAAAAATAATTTTATATAAGTATAACAATAATATTTATGACATTGTAGGTAAAATTTTTAAATTAATATAATATTTCATGTTTACATTTAATTTTAGTAATAATTACAATATTTCATGTCATAATGTTACCAGAGTTAATGTTAACAATAATTATAATATTTCATGGTGTATTGTAACAACTACAATTTAGTGTTATAATAGAAATTATATTTTTTAAAGTTGAATAATTATAATATTGGATCATAATTTCATTAGCTAAAGTTATATTAATAATAACAATTAAATAGTAATGTGTAATTTTAGAATCAATGACAATAATTTGAAATATTTAATAAGAATTTCTGTATATTTTTGGGTGAGATCAAACTAACAATAATGAACCAGATCCTATTAAAATTCTACAGTTAAAAATGATTGGGAAAGAGTAGTACTAGGATGGGTGGGCTCTTGGGAAGTACTCATGTTGAACCCTTATTTTGTGTATATTTCAAATTTCATGAGAGTATAATAAATATTGTTATTATATTGTACATAAACATTTGTATTGAATATAATATTTCAGGATTACATGGGATTTTATTAATTGTTATAATATTTCATGTAATAATTTTACCATATTTCATGTTAACAATGATTATAATATTGCATGTTTTATTTTAATAATTACAGTTTAGAGATATAATAGAAATAATATTTTTTCAGGTTGAATAATTATAATATTTATTGAGAATCGCATTATTCAATTTCATAATATGAATGTTACATCATTGTCCCCATAGGTAGTTCTCATGTTTAAACCTTTTCTATATTTTTAATTTCATTTTCCTAGATTTTTTACATTTTAAAAAACAAATAATTCCATATAAGTATAACAAAAATAATAATGATATTTTACGTAAACCTTTTAAATGAATATAATATTTAATTTTTACATATAATTTTAGTAATAATTATAATACTTCATGTCATAATGTATACATATTTCATTTTAACAATAATTATAATATTTGATGACTTATTGTAACAACTATGGTTTAGTGTTATAATAGTAATAATAATATTTCATGTTGAATAATTATAATATTGGATTATAATTTCATTAGTTAAAATTATATTCATAACAAAAATTAAACTGAAATATGTAATATTAGTATCATTGATAGTACATTTAACTATTAAACAAGAATTTATGGGTATTATTGGGTGCGATCACTCTATTATTAATTCACTAGACCCCATTGGAAATCTTAAGTTATATGTGCTTGGATGAGAGTAGTACTAGGATGGGTGGCCTCTTAGGAAGAACTAATATTGCACCCTTTTGTTTGTATATTTCAAATTTCATGCCATTATAATAAATATTATTATGATATTGTACGTAAACTTCTATATTGAATATAATATTTCATTATTATAGGTCATTTTAGTAATAATTATAATACTGTAAGTTATAATGTAAAAATATTTCACATTAAAAGTGATTATAATATTTCATTTCATAATAAAACTGCTATAATTTAGTGTTATAATAGAAATAATATTTTTTTCATGTTGAATAATTATAATATTTCTCTATAATCGCATTATTCAATTTCAAAATATGAAAGTTGCATTGGTGACCTCCAAGGAAGTGATCATGTTTCACCCTTTTCTGTATGTTCCATTGTGTTTTCCAATATTTTTATATTTTTTAAAAACAATTAATTTCCTGTTAGTATAAAAATAATATTTATGTTATTGTACGTAGATTTTTTAAATGAAAATAATATTTTATATTTACACATAAGTTTAGTAATAATTATAATATAGCATGTCATAATATTACCATAATTCACCATAATAATAATTACAATATTTTGTGACATATTGTAACAACTACGGTTTAATTATATAATATAAATAATAAATTTTCATGTTGAATAATTATAATATTGGATGATAATTTCATTAATTAATTTTATATTTATATCAAAAATTAAATAAAAATATGTAATATTAGAATTATTGATAATACTTTGAAATATTTAACAAGAATGTTTGTGTATTGTTGGGTGGGATCACACTAAAATTAATGCACCCTATCCAATTAGAACTCTATAGCTAAGCACTCTTGGATGAGAGTAGTACTAATATGGGTGACCTCCTGATAAGTACTCATGGTGCACCCTTTTTTTATATTTCAAATTTCATGCGAGTTTATCAAAAATTATTATGATGTTGTATGTAATCATTTTTATTGAATATAGTATTTCATGACTATAGGTAATTTTAGTAATAATTATAATATTCCATGTTATAATTTTATAGTATTTCATGTTAACAATGATTATAATGTAGCATGTTATGTTCTAACAACTACGATTTAGTGTTATTCTAGGAATAATGTTTTTTAGTGTTTAATAATTATAATATTTCGTAATAAGAAAATTATTTAATTTCATAATACGAGTGTTTCATGGGTGACCTCTGGGGGTGATCTAGTTTCACCCATTTCTATATTTTCCCATATTTTTTACTTTTTTAGAAATAAAGAATTTCTTATAATTATAACAATAATAATTATGATACGGTGCCTAAACATTTTAAATGAATATAATATTTCATCTATACATAGAATTTTAGTAATAATTATAATATTGTAAGTCATAATGTTACCATATTTCATATTAACAATTATAATATTTCATGATGTATTGTAAAACTATGATTCAATGTTATAATAGAAACAATTTCATCCATGTTTAATAATTATATTATTCTCTGATAATTACATTAGTTAAAGTTATATTTATAATAAAAATTAAATATAAATATGTAATATTAAAATAAATTATATTACTTTAAAATATTTCATAGGAATGTCTGTGAATCCTTGGGTGTGACCACACCAGAATTGATACACCATATAGTGTTAGAACTCTGCAGTTAAGGGTACTTGGGATAGAGTAGTACTTGGATGGGTGACCTCATAGGAAGTACTCGTATTGCTCCCTTCTTTTCATTATATTTCAATTTTTTCCAGTATAATGAATACTATTATGATATTTTACATAAATTTTGTATTGAATATAATATTTCATTATTACATGTCATTTTAGTATTAATTATAGAATTTCATGTTATAATGTCCCAATATTTCATGTTAACAATGATTATAATATTGAATGTTATATTCTAACAACTTTTATTTAGTTTTATAACATAAATTATATTTTTTCATCTTGAATATTTATAATATTTCTGTATAATCGCATTATTGAATTTCATAACATGAATATTTCACGGGTGGCCTCTAGGGAAGTTCTCGTGTTTCACCCTTTTCTTTATTTTTCATTATATTTTCCTAGATTTTTTACATTTTCAAAAACCAATAATTTCATATAATTATAATTATAATAATTATGATATTGAATGTAAATTTTTTAAATTAATATAATATTTCATGTTTACATTAAATTTTATAAATAATTATATTATTTCATGTAATAATGTTACCATATTTCATGTTAACAATAATTATAATATTTGATGAAGTTTTGTAACAACTAAGATTTAGATTTATAAAAGAAATAATATTTTTGTAGGGCGAATAAGTTTAATATTGGTTGATAACTTCATTAGTTATAGTTATATTTACAGTAGTAATTAAATATAAATATGTAATATTAGAATCATTGATAGTAAATTCAAATATTTAATAAGAATTTCTATGTTTTTTTATGTGTTATCACATCATCTTTAATGCACCATATCCCATTAAAACTCTATATTTAAGCATGCTTGTGAAAGAGTTGTACTTGGATGGTTGACCTCATGGAAAGTACTTGTGTTGCACTTTTTTTTGTACATTTGAAATTTTATTCTAGTATAATAAAGAATATTATGATATTTTATGAAAAAATTTGTATTGAATAAATTATTTCATTATTACAGGGAATTTTAGTAATAATTATAATATTGCATGTTATAATGTTACAAAATTTCTTGTTAACAATGATTATAATATTTCAATTCATATTGTAATAACTATGGTTTAGTGTTATTATAGAAATAATATATATTTTTCCATGTTTAATAATTATAGTATTTTTCAATTATCTCATTATTTTATTTCATAATATGAATGCTTCATGGGTGACCTCCGGGGAAGTTCTCAAGTTTCACCCTTTTATTTATTTTTCATTTTATTTTCCCTGATTTTTTGAATTTTAAAAAATAAATAACTGAATGTATGTATGAAAATAATAATTATGATATTGTATAAAAAAAAGTTTAAATTAATATAATATTTCATGTTTAAATTGAATTTTGGAAATAATCATAATATTGAAGGTTATAATGTCACCATATTTCATGTTAACAATAATTACAATATTTCATGGTGTATTGTGACAACTATAGTTTAGTATTATCACATAAATAATAATTTTTCATGTTGAATAATTAAAATATTGGTTCATAATTGCGTTTTTCAAGGTAAATTTATAAAAACAATTAAATAAAAATATGTAATACTATAATAATTGATAGTAATTTCAAATATTTAACAAGAAGGTATCTGTATTATTTGGTGTGATCACACCACAATTAATGCACCAGATCCCATTAGAACTCTGAAGTTAAGTATACTTGATTAAGAGTAGTACTAGGACGGGTGACCTCCTAGGAAGTACTCAAGCAACACACTTTTTTGTGTCTATCACAAATTTCATTCTAGTATAATAAATACTGTTATAATATTGTATGTAATCTTTTGTATTGAAAATAAAATTTCAGGATAAAAGGTAATTTTAGTAATAATTATATTATTTAATGTTATAGTGTTACATTATTTCACTTTAACAATTATTATAATATTACATGTTATATTATAACAACTATGATTTAGTGTTATAATAGAAATAATATTTTTTCATGTTGAATAATAATAATATTTCTTGATAATAACATTATTTAATTTCATAATATGCATGTGGCATGGGTGACCTCTTGGGAGGTGCTCATGTTTCACCCTTTTCTATATTTTTTATTTTATTTTCCTAGATTTTTTACATTAAAAAATTAAATTTCATGTCAGTATAACAACAATGAATAATTATAATATTTCATGAAAAATTGTAACAACTATGGTTTAGTGTTAAGAAATAATAAATTTTTCTTGTTTAATTATTATAATATTGGATACTAACTTCATTAGATAAATTTATATTTATATCAAAAATTAAATAGAAATATGTAACATTAAAATTATTGATAGTACTTTCAAATATTTAACAAGAATGTCTGTGTATTTTTGGGTGTGAATACATGAGAATTAATTCACAATATCCAATTTTAATTTTGTTTCTAAGCATGTTTGGCCGAGGGTAGTACTATGATGGGTGGCCTCCTAAAGAGTACTCATGGTGCACCCTTTTTTTGTATGTTTTAAATTTTAGTCTAGTATGTTAAGTATTATTCTAATATTGTACGTAAAAATTTGTATTGATTATATTATTTCATGACTATAGGGAATTTTTGTAATAATTATAATTTTTCATGTAATAATTTTACAATATTTCATGTTAACAATGATTATATTGTTCCATATTATATTGTAACAACTACAGTTTAGTGTTATTAAAGGCATACTATTTTTTCATGTTGAATATTTATAATATTTCTCGATAATCATATTATTTAATTTCATATAATGAATGTTTCATTAGTGGCCTCCTAGGAAGTTCTCATATTTTTCACTTTTCGGTATTTTCAGTGTATTTTCCCTCATTTTTTAATTTTTTAAAAATAAATAATTGCATGTAAGTATACTATTAATTATTATGATATATTATGTAATCATTTTAAATGAATACAATATTTCACGTAACATAGAATTTTAGTAATATTTATAATACTGAATTTCATAATGATACCATATTTCATGTTAATAATAATTATAATATTTTAGGAAGCATTATAATAACAATAGTTTAGTGTTATAATAGAAATAATAATTTTTCATTTTGAAGAATTATAATATTTAATGAAAATTTCATTATTTAAAGTTATATTTATAACCAAAATTAAATAGTAAAATGTAATATTACAATTATTTATAGTACTTTAAAATATTAGACATGAATTTCAGTGTATTGTTGGGTGCAATCACACTAGAAATAATTCACCAGATCCCATTAGAACCCTATTGTTAAGCGTGCTTAGGTGAGAGTCGTACAAGGATGGTTGACCTCATAGGAAGTACTCGTGTAGCACACTTTTTTTGGGTATATATCAAATTTTATGCCAGTATAAGAAATATTTTATGATATTGTACGCAAACTTTTGTATTTAATACAATATTTCATGATTAAGATGAATTTTAGTAATAAATATAATACTTCATGTTAAAATGTAAAAATATTTCATGTTAACAAGGGTTATAATATTGTATGTCATATTGTGACAATTGTAGTTTAGCGTTATAATAGAAATAATATTTCTTCATGTTGAATGATTATAATATTTATTAACAATGACATTATTAAATTTCATAATATTAATGTTTCTCAGGTGACCTCCTGGGAAGTGCTTGTGTTTCACCCATTTCATTATTTTTCATTGTGTGTGCCCAGATTTTTTACATGTTAAAAAAAATTTCTTGTAAGTATAAAAATAATAACTATAATATTAAATGAAAAATTTCTAAATAAATAAAATATTTCCTCTCTACAAATTTTTTTAGTAATGAATATAATATTACATGTAATAATGTTACCATATTTAATGTTAACAATAATTATCACATTTCATAATCCACTGTCACAACTACAATTTATTTTTATAATAGAAATACTAATTTTTCATGTTGAATAATTATAATATTGGTTTATGATTACATTAGTTAATGTTATATTTATAAAAACAATTAAATAACAATATATAATTTTAGAATAATTAATAGTACTTTCAAATATTTAACAAGAATATCTGTGTATTGTTGGGTTTGATCACACCAGAATTAATGAAGAAGATCCCTTTAGAACTCTACATTTACTGGGATGGGTGACCTCCTGGGAAGTACTTCTGTTGCACCCTTATTCTGTGTATATTTAATATTTCATTCTTTTATAATAAATTTTTTTATAATATTGTACGTAAATATTTTTATTACATATAATATTTCTGGATTATAGGGAATTTTTCTATTAATTATAATATTACATGTTATAATGTTACAATATTCCATGTTAACAATGATTATAAAATTTCATTTTATATCTTAACAATTATGGTTTAGTGTTATAACAATAATAATAATTTTTTAGGTTGAATAATTATAATATTTCTCGATATTAACATTATGTAATTTTATGATATTATTTTTTCATGGGTGACCTCCTATAAAGTGCTCATGTTGGACCCTTTAATGTATTTTTCATTGTATTTCCCCTGATTTTTTCATTATAAAAAATAAATAATTGCATGTATGTATAAAAATAATAATTATGATATTGTATGTAAATTTCTTAAATGAATTTAATATTTCATGTTTACATAAAATTTTAGTAATAATTATAATATTTCAAGTCATAATGTTATGATATTTAATTTTAACAATAATTATACTATTTGATAATGTATTGTAACAACAATAATT
Source organism: Viscum album (assembly GCA_963277665.1). NCBI lineage: Eukaryota > Viridiplantae > Streptophyta > Magnoliopsida > Santalales > Viscaceae > Viscum > Viscum album. Next base: position 385,536,607 of record OY728167.1, on the reverse strand, counting down.
TATTTTTATAATAGAAATAATAATTTTTCAAGTTGAATAATTATAATATTGGATGATAATTTCATTAGTTAATGTTATATTATAACAATAATTAAATAGAAATATGTTATATTCAAATATGTGATAACACTTTTCAGTAAAGTTTTTGGAGGATGGAGGAATAAGGGTGGCGGCAACCCCTACTACCTCCCAAATATGTTCTTTCCCTAAATAATCCTAGTATAATTAATATCCACTCATTTGATTTGAATCAACGTGCTAATCTACTGGGATAATCCTATCTAGGCAGTAAAAAAGAATGGGTGAAGGATGATTTGATGTGGTTTTCCTCCTTCTCGGGCTTTTTTGGAGGTTCCTTCATCCTACTTGCTAACCAAGCCCTGAATCGCATCATCAAAAAGGGTTTAATGATGCATTTCATAGCCTACAGTGATACTATATCGGCTCGACTCGATCTTTTTAAGAATTAATTCAATGCCCAAATTTCATTAATGAATGGTATGAAACCTTGTAAGTTCTACGATCTTGTTTCTCACCTTGTTGATATTTGCGGGTTTATGGACTTTAAGTGTGCCTCCCTTGGTGGGGGATTCTTACATATATTTTCCTCTCTATGGAGTTTAGAAGATGATCATAGAGTATTGGATCAATAAATCTCAGACCAGGAACCCTTTGAATTAATAATTGGAAATTGGATTTGAATCGGCATGACTTCAAAGATACCTATGAATAGGTATGGATCAAAATTCATGGTCTTAATTGGGTGATATGGCATGATGAGATCATATTTGGTATAGATTATGCAATTGTAATCCCAATTAGAATGGACTATGTCACATAATATATTTCATATGGTCATTATACACGTGTCTTGGTAGAGATTGACTTAAGATCTATAAAAATTTAGAAGGTGGTTCTATCCACACTACATGATGAAATTTACTTAGAATAGAGTTTGAGAAAACCCATCCCTTTTGCATATATTATCAAATTGTGGGACACTCAATTGATTATTATAGAAGGGAATTTGTTTTCTCTCAGTGTCAGATTAAGGGTCATGATGTGAAACATTGTCGAAGGATGGTTAAATCAATGAACCCTAATGTTAGAAATATGGATAACTCCAAAACTTCTCAAATACTGGTTGTTCAGGGTTAGGGTGATGAGAATCTTGCTGAGGATTCTATTAAGACAGCTGATGATGACCCCTTACTAAAGGATTATTTTACTGGTCATGAACCCCCTACACCTTCCTCTCCTATTACTAGGATTGATAAGCTTAAATTAAATTGGTCTGACCGTGTTGATGAGAAAAAAATAGATGCTATTGACCCCTGTAATGAATTTCTAAATAGAGTTTCATTTAAAGGTATGTTATCTTGGGGCATTCCAATTTAATAGGAATGAGAATCTAATGATGGTAAGAAGGCTAAATATGATTCTTCTCAACTGGATGTTGACATCTATTTGTGGCAAGAGTAGTTCATGGTAAATGGAAAAAGTAGAAAGGGTAAAGAGAAAAGGGATGTGGAAATAACAAATAAGGCTATGCCCAAAAGGGATACTCAGAATCCATTCATGTCTAAACCAATTGTGTTGAGGAATCATGAGAGGGTTTGATATTCAAATGATTTAAAGAATAGTTTTTTCTATATTAGATCTGCTAACAATATTCAATTTTCAGAATTGACAGCTTCCTCAACCCCTCTCATGGATTAGGTTTCTCAAGCCGCAAGGGAGACTCTCCCTGTTCAATCGAATGACCTATCTTCTGATCCATTGAGGGAGTTTTCTATCTTGTATCCTCCTACAGGTATAGAAAAATATGATATATCTGGGCAACTGCAGAATGAAATGGTTTTACCTGCATGGCCTACTCCACTTCATAGAAGAAAGGGGTGTTCCAATCACAATTAGATTTCTACAGGAGAACACTCTAGTGCATTTATAGAAACATATAATCATACTACTCTAGGTGTTCATGTTTCTCCACAGAATCTGATGGTAGTGAGGAAAGAGGATGAAAATTTTTCACATAGTAACTCCTCTTCCCATACTTTGAATCCAAAGGTAAATAAAGTTGTTAGTAAACATAAATCCTATGATATCCTTTCATTGGAGAGCAGTGATGAGGATGGGATAAAAATTGATGGCATAACAGAAGATGAATGTAATAAGCCCAATATTTCTGTTGAGAATTATGATGATGGTGAGGGTCCATGATATAGGTCAAGACATGGAGAAGAATATTGAAACCCCATGGTAAGGTTGAATGAATTTCCATTCATGGTATGAGTACCGACTAAAAAATAGGTTGATGAATTTTTTTTTCCTTTCTTGCGGTTGTTGTATATTTCTCTATCTTTTCACTTTTTTATTATTAAATAAATAGGTCTTTTTTCATCAAAATTTATAAAAAAATAATCTATGACAGTAATTTCAAATAATTAATAAGAATGTCTATATATTCTTGGGTGCAATAACACCCGTATTAATTCAGCATATCCCATTATAATTTTTTAGTTAAACATGCTTGGGTGATAGTATTATGAGGATGAGTGAATTCTTGGGAAGTACTCGTGTTGCACCTTTTTTGTGTATATTTAAAATTTCATTCAAATATAATAAAGTCTATTATTATATTGTGTATACACTTTTTTATTGAATATAATATTTCATGATTACAGGGAATCTTACTAATAATTAAAACATTTCAAGTTATAATGTTACAATATGTCATGTTAACAATTATTATAATATTGCATGTTATATGTTAAAAACTAAAATTTAGTGTCATAATAGAAATAATATTTTTCATGTTGATTAATTATAATATTTCTTAATAATTTCATTATTGAATTTCATAATTTGAATGTTTCATGGGTGACCTCCTTATAAGCGCTTGTTTTTTACCCTTTTTTGTATTTTTCATTGTATTTTCCAGATTTTTAACATTTAAAAAAAATTGCATGAAAGTATAACAATAATAATTATTATCTTGTAACTAAACATTTTAAATGAATATAATATTTCATATTTACATATAATTTTGTAATAATTATAATATTTCATGGTGTATTGTAACAACAATGGTTTATTTTTAAAATTGAAATAATAATTTTTCATGTTGAATAATTATAATATTGGCTGAAAATTCCATTAGTTAAAGTTAAATTTATAACAATAATTAAATAGAAATATGTAATATTATATTAATTGATAGTAATTTCAATTCTTTGACAAGAAAGATTGTGTATAGTTGGGTGTGATCACACCAGTATTAATGCACCAGATCCCATTAGAACTCTGTAGTTAAACATTCTTGGAAAAGAGTAATACTTGGATGGGTGACCTCTTTTGATGTACTCATGTTTTCCCCTTTTTTTCTTTATATTTCAAATTTCCATCTATTATAATGATGATTATTATGATATTGTAGGTAGACTTTTGTATTGCATATAATATTTCATGATTAAAGGGAATTTTAGTAATAATTATATTATAATGTTAAAATATTTCATGTTAACAGTGATTATTATTATGCATGTTAAATTTTAACAACTACGGTTTAGTGTTATAAAAAATAATATTTTTTCATCTTAATAATTATAATATTTATCAGTAATCACATTATTAAATTACATAATATGAATGTTGCATGGGTAACCTCCTGGGAAGTGCTCGTGTTTCACTCTTTTTTGTATTTTTCATTGTATTTTCCATGACTTTTTTACATTTTAAAAAACAAATAATTGCATCTAAGTACAAAAATAATAATTATGATATTGCATATAATATTTTGAAATTAATATAATATTTCCTGTTTAAATAGAATTGTAGTAATAATTATAATATTTCATGATGTTACCATATATCTTGTTGAAAATAATTATAATATTGCATGACATGTTGTAACAACTATGATTTAGTGTTATAATATAAAGAAAATTTTTCATGTCCAATAATTTTAATATTGGATGATTATTTCATTATTTAAGGATAGGTTTTAAACAACAAATAAATAAGAAAATTGTAATATTAGAATAATTGATATTACATTCAATTATTTAATAGAATGTTTGTGTATTATTGGGTGTGATCACACTAGCATTAATGCACAAAATCCCATTAGAACACTACAATTAAGCGTGCTTGGGCAAGAGTAGTACTTGGATGGATGACCTCCTAGGAAGTAATCACATTTCACATTTTTTTGTATATTTAAAATTTCATGCTTGTATAATATATATTATTATAATATTGTACACAAAAAATTTTATTGAATATAATATTTCATGATTATAGTTTATTTTAGTAACAATTAAAATATTTTATGTTATAATTTAACAATATATCATTTTAACAATGATTACAATGTTCCATGTCATGTTCTAACAACTACAGTTTTGTGTTATAATGGGAATAATATTTTTTCATGTTGAGTAATTATAATATTTCTGGATAATTTCATTATTAAATTGGAAAATATAAATGTTTCATGGGTGACCTCTTGGAAATTCCTCATGTTTCACCTTTTTCTGTATTTTTCATTTCATTTTCACATGTTTTTTACATTTTAAAAAATAATTAACTTCATGTAAGTATAATAGTAATAATTATGAAATTCTATGTAACATTTTTAAATGAATATAATATTTCATGTTTAAATATAATTTTAGTAATAATTATGATATGGTATGTCTTAATGCAACCATATTTCTTGTTAACAATAATTATAGTATTTCATGATGTATTTAAACATCTACAGTTTAGTGTTATAATGGAAATAATAATTTTTCATGTTGAATAAATATAATATTGGTGGATAATTGCATTAGTTAAATCTATATTTATAACCAAAATTATATAGAAATATGTAATATTAGAATAGTTGCTATTACTTTCAAATATTTAATAAGAATGTATGTGAATTTTTTGGTATGATCACACCAGCATTAATGCACAAGATCCCATTAAAACTCTACTGTTAAGAATTCTTGAGATAGAGTAGTATTAGGATATGAGACCCCTTGGGATATACTCATGTTTCACCCTTCTCAGTGTATATTTCAAATTTAATTCTTGTATAGTAAATATTATTAAGATATTGTACATTTGTATTGAATATAATATTTCAGGATTACAGGCCATTTTAGTAATAGTTATAATATTTCATGTTATATTGTTACAATATTTTATGTTAACAATGATTATAATATTATGTGTTATATTGTAACAACTACAGTTTAGTGTTAGAACAGAATTAATATTTTTCCATTTTGAATAATTATAATATTTCATGATAATTGCATTATTGAATTTCATAATATGAATGTTTCATGGGGATCCTCCTGGGAAGTGGTCATGTTTAACCAATTTTCATATTTTTCATTTTATTTTCCCAGATTTTTTATAATTTAAAAAATAAATAACTATGAGTATGTATTCCAATAATAATTATGATATTGTTTGTAAATTTTTTAAATTAATATAATATTTCATGTTTACATATAATTTTATTAATAATTATAACATTTTATGTCATAATGTTACCATATTTCATGTTAAAAATAATTATAATATTTCATGATGTATTGTAAAAACTACAGCTTAGTGTTATAATAGAAATAATAATTTTTCATGTCTAATAATTATAATATTGATTGATAATTTCATTAGTTAATGTTATATTCATAAGAGAAATTAAATAGAAGCATTTAATATTAAAATCATTGACAATAATTTATAATATTTAACAAGAATGTCTTTGTATTGTTGGTTGCGATCACATAAGCATTAATGCACCAGATATCATTAGAACTCTTCAATTAAGAATTATTTTGTAAGATTAGTACTAGGATGGGTGACCTCGAGGGAAGTACACTTTTTGCACCCTTTTTGGTGTATATTTAAAATTTGAAGCTAGTATAATAAAGATTTTTATTGTATTATACATAAAAGTTTGTATTGAATATAATATTTCATGATTACATGACATTTTAGTAAGAATTATAACATTTTATGTAATAATTTAACAATATTTGCTTGTAAAAATGATTATAATATCACATATTATATTGTAATAACTATAATTTACAGTTATAAAAATAATATTTTATCATGATGAGTAATTATAAAATTTCTTGATAATTGAATTTTTGAATTTCATAATATGATTGTTTCATGGGTGACTTCTTGGTAAGTTCTCATGTGTTACCATTTTCTGTATTTTTCATTATATTTTTCCAAGTTTTTTTTTACATTTTGAAATATAGATAATTGCATGTAAGTATATCAACAGTAATTATGTTATTTTACATAAACCTTTTTAATGAATATAATATGTCATGTTTACCTATAATTTTAGTAATAATTATAATATTACATGTCATAATGTTACTATATTTAATGTTAATAATAAATATAATATTTCATTACGTATTGTAACAACATCGATTTAGTGTTATAATAGAAATAATAACATTTCAGGTTTTATAATCATAATTTTGGCTGATCATCACATTAATTACTATTATATTTATATTAATTGTAACAGTTTGTGCATTCTAGATACATTACTTTTCCAGTTTTTGGTTGTTGGGGTTATTCTGAGGAGGTTCGGAGGGAGTCTAGGATGTTCGGTTGCTAAAGGCTCGAAGATGAGGGACTATACATTGTTTAATCGTATTACATGGCGTGAAAGTCGGTTTCATGGATTTTTTAGGAATTTTCTTGGTGTTTAATTATTTTACATAGCGCAAAAAATAGTTTCATCTATTTTGATATATCAAGGTTAGAAAAATATAATAAAATGAAGAGGAGACACATTTTTCGGTGTTAAATGAACCCTGAGTATTACACAATGTGAAAGGGTATTTCGGTTCAAAAATTATTTTCGGCCGAACCATTATTCATTCAATCATGGATTCTTTTTTTCCACTCATTTTTGGAGAACCATAGGTGCTTTAGAGTGATATTCAATCCCTTCCCCTCCCTATTTGATCCATTAGTCTAGGTGGATGTTCATTAGTGATCTATGGTCAATATGTGGTGAGTTATCTTCTATTTCTCATCCTTTTTCTTATTTTCTTCTCTTCTTCTCTCGAGAATCTGTTGTGGCAGTGTTTCTTCGTTTTAGGGGTGTGGTATATGTTATTTTGCAGTTTTCATGGTGTGATTGTGATTCGCAAGTGTTCTTCATCACCCCACAATGAAAAACAATTGGAAATCTCCCTTTAGGTATGGATTCCCTTATTTCTATTTATTTTTGCATCATTAGGGTGGGTTTTTGCTTGTGTTTATCTATGGATCATAGTTTTTACATCATAAATCAAATACAAATAACTGTTTAATATATTTGTAGGGTAAATTGGGGTTTGTTTACATTATTTTTATAGCCTTGTTATTGATGTGATCTTGTGATTGTTCGGTCTTAATTCCCCACTTAAAATGTTTTCCACTGGTGGATTTGTTTTCACTGTAGATAAATTATGAAAATATTTTGTTTATTCTTAGTCGGACACTTATAAATGAGAATTTATTGGTCACATATTTTTTGGATAATGAATGGATGCCCCAAGATCATATTATTCTAGTAATAACCCCTGAATTGAAAAATGAAAATAAATAAGGGGTTCCTTATTAAATATTAATTTTTTATTTGACTTGGAATGTGTGGTGATATTGTGTGTTTGGGGGGTTATTCTGGTATATAGTGTGGTGTGTTTGTGGGCATGGTTGTGTGCTACAAAATGTCTTGGGTGGTGTGATGGAATATCAGGTTGAGATATTGTTTGATTATAAGTTGGATGAGAAGTGTTATGCACTAGGGCTACGAAACATGTTCTGGTTTAATTTGATACAAGATTTTATTGTGTGAGGATGTATTTGTAGGGATGACTTTGAAGAAGGATTTTCATGGTTGGTATGGGTAATTCACTCAGAGTTTCTCCGTGTATGAACTTTTCTATGTTACTTTTTGTGTATCGTGCTTGGTAGTTTCCAAAAAAGTTATGGAATGATTAAATAATTGTTAAAGAAGTTTGGAATGGATAGGGTTAGTTTGGTTGACAAAATAATTTTTAATGAAGTTTGGAATGCCTAGGTGTGTGAGGATGAGTTTTACTTTCACTTGTGTCTTTATGATGAGATTTTTTGTGCTTTCCTAGGTGTCTTTGGGATGAGGCATGGTTTTTGGACCAAGTCTATGTGGTTGGGATGTTCTGTGGTTTATGACCCAAGTGTTTGTAGCCGGGATGGGATGTGGTTTGTCAACCAGGTGTCTACAGGTGGTATGTGATGTGGTTTGTGGCCCAAGTGTATGTGGGCAGGTTGTGATGTGGTTTCTGGCCTAGGTGTCTATGGGCGGGTTGTGATGTGGTATGTTCGGAAGAGGTGGGATCACCAGGACGTTTTCTATTAGGGTGTGAGAGCGGCTAATCAGTGGGAATGTGGAGTGGGGTGCCCTATCATTGATGTGATTTATATTATATTACTTGACTTGAATTATTTGGTGAGCATGCATTGTTGATGTTGGGATGGTTTGTATACCTGTTTAGGTGTTGTTTGTTCTACTATTTTCACTTGGGTGCATTAGTATGTGTCTTTAACTTGTGCACAAGAGACTTTAGTTTTCCTACTGAGTATACTTATATAATAAACCTATGTATATAAATTGTTTTCATGATTTTAGGATAATTTCACAGATCGTTCTAGACCCTACTAGTTATAAACTTGACTCTTACTATGTCGCTTCTTAGCCTTACTTTTGATATTTTAATTTGGAAACTTTTTTATTGTAAGATTTCTATTTTAATAATGCATGTGGGATGTTTTTGGATTTCATTTTTATTTGTTTGGGTGTTTCTTGGTGGATGATTCATCTTGTCTCCCGATCTTGTTTCTAGAACAAGGGTAATTCCTCCCATATTTCTGATATTTGTACACCCTTGGTGTTGGTTTCCATCCTGGGGTTTACTAGTGGTGGGACTCATGGGTCATTATCTCTCATTCTTAATTTCTATCTCAGAATGTTATCTTTGGGGTAGGGGGCTTGAAAGAGTGGTATGAGAGGTGATGGTTGAGAGATAGGATGGATTTGGAGTTAGTCACAATGAGGATTCCATGTGATGTCCTAGAAATAGTTCCAATTGACCTTGGCACATGATATAGGTCATGGAGACCATCTAGGACATGGGGTTTTAGGTCCCCCATTATCTAGTGCATGGAATCTGAGCCTATTGAAAAACCAAGTGAGATGGACCATTATGTTCGGTAGAGACATAGGAAAGGTACACTCATAATAATTACTTGTGTTCTTGTTTGAATTGGGTTGTTTTGGGAAGATTAAAATTGATAAAATAAATAAAATTAACTAAAATAAATTTGGATAAAAACTTTTATACTACATTGGTTTAGGAAATCATTTTTTACCTTCCAGTTATGGATCTTGTATGTCGTCCAGATGTGGCTCAGGAAATGTAAGTTTAGCAGGATGATCTAGTTGATCGTTGTAGGGTTGATCTGGCCTAGGAAGATGATTAGTGGCAGAGAGTTTTGAGTGATTTTTAGTGGAAGGATTTGGGAAAGTATGAGGGCAGTGTTTCTAATGGAGAGATAGTGGGTTGTCTAGAGGAGTTGGAGATTGCCTTCGGTTTTATCTGGGCCCTGAAAGAGTACAAGGTTCCTTTGATAGTTAGTCAGATGTGGGGTGATGCATGTCCATGGTTGATACTATATTTGGGAGAGAAGAAGGAGGAATACTTCATGGGGGTTGGCTTATATTGGGAGTTCTGATAAGAGTTCCTTTCATCGACAATGAAGGCTGAGAAGAGGTAGGAGCTACTATCCCTTCAGTAGGGGTTCATTTCAGTATGAGAAATTGGGATCAAGTTCAAGGACCTTCTTTATTTTTCCCCAACCTTTTTCTAGATGAGGATTCTCATGCGAGACTTCTTGAGGAGGCACTCCACCCTTCTATTCAAAATGTCGTAACTCCTTTTACATTACCAATGTATTTGGAGGTTTTGAAGAAGGCAGAGGTGATATTGTGGATGCACTCATAAGGAGGTCTACCATGATGGGGTGGGGAAACTAAGTTATTTGAGAGTCAGAGTTATTAGTTGAAGATCTCAGGTACCCAGACCTTTGAGGTTTTGACTGGCATGGAGACGACCTCAACAGATTCCTTATCGGCCCTCTAGTGCCAGTGGCCACCGTGAATTTCTTATGGGATTGGGGATGATGTGTTTCTATTTTGGGGTTTGTGGTGATATTTAGAATCAATTCCTAGTGGATTCCCAAGATTAGTTTGTTGGAGGCGGGTAGGCTTAGCGTCCTCCTTAGTAGCAGTTACCAGTGAGAAAATTCCATCAGTAAGTACAATGGGATTTTTCTCCACATATGGGATATGGAGAAGGTAGAGTTCGACATCAGTATTCTACTTGAGTTCAGGGACCAAAAACTAAGCTTGTTTGTGGAGGTGGTCTCCAACAATGAGGTATAGAGTTAGGCGTGTTCTGTTACATCAAGAAAAGGAAGCAGTTCCAGTGGTGCTAGAGATTGTTAGAGGTATGATCATCTTGTTTAGTACCCTTTATTATGCCTTGTTTGATTCAAAAGATTCTCACACCTTCGTTTCACCAGATCTATCCCATGCTATGGGACTATACATAGAGATTCTTCCAGTTACCCTAGTGTTGACTACACCAGTTAGAGGTCATAACAACTTGTTTGATGTGTGCCAGGGGTGTAGAATGTTGATGGGATCTCATCAGTCTCGTGGGGATCTCTTCTTGTTATAGATGTTGTCATACGATTTCATCCTCTACATTGACTATTTTTATTCTGTGTGTGCTATATTGACTGCTTCTAGAGAAGATTCATGTTTTCAGATGTGGATGGTTAATATGTGGATTTCATCAGTGAGCGGGATTGACAAGTGGGTAGTCAGCGTGTGGAGCCCCTTCATTATTTTTTCGCTGAGATACCAGTGTAATCATTAGAATCATAGATGGTGGAGGTTACTAGGGTTTTTGGGGAGTTCCTGAATTTTTTTCCAAAGGAGGTTGTGACACTACCTCCTTGATTTGATGTTGAGTTTGGGATAGAGTTTCATGCCAGTGGTTCTCTAATTTCAATGGACTATTATCGGATGACACCTTCTGAGCTACAAGAGCTATGGATTTAGATAGAAGATCTGATGATGAAGGGTTTTATCCAGACCAGTGTGTCACTGCGGGTATCCGTAGTGTTGTTCTCTAAGAAGGAAAATAGTAGTCTAAGGCTATGTATAGACAAGTGGAGGATGAATCAGGTAACAGTCATGAACTGTTACCCTCTTCCGTGGATAAAAAATCTTTTCTACTAGCTGATAGGGGAAGTTGATTTTCTAAGATCGATATATGGTTTGGATATCACTAGTTAAGGTTGAATGAGGGAGTTATCCAAAAGACTCCATTCAAATGTAGGTATTGTCACTTCGAGTAGGTGGTTATGCCATTCATTGTAAAAAATTCATCATCTGCGTTCATGGGGCTTATGAACTCTATGTTTCGTGAGTTCTTGGACCAGTTTTCTATTGTTTTCATTGATGATAAATTAATCTACTTGAAGTGATAGGAGGATCACACCAAGAATCTCATAACTGTCTTACAGGTTCTATGACTCCACAAGCTCTATGGGATGTTTTACAAGTGTAAGTTCTAGAAACAATAGGTGCATTTACTCAGGAATGTGATGTTTGAGAAGGGTGTGTTAGTACTCCCATAGAAGGATGAAGTATCTGTTTCTTTGGTATCACCCAATAATGTGGAATAAGTTCACATTTTTCTAGGTATTATAGGATATTATCGATGGTATATACCCAATTTATCTCAAGTTTCAACCCCATTGACTACCTTGACTAGAAAAGACCAGGATTTTATGTTGATTGAGCAGTACCAGTATAATGAACCATACATTACATACATTGTTATTGCTTCAGAATTGAAGCATATTTATTACAAAATATAACAAAACCGTTATAGGACCATATAGGTATAGTGTCTTTAGAAACTAGGAAGCATAAACAACTGGTTCATAAATCATCTACATTGTATCCCGTTTATTTCATCATATCTAGAGTCCCTTTTGGCATATCCTACTTAATAACCTTCTTCTTGACCTGGGGAAAAAAACATACAAAAGGGTGAGCTCAAATGCTCAATAAGGGTAAAAAAAGAAAATATCAATCATATCATATTCTTAAGAACATAACATTTTGAAAATATTATCCTTCAAAAGAGATCATAATATCATGACATGGGATAAATCATAGCAGTGAAAATTAATCCAAATAATCATAAATTAAAACATGAAACTTTGTGGCATACACACATAATCAAATAAAATCTTTTCATATTTAGTCAAGACTCATTTCCAAGACCATCATAGCGGACAAAGTCCATTACTGAACTGAGTTCACTCCTCGTTCCAGTCCTATATCCCTGAACCAGATTAACTTTTCATTCAATCCATGTCTATCTCATGAGATATAAATATTTAACCAATGCATTAGACGGAGATATAGGTCCCACCCATCTCATAATGAAACCATTATTATCTGTGCCACAAAATCATAAATCATACATCATTGCATAACCCATGTAATAAAAATGGGATTCTTAAACATCATGCCATCAGAACATAATCCATATAAGATAAAAGGACTACATAAAAATAATTCTATCATAAAATAATCAAATCAATGTAATAATAGGGATAGAAACATAACTCTATATCATCTTATATGGAAAATAATTTTTATAAAACACTTGAACTCAGTTCTTGAGGAAAATATCCTTTCTTCTTCAAAATCATTTTCTTTTCTCAAAATGACAAGAAATTTTAAAAGAAATTAATTTTGTTTTAAATAATCATGAAAAATTTTAGAGGAATCATCATGAAAATAAAGAGTTATGAAAACATAAAAATCTTTTCATGCCGTATAAGTTAAAAAAAATTCTTCTCGTACTTTGTCCGGAAATGTCAAAAAGTATCTTGTACTGAAAACGACAGAAGACTCCTCTCATATATTTTACTAAAAAATTCACCAATAAGTGAAATTTTATTTAATAAATTGCAGGACTATATAAATAATATTACATATTTAGGAAACATGTATTTGGATGATAAATATGCCCCAGTAAATACCGAAGTATAAACAATCTCGGATAAAAAAATGAGATTGCGATATTTTCCCTTACCTTAGATTAGATATGCTTTGTTTGTACCTAAAACTCCTGTATAATGATTTAAATAATGTTAAGGATCTATTTAAGAATAATAATTATTTTTATGATAACATTTATGATCATATTTTCATCCGTTTGTTAGTAACAATTCATTGTGATTGGTTATTTGGGTATTAACTGCTTTATTTTAATATGTATGTTTTTTCGAATAAGTTCATATTCCTCTTTTTAGGTTATAGTTATATCATTTAAATAATAGTATTATTATAATATATATCATATTTTTTCATTAAATTCAGTTATATACTCATGGTTTAATGAAGATATTGTAGAACAAATCACATCGCACTGTGGAGACGGTAAGTCGTACGTACGCACGAGCGATGATATCATTCCCATAATTATTGAATGGTATTGGAGTGGATGATATAATATCTAAGAATTATTATAATGTTTTAATAATTATATATAGTTATTCTTTACACCATTATATCCATCCAAGTGAGGTGGGTATGGAAAACAGATTACACCATGGCGTGGAGACTGTATTCTGTACGTACGCACACGCAGTGATTTCATTTTCCGTAGGATGGATAGATGGTGAAATAGGGTTGTTTAATATTTATAATAACATATCATTATATGAGTGATACTGATGTTATTACTTTATAATGAAACAAATAAATAAGAGTAAGTAGAAGAGGAAATAAATTTGAAAGAATCTGTAAAGGATATTACCTCTTCTTCGACGTGCCTCTTCTAAACCTCCTATTAGGGAACTAAAGATGGTCTTTGAAGAATACCAGGACCTATAGTATGTTTCTAGGGAAGATTAGAAGATAAATGGACAGGGTTTGTCCAAGATTGAAGTCTAAAAATGTTGTGAAGAGGAGAGGGAGGAGGTTCCCTTTTATAAGAGAGGAGAGGGGAACATTTGGAAACCTCAAAAATATTAATTTATAATATTCTCAAACCCCACATAAATACTTCCAAAATGAATAAACTTCGAATATTAGATGAGATATGGTTGTAATCACATCAACTAATAAAATTTAGACATGTTGGTAATTTACTTTAAACCTTATCGACTTGATTTATCCTTATTTAATCAATTTAATTATATTTGTGGTAATAATATTCTAAATTTTAAATTGTGGTAAATAATTACTTATTTGTTGTGAATTTTTCATAATTGGATACTTAATGACATTTTAGACTATATAAATTTCAATTTATAATTTTTAAATATTTTGGGGATTTTTAAACAATTTTATAATATGTTATTTTTATAAAATAACAATAGTGTCAATTTTGACAATATTCATTTATTTGAATTTAAATTAAATCCACACAGAGGATATATTCGAACAAAAATATTTAATAGATTACTAACATGTCATATTCAGCTTGAAAATTTGTGTAGAACATTAATTAGTTCATATAATATTTTTTTTAATATTTTTAAAACCATTTATTTGATATTTCAATCAATAAAATAATTTCTACATCACTATTGTTTCATTATCAATGATATTTATTTAATCCCTAAAAATTCTAAATATATTCACATGACATATATAATTTTATTATATTTCTTTATACTATTTAGTTTTTATGTTTTATTAATTTTATCACTAAATTAAAATTATTACACTTATAATATATAAGAAAGTGACATGTTGTCACTTTCTTTGGTCTTAATAATAATTACATGATTTTCATGGTCAAAAGTCTATAAAATGAATCTATTACGACCCTTAGGAGATATGGGTCGACTTTTATTCTTCCAATGGAATTTTGTTAGGTGTTAGGGTAATTTTATAATCTTATTTTTACCCTTATTTACCTGATTTACCTTTAACTATAGTAAATAAAAATTACCGTAGTTACTATTCATAATATCAAAAAAATAAAAGTTACCTATTAACATAATTTGGACCCAATGAATCCAAATATTGAATCCATTTTTCAAAATTCAAAACACAGAAGTTTTAGTAATTAATTTTAAATTTATCTCATTGTTAAGAAAATGGGTTTTAAATGTTAAAACATTGCTAGAGATTGAAATGTTTTTTCCTATGAATTCAATGTAAAATTAATGGTAATGAAATAAATTATATTAAATGGTAAAACAATATATTCTATTTATAATTTAAAACCATTAAATTTTATAATTTAACCATAAAAATTATCTTGATTAAAAATGGTGTTTTTAAGAAAAATTTAGTGTATTTTTACTATTCATCAAAATATGAATGTTATCAGAAAAGTATAAAAAATTTACCCAATAAAAATCTTTATATCCTGGTTCAACATAAGAATTTTTTTTTCAAATTGAACTCATAAACATTTTAAAAATTATATTTAAAATGGGTGCACCATCAAAAGGTGGTAAAACTTCATTTTTGAAAAAAATAATTCTTTTATCAAAAAATTGATTTTTTTCTCATATCATATGTATGATTAATTCTATTGTTATATAAAATTCAAAATGTGGTTAATACTATTTATAATGGCTAGTTTATATAATATTTTAATAACATATCGTTGTTTAGTGAAACCCGGTATTGCGTACAACGCAAGCTATCGAGGAAGGTCACTCTTGCATGTAATAAAAGGCATGAGTGTGTGGCTTGTAGTAGAAGCTTACTTTTTTGATGCGTATAATAGAATCAAACCCTATTTCATTTATACATTGAATATGTATATATATATATACTCAATGTTGCGTAGAATAACTTCTATCCAAAGAACATGAAATTGTGTGTAACACGATCCAAGAATAGTGTTGTGTATACTGCAAGCTAATACGGTGTTGCGTATAGCGTAAGATAATCTTGGTTTAGCGTATAACAAAAGATATCAAATAAATTAATATATCTCATAAAATCTTGGGGTGTTACATTCTACCAGCCTTAAAATGAATTTCTCCCTCAAAATTCATCGGGGTAATAAATGGATTACTACTTTAAAGTTTCTTTCATAGAAACCCACATCGTAAAAAGGAATAATAAAAATTAATTTTAAAAAGTAAAGTAACAAATGTAACAATTACCTAGATTAACTCATCACTGGGTTTCCACATAGGAGAACATGGGTGGAAATATGGATATGTAAGAGAAAACGAACCATCATGTTCTGATGGAGAGTGGTAGAGAACATGGCTATGAAAAATCCAACAATCACAAAGCCATAAATTTGTGATGATCTAAGGTACTATCTGATTCATTGGATATATGGGTACAAGGACAAAAATTTTGGTTTTCAAGATCATTTCCCTAAAGTTGATGAATTTTTGAATTAAAATAAATACCTACATGATTTTGGTACAATATCACCATTGTTCGTGCCTTGAACAATTTCTACATCATATCTTAAAGAAATGAAATTAAATTTTTCATTCGTGAAGTGTTAGCAGATCATGTGATAGATTGATAGGTCATTCCATCTTTCTCAAACATAAGGTTAGAATAAATATATATATGGTGAGATTAATCATATATGGTTCCAAAAATAGAATTATACTTCATCTATCACACCGCTTAATTAAATAAAACTAATTTCTACTAACCAAGGACTTCCTATAGGCCAGTGGTAGGCAATAAAGGCCTATCACACTCCGGTTGTGGGTTCGATTCCCACAACCTTGTCCGACGTGACGAGTTGTCTCTCATCCTGTAGGTTGTTCTTTTTCTAAAACTACACTATTATAACATTCCAGAAATAATATCGAAAAAAGGTTCTAGCCTTAAACAATACTATCTGATGTCCAACTTAATCCATTCCAACATTTAGGCTTATCCAAAATACTTCTATCCAATCTCATAGTATAAAGAAAACAATTACCAGAAAGGTCATATAACAAGCACGTGAATACCATCATTTATCCCCAATATATCATAAGATATATATTTTTGGTCACATTCCAAACATGTGAATACCTTAATCATGTATTCTATTGAAACATGAATCATCATAGAACCTTAGTGAAAACATAAATGCCTTCAAAATTTATCACTATTCATATACCAAAATCCAAAAAATTCTATATACTCAAACCATGATATAACTTTGTCCTTATACCAGTCATGATCACATTAATACTATCAAACATCTCATTGTCTCCTTATCCCTTCATTGTGAACATAACAGAAGATTTTAAAAAAATATCTGAATAACCTTTCATGGTTACCGGTACCATTCAACATATACTTTCAAATACTTAAAGAAAAACAATCGTGTAACAATCCTTAGATGTTTCATTATTCCATAGTACTATAAAATCACTTAGACAACTTTATTATTGATAAACATGAAATCATTCCACTACCTTTATAAACCATTGATCGAGCTTCATCATTTTATTCCTAAATACTTATTTCATCTCATATATTATTTGTAGTCTCTTCATCATCAACAATATAAATACTACCCATATGACCATGCTTATTCTCTTCATAAGATTTTCCTTTAGGGAATCAATTTTTATAATTCCTGTATATTCCAAATTTAAAACATTTAACCGTTTTCGATGTCTTAGTAAAACCATTATCCTTGTCCATTGTGTTAATGGAACCTTTTCCTTTGAAATTACTGGCTTTGTGTCCTTTTCTAGACCCAAAGCATATTCTGGTTCCTTTGAAACATTCTCCTTGATGCCTCTTCCAACATGACTTACATGAGGGAAATTGAACTTTCTTTCCTCTATGATAATCATGAAACTTCATCTTTCTCTTATTAGTTGAGTTAGGAAACATTCCCAAGTTGAGATTATTGATCATATTATGAGATTGCTGATTATTCCTAATAATGATTTTTTGCATTCCAGATCCCGTTTCATTTAGTTTCCCATGAAGAATAACGTTCCATTGTCCATCATATTCTTCATTAAATGAATCCTCCTATTTTCGGGACTTTTTTAAAACCCAAAAAGAATAGTGTGAGAGGCAAAATTATACTAGGAAAATAACATAATAAAGGGGTAGTACCATCAATCTCTAACATCTTAGGTTTTATCCTAGGTTATCATGGTCGTTATCATAATTCTAGGACTATAACCTATACTTATACTTAACCTTAGGGAAATCCTTAGACATACCATAGAAGTATCTCTAGGGATCTCACTAAATTTTTCACATCCTTGTTTCAAAAGGTTAACTAAACCTTCACTCTAATACCAACTGTAGAGAACCAATCTTGACTTACATGGACATTACATTAATTTTTCGGAAAACATAATACATGACACAAACAGACACCCAATGATCGTATTATTTTAGTGTCTTTCGAAACATTGAACACAATCTTCTAATCATGCTGAAGATCTTCAACATCTCCCATAAAGATCCTCCCTTTTTTCTACCTAAAAACTTCCTTTATATCCTGGGGAAAATAAAACATACAAAAGGATGAGCTAAAATTCTCAGTAAGGGTAAAAAAAGAAAATATCAATCATAACATATTCATAAGAACATAACATTTTGAAATTCTTATCCTGAAAAAGAGATCATAATATCATGAAATGAGATAAATCATGGTAGTGAAATGTAATCCCAATAATCATAACTTAAATCATGAAACTTTGTGTAATACACACATTATCATAGAAAATCATTTCATATTTAGTCAAGACTCATTGCCAAGACCATCATAGCGGACAAAGTCTATTACTGAACCGATTTCACTCCTCATTCCAGTCATGTATCACTGAACCAGATTAACATTCCATTCCATCCATGTATATCTCATGAGATATAAATCTTTACCCAATGAATTGGAGGGAGATATAGGTCCCACCCATCTTATAATGAAACCATTCTTATGTGTGCCAAAAAATCATAAATCATACATCATAGAATAACACATGTAATAAAAATGGGACACTTAAACACCATTCCATCATAACATAATTCATATAGATAAAAGGACTTAATAAAAATAATTACATTATAACATAATCAAATAAATGTAATAATATGGATAGAAACATAACCCTATATCATCTTATATGGAAAATAATTTTGATAAAACACTTGAACTCAGTTCTTGAGGAAAATATCATTTCTTCTTCAAAATCATTTTCTTTTCTCAAAATGACATGTAATTTTTAAAGAAAGTAATTTTGTTGAAAATAATCATGAAATATTGTAGAGGAATCTTCATTTAAATAAAGAGTTATGAAACCATAAAAGTCAAATAAGTATCTCATACTGAAAACAACAAAAGATTCCTCTCATATATTTTACTAAAAAATTCACTAATAAGTGAAATTAGATTTAAACAATTGTAGGAGGATATAAATAGTATTACATATTGAGGAAGCATGGATTTGGATGATAAATACTCCCCAGTAAATACTGAAGTATAAACAATCTCGGATAAAAAAATGAGATTGTGAGATTCTCCCTTACCTTATGTCTGATATGCTTCATATGTATCTGAACATCCTGTATGTTGATTTAAATAATGTAACAGATCTATTCATGAATCATAATTATTTTTATGATAACATTTATGATCATATTTTCTTCTATTGGATAGTAACATTTCATTCTTACTCATTATTTGGGTATTAACTGCTTTATTTTCATACGTATGTCTTTTCGGATAAGTTTATATTCCACTTTTTAGGTTATAGTTATATAATTTAAATAATGGTGTTAGTATAATATATATCAAATTTATTCATTTAATTCGTTTATATAATCATGGTTTAATGAATATTTTGTAGAACGAATCACATCGCATCGTGGATATCGTAAGTCATACGTACGCACGAGTGACGATATCATTCCCATAATTATTGAATGGTATTGGAGTTTGTTCACGTTGTTTTTACAGCTTTGAAATTATTGTGATATTATGATTGTCCAAGCATGATGATCCACTAAAAATGGTGGTCATTGGTGGATTTTTTTCACACTAGATAAATTATGAAAGGATCTCTTTCGTTCTTGGTTGGGCACATAGAAATGATAATTTTTTAATCATTTATTTTTTGGCTAATGAATGGATTCTAGAAGATCTTACTGTTTAGATTATAACCCCTAAATGGAAAAGTTAAACTAAATAAGGGATTACTTATTAAATCTGATTTTCTAATTTCCCTTGGCATATGTGGTGATATTATGTGAGTGTAGTGTCATTCAGGTTCATGTTGTGGTGCAGTCGTTGGCACAGTTTTGTGCTGCAGAATGGCTTGTGTGGTGTGATGGAATCTTATTTTGGGAGATTTATTGATTGATGTGTGGATGAGAAGTGTTGTGAAACAGGGATATGAAACTAGTTGTTTTTGAATATTTTACTTGATGTTTGTGTGTGTGGATGTTTTTGGAGGGATGGCTTTGAAGAAGGATGGTGAGGGTTGGTATGGGTAATTTTCCAAGAGTTTCTCCATGTATGACTTTTTTCGGGGATTCTTGATGTGTGTAGTAATTTTTAGTTTTCTGGATAGTTATGAAATGATTAAATTATTATTAATGAAGTTTTTAATGGCTTGAGTTAGTTTGTTTAATGGAATATATAAATTAATTGTTTACTAAATAATTAAAACGTTTAATTAAATTTGTTGGAAATATGAATTGAGTTGTGTGGAAAATTATGTGGTGTTGTGCATATAGAGGTAGTAGAAAAAGGTGGAATTTTTGTAGTTTTTTTTCTTGTTTCAGAACACATAGGATGGTCTTGAGTGTTTGATATCATATATATATCTACTTGTATTTTTCATTATGATTTTTATATGCATCCACGCTAGTTTAGAACAATGTTCCGAAAACCCCCATCTTTATAGGGGGTGCTTACCAAATATCATGGTGGGAGGATGGATGAATGACAACCCAATCATCCCTGCTCCTTATTCAAGGTGGGGATATCCCACTAGTAGATTGTGGTTTGTGAGGCCCAAGTGTCTGTGGGTGAGTTTTTCTTTCCCATGTTTCTTTGGGATGAGATGTGTTATGCTTTCCTACGTTTCTTCAGGATGAGGCATGGTTTCTAGACCAAGTGTCTGCAGGAAGTATGTGATGTGGTAAGTGGACCAGGTGTCTATGGGTGGGATGTGATTTGGTTTGTGGACCCTGTGTCTGTGGGCGGGATGTGATGCGGTTTGTGGCCCAGGTGCCTACGGGTGGGTTGTGATGTGGTTTGTGGCCCATGTATCTAGAGGCAGGATGTGATGTGGTATGTTTAGAAGAGGTGGGAGCACCATGATATTTGTTGTTAGGTTTTGAGAGTGGATAATTAGTGGGAAAGTTGTGCGGGGTACCCTATCATCGATGTGATTAATATAATATTACTTGACTTTCATTATTTGGTGAGCGTGCCATGGTGAGGTTTGGATGGTTAGTATACCTTCTTAGGTGCTGTTTGGTTTTTCTATTTTCACACGGGTGGATTATCAAGCCACTTTCACTTGTGCATGAGAGACTTTGGTTTTCCTTCTAAGTATAATTTTATGATCACCCTATGTATATAAACTATTTTTAGGGTTTCAGGAGGATATCACGGACTTTTATGGGCCCTACTAGATCGGACCTTGATAGTTACCATCTCGCTGCGTAGCCTTACTTTTGGTATTTTACTTTGCAGACTCTGGTATTGTAACAGTTCTATTTTAGTCATGTATGTGGGATGGTTTTGGATTTATTTTGTATATGTTTTTGATTTTATTGGTGTATGATTCGTCTTATCTCCCGATCAAGTTTCTAATAAGAGGGTAATGCCTTCAATATTTGTGATATTTGTACACCCTTGGTGTTGGTCACCAACCCAGGGCCTACTAGAGGTGGGACTTGGGGGTAATTATCTCCTTTTCTTCATTGCCAGCCCAAGAGGGGTATCTTTGGATAATGGGGTAGTGGAAAAAATAATTAAATACCAATATTTAATATTAGAATCATTGATTGTACTTTCAAATAGTTAACAAGAATATTTGTGTATTGTTGGGTGCAATCACACCTGCATTAACGTACTTAATCCCATTAGAACTTTGCAGTTAAGTATGCTTGGGTGAGAGTAGTACTAGGATGGGTGACCTCCTATGATGTACTCATGTTGCACATTTTATATATATTTAAAAATTTACACTCGTATAATAAATATTATTATGATATTGTACACAAACCTTTTTATTGAATATAATATTTTAGGATTACATGGCGTTTTAGTAATAATAATAATATTATATGTTATAATGTTACAATATTTCATGTTAACAATGATTATAATATTTCATGTTATATTGTAACATCTATGGTTTAGTGCTATAACAACAATTTTTTTATGTTGAAGAATTCTAATATTTCTGGAATATGCAATTATCGAATCTCATAATCAGAATTTTGCATGGGTGACCTCCTTAGAAGTGCTTGTGTTTCTCGAGTTTCTATATTTTTCATTATATATTACTATATTTTTTACATTTTCAAAAACAAATAATTTCATGTAAATATAAAAATAATAATTATCATATTGTACATAAACTTTTGAAATGAATACAATATTTCATGTTATATATAATTTTAGTAATAATTATAATATTTCATATCATAATGATACCATATTTCATGTTAAAAGTAATTATAATATTTCATGATGTATTGTGATAACTATAGTTTAGTGTTTTCATATAAATTATAATTTTTTCATGTTGAATAAATATTATATTTTTTGATAATTACACTATTTAATATTATTTATATAATAACAATTAAATAGGAATATGTAATATTAGAATCATTGATATTAATTCCAAATTCTTTGGTGTGATTATCGCAATATTAATGCACCATATCCCATTAGAACATTGTAGTTAAACGTGCATGTGCTAGAGTAGTACTATGATGGGTGACCTCCTGGAAAGTAATCATGTTGCACCTTTTTTTGTGTATATTTAAAATTTCATGCTAGTATAATAATGATTATTATGATATTTTATGTAAACTTTTGTATTGAATATAATATTTGATTAATACAGGGAATTTTAGTAATAATTATAATATTTCATGTTATAATGTCACACCATTTCATGTAAACAATGATTATAATATTGCATGTTATATTATAGCAACTACAGTTTAGTGTTATAACAGAATTAACATTTTTTCATGTTAAATAATTATAATATTTCACGATAATCGCATTATTGAATTTCATAATATGAATGTTTCATGGTTGACCCCTAGGGAAGTGCCATTATAGTAATGATTATTATGATATTGTAGGTAAATGTTTTCTTGAATATAATATTAGAGTATTACATGAAATTTTAGTAATAATTATAACATTTCATGTTATAATGTTATAAAATTTCATCTTAACAATGATTATAATATTTCATGTTATATTAGAGCAACTAAGATTTAGTGTTATAACACAAATAATATTTTTTTTCTTGTTGAATAATTAAAATATCTCTTGATAATCGCATTATTGAATTTCTTAATATGAATTTTGCATGGGTGGCCTCTAGGGAAGTTCTAGTGTTTCACCCTTTTATGTATTTTTCATTGTATTTTCCCATATTTTTTAAATTTTAAAAAAAAATTCATGTAAGTATAATAATAATAATAAGTATATTGTATGTAAACTTTTTAAATGTATATAATATTTCCTATTTAAATAGAATTGTTGTAATAATTATAAAATTTCATGTCATAATGTTACCCTATATCATGTTAACAAGATTATAATATTTCATGACGTATTGTTCCAACTATGATTTAGTTTCATAATAGAAATAATAATTTTTTATATTGAATAGTTATAATATTGGATGATAATTTCATTAACTAAAATTATATTTAAAACAATAACTAAATAGAAATATTTAATATTAAAACCAGTGATAGTACTTCCAATTATTTAAGAAGACTGTCTGTGTATTGTTAGGTGTGATCACACCAGCATTAATGCATCAGATCCCATTATAACTCTACAGTTAAGAGTGCTAGAGTGAGAGTATTAATAGAATGGGAGACCTCTTGGGAAGTACTCATGTTGCACCCTTTTTTTGTGTATATTTAAAATTTCACGACAATATAATAAATATTGTTATGATATTGTACATAACCATTTTCATTGAATATAATATTTCATTATTACATGGAATTTAGTAATAATTATAATTTTTTAGATTATAATTTTATAATACTTCATATTAATAATGATTATAACATTGCATTTCATATTTTAACAACTATGGTTTTATTTTTTAATAGAAATAATATTTTTTTCATGTTGAATACTTTTAATATTTATCGATAATCATATTATTGAATTTCATAATATGAATGTTTCATTGGTGACATCCTGGGAAGTGCTCTTGTTTTACCCTTTTCTGTATTTTTCATTATATTTTCCCATTTTTTTACATTTTAAGAAACAAACAATTTCATCTAAGTTTTATAATAATTATTATGATATTTCACTTGATCATTTTAAATGAATATAGTATTTCCTATTTACATAAGATTTTATAAATAATTATAATATTTCATGTGATAATGTTACCTTATTACATGTTACCAATATTTATAATATTTCACAACGTATGGTAACAACTATAGTATAGTGTTATAATAGAAATAATAACTTTTCATGTAAAATAATTATAAAATTATCTGATAATTACATTAGTTAAAGTTATATTTATAACAAAAATTAAATAGAAATATGTAATGTTAGAATCATTTAATGTACTTGTAAATATTTAACAAGAATGACTATGTATTGTTGGCTGCGATCACACAAGAATCAATGTAACAAACCCCATTAGAACTGTGTAGTTAAATATGCTTAGGTGATAGTAGTTCTAGGATGGGTGACCTCCTCGGTTGTACTCATGTTGCACCCTTTTTTATGTAGATTTGAAATTTCATGCATAGATTATTATGATATTGTACGTTTAATTTTTTATTGAATATGATATTTCCTAATTACCTGGAATTTTAGTAATAATTATAATATTTCATGTTATAATGTTACATTATTTAATGTTAACAATGATTACATTATTTCATGTTATATTATAAAAACTACAGTTTAGTGTTATAATATAAATAATAGTTTATTATTTTGAATAATTATAATGTTTCTAAATAATTATATTATTGAAATTCATAATATGAATAATTCATGGGTAACCACTTTAAAAGTTCTCGTGTTTCACCCTTTTTAGTATTTTTCATTGTATTTTCCCATATTTTTTAAAATTTAAAAAAAAATGAATTTCATGGAAGTATAACAGTAATAAAAATGATATTGCACATTAAATTTTTAAGTTAATATACTATTTATTGTTTTTATATAATTTTTTTCAATACATATAATATTCCATGTTAAAAATAATTAAAACATTTATTATCATATTGTAACAACTACGGTTTATTACTATACTAGAAATAAAAAATTTAATGTTGAATAATTATAATATTGTATGATAATTTAATTAGTTAAAGTTCTATTTATAACAAAAATTAAATTGAAATATGTGATATTAGAATCATTGATAGTAATTTCAAATATTTACCAATAATGTATATATATTTTTGGGTGTGATCACACCAGCATTAATGCACCATATCCCATTAGATCTCTGTAGTTAAGCGTGCTTGGGTGAGAGCAGTACTAAGATGGGTGGCCTATTGGGAAGTACCCATGTTGCACCATTTTTTTATATGCCAAATTTTATGAAAGTATAACAATGATAATTAAGAAATTGTATGTAAAATTTAGTATTGAATATAAAATTTTATTATTACATTGAATTTTAGTAATAATTATAATATTTCATGTTATTATGTTACAATATTTCATGTTAACAATGATTATAATATTTCATGTTATATTGTAACAACTATAGTTTAATGTTGTAATATAAATAATATTTTCTCATTTTGAATAATTATAATATTTCTCAATAATCACATTATTTAATTTTACAATATGAATTTTTCATGGGTGTCCTCCTATGAAGTTCTCATGTTTCACAATAATCTGTATTTTCCAGTGTATTTTCCCAGATTTTTTCAATTTTAAAAAACAAATAATTTCATGTAATCATAACAGAAATAATTATGATATTGTACATAAACTATTTAAATGAATATAATATTTCATGTTTACATTTAATTTTAGTAATAATTATAATATTTTATGTCATAATATTAACACATTTCATGTTAATAATAATTATAATATTTCATGAAAGATTTTAACCACTAGGTTTAGTGTTGTAATGGAAAAAATAATTTTTCATATTGAATAATTATAATATTACCTAATAATTGCATTAAATAATGTTATATTTATAAAAAAAATTAAGAAGAAAATTTTAATATTGTAATCATTGATAGTACATTAAAATATGTGTCAAGAATGTATGTCTATTGTTTGGTTTCATCAGACCAGCATCAATACACCATATCCCATTAGACTGAAATCCCAAAAGGCCATACATTTTTATTGATTTTGGATAATCCCATTTTTAATTGGGTTAAGAGGGAACCTTTTAAATAACCCTTAGACTTGGTAGCCCCATGGCCAATATACCTGAACCAAAAAGATGAAAATATTTTGACCACTAGAAAATACTTGTCCCAGCATATTAGATATATTATTTCAATGATCTCCAACCTTTTCCTAGCTGCACAATAAGCATACCTTGATTGTTTTTGTACGAGACCTACTAATGATGGAAAATGCCACACCCTCTTGAACATCTCAACCTATTAGACATGAAAATATGGTGTATTCTCCATAAATCCCCATTGGGATTTTAATTTGTTTCCTTATCTCATATATTTTTTATGAAGCTAGTGCTCTAGCTTGCCTCCTTCTAAGCACATCCACTTACTGCCCATCCCTACCGAGGATGTCAAAGACCATCTCGGATACCCTGGTACCCTAATAACTGAGTCGAAACTAACATAACATGAATTTAATTCCTAATCCTCATAGGTTGGTGAATAGAACCTTTCATCATACCAGATAAAACTAGGAGTGGTTTTTCCACATAAATAGTGGAATAAAAAGTTACAAGTTACTATGATCAAAAGAAACTCCATAGGGAGAACTATAATTGAAGTAAAAAAGGTAAAAATACCAAATTAAAATAAAAAGTACTAGAAATAGGATAAACCCGATTACCAATAGAAATAGCATATCAAAGCTCAAATATCAACAAAAACTACCACCTCTAATTGGTGATTTCCCCTTACTCAAACCTGAATGGAGGAAACAAACAAATTCCCAAAGGCACATGTAGGGTGTGAGTTAAAATCATAGTAGGGTCGCACCATGGATTCCATAATAAGATTCCACAACTAATTTACCAAATAAATATTTCAATTTTAATTAAATAGTCTTGTAATTTCCAAATCATATTTAATATAAATCATGCTTTACATTTCAATTCATTGAAAATAATTCAAAACCATAGATTAATGAACATTTTATATAAAACTATTTATATAAATTCACAAGGTCTATGTAAATTTTTTTACAAAAAATGGAATATATATCAAAATAATAAAAAACAAGCAATATGGTAATCTTACAAGAGGTATGATATTTCCAGGTTATCGGATCCTCAGACACTCGAATAGGTGATCAGAAAAATATGTGTACATACATCCCTTAGACAGTAGTCAAAGAGGAGTCATCACCATCCCATCAGCGATGTGACTTTCTACATGTATATTGTTAGAGTTGTAAAGTTTTAATAGAGTGTTGTCCTGATTAACTCACCAACCACCTAGTATTTCATATTCTCTAAAAAAAATCAGTAGTGCTAGATTTATTTCAAAACTATTAAAAATAAAATTAACTCATTCTTTCATTATAATATGCCATTTTTCATTTAAAACCCTAGATGGTTTTTTAATCAAATTATGCCTTTTTTCAAGATAAAAATGTTGGGCTCTTATCAAAACAATTTAAGCAATTTATCTCAAAAAAAAATTTGAAATAAATTTTACAAATCAATTTCACAATTAAAATTACCTGATTTAATTTTCACAATTTTCCATCTAATTTACACAAACACACCTTAATGGAATTGGGGGTTTACCCCAAATTTTATGCTAGACAAAATTCGAAACACAGTAAAAAAATAATTACATTAAACAATTTAATTGAAAGAAATTTAATTTAAATCTAGAATTTTAGGGATAAATCAATTGTCCAATCATAAATGGAACCACCTACCGCAGATCACATGATCATGAATCACAGATCCCTAAATGGGGAAACTCCAACAAATAATTCCACAAAAAGAGATCTGAGAATCAAAACAAGATTCAAGATCTAAGACAATGGGTATCATATTCCACAAAAAAACATGTAGATCTAAAAAACCCTTTGGAAGAGAGAGAGATAGAGAGAGAGAGAGCGGGATATAGAGAATTGGGAAGGAACACTTACTAAGGAATGATCAAATGGAGAACACCACACTTTGATTCATTTTGAAAGGGGTTTGTAGGATCTAAAATTTGTC
This sequence comes from Viscum album, assembly GCA_963277665.1. Classification (NCBI taxonomy): domain Eukaryota; kingdom Viridiplantae; phylum Streptophyta; class Magnoliopsida; order Santalales; family Viscaceae; genus Viscum; species Viscum album. The sequence goes on along the minus strand of OY728167.1, from coordinate 385,507,882 downwards.
CTTGAGTGATCCAATGACTGAGGGTGACATCCAATATTGAGTTAAGGTTAAGTGGGGGAAAAATAGGGGTTCAAAAAATTTTAAGTAAATTTTTGGAATCATTAAAATCCATGAACACAGTTCCCTAGAAGGGTATACACAATTTGTCAAATCATGCACCCTAACCATGAAACCCTCTAAAGGGGTTCACCATTTCAACTAGATGGGCACATAATTTTTTAAATTGTGCACCAATCTTGAAAACCCCCACTACCAAGTTTTTCATGGTTTGCACTAGCATGGTGAATGATTTGGGAAAACTATGTTCCAACCATGCACAACCCACATGCCGTTCAAAATTTTCAACATTTTACAAAAGAACCCTCTAAATGATACCCAAAAAATCATGATGAAAAGTGGGGTTTATGTGTACCTGAAAATAGTAACATCATGTTACAACCTCAACAACATAGAAACTTATTTTCCCCCAAAATAGTGTTAAGAAGATTCCATGTACAAAATATGAGGCCATTGTTCACTCATCAGTGCCTCCCTCTCCTATATCTCATGAGTATCATAACCATAATTCCATAGAACTCAATATAAGGTCATCATTTTCCCATTAAGTAACTTGGTTTCCGAATCAAATATCTAGAATGGATTCTCAATCATGGATAAATCAGGCTCAATTTCATGGTCACTTCATCTTAGAACATGAGATGGATTAGAAAGATACTTTCAAAGCTGAGAGACATGAAACACATTATGTATCACCATCAGTTATGGAGGAAGTTCTAAATGGTAAGAAAATTTCTCCACCTTATCAAACACCAAAAAACATCCCACAAAATTAGGAGAAATTTTTCCATACATCCTAAGACATCAATGAACCAAACGAGGTGAAACATTTAAGAACACCTTATCACAAAATCAGAATTCCAATGATATGTGGTGATTATCATCATAATATTTATACCATTTCTATGTTGTTAATATTATATGATGAATCATCTAAATATTTTACATCGTATCTTGAACCAAGCTCTGTCCCACCAGGGAACATTCACTGATCTCTAACCAACATAATGAGAATTTACAAGTCCAAACATACAAGGACTCAAAAAGAGAAATTCTGATCAAGCACTGGTAACTATTGTCATGATAAAACTTAACCATCCCCAAATGGTCATAATAGGACCCACAAAATTCAATAACGTTGGCATTATTCATATTCTTAAGAATCTATAAAACTCTTTATTATGTCTATCCAACTCAAGATGGTTTCCATATTCAAACAGACCTAATATACCAATTCCTCTGGAAGTTCTCTCCAAAAGAGATAAGTAAAACAAGGATCTCTTTCAGAGACTATAGTAAATGTATCTATGTGAAAATGAACAATCTCTCTCATATATAGATTTCTCATCTCCTCAAAATTTATTGTATCATGAATGGGTATAAAGTGAAATAATGTTTCTAGACTATTGATCACAACCCATATCACAATCTTCATTTTCTAGGTATAAGGAAATCCAACCAAAAATTCCATTGATATCTCAACCCACTTCAATGTTGGAATTAGAAGTGGCAGAATAAAACATGATGGTCTATGGTTCTTGTCCTTGACATGTTGGAAGGTATAACAATGAGACACAAAATCAGAAATGCATTGTCTCATACCTAGCCATAATAATCATCGCCTCATATCTTAGAACATCTTCATTGATCTTGGGTGCACTACCCATTAGGAATTGTGGAAATCCCCCCACAAAAACATTCCTCATAGGTAAAGGTAAAATGTAACAATGCTAAAAACATAAAATTATCTTAGGGGAGAATGACCATTTAATAATGGTCTCCCAACCATTAGTAGTGTCTCTAATAGTATAATACTCATCATCAACATGTTGTTCCTAAAGAATCAAATCGATAAGAGTGGAGGTAATCTATAAAATGGACAAATAAAACGTCATCCCATGATTCCCAAAAACCTATTTGAAACTTTGAATAAAGATCCATCATATTCTATGATTACAATTAATCTTTCATGACATGGGTTAGAAGTTTCCTATTTAAGGAATATGTGATGAAATTTCCTTTCCCCAGGGTATAGGCGATGTAAAAGTCAAATGATTACAGGGACTCCACAAAATTCCTCTTGAAAAGATTAATTTTTTTAGATAAAATTTAACTCAAGATCTTGTGGTCAAAATACAGAGTAAACCTTTCTCTAAAAAGGTAATTCCATTAACTCTTGAGTGCATGCATCACAACTGTCAGATCAAAGTAATGGGTCAGATAATTCTTCTCATGTGGCCTAAGAATCCAAGATCCATAAGCAATGACGTGATCACCCTAAATAAGAACACAACCCAAACTCAAACTTCATACATTACAGAAGACCACATAGCCCTGATCGACCTCAAAAAGAGTCAACACCAGGGTAGTTGTCAAAATAAATTTAATCTCAACAAAATAACTCTTATATTTTTCAAAATAAGAAAACATTACTCAATTCTAAGTTAGTGCAGTCATCAGAGAATCCATATTTGAGATGTCCTTCCCAAACCAATGATAATATCCAACTAAACCCAAGAAGCATTGAATCCCAAAAACCATTCATGGGTTATTTCATGTAATAACAAAGTTCACCTTCTTAGGATCAACTAAGATACCATGTTCTGGAACTATGTGTCCCAATAACATCACTTCTTGAATCCATAAATCAAATTTTGATAGCTTGGAATAAATTCGGTGATTTCTCAAAAAGTCTAGATCTTCTATCAGATGACGCACATGGTCCTCCTCAAACTTAGAGTAAACAAGGATTTCATCCATGAGTACTACCAAAAATGTATCAAGATACTTGTGGAAAAAAAAATTCATTAATACCATAAAGATCGTAGGAGAATTGGTTATGCCAAAAGAAATGACAAGTCACTCATAATGGTCATATCTACTCCAAAATGCGATTTTATTAATGAAGTATTCTTTTATTCTTAACTGATGGTGCCCCGATTTAGGATCAATATTTGATAACCAATTTTTCCCTTTTAACATGTCAAAAAAATCATCAATCCATGGAAACATATATTTTTTCTTTATCATAACTTGATTGAGTTTCTGGTCATCAATGCAAAGGTGAAGTGACCCATCATCTTTCTTAGCAAAGAGAACTAGTGCTACCCAAGGTGTCACACTCAGGAATATAAAGCCTTTATCTAGAATATCATCCAACTGAGTCATCAAATATTTAATTTCAGCTGGTTCCATGTTCTAATATAGAATATACACTGGTTGACTCCCAGGAACTAAGACAATATAAAATTCTACCTCACTTACCATGTGGAAAACTAGAAAAGTCAAAATGAAAAATTTTAAGAAACTCAATGAAACTGTAGGTAGATCATCACTCAAGTATTCTAGCTCCAGATCAAAATATAACACTTATATTACATTACCTAACTCTATATAAGAAGTTATTAGTCTACTTGACATCTTGTCCCATTCTCCTTGAAAGATACGACACACCCCATCAGGTGTAGTAAATGAGACTCGTTGAAGATAAAAATCAATTTGGGATTTATTTGAAATAGGAAAATCCATACCAAAAAATACATTAAGCGGTTTCATGTCAAGAAAAAAAATCCCAAGGAAGCTCAATATCTAATAATGATAAATAACAATCAAAATAATTAAAACCCTTCTCTATCTTTGTTCTAATGGGTGTAGTAATATTCAACACATAATCTAAAATGTCGATAAAAAGATTAATAATATTGAAAATATGAGTTGAAATAAATGAATGGGATACACCATTATCAAATAAAGTAGTCACTAATGATGAATCTATACTAATGGTGCCTCTCATAGTAATTTGAACTGTATATGCTTCCACCTGAGACACTTCCACTATGTGAGGAAAATTCGTTCCATATGATTTTGTGTGGAACACCTTAGTTCATGAAGAATATTATTGCACCATATTTATAGTAGGAAATGATGAACCTGTGACACTAAAAATAGTGGTATATACATGGATTAAATTTATAAAGTATCCTAAGCATCCGCAAGAACCACATATGTTGGGTGCCTTAGTGAAAACATGTTTCAAATTCCCTGGATTTCCGCATCGGTAAAAATTTATAGGGCATCTTATAGGCATCACAAGAGGTCTATAAGAACCTTACTATCGAGAACCACTATTATAATAATCATGCTTCCTCTTTCCTTTATGGTAACTCACACCTCCATTGGGAGAAGAAGGAAAACTCATCAACCCTTAGTTTCCAGCCAGGTCCATTTCTAACATCAATGCTCTATCCATCACATCATCATAAGAAGAAAATATAAGTAATAAAACCTTATAAAAAATATCATATTAAATTCCCATATCAATCTTTCAGGTCTTCTTCTTCTCCTTCGACATGATCTCAGGTGAACAGTTCATATGGTTAAAAAAATGGTCTGCATAATCTATCATGGTCCAGTCAGCCTACTCAAGTTTTAAGAACTCTAAATACTTTTCTAACACCATATAATCTAGATAGAATTGGTCAGTGAAAAGAAAATTAATGAATTTACACTCTAATACCTCATGATTTTTCACCATCACCATCATGTACCACCATCTCAAGCTATGTCCCTCTAGTTTGAAGGTGGTGTATTACACCTTTATTTCACCAGGTGCCTCCAAGAACTCAAATAGAATATCGATATACCAAAACCAATCCTCATTCAGTTGAGTATTATTAGATCCTTTTAATTTTGTTTGCTTTTGGAGAAGAAACTCCAAAGAACCATTCTATAAAACATCGCTTTCAGGATACACAGTTGGAGCCTAAATGAGAATAGTTGTTGGTGCCTGTCCCATAGCATGGACAACATGCATGATAACCTCATGTAGATTCGGATCCATGATTGGATTTTGTAATTGTGGTTCATCTACAGCTTCTTCTTAGAATGGATTCACATGTCCTATTAGAGAAATGGTGATATGCACCATCAAAATGAAATTTTGAAGAAATCATATTAATACTCAAATAGATAAATAGGGAAAATTAATCACAATATATATAAAATAAAAGTTGGATCTCAATATATCCAAATTATAAATAGGTAATATAGTAGATCTAATCCAAAAGAAATATTTCCCCAACCATCCCTAGTGAATCAAGGCTCATCACAGTGAGATATGGTAAGGAACATAGTTGTAACTACCTTTTAAGTCCCAACAAGATGAATCAAATACATACTGACATCAAGGAAAAATGATTAACCTTCCACTAATACCACTTTTTCATGGACTAGACCAGATACCCTAGTACCCTAATAAGGGATCCTAAACTAACATAACCTGAAGGGCCTTCCCAATTCCCATTATTTGGAGACTAGCACCGGTAATCATACAAGATAAAACTAGGAATTATTTTTGATCATAAATTCTGAAATATTAGACCCAGATACCACTCAATAGTTCCCCAAATCTGGTTAACTACAAGGCATCATGAACATATCCCAAAATTCCAGAGGTTTCTGACTAAAAACGAGGTCCTAGGTGTGTCCATGGGGGGAATATGTCCTCATCACCATAGGGAAGTACAATGGAAATAAAATGACATAAAATAGTGGAAGAAATATAACAATCAGACAATAGATCAACAACGGGAATAGATAATATGTCCAAAAGGAAGATTATATATAGTTTTTGATGATACATTTCATGTTTCTAGTAAAGAATACAAAACATTTATACAAGGAATATGTAAAATACATGGAACAACAGTACAGAAAGGTCAAAAGTATCCTAGCTAGAATCATGTGACTCAGATCGATCCCATGATCCCCTTCTCTTAAGTAGAAATCGTGAACCTATATCAAGGAACTTTCCCTTATCCATACCTATAATCATGTTGTCTATTCAGGTCCCCAAAGGTGTCCTAAAAAGGGTGTGAGATATAATCCCAGTAGGCAACCATCCATGGTCTAGTACCATCGAGTCTGTGAATATATATAGCAAAAACTATGTGCAGCTAATAATAAAATATAAAAATGAAGTACTTAATGTAAACATCCTATAAAGTCTAGGTCCACATTTATAATCAAGTTCATTCAATGATTCAATCTAATTTAATTAATAATTCTTGAGACCCGGTGTATAGATCTGCATCCCCCATAAAAAAAGTAACTAAAGATACCTAACTAGACCATCCATAAATTATAAACAAAAACTAAATCCAATATTGTGATTTTTCTTGGAAGACACTTCACATAACTCATTTAGTTTTTTATCCATTTATTAACCTAATACCATCGTTGGCATCCCTAATTTGGAATCTAGGTATATCTCTAGGTTTAATATAAACCATCACACTACAAGACTGTCCATGGAGATCCTCATAAGAACCCAGGTATCGCTCTATGTGTGGTATAACATCCCTTCCATTTGAGTCCATCCTTGTAAGTCCAATAAGGGAGTATAAGTATCACCCATGGAATATATGATCAATTTCCCTTTGATTCTATCCTTGGAAAACCATATCGAATCCAGGTGTCACATGATATATAAAATTTATACCCTTTGAGTTTGTTCTTGGTAGTCCATATAAGGAGTCCAAGTGTCACTCAGGCATATGAATTTTCAAATACAACTAAGTCCATCCATGGAATTTGTAAATGGATCCATGTGTCACCAAAGGTAATTAATCATTTAATCAAATCAATATAATTTAATCAATTTCATTTAAACAATTCAAGGTCATCACCAAGAACATTTCAATTCAATCTCACCTCAGAAGGTGAATCAAGAAATGGGACATGTTTAGAAGGCTTACCTCTCAATTAATCACATGTACAATTCATCATAACAAGCATCAAATTCTTAAACTATCCATTATATGTCAAGGAAAAAAGGACTTTTTTATTCCATTCATTCCCATTAATCAAATCATTTCCAATTCAAACTACAATTCAAATTACATTTCAATTCACATTTGACATCCTAAGCAAGTGGTAAAATGGAACCCTATAATTCATCCAATTCATATACCATCATAATGGTAAATTTAAATAAACAACACACCCCTTGGGGTGGTTCCAATTTCTAGGTCCAAAACCTATAATCAATCATTGACAACCTCTATTATTATGTTATCCAAGCTTAAAAATTTAATTCAACGTTTTAGGTTCATTTCAATGTGATACACTAAGAATTGGGCACACAACACAACAGGATATATAAACACTCAACATTAAATGAAAGGAATGAGACCTCCTACTCTAGGTTTGTATTGGATATATAATCTAGTATCATCTTCTGATTCAACTCATATCAGGATAAAATCAAATAATAGATGATGAAATTAATAATAGGGAAAATTATTTTTCACCTAAATTGAACAACTGATACCCAAAAAAACGTGGAAGGAAAAAAAATAATTGAGATCTTAACGATAAAGATATGATGAGACAAATGGTTCTTGATTCTGATCTTGGATGGAGAGTCTGAAAAAAAATCCTAGAATAGGCATCAAAAGTACCTCCAAAATGTTTGAGATACTGTACGTAGAAATAATTAAGAATTAGGTTTATAAATAGAAATAATTAGGTTAATTTTAATAAATTCACCCATAATATATGATCTCATGGTTTGATCACATGGTTGGACAAGATGTATGCCAACTGTGCACACTTTGCTATTGGGAGGGGCACCCTGAATGATTTCCTCGCATAATTTGTCTAACCATGATCAAACTCTGAAATCATCAATTGTAAAAATTTTAGATATGGATGAACCCCATTTCACATGGTTTTTCTAACCATGTGAGGTCCTCTTGAAAAAATTTCAACATCACACGGTTTGAAGGAACCATGCATCCTACCCCACAATGTTTCTTTTAACAATACGCCAGACCAATTTCTCCCCAAAATTTGGGTTATGAGATCCTAATTAGTTTTAGACACCCTAATACACCCGTGAACTAAATGGGAATTTACATTATTCCATAATTTAACATTTAAACTCAAAACTTATGAAAGTTAAAGGATCCATAACTCATGAAAGATCTTGTAAGAACCCTGGTTTTTAGAAAGGGTAAAAATCCCGACCGTGTTTGAAATTTTGACTTGTTTCGGGGAAAATGTTTTAATGTTTTGGAGGTCATGTAGGGCTGCACGGTTGGTTCATGGTCTGAGAAAACCATGCGGCCAGCCCAGGAAACCATGCACCCTTGACACTGGGCTCCACATGGACAATGCACGGTTTGTCAAACCGTGTGGGAAATCCATATGAAGTCCCTGGGTTAGATAGTGGCAACCGCATAGTTGGCACACAGTTTACCAAACTATTTGGGGTAACCGTGCGACAACTTAAAGTTTGGGTTTTTAAGTCCTGGGCCACTCAGGATTTCCCATTTTCCCTCATTCTTCCTCCCACTCGTGGATCATGCGGGAGTTCTAGTTTTCAGAGGTTGGGGGAGCTCCTTAGCTCATTATCGAGGCAAATCAAAGGGGTTTCTTGGTGGATCGAAGGCGGTTCTCCTTGGGTAAGTCCCTCTTTTGGTTCTTTGAGGTTTTGGATAGGGTTATCCCTCTCCCTCTGTTAGTTTTTGTGATCTACAAGGGTTTCATTTAGATCTAGGGTTGTGTTACATTTTTTGTGTTAAAGGATGAGTTTGTTGATGTTAGGGAAGGCTTTTTTGAGGTGTTTTCGAGGAGGCATTCACCGGTTTAGAGTTTGTTTGGGGGACGGGTCGATTTCTCCAAACCCTAATAGGTAGGTGGTGAATACTTTCTTTTGTGTTTTTGTAGATCTTTGGGTGACACGGCTTAAATAACGTATTTGGGTATTTTGAGAGAGACCCTAATTTATCTTCTATTGTATATTAAGTTTCTTATTTGACCTATGGGATAACTTTGGGTATGCCCTTTGTCTTGTTTTGATTGAGCAGGGTCAGGCGAGAGGTCATTGCTCATATGGGGAATTTTGGTCAGGGTTGCCAAAATGGTTATACTTGAATTATATTTGTTTAAACTGTTAATTTTATTTTATTAAACCTTTTTATGAATTTTTAGAAGATTTCATGATCTTAGTGCTGGTATGGGACATCACCTGGTTAGTACAATTCAATTGTCTAGTATGATTTGTCTTTTTACAGTATTTCTCTATATTATGAATATATATGTGATCTGTGATATTGCATGTGCTGGAAAATTGCGGTTGTGTTGGGCGTGGCCCAGATATTCTTGGGTGATGCTGATCATAGGTTGGGTTTGACCTGGGATACATTTGGTGGTTCTGACCGTGGGATTGGGCGTCATGGATGTCGTCTTGATATAGGATGATTGTCAGGTTGGGAGTGGCCCGGGTTACTTGGATGGAGAGGCCATCAAACTTGAGCGGCATGGTCGCAGGGACACGCGGTGTCAGAGGTGTTGTGTCTTGGGTCCTATTTTGGTGATTACCGCTCACCCGGAAACTATGAGTAGTGTGCACACAGAGCAACTCCATGATGAGGTGGTATTCACCACTCGTGTGGGTAGAGGCCCCCGTTAGTTGTGGTTTAGGTACTATTGGTTTGGGAGTTCTTGTCATAAGAATCCATGTGGAAGGTGAGGAGCCTTCATGGGATAGCGTTGAGACTATCGGGTTGGGGGCGGAGGCTTGTAGTTATTTGAGGTAAGACATCGTTGTCCCTTCGGTTACTTTATTTGAGGGAAGACATCGCTATCCCTTCGGTTACATTATTTGAGGGCAGACATCGATGCCCCTCTTGTTACTAATTTGAGGATAGGCATTTTTGTTCCTACAGGTTACTATTTCTTGGGTGTATCTTCGGGACGTCGGTACTTGAGACACGTGGTGCTGGGTTACATGACAGGGATTCCGGCATTGGCCAAAGTAGGTGACACTCTATGGTGGATGCTGAGAACCAATGGGGTTTGTGTTTCATTATGTGAATCGTACTATTTACTATTTCCCTTATAAATGCATTCATGCTTAAACACTTATATTAGGTATGCACCGTTGGGTGGTATCCTACTGAGATTTTTCTCACACACTACATGGACCCTTCAGGACACGTGTAGAATTTATGGATTTGCGTGTATGAAAGAGGTCATCTTCAGGAGCTGGATTGCATTAGTGGTTGCATGGAGATGGTATGGACCTTGAGGTCTTACCTAGGTAGAGTTACTTTGTTTTTCTTTCCTTCATTTACTAGCATGATTACTTGTTATATAGATACAATTGGTTAGCCATTGGTGCCCTTTTTATACATATGGATATGTATAACCTATTTTGGATGCATGTTTTGTTGTTTGATTAGTAGTTACAAGTGGTGTTCAGCATGCTGTTGTGTTTACTTTCCACTGCTGTTGTTATATTTATTGCTTCCACTGTTTGTCGACATTGAATGTGCTTCCGCACTGCGGGTCTGTATTGAGTCTGCTATGTCATTTTCTCCTCTGTATATTTATTATTACACTCATACCAGTACCATTATTATCCTTCGAGAGGGTATAACCTCCCCACTATACCTATAATACCCACGCTTCTAGTTGAAAAACTTTGGCATTCGGGGAGGTGTGCCTAAGGTAGTAACACCCAAACCGTTTGGTACTGATCGGGTGGCTGTTCAGGTCTGGGTCATTACAAAGTGGTATCAGAGGAGTTCTTGATAGGGATTTAGTAGCATTTTTTTGCTATCTACTAATGAGATTGAGACTTCTCTTTTATTTTTGTTGGTTTAAATATTTGGGATATGGTAGACTGGAGATAGGTCGTTAACTGAAATTGTGTTTCTAGCTCGTGCTTGGGTGCCTGTATCCCCAGGTATGAGGGATGGACCAAGTTGACATGGGTGGGAATTACTATTTTCTTTTTCTCATATTACAGTTTATATAATTTCCACCTCGGTGGATCACTTGTTGTGTGATGTTATTAATTGTGATATGTAAACCTTAAACCAGTGCGGTATATGAGGATTAGACCTTGGCCCGATATAGAAAGGCTTATTTTCTTGGATTTTGATGATAAAATTTTAGGGTATTTCAATTTCATAACTGCATGTATGCTTTGTGAAGTAATAATTCCATGTGAGTAATATCAATTTCCATGCTTTATATTCTTTGGAAATGTAAATTGGTGAAATTACTAATATAATTTCTTTTTGATTGCAATGTGTTATGCCATGATTTTTATATTTGTAGAATTGCATGTGGCTGGGTAATTGGGTCTGGCTCTTATAAGAGCAGGCAGGTACTATGGTTGAGGTGATTTTGATCACTAGGATTGGGTGACTCGGTCATTGGTTTTAGGTAACATTAGTTGTCAGTATGGGCATGGCCCAAGGTACTTTTGATACTTGGCTCTACTGAGGGCATGTAAGGAGGCCATGAGGATGGGATGCCATGGGAATAGGTTGTGATAGGGGAGAGTAAGGGTAGTTGGTTTATGCTTCCTCCTTACTGCTTTCCTTATCTGCATTGAATATATATTGTTACATATATATATATATATATATATATATATATATATGGGATGTATAAAAATTTATGGTATTTAGTGGGTTCCTCTTATACATCTCGATGGAGCATCAGGCAAGTGAGGATACAGTGTCGTAGGTACAGGACCAGGTTTAGGATTCGATACAGGTAGAGTATGAGCTGTAGGTACAGGCTCAGGGATAGGACCAGGTCTCGGATCCAGTGCTGGTAGGACAACATTCGAGTTTGACAGCATTTGGACCATGGCTCGATGAGAAGCTTCGAGCTAGCCCTGTACGTGTCTTGGAGGTGATCAACAGAGGTGTGCAGAGTACAGATCCATCTATGGAATATCTGACACGAGAGTTCCAGTAGCATAACCCACCACTTTTTCAAGGTGAGGGTGGTCCTTAGGCAGCTGAGAACTGGATAGAGAGCATGCAGATGATCTTCGAGTAGCTTGAGACACCTCCAAGGCATAGGGTCAAGCTGGTGATGTACATGCTGAGAGGACCGGTGAAGAGTTGGTGGGATGTGCAGGTTCAGGCTCGCAGGCATAAGGGACTAGCATGGAAAGACTTTGGGGATAGGTTTTTCAAGCACTTTTACCCAGAGACACTGAGGGAAGAGAGAGCTTGGGAGTTCTTGAGCCTTCAATTGGGAAACATGTCCATCATGGACTATGTAGCTACTTTCACTGAGCTGTCTCGCTTTTCACCAGGTATGGTAAGCGATGACGCGGCAAGGGTGATGAATTTCAAGGATGGCTTATGAAATTCCATTTGTATCCAAGTAAACATCTTCAGGCTAGGTTCATTCTCAGAGGTAGTGAACCAGGCGCTCATAGCAGAGGGAAATCTAGGGGATATTCCCTAGGTTGGCCAAGCGGCGGCTTTAGGTGGTGGTTCGGATAGTAGGAACCGAGGGCGGGATGAGTTCCAGCAGGGCAGTCATCCCAAGGACTCGTCTAGAACACCTCGTAGTAGTTAAGTAGTGGTTTGCTTCCATTATGGGCAGCCATGACATGTTCGGACACAATGTGAAAGGCCTCGAAAGAAGTGTCGATCATGTGGATAGGTCGGGCATCTAGAGAGGTTCTACAGGCAGCCTTCTTAGATAGCTGGAAGATAGGGACTAGGAATGACTGTGGCATCTAGAGTTGGTTCAGGTTTGGTACCAGGAGAGGTTATCCGAGTTTCAACTGCACGTGGAGGACGTGACAGAGATAGAAGGACCCAGTTGAGGGGTCAATGGCCGGTGACTGGAGCATCACCATAGGGAGGATCAAGCATCAGGCAGCTGTACATCAGGCCAAGTGCATGTTGTGGAGCTGCTAGAGGCTAAGCAGGATGGTGAGCCGATGACAGTTAGAGGTACACTACAAGTGTGGCTGTGATTTCCTTGTTATTATTTTCTAATGACCTGTTGAGGCATGTCTGTTTTGAGTGCACGTGATTTACAAGATTCTTATGGACTGACTAGATGCTGGTCAGTGGGATTGGCGCCATATCGGGTGCGTGATATATATATATATATATATATATATATATATATATATATATATATGAGATGTGTAGAATTAGTATCATCGAGGATGCGGGTTACTTGAGGTCCCTTGGGCATCGGGGCATCAAGGATGCGGGTTACATGAGGTGTCATGGACATCGGGTCATCGAGAATGCGAGTTACTTTAGGTGCTAGGAACCAGGTTTTTTTAGCATCCATGGGATGCAAGACCTCGTAGAGGTGGAAACTGATGTGGTGCAGGATACGTGGGTGTTGGGAGCGACACGGGAGGACCAATGAGGTGCAGGGGTGACGATGCATCACGAGAGGACCTTGAGTTCAGAAACAGGTTACTGAACCTTTTCTTGTTTTATGTTTTTTTGGGGTGAGACCGAGTTAGGCGGTTCCTATGCAGGGGAGCCCCTTGAGGAATTTAGCAAGAACCTTTCAGACTGGGGTAGTCCGGGTTACTTTGACCGGGGTGGTATGTTCGGTTCCATCTCCGGGTTTCATTTGATAGCTCAGGGATGAGCTATGTTAAGTTGGGGAGATTATAAGAACTCAGGTTTTTAGAACGGGTCAGAATCCCAACCCTGTTTGAAATTTTAACTTGTTTTTTGGAAAAACTTTTAAAGTTGTGGAGGTTGTGTAGGGGTGCATGGTTGGCGCACGGTCTGAAAAAACCGTGCAGCCAACCCAGGAAACCATGCACCCTTGATAGTGGGCTCCGCACAGGTGGCACATGGTTTTTCAAACTGTGCAGGAAACCGTGTGAAGTCCCTATGTGAGATAGTGGAAACTGCACGGTTGACACACAGTTTACCAAACCGTGTGGGGTAACCGTGCAGCCACTTAAATTTTGGGGTTTTAAGTCCCGGGCCACTCGGTATTTCCCATTTTTCCCTCGTTCTTCCTCCCACTCATGGTTCACGCCAGAGTTCTAGTTTTCAGAGGTTGGGGGAGCTCCTAAGCTCCATTTGGAGGAAAATAAAAGGGTTTTCTTGGTGGATTGAAGTCTGTTCTCCTTGGGTAAGTCCCTATTTTGGTTCTTTGAGGTTTTGGTTAGTTTTATCCCTCCCCCTCTCTTAGTTTCCTAGATCTAAAAGTGTTTCATGTAGATGTATGGTTGTGTTGCCTTTTTGTGTTAAAGGTTGAGTTTTTTGTGTTATGGAAGGGTTTTTGAGGAGGTTTCGAGGAGGCGTTCACTCAGTTTGGAGTGTGTTTGGGCGAAGGGTCGATTTCACCAAACCCTAAGAGTAGGTGGTTCATACCTTCTTTTGTGTTTTTACAGACCTTTGGGTGGCGTGACATAAAGCGTGTATTTGGGTATTTTGAGAGAGACCCTAATTTATCTGCTATTTCATATTAAGTTGCTTATTAGACGTATGGGATACCTTTGGGTATGACCTTTTTTTGTTTTGATTGAGCAGGGTTGGGTGAGAGATCGTTGCTCATATGGGGAATTTTGGATGGGATTTCCCAAATGGTTATACTTGAATAGTATTGGTTTAAACTGTTAATTTTAGTTTATTAAACCTTGTTATGAATTGTTAGATGCTTTCATGATTTTAGTGTTGGTATGGGACAACACCTGGTTAGTACAATTCAACTGTCTATAATGATTTTTCTATTTATAGTATTTCTCTAGATTATGTGTATATATCTGATTTGTGATATTAAATATGCTAGAAACTTGCAGTTGTGTTGGGCGTCACCCGTATATTCTTGAGTGATGCTGATCACACCTTGGTTTTGACCCGGGATACCTTGGGCGGTTCTGACCACGGGATTGGGCATCAGGGATGTCGGTTTGAGGTAGGATGACTGTAAAGTTGGTCATGGGATAGGTTACTTGGATGGTGAGGCCATCAGACTTGAGCGGCATGGTTGCAGGGACACGAGGTGTCAGAGGTGTTGTGGCTAGGGTACTATTTTTGTGATTACTGCTCACCGGGAAAGTATGAGTACTGTGCACACAGAGAGACTCTGTGACGAGGTGGTTCTGACCACTCGTGTGGGTAGAGGCCCCAATTAGTTTCAATTTAGGTACTATTGGTTTGGGGGTGCTTGCCATAGGAAGCCACATGGAAGGTGAGGATCCTTTAGGGGATAACATTGAGACTATCAGGTTGGGGGAGAGGCTCGCCTTTATTTGAGGGCAGACATAGATGTCCCTCTGGTTACTTTATTTGAGGGAAGACATCGTTGTCCCTCCGGTTACATTATTTGAGGGCAGACATTGCTGTCCCACCAGTTACATTATTTGAGGGCAGACATTGATGTCCCTCCGGTTAATAATTTTAGGACATGCATCGCTATTCCTACGGGTTACTATTTCTTGGGCATGCCTTCGGGACATCGTTACTTGAGACATGCGGGGTCAGGGGGCACGTGGTGCTTAGTTACATGACAGGGATTTAGGAATTGGCCAAACCAGGTGACACTCCATGGTGGCTATTGAGAACCAGTGGGGTTTCTATTTGGTTGTGTGCATCATATTATTTACTATTTCCCTTATAAATGCATGCATGCTTAAACACTTATTTTAGGTATGCACTGTTAGGTGGTATCCTACTGAGATTCATCTCACACACTACAAGGGCCCTTTATGACACATGTAGACTTTATGGATTTATGTGTAGGAAAGAGGTTATCTTCAAGAGATGGATTGCATTAGCGGTTGCAAGGAGATGGTATGGACCTTGAGGTCTTTCCTAGGTAGAGTTACATTGTTTTTATTTCCCTCCTGTACTAGCATTCTTACAGGTTATGTAGCTACAATTGGTTAGGCATTTGTTCCCTTCTTATACATATGGATATGTATAACCTATTTTGGATGCATGTTGTGTTGTTTGATTAGTAGTTACAAGTGGTGCTCAGCATGCTGTTGTGTTTACTTTTCACTGTTGTTGTTATATTTATTGCCTCTGCTGTTTGTCGATATTGAATATGCTTCCACTCTGCGGGTCTGGTTCGAGTCTGCTGAGTCGTTTGTCCGCTGCATATTTATTATTACACTCATACCAGTACCATTATTATCCCTTGAGAGGGTATAGACTCCCCACTATACCTATAAGACCCTCGCTGCTAGTCGGCAGCCTTTGGCATTTGGGGAGGTGCACATAAGGTAGTAACACCCGACCTGTTTGGTGCTGTTCAGGTGGCTGTTCGGTTCCAGGACATTATAGATATGGGTTCTTACAAACTCACCCTTAAACTAGTTCATCCCCAAATTTCCCTCTCAAGGGTGATCAAGAATGTCTGTGAATAACTCGAACCACTATGATCGTACATCAACCTACCACTCCCAGGTCTCAACCTATACTCAGCAGTGCTACCATAGAACCCATACTAAAGGAACTGACTAGCCTGAAAGAACTTTCATGCTATGATCCACAATACATATTAGATTCTCCTTAAAGAACGAATCTACTTTTAGCTCAACCTCATCAGGCTGAAATGTATGAGATGGATATGAATTATATTCACGTAATTGAGATTCATTTGAATAAATCTTATATGTCCCAATTCCTCTGAGTTAACTACAACCAATAGGCCACCATCCAGACTCTCTACAAAATCTCAAACGTCCTGACATAACATGGTGAAATCTTACCCTGTCTCCTAATCCTCCTATTTCCTATCCTATATGAGACACATAAGAAAATCGGATCCCCAACCTTTAAATCTAGAGATATTATGCAAAAATCGATGTATGATTTATTTCTAGACTTCACAGTATCCATCCACAACTGAATCAACATAACTTTCTCTATGGCCTCTTGAACAAGACTAGGTCCAATCGTAAATACCTCTCTTGCCTCTAACTAACATAAGGGTGATCAACATGGAATACCGTAAAAATCCTCATAAGTTTCCATCTAAATATTATCATGAATGGTAATGTTGTCAGATAATTCAACTAGGGGTATATGATTTTCCCAAAATCCCTTGAAATACAAGAAGAATGCTCATATTATGTCCTCAAGCATCTGAATTTTTTACTCTGACTGGCCATCTATATAGGGGTGGTATGCTATGCATAGAAACACCTATGTAGCTAATTCCCCTTGTATCCCTTTTCTAAAACATGAAATAAATTGGTCCATCCCTATCCGAAATGATTTTATAAGGGACTATGTGAAGTCGTACTATCTCACGGATGTACAATCTCCCAAGATCAACAACAATGAAGGTTTACTTGATCAACATGAAATTTTAAACATTCATGATCTTTTCAACAACAACACATAAAACATAATTACCTCTAGGAGACCTCAGTAAACCTATCACAAATTCAATTACAATGTCAACCCAGTTTCAGTCAAGGATACGTTAGAGTTGTAAATGTCTAGATAGCTTATAGTGTTCGTCATTCATCTACTGATAGGAGGAACACCTCATAACAAAAATTGACACATCTATTTTCATACCCATCCACTAGTATCGGTGATGTAAATTTTGATACATCTTGATGACTCTAGGGTTCACTTCCCAATATTAAGCATGAATATCTCACATGAGCTCCTCATGCATGTCTGCAGAAACCAAAACGTGACTATGAACATGAAAAATTTCATCCTAGCCTATGGTTTAACTAGGAGGAGGATCCCCACATTCCACACTCTACCATATGAATATGCTCTCAAAATCCGATAGTGGCCTTATCCTCACTCTATATAGAAGGGTGTAGGCAATGAATAAAGATGGTAGAAAGGTCTTTCTCTATCTATCTTATACCTCTAAGTGAATATTATGGAACAAATATTTAAGATGAAACTCACCACTACCCAAGTTAAATGCTTATATTTGAGTCCTCATGTTCAGTGCACTGACCACAGCATTTCCATTAACTAGTGTGTATGAAATCTTGAGGTCAAAATATTATAGGTATTGAACTCACTTTTTCTACCTTAGGTTAATATCATGTTGTGTAAATATATACTTGAGGATTTTGTGGTATGTGTACACCAAACAATAATCTCTAAGTATGTAATTTCTCTAACAGTGTAATGCACAAAAAACTGATGTAATCTAAAGATCGTGCATTGAGTAATTCATCTCATGTGGCCTCAAATTCTGAGACCCATGCGCTATGACTATATCTCCCTACCAAATAAATACTCCCAATCTGATACTTTATGCATCATAGTAAATGATGTAACTTATTCCTAGCTCTGGAAAAATCAGTATCGGTGCTGAAGTTAATCACTCTTTCATCTCCTAAAAGTTCTTCTCATAGGAATATTACCATAAAAACTTCACACCCTCCATAGTCAACCCTATAAGTGCTGCTACTAGGAATGAGACGTCATTTATGAAACACTTTTAGTAACTAGATGACCCTAAGAAAATCCATACCTCCAATACATTCTTGTGATGCTCCCAAGAAACCACAACACTCACCTTCTCTGGGTTGATGGATACTTATGTCTCTAAGATAATGTGACCTAGGAAGTGAATCTAATTCATCCAGAACTGTCACTTTGTGAGATTATCATATAAATGGTGCTCTATCAGTGTATCCAAAATGATGTTAATTTGTTTGACATGGTCAGGTAGATTGGGATAATACACCAAAATCTCATCCACAAAAAACCACCAGAAACAAATATAGATAAGGATGGATGACTCAGTTCATCAGCTCCATGGAGATTTTTGGTTCATTTTTTTGTGACCAAACAACATAAAAAAATACTCGTATATACCATAACTAAAATGAAAATCTACAGAGGGGTATGTATAATGGTCTAACATATACCTAATGATAACTGAATCTCAAATCAATATTGAAGAATATACAAGATCCTTGGATCTGGTGGAAGAGATCATATATATGTTGAAGATTATGTCAGTTCTTAACCGTCAACTGGTTAAAGATCTAATAATGAACACATATACTAAGTATAATACACCTTTAAAAAAAGGATTGGCATACCACATGAAGAAGTACTAGGTTGGATAAACCCATTAGCCTCTGAATCCTCTAGCTTCTGCTTGATCTATTACATCTCATTATTAGCCATCCAGTAAGGAGGAATGGATACCAGTGTAGCTCTAGGAAATAGCTCTATATATAACTATACCTCTCTCACCAGAGGTGATCCTGAAAATTTTTCCAAGAAAAAATCCCTAATACGATCAACTACTTGATGGAAATATTCCAAAAAAATCCCGGATCATCCAAATATAAAATTGAAATCTAGGCTACCATCCTGCATATCCCATGATGCTTGGGTCCATCTCAACTTTCCTGGCCATCCCATTCACCACTGTGAATAAACTCTCCACCCTCATATGATGTGAAGGTCACCTTGTAGTGAAATAAATCAAATATATAATGGAAGGAGACCAACCAGTCCATCCTAAGAATGATGTAAAAAACTGATCACATCAAGGAAAAATGGGTCCCATATGATGTGACACCCGACAATATCAAGGGGCCACTCCCTGCACTAATGTATATCCTCCATTCTAATCTCTAACGATTTGTTAAGAATCCTGAACCCATAAGAAGTATAAACCCTAAGCCCAAAAATCTCCACAACAGGAATCGATATAAAGATATGAAAATCCCAAATATAAAAACATACAGAAGCTAATGTAGAGGCTACTAGAGAAGTACCTCTAATAGTAGAAGGTCTGGGATCCTACTTCTCAAGGATTTGTCTCACTATGTATATTTGGCCTGAAATGCAGACCTGTGATACTACCTAGATACACTAAGTAGATCCACCCTACAATCGGTGTAAAAATAGGGTCTAACTACCACGACCACAGAAACCTCCTTGGCCAGATCAGCTAGATATACTCTAGATCTATAACTGATGAGAAGCCACTGACCCTGCTCCTATATGTGGTGTCAGTGGAAACACTCTCTCAATGGATGCTAGAGGAAAGGTTTTGTTTAAGAATTGTAGATGTACCATCATTGCACATGATCAAAACTTTACTAGGACCATCATACACTGAGGTCTATTATGTCTCAACCTATCGAAATAGTAGCACATCACCTGGATAAATAAGTATGTGTTATGACTACTAATATCACCACATGGAAGATCCAGAAAATAGTTCATGCTGGTGGATAATGCAGTGCCAGATCTAAGAGCTAATCCACCTTATCTCACACCCATAGCCTCTCCACAACAACACTCTATGATAAGATCCTAGTTCATTATTCCAGAAATTATTGTCATCTGAAATACATTGACATGTGATCAGATTTCATACCTAAGACCATCATTGAATCATATGGATTTAGACAACTCATCACCCATCTGAATAGGTCTAAAGCACTTGATCGCAGTAAAATGGTATAAGTAATCCATAACTGATAACCCACCCTAATCCAGGTTTAGGAACTCTCATGCTTTATCATCCCTCAATGTCTCAGGATAGAAGTAGTCATAGGAGGCTATAGGAAAATCCCACCAAGACATCTCCCGATGACATTCCATATGAGTAATTATATGCCACCCTATCATGGTCGAATCACGTAGAATATATATATAAATACTTACCCTCCTCTCACAAGGTGTATCATGATGCTCGAATATTGATATCATGGCCTCTATCTATGGTTTGACAACTTGTGGTCCTCCATCCCCTAAAAACGTGGGATTCAACTACTGTTGAAACTCATGAATCAACTCTGCCAATGTTAGGGTAGGTTTTGATACTCCCTGAATGGTCTGCATGAATCACATAAATCTCTCATGGATCTATTCCTCAATACCTATGTTTGGGAAAACTTCAAGTGTCGCGGTTGGAATTAATGGAGGATCCATCAGTATCCCATATCCCACCACCTCTGGAATGTGTTCATCGCTACCCTCTTGGAATACAATTGGAGGTCATCATGGTGGAATGACTCTAAAATTACAAACGCATTCCTCAGATCAAAAGAATTATCAAATTTCATAGCCCAAAACATTGATATTTAATTAGGGAAGGTATAAGCATTATTATATAAGTACACACCCCTCTGTTTACTCCTTGAGTTAGGTCTGGGAGAATTAAAACTCATATATAAGCAAGAGATACTACCCACTTCCCACTACTAAGGTTGGGTTTCTGTAACACCCCAAGGATTTATAAATAAATTCATAAAACACCAAGTCTCCACAAAACACCACATTGTTATAAGCTATCTATTAATCATAATTTTTCTACCATTGTTATTTGAATTTCGAAAAACTGACATACAAAGTTACGTTCAGTATGATATTTGGAGTCTGATAAGACAAACTTAATTTTTGTTTAATAGTAACATACCCTTATGAATAGTAATATGACTGTTATTAATAGTAAATCATATTATTATTTTATTGTCCTAAGGTTATAAGGTAATGAGATCTTGATTCATTTTTCAAAGTGATATAAAACAAAATATTGTTTTAAAATTATTATTTTTCGAATAAATTATGATTTTATTTAAAAATAAAATTAATCATATTTATAAACTTATTTTTAGAAAATGGATTTCATTTTTTAATTTTACACATCAAAAAATGGTTTGGGTGAATTTTTGGGATATTTCTGAAATACTCAAAATTTTTATGAATAGTAAAATACGACAATTTACTGTATATATACATTATCAGTAAAATTAAATATTCTTAGCATCATGGGTGAAGTAAGCACACTTGTTTTGAAATCATATGCACTTATTACTATTATAGGTCACATGAATCAATACTATTTGTTGTTTTGTTGGAAATAATAAAATAATGAATAAGATATTCACAAATCACCCCTCTTTTCCACTATAAAATCCACCTCACTCCATCTTCTCTTCACTCCTATCAAGCCTTGTGACTTGTCTAAATTCTACTCAAATATCCTCCCAAAATCCATCCCTATTCCCATCAGCCCTTGGTCTTATAATGTAATGACCCAGACCCTTTTGGTCCATTACTTTTCCATATTTTGGTGTTTGAGGTGTCCTGGACACAATTGGGGAGTAAGGAGGGCGTCAGTGTTGGTGGCAGGGTGTCGCCATGGGGTCACCTATCGATGTCGCACCCAAATGGTGCCACCGTGGGGTATAAGATTTCCTTTCCAGTTCCCTCCTGTAACATCTCTTATAAGTTTTAACACCTCTTTTAAAGTGGTTTCAGACTATTTTAAGGCCAGTAAAGGATATATTAAATCCCCTAAGAGTGGTTCGACCCTTGAATTACCATAATGTGTCACCTTTTAATCAAACCCTTTTCTGCATTTCCAGTTATGCCCAAGTTATGCGTTTTTTTACTCTTGGTTTAAATGTAACCTCTCAACCTCTATTTTGTGATGGTATATCTAATTGTCTTCAAGGGAATTTTTAAATATCAATTAATTTTAATGTGTGAAACCGCCGAACTACATGGTCAAACCACGATCCGCTTTTCAATCACTTTAAGATTTCATATCTTGTAACTCTAGGATTAATCCTTTTATCACCCTGAGATCTTCATCTTCCTTGGTCTATTTCTTTTTTCCATTGGTTTACTTTGAGTCTCTCTTCTAGATATGAGGCGTACCTACATGAGATCCCTCCTGTTTGGATCTTCTTGGAGTTTCCTATCACGAAACCCCAGTTCTTGGCCCAAGGAGAAAATATCGATCCTTAATCATCTAGGTAGGGGATCTTACTTTGTCTCTCTTTACTGTGCATCTTGCAGGGTGGGTATGATGATGTTCCCTTGGGACATAGATGAAACCAAATTTAATGATGATAATAAATGAATTTTTAAAGAATGAAGGGGCAGTAAATATAATGATGTTGTTTCATTTTACCTTTATTTTTATGTTGTGAATTGTATGGTCTCATGTACACTGAAAATCATGGTCTTTGGTGGTCCTTTCTTGCACACTAATGAAAATCTATTTTTTGGATAATCTTGTGATTGAATGAATATAACATTGAATAGATTAATCATGTAAACTTGGTTGATTAAATGGATGCCTAATAGATAAGAACCCTTTTTTAATCACCACAGTTAACCAAAAAAAAGAAGGAACTTAATGAATGGTGTTGGCTAAATATGAAAACTTCCTTTCTCTGTTCTGGTGATATGTATGGTTGTTATGTTTAATGTTTGTGGGGGGATGTAGAGGGAAATGTAATATGTTGTTGGGAAGTTGTTGGTTTGTGATTCTTAAGTTGTGTGGAGCAGACAATAAATGTATTAGACCTAGTAAGTTGGTTCTTTTTTTGGTTCCAGTACATAGAGGGATCTCACGAGATCCCATTTTGATGATGTTATTTACACGAGAACCGGGAGTAAATGCTCAAACCCCTGCTTGGTTGTTTCCTTTAATTTTTTTGGCGTGTGTTTATTCTTGTTAGTCACCAGGTAGTAAAGAAATATTTAAATGGAATCACTTGAACTTGATAACGAGAATGGTTACAATGGGGAACTATTTTCCAGAAGTGGGTTGTGCTCTGGTTGTGGTTGTTGTGTACTTGTGCATGTAGGGGCAGTAGAAAGAGTGGTTGTGTGTGGTCTGGTTGATGGATTCAGAACCCTTAGGTTGGGATGAGTTCTTGACTACCTATATGTATAAAATTTATTTCTCAAGTTTCTTATATGCACC
This sequence comes from Viscum album, assembly GCA_963277665.1. NCBI lineage: Eukaryota > Viridiplantae > Streptophyta > Magnoliopsida > Santalales > Viscaceae > Viscum > Viscum album. The sequence goes on along the minus strand of OY728167.1, from coordinate 385,484,332 downwards.
CCACCCATGTTGATCACTTCATGACGAACACCCTCATTTCATGGGGGAGGGTGTTTTCCCAACATTCCATTGAGTGGATGGTTATTATCTCCTTTTTTCTCCCTCTCCAAGGTCACCTAATACACTTCAGGCAAGCTGCAAAATCCTTAGGATCATTACAGATTAAAACTCTTTGAGAAGGATGTGTTGTGGTGGGTTAGCCTAGGTGTGTGCTCGCAGGTTTATTTCCCAAGTGTCTTCAGAATGAGGCCTAGGTGCCTGTGGTAAATAATTATGGTTTTGGTGTCTTAGGTGTTTGCATTTACTAAGTGTGATTTTTGTGGCATAGGTGTCTATGGGTGGGATGTGTGGTTGTGGTGGCCTAGATGTTTGCGGGTGAGATTAACGTGTGGTTGGGATGGCCCATATGATTGTTGTTTGGGGTGGCAGTGGGACTGCAGTGGGATCTATGGAGGAGTTCTATTACATAAGATGTTCTAAATATCTAGTAGGAAAGTGGTGCAGGGTACCCAAATATTGATGTTCTATTACTATTATTTTAACTAACATGTGTTTTTTGGGGAGTGTTCCTTGGTGAGGCTGGTTGGATAGTTCTCCTTTGTAAGTGTTTTGGTTACATCTATTTCTCACAGGGCATTATAATGTATCCCCACTTATGCACATGATATTTTTCTTTCCCTACTTAGTATACCTGTATACTCACCCAATGCATATAAAACCTCTTTCAGGTTTCCAGGAGGACTTTTAGGACCTTGTCGAGCCTTACTATCTCGGGCATCGGGACAGTTTTTGTTGCTACTTTTATTTATTTTTTTACATTCCTTCAGAGTTTTATTGTACTTTGAATCACTTTATTTTGAAAATGCATGGGAAATTTTTTTATGGTTTTACTTTTATTTTTGGTGTTTGGAGTTGTTTGTGGTTTATCGTATTATCTCTCATCTTGTTCTATAAAAAGGGTAATTCCCTCTATATTACGTGAGATTCTAAACCCTTGGTGCTAGTCACCACTCTGGGGCCTGTTGAATGTGGGACTCGGGGGTCATTATCTCTCCTTAAACATGAAGAAGGGAGGGTATGGCAGTTTGTTGTTCCTTCCCACATCTTGGAGAAGGCGGGTCATGACAGAATGGTATCATAGGTGATGGTTAAGAGATAGGATAGAGTTTGGGGTTAGGCATAATGAGGATTGCATGGGATGGTAGGGAAACAATGTTAGGAAATCTTGGTGCATGAAATAGTCTAGGGAATACCGAATAAGACATGGGATTTTAGGTCTCCCCGTGATCTGATGCAAGGACTCTAGACCTACTGAACGACCAAGTCAGGCTACACTGATTGTATGGTAGAGACCCTAGGAAAGGTACTTGGATCATAATGACATTTTTTCTTATGTTTATTGGGTTTTTTTGGAATTTAAAATAAATATAAAATATTAAAAAAAAGTTTAAAAGGAATTTTCTACACTACTCAGGCTTAGGAATTATTTGTTTCTCTTTTTAGCTATGGCACCTGGACGTCGTCCAGGAGTAGTTAGGGCAGTCGAGGCCTAGTAGGTTGATCAAGTTGACTAGTGAAGGGATGATTGAGAGGAGGAGTATGACCAGTGAAGGAAAATACTTCGTGAATTTTAGCGGAAGACTCTTGAAAAGTACAAGGGAAGTGTCTCAGACATGGAGATGGAGAGATGGCTTGAAGATCTGGTGATTGATTTTAGCTTGATCTGGGCTCTGATAGAGTACTAGGTTCCTTTGTCTATGAGAAATATGTGGAGATCAGCACGTCAGTGGTGGATTCTTTACCTTAGATAGAATAAGGAAACTAAGGTTTTGTGGACTAAATTTGAAAATGAGTTCCATGCGGAATTCCTTTCTACCATGGTGAGGGATGAAAAACAGAAAGATTTTCTCTCCCTTTAGAAATGGAGTATGATTGAGAGGGGACTAGGGATCAAGTTCAAGGATCTCCTCCATTTTTCTCTGGACCACTTTCCCAATGAGGATTCGTGGTCAAGACACTTAGAGGAGGCACTTCTACCTTCTCATAAGTATGATGTTACTCCCTTCACTCTACTGGTGTACTTGGAGGTTTAGAAGAAGGATGAAGTAGTGGAAAGGATGCACATGCTGGGATGTGTTTCGTGAGAGGGGATCTAGTTGATCTCATCAAACTGATAGGCCATTAGCAGCAGGCCTCCAACATCAGGACCTTCTAGGTTTCAACTAGTGGGGAGCAGGCCTCAATAGTTACAGTTCCAATAACCCAGTCCTCACCCATTCTCCACAGGCCTAGGACTAAGGTGATTTACTTATGGAAGTCATTTGTATATTAAGAATCAGTTCCCTCTCCGAGTTCAGTATGGTGGGGTGGGAAGGTTTAGAACCCACCTCAACAGCACCAGTTGTCAGCCAGACCTTTTCAGCAGCAAAAATAGCCTCTGAGAGCAGACATTGTAGGGGGGATGACCTGAGGGTACTAATTAGGGACCTCTACCAGGGTGTGGTTGATGAGACGGCTGGCACCTTAGGGGTAGAGGAGTTGGGTGTGGACATCTACATGCCACAGAGGCAACAGTTCCAGTAGGACCAGGAGTTGTTCAAGGTACGATCAATATTTTCAGTACTCTTGCATGTTTCTTTTTTGATTCAAGAGCTTCACACTCCTTTGTTTCACCCAGTCAATCACATTTCTTGGGTCTAGACCTAGAGATACTTTCCATACCCCTGGTGTTGAGTATTCTAGTTGTAAGTCAGACCAGCCTATTTGATGTTTGTCGAGTATGTAGGCTGATGATGGGGCCACATCAGTCTAGTGGGGATCTCTTTATACTACAAATTCATCCATACAATGCCATCCTAGGAATCAAACTTCTATTTTACAAGCACGTTGTTATCGACTTCTTCTGGTGAAGGGTTGTGTTCTCAGATATGGGTGGCCAACGTGTAGCTTTTGTTGCCGAGCAAAGTTTCTAGGAGGGAAACCAGTATGTGGAGACCCTTGTTTATTTATTATATGAGCTATCAGTGGAATCAGCAGACTTAGAGATGGTGTAAGTTCTGTGTATTATCAATGAGTTCCGGTAAATATTCCATAAAGAGGTTGTGACTCTACCCCCTTGACGTGATGTTGAGTTTGGGATAGACTTACAACCCAGTTCCCGTCTGATTTCGATGGCTCTCTATCAGATGGCACCTTATGAATTGAGGGAGTTGCAGATTCAGATTGTTGACCTAATTAATAAGGTTCTTATCCATCCAAGAGCATCGCCATGGGGTGCCCCATTCTTGTTCTCAAATAAGGAATATAGTGGTCTTAGGATGTGCATATACTACCGAAGACTGAATCAGGTGACAGTCATGAACCGTTACCCCCTCTTAAGGATTGATGGCCTTTTTGGCCAGTTGAAGGGATAAGGTTGGTTCTCTAAGATCGTCATGCGGTCTAGATATAACCAGTTGGGGTTGAAATATGGTGACATCCCAAAGACTAATTTCAGGTGAAGATAAATGAACTTTGAGTTCGTGGTCATGTCGTTCAGTGTTATGAATGCACCGAGTGTGTTCATGGGACTCATGAACACTATCTTATGTGAGTAACTAGACTGGTTCATGGTTGTGTTCATCAATGACATCCTGATCTACTCAATATTAGGAGAGGACCATGAAGAGAATCTAAGGATAGTTTTGGAGGTCCTCCAACACCACCAGATCTATGGGATGTTGTCCAAGTGCAAGTTTTGGACAAGAGAGGTACACTTCCTTGGACATGTGGTGTCCCAGCATGGAATAACAGTGGACCCATTGAAGGTCAATGTATTTGTTTCTTTGGTAACACCTGATAACATGGTATATTTTCAAAGTTTCTTGGGTATTGTAGGTTACTACCAAAGTTTCATACCCGACTTCTCTCAAGTTACCGAACCTTTGAAATCCTTGACCAGAAAAGACCATGCATTCATATGGAGTGAGAAGTTCCAAGTAGCTTTCACTTTTTTGAAAGGGAAAATGGTCAGTGCCCTAGTGTTGAGGCTTGTATAGGAATGGGTAACATTTGAAGTGTTATGTGATCCTTTCATACTAGTCTTGGGGTGTGTGCTGAGGCAGCGGTGGGGAGTCATCTCTTACGGGTCTAGGTAGTTACGCCCTCATGAATGTAACTATGTCACCCATGACCTAGAACTACAATAAAGGGGGTTTTCCCCAGGCATCTATCCCCACAGTTTAGAAAAGCTATAGAGGTATGTGTTTTTTTTCATATATTCCCAAGGTTTTATTAAAACTGTGGGTAATAAATCCCCAATTCACCTCTTCCAACGCACTCTTCCTCCCTCTTCCATCACGCATGCTCCTACTTCACTCTTCCATTATGCTCCCTACTTGAACCCTCGCTTCCCCGACCTCCGCGTCCTAGCCCTCACCTCCCCTCCCTGACCACGGCGTCCCAGACATCTCCTCCCCTCCTCGGCCTCCGACTCTAGGTTCCACCTCTGCTCCTGACCTCGACCTCCCGACATTCGCCTCAGCCTCAATGTCTTGGCCTCCGCCTCCCTACCCCAACTCCGGAAACATCCCCCCTCCCCCCTCTCAGCTCCCTATCTTCCGAAAAATTCACCTCTTGTCTCCCTCTCCTCTTAGCCTTCACCTCCACCTCATCTTCCCCCATCTCCAGCAACGTCTCGTCCCGACATCTGCCTCCCTGCCCCCAGCTCCAGCATCCAGGTTTGAAATTTCTTTTTCATTTACAATGTTTTATACCACTGCATTTTTCAAAAATGTGTTCATACTTCTGCTCTTTCTTAGACTATTAAATGTTGGGTGAGTCGAGGAATTTTAAAATAAGAAAGCTTTTTCAATGTTATAGCTCACACAATAATAGGGAAATAGATGAGTTAAAACTACTTGGTCACACCACACATCGTATTATTCATAGTAAAATTGGTTTTCTGAATTCTAACATAATTGATTATGTGGCCATTTATAATGGGTTTGGTAGTTACATTGACTTCATAAACATCCATATTTGAATTATATGGAGTCAAAATGATTGGGATATGATCTAAAGGATATGATTGAAAGAGAAAAAGTTAGATAGCTATTATAGTTTGAATTATAAATTTGAAATTTAAAGTAATATGGTTAAGGGGATTTCTTATATAGGAGATATTGGATAACATATATAGAATAGAGAATAACAAGATTTTTAAGATTAACAATTAGTGGAGTTTTATCATATTGAAATATATTAAATAAATTTAATAATAGAATAGCCTTTTTTCATATTATTGATGATATATAAATGAAAAAGTTTAGAACTATAAAATAACACACTTATTGATTGGAGTTACTTTTTTTTATGAAATATTAAAAAGATCGACCTCCATGTCATATAATTATTTTTACCACTTAATAATGAATGTGTGGGTGATAGAAAGGGTTCATGGACCTTTGATGATTAGTGATATATTCCTAAAGATGTAATCCTATAGTAGTAAAGTATAAATTAATTATCATATCAACACATCATTGTTATGTACCCCATAAAGTATCCTTTTATAGATGAACCACGTAAAATTTTCATGTTCATGATATTTAAATTTCTGAATTTGGTTAGGTTTAGTGATAATATTCCTGATTTCATTGACAAAAAAACAATAAGATCTATTTTTTTATAAAAAATTAAGATATTTTTTCACCAAATGTGACCACCTCATTTGGCGTATTGAGGCCCCACACAACAAAAAAGTGTTGCGGAATTGTACAAAAATCATATTAAACATTATCACATGAATCATATTAAGATCCAATATCATTTCATAATGGATAAAGTGGTGAAATATGTAGTAAATCTAGAATTCATTGGAACATAGGAGCATGTAGACAATATCTTCACAAAACCATTAGTTTCTCTTGTATATGAAAGACATTGGTTAAACCTTGGAGTTTAACTAATTTTTTCAAACTAGAAGATCCAGAATTACACCTCTATAAATTATACCTAATTCTATATCTGATTTTTTTGTATTATTGTAAGATAAATATTTGTAATGGGTGGTAATGAAAAGAGGGATATATTATCTAGATGGAGTTTATAAGGTTACGAGATTCTCTTATAATACATTAAACAAATTGTATTCATAATTAATTAAATTGTTTCATACATCGAGCGTTGTATCAAATAGGCTTGTAGAATTTATTAATGATACTTTTTTTATTTTAGATTGAATGGAATATTTTTGGGCCCATTTCTTTTTATTGACAATGTGGAAACCAAAATTAATAGATTGTAATCATAATGGTTTGAAATTCCAAGAAAAATAATAGGGGGAGAATATTAGAACCATCTGTATGTATTTTTCTATTTGAATTATTATCGTTTTTATTAGTGTTTATGGTCTTATAATGGAATTTTAAAATTTGATGTATTTGATATAGGTTAGAAAAATATGATATTCTAGGGAAACTAGAGAGAAAGGGTTTTTATGGTGAATGGTATTTTCTCATTCCATAGAATGGTTAAAAAATTTTCATTCATCATTATGGTGGATGAGGATATGCATTTAGTGATGGAATGAATAATTTCAGTAGTGATAGAGAATTTATAATGTTGACATTGTAGTTATTTACTACAATGTAGTCCAAATGATATGTATTTATCTATGAATAAGAATACTATTATGTTGTAGAGGGTCTGGATTTATTAGATCAAATTAAATCTAGGAGTTTACATATTTTTTTGTTAATAAGTTTCCATTCCATAACATCAGTCTCTTCTGTGGTGGGGTTGGATTTTACAGATCAAAGAAAAATCAAAGATTTTTTTAGTCAATAGGTGTTAACACCACATACACCATTTACATCATGGAAGGTATAGTGAGTCGATAAAGTATTCGCCATAAAGGGTTTTTTAGGGAACATTTCGTATAGAAATTAAGAAAAAATTAACTTATAAAATCCTATCCACTTTTTAGCGGATATTATAAACCAAAAAAGTAGGTTTCTCGATAATTATAATATAATTATTGATGTATCCATTTATAAAGGGTTTGGAAGTTACATTGAATTCCTAGAATTTAAAATCATAATTATATAGAGAATATATATTTGGTAGATGATACAATGTAAAAAATTAATGGAGGAGAATATGGTTAGTTATTACAGTTTGAATATCAAATTTTAAATTAAAAATATTCTGGATAAGATGATTTATGTTATTCAAAACAGAGGATATGAAACATACAACATAGATTAGTAGGATATTGATTATCAGGAATTATAGGGGTGAAATAAAATTAATATTTATTAATGAAAAGAAATATAAAAATATCCTAGAATGTATATTCTTAATGACTTGTAAATGAAAAATTAGAGCATTATAAAACAACACCCCCATTTATTTGTGTTACTTATCTTTTTGAAATTTTTATAACATCAACTACTATGTCATATCTACATTTTTTCCATTTGAAAAGTTGTGCGTGAAAGAGAGGAATAGGTTATAGACCATGGATGAGTTCAAATCTCTTCATAATGTTGTAATAAAATACTAATTAAGTCTTAGTAAATTTATATATCAACACATCATTGATAGGTACTACTTGGAGTTTCCCTTTTTTAGGTGAACCATGTTAAATTACATACACATTATCTTTACAGTTATATATTTATTTATGTTTAATAATCATACTAACATTGTCTTTTCCAATTAAAATACATGATACAATATTTAATAAAGAAATGAATAATTTTTTTACTCTAATTCACCCCCTATTAGGGTGTTTTAAGGGAAGAATAAGGAATAAATGAACATTTGTTCAATTAAATAATTAATTATTAAAGGGAACACCTTCCTGGATATTAAAGTATCCATATATGATCTACTACAGTGCATTCCTCATTTTAGAACATATTGAGCATCATAAGCCTCATAATCTCATATAACAGGCCTCAAGTCCACAAAAACTAATTATAAAAAAAATATAGTGAATTAAATAATTTAATCCAATAAAAAATATTGTTGATGACTCACATAGAAATATTGAAACATTGAAAAATCATAAAATAGAGTATAAAAGACTCATTCCTTGATTCTAAAATTCCTATAACAAAATTTCCAATTAACCAACACACTAAAAATCACAAATTTATAGTCAAATAGAAAATTTCCGTGAAAAATCCACCCAATGAAAAAAATCTATTAGCATTTTAAGAAACAGGTAGCATTTGTACTCCTTTTACATCCTCAATATATGACACAAAAAATGCCCATTCACCTGAAATAATTCTGCCATGTTCTAATTTAATATTCTATAAAAACCTATATGGATATTCTATCAATTAGTCGGAAGAAAATGAGGGGAATAAAAATAGGGGAAGGTGAAGGAACACACCCATAAGGGTGAAGAAAACACTTCCTCATATAATTAAATGTAATAGGTGGAAGAGTAAATGTGTTATTTGGTAGTATTACTCTAATTTAGTCAATACAATATAGGAAAACCATTGGTGGGAAAGAAATATGGGGCTTAAAAGTCCCCCTTTTCCTCACTATGAAATTACAAAATAGACCAACCATATACCTGGCTCACCATTATTCGGTACTTGATACCCCTATATTAGGTTTATATAGGATCCAATAGTCTATTTTTCATACCAACAAGTAGGAATAGGTTAACTAGAGTCCTCCAAAAAGCTAACCAATGGTTTCTACATGATTCTATAGTTAACCACCATCCCACTATTAACCCAAAAATTCCAAAATAAGGTCTTAGATAAATGAAATTTCAATTAAATTAGATCAATTATATAATCAAATAGTATAAATATAAATTTATTCTTAGATAACATGGACTTTCCTCATACATGGGTTGGCTAGTCCCAGGGAAAAGCTCCATACCATGCAATCAAAAACTATGAAAACTGTGACAAATGGTCTTGAGTATCAACCTGGACCCAACACCCATGCTTATTCTTAAAAACCATGCAATCAAAAACATCTGCTTCTTTACCAAATCTAAATATACAATATAATATTGATAACAACTCAGATTCCCAATTTCCATGGTAGAAAGTACAGGGTTTTGTTATAACTTTCTAAGACTCAAAAGATGATTCCCCTAAAATTAAAATTCAATTGTTTTTTCATTGAGATGTGATTTAAAAATAAATTATTGATTATATTATTAATATTTGAAAAATTTGTAATTTAATTTAAAGTGTAATAAAAATACTACTGATGCTTGATCTCTACAATGGCACTCAGCATCATTTTGTATATACTTTTTCCATCACTGGTGAGTTTATAGTCATATTACATGTTAAATTAAATGAATATGGGGCTCTTTTAAAATATTTTTGATGATGGGTGAATGATTTTATCTATACATTGATTTTAAAATGAAATAACTAATTTTTAAGGGTATGTTTTAATGTTAAAAGTTGGTTTTTTATGTTACACCTAAGGGAGGATAAACTTTTTTATATCTCCCTTAGTTCAACTATAATGACACATACCACTCTATTATAGACAAGAAACCTTTAATGGTCCATTATGGTTTACCGTGTTGATCATCCCTTTATGGGATAGAGGTAAGAATTTTATCTCTGATACTAAAAGGGTTGAAATTAGTTATAAAATAAATGCAGGTGTAATATAAATGTGAATTAACTATTTGGTTGTTATGTTATAATTGTTTTATTTTCTATATTACATATCCTTTATTTAATTATTGTTTACATTGTTGATTGGAAGATAACTTTTTTTTCTTTTTATAGAATGGATAGAAGTTGGATGTATCATACTGATAGGATTTTAACCACGTTTCAAAATAATTTGGAGAATTTTTTAGATTTTTCATTTGACAATGCTTCAGATGGAGGTTGTATATATTGTCCATGCTATAAATGTGTTGGAAGGCCATGGTTAATCTGAGAAGAAGTTAGCTACCATATAATGAAATTTGGATTGCAAATAAACTATTATGTTTGGTATCACCATTGAGTTATGAGTCAATGTTCTACTAGTAATGAACAAAATGAAATAAGTGGCCTGGAGAATTTGATATTTGATCAGTTTCCATTTCTCCATAATCCTGAGAGAGATAGTATAGCAGTGCACGAAGACAATTCTATCAATACACATGAGGAAAATACTAATGATGATGATGAGAGAGTGAGAAAATTATTGCATGATGCTAGAACTCCAATATATCACGAATGTACTAAAATGACCAAGTTGGAATTTTTAATGCGGTTATATCATGGGAAAACATGTATGGAATTTATAATAATTATATTGATTATATTCTTAGATTCTTGAAGGAATTTATTCCTGATTGTGCAGATATTCCCTCAAATCATTACAAGGCATGGAAGTTAATTAAGCATCTTGGATTTGATACTAATAACTTTTATTCTTGTCCGAAAGATTATAGTTTATTTTGGGAGGAAACAGCTAACCATAATGACTATAAAGAATGTGGTACATCTCGATGGAAGAAAAATGCATATGGAACACCATCTTGTGTCTCATAGAAAGTCAAGTGGGACTTTCCATTGATTCCTAGACTTTAAAATATATTCATGTATGCAGAAATATTAGCCAATATGTGATGGAATGATGCTGATAGAATTAAAGGTAACGATGAGTTGGTTTATCCTACAAATGGATTATCATGGCGGAAATTTGAGGCACAATATCCTGATTTTGCAGTAGAGGTGATTAATGTCAGGTTGGGTCTATCCTATGATGGTTTTAATCTGTTTGGTGAGATGATTACTTCTCACAGCACATGTCCAATTTTTGTTCATGTTTATAATCTTCCTCCATGGATGTGTATAAAAACACCTTTCACTTTCTTGAGTATAGTGATATCTGTACCTTCAAATCTTGGTAATGATATGGATGTCTACTTTCATCATTTAATAAGAGAGTTAAAAAAACTTTGGTATTTGGGTGTGCAGACATTCGATGCTTCTTCAAAGAATACATTTCAGATGTGTGCTGCCCTTCTATAGACCATAACTGATTTCCCAACTTATGCAATGATGTCTGGGTTGAGCATGAAGGGAAAACTATCGTGTCCCACTTTTATGAATAATACACGATCGATAAGGCTTAAATATCATCGTAGTTTCAGTTTCATGGTGCATCGAAGATTCTTTCCAATGGGTCATCAATACAGGATGAATCGTTAGAGGTTTGATAATAAAGTTGATACTGAACAACCACCTCAATATATGTCAGTAAGTGATGTGTTTAATGAATTTAAATATTTCAGTTTTTCATTAGGTAAAGGTCAGTTGAACTATAAAAAGAGGAATAATATTGACACTAAAACCACTTACAATTGGAAAAAGAGAAGTATTTTTTTTAATTTCCATATTGATCTAACAATTTGTTACGTCATTGTATAGACTTAAAGCATATTGAGAAAAATATATGTGAAATGTTGCTTGCGATTCATCTGAATATCAAGGGGAAGACCAAAGATGACTTTTGATCTCATCGGGACTTGTTAGATTGGGGTATTAGACTAGAACTACATTCTGTGTGTATCGGTGAAAACAATGGAAAGTTCCTTTTGCTTATTATGTGATGACACCATCATAGAAATATCAATTTTTGGAAATATTGTAGAATATAAAGTCTCTCTATGGGTATTCCCACAACAAATCTAAATGATTCAACAGAAGAGATGTGAAACTAAAATCTCTAAAAACTCATGATTATCGCATCCTTATTCATGAATTGATTCCAATAGGAATTCAGAATTTTCTATCCAATAATGTAAGGGTGACAATGATTCACTTGTTCCATTTTTTCAGATACCTTTTTGCTAAAATTTTATCCATGTCATTCTTGATAAAAATGCAGTAGGAGGCACCATTAATTTTATGTTAGATGGAAATGATTTTTCCTTCATCCTTTTTCACTTGCATGTTTCATTTAACAGTTCATCTTCCAACTGAAACACTTCTTGTGGGACCAGTTTCTTTTTGGTGGATGTATCCTACTGAAAGAAATATGTGAACAATGAAATCATATGTCCCAAAAAATAATTATCCTGAAGGTTCGATTGTGAGGGGTTATCTAGCTCAAGAATGTTTGGATTTTTGTTCAATGTATTTTTCTGATGTCACCAGAATACATAATTGGCCAATGAGAAATAAAGATTACTAGTATGGTGAAATTGATCCCTCGTTTCCTTCTCTTCCCCAAATAGGATTAATTGTTGTGTCTTATACATTGGCTACATTGAGGCTTCAAGGGCGGGAGATGGCATATCGCACAGTCTTGTTTAACTGTGGCTTGTTCGATGACTATATCAAGTAAGTAATTTGTATATTTATATATTATCTCATATTATGAAATTTCACATATACCTTACACTTTTATTATCATTTTATGTAGGGAACATAAACAAATTATAAGTAAAGTTCATTGATCTTTGTTTTTGAGAAGGAGAGAGGCTTTGCACAGCCTAGAGTTTCCTTCTTGGTTGAAATCAAAGGTATTACCATTACTTTAATTAGTTTAAAAACTAGATATCCATTTAATTGTATTATTAATATATATTTTAGGTTTTGAGTTTACATATTGACTTTGTTTCTCATGAATTGAGAGCTTTGGATTTTGGTCCAAATTATTTGGTGTGTGAATGCAAATATTTAATAATCAATGGGTATAAATTTGTTACAATGGATCAAGTAGAGAAAATGAGAACACAACATGATGGCGTTATGTTAACCGCTACAACATATTGTTATGCTACTGTCTCAGATAGTTTACCTCGATATGAAGATGTGAATTATTATGGACTAGTTGATAAAATATTGTTATTTGAATATTACTCTAAAGGTAGAGTCATTATTATGAAATGTAAATTGTTTGATTCAATTAGACAACAGGGTACAATAATTTATGACTATGGATTCAGTGATATGAGTCAATTCCTGCATACCGATGAACTATACATTTTTCTATCAATGTCTAAACAAGTGTTTTATGTGAATGATCATCTGAGACCTGATTATGGTGTCATTAATGATGTAATCCCCATACATATGTTTCATGATGCTGGTGATGAAATTTCCACCATTGATGTCCCTGTTGGTGTTGGCCAAAATATTGTATTTGATGAATCAAATTTTCCCATTATGAGAGTTGATGTTGAACCTGAAGTAGTGGTTAGTAATATATAGAAGCAACCATATATGTTCATTGTTCGTTCATATTACATTGACATGAGGTTCTTAGGTTAGTATTACTGTAATTACTTTAATTATGTTTCAGTTTGGAATGATATGTTTTTTTATTTTCTAGTGTCGTTTCATTAAATCAGATTTATTTCAATGTACAAAACTTAGTTTAAATATTTTTTTTAAAAAAATTATAACTTGGTAATGTAATTTTAAAATGGTTTTAGTCATTTCCTTGTAATCATTTTTACAATTAGTAATTAAAAGAAGTCAAATTGGTTCCTCTCATTAATTGATGATAGATGTAATTTCTATGCACGATTTGTAAAAACAATTTCTCAAAACATTACATTTCATTCTTATATATATTATTCCAAATACTACAGAAGGTCAAAGGAAGCGACTATTTGATCCCTGTCGACCAGGGCATGAGCATATGTTACATTCGATTCCATCAGTGAGTATTATAATTGTAATATTTTTCTTTTGCATTACTTATAATTTCATATTAATATTATTTATCAATTTTTTAGGGACATTTAGTTCCACTAGATTTGACTCATAATCCGGTTATCATGGGTATGAGTGGGGATGCACCTAGACCTATATGGAGAACCCATAATACCCATTTCTATAATGATCTACCATCAGACACCCCTTCCACCACACCTTTCCATCCTCCTCTTGAGTCTTTAGGGATGATTTTATCTATGCCTCCATCATTATCTCATCTACCATATTATTCACATTCCATGTCTTTTCCACCTTCAGGGATGATCCCTCTAATGCATCCATCATCTCATTTTTCCTCTTCTTCTCATAAGATGACTACACCACCTCAATAGATGTTTCCACCTTTACCATATCCATATATGATGATGTATCCCCCATCATACTACCCATATGCTGCCATGTATACACCGCCTCCAATTCCTACCGTCCAGCTAGCATCTAATGAGTCTATTCCATTAGCTTCCACTCCAGTGCATGAAGGTCACCCAGAGCATGCACTGGAACAGACACTTCCTGTAGAGGATACTGAGTCAGGACAACCCACAAATCCATCAAAGTCTATTGAGAAACCTGCTGATGGTATTTTTATTTTAACTGTTTCAAATTATATCAATTTATTTTTTTCGTGTTGTACCATGACTTAATTCTTCTTTCCTCCCTCTTTTTCTTATTCAGTTGGATCTTCTGTTAGGCGACGTGGGTGCACTCGGATGAAGGAAGTTTTTATTCTCCAGACACAACTAATGGTGGATTACAATCAACAAAATCAGATGATAGGTCAAACTACAATGCAGTGTAAAATTTTCATGGAAACATTATCCAAGTATCACGATATAATTCCAGTAGAACTAGTGTCATTGAGACGTATTAGTTAATAGATTAATGAAAAATCATGGGAGAAAATTTGGTTAAGAAATTTTTAAAAATTTATATCTATAATATTGGTGTATTTAAATGAAATAACATGTTCATTGCAGATTCAGTTTAACTTTCCCGATGGAGAAGTTTCTAAGACTTCAAGTTTGATGGATGTTGGGGAGTGCTAGCACTCATAAAATCATGAGTCTTATGTTGGTTGGAAGACCAGGGTTGGTATTGACTTAGAGGGGGTACCCATATTCCCCGACTATAAAAAATTCAATATGAATAAAAGCTTTCACATTGGAAGACTACTATGTTTAAGGAAATCTCAATATTTAATGGTTGTCATATAAAATTTAATTATTATTACTTGTATTGGAATTTTTTTAGGAAGTGTCAGAGAAAAACATAAATAATAAGGATTCAATGACATATTTTCACACATTGGGGCACACTACACTGCCCGATCATGAAAATAACCATGTACTTTAACCGGGTATTGCGATGTTATAAATGATGTTCTATGAAAAATATTATTGAATAAACATAGTCTAGATTTTCGCATTTCTCATATATGGTTCTAATCTAGATTTCTACATTTCTCATTTGGAGCAAGTTGCATTAGGAATCAAAGATCCTGTACCTCATGCAAAATTATTTTTCTCTAGTAGAAAGAAAAAGTATGGAAGTGCAGTAAATGAACAAACACAAGATATAATTGTATGGGTTTTTTATATTTTAAATATTTATAATAAATTCACAATTTAATATGTTTATTATTTCAATATTCTTCCTTGGATTACCTTGATGGTAATAAAGATGACACCTTCGGGCCACATGATCATTTAAGTCATGTATTATGTGAGGACCACCCAGGGAGAGTATGATGTCAACCAAGGAAAAACATAGTCCCCTCTAGGTATTGGTCATCCTTAGGCTCCTCTAAATCCTCCCAGATGTCTGATCTAGAAATATCTAATTCTGAAGCAGTTGATGCAAAGAAAATAGCTTCAGAGGAGCATTAAAGAAGTATGCTGATGAACAAACATTTAATGAAATCTATGGAAATTTTGAGTCAGTCTCTTCCATCAGAGGTTGTTTCTACTTTTGAATCATATATGGCATCAATACGCACTTTAAATGATGTGTTGGGTGATTTCAATGAGGTTCGTAGTGGCGATGAAGGTGGTGGAGATAGAGCTATTGGTGGTGAGGATATTGTTGATGCTATTGTTGGTGATGAGGCTGCTAATGATGTTGTTTTTGATGATAATGATATTGATGATGATGGGCATGGACATGGGGATGGGGATTTTGGTGATGGGGGGATATTAATCCCCTCCATTTTTTACTTAGTAGGGAGACTTATATATGTACTTTAAGAACTTGAATTGAATTTTTGTATGGATGAGAATGGTTAATTTATTTTCTTCTGAAAATTTCTTCATATGTTTTCTTATGAATTTATATAAAGATAACATTAGAATCCTTAGTCATGAATATGGGTAACTGATGCCCTTACTACCATAGAATACTTATCTCTAAATGATATCCCATATAGTGACATTGGATTCCATTTATTATATCTTTATTTTTCATAAATTATTGAATTGACAAGTCTAAATTAATTAAGGTAAAAATGGAATATATTCCTTAGTTTTTATTTCTAAAATTTTCATTTTTGTGAAATCTAAAGTTCTATTGATTGAACTGATTGGGTTTTTTGAGATCCCAAGTCCCTGAATGATATGATACATGCTAGATAATTTTTTTTGGGTTTATATGTAGCTTTGCAAGAAGGGTATGACATTTAAATATATTCATACATAATTGGTTCAGGATAATGGGAAAGATACAACATGAACTTAAACAACCCTTGATATGTCTAAGTGTAGTAACATGTAATAAGGGAAAATCCAATAGTCAGCCAAACCATAGCCCGGGGGGCTGGTGGGCGGGGGAAGTGGGGGTAGTTGGGGTGAAGGGGGCGGGGTGGGGGGCAGTGTGTAGGGGGTGGTGGGGGTAAAGGGGGCTGGGGTAGTGGGGTGAAGGGGTAGGGAGGGGGGCAGGGGGCAGGGAGGTGTGGGGGGGGTGCAGGTGGGGGTGGGTGGGCAGTGGGGGTGAAGGTGGGGGGGGGTAACCCATCTATCTTCTCTGGCGCATCTCCGATGGTATGTAGTTAAATTTTCCATTTTCCGCTGATTCTTTTCTCTTTCTACTATTATTTTATCCCACTCATTTGTTTATCTTTTGAATTTCTTCTGTAGGAGAACCCATTCTGGCGCACCTCCAATGGTATTTTTTTATAGCATGAAACATCGGTGTCATAGAATTATTTTCAAATATATAATCTTCCATAAATTAGTTTAATTTCTGATTTGTAACTGCATTTTTTTCTATTCTAATATGAACTTTTTTGTTCCAAGATTATTATAATTTGGAAACAGCTATATCTGATCGAGTAAAAATGTGTGGTCGTACTAAAGAGGCTGAATAATTGTGGAAACAAGTTGGATGTTTTAGGCATTACGTGCTTTTGGATTCAATTCACATAAATTTTATATAATCGAAATGTATTTCTATAATAACACAATCAGGCCTCATTTTTTAATTGTTTTTTTCAGAAATTTATTTTTTGTGTACTAGGGGTTGGGTACAAGCACATACAAGGAAGGAAAATAATACTTGAGTGAGCTCCAAAAGCATGAGATGGAATTTTTGTGGGTTGACAATGAATATAGAAATGCAATTGATCTTGCATTAAACAAGAAAAATATAAAAGATAAAAAGAATTGGATTTGGTAGTTTGAGGATCAGAATTGAATTTGATAGTTTATTTCTAGGGTTATATGTAATGATATTTTTGTGCAGATTAAACATTAATTTTTGGTCCCTAATGAATTCAGTTGTGGAGTCCTAAGGTATCACAGTAGGTGGGTGACATGCTTGGAATTCCATCCCACAAATAACGCCATTCTGCTATCTGGGGATAAGTTTGGTTCTTTAATTGTCCTTTTAATGTATATATTCTGAGAAGTATGTATTTTATGTTGTTCATTTATATTTTTATTGTTTCCTTGGTTCATTTGAAAATAAAGGACAACTTGGTTTTTGGGATTACAATAAGGTTTATGAAAAGATAGTGTACATAAACATACACAAATGCATACTCAACAAAATGAGGTGAGTTGTATGTTTATTGGGATACAGGGCCCACCTATATTTTTTTTTAAAAGATGCACATTTATTTTTATTCCTAGGAAGAATCATGTGTGTGATCACACACACACATTAACACCACTATCCAAATAGCAGAAAAACACCAATTATTTTTTAAGACCGTATTGAAAGTGATTATTGATAAGTGTTATAAGCAGTAATATCAAATAGAGCCTTAATTATATTCCCCCACCTGAACTTTGTATGTTTGGCTTAAAAATTGGTTGTACAATTTGTGATAGGTTTAATTGTACAAATTATGGATCAGTATATAGCGTATCCTCAGATGGAACTGTTTGTTGCACAGAAATGGAAACAGGAATGGAGACATATTTCATGGACAAAAACCCCAATGGATGGTTGGTAGTTTTTGCCAATGGGTCAAAATTTTTGTTCCATTTTATGACTTATTAGCAACTTCCAATTCATTTTATGGTTTGGTACAACCTCTTAACTGACTATCAAGAGTTATGGTCATATAAATTTTCAATTTTGATTTATAGATGCCTTTTTTGAAGGGCCCAAGAAGTTGGAAGATTCTATATGGTTTGGATATTAACATGGATAAAGTTCTTTTCCTTGTTGCAGATAATTTTGGGTTTCTTTAAATGTATGTATTCTGATTAAGAACTTTTTAGTCTTACAGTTGGTGATTTTTTAAAAAACTTTACAATATATATGGGATGGTATTTTTATTATGTAATTAAAATGCTTGAAATAAATCCTTACAATTGTGTCAAAGTTATTGATCTTGTTGATTGGATTCCAATAATTTGGGCTCATTTAAGGTATATTGAATTAGGTTGATGTTTATACTTTACTTGAATTTTTTTTAATCTCTATTTGAAACATGTCTTCTTGGTTTTATTACTCATTCAATGTTAGTTGTTGATATATGATTAAAATTAGATACCTCAAGGCTATTGCATACATGTGCTAGATTTTATTACTCATTCAATGTTATTTGTTGGTATATGATTCAAATCAGTTACCTTATGGTTAGCATTATAATTGAAATGATTCACTGATATAGATAACTAAAATTGTTGCAGAGATGGGGGGATTGAAGGTTAGTTTCCATTATAATTGAAATGATTTATTGATATAGACAATTATAATGAACTTTAAAGAGAGAGGGGATGTTGGGGGGGGGGGGGGTTGGGGAATAGGGAAGGGGTATGTGCAAGGGAAGGGGGGATGGTGTGTGTAGGGTGAGGGGGGTGTGCAGGGTGAGGGGGAGGGGGTGTGTAGTGGGATGGGAGAAGTGGGGGTGTGCAAGGTGAGGGGGGTGTTTCTACTATTATTCATGGGAGGGGCGCAATGTGTTTGGGAAGAGGGAAGGGGGTGTGAAGGGGAGGGGGGTTCTGGGGAAGAGGGCATGGTTTTGTATAGGGGAGGGGGTGTGTGAAGGGTGAGGGGGAGGGGGTGTGCAGTAGGAAGGGGGAAGTGGGTGGTGTGCAGTGGGAAGGGGGCAGTGGGGGTGTTTTTACAAGTATTTAGGGGAGGGTAGGGGTGGTTCTGGGGAAGAGGGAAAGGGGATGGTGGGGGATGGTGTTGAGGTAGAGGGCAGGGGTGTGTGTAGGGGAGGGGGTGAGGACGGAGGGGTGTGCAATGGGAAGGGCGCAGTGGGGGTGTGCAGGGTGAGGGTGGGGGGGGGGTTACAAGTATTCAGGGTGGTGGTGTTGGGGAACGGGGAAGAGGGGTGTTGGGGAAGAGGGAATGGGTGTGTGAAGGGGGGGTGTAAAGTTAGGGGGGATGTCTTGGCAGGGGTGTTGGGGGTAGTGTGCAAGGGGAAGGGAGGGGGAAGTGTGGTTGCGATGGGGGGATCTCTGAAAATATGTAGGTGAAGGGGGGATGGGGTTGAAGGGGGGTGGGGGAATTGTGTAGGGGGTGTGGTGGTGCAGTGGGGGAGGGGTAAGGGGGTGCAGGTGTGCAGGGGGAAGGGGATTTCCAGGAGTGTGCAGGGGTAGGGATGACGATGTCTAAGAGTTTGCAGGGGGAAGGGAGGGGGCAGTCCAAGAGTGTGCAGGGAGGGGGAAGGGGGTGTGGGGGTGCAGGGGGAGGGGTGATGTCCAGGAGGGGGTGGATATATGCAGGTGGAAGAGCTGAAAAGATAGTTTGGCTTTCTGTTTTTGGCTTCATTATGGCTTTCACTTTTTGATCATTTTTTTATTTTGATGACTTGTATTGGAATGCTGGATAGGGATGCATTCTATGCAAAGAACCAAAAACAAAACATAGATGATGCAATTGATTTTCTTCCACTAATTTCAACCGATATTGACGTGAATATAAAATTCAGAAGGTGATGGTTATTTTATACCATTTTTGTAAGACATTAGTAACCATTTGTTGTGTTTTTAATAAAATTGACTTGGCATACACCATGCTTGTAGAATTGATGATTTCGAGTTTACTCGTAAGTGTGAAATATTCAATCTTTTGGACATTTCTTTGTATCATGCTGATGTGGCCTTATTTTTACTCAATTTGCCACATCTTTCTATCACATTTTATACAATTTATTTAATTAATTTAACACTTTTTAATAAATAAATGCACGTTTGTATTTTTAGAAATAAATTTGTCAATTATTCATTTTTTATAACATTATATGTAATTTTGGACCTTAAAATAATTAATTTATTCTTTATGTGTTTTTTTTTAATATAACTAATTTTCAATTTGTTTAGTTAAATCCTTATTTTTTTATTTTATTTAACTTATTATTTTTATTAATCATTGAGTTTTCTAATTAATTCACTTTTAATTTTTAAAGTTATATACAACTTAGCTCAGCTTGCCAGACTATCGGTAGCATAGCTACCGAAAGCAGGTTACCGGTACACCCTATCGGTGACTCTGCCTCTATCGGTGACCCTTGTCACCGATACTCACTTCTATCAGTAAGCGCTTTAATTTTATAAGAAACGGTGAGTATTTAGATAGTTTAAATTAGTTCTGTTTGCTTTCTTTTTAATAAGTTATTTTTATTTTAAATATTTATATAATCGTTATAATTCTATTTAATTAACTTAGACTTTGTTTTTATAATTAGTCTTTTATCTTAGTTACATTAGAATAGGGTTGAAAAGTTATTTTATGTGTTTTGTCATCCGGCAAATTAGTTAAGTAAATAATTAGTGTTTTAAGTTAAATTAAGTTTCCCGCCCTTAATTTTATGTGTCAAATAATTAATTAAATAATTAATTAAGAGTTTTAAAACATTAATTATATTATTTTTTATATGCAGATTGGGTTTTAATTCATTTTTATTTTGTTTTAGTCTATCGGTAAGGTAGACGAGCACTTGCGGTCACCGAGGCTTTTTATTTCTATTTGTTGCTATCCTTTAATTAATTTATATAGTTAATTTAATTTTAGTCTTTTATTAGTTTAGTTTAAAATTTTATTTTGTGTACAATTTTAGTGTTTCTAATTAATTATTTTAATGGGTTTAAGGTTGAATAATAATTTTGTTATGAATTAATGGTATTTATCATTACATTAATTAATTATTTCAAGTCTTTTCATTTAATTTATTTTAGTTTTAATTATTTTTTATTTCAGCAATCTATTATTTTATGTACTTATAGTGGACTTTTATTTATTTATTTATTTTTTTTCTCTATCGGTAGCTTCAGCTACCGATGCCCTTCCTCACCGATACGGGCTTTTAAATTTTTCTCACCGATAGCCTTTTGTTTTTTTCCCTTAACCTCACCGATACTCCTCACCAATATCATTTCCTCACTGATAACTTTCACCTACCGATGCATCTCCTCATCTTCACAGCTACCGATAGCTGTCGCCATGCCAATCACGATTACCAGGATCCCAGCCATGCAGTTTTTGAAGATTGCAACCGGAGTCCGCTGTCGTCGCGCTGAATCTGGTGTGCGAACCAGTCTGAGGAGGGGACGCCGCTGCAGCCCGCTTCTTGCAGGAGGCCTCCGCGTCGCACTAGAACCGCTGAGGGCCGGAATTCCACATCGCCCGTGCTAATGGAAGCAGTCGTGCCACTGTTGTGAAGAGTCTGTTATGCTGCAGCGAAGAACCCGATCCTTTGCCTGTCCGTCGATCTTGAGCAGAGGAGTCTGCCGCGCTATGCTACTAGAGCAAGGGTGCCGCGCCGCGCTGCTGTGTGAAGGGGAGGTGCAGGGAGGTCCGCCGTCGAGCCGCTTCCGTGCTGCTAGTTGCAGAGGAGGTCCGTAGGGTTGCCACAAGTCCGCTGCTGCTGGAGTGAAGTTGAGACACCGCGCCGCACTGGATTTGAGGAGGGTCTGCCCGCCTCTCGAGCTGAAGCCACACCGCAACACCTGCTACAAGAGGAGGGAAAGCTGAGGACTGCTGCGCCGTGCCAGAGTCGTGTCTTCTGCTATGGAGCCGCCGCCGATGCTGGTGGAGAAGAAGAGGAAACCCTCCCCCTCCCTTGCTGCGCCAATTTGGGGGAGGAAGGGAAGTAAATTAAAAAAAAATAAGGACAAGAAGTATACAAAATATAATAATAAAATTAAGTCAAAAGACAAAAAAAGAAAAGAGAAAAGTAAAAGTTAAAGTAAAGTAAACTTTAAATAAAGTTTACTTTACATAAAAGTTAATTTTACAAAGTCAAATTAATATAGAATAAAATTAATAAAATTAATAAACATAAACAATTATAATATTAAAAACTTGATAAATTATAAATTTAATTATAAAAATAACTTAATAATAAGTTTTAATAATTATTTAATTTATTACTAATATTATAAATTATTTAATTAATAGTAATTATAAATAATTTATAAAACATACTTTTTAATTTAAAAACTTAAGTAATAATTTTAATTACTCAATTAAAATTAACTATTTAATTAATTAATATAACAATTTAATTTCATTAATTGTAATAATTAAATTAATAAAACAATCTTAAATTAATAATTTATTTATTTATTTATTTATGTTCTTATTATTTGATAACTTAGTTTAAAAAATGAATAAAATTTATAACTTACTAATTATTTTATTAACTTAATTAAATCAATAACTTTTTAATAATTTATGTAATACCATAGTAATATTAAATTGGCAGTTTTATAAATAATATAAAAGTAGATAATATTTATCATTTAAGATATTTATTATTTAACTCTAAATATGTATTATAATAGTAAATATAAAATAATTACTATAACTTTTTAATTTCTTTTGTTAAGTTTTAATTATTTCATTTTGTATTTATCGTATGCAGGTTCATTACAAAGTCTAAAGTACATCCAAGTTCATCCAACTAACTCATCCGGAGTTAGTTAGGAGGGAAAAGCTCACGTGACGTGCTTGTCGCGAAAAAACGCACATTTTGCGGTGCGTGAGTAAAGAACTCTGGAAGTCGGTGGAAGTAGTGGCGGTGACATGCAGCAGATGACAGATTGTATTTTAAGCAGAGCAAGCAGCAAAATTAGAAAAATGAGACTCTCCTTCAAAATTCCACGACAACACCAATTCGAGAGTGGAGACTCCCGGGAGCAGCACTGGAAACGAGCAGGAGACCAAGGAGCCCGAGTTTAGAGCATTACTTGGGGAGTACATCTTTCCTCTGTCCTTATTATTTGTACTCTGTTCTTGGTTGTTTTACACTTCTTGAATCAATATGATTATAGATTGAACTTTCTAAACTCGGGAGTTTTAAAACCTTCTGGTTATGATTTTTAAATCTTCATATGCTTATCTTTTTACGAAATTAGAATCAGTTGGCGAGATTGATTCTGTTTCTAATCTTTGATCATTCACACTTCAATATTTTCAATTTCATTATTCAATTTCAACTGGCGATGTTGTTTTTGAATGATTTTTTCGGAACTTTAATGTCATTAACATTGGAGATTTATGGTGAGTTTATTTCCAAAAGTTACCTTTTAAAACTACTTTGCAGTTTGGTTGAGTTTTGGTGTGGCGAACTCCAAGACATAGTCATCTGCCTGTTGAGTTTCCTGGTGAGGGAAATTCTTCAGATTTTCTTGAAGTGTGATTCGATTGTGAGCTATGGGGAGAACATCCATTTGAACCAATAGTTTATAATTCATTTGAGTACTTAGATGATCTCGCTTCTTTGTCTTGCTGCTTTATACTAGTATACTGTATTACTCTTAGTTTAACAGTACTTAGTATAGCTTTAGTTTCTTTGTTAGAAAATCTAGTTTCCTCATCCTATTTCTATATAATTAGTAAAATAAAAAAATATAAAAAGTAAAAAGATGCATCCCTCACTACTGACAACAGTGAGGTTTTAGTTTTAAAACCATATAATTTTCGTCTGCCTTCTCTGTGGTTTGACCCTGCACCACTGTGCTAGTGTAGGAGTAATAAATGTAATTTTGAGGGCCGTGACGACCTCCGGACCCTTCAAAATTTGGCGCCGTTGCCGGGGAAGGCACGCACCGAGAGTCTAGGGTTTAAAAAAACACACAAAAAAAAACAAAAAAAAAACACAAAAAAAACTTATTTAAAAAAAACTACTTTGAACTGTATCTGCTACTTTTGTTGTTTTGAAAAGAAAAATCTGCTTCACAGAGAACTGTTGTGTGTTTAAGCTCATTAAATTTTGAATTAAAAATGGTTGCTAAACAGAATTGGAATCAACCAGGACCTAACTGTGTTTGTTGTGGTGATTATGGACATACTGCTTGGCAGTGTGTCTATAACCAGCAACAACAAGATGTTTACACTGATGAAAATGAACAATGTGAGTTTATTCCTATCACCCTAGCTAAAATTGAATTAATTGATTCCAAACTAGATGCTAGGGTGGAACAAATTAATAATTGGTTAACTCAAACCCATGAGATTCAACTTAGAGATTCTCAAGAGTGAGATCAAAGAATGAAAAGAATAGAAACCATGCTCTTGGAATTGCAACAAAGGGTTAAAGAACAAGAAGTATTTGAAGAAAATGAAAAAGAAAATGTTTACAAAAGATTTGAAAATCAAGTGGAAGACGAAAGTGATAATGAAACTGGACAAGAACCCATTCACTTTGAAAAATATGACTCTGTTGAACTAAATCTGGAAATAACCAACTCTCTAAATAAAGAACACATCATTGAAAATCCAATGAAGAACTTTAATGGAATCGAGTTGGACAATTTTGAAGATGAATTGAAATAGATTGAAAAAGATAGCCCAGTTCTTTTCATAATTCCTACACTTGAGAAAAATCACTGTTTTAGAAGCTTTGAGAATGAAGTCACTCGGGTTGAAGATATACTTGAAACTAGAAACTTGAATGTTAAAAACTCTTCACCCAATCTTTCTGAAATTCTGAACATTGAGCCTGAACTTGATATTGGGTACACTTTGGAAGAGAACCTTAAGTTGGAAATCACAGAATTTCAAATCTTTGAACCTAAGTTGAAAACTTCTCTTTCATGTTTTGAAACTCCAAACCCAATAATTTCTGAACTGTTGTTGGTAGATAAGGATGAGGGAATGATTTTTGAAGAAAAACTAACTGATGAGTTTTCATTTCCCTATTCTCATAGTGATCACTTTTATGAAACTTTGAGTACTGAAATAGAAAGTAGTGTTTTCATTCCTAGGGAAAACTGTTTGAATTTGAATAATCTTGAACATGACTTAATTGAAGCTGAATTGAACTTTTCTTCCCCAGAACTAAACCTTCTTGAACACATTACGGACATGGTTTTAGAAAGTGAGCCTTCTGAATTTGAACTTGAAAGAGAGGTTGAACACACATTGGAATTAGGCAGAGTTGATTTGATAGAATTAGTAGATGTTCAATGTGAGTTAACAGATGAGGATCTTTTGGAAGAGATTTATAACATTGTTAGAGATGAACCACTTAGTGATAAAATAAATTCTCTTTATTGTTTTTCACTTACATCCTCATCTGTGAAGGGTGCAAAAGATCATCATGATACTGATAGTAGTCTAGAGGGAGACTTAGAATTGAGTTCCAATGCTCATGATTCTGTTCAGAACTTTATTGAATCCCCTTTTGAACCTACTATTCAGTATTCACCCTCAAGCACCCTTGTATTTGAACCTGTGAGTGTTGAAGTTGAGAGAGAAAGCCATGAAAATAATGTCATACCCTTTGAAGCACCTAGTACTATGTTGTCCCTTCATGTGAACTCAAATCTTGATAACTCTGAAACAATTCTGAAAGTGGACAGCATTATTACCCATTACTGTTAAAGGGTGCTACTTAGGGATTATTTTAGGCTATGACAATTTAGTTATTGTTGTATTGAGTCTTAAAGCCCACAATTTTCACTATTCTGTTAAAAACAAATGGTTCAAACACATGTGGTGGTTCCTATTAAGGAAACCACATCCACCTAGTGACTACGGTTAGTTGCTTGGTGAGTCTGGCTGGGGACTTTAAACCTAGCGCTGCATGGGAGGCAACCCATGGTCTTGTCTTGTTAATAAATAAAAAATTGTAATTAAATAATGTCTAACTGAAGACTTAAAATTCAGTTCTTCATGGGATTCAACCCATGTTCTTTCTTTTGTGGTTACTTTTATTTCTGTTCTCGTTTTAGTGTTTAATAAAGTGCTGCTTTGATTGACTTCCTTATGCTCTCTTTCTCTGCTAGATCTTTGTTTCTGTCTTACATACTCTGTGTCTTTACGATGCTGCTGCTGTCATTTAAGGAGTGAAATTCTCATGCTAAGGAGTAATGGAAAAATTAGTCAGGGAAGTATCTCACTATTATTGCTGCATTTCATTTTTCTGATGCTTAATGCTCAAATAAAATTCTGCTACTTGTCACTGTGATGTGCATTAATTCTGCATGAGCTTCCATGCTTTAAAAAATTGAATTTCACTATTGTGATAAAACGTTTTCACTGCATGAAACTAAGTGTGGGGGAAGTACATGCTGCTGGTCATTTGAATCTTCTTGTTTCGTTGAGGTGTTTAGCATGAACTTTGTCTACTATATTGAACATATTATTGAACTTTTTGTTTAAAATGCTTACACCCAATTTATTGTGCACCCACACATTATATACTTCTTTTGTGCTTTAATGAAAATCTTTGTCACTGGACATAAATGTTAATGCACGTACTTGGATATGAACCTGCTTTTATTTAACTATTGTGGCAAACACTATTTTTGAACTTCATTGAGACCCTTTATACATGTCATATATCTACTAAATTGAAAATCTGTTTTGAACCATAATTGATTAACTGTTCTTCTCCATATTTAGAAGTCAACTTTGGGGACAAAGTTGGGTCTTAAGTGTGGGGGAGGGGGTCAATTCTTGACTGTGCTAAACTGTGTTTAATTGTAATGCTCATCAATTCCCACTGCTTTTAAACTTTTTGTCAA
Source organism: Viscum album (assembly GCA_963277665.1). Classification (NCBI taxonomy): domain Eukaryota; kingdom Viridiplantae; phylum Streptophyta; class Magnoliopsida; order Santalales; family Viscaceae; genus Viscum; species Viscum album. Next base: position 385,457,199 of record OY728167.1, on the reverse strand, counting down.
AAAATGGTCAAAATTTTTCAAAAAAGTTCTTCACAATTTTAGGCTTTACACTGCACTCAAATGAGTCTTGCCTTAGGATGGTGCTTGATTGTAAGTTGAGTCTAGCGTTGAGTCTGAAATGAGTGTTAGTGGATGATTGCTGAGTGGAACTGTTTAGTGGTTTAATGAATTTTGTTTAGGAACTCGTTTTGAGAGTGATATGGGAAACCTTTTAGTGGATTTAAGATCATAATATTAGGTACTGGAAGTTTGACTTTTATCTGAGGAGCCTTTTTATTCTTTTAATTTATAAAAATGATCACTTATATTGAGTCAATGTAAATGGTTTTTATATAAATCTTTTGTAACTGGAGTAATACTGGGCATCTGGGATCCCACGGTGAATCTCTGAGACCATAGATGCTGGGTGCGTTTCTATTTACTATAAGCCCTCTGTACACTCTTAATAAGTGCATTGCACAGTGCTTGGCACAAATTACATGGCTTGGGAAAAATAAATAAAGTATCTAGGGTCAAAAATGAATTCATTAAGGTGAGGGGAATGATGAACTCCAGATGAAGAAGGGGACAACTGGTTTATATGGGAGTCATTTGGGCTGACTCAATAAAGTGATTTCAAAAAAATATATATATATATTTTTTTATGTATTTTCTGGTACCAAGGTGATGAGTCAAAGTACAAAGTTCCTTTTGTTAAGATTTTAATTCCACATTTCATTTTACCTTTTATCACTCTTGAATTTAGAAATTGAGCTTGAATTGAAGTAAGTCACTAGGCAGAGTCATATATGAAGCAGGACACCTTCATTTATGGATGATTCATGGTTTACTTGATTTACCATTGAGTAGTTGTTCTAGGAAAGACATTATTTGAGGCTACGTTTTCAATAGCCTAAGCACACTTTTTGAGTCCTCTGTTGAAACTTCTCTAAACATTGCTGATTTGTATAATTCACACTTTTTCAAAGAGAATAAAACATGGGATTGTTTGAGGACAAACAATGTTTAAGTGTGGGGGAATTTGATGTGGCCTTATTTTTACTCAGTTTGCCACATCTTTCTATCACATTTTATACAATTTATTTAATTAATTTAACACTTTTTAATAAATAAATGCACGTTTGTATTTTTAGAAATAAATTTGTCAATTATTCATTTTTTATAACATTATATGTAATTTTGGACCTTAAAATAATTAATTTATTCTTTATGTGTTTTTTTTAATATAACTAATTTTCAATTTGTTTAGTTAAATCCTTATTTGTTTATTTTATTTAACTTATCATTTTTATTAATCATTGAGTTTTCTAATTAATTCACTTTTAATTTTTAAAGTTATATACAACTTAGCTCAGCTTGCCAGACTATCGGTAGCTTAGCTACCGAAAGCAGGTTACCGGTACACCCTATCGGTGAATCTGCCTCTATCGGTGACCCTTGTCACCGATACTCACTTCTATCAGTAAGCGCTTTAATTTTATAAGCAACGGTGAGTATTTAGTTAGTTTAAATTAGTTCTGTTTGCTTTCTTTTTAATAAGTTATTTTTATTTTAAATATTTATATAATCGTTATAATTCTATCTAATTAACTTAGACTTTGTTTTTATAATTAGTCTTTTATCTTAGTTACATTAGAATAGGGTTGAAAAGTTATTTTATGTGTTTTGTCATCCTGCAAATTAGTTAAGTAAATAATTAGTGTTTTATGTTAAATTAAGTTGTCCGCCCTTAATTTTATGTGTCAAATAATTAATTAATTAATTAATTAAGAGTTTGAAAACATTAATTATATTATTTTGTATATGCAGATTGGGTTTTAATTCATTTTTATTTTGTTTTAGTCTATCGGTAAGGTAGACGAGCACTTGCGGTCACCGAGGCTTTTTATTTCTATTTGTTTCTATCCTTTAATTAATTTATATAGTTAATTTAATTTTAGTCTTTTATTAGTTTAGTTTAAAATTTTATTTTGTGTACAATTTTAGTGTTTCTAATTAATTATTTTAATGGGTTTAAGGTTGAATAATAATTTTGTTATGAATTAATGGTATTTATCATTACATTAATTAATTATTTCAAGTCTTTTCATTTAATTTATTTTAGTTTTAAATCTATTTTATTTCAGCAATCTATTATTTTATGTACTTATAGTGGACTTTTATTTATTTATTTATTTTTTTTTCTCTATCGGTAGCTTCAGCTACCGATGCCCTTCCTCACCGATACGGGCTTTTAAATTTTTCTCACCGATAGCCTTTTGTTTTTTTTCCCTTAACCTCACTGATACTCCTCACCAATATCATTTCTTCACTGATAACTTTCACCTACCGATGCATCTCCTCATCTTCACAGCTACCGATAGCTGTCGCCATGCCAATCACGATTACCAGGATCCCAGCCATGCAGTTTTTGAAGATTGCAACCGGAGTCCGCTGCCGTCGCGCTGAATCTGGTGTGCGAACCAGTCTGAGGAGGGGACACCGCTGCTGCCCGCTGCTTGCAGGAGGCCTCCGCGTCGCACTAGAACCACTGAGGGCCGGAATTCCACATCGCCCGTGCTAATGGAGGCAGTCGTGCCGCTGTTGTGAAGAGTCTGTTATGCTGCTACGAAGAACCCGAGCCGTTGCCTGTCCGTCGATCTTGAGCAGAGGAGTCTGCCGCGCTATGCTGCTAGAGCAAGGGTGTCGCGCCGCGCTGCTGTGTGAAGGGGAGGTACAGGGAGGTCCGCCGTCAAGCCGCTTCCGTGCTGCTAGTTGCAGATGAGGTCCGCAGGGTTTCCACAAGTCCGCTGCAGCTGGAGTGAAGTTGAGACACCGCGCCGCACTGGATTTGAGGAGGTTCTGCCCGCCTCTCGAGCTGAAGCCACACCGCAACACCTGCTACAAGAGGAGGGAAAGCCGAGGACTGTTGCGCCGTGCCAGAGTCGTGTCTTCGGCTATGGAGCCGCCGCCGATGCTGGTGGAGAAGAAGAGGAAACCCCCCCTCCCTTGCTGCGCCAATTTGGGGGAGGAAGGGAAGTAAATTAAAAAAAAATAAGGACAAAAAGTATACAAAATATAATAATAAAATTAAGTCAAAAGACAAAAAAAGAAAAGAGAAAAGCAAAAGTTAAAGTAAAGTAAACTTTAAATAAAGTTTACTTTACATAAAAGTTAATTTTACAAAGTCAAATTAATATAGAATAAAATTAATAAAATTAATAAACATAAACAATTATAATATTAAAAACTTGATAAATTATAAATTTAATTATAAAAATAACTTAATAATAAGTTTTAATAATTAATTAATTTATTACTAATATTATAAATTATTTAATTAATAGTAATTATAAATAATTTATAAAACATACTTTTTAATTTAAAAACTTAAGTAATAATTTTAATTACTCAATTAAAATTAACTATTTAATTAATTAATATAACAATTTAATTTCATTAATTGTAATAATTAAATTAATAAAACAATATTAAATTATTAATTTATTAATTTATTTATTTATGTTCTTATTATTTGATAACTTAGTTTAAAAAATGAATAAAATTTATAACTTACTAATTATTTTATTAACTTAATTAAATCAATAACTTTTTAATAATTTATGTAATAACATAGTAATATTAAATTGGTAGTTTTATAAATAATATAAAAGTAGATAATATTTATCATTTAAGATATTTATTATTTAACTCTAAATATGTATTATAATAGTAAACATAAAATAATTACTATAACTTTTTAATTGCTTTTGTTAAGTTTTAATTATTTCATTTTGTATTTATCGTATGCAGGTTCATTACAAAGTCGAAAGTACATCCATGTTCATCCAACTAACTCATCCGGAGTTAGTTAGGAGGGAAAAGCTCACGTGACGTGCTTGTCGCGAAAAAACGCATATTTTGCGGTGCGTGAGTAAAGAACTCTGGAAGTCGGTGGAAGTAGTGGCGGTGACATGCAGCAGATGACAGATTGTATTTTAAGCAGAGCAAGCAGCAAAATTGGAAAAAGGAGACTCTCATTCAACATTCCATGACAACACCAATTCGAGAGCGGAGACTCCCGGGAGCAGCACTGGAAATGAGCAGGAGACCAAGGAGCCCGAGTTCAGAGCATTACTTGGGGAGTACATCTTTCCTCTGTCCTTATTATTTGTACTCTGTTCTTGGTTGTTTTACACTTCTTGAATCAATATGATCATAGATTGAACTTTCTAAACTAGGGAGTTTTAAAACCTTCTGGTTATGATTTTTAAATCTTCATATGCCTATCTTTTTACGAAATTAGAATCAGTTGGCGAGATTGATTCTTTTTCTAATCATTGATCATTCACACTTCAATATTTTCAATTTCATTATTCAATTTCAACTGGCGAGGTTGTTTTTGAATGCTTTTTTCGGAACTTTAATGTCATTAACATTGGAGATTTATGGTGAGTTTATTTCCAAAAGTTACCTTTTAAAACTACTTTGCAGTTTGGTTGAGTTTTGGTGTGGCGAACTCCAAGACTTAGTCATCTGCCTGTTGAGTTTCCTGGCGAGGGAAATTCTTCAGATTTTCCTGAAGTGTGATTCGATTGTGAGCTATGGGGATAACATCCATTCGAACCAATAGTTTAGATTTCCTTTGAGTACTTAGATGATCTCGCTTCTTTGTCTTGCTGCTTTATACTAGTATATTGTATTACTCTTAGTTTAACAGTACTTAGTATAGCTTTAGTTTCTTTGTTAGAAAATCTAGTTTCCTCATCCTATTTCTATATAATTAGTAAAATAAAAAAATATAAAAAGTAAAAAGATGCATCCCTCACTACTGACAACAGTGAGGTTTTAGTTTTAAAACCTTAGAATTTTCATCTGCCTTCTCTGTGGTTCGACCCTGCACCACTGTGCTAGAGTAGGAGTAATAAATGTAATTTTGAGGGCCGTGACGACCTCCGGCCCCTTCACATGCTTGGATAGTTGATCCCCATGTATGCATTTTTTAATCTTGTACCTTTATATTTTTTTAGAAAAAAAATATTTTATACATTCTCTCAGTTTATAGTTTTCCTTTTTTCTTTTTCTTCTTGGCTTTTCATAATATAAATGCATGGGGTGTCTGGGGGGGTTCCTGGGGGTGTCTAGGGGGGAGGGGTGTCTAGGGGGGTCTAGTGGGGGTGTCTACGAGGGTGTCCAGGGGTGTCTACAGGGGTCCAGTTGGGGGGGGGGGGGGGAGGGTCCAGGGTGTCCAGTGGGGGTCAAGGAAGAGTCTAGTGGGGGGTCCAAGGGGTGACTAGGGGGTGTCCAGGGGGGTCCAGGGGGGTGTCCAGGGGGGTCCAGGTGGGGTGTCCTAGGGGTGTCCAAGGGGGGGATCCAGGGGGTCCAGTGGGTGTGTCAGAGGGGGTCTGGGGGGGGGGGGGTTTCCGAGGGGGGTGTCCAAAGGGGTGTAAAGGGGGGTGTCCAGGGTGGGGTGTCCAAGTGGTGTGGGGGGGGGGTGTCCAGTAGGGGGTGTCCTGGTGGTGTCTTGGGGGGTGTGCAAGGGGGTTCTATCTAGGGGGTGTGAAATGGGGTTCTGTCTAGGGGTATAGTGGGGGTGTGCAAGGGGGAGGGGATGTTGGGGGGGGGGGTCTGTCCAGGGGTAAGGGAGAGGTTGTATGGGGTGTCTAGGTGGAGAGTGGGGGGTGTGAAAGGGGGAGGGGGTGTGGTGGGGGGTCTGTTGAGGGGGAAAGGGATGGGATTCATTGGGTGTCCAGGGGGAGAGTGGGGGTGTGCAAAGGGGTAGGGGGTTGTGGTTTCAGTTTGAATTCTAGTTCGAAATAGCAAGTTGAAACCAAGGTGGGAAACTGTTGTTTCTAGGAAAACCATATGTACCTACGGTTTGAAAAACCATGGGTATATATGCTGCTGTGAAATTATCTATACCCACGGTTTATTGAACCATGGGTATGTGTGCTATGAAGAAACCTTTCTATAACCAAAATTTACTTAATCATGGGTATATAATTTCTACTCTATAAATGTATACCTACATTTCTGTAAACCGTAGGTATATATTTATACACATGGTTTACCATAACCATGGGTATGATGAAATTTCAGTGGGCTATACCCACGGTTTCTACAAAACCGTGGGTATAGGGAAATCTCGATGCCTCGGGTGCCCATGTTTTATCAAACCATTGGTATAGCATATACCCATAGTTTGATGGTCTATACCCACAGTTTGAAACCGTGGTAATAGGGAAATTTTACAATAGTATAGAAACTACAGTGGCTATGTTCGCACTAATGTTTTGGCAGCATTAACTCATCAGATAATGCTTCTTGGTCTTCACAGATCAAAAATGATTGAGGTACATCTTCTCGTAGTGAGACCTGAACTTGCATAAGCGGAGGTGGATGGATTTTCTTCAGAACTACGACTTCAATATCTCCTGCACATTAGTAAAGGGGAATGTTGTGGATGATTCTTGATCATGAAGTTGTAAAAAGATGTGGTTTGGGAGTCAGCAGATGCTTGGAAGGAAATGGAGGAGTGGGATACTTTACATCTGGGCACGAGAGTAGAGGATGGTAAAGGCTGTCTTTTTCAGATGAAAGTGCAGTCTTCCTTGGTATGACAGGTGGAGGAGTCTTAGTGGGGTGACATAGAGGCTAAAGTGATTCATGATCATGTTAGCCAAGGTGATGCTTCAGAAGGATGGTCGGAGGATGGTCAGAATCAGATTCTTTTATGTGGGAAGTTGTTTTTCCCAGAGATGATGCATGAGGGAGTTCTCTGTGAGTTCCATATCTCATCCCTGGAGGTACACCCTGAAGTTTACAAGATGTATCGGGGCTTGAGAGGTCAGTTTTGTTGGCTCTATGTGAAGCGAGATGTGGCGGAGTTTGTGGGAAAGTGTCTCATGTGTCAGTAGGTGAAGTATTAATACCGTGTTCCTGGCAGTCTTTTTCATCCCTTAGACATTCCCGAGTGGAAGTGGGATGATGTATCGATGGATTTCATCATAGGACTACCCAGGGATGAGGGAGGTTATGATTCGATCTAGGAAGTGGTGGAGCGATTGAAGAAATTATATCACTTCTTATCAGTTTAGAATTCGAGCACAGTGGATGCCATAGAATTGAAGTATGTGGGTGAAGATGTGTGGTTTGATGGAGTTCCTCAAATCATCATTTTATATCGGGATACATGTGTTACATCATGAGTCATTAAGGGATTACAAAATCCTTTTTTCACCTAGTTATTCCTTGTAACTTCTTTCCTTCCTCAGCAGGATGAGAAGACAGAGAGGACTATCCAGAAGTTGAAGGATATGCTACGAGTATGTGTTCTAGACTTCAGAGGATCATGGCTATGACACTTGCCTCTGGTATATTTTTCCTACAAAAATTTCTATCACTCTACCATTAGAATGGAAACATTTTAAGTCTTGTATGGAAGACCATTCTTTCACCTGTGTGCTGGACAAAGGTTGGGGAGGCAGGTGTCCTTGGCCTAGAGGTGGTGTAGAGCACGACAGAGAAGTTTCATCTTGTGCGTGAGAGGATGAAGATGGCTCAGGACCAGGATAAGTCATGTTCCTATCATTTGAGGAGACCCTTGGAGTTCAATTTTGGGGACCATGTGTTCTTAAAGGTCTCCCCTCAGTTTGGAAAATGGTGGTTTAACAGAAAGAGTGTGGTTTATCCTAGGTTCATTGGACCCTTATAGGTGTTGGGACGAGTCAGTGAGGTGGAATGCCTGGTGGCGTTACCACCTCCATTGGATAGGATCCACAAATTCTTCCATGCATCTCATCTTTTTTTATATCTACATGATTAATACCACATCCTCGACTAGGGAGAGTTGGATATCGAGGAAGATGTGATGTTCGTAGAGTGACCGGTGAGAATCAAGGATCATAAGGAGAAGGTGCTTCGTGGATGGAACATTCCCTTGGTTCGTGTGTTATGGAGGTATGGTGGCCTTGTGGAGAGTACCTGGGAATAGGAGGAAAAGATTTGTTCCCAGTAATCGGAGCTGTTATGAGTTTTTATCTTGTGTTTTATTTGTGCCTTGATTGTGATGTAATGTTTGACCCTGCTTAGTGTATGATAATTTATTTCCCTATCCTCCATTTTGTCTGAACATTACTAAATAAGGGATGGGGAGAACCTAATCCCTTATCAAGATGAATTAATGTGGATGTGATTAAAACCATGGGGTTGAGTCAGTGCCGCCCAAAGCAGATAGTGTCTTGACATGGAGGAAGGAACCCTCTAATCCATATGTCTGGACGGTGTGACTTTTTATGTTTTTGTGGTTTCATAGAGCTTCTACAGTTGTTCAGGAGATAGATGAGTGAGGTGTTTCTAGATGTCGAGGTTTTCTTCCATCTTTCGAACAAATCAAGGGTGTTTTGTCCCTCAAAGGTATCTTATGTGGTGGTTGTTTAGACCCGTCTCTTTTCTTCATGATTACTCTTGAATTCTTGATGGCTTGAGAGGTATCTGGTGTAATGGATCGAACCCTTTTGTTCCATTAATTCTCCAAATTCTGGTGTTTGGGGTGTCCTGGACACCATCGGTGAGTCAGGAGGGCATTAGTGTCAGCGGCAGGGTGTCGTTGTGGTGTCACATATCAGCATCGCACCCAAATGGTGCCACCATGGGGTTTTGGGTTTCCTTTCCACTTCCCTCCCATAATTTCTATTTTAAGTTTTAAAAACTCTTTTAAAGTGGTTTAAGACCATTTTAAGGCCAGTAAAGGATATATTAAATCCTCTAAAAGTGGGGAGACCCTTGAATTACAAAAATGTGTGGCCTTTTAATCAGTTTCACACCCTTTTCACAATTTCCAGTTACACCCCTATTATGCATTTTTCTCTCAGTTTAAATGTAACCTCTCAACCTCCACCGTGCGATGGTCTATCTAACTATATCCAAGTGAATTATTAAATCTCAATTAATTAAAATGTGTGAAACCGCCTAGCCACATGGTAAAACCACAATCCTCATTTCAAGAACTTCGAGATTTCATATCATGTAACTCTAGGATTGGTCCTTTTATCACCCCGAGATCTTTTTATTCCTTACTCTATTTCATTTTCCCTTGGTGTGCTTGGAGTCCCTCTTCTAGAGATGAGTAATTCATGTGTGAGATCCCTCTTGTTCGGTTCTTCTTGGAGTAACTTGTCGTGCGACCCCAATTCTTGGCACAAGGAGAAAACTTCAATCCTTGGTCATCAAGGTAGGGGGTATTCCTTTGTCTCTATTTACTTTGCATCATGCAGGGTGGGTATGATAATGTTCCCTTGGGGTTTAGATGAAACCAAATTTAACAAAGATGATAAATAGACTTTTAAATAATGAAGGGGTGGGAAATATGATGATGTTGTTGTAGTTTAATTTTGTTTTTTATGTTGTGAATTCCATGGGCTCATGTACACTAATCATCCTAGTCGTTGGTGGTCCTTTCTTGTGCACTAATGAAGCTCTGTTTTCTGGATAATCTTGTGATTGAATGACTGTAACATAGAAACTAATTAATCATGTAAACATGTATGATTAAATAAATTCTAGATGGACAAAAATCCTTGTGTGATCACCCTAGTTAACCAAATAGAAAGAGGTAACTTAATGAATGGTGATAGCTAAATATGAAAACTTCATTTCTCTATTTTGGTGATATGCATGGTTGTCCTGTTTGATATTTGTAGGGGGAGGGGACGTAGAGGGAAATGGAATCTCCTATTGAGAGGTTGTTGGTTTTTGAATCTGAGTATGTGTGGAGCTGTTGGTAAATGTTCTAGACCTGGTAAGTTGGGGCTTGTTTTGGTTCAAGTACTTTGAGGGATCTCATGGGATCCCATTTTGATGTTTTTATTTACAAGATAATCAGGAGTGAATGTTTAAACTTCTGCTTTTATGTTTCCTTTCAATCTTTATTATGGATTATAGTTATGCCTATCAGTTGCCCATTAGTGAAGGAATATTTAAATTGAATCACTTGAACATGATAACGAGAATGGGTACAATGGGGAACTATTTTCTAGAAGTGGGTTGTGCTTTGATTTTGGATGTTGTGTACTTTTTCATGTAGGGGTATTATCAAGAGTGGTTGTGTTCAATCTAGTTATTGGTTTTAGGACCCTTAGGTTGGGATGAGTGCTTGATTAGCTATATGTATAAAATATAGTTCTTGTGTTTCTTATACGCACCCCACCTATGTTGATTACTTCATGCCGAACACCACAATTTCATGGGGGAGGGTGCTTTTTCCAACATTCCTATGAGTAGCATGTTATTAGATCATTTCCGATCCCTCTTCTAGGTAGCCCAAGACACTTCGGGCTGGATGTGATGGCCTAAGGTTCATTATAGTCCAAGACACATCGAGAAGGTTGTGTTGTGGTGGGTTGGCCCAGGTGTGTACAGGCAGGTTTGTTTCCCAAGTGTCTTTGGGATGACGCCCAGGTGTCTATGGGAAGGAAGTGTGGTTGTGGTGGCCCATGTGTTTGCGGGTATCAAGTGTGGTTGTGGTGGCCCAGGTTTCTGCGGGAGGGATGTGTGGTTGTGGTGACCCAGGTGTTTGCGGGCATGATTAATGTGTGGTTGGGATGGCCCATATGGTTGTTGTTGGGGGCAGTAGTGGGACGGCATTGGGATTTGTGGGGGAGGTATGATGAGTAGGATGTTCAAAATAACCAATGGGAAAGCGGTGTGAGGTACACAAATATCGATGTGCTATTACTATTATTTTACCTAAGTTGCATTATTTGGGGAGGGTTCATTGGTGAGGCTCGATTGATAGTTTTCCTTGCTTGGTGTTTTGGTTAGCTCTATTTCTCACAGGGAATTAAAATGTCTCCCCACTTGTGCATAATAGATTTTTTTCCCTACTAAGTATATTTTCATAATCATCCTACGCATATAAACCTAAATTCAGGTTTCCAGGAGGACTTTGAGGATCATGCCAGACCTTACTTGCCCGGGTGTTGGGATAGTTGGTGTTGTTGTTTTTCTTTCTTTTGGTACTTTCTTTCATAGTTTTCTTGTACTTTGTATCACTTTATATTGAACATGCATGGGGAAAAGGTTTTTGGTTTTAATTTTACTTTCTATATTTGAAGTTTTTTTGGATTTATTGTCTTATCTTTGATCTTGTTCTATAAAAATGGTAATACCTTAGATATTATGTGAGATTTTATACCATTGGTTCTAGTTTCCACTTTAGGGATTATTGAAGGTGGGACTTGGGGGTCATTATCTATCCTTTGACTTGAAGAAGGAAGGGTCTGGCAGTTTTTTCTTCCTTCCCTCATCTTGGAGAAGGTGGGTCGTGACATATAAAAAGACCAAATCCTCTCCCCTAAAGACTCTCTCAAGGAATATCACTTCAAGAGGTAAATTCCTCTTTTCATTTCTTTTATTTCAAGTTCATTTCTTTTAATTTTCTTTCCTAACCCCATTTCATCCAAATGTTGTGATGAATCTAGTACCTTACATGTAATAAAATGTTTTTGTGATAATGGAATAATTATTTATCATCTCTCATTTCCCCTTATTTTATACTAGAAATTAAAACAACATCTGAGATACGTGAATTTATCACATTCAAGGATGGTGAGTTTTCAATTTCTCTTACCATCTTCAATTCTGGTCATGAAACCATATTTTATTGTCAAACCAGACTATAATATATGTATTATAACTTATTTAAGGTTCTGGAATCCTTTTTTTGCACATGATATTAATTTATAAATCAAAATGAGTTCTTTGTGATAAAAAACCCACCAATTAACCCAAACAATTATCATTTAAGTTTTATATAATGATTGATATTCACTACCAATAACCAAAAAAAATTTATATCCATGTAATATTTTGGTTTTTCACTAATAACATATAACTTCTATTCTGGAAAACCATTCTCATTCTACATGTTTATCCATACATAAATATAAGTAAACTCGTCATGAAAACCAAGGAAGAAAACACTTCCAAACAATGAAATTGAATCTCTTAACCCATGAAAAGGCCATTAATGAACCTAAAAATGTTATAAAAAATAAATTACATGTAGGGGAGGTTATTGATTTATTAATTTACATACTTAAATTTTATTATTCAGGTCATTAAGATCATGTGATGAACACCTTTGAACTTAAGGTAAGGGTTTTCCACCCAAACCTCCATTTTTCATTTGGGTTACTTTTATTATCTACTTACCTCAATTAAATTATTATTCATTAATTTTTACACCTCATAAATTATTTTTTAATTTTCTATATACGTGTACTAACCATAATCCTACCTTAATTTATGGGTAATTATATGTTTTAAAAGTATCTTTCAAAAATTATTCCCAAAATACAAACTCAACTCAAGGGAATTTCTCAAATTCTAACCTATTTTAAAGGAAACTCTATAATCTGTTTTTAGAAACCATTATATTTATAAAATAACTCATTTTATTATGAAAATAATAAATTACTTCATTTATAGTTTTATAAAAACACTTTTCCAAAATAAGTCTTCTTTTAAAAGTAAAAGAGTATATATCTCAAGAATTACTCGATGATTTTATTAGAGTATCTTCATCTGTTTCAACACTCCTATAGATTATTATGTATTATGGTGATTAATATTTATGATATTATCTACCATATTTAATTTAATGGTTTATGGTTAGTCTGAATGTGGATTTGATTTATTAAAACCATTCACCAATTTACTCTGAATGGTTAGTGTTTATGCTTAATGTTTGGGGAAAGTTATTTATGTTTCATATGTTAGTTTTAATATTAATGTATATGTTGTTTATGTTCATCCCCATTCATATGAGAAATTAATTGGGGTTATTATGTGATGGGTGGGTCCCACTATAGTCTCTTGAGGCATCATAATGTCTCATGAGACAAATAGATATGGACTTCGCTAAGGCCTTGCCCATTTTTTGATATGGTTTTGGCTGAGGCCTTAATCATTTTTAGATGTCTTGGCAGAGTCCTTGGTGGTATGATTTAGAATGTTTCCCATATGCATTTACCTCTTTATTAAGCTATATATTCATAGTTCATGAGGTTATTTGACTATCAGAATACTCATGATTATGTTTTACTATGTAAATATTTACTCAACTTATATTTCTACATTATTATTTTCAAGTTTATTTTTTAAAGGCATGTGATTTCAATTATTCACCATGCCTAATTTACATGTTATCTTTCGCTATAATGTTTACCCTTACTAATCATCTGAGCTCACCCCTTCTTATGTTACAATTTTCCCAGGACATGAATAGGTATATTATGTTTGGATTTCAGGGATAATATTAGAATGGTGGATGTTCCCAATGGAAATTATATGTTATTTTCATTTCATGTTTTAGCGTTGAACATGTATGTATATGGATTTCCAAATCAAGTAAACTATTTGTTCCTTCAGGATATGACTTTCTTGTAATCATGCCAATGTAATGTAATAATGCACCATCTCTGGGAAATTGGGGTTGGGTATTTACAATTGGTATCAAAGGGAGTCTCAGTAGAATACTTAGAAACTAGATTTAGAAAATTTAGATTAGGGAACAAAACCCTTAGATAATATTTAGGGATAAAGATACAATAACATCCTGGAATTTTGGTAAAGAATAGATTATGTGGATTTTTCTTGTAAATACATCCCTTTTTGGATACTATAAGTGGACATGGTTCTGGCATAGATGTACCTAGGAGTGAAAACTCTAACAATGAGTTTCAAGATTGAATTGAGGTATCTTGGTACATGAAAAATAGCCTTACTATTCACCTAGTTTAACACTCTTGAGGGATATTCTTAGGATAATTTTCATTTTTTTTAAAATACATTAAGAAGGATTTAAATGTATATTTTTCCTCAAATAAACCATGTTTATGATTATAGGATTATCCAGGCATAGGATTTCAATTTATGTTAATTATTTTTCTATGTTGAGATAGTACATTAGGATTCATAACCTAATCTAGTGTATTCCATTATTTAGAAATGGAACCTAGTGGAATGAATGGAAACTGCATGAACATGAGTATCCAATGTAGGGATTTCCCTCCTATGAAAGATAATTTTGTTGGCTATGAAGCTGTGACTAGTAAAGAGAAACTTATAACTATACTGGGACAACATACTCAAGTTATAAACAATAACCTTTCCCAAATAGAGCATCCGGATCTACAACGTAGAGGAGCTATGTTAGATCGCATTATGTGACAACAGTCTCCATAATTTCATGGGACTACAAACCCATTCGTAGCAGAGTAGTAGATAAGTTACTTAGAGAAAATATTTCTCGCTTTGGGTAGTAACGAAAGAGAGAGGGTTGTCATGCCATTTTATCATATGTTGGGAGATGCTGATCAATGGTGGTCACTAATTAAAAACACAAAGGAGGAGGATGAAATATAAAACATGGAATGGTGTGAATTTAAAGAATTTTTTATAGAGAAATACTTCCCTTGTGAACATTGAGAGGATATAGAAAAACATTTTCTGAATTTGATTCAAAAGGAAGATGATAATGCTGAAAAGTATGAAGCTAACTTCACGAGGTTAGCAGGGAATGTTGTGTACTATATACATAATCCAATGAGAATGATTGATCGATTCTTTGATGGCCTAAATCCATTCCACCAATGGGTACTAATCTACTAAACATTCTCATCATACGAAGACACAGTCTAATGTTCTTTCAAGACATAAAAGGAGTTCTATAAGTCTTATGAATTTAAAGTAAAGAAAGAGAATAAGAGGGATATTTAAAACTATGGAAAAGGAAATAAGGAAATAGGGAAGAAGGGAAGAGTTGAATTTCCACCCTATGATAATTGTTGAAGGAAACACCCGGGTTCCTGCTTAAAAAGAAAAGGGGTGTGCTACAAGTGTAGGAATAAATTCCATCATGTTGGTGAACGTAAGGGAAAGAAAGAAGCTATTAATGTTCAATGCTATGATTGTATGGAAATGGGGAACTATGCTAACTATTTTCCAAAGTTTCAAGGAAAATTGCCTCAGAAATGGAAAAATGAGTAGGGACATGCTTATGCAATCACAACTGCTGATATTAATGTTTCTAATGATGTGGTGGTCGGAACATTAATCATTTCCTCAAACATATCCATTTTTTTTATTCTGTATCATCGCATTCTTTTATATCTTTCCATTTTTCCAAGAAAATAAGACATAAAAAATTTGATTTAATAAAGTAATTTTTAGTAAAAACTCTTAGGACGTGTGTCATTGTAACAAAGATGTGTCTATTAGTCCACCTCATGACACATAAGCATGCTTTAGTTTCTAACCTTATCATCATACCCATGATTGACTTTGATATAATCCTTGGTATGATTTGGAAATCACGTTATGATGCGAATATCTATTACAAGAAGAGGGAAGTTACAATTTATGAGAATGGTGTTGAATACCTTATCTTTAGAGAAGAAACCTTGACAACTGATCTTATCTATATCTACCCCCAGTAGCTCTACTGAATTCAATTATTGGGGAGAAAGGGAATGAAATATATATGGGTGATTAAAGAAATGTTCAAATAGTGGATGTAACTATTGTGCCAGAATATGTTGATGTGTTCCCAAAGGATTTACCTAGACATCCTCAAGAGTGGGAAATTGAGTTTTCCATTGATTTAATTCTTGGTTTAAGGCCTATATCAAATAATCCTTATAGAATGGCAATTGTGGAATTAGTAGAACTAAAGAAACAACTAGAAGAATTTAGTGATAAATGATTAATTCTCCCTAGAATATCTCAATGGGAAACCCATGTTCTCTTTGTTAAGAAGAAAGATGGATCTATGAGGTTGTTCATTGACTATAGAGAGATCAATTCTATAACAAAAAAGAACAAGTATCCCCTACTTTGCATTAATGATTTATTTGATCAACTTCATGGAGACCAATATTTTTTGAATATTGATCTTTGATCTGGATATAATAAGTTGCAAGTAAGGAAGGAAGATATTCCAAAGATAGCATTTCGAACCAGTGTGGGCATTTCAAGTTTATAGTAATGCCTTTTGGACTAACTAATGCACCCTTTGTCTTAATGGATATAATGAATAGGGTTTTCAATGAATATATTGATGAATTTTTTGTGGTATTTATTAATGATAACTTGGTATACTCCAAAAGCTAAGAAGGTCATGAAAATAACTTGTTCAATATTTTTAAGACTCTTAGAAGAAATGAATTATATGGTAAGTTTAGAAAGTGTGAATTTTGGGTTCAATCAGTTTACTGTCTTTGCCACATTGTCTCTAAGGATGGAATATATGTTGATCTTGAAAAGATGAAGGTTGTTCAAGAATAAAAAACTCTAATGAATATTAATAAGGTACATAGTTTTGTTGGTTTATCCAATTATTAACAGAATTTCATTTAGAACCTTTCCCATTTACCCAATTACCAGGATTACACGTAAAGAGGTTAAGTTTGTATGGACAAAAGAATGTGAGGAATGTTTCAAAGAATTGAAGAGGAGATTAGTGAATGATCCAATCCTAACTCTACCATTGGAGAATGATTGGTTTGTGGTCTACAGTGATGCATCAATGAAAGGGTATGGTTGTTTCCTTACGCAGAATGATAGAGTTATTTCCTATGCATCAAGGCAGTTAAAAATTTATGAACAAAACTATCCTACTCATGATCTTGAGTTTGCTGCAGTGATATTTTCTCTAAAAATATGGATAAAATATCTCTATGGTGACAAATGTGAGATATATACGGATCACAAGAGTCTGATGTATATCTTCTCATAGAAATAACTCATGATGAGGCAAAGGGGATGGCTCAAACTAATCAAGGATTATGATTGTTCCATACACTAAAACCCAGGAAAGGAAAATAAGGTAACTGATGCATTGATCAGAAAGGATCATAGAGATTTAAAAAAAATGAGGATTGAAAGGGATCCTATATTCATGGATATAATAAGGATGGATGTGGGAATTATCAAATAATGTGAAACATCATTACTTTTTCAATAGTTTTCCCAACCATATTTACTAGAAAGTATTAAAAGATCTCATTATAATGATGATAACCTTAAAAAGAAAATTAATGTTGTGAAATATGGGAAGATGGATAACTTCATATGTGAAGATGGAATTATGAAATTTGGGAAGAGGCTATGTATTCCCTCTATACTAGAGATGAAAATGAAGTTATTGAATGATGCTCGTTGATCTAATATCTCAATACCCCTTGGTATAACTAAAATGTGTAGATATTTGAAGGAACTTTTCTGGTGGGAATTTATGAACCAAGAAATTGCTGATTATGTATCAAGATGTTTAGTCTATCAATAAGTGAAGGATGAACATCAATATCCTAGAGGATTCATGCAACCTCTTTCTATTACTACATGGAAATAGGATGACATCACCATGTATATTGTCACTGGATTACCCAAAACTCCAATAAAGAATGATGTAACATGTGCAATTGTTGATCAACTTACAAAATATTTACATTTCATCGCTATAAGGGTGGATTTTCCCCTATAGAGGCTTGAAAGACTCTATATAAATGATGTTGTAAGACTTCATGGAGAATATATTTCAATAGTGTCTGATTGTGATTCTCTATTTACATCAAAAATCTAGAAAGGACTTCCTAAATGTTTGGATATTGAGCTTCATTTGAGTACTGCTTATCATACTCAAACTAATGGGAAATCAGAAAGGACGATCCAAACTTTAGAAGACATGTTGAGATCATTCTCACTCGACTTTTAAGGAATGTGGGATCAGTATTTACCCCTGGTGGAGTTTTCCTACAATGATAGTTTCCATTCCAATATTCAAATGGCACCATATGAAGCATTGTTTAGAAATAGCTGTCGTACAACAACATTTTGGGATAAAGTTGGTGAAAGGAAGTTAGTTGGCCCAGAGCTTGTGGAGGAAACAACAGTGAAGGTAAAGACTATTCCAGGCTATATTATAGCATCTCAAAGTAGACAAAAAATCTACGCTGATAATAAAAGGAAGTATTTTGAATTTCAAGTGGGAGATCAATTCTTCTTAAAATTATCTCCATGGTAGGGTATTATAAAATTTAGGAAAAAATGGAAATCAAGCCCTAGGTACATAGGACCTTTTGAAATTATGGGGAGAATTCGAGCTATTTCATGTTGTTTGGATATGACACCTAGCCTGTCTAATGTACACAATTTTTCTATGTCTCATTGCTAAGAAGGAACATGTGAGACCCAACACATGTCCTCACATATGAAGATATAGAATTGGAACTTGACCTGTCTTATTGTGAAGATCCTATCCATATTATAGAAACTAAAGAATAGGTGTTGAGGAATCAGATGACTCTATTGGTAAACATAGTTTGGAAAATTCATAAAATCTAAGAGGAAACATTGGAGCTTGAGGATCTTATGATAAAGAACTACCCAAATCTTTTTGCGAGGTAACATTCTTGTAATTTTGAGGTTGAATTTTTTTAAGGAGGGGAATATGTAACAACGCAACAATTTATAAATAAGTTCATAAAACATAGAATCTAAAAAAACACCACTTTTTTATAACCTATCTAGTAAACCTAATTTTTCCACCACTATAATTTGAATTTCGAAAAACTAACATACACAGCTGTGTTCAGTAAAATATTTAGAGTCTGATAAGACAAACATAATTTTTTGGGAATAGTAACATTCCCTTATGAATAGTAATATGAATATTAATATGACCCTTATGAATAGTAAATCATATTATTATTTTATTTTCTTAAGGTTATAAGATAATTATATCTTGATTAATTTTTCAAAGTGATATAAAACGAATTATTGTTTTAAAATTATTATTTTTGTAATATATTATGATTATATTTAAATATTAAATTAATATTATTTTGGAAATTATTTTCAAAAAATGGAGTTCATTTTTTAATTGTACATTTCAAAAAATGGTTAGGGTGAATTTTTTGTATTTTTCTAAAATACTCAAATTTTTTATGAATAGTAAAATACGGTAATTTACAGTATGTATATATTATCAACTAAATTCACTATTCCTAGAATCATGGATGATTTGAGTACACTTTGTTAGAAATAACATGAACTTAATATAATTATGGGTCCCATTAATCAACACTATTGGTTGTGTTGAGGGAAATAATAAAATAATGAATAAGATATTCACAAATCACCCCTCTCTTCCACTATACCCCCCCCCCCTCAATCCCTCTTCTCTTCACTCCTCTAAAGCATTGTGCATTGTATAAATTATACAAAAATATCCTCTCAATATTCTCCCCCACTTCCATCAGCCTTTGTTCTCATAAAAAGACCAAAACCTCTCCCCTAATGTGGCTCTCAAGGAAGATTACTTCAAGAGGTAAGTTCCTCTTTTTATTTATTTCATTTCAAGTTCCTTTCTTTTCTTTTTCTTCCCTCGCATAATTTCATCCAAATGTTGTTATGAATCTAGTACCTTAAATTTAATGTAATGTTATTGTGATAAATTAATAATTCTTCATCATCTCTCATTTCCCCTTCTTTTATACAAGAAATGAAAACATCATCTGAGATGTGTTAATTTATCACATTCAAGGACGAAAAGTTTTCAATTTCTATTGCCATATTCAGTTCTAGTAATTAAACCATTTATATGGTTGATACAGACTATAATATATTTATTATAACTTATGTAAGGTTCTTGAATCCTTTTTTACATATGATATTAATTTATAAATCAAAATGAGTTCGTTGTGATCAAAAAACCACTAATTAACCCAAACAATTATCATTAAGTTTTATATAATGATTCATCTTCAATCCCAATAACCAAAATAATTTGTATAACATTTTAATCTTCTGGTTTTTCTCTAATAACATACAACTTTTATTCTGGACAACCATTCTCATTCAACATGTTTATCCGTACATAAATATAAGTAAACTGATCATGAAAACCAAGGAAGAAAACGCTCCCAAACAATGAAATTGAATCTATTAACCCATCAAAAGACCACGAATGAACCTAGTAAGGTTATAATAAATCAATTAAATATATGTTAGGTTCTAGAATTATTAATTTATGAACCTAAATTTGATCATTCAGGTCATTAAGATCAAGTGAGGGACACCTTCAGACTTAAGGTAAGGGTTTTCCATCCAAACCTAAATTTTCATTCAGGTTACTTTTATTATCTACTTACCTAAATTAAATATTTATTCATTAATATCAACTGATCATAAATTATGTGTGAATTATCTATATATGTGTACCAACCAAAATCCTACTTTCATTTATGGGTAATTATATGTTCTGAAAGGTTATTTCAAAAAAATTTCCTGAAATACAAGCCCGACTCAAGGGAATTTCTCAAATTCATAACTATTTTCTATAGAACAATATAATATATATTTAGAAACCATTATCTTTATAAAATAAATGATTTTATTTTTAAAATACTATCTTACTTTACTTCTTGTTTTATAGAAACACTTTTCTAGAAGAACGCCTCTTTTCAAATTAAAATATTATTTATCTCAGGAATTACTTGATGATTTTATAAGAGTATCTTATTCTATTTCAACACTCATATTGACTATTTTGAATTTTTGGGATTAATATTTATGATATCATCTACCATATTTAATTGACTTTTTATGATTAGTTTGACTTTGGATATTCTCTCTTAAAACCATTCAGCATTTTACTCTGAATGGTTAGTGTTTATACTTAATGTTCAGGGAAATCTATTTACATTTCATATGTTAGTTTCAATATGAATTTATATGTTGTTTTTGTTTATCCACTTTCATATGAGAAATTAATTGGACTTATTATTTGATTTTTGGGGCCTTCTATAGCCCCTCGATGCATTGGTAGGTCACATCATACAAATAGATATGGATTTGGCCGAGGCCTTTCCCATTTATAGATATGGTTTTGGATAAGGCCTTAATAATTTTTAAATATCTTAGCCGAGTCCTTAACGGTATGTTTTAGAATGTCCAAAATATTCATTTCCCTCATTTTGAAGCTATAAATTCATAGTTAATGAGGTTATTACACTATTATAATACCCATGATTATGTTTTATTATGGAATTATTTACTCAGTTCATATTCCTACCATATTATGTTCAAGTGTATTTTTTAAAGGAATTTTTTTTAAATTATTCACCATTCATAATTTTTATGTTATCTTTTACAGTAATTTTTAACCTTACTGAGTGTCTGATATCACACCTTCTTGTGTTTCATTTTTCCCAGGACATTAAGAGGTATATTGTGTTTGA
Source organism: Viscum album (assembly GCA_963277665.1). Lineage (NCBI taxonomy): Eukaryota > Viridiplantae > Streptophyta > Magnoliopsida > Santalales > Viscaceae > Viscum > Viscum album. The sequence goes on along the minus strand of OY728167.1, from coordinate 385,435,918 downwards.
ATTTCAGGGATAATCTTAGAGTCGTGGATGTTTCCAATGGAACTTATATATTTTTTTTCATTTCATGTTTTAATTTTGAACATGTATGTATAAATCATTCCAAATCTAATAAACTATTTTTTCCATAGAGATAAAAATTTCTTGTAATCAAGACAATGTAATGTAATAAGGCACTGACTCTGGGAAACTATGGTCGGGTCTATATAGTTTGGTTCAACTTCTCTACTATAAAAAATTTTAGTTTCCATTTTATTCCCATTTCATTTGAATTCACATTATATAACAATATACTTTTAAAGGTCGAACCAATGGTTCACAAAATTCCTATCCATAAGGTCCCATACACCACATGAATCAAAACCTGGAATCCATATAATCAACACAATTTCACATTCTAGAATACCCATTAGAATATAAAGTATATCTTAAATGAAACCAATCACAATAACATTTAACAGTTAATCCATCCTTGACGGCATGGAATAATGCATGGTATGTGATTCCGATAAGGTTACTAACTTGATTCATTAGATGGAATACCATTATATCAATGGATTGTAATGTAATAGAACCTATAATATTATCAATAATAATAACATCTCAATTCAAGTTCATCACCCAACAATGGAATTAACTCAACCGTAATAGTCCAAATCTAAAAAATAACCATTTCATTTGAGGAAATTTAGATTTGTCCTATATGTGTGTTAGCTACTCCTAGACATATCTCATTACCAAATCCCTATTCATTCCTATACCTATCTATTGTCACCTAATAAAAAGGAAAACCAGAAAATAATGCTCTGATGGCACTTCGTAACATCCCACATCCAGATGCCACTCAATAGTTTACCTAGCCTTACTAACGACATGGACTCAAGCGCGTCTCGCTAAAATCCAGAGTCTTCCAACTAGTAGCACAGGCCAGGGTGTGTACATTGGGAGACTATGACCTCATCACCTAAGTGTATCATAGATTAAATACAATGATATACAATAGACAAAGTAGAATAGCAATCATACAATAAATCAAAAATAGGAATAGATAAAAATACCAAAATGAAGATCATATGTAGTTGATGATGATACATGTATTATGTCTAGTAAATAATCCAAAAATTGTATACAGGGAAGATGTACAATACATGGGACAAAAGTAAAAAAAGTCCAAAAGCATCCTAGCTAGAATGATGAGCCTCAACTCGACACTAATCTCCCCTGTTCTTAATAAACATTCGAGAACCTATATCAGGGCACATGACCCTATCCATAACAAAAATTTTGTAGTCTATTCAGGTCCCCGAGGGTGGGATGGACATGGTCTAAGAAATAATCCCAATAGGCAACCACCCAAGGTCTAGTTCCATCCATTCAGTGAATATATATAACAATAGTAGTGTGCAATAATTAATAAAATATAAAAAGGAAGTACTTAAAGAAAACATCCTATAATGTATAGGTTTACAATTATAATAATATCATTTAATAATTCAATTTTATTTAATTAATAAGTATCAAGACAATTCGTGTAGCATGGCATACCCTATAAAAAAAGGAAACTAAAGGATTCCAAAATAGAACATCTAGAAAGTATAATCAAAGGTTGAATCCAAGATTGTTCTTTGTCTTGGCATATGTGTCATATAGCTAATTTAATTCTTTATCCATTTATCTAGATGAGTCCGTACTTGGAATTCCTAATTCACAAGATTGGTGTTGCTCTTGGTTAAATATAAACCAACACCCTACAAGCCTGCCCATGAAGATCCTCACAAGAACCCATGTAGTGCTCTGGGTGTGGTATAACATCCCTTCCATTCAAGTTTATCCTTGGTATTCCACTCAGGGATCCCAAGTATCACCCATGGAATATATGATCAAATTCCCTTTGATTATGTCCTTTTAAATCCATATGGAATCCAAGTATCATTTGAAATATAAAATTCAAACCCTATGAGTCCATCATTGGAAGTCCATATAAGGAGTGCAAGTTTCACTCGGGCATAAGCATGGTAAATTCTAATTTAGGCCATCCATGGCATTCAAAAATGGATCCATGTGTCACCCAAGTCAAATAATTATTTATTCTATTCAAAACATTTTAATCAATTTCATTTTATCATGTCATGTTCCTCACCAAGATCATTTCAATACAATATCACCTAAGATGGTGATACAAGTCAAAATTTTGGATTATAATGATTACCTATCAATTAATCATGATGGAAATTAGTTATAACAACATCACATCCTTAAACAAGACATTAAATGGGACGGACCAAGGTTCTTGGTCATTTAATCCCTTCCTAATAATCAAATCATTTCCAATCCAAACTACAATTCAAATTATATTTCAAGTCACATTTGAAATACCAAGCAAAGGGTAAAAGGGAACACCCTAAGGCATCTAATTAATATACCATCATGATGGTCCACTTTATTAAATAGCACACCCTAAGTGGGTGGTTCCCATTTTATGTTCCAAAACCTATAATATTATTTTTACAACCTCCTTAATTATGTAGTTCATTCTTAACAATTCAATTAATGGTTTTAGGTTCATATCAAAGAGACACTCAGAGAATTGGGTGTGTTGAAAAAAGACATATATAAACACCCGAATTTAAATAGAAGGAATGATACCACATATCAAAGGTTTATAATGGATGGATCATCTAATTTCAACTCCTGATTCGACTCAGATCAGGGTAAAAATCAAATAATGGATGATAAACCTAATAATAGGAAAAATTATCTTGCATCTAAATAGTGTTGCTGATACCAAACCAAACAAGGAATGAGGAAAAAATAATCAATATCATACATATGTAGACCCAATGAGATAGATAGTTATCGATTCTGATCTCAAATAGAGAGTTGACAAAAAATCCTAGAATAGGCATCAAAAGGATCTCCCATATGTTTGAGTTACTGTTCGTAGGAATTTTTCAAAATTAGGCATTAAAATATAATTAATTAGGTTCATTTTCATAAATTCACCTAAAACATAGGTTCACATGGTTTGGCTTCATGGTTGTCCAATCCAAGCTCCAGCTGTGCATCCTTTGCTATATGGAGGGGCACCCTACATGGTTTCCTCACATGGTTTGTATAACCACTCTCAAATCGTGAAAATATGCATTGTCAAACTTGATGACATTGACGCATTTCTATGTGACCCATTTTGATTGGTTTTTAAAACTATACAATCTACACCTACTCATTGTACTTCCTTGAAAATTTTTAAGTAACTACGTGTCCTCCCCTACATAGTTTATTCTAACTGGTTCCAGGGCTATTTCACCCCAAAAGTTGGGTTACATGCTACAAATCATCCCCAAACACCTCTGATACACCCGTGACATCAAATAGAATTCATATTCGGCCATATTTAAACATTTAAACTTAAAATTGATAGAAGTTATAGTATTCATACAAAAAATATAATTGGGTTCTAACATAAACAGTAGAACAAACATTTACAAGACAATATGCTCAAAAGATAACTCCACAAGCAGAAATGTACCATAAGTAAAATAGGTAAAAAAACACAAAGTAAAACCAAAGATTACCAGAAACAGGACAAAAAACCCAAGTCCCAATGGACACAGTATCTAAAATCCCAAAGATCAACAACAACTACCACCTCTAAGTAGTGCTTTCCCCTTTCATAGACTTCATAGGAGGAAACATACAAATGCCTGAAGGCACATTTAGGGTGTGAAATAAAAGCCTTGTAGTGTCTCACCTAGGATTCCATAGTTAATTAACAAAATAAAGATTAAATTTTAAATAAAAATTAATGGTAGTTTATTAGAATATTTAAAACAAATCATGATTTACATTTCAACTGATGGAAAATATTTCTAAAAAATGGATGAATAAATATTTTATATAAAACAATTTATATAAATTCCCAAGGAATATGTAAAATGATTTAAAAAAATGGAATATATATCAAAATAATCATAAATTAGTAACATTTTCTTCTCCTAGAAGGTATAATAGTTATAGGTTATGGGATCCACACACACTCAAAGAGGCGATCACAATAACATTTGTACACACATCCCTCACACACTAGTCAAAGAGGAATCATCACCATCCTATCGTGGATGTGACCTAAATCATATGTATTGTTAGAGTGTAAATAATCAATGGAGTGTTTTCCCGAATAACTCACTAACTACCTAGGATTGCATGTGATCTAACAATAATTAGTAATGGGTGATTTATTTCAAATCTATTCAAAATATATTTAATTTTTTCAAATTCAATAAGTCAATTACAATTTAAAAACCAAGATGATTTTTTAATGAAATAATTTCATTTTCAAGCTAAAAATAAACGGGTTCTTATCAATAAAATTTAAGACATTTTTCTCAAATAAAAATTTCAAATCAATTTCACAATTCAAATTCCACAATTTAATTTTCACATTTTTCCATCCAAATTCAACAAACACACCCAAATTCAATCTAATTAGGGTTTTCCCCAATTTTCATGCCATATCAAATTCCGATAAAAATCCATCGATAATTGGTTTTACACAATTTAATTGAATGTAATTTAATATTAACTAGGAAATTTAGGGTTAAATCAATTAGCCAATCATAAATGGAACCACCTACCACAGATCAAGGGATCGTGAATGAAAAATACCTAAATGAGGAAAATATAATGAAGAATGCTTGAAAAAGAGTTTTGAGAATAAAATCAAAATTAATGATCTTAAACAAAGAGTATTAGATTCCCCCAACAACATGGAGATATATAAATCCCTAAGGAAGAGAGATAGAGAGAGTATAAGATACAGAATAGGGAAGGAACTCTTAATGGGGAAGTATCGAACGACAATTTCCACACATTGATTCACTTATGATGGGGTTTTTAGGATCCATAATGGATCCTTGAGAGATTTAATGGCATACAGGACATCCAATCCCAATTTAGGGATGAACAGGGGTGGAAATAGGTGGTAGGGAAATTTTATGTTAATTTTTCATAATAATTGAAAGTTGCATGCACAGTTTCCTATAGGGGATGCATGATTTATCAAACCATGCACCATAAACCTACACCCATCTACAGGGGTGTATGGTTTCTAAAAGGTGGTAACATAGTTTTTCAAATTGTGCACCAACTATGCAAACCCCCATTGTATGGGTTTTCACAGTTTTCACTAGCAGGGAGCACAATTTGGGAAAATTGTGCACCAGCTGTGCATAGCCCAAGAGACCTTAAAAATTCCTTAAATTTTACCCAAAACACCCCTAAATGATATCAAACCAACGAATGATAAATATATGGGTTGATGAGTACCTAAAAATTGTATCATAATGTTGCAGAGGAGAGCCCCCTCTCTTCACCACTAAAATAGGGTTTCCATCACTTTGACGCCATCATTTGGACACCAAGATACCACCAAAACCACATAACTATCCTGCTACCATTGATATTGACGAATCCACCCACTCATACACTTGATTTCAACACCTCTCCAAAGACCGCCACCCACCTTATCCATCAACCCTATTGGAGGTCCTGCTATCGACCTTCTCCCTTATCACATAGCCACCATGTTGTCACATCTACCCTATTGATCCCTCCAACCTCCGCTATAGGAATAATATCCCTCCAACCAAATATTGGTTACTCCCATGATTTGAACATAGGGTGTGATGCAAGTTTACAGGGTGGAATTACCACTACGTCGGACCCCAACTTCCACCAGATCCCATTAAAACTCTATAGCTAAGTGTTCATGGGAGAGATAAGTACTAGGATGGGTAACCTCCTGGGAAGTACTTGTGTTTCAACCTTTTTTGTTTATATATCAAATTACAAGACAGTATAATAAAGATTATTATGTTACTGTACATAAAATTTTGTATTGAATATAATATTTCATGATTACATGGAATTTTATTAATAATAATAATATTTCATGTTATAATGTTACAATATTTCATGTTAAAAATGATTATAATATATCATTTTATATTTTTACAACTACATTTTACTATTATAACATAAATAATATTTTTTTATATTGAATCATAATAATATTTCTTGATAATCGCATTACTAAATTTCATAATATGAATGTTGTATTTGGGATGAAAACAGGCCTATACCTAATGGGTAAAGAATCCTTATATTCATCCAAAATACTAGGTTTTGAATCCTAGAAGGACCCTTTGGGGGATTTATGATGTTGACATGACACATAGATGATGCAGGAAGGCAGTGACATAGGCATGGTGTATACAGGGGTGTAGTCCCCAGACATGCTGATGTAGTTGGGTCTTTGGGTCATCATGGATTTCGGGCTACTGGGCGTATGAGATATGGAATGATATTAGACCACATAAGAGTAGGATCCAGAGGAGGAATAAGATTATGTAGCATCCAGCAGTAGTTCTAATTGGATTGGAAGAATAAGAGGGTATGGAATCCACCATCAACACCAGGAATCATGCAGTTCTTCATGGGGAAATGAAATCCAATAAGGAATGTGAGGTGGGGAGCTAGGTACCATCAATGAAGTATATTTTGGGTAGGGGAAGTACCAGTGAGTTGGGACATTGGGACTTTGGGCCATGTATTAGACCTTGTGCCACTGGGCCTATGGTCCATAAAAGGGTTCCGTCTCAACTTTGTTAAAAAATGGCATTATTTAAAAATGAATAAAAAATATAAAGGACTTCAAGTCGTTCTGTAATGTATCCTATGTGACCTTCTAGTAAGTTCTCATGTTTAACACTTTTCTATATTCTTCATTGTATTTTCCCAGATTTTTTACATTTAAAAAATATACTATCATGGTAGTACAATAATAATAATTAATACATTGTACATAAACATTTTAAATGACTAAAATATTTCATGTTTACATATAATTTTAGTAATAATTATAATATTTCATGTCATAGTGCTACCATATTTCATGTAAACAACAATTATAATATTTCATGGCTTATTGTAACAACTATGGCTGTGTGTTATAATAGAAATAATATTTTTTCCTGTTGAATAATTATAATATTGGCTGATAATTTATTTATTTGATGTTATATTTATAACAATAATTAAATAAAAAAATTTAATATTAGAATCCTCTAAAGTATATTCAAATATTTAACATGAATGTCTATATTCTGTTAGGTGTGATCACAATAGAATTAATACACCAGATCCCATTAGAACAATACATTTAAGAGTGCTTGGGCTAGAGTAGTACTAGGATGGGTGACCTCCAGGAAGGACTTGTGTTGTGCCATTTTTTGTGTATATTTCAAATTTCATTCCATTATAATAAATATTATTATTATATTGTATGTAAACATTTGTGTTGAATATAATATTTTTAATGATTATAAGGCATTTTAGTAAAAATTATAATATTTCATGTTATAATGTTACAATATTTCATGTTAAGAGTGATTATAATATTTCATGTTATATTATAACAACTATGATTTAGTGTTATAAAAGAAATACTATTTTTTCCTGATGAACAATTAAAATATTTCTCAATAATAACACTATTGAATTTTATAATCTGAATGTTGCATGGGTGACCTCCTGGGTAGTACTAGGGTTTCACCCTTTTCTGTATTTTTCATTGTGTTTTTCTAGATTTTTTTACATATTAAATAACAAATAAATGCTTGTATGTATAAAAAAATAATTATGATATTGTATGAAAACATTTTAAATTAATATAGTTTTTCATGTTTACATAGGATTTTAGTAATGGCTATAATATTGCATGTCACAATGTTACCATATTTCATTTTGATAATATTTATAATATTTCATGATGTATTGTAACAACTATGGTTAGTGTTATAATAGAAATAATAATTTTTCATTTCTAATATTTGTAATATTGGGTGATAATAACATTAGTTAAAGTTATATTTTTAAGAATAATTAAATAAAAATATGTTATATTAAAATCCTTGATAGTAGTTTCAAATATTCAAAAATAATTTTTGTGTTTTATTGTGTGTGATCACACCAAAATTAATGTACCAAATCCCATTAGAACTCTACATTTATGATTTACTGGGAGTGGGTAGTCCTAGGATGGGTGACATCCTAGGAAGTACTTGTGTTGCACCCTTTTTTTGTGAATATTTCAAATTTCATGCATGTATAATAAATAATATTATGATATTGTATGTAAAAGTTTATATTGAATATAATATTTCATGATTATACATAATTTTAGTAATAATAATAATATTGGATGTTATAATGTCACAATATTTAATATTAAAATTATTATAATATTTCATGTATAATTGTAACAACTACTGTTTAGTGTTATAAAAAAAGTAATATTTTTTTCAGGTTGAATGGTTATAATATTTCTTGATAATGCATTAATTTTATTTAATAATATGAATGTTGCATTGGTGACCTCTTAGGTAGTTATCATGTTTCACCCATTTCTGTCTTATTCATTGTATTTTCCCATATTTTTTATATTTTAAACAACAAATAAATGCATGTAGGTATAACAACAATAATTATGATATTTTCTTTTAACATTTTTAATGAATATAATATTTCATGTTCACATATAATTTTAGTAATAATTATAAAATTTCATGTTATAATGTTACCCTATTTCATGTTAACTAAAATTATAATATTTCATGATGTATTGTAACAACTAATGTTTAGTGTTATAATAGAAAAAAAATTATTTGTTGAATAATTTTAGTATTGGATAATAATTACATTAGTTGAAGTGATATTTATAAAAATAATTGAATATAAACATGTAATATTATAATCATTTGTTGTACATTTAGATATTTAACAAGAATGTGTGTGTATTTTTGGGTGTGATCACATCATTATTAATGCACTATATCCCATTAGAAATCTACAATTAAGCATTCTTGGGAGAAAGTAGCACTAGGATAGGTGACCTCCTGAGAAATACTCACGTTGTACCCTTTTTCTGTATATTTCATATTTCATTCCATTATAATAAATAATTTTATGATATTTTATGTATAATTAAATATCAATTATATTATAACTTGATTACATGAATTTTTAGTAATAATTATAACATTTCATGTTATCATGTTACAATATTTCATGTTACCAATGATTATAATATTTCATGTTGAATTGTATTATTATGAAATAAAAAACCTCTTTATAACTGGGCAGAGGGAAACCTAGTACACAACCCATAGGCCTATGTCCAAGTGCCTCGTGAACGTGGACCAAAGTCCCAGTGTCATATTATGCCTACATAATCCTACCTACATCACTACCTGCACTGTAAATCCCTCAAGGGGCTTACCAGGATTTGAACTTTTGTCTTTGGGGTGCAGGATTATGGGGTTTACCACTGAGGCCTCACCCCAACTAGATGTGTTAAATTGTAACAACTATGGTATAGTGTTATAGCAAAAATAATATTATTTAATATTTAATAATTATAATATTTCCTGATAATCACTTCCTTGAATATCATAATATGAACGTTACAAAGGTGATCACCTAGGAAGTGCTCGTGTTTCACCCTTTTGTGTATTTTTAATTAAATTTTACTAGATTTTTTAATTTTAAATATTAATGAAATACTTTTAAATATATCAATAATATGTGTGATATTGTATGTAAAATTTTTAAATGAATATAATTTTTTAGGTTTATATATAATTTTTTTTAATATTTATAGTATTTCAGGTCATAATGTTACCATATTTTATTTTAAAAATAATTATAATTTTTTATGATGTATTGTAACAAAAACAATTTAGTGTTATAATAGAAATAATAATTTTTTATGTTGAATAATAATAATATTGGATGATAATAGCATTAGTTAAAGTTATATTTGTAACAACTATTAAATAGTAATATGTAATATTAGAATCATTTATTGTAATTTCAAATATTTAAAAATATTTTCTATGTATAGTTGGGTGCAATCACACTAGTATTAAGGAAGCAGATCCATTTAGAACTCTTCAGTTAAGCATGCATTAGAGAGAGTAGTACTAGGATGGGAGACCTCGAGGGATGTACTTGTGTTAAATAATATTATTGTGTACATTTCAAATGTCATTCCAGTATAATAAAGATTATTATGATATTATACTAAAAATTTTGTATTGAATATAATATTTCACGATTGTAATATTTCTCTATAGTCACATTATTGAATTTCATAATATGAATGATTCTACTTAAACTCCTGGGAAGTGCTTGTGTTTCCCCTTTTCAGTATTTTTTATTATATTCTCCCAGATTGTTTACATTTTTAAGAAAAAATAATTACATGTAAGTATCACAATAATAATTATGATACTGTATATAAAATGTTGGTCGGAGTGGACACTCAAGAGGGGGGTGAATTGAGTTCCAATTAAAATTTATATTAAAAAATATTTCTATTAAAATCCCCCAAATTAAAAACTAAGTTAAAGTTTAGTGAATTTGTAAAACTACAAAGGTTCAATTAGGTTCTCAAAAGATTGATTAGGTCTCAGTTAATTTAATCAAAGATTAAATTTGCTTTTGAAACTAATCTACAAGATTTACAATAGTTACAAACACATGCTAGATTAACTATCAAAGTAGTTTTTAAAAAATGTTTAAATTTCAATGTAATTAGCAGTGGAATATTCAATATAGTTAAAACCAAAGTAAATAAGCACAGCAGTTCAAACCAAGAGGTTCAGTCTCAAGCCGAGACTTAGTACTCCCAAACAATTTATAAATTTTGATCCACACCCAGGATCGGGGTTAAACAACAGTACAAAGACTGTCTAGGTCCTAAAACCTCTACCACAGTTCTACGTGGGAAAACAAAAACAATAACACACAGGCTATCCAGGTCACACTTGACCTCAACCACTTTCCACAGTGGGATACAAGAGAGTTATGGAAGTTTTGTGTGAGGATTTTGAAATCCTCTAGTTTAGCACAGGAGACAGTGTGTAAATAAAACACACACTACTCAAAATGTAAATGAATGAAACACAATAGAGGTAAATAGATAGAGATGAGTTTTGAGTTCTCTATGTGTTGTGAGTGAAGCTCTGGACTCCTTGGTTTGAAACAGATGAAGCTTTGAGTCCTTATCTGGTTCTTGTTAAGAAAACAGAGCGTCGTGGTTCTTGTTCCTTCACTTCTAGTGTAGATGTTCAGATTTAGTGAGAAAGTATTCATTGTAACACTTGAACTTCCTCTCTGAACTTCTGTTCTTGATGAATATGAGTGTTTTTCTGGTTCTTCGAGTGTTCTTCTCTTTTTTTATATTCGCACACGTGCACCACCACCACTTTTTTCTCTAGTAGATTGATATCATTTTTATTCCTTTATCTTCGGCAATGGGAATGATTACCTTTTCATAGGTATGAGGTATGCTTCCCTAACATGCCAACAACCCATATTAATTAATGGTCGTTTCATTAAATTGAAGAAATACGACTGTTAGTATAATTAAAATAAATCATAAAAGATTAAGCAGCAGAGTGCTTGTAACGGTCGACTTGTAATGGTTACTCTTTTCGATAGCTCTTCTTGTGTTGGTAGTTGTCTATCTCTACAACGGTAGAGCTGTGTATCGGTAGTTGTTTGTATCGGTAGCACTTTGTCTCTATAACGGTATCTCCTTGTATCAGTAGATGTTTGTATCGGTAGCTATTTGTATCGGTAGCTCTTTGTATTGAGAGTGGTACACATATATCAGTGGACTTCATAATGGTAGACTTGCATACCGGTAGTTGTGTTCCGTACCTTGCATACCGATAGACTTACCCGAACAGTAGCTCTGATGTAACGGTGACTATCTATACTAGTGTACTTCATATATCGGTAGCTTGTCTGTATCGGTAGACTAACACATATCGGTAGACTAACACATATCGGTAGACTTACTCATATCAGTGGACTTACTCATATCGGTGGACATACTCATATCGGTGGACTTTCTCGTATCATTGGATCCTATACCGGTAGACTTGCTCTATCAAATATCCTTTCTATATACCGGTAGACTTACATATACCGGTAGCTCTGTTCTGTACCAGTGACTAAGTGTATAACGGTAGACTTGAAACTTATCTGACTTATGAAAAACACAACCTGATTGAGTTAGATTTATTTCAAAGTTGGTTGAATATGTAATTAATATATAAGTGAACATTATTTTGGATTATCAACTTTTTAAAACATAATTGATATTATCAAAATAGGTGAAGTCATCAATCTTCCCCTTTTTGATAATCACAACTTATGCTATTAAAATTAAAAAATAATTAGTAATGTATCTGAGGATATAGAATTAAAGGCAATGGAATCAGAGATAATAATTAAAAATAAAGTACTAGACTTATGAAATAAACGTATCAGAGGTATGATAAAATAAATAAGTAGTGTGAGTAATGATAGTTTCAAATGTAAGATTTGAGATGGTAAATGTATCAGAGGTAATATTAAATTTCTCATAAGCTCGTTTATCAAGACTTCTCATTTTTCTCATATTTCTCCCCCTTTGTCCCACCATATGGGGCATATCAGTTCTCCCCCGTTGTTCCACCATATAGGGAATATCAGTTCTGTTCTACCTATTTATGATTAGAAAAAAGAAGTAAACAAACAAAGAGAAAAGAGAATTTTCATTTCATGGTTCCAAAAAGATATATAGAAATACAAAAATGAAACAAAAAGAAGACAAGGGATCCCTATCAAATGTCTTAACCACTAGTCAATCCACCTCCTAGATGATTACTTGATATTTTACTTTGGTATATGAGGTAGAATCAGACTGTGTGGATGTATGTGGAGGATTAGGAACACTAGAAATGATCAGAGGAGGCTGAGCTACTGAAACTGTTCCTGGTCAGTACTGAGTAGCTCTCTATGTGATCATTGGAGTAAGGCTTCGGATGGCTTGGGTTGGAGTCATCTGAGCAAGAGAAGTAGTAGAGGAAGAAGTAGGTAAATCTGGAGGTACAATCACTGGCCGATCATTCACCTGCAAGAAGGGCAGCAAGAGATTTTTGAAATCCATAATGATTCATCCACCTCTTTCCATGGCAGATATGAAATCATCCTTGTTTTCCATAAGTTTGTCCAAGACTGGAGTCAGTTCTATGAGCTTGTTTACTTTCTCCTTGAAGGCTTGAGTTACTAGGGGTAGTTTCAAATTATCTAACAATAGTTTGAAGTTATTGTTGAGCTGATACTTGGTGTAGACCCTCTGCAAATAAAAATCTACCTTTTCTTTCACTTACTTCTGAGAAGCAGAAGCTTCTCTCATATAGTCTTGAACAATCTTCATGATATCCCTAGTGGTAGAAACCACTTGGGTCATGGAAGATGAGTCCACCGAGCTTCTGGTTGATGTTGAACCATGATACTCCTTCATCAAATCTCTAATCTGATCCAATTCTAGTAAAGGTTTGGAATCAAGGGAACCAATAGAGAAGGTTACAGTTTCCTTGAAACTTTTGGTCAACCCACAAATAATATTTTTCACTTGAGAAGCCTGGGTGATGACATGATGTTCCATGGAGGTCTTAAAACATTCAAAGACTGATACCATCTGGCTCAAAACACTTTTTACATAAGCTATGTCTTTTTCTACTTGAGATTTTGAGCTCATATAAGATTCTAAAGATATAGCTGATTTCTTTAGAAATTCAAAAACTTCTACCAAGCTAGAAACTTGAATCTGAAAAGCCTTGCTTTCAGCCATTATCTCTTCCACAGAGGTGGATAGACAACAACCGATAGAGAGTTCAAAAGATTTTTCCAATTTTCTCAACTCCTCAACAAAACTATTATTCAAATCAGCCAGAGATTCCTTCAAGGAATCTTTCATTTCAGCTTTCAAAGATTCAATGTCATCCCTGGTGACTAGATTTGTAGGCACAACAGAAGGTTATCTCTCAGACACAATAGTGTCCACAGACTCATTCATAACAGATTGAATTGAAGATATCAGTGAACTTTCCATCATCCTGACTGCTTCCAAAAAAATGGCTTTAAGATCTGTCTTCAACATATCCAGATCACCTTTTCTGACCACATCTTCAGGTAATAACTCAGACTAAATATCATAACTGGATTTTGGTCTATTGAGGGATGCCTTATTATCAGAATCCGGATAATCTAATCCACAAACCACAAAACCTGGGTCTTCTGCCCAGTCCTCAATTTCATTAGCTACTGAAACAGTTCCAAGCCTAGTTGGATGCTCCCCCTCAACTAGTGAATTCTTCTATATAACAATAGAATCTTCAACAGCTCTTTCTTCCTTAGAATAATCCTCTTAAACCAACTCTATCTCTGTAGAAACAATAGGATCCTCTGGATTAGCCACAGGTCTTTCCATCCCAGTCACTACATCCTTAACAGGCACAACTGATCTTCTAATCAATGGACTCAGACTTGAGCAAATAGAAGCAGAGGCTTCAGATTCATTTTCTTCTTCTTCTTCATTCTCTAGGGCTGGCTGGTCTTCCTCATCAATAGGTGTTTCTTCTTCTAAAAAAGTTTCCTTTCCAGAAGATATAATCTCAGCAACAGGACTTGGAGGCAAGTCTGTATCCCTTCCATCAACTATAGAAGTCTCCTTTTCATCAGTATCATCAATGTACTAAGTTTCTTCTTCATCTGGTCCTAAACCTGGATCCCTCGCATCCTTAGGCCTAGAAGGATGTTCCATAGTATTATACTTATCATACAGCTTCTCGTCATCACTGACCCATTCTCTCTTCCATGGATTCCAATTAATCTTCATGTATTTGTAAACTGTGCTTGTGATACAAAAGTTATTCCTTATCGCCACTATGTCACGACCCGTCCTCGGGGCCCATGTCGTGACTACCCCAAGCCCGCCTTCCATAAGCCAGGGGCTGGCGACTAGCACCAAGGCGTAAATCCTGAAAAAAAAAAGGGAAGTCATTGCCTTTGAAAAGTAAACAAGCACCACAGAGTAAGCAAGCGGAAAAGTAAACACTAAGTAAAAACTGTAACAAGCTGTGCTGAAAGTGAAAGGGGCCGGAAATACAAGCCCAACTGTAAAGTACAACTGAAAGGGGAAAAACAGCAACTGAAAAGAAAAGCCGCAGCGTCGAGCCGTCCTCTAGAAGTCCGACCTGAAGGGTGGGTACAGATAGCCTCCATTGCTCCTCAGGTCCACCTGGCCGCTCCGAGTACGTTCTGCACAGTGTTCCACCTCCATGTACCGTCCTGGTCCGCAAGCCTCCACCACGATCAGCGTTGTCCGTCGTCTACAACCAACACAATGAAGTGCGGGCATAGCCCGTGCGGGGGTGAGTATAAGCTACTCAGTAGGGACCCCGAAACCCCTGAAGGTCTCCCAGAATCTACAAAGGATAATCCACAAGGAAAGATACAATCACGAAGTAACATCCGAAACGGCTTAGGTATATGCCCATACATATACCTAAGTCATCAATTATCGCTCGGCTCCAACATCCGAGCTCAAGTACAACCCAGTCCACACAGGAATGCAAAACGTGAAATCCATACAGGATAGCTCAACACAATCCACAAAGGAAAGTAAAACGTAAATCCACACAAGATATCTCAACACAATCCACAAAGGAAAGTAAAACAGAGTTTCTAATCACACAGGTATACTTCTTTATATGACGATAAAGATAATCACTGATCCATCTAAGTTGTCAGACCCACAAAGGATCTAAAGGTACTAACCCCCGCAATGACCCACACAGGATTGGACCCACACAGGATTAATAGGTAACTAACCAGCGCAATGACCCACACAGGATTAATAGGTAACTAACCCCCGCAAAGACCCACACAGGATCGGGCCCACACAGGACCTGTAGGCACTGGCTCACATAGAACCGTTGAGCGCTGACCCACACAGGATCGGATCCACACCGGATCTGTAGCACTGATCCACGTAGGATCGCCGAGTACAGTAGTTGTCGCAGTCCACAGAGGATCTCTGCACAGTCGTCGTCGCAGTCCACTGAGGATCTCTGCACAGTCGTCGTCGTCGAAGTCGCAGCCAGCACTAGGGTTCCCGCACACAGCAAGCTCGTTCGGGAGGGTCCGCTCAACGAGTCGAGAGGCTGATACATCAACTAACACAAAGTCCAGAGTTGATGTAACCAAAAGTTCCATATCGCCAACAGGAACTCAACGTCGCAGACGGCGCGTCAATCGGACGCTCGGTCTGAGAGTTATTGGTTTTTTCGTCCTAGGGGCCCAGTTGGTTTTTAAGGCAAAACCAACCTGACCGTACTCCACCTGCATCCAAACCTCGGGCAGAGTGCGCCAAAAGATCCGTCTCACTTAGAGGAAATCAACGAAGTCGATGGCACGTCAATCGGACGTTCGTAGCTCAAGATATGAGCATTTCTGCTCCGAAGGCCCGGTTGGTTTCGTGTACGAACCATCCCAGCCGAACTCAAGGTAATACGAAACCTTGAGTGCGATATACCAAAACGACCATCTCGATCCAAGGATCGCGTTGCTACTGACGGCGCGTTGTTCGGAGGCGCGTAGCTCAAGTTACGGGCAAAAGACCGAAACGGTCCGAAGACGGGGGGTCTGGGCCCGGGCCGACCTGGCCCGACCCCCCCCCCCCCCCCCCTGGGTCAGCCCGAACCGGGTCGACCGACCCGGTTCTAGGTCAGACTCGGTTTGGCGCAGCCCGGTCCAGCTAGGGCACGACCCGGCCGGTCGGGCCGGCCCGGCTCGGCTCGGCCGAGCGGCCGAGCGTGGCAACCACGGGGTGCCGCCCCCATGGGAAGATGGTGCCGCGACCCCGCGTGGGGCCGCGCTGGAGTCAACGGACGCGGCTATATCACGTACCGTGCGTGAGAGCCGGACCCGCGCGGTCGTGGGTCCGCTGGCCGCCGTCGCCACCGGAGGCTTCTGCGGGCCACCGGAGTTGCTCTGGTGGTCTGTTTTCCTTCCCGTCTGCGCCGTTGTTCCTCCCGGGTTCCGTTCTTCACTGCGGGATCATTTAATTTCCTCTGCGGCATGTTTCGTCGTCACGCCAAATCCGCACAACAAGGAAGAACTGTGGAGGGTTGTCGGGCCGTGTTTGTTTGGCCCGCACCCTCCGCGTTAGGTGATAACAGTTGGGAGGATTAATCAACACATAGAAAACATAACCAAAACAATTTTAATAAATTAAAATTGTTCTCTTTGAAACCGGGTTCTTTGTTTTAAAAGAAACAATCATGGGAAAAAAGATTTTTCTCAAATAAAAACCCCCTACCTCGTCAAGTTGTCGCACCTGTGTTCTTCACGGAAAAGATCTCCGCGGAAGGAGGCGATCGTCGCGTCGCAGAAGGGCGTCGCGTCGTCGCAGAAGGGCGTCGCGTCGCGGAATACGGTGCGCGTCAACGAACTCCGAGGTTCAAGAACATATAGATTTAATTAATAATAATTAAATCCATATTGTTGTTTTAAACCACAAAGAAATTTAAAGAACTGCAATCTCTCACCTTAACGGATGATCGAAGATTTTGTAGCGGAAGAGGAACGTCGCCGAAGAACGTTGCGGGAGAGGAAACGTCGGCGTCGTGGCACACGGCGTCACGTCGTCGATTTCTGCGGGTTCAGCGTTATTCGTTGGAGGCCAGCGTTCTTCACATTCTTCGCGTTCTTCACGAAGTAGGATGAAGAATTCTTGGTTTCTGTCAAATCCTCTCAACGAACATTTTCCAGAAGTCAAGCGTTGGTCTTATTTTATTATTATGCCAATGGATTTCAAACAGGTTAAGAAATGAATAAATTAATTCACAGAATTAATTCAACGAATAAAACCTCCCAATTAATTCAACAAATAAAACAGCCCAATTAATTGGTGCGTTAAGAAATTAAGAAAACACGTCAGTTGACTTTCATAATGACGGGTTTCTGCGGGTGCGTTACTTAACGGAAAGAAACGGTGGGGCTCGTGCGGGCCCCACCTCACAAATATCCTACCAAGGGGGTAGGATATTTTTGGATATCACCCTATCCGTATCACTCCTCTTAAGCAGCTTTAAGTGGATTTCAAGTGTCTTTAAGTGAAATTAAAATAAAATTGTTGCACAACTTTATTTTATTTCATAACTTAAACCCAAAAATTAAAAACCACACCCGAGCAAACGCAACTCCGGAAGAGGCGTTTCTAAGCAATTACCGGCACTGTGATTCCATCGGTGCCCTCAGAATTTGATTCCGAGCACCGGTTCAAAAGTTAGAAAAACCCGCTCGTCTGTTCACTAAACGTACCTGAGCCAAACTTCGGAAAATGATTCTGGGCACACCGGGCCTCAGAATCAGGTGCCGTCAAAAACTACATTCTTGTAAAATTCCAAAGAAAATTAAGAAAAAAATTTCCTTGAAATTTACGGGTCTTTACATTACTCCCACCTCAGGGATTTACATCCCCGTAAAGATACATCATAAACTAGGGAAACAAATGTGGGTACTGAGCATGAATCTGAGCCTCCCGCTCCCAAGTGCTCTCCTGGAGGTTCTCGTGCTGCCATCTGATTCGCACTAGAGGAATTGATCGTCCACATAGGACCCGCTCCTGTTGATCCTCGATCTCCACCGGGACCTCCACAAAAGTCGCCCCATCATCCACGTCTAGCTCCCCATGGTCAATGATGTGCGTCGGGTCGTGCACGTATCTCCTCAGCTGAGATACGTGGAAGACGTCATGCACCCTATGCAACTGAGGTGGTAGAGCCAGGCGATAAGCTACCTCTCCAATCCTGCTGAGGACCTGGAAGGGTCTGATGAAGCGTGGAGACAACTTGCCGCCTCGGCCAAACCTCTGTAATCCACGTTTAGGTGAGACACGCAAGAAGACGTGGTCGCCATCCTCGAACTCTAGTGGCCTCCTCCTCCTGTCAGTATAAGACTTCTGCCGGCTATGAGCTATCCTCATCCACTCCTGGATGACCTGGACCTTCTCTGTCGTTGCCCGGACCATCTCTGGTCCCACAAGTGCTGACTCCCCAGGGTATATCCAGCACAAAGGAGATCTGCAAGGTCTGTCGTAGAACGCCTCATATGGTGCCATCCCGATGGTATAGTGGTAGTTATTGTTGTACGCGAACTCCACCAACGGTAGGTGATCCTACCAGCTTCGAAAAAAGTCGAGGACACATGTGCGGAGCATATCCTCGAGAGTCTGAATGGTCCTCTCCGTCTGACCATCCGTCTGAGGGTGAAAGGTGGTGCTCAGACGTAGTCGCGTCCCAAACGCCTCCTGCAACCCCTTCCAAAGCTGGGATGTAAAGCGAGCATCTCGATCGGAGACGATAGATGATGGAACTCCGTGAATCCATACAATCTCCTGAACGTAGAGATGCCCCAAGCTCTCCACTAAGCCCTTCTCTCGGATGGGTAAGAAGTGTGCCGACTTGGTGAGTCAGTCAAAAATCACCCAAATGGAGTCGTGACCTCTGGAAGTACATGGAAGTCCAGTCACGAAGTCCATATATATCCCGTCCCACTTCCACTCCGGGACCTCCAAAGGTTGTACCAAGCCTGCTGGTACCTGGTGCTCTGCCTTCACCTACTGGCAGCTGAGGCATCGAGAAACCAACTCTGCCACAGCCTTCTTCATGCCTGGCCACCAGTGCTGTCGTCTGAGGTCCTGGTACATCTTCGCCACTCCAGGATGTACCGCCAAAGGAGAAGTGTGAAACTCTCTCAACACCTCCTCCCATAATGCAATGGGTACCAAGGTACGTCCTCTTAAAAGGATGTCATGCTCTGCTCCAAGGGAGAAACCATCAGGTGCCTGTCTCGAGGATATCTGTACACGCCGTGTCTCACAGTCAGCGTCCCCACGATGTGCCTCTCTGACCTGCTGTATAAGTGGAGGAGAGACTGTGAGAGACTAAAGGAAGGTTGCTCCGTCCCTATCCACGAAGGATATCTGCAAGGTGGATAGCTGCTCTGTCACCTCCTCAAGTAGCTGAATGCTCGTCCTCCTACTGAGGGCATCGGCTACTACGTTCCCCTTTCCAGGAGTATAGACTATCTCAAATTCATAGTCCTGGAGGAACTCGATCCATCGTCGCTGTCTCAGGTTCAGGTCCTTCTGAGAGAAGATGTACCTGAGACTCTGGTGGTCAGAAAAGACTGTAAAGTGCTCGCCCATCAGATATTGCTGCCATGTCTTCAGTGCGAAGACCACTGCTGCTAACTCCAGGTCATGCGTGGCGTAGTTCTGCTCATGCAGCCTCAACTGACGTGATCCATAAGCAATCACAGCCCGCTCTTGCATCAGGACACATCTGAGTCCGATCCCTGATGCATCGCAGTAGACTACGTATCCAACTCCCTCCTCAGGAAACCTCAGGATAGGTGCGCTAGTCAATCTATGTCTCAGCTCCTGAAAGCTCTGGTTACATCTTTCTGACCACACAAAGGGTTTCCCCTTCTTCTTCAAAGCTGAGAGTGGCGCTACAACTCTGTAGAAGTTTGGCACAAATCTCCGATAGTATCCAGCTAGTCCCAAGAAACTCCGCACCTACGTCACGCTCCTGGGTGGCTCCCAAGCTAGCACTGCCTCGATCTTCGCAGGATCCACCGCAACTCCCGCCTCAGAAATGACGTGCCCCAAGAAGTGGACCTCACGTAACCAGAACTGGGACTTCGAGAGCTTTCCATAAAGCTGGTGCTCTCGGAGTGTGTCTAGTACAACCCGCAAGTGGTAGGCGTGCTCCTCCTCCGTGGTCGAGAACACCAAAATGTCGTCGATGAAGACCACGACAAACCGATCGAGGTATGGCTAGAAGATCCTGTTCATGTGGCTCATGAACACTGCTGGATCATTGGTTATGCCGAAAGGCATAACCAAGAACTCATAGTGGCCATACCGACACCTGAAGGCCGTCTTCTGCACGTCCTTGTCTCGAACTCTGAGCTGATGATAGCCTGACCTGATGTCTATCTTCGAGAACCACTGTGCTCCCTTGAGCTGATCGAAGAGGTCATTAATCCTCGTTAGAGGATACTTTTTCCTCACTGTCACCTAGTTCAGGCGACGATAGTCGACACACAGTCGCAAGCTCCCGTCCGCCTTCTTGGCGAACAATATCGGGGAAGCCTAGGTTGAAACACTGGGTCGGATGAAACCCTTGCCCTGTAAGTCCTCTAACTGTACCCGTAGCTCTCGAAGCTCAGTGGGGGACATCCGATATACTGGAGTGGATATCGAGGCTATTCTGGGGTATAGATCAATATAAAAGACTACCTCTCTATGAGGAGGTAGCCCTGGAACGTCATCGGGAAAGACGTCTGCGTACTGATCCACCATTGCAGGAAAACTAGCACTCCGCACGTCAACTGCTCCTAGGATGAGGCTAGCCAACTGATGAGTGATGGGATGTCCACTCCTTTGAGTGAGTCCATCCTGTGCTGTTAAGGCTCTCTTCTCGCCGGTGAAGGTGAACCTGCTCCCGTCGGTGCGTAAACATCGCACCTTGCGCCTAATACAGTCAATATGTGCATGGACTGTAGATAACCAATCCATGCCCAAGATGACGTTGTAAGGCCTCGACGCTGCTACAAGAAGATCCCAGCCGAAGCTCTCGCCTCCTAGATTAAGCTCACACTGTCGGCACCAGTGTGTAATCATCGAGTCTGCTCCCGTAGAGGTCTCTAGCCGTAAGGATCGAGCCAACGGCTCTGTCGGAATCTCCGAGCTCCGAACAAGGGCAGCGGCTATGAAAGAGTGACTCGCTCCTGTGTCTATAAGAACTGCAGCAAGTGTGGAATAGACACAGATCGTTCCTCAAATCATCTCTGGCGCGCCGTGGTCGTAGGCCTCCGCTACCTGGAGCTGTGCCTGTCTCTGCCCGCCAGCTCCCTGTGGTCGGGGCGGACCTCCCGGTGGTGGTGGTGGAAGAGCCTCAAAGCGTCACCCACCACCTGCTGCTCGGCCAGCTCTTCTTCCTCGTCTGCCTCCTCCCAGCGGACCGCCACGGCCGACCCTCTTCCTCTGCCTGGGTGGCCCCTCCACTGTCTGCTGCTCCTCGGTACGGCGGGTCGGGCAGTCACGAGCCATATGGCCCTGCCCGCCGCATGTGTAGCATTGCCTGCCTCTCGAAAGACTGACTCCGCGCTGTGTGCCCCGCACTGCTGAGCCAGTGTCCCGAGGTCGTCTGCCGGAAGGTCTGGTCTGCATGGAACCCTGAGTCATTCGCCGGCTACCTGCTGCCGAAGACTCCGCTACCTGCCGCCCTGCGGTAGGTCTCGCTGCTGAAGTAGACTCAGCAAGAAAGCTCTCGATCAGAAGGGCTCGCTCTAGTACTCTTGCCTGGGTCGGGATGCTGAGGGAGATCAGCGATGCCCTGATCTTGTGTCTCAAACCCTGCTCAAAGTTACAGGCCCGGAAGAAGGGGTCCCGTACCATGTCGGTCGAGTAGCGAGAAAGATTGGTAAACCTCGTCGCGTACTGGGCGACCGTCAAGCTGCCCTGCTGCAGCTGAAGAAGCTCTTGGATGCACACCGCACGGAGGGTGGCCGGGACGAACTCTGAGTGGAAGAGGCTCTCGAAGTCCGTCCAGAGAAGAGATGCCTCATCGTGCACCTGGAGCATCAAGCTCCACCATTGGCCCGCTGCAGCGTGCAGTAGGCTCGCCGTGAGGATCACCATGAGGTCTGTTGGTGTCCTCACTAGCCTGAAAACTCGTACGACCACCACCAGCTAGTCCTCGGCTGCCTGGGGGTCCATCTCCCCACGAAACTTGGGTGGTCGCTGGCACTGGAACTCGTGCAGAGCTCCGAGGCAACGTGCATCGTTAGCGGTCGGTGCTGGAAGCATCGGGGGCTCGGCGGGTAGAGGTACCGTCGGTGCCTCCGCTGTCAAAGGGCCCTGGACCGAGGCCTCATCGCTCGGCGGGCTGTCATCACGCTCTACTCTCGGAACCCTAGCTGGCTGCCGTCGTGGGGACATCCTGAAAAGGAAACAAGTGCGCCACGGTTAGAACAGTATACCTGGTGAGCTGACACAAGTATTCACAAAGAAAACTTGAAACACACATGCAATGAATGTTTTCGTGCATTAAGTCGGAAATCAGAAGTTAGGGTCCTGGTGTACGGATACGTCGGCCGCCGCACCAACACTGGACTCCCTGGACTGATAACCACACTCAATATGATAAGCACTATTGCTTCTCAAAGAAGAAAGATCAGAGTCTGCGGTAGAACCAACCACCTCTGATACCAATTTGTCAAAACCCGTCATCGGGGCCCGTGCCGTGACTACCCCAACCCTTCCTTCCATAAGCCAGGGGCTGGCGACTAGCCCCAAGGCGTAAATCCCGAAAAAAAAAGGGAAGGCATTGCCTTTGATAAGTAAACAAGCACCACAGAGTAAGCAAGCGGAAAAGTAAACACTAAGTAAAAACTGTAACAAGCTGTGCTGAAAGTGAAAGGGGCTAGAAATACAAGCCCAACTGTAAAGTACAACTAAAAGGGGAAAAATAGCAACTGAAAAGAAAAGCCACAGCGTCGAGCCGTCCTCTGGAAGTCCCACCTGAAGGGTGGGTACAGATAGCCTCCACTGCTCCTCGGGTCCACCTGGCCGCTCCGAGTACGTTCCGCCCAGTGGTCCACCTCCAGGTACCGTCCTGCTCCGCAAGCCTCCACCACGATCAGCGTTGTCCGTCGTCTGCAACCAACACAATGAAGTGCAGGCATATCCCGTGCAGGGGTGAGTATAAGCTACTCAGTAGGGACCCCGAGACCCCCGAAGGTCTCCCAGAATCCACAAAGGATAATCCACAAGGAAAGATACAATCACGAAGTAACATCCGACACGGCTTAGGTATATGCCCATACATATACCTAAGTCATCAATTCTCGCTCGGCTCCAACATCTGAGCTCAAGTACAACCCAGTCCACACAGGAAAGAAAAATGTGAAATCCACACCGGATAGCTCAACACAATCCACAAAGGAAAGTAAAATGTAAATCCACACAGGATAGCTTAACAAAATCCACAAAGGAAAGTAAAACAGAGTTTCAGCTCACACAGGTATACTTCTTTGTATGACGATAAAGATGATCACTGATCCATCTAAGTCGTCGGACCCACAAAGGATCGAAAGGTACTAACCCTCGCAATGACCCACACAGGATCGGACCCACACAGGATCAATAGGTAACTAACCCCCGCAATGACCCACACAGGATCGTACCCACATAGGATCAATAGGTAAGTAACCCTCGCAAAGACCCACACAGGATTGGGCCCACAGAGGACCTGTAGGCGCTGGCTCACACAGAACCGCTGAGCGCTGACCCACACATGATCAGATCCACACAGGATCTGTAGCACTGATCAACGTAGGATCGCCAAGTGCAGTAGTCGTCACAGTCCACTGAGGATCTCTGCACAGTCGTCGTCGCAGTCCACTGAGGATCTCTCCACAGTCGTCCCCGCAGTCCACTGAGGATCTCTGCACAGTCGTCGTCGTTGAAGTCGCAGCCAGCACTAGGGTTCCCGCACACAGCAAGCTCGTTCGGGAGGATCCGCTCTCGAGCCGAGAGGCTGATACATCAACTGACACAAAGTCCAGAGTTGATGTATCCAAAAGTTCTGTATCGCCAACAGGAACTCAACGTCGCAGACGGTGCGTCAATCGGACGCCCGGTCTGAGAGTTATTGGCTTTTTCGTCCCAGGGGCCCGGTTGGTTTTTAAGGTAAAACCAACCCGACCATACTCCACCTGCGTCCAAACCTCGGGCGGAGTGAGCCAAAAGATCCGTCTCACTTAGAGGAAATCAACGAAGTCGACGACACGTCAATCGGAAGTCCGTAGCTCAAGATATGAGCGTTTCTGCTCTGAAGGCCCGGTTGGTTTCGTGTACGAACCATCCCGGCCGAACTCAAGTTAATCCGAAACCTTGAGTTCAATATACCGAAACGACCTTCTCGGTCCAAGGATCGTGTTTCCGCTGATGGCGCGTCGTTCGGAGGCCCGTAACTCAAGTTACGGGCAAAAGATCGAAACGGTCCGAAGACGGGGGGTCTGGGACCGGGCCGACCCGGCCCGACCCCCCCTGGGTCGGCCTGAACCGGGTCGGACCCGGTTCGGCGCGACCCGTTCTGGACAGGGTGCGGCCCGGCCGGTCGCGCCGGCCTGGCTCGGCTCGGCCGAGCGGCCGAGCATGGCAACCGCGGGGTGCCGCCCCCGCGGGAAGACGGTGCCGCGGCCCTGCGTGGGGCCGCGCTGGAGTCAACAGACACGACTATGCCGCGTCTCGTGCGTGAGAGCCAGACCCGCGTGGCCACAGGTCCGCTGGCCACCGCCATCGCGGCTTCAGCTACGGTGGCCCTGTCCGGCGGCGCGCCGGGGCACCGCCGCCTCCGGCTGCCGGCACTGCCAGAGGCTTCCACGGGCCACCGGAGTTGCTCCGGTGGTCCGTTTTCCTTCCCGTCTGCGCCGCTGTTCCTCTCGGGTTCCATTCTTCACTGCGGGATCATTTAATCGCCTCTGCGGCACATTTCGCTGCCGCCGCCAAATCCACACAACAAGGAAGAACTGCGGAGGGTTGTCAGGCCGTGTTTGTTTGGCCTGCACCCTCCGCGTTAGGCGATAACAGTTGGGATGATTAATCAACACATAGAAATCATAACCAAAACAATTTTAATAAATTAAAATTGTTCTCTTTGAAACCGGGTTTTTGTATTAAAAGAAACAATCACGGGAAAAAAAGATTGTTCTCAAATAAAAACCCCCTACCTCATCAAGTCGTCGCACGCGTGTTCTTCGCGGAAAAGATCGTTGCGGAAAGAGGCGATCGTCGCGTCGCGGAAGGGTGTCGCGTCATCGCGGAAGGGCGACGCGTCACGGAATACGGTGCATGTCGACGAACTCCGAGGTTCAAGAAAATATAGATTTAAATAATAATAATTAAATCCATATTGTTGTTTTAAACCACAAAGAAATTTAAAGAACCACAATCTCTCACCTTAACGGATGATCGAAGATTTTGTTGCGGAAAAGGAACATCACCGAAGAACGTCGCGGGAGAGGAAACGTCGGCGTCGTGGCACACAGCGTCACGTCATCGATTTCTGCGGGTTCGGCGTTCTTCATCGGAGGTCGCCGTTCTTCGCGTTCTTTGCGTTCTTCGCGAAGGAGGATGAAGAATTCTTGGTTTCTATCAAATCCTCTCAACGAACATTTTCCAGAAGTCGAGCGTTGGTCTTATTTTATTATCACGCCAACGGATTTCAAACAGGTTAAGAAACGAATAAATTAATTCACAGAATTAATTCAACGAATAAAACCGCCCAATTAATTCAATGAATAAAACTGCCCAATTAATTGGTGCGTTAATAAATTAAGAAAACATGTCAGTTGATTTCATAATGACGGGTTTTCACGGGTGCGTTACTTAGCGGAAAGAAACGATGGGGCTCGTGCGGGCCCCACCTCACAAATATCCTACCAGGGGGGTAGGATATTTTTGGATAGCACCCTATTCGTATCACTCTGCTTAAGCATCTTTAAGTGGCTTTCAAGTGGCTTTAAGTGAAATTAAAATAATATTGTTGCACAACTTTATTTTATTTCATAACATAAACCCAAAAATTAAAAACCACACCCGAGCAAACACAACTCTGGAAGAGGCGTTTCTAAGCAATTACCGGCGTTGTGATTCCATCGGTGACCTCAGAATTTGATTCCGAGCACCGGTTCAAAAGTTAGAAAAACCCGCTCGTCCGTTCACTAAACGTACCCATGCCAAACATCGGAAAATGATTCCGGGAACACCGGGCCTCGGAATCAGGTGCCGTCAGAAACTGCGTTCTTGTAAAATTCCAAAGAAAATTAAGAAAAAAATTTCCTTGAAATTTATGGGTCTTTACAACTATCTCATCCTGAGACTCAGCTACTCCTTTCACCTTGATCATAACCAAGATCAATTTGGTAAAGAATAAGGCATTGGTTTTTGATTTTGGTAAAATCATATCCTCTATTTGAGTCATCAACAGCCTACAAAAATTCACCTTCACACCATGCCTCAGAAAATGCAACAAGTAAATATCCTGATATTTTAGATTTGTAAATCCCCTCTCCTTGGACTTAGAACATGCTGAAAAAACTTGAAGAGCAGTATGTTTTGTCCATCCATTTCAGTAGCCACTACCTTTCTAGGTGTTCCATTTCCTGTTAACTCTTCCAAAGTAGTCTCATACTTAAAGAAGTTTTTAGTAGGTGGTACCAATTTGGAGAAATAACCAAATTCTCCTTCATGTGGTGCTTTTAGTCATTCATCCCACTCAACAGATGAAAAAGCTATTTCCTTCCTATTCACAAAATAAATCATCCGGATCTCAGCTTCTAATTTCTCAAAACTCACAAACTCATAAAATTGTTTCACTAGCTTCAGATAGTAGGGGCCATTGTTGTTCGAGAATCATTCTATCCATTTATGATCTTCCAAAACTTCTAGAACTAACAATTCACTAGACATCATCCATTCTGCGCAGAGTTCTTTCTCAACTACTATCTCTCTTAGAACGAGATGTGGGTTCATAGGTTTCCTTACTTTACTTCCACTGCTAGACTCACCTTTGACTCTCTTGTCATTTGGCTCATCTTCCTTTTTACAGACCGAAGGCCTCTTCACTCTTATCATTGTTTGAATCATGAGACTTAGGGTTCGAGAGAAGGTTTGAGAGCTACGGCTTGAAGGTAAAGGGCTTGAGGTGGATCGAAAGAGTTAAAGACTTGTGTTTTATCATTTAGGAATCACAAAATAAATAAATAAAACATAATAAGTAATATTATAGACGATACAGATTCTGGTGGCTAAGGGTACAAATTTTAAAACAGCACAACCTAACGGTAACATATACCGGTGAGAATTCCTAATGGTGAGGATTCCCAACAGTGAGGTATAACAGTGAGGTCCATACCGGTGAGGTTTCTAATGGTGAGGTTTCTAACGGTGAGGTTTCTAGCGGTGAGGTTTCCAGTGGTGAGGTTTCTAGGAGTGAGGCTCCTAATGGTGAGGTTTCAAAAGGTGAGGTTTCTAATGGTGAGGTTTCTAATGGTGAGGTTTCTAACGGAGAGTTTTCTAATGGTGAGGTTTCTAACGGTGAGGTTTCTAATGGTGAGGTGTCTAACGATGAGGTTTCTAACGTTGAGGTTTCTAAAGGTGAGGTTTCTAACAGTCAAAGGTAAACATCCCTAACTCATGTCTAATGTAACTTAACCTCTCCGAACTTAAAGGTTTGTTGAAAATTTTAGCTAATTGATGTTCATTACCTGCAAATTCAAGAGTAATATCACCTTTTTGGTAATGATCTCTCAAGAAATTGTGCCTTACATCAATGTGGTTGGTCTTAGAGTGAGTCACAGTATTCTTAGAGATATTAATTGCACTAGTCTTATCACAGTTTATAGATACATGTCTAAACTGATATCCATAGTCCAATAATGTATGTTTCACCCACAGAATTTGTGCACAACAACTACCAGCAGCTATATACTCTGCTTCAGTAGTAGACAAAGCAACTGAATTTTGTTTCTTACTACACCATGATACTAAGGATTTTCCCAATAAATGACATGTTCCAGATGTACTCTTTCAATATAACTTGAAACCAGCAAAGTCAATATCTGAATAACTGATTAAATCGAATGATTGACCTTTTGGATAAAACAATCCTAAGTTAGTAGTATGTTTAAGATATTTGAAAATCATGTTAACAGCAAGTAAGGGAGATTCTTTTGGATTAGCTTGAAATCTTTCACACATACACACACTAAAAAAATATCTAGTCAACTAGCAATAAGGTAAAGTAGACTCTCAATCATACCTATGTAATTTGTTTGATCTACTAGTTTCATAGTTTCATCTGTATCCAATTTACAAACAGTACTCATAGGTTTATCACTTTCCTTAATACAATCGAAACCAATGCGTTTTAAAATATCCTTTGTATATTTACTTTGATTTAATATAATACCATTTTCTTTTTGAAAAACTTGAAATCCATGAAAATATTTTAGTTCTCCCATTAAACTCATTTCAAATTCATTTTGCATACTCTTTGAAAAATCAATACACAAAGTATTTTTAAAAGATCCAAAAATAATATCACCAACATAGATTTTTACTATCAAAACATCTTTATAAATTCTTTTAATAAAGAGATTTGGATCGGTAATCCCTTTAGAAAAATCTTTTGAAATAAGAAAACTACTAAGTCTATCATACCAAGCTCTTGGATCTTGTTTTAAACCATATAAAGCTTTATAAAGTTTAAAAACTTTATTTGGAAAATGAGAATTAGTAAATCACGGTGGTTGTTCAACAAAAACATCTTCAATTATAAAACCATTTAGAGAAGCACTTTCAATATCCATTTGATATAACTTGAAATTCAGATGAGCAGCATAGGCATGTAGAATCCTGATAGCCTCTAATCTAGCTATAGGTGAAAAGGTTTCCTCATTGTCTCTTCCTTCCTCATGACTATATCCTTGTGCAACTAACCTTGCTTTGTTTCTAACTATATTTCCAGACTCATCAAATTTATTTCTAAAAACCCATTTAGTGCCTATGTTTAAAGTGTCCTTAGGTTTGTCAACTAATTCCCAGGATTTGTTTCTTTCAAATTCATTTAGTTATTATTGCATATCCATTACCCAAATTCATCATTGATTTCATCATTGATATTTTTAGGTTCTAACTATCAATGAAAGGCTTGATGTTCAACCTGGTTTCTTAGAGAAGCTCTAGTCTGTGTCCCTCTATCAAGATTACAAACAATATCATCTAAAGGATGATTCTTTAGAATCCTAGTTGATCTAGAAAAGGTAGGGCTAGAAATTTCAGGTTACTCTCTGGATTCAGGTTCTACAGAAACAGGTTTTGGAAAATTTCTAGAACTGGATGCCTTTACAATAGGTTCATTGATTTTATCATTAAGGTTCAGAGCAGACAAATCTTCTTCAAGATTTTCAAGAGAAGATTTACGTTTGTGTGGATCAGTTTCATTAAATTTGATGTGAACAGATTCTTCCACACATTTGGTTCTTTTATTAAAGACTCTATAGGCTTTACTGGTTAAATAATAACCATGAAATATTCTCTTATCACTCTTGGATGTAAACATTTCAAGATTATCCTTAGTATTGAGAATAAAGACCTTTCACCCAAAAACTATGAAGTAATTAACTTTAGGTTTCTTATGGTTCCACAACACATAAAGGGTCTTCTTGAGAATAGGTCTAATCAATACTCTATTAATAATATAACAAGCTATATTTATAGCTTTGTCCCAAAAATAAATTGGCAGGTCATACTCATTGAGCATAGTTCTTGAAATTTCCTGAAGGGTTCTATTTCTTCTTTCTACCTCACCATTCTACTGAGGTGTCCTAGGGGCAGAAAGGTTTTGACTATAGCCATTGTGCGAGAAATAAGATTCAAATTCATGATTTTAAAACTCACGACCATGGTCACCTCTCAGGGTCTTAATCTTAAGTCAACTAAGGATTTCTACAGACTTGGAGTATTTAAAAAAGATAGAACAAGCTTCACTTTTGTGAGCCAAGAAGTATACCCAATTATACCTAGAGTAGTCATCTACCAGAACATAGACATAGTGGTTCCCATTTAAACTAGAAACTCTAGAAGGTCCAAACAAGTCGATGTGAACCAACTTAAGAGGTTGAGAAGTTGAAACTTCTTTCTTTGATTTAAAAGAAACTTTATGTTGCTTCCCCTTTTGACAGGGATTACAAACTTTGTCATTTGGGAATTCAAGTTTGCGTAGGTCTCTAACTATGTTCTTCCTAGTCAGTATTCTAAGTGAATAAATGTTTCAATTTCCTAATCTTCTGTGCGACAACCAATAATCTTTATGAAAATCATTTAAGAAAGTAATATTTTGTTTAGCTAAAGAATTCAAATCAACTGCATAAACATTTTCATTTCTCAAAGCAGAAAATACTAAATCATTTTTAGAATTAAAAACATTACAAGAATCATTTTCAAATTTAACATTGAAATCATCATCACACAACTGAGAAATACATAACAAATTATATTTAAGTCCATCAACAAATAAAAATTTAGAAATTATAACTGAATTAGTGTTTCCAATCTGGCCTAGGCCGATGATTTTTCCTTTAGAATTATCACCAAAGGTGACATGGCCTCCATCAAATTTGATTAAACTTTTGAAACATGAAAAGTCTCCTGTCATATGACTTGAACATCCACTATCCAAGTACCATATCTTCTTATGAGAAATCTTTAATTAGGTCACCTCCAAAACAGATTTAGATGGAAAATGATTTTGGTACCCAGATTCTCTTGGGTCCAGATAGGTTAGAAAGCAAATCTTTTGGTACCCAAATTTGTCTTATGGGTCTCATATAATTTATAGAATAAATATATTTTGAAATATAAACTCTATTTGATCTATAACTCTGTGAATAACTAGTTGAATCATATGAACATCCAGAACTAGAACTAATAGCATTATGTCTAGATTTAGGAATAAATCTAGTTTTAGTAATCTGTCTCTATCCAGGCTGATAGCCTATTCCAATGGTATATTTTGGTTCCACTTGTTTACCTAACATTTGAGTTAGCGTGTCCTTTCCATTTGTGAATTTCTCTAATTACTTCCTTAATTTATCATTAGACAATTTCATTTTAGTATTTTCCTTATGTAATTGAGCATTCTTTTCCTTTTCTATATCAAGTACAAATTTAACAGAGCTGGTCAGAGCATGTTGTTGCTTCAAGGTCTTATACTTGTCCATAATCTCATTACAGGTTTCTTCTAGCATATTACAGTATTCAAATAACTCTTCACTAGTCATATTTTCATATTCAGAATCAGAATCAACTCCAGAATAGTGCAAAAGTAAGAGTATCCAATGTTACCTCATATGTGCTTGTCATAAAACACATGTTAGATTTTTGAGATTTCTCATCCTGAGTAGAATCATAATCGCTTGCACTGTCCTCTGAAGCACTCCATGTTTTTTTCATATCTTTCTTGTACTTTTTTTCCTTGTAGTCATGTTTTTTTTTGAACTTCAATTTTGGACAGTCATCTTTTACATGTCCTTTATTTTTGCATTCATAGAACACAATTTCATCACTTCTAGAAACTTATATTAGACATGGAAAGGTGTTCTATGGACATGAAACCAATCCATTCAATTACATTCAATTTGGACAAGCCATATTTGTAGCATACTCTCCAATCAACCATTCAAAGATTCATTGATTAATTTTAAACATGTACCATAGAAGACTCAACTGGAAATATCACATATAATTTATAACCATTTCAATTATATAGTCATTCTATTAGGGAAGTGTTTATAAATAATAGGGTAAAATCATTGCATACCTGAACGGTAGTGCAAACAATCATTTCAAACCACTAAAGGAATAAAAATGGAAAAAACTACATAGGATGGATAGTGTTGAGGTTATAATATCCATAAATAGAAAAAATTTACCAAATAATATATAGAATAAGAGAAAAATGACTATAAAAAAGGAAAGTGAGTTTAATAGGTCGTGCCGGATGGAATCGGCATGCGCAC
The DNA here is from genome assembly GCA_963277665.1 of Viscum album. Classification (NCBI taxonomy): domain Eukaryota; kingdom Viridiplantae; phylum Streptophyta; class Magnoliopsida; order Santalales; family Viscaceae; genus Viscum; species Viscum album. Next base: position 385,403,302 of record OY728167.1, on the reverse strand, counting down.
AATAACAGAAATTTATAAAACAATGAAACTTTTGGGACGAATAATAGAACACCTAACTTAGGATCAAATGACTTTATTCTTCCAATATCATCCTATAATTCAGAAAATATAGGAAGAAATCTAAAAAATAGATCAACTTCCTAAAAGTAGGAAACATGATCCCACATTTAAATAGCTTCATCGATAGAAATAAGAATGAAGAACGAATAAAAAGGAATTAAGATCTTACCGATGTAGATCCAACAAGATGAAAAGTTCTTTTATTGGGTTCCAATGGAAAAATTTGATCATTTACTACATTAGGATAAAATATGACTCAAAAAGGGATAGGGGAGAGCTCCTTGTGATGGAAAATAAAATATGAGGAAGGAGGTGATATTAATTAAGTCATTAAGATAAATTTTGTAAATTCACCCAAAATAGGGATCTCATGGTTTGGTCGTATGGTTGGGAAAACCATACGCCAAACATGTGCCATCTACTATATGGTTGGGAACTTTTCATGATTAGGCTGCACTATTAGAGATACTATGTACCAACTATGTGAAACTCCTCATCTAAAAACTATAGAAATTACACATGGGAGTGTGGCCCTAGTGTGTGGTTAAGGAAACTTGTGAGCCCCACTTTACGCCATTGTCCAACCTCGCATGGTTAGGATAGACTCTGTGGCCTGGCTTACACAGTTTTTGTTAAATGTGTATCTAGTCTATTTCTCCCCAAAATCCATTTTATGGCTTCGAACAAGTCGTGAGAACCCCCGAGACACCTGTTAAATCATTAGGAATCCATATTGGTTCCAAAATAAAGAATTAAAAAAAATTAAAAGGATCCATACTAGAGATAAAAATGTTGTTCATATAGTCTTCTCCTCATAAAGGAACTCATCACCAAGTTCACCTTACAAGGGAGACAAAACACTGTCTGAGAATAACTCTAGCCATTGGGCATGTACACCAGCCTCCCAGTCCAAATCCTCATCCTGTACAAAACCATGCTTCCATAGCACCCATACTAAAGTGAAATATTTATGTTAGAGAGCCTTCGTGGTCCAATCAATTATTCATAGAGGATACCCCTCAAATGTAGCATCAACATATAACTAAAATTAATTGGTATAAAAAGTATGAGATAGGTCGACATGGTACTGGAGAAGCTTTGGAATTTTGAAGACATCATGCATGGAATGGTACCTATGAGATTGTAACAACTAATAGGCTATCGACTAGACTCTCTCCAGAATCTAAAATAGAACTACATAGTAAGGTGAAAAATTCCCTTTCCACTATATCCATCTTTGAACAATCTTGGGTGATACCTGAAGGAAACCACGATACCTAAACTTAAACTATAGAGGTCATCAATAGCTATCAACATAATATTTATGTCTAGATTTAGTGGTAGAAAAACACTTCTTAATTAGCTAAACCTACTATAATGTTTCATACAAAACACGAGAACCTAGTTGGTCTACCTCTCATGCCTCTATCTAGAAAAGTGGTGAACGAAATGGCATACCATACATAGACTCAAAAGGATCTATATAAATTGTCACCTAAAAGATATTATTGTAGGTTAACTCAATTAGAGGGATATGCTTCTCCCAAGAACCACTGAAATCAAGTAGGCATGAAACAATCATGTCCTCTCGAACATGTATCATCTGTTTTGACTGTACATAATTCTAAGGGTGAAAGGCTATGCTTAGAACCACTTGGATTCCCGTAGACTTCTGCAACCCCTACCAAAACTGTGATGTGAAAAAATAATCCCTATGTGAAAAAATAGTACTAGGGACCCCATGTAGTTAGATGATCACACATATATACAATCTATACATTTCATCAACTGAGAAAGTCTCCCAGATAGAAAGTAAGTGGGATACTTTCATATGTTTATCAACAATAACCCAAAATATGTATCTACCCCAAGGAAACCTTGGTATGCCAACAAATAATTCCATGGAAACATATTACCATTTCCATGAAGGGAATGGAATTATATGTAACAATATTATAGGTCTTTGGTTATCTTCCTTCCCTTGCTGAATTCTAGATCACCTTGTGATAAAACCTACTATCTAATGGTTCATCCCAAGCCACCAATATAGTTGTTTCATATCTCGATAAATCTTAGAGATTCTTGGATGAACTAATTATTTAGAATCATGGTACTCTCACATCAGTTCCTATCTCATATATTTAGGAACCTAGAAACATCCTTGTATACATAGGATATCTTCTATGCCCATAGACCAAACCAAATATAGGTCATCTTCTGAAATAATCCCATGGAGAACCAATCCTCCAGGATCTGAAAATTGCATACTCTTTAGCATCTCAAGGATGGAAGAGGTAAATATCAAGGATGAGAGATAATACTACATGTAAGAGTCAAGAAACTCTAGATGTATCTCAAATAATTAGGCCATCTATTTCCATTCATCATTGGATTCTTGTATGGCATGTGGTTGTGTTTTCTGACTCAGTGCATCAAATAATGCATTACGCTTTCCTAGCTTATAGAAAAGCTAAATATTGAAGGAATAAAGATATTCAACTCATCTCCAATATATGAGATTAAAATCACACTATGTAAATATATATTTGAGGCACTTTTGGTATGTAAAAACCAAAAAGCACTCACCCATTAGATAGTGTCTCCAAAAACCTATTGCATGGACAACTGCTACTATATTGGGGCCATGTGTTAGGTGATTTATCTCATTAGGCTTTAACTATAACAACCCGAGATTTTATGAGAATTATTCTTTTTAATTTCATTGATGTCTTGTGTTGTACGCTACACCAAGATTACCTTGCGCTATACGCAACATCGTATTAGCTTGCAGTATACGCAACACTATTCTTGGATCATGTTACACAAAATTTTGATAGTAGTTATTCTACGAAACATTGAGTGTGTATATATATATATATTCAATGTATAAATGAAATATGGTTGGATTCTGTTATACGAAACAATGAATGATTGTTCCATCACACGCAACCCTGACTTGTCTTGCATTACACGTAATCGCGACCTTCTTCGATAGCGTGTGTAGTACGCAATACCGAGTTTCACTAAACAATGATATATGGTTATAATATTATTATGAACTATCTGTTATTAATATTATTAACTAAATTTTGAATTTTATAACATTATTATTCATCTTACATATTTTTTATAACCTGGTATGAGAACAAAATAAATTTTTTGGGTAAAATAAGTATTTTTCAAAAAATGCAGTTTTGTCGCCTTTTGATAGCGCACCCACATTAAATCTAGTTTTTGACATGTTTATAAGTTCAATTTGACAAAGTAAAATTCTTACTTGGAATCAGGATATACAAATTTAATTTGGATAAATTTTTCATATTATTCTGATAACTTTCATATTTTTATGAATAGTAAAAACGCGTTATATTTTAATTAAAAACAACTTTCTTCCTCGCAATAATTTATATGGCTATATTATCTTTTTAATTGGTTTTAAAGTGTAATTAAAATATATTTTTACCATTTAATCCAATGTTGGTCATTGAAATTAATTTCACTTTGAAATTGGACATAAACAAGTGATGATCTTTTGATAGTTATTATTTCTTAAAAACACGCTAATTGTTTTGATAACGGGAATTACTTTTAAAATTAATTAATGCCACTTCTATGTTTTTAATTTAGAAATATAGAGATCATTTTTGAATTCGGAATATCAAATATAGATTAGGCTGGATTTTTGGTATTTTTCTGAAAAAACTTCAATTTTTGATGAATAGTGAAAACACTATGTTTTTGGTTAAAATCGTCTTTTTATTTAAATAATAATTTATTTGATTTAAATTTATTTTAGTTCAAAATAGATACATAATACTTATGTATGTTCAATGAAATTCATTGGAAACATTTTATAATAATTTTAGATTTATAAAAAATTGTATTGAACTTTTCACTGTCTTTTACCCACCGCCTAGGAGCTTTTGCAATTGTTCACAAAACTTAATTTTACCGCTTCTGTGAGTTGAATTTCAAAAATCCGAGACACGCGGTTAATATCAAGGAGTAAAATGTGGTTCAATTGGATAAAAATAATCTTTGGTGAATAGTAACTTTTTTACTTTTATTTACCACGGTTAAAGGTAAATAGGGTAATTCAAGGTTAAAATAATATTATAATAATTCAAAATTACCTTAACACTTGTCCAAACCTTATTGGATGAGTAATGGCCGACCATGGGCATCCTTGGGTAGATTTTGGGACCCCATGGAGCAACTTATGAAAGACAATGACACATTAGATTAATTAATTTAATGTAAAGAAAAAATTGGCATTTACAAAAATCCTTTAGTAATTAATTTTTATAAGGGGATATAAATTATATTTTAGACTATGAATATTCATTGGAAAGATAAAAGGATTTCATACATGTTGTTATTTTTTATATAATTTTGAGACATCAAATAAATTAAATTTTTAATGACACAATAATGATGCAGTATTTACCTCATTAATAAATGATTTAAATAAATAAGATTATAATGATTAAAATATCATCCAAAACCTGTCCAATTCCTATTGTATGATTTTATTTCGAATATGAGTCACCTTATCTTCGAAATTAATTTGTTTGGGACCTCTTGAAACTGAATATAAGTTTATAATAAAATAATGTTTTCACACTTTCCAAAAGAGCCCCTCCTCTCCCTTATAAAAGGAGACCACTTCTATGAAATTCCTCACACCTCTCAAGCCTTTTGGCTCGTCAAAACTCTTCCCAACTAAGATCCCTACATCCCTATACTCCCCCTTGAAGCCTTAGATTAGGCATAAGATACTCCAGGAAGTCTTTTTGGTTTAAACCAAAGGAAGTTACCCAAATTAAAGGTAATAGTTTCTCTTAAGTTGTTTTCTTTTATTCTACTTCTCCAACCCATAAACTCTTTTTAATCCTTTATTTTGTAACAACACCAGTATCCTAAAAATACTAGGATTTTTCTATGATAATTTTTAGAACTACACTTACACAGACCTCTATCTAATGGATGAAGAACATAATGTTTCTGTGATGGCAAACTAACGCCTCACGAAACGATGATTGTTCGATTTTCTCCTACCGCCTCTCATGGTGGCCATTATGATGGAACTGTATTTATATATGACATATATTATGTTTATGATTTCCTTATACTTCATTAATTCCCAATTATATCAAGCCTTTATGGTTTCCATAGTGGGTAAGTATGATGATCTCATTTGAGGAAGTGCAGACTATCACCCCCTCAAAGTGATGTGATTCGTTAATGCCTTATGTGGAATGTATAAAAGATGGAGTTAATGATATTATATATGATATTATACTGGAATTATAATATACCTATTCCATTAAAATAATAAATATAAATGAAAGTATCGTTCATGTGTACGTACGGCTTACCGTCTCCATGAACGGTGCATTTCATTTCTTACCTCCATATGTTATGTACTATTATAAATACATGTATATGCTGTATATATAATGAATATATATGATATATAAATCATGATTTACATTCTGGAAGTATGTAAATCATGATATAAGTAATACTAACATCAAGAACAACAATTCCAAACACGTACGATAAATAAGATGATTTTACCCAAAACGGTGCTTTAACATGGTATTTACAAAAGAACGGGTAACATAAAGTTATAAGTGAACCATATATGATATCATAACAGTGAATATGATTCTTTAATAAGTCAATAAAATTATTTAAATCATTATACAGGAGTTTCGGATATGTACGAAGCATATTAGACCTAAGGTAAGGGATAATTATTCCAATCTCATTCTTATCCGAGATTGTTTATCTGTAAGTATTTACTGGGGTTATATTTTTCATCCATGCCCATAAAATGTTTTTCATAAAGTGTTTAATATTCTTCCATGTATTTTTAATGTCATTTTTACCCCGCGTTGACTTTTACTTTGTTTTATGGAAGGAATCTTTCTTTTGTTTACCATACGAGGAACTTTTTGACTTTTCTGACAAAAGTACGAGGAGAATGTTGTTTTAACTTTTACGGCATGAAAGGATTTTTAAGGTTATATAAAGACTTATTTTCATGAAGCTTCCTCCAAAATATTTCATGACTATTTTCAAAAAACAATCTCTTTCTTTAAAAATTGCATGACATTTTGTGAAATGAAATTGATTTTGAAGAGGAAAGGATATTTTCCTCAATAATTCATTTCAAGTGTTTTATCAAAACCATTTTTCCATCTAAGATGACATTATTTCATATGTGTATGTTTCAAGTATAATGTCTCTATTATTTACATGGTTTCAATTTTCTTATGATAAAATATCCATTTGTTTTATATGGATTATGTGATGATGGGATGATGTTTATGAAACCCATTTTATTCTTTGGGTTATGATGAATGTTTTAATTTTATTTTGTGGCACAAGTAAGAGTGATTTTAATATGAGATGGGTGGGACCTATATCTCCCTCCAATTCATTGGGTAAAGATTTATATCTCATGAGATAGACATGGATGGAACGGTAAGTAAATCTGGTTCAGTAATACAGGGTTGGAACGACAAGTAAACCCGGTTCAGTAAGGGACATTGTCCACTAAGATAGTCTTGGAAGCAATGTCTTGGATACTATGGAAATCATTACATGTGCTTACTGGATTTCATAATTACATGTTTTATTCCCATTCTAGATTATCATGATTAATGTTCCTTTATGATCTATGCCTTATGTACTGCCATGTTTTATGTCATTGCTCAAGATTTCAATGTTTAAACATTATGTTCATGTTTTTATGTTCAAATGTATATGGTTTGTTTTATTATCTCCATGCTTACCCTTACTGAGCATTTAAGCTCATCCTTTATATTTTTTCTTTTCCCCAGGATATAAAGAAAGGTTTTAGGTAAGAAAAGAAAAGGGGAAGATCTTTATGGGAGATATTGAAGATCTTTCACCATGATTAGAAGATTATAATTCTGAGTTTCCAAAGACACTAAACTATTACGGTCCTTGTGTGTCTGTTTTTGTTATATATTAAGTATTCCACAAAAGTAATGTAATTTACATGTACGTCAAGCATACGGGCCTCTATAGTTGGTATCAGAGGAAAGTTTTAGTCAACCTCTGGAAACTAGGATGCGAGAACTTTAGTGAGATCCCTACAGATATTTCTAAGGGATGTCTAGGGATGTCCCTAAGGTTAAGTATAAGTATAGGTGACAGTCCTAGAATTACAGTAACGATCTTAGAATTAAACCTAAGATGTTAGATATTAAATTTACTCCCCATTTATTATGTTGTTTTAACTATCATGATTTTTGCCTCTCACCCTATTCTTTTTGGGTTTTAGAAAATGGCTGGAAATAGGAAGATTCGTGATAATGGAGAATATGATGGACAATGGAATGATATTCTTCATGATCAAGAAAATGAAATGGGATTTGGAAGGAGAAACATCATTATTAGGCCTAATAAAAAATATCATAATATGATCAATAATCTCAGCTTTGGTAAGTTTCCTGACTCAGCTAATAAGAGAAAGATGGAGTTTCATGATGACCATAGAGGAAAGAAAGTTCAATTTCCCTCATGTAAGTCATGTGGGAAGAGGCATCAAGGAGAATGTTTCAAAGGAACTGGAAGATTCTTTGGGAGTGAAAAATAAGGACACAAAGCTAGTAATTGTAAAGGAAAAGGTTCAGTTAACACCATGGACAAGGATAATGGTATTTCTAAGACATCGACAATGGTTAAGTGTTTTAAATGTGGAATGAACGGGCATTATGCAAACCAATTCCCTAAGGGAAAATCACATAAAGAGAATCAGCATGGTCATATGGGTAGTATTTATGTGGATGATGATGAAGAGATTACAAATGATATGTGAGATGAAAGAATTGTTGAATCTCGGTCAATGGTTTAAGAAGGTAGTGGAATGATTACATGTTTATCAAGAGTAATGTTGTATAAGTAATCTCATGGTACTATGGAATAAAGAGACATCTAAGGATTGTTACACTGTTGTCTTTCCTTATGTTTTAAAAGTGTATAATGAATGGTACCGGTAACCATGAATGGTTATTCAAATATTTTTGGAAAGCACCTAATATGCGAATAAAGAAGTGCTAAGGAGATAATGAAATGTTTGATAGTATTAATGAGCTCATGAATTATATAAAGACAAAGTGATATCATGGTTTGAGTATAAATAATTTTTGGGATTTTGGTATGTGAAAAGAGTTAACTTTTGACAGCATTCACATTTTCACTAAGGTTCAATGGGTATTAATTATTCAATAGAATACATGATTAAGGTATTCACTTGATTGGAATGTGATCAACAGGATATATCAGGGATAAATGATGGTATTCACATGCTCGGTAGATGAAATTTCTAGTAATCGGACAAAAGTGTTTTCGATAAGCCTAAAGATTGAAATGGATTATGTTGGACATAAGTTAGTATTTTTTAAGGATAGAACTTTTTTCGATATTATTGATGGGATGTTATAGTAATGCAGTTTTAGAAAAAGGACAACCTGCAAGATGGGCGGCAGCCCATCGCGTCGGACAAGGTTATGGGAATCAAACCCACAACCAAAGTGCGACAGGCCTTCATCACCTACCACTGACCTACAGGAAGTCCCTGGTTGATAGAAATTAGTTTTATTTTATTAATCAGTATGATAGTTGAAGTATAAGTCCATTTTTGGAATCATATACGATTAACCACACCATAGATGGACTTATGTATATTTGAAAACTTTTTCTAACCTTTTGTTTGAAACAGATGGAATGACTCATCATTCTATCACATGATATGCTAACACTTCATGAATGAAAAATTCAACTTCATTTATTTAAGATATGATGTGGAAATTGTTCAAGGCACGAACAACGGTGAGATTGTACCAAAATCAAGTAAGTATTTCTTTTGATTCGAAAATTATTCAACTTTAGGGAAATGATCATGAAAAAAAATTGTCCTAGTATTCTTATATCTGATGAATCAGATGGTACCTTAGATCATCACAAAGTTATGGCTTTGTGATTGTTGGTTTTTTCATAGCCATGTCCTCTACCACTCTTCATCAAAACATGATGGTTAGATTTTTTTTCTGTATCCATATTTTCACCTGTGTTCTCCTATGTGGAAACCCAGTGATTAGTTAATTTGGGTAACCGTAACTTTTCCTACATTAGTTTTTAAAGATTTGTTTTGGTATTCCCTATTACGTTGTGGGTTTCTATGAAATAAACTCTCATGTAATAAACCATTTATAACCCTGACGAATTTCGAGGGCGAAATTCATTTTAAGGGGGGTATAATGTAACAACCTGAGATTTTATGAGAATTATTCTTTTTAATTTCATTGATGTCTTTTGTTGTATGCTACACAAAGATTAACTTGCGCTATATGCAACACCGTATTAGCTTGCAGTATACGCAACACTATTTTTGGATCATGTTACACAAAATTTTGATAGTAGTTATTCTACGCAACATTGAGTGTGTATATACATATAAATATATATAAAATTTATAAATGAAATATGGTTGGATTCTGTTATATGAAACAACGAAGGAGTCTTACATCACACGCAACCCTGACTTGGCTTTCATTACAGGCAATCGCGACCTTCCTCAATAGCGTGTGTAGTACGCAATACTGAGTTTCACTAAACAACGATATATGGTTATAATATTATTATGAACTAGACGTTATGAATAGTATTAACTAAATTTTTAATTTTATAACATTATTATTCATCTTACATATTTTCTATAACCTGGTATGAAAACAAAATAAATTTTTCGGGTAAAATAAGTATTTTTCAAAAAATGCAGTTTTGCCTCCTTTTGATGGCACACCCACTTTAAATCTAGTATTTGACATGTTTATAAGTTCAATTTGACAAAATAAAATTCTTACTTGGAATCAGGATATAAAATTTTAATTTGGATAAATTTTTCATATTATTCTGATAACTTTCATATTTTGATGAATAGTAAAAACACGCTATATTTTAATTAAAAACAAATTTTTTCATTGTAATAATTTATATGGCTAGATTATATTTTTAATTGGTTTTAAAGTTTAATTAGAATATATTTTTACCATTTAATCCAATTTTGGTCATTGGAATTAATTTCACTTTGAAATTGGACATAAACAAGTGATGATCTTTTGATAGTTATTGTATCTTAAAAACACGCTATTTGTTTTGATAACAGGAATTACTTTTAAAATTAATTAATGCCACTTATATGTTTTGAATTTGGAAAAATATAAATCATTTTTGAATTCAGAATATCAAATATAGCTTAGGCTGGATTTTTGGTATTTTTCTGAAAAACTTCAATTTCTGATGAATAGTGAAAACACTGAGTTTTTGGTTAAAACCGACTTTTTATTTAAATAATAATTTATTTGATTTAAATTTATTTTAGGTCAAAATAGATACATTATACTTATATAAGTTCAATTAAATTAATTGGAATCATTTTATAATAATTTTAGATTTATAAAAAATTATATTGAACATTTCACCGTCTTTTACCCACCTCCTAGGAGCTTTTGCAATTGTTCATAAAACATAATTTTACCGCTTCTATGAGTTGAATTTAGAAAATACAAGAGACATGGTTAATATCAAGGAGTAAAATGTGAATCAATTAGATAAAAATAATTTTTGGTCAATAGTAACTTTGTACTTTTATTTACCACGGTTAAAGGTAAATAGGTTAATTTAAGGTTAAAAGAATATTATAATAATTCCAAATTACCTTAACACTTGTCCAAACCTTATTTTATGAGTAATGGCAGACCATGGGCATCCTGGGGTCGATTTTGGGACCCCATGGAGCCACTTATGAAAGACAATGACACATTAGATTAATTAATTTAATGTAAAGACAAAATTGGCATTAACAAAAATCCTTTAGTAATTTTTTTTATAAGGGGCTATATAAATTATCTTTTCGACTATAAATATTAATTGGAAAGATAAAAAGATTTTATACATGTTTGTATTTTTTTTATAATTTTTAGACATCAAATAAATTAAATTATTTATGACACAATAATGATGCAATATTTACCTCATTAATAAATGATTTAAATAAATATGATTATAATGATTAAAATATCATCCAAAACCTGTCCGAATCTTATTGGATGATTTTATTTCTAATATGAGTCACCTTATCTTCTAAATTAATATTTTTTGGACCTCTTGAAACTGAATATAAGTTTATAATAAAATAATGTTTTCACTCTTTCCAAAAGAGCCCCTCCTCTCCCTTATAAAAGGAGACCACTTATATGAAATTCCTCACACCTCTCAAGCCTGTTGGCTCATCCAAACTCTGACCAACTAATCTCCCTACATCCCTCTCCTCCCCCTTGAAGCCTTACATTAGGCAGAAGACACTACAATAAGTCCTTTTGGTTCAAACCAAAGGAAGTTACCCAAAATAAAGGTAATAGTTTCTCTTAAGTTGTTTTCTTTTATTCTACTTCTCAAACCCCTAAACTCTTTTTAATCCTTTCTTTTGTAATAACAGAAGTATCCTAAAAATACTAGGATGTTTTTATGAGATGTATTAGAACTAAACTTACACACACCTCTATATAATGGATGAAGAACATAATGTTTCTGTGATGGAAAACTAACGCCTCACGAAATGATGATTGTTCGATTTTCTCCTACCGCCTCTCATGGTGGTCATTATGATGGAACTGTATTTATATATGATATATATTATGTTTATGATTTATTTATACTTCTTTACTTCCTAATTATATCAAGCATTTATGGTTTCCATATTGGGTAAATACGATGATCTCATTTGAGGAAGTGCGGACTACTGCCCCCTCAAAGTGATGTGATTCGTTAATGCCTTATGTGGAATGTATAAAAGATGGATATAATGATATTATATATGATATTTTAAAGGATTTATAATATACCTATTCCATTAAAATAATAAATAGAAATTAAATTAGTGTTCATGCGTACGTACGGATTACCGTCTCCATGAACGGTGCATTTCCTTTCTTACCTCCATATGTTATGTACTATTATAAATACATGTATATGTTGGATATATAATAAATATATAAGATATATAAATAATTATTTACATTATTTATGTAAGTAAATCATGATATAAGTAATACTAACATCAAGAACAACAAGTCCAAACACGTACGATAAATAAGATGATTTTACCCAAAACGTTGCTTTAACATGGGATTTACAAAAGAACGGGTAATATAAAGTTATAAGTGAATCATATATGATTTCATAACAATGAATATTATTCTATAATAATTCAATGAAATTATTTAAATCATTATACAGGAGGTTCAGATACGTACGAAGCATATCGGACCTAAGGTAAGGGATAATTATTCCAATCTCCTTCTTATCCGAGATTTTTTATTTGTAAGTATTTACTGGGGTTATATTTTTCATCCATGCCCATAAAATGTTTTTCATAAAGTTTTTAATATTCTTCCATGTGTGTTTAATGTCATGTTTACCTCGCTTTGACTTTTACTTTGTGTTATGGAAGGAATATTTCTTTTGTTTACCGTAAGAGGAACTTTTTGAGTTTTCTGACAAAAGTATGAGGAGAATGTTGTTTTAACTTATACGGAATGAAAGGATTTTTACGGTTTTATAAAACCTTATTTTCATGAAGCTTCATCAAAAATATTTCTTGACTATTTTCAAAAAAAATATCTTTCTTTAAAAATTACATGACATTTTGTGATAAGAAATTGATTTTGAAGAAGAAAGGATATTTTCCTCAAGAATTCATTTCAAGTATTTTATCAAAACCATTTTTCCATCTAATATGACATTATTTCTAATGTGTATGTTTCAAGTATAATTTCTCTATGATTTACATCGTTTCACTTTTCTTATAATGAAATATCCATTTGTTTTATATGGATTATGTGATGATGGGATGATGTTTATGAAACCCATTTTATTCTTTGGGTTATGATGAATGTTTTAAGTTTATTTTGTGGCACAATTAATAATGATTTCAATATGAGATGGGAGGGACCTATATCTCCCTCCAATTCATTGGGTAAAGATTTATATCTGATGAGATAGATATGGATGGAATGGCAAGTAAATCTGGTTCAGTAATACAGGGCTGGAACGGCAAGTAAACCCGGTTCAGTAAGGGACTTTGTCCACTAAGATGGTCTTGGCAGAAATGCCTTGGATACTACGGAAATCAATACATGTGCTTAATGGATTCCACAATTACATGTTTTATTCCCATTCTAGTTTATCATGATTAATGTTACTTTATGATCTATGTCTTATGTACTGCCATGTTTTTTTGTCATTGCTCAAGATTTCAATGTTTAAACATTATGTTCATGTTTTTATGTTCAAATGTATATGGTTTATTTTATTTTATCCATGCTTACCCTTACTGATCATTTGAGATCACCCGTTATATTTTTTCTTTTCCCCAGGATATAAAGAAAGGTTTTAGGTAAGAAAAGAAAAGGGGAAGATCTTTATGGGAGATGCTGAAGATCTTTCACCATGATTAGAAGATTATTATTGTGAGTTTCCAAAGACACTAAACTATTACAGTCCTTGTGTGTCTGTTTTTGTTATGTATTAAGTATTCTGCCAAAGTAATGTAATGTCCATGTACGTCATGCTTACGGGCCTTTACATTAACTACCAAGATTTGTTTGCAAACAATATACCCCCCTCAATCATCACTACTCCAAATACAATGCATGGTGCATCACAAAACAATATATATCCTCTACCTGGATCAGGAAGAATCAAAATAGGTGTAGAAACAAGACTTCCTTTTAAATGATAAAATTATTTCTCACATTCTTATGACCACATGAATTTAACACCCTTCTTTGTAAGACCAGTTAGAGGAGAACAAGGTAGGAGATGTATTGTATGAAATACCTATAATATCCATCCATCCTTAGGAATATCTGTTTATAAAATTTTTTGTTTGGATTATCCTAGTAAACCACAACACTCACCTTATCTAGGTCAAAATATAGTCCTGATTCTGATATAATATGAACCATGAAGTTAACATTATTGATCTAGAAGTGTTTCCTAGAAAGATTGGAATAAAGCTGATTCTCTATCAGTGTACTCAGAAAAATATTAATGTGCTTATCTTGGTTTCCATGAGAGTGATAATAAACCAAGAAATCATCCATAATGACTATGAAAAAAGAATCTAGATAGGTGACAAAACCACTATTCATCAAAGCCATGAAAATGGAGAGCACGTTCATAATACAAAATGACATAATAAGGTACTCCTTAAGACCATACATGTTATGGAAATCTATACGTGGTGTGTTTATTGGGATGACTCATGTTTGATGATATCCAAATCTCAGGAAAATCTTAGAAAACACCCTAGTTCCTCAAATATGGTCACAAATATCATCTATTTGAGGTAGTGGATACCGATTCTTGACTTAAATCTTGTTCAACCGTCTTTAATCCACACATAGATGAAGGGACCCAGCCACCTTATTAAAAAAAATCAGAGGTGTTTCTGAAGAGGAAGTTATAGTATATATAAAACCTTTGTCCTCTAGATCCTCTAACTACTTCTTGAGATCTTAGAGCTCAGTGGGTTCCATCTTGTATGGAGGAATTCACACTAGAGCTGCCCTTGTAATGAGATCAATCACAAACTATACCTCTCTCTTAGAAGGTAATCCAGAAAAAATTGTCAAGAAAAACCACCTTGAAACAATAAACTACTAGAGGGAATTCCTCTTGATGTAAACCCTGATTCTCCATGAATAGATTATTGATATGTTTGGTAAGTCCAACTATCTCATGATTCTATGTACCATATTTACTAGCATGTACATCCCACTCACCCTTATTTAGATAATTTATACCCTTTAGTGATGTAAATGATACTGTTTGGAGATATAATTATACAAAGGTTTTATATGATTCCAACCAATCCATCTTGAGAATGAAATAAAATTATATAATCTCTATAAGAAATAGGTCCCACAAAAAACATGACACTTCCTACCATAAGGTGAAAATCCCTATACTGGTGTATTCCCTCTTCCCATACTTTTAATGGTGTATCTAGGGTCATTACACCATTGTAATATTGTATTTCCAGCAAGATACATTACACGATAGATAAATGTATAAAAGAGTATGAAACACATATATCAAAAAAAATAAGATAATATAATAGAGTAAAATAGAATAGTAACTCATACTATAGATTGTACTACATTGTAATCCTTAGCAATCGGCTATAAAGAATGAATATGGACTAATTTGAAGCCCTGTTCTATATTTGGACTACCTTGAGTATGGCCACTTTGTTGGCACTGATTATCCAGAGAGTGGCTACCAAGTACATGACCTATTCCTCTTCTAGTCCTACTAGTGATACTCCAAATTCACCTTAATGTGACATAAAACAACATTCCTCTAAAGGTGGAGCTGGTGCAGATCATCTTCCACTAGAATTAGATGTAAAGGTTTGACAAAATCTCTGATGATTCCCCATACAATCACAATTCTAACACTAAAAATGTCTCTATCACAGTGGGGGATTAGATTCCCCTATCATCCGCATTGATGTCCCACCATAGAGGTACTAACATGGGTACTCTGGAAGCCACTACCCTTATGAGATTCCTTGAGGGAACGTTTCTTGTTACCAGAAGAACTTCTGGACTACCTCGACACTGATCCTATATACCCAGTACTATCACCTTCTATTAGTTTTCACTTAGTGATAAGAGACTAATTGACTATCTCAAGGAAATTAGGTAGGATAAATACATTAACATAAGTGCATATGGCATACTGGAGCCCATCCTTAAATATCATAGAACATGAAAGTTCAGCACTAGCTATGAACAATGAAAAATACTGAAACTCATTGAAATATTCTAAATAATCCATGAGAGAAATAACACCCAAATCAAGATGCACGAACTCTCTAGATCAGTTAGATCTTAGTTCTTGAGGAAATATGTTATCATAGAATGTATTATGAATGTCATCCCAGATCATGACCTGATAAAAACCATACTGGGTAATCTCATAACACCAACGCCTGGATGAATCATGTAGCATGTAAGTAAGATGATTTTCCCTCTTCTATAGAGGTGCCTCCAGATGACTGAAGATAGATATAGTGGCATCCTGCCAAGACTCTCTAGATTGTTAACTGTCATCCCCTAAGATGGTTGGAGGAAGTTGCTTCTGAAATTCACGGGTCTGATTAGCCATCATAGGTGTTGGTTGTGGAGCACCATTCATTTACTACATCACACATTGAAAACTATCTCCCAGATGAACATCATTTCCATGATTAGGTATAATAGATAGTGCCTCAAGTGTCACTCATGAAAGAAATAATGGTGACTCAGGGGCCACCACGTCTGGAGCATGGTCATTACCACCGTCCTAGCACACGACATGATGAATTCATGGCAGCATTGGTATAAAAATGGAAATAAAACGTCTCAGAACAATATTAGTAGAATATAAATATAAATAGAGGAAGCTAAATGAAAAAAATGTCACACTACCCATGGTATACTAACCCAACTACGTACATAGAATTCCATGTATTGGTAAGTGATTTTTGTTTAAATTTTGGAGGTTCTAGAAGATAAATGGTCAAATTTACATTTCCTCATCATTTATTGGAAACCATTTCAATTGAATGTCATGATTCACATATACAGTATTCATTTTCTTAAAAACTTATAACAATGTTTGATTAGAATTCATTTTCAGTCCTAGTGAATTAGGTCTCATACACCTTATCCCTGAAATCAATAGCCATTAAATTCGAGTTAACCCAGTCCGCATTCGGTCTCAGAACATAATGGGTTATATATTATGGATTGTCTTGGAGAGCTACCCATTCCAACCCATGAGGGCCCATAAACCTTATGAATTTAAATAGAAAATTACTCAATCACAAACAAAATACAGCACAACCATGTACATATAAACAATTCTCACTCAAAAATCACAATAATATCAAGAAGTGAAAGTAGTGAAGTGAACCTATATGGTATGGATTGTGCATGGAATGTGAATTCAAGGAGCCTATGATGACACATATAAAAATGATCCTTTCCCTTATATCATCGGGCCAAGGAGGAAAGAAAGGTATCCATAAAAATAATAATGATAATAATCGTCACATAGCATGTGAATCACCTAATGGTGAAATGATATCAAATGTACTAGGAAAAAGAAGAACAACATTTATAATTTAGGAAACTCTACATTTACCCCAAACATGGGATAGCTACACCCAATAACAAATCATAAACAAGTTCAATGAAACCCCAATCTCTTATATATTATCTTGAAATTGTAAGAAATAAAGTAAACACTCTAAAATCACTTTGTGATGTCCCGAACTATAATTCCACTCATAGGTTCCTTGATCCCAGTGGGCCATATGGCCTCAAGCACATATCCCAAAACTCCATAAGCTTCTGACTGGTAGAGAGGTCCTTGGGTGTGTTTGTTGGGAGACTATTCCATCTTTAATATAGTGTATAAAAATGGATAAATAATATAACATGTAAGTAACATATGAAGTATGATAAATAGATGGCACGGTAGAAGAAACTGTTGATAATAAAAACCTTTTAAAAAGGTAATAATAAACTATAACTGGAAGCTGAATCATATACAAAAATAATGATAATGTATGTCATATCAATATAAAACTATAAGACATGGATAAAAGGAAACGATTATATCATTCTATAAGAAATTATAAAAAAACCAAAAACTATCCAAACACCCCCAATCACTTTATTGATCATCTACTACCAACTTCCACCATAAGAAATCAAGCAATCAAGAGTCCAAAGTGGGACGCTTACCCTTTTCAACACCTACACACATGTTATCTTCCTAAGTGCCAATGGAATCTCAAATAGGGTGTGAGATACATCTCAATAGTCTACCACCAAAAATATATATAACATCCAGTCCATGTAATATAATCTAAAATAACATGCGAAAATGAATATATAATAACAAAGTAGTATAGTAATGTAAATACCCAAGCACCTACTTCAGCCTTATCTGGTGTCTAAACAAGTAACTGAATCATTAATTAATTATGTAAAATTTATATAGTAAGTCATGTGAGGTATAATTGGAAATGAAAACCTAACATGGTAATAATAATGATAAAGGATCCAAGATATAACAAGTCATCCATCATGATGATAATAGTGGAAGGATCCAATATATAACAATGAATCCAGTAATTATATTAATAATGAAAGGGATCCAAGGTAATAACCAAATCATCCATGACCTTATGGGTCAAGGAAAATCAGTAACAACCTATATCCTGGATAAACAAGTAAGAGTTTAATCCATGGGGCATGACCAAAGGAATTGCACAATAATGTAATTCTAACTAAGTCCATGGAATTCATTAAATGTAAAATGGTAAAAGTTATGACTAGGCCTAAGGGTGTATCCAGGGAACCTGAATTCTGTAGACTTCATGTTGTTATAATGAGTGTATCCAAGGCATCATATACTAATAATAATGGTGGGATCCTATGATGTCATATTCGGCCTCCACTAATAGAAAAATATTGAGTTCTTGGGTGGGTGTCACCCTTGGAAACTGAAATCCTTGAATCAAAATGGTGTCCATCAGTGATCAAGAAATTCCTTCATGAATTCATGTATAGATAAAGTTTGAACACTCCCATAATAATATCAAGGTCCATATAAAAATGGATCCTTATGGTAGATTTATTTATCAATTAAGTCCATGTAATAATAATTCTTCTAAATTATTTATATGGTTCAATCCATTTCCTTTTATTAGTGTGACAAGGATAACTATTCATGAAACTAATTATTATCTCTTTTATGTCATAAACATTTAATATGGATCACTCCATTACCTTCCACTAGAAATGGAAAGGGGCACTATGCATGTGAAACCAAGATATTTAATTACATTAAATTAGTCCAAGTCATGTACGTAGTATACTTTCCAATTAACCATTTAAGGATTCATTGATTAATTTTAAACACTTACCTTATAAGGGTAAACTGTCATGATCATATATTTGGGATAAAATTTTCAATTCTATGACTATTCTATTGAGGAAGAGCTTACTGTTAATAGGGTCAAGCCTTAACACACCCAAACATTGTCACAGAAAAACATGCCAAACCACTAAATGCATAAATCTGGAACACCCTACATGGTATGGATATAATTTAGGTTGTAACCTCAAATGATGGATAAATTTTATTAAATAATCTCTTGATCATGAGAACAATGGCTATAAGTAAGGAAAGTGAATTTAATAGTCCACTCCCGATGAAATCGGCACACATACAAAAAAGGAAATTTATAAAATTGAAAAACATTAGGGGTGAGTTATATACCAGCTGCCTTAGTTTCATACAAATATCCTCATCTAGTATCAACCTATAGTTTTTCATGGATTTGAATAAATCTAATGAATGTATCAACAGTGAAAAAATAGGGAATATGAGCCTGCATCTATATAACATCATCTATAGAAAGAAGAATGATGAACTACTAAAATGGAATTAAGAAATTATTGGAATGGATCCAATGATAATAATGATTATTGGATCAGACTCTAAATGGATGAATGAGATCAAATACTAAATTAGGATTGAAAAGGGACCAAAATGGAGAGGGGATAGAACCTGGTGATAGAAAATAAAATAGGAGGAATGATGTGATTTTAATTAATTCATTAAGGTAAATTTCATTAATTCACCAAAAAATATCCATAACATGATTTCCCCACATGGATATCTAAAATTTTCACCAACAATGTGCCATCTACTATAGTGATGGGAACTTCTCATGGTTTGGTCGCACAGTTGGAGGAACCATGTGCCAACCAGGCAAAATTCATCTTCTAAAAAATATAAACTTTTCTCATGGTCATGTGTCCATTAGGGAAAGGTTAGGGAAAAATATGTTCCCTACATCACCCTATTGTCTATCCCCAAATTGTTAGGAGAGACCATGTGGATTGGCGTGCATGGTTTCTACTAACAGTGTGACCAGTCTATTTCACCCAAAAAACTGGGTTTCGGGCTCCTAACATGCCTCAGACACCCTCAAGACACCTGTGAAATCATTATTAATCTATATTTGGTCCAAAAATATAATTATACCAAATTTATAAGGATTTATACATTAGATAAAAAATAAGGCTCTTACACAGTGGCCTCAAAGCCTTTGATAGCCCAAAGTCTTTGTACCCTTGTCTGTATCATGCTTGCATCATCGAATGTTTGTGTCATCCTTGTATCACCACCACATCATAAATCCCCTAGGGGGGCCTCCCTAGATTTGATCATGGTTCTTTTGGATGTCAAGAAAAATCCTTTACCACTTGGGTAGAGGCTCGTTGGCATAATAATTATAATATTTCATGTCATGATGTTACCATATTTCATGTTAACAGTAATTATAATATTTCATGATGTATTGTAACAACAATGGGTTAGTGTTATAATATAAATAATAATTTTTCATGTTGAAAAATTAAAATATTTTCTTATAATTGCATTAGCTAATGTAATATCTATAACAAGGTTAAATAGAAATATGTAATATTATAATTATTTATAGTACTTACAAATATTTAACAAGATTTTTTTTGTATTATTGGGTGATATCACAATAGAATTAAGGCACCCAATCCCATTAAAACTCTTCAATTAATATTTCTTGGGAAGGAGTAGTACTAGGATGGGTGACCTCTTAAGATGTACTCGTTTTGCACCCTTTTTATGTTTATTTCAAATTTCATGCCAATAAAATAAATTCTATTATGATATTGTACATAAAATTTTTTATTGAATATAATATTTCATGATTACATGTAACATCCTGTTACTATTTTAAGGTATTCCTAAACCATTCCTTTTGATAATTCTTTGGTTAGGTTTCATTTGGGGTTGCATCGGGTAAAATTTTGAAATCTTTCGAAATTTCGGGGCTAGTGCATAGTTAGTGCATAGTTTTTCCAAACCGTGTGGTCTCTCAAGAAAATACATTAAAACCTAGGTAGTGGGGTTTTTCATGGTTGAAACATGATTTTTCATACTATTAACCATCTTAGGAAAAATAATGACTCCCATTAAAAACAAGTGCATGGCTTGGGCACATGGTTTGGTCTAACCATGTCGGTCTTCTTAGATAACCTTGAATATGGGTTTTTAATTAATCTTAATTTTGTTTAAAAATTAAAAAACCTTATTTTTAGTCCATCTATGGATAGAAATGACCCATAATTGGGTTCTCCCTTCCTTTGATCTCCCAAGAAGAGTTTATAGCCCCTAAAACCCCCCAGAAGTGGATCAAAGCTTGGTGAAATGTGGTTAATCCTCTCCCGGTTACTTTAGTCTTCCCAATATCTATCTCCTACGATCTCTCTTCTTTTCCATAGGGTTATGTGAATCCCCATTTTTATTTTGGATCTAAGACCCCATATTTTTGGATCTTAAACCTAGGTTTTATCTTTGTTTCCTGGATTCAGTGATCTCCATTCTTCATTGACAAATCCTGATTAGGATTTTGTGTTAGATGATCTACTCATCTCGGGGTAGGTGGTTTCATCACGATTCCCAAGTTATATTAACTCTAAATTGTGTTATTTAATTTTAAATATTTTAATTAAATTAAATTTATTTATTATAATTAAATATATTTCAAGTGGTTTGTTATAAAAACCCAATTCCATTGAATTTGTTTTTTAAAATGGATTTTTGGCATGAAATTAGGAAAACCACCAATTCCATTAAAATGGGTTGTGTTGATGGAAATTGTTTCAATTAAATTGTTGAATTTAATTGTGTAAATTAAGTTTATGGATAAATTTTGAAAACCCCAATTCCATTGAATGAGGGGTTTATTATGAAATTGATGGAATTTTGTTAAAATTTAAATTGATGAATTTAAATTTTTAAACTGGATTGTAAAATTGAATCATGAATTTATTTCAAATCCCTATTTGTGAGAATGAATTAAAAATGGTTTTTATATAAACCATAATTATTTATCTTGGTAAAGGCATGTTTTTTATTAAAAACCCATTTTTGTTTTTAAATGGAAAATTGGAATATTTGAAATTGATAATGGGGATAATTGTATTTTAAGAATTAAAAAAATAAATTTCCCATAGTTGATTTTTTATTAGACAACATTCAATACTTAGGTAGTTAGAGAGTAATTTCATGACACTATATGATTTACAATGTTCCAAACCATAAATGCATCATGTCATATCCTTTAGGTGATGGCGATGAGTCCTTTTTGACCTGATCTCAAATGAATATATATACATATTTCTATGTCACCTTGAGTGTGGGGTCCCTTAATTATGAACTATCATACCTTCTTAGGCATACGACCTTGTTTCTTGCTTCTTTTTATTTAAAATGAATATATTCCAATTTTGTAAAATGTTTTACATGATTTATGATTTATATAAAGTATTTTATATAAATGTATTTATTTAATCCATTTTTTAAAAGTTAAATTTTTTATAAATATTCCATCTATTGAAAATTCAATCCTTTTCTTAATCTATTTCCTTCATTTTAAATGTAAACGATGAACTGTTTTAATTGTGATTTTGTAATTCCAAACCTATTTATTTAAAAATTGAATTATTTATTTGGTTAATTTAATATTGGAATCTGTTATGGAATCCTTGGTGAGACCCTACTAGGATTTTTAGCTCAAACCATAGCTATTTATTCAGTTTTTTATAGATTATCTTCTTCTAGGTTCAAGGTGTAAAGAAACATAAGGAGGTGGATTTTTGTTTCGAATCATGGAATTATTGAGTTGCGTCCTTTGGGATTTGAGAAATTTTCTTAATTCTAGTACTTGGTTGTAGTCTTTTGGATTTTTGTACTTGATTGACTTCTATTATTTTACTCTAAATAGAGTTTGTTTTTTATGCATGTTGACTTGTCTCTTTTACTTTCACATTGTTAGTGGAAAAAATTTCCCACTTTCATTTTTTATGATGCTAGGTAATAGTCATTGACCCATGGGGATTAGGAACTCCCTTCAGGATATGTTAGTTCCAGCTCGGTTTTCTAGTTATCAGGTTACCTTTAATGGTTCATGACAAAGTGGTATCAGATATCCAAGTTAATATTTTATCTTGAAGTCAGTATGATTTTGTGAAATCCTTTCGGGACCTAGGTGGTAGTTACTATTAATTTCATGTCTATCTCTCACCAAAATGAACATTATGTTTCTAGGGGTGGTTTGGGAAAGACATATTGTGGATTAGTTCTAGTATTTTCACAAATTTCAATTTGGATATGTTGAAATAAAAATATATTTTGTTCTATCCGTTGGGATTAATTTCCCTTGTTACTCTGTTTGAGTGTAATCTGATGCCTTCTTTGGTGTATGTTGATGTTTTTTAGCATCATGTATCTAAGAAGACATGTGAATCAGATCAAGGAATAATTTTCTACTGAACCTGAGTAAGAAAATCCTCTTGTGGACCTGATTTTGGTGCAGGTGATTGTGCACACTGTCCAATCTCTCGGATAGGCACCACCTCCAGTTCTCATTCAGGCTCCAATTTTGGATCCTTGGAGGGATGATCTCATGATTTATTCTATAGAGTTAATTTGAAAAAATCAAACACCATTCAAAGGATCAAATGATCCTCATGAGTATGAGGAATGGATGATAACTATAGAGTGTTTTTTTGGTTCATGGACACACCTGATGAAATCAAATTGAAGTGTGCCACCTTTGTGCTGGAAGGACCAAGTACGATATGGTTAGACATGATGGTAATGGATAATAATCATGAGTTATTTGAATGAAAAGACTTCAAGGTTCTATTCACTGAACAGTTTTATCCATATTTAGTGTTGTTAGCCAAGGCCATTGAGTTCTTCAAACTCGAGAAGGCTGATAGGACCATGAAAAATTATGAAAACTATTTTACTATGATTGTATATTTTTCACCAAAGATTGTATAAAATGAGAATATGAGTACTTTATAGTTTGATTTGGGGATTTTACATGATATTATTTCTTATTTTTTCGTGCTAAAGATTCCATATTTTTCTGATGTACTGCATAGAGTGTTGATGGTCAAGATGGACATGGCTGGATAGTCAGGGTTATCAGAAGTTTCTTTGAATCCCAGCGGAAGTGTAAATTATTCAAGGGGAAAGAGTATGTGTGATGATTATAATGATTTTTATAAATATTATGGTCCTTCTAGACTCTCTATAGTTCTTGGAAAAGGTCATTTGGTTTGTTAATAGTGTGGAAAGACAGGGAATTCAAAGAGGGTTTTCATTGAGGAACCCAAGAACTATGGGTCCAATGGATGCTCGAGTCACTTGATGAGATCATACCATGTGTATTCTAATCTTTGTATTGATTCAGGATCATCATAACCTCCTAAAATGGTAGAATAGTCAGATTCTTCGAGGGTAAAAGGGTTACAACCATAGGCATCTAGAACGTAGCTTCTTCACACAGTGGAAGAGTCTCTAGAGGAAGTGGATACATGTCCAGTGACCATGAGAGGAACCATTACCATAGATTCATCATTATTGAATACTCTATTTTATACTATTGAATCTCATTATTTTATTTCAATTAGTAATTTTTATCTTCTAAATATTCTTACCGAACTTTTATCTTGTGAAATTGATATTACTACACCCCTTGGTATGAAGGGAGAGCAGGGTCTCTATAGTCCCTCTTGTGTTTTCTCTCTATCAATTGTGGATCTTTCTTGAATTTTCCTAGTTCTTTACATGAAACCTATTTAAATCATTATCAATATGGATTGAATTAGTTCTAATAAATCCCAATTTATTTTTATCTTCAATGAGTCTCTTTCACAACACCCAGTGTTGTGTGTCGTGCATTCCAAGGAGAACAAGACCCACGATCGTGTAGAGGTGAACCTTCTAATTAAGAGTTTTGGAAAGTGATAATTTTGTTTTCTTTTGATTTTTATCGGGAATCTATGAGAGGTGATCCCCCTCCAATTTTCATCATTTTTTCCAATGTGTTTCCCTCAGACATCTCTAGTTTTCTCCAGGTAAGGGAGGTTGAGTTTTCAATTGATTTAGAATCTGACACTCAATAATTTTATATTTAATATTACCACGTAGCTCCATATGAAATGAAAAAGATGAATCCCCCATTATATTTTCTTTTATTGGAATGATTCATACTCCCAAGTGTGTCACTTTGAGTGGCGTCAATTCTCTTTGCTAAGAAATCTGATGGTTCACTTTGAATTTGTGTTGATTAACGAAAACTCAATTGAGTAACAATAAAGAAAAAGAATACATTTCCATAGATTGATGATTTTTTTGATCAATTGAAAGGGGAAAATTGGTTCTTGAAGATTTACCTTTGATCTGTTTACCATCAGTTGAGGATAAAATAATCTAACATTCAGAAAACCACCTTTCAGACATGTATAACCATTCTGAGTACCTTGTCATGCCCTTTTTTCTAACCAATTCTCCTACAGTTTTTCATGAATTTAATAGATTGGATTTTCCATGAGTATCTTGATACCTTCATGGTATTATTTTTGGATGATGTTTTCATTTACTCTACATTTGAGGAGGATCATGTTCATCCTCTAAGAACAGTTCTACGTTTGTTGAGAAATCACCAATTTTTTTCCAAGTTTCTAAAATGTGATTTCTAGTTTCGGGAAGTGAATTTCATGAGACACGTGGTGTCAGATCATGGAATATCAGTTGATCCTAGTAATGTGAAGGTTTTTTTGACATAGGAGCAACCATATATTTTTTTCGAGATTTGGAGCTTCTTAGGTTTAGCTGAGTATTATCACCGGTTCGTTAAGGACTTCTCAAAGTTTTCTTCTCTAATTACTTGAATCACTCAAAAAGGAGTAAATATTTGTTGGGATGAAAAATTTAAGAGTTAATTTTTTTTATTGAAATGTATTTTGACTAATATGCCACTGTTGACTCTTCCAAAGTTGGGTAAGGGAAATGTGGTCTGTTGTGATGCATCAAGTTCAGGCTTGGAAAGCGTTATTATGAAGGGTGATATAGGTGTTTCTTATAGATTTTGTTGGATTAGTCTGCATGATAATTATTTTCTAAACCATAACCTTGAACATTCATATGTCATTCAAACTCTTAGGAGTTAGAAGATTTACCTTTATGGAGAAAGGTTTACCGTGTTTTCTGACTATAAGAGCTTGAGATATATATTCTCTCTAAAATATTTGAATGTCTAATTTATGTGTTTGGTGTAATACCTGAAGTCTTCATATTTAGACATTACCTATACCTCAGGGAAATCGAATATCATTGAAGAAATTTTTAGAATGAAACTTTTGATATAGGAAGTGAATGAATCACCAAATGAGTGGAACTTGATGGATCTTTTATCATAGTTTCATATCAGAGTTTGAGAATTTGGGGATAAGGTATATTTTTCCAGTTTATAGTTGATATCCACTCTTCTCTATGTGATTCTTTAGAAACAATATCTTGATGATGAGTTCCATATCATTTGAGTCTCTCTTAATTGAGGGGATACTATTCTTGATTTCTTATTCTCCAAAGAGGGAATTCTATTCTTTGAGAACTATTTTGTGGTACCGTCTTTGGAAAGGAAAGATGTTATGGGGGATTTCCATAGTTCCTAATGGGTTGTGCACCTAGGGACCAGAAAGATGTTCCATGAAATGCAGTGGAATCTCTGGTGGAAATGTATGATATGAGGCATTTCTATGTTTTTTTCTTGTTGTTATTCATTTATACAAGTGAAGGCTATGCACTAGAAACCATTGAGTTTTCTTCAACCACTTCCAGTCCTGAATTGGAAGTGGGATGAGATCAAAATGGAATTTGTGGTTCACCAATCTCATTCCAAGAGAAAGATGAATGTGGTATGGGTCTTGATTGGTCATATAACTAAATCAACTCACTTTATTGCCATTTTTTATATAAAAAAAGTTGAGTAGTTGGGAAATTTATATGTGAAATAGACTGTTCATTTTCATAGAGTTACTTCTGCTATAGTTTCTAATAGAGATCATCTTCTCACCTCTAAATTTTGGAGAGGCCTTTAAGAGGAACTGGGATCTTAGGTCCGTTTGAACAAAGCCTAATATCCATTGTCATATGGACAAACATAAAGAGACATACATATTTCTATAGATATGTTTCATGTTTTTTTTCTTGACATTGGTGGAGCTTGGGATGATCACTTAGGGATGGTTGAGTTTTCCTATAACAACGGTTACAAGTCCATGATCAGAATGGATCCTTTTGAGACCTTGTATGGATGCCCTTTTAAATCTTATTGTGTTGGTCAGAGATTGATGAAAGTTCCTTAGTTTGAACAAACATGGTTCAAGAGTTGATAACAAAGATTCAATTGATTTGTTAGAGTATGATGACATAATAGAGACGGTACAAGTCTTATGTTGATCACCATCGTAGACCTTTGGCATTTTTAGTTGGTTACCAGTTGTTCTTGAAAGTTTCATTTTTATTGGTTCATCAATGTCTTGTGAGGAAAGGGAAAATTGATCCTCATTTTGTGGGACCTTTTGAGGTTATTGAGAATGTGGGTAAAGTTTCATATCATTTAGATATACCACTACATCAGATGTTGATACATAATGTGTTTCATGTATATCACCTTCGAAAGTATCTATCAAATCCATCTAATGTTCTTAGTTGTAGTAATCTTGAGGTCAAACCTGATTTATCCATGACTGAACATCCAATCAAAATTTTTGATTCTGAAATTAAGGTACATCATGGGAGGAAGATACCTTTGGTTTGTATGCTATTGCAGCATGGTACTGAGTCTTATGAGATGTGGGAGATGAAGGCACTTATGAGGGAGCATAGACCTCATCTTTTTGGTATGGAAGCTTCTTAATAGGATTTCTGGGGACAGAACGCTTCTTTGGTGGGGAGGTTGTAACATCCTATTACAGTTTTCAATTATTCCTAAACCCTTCATTTTGATCATTATTTGGTTGGGTTTTGTTTGGGGTTTCTTTCGGTAAAATTTTGAAAACATTGGAAATTTCTAGGCTAGTGCATGGTCGGTGCATAGTTTTCCTAAACCGTGCATCCTCTCATGTCCAACAGTACAAACCCAGGAAGTGGGTTTTTTCATGGTTGGCATACAGTTTGTCACAAGGTACATCTCCTTGGGAGAAACTATGGAACCCATTAAAAATAGGGTCACATTGAGGCCACTTTGTTTGGTCTAATGGTGTGGGTCTTCCTATCTGACCATGAATTTGGGTTTTTAATTAATATAAATTTTTAAAAAAATTCTCAAACCCCCCATTTATCCCCCAACAAACTGGAATGAACTATATTTGGTTTCTCCCTTCCTTGGAGAACCCAAGAATATTTTTTGGCCCCTCGGACCTGTAACAACCTAGGTACTTATAAAATAATTTCTTTTCATTCTAAAATTTAATATTCAATTTCAGTATAAATGTATAATGAAATAAGTTGTATTTATAGAAATTAGGGAATTTCAACTGATGGAATAATTAATTGAACTTAGGATTAGTAACATGACATTTAGAAATAGTAATCCATCCAAGAGAATAGTAACCTCAACTAATAATGTATAAATAAAATATATAAATCATATAACTGAATATATGATATATTTATATAATTTAAAAATAAAATAATTCTTATGAAAATTATAAATTAAGTTTTGGTGTTTTTCTAAGTAATAAATATTTAAATAACATTTTATAATTAATATAATGATTTAAAAGAAAATATATTTTCATAAAATATATTACTAAATTATTATTACTTTTCTCTTATGATTATAAGATAATTTTATGTGAATTTAACTAATTTTTCAAAGTGTTATAAAATCAGTTATATTTTTAAACGTTTTATTTTTTGAATAAATTTTGATTTTATTTAAAAATTAAATATCTCATATTTAGAAAATTATTTTGATAAAATGGAGTCATTTTTTTAATTCTATATGTTGAAAAATGGTTGGGGATATTTTTTGTATTTATTCTGAAATACATGAATTTTTTATGAATAGTGAAATTCAGTAGTTTAGGATATAAGCTAAATACATGATTTATTGATTCATAGATGATGTAAGGCTGATGTATGACCAAAATATAGAACTCTACTTCAATATTTTAATATATTTGATGATAATTCTAAAACTATTCATTATTTTGAGAAAAAATAATAAACAAATGAATAAAATGATAAAAAAAAACCCTCCTCTCGTCAACTATAAATACCACCCCTCACCCCCTCTTCTCACCACATCACTCAGGATTTGAGGATTGTCCATGTTATATCCAATAATATTTCAAATACACTTTCCTTTCTTGTCTCACCAAAAGGCCAAAACCAAGGGCCTTAAAGAGGTTCTCAAGGGAGATAATTCAAGTGGTAAAAATCTTCATTCATTTTCTTTTATTTCCTTTTCAATTATTTTTCTTTTCATATACTATCTTTGCCTAACCTTGTCCAAGAGACATAAAAACTACATTATTTTACATATAATATAATTTTATCATGTTTATGGAAAAATTATTCATCATACTCCTTATCCTCCCCCTCTAATTCTAAAAATAAACACATCATCTGTGATGTATTGATTTACCGACATCGTGGACGATGTGTTTTGAATTTACATTACCACCTTCATAGATGGTCATAAACCATTTTCAATGGTTAAAAGATAATTCAAATTGTATTATATAACCTCTTTTATTTTTTTGGAATTAACATATATACATAATTATATAACGAAACTATTTTTGGGATTATTGGAGAACCACCAAAATGATCTAAACAGAGATCATTATTGTTTTATCTAATGATTCATCATCATATCTGAAAAAATGATTTATAGTATCATTTAATATTTTTGAATAATTTTAATACAATTTCATTCTACTTCTGTAGTTTTGATTCAATTCGAAAATAAAATCCATTACAAACCTACCATGGAAACCATATAAAGAATGCACCTGAAACTATGGAAATAAAAAAATTAATTTATAAGTGGGTGGAATGATGTTATAAAATGATCATATAAGGTGTTATAAAAATTAAAATGTTTCTAAAAAATATTAATAACACGCTTTAAACCAGTATACATAAGGTTTTAACACGTTTAAATTATGAAGAACCCGGGGTAAGGGAATTCTTAACCTGATATCCATTCTTTTGGTTAACCTTCTTCTTCATTGATTCCTTCATTATAAGATTATATGTGATATGAATGTTTTATATATTATATTTTATTATAAGTATTTATAGTGATAATAAATATTCATTTCATTTTATTAATTATCACTTCAATGATATGGTATATATAAGGGAGTCCTCTTTAAAAATCCTCTTTTAAAATTCTATTTTTACAAAATTCAAAATGAATGTTTCTGTGAAAGTGTTCTGGATTTATTATTATGTTATAGTTATTGGAAATTTATTATGATGAAGGATGAGACCTATATCTCCCTCCAATTATTTGGGTATGTTTAAGTTGTTGTTTGGTTGTATGGTTACTCTAAATGTAATTGTGATGGTTACACCAAAAGGTAGCTATGAGGGTTACATTATAAGGTCTCCAAGAGGGTTACAATTCCTAAAGTAGTTGTGAGGGTTAAAATATTAAGTAACAAATTCCCCAAGTAACATATATGGTTTATTTATGTTTTTATATGTTTTTTTTGGAAATATCATGTTTTAAAAAAGTAATTATATGATACTTTATGGGTGAGATGTAGGTATTTGTGAGAATGATTGCATATGTTTATAAGTATTCATGTACTAACAGTTTCTATCCTTCTTTTTATATCACTTGCTAATATTTTTGTGCTCATCCCACGCTTTAATTTTTTTCAGATGGTTTAAGTATGGGTTAGAGAATAGGATAAACCAAGATGAATGTTGTGAAGACTTTTCCTAAAAATATTTCATGTTTTTATTATAAACATTGTATTATGAAAAAATGGGTATTGTTTTAGTTGTACCCAATTGTTTTGACTGTGGGTTGATATGTATGAAATTTGTACAAAATTTCTAAGACTCTAAATCGAAAAGATCTTTCTGATTGCTATATGTTTATTCTAGTTGAAATAACTAGATTATGTAATGTTTAAGGATGGGTCCTTATAGTTGGTATCAGAGCATGATTAATATTAAATTTAGGGTTAGGATTATATTAATAGAATACCATAAATATTTATTACCTAATGATTATATTGAAATTATGTATAATTTTAAAATTACTATGTAGCTTCATCTAATATATGTTTGTTCGGAATAGTTTTCCGAATAAGAAATAGGGAAGATGAAGTTGGAAGGAACCAAGAAGTAGATATCTTTCTGAATTCGCAACATGGATTGGTAGGGATTAGAACTGAATAGTTTTTGATAGTTATGGATTAGTCTATGCAAGATATAAATGGTGATGGAATCCATGAAAGAGAACAACCAGAGTTACCACAAAGGAACATGACGATAGTTGAATATTTTATGAGGCATCACCCTCCTGATTTTAGTGGTTATTTTAACTCAATGGTGGATTAAGGATGTATTAAATCCCTTAAAAAGATATTTGATGTTATGGAGTTTTTATATAGTAAAAATTTTGTTATTTCCATTTATCTTTATGAAGGTGAAGCTGACTAGTGGGGGTCAATGGTCAAAAATATTAAGGATAGTGTTGATATTGATGCATTGTAAGGGGATGAATTTAAAAATATGTTCCTTGAGAATTTTTTTCCTAAGGTGTTTTTACTTAGGATGGAAAAATAATTCCTTGAATTAAAACAAAAGGATGAAGATTCAGCGGTCATGTATGAAGAAAAATTCACCCGATTGGAAAGGAATGCTCCAAATATTATACGATATCTTAATATAAGGACTCTGTAAGGACTCCGTAAGGACTCTGTAAGTGCATCCAAGCGACAAGGGATCAAATCCAGGTGAAGGCAGAATTTCTGGGTACTGTAGAAGCACTATAGCAGGTACTATAGCAGTAATATAGCGGGAACTATGTAGTACTGTAGCAGGTACTGTAGCGGGAACTGTAGCAGACACTATTTGGCACTGTAGCAGTCGGGAATATGCCCCCATTTGAGCCTTCGAGACACCAATTTGGTCTCTGAGTCCTTTAAGGCCTCCGGGACAGCCAGGCCTTCAGGTAAGTAAGACCATAGGGCCACCTCAAGGCCTTCGTTCCACCTTTAGTGCAGATGCAAACCAGACAACCTACAAAGAAAAAGCTCTGCAAGAAGGATGAGCAAGGAGCTTTCACCATAGCAGAGCTAAACGGATTGCAAAAATTAGAGGGTATGGCATCTGCCATAGGGACAAGCCTGTTCATGCATGGGAATGCCTATCCAAACAGCAATGTGAAGGTGGAGAGTTGATTTCACGATGAAGATGATGGGGAGGAGCAGTTCTAAGTAGTTAGTCTGGGTTGTATGTAATGTTTGAAGCCTATGGGCAATGAATTCCTCTAAGGAATACGGGCCATGTATTACTTACGCCTACGGGCCTTATAATAGTTCCACCCCATGAAAGGTGGATTATCAAAAATCAATAAAAAATGAAGGCCTTCGGGCCATTGGAGGGGACTATTTTTACTCATGGTTGAAGCTATGATATATAAGAGAAATAGATTCCCTTTAATTCAAAATTTATGAGAAAACTGTCTGATATGGTGAGAGGTTAGAAATGGAGTTTTTTGATGATCATGTGTACTTTGAAAACAAGCAGAAGTAGTGCTAGAAAAGGAAAGTAATGGGTAAGAATCAATTAATGAAATATGAAGGTAAGAATATCTAGTTATAGTATGTGAAAAGTATGGTAAAAATCACCCTGGAGATTGCCTTAACAAAACTGGGAATTGTTTTCAATGTGTTAATTTTGGAAATATGGCACGAGATTGTAATAAAAATGAACTTAAGATCAATTATGATAATCAATCTATAAAGTTTTTTAAATGTGGTGAGATGTGTCGTTATAAAAATACATTCCCCAAAAAAGATCTAAATGATGGAAAGTAGTCAGATTATAGGTATAAAGGTGTAGTGACATCCTGTGTGAATATGTCAGCAGATGTTGGTCTATCCAATGAAGTGGTATCAAAAAGATTAGAAACTTTTTAAAGATTTAAATGAATGTTATCTTTCTCATAATTCTGAAAACAATGGATCTATTCATATTAATGATGTTCTTATGGTAAATGAATACATGGATGTTTTTTCTGATGAATTTCTTGGTGTTATACCTAATTAAGAATTTGAAATTAATATTGACTTAGTTCCTGATGCCAAGACAATTTCAAAACCCCCTTATCAAATGTCTCAAGTGAAACTTCTTGAACTGAAAAATTAGTTGCAGGAATTTCTTGATTAAGGCTTCATTCTTTCTAGAACTTCACCATGGAGTGATCATTTTTTATTAAAAAGAAAGATAGTTCCATGATACTTTGTAACACCCTGATATTTTATGAGAAATATTTTTTTTATGTCTTATGTTATACAAAACATCAAAGGAATCTTTCACTACACACAACACTAGCTTGGCTTGCGTTATACGCAAGAGCAACCTTCCTTGATAGCATGTGTTATACACAATATCGAGTTTCACTAAACAATGATATATTGTTATAATATTATTATGGACTAGCCATTATAAACAGTATTAACTACATTTTTAATTTTAAAACATTATTATTCATCGTACACATTTTCTAAAACATGGTATTTTAACAAAATAAATTTTTCGGGTAAAATAAGTATTTTTCAAAAAATGAAGTTTTGCCGCCTTTTGATGGCGCACCAACATTAAATCTAGTTTTTGACATGTTTATAAGTTCAATTTGACAAAATAAAATTCTTCTTTGGAATAAGGATATAAAAATTTACTTTGGATAAAATTTTCATATTATTCTGATAACTTCCATATTTTAATGAATAGTAAAAACACGATATATTTTAATTAAAAACAACTTTTTCATCGCAATAATTTATATGGTTAAATTATAATATTTAACGGTCTTAAAGTTTAAATAGAATATATTTTTACAATTTAATATAATTTATATCATTACCATTAATTTTACATTGAATTAATAGCTAAAAACATTTCAATCTTTGGCAATGTTTTAACTTTTAAAACACTTTTTCTTAACAACGGGATTAATTTTAAATTAATTACTGTAACTTCTGTGTTTTGAATTTTAAAAAATTGATTCCATATTTGGATTAAGTGAGTCCAAATTATGATAATAGGTTACTTTATTTTTGGATATTATGAATAGTAACTACAGTAATTTTTATTTACTACAGTTAAAGGTAAATCGGGTAATTAAGGGTAAACATAAGATTATAAAATTACCCTAAAACCTTCAAAAACTATATTTGATGACTATAAGTCGACCCTTATCACCTAAGGGTCGGAATAAATTCATTTTATGGACTTTTGACTATTAAAATAATTTAAGTATTATTAAAACCAAAGAAAGTGACAACATGTCACTCTCTTAAATCTTATAAGTATAATAATTTTAATTTAGTGATAAACTTCATGGAACTTCAAACAAGAATAGTCTCAAGAATTATAATAAAATTATCTACATCATATGAATTTATTCAAAATTTTTAGGAATTAAATAATTTTCATTAATTTTGACACAATAGTGATGTTGAAATTATTTTATTGATTGAATTTTCAAATAAATGACTTTAAAAGTATTAAAATAAATAATATATGAACTATTTAATGTGATCCACTAATTTTATAGATAAATATGAAATGTTATTAATCTATTAAATCTTTTATTTTGACCATATCTTATGTGTATATTTTATTTAAATTCAAATAAATAAATAGTGTCAAAATTGACACTATTGTTATTTTATTAAAATTACATATTATAAAATTGTTTAAAAATCACAAAAATATTAAAAATTTATAAATTAAAATTTATATGGTAGATAATGTATTAAATTATACAATTATGGAAAATTCACAACATATAAGTAATTATTTATATTTATTTAAAATTTAGAATATTATTACCACAAATAAAATTAAATAGATTATATAAGGATAAATCAAGTTGATAATGTTTAAAATAAATTCCCAGCTTGTCTAAATTTTATTGTTTGATGATATTAAAACCCTAAATCATCTAATATTCATATTTGAGTCATTTTTTGTGTTTTTTAAGTGGGGTTATAATTTATTATAAATTAATATTTCTTATAATTCCAAAGGTGCCCCTCTCCTCCCTCATAAAAGGGAACCTCCTCCCTCTCCTCCACACACCACTTTGAGACTTCAAGCTCAGAAAACCCCTGCCAAATTATCTTCTTCACTTCCCTAGAAACATACTATAGGTCCTGTTATTCTTAAAAGACCAACTTTAGTTCCCTAAGAGGAGGTAAAGAAGAGACGCGTCAAAGAAGAGGTAATATCCTTTACCGATTCTTTCCATTTTAATTCTTCTTCTAATTCTTCTAGTTTATTAGTTTCATCATAAATTAATAACATCAGTATCACTAATATACATATATTTTATTATAAATATGAAACAACCCTATTTCACCTTCTATCCATCCTACGGAAAATGAAATCACCGCGCATGCATACGTACGGAATACCGTCTCCACACCGTGGTATAATCTGTTTTCCACCACCACCTTACATGGATGGGTATAATGGTGTAAATAATAACTATATATGATTATTCTAACATGATACTAATTCTGAGACATTCCATCTTCCACTCCAATACCATTCAATAGTTATGGGAACGATATCATCGCTCGTGCGTACGTACGGCCTACCGTCTCCACAATGTGGTGCGACTCGTTCTACATGATCTTCATTGAATAATGATTATATAAATTAATTGAATGAATAAATATGATATATATTACACTAATACCATTCTGTAAATAATGTATCTATAACCTAAAAAGAGGAATAAGAATTTATTCGACAAGACATGCGTAAGAACATAAAGCAATGAACACCCGAATAACAAGTAGCAATGAAATATTACTAATAAAAAAATAAGAATATGACCATGTATGATATCACAACAATGAATATGATTCTGTAATAAGTCAATGACATTATTTAAATCATTACACAGGAGGTTTGGATACATATGAAGTATATCGGATCTAAGGTAAGGGAAAATCTCGCAATCTCATTTTTATCCGAGATTGTTTATACTTTAGAATTTACTGGGGAATATTTATCATACACATCCATGTATCCTCAATATGTAATATTATTTCTATCCTCCTACAATTTATTAAATCCAATTTTACCTATTGGTGAATTTTTAGTAATGATATGAAAGGAATCTTTTGTCATTTTCAGTACGAGGTACTTTTTGAATTTTCCTGCCAAAGTACGAGAAGAATGTTTTTTTAACTTATACGGCGTGAATAGATTTTTATGATTTCATTGAAAATTATTTCCATGAAGCTTCCCTTACATGTTTGAAAGTTTATTTTTAATTAACTTCTTTTAGTTTAAAATTGTATGACATGTTATGAAAGGAAAAATGTTTTTGAAGTAGAAAGGATATTTTCCTCAAGAATGGAGTTCAAGTGTTTTATCAAAATTATTTTCCAAATAAGATAATATAGGTTTCTGTTTCTATCCCTATTTTTGCATTGATTTGTTTATTTTATGATGGAATTATTTTAATGAAGTCCTTTTATCTTATATGGTTTATGTTATGATGGCATGATGTTTAAGAATCCCATTTTTATTACATGGGTTATGCTAAGATATATGATTTATGATTTTGTGGAACACATAAGAATGGTTTCATTATGAGATGGGTGAGACCTATATCTCCCTCCAATGCATTAGGTAAAGATTTATATCTCATGAGATAGACATGTCTAGAACGGCAAGTTAATCTGGTTCAGTGATACAAGACTGAAAAGATGAGGGAACTCGGTTCAGAAATGGACTTTGTCCACTAAGATAGTCTTGGAAATGAGTCTTGACTAATAACAAATGATTTTCTATGATTTTGTGTGTATGCCACAAAGTTTCATGTTATATGTTATGATCATTGGGATTACATTTCACTACTGTGATTTATCCCATGTTATAATATTATGATCTCTTTTGCAGGTTAAGATATTCAAAATGTTATGTTCTTATGAATATGATATATTTCATATTTATTTTGATTACCCTTACTGAGCATTTGAGATCACCCTTTTGTATGTTTTCTTTTCCCCAGGTTAGGAAGAAGGGTATTAAGTAGGATATGCCAAAAAGGGACTCTAGATATGATGAAATAAGCTGGAGACAATGTAGATGATTTTATGAACCAGTTGTTTATGTTTCCCAGTTTCTAAAGACAGTATACCTATACGGTCCTACAATGGTTTTGTTATATATTGTAATAAGTATGCTTCAATTTTGAAGTAATAACCATATATCTAAAGTATGGGTCGTTATAGTTGGTATCAGAGGAATGGTATAGTCAACCTTTGGAAACTAGGATGTTAATGCCTTAGTAAGAACCCTAAGGATATGTATTAGCATAGAACATAATCTTATTATTTTAGAAATTTCCATGAATAACCTATGATAATACCTAAAGTGTGAAATTTTATTACTAATTATGTGGTTTTCCTATTGTAATTAGTGTTTCTCACATTATGCTTCTTGGTTTTATTCAATGGCTGGAACCCGAAGGAACTGTGTTAATGCTGAATGTGACAGACAATGCAATGATTGTCCCCCTGAGAAACCAAACATTATGGGAGCTGGAATGAAAAATCTTGTAACCATGCTCACACAACTTTCTTAAGCTATGAATCATGAAGGACTTCCAAACGATCAAAAGAAGGAGAAAAATTCTATTGAATCCTTTATGAGGCAGCATCCACCATCATTCAGTGGGTCTTCTGATCCATTAGTGTCTGAACAATGGATCAGTACCACTGAAAAGATATTTTCAGTTCTACAATGTTCTGAACATGAAAAATTCATCTTAGCAGTGTATTGTTTGGAATGTGAAGCTGATCAATGGTGTAATCTTATCAAGAAAATGAGGCAAAGGGATTAAATTGATTCTATGGAATGGGACGAGTTCAAGAACTTATTTTTCAATAAGTACTTCCCTCGTATTCTTCAAACAAAGATGGAGAAGGAGTTTCTTGAACTGAACAAAAGGATGATCAATCTGTTGGTACCTATGAAGAAAATTTTACAAGACTTGCAAGGTACTCTTCTGGAATTATTATCCAACCTGAGAGTAAGATCGATCGATTCTTTGGTGGCTTAAAACCAAGTCTTTGAAGGGTGTTATCCATAAGGGACTTCAATAGCTACGAGGAAATTTTTCGATGTGGTATAAAGGTTGAGATTGAGATTGGATTAACCCATCAATCGTATGGGTTTGATAAGAAGAGGAAAATGGAATTCAAAGGAAAATCTAAAGACCACACTGAAAAGTAGATGAGTTTTCATTTATGCTCAAATTGTGGAAGGAAACATGGAGGAAATTGTCTTAATGCTACAAGAAAATGTTTTAAGTGTGGAAAATAAGGTCATCAGGCAATTGAATGTCGAAATAATGGGAAGAAGATGTCGAATGATGCGAACAAAGAAAGGGACACACAGAATTCACCTCCAACACTTCAATTTTTCAAGTGCAAGGAGATGGGGCATTATGCCAATCAATGCCCAAATCTAAGGGTTGTTGATGATGATCGACATCAACAAACTCTTAAAGGAAAAGACAAAGGAAAGAAACATGCAATTATAATTGGCGATGTGGAGTACGATAACGAAGTGGTGAAAGGTACACTTACCATCCACTATAAAGTAGCAAATGTTTTATTTGATTCTGGATCCACCCACTCGTTTATTTCTGAAGAATTTTCTATGGATATCGTCGTATTACCTCAACAATTAGATGTTGAGTTAGCTGTGACAACTCCTAATGGAACAATGGTCACATAAAAAGTTTACAATTCTTCTCCAATTGAATTTTGTGGGAAAGTGATTCCTGCAAATCTTGTGATCCTTCCTATAGTCTAATTTGATGTGATTCTTGGCATGGATTGGATTTCTTTATATGGAGCTCATATAAATTTCCAAAGAAGGTAAATCACATTTAATATTCCCAATCAATTTATGACCATCTATCGATGCAAGGATGAACATAACCTTCCAGTAGAAATTTCTTCCATCTTATGGGTATTGATTCCACTAAATGAAGGTTATTTATCTCAAATGGTTGGTGAGAAACTCATGATTAATAATATCCTCATTGTATGGGAGTTTGATGATGTCTTTCCGGAGGAATCTCCAGTTCTTCCACCAAATCATGAAGTTGAGTTTTCAATAGAACTCATACCGGGTGCTATGCCTATTTCAAAGACACCTTATAGAATGGCCCCAATTTAGTTGTAGGAATTGAAGAAGCAACTACAAGAGAATCTTGATAAAGGATTCATACACCCTAGTGCGTCACCTTGGGGAGAACCTGTTTTGTTTGTTAAGAAGAAAGAAGGATCAATGCGAATCTGCATTGATTATAGAGAACTTAATAAGATTACTATCAAGAACAAATACCCTATCCCATGTATTGATGACTTATTTGACCAACTACATGGAGATCAATACTTTTCCAAGATTGATCTTCATTCAGGGTATCATCAATTAAGGGTCAAAAGGGAGGATATACCAAAGGCGACTTTGTGTATAAGGTATGGAAACTATGAATTTATAGTGATGCCATTTGGTCTTACTAATGCCCCTGCTATCTTCATGGATCCAATGAATAGAGTCTTTAGAGACTATCTTGATCAGTTTGTGGTACTCTTTATAGACGATATCCTTGTCTATTCAAAGAAAAAGGAAGAACATGAAGATCACTTGAGAATTGTATTAAAGACCCTAAGAAAGGAGAGTCTTTATGCCAAATTTACCAAGTGTGAATATTGGCTTCAAAAAGTTTCATTATTGGGTCACATAATCTCAAAAAGGGGATATTTTTGGATCCAGCAAAAACACAGGTTATCGAAAGATGGTCGAGACCAACAACTGTAACTGAGATTCAATGTTTTCTTGGATTGGTTGGATATTAGCGACGTTTTGTGATAGATGTTTCAAGGATATCTAATCCACTCACCAGGTTGACTCGAAAAGGAGTTAAGTTCATTTGGACGGAGGAGTGTGAAGAAAATTTCAAGGAGTTAAAATGAAGGTTATCTAGTGTACCTGTGTTCACACTGACTTGTAGTGGAGAAAGGTTTGTGATCTATAGTGATGCATCCAAGATGGGATTTGGGTGTGTTCTCGTGAAAAATGATATGGTGATAGCTTATGCCTCACGAAAATTGAAAATTCATGAGCAAAATTACCCAACTCATGATTTGAAGTTACCTGCGGTAATCTTTGCATTAAATATTTGGAGGCATTACCTTTATGGTGAAAGGTGTGATATTTATACTGATCATAAAAGTTTAAAGTATATTTTCACACAAAAGGAGCTGAATATGCACCAAAGAATATTGTTGGAGTTTATTAAGGATTACGACTGCTCAATTCATTGTCACCCTGGGAAAGCAAACAAGGTGGCGGATGCATTAAGTTAACAAGACCATGCTAGATTATCCATGATGAGAATCACAAAAGATCCAATATTTATGGATTTACAAAGGATGGGTCTTGAAATTATAATGGAAGGGGGAAAATCTTATCTTTCTCAAATTAATGTTCAACCATCTATACATATAAAGATTAAAGAGGCACAAAAAGAAGATGTAGAGTTACAAAAGAAGGTGAGAAATGTTCCTGAATTTCACATTGATTGTGATGAAATAATAAGGTTCAGGAATCGGGTTTGTGTTCCTCCCATCCTAGAATTAAAGAAGGATCTGTTGGATGAGGCCCATAGTTCTTCATTATCTATTGATCATGGAAGCACGAAGATGTATAGGGATATGAAAGGGTACTTCTGGTGGGATGGCATGAAAAGATATGTTGCTGAATATGTCTCTCGATGCTTGGTTTGTCAGCAAGTTGAAGCTGAGAGATAGAATTCTAAGGGGAAGTTACATCCATTACCCATACCCAAATGGAAATGGGAAAACATCATTATGGACTTTGTCACCGGACTTCCTAAAACATCCAAGGGCAATAATGCTATTTGGGTCAGAGTTGATCGTCTTACGAAGTCGGCACACTTCATTGCTATTAGGAAAGATTTTTCTCTGGATCAGCTTGCCAGGATATATGTAAAGTAAGTGGTAAGATTGCATGGAGTACCACTTTCCATTATATCTGATCGGGATCCAAGGTTTACCTTGAATTTTTGGCCAAGTCTTCAGCATACTCTAGATACAGAGTTGAGTTTCAGCATTGCTTATCATCCTCAGACAGACGGTCAGTCTGAGATAACAATTCAAACTCTAGAAGACATGTTATGATCTTGCTCTATGGATTTCAAAGGTGGTTGGGATCAACACCTACCTTTGGTGGAATTTTCTTATAATAATAGCTTTCAGTCCAATATTCAGATGGCTTCTTATGAAGCTCTCTATGGAAAGAAATGCAGAACTCCAACTTGTTGGGATAAAGTTGGGGAAGGAAAGCTATTAGGATCACATCTTGTCGATGAGATGGAAGAAAATGTTAGATCTATTCAACAACACATAAGAGCAGCTCAGAGTTGACAAAAAACTTATGCTGACAACCGAAGAAAAGACCTAGAGTTTGAAGTGGGTGATCAAGTGTTCATACGAATATCTCCTTGGAAGAGAGTAATGAGATTTGGAAAGAAGGGCAAGTTGAGCCCTTGGTATATCAGTCCTTTTGAAATACTTTATCGTGTTGGGAATGTAGCTTACTGATTGGAACTTCCACCGAATCTCTCTCAAGTTCACGATGTGTTCCATGTATCT
Source organism: Viscum album (assembly GCA_963277665.1). NCBI lineage: Eukaryota > Viridiplantae > Streptophyta > Magnoliopsida > Santalales > Viscaceae > Viscum > Viscum album. The sequence continues at coordinate 385,361,198 of OY728167.1, read as the reverse complement.
CTCCTAAGAAAGTACATACCCGATCCTTCACATGTACTAAGCTCAGAAGTTGTACTGCTGGAGCAATATCTTTCTTATGAAGAATATCTGATAGAGATTCTAGAACAAGACCACTCACTTGGTGAATGTTTTATGTAGGAACCACCAATTAGAAGAAGCTACATGGGAGCTTGAGGATATGATGAGGGAGAGGTATCCTCATCTGTTTGTTACGAAGTGACAAATTTCGAGGGCGAAATTAATTTTAAAGGGGGTAGAATGTAACACCCTGATATTTTATGAGAAATATTTTTTTATGTCTTATGTTATATGCAACATCAAAGTAATCTTTCACTACACACAACACTATCTTGGCTTGCGTTATATGCAAGAGCAACTTTCCTCAGTAGCGTGTGTTATACACAATATCGAGTTTCACTAAACAACGATATATTGTTATAATATTATTTTGGACTAGCCGTTATGAATAGTATTAACTAAATTTTGAATTTTATAAAATTATTATTCATCTTACACATTTTCTAAAACATGGTATGTGAACAAAATAAATTTTTCGGGTAAAATAAGTATTTTTCAAAAAATGCAGTTTTGCAGCCTTTTGATGGCGCACCAACTTTAAATCTAGTTTTGACATGTTTATAAGTTCAATTTGAAAAACAAAATTTATTCTTTGGAATCAGCATATAAAAATTTACTTTGGATAAAATTTTCATATTATTCTGATAACTTCCATATTTTAATGAATAGTAAAAACACGCTATATTTTAATTAAAAACATCTTTTTTCATCACAATAATTTATATGGTTAAAATATAATATTTAATGGTGTTAAAGTTTAAATAGAATATATTTTTACAATTTAATATAATGTATATCATTACCATTAATTTTACATTGAATTAATAGGTAAAAACATTTCAATCTTAGGCAATGTTTTAACTTCTAAAACCCGTTTTATTAACAACGGGATTAATTTTAAATTAATTACTGCAACTTCTGTGTTTTGAATTTTAAAAAATGGATTCCATATTTGGATTAAGGGGGTTCAAATTATTATAATAGGTTACTATTATTTTTTTTTTTGGATATTATGAATAGTAACTACGGTAATTTTTATTTACTACAGTTAAAGGTAAATCGAGTAATTAAGGGTAAAAATAAGTTTATAAAATTACCCTAAAACCTTAAAAAACTATATTGGATGACTATAAGTTGACCCTTATCACATAAGGGTCGGAATAAATTCATTTTATGGACTTTTTACTATTAAAATAACTTAATTATTATTAAAACCAAAGAAAGTGACAACATGTCACTCTCTTAAATCTTATAAGTATAATAATTTTAATTTAGTGATAAACTTCATGGAACTTCGAAAAAAAATAGTCTTTAGAAATCTAATAAAATTATCTATATCATGTTAATTTATTTATAATTTTTAGGGATTAAATAATTATCATTATTTATGACACAATAGTGATATTGAAATTATTTTATTGATTGAATTATCAAATAAATGATTTTAAAAGTATTAAAATAAATATTATATGAACTATTTAATGTGATACACTAATTTTATAGATAAATATGACATTTTACGAATCTATTAAATCTTTTAGTTTGAAAATATATTCTGTTTATATTTTATTTAAATTCAGATAAATAAAGTGTCAAAATTGACACTATTGTTATTTTATAAAAATTACATATTATAAAATTGTTTAAAAATCACAAAAATATTTAAAAATTATAAATTAAAATTTATATGGCCAGAAATGTAATTAAGTATACAATTATGGAAAATTCATAACATTTAAGTAATTATTTATATTGATTTAAAATTTAGAATATTATTACCACAAATAAAATTAAATAAATTATATAAGGATAAATTAAGTGGATAATGTTTAAAATAAATTCCCAACTTGTCTAAATTTTATTGGATGATGAGATTACAACCCTATCTCATCTAATCTTATTATTTGAGTCATTTTTTGAGGTTTTTAAGTGGGTTTTGAATTTATTATAAATTAATATTTAGGATAATTCCAAAGGTGCCCCTCTCCTCCCTTAAAAAAGGGCACCTCCTCCCTCTCCTCCTCACACCACTTTGAGACTTCAAGCTCAGCTAACCCATACAAATTTCTCTTCTTCACTTCCCATTAAACATACTAGAGGTCCTTGTCTTCTTCAAATACTGACTTTAGTGCCCTAAGATGAGGTTAAGAAGAGGCGCGTCAAAGAAGAGGTAATATCTTTTACCGATTCTTTCCATTTTATTTCTTCTTATACTTCTTATTATTTATTAGTTTCCTAATAAATTAATAACATCAGTATCACTCATATAATGATATGTTATTATAAATATGAAACAACCATATTTCACATTCTATCCATCCTACAGAAAATGAAATCACCGCGCGTGCGTACGTACGAAATACTGTCTCCACGCCGTGGTGTAATCTGTTTTCCACCACCACCTTACATGGATGTGTATAATGGTGTAAAGAATAACTATATATGATTATTATCACATGATACTAATTCTGATACATTCCATCTTCCACTCCAATACCATTCAATAGTTATGGGAACGATATCATCACTCGTGCGTACATACGGCCTACAGTCTCCACAATGTGATGTGACTCATTCTACATGATCTTCATTGAATAATGATTATATAAATGAATTGAATGAATAAATATGATATATATTACACTAATACCATTATGTAAATAATGTATCTATATCCTAAAAAGAGGAATAAGAATTTATTCGACAAGACATGCGTAAGAACATAAAACAATGAACACCCGAATAACAAGTAGCAATGAAATATTACTAATAATAAGATGAGAATATGACCATGTATGACATCACAACAATGAATATGATTCTGTAATAAGTCAATGACATTATTTATATCATTATATAGGAGGTTCGGATACAAACGAAGCATGTTGGACCTAAGGTAAGGGAAAATCTCGGAATCTCATTTTTATCCGAGATTGTTTATACTTTAGAATTTACTGGGAAATATTTATCATCCACATACATTTTTCCTCAATATGTAATATTATTTATACCCTCATACAATTGATTAAATCCAATTTTACCTATTGGTGAATTTTTAGTAAAGATATGAATGAAATCTTTTGTCGTTTTCCGTACGAGGTACTTTTTGACTTTTCCGGCCAAAGTATGAGAAGAATGTTTTTTATCTTATACGGCGTGAATGGATTTTTATGATTTCATTGAAAATTACTTCCATGAAGCTTCCCTTACATGTTTTCAAGTTTATTTTTAATTAAATTCATTTAGTTTAAAATTTTATGACATGTTAATAAAGGAAAAAAAAAATTCAAGTAGAAAGGATATTTTCCTCAAGAATAGAGTTCAAGTGTTTTATCAAAATTATTTTCCAACTAAGATAATATAGGGTTCTGTTTCTATCCTTGTTTTTAAATTGATTTGATTATGTTATTATGGAATTATTTTTATTAAGTCCTTTTATCTTATATGGTTTACGTTATGATGGCATGATGTTTAACAATCCCATTTTTATTACATGGGTTATGTTAAGATATATGATTTATGATTTTTTGGAACACATAAGAATGGTTTAATTATGAGATGGGTGGGACATATATCTCCCTCCAATGCATTGGGTAAAGATTTATATCTCATGAGATATACATGTCTGGAATAGAAAGTTAATTCAGATCAGTGATACAGGACTGAAACGACGAGTGAACTCGGTTCAAAAATGGACTTTGTCCACTAAGATAGTCTTGGAAATGAGTCTTGACTAATAAGAAATGATTTTCTATGATTATGTGTGTATGCCACAAAGTTTCATGTTATATGTTATGATCATTGGGATTACATTTCACTACTCTGATTTATCCCATGTTATGATATTATGATCTCTTTTTCAGGTTAATATATTCAAAATGATATGTTCTTATGAATATGATATGATTGATATTTCTTCTGTTTACCCTTACTGAGCATTTGATATCACCCTTTTGTATGTTTTATTTTCCCCAGGTCAGGAAGAAGGGTATTAAGTAGGATGTGCCAAAAAGGGACTCTAGATATGATGAAATAAGCATGAGACAATGTAGATGATTTTATGAACCAGTTGTTTATGTTTCCCAGTTTCTAAAGACATTATACCTATACAGTCCTACCATGGTTTTCTTATATGTTGTAATAAGTATGCTTCAATTCTTAAGTAATAACCATGTATCTAAAGTATGGTTCATTATATACTTTCCAGCGATTGCAGATATTTGAATAAAATTACTATCAAGAAGAAGAATCCATTGCCTCATATCTAAGACTTGTTTGATCATCTCTAGGGAGCTCAATATTTTTCCAAGATTTACTTGATATTTGGGTACAATCAGCTGAAGGTGAAGGTGTATGACATCCCAAAAACATTTTTTCATACTAGATATGGGAATTATAAGTTTTTTTTATTCCATTTGGTTTGATAGATTCCCCTACTACATTCATGGATATTATGAATAGAGTATTATGTGAATATTTGGATAAGTTTGTTGTTTTTATTGATGATATTTTGGTCTTTTCAAAAAGTTATGAGGATCATGAAAACATTTTAGGATTTTCCTGCAAACTCTCAAAGAAAATAAGTTATACAGAAAATTTAGAAAATGATATTTTTGGTTGAAAAAAATTTCTTTTCTTGGGAATATTGTAAATAAGGATGGAATAACAGTTGATCCCACCAAAACCAATGTGGTTGATGAATGAACAATACCTAAAAATTAATTAGATATTTGTAGTTTTATTATATTAGTAGGTTATTACCGATAGTTTATTAAAATATTTTCACAATTATCTAGCCCTCTAACTAAGTTAACATGAAAGGGGTTAAATTTATTTGGATAGAATAATGTGATTTATATTTTCAGGAACTGAAGAAAATACTGGTGAATTATCTAGTTTTGGCTCTACCTTCCTGAAATGGTGAGTCTTTCATCCATTGTGATACTTCATTGAAGGGACTTGGTTCTTTTCTGATTCATAATGATCTATTAATTGTTTATACTTCAAGAAAATTGAAATCTCATGAGTTAAATTATCCCACACAAGATCAGGAACTAGGGTTGTGGTTTTTTCTTTGAATATTTAGAGTCATCATTTATGTAGATCCAAATGTTAAATATATACTAGCAATAAATGTATGATGTATATATTCACACAGAATAAATAAAACATGAGGCAAAGAAAATGGCTTGAACTGATTAAGGATTATGATTGTACGATCAATTACCATCTTCAAAAAAAACAAAGTGGAATATTCCTTGAGTCGAAAACATCATGAATCATTATACATGGAATTTTTGGAACAAGACCCCTTAATTAATGATTTTATGAAATTAGGCTTGAAAGATTTCGGTGCATGAAATTAATCTATTTTGTTTTAGGTTTCAGTGTAGTCACCTCTGTCATATGAAATTAAGCAGGCACATAAGGAAGACGATGAGTTAGAAAAAATGGTAGAATTGGTGAAAAGGGTAATTTTATAGAAGTTTACATTGATAGATATTGTGTTTTAATATTTAGAAAGAGATTATGTGTACCTTGTGATTTCCAACTAAATAAATATTTTTTAAGTAAAGCTCATAATTCTCTGTTTTCAGTTCATCCAAGCAGTGATATGATATACATAGATCTTCAGGAGTTTTACTAGTGTGATGGAATGAAAATAGATATTTATGATTTTACCATGGAATGTTTAATATTCCATCAGTTTAAAGTAGAGAGGAAAATACCAACGAGGATTATTAAACCTTTTCCATTACCAGAGTGTAAATGGGAACATATATCAATGGACTTCACATTGGGACTACCGAATACTTCTCGAGGTAACAATGCGATATGGGTTATTATTGATCAGCTGACCAAATCTAGACATATCCTTCCTATTCAAGATATCGTATGTTTGTTTAATCTTTATAGATTGTACCATAAAGAGATTTTAAGGTTACACAAGTTACTATTTCTGTTGTATCTGACCATGATATTAGGTTCACTTCTAAATTTTGGATAGTCCTTCCAAAGTCATTGGAAATAAAATTAAATTTCAGCAGAAAATTTCATCCTAAATCTTATGGAAAGACTAAGATAATAATTCATACATTGGACGATATTATTTGAGCTTGTTCAATGGACTACTAGGGAAGTTGAGATCATCATCTTTATTTAGTTTTTTTTTCTTATAAAAATAGTTTTCATACCAGTATATAGATGGAACCATTTGAAGCATTATATGCAAATCAAGTTCAAACTGCAACTTTTTGGGATGAAGTTGGTGAAATTATGTTGATAGGAATAAAATTAGAAGAGTAAATGTCTGAGAAAGTGAAGATGAGGTAGTAACACATGAAGAAAGCTCAGAGTAGGAAGAAACGTTATGCAGATAATAGGTGGAAAGAGTTTTCTTTTGATGTAGGTGATCATGTTTTTCTTATAATATCACCATAGAAAATTGTTACGAATTTTGGTAAGAAAAGAAAGCTAAGTACACATTTCATTAGACCCTATTAAATTATTTACAATTTTGGAATAGTTTCCTATATAGCATCTTTTTATCTAGTTTTATCTGAGGAAAAAAATGTTTTTCATATTTCCATGTTGAGAATGTATGTTCCAGGTTCATCTCATGTTTTTATCCCAAAATCAGTTTAGTTGGAAGAGAACCTTTCTTATGAGGAAAATCATGTTCATATTCTTGATCATAGAGATAAAGTATTTTAGAATAAGGTAATCCAATAGGTAAATGTTTTGAAGAGAAACCACATGGTTGAAGAAGAAACATGGGAATATGGAAATTCTATAAGGGAAAGGTAGCATCACTTACTTAATAAGTTAATTTAAAATTTAGATGATTCAATTTCACAAAGGTGGGGAGAATGTAACAACTTAAGCACTTATAAAATAAGTTATTTTCATTATAGAATTAAATGTTCAAATTATTAATAAATTTATAATTAAATAAGTGGTATTTATAGAAATTATGGAATTTAAACTGATGGAACAATAAATTCACCTTAGGATTAGTAGTGTGGCCTTAAAAATACTAATATGACCAATAGAATATTATCCTTACCTAATAAAGTATAAATAAAATTTATGAATTTTATAAGTGAAAAGATGATATCTTTATATCATTGAACAAGTAATGAATTTTTCTAAAAATTATAAATTTAGTGTTGGTATTTTTGTGGGTAATAAATATTTAATTATAATTTTATAATTAATTTAGTGATTTAAAAGAAAATATATTTTCATAAAATAGGTTCATAAATTATTATTTTTGTTGTCTTATTATTATAATTTAATTTTAAAATAATTTAAATAATTATTCAAAGTCTTATAAAATCATTTATAGTTTTAAAATTTTAATTTTTCGAATAAATTATGATTTTATTTCAAAATTATATTTCTCATATTTTGAAAATTATTTTGATAAAATGGAGTTAATTTTATAATTCTACATTTCAAAAAAATGGTTGGATCAAATTATTATCCTTCTTCATCTATCATGACTCCCATTGATGCGGATGATGAAGGTAGTGCATGGACGCAAACAACGAAAGAAAGAAGGGGTCGACACCCCCATGGAAAAGGTGGGCGCCATCCTTACCACTACATGAGTACCCTCTCTAGAAGAGGGTAATATTTCTTGTTTTTTCTTTCTGATGTACCACTTGGTTCTGTTTTATACCTTTCACTGGATGCTTTTTTGTTTCAATAAAGAGGTCACAACACCTCAATCTTTTCCAAAAAAAATTAAATTCTTTAATTTACAATATAAGCTGAATACATGATTTATTGAGTCATATATGATATAAGGTTGATATAATCCATAAATATAGAACCCCCCTTTGATATTTTAATATATTTTATGATAATTATCAAACTATTCATAGTCTTGATCCAAGATAGTAAACTAATGAATAAAATAATAAAAAAACCCTCCACTCCTACACTCTAAATACCTCACATCACCCCCTCTTCTCCTCACACCTCTCAAGATTTGATAACTGTAAAAACAATTTCAAATACTCTTCCCAAGACTCCTCCCCATGTCCAAAACCTTCTTGAATCACCAAAAGACAAAAACCAAGGGCCTTAAGGAGGTACTCGAGGGAGTTCAAGAGGTAAAAATCCTCTTTCATTTTCTTTTATTTCTTTTTCAATTATTTTTCGTTTCATATAATATCTTCACCTAACCTTATACAAGAGGAATTAAAACTAAATTATCTTATATATACTTTAATTTTATCCTATTAATAGAAAAATTAATCATCATACTTCTTGTCCTCTACCTCTTATTCGAAAAATAAAAACATTGTCCATGATGTGTCGATTTACCGACATCATGGACGATGTGTTTTCAATTTCCATTACCACCTTATTGTCTAGTCAAAAAACCATTTTAAGGGTTGAAAAAAGTATAATGTGTATGATATAACCTCTTTTATTTTTTTTAATTAACATATATACATAATTATATAAGGAAACTATTTTGGGATTATCAAATAACCACCAAAATGATCTGAACAAATATCATTAATTTTTTATCTAATGATTCATCATTATATATGAAAAAAACTATTTATGGTGTCATTTAATATTATAGAAACATATTAATACCATTTCATTCTACTTTTGGAGTTTTTATTCCATTTGACAAGAAAATACATTACAAACTGGCCATGGAAACCATGTAAAGAAGCACTTGAAATAATGGAAATAATAAAATATTAATAATAAATGGGTGGAATGATGTTATAAAATGATCATATAATGTGTTATAAAAATGAATATGTTTCTTTTAAATATTAATAACACTATTATAACAATTATATAGGATGTTTAAACACATTTAAATTAAGATGAATTTGAGGTAAGGGAATTCTTAAACCAATTTCCATTCTTTGGGTTAACCTTCTATTTGATTTATTTTGTCATGATAAGATTGTTTAAGATATTAATGTTTAATATATTATGTTGTATTATGTGTATTTTGAGTTATTATACATATTAATTTTATTTTATTAATTATTTCTTAAATGATATGGTATTTGTCAGGGTGTCTTCTTTAAAAATACTCTTTAAAATTTCTATTTTTACAAAATTCAAAAGGAATGTTTTTATGAATGTGTTCATGTTTTACGATTATGATATGGTTATTGGGAATTTTTTATGATGAATACTAGGACCTATATCTCCCTATAGTGTATTGGGTACTTTATGTTGGAGGTCATTCGTATGCTTACTCAATGTGTAAATGTGATGGTTTCAACATAAGTTATTCGTGTGGGTTACATTATAAGGTAGTTGTGAGGGTTACATATCATAAGGTAACCATGAGGGTTAAAATATTGATTAGTTAATTACCCATGTAACCTATATGGTTATTTATGTTTTCTATGTTTTAGGGAAATCTTATGTTTTCACAATCTATATGATACTTTAGGGATGAGATATATGTCTTTGTGAGAATGGTTTCATATGTTTATAAGTATTCATGTACTAAAGGGTTCTCTCCTTCTTTTTATGTCCCTTGCTATGTTTTTTGTGCTCATACTAAGTTTTAAAATTGCTTTCATAGGGTTTATGGATGGGTAATAGAGAAGAAGAATCTAATAAGAATTTTGTTAAGACTTTTGATGAAAATATTTCATGTTTTATTAAAAAAATTGTATTATGAAAAAAATTGATATTGTTTTAGTTGTACCCAATTTGTTTGATTGTGGGTTGACATGTATGAAATATGTTATAACATTATAAAACTATTAATTGAAAATATCTTTAGGAATTTAATAAGTTTATTATATTATAATTAACTAGAATACATAATTTTAAAGGCTAGGTCCTTATAGGAACCCTCCTAGAAGCAGATCAATGCTTGGAGAATGGTGGTCGATCCTATCCTAGTTAGTTTCCTCTCCTCAGTCTCTATCGCCCATGATCTCCCTTATCCTCCCTACGGTTCTGTTAATCCCCGTGTTTCATTGTGGATATAATACCCTCTTTTTAGGGATCTTAAAATTAGGTTTTATCTTTATTCCCTGAATTGGTTATCGTCATTCTTTATTGACAAATCCTAATTAGGGTTTTGTGTTATGAGATCCTTTGATCCCAAGGTAGATAGTTCTGTCATGATGTACAAATTTTGTTTACCCTAAATTTCATTATTTCATTTCAATTTTTTGAATTAAATTTATCTTCTTGATTTTAATTAGATGTATTTCAATTGGTTTCTTATAGAAAACCATTTCCATTTAATTGAGGTTTTAAAATGGGGTTTTGGCAAGAAATTTGGAAAACCACCAATTCAATTGATTTGGGGGGTGTTGATAGAAATTGTTTCATTTAAATTTTTGAATTTAATTTTGAAAATGGATTTCATAAAAAACTGTGAAAAACCCCAATTCCATTAAATTTGGGGTTTATTGTGAAATTGATGGAATTATGTAAAAATTTAAATTGGTGAATTTAAATTGTAAATTGAATTTATAATGGATTTCAAATCAATATTTTTAAAAATGGAAGCAAAATTTTTTTGATATAAACCATAGGGTTTAATACTAGAAAAGGAATGTTTTTGATTAAAAACCTATTTTGGTTTTTAAATAGAAAATTGGCATATTTGAAATGGAGAATATAATTAATTGTATCTTAAGAATTCTTAAAATAAATATCCCATCATTGACTTTTTATTAGAGAACATGAAAACATTAGGTAGTTAGTGGGTTATTGGATGACACTCTACGATTTACAATGTTACAAACCATAAATACAACGTGTCACATACCTTAGGAGATGGTGATGAGGCCTATTTGGATTGAGATCAAAGGGATGTATGTATATATTATTGTGTCACCTTAAGTTTAGAGTCCCTTAGCCTAGAAATATCATACCATATTAGGGATATGACAATGTTGATTACTTTTCTATATTTCAAATGAATATATTCCAATGTTGTATATAATTTTATATGGCTTATGACTCATATAAACTATTTTATATAAAATTTTATATTTAATCCATTTTTGAAAAGTTTAATTGTTTTAGAAATATTATATCACTTGAAAAGTAAATCCTTTGTTTAAATTTTTTTCATCATTTGAAATGTAAATCATGAATTGTTTTAATTATGCTTTTAAAATTCCAAGTTTGTTTTTGAAAATTGAAAGCTCTGTTTGGTTTATTTAATATTGGCATCTATTATGGAATCCTTGTTGAGACCCTACTGGGATTTTTAGCTCACACCTGACCTGTGATATCACGACATGACTTCTTCAAGATGAGGGAAGGGATAGAAAGATTTTGATACCATCCTTCCTCAAGATGAAGGAGAGATAGTAACCCCACCCCCACCCCCCCCCCCCCCACCCCCCGAGTTCTACCTCCAATAGGCCCCTAGGAGGCAACCGACACCAAGGGTATAAAATTATCACAAAAATGGGAGGCATTACCCCTTTCATAATAACCAATATCAGATAAAAGATTTATCAACCTCAAAAAAATCCAAGACACACACACACACAAATATATACACACATAAGAAAACCAAAATCCATCCCACATGCATGTTTTATGTATAACTGATAGAAATAAAAGAAAAACTCCAAAGTAAGTACTAAGAAAAAAGCTAAGTAGCAACAAAGAAACTGCCCCCAATGTCCAAGATAGTAATTTCCAACATGGTCCATGAAATCTCCCTAGAAACCTAAAAATAGTTTTATATACATAGGGTGAACATATAAGTATACTTAGTAGGAAAATCCAAAGATACCCATGCATAAGTGGGAGAAGAATACAAATTCCCTTGTGAGGAAACAATAGAGACCAACAACACCTATCGGGGAATACTAACCACCCAGCCTCACCAATGCACACGCACCAAATAATTCATGTCAATTAAAGTAAAATATAAATTTCATCGATATTTGGGTACCCCACACCACTTCCCATTAGTTAACTTCTCATACCTAACGGTGAACGTCCTTATGCTACCACACTCTCCACAATCCCCACTATCACAAACTACCTGCACACACCTAGTCTGAAAACCACTTCATATTCCTACCCATAGACACATGTTCCTCAAACCACACTGTGCTTCTTCCTGCAGACACCTTCGCCTCAACCACAACTTTTCTTTCATGAAAACACCTAAAACTCATCCCGAATACACCTGGGAGATAAATCACCTCTCAAACAACCAGTGACCTAGATCTGGTAGCAAACCTTATGTCATTACATCCTACTTAAAGAGTATTATGTGTTAAATTCCTAGAAGGGGGGTCAGAGATGATCCAATAACCATCCATCCATCCTCCCATTGAGATGTTGGGAAAGACACCATCCCCCCTAACAATGGGGGTGTTCGGCACATAGATCTCAACAAAGGTGGGGTGTGTATAGAAAAATAAGGAACTAAAAGTGTATATATATTGGTATAAAACACTCAGACCAACCTATGGGTTTTCAAAACAACTACCAGACCACAGAAAACTATCCTTACTGCCACATCTAAATGCATGTATCAAAATGAAAGATGATCACTTCCAAATTTGATAAAATAACATATCTTCACTAAAAGACACAACTCAAAACATACCCCTAGAAAATTATTTTAACCAATTTTCATTCTGCATTATCAATTCATTCATTTTTTATTCCTTCCTTTCCTGGTAAACTACAAAACACTACAAACATTATGAGGAGAAGAAACCATACCAACCACTACCAAAGGAAAAGAAAGAAAGAAACTACCAACATTATTCATCAAATTTATCCCACCCAAACTATCCTTGACATCCCCAATGCACAAAAACACCACACCCATCACACCCATAAACATGAATATGACACAACCCAGTCCTACAACCCTTCTTTCCAACCACTTACAAATGTAGTCCCATTGCATAAAACATTCATCCATTCTACAAATAATCAATATCTTAGTCTAGGATTCCATTACACCACTCGTACCACCCCATACTCACAACCCTGATCCCAACCACAACACCTCATGAACAGTACATACACAAGGCCGAACATAACGACACATAAAACACAACCACACCAACAAGGCATGGTTTATTTAGATTTAGCAGCACTCGTTCTTTAATTATACTTGATAAAATAGAGGTTATCAAAAAACAAGTTTGATCTTGGGGCATCCATTTATTTAACCAAATATACATTATTAACTAGATTCCAATTATTATGGTAGTGATTCATAAATCATACAGCTGTGAAAACAGAGACCATCAATGACTATGATTTTTATAATCTCACAACCCATAAAATTATCAACACGGATCAAGGATAACATATAAAACAACGTGATCATCATCATCATACACTCATCCCCCTTATTTATTACTTCTTATTTTCTTTGTTAAATTGGTTTCAACTGGATGCACAAAGATACATAAGTATACCCACCTTGTGTGATGAACAAAATAAAGAGAGATGAAAGAATCCATACTTGGAACAACCGATGATCAATAATTCTTCCTTGTGTCAAAAACAGGGGGTTGCGTGAGTAGTAGGAAAGACTCCAGGGGAAAACCAAATAGAATTCTACAGTACAGGCGTATGAATCCTTAGAGAAGAATGACTCTCAATGCAAAAAGAGAAAGCAAAAGGGTTCAAAGGAAGAGAGGATCTCGGCTTTAGAAAGGCTAGATCCTATATATATGTGGGAAACTATTTCAAAGGCCATTAAATTCGGATCAATATTAAGACCATGTGGTTTAGGATTAAAAGTATTCTTTAGGTTTTAAGGAGATAAATACCATTATAAAGTGACCAAAAACTCATTAAATATGGAATTTAACTCATTTAATGTCAAAATGGGCTAAACTAGAAAAACTGGACAAGGCTTGAAATTACTCTCCGATGGGTGAGTCACCGACACGATTCACTAATAGTGATTCACCAACATGACTCACCGATATGAGTCACCGATGTGACCCACTGATGCCACTCATCAATGCCTGACCTACTGACGCCCTGAGTCACCGACTTCCTGACCTACCAATGCACTGAGTGACCAACGCCCTAAACCACCAATTCCCTAAGTCACTAATATCTTGAGTCACCAACACAAGCTACTGGCGCTGAGCTACTGATGCTAATCCACCAATGAAAAAACTGGAAATTTGGAAGACACGTGAAATGAGGTACTATTTCCTCCCAGAACACCATAAGGATTGGATTTTGACAAAGTAATGGGCCAAGGAGGTCTGTTACAATACATCAGATACCTCTCAAACCATTCTTCCCCTCGAAAATTCAAACCCAAACCTAGAAGAAAGAGGGGTCCAAACAAACACCCTGTAAGATACCCCTCAAGGATAACCCATCTGGTGTTGTTAAAAAGTTGGAGCAATCCCTAAAATTCAAAGAACACCTCCTACCACATCCTCTAACCCAAACAACCACAAGATACCCCATAAAAGCACCAACTATCCAGGCACATGAATTAGGTAATTCCTTCCTCTATGTCAAGAGACTATCCACTCAGGGAAGCACTAACTCACCCGCACGTGTTTAGTCGCATATAAATTAATGTCTATCGATTAGGAATTAGGTCTCCCCCTTTTAAAATGTTAGGGCTTCATCACATATTATAGAATAAGGAATCAACTCATCATAAAGAAAACAAGGTTCAAGAACTACATCACAAGTAAAAAAACCCAACAGAAACTCAAAACAACTGTGGGTACTAGGAATGAATTTGCATCTCTCGCTCCTATGTACTCTCCTCAAGGACACCATACCTCCAAAATACACTAACCAAAAGAATGGTGTGTCCATGAAGAACCTTCTCCCATTGATCCTGGATCTCTATCAGTCACTCCACATATGTCGCATCTTCTTTGATATCCAACTCTCCCATGTCGATGACATGTGAGTCATTGTGAATATACTGACGAATCTAGGAGACATGAAAGATGTCGTGGATCCTCCTAAACTATAGTGGAAATGCCAACTGGTATGAAACCTCACCAACTCATTCCAACACCTTGAAAGGTCCAATGAACCTAAGAGAAATTTTTCCCCCTCTACCAATCCTCTACCACCCATGTCGAGGGGAAACATTCAATAACACATGGTCCCCAACCTCGAACTCCAAGGGCCTTCTCCAGCGATCGACATATGACTTCTCCTGGTCCTGTGTTACCTTAATCCTCTCATGGAAAATATTCCCCTTCTCTGTCCTAATCTACACCATGTCCCTGCCAAGAATAATTGCCTCCCTAACCATTGTTCAACATAAGGTTGAATAACACGATCTTCCGTATAATTCCTTAAACAGATCCATGCCTTTGGAAGACTGATAGCTATTGTTTTAAGTGAACTCTACCAAGGTAAAGTGTCTTACCCGTGATATTACAAATTCCGAAACACATTCCTGCAACATGTCCTCCAATTTTTTGATGGTATTATCTATCGGCCCATCCTTCTAAGTGTGGAAAGCAGTGCTGAGGTGTAACTGAGTGCCAAAATCATGATGCAATCTCCTCTAGACTCATGAGGTAAAACAAATATCCCAATCTGAGATTATGGATCTCGGAACCCCGTGCAGTCGAACCACCACATCCATATACCACTATACTAAGGAATCCATTGTTCTCGACTACTTGATCACTAAGAAGTGAGCTTATTTCGTCAGTCGAGCTGCTAATACTGAGATTTCATCGCATCATCCCTGATCACTGGGTAATCATGTTATGAAATCCATTGAAATTTTATCCCAATTGCACTTGAGGATATCTAAGGGATGAAAAAAACCACCAGGAACATGGTTCTTAGCATTCACATGCTAGCACACTAGGCACTTTTCTACAAACTCCACCACTACCTGCTTTATCCCAGGCCACCATAACTATTACCTCAAGCCACGATACATCTTGGAAACTCCATGGTGTACCACTAGGGGTAATCTATGAAACTCAAGGATAAATCCCAAGAACATCACCACTGGAACAAAAAACTTCTCACAGAATATCATCTAATTCTGACCATCCTCTGACTATCCCTTGGGATCATCGCCTTGGTCAATGTGATCACACATCACATCAGCCTTTGAGTCCCCCCACTGAGACTCCTCCAGCTGCTACCTTAGAGATGACCGCACTTTCATGTGAAATAGGAAGCCTCTATCATCATCCATTCCTACATCTAATTTTAAGGCAAAAAAATCTTCTATCTCATTAGAAGCATCTGTAGATTCCAAAACAATGTCGTTCTATGACTTCCTACTCGAGGCATCGACCACAAAATTTCCCTTCTTTAAGGTGTAAGATATCTCAAAATGATAATTTTAGAGAAACTACATACACATCCTCTATCACAAGTTCATATCTCACTGGGAAAAGATATACCTCAAGATCTTGTGATCTATGAAGACCACAACGCACTCCCCAGTGAGGTAATGCTATAACAACTTCAGTAAAAATAGGACCACTAGAAGCTCTAGATCGAGGGTGGAATAGTCACATTCATGGGGACGTAACTTCTTATACCCATAAGAGATCAATCTCCACTATGGCGTTATAAAACAACCCATTCCCAGATGGGAAGCATCGCAAAACACCTCAAACATCACACCTTCCTCCGAAAACCTGAGCACTAGGGAACTGACCAAATTCCCCTTTAGATAGTTGAACGCTGCATGGAACTACTTGCTCCACACAAAAGATTGTTCTTTTTTTGTCAGATCCATAAATAGAGCTACTACTTGAGATAAATCAGTTATGAATCTCCGTTAATAGCTAGTCACACTGAGAAATCTTCAAACCTCTGCTACATTATTGGGTTTTGCGCAAGAAACAACTACCTAGACCTTAAAAGGGTCTACTGCTACACCCTACTAAGACACCACATGTCCAAGGAAGTGGACCTCACCTATCCAAAACATGTACTTGGGCGTAATTCTATAAAGATAGTGGTATGAAGGACCTATAGGAGATTCCTAAGATTCTCAGTATTCTGCTCCTATGACTTCAAGTAGATCAAGATTTCATCGATGAATACGATAATGAACCAGTCTAGGAACTCAAAAAAGAAGTTTATAAGCCCTATGAAGATGACTGGTCCATTCGTAACACTGAACGACATAACCATGAACTCGAAGTGCCTGTACTTGCACTTGAAAGTAGTCTCCGGGATGTCACCTTACTTCACTATCAACATGTGATACCCAAACCATAGATCGATCTTAGAAAACCAACATGCTCTCTACTGCTAGTCAAAAAAGATCGTCTATCATCTGGAGAGGGTAATGATTCTTGACCATTATTTGATTCAACCACCAGTAGTCTATAAATAGCCTAAAACCACCATCTTCCTTCTTCTCAAACAATAATAGAGCACCCCATAGTGACCCACTCAGTTGGATAAATCCCTTATTCATTAGATCATAAATCTGGATCTGCAACTCCCACATCTCTGAAGGCACCATACAATAAAGGACCATCAAAATTGTACTAGAACTAGGTTACATGTATATCCCAAAATCAACATCACATCAAGGGGATAAAGTCATAACCTCCTTATAAAAAACATCCAAGAACTCCCCAATAACTTTGGGAACTCCCACCATCTCAGCATCCATTGATTCAACTAACAGATCGGCCAACAAAGAAAGGAAATGCTTCACACATCGACTTCCCATCTAACAACTTCACTCACCAATGAAAGCTACAGACTGGCTAACCATGTTTGAAAACATGACCCTTCCCAAGAAGCATTCGATAACATCATGCACAATTTACAACCAGTTGATTCCAAGGATAACACCATATGTCTTCATATATAGAAAAAATAGATCCCCATTGGACAGATGCATCCCCAACATCAGTCTTCATCCCCATAAAACATCAATAAATCTAGTATGACCTCCGGCTAGTGTACTTAACACCAGGGGAATGGAATGTATCTCTAATTATAGTCCTAGATAATGGGATAGAATGGATGAAACAAAGGCGTGTGAAGCTCCTAAATCAAACAAGTTGCAAACATGAGTACTGAACAAACTAATCCTACCTTTAATGATCTCCGACAGTGATGGAACTACGGCCTCAACATCATGTAACTACCCATTCCCATCTACTCTTCCCCACGATTGTTTTCCACCTCCTTGACCATGCCATATTTAAGGTCCTTGAGGAATGCCTTGAGGTAGGCCTCCACCTGCCATGTCTCCCCTCGGTGGAGTTGGATCCTGTAGTCCCTACTGCTAGAAGGGCCTGGCTGGAAGCTGCTACTGAGGCAGGTGCTAGACCTTCCCAGCACCACCACACTGAACTAAAACTGAGCACTGACTCTAAAGGTTCCCATGACCTCCATAAGAAAAACACATCGGCCCCAAGCCCAGAGGAAAAGGACTATAACTAAAAGGTTGGAATTGGAACTACTGAGGTCAACTCCCCACTTGTCGAAACCTCGATGGTCCTGACACCGGAGACCATATTCTGATAGCCTTCTTATTTAAAGAACTCACCTAGCTCCCCTCCCATGTTATATCTTCTCATGATTGCATCCTTACAACAACCTCAATCTTCTTTATCAAATAATGGAATTCTACCCAAAAATCCTTCTCAAATTCAACCCATAGAAAATCATTCTCCTTCCTCTCCCTAAGGTAAAGCATCGACCACTGACGCATTGATCCTCTCATCTAGATTACTTATAATGGAACCCAATACTCTGTCAGAGCCCCGATCAAGCTAAAATTGATCACTAGATCCTTGATCCAACCATCCATCTTCATATTTGATACATTGGCCTTGTAATTTCCTAGAGTATGTAGTTTGAAGGAAAAAAGGAATCTTCTTCCACTGATTTTACTCCCCATATAGATTAACCTTCCTTCGATTAGCTAGATTTCCCTGGCCTACATCACACACCAAGATCTACTAACACTGTTTTCCTACCAACCCATGCAATCCTCACTATTCCTAACTCCAAAATCAATCCTATCTATTAACCATCACCTCTGATACCATTCTACCATGACCTGTCTTCTTCAAGATGATAGAAGGGATTACAAGATATCGAGACCTTCCTTCCTCAAGGTGAAGGGGAGAAAATGACCCTTGATTCCTGCCTCCAATAGGCCCCAGGGTGGATACCAGCACCAAGGGTTTATAAATCTCACAAAAAATGGGAGGCATTACCATTTTTATAGTAACCAAGATGAGAGATAATATGTATCAACCTCAAACAACTCCATGAAACACACACATATATATAAGGAAACCAAAATCCATCCCAAATGCATGTTTTAATTAGAAATACTAGAAATACAAGGAAAACTCCAAAGTAAAAAAAAATCTAAGTAGTAACATAGAAACCACCCCCAATGTCCAAGCTAGTAAGGCCCAGCGTGGCCCCCATAATCTCCCTGAAAACTTAAAAACATTTTTATATACATAGGGTGAGCATACAAGTATACTCAGTAAGAAATTCCAAAGTCTCCCATTAAAAAGTGGGAGAATCATAATAATGCCCCTATAATAAAACAATAGAAACCAACATCACCGATCGAGGAATACTAACCACCCAGCCTCAACCAGGCACACTCACCAAATAATGCAAGTAAAGTAAAGTAAAATAGTAATCACATCGATATTTGGGTACCCCACACCACTTCCTACTGGTTAACTGCTCATCCATAATGGTGAATGCCCTGATGCTACCACACTCTTCCACAAGCCCCACTGTCTTAACCTACCCGCACACACATGGTCCGCACACCACACCACATTCCTACCTATAGACACCTAGGCCTCAAACCACACCACATTCCTTCCCATATACATCTGGGCCTCAACCAAAACTAGGCTTTCTCGAAGACACCTAGGCCTAATCTTGAAGACACCTATGAAACAGACCACCTCTCACAAAACCAGTACCGTAGATCTGGTAAAAACCTCAATCCATTAGAGCATGCTCGAAGTGTCTTGGACGATAAATATCTAGGAGAGGGTGCAAACAAGATCCAATAACTATCCATCCATCCTACCACTAGGATGTTGGGAAAGACACCCCCCATAACAATGGGGTTGTTTGGAACATAGTGCTCAACATCGGTGGGGTGTGTATGGAAAACAAAAGGAACTACAAGTATATATATAGTTACCAAACACTCAGCCCAATCTTTGGGTTTTCAAAACAACTACCAGCCCACACAAAACTATCCTTACTGCCACCTCTAAATTCACATATCAAAACAAACAACAATCACTTTCTAATTTGATCAAATAACATCGATTCACTACAAAACACAAATCAAAAAATACCCCCATACAATTAATTAAACTATTTGTCATTCTACAATATTAATTAAATCATTTATTTATTCCATCCTTACCCATAAAACTACCAAACATTTCAAATGTTATATGGTGAATCAACCATACCAACCACTACCGAAGCCAAAAAAAGAAAGAAACTTACAACAATATTCTTCATATTTATCCCACCCAAACCATCCTCATAAGCCCCGCTACATAGCATCACCACACCTAGAACACCCATAAACATGAACATGAAACGACCCAGTCCTATATCCTTGCTTCCCAACCACTTCCTATTTGTAGTCCCGCTACATAATAAGGTCATCCATTCTACAAACAATCAATCTATCATTCCTATATTCCATTACACTACCCATACCACCCCATACTCACAACCACACTCCCACCTTCAACACCTCACGAACAACACAAACACAAGTTCGAACAAAACCACACACAACACACAACCACACCAACATGGCTAGGTTTATTCAGATTTACCACCACTCATTCATTAATTACACTTGATATAATAGGGGTTATTACAGAACAAGTTTTATCATGGGTAATTCATTTATTTAACTGAATACATGTGATTAACCATATTACAATTCTTATAGGATTGATTCACAAATCATATAGGTGCGCAAACAAATAAAACCAACGACTATGATTTTCAGAAGCATATGACCCATACAATTCTCAACATGGATCAAGTATAATATATAAAACAAAGATATCATCATCATAATACTCCTAGCCCGCTTATTTAATAGTACTTATTTTATTCACTAAATTGTTTTCAACTGTATTCATAAAGGGACATAAGTATACACACCCCACATGATGTACAATATAAAATTAGTCAAAGGAATCCCTACCTGGAAAAACTGCTGATCAACAATTCTTTCTTGCATCAAAAATAGGGGGTCACACTAGTAGAAAGAAAGACTCCAGGGTAAAACTAAATAGACTGATACAACACAGGCACACGACTCCTTGGGTATTAAAGGTTCTCGGCGCATAAAGAAAAAGCTGAACAGTTCAAAGGAAGAGAGGATTTTGAATTTAGAAAGGAAAATCCAAAATCTATTATGGAAAATATTTCAAAGGAAATTAATGATGTATCATAATCAATAACACATGGTTTTTGAGTAAAAGGAAGATTCAAGTTTTTAAGAGATAAATATCATTGGAAACGGCCGAAAAACTCATTAAATATGGAATTTAACTCATTTTACATCAAAAGGGGAGAAACCGGAAAAACTGTAAAAAGTGAGAAATGACTCACTGATGGATGAGTCATCAAAATGAGTCACAGACAGTGAGTCTCTAATGCCTAACTCACTGACGCAAGTCACCAACACAACTCACTGATATGAGTCACTGACATATCTGACTGATTCTACTTACCGATGCCACCCACCGATGCCCGACCTACCGAAGCCCAAACTACCGACACCCTAAGTCACTAACACCCTAACCTACTGACACCCTAAGTAAAAAACACCCTGACCCAACAATTCCCTGAGTCACCGATGCGATGTACTGACGCTGAGCTACCAACGCAGAGCCACCAATAGAAAAACTGGAAAATTGGAAAACTCTATAAATGAGCAATTGTTTCCTCCTATAACACCCCAAGCACTGAATTTTGATAAATTAATGGATTGGGGTGGTCTGGGATATTACATGTGCTATTGGTGTTTGTATTTTATCTCTTTCCAGGCTAGAGTCGGGGTAAGCCACCACTTCAAGGTGGATCTATCTATTGATCTGTTGAATTTTTGAGTATTTTTCATTGGGGAATAGGTAGTTTATTTATTTTATGGTACTTTGTTGAAGTACATCAGGTTGTTATACCTATTTTAATTCTATTACATTACTTCCAATGGAGTTTATTTTTTATACATACTAGCTTTTCTCTTTTACTTCCACATTGTTAGTAGAAAAATTGTTCCGACTATCATTTTTTATGATGCTAGGTGCTAGTCATTGACCTGTAGGGATCGGGAACACCCTTCGGGCTATGTCAATGATGGCTCAGTTATTGGGTTTCCAGGGTACCCGAGTAGGTTCTTGACATTACAGTGTATTATTATAATAATTATAATATATCATGTTATAATGTTACAATATTTAGTGCTAACAATTATTATAATATTATATATTATTTTTTAATGACTATATTTTAGGGTTATAATTGAAATAATAAATTTTAATGTTGAATAATTATTATATTTCTTAATAATCATATAATTTAATTTCATAATATGAATGTTACATGGGTGAACTCTTGGGAAGTGCTTGTGTTTCACCCTATTCGGTATTTTTAATTGTATTTTCTAGGATTTTTTATATTTTAAAAAATAATGAATTTCATGAAATTATGACAATAATAATTATGATATTATATGTGAAATATTTAAATAAATATAATATTTCATGTTCACATATAATTTTATTAATAACTATAATATTTTGTGTCATAATGTCACAATATTTCATGTTAGAAATAATTAAAATATTTCATGACATCTTGTAACAACTACATTTTAGTGTTATAATGGAAATAATAATTTTTAATGTTCAATAACTATAATATCTATTGATAATTACATTAGTTAAAGTTATATTTTTAACAATATTTAAATAAAAATATGTAATATTTGAATCATTTATTGTACATTCAGATATTTCACAAGAATGTATAGGTATTTTTGGGTGTGATCACAGTAGAAATAATGAACTAGATCACATTAGAAATATGTAGTTAAGAGTGCTTGGGAGAGGGTATTAATAAGTTGGGTGACCTCCTGGGAAGTACTCATGTTTCACACTTTTTTATGTATACATAAAATTTCATTAAATTATAATAAATATTATTATGATATTGTACGTATTCTTTTGTATTGAATATAACATTTCATGATTACAATGAATTTTTGTAATAATTATAACATTTCATGTTTTAATGTTATAATATTTCATATTAACAATGATTATAATATTACATGTTATATTGTAACAACTACGGTTTTGTGACATAAATTGAAT
Organism: Viscum album; assembly: GCA_963277665.1. Lineage (NCBI taxonomy): Eukaryota > Viridiplantae > Streptophyta > Magnoliopsida > Santalales > Viscaceae > Viscum > Viscum album. The sequence goes on along the minus strand of OY728167.1, from coordinate 385,337,769 downwards.
AATATTTTTTTAATGTTGAATAATTATAATATTTCCTAATAATCACATTATTGAATTTCATAATATGAATGTTGCATGGGTGAAGCCCTGTGAAGTGCTCGTGTATCACAATTTTCTATATTTATAGTTGTATTTTATGAGAATTTTTATTTTTTCAAATAAAAATTACATGTATATATAACAATAATAATTATGGTATTGCATGAAAACTTTTTAAATGAATGTAATAATTCAAGTTGACATAGAATTTTAGTAATAATTATAACATTTCATGTTATAATGTTACCATATTTCATGTTAACATTAATTAGTATATTTCATGACATATTATAAAAACTATGTTTTAGTGTTATAATAGAAATAATAAATTTTCAGGTTGAATAATTATAATATTGGTTGATAATAGAATTATTTAATGTTATATTTATAAGAAAAATTAAATAGAAATATTTAATATTTGAATCATTGATAGTACTTTCAAATATTTAGAAAGAATGATTTTGTATTGTTAGGAGTGATCACACCATCATTAATGCACCAGATCCCATTATAACACCATAGTTAAGCCTGCTTCGGGTGATAGTAGTACTATAATGGTTAAACTCATAGAAAGTACTCATGTTGTACCCTTTTTTTGTGTATATTTCAATTTTTTTCTAGAATAATAAAGGTTATTATGATATTGTACTTAATATTTATTATTGAAAATAATATTTCATGATTAAAGGGAATTTTAGAAATAATTATAATATTTAGTGTTATAATGTTTCAGTATTTAATGTCAAAAATGACTATAATATTGCATGTCATATTGTAAAAACTATAGTTTAGTGAACTAATAGAAGTAATATTTTTTCATGTTGAATAATTATAATATTTCTCTATAATCACATTATTGAATTTCATAATATGAATGTTTCAAGGGTAACCATATGGGAAGTTCTTATGTTTCACCATTTTCTATATTTTTCACTATATTTTAACAGATTGTTTATATTTTAAAAAACACTGAATTTCATGTAGGTATAATAATAATAATTATGATATTGTGCATAAACTTTTTAAATGAATATAAAATTCATGTTTGCATAGAATATTATTAATAATTATAATATTTCATGTCCTAAGGTTACCATATTTCATGTTAACAATAATTATAATATTTCATGACATGTTGTAACAACTAAATTTTAGTTTTATAATAGAAATAATAATTTTTCATGTTAAATAATTATAATATTCCCTGATAAATACATTATTTAAAGTTTTATTTATAATAATAATTTAATAGAAACATGTATTATTAGGATCATTGATAGTACTTTAAAATATTTTTCAAGAATGTATATATATTGTTGGGTGCAATCACACAAGCATTAATACACCAGATCCCATTAGAACTCTATAGTTATGTTTTCTTGGGAGAGTGAAATACTAGGATGGGTGACCTCCTAAGAAGTACTTCTGTTTCACACTTTTTTGTGTATATTTCAAAAATCATGCCAGTATAATAAGGATTATTCTGATATTGTATGGAAAATTTTGTATTGAATATTATATTTCATGATTAGAAGGAATTTTAGTAATAATTATAATGTTTTATGTTATAATGTTAAAATATTTCATGTTAACAATGACTATAATTTTTCATGTTATATTTTGAAAACTACGATTTAGGTTTATTAAAGAAATAATACTTTTTCATGTTGAATAATTATTATATTAATCGATAATAACATTATTGTATTTCATAATACGATTTTTGCATCGGTTCCCTCTTGGGAAGTTCTCGTGTTTCACAATATTCTATATTTTCATTGTATGTTCCTATATTGTTTACATTTTAAAAAACAAATAATTTCAGGATAGTATAATAATAATGATTATGATATTATATGTAGAGTTTTTAAATGAATATAATATATCTTGTTTACATAGAATTTTAGTAATAATTATTATGTTGCATGACATGATGTTAAAATATTTGATGTTAACAAAAATTATAATATTTCAAGACGTACTGTAACAACTATGGTTTAGTTTTATAATAGAAATATTAAATTTTCATGTTGAGTAATTATAATAATGGAATATAATTACATTAGTTAAAGTTGTATTTATAACAATAATTAAATAGAAATATGTAATATTAGAATCATTGAAAGTAGTTTCAAATTTTTATAACGAATGTCTGTGTATTACTGGGTGATATAACGCCATCATTAATGAACCAGATCCCATTAGAACCTTGTATTTAAGCTTACTTGGGTGAGGGTAGTACTAGGATGGGTGGCCTCCTCGGAATTACTAACGTTGCATATTTTTTTATATATTTCAAATTTCAGGCATCTATAATTTACATTATTATGATATTTTATATAAAATTTTTAATTGAATATAATATTTCAAGATTATAGGGAATTTTAGTAATAATTATAAGATTTCATGTTATAATGTTACAATATTTCATGTTAACGGTGATTATAATCTTACAAGCTATATTATAAAAACTAAAATTTAGTGTTATAACAGAAATAATAATATTTCAGGTTGAATAATGATAATATTTCTCAATAATCGTATTATTGAATTTCATAATGTTAGTGTTTACCTCATAATTTATCATGTTTATCCCTTTTTTTGTATTTTTCATTGTATTTTACCAGATTTTTTACATTTAAAAAAAATAATTTCATGTAAGTATAACAATAATAAATTTGATTTTGTACGTAAACTTTTTAAATGAATATAATATTTCATGTTTAGATATAATTTTAGTAATAATTATTATATTTAATTTCATAATGTTACCATATTTCATGTCAATAATAATTATAATATTTCATGATGTATTGTAACCACTACAGTTTAGTGTTATAATAATTATAAATTTTCATGTTGAATAATTATAATATTGCTCGATAATTTCATTTTTTATAGTCATATTTATAAATATATATATATATATATAATATTAGAATAATTAATAGTAATTTAAAATATTTAACAATAATGTATGTGAACTTTTGGGTGTGATCATACCAGCATTAATGAACTAAATCCAATTAGAAAGCGGCAGTTAACTGTGATTGGGCGATAGTTGTACTATGCTGGGTGATCTCATGGGAAGTACTCATGTTGTACCCTTTTTGTGTGTGTATATTTCAAATCTCGTGTCATTATAATAAATATTATTATGATTTTTTACATATGATTTTGGATTGAATATAATATTTCTTTATTACATGTAATTTTGTTAAAAATTATAATATTTCATGTTATAATGATTCAATATTTCATAGTAACAAGGATTATAATATTTCATGTTATATGGAAACAACTACGGTTTATTTTTATAACCAAAATAAATTTTTTCCCATGTTGAATAATTATATTATTTCTTAATAATCACATTATAAAATTTTATTATATGAATCTTTCATGGGTGACCCATGTGAAGTTCTAATATTTCACCCTTTTCTATATTTTTCATTTTATTTTCAATGATTTTTTAAATTTTAAAAAACAAAGAATTACATGTAAGTATAAAAATATTAATTTTGATATTATACGTAAACTTTCTAAATAAATAAAATATTTTGTCTTTACATATAATTTTAATAATAATTATAATATTTCATGTCCTAATGATACCATATTTCATGATAACAATAAATATAATATTTCATGACGTATTGTAACAACTAATGTTTAGTGTTATAATGGAAATAATAATTTTTTCATGTTGAGTAATTATAATATTGGTTGATAATTGAATTATTTGAAGTTATATTTATAAAAATAATTAAAATGAAAAATGTAATATTATAATTATTGATAGTACTTTAAAATATTTAATAAGAATATCTGTGTATTGTTGGGTGTGATCACACCAGCATTAATGCTCTAGATCTCATTATAACTCTACGGTTAAGAATGTTTGGGTGAGAGTAGTACTTGGATGGGTGACCTCATGGGAATTACTCATGTTGAACCCTTTATTTGTGTATATTTAAAATTTAAATGCATTATAAAAAATATTATTATGATATGTTACATAAAATTATTTATTGAATATAATATTTCCTGATTATAGGAAATTTTAGTAATAATTATAATATTTCATGTTATAATGTTACAGTGTTTCATGTTAACAATGATTATAAAATTGCATGTTATATTGTAAAAAGTACGATTTAGTGTGTATAATAGAAATAATAGTTTATTCATGTTGAATAATTATAATATTTCTCAATAATTTAATTATTGGATTTCATAATATAAATTTTGAATGGGTAACCTCTTAGTAAGTGCATGAGTTTCAAAAATTTCTATATTTTTCATTGTATTTTCCTAGATTTTTTACATTTTAAAAAAATAAATAATTGCATGTAAGTATAAAAAAAATATTTATGATATTATATATAATATTTTTAAATGAATATAATATTCGTTGTTTACATATAATTTTAGTAATAATTATTATATTTCATTTCATAATATTAACATATATCATGTTAACAATAATTATAATATTTCATGACCAACTATAACAACTATAGTTAAGTGTTATAATAGAAATAATAAATTTTCATGTTGAATAATTATACTATTTCCTAATAATTTCATTTTTTTAAAGTTATATTTATAACAAGAATTAAATATCAATATGTAATGTGAGAATAATTGATAATACTTTCAAATATTTAACAAGAATGTATGTTTATTGTTGGGTTCCATCATAAAAACATAAATTCGTGAGATCCCAAGAGAACATTACAATTAATCATGCATGGGTGAAAATAATACTAGGATGGGTGCCCTCTTGGTAAGTACCTGTGTTTCACACTTTTTTTTTGTATTTCAAATTTTATCTGATTATAATATATATTATTATGATATTGTACATAAAAAGTTTGTATAGAGTATATTATTTCATGATTAATGGTAATTTTAGTAATAATAATAATATCTAATGTTATAATGTAACAATATTTCATTTTAACAATGATTATAATATTTCATGTTACATTAATATGAAAACTATTTAGTGTTATAAAAGAAATAATATTTTTTCATGTTGAATATTTAAAATATTTCTCAATAATCCCATTATTGAATTTCTTTATATGAATGATGCATGGGTGAATTCCTCAGAAGTGATCGTGTTTCACCCTTTTCTATATTTTTCATTATATTTTCCCAAACACCTTACATTTTAAAAAATAACGAATTGCATGTAAGTATAATAATAATAATTAGGATATTGTACATAAAATTATTAAATGAATATAATAATTCATGTTTACATAGATTTTTTGTATTAATTATAATATTCCATATCATAATGTTACCATATTTAATGTTAACAGTAATTATAATATCTCATGATCTATTGTAACTACCCCGGTTTAGAGTTATAATAGAAATTATAATTTTTCATGTTGAATAATTATAATATTGGAATATGTTGAATTAGTTAAAGTTATATTTATAAAAGAATTAAATAAAATATGTAATATTAGAATCATTGATAGTAGATTAAAATTTTATAAAGAGTGTATGTGGCTTTTTGGTTGCGATCACACAAGAATTAATATACCATATACCATTATAACTCTGCAGCTAAGCATGATATGATGAGATAAGTACTATAATAGATGAACACTATGGATGTACTCGTGTTTCACGCAATTTTGTATATATTTCAAATTTCATATCAGTATAATAAATATTATTTTGATATTGTGTGTAAAATTTTGTATTAAATATAATAATTCATGATTACAGGGAATTTTAGTAATAATTATAATATTTCATAATGTCACAATATTTCATGTTAACAATGATTATAATATTTCATGTTATATTGTAACAACTATGGTTTAGTGTTATAATAGAAATAATATTTTTTCATGTTGAATAATTATAATATTTCTTAATATACATAATGTTAAATTTAATAATATAAATGTTACATGGGTGACATCTTGGGAAGTACTCGTTTAAAAAAAAATTGTAATTTTCATTGTATTTTCCTATATTTTTTATATTTCAAAAAATAAATAATTGAATGTAAGTATAAAAAAATAATTATGATATTTTATGTAATCCTTTTAAATGAATATAATATTTCAAGTTTAAAAAGAATTTTAGTAATAATTATAATATTGAATGGCATAATGTTACCATATTTCAAGTTAAAAATAGTTATAATATTTCCTAACATATTTTAATAACATCGGTTTGGTGTTATAATAGAAATAATAATTTTTCATGTGGAAAAATTATATTTTTTGCTGATAATAACCTTAGCTAAAGTTATATTTATTACAAAAATTAAATTGAAATATGTAATATTTTAATCACTAATAGTACTTTCAAATATTTATTATGAATTTATGTGTATTAATGGATGAGATCACACAAATATTAATTCACTGAATCTCATTAGAACATTGAAGTAAAGAATTCTTGGGATATAGTAGTACTAGGATGGGTGACATACTATGATGTACTCTTATTGCACCCATTTTTTGTGTCCATTCCAAATTTAATTCTAGTATGAAATAGATTATTATGATATTGTACTTATGATTTTGTATTGAATTTAATATTTCATTATTACTAGTCATTTTAGAATTAATTAAAATATTTCATGTTATAGTGTTATAATATTTCATGTTAATAATGATTGTAATATTTCATGTTATATTGTAACAAATATGGTTTAGTGTTATATTAGAAATAATATTTTTCATGTTGAATTATTATAATATTTTTTGATAATATCATTATTTAATTTCATAATGTGAATGTTGCATTGATGACCTCTTGGGAAGTGCTAATGTTTTACACTTTTCTATAATTTTCATTGTAATTTCCCAGATTTTTTATATTTTAAAGAACAAATAATTGCATTTAAGTATAAAAATAATAATTATGAAATGGTACATAAATATTTTTAAATGAATATTACTTTTCATTATTACAAATAATTTTTTTCATAATTATAATATTTCATGTCATAATGTTGTGATGTTTCATTTTTTTTAAAGATGGGGTCGAAGGCTCTTTGTAGTATGATTGGAAAGTCCTATTTTTGTTTTGGAAGAGGGAGAATCATTCCATATCCCATAGGCCCAAATACAAGTTTCCCATGAACATATCCCAAAGGTCGAGTGACATTCATGTCTATAACATCCTACCTGCATCACTAGGCCTGCGCCACATCCTACATCACCAGTTGTCGCGGCATGCCTACATCACTGTTTGCACCGTAAATCCCCCAAAGGGGATTTCAAGGATTCAAAACCTATTCTTTTTGGATATAGGATTAAATTTTAGTGTTATAATAGAAATAATAATTTTTTATGTTGAATAATTATAATATTGGCAGATAATTTCATTATATAAAGTTATATTTATAACAACAATTAATTAAGAAGATGTTATATTAGAATCATAGATAGTAATTTCAAATATTTAACAATAATTTTTGTTTATTATTGGTTGCAATCAAACCATAATTAATGTACCAAATCCCATTATAACTCCATTGTTAAGCGTTCTTGGGGAAGAGTAGTACTAGAATGGGTCAGCTCTTTGGAATACAGGTGTTGCACCCTTTTTGTGTATATTTCAAATTTCATCATAGTATAATAAATATTATTATGATATTATATGAAAAAAGATTTATTGAATATTATATTTCATAATTAAAATTCATTTTAGTAATAGTTATAATATATCATGTTATAATGTTACAATATTTCATGTTAACAATGATTCTAATATTACATGTTATATTATAACAACTACAGTTTAGTGTTATAACATAAATAATATTTTTTCATGTTTAATAATTATAATATTTTTCGATAAACACATTATTTAATTTTATAAAATGAATGTTGAATGGGTGAATTTCTGGGAAGTGCTCCTGTTTCACCCTTTTATGTAATTTTCCTTGTATTTTCCCATATTTTATACATTTTAAAAATATGAATTGCATGTATGTTTAACAATAACAATTATGATATTGTACGTAAACATTTTAAATGAATGTAATATTTCATGTTTACATAGAATTTTATTAATAATTATAATATTTCATATTTTACCATATTTCATGTTAAAAATAATTATAATATTATATGGTTTATTCTAAAAACTACGGTTTAGTGTTATAATGGAAATAATAATTATTTATGTTTAATAATTATAATATTGGCAGATAATTGAATTAATTTCAATTATATTTATAAAAACAATTAAATAAAAACACGTAATGTTATAATCATTCATAGTACTTTCATATATTTAATAAGAATGTCTGTGTATTGTTGGGTGCAATCACACCAGCATTAATGCACCAGATCCCATTAGAACTATGCAGTTAAGTGTGTTTGGGAAAGAGTAGTACTATGATGGGTGACCTCTGGGGTAGTACTTGTGTTTCACCCATATTTATTGTATATTTAAAATTTCATTCCAGTATAATAAGTATTATTATGATGTTGTTTGTAAACATTTTTATGGAATATAATATTTCATGATTACATAGAATTTTAGTAATAAGTATACTATTTCATGTTATACTATAATAACATTTCATGTTAACAATGATTACAAAATTGCATGTTATATTGAAACTAATATGGTTTAGTGTTATAATAGAAATAATATTTATTCTTGTTGAATAATATAATATTTATCAATAGTGTAATTAGTGGATTTCCTAATTTGAATGTTACATGGGTGACCTCTTGGGAAGTTCTCGTGTTTCTACCTTTTATGTATTTTCCATTGTATTTTCCTATATTTTTTACATTTAAAAAAATAATAATTTCATTTATGTATAAAAATAATAATTATGATATTGTACATTAACTTTTTAAATGAATATAATATTTCATGTTTACGTAGAATTTTATTAATAATTATAATATTTCATGTCATAATGTTTCAAAAATTCATGTGAACTATAATTATAATATTTTATAACATATTGTAACAACTAAGGTTTACTGTTATAATAGAAATAATAATTTTTCATGTTGAATAATTATAATATTGGTGGCTAGTTTTATTAGTTAAAGTTATATTTTTAACAAAAATTAAATAGAAATTTGTAATATTAGAATTATTGATAGTAGTTTCTAATATTGAAAAAGAATTTATTTATATTGTTGGGTGTGATCACACCACCATCAGTGCAAAATATCCCATTATAACTATATAGTTAAGTGTTCTTGGGTGAGAGTAGTGCTACGATGGGTGACCTATTGGGAAGTACCCGTGTTGCACCCTTTTTTGTGTATATTTCAAATCTCATGCCAGTATAATAAAGAATATTATGATATTGTACATAAATTTTTTTATTGAATATAATAGTTTATGATTAAAGGTAATTTTAGTAATAATTATAATTTATGATGTTATAATGTGTAATGTCTTGACCCAGGCACAACACATCAGTGCCTCGAGCCGGTCAGTTACATTACAGCAGGTGTGCCTCCCCGTACGATAGAGGCTACTGACTATATCAATGATCTAATATCGATCATGGGGAGACAAAAAACTATTTATCAAAGTATAACAATAGGATAAATAAATGACAACAACCAACAATATATAACCAATAACCAAACAAAACACGTATCAAATGATGACCAAAACATGAAATACAACATCCAAAACTAAATAGAAGATATGTCGTGCCAAACACATGTCAAGTGTCAATATGAACAACCCAAAATAAATAAATACATTAAAAAATACCAACAGGGTCCCGAATCATGTGTGATTCCCTTATCCATGATCCACAACAACTCTTCCATCTAACACAAGGCATTTTCCCTTATCCTATCCTACAAACATGAAGTCTATTTCAAGTATGAATTTGGAATCCAGAGTGTATTACCCCCAATTTCAGTATTTAACCCTCATTTATGTCTTTTCAATGTATTTAATGGGGTTGGGAAATGTATGGGAGAGTTTCGAATGGTTTTGGGAAGGTTTGGAAGTGTTTATAGGAGTGCACAGTTTGAGAATGGTTTGTGTAAACCACGAAACCATCCTAGGTGACCGTGAAATATGAGGCAATGGGATTCAAACGGTTGGCACATAGTTTGTCTAACCGTGAGAGGAAACCATAAATAATTCCCTTTATATATTAGTAGTAGCACGATTTGCACAGGTTTGTCAAACAATGTGAGTTAACCATGCATGATATTAAAAGTGTGATTTTTTAAAAACAGGACACACAAGATTTAACCTAAATCACCCCAAACATGCTCCCACTTGATCCTAACATAGGATTTATTGTTCTCAGGGGTAATTAGGCCTCTCCCACTCATTTTGGGAGAGATTTGAAGGTTTTTCAAGGTGAAGTGAAGGTGGTTCTTCTCTAGTAAGTCTCCTCTCTTGGTTTCTTCTTGTTATTCCTTAGATCTAGTTCCCCTCTCTCTTGGTTTTATAGATCTAAATCATTACAATCTAGATCTAGGGGTTTTTTAGCCTAAAATGATTATTATTCATCTTTTTAAGGTTAGTCAAAGAGATCTAAGGTATTTTTTTGTGTTTTCACCAGGATTTATGGTGTGGTTATTGGTTGGTTGATTTAACCGAAACCCTAAGCTAGGTGGATTCCCTCTCGACTCTATATAGATAGAACACTAAGGATTAATTTAAAATTAAATGGTTTCTATTGAATTTAATTATGTATTTAATGTGAGAAGCTTGGTTGAAACCAATCTTGTGATGATTTGTGAATTTTGGTGAAAATGGGTTATTGTTGTGAGAGGGGATTTGTTGTCTGATTTTAAAATGTTGATTTTAAAATCAGTGGCTTGGTTGATTTATGGAAAATGGTTTATAAAAGTTGGTTTTTAATAATTATTTTCTTTTATTTTAATGTGATTTGGAATGTTGTTGGAATTTTTTATGTACATAAGGGATTGTTTTCTTTTGAAATGGTGGGTTAGTATGGATTGGGATATTTTTACTGATATGAGTTATAAATTGTTTATTTTCTTTTTGTTGTTGTTCTGGTAAATTTTATTGGATTGTTTTTTGGATTATGTTGTATTAGAATGGGTTGTATGGATGGATAGTGGGAGTGAAGGACCACGATCAAGGACTGGAATGTGGGCATGAAGCACCACTATAAAAAGGCGGACAAGTTCTGGATGTGAAGTTCCACTATCAGTGGACACCGAGCACCTGTAGTTGGTTGTAGTCATGGTTGTGTTATGTGTGTGGACACACAAGATGTATTGGGTTGTGCTAATATTTGTTGAGAAAGGGTAAATGGATTGTTTTTTTGGATTTCCTTCTAATTTTATTGATTTGGATGAATTTCATTGGGCAAGGTTCTGTTAGGCTTATTGTTTATTTTTTCATTTTTTAAATGGATTTATATAAAATTTTATATAAATTATGATAATGGTTATATCATAGTGTCTTGTTTAGGGAAGTCATTTGGGGAAAACCTACAGAGTATTATTAATCACCCCTTACTTTTTAAATTTTGTGCTTTTGGTGATGTTGTATTACGAGACACAGGTAAAGGTAAATCATATCATTTCCTTAGTGGTTCATTATGATGCTTGGGTGGGGTTGTGGTGCTTGGATCACAGATCTTGGTGTGGAGCAGTGGAGTTGTGTCATAGCTTTGTTGGGTTTTGTTGATTATTATTCCGATCAGTACTCTAATTATGTATTCTTTTGGTTTGGTTACATTTTTCTCATGGTTTTGTTGAATTATGGAACATTTTTGACATGCATCATGTAGTTATTTGGGGTTTTGGCATGTTTGGTTTTGAGTTTTTATTCCAAAGGGAAAATTATTTCCCAATTTTCATTGAATCCTTGAACATTTATTTCTAGCCTTTGGCACCTTGGGAACATCGCCTAAGGCTGATTAGCATTCCACATCCTTCTCAAGACAATGATAAGGGGTGGGACGTTACACATGGTATCAGTTTATTTGGTCCTTATCTTTTAAGTTTGTTTAGATATTTGGCATTGATTTTATTTCTTGGAGTTAATATTCATTCTTGGTTTATCACATGAATAGGGATGGTATCAATGTGTATGATTGTTGGAAAATTAAATGTATAGAAAAAAAGGACGCAGCTAAACCTTGTATGTTGAACTTCAAGTTACTACGGAGTTGGGTACATAATGTTTTGGAGACACTTATAGGAGCTTGATCTCATTATCGTGGGTGTATTCAATGATATTAGCATGAAATAGATGGTATAAATGACATCCCAATATGATTAATATTTCATTGGGAATAATGATTTAGGTTATGGTATTAATGTGTTGATTTTTTGAAAATTCTGGAAATTGTTTTCAAATGTTCAGATTTGAAAAGAAAATGGTTGTGGTGTCTTGAAAATGGGTTGATTTCAAAACATAGTGGATATTTTAAATATGTTTGGACATGGAAAAATGATAATTTATAAAGCAATGTTTTGATAGAGTACTGTGATTGAATTTTAAATTGTAATCCTTCAGTTTCTAGGGAGTGAGACATATTATAATTCTTGTATTGATTGAAATGGAATTAGGTAGGAATCATAGGGACCAACTAGAGGATGCTATGGAAAATGTTGTTTCCCTTGAGCCCTAGGTGAACCAGTTGTTAGTGCAGATCATAGTGAAATATTTCCAAGTTGTGGAAAGTGGAAATAGAAGTGATGAGCTGAGGCATGTGGACCACTCAGTTAGGTTCGAAAATAATAACCCACTCCTTTTTTAGGGTGGTTCAGATACAGAAATGGAAGAAGCATGGTTGAATAAAATGAATCAGATATTTGATTTCATGGGAACTCTGGAAGTGTTAAAAGTCAAGTTGGTGACATACATGTTAGAATACATTGCATATCAGTGGTGGGATTTGGTGGTCTAATATGGAACAAACCAAGTTATGTCTTGTGAGGGTTTTGAGGAATTTTTAAACAAATAATTATACCCTCATACATTTAAAATTTGGAACAAAATTATTTTTTTCATATTGAAGTGGGAGGAAATATCAGTGATAGAGTATGGAACTATGTTTATGAACTTTTTTGTGGTTTTCACCCAAGGTGATAGCTAGTGTGTCCTTAAAGTATAGGATAATTGAATTGGGATTGAGGTAAGAAATTCAATCCAAAATTTCAGTGCTATGTATAAGTGATTATACAAAATGGTAAATAGAGCATCAGTGGTTGAAAGAGATATCTTAGGTGCTCCATGTGGGGGAAGCATGTTGGTACCCATGAGGAATAGTGGGAACTCTAATGCAGGGATTAAGTGGAACATGGACATTTATTTCTAGGTGTGGGAGTATAGTTCAAAATCTGATGGTGGGATTAGTGAATCTTCTTCCGAATCCTAAAAGAAAGGAAGGATGTATTCAGTGTGGTTATATAGGTCACATGAAGTAGTATTGTACCCCACAACCTCACCATGTCATAATTTCAGGAAGATGGGGAATCTTCGGTGTTATTTTCATAATACTCTAAGGTCTGGTGTTTTTGAAACTCCTCAGGGGTTATAGGCATCCTATACCTCGATGGTATGGGGAAATCAACATACCCCTTTTCAATGGAGTCAGTTCAGTCATGGTAATTCTAGGAATACCATGACTCCCCATCATGGTAAGTTTCAATAGGATAATAAAGAGCATAGTGTGGCATGAAAGCGGTGGTTTGGAGCCAAGTAGGCTATACTGGATAATCAGTTGAGACCATCCATGGTGCGAGGTACAATTATTTTGAATTCTATCCTTCTTCATGTTTTATTTGATATGGGTGATTATCATTCTTTAACTTCCTATTATGTTCTTGATTTTCTATGTTTAAGTGTGTAAATGATTCCTTATGTTTTTAAACATCAAACTCATCTAGGTCAAAGAGAGTTTCAATCCTTCCTTTGTAGAGCATGTTGTATAGTTGTGGATGACATTCAGTTGATATGGGACTTCTCACTGATTGATACAGATGCATATGATATAATCCTGGGTAGGGATTGGTTGGAAATGTATAATGCCCATATCGACCGTTATGCATGAATGATGAGTTTTATGATGGTTGATGGCATCAATCATCTCTTTAGAGGAGAGGAGAATGAAAGGGGGATCAACAGGTTTTTTGGCACCAAAAATTGGGACGATATCATATTATTTAGCAGCTGTGTCTTTGGAATCAATGTAATAGGTTGAGAGAATCACTTTTTTCACTAGTTAATTAGTTTATGGATGTCTTTCCTGAAGAATTCTTAGGGTTGACACCAATGAGAGAAGTGTAATTTATGATTGATATAATTTTGAGGACCAACCCTATCTGACTTCCATCTTACTAGATGGTACCAGTAGAATTAAGGGAATTGAAGGTGTATTTGGAAGATTTAGAAAATAAAGGGTTCATCCGTCCTAACACATCTCTGTGGGAAGCAACGGTTCTGTTCATTAAAAAGGCAAACAAAAAAATTCTGTTATTTTTTTATTATAATAAGTATAACCAAGTTATGATAAATAATTTATATAAACATCCATGCATTGATGACCTATTTGATTAGTTTAGGGGAGATATTTGGTTCTCCAAAATTGATTTGGGATCAGGATATCAATAGTTGTGCATGCGAAAGGAGGATATCCCAAAAATAGCTTTTATAATAAGATATAGACATTACAATTATATGGTTATTCCCTTTGGTCGTACAAATTCACTAGTGGTGTTCATGGAATTGATGAATTAGATATTTTAGAGATATATGGATTCTTTCGTGGTTGTATTAATGGATGATATATTGGTCTATTCAAGGAAAAGGGTGGAGTATGAAAAACACATGGTAGTACTGTTGGGGATCTTTAGAGATCATTAGTTATATGAAAAACTATCGAAGTGTGGTTTTTGGATATAGGAGGCTGATTTCTTCATCCATGTTATTTCCGAGAGAGGTGTTTCGGTGGATCTAGAGAAGATAGAGGATGTTATTTTTGGAAACCACCAAAGAATGTCTTTGATATTCAAATCATCCTTGGTCTAGCTGGGTACTATCGAGACTTTTTCATGAATTCTTATGATTATATTCATCGATGATAGCTTTGATAGGAAATAATGTTCCATTTAAAGGGAATGAGCAGTGAATTTTTTTCGAAGAGCATAGGATTTTCTTACATCAGCACCAATCTTGGTTTTTCTAGAACCAGGGAAAGAGTACGTGGTCTATTATGATGCCTCAGAATTATGGTTGGAGTGTGTTCTCATGCAAGGGGATAATTTAAAATCATATGGATCATGACAGTTAAGTTTTCATGAGAAGAACTACCAAACACATGATTTGGAGTTTGTAGTCATGGTGCATTCTTTGAAAATGTGGCATCATTATCTCTTCAGTGAGAAATTCATGGTGTATACCGATCATAAGAGCTTGAATCATATCTTATCATAGATATATTTGAATTTTAGGTAAAGGAGATGGATGGAGTGTCTCCAGATGTTTGACTTTGACTTAATGTAAAAACTAGGTAAAGGTAATTCAGTGGTGGATGCATTATGTAGAAATTCATATGCTCAAGTGGTGATTAGGCATCAGATCATTGGAAGTTGATATCAGTTATAACTGACATGAGGTTGCAATTTGAATATTGGGGTGATGTAGTCATTTTATTTCTGATCTCATTGGTTCTTAACTTGGTTGGTTTGGTTAAAGAGGAGTAGATGTACGATTCATTGTGTGTGAAGATTAGGTCTAAACATAATGTTTGGGAGATAATTGAGGGATGAAAAATGGATGGGCATTCATTATTTTGATATCAGGAAAAAATGGTTGTTCTAGTGGATTTTCAAGAGTATCTTCTCAATGCTTATCATCATTCCAAATTGGATTTCCATCCTGGGATTAAGAAAATTTACAAGGAATTAAATCCATAGTTTTTGTGGGTGGGCATGAAAAGGAAAGTGGTTGAGTTTGTATCGATATGATTGACTTGTTATCAAGTAAAGGTAGAGCATTAGTGGACAACATGTATGTTGCAGTCTTTACCTATACTAGTGTGGAAATGTGAGAAAATAATGATGGATTTTGTTACAGGTCTTCCAAAAATGGCCAAGAAGCATGATACCATATGGTTGATTATGGATTCACTCAAAAAGTAAGCTCATTTCATCATGATTTGTGAATCCCATGTGGTCAAGGATATGTACAAAATCTATATTTAGGAGGTGGTAAAGATTCATGGTGTACCAGTCTCAATTTTATTAGATAGAGATCCACGGATCACCTCTAATTTCTAGAAATACTTACAACAAGCCCTTTGGACTTAGTTGACAATGAGTACGGAGCATCATCCTCAGACGGATGGGAAATCCAACAGGATAATACAAATGTTAGAAGATATGTAATAGGATAGGTCATATTTTTTGTGGCTAATTGGAGGAGTGCTTTCAATTGGTGGAGTTCTCCTCAATAAAAGTTATCAGGCATCCAAACATATGGATCTTTATGAAGCATTGTATGGGTGCCTGTGTTGTTCTCCACTCTATTTGGTGGAAATAGATGAGAGTTCATTGGTTGGGAAAATCCTTGTCCAGGAGACAACATAAAATATTTTTTTGATCAAAAAGTTAATATAGATGGCTTAGAGTCAGCACAAATAGCTGGCAGACCATCTTCTATGGCCAATGTCATTAAAGGTGGGTGATCATGAGTTTTCGGGAATCTCTCTGATATTGGGACATCATCATTTTGAGTAGTTGGGAAAGTTATATTCAAGTAATATTAGACCATTTGAGAAACTTAAGTATATTGGATAGGTGGAATATTAGTTGGCATTACCCCCAGGGTTAAGTGCGGTGAATAATGTGTTTAATGCATCATAATTAAAAAAGTATCATCTAGATCGTGACCATGTGATTTGTTGGGATCATGTTGAGATAAATCCATATGGTTCATTGGTGAACATTTCAGTGTGGATCATGGATAAGCACTAAAAATTATTCCATGGTAAAATAATCAATCTATTTTTGGGTTTTTTAGCAACATAGTCAGATTTAGGAGGAGACTTCAGAGTGACATAAAGAGATGACTGAGAAATGGCCCAAGCTCTTTCGGAAAAGCATGGGTTCTCTACATTTCAAGGATGGAAATTCAAATGGTGGGGAGAATGTAGCACCCCCAGTTTGAGTTATGTATTCCTATTTTATGACTTTTTTATATAAGTAAAGTGGTTTGGGAATGTATTGAAGAGTTTGGAAGGATTTTGGGGAGGTTTGGAATCTTTTATAGAGGTGAAAAGTTTGAGCATAGTTATTGAAAGAAATTCAACAAACCCAGGTACCCATGAAACATGAGGAAGTGGGATTCACACAGCTGGTGTATAGTTTGTATAACCATATGAGGAAACCAAGAAAAACACCCTTTGGATATTAGCAGTATCATGGTTAGTATGTGGTTTGTCCAACTGTGTGAGCTAACCGTGCATGACATTAAAAGTGTTATTTTTAAAAAAGGGTCACTAAATATTTAACCTAAAACACCCAAAACATCCACCCACTCTAACATCACTGGGTATTTCTTATTCTCAAGGGTAAGGAGACCTATCCCACTCGTTTTTTGAGTGATTTGAAGGGTTTTCAAGGTGCGGTGAAGGAGGTTCTTCTTTGTTAAGTCGCTTCTCTTGGTTGTTCTTGGGTTTCCTTAGATCTAGCTCTACCTCTCTCTTTGTTTTCTAGATCTACATCTATTTCATGTAAATATAAGGGTTTTGTGGCCTAAAATTATGATATATTGGTTTTTTAATGATAGGAAAAGATATCTAAGGCGGTTTTGTGGATTTTTCACCAGGATTTGTGGTGTGGTTTCCCATTGGTCTATTTCACCGAAACCCTAAGGTAGGTGGATTCTTTATCAACTCCATTTGTCTAAAACATGAGGATTAATTTCAAACTAAGTGTTTTATATTGAATTTAATTGTGAATTTGATGTGAAAATCTTGGTTAAAATCCATCTTCTGATGATTTGGGGAATTTTTGGAAAAAATGGGTTATTGTAATGAAAGGGGCTTTGTTGTTTGACTTTAAAATTTGATTTTAAAATTAGTGGATTGGTTGATTTATGGAAAATGGTTTATGAAAATTTGTTTTCAATAAATATGTTGTTTTATTCTAATGTTATTTGGCATGTTGTTGGAATTTATGAAGTGCTTAAGGGATTTTTTGGTTTAAAAATGGTGGGGTAGTATTCCTTGGCATATATTTGTTAATATGAGTTGGAATTTTTTGATTTGTTTACTATTTTTGGTTTTGGTAAATGATATTGGATTATTTGTTGGATTATATGGTATAATAGTGGGTTGGATTTATTGATAGTGGGAGTAAAGGACCACCATCAAGGATTAGAATGTGGGCGTGAAGTACCACTATAAAAAGGGTGACATGTTATGGATGTGAAGTTCCTTTATCAAATAAAACTGAGCTCGATTTGTTGGTTGTGGGTAGAGTTTTGTTATTTTTGTGGCAACAAAAAATGAATTTGGTTATGCCAATATGGGTTGGTAAAGGGTTAATGAATTTTTTTGTGGCATTCATTGGAATTGTAATGATTTGGATGAATTTCCTTGGGCAAGGTTGTGTTTTTCTTTTTGTTGATTTTTTCATTATTTAAATGGATTTATATAAATTGTTTTAAATTAATTGTGCTAATGGTTCTATACTAGTGTCATGTTTAGGGATTTCATTTGGGGAAAACCTAATGAGTATTATTACTCACCCCCTTCTTTTTCACTTTGGTGATTTTGTAGATGTTATATTCTTGGACAATGGTAAAGGTAAAGTATCTCATTTCATTAGTGGTTCATTGTGATTCTTGGGTGAGGTTGTGGTGATTGGAGCATGGATCTTGGTGTGGAGTGGTGGAGTTGTTCCATATATTCTTTGGGTTTTTGTTTTTTAGTATTATGCTTCATACTCTAATTATGGATTATTTTGGATTGATTGCATTGTTCTCTTGGTTCTATTGAATTTTGAAACATTGTTGAAATGCATCATGTAGTTATTTTGGGGTTTGGTACATTTGGTTGGGTGTTTTTATTACAAAGGGAAAATATCCCCCCAATTTTCATTGAAGTCCTTGACATTTATTGCCTGCCTTTGGCACCTTTGGAATGTTGGCTAAGGCCAAGTAGCATTCCGCCTCCTTCTCAAGCCAATAAAAAGGGGCCAAATGTTTCACTGAGTAAGATGTGAGTAAAACATAGTAGGCCACCACCAACAACATCTAAAAAAATACCAAGTTAATTAAAATTTATGAAATTGTAAGAAGAACAAAATATAACAAAATAAATTAAACAATTTAAATTTATTCAATTACTCTATATTCAACCCCACAACTCTCAGGTTTTCAAGGACACCCAAACCAAAAATAACTAATTAAACCCATTCTATAGTCTGAACCATATCACATATTCAATTTAAAAATTATTATAACTCATGGGATTTCATTATCCATATCATTTCAATTCATAATACAGTGAATTGGAACTATAGTCCAATGTTATGATTTGGGGCCTATATTACCATGCCTAGGACCACATGGGTATTTGAATAAGTAGTCTTTGACCCATAACTCATTTACCACACAATCACACAAGTATAATTTTGAAGCAATAATTTGTGTCCCACACTCATTTATCACTATGGGATTTTGATGTAGTAGACCATGTCCCACACACGTTTATCAATTTATCACTATGGTCTTTTGATGCAGCAGACCATGTACCAAACATGTATATCATATTTATCACAATATCACAAGAACCATAAAATCACATGAGTCACAAATTTTCATTTATCACATAATCCCATTAATTAATTCACCAACTAAATAATACAATTGAACAGTTTCATTATCACATCAGCCCATTAACTAATTCAATAATTAATTATTCCAACTTAAAAATTCCATAATAACAATATCTTATTAATTAATTCAAAAATTAATCAATCTAATTCAACAATTTCATAATCACATAATTCCATTAATTAATTAAACAATTAATTAATCACATAAATTCAATTACTTAATTCAATAAAATAATTAATCACATCAATTCCATTAATCAATCCAACAATTAATTAAGCCAATTCCCCCAATTTAAATTTCCCTAATTGAATCAAAATCGTTATCGGATGACAATTAAATCAAATCAATCCAATTTTCAATGAAATTTCCTAATTTTGGAAATTCCAAAATCCCAATTACATATACATAATTAAATCAAGACTATGGAATAATAATTTAGGCCACCCACCACAAAATCATTTTCAAACACTCACCAGTGAAAATTACAAATTTAAATAGAATTATCAAGAACATAAAAAAGAATGAGATCATGATATGAAACCCAAAACCAAGATCAAAAGAAAAAATAACTATTAATCCAAGATCTAGATCCATAATAAATATATTAAAACATCCCTTCCAAGGAATGGAGAATAATGGGAGAGATATGGGAAACCAAAAAGGATACCAATCTATTATCAATAGGGGTGCAGATCTTCAATCCGGGCTTTGATTCACTATGAACAGAGGTCAGAAGCCTTAGTAATTCATTAAGAATTATTAAAAAATGAGATGATGGAGTTATGGCTGATCCAGGTCAATTTTGGGTGAATTATGAGGGTTCAAGTATTTTTAAAACCAATTTTTATATTATTTAAAATCGCACACATTTTTTTCTATATAGGGCACACGGTTTCCCCTAACTGTGCACCCTAACCATGAACCACACTTAGTGGTGTCACACGGTTACTAATAAGAGGGAATATAGTCTGAAAAACCATATCCCAACCATGAAAACACACTTTATAAAGGTTGTATAGTTTTTTTAGGTAGGACGCACAATTTAGGAAAATCGTGTTCCAATCATGCACTACCCAAAAACCCTAAAAAAACAAAAAAACACTTAAAATCACCCATGAAAAAACCCAAAATAATAATAATGAAAACATGGAAAAATATTACCTATAAAAAATCCCAAGGCATATCCAGAAATTTTTAGGATATTATAATCTTCCCAACTTATAAAATCTCATCCTCGAGCTGTACTCCCTAATATCTCTATGATTCTGAGTACAAAAGATTGGTCCACTAAACCCACATATATTCTTCTCTCTCCCATTATTAATCATAAGCTTGACCATGCTTCAATAATACAAAAACTATTGACATGGTATTTCCCGACATCATGTTGTCCCTATGATCCAATACTTGTATTAGATTCTCCTCAAAGGAATCATCTATCTCAATCTAACCATCATCCAAATTGATCACATGATAAAGGTTAGGGTGATACTTATAATGTTGTGACTCATGAAAGTCATCATAAATAGAACTATATCTCTTTGTAATATCCAATCAGTATTCCATCAAATCGATTATCTACACAACCTCAAACGGTCCAACAAACCTGGGTGCCAACATTTCAGGTCTCTGTATCTTATGGTGACCCAATATTGGTGACACTCAAAGGAATACAATATCACCCTTTGTAAACTCTAGGGGTTTTCATCATCTATCAACATATAGATTATGTCTAACTATAGATATATCCATACACTTACGAATCATCTGAACCTTCTCTGAAGTCTCCTATATGAAACTCGGTCCTAATAGCTCTGACTCATCTACCTTCATCTAACATATTGGTGATCTGCATGGCGTACCATAAATATTCTTTTATGATTCCATCTAAATCATTGTATATTAAATTTTTTTATAGGTGAACTTCACAAGAATCAGGTGATTCTCCAAAGACCCACAAAAGTGTAGAACAAATTCTCATTTAATATCCTCAAGCAATTGTATAGTACAATCCTACTTCCCATCTACCTATGAGTGTAATTCCATACACAGTAAAACATTTGTTCCAAGAACCTTCTATAAGCCCTACCAGAATAATGAACTAAAACATGAATTATTGTCTGAAACTATAATCTGTGGAACCCTGTGAAGATGTAATATTTCCCAAATATAAAAATCCCCCAACAACTCCACGGAGAAAGTATGATGTATAGGCAAGATGTGTGCTACCTTAATCGATCGGTCAAAAATTAACTGCATAACGTCATTCTTCCAAGGAATCCTCAAGAGACCCACCACAAAATCCATGGTAACATCATCTATATTCCATTCTATAATTGGAAATAGCTATTATAAACCACTAGGTCATTGATACTCAGACTTCACCTATTGGCAGGTGTAGTATCATGTCACGAACACTGTTATCACCCTTTTCATTCCTATCCACCAATACTATCTTCGTAGGCCATGGTAAATTTTTTTCACACCTGGATTCACCGCCCACTTAGAGGCATGAAATTCACACATCAGATCCTCATGTATGATCGTAGGAACAACAACCCAATTCCTAACATAGATGATCTCATCCTCATCTTTTCTCCAATATAGAGGTGAATCCTGACCTTCTAGGATTTCCCTTAAGAATAAAACTATATATCCTTATACTGCCTTTCCCTGATCATAATTAAGAGAAAAAGCTCCACTGAAACTAAAATGATATTCATCTGCTCCTAGCTCTCTTGAACCAAAACATGCATCTCAACTAGTAATGTCATCATATTCCACTCATCACTGGACTCCTATACTATCTGAGTATAATTTTTCTAGATTAAAGCATCAGTAACACTATTTCCCTTCCTAGGTGTATATTTTAGATCAAAGTCGAATTAATTCATATAGTCTACCCACATCTACTGTAGGAGATTCAATTCTCACTATGAAAAGATATACATTATGCTATTATGATCTGTATACACTGTAAAATTCATTCCCAAATATAATACCACCAATAGATCAATGAATAAAAATGAAACTAACTTGAGGTCATTCATTTGGTAGTTACATTTATTTTTACTCAACTCCCAAGACCCATATGCCACAACTCAATCTCCGTGCATCAACATTGTTCCATGATCTATCCTAGAAGTGTCAGAAAACAATATATACTCTACCACTGGCTCAGGTAAGATAAATATTGGTTCCATTTTCAAGATATTATTCACTCCTAGAAGTAATTATAACATTCTATAGACTATTCTAAATTTATCTAATTTTTGTGCAATCCTGAAAGTGGTTCTACCAAATGGGAAAATTCCTATATAAAACTCCAATAATATCATTCTCATCCCAGAAAACTTTGGATATTGAAAACATTCTTGGGATGCTCCCAGGAAAAAATATCTAGAACATTCTATGGGTCCACTAACACACCTTACATCGTGATGATGTTTCCCAAGAAGTGTACCGAATTAATACAAAATTGAATCTTATATAGCTTGGAATATATTCGATTCTATCTTAGTGTACTCAAGATGATGTCAATATGTTTGGAATGATCATCATGAGTCTTGGAGTACACAAATATATCTTCCAAAAATACAACAAAAAATTTATCCACGTATGAATGGAAGATTTTTTTAATCAAGTCCATAAACCCTATGGGTAAATTCATCCATATTAATGGAATCATGAAGAACTCATATAGGATATACCTTCTTCTGAAAGTAGTCCTTAGTAAATCATAAGGTCGAACTCTCATGTGATTATACCCTGATATCAAGTCAATCATGGAGAAGACACAAGATCCCCTTAGTTGGTCAACAATATCATCGATACATGGAAGAGGATATCAGTTCTTCATAGTCATCCAGTTCAACTTTTGGTAGTCAACACACAAGAACAAGGTATTGTTATCCTTCTTCTCAAACAAAACTTGGGCCCTGCCAGGTGACGTACTTAGATTGATAAACCCTTTATACATCAAATCTTAAAACTAATTCTTGAGCTCTTGAAGATCATTTAGTTCCATTTTTATGGTGTAATATAATCTAACTATAAACGTTGCACGACCTCAATTGTAAATTCAACATCTATCTTAGGTGGAATACTTATGAAGACTTCAAGAAACACATACTAAAACCAGTACACTATGGGTGGAATAGAATCAAGCTTCACACCCACCATAATCTCGAAATAGACTTCAAACCTAGGTGGTAGGTTCCTCTAGTTGCTGGTAAATTGGGACTACATGACCCTCCTAGATATCTCACTCTCCACATTGAATATAATTTTAAACCTTAAGAGACATAAAGGTCACTCTCCTACGGTGAAAATATATGAGGATTTTTTTTCTAATAACTAGTCCATACCCAAAACTAGGTCAAATATTGACATGTCATGTATGTAAAGATCCCATAGAAAATGATACTCCCCAACCACAGGAGAGAACCCCTTGAACAAATAGATATCTCTCATTCATACACCCAACGGTTTAACTATCATCACTACCCCACTCATGAACTCCACTTCTAGACTAAAAACATTCACAAGTTGCGCAGATATAAAATAATGAGAGGAACTAGGATCAAATAAGGAACTAGGTAGTGTAAAATCTATAAGAATGGTACCTCTAACTATCGATGTACAAGATTCACTATCCACTAGTGTAAGCTGAAAAACATAAAATTGTCTGACCTCTCTTCCGTGTGATGAAGTCTGAGTACCCTGAGTTGCACCACTCTATTGATACAAGTTATCTTTTCTAAACGTACTAAATCCACTTCCTTTGCCTCCATGGTTGGTAGAACTTTAAATTCCATAATGATATGGTGTGGAAGATCAACTTACCATACTCTGGTTCTGTCTCACTGCTCCATCATTACCCATCTTTCATGGGTTCTGATAGAACCTCTATAGATGTCCCATCCTACTATATCCTCGTCACTCTGATAATGGTTTGGGGAACTATCTATGGAAGTGTCCCAACCTACCACACTAGTTAAATATCACCTGAGCGACGTCCTATTTAACTGACCCTTCCACCTAGTTACTCTTCTTTCTATCACGATGGATAAAATTCTTATAATGACACTTAATTTAATTGGAATTATTAACTCTAGACCATCTATTAGAAACCACCTATCCTCCACTGGAATCCTCCTTCAGGTTCCCCTCAGATATGGGATCCTGATTCACCACTTCTAAAAACTTCTTCAGCCATAAGATATTCACCCAAGACATAATTTCACACTTAATTCAATCTTGAAATATTTTTTCTATGGTAGCCTCATCTCCTTACAATTATAGAGAAATGTACATAAAATATATGAAGCATCCATCATATCCTATCTCAGACATACTCCCCTAAGTCATCCTCATGAACTCACCTACTCTTTCCTTATTGAGTGTCTCTGGGAAAAAAAATTCCAAGAACTTCTCTTGAAAGTACTTCAAATCCATATTTTCCAGCTATCCATCTCAAGTTTAGATGTCCCACTAATTCTTTAATTGACCACATAACATGTAAACATATAATTTGACTCTCTTCTCAGTAGTAGTCTCCCAAATTTCAATTATAGTCTGGGTGGACTCAATCCAAAACTTAGTTGCCTTAGGTCCACCCTCTACAGTATACCTCAGAGGGTGCTGCAATTGGAACTCCCTTTTCAAGTAATACATACTCTTCACAACCCACCCTGGGTCTCCTTCTATAAACTGCATGAAGCAAGAAAATTTCACTCTAATCTTCTCTTTGGCTTCCTCACCCACCACTATCAATGCCTCTTGTTCCATTACTAGTTTATCATTTCCAACCATAAGCACCATTCATCCTATCAACCAGCACTATCATGGAGGAATATCTATACAATTCCAAACAAGCATATTAGAAAACATAAAATAAAACTAACAAAATTAACAAGAGGGATTCACACAAGATCATAACAAGTTATTTTCTATTTTTCCTTCACACAGTCAAAACCAATTCACTACCACTACCCTTAACTATCCTATATCTATTTCTTAGTTAACAAATGGTAAAAGCATCTTAATTTTCATGTTTCTAATTTGACACCCATTTTCTACATTTTTCGTCATGTTAAATTTTTTCTCAATTTCACATTAGGCTCCTTTTCTGTTCAACTACCAAAGAAAGGGAAAAAATTTCAATTTCAACAACTACCAAAAACATTATTTTCTGTGCATACCTAAAATGATACATGTAAAAAAATAATCATGACTAACTATAATAGTGAATTCATACTCATTTCTCAAACCATTTTGTGCCACAATTCAAATATCCTAAAAATTCCAAAAACAAATCACATCACACAACAAGGGCATCACTCAATGTGAAATAACATCCAACTATAAAAACATATATCAACAATAACAATCCCACCTTGGGCACTTGGATTTTACCTTTGTACATGGTTTAGATACTACCATGCACAATATCTTAACCATGACCTGAATCATCCTATTATACTATATTGATTTCCCAAATAGTAAGAAAAAATAAGAGAAAAGAAACCATCTCTGATACCACTTTGTATCATCCCAACCCGAGTGTCATGCCTTTATTCCCCAACCCAATCAATTATATGAACTCAGGCACACCTACCCATATTCTATAGGTTTTGACTAGAAATGAGGTTTTAATAACTATCATGGAGATACTATGTCATATTTATCAAATTAGAACAATAGAAAAAATAAATGACAACAACCAACAATATATAACAAATAACCAAACCAAACTAGTTTCACATGATGACCAAAATAATAAATAAAATATCAAAAACTAAAATTAGATATGTGATAAAAAATATGTGTCAAGTTTCAATATGAAAAACCCAAAATAAATAAATACACTAAAAATTCCCAAGTGGATTTTGAATCACGTTTGGTTCCCTCATCCACGCTCCACACCAACTCAACCATCTAACATTGGGGCATTGCCCTTATCCAATACTACAAACATGAAGTATATTTGGGTACCG
Organism: Viscum album; assembly: GCA_963277665.1. Taxonomy (NCBI): domain Eukaryota; kingdom Viridiplantae; phylum Streptophyta; class Magnoliopsida; order Santalales; family Viscaceae; genus Viscum; species Viscum album. The sequence continues at coordinate 385,310,911 of OY728167.1, read as the reverse complement.
ATCAGGAAACCCAAGTAGGATGTGAGTACAACTCAGTAGGACACCACCAATAATGTTTAAAAAATATCCAGTAAATAAAAGTGTATGGAGTTGTATGAAGAATAAAATATAAGAAATAAATTAAATACTTTACATTTATTCAATTACTCTTAATTTAAAAATAAAACTCCCAGGTTCCTGAGGACACCCAAACCAACAAGACCTACTTCACCCCATGCCATATTCTAAACCATATCACATAATAAATTCAAAAATCATTATAACTCATGGGATTTAATTATAAATTTCTTCTCAATTCCTAATATAGACAATTATAACCAAATCCAATGCCAACATTTTAGGCCTAAATTTCCATGCCTAGGGCCCCATGGGTATTTTAAGTAGTAGTTTGTAACCCACAAATCATTTATCACACAACCACAAAAGTGGTATTTTGAAGAAAAAATTTATGTCCCACACTCATTTATCACTATGGAATTTTGATGGAGCAAATAATTTCCCACACACATTTATCAATTCATCACTATTGGATTTTGAGGCAGCAGAGCATGTCCGACCCATGTATATCACATTTATCACAACATAACAAGTACCGAAAAAATCACATGAATCCCAATTTCACATGTATGAAAAGATCCCATCAATTGATTCACAAATTAATTAATCCAATTAAACAATTTCATAATCACATAATTCTATTAATTAATTCAAAAATTAATTAATCCAACTCAATAGTTACATAATCAGAATATCCCACTAATTAATTTAAAAATTAATCAATAAAATCCATAAATTGAATAATCACATCATTCCATTAATTAATTCAAAAATTAATTAATCACATCAATTAAATTAATTGAGTCAATAATTAATTAATCACATCAATTCTATTAATTAATTTAACAATAAATTAATCCAAGTTCCCCAATTTCAATTTCCCCAATTGAATCAAAATCATTATCTCGTGGTAATTAAATCAAATCAATTTAATTATCAATGAAATATCCAAATATTGTAAATTTCAAACTCATAATAACATATACGTAAATAAATCAAGACTACAAGATTGTAATTTAAATCACCTACCTCAAGATCATTGTCTTGTGGTAATTAAATCAAATCAATTTAATTATCAATGAAATATCCCAATATTGTAAATTTCAAACTCATAATAACATATACGTAAATAAATCAATACTACAAGATTGTAATTTAGAGCACCTACCTCAAGAACATTGAAATGTGATCACCAAAGGAAAAACCCAATTTAAGCAGAATGATCAACAACCTAACATAGAAAAATATCTAGATCGAAAACCTAGATATAAGGTCAAAAGAAAAAAAATCTATTAAATCTAGATACAAATCCAACACCGACATAGGAAAACATCCCTTCTATGTGAGGGATAAGAACATGCGAGAGATATGAAACCAAAACGGATAAGAATATATTTCTAGGAGGGGTGTAAATCTTTAATATAAGCTTTGATTCACCATTAATGGATGTCCTGATCCTTCGGAATTCATCCAGAAGACTAAAAAAATGAGTGGAAGGAGTTAGGGTTGAGACGGGTTGATTTTGGTTGAATTCTAGGGGTTCAAGTATTTTTTAAAACAATTTTGGGATTAATTAAAACTACACACACGGTTTCTTGTATGGGTCACGTGGTTTCCCTTAACCATGCACCCTAACCGTGCACCTCACCTAGGGGTGTTGCATGGTTACACCTATGAGGGTGCAGGTTTTGAAAAATCATTTGGAAACTATATAATAATCACTATTTCAAGGGTGTATGGTTTTCCAAGGTGGGGCGTATGGTTTGGGAAAACCATTCTCCAACTGTGCACTACCCAAAACGCCTCCAAAAACATAATATTTTCACCTGAACGCATCAACAATAAAACACAAACAAAAATTACTCAAAACAAGGAAAAAAGACTACCTTTAAATGAGTCTGATACATCTCTAGAAAAGTTCATGATCATTCATAATGTCACAATATTTCAGGTTAAAAATGATTTTCATATGGTTTTTTATATTGAAATAGTTAAGGTTTAGTGTTATAAGAGAAATAATATTTTTTTCTTATTGAATAATTATAATACTTATCAATAATCACATTACTGAATTTTAGAATATTACTTTTTCATGGGTGACATCCAGAGAAGTATTTTGGATTCACCCTTTTCCGTGTTTTTATGGTATTATCCAAGAATTTTTACATTGTAAAAAATAAATAATTTCACATAAGTATGAAAATAATAATTATGATATTATACATAAACATTTTAAATGATTATAATAGTGTAACTTTACCTAAAATTTTGGTAATAATAATAATAATACAGGTCATAATCTTACCATATTTCATGTTTATTATAATTATAATATTTCCTGATTTATTGTAACAACTACGATTCGGTGTTATAATAAAATTAATAAATTTTCATGTTTAATAATTATAATATTGGATAATATTTATTTAGTTAAATTTATATTTATAACGAAAAAATAAATATGTAATGTTAGAATCATTGATAGTAATTTCAAATATTTTTCAAGAAATTATATTTATTTTTGGTTAATATCACACTAGAATTAATTCACCAGATCCCATTAGAACTCTACAGTAAATCATGATTTTGCGAGAATATTACTAGAATGGGTGACCTCAGGGGAAGTTCTCGCGTTGCACCATTTATTGTGAATATTTCAAATTTCAATCCATTATAATAAAGATTATTAAGATAATGTACATAAACATTTGTATATAATATTTCATGATTACAGGGAATTTTAGTAATAATTATAAAATTGCATGTTATAATGTCACAATATTTAATATTAATAATGATTATAATATTGCATGTTATATTGAAATGACTACAGTTCAGTGTTATAACATAAATAATATTTTTTAAATGTTGAATAATTATAGTATTTCTTGATAATCATATTATTTAATTTCATAATATGAATGTTACAAGGGTAACCACTTGGAACATGCCCGTGTTTCACCATTTTCTTTATTTTTCTATTATATTTTCTCAGTTTTTTTACTTTTTAAAAAACAAGGAATTTCATGCAAGTATAACCATAATAATTGTGAAATTGTACGTAAACTTTTTAAATGAATATAATATTTCATGATTTGATAGAATTTTAGTAATAATTATAATATGGTGTGTCATAATGTTACCATATTTTATGTTAACAATAGTTATAATATTTCAGGAAATGTTATAACAACTATAGTTTAGTGTTATAATAGAAATAATAATTTTTCATGTTGAATAATTATAATATTGGATGAAAATGTCAATGATTAAAATTATATTTATAAAAATATTAAATAGAAGTATGTAATATTAGAATCATTGATATTAATTTCAAATATTTAACAAGAATGTTTATATATTTTTAGTTGTGATAACACCAGCATTAATTCACTAGAACCCATTAGAACTTTGTAGTTATGCATGATTGTGCAAGAGTTGTACTAGGATGGGTGACCCCCTAGGAATTAATCATCTTACACCATATTTTTGTGTACATTTATTTATTTTTCATTGTATTTTACCATATTTTTTACATTTTTAAGAAAAAATAATTACATAAAAGTATACCTATAATAATTATGACATTGTACATAAACTTTTTTATTTAATATAATATTTCTTATTTACATATAATTTTAGAAATAATTATATTAATCCATATAATTATGTTTCCATATTTCATGTTAACAATAATTTTAATATTTCAGGACTTATTGTAACAACTATGGTTTAATGTTATAATAGAAATAATAATTTTTATATTGAATAATTATAATATTTTCTAAACATTTCATTAGTTAATGTTATATTTATAACAAAAAATAAATAGGAATATGTAATATTAGAATCATTTATTTTAATATTAAATATTTAACAAGAATGTTTATATATTTTTGGATGCGATCAAACTTTCCTTAGTGCACAAGATCCCATTAGAACTCTGTAGTTAAGAGTTATTAGGAGAGAGTAGTACCAAGATGGGTCAACCCCTTGGAAGTATTCAGGTTGCACCATTTCATTGTGTATATTTCAAATTTCATGCTAGTATGATAAATATTATTATGATATTGTATGTAAAAAAAATTATTGAAGATAATATTTCATTATTATAGGGAATTTTAGTATTAATTATAATATTATATGTTATAATTTTACAATATGTTATATTAACAATGATTATAGTATTGCTTTTTATATTGTAAAAACCACAGTTTAGTTCTATAATAGAAATAATATTTTTTAATGTTGAATAATTATAATATTTCTCAATAATCACAATTTTGAATTTCATAATATGAATGTTGTATGGGTGACCTCCTAGGAAGTTATCTTGTTTCACCATCCTCTATATTTTTCATTATATTTCCCCAAATTTCTTACATTTAAAAAACATAATTTAAATACAAAAATAATAATTATGATATTATATATAAATTTTTTAAATTAATATATATTTTCATATAATATTGGTAATAATTACAATATTTCATGTAATAACCAATAAATATTTCATGTTTACAATAATTATAATATTTCATGACGTATTTTAACAACTACGGTTTAGTGTCAAAATAGAAATAACAATTTTTAATTTTGAAAAATTATAATATTGGATGATAATTTCATTAATTAATGTTATATTTATAATAAATATTATATTGAAATATGTAACATTAAAATAATTGATAATACATTAAAATATTTAACAATAATCTCTATGTATTGTTGGGTGTGATCACAGCAGCATTAATGGACCAGTTCTCATTAAAACCTTGCAGTTAAGTGTGATTGGAAAAGATTAGTACTATCATGGATGACCCCCTAGGAAGTACTTGTGTTGCACCCTTTTTTGGTTTATATTTCAAATCTCATCCTTGTATAATAAATATTATTAAAATATTGTACTTACAGATTTTTATTAAATATAATATTTCATGATTATAGGGAAGTTTGGTAATAATTATAATATTGCATACAATAATGTCACAATATTTCATGTTAATAGTGTTTATAACATTTCATGTTATATTGTTACAACTACTGTATAGTTTTATAACTAAAATAATATTTCCTCGTGTAGAATAATTATAATATTTCTTGATGATCACGTTACTAAATTTCATAATATCAATGTTGCATGGGTGACCTCCTATGAAGTGATCATGTTTGAACCTTTTTTGTGTTTTTCATTGTTTTTTCCATGACTTTTTACATTGAAAAATAATTTCATGTAATTATATCAATAATAATTATGATATTGTAAGTGAACATTTTATATGAATATAATATTTCATGTTTACATATAATTTTACGCTACAAAAAAACAACTTCTTAGTGGCTGTTTATTAGTGGCAGTTATTAGAACCTCTATGAAATAAATCATATTAAAAAATTATAAAATATCTGTGGTTTTATTATACCACAACTATATTTTTTTATTTAAACAATTAGTAGTAGTTTCAATTAAACTACTGCTAAATATATTCAAAAAACCCTAAATTCATCTATCGCTCACTCCTACACTCTGCTCCCCTCAGCAACCCCAACCTCGATCCCCACCATCCTTTGACCTCCCTCCCCTATCCTTAATGGTGACCCCAACCTCCAACCTCGGTGATGACCCTCGACCCCTTCCATCTGACCTCCCTCTCTACACCTCAGTGATGACCCCCGGTGGCCCCTCCAACCTCTCTCTCCCCTCCTCGATGGAACCCATTGAAACTCTCTGAAAATTGACCTCTGACATCCCTCTCCCCTCATCAGTGGCTACACCTGACAACTATCCCCCTCCAACCTCCGAACACACTCTCCCCTCGGACCCCCATCCAGGGACCGGCCTAACTAATACCCCCTATTGGTGATGACCGTTACCTGATACCATACCTTGCTACTTTTGTGACCATATCCCCCATTTCTAGTGGCATCTCTGTCCCTGAACAACCCTTTTGGAAACATCTATGACCCAGACCCTCATTTTCATCTAATTCTATGACCCCAACCCTACTATCGGTAACCACTATGACCTCAATTCCGCTACCAGCTACTGTTGTTACCCTGATCCCCCATGACGAAGACCATTGTGACCCTAATCCCCTAATATTGTGTGATTATAAAAGACTCTTTAATTATGATTTTTTGAATGTGTGATATACTGTAATCCTCAATTTTGATATGAAATTAATTATTTGTTTCATATACAATATTTAATTAAATAAAATTTATGTGATTCCATAGCTCTTTAATAAAAATTTTATTCACTTATTTGAAGTTGATGATTTATTTCTTATCTGATTAGTAATTTATTATGATTTAAATTAATTTTTTGATATATATTTTTTTCTTAATATATTTAAAATAATGAATAAGATAATTTTTTAAAGTACTTTTATGATTGTCATTAGAAAGGTCTAAATATTCCATGAAATGGGATTGTCTTTTTCATTATCCCTCTATGGATATTTGCATGAAGAGGTCAATGAACTTATTTATTTATCCATCATGAATGAAATGAAATGGTGGTTTATGTATATCATTATATTTTTCCTATTTTCTAGTGATAAATTCTTCATTTTCCATTTATTATAGTTATCCATGTTAGATGATAAGAATGAGGAGGATATCTATTTCACGAAAAATATCACTATGTTTCTGAGCAGGTGGTTGTTATCTAATTTATGGTTAAATCCCTCTTAGATGAAAATAATGTGGTTTCCATATAATCTATGTCATTATTCATCTATGTTTGTGAGAAATAGTAATTTATTTGATTCATGCTTTTATATTGAATGTTTAGTAATAAAATATTCATTATTGGATTCATTCTATATTCCTTTATAGTTGTTACAAATGAGTCAATGATGATGTTGGGTGATATTTAGTTTTTATTGTACCTTTTTGATAAAAAATTATATATTTATATCTTAATATAAAAGGAGAATACAATCCAATACCTATGGATTATAGTTGGATTAATTTACCTCGAAACACATCATGGTACGCAATGGGTTTGGAATAATTTTTAGATTATGCATTTGCAACCTGATTTTTGGATGTCAAAATATAATTCTGGTGTCCTCATTTTAAATTCAAGTGATGATTGAATAGGAAAAAATTATATGATAATATTATATTGAAATAGTTTCTTACTCGATTTGTATGTTGGATTTGGCATGGTGAATCAAATGTTATAAAATTTTAAAATAATGAAAATATTGTCAACCAAACAAAAAGTGACCTGGCAGTGGAGAATTTAGTTTGAAATTTGTTAATTGATGCGTTTGGTTTTACAGAATACAATGTCTATGATTTTAAAAGATCAAAAAAACCAACATTTGATCCTGAGTAGGTTAATCTTCCTCAGAACTTCAGCAACCAAAAAAATGTGTTTTATGAATTAGTTGAGTACATACAACAAGAACTATATGAATGGTGATCCAAGTATTCAAATTTTCCTTTTCTACTAATTTTTTATCATATAAATTGTCTATGTGGAATTAATAGTAATCAATGTCTTTGATGTTAGAGTTTATTCATGATTAATTTAGTGAATCTAAGATCCTTCCATCATTCTATGTGATTAAGAAATTCATCAGCAAAATTCGACTGGATTATAAAATTATACATGCATGACCAAATGATTTCATGATTTATTGGGGAGAAGGTCATGATAAAGAATAATGAAAAATATTTCATACAATAATATTTAATTCAATGAACAATAATAATAGTATAAATTAATGTAACCCTATGAATTAACAGAAGAAGAAGACTCGTGCAAATGTATTGAGTTACTTTTTTCTAACACCATTCTTTCAAATACAATTCATGTCATCTAAGACTGCATAAGACATGAATTGTCATTCTCATGATAGTAACGATGGATTGATTGGAAATCTAAAATATTTAAAATCATGGAATATGGTTGATTCACTATATCTGTATTTTTTTAGTTCTTTGGAATATACATTTGGGAGTGGATTCTATTGGTTTTAAACCTTTTGGTACTTTAATTACTAATTATAGGATTTTTTTAGTTGTTTTGATATCTTATAAACTACCTCCATGGATGTTTATGATGGGGACTTATTTTATTATTTCAATCATTATTCATGGAAGGAAAATGCATAGAAATGACATTGATTTATACCTTCAACCTCTAATTAATGAATTATGAGAAAGATGGGATAATGGCATGGAAACATATGAAACTTCAATAACACAACTATTCAAAATGTATGCTACATTAATGTGTAAAATTAGTGACTTTATTGTAATATTATATTTATCTGGTTAGAACACTCATACTAGTTTGGCTTGTCTAGTTTATAATTTTGTTTGGAACCTAAAATGTTACATCAAATCATAAAATGGTGTTTTATTTTTCATCATCCAATTCTTTATTCCTCTATTAAATTCAGGTTTAATAGGACATTATTAAATGGAGATATTGGATTGAGAAAGTCATTGAAGGTGTTATATGGTTCGAAAATCATGGGAAAATTAATGAATGTCACTAAATAATTTGGAAAATGTCATAAGTTTAATGAATGGGGAAAGGGTACGAGTTATAGTATCTAAAATAGTAGGTATCACAACAATGGAAGATAAATATTATATTTTTCAAACATACTTATTGGGAGTTTAAATAGATACATCATAATATTGATATAATTCATATTGAGATGAATGTATCTGATAATGTATTTTTTACATTGATTAATGATAAAGGTAAATTGAAGGATCATCTCAATGCTCCTAAGGATTTTGAGTCAAGGAATATAAAGAATGGGTTGTAGAAAAAAGAGAATGTCAAGTATCCTTAAGATATTTTTACAATAAAAAATTAGTAGAAAGACATATTCCTTCAAAATTTAATGAATGTAAAAGTTCTAGATGGATATTCAAGTAATATATCAAGGTGCGTTTACTTAATATATCAAAATTTACATGGATTGAAAATTTAAGAATCAAATATTCTAATGGAGAAATTTTTTTCTTTGGCATTGCATAATATGATACCTGAAAAATTAAATGCAGTTCCAGTTGAGTTTTATACCTTTTTATAGAGATTTTTTTTGGATGAACTATAAATCAAACTGAGCTTGATAAACTTCATAAAATAATTGTTTTGAAAATTTTTCATTTGGATATGTTAATTCCCCCATTATTCATCAGATTCATGATTTATTTGACTATTCATTTTGATGAAGAAGCTAAACTTGGTGGACCGGTACACTATCGATCGATATATCCAACTGAGAGGTATGTTTATTTTTTATTGGTGAATTCAATTTTATCAAATCATTTAATAAATTTTTAAATATGTTTCTTATTTCTTTTCATCAGGTACTTAGGCCATTTGAAATCATATGTGAGGAATAAATCTCAACTAGGAGGCTCTATTTCTGAAGGTTATATAGTGAAAGAGTGTTTGAACTTCAATTCTATGTATTTGGATAGGATTGACACTTGATTCAATAATATTATACATGATGATGACATCTCCAATAATTATCCTTCTAAAAACTAGTCATCAGTATTTACAACTATTGAATGACCAATTAGAAATGGGTGAAATGTTTCAATAAATAAATTGGAGTCTCTACAAATATATAGATATGTACTAATCAATAGTGTTAATGCATCTCCATTTTATTGAAGAATTATGAATTCAAACTAAGAGGCAACCTAGGGTTCATGCTCCAAATGAGATTGAATTATTAAAAGTTATTAATAAGTATATTGTTTAATGGTTTACCCATCATGTATGTATATACTCATATTCATATTATTAACCTTTAGTTATTTTTTCTAGGATAAAAGTAACACCTTATATCGTTTTTTCTAGATAGTGAATGTTGAGAATTGACATAAAATATCAAATGATTGGATGTTTTTTGGCTTAAGGTCATCTAATGAAGGTTAAAAGACTTGATGCCTACAATATTCATGGATTTCAGTTTCAAAAAATTTATCATGAAGAAGAATTGAAAACACAAAATAGTGGTGTATTTACACTTGTATAGGTGGGATAATATGGAAAGATGAATGATATAATTGAATTAAACTATCATGGATAGTTTTATGTTGTTTTATTCAAATAAAATTTGGTGAACATTGATAGGGGTATAATTGAAGTTTCATTTTATTTTACGTATGTAAACTTCTCTCACTTGATCAATACCAGTGAGTGTGCAGAGCCTAATACATTTATCTTGGATTCAGAAGCGAAGATGGTTTATTATATTGATGATGAAATACATGATGGTTGGAGTGTTATTTTATAGTTAAATTAGAGAGACTTTCATGATATGGGTGATGAAGATAAATTGTCTCTTTGTGACAGTGAACGTTATCAACCAAAACACATTGAACAGTTTTTTACAAACAATATTGATAGAGTAGAACATTCAAGAGTGGGTGAAAATGAAGGAATAATCACAGTGGGTATTGATACTAAATGATGATAATGATGATCAAGATAATTTCTGTTCATATATTTTTAAAAATCATTGTTAATATTTTTTAATTATCAATTTAAAAGTAAGGATGTATAAGATGAAAACCCATCACAATCATCATCGATATCCTAGAACGATGTAGTTATAATCATTCTAGGGAAGGAGAATAATGAACATGTATGGGGTATGGGTTTTGGACCTTCTCTATTATATTTCTTTGATAGGGAGTCATCATCATTTACTACTACACCCATTGGGGGTTTGAGAAGTTCCATTGATCAGGAATAAAAAAGAGAAATTGTAATTTTGAAAGAAAAAGTGTAAGAATAAGACTATTATAGGAAAACATATGATCAATGGTGGTCAGAAAAGGAAAATTATTTAGTTTCTATATTTCATTAGATGACTAGAATTATCCCCCTGGAAATTTTCATCCTTATAGCTCATCCCACCAAGGTAAATTATAAATTCTATAGACTATTCAACTTTTTAAATGAAGAAATACAACATGCATAAATAAAACTACAATGAAACTTTAATAAATAAAACAATCATTTTGAGTCATACAGACCACATCTTGTTTCAGATTGACATGTGGTTGATTCCTATACATCAAAAATGAATTATAGATTTTTATCTATATATTTGAAAACAATTCAATCTTGTTTTCTTAGTATCAACTTGGTAAAAACTTATTAAAGGTGCAAAATCCTTTAAAAAGTGTTGTAGGGTCAAAACCAAGAAAAAGACATCATATTACCCTAAAATTAGAGTAAAAACATGTAGATTGATTTTTGAAATATAGGAACTAATGAAACATCATACCGAGTTACAGTTGTCCTAAGATGGGAATAAACATGTTTTTATGGTTTATAAACACTAAAAATGTTGTGTAACGATCATAACCATAGAAAAATACATTTTATTGATGAAATATAATTAGAAAACCACCATTGTGTTATTTTTTATGTGTAGATGTAGACAAAACATCAATCTGGCGTGTGGTATGGTCATAATGACTTGGTAAACAAATTTTAAAGGGTATGAAAGACTTTTAAAACATGATTCTGGGGGTAAAAAGCACAAAAGGTCATCATATTTAATTGAAATTAGGGGAAAATTTCCATATATTTAATTGTTAATTGTAGAAACTCAAGACATATCATTCCATGTTACGGTTTCCCCAAAATTTCCATAAATGAATTTTTAGTGTTTTAAAATAATAAAATGTTCATGAAATTGTTAAAAAACCATTGAAAAAGACCATATATTTATGTGAAATCATGGGGAAATTTTCATTGAGTTATTTTTGACTTATACACATATACATAATGTCAATCTGATGTGCGTTGTGGTCAGAATGAATCAGTATACACTTATGAAAGGGCACTAAAGCCATTAATAACATGTGTTGGGGGTCAAAACATGGAAAATAATGTTTTATTTCCTTAAAATTAGAGGTAAATGAACATTTAATTGATTTTGAAATGTAGGAATGGACATAATGTCATTCAAAGTTACGGTTCACCTATGATGGATGTAAATGGGTTTTTGGTATTTTAAAACACCAAAACCCATGTGGAATGGTCAAAACCATAGAAAACATACATTGACATGAAATCATGACACAACCACCAATGAGTTATTTTTTATGGGAATGCATAGACAACACATCAATATGACATGTGGTCGGGTTGGAATGACTCAATAAACACTTCTTAAAGGTACAAAAGTCGTGAAAAACATGTGTTGGGGAACCAAACCTAGAAAATGACATCATATTTCCCTAAAATAAGATGAAAATGACCATATATTTAATTGTGAAATGTAGGAACGTAATACACATCATTCCAAGTTATTGTTTTACCATGATAGTCATAAATACTTTTTTAGTGTTTTAAAACACTAAAACATGAATGAAGTGGTCAAAACAATAGAAAAAGACTTCAAATTTACATGAGTTCTTGGGAAAATTACTACAGAGTTATTTTTGACATGTACTCATAGACAACACATCAATATGATGTGTGGTGTGGTAGAAAATACTCGGTAAACACTTCTTAATGGTACAAAATCCATCAAAAACATGTGTCAGGGTGTCAAAATCTAGAAAATGACATCAGATTGCCCTCAAATCAGAGGAAAATTACTGTAGATTTAGTTTTGAAATATAGGAACCAACACCCTATCATTCCAATTCAAAGTTTTCCTGGGATGACTATAAACACATATTTAGTGTTTTAAAACACTACACCATACGTAGAATGGTCAAAATCATAGAAAACAACCACATATTAACCCGAAATAATGGATAGACCATTGTTGAGTTATTTTTTATGTGTTAACGTGGAAAAATCAATATTACATGAGGTGTTGTCAAATAGAGTCTATAGACACTACTTAAAGGTATAAAATCCTTTAAAAACATGTTTCCAGGGGTCAAAACTAGAAAAATGATATAGGATTTACATGAAATTAGAGGAAAGTTATCGTATGTTGATTTGGGAAATGTAGGAATAGACTACATATCATTCCTAGTTATGGTTTTCCAGGGATGACCCTAAATGTATTTTTAGTGTTTTAAAATTCTAAAACTTGTGTGGAACATCCAAAATGATAGAAGAAAACATTATATTGATATAAAATCATGGGAAAAGAACCGATGAGTTATTAATGAGGTGTATAGAAATAAAAAATATCAATATGATGTGAAGTTTGGTCATAATGTTTCATTAAACACTTCTTAAATGTATAAAATCCATTAAAAACATGTTTCAGGGGTTCAAAACCAAGAAAATGATGTCAGACTTCCCAAAAACTAGAGGAAAAAGACCATAGATTTAATTATAAAATGTATGAATTTCCAACATTTCAATATGAGTAACATTTTTCTTAGGATGATTTTAAACATGATTTTAGTGTTTCAAAACACTAAAACATGTGTGGAACAGTCAGAAACGTAGATAATGACAATAGATTGATGTATAATCATTGGAAAATAACCTTTGATTTAATTTTGACTTGTACAAGTAGAAAAAACATCCACCTGATTTTTGGTGTGGTCATAATGACTTGGTAAACACTTCTTAAAGGTTCAAAAGCCTTTAAAAATGTGTTGTGGGGTCAAAACTAGGAAAATGATGTTGTATTACCCTATAATCAGTTGAAAATGACCGTATAATGAATTCTGAAATGTAAGAACCAACAAAACATGATTATGTGTTATGGTTTTCCTGGGATGACCTTCAATGCATTTTTAGTATTTTAAAACACTAAACCATGTGTGTAACTATAAAAAATAGTATAAAAACCTAATATTTATTTGAAATCACATAAAACCATAGTTTAGTTATTTTTATGTGTATGTGTACAGAAAACACCAAGTTTACATGCGATGTGGTCAGAATGACTTAATAAAAACTTTTTAAAGGTATAAAATATTTTAAAAACATTTTTCATGGTGTCAAAATGAGTAAAATGATGTCATATTTCCCTAAAATCAGACGAAAATGACCATATACTGAATTATAAAATGTGGGAACCAATGGAACGTCATTCTGAGTTACAGTTTTCCTATGATGATAGTAAATGCATTTTTAGTAGTTTAAAACACTAAAATGTGTACAGAATTCTAAAAACTATAGGAAACAACATCATATTGACATGTAATCCTGGTAAAAACTCTTTTGAGATATTTTTAACATGTACTCATAGACCACAGGTAAATACGACACATGGTGTGGTCGGAATGACTCAGTAAAAATTATTTAAGTTTTAAAAGAAATTAAACCATGTGTCGGGGGGTCAAAAAAAGAAAGAAAATGTAATATTTCTTTGAAATAAGAGGATAATGACCATATAATTAATTTTGAATTGTAGGAATTGACGACATGTCATTTTGAGTTACAATTTTCCTAAGATGACTTTAAATTCGTTTTTAGTGTTTTAAAAAACCAAAACATTTGTGGAATAGTCCAGACCATATAAAATGACCATAGAATGATGTTGACTAATGGTAAAACCAATGATGTTTTATTTTTTAATGTATATGCATAGACAAAATGTCAATACAACATGTGGTGTGGTTGGAATGACTAGGTAAACACTTCTTAAAGGTACAAAATCCTTTAAAAACATGTGTTGGGGGGTCAAAACTAGAAACTAATGTAGGATTTCTCTAACATAAGATAAAAATGACTATATATTAAATTTTTAAATTTAGGAACCTAATACATGTAATTCCGAGTTACGAGTATCCAGAGATGACCCTAAATGCGTTTTTATTGTTTTAAAACACAAAAACATGCATGGAATGGTAAAACCCATAGAAAAAGACCTCATATTGATATTGAATCATGGGAAAACCTATGTGGTGTTATTTTTGAAATATAAGACATGATGTGATATCGATTTCTTCAAAATTTATTTATTAATTAATTAAATTTCAAGAACACCATACATCGATTTTAAAATTAATTATAATATTTACCAATCCCTTTTTAGTGTCAAGTGTTTAATCATATCATATGCAGGTAAGTTTATGTTTTCATTGTGTCTTTATTTATATATTATTTGTTTTATTTTAACATATATTCTTTTTTATTAATAAAATAAAAAAATTTATATGCAACATTAGGAATATACTCTGCATCTTTTCCCTTTTTTATTTATTTTTATAAATGTTTTAGTTTTCTTTGTAGGTGATAGATGCTAACAGTGAGAACAAGGTTGACCAATATGATCCACAAAATTCCTTAGAAGGTATCCATGATGTTTCTTAGTTTCCATTGTATGTTAAAATTTTATCAATTATTCTACTATAATTCTCATTTATTATGTTTAGTTTTAATTTATGTTTTCTTTTTTTTTGTTACAGATAATGAGATGATGTGGTCAGTTTCATTTTATGATATGATGTGGAGGAAGACGAATGAAGTGGAGGTTATTAAATGGATGTATATTGGGAATGAGTTTTTGTTGGGCATATTTTATATGTATATATTGAGAACTGAGGTATTGGTCGACTGATGTATGGGTTGGTCAAGACTGAGGTTATGCGGACTGTGTATGTTTGTATATATTATTGTGTATGTATGATGTGTGTACGATTATTTTATCATATATTTATGTTTAATTTTATTTCATTATAGTTTTTTATTTATTTATAATTTTTATAAAATATTTTACAAAAAATTATAATTTTAATATTTATCAGTGGTTTTTAGTCACCACCGCTATGTACATGAAATAAAAAAAAAATTAGTGGTAGTTACCCTTAACTTCCACTACACCTACCCACCACTAATATATTTATAGGTGGTTAGTTTCATGTAATTTATTTTTTACGCTGGGTAATTTTTTAAGCCACATTTAAAAAAATGAAACCACCACTAAATGCTCCAAAAATGAAAGATAATAAACCACTATGAAATTAAAGAAACCACCACTAAATGAATAGTGATCATTCAATACATGATGGTTTTGGTAAACACCTCTACATTATTGGGATGTTTTTTAAACTTTCACTAATTCATGAAATAACTGCCACTAATTCCCTATTTTGTAGTGTTAGAAACACTTATAATCTTTCATGTCACAATTGTAACATCCTGTTATATTTTCAAATATTCCTCAACTCATATTTTGATCAAGCTTTGGTTGGGTTTCATTTAGGGGTTCTTTGAGAGAAATTTTTGATTTTTTGAAGGGATCTTTGGTAGTGCACAGTTGGTACATGGTTTGAAAAACCGTTCACCCACCGAGGAGGAACCATGAAATCCAACTACTAAGGGAACATAGATAGGGCGCACAGGTGGACAAACCATGCAACCTTTCCAAACTAATTGTGTGTGTAGGTTTCAATAATTCCTAAAATTGTTCAAAAATTCCTGAAAAACATTTTTATTCCCCGACTAAACATAACTAGAACTATAATGATTTCCTAGGTTTTGGAAGCTCTCGAGGACCAATTTTGGATCCTTTAAATGCCTTTTTAGGTTGTTCATAGAGCGTCCAATCATGTTCGATCTCCTCCAGGTATGTTAATCTTCTCTCCTAGGACTCTCTTGCTCTCTTTATCTCTTCATCTCTCTTACCTAGGGTTAGTTAGATCTCCATGTTATTTGAGGATTTAATACTCATTATTTTATATCTTGAATCTAGTTTTTATTCTCATATCTTCATTGCTGATGTTCTTCATTGCAGTTTCTCGTTGCTGGCATTGTGATTTTTGATCCCCTAATCCCAAGGTAGGTTGTTCCATTTATGATTGTAAAATTTATTTACACCTAAATTACTTAATTTAAATTTAATTTCATGATTTAAATTAATAAAATATCAATTTGATTATTAAAAACCCACTTCACATCGAATTAGGATTTGAATTTTATTTGGCATGAAAATTGGGGGAAACCCCCAATTCCATTGAATTGGGATGTGTTTATGGAAATTGAATGGAAAATTGTGAAAATTAAAACGTGTAATTTTATTGTGGAATTTTATTTTTTAAATTCATTTCAAATTTTTATTTGATAAAAACGACCTAAATTGTTTTCATAAGAACCCGTTAGTTTTAACCTAGAAAATGCATGATTTGAATAAAAACCTATTTCAGATTTTAAATGGAAATTTCCATATTATAATAGAAATAAATGGGATAATTTTATTTTGAATAGTTTTGAAATAAATGTACCATTATTAGTTGTTGTTATAAAACATGAAGTCCTAGGTAGTTAGTGAGTTATTCTGGACAACACTCAATCAACAGTTTACAACCCTAACAAAACATAATACAGTATGTCACATCCCTGAGGGGATTTTGATGAGTACTCTTTGACCAGTGTCTAAGGGATATGTGTACACATATTCCCATGATCACATATCTGAGTGTGTGAGTACTTAATAACCTGGAACTATTTTACCTCTTGGAAGATGACCATATTGCCGGTTGTGATTATTTTGATATATATGCTCTTGTTTTTAATATTTATTTATGCATGCCTTGTAAATTTATATAAACTATTTTATATAAATATTTTATTAAGAAATTTTTTAAAAACATTTTCCATCAATTGAAATGTAAATAATTATTTCTCTTATATGTGGTTTTTAACTTCCCTTCCCGTTTGTTTAAAAGTGAAAGAATTATTTGTTTAATTGATGTGGAATCCTATTATGGAATACTTAGTGAAACCTTAATGTGATTTGAGCTCACACCCTACCTATAAAATTTGGTGTTTGTAGATTTACTCATTCCAGGTTTGAGAAAGTGTAAATCACCACTTGGAGGTGGTTTTTTTATTGATCTTTTGGCTTTGAGTTGATGTGTTTGTTGGTACATGGATTGTTTAGCCTATTTTTTGGTATTTTGTGGTTGTACTTTGGGTTTGTATACCTATTTGACTTTCGGTACAGTTTCCCCTGTGGATTTTTCTTTGAGAATAATAATTTTTATTACTTCTTATATTGTTTATGTAGAGAAATTGTTTCTAGTTTTATCTTGTATGATTTTAGGTGCTACTCTCCAATATTTGGGTAAAGGGAAATCCCAATGAGATATGTCTAGATCAGCTCAGTTGTGATGGTTCCAGGGTATCTAGGATGGTTTGTGAAAAAGATGCATCAAAGGTGAAGTCTATGCATATTTCATTAAAGTTAGTATACAGTTGTGTAATCATGTTCAGACTTAGGCGGTAGTTACGATTGGGTGTCTATCAATCTCTCATCATAATGATCCTTAAGTCACTATGAGTGATTTTTTGAAAAAAGTCTTGAGTACTTTTTCTAGTATTTTCCCTGATTTGGATTTGGATAGGATGAAATCCAAATCTTTTTCTCTTATTTGATAGGATTAGTTTCCCTTTATTCTATATTTGAGTGTTAATATAATGTCTTCAATGTTGTCTACTAATGATTTATAGCATTATTTATCTAAGAAGACATGTGAATCCAATCTTGGAGGAAGCTTATCAGATGATGATTTGTAGCATTATGCCTCTGAGAAGACAAGTGAATCATATCTAGGTGGAATATTCTGATGAACCAAAGTGATAAAATCCTCATGTGGACCATAATCCGATTGAGGTTATCATGTGTGATGTCCAAGCTACAAAATAGGAACCTACAACCGTTCTCATTCAGGCTCCAGTTATGGAACCTGAAAGGGATGTTTTCTAAAATTGTTCTCAAGAGTTCCTTCACCAAAAGACACCTATGTTCCAAGGATCTAATAATCCTTAACTAGATGAGGATTGGTTGAGAGATATTTATATTTTTTGAGTTCATAGATATTCTAGATGAAATCATGGTGAAATATGTCATCTTTAAGATAGAGGGACCAAACCAAAAATAGTGGGACATGATGGTAATGAAAAAGAAGCATGAGGTCTTATAGTGGAAGGACCTCAAAGTTATTTTCACCGACCAGTTCTATCCAGAGTCTATGATGTTGGATTAGTATTTGGATTTATTTAAACTTGAGCTGGATGATAGGACCGTGACAGAGTATGCAAATTATTTTACTGTGCTTGGGTAGTTTTCACATGAGATTGTGTCTAATGAGAAGATGAATATTTGATGGTTCGAGATGTAACATTTCTCTGATAGTAATTCTTGGGGTTTCTTTTGGATGCTTCCTTCTTATACTAATGTGCTGGATAGGGCGTTAATGGTGGAGACGGTCTTGGTTGTCAAGTCATTGTTGAAATCAGTTCCTTTTTCTCCCAGTGGATGTTCTGTGAGTTCCCATAAATGAAAGCGTAAGCATGATGATTTTAATAGTGGTTCTCAATAGTAGGTTTTTTCTAGAACTCATGAAGTTATTGGAAGAGACCCTTTGATTTTCTATAGGTGTGGAAAGCTATGGAATTTTAAATGGTTTTACACTATAGTACCCAAGATATACAGATCATACGGAAGCTTAGGTCACTTGCAGAAGTTCTATCATGTCAATTATAATCTGCGTGGTGGCATGAGATCATAAACACCTAGAAAAATTGTGGTGAAATTAGATGGTTCACAAAAAAGGTGTTCTAGCCATAGGAATCTGGAACAAATTTTCTTCATGTAGCATAAGAGTCTACAGATGAAGTAGATACAGGTCCAGTGATTGTGAGAGGTACCATAACTATAGCTTCATAATTGATCTCTACTTTATTTTATATTGGTGCATCTCATTCATTTATTTCAACTAGTATTTTGAATATGCATAATCTTCCTACAGATATTCTATCTTATGTGGTGGATATTACTATGCCCCTAAAAATTAATAGACAACAGAGTCTTTTTAGTCATTATTGTGTTTTCACATTATCAAATATCAAGATTTCCTGGGATTTTTTTTATCAACCAGAATCATCTCGAAATCCTATTCAGTATGGATTGGGTTATTGCTAATAATTCCCAACTCCACTTCAATTTTCGATGGGTCTCCTTTTCTATGCTTGATTATGTTTTTTAAATCTTTCACGGATAATGGGACCCGGGGTCGAATGGAGTTGGACATTATTATCCAGAGTTGGGGAAAATAATATCAATGTTTTTTTTTGACATCAAGTGAGAATCTATGAGTGGTGATATTACTTCAGTTTTCATTGGGTTTCCCAACCTTTTTCCTTATGACTTTTCTGGTCTCCCACTGGTAAGGGAGGTATAGTTTTCTATCAACTTAGTGATGGGTACCAAGCCTGTATCTACTTCTTATTAGAATATGGAACCCATGGAAAAGAAATAGTTAAAGGCTTGGTTGGATGATCATATGGAGAAAGGCTTCATGTGCCTAAGTGTGTCACCTTAGTGGGAACCTGTTCTCTTTGCTAAGAAAGATGATGGGCCACTTCTCTATTGTTAAGATTATTAGAAACTCAATCAAGTTAGGAGAAAGAAAAATTATTTGTTTCCATGAAATTATGATCTATTCAACCAATATAATAAATATTATTATGATATTATAGATAATAATTTTTATTGAATGTAATATTTCATGAATATTGGGAGTTTTAGAAATAGTTATAATACTTCATGTTATAATGTTACAATATTTTATGTTAACAATGATTATAATATTTCATATTATATTTTAACAAATATATTTTAGTGTTATAATAGAAATAATATTTCTTCATGATAAAAAATTATAATATTTCTTGATAATCACACTGTTTAATTTCATAATATGAATGGTGTATGGGTACCTCATAGGAAGTGCTCATGTTTCACCCTTTTCTATAATTTTCACTATATTTTCCCATATTTTTTACATTTAAAAAAATAATTGCATATAATTATAACAATAATAATTATGATATTTTATGTAAAATTTTTATATGAATATAATATTTAATGTTAAAAAATAATTTTTTCTAATAATTATAATATTTCATTTCATAATGTTACTATATTTCATATTAAAAATAATTATAATATTTCAATATGTATTGTAATAACTATAGTTCAGTGTTATAATAGAATATATAATTATTCATGTAGAATAATTAGAATATTGACTGAAAATTTCATTAGTTAAAGTTATATTTATAAAAAAAATTAAATACAAATATGTGATATTAGAATCATTTATAGTACATTCAAATATTTAGTAAGAATATTTGTATATTTTTGGGTATGATCACACAAGTATTAATAAACCAGATCTCAATAGAACTCTGCAGTTAAGTGTGCATGGGTGAGTGTAGTACTAAGCTAGGTGACCTCCTGGGGTGCACTTGAGCTACACCCTTTTTTGTGTATATTTCAAATTTCAAGCTAGTATAATAAATAATATTATGATATTATCTGTAAATTTTTTATTTAATATAATATTTAATGATTAATGGGAATTTTAGTAATAATTAAAATATTACATGTTATAATGTTACAATATTCATGCTAAAAATGATTTTTATATTTCATTCTATATTGTAACAACTACAGTTTAGTGTTATAATAGGAATAATATTTTTTTCATTCTGAAAAATTAAAATATTTCTAGATAATCATATTATCGAATTTCATGATACGAATTTTTCATGGGTGACCTCTTGTGAAGTTCTCCTGGTTCACCATATTCTATATTTTTCATTGTGTTTTCCAATTTTTTTATATTATAAAAAACCAAGAATTGAATATAATTATGACAATAATAGTTATGATATTATATGAATTTTTTTTAAATGAATATAATATTTTGTGTTAAAATAAAATTTTGGTAATAATTATAATATTTCATTTCATAATATTACCATATTTCATGTTAACAATAATTATAATATTTCATGACGTACTATAACAACTACGATATAGTGCTATAAAATAAATAATTTTTTATGTTGAATAATTATAACATTGGATGATAATTTCATTAGTTAAAGTTATATTTATAAATTCAATTAAATATAGATATGTAATATTAGATTCATTGATAGTACTTCCATATATTTAAAAATACTTTCTGTGTTTTTTTGGGTGTGATCACACTAGCATGAATGCACTAGATCCCTTTATAATTATACAGTTAATCGTTCTTTGGTAAGAGTTGTACTAGGATGGGTGACCACCTTATAAGTACTCATGTTACACCCTTGTATGTCTATATTTCAAATTTCATCTTAGTATAATAACGATTATTATGATATGGTTTTTAGAAATAATTATAATTTTTAATTTTATATTGTTAAAAAAGGTCATGTTAATAATAATTATAACATTTCATGTCATATTGTTATAGCTATGGTTTAGTTTTATAACAGAAATAATATTTTTTCATATTGAATAATTATAATATTTCTTGATATTCACATTATTGAATTACACAATATGAATGTCGCATGGATAAACTCCAAGAAAGTGCTTATGTATCACCCTTTTCTATATTTTTCATTGTATTTTCCCAGATTTTTTACATTTAAATAATAATAATTCCATCTATGTATAAAAATAATAATTATGATATTGTATATAAAATTTTTAAATGAATATAATATTTCTTGTTTATATATAATTTTAGCAATAATTATATCACTACATTCCATAATGTTTACATATTTCAAGTTAACAATAATTATAATATTTCATGATGTATTATAACAACTACGGTTTAGTTATAGAATAGAAATAATAATTTTTCATGTTGAATAATAATAATATTCGCTGATAATTGCATTAGTTAAAGTTATATTCATAACAAAAATTAAATAGAAATATGTAATTTTAAAATCATTGATAGTAAATTCCAATATTTAACAAGAATATATTTGTATTGTTGGGTATGATCAAACCAACATTAATGCAATATTTCTATTAAAACTCTATATTTAAGTATTCTTGGATGATAGTAGTACTAGGAAGGGTGACCACTTGGGAAGTACTCATGTTGAACCCTTCTTTGTGTATATTTCTAATTTCATGCCAGTATAATAAATATTTTATGATAATGTATGTAAACACTTTTATTGAATATAATATTTCATGATTACAAGGTATTTTACCAATAATTATAATATTGGATGTCATAATGATTTTATATTTCATGTTAATAATGATTATAATATTGCATTTTATATTGTAACAACTACATTTTAGTATTATAAAAAAATACTTTATTCCATGTTGAATTATTATAATATTCCCTAAAAATCACATTAATGAATTTCATAATATGAATGTTGCATGGGTGACCTCCTGGGAATTGCTCATGTTTAACCCTTTTCTGTATTTTTCATAGTATTTTCCCAGATATTTCACATTTTAAAAAATAATTTCATGTATGTACAATAATAATAATTATTATATTGTATGTATAACTTTTAAATGAATATGATATTTCATTTTTACATATAATTTTAACAATTAATATAATATTTCATGTCCTAATGTTACCATATTTCATGTTAAATATAATTATAATATTTCATTATGTATTATAACTACAATTTAGTTTCATAACAGAAATAATAATTTTCATGTTGAATAATTATAATATTGTATGATGATTTCATTAGTTAAAGTTATATTTATAACTAGAATTAAATAAAAATATGTAATATTATAATAATTAATAGTACATTCAAATATTTAACAAGAATGTTTGTTAATTGTTGAGTGTGATAACACCATCATTAATGCACTAGATCCTATTAGAACATTGTTGTTAATATATCGTAGGAGAGAGTAGTCCTATGATGGGTGACCTCTTAGGAAGTACTCATTTTCAACATTTTTAGTAATAATTATAATATTTCATGTTATAATGTTATAATATTTCATGTTAATAATGATTATAATATCAGATGTTATTACTTCCTGGGAAATAATCGCATTGCACTCTTTTTTTGTATATATTTGAAATTTTAGGAAATTATAATATTTTATGAAAAAAATTTCATTTAATATAATATTTCATGATTACAGGTCATTTTAGTAATAATTATAATTTTTCATGTTATAATGTTACAATATTTCATGTTAAAAATGATTATAATATTGGAATTTATATTGTAACAACTACAGTTTAGTGTTATAATAGAAATAATATTTTTTCATGTTGAATAATAATAACATTTCATGACAATAGCATTATTGAATTTCATTATATGAATGTTTCAAGGGTGACCTCTTTAGAAGTTCTCATGTTTCACTCTATTATGTATTTTTCATTATATATTCTCATATTTTTTACATTTTAAAAAAAAATTGCATGTAAGTTTAAAAATAAAAATTATAATATTGAATCCAAATTTTGAAATGAATATAATATTTCACATTTGCATATAATTTTAGTAATAATTATAATATTTCATGTCATAATGTTACCATATTTCATTTTAACAATAACTATAATATTTCAAGATGTATTTTAACAACTACGGTTTAGTGTTATAATGGAAATAACAAGTTTTCATATTAAATAATTGTAATATGGGATGATAATTTCATTAGTTAACGTTATATTTATAACCAAAATTAAATATAAATATTTAATATTATAATCATTGATAATTCTTTCAAATATTTAACAAGAATGTTTGTGTATTTTTAGGCGTGATCACACCAACATTCATGGACCGGATCCCATTAGAAATCTGTAGCTAAGCATGTTGGGGAGAGAGTGTTACTAGGATGGATAAGGTCTGGGGAAGAACTCATGTCTCACCCTTTTATTGTGTACATTTCAAATTTCATTCCTGTAAAATAATGATTATTATGATATGGTATGCAAAATTTTGTGTAAGATCCTGACATTCTCTAGAGATGTCTCAAGCTCTTTTACGAGTACTCCTTTTACATTCTCTGAGTATAACATTTATGGGGTTTTCCTTAGTGAATTTTTGGGATTTTGGAGAATTTTGGAAGGATGGGGAGTTGTGCATGGGTGTCGCACAGTTTTCCCAAATTGTTAGCCCATCCCAGCAAACCATACGAACCCAAATAGTGGGGATTCACACATATGGATAATGGTTTTCCGAACTGTGCATCCACTTTGTAGTAATAATTAGAAACCCCTAGGTGAGTCTAATAGTTAGGGAACATGGTTAGGGTAAACCTTGTGCCTTATACAGGAAACTGTGAGCATGAAAAATTAAACCCCAAAAAATTATATTTAAAATTTCCAAAACCCTGGCCTTCACCCAATTTTGACCCAAATAAACCCTAAATGTTTCATATAAACTTTAGAGGATTATTGAATAATTCATAGGGATCCAAAACATCATTCATGATTAATCAAATCCTAAATTGAAGATATGAACCTCTCCTAGTATGAGATTCCCATCTCGTATGGTTTTCCATCTCTCTCCCATAATTATCTCATCCATTAAAGAAATGTTTTCCTCCATTGGTATTGGATCTAGATCTGGGATTTGATAGATCTAATCTTTTTTATATTGGATATATATTTTGGATTGAGATCTTTTTCCTCAGCGTGATCTTGGTTGTTCCACTTCAAATTAGGGATTTACTTTGGTGAGTGTTCGTCATCAATATTGAGGTAAATAGTCTAAATTGTAAATACCATAGTCTTGATTTAATTACCTATATATAATTGTTATATTTCAATTTCCAGTATTGGTAAATTTTATTGATGATTTAATTTATTTAATTTAATTACCATGTGATAATGATTTGGTTTAAATTAGGGAAATTGAAATTGGTGGAATTTTATTAATTAATTGGTTAATTAATTTATAGAATAATATGATTGTGAAATTGATAGGATATTGTTATTTTTTAATTTGTGAATTAATGTGATTTTGAAGTAATTAATAATGAGGATTATGACCAGGATGGATTAACCAAAATGGGTTAATGGGTTAGATGATTAAATAATTATAAATGGATTAATAGTGAATTGGTTATATTATTCCATGTGATTAAGGTGATTAACCAATATTGAATTGATAATTTAACTGGTAATCCATGATGAGAATATTTTAAAATAAGGTTAATGATTCATAAACTTGATTTTAATGAAATTTTGATACGTGAGATGTTGTTACAGAAGTGATTTTTGATATACGTGTGTGGGGCATGGAGTGATAATTCAAAATTCCATAAGTGATTGACTGGTATACATGTTTAGGACATGGAATGATTATTCAAAATCCTATAGTGATAAATGGATTGTGGGACATAGACCGAATCTTTAAATACCCATGCGGTGCTGGACATGTCATTCTAAGCCCAAAATGTTGGAATCAGACTACGGTTCCAATTGGCTATAATATGAAATGAGTTGATATGATTAATGATAACCATGGTGTTGTGATATATGATATACCTTGGGGATAGTTTATACTCTAGCATGGGATGAAGTAGGTACTGATGGTGCAAGTGTCCTAGGGAACCTGAGGGTTTTTATGGTTCATTAAACCATAATTGAAAATGTGATAACTATTTACTTATGAACTAAAAATTATTTGTTATACAACTGAATACACTATTATTTAGATGGAAAGTTTTTTAGATTCCATAGGTGGGGGCCTACTGAGTAGTACTCACACCCTACTTGGGCTTCCTGATTGGAACCCGAATAGAATTCAAGTTTACAGGGACAAATAAGGGAAAACTCCCTATGTTAGATGGATCATATGGGATAAATCATGGATGAGGGAACAATAATTGGTACCAATACCCACATGGGAGTTCAATGTTTATTTATATCAGGTTTTCATTCGACACTTGACACGTACTTGGCCTGAAATATCTAATACTTAATTTTGGATATTGTATTCCTATTTTGGTCATCATGTGATACAGGTATTATTCTTGTTATAATTATATCTATTTCCTATTTTTTGTTTATTTCCACTGTTGTGATGCTTTTATAAAGAGGGTATAGTTTCTCCATGATCAATATTAGACCATCACTACTAATCAGCAGCCTCTGGCATATGGGGGATACATGTCTGATGTCGCGTGACCCACCATCTCAGGGCATCAATGTGTGGCTCCTGGGTTGGGAAGTCACAAAGTGGTATCAAAGAGGTTTTATTTTTCTTTTCTTTTGACTTACTAGTTTGGAAAGTTAGATAGGTGAATAAGATGAGTTATGCCTTGGTTAAGAGATCAGGAATGTGAGTAGCTAAACCATGTGCGAGGGTAAAATCCAAGTACCCTAGGTGGGATTTTAGTTATTAATGTGGTCTTCTACAGTTAAATGTTATTTTACCATGAGTGATTCACTTTTTTTGTGATGTAATTGTTTCTAATATTTTCTAATATTTGACTCGTTTCCCAGTATGGCATGAGAATTGAGTATGCATTCATTATTCTAGGAACATAGAAATTATTATGACATGCTTCATTTTAAGAATTCATGGGAAAAAAATGTTTTTGGGATGATTTTTTATGTGAAAGTTCTTTTCTTTCTTATGTGAATTTTAAATGAAAAATTTTCCTAATGACAATTTAATTATTTTAAAATATTAAAAAATGTGGAATATGGTCTTCTGTTGTGAATCTAGAATATGAGAATGTGTTTACCTTTTTTAACCATGACCTAGACGTTGGATGGTTAAGGGTAGTGATAAAACCTCAATTTTGATTGTGTAGCGGGATAAGGGGAATGAATTATTATGGATTTTTATGAATCTCCATAAATGTATTAATATTGTGAATATTTTATAATATGTGTGTTTGGAATTATATAGTTATGCCTCCACAATGATGCTTGTTGAGAGGACGATAGGAGGACATGGATTGGAATGTGCCTACAATGTTGGAACCTGAGGCTCCGATAGTGTCGGGTAAGGGAGACATAGAGAAGATCTATAAAAACATTTCTCGCTTCATGAAATTCAAGGAAAGAGACTCATGGAAGGTTTTAAAAAAGAAATTATGATCTGACATAGGAGTTTCAATTGTAGCACCCTTTGACATTCAATAGAGTGGGTGGACCTGAGGAAGCTGAGTTCCAGATTGAGTTTATCCTGAAAAATACTTGTCCTCCTAGATAATCCTACTGATAAGAGAGTTATATTAGTTGTTTAATTGTTATGTGTTCAAGAAATGCATTAGTGGGAAATCTAGATTCATGATGGATAACTAGATAGTATGGAGTGGAAAGAATTTTAAGAGAGGTTCTTGGAGAACTTTTATCCATTAACATTGAGACAGGAGGGGGAAGATGAGTTTAGGAGGTTTACTCAAGGGAATATTTCCATGATGGACTATTCCTGTTACTTTATGGACATGAAGAACTTTGTTATAGCGTTGGAAGGAGATGATTCTACTATATAAAAGTTGTTTTATGATGGGATTAAATGGAAATTTTGTCTCAATCTCATAAGTTTTAAATCCAAAACTCATATTTAAGTGGAACCTGATGGAGGCTTCCATTGGAGTACAATTGGGTTCTACTAGAAAATGAAGAGGTATGCCTTATGAGGGCAGGAAGAATCGCTATGAGAATTCAAACCATGGTGATATAAAGAAGAGTGGATAAGGGGAAGGGTTATTTTCGCAGAAACTTACTTGAGTCAAATTCGCCAGTGCAGTCGGCTGGATCACTTTCCTAGACACTGTCCCCAACCATTGGTAGAGTTATGAGCTTGAGGTGGGATGAGACATCTACAGAGGTTCTGCAAGAACCCACAACAGATGGGTGATGATGGAGCAATAAGGAAAAACTAGATTACGAGAAGGGGATATTCTATACTGTACCATTTTGGTAGTCAGAGTTCTACAGGATGTGGAATTAGAGGTAGTGAACGCGGTACTTCCTGGAAAGAGTGCATGTATCGGCAGAGTGGTGTTGATAAGGGGAATGATACTCCATCACAGAGAATAGGGGAATTCCAGTTGCATGAATTTCATCCTACACTTGTGGATAGAGAGGCTGGACCATTGACAGCTAGAGTTACTATTCTTATAGATTCTACACTTGCAAGTGCCTTATTTGATATTGGTGCCTCTAATTATTTTATACCCACAAAAATTTTGAATGGGTTAGGTCTGGTAGTGGAGTTTTTGAGAAGTTTTATGATGATAGATAAAACATTTGGGGTACGGTTGAGAGACAGCTTCTTGTGCGAGGAATGTTATCTTGAGGTTAGGGTGTATAGTTTTCTCTGGGATCTATACATTCTGGATATGTCAGGATTTAGCCTAATAATGGGTATGGAATGGTTCGTAGAATATTTATCCCACATTGATTGTTACCTAAGTAGAGTGACTTTTAATTCTCTTGTGGGTGACAATTATATTCACTGTGGAGTGTGGGATATCAAGGTGGGCCATGCAGGGCCAATTAATCAGCAATAGGTGGAGCTTACCACCCAGGTTGCATGTTTTTTGTTGGATGGATGAAGTGTAAGGAAGTATTTCTTTTAACCCATAGTGGATAGGTTCTAGGATGTTATTCTTGATTAATTCTGAGGGCTACCACCCAAGAGAGATATTGAATTTA
Source organism: Viscum album (assembly GCA_963277665.1). Lineage (NCBI taxonomy): Eukaryota > Viridiplantae > Streptophyta > Magnoliopsida > Santalales > Viscaceae > Viscum > Viscum album. The sequence goes on along the minus strand of OY728167.1, from coordinate 385,281,493 downwards.
CAATTGAGCTCATGTCAGGGGTTGAGCTAGTTTCTATTCCACCTTACAGAATAGAACCAATAGAGGTTTGGGAGCCTAAGAAATAGCTGGAATAATTGATGGATAATAGTTTTATATGTCTAAGTACATTTCCTTGAGTTATCCAATTTTTTTGTAAAGAAGGCTGATTGGACCTTGCCCTTATGTACTGGTTACCAGAAGTTGAACTAGAGGACTGTGAAGAACCAGTATCCTCTTTTGTGTATCGGTGATCTTTTTGACTAGTTGAGGGGATAATGAGTTTTATTGATGATTGACATGAGATCATGGTATAATTAGTTGAGATTTTGACCATCCGGTATAATGAGGACTTCATTAAGAAGTAGGAATTGAATTTATGAGTTCCTTGTAATGCTGTTTGGGATGAAGAACACACCACCAATGTTTATGGACTTGATGAATAGAATCATCCATCCATACCAGGATCAGATTCTGGTTGTGTTTTTGGATGACATCTTGGTGTACTCCGAGACTCATGATGATCTTGCCAAAAATCATGACATAATCTTCAGTACATTGAGAGAACAACATTTATACACTAATCTATTTAAATGCTAATTATGGATCTATCAAGTACACTTATTGGGTGACCTAATCTCAGAGTAAGGTGCATTAGTGGACCCATAGAAAGTGCTAGAAGTGGTTTCTTGGGGGCATCCTATGAATTTTTTTGATATCCGTAGTTTTCTGGGGTTGGATGTGTATTATCATAGGTTCATAAAGGGCTTTTCCCATTTGGAAGCACCACTATCGGGCTTGACCAAAAAATGGAAAATAGTTTGAATTGTCTGAATCATATGAGAATGATTTCTAAGAGTTGAAAAATTATTTGAATACTACACCAATTTTGATCCCAGAATACTCGGGTGAGGAGTATATAGTGTTTTTTGACGCATATGGGATATGACTTAGAGCAATGGTGATGCATGGAGATCAATTTTTGGCATATGGGTCTCATCAGTTGTGGACACTAATGTGGCCTTATTTTTACATAGTTTTTCCACATCTATTTAATTAATTTTTAATGATTTACTATATTTTTATACTTATTACCAAATATTAACACTTTTGTATTTTTTATTGTAAAATTTATTAATTAATCATTTTTTGTAATTAATCATGAATTTTTAGTATTTAAAATAATTAATTCAATCTATCTAAATTTTATAATATAATATTTTCTGAAATAGTTGTGTTAATTTTAATCTACTCGACTGTTAAATATTATAACATGTTTATTAATTAGTAAATTGTTCATTTCTATTTGCATTTATCTAATTTAGTTTTTAATTTAATATTTTACCCTTTAATTTAGATTCAATAAAATAAATTAAAATTATTAATTTTTATGTTTAGTTATTCTGTTAATTAATTATGTAAAGAGTTTGAGATTAAATTTAATTAAATAATGTATTTTTAATTTAAAACTTATTTCAGTTAATTAATTAAAGTGTTAATTTAGTTGCTTTTTATTAAGTTTTATTTATATTAGTTTAAGTTTATTTTATTTTTATGTTTTCAATTTATCATATAAATTAAATGTTTATCTAAATTAAGTTTTAGCATTAGATTTATTAATTTTATTTAAGTTTTTATGTTGTTGTTAAATTATGTCACACCGATACATTTTACACACTAACGGTGAGACCAAAATGCACCTCACCCGGTCTATCGCTATCAACAGTGTCGGCCTAATGTTGCTACCTATATTTGCACTAACAGTGTTGCGTCACGTTTCTACCAATGTCCCTATATCTTTATATCAATAGTACCACTGATAGAACCATCTCACGGATGGCAGCATTTTGCTTCTCCCTTGTGCTACAGATACCTTCACAATTCCCCCCTAGCGACGTCGGTTGCCCAATACATCCACCCTCAAACCGTAATCCTCGCACCGACGCTGCATCCCAGTCTACTGAAATGTTTCACCGACCCGCGTAGGTAGCGCAACCCTCTGATCCATCCCATACCGACGCTCGATTTTCCCCTTGTACCGATGTAACACCCGTTCCCTTCAGCTACCGATGCCTACCATTTCTCTACTTGTAGCGACAAACCGATGCAAACCATTCACGTCAAGCTGCCCTGCATCTACCCATCTCACGGACAACACAATCATCGCTTCTTCATCCTACCGAAACAATACGAACCAGAACCAGATTAAAAGTGAAAAATAAAATTCAAACTCAAATCTGAAACCCAAAATCAACCCAGATGCAGATCAGAACAATAGATGTTCAATCTTGTTCTTTTTCACATCTGGAATTTAAAATCCACTGGAGGCATCGTCGCTGTGAACTATTGTCGAACCATTTGAAGCTGTCATCGCGAGTGATTTCCCCCAAGGAGGAAGTGACGTCGCCACAGATCTGGATTTACACAGATTTAAAGGCCGCGACTCTGCCGTTGAGGAGGAGAGTCTGCTGATCCAGTGACGTGCTGCACCTAGCTGAGGAGATGACCAACGAAGGAGTACCGTTGCTTGGACCTGGGTGATATTGTGAGGGTGAAGCATCATCGCCACGGAGAGCTGGGACCGTGCCAGGGGAGTGGAGGGAATTTCTGCCATGAACCGAGGACGAGCCGGGAGAGGCTGCCGCCGCTGCGCCGCATCCGAGGAAGACCAGCCATATGTGCACCGCCGAAGACCTCCGCCGTCGGTCTTTTTGGGAGGAAGACGAACCCTCCTTGCTGCGCCGAAAATTTGGGGGGTGGGGGATGAATTAAAAAAATAATAATAATAATAATAAATAATAATTATAAATAAACACTAAATAAAATTAATAATAATTATAATTAAGAAATAATTATATTTCATAATTAATTATATTTTTCAAAAGATATTAGAACAATTAATTAAATTAAATTAATCAAAATAAATACATTAATTTTAACAATCAAAATAAACTTTATTAGCAACTAGAATAAACTTTCATAATAAACTATCATTAAATTAATCAATTACTTAATTAAATAAAAACAATAATTATATAAAATATATAATTAATGAAACTTTCTAAAATTAAATTTTAATAATGATTAATTATTAATTAAATCAATCAACTCAATAAAACTTTAACATTTATTTAATTATTCTAACTTAACTTTTATAATAAAATATTAATAATTAAAATAAATTAATAGATGTAATAAAATAATAAATAATAATGTAAATCAAAAAAAATAAAATATAGTTATAATAACTTATTCTTAGTAATGTCAATAATGTAACTTAATAAATAAAATTATTTAAAGAAACTATTTAAATTTATTATAGACTTTATAATAAATTAATAACTATAATTTTAATTATTCAATTAATTTTTTCTTCATGTTTTTAACTGTTTTGTTTTGTTCTTTCGTATGCAGGTTCAAAGCAGAGTTGAAAACATGTCTACAATCATTCAACTAACTCGCTATAATTTAGTTACAAGGGAAAAACTAGTGCAATACATGGTTCACAAAAAAGTGCACGTGTGCGATGTAGAGGTGAAGAAAACTTGAAGTCGGTGAAAAGTAGCAGTGACGTGCAGCGGATGAAAACAGAGTTAAAAGGAGCGAGAGAAAAGTAGGAGAAAGGGGGAACTCTTATTCTCATTCCACAAACACATCATTCAAGAGCGGATGCTCTGAGGAGATTCAGCCGAAAGACACGAAGAGCAGGAGGCGAAGGAGCCCGAGAGCAGAGCAGTGCTAGAGGAATCCTTCCTCCCTATGTCCTTATATTTTGTACTTTTTTTTCAGGTTTTTGTAGCGTTGAAATCAATATGATCATATGCTAATACGTTCTCATCTCGGGAATTTGATTGTACTGGATTTTCTTTTTTATTTCCTCACATACTTTTCAATATTCATAATCATAATAAATCAGTGAGATTGATTTATGAATCTCTATTTAGTTGTTCACACCTCAATTTCTGTTTTCAATTCAAAATTTCAATATCGACTGGCGGGGTTGATCTTGAATACACATTGCGAAACATTAATTTCCTTAACATTGGAAATTTATGGCGAGTTTATTTCCAAATGTTGTCTTTTTCAACTTTCAAGTGGTTTGATTAAGTTTTGGTGTGGCAAACTTCAAGACTTATTCCTCTTCCTATTGAATTTCCTAGAGAGGTTGATTTTTCAGTTTTTCTTGAAGTGTGATTCAATAAAAGATATGAAGGACTCAACCGTTTCAACCGGTAGATTAAATCTCCCAAGTAATTCATGTGATATGTGCTCCTTTTTCCTTGCTGTTGTATATTAGTTCACTTTATTTCTTTAGTTTAGCATTACTTTAGTATAAGATGTTTTCTTATAGTTCGTCATTAGTTTAGTGTAAGATTTAGTTTCTTAGTTAAAATCTTGTTTTCTTCATCATTGTCTTTAGAACAAAATAAAAATTGTAAAAAATGTCTCCCCACTATTGACAACAGTGGGGTTGTAAAAAACCTTAGAGAACTCACATGCCTTCTCGGTGGATCGACCACACACCACTCTGCTAGTGTAGGATAATAAATTTAATATTGAGGGTAATGAAGGCCTCCGGCTAAATCAAAATTTGGCATCGTTTCCAGGGAAGGCACACGTTGAGAGTCTAGTGTTTAAAAAAAACATAAAAAACATAAAGAAAACAAAAAAACTACTTAGAAAATCTATGAACTTGAATCTGATGCTTGTTTTGAACTTCTATTTTTTTTATTTTGAAAATTGGATGTGTGTTTAACCTGTTTTATTTATAAATAATGGAAGTTCATAAGAACTGGAATCAACCGGGGACTCATTGTGTTTGTTTTGGCTGTTATATGCACACTGCCTGGTAGTGTGTCTATAACCATCCACAACAGGATGTTTACATTGAATAAAATGAACACTTTGAATCAAATCCTGAATTCCTATCTAAACTTGAATTAATTGAAACCAAATTGGAAGCTTGGCGGGATGTTTGGAATTACTGGTTTAATCAAATCCATCAAATTCAAGTTAGAGATTCTAAAGAGCAAAATAAAAGAATGAAAATATTAGAAAACATGCTCTTGGAATTAAAAATAAGGGTTAAAGAATAGGAAGAGGTTGAAATGAATGAAAAAGAGAGTGTTTATAAAATAATTGAAAATGGAGTTGAAGAGGAAAGTGGTAGTGAAAATGGGCAACAACAATTTTACTTTGAAAAATATGAATATGATGAACCAAATTTGAAAAAAAACAACTCATTGAATAAAGAAAACAACATTGAAAATTCTATAAAGATATTTAATGAAGATGAGTTGGAAAATTTTGAAATTTATCTAAAACAAATTGAAAACGAAAGCCCAGTTCATTTCATGATTCCTAATTTTGAAAAAACACTGTTTTCAGAGTTTTGAAAAGGAATTCACTTGTGTTGAAGAGAATCTTGAAAACAAGAACATGGATGATAAGAACTCTTCACCCAACATTACTGAAATTTTGAAAAATGAACCTATAATGGAAAGGGGAAGTACATTGGAAGATGACCTTATACTGGATAGCATGGAATCTAAATTTTTTGAACATTATATGAACACTTATCTTCCATGTTGCGAAACTGTAAACCCAAATATTTCTGAAGTGTTGGAGGATAAAGATGAGGGTATGTTGATTGAAGAAAGGATGACTGATGAGAGCTCATTTCCCTATTCTCACTTTGAACAATTTTATGAAACATTGTGTAGTGAGATTAAAAATAGTGTTTTCATACATGGGAATAGATGTTTGAATATGAGAAATCTGGAACATGACCTTATTGAGGCTGAATTGAACATTTATTCTCCTAAACTGAACTTTTTGCAAGACACTACAAACTTTGTTTTAGAAAATGATCCTATTGAACTTGAACATGAAGTAGAGGTTGAACACACACTTAATGATAGTAGCAGAATTGATTTTTTATATGCAGTAGTTGTTGAGTGTGAGTTAACTGATGATGATCTATTGGAAGATATTTACAATATTGTCAAACCTGAATCTTTTAATGATCAAATAATCACTCTTCCCTATTTTCCACTTCCATCATCAATTGAGTCAGGTATTGAATATTTTATTGAGTCTGATAGTAGTTTGGTAGGGGAGACACACTTGATTCCCAATGTTCGTGAAAATTTTCATCACTTTATTTATCCCCATCATAAACTTTTTAATCACAATTGACCCACAACCACCCTTGAGCTTGAATTTGTTAATGTTAAGGTTAAGAGAGATAACTGTAAGGACAATGCAACACCCTTTGAAGCACCTAATTCTTTCTTTCCCCTTCTTAATAATGTAAATTGTATCAAATATAAACATAATCGAGAAGTGGATAAAACTATGCCTTCAACTGTCAAAGTGCGTTTCTTAGTGGTTAATTCAGGCTATGAGAATTCAGTTTTAGTTTTCTTAAGGTTAGGTGCCATAAAACACATTTCTTTATTAAAAACAATTGGTCCAAATTTATGTTGTGGTTCCTACTAAGGAAACCACATCAACCTTGTGACTATGGTTAGTTCTAGGTATGTCCACCTGGAGACTATAAGCCTAGCGCTGCTTGGGAGGCAACCCATGGTTCTTGTTTTTCCCTTTTTGTTGTTTCATTTTGGGAATTAGAATAAACATGTTGCATGCTCTATTTTTGTTCAATTCTTGTTGTTTCTTTGTTCTTTCCCCTGGTTCTTGTTTTCTATGTTAGGATGTTGCTGGTGTGTCACAAGGGAGTGGAATTACCATGCTGAAGGATTAATGACAAACCATTTCAGGGAAGTACTTTAATTTCTTCTTCTCATGTTTACTTTAATATAAATTCACTGACAAGTTACATTTTTTTTGTTATCGGTGAGTCACTGACTCGCTGATGCACATGATCCACCGATGTACTACTGTCAGTGACTCATTGGTGCTATTGTCTGTTACTTAGAAAATGTTACTTTAAAAAATATTCTTTTACTATAAATTTTCTACATGTATTGCTTGAAATTTTTTTCATATACTTTAAAAATTATTCTTGTATTGGAATGAAAGTATGTTGCATGTCACTATGTTTTATTTTTATTTTTTGCATGTTCCTCTCTGCTAAAAATTGAAATTAATTGATATATTAAAATCATTCCACTGTTTGAACTTAAGTGGGGGGATACATGCTGGGTGGCTACTAGTTTTTGTGAATCTTCTTTAGTCTGTAGGTTGTATAACATGTATTTTTCTACTCTTTTGAACATCCAACTGAATCATAGTTTTTGAACTTACTTACACCCTATCCACTATGCACCCACATGTTATATGCTATTTCTTGAGCTATTTTGAAAATCTGTGTCACTGGTCTTAAATGATAAAGCATGTAATTGCTTGTGAACCTGGTGTACATTACTAATTGCAGCAAACATACTTGTGAACTTCACTGAGACCCTTGATACATGTCATAAAGATACTAAATTAAAAATATGTTTTGAAATTTAATATCAAATTGTTCTCCACATTTTGAATTAAACTTTGGGGACAAATTTGGGTTTTAAGTGTGGAGGAGGGGTCAATTATTGGTTGAGCTTAACTGTGCTTTTTTGAAATCCCTTCAATTCCCACTGCAACATAAAATATCTTTTGAAAAAAATGAATAAATGTTTTCAAAATTTCTTTCATAATTTTAGGCTGTATATTGTACTCAAATGAGTCTTGCCTAAGGACAGTGCCTTATTGGTAGTTAAGATTTTCTTTGAAACATAGACTAATGTGGGTGGATGATTGCTGAGTGAATATACTTCGTGATTTAATGATTTTGGTTTAGGAACTACTTTTGAGTGCAATATGGGTTACCTATTTGTGGAATTGAAATCATAAACCTTGGAACATGAAGTTTGAACTCTTTCCTAGGGGACTCATTTTTTTTAATTTATAAAAATTAATCACCATAGTGAGCCAATTTAAATGGTTTTTATATAGTTCTTTTGAAACTAGAGTAATTTGTGAATTTGAGATCCCACGGTGAATCTCTAATGCCCTAGATGTCGGGTGCGTTTCTATTAACTATAAGCCCTCTGTACACTTTGAATATGTGCATTTCACTGTGTTTAGCACATATTACATGACTTGGGTAAAATAAAATAATGTTCTTAGGGTAAAAACGTGTTCATTAAGGTGAGGGGAATGATGAACGCCAAATGAAGAAGGGGAAAATTGGTTTATATGGTAATCATTTAGGTTGTATTTCACAAAAAAATATATTCTTGGAACCTAGGTGAAAAGTCAAAGTACAAAGTTCCTAATGTTAGGTTTTTAATTCCAAAAGTATCCAAACTGTTGTCACTTTTGGACATAGAACTTAAGATTGGATTGAAATGAGTGATTAAGTAGTATTACATATGAGGCAGAACACTTTTATTGATAGATGATTCACTGCTATCTTTATTATCAGTAAGAATTCTTTTAAGGCAAGAGTTGATTTGAAAATTTCTTTTCAAAATCCTATTGACATGTTCTTGTCCTCTATTTCAAATTTTTGTTGATCATGTTACAGTTTGATCAGAGTATATAAACACACTTTTCTATTTTACACTAATAATAAAACATGAGATTGTTTGATGATGAACAATGTTTATGTATGGGGGAATTTGATGTGGCCTTATTTTTACATAGTTTAGCCACATCTATTTAATCAATTTAAAATGATTTAATAGTTTATTTAACACTTTTTATCATATATTAAAACTTTTTTATTTTTTATAGTAATATTTATTAATTAATCATTTTTTATAATTATTTTTTCATTTTTAGTATTTAAAATAATTAATTCAATCAATCTAACTTTTATAATATAATATTTTCTTAATTAGTGGTGTTAATTTTAATCTGGTCGATTGTTAAATAATATAACATGTTTATTAATTACACAATTGTTCATTTCTATTTTAATGTATCTAATTTAGTTTTTAATTTAATATTTTACCCTTTAATTTAGATTCATTAAAATAAATTGATATTGTTAATTATTATGATTAGTCATTATATTAATTAATTAAGTAAAGAATTTGAGATTTAATTTAATGAAATAATGTATTTGTAATTTTAAGTCTTAATTCAGTTAATTAATTAAAGTGTTAATTTAGTTTCTTTTTATTAAGTTTTATTTTTATTAGTTTAATTTTATCTTAGTTTTATGTTTTGAATTTATGAGATTAATTAAATGTTCATCTAAATTAAGTTTTAGTTTTAGTTTTATTAATTTTATTTAAGTTTTTATGTTGCAATTAAATTATGTCTCACCGATTCATTTTACACACTAACGGTGAGACCGACATGCACCTCAACCCATCTATCACTATCAATGGTGTCGGTCTCATGGTGCTGCCTGTATTTGCACTAACGGTGTTGGTGTCACGTTGCTACCGATGTCCCTACATCTTTATATCAACGGTGCCACCGATGGCAACATCTCACCGATCGTATCATTTTCCCTTTCCCTTTTGCTACTGATACCTTCACAATTCAGATTTTTTTTTTACGTTTTAAAAAAAAATTCCAGAAAACGGTTAGAGCAAAAATATTTTAAAAAATTCACCTGAAAGGCAGCATCCCAGATGCCGCCTTTGCATTTCGGGTGCAAGGCGGCATCTGCGATGCCTCCTTTGCCCTAAAAAAAATTTGAAAATTTTTATTTTTTTGTTTTGTTTTGTTTATATATGTATATATATATAAACAAAACAAAAAATTTCAGCAGAATTTCTCTGCTATTAAAGATCCAACACTACACCCATTACAACAGTCTGGATTCTAACAGAAACTCTTACCCATGCCTCCCGTTTATAAGAGGGCTTGCCCTGAAAATCATTCTGTATCTTCAATATGGGATTCAGGTTCTCCATTTTCTGCGCAGTACATTCTGCATTTCCGATGTGGGATTCTGTTTCAAGTACGTGACTTTGAAATACAATAAAATATAAACTATAAGGCTAATATAAATGAAATTTTAAACATTGATTAAACATATAATAAATTGTTGAAAATAAAAAGAATTTCCTCAAAAATGTTGATCAAAAAATAATCTATAACCTTTCAAAACCGCCTACTTGAAACTTAAAAATGTTTCAAGTACGTAAATTTGAAAGACTATAAAATATAAACTATAAAACGAATATAATTGAAACTTTAAACATTGATTAAACATATAATAAATAGTTGAAAACAAAATGAATTTTCAAAAATATGTTGATGAAAAGTAATTTATAAGCTTTCAAAACCGCCTACTTGAAACTTAAAATTTTTCAAGTATGTGAATTGGAAAGACCATAAAACATAAAATAAAAGACCAATATAAATGAAACGTTAAATATTGATTAAACATATAAGAAATAGTTGAAAACAAAAGTAATTTCTAAAAAAATGTTAATGAAAAATAATTTATAAGCTTTCAAAACCGCCTACTTGAAACTTAAAAATGTTTCAAGTACGTGACTTTGAAAGATTATAATTATATTACTAATTAACTAATTAATTATTATATAATTAATACTTATATTAATAATTAACTAAATAATTATTATATAAGTAATAATTAATGAGTAATAATTAATAATTAACAATTTAATGAATAGTTATAATTAATATTTATATTACTAATTAACTAATTAATTATTACTAATTACTTATTAATAATTAATAATTACTAATTACTAATTACAATGAATAATTATAATAAATATTTATTTTACTAATTAAATAATTAATAATTAATAATTACTAATTACTAATTAATTAGTTATAATTATTAATTATATTTCTAATTAACTAAATACTTATTATATATATAATAATTAGATTACTAATTAATTATTATATAATTAATGATAATATTACTAATTAACTAATTAATTATGACATATTTAATTATTAATAATTAATACTTAAAAATTATAAAAATTATATTTAATAATAATATTACTAATTAACTAATTAACTATTATATTATTAATAATTATATTACTAATTAACTAATTAATTATTATATAATAATTTTTAATAAATACTAACTAATAATTATAATGAATAATTATAATTAATAATTATATTACTAATTAACTAATTATAAAAAGGGCCTCGACTCTATCTTTCTCAAAAAATTAACTAATTAACTATTATATAATTAATAATTTTATTACTAATTAACTAATTAGTTATTAAATAATTAATGATTAATAAACACTAATTAACAAATTACAAATTATATAGTTAATAATTATATTACTAATTAACTAATTAATTATTATATAATTAATAATTATATTTCTAAGTAACTAATTAATTATTAAATAATTAATAATTATATTTCTAAGTAACTAATTAATTATTAAATAATTAATAATTATATTACTAATTTACTAATTATATTAGTAATTATCTAATTATTTATTATATATTTTATTATTAATAATTACTAATTAACTAACTAATTATTATGCAATTAATAGTTTTATAGTTAATAAATATATTATTAATTAAAAAATTAATATTTAATTATTAATAATTAATAATTATAATTTGTAATTATAATGAATAATTATAATTGGTAATTATAATTATTAATTATAATTAATAATTATAATGAATAATTTTAATTTATAATTATATTACTAATTAACTAATTAACTATTATATAATTAAAAATTATATAACCAATTAACTAATTAATTATTATATAATAATTTTGAATAATTACTAATTATTAATTATAATGGATTAACATAATTTATAATTATATTACTAATTAACTAATTAACTATTATATACTGAATAATTATATTACTAATTAATCAGTTAATTATTATATACTTAATTATTAATAATTTCTAATTAACTGATTAATTATTATATAATTAATTATTAATAATATTAATTTAATAATTAAATAAATTATTATATGTTTAATCCATGTTTTATCTTTAAATTATATCAGTCATATAGTTTATATTTTAGTCTTTCAAAACTGCATACTTTAATCATTTTATGTTTCAAGTAGGTGGTTTTGAAAGCTTATAAATTATTTTTCATGAACATTTTTAACGAAATTATTTTTATTTTCGACTATTTGTTATATGTTTAATCCGTGTTTTATGTTTCATTTATATCGGTCTTATAGTTTATATTTTATAGGTTTTTAAAGTCACGTGCTTGAAACATTTGTAAGTTTCATGTTGGTCGTTTTGAAAGCTTATAAATTATATTTCATCAATATTTTTTACGAAATTATTTTTATTTTCAAATATTTGTTTTATGTTTAATTCATGTATTAAGTTTCATTTATATTGGTCTTATAATTTATATTTTATAAGCTTTCAAAATCACGTACTTGAAACTTGTTAAGTTTCAAGTAAATGGTTTTGAAAGTTTATAAATTATTTTTTATCATCATTTTTATGATTTTTTTTTGTTTTCAACTATTTTTTATATGTTTAATACATGTTTTAAGTTTCATTTATATTGGCCTTATAATTTATATTTTATAGTCTTCCAAAGTCACGTACTTGAAATAGAATCTCACATCGGAAATGCAGAATGATTTTCAGGGTAAGCTCTCTTATAAAAAGGAGTCCTGGGTGAGAGCTTCTGTCCGAATCCAGACTGCTGTAATGGCAGTACTGCTGTATTTTAAATAGCGGATAAATTCTGCTGAAAATTTTATTTTTGTTTTGTTTTGTTTATATATATATATATAAACAAAACAAAAAAATAAAAATAAAAATAAAAATTTTCTAGAATTTTTTTTTCTGTTCGGCATCGTGGATGTCGTCTTTGTGGCGTATTTTCGAAAAAAAATTTAACCTAGCCTATTTTTTAAAAATATTTTTTTTAAAAAACTTATTTAAAAAAAAAACTCTCACAATTCCCACCTATCGACGCCGGTTGCACATCACTTCCACTCTCACACCGTAAACCTCACATCGACGCTACCTTTGAGTCTCCTCAAATGTATCGCCGACCCGCGTCGGTACTGCAACCCACTGATCCATCCCCTATTGAAGCGAATTTTGCCTACTGGGTTTTTTTTTCTTTTTAATGGGTCAAACGTTTAAATAATTAGTTAACTGGGTCTCTTGAGCGCCAGACCATGTGGCGCTCAAGGGTTTTGGAATTGGAGCGCCACTTCAAGTGGCGCTCCACCAATTTGGTGGAAGAAGGGTGCAGCGCCACTTGAAGTGGCGCTGAAAAAATAAATACAAACCGTGCAATGCCACTTCAAGTGGCGCTGCACCCTTCTTCCCAATCAATTCGGCGCCACTTGAAGTAGCGCTGAAACACCCCCCATCCTATAAATAGGACCCTCGCCCCCACCCCATTCCTCACTTCCTACCTCACCCCACCCCCATTCCTCCCTCCCTATCCCTTCCTCTCTCTCTCTCTCTCTCAAACTTTTTTCTTGCGTTCTTCGGTTGCTGCGAAGCCTTGCCTCTTCGGTTTTTCTGCCTGTGTACCTACGTCGTCACAAATTTGAGGTAAATCTTTCTTTAAATTTATTTAATAGTTTGATTTAATAATTTAGTTGTTTAATTTATAGAATTAGTATATAATATTTGTATTTTATAAATAGTATGGTTTTTTTAAATGTAATTAGATAATGAAATGATTAGTTAGTTAAATAATTAATCATAATTAGTTGATTAATCAATGATAATTAAGTTATTAATTAATCATAATTAGGTAAATAGTTAAATGTAATTAGGTTATTAATTAATGATTATTAGCTAATTAATTAATCATAATTAGCAAATTAATTAATCATAATTATTTAATTAATGAATCATAATTAGTTAATTAATTCATTATAATTAGGTTATTAATTAATGGTAAGTAGGTAACAAATAATCATAATTAGTTAATTAAATAATCATAATTAGTTAATATCATAACTAGTTAATTAATTAATCATAACTAGTTAATTAATTAATCATGATTAGTTAATTAATTAATCATAATTAGTTAAGTAATTAATCGTAATTAGTTAATTAATTAATCATCGTAATTAGTTAATTAATTAATCATAATTAGTTAAGTAATTAATCATAATTAGTAAATTAATTAATCATAATTAATTAATTAATTAATCATAATTAGTTAATTAATTAATCATAATTAGTTAATTAATTAATCATTAGCAGTTAATTAATTAATCATAATTAGGTTATTAATTAATCCTAATTAGGTTATTAATTAATCATAATTAGTTAATTAATTAATCATAATTAGGTTATTAATTAATCATAATTAGGTTATTAATTAATCATAATTATGTTATTAATTAATCATAATTAGGAAATTAATTAATCATAATTAGGTTATTAATTAATCCTAATTAGGTTATTAATTAATCATAATTAGGTTATTAATTAATCCTAATTAGGTAATTAATAAATCATAATTAGGTAATTAATGAAACATAATAGGTTATTAATTAATCATAGTTAGCTAATTAATTAATCATAATTAGGTAATTAATGAAACATAATTAGTTAATTAATTAATCATAATTAGGTAATTAAATAATTGTAATTAGGTTATTAATCAATCATTACTTGCTAATTAATCAATCATCACTTGCTAATTAATTAATCCTAATTAGTTAATTAATTAATCATAATTAGTTAATTAATTAATCATAATTAGTTAATTAAGTAATCATAATTAGCTAATTAATTAATCATAATTAGTTAATTAATTAAGCATAATTAGTTAATTAAGTAATCATAATTAGGTAATTAATTAATCATAATTAGTTAATTACTTAACCATAATTAGGTAATTAGTTAACCATAATTAGGTAATTAGTTAACCATAATTAGGTAATTAGTTAACCATAATTAGGTAATTAGTTAACCATAATTAGGTAATTAGTTAACCATAATTAGGTAATTAGTTAACCATAATTAGGTAATTAGTTAACCATAATTATGTAATTACTTAACCATAATTAGGTAATTAGTTAACCATAATTAGGTAATTAGTTAACCATAATTAGGTAATTAGTTAACCATAATTAGGTAATTAGTTAACCATAATTAGGTTATTAGTTAACCATAATTAGGTAATTAGTTAACCATAATTAGGTAATTAATTTATCATAATTAGGTTATTAGCGAAGTAGTTATATTATTCAGCGAAGTAGTTATATTAATTAGCGAAGTAGTTATATTAATTAGCCAAGTAGTAGTAAATTGCCTATGGAATATACCTTTGCATTACATTCTAGGAATGATAATGAATTTAGTTTTCAATCTACCTTGACCTCAGTTTGTAATTGAAGTTATGAACTTGAATTTAGTAGTTCAATATATTTTTTGCATATTAAGTGTTAGAGTTATCATGAAATGATTGCTCTCTTGAGTAAAGTATCCCCGGGTAGAGGGGCTTTGGGTCGGACCACCTACTTTCCTGGAGGCTTGCCTTGTCTAGGAAAGTGAATGGGGTTGGCTATCTGTCGCTCCAGGCTTACTCATGTGGAGACTTTCAATTTCATATAACTCTATGCTTTTACATGACGTGTTCGTGTACCTCATGCATATAATGCATGTGGATATGTATAAATTATATTTGACTTCTATTTTTGGGTAAGTAACACAAACTTGTGGGTTGTGTAAATAGTTACACATCAATATGGTTTGAACATATTGATTTGGTGGAGGGATTAGGATTCCAACCTAAATTACTAGAAGCATGCATACATAAATTGATTCTTTAATCAGATTTAATTAATAACAGTGGTTTCTTTTAGATAAAAAAGATGGTCGCTGCTTATATTTATTGCAACGGTCAAATAATTGAGACAGAACAAGGATGTAGTTATAGTATACATCCAGAAGCTGTTGTGATGCTTAGAGGATGTACTACTTTGGAAGCTGTGCAAAGGAAAATTCATCGGAGGTTAAAACTGGCGAGGAATCAAGTGATAGAGTCCATCACATTCAGACATCTTCAATTTATAGATAGGTTTTGGCATGTTCCCTATCCGGTAAATGATGATGATGATTGGGAATATATACTTTCATTGGTTAAGTATATACCTAAGAATCAAATGATGGAGTTGTATGTCACTATAGCTGCAATGGAGGTTCCATCGACATTGGAAGTTGACCCATCTCAAATTCATGAGACTATGTCATATGCTCCTTCACATCAAGACGTTCCATCAGCATCAGTAGTTATTCCATCATTTCCATCAGCCACAGTTTCAATGGATAGTCCTCCACATACTTTAGATGCATTGGTTGATGAATTTGAGGATGATGACAATTTTGAACAAGATGAAGAGGAAGTTGAAGAAGAAGAAGAGCATGCGGAAGATCAGTCTGTACCATCTCATGTGACGTTCAACCGACCATTGAACCATCCTCCACTATTGGCTTCATGGTCGACTGAAGGCATGAATCACTTGCCAGAATTTGATTATTCAATTATCACTCCCAGTTCAGAATTTCCAGGAATCATTGGTGGCATAAATCGAGTGTCAGATAACGGTGTTCTGTATATTGGCAGAGAGTTTGAGAGAAAATAAGCAATGAAAAATGTGATAAAACAATATCACATTGAAAGACATTACTCATATGTTGTAGAAGAGTCAAAGAGATCTTATTATTTGATCTGTTGTGACAAATATGAATCGAACTGTCAAATGCGTCTGCGAGCTATTATTGATAACACTTTTCACAGCTGGCGCATCACTAGATTTACTCCACACACATGTGTGAACCCAAGCTTGGCACAGGAACACTCTTCATTAGATGTTGAGTTTGTTTCAACTATTATTGTTGAAATGATTAGAGCATGTCAAGACGTCCCCGTGGTTCTGGTCATTGAGCGAATCAAACAGCTTTTTGGGTATCGAATCTCTTACTGGAAGGCATGGGCAGCACGACAGAAGGCTATTGTGAAAGTGTATGGTGATTGGGACGACTCTTATCGAGTTCTACCACAATTGTTGGAGCTTTTACGCCACAATAATCAAATAGTCTATCGGTTACATACAGTTGAATATGTTAACCAACAGAACCAACATGACCGCTCAATGGTTGTGTTTGATAGATTATTTTGGACATTTTTACCATGTGTGGAGGCTTTTAGACATTGCAAGCAGTTCATACAAATTGATGGCACATTTCTGTATGGAAAGTATACTGGAAATTTATTGATTGCCACCACACAAGATGGAAATCGAGGCCCTCTGCCTATAGCATTTGCAATTGTGGAGAAAGAGAACTTCTCATCATGGAGCTGGTTTCTGGCATGTCTCCGAGAGTTTGTTACAGATGCAGAAGGGATTTGTCTTATTTCTGATCGCCACCGTGCAATCAAGGAGGCAATACAGTCTGAGGGTCTTTCGTGGAGACCACCATATGCCCATCATCGATACTGTATTCGACACATTGCCAGCAATTTGCGAAATAAGTTCAAGAATGAGTCGATGAAAAAGGCAATCTTAAAAATTGGTATGAACATCCTTTTCTGTTTAAAATGTTTTTGTCGTAGTTATTTTCATAACTGTTCAGATGACTGCTTGTATGATAGCATATGAGCCTCAACAACAAAGGATGGAGGAGCGTCTTCAAGATATCCACAGAGTGAATCCAGAAGTGTATGATTACATGATGCAAATTCCAAAGCAGAAATGGTCATTGGCATATGATGATGGGAGGAGATATGGTCATATGAAGACCAACATCGTAGAATGTATAAATGGAGTTTTCAAGGGTGTTCGAAAACTACCTATCACAGGTAAATACGAATATTTCAATATATGTTACTCAGAAGAGTTACTATTATAATATAATATTTGTATAATGTCGTAAATCTAAATTTCAGGGTTGGTACAAGAGACCTTCTATCGTAGTGTAAAGTACTTTCTAGAACGAGGAAAGCAAGCTGAAGAGGGCTTGAACAGAGGGATGCGCTATGGACACCATTTCCAACGCGAGCTAGATATAGTTCTTCAGGAGGCCGCAACTTACCGTGTAACTGCATTTAATCGTCCAGAGCAATGATTTGAGGTCGCTGAGCCCGGTGATGCTATGGCATGTAGCAATGGTCGTGTGCGAGTTGTTTTATTGGAGAAGCGTTACTGTGATTGTGGCAACTTTCAGGCACTGAGATATCCCTGCGGCCATGTGATTGCTGCATGTGCTTACGTACACGTATCTTGGGAGCAGTTCGTTGATCCAGCTTATCGACTCGAGAGCATCAACTCCTGCTACAATACTCCGTGGATGCCAATCGGGGAATATCAGAATTTTCAGCTGCCTGATGGTGCACCCACGCTTCTACCGAACAGCAATAGACTTCGACCTAAAGGGAGGCCAAAGTCGACTCGTATTCGGAATGAGATGGATTGGACTAGTGAACATCCAGCTGGACGGCGGTGCAGCATATGCCGCCAGGAAGGTCATACGAAGACACGTTGCCCTAGACACATAGGGAAATCATCTAATGGTTAAAATGAATCATGTACTCTATCATTTGAACTATTAAATGAAAATTTCATCAGTTTTGTATAATGAAAGATGAACTTACAGTGACTACAAAACAAAAACGAGGAAACTTTGAAAGCCTATAAAATATAAGTAATTGAAAATAAAAACCATTTCTTAAAAATTGCTGATGAAATACAATTATAAGCTTTCAAAAACACTTCTTTCAACTCAAAAATATTTCAGATATGAGACTTTGAAAGCCTATAAAATATAAACTTAATGACTCATATAAATGAAACTTAGATCATAGATTAAACATATAAGAAGTAGTAGAAAAGTAATTAGTTAATTCTAGTGAGGGGGAAAACTGTTAGACCCTGGAATTGAAGGATAATGGGGATGACAAGGAAACATCAACCCCCACGCCCACCCCTTCCACCCATTCAACCAACTTCGGTGACTCCTATAGAAGTAGTTTTTCAAAAAAATGAAATGTCACACCACCACAGCTTCCTACATCCATATTAACCCCCCAATTCAGTTTCATTAAATGTGGACAGTCCCCATTTTTACCAAAGTCAGTGATGCACTATTAAACCATCACTTTTCAACCCCCGCCTCAATAATACAAAATTCTTTGAGGGATGAGAAATGATTCGGTGCATTTTAGAACATTGAAATGTGTCGAATCATTTCTCATCCCTCAAAGAATTTTGTATTATTGAGGCGGGGGTTTAAAGTGGTGGTTTAATAGTGCATCATTAACTTTGGTAAAAATGGGGACTGTCCACATTTAATGAAACTGAATTGGGGGGTTAATATGGATGTAGGAAGCTGTGGTGGTGTGACATT
This sequence comes from Viscum album, assembly GCA_963277665.1. Taxonomy (NCBI): domain Eukaryota; kingdom Viridiplantae; phylum Streptophyta; class Magnoliopsida; order Santalales; family Viscaceae; genus Viscum; species Viscum album. Next base: position 385,262,180 of record OY728167.1, on the reverse strand, counting down.
TCATTTTTTTGAAAAACTACTTCTATAGGAGTTACCGAAGCTGGTTGAATGGGTGGAAGGGGTGGGCGTGGGGGTTGATGTTTCCTTGTCATCCCCATTATCCTTCAATTCCAGGGTCTAACAGTTTTCCCCCTCACCATAATTAACTAATTACTTTTCTACTACTTCTTATATGTTTAATCTATGATCTAAGTTTCATTTATATGAGTCATTAAGTTTATATTTTATAGGCTTTTAAAGTCTCATATCTGAAATATTTTTGAGTTGAAAGAAGTGTTTTTGAAAGCTTGTAATTGTATTTCATCAGCAATTTTTAATAAATGGTTTTTATTTTCAATTACTTATTATATGTTTAATCCATGTTTTAAGTTTCATTTCAATAGATCTTATGGTTTATATTTTATAGGCTTTCAAAGTCACTTACTTGAAACATTTTTGAGTTTCAGAAAGGTGGTTTTGAAACCTTTTAAATTATTAATCAGATGAAAACACCAATGATTCCACATAGGCCAGTCAAAATGGATTGGAATCTTACTATTGGGTACTTACACTATTTGTATCATTCTTACGTTAAGGGGTATTTCAGTGAACATGAGATTAGTAGTTTTTCTTGCAAAATGATGATTTTATATATTCATGGTAATGTGCATATTCAAAGGAATGAGGTTTTACTTCCCCATAAAGTAAACAAATTGGTTGAAGTGTTTGACATTAATCCATGGAAGACATAAGGCTATGTGAAACTTAAGGTGGATTATCTCCAGCCTGAAAATTTTGAAGAAACATGCACATCTAGTGGGGAACTGACACATTTCATCTAAAGGTTTGTCATAACATTACACATTTCTAGAATCTCTCTTCCTGATGGTATAATACCTCCCCTCTCATCTCACCTTACCAAGAAAAATTATCTAGAGCTTTTGAGGATGATTTATACTCAGGGGCATGACAAAATTGCAAAGATGTTTCTATTGTTACTAGACACATAGGGCAATAATCTAATGGTTAAAATGAATCACGTACTCTATCAGTTACTGTAAAACTTTGTACATGTAATTATTTTTATCATTTCACCATTTTTAATCATATTTGTTGTACTTGTAAATAGGGTAATTTTTGGAAAATGTACCACGATTTCACGTGACATTTTTTGTCGAACGATCAACATTACATGAGTAGCTTTGAACAAACAACACCAACTAAAAAAAAGGAATGTACCTGTATAAGAAACCAAAACCATTTGAACTATTAAATGAAAATGTCATCAGTTTTTTATAATGAAAGATGAACTTACAGTGACTACAAAACAAAAACGAGGAAACTCTGAACGTCTTCACCCCAACACCCCAACACGGGAGACAACAACTAACCCAATGTGTTTATGATTCTTTCAAAATTATATGATAAATTACATATCTTACATGATAAAAGTCATAACTTACATGAAATTAATGTTTTATTGTTTGCACATTTAGATGGAGCAGCCACTTTTATCTTTCCAGGAGACGCACGTGTCGCGCGATGTGTTGGCGCGACGACCTGTTAGACATCTTCATGTTCGGAGAGCGCACCGTTTCCATCATGAGGCACCGCCGGCAGCTATTTGTCCATACCTTAGACGTGCATGCTTTTATGGAGTCGCTATGTGTGACTTCAAGACCATCGACCATCATTTGATAGCTGCATTGGTTGAGAGATGGCGGCCAGAGACACACACATTTCATCTCCCAGAGGGGGAGATGACTATTACATTAGAGGACGTCGCCTACATGCTGGGGTTACCTATCCATGGAGATGCAGTTACGGGGGCCAGTACCGGTGATTGGGTTGCAGTCATACAGAGGCTGTTAGGCATTGACGTCATCGGCGCACGGGGTGTCCTCCAGGGTTCGCGCTTGCGAATGAGGTGGCTCGATCAGCATTTCGACGTCATTCCAGATGATGCAGACGAGGAGACGCTTCTTCAGCACACACGTGCATACATTTTGCGGCTGCTCGGAGGCATGTTGTGCGTCGACTACTCCACCGCTTTGGTACACATGATGTACCTCCCATTACTTGAGGATCTGGATCAGACTGCTACATACAGTTGGGGATCTGCTGTATTAGCACATCTGTACAGATCTCTCTGCACCAGTTGTCAGGCCGATTCACATCAGATTGCAGGTTGCATGGTGTTAGTACAGATGTGGGCCTGGGAGCGTTTTCCATGCATCGCTCCTCGAGTTGTCGCACCGCTTGCACCGGAGCTACTTCAGGACTGTCCTCGGGGACGATGGTATGTCTACGTCATTACTTTCGGTTATTTAGTACTTTTGTTATTGTTTTTTATAAACTTACTTTAGGTTACTCTTTTTTCACCAGGTGGAGTCAGTCTCAGAAGTTTGCACATACTCCGAGACATAGTGTGCACAGCTTCAGACAGATATTCGATGCTATAGTGCCGACTGATGTAAGTTAAACAGTACTTTTTTGTAGGAAAATTTGTTTTGTTATCACTATTTTAAGTTATTTCAATATAATCTCAGTAAAATTATCATGCTACTATATGACTTATTTTTTGAGTTTACATTTCAGGTTTCATGGACTCCTTATACAGGTTATGTCTACGCATCACTTCCACTATACTGCACATCTTTGGCTGGAGATCGTGCTGCAGTAGTACCACTCATTCACTTCCACATCGTTGAGTGGCACCAGCCAGACCGGGTCATGCGCCAGTTCGGTTTTATACAGCATATCCCCTTGGCACCACGACAGTCTACCAAGTTACATTCGATTGTGCTTATAGGTAGACAGACGACAGACTGGCGGCGACATCATGCATCTTATATCCAGCTTTGGGACAGGCGTGCCCGATTCAGTATCTTTCCACAGGGATATATCACATCACACTCTCATTTATCTGATCAGGGGGATTATGCACACTGGTATCGACGACATACCATCATGTACCTTACACGTCAGGGGATTGGCATTCAGCGATTGGTATGTTTACTAAGATTTATTAATTTTGTTTAACTCATTTTTGATATTAATTTGGTTGTCATTTCATTTGCAGGCAGACGCCATTGGTCAGCTTGCACATTCCACACAGCCTCAGGAGCATGCATATATTCTGCGGGAGGTAGTTCATCGGGATGTGGTGGCTCTATTGGATCATCTCCGGTTGATACGTGACAGTTTTTTTGATGAGGAGCCACAGATATATCCTGATCCATATCTTCAGGCAGAAGCACCTGAGGATGACGATGTCCCTGCTATGCCTGCTGAGGAGGATGCACCGCCACTGCCGCCGCCAGCTGGACGACAGAGACGAGCACATCTGGGGGGGGCAGAGGCGACCACATCGACATCCGAGAGTGGCTCCTGCAGATGTCGTCTCACCACAGAGAGACGATCTCGCCCAGCCGACTGATGATTTTGCACAGCAGGGAGACATTTATATACCGCATATGGCGTCTCCGCAGACTACTATGGACTTCGATCTGGGTGCAGTCACACAGCTTATGGCGGCCCCCTCTCCTCCCGACGAGGCCTTCTTCAGTACCCCATTTCTACCATTTATAGGAGCTTCAGAGCCATATGTCACCCCATATGGTTTTGGGGCATCCTCACATGATTTTGGGGCGTCCTCACATGATTTTGGTCAGTCCTCTACACAGCATCATGAGGAGGCACCAGAAGCACCGGAAGAGGAGGAACCTGCAGAGAGGACACCGGAGCGACATGGACGTCGGACGCAGAGAGGACGTGACATTCAGACACCGCGTTGTGGTACCGGGGGGCATCGTCATTGATGTTTTGGATGTAATGTTGTATATATGGCACGCGCATCGCAACGCGTGAAAATTTGCAATATTTATTTACCTACTAACTACTGTAGAAGTGGCGAGCAGGGTCGAACCACAGAGAGAATGTGAGTAGACACTAGAAATGTCCTTTTGGAGGAATGTTCAGGCGGATGGGCTTTAATTGTGTGATTAACAACTAAGTTCTAAAAACTAAATGACTATTTTAAAAATGACTAATTAAATTAACTAAAACTATCTAAGTGAACTTAGCTATGAAAGAAACTGGAAGAGATGGAAGTTTCAGAGTCGTGATGTCCATTCAAGTGCATGCAATGTCAATTATTTAATTCCCATATTTGAATATTTATTTATTCAATTATCACCGATTCCAAATTTAATCAAAATGTCATCTGGTATCGTTCTCTGATGTTAGAAAACATTCTAATTTTCACACAAATTATTTATCATTTCGTTCTCTGTCCTGACAAATAATTTGCGCGTCCTTATAGTGCTGAATCACTTGGTGAAATACAATGACCCGTTTCTCACAAAGTCTAAGTATCTACCTACGTTGGGTTCGCTCACATGAGATTACTTATTAAGTATCACTCATGTCAGTTTGAAGGAGAGCGCACAAAAAATATTAATTTTCCAATTAATATATTTATTTATTCAAAATTCGATTGCGCGCTTGATCAAATTCCGGATAAATAAATTCTCGGATGAACTCCCGTTCGTGATTACTTATTAGGTATCACACGAACGGGCACCAAAGCATGTGTGCAGGGCCCAAATGATAATTAATTTAAACGTAGATACAATTAATTAAATAAACATCCTAATGAAATTAATTCAAAAGGAAATCAAACGTAAGAATAAATTAAAGACATGCATTCACCATCACATTTATCACAACTCCAACACTAATGAATTAGCTCGCCATCACGACGACACGACACATAAAATAATAAATAAAAGATATCACCGTGCTCGTGTCGTTGTTTTGGTCACCGCGAGACGCCGTCAACGATCGCAAAACAACAACCATCGCTCCGCTCCGTGCAGTCGCTGACGCCGCACCCGAATCAAACCACCACGTCGCTGAAAAATATGTTTTGATCTGCGCTCGCTCTCGCCGTGCGACGTGAATCTTCGGAAGTCAAGCGAACGTTCCAATCCTCCGCTGCATCGATGATGTGTCCGAACCTCCGCTGCGCTCTTGGTGATGGTTCGCCGCTGTGGGTGGCGTACCTGCTGCACTTCAAGTGGCTGAGAGGGGCGGTAGGGGAAATAAGGGGCGCGGCCGCGGGTTGGAGATGAGGGCGGCGGGAGAAGTGAGGCAGGGGAGTGCGGAAGGCGGGGTCGTCGCGGCAGGGGATAGGGGCCGCGGGTTAGAGGGGCGGTGGGATGAAGATGGGAGCAGGGGGCGGCGTGGGATGAGTGAGGCGGGTAGGGTAAGGGGAGGCGCTGGAGATGATGGGGATAATTGGGGAGAGGGTCGTCGGTTTGTGGTGCTGGGAATTGGGGAGAGGCGCTGGAGAGATTGGAGAGAGGGGGTTCAAAAAAAATGGGGTGGTGTGGAGGATAAAGGGGATGAGGGGGAGATTGGAGAGAGGGAATGGAGGAGAGGAAAAAAAAAGTGGGGTGGCGTGGATGAGTGGAGCGGGTCAAGGGGAGGGGGTTGGCATGGGTAGTTAGGGGGGATAAAAATAAAACAAAAGAAAAATGTTAATTTCGAATTAAAAAAAACTAATTAAATATAATATTACTATTAAATATAATAATAAACTAATACCAAATACTATTTTATTAATGCAAAAAAAACAATGAAATAAAATAAAATATAAATAGAGAATTAAAATATATATATACTAATAAAATTAATAATATAAACTAAACTAAAATTAGAGAAACTAATAATAATAATAATAATATAGTGTTAAATATAAAATTAATATAACTAATACTAAATTATTAATATAAGTATATAAATTAACTAAAAATTATCAAAATGTTTAAACTAATAAAAAACTACAAAAATAAACTAAAAATATAAAAAATCGTTAAACTAATTAATTAACACTATGTTAGAATATTATAAAAATACATGTAAAATACATGTACATCAAATCCCCCACACTTAAACTTTTGCACTCCTGGGCAAAACAATCAGAAAGAAAAAACAAGTGGATCCATAGACAAATCAAAACATCAAAATTACATGTTCAAAATTTTCCAATCTCTTTCCTCATAATATATCATGCTTCATTTAAAACTTTAGTTTCAAAAACAATTTTTCTTTCACTTGCATTTTTTTCAAAACAAGTATGTGCACTCATCAATCATGTGACCTACCTTGCCATTACACTCATCGCTCGAAAAGATTTGATCAAAGTTTTTCTCAGTTCTCATGCACATGCATGCTTACCATAGGCTTTCCATGAATTTCACATCTCCACTAGTGGAAATCAAAAGAATGTACCAATCTCAAGGACTTTACATGAGGTTCAAATGTTTCTGAAGCTGTGGGACGGTGGGTTAAAAAAATATTGACATCTTTTTGGTAAAAAGGAGGGTTGAATCTTGAAATAAATGCATGATAAGTCAATCTAAATGTCTCCCTCAAACTCTCGCTCCCCCACACTTAAAACACTGCTTGTCCCCAAGCATTTGATAATCCAATGTTTCGCTCTTTTTTTTACACAACTCACTCAAATAAGATGGGTAGGAAAAACAAGTGAGTATCAGTTCCAAAACCCCATGAAATAAATGTCAGACAACAATCCCAAAGAAAGGTACACAAGTAGCATATACGATGTAACATCTCAATGAAGGTAGGTCATATAGAAAACTTTCTAGTTCCTAGAGTAATGGATCACCACTTTAATAGGTATCCCCAAAGTCGAGGGTTACCGCGTAATGACCACCAATGTACTCATTGTTGGAACTGAAAAGGATTCTATATTCCTATATCAAAATAATATGAAATGAATGTGGCTACTATGAAAAAGAACTCATATGATCAGGATGGGATAATTTCAATCCATGTACATCAAATGACTCACTTCCCCTCGAAGAACCCTCTCCATGAGTAAGTCTCTCCCCCACATACTTAGATTGAAATCATCATGCAAAAATTCAAGAAATTGGTAGGGAAGGGTATCGGCTTGGGCTCATCCTAAAAGGCTCCTGCATGGCTTCTAAGGGCTATACGATGGAGAAAATGTTTGGGTGGCTCAGTGGGTCAATAGGGCTAAAATATTAAACAGATGCCTCGATCATTTTAGTACAACTTTCAAAAATTCCTATCTCTTTGATGGAAAAACATGACAAGTTCTAGAAGACAAAACATGGTTGAGATTCCCTCAAGAAATAAGAGAAATAAGAGATGATTGTAAAATAGCTCAGAGTCCTCACGGGTATGGAAATATAATTTTGGACAGCACAGATGATCATGAGTGCGAATAAGTGTAAAAAATATACAAGTTTTTGAAAAACATTTTCGAAGCATGAAATAATATCAGCAATCATCTAAGTCATGAGAGAAAGGATCAGAGAATTCCAAAACAAGAATCAGGTGCTCAAATTGCCTAGGGACATAAGTGGTATGTTCCCAACTGTGTTGCGACAAGAATATAATAGCTTTTATGTGGGTTCATCAATGACAGGAATGTTAGTTTTTTTTTCAAAATTTTCTCTTTTTTTTTTTGTTTTTTTTACATGGTGTTTTTGGAAGCATAAAATATGGAAAAAAATAGAACACTTCCTTGTGTAACTGCATATTGACGTGGAGAGGTTGTTTGTATCTGATGAAGCTCCAGAAATGGTATACCTGTAAAACCTACACATTGACAGCACATACTCGCATCATATCAAAGAAGTCACACCATAATAAAAAAAATGTGGATGATAAAAATATTTATGAAGAATTTAAATCCACTACTGTGCTGGGAGAAAACAGATTGTTGTAAATGCATGCCATTTTATTTAAAATAAAACTAAATGAAATGAAATGAAATGCAGTGAAAAGAAAACAAACAAATGATGGGTTGCCTCCCATTGAGCGCTAAGTTTACTTCGTCTTCAGCCAGACGTTATTGAAACTCCAGCAGGATCAAACGGAAATGTAAACCATGCATCTGCTTCTTTTTCAGTAGGAGCGCGGAATCCATTCGTTGAAGAAGAGTTTATCCTGCAAGCTGCACAAAATCTCAACGGAATCTTGTTAGAATAATGGATGTGTGGAATGAAATGAAAATATGCCAACTCACAAGGGAATGAATATACCTCACCTGAAGAAAGACTCATAGAATTGTTGAATTTTGGGAAAAGGTTGTCAATGGAAAGATCAAGAAGATTACCTCCTTGAACATACACAGGTGAAAAAGTGCCATTACTAGAATCCTTCGGTGGTTCGCTTATATCCATCACATTCTTGAATGTAGTATCTGGGTTGATGATGTATCCCAATTCGTTTTCACACCCAACCACTAGCACGGGGAAATATACTGGTTTCCAACTCAATTCATGCTCGATGGTTTCATTGATTGTGCCAAGGTCAAAAATATTGTTAGAATATATGGGTATTTCAAGTGAAGTGTTTTTAACCTCGACGCATAGAGCAAGTGGCTCAGGATCAATTGGAGCAGATGACTCCATTATGTCAATAATGACATCTTTTTCAAAATTTTCTTCTATACCACCCTCATCATATTTCTCTGTCGGTACATGTTTCACCACAAACTCAGGATCCTCCAAGCAATCCCATTCTTCCATTGTTTCTAGAAAATTATGAGTGTTCTCTTCCACCAATGCTGATTGATTCTTCGATTCCAGAAATGTTTCAGATGTCTCTATTTTAGAAAAAGTTTCAGACTCACATGGATTTTTAGAAAGAGGTGATTTGATGTCATTTGAAGTGATGTCCTCTTGAGTGTGGCAATCCACTGTCGCTTGGTTCAATTCTGAATCTATCATGGTAAAGAATGATCCTAGTTCAATGTCCTCTTCATCCTCAAAAGGTGCAGTTTGATATACATTGAATGTGTCCTTTTTCACTTTGGGATGACTAGGTTGTGAATTCACAGAAGGACATGAAATCACATTTTCTGAGGGACCATTATGTTCAACAGGGCGGAAGACCAAGCTCTCATATTCTTGAAATGTGATTAGATTGGAAGAATAATTTTGTGATGGAGGGGAGTCATCAATTGTATGATAAGAAGGCAGATCAATCCCATTATCAGACTCGGGACATAGATGTTGTTCAAATGGAACCTCTATTGCACTCTCCTCAAAAGAATTGTTTTGAATTAGATCATCAAGGGGTAATGAAGCAGGTAGTTCGGAAATATGATTCATTTGATTTACTAAATTATTCAATTGATTTTCTAGATCTTTTGTTGAGGAAAGCAACTTTGCATTGCATTCATCTTGAAGTTCAAACCTCTGATTGGTCTCAGTGATAGCACAATGCAGCATGTGTTCAATTATTGAATCATTTGTTTGACATGAATTGTCAAGTTCTAAATTTTCAGGAATGCATTGACTTTGAAAATGATTAACAGATGTATAAGGACTTGTTTCATAGCATGATGAAATGTTCTCATATGGATCATAGCATGGACTTGAATAAAGATCATTGAAATAAACGGGATTACCTGGATAGCTCATATGCGGTGAAGCATTATATGTCATACCTTGAGTCGGGGCTGCATAGGGCGGATACTGGTTGTAATTGTGTGGTGCGGCCCACGTCATTTTGACCTTCTGGGTGTCGTGAAAATCCCTGCAATGAAAAATTCCCAGAGTAGTAAGCTTTTTTTTTGTTGGTTTTTTTTTAATTTTTTTTTTAATTTTTAATTTTTTTTAATTTTTGACCTAAATTACTCTTTTAAAGGAACTCCTAATGCTACTATTCTCCCCGGCAACGGCACCAGAAATTTGGCACGCGCGTCGCAACGCGTGAAAATTTGCAATATTTATTTACCTACTAACTACTGTAGAAGTGGCGAGCAGGGTCGAACCACAGAGAGAATGTGAGTAGACACTAGAAATGTCCTTTTGGAGGAATGTTCAGGCGGATGGGCTTTAATTGTGTGATTATCAACTAAGTTCTAAAAACTAAATGACTATTTTAAAAATGACTAATTAAATTAACTAAACCTATCTAAGTGAACTTAGCTATGAAAGAAACTGGCAGAGATGGAAGTGTCAGAGTCGTGATGTCCATTCAAGTGCATGCAATGTCAATTATTTAATTCCCATATTTGAATATTTATTTATTCAATTATCACCGATTCCAAATTTAATCAAAATGTCATCTGGTCTCGTTCTCTGATGTTAGAAAACATTCTAATTTTCACACAAATTATTTATCATTTCGTTCTCTGTCCTGACAAATAATTTGCGCGTCCTTATAGTGCTGAATCACTTGGTGAAATACAATGACCCGTTTCTCACAAAGTCTAAGTATCTACCTACGTTGGGTTCGCTCACATGAGATTACTTATTAAGTATCACTCATGTCAGTTTGAAGGAGAGCGCACACAAAATATTAATTTTCCAATTAATATATTTATTTATTCAAAATTCGATTGCGCGCTTGATCAAATTCCGGATAAATAAATTCTCGGATGAACTCCCGTTCGTGATTACTTATTAGGTATCACACGAACGGGCACCAAAGCATGTGTGCAGGGCCCAAATGATAATTAATTTAAACGCAGATACAATTAATTAAATAAACATCCTAATGAAATTAATTCAAAAGGCAATCAAACGTAAGAATAAATTAAAGACATGCATTCACCATCACATTTATCACAACTCCAACACTAATGAATTAGCTCACCATCACGACAACACGACACATAAAATAATAAATAAAAGATATCACCGTGCTCGTGTCGTTGTTTTGGTCACCGCGAGACGCCGTCAACGATCGCAAAACAATAACCATCGCTCCGCTCCGTGCAGTCGCTGACGCCGCACCCGAATCAAACCACCACGTCGCTGAAAAATATGTTTTGATCTGCGCTCGCTCTCTCCATGCGACGTGAATCTTCGGAAGTCAAGCGAACGTTCCAATCCTCCGCTGCATCGATGATGTGTCCGAACCTCCGCTGCGCTCTTGGTGATGGTTCGCCGCTGTGGGTGGCGTACCTGCTGCACTTCAAGTGGCAGAGAGGGGCGGCAGGGGAAATAAGGGGCGCGGCCGCGGGTTGGAGATGAGGGCGGCGGGAGAAGTGAGGCAGGGGAGTGCGGACGGCGGGGTCGTCGCGGCAGGGGATAGGGGTCGCGGGTTAGAGGGGCGGTGGGATGAAGATGGGAGCAGGGGGCGGCGTGGGATGAGTGAGGCGGGTAGGGTAAGGGGAGGCGCTGGAGATGATGGGGATAATTGGGGAGAGGGTCGTCGGTTTGTGGTGCTGGGAATTGGGGAGAGGCGCTGGAGAGATTGGAGAGAGGGGGTTCAAAAAAAATTGGGTGGCGTGGAGGATAAAGGGGATGAGGGGGAGATTGGAGAGAGGGAATGGAGGAGAGGAAAAAAAAAGTGGGGTGGCGTGGATGAGTGGAGCGGGTCAAGGGGAGGGGGTTGGCATGGGTAGTTAGGGGGGATAAAAATAAAACAAAAGAAAAATGTTAATTTCGAATTAAAAAAAACTAATTAAATATAATATTACTATTAAATATAATAATAAACTAATACCAAATACTATTTTATTAATGCAAAAAAAAAACAATGAAATAAAATAAAATATAAATAGAGAATTAAAATATATATATACTAATAAAATTAATAATATAAACTAAACTAAAATTAGAGAAACTAATAATAATAATAATAATATAGTGTTAAATATAAAATTACTATAACTAATACTAAATTATTAATATAAGTATATAAATTAACTAAAAATTATCAAAATGTTTAAACTAATACAAAACTACAAAAATAAACTAAAAATATAAAAAATCGTTAAACTAATTAATTAACACTATGTTAGAATATTATAAAAATACATGTAAAATCCATGTACATCAATATATTAAAAAACTTATTCACTATGATAAGTAACTGTTGTTTAAGTCAAATAACAAGAAAATCAAAAATCTATTAAATACAAACATATTTCAATTAACTATTAAATTATAAAGTACATGTACAATATAAACAAAATTTGTCACAGCGAGTTAACCATTAAAAATAAAAATAAAAATTTTCTAGATTTTTTTTTTCTGTTCGGCATCGTGGATGCCGTATTTGTGGCGTATTTTCGAAAAAAAAATTTAACCTAGCCTGTTTTTTAAAAATATTTTTTTAAAAAAACTTATTTAAAAAAAAAACTCTCACAATTCCCACCTATCCACCCTCACACCGTAAACCTCACATCGACGCTACCTTCGAGTCTCCTCAAATGTATCGCCGACCCGCGTCGGTACTGCAACCCACTGATCCATCCCCTATTGAAGCTCAATTTTCCCCTTCTACCGACGTAACAACCATTCCCATCAGCTAATGATTCCTACCATTTCTCTACTTTCAGCAAAAAACCGACGCAAACCATTCACGTTATGATGCCCTACCTCTACCCATCTCACCGACATCACAATCGTCGCTTCTTCATCCTACCGAAACTATCTGAACCAGAACCAGATTCAAAGTGAAAAATCAAATTCTAACTCAAATCTGAACTCCCAAATCAAACCAAATGCCGATCAGAAAAATAGATTATCAATATTGTTCTATTGCACATCTGGAATTTCAAATCCACTGGAGGCGTCGTCACTTTGACCTATTGTCAAACCATTTTAAGCTGTCGTCGCAAGTGATTTCCACCAATGACCAAGTGATGTCGCCGTAGATCTGCTGATCTAGAGATGTGCCGCACCCAGCAGAGGAGATGACCAGCAGAGGAGTACCGTTGCCTAGAGCTGGGTGAAATTGCGAGGGTGAAGCGTCGTTGCCACAGAGAGCTGGGGCGGTGCCGGAGGAGTGGATGGAATTTGCGCCATGCACTGAGGAAGATCCAGGAGAGGCTGCCGCCGCTGTGACACATCCGAGGAAGACCAGCCATCTGTGCACCGCCGAGGACCTGCACCGTCGGCCTCTTAGGGAGGAAGTCGAACCCCACCTTCCAGCACTGAAAATTGGGGTGGGGGAGAGATGAATTAAAATGAAAAATATACAGTAATAAATAATAATTATAAATAAATAATAAATAAAATTAATAATAATTATAATAAAAAAATAATTATATTTAATAATTAATGACAATTTACCAAAGATATTAGAATAATTAATTAAATTAAATTAATCAAAATAAATATAATAAATATGTCAATTAAAATAAAATTTATTATTAACTAGAATAAACATTAATAATAACATTTAATTAAATTCATAAATTACTTAATTAAATAAAAATAATAATTAAATACAATATATAATTAATAAAACCTTCTAAACTTAGATTTCAATAATGATTAATTATTAATTAAATCAATCAACTAAATAATAATTTAACATTTAATTAATTATTATAACATACCTTTTATAATAAAATAATAATAAATTTAATAAATTAATAAAATTAATAAAATAATAAATAATAATCTAAATCAAAAAAATAAAATATAGTTATAATAACTTATTCTTAACAATATCAATAATGTAACTTAATAAATAACATTATTTTAAAAAACTATATAATTTTATTAAATAATTTATAATAAATTAATAACTATAATTTAAATTTTTCAATTAATTTTTTATTCAATTTTTAAATGTTTTGTTTTGTTCTTTCATATGCAGGTTCAAAGCAAAGTTAAAAACATGTCTACATTCATTCAACTAAATCACCGGAAATTAGTTGCAAGGGAAAAGATAGTGCGATGTGTGGTTTGTGAAAAAGTGCACGTTTGCGATGCATTGGTGAAGAACACTTGAAGTCGGTGAAAAGTAGTTGTGATGTCTAGTGGATGACATCAGAGTTAAAGGAGTGAGATAAGAGCAGGCGAAAGGGGGGATTCTTATTCTCATTCCACGAACACATCTTTAGAGAGCTGACGCTCTGAGGAGATTCAGCCGGAAGACACAAAGAGCAGGAGACGAAGGAGGTCGAGAGAAGAGAAGTGCTAGGGGAGTTCTTCCACCCTCCGTCCTTAGATTTTGTACTTTTTTGTGTGTGTCTGTAGTGTTGAAATCAATATGATCATAAGCTGATACGCTCTCATCTTGGGAATTTGATTCTACTGGATTTTCTTTTTTATTTCTTCACATACTCTTCAATATTCATAATCATAATCAATCGGCGAGATTGATTTATGATTCTCTATTTAATTTTTCACACCCCAATTTCTATTTTAAATACAAAATTTCAATGTCGACCGGCATGTTTGATCTTGAATACACATTGCGAAGCTTTAATGTCATTAACTTTGGTAATTTACAACTAGTTTATTTCCAAATGTTATCTTTTTCAACTATCAAGCAATTGTATTAAGTTTTGGTGTGGTGAACTCCAAGTCATAGTCCTCTTCCTATTGAATTTCTTGTCTAGGGATAATTTTCAGTTTTTCTTGTAGTGTGATTCAATAAAAGTTGTGAAGGAGTCAACCATTTCAACCGGTAGATTAAATATCCCGAGTACTTTACATGATCTGTGCTCCTTTGTCCGTGCTGCTATATATTAGTTTACTGTATTTATTTACTTTAACATTACTTTAGTATAAGATGTTTTCCTATAGTTTATCATTAGTTCAGTGTAATAGTTAGTTTCTTATTTAAAATCTTTTTTTTCTTCATCGTTGTCTTTAGAACAAAATATAAAATAAAATAAAAAGTAAAAAATGTCTCCCCACTACTGACAACAGTGGGGGTTGTAAAAAACCTTAGAGCACTCACCTTCCTTCTCTCTGGATTGACCATGCACTACTGTGCTAGTGTAGGTTAATAAATGTAATTTTGACAGCTATGATGACCTTCGGCTAAATCAGACACATGAATGGACCTACCCTACACATGACCTTGAGTTAGTAGTAGTGGTTTAGGCTTTGAAGTTTTTGTGGAATTATATGTCGGGTGAAATGTTTACTGTGTATACCGATCATAAGATTTTAAAGCATATCATTTCCCAATGACATTTGAATATTTAAAAGTGGAGGTAAGTTGAGTATATGAAGTCATTTGATTTTGATCTAGTGTATAAAATAGGAAGGTAAATAGTTCTACTAATGATTTAAGTATGAAAAATCAGACTCACGTAGTTCAGAAGTCTACTGCTGGGTGGAAAATGATGACTTTACTAGACAAGATGCTTACAGTGGTTCAAGAGGGTTAGGATAAGATGACTCTCATATTAGTTTCAGAATTGTCTAAAATTTTGAAATAGATTAGAGACAAACAACATGAGGATCCATAATTTTTATACTTGATTAAAAGGCTTGATGTGTGGAGTCACATTTAGATTGGAACATAGATAAGAATGAAATCATATATGGATAGGGCTATGTAGTTGTGCTTATAAGTATGTGGGAGGAGATGATGTGTGAATTTCATGCCTCAAAGTGGGAGGTACATCCAGGTTTGAACAAAATGTATCGTGACCTACATCGTAAATATTGGTGGTCGGGTATGAAAATGGGGATATAAGGGTTTGTGACACAATGATACACCAGTCAACAGGTGACAGATGAACATCAATTACTTGGTGGTTTATTACAACCATTTCCCATTCCAGAATTGATTTGGGAAGAAGTTACCGTGGATTTTTAGCAGGTCTCCTGAGGACACCTCAAAAGAATGATGCTATTTGGGTGATTGTAGATCGACTGACAAAAGTAGAACATTTATTTCATATTTTGGAGATGTTCTCTATGGATTATTTGTGATATATGTATGTTCAGAAGATAGTCTATCTACATTGGGTTTCAAGTATTATAGTTTCAGACTGTAACTCACACTTTACTTCGTGCTTTTGTAAGGTTTCGTAGAAGTCACTTGGTAGAGAAGTTTTACTGATGTTGACTTTCCACCCATGGAAATATGGGCATTCAGAGCATACTATATAGGTGATTAAGGATATTCTTTGTGCATGTTTCCTATACTTTGGTGGGTCTTGGGAGAAGAACCTAGATTTTTTGGATTTTCCAATAATAACATTTATCAGGAGACTATAAAGATATCACTATATGGTGCTCTTTATGGAAGGATATGAATACCACCTCTGTGCTGGATGGAGGCAGGTGAGTCAAAGATGTTGGGACCAAGTCTCATGCAGCTGATGTTAGAGCAGGTTTGGTTTATTCATAAATGTATGGTTGTGGATCAAATTAGACAGAATTCATATGCTGATAGACATCGATAACCCCATGAGCTTATAGTGGGTGATCATGTGTTTCGTCAGGTGTTGCCTAGGTTGGGTCACCATAGGATTCAAAGACAGGGCATGTTGGAAATTAGGATTGCTGGACCTTTTGATGTTGTGGATGGAATCAGGCTGGTGGAATACTAATTGGATATTCCATAGAGGTATAGTTATATAAATTATTTTTTAGGTGTCAAAGATTTAGAGGTATCACTCAGACCCTTCTCACGTGATTGATGTGGATGATCTTGATCTTCTGACCAATGAGACCCCTAAAGAGAATCTGATACATGTTTGGATCATAGTGAGAATGTGTTTCAGGGAAATCATGTTCTGATAGTTCATGTGTAATTTAAACATGTTTGTGTTTAGGAGGAAACTTTGGAGAGAAGATGATATGCTGGCTCAATGGCCCAATATTTTTACCTCAAATTCATAGAGATGTATGAGAGTGAATCTCGAGGATGAGCTATTATAAAGTGGGGAGATTGTAAGATCCCAAACTTTTCTGGGGATTTCTCATACTCATTTACCTATACTCTTTTTCCTTTCTCCAAGTTTATCTTGTAAGGGTTTTACTTTTGGGCGTTTTTGGGTGAATTTGGAGAATTTGGGAAGGATGAGGGGAAATTCATGGTTGGTGCTACGTTTTACCAAACCGTGCACCCAACCCAGCAAACCATGTGATCCTAAACAATGAGGACTCACATGGATAGCACACAATTTATCAAATTGTGCTCTATATCAGTAGTAACAGTATGACACCCCTAGGTGTAGTGCACAATTAAGGTGTATGGATAGTGTAAATCATGCACCCCATATAGGAAACCATGCACATAAAAATTTAAACCCCCCAAATTATATTAAATATTCCCAAACCCCTTTTTATCACAATATTTCATCCCAAATAGACCGTAAACATTTCCTCTCATTTTTTGGAGGCATTCAGATGAATTCTTAGGACTCTTAAACATCATTCATGACGAATCAAATCCTAGATTGAATGTCTTCAAAGATTCCTCTAGGAGATTCACATCCCATATAGTCTTCTCACTCTATTATTCTATTCTCTCATCATTTGAAGGGATGTTATCCTTCCACAGTAATGGATATAGATCTAGATTTTTATACATCTGATCTACTTGATCGTGGATCTAGTTTTTGGATCCAGATCTTATTCTTCATCGTGATCTTGGTTGTTCATATTCAAATTGGAGATTTCTTGTTGGTGAGCGTTCATCATAAATTTTGTGGTAGGTGGTCTAAATTTCGAATCCCATTGTCTTGATTTATTTTTTTGTATGTAATTATGAGATTTCAATTTCCATTATCAGTTAATTTATTTAAGGATTGATTTGATATGATTTAATTTCCTTGTGATAATGATTTGGGTTAAATTAGTTAAATTGAATTTGGTGGAATTGGATAAATTAATTTGTTAGTTAATTAATGTAATATTATGATTGTAAAATTGTTGGGATATTAGGATTGTGTACATGTGATTTGTGATATATGTGTATGGGACATGGACTGATGATTCAAAATCCTATACGTGATTGACTGATACAAGTGTGTGAGACATGGAATGATGCTTCAGAATCCCATAGTGATAAATGGGTTGTGGGACATGGAATTATCCTTCAAATACCCACAGGGTTCCAGACAGGGCATTCTAGACCCAAAATGATGGAATTAGACTATGGTTCCAATTAGACATAATATGAAATTAGTTGATATGATAAATGATAACCATTGTATTGTTATATTTTACATCCCATGAGGATTGTTCATACTTTGACATGGTCCTAAGTACGTATTGAGGGTGCAAGTATCCTTGGGAACCTGGGGGTTTATGTTGTTCATTAAGGAATAATTTAAATTGAGATAACTATTTACTTATGAAATGTACATTATTATTTATACAACTACATACACTATTATTTTATTGGATATTGTTTTAGACACGATTAGTGGTAGCCTACTATGTTGTACTAACACCTTAATCAGGCTGTCTGATGGTCACCTGAATAGACTTCATATTTGTAGGGAAAGATAAGGGTATGAGCTATATGTTATGTGGTTTATATGGGATGGATCATGGATTAGGGAACCATACAAGGTGTTGGGTCTCTCTTGGGAGTTTTCAATGTCTTTATTTGGGTTTTTTTTCATTCGACACTTGACACATACTAGGAATGTCCTATCTACTGGTTTAGTTATGGATATTGTATTATTATTTTGGTCATCATGTAATACTGGTAATATTTATTTTTTATGGTTATATATTTTGGTAATTTTTTCATTATTTCCTCTATTTTACTACTTTTATAATGATTTTTTGGTCTCCCCATGTTCAATATTTAATCCTTGATGTAAGTCGGTAGCCTCTGGCATATGTGGAGGCATGCTTGAGTTACATGATCAACCAGCTCAGGGTACCGGTGTGTGATGCTCAATTTGGTACATCACATTTGGAATTGAATATATTATTTCATGATTACATGGAATTTTACTAATAATTATAATATTTCATGTTATAATGTCATAATATTTCATTTTAATAATGATTATAATATTGTAAGTTATATTATAACAACTACATTTTAGTTTTAAAATAGAAATAATATTTTTTTTCATGTTGAATAATTATAATATTTATTGATAATCACATTATTGAATTTCATGACATGAATTTTCCATGGGTGACCTCTTGGGAAGTGCTTGTGTTTCACCCTATTCTGAATTTTTCATTTTATTTTCTTAGATTGTCTACATTTTAAAAAACAAAGATTTGAATATAAATATTAAAATAATAATTATGATATTTTAATTAAAATTTTGAAATGAATATAATTATTCATGTTTTCATATAATTTTAGAAATAATTATAGTATTTGATGCCATAATGTTACCATATTTCATGTTAACAATAATTATAATATTTCAAGATGTATTGTAACAACAACAGTTTAGTTATATAATAGAAATAATAATTTTTCATGCTGAATAATTATAATATTGTATGATGATTAGATTAGTTAAAGATATTTTTATAGAAAAAATTAAATAAATATACGTAAAATTATAATCAATGATAGTAGGTTCAAATATTTAATAAGAATGACTATGTATTATTAGGTACAATCACACTAGCATCAATGCACTAGATCCCATTATAACTCTACAGTTATGCATTCTTGGGAGAGAGTAGGAGTAATATGGGTGATCTCTTAGTAAGTACTCATGTTGCACACTTATTTATGTATATTTCAAACTTCATGCCAATTTAATAAATATTATTATGATATTGTACATAAAAATTTGTATTTCATATAATATTTCATGATTATCAGGAATTTTTATAATGATTATAATGCTTCCTGTTATAATGTTTTAATATTTCATGTTAATAATGATTATAATATTTCATGTTAATAATGATTATAATATTTCATGTTATATTGTACAAACTATAGTTTAGTGTTATAAGAGAGATAATATTCTTTTATATTGAATAATTATAATTTTTCTTGATAATCACATTATTAAATTTCATAATATGAATATTACATGGGTGAAATCCTGGGAAGTACTCATGTTTCACACTTTTCAATATTTGATGATGATTACACTAGTTAATGTTTATAACAATAATTAAACAAAAATGTGTAATATTAAAATCAATGATAGTACATAAAAATATTTACCATGAATGTCTATGTATTGTGGGGTGTGATCACAGAATCATTTATACACAATATCCCATTAGAACTCTATAATTATTCATTCTTGGGAGAGAGTAGTACTCAGAAAGGTGGCATCCTATGAAGTACTCATGATGTAACCTTTTTTGTGTATATTTCAAATTTCATTAAAGTATAATAAAGATTATTAAGATATTGGATGTGACCTTTTGTATTGAATATGTAATGGCCCAGACCTCCTCGGTCCATTACTTTTCCAAAATCTAGTGTTTGGGGTGTTCTGGGAGGCAACAATATCTCAATTTAAGCGTTTGCAATTTTTTTTAGTTTTTTCATCTGTGAGTCATGCGTCGGTGATTCATGTTGGTGGATCTACATTGGTAGGTTGACATTGGTATATCACATTGATAGATCAACAATGGTGACTCATGGAATAATCGAATCAGGGAATCAGTGACTCATGATGTCGGTAGGTTGGGAGTCGGCATGACGAGCATCGGTATGTGGCATCAATGAGTGGTGTTAGTGAGTGGCGTCCATGAGTGGCATCGGTGAGTGGCATCAATGAGTGGAATCAGTGAGTGGAATCAGCGACTCATGTTAGTGAGTCAAGTCGTTGAATCGTTTTAGTGGGTTAGGCATTGGTGAATCACTGTCGGTGACTCGTGTCGGTGCCTCGTGTCGCTGACTCACCCATCGGTGAGTAATTTCCATTTTTTCCAATTTCACCCCACTTATATTTAATTTAACTTTAAACGAGTTTAAATCCTTGTTTGGGTGTTTATAAAGGCATTTAAAATGATATTAATTATATATTTAATATCCCAACGCTCCAAGAACATTGAAATAGTCAAACAACATGGTTTTGACCACAATTCGAATTTAATGGCATTTGAAACCATATCTCTTCTATTGATATAGAATCTGGATCTTCTAATCCAAGATCTTCTTTTCCATGCATGTTTCTATTTTATCTTGGGGTGCCTATAGCCTTTCCTCACCATGGAGTTGCATTTTGTGCAGTACTCATCGATCCAGTTTTCCTTGGAGTTTTCTTGCTACTCATGCACCCCCTATTTTAGTGTAAGGAAGAATCTTTGGTCACCTTTTATTCCAAGTAGGGGTTTCCTTCATCTCTCCTTCCTTTTTGTATCATGCGGGGTGGGTGTAATGATGCCTCTTTTGTGAAAACAATTGAATCCAACTTTTAATGATGAAAGGGGGGGGGGAATAATGATAAAAAATATAATCGAATTGTTTTGATAACAGGATGGGAATGTGTTAATGATTGCTTTTTTGTTATCTGTTATCTTTGATTCACGATGTGAACTGTTTTTTCTGTAAGCCTTATAAAAATCAAGGTCATTAGTGGTCTTTGTTTTTAGAATATTGTATCTTGTGAATAATTTTATGTAAATATCAATCCATTAGTCAGGTATACCCAATTAAATAAAAGGATCCCCTAGGATTAAACTTGTGTTGTGATCACCCCTAAATTAGTAAAGTGGAATTAAAGAAAAATGTTGATCAAATCTGAATACACCTTTCTATTTGTTGTGGATGTGGGGTGCGTATGGATCTATTTGACCATGTGTTTTGTGCTGGTTGTGTGGTGTTGTGGATGGGAGTGTGGTTGTTTGTATGGGGTGGTAAAGGGGGTATGATGGTATCTCAAGTTGAGATATTGATTGGTGGTGTAATGGATAAAATTGTTATGAAATGGGAATACATTTGGGCAGTGATTGAACTGGTGTTCAGGAAAGGGGATTATGCAGTGGGACAACAAGCTAGGTGAGTTTTTTTTCTAAATGTGGTGCTTTTCTGCAGCAGGGTTGTTGAGGATGGTTTATGAGGGATGATTTTGAAGAAGGATGGTGTTTCTTTGTGTGGGACTTTAGCCCAGAGTTCCCACAGACTATTATTTTATAAATGGATGTTATAATGGATTCTTTAACCTTGGTCCTTATTTCTCTATTTGGATTTAGTAGTGGTTGGTATGATTGCTTCACCTTATAACATTTTCATTGTTTGGTAGTTTCCTAGGTAGGGATGGAATAAATAAAAGAATTAATTGAAAATGAAAAATGACATCTGATTAAATGAATTTACTAGGGGTTATGAATTGGGTTTACAACAATTTGTGTGGTTGTACATTTAGAGGTAGCAGGAAAGGTAGTTTTTTGTGGGGTGGTTGTCTCTTTATAAAACCCATAGGTTTGGATGAGTGTTTGGTACCAATATTTATATATACATGTAGTTTCTTGTTATTTATATACGCACCCCACCTATTTTGAGAACTACATATTGAACACCCCCATTATTATGGGGTAGGGTGTACTTTCCCAACAACCTGATAGGAGGATGGATGGCTAGTTATTGGATATTATTTTCTCCCTCTTCTGGGAATTAGTATCCCAAGACTCTTCGGGAAGGTTGTGGTGCGGTTGTGAGGCCCAGGTGTCTGTGGGTGAGGTGTGCTTCCCAAGTGTCTTCGAGATGAGATACGTTGTACTTTTCCGGGTGCCTTCGGGATGAGGGTGTGGTTTTTTGGCCCAAGTGTTTACATTCGGGATGTGGTATGTGGCCCATGTGTGTGTGGGTAGGTTGTAATAGTTCAGCATATGGAAGAGTGTGGTAGAGTCAGGACGTTCACCATTAGGGATGAGCAGTTAACGAGTGGGAAGTGGTGCGAAGTACCCATAAATCAATATTCTTACTATTTTACTTTACATGAATTGCGTTATTTTGTGAGAATTCCTTAGTTATGTTGGGGTGGATAATATACATTCTTAGGATCTTTTGATTTTCTACTATTTTTTTCACATGGTAATTAGTACGCTTTCCCTACTTTTGAATGGGTGGATTTGTTTTTTTTTCTACTAAGTATACTTGTACACTCACCCTACGTATATAGAACTGGGTTCAGGTTTTTAGGGGGATTACACAGACCATGATGGACCTTACTAGCTCGAACACTGGGGATGGTTGTTGTGTTGTTTCTTAGTTTTATTTTGGTACTTACTTTGGAGTTTTCTTTTTTTACTTCTAGCAATTTTACTTTAAACATGCATGTGGGATGGATTTTTGGTTCTTTATATATACGTGCATTGGAGTTTTTGAGGTTGATATATTTTATATCCCGATCATGGTTATTATAAAAAGGGTAATGTCTCCCATTTTTTTGAGATTTCTATACCCTTGGTGCTGGTCACCACCCTAAGGCCTACTGGAGGCAGGACTCAGGGGTCATGACCTCTTCTTCATCTTGAAGAATGAAGGAGATGACACTTTTCCATCCCTTACCTAATCTTGAATAAGGAGGGTTTTAAAAAAATGGTATATGAGATGATGGTTGAGAAATAAGATGAAGTTTGGTGTTAAGAATAGTGAGGATTGCATGGGTTTGTAGGGAAACAGTGTTAGGCGATCTTGGTGCATGACATAGGCCAGGGAAGACCGACTAGGACATGAGATTTTAGGACACCCATGATCCAATGAAAGGACTCTGGTCTTTCCAAACAACCAAGTGAGGCTACACCGATTGTGGGGTAGAGAACCTAGGAAAGTTTTATAGATCATGATGACTTGTGTTCTTGTTTTTTTTGGTAATTTTCAGAAAATTAAAATAAACAATGATTTAAAAGGAATCCTAAATAAATTCTATACTACTCGGGCTTAGGAATTCCTTGTTTAACTTTTAGCTATAGAAACTGGCCATTTTCCATGAGTGGATTAGGTATTAGAGCCTTGGTAGGACAATCCGAATGATCAATGGAGGGTTGGTGTAGAGGAGGAAGAAAATCTGGCGTAGAAGAAACTTTGTTCTTTCTAGTGACAAACACTGGGAAAGTACGAGGGCAGTGTCTCAGACATGGAGATGGTGGATTGGCTCGAGGAGCTGGTGGTCACTTTTAGCTTGATCTGGGGTCCAAAAGAGTATTGGGTTCCTCTATTAGTGAGCATGATGAGTGGATTTGTGCGTCATTGGTGGACACTTTACCTCGAGGAGAGGAAGGAGAGCGATGTTCTATGGGTTGACTTTGAGAAGGAGTTCTGGGTAGAGTTCCTTTCTTCGACGATGAAGGTTGAGAGAAATAGAAGATACCCTCCCTCCAGAAGGTGAGTACGTCAGTATGGGATTTGGGGATCATATTCAAGGATCTAATTTGCTTTGATTCGGACCTCTTTCTGGATGAGGAATCTCAGGCAAGGCGTTTGGAGGAGGCACTCCGTCCTTCCCTCCTATATGTGGTTACTCCCTTCGCCCTACCAATATACTTAGAGGCTCAGAAGAAGGCCAAAATAGTGGAAATTATGCACTCATGAGGAGGTATAATACGAAATGGGATCCAATAGGGTTTTACGAAGGTCAAGGATTCCAACAATAGGTCTCAGGAGCCAGGGCCTTTGAGGTTTCATCCAGTGGGGAATCGACCTCAACAGTTCTAGTTCTGACCTTTTGGTCCTCTTGATTTTCCTATAAGCCTGGGATTGAGGGGTTTCGTTTTTGGAGGCCACATGAACCTTTATAGACAATGCCCAGTTCATGCTCAGTATGGTGGGGGTGGTCAGGTTCAGCACCCTCCTCAGCAGCAGTTGATGGCTGGGCTGTTTCAGTAGTAGGGAAAATAGCCTCCTACTCCATCGAGGGGAGACAAAGTATGAGGAGGATGACCTCAAGGATTTCCATAGGGACCTTGAATTGTGTGCGGTTAGGGAGAAGGATGAAATAATAGGGGTGGAGGATCTAGGCATGGTCAGTTGCACGTCATAGAGGAAGCAGTTCCAGAAGGGCTGGAGATCATTCAAGGTATGATCAGTTTATTCAATACACCTGTTTGTGTATTGTCTGATTCAGGAGATTCACACTTCTTTGTTTCAACTGATATAGCCCATGCTCTGGGACTATACATAAAGATAATTTCCATACCCCTAGTATTAATCACACTATTCAGAGGTTAGAATAGTTTGTTTGATGTTTGTCGTGGATGTATACTGATGTTTGGTCCGCATCAGTCCAATGGGGATATATTTATTCTAAAGATGATACCATATAGTGTTATACTTCAAATAGACTAGTTGTAATCTATGCATTCTATTATCAAATACTTCTGGATAAGATTCATGTTTTCATACGTGGGTGTAAAATGTGTGGCTTTCATTGGTGAGTAGAGTTGTCTGATGGGAAGTCGATGTGTGGAGACATTCCATTCCTTGTTCGATGAGCTGTCAGTGGACTTTGTGGATATTGATATAGTGGAGTTATCGGGAGTTTTCAGAGAGTTCTTGTATTTTTTTCCTGAGGAGGTTGTAACTCTACCACCTCGACGTGACATGAGTTTGGGATAGACTTACAACCTAATGCTAGTTCGATTTCAATGGCTCTTTATTATATGGTTCCTTCTGAGCTACGGGTGTTGCGGATCCAGATTGATGATCTAATGTAGAAGGGATTTATTTGGCCCAATGTGTCTCCATGGGGTGTTATGGTATTTTTTTCAAAGAAGGAAGATGGTAGTTTTAGGTTGTGTATAGAATGCAGAATGTTGAATCAATTAACAGTCAAGAACCATTACCCTCTCCTGAGGATAGATGATCTTTTCGATCAGATGAGGGAAGCAAGTTGGTTTTTTAAGATTGATCTATGATTTGGGTATCACCAGTTCAGGGTGAAGTAGGGTGACACCCCGAACACTACTTTTAGGTGTGGGTATGGGCACTTCGAGTTCATGGTTATACCATTTGGTGTTATGAACTCACTAGCTATGTTCATGGGACATATGAAATCCATATTTCATGAGTTCCTAGGCTGATTCGTCGTATTATTCATTGATGACATCCTGATCTACTCAAAGTCATATGAGGAGCATAGTGGGCATCTCAATACTATCTTGGAAGTTCTCTGATGCCACTAGATCTATGGAAAGTTGTCCAAATGAATGTTTTGGACAAGGAAGGTCCACTTCCTATGACACGTGGTGTCGCAATATGGTGTATAAATAGACCCGTAAAAGGTAGAGAAAGTTTTTTCTTGGAAAAGACCCAACAATGTGGGATAGTTTCACAATTTTCTCATTATTACAGGCTATTATCAGAGGATAATACCTAATTTCTCTCGATTAGTAGCTCTATTGATGGAAATAACTAGAAAATACCAGGACTTTGTGTGAAGTGAGAAGTGCTAGGAAACTTTTAGCTATCTGAAAGGGAAGTTGGTCATTTCCCCAGTGCTCAAGTTTCCAGAGGAAGGGGTGATGTTTGAGGTGTTTTTCAATGATTCCCGTCTAGGACCGGGGTGTGTAATGATGAAACAATGAGGAGTGATCTCATATGGGTCTAGGAATTTATAACCCCATGAACATAACTATGCCACCCACGATATGGAGCTTACAACAGTCTTGTTTTCACAAAATTTTTGGTGAAATTACCTTATTAGGGATCACTTTGTGGTCTTCACAGATCACTAGAGCTTGAGGTACATATTTTCCCAGTGAGGTCTGAACTTGTGATAGAGAAGGTGGATGGAGTTTCCTTAGGATTAAAATTTTGAGATCTCCAACACCTAAGTAAAGGGGAATGTTGTGGCTGATGCTTTGAGTATGAATTCATAGAAGGAGGTGGTTTGAGAATCTTTGGATGCTTTGAGAGAAATGGAGGAGTTAGATTCCATACAATTAGATGAATGAAGGGATGGAATTAGAGGATGTTTGTTTCAGATGACGGTGTAGTCATATCTAAGGCAGCTGGTGGAAGAGTCTCAGTGGGTAGACTCAGAGGTAGAGGTAATGCGTTATCACTTTGACCAGGGTGATGCTCTAGAGGGATGGTCGGAGGATGGTCAGAATCAAATTATGTTTCCTAAGAAGCTGTTTGTCCCAATAGAGATGCATAAGCGAGTTCTCCATGAGCTTCATATCTCACCCTAAGAATTACACCCAAAAGTCTCCAAGATGTACTGTGTCTTGAGGGAACAGTTCTGGAGGCTCGGGATGAAGTAGGCAGTGGCAGAGTTTGTGGCGAAGTGCCTAGTGTGCCAACAGGTGAACGCTGAGAACTATGTTCTTGGTGATCTGTTGTGGGCCTTATATTTCCCCTAGTGGAAGTGGGATGAAATATCAATGGATTTTATCATAGGATTACCTAAGGCTCAGGGAGGGTATGATGAAATCCGTGTAGTAGTGGATCAGTTGATGAAATCAGCTCACTTATTATCAATCAAGGAGTCGAGTGTAATAGATGACTCAACGTAGAGGTATGTCGATGAGGTGGTGTAGATTCCTGGGGCACCAAGATCCATCATCTCAGATCGGGATATGTTTTTTACCTCATGATTCTGGAGGGGATTGCAACATACTTTTGGCACACGATTACACCTAATCCCTACTTTCCACCTTCAGACAGATGGGTAGACAGAGCGGACCAAACATATATTGGAGGATATGCTGTGAGCATGCATCTTGGACTTTGGTGGGTCTTGGGTTTGACATTTTCCCTTGGTATAGGTTTCTTACAATAATATATATCACTCTTCCATTGGTACTAATTTTTTGAATCCTTATACAAAATGCCATTTTGTTCAACCTTTTTCTAGAGAGAATTTGGGGAGGGAGTTGTTCTTTGTCTGAACATGGTGTAGAGTATGAAAAAAAAGGTTCAACTATTCTGTGAGAGGATGAAGGTAGCACAAGACCAACAAAAGTTATATTCAGATCATAGGATAAGGACCGTGGAGTTCTAGGTTAGAGAGCACATGTTCTTGAAGGTTTCCCCTCGACATGGTAAGTGGAGGTTTGACAGAGGGAGTAATAATTCTACCAGGATCATCGAAAACCTTAAGGTGTTGGGATGAGTTGGTGTGGTGGAATACCAGTTGGCATTTAAACCATAGTTAAGGAAGATCCATGTCATATTTCATGTCTCCCAAATTCATCGGTATCTTCACTATGCCTCCCATATCATTGATTGGGTAGAGTTGGATATCAAGGATGATTAAATGTTCGTGGAGTGGCTATTGGGGATCCAGGATCATTAAGATAAGGTGCTCCATGGATGGACCATTACTTTGGTTCGTGTGTTGTGGAGGCACAGTGGCTGGGAGGAGAGTACTTGGGAGCGAGAGACGCAAATGTGTGCCCAGTACCCAGAGTTGTTTTGAGTTTTTCTTATGTGTTTTAATTTATTATGCAGTTATTAAATCTTTTTTAACATAAGATTGGTTTCTTCCTTGTTAATTAGTGTGTGATGAAGTCTTAACTTGTGAAAAGGGGAAGACCTAATTCCAAATCAAGATGAATTAATTGAGATGTGATTAAACCCGTGTGGGAAAGTCAGTGCCGCCTAGAGCTGATAGTATCTTGAAATGGAGGAAGGAATTCCAAAATTCATATGTCCAGATATCTGATTCCTGAGTGGGGTATTTTTGGATGTTTGGGTTAGCAGATGTGGGAGGAGTTTTTCTTGGATGTTTAGGTTTCACTCCATCTTTCAAACAAAACACGGTGGTTTATCATTGAGAGGCATCTTAGGAGGTGGTTGTTCGAACCCATTTTTCTTCTAGGTTTGGTTTTGAATTATCAAGGGTGATAATAGTTTGAGATATATCTAAGGTAATGGAAAAGACCTCTCTGGTCCTTTACTTTTTCAAAATCTAGTGTTTGGGGTGTTCTAGGAGGCAACAATAGCTCATTTCAAGAGTTTGCCAATTTGTTTTTTCAATTATTCCATCAATGAGTCAAGCATCAGTGAGTCATTTAGGTGGATTGGAATCAATAGGTTGGTGTTGATTGATCATGTTGGTAGCTCAGAATTGGTGAATCAGGGTGTCAGTGACTTAGGGAGTCAGTGACTCATCACGTCGGTAGGTCGGGAATCGGTAGGACATGAATTAGTAAGTGGTGTTAGTGAGTGGTGTTAGTGAGTGGCGTCAGTGAGTGGAATTGGTGATCTTCATTGGTGAGTGGCATCAGTGACTTATGTTAGCGAGTCATGTTGGTGACTCATTTCAGTGAGTCAGGTGTCAGTGACACCCTATCATTGACTCGTGTTGGTGACATCCCTATAGGTGAGTCATTTCTAGTCTTTCCCAGTTTTTCCAGTTTCCCCCCTCATACATTTTATTTGACTTAAATTGAGTTTAAAGCCTTATTTGGGTATTTATAAAGTTGTTCTAAAGGATATTAATTATATATTTAACATCCTAATGCTCTGAGAACTTTGAAATAGTCAAACCACTTGGTTTTGACCATGATCTGAATTTAATGGTCTTTGAAACTGTCTCCCTTCCATTGATATAGGATCTGGCTCTTTTATGAGGAGATTTTATTTTCCCCATGTGTTTTCATTTTATCATGATGTTCTTATATCCTTTCTTCCCAATGGAGTCGCATGTTGTGCAATACTCATTGATCCAGTTTTCCTTGGAATTTTCCTGCTACTCTCGCACCCCCTATTTTAGCACAAGGAAGGATCGCTGGTCAGCTATTGTTCGAAGTAGTTATTTACTTAATCTATCCTTCATTTTTGTATCATGAGGGGTGGGTTTAATGATTCTTCTTTTGTGAAAATGGATGAATCCAACTTTGAAAAAAGAAAAAAAGGGGGAAAGATAATGATAGTGATGATAATCAAATTATTACAACAATAGGCTGGGAATGTGTTGATGATCATTTTCATGTTACCATTTATCTTTGATTCATGATGTGAACTATATGGTCTGTAATCATTTTGAAATTCATGGAAGTTGGTTGACTTTGTTTTCATACTATGGTAGCTTCTAAATAATTTTATGTAAATATCAATCCATTAATCAGGTATACCTGGTTAAATAAATGGATCCCCCAAGATTAAACCTATGATGTGATCACCACTGAATTATGAAGGTGGAATTAAAGAATAGTGTTGATCAAATCTAAATACACATTTCTGTTTGGTGTGTCTTTGGAATGTCTATCAATCTATTCGATCATGTATTTTTTGCGGGTCATGTGGTGCTATGGCTGGGAGAGTGGCTATGTGTATATGGTGGTACGAGTGGTGTGATAGAATATCAGGTTAAGATATTTATTGATTGTGTAATGGATAAACTTTTATATAGTGGGACTACATCTAGGTAGTGGTTGAACTTGTGTTCAAGATAGGGGAGTGTTCAGTGGGACTACAAGCTGGGTGAGTTTTGTTTTGCTGAATGTGGTGCTTTTCATGCAGTGTGGCTTCCAAGGATGGTTTAAGAGGTATTATTTTGAATAAGTATGGTGTTAACTTTAATGGTACTTTCTCTTAGAGTTCTCAAAGACCATTATTTTATGAATGGGTGTTAGAATGGATTGTTTTACCTTGGACCTTCTTTATTTGTTTGGATTTAGCAATGGTTGGCATGGTTTCTTCACCTTATAACATTCTCCGTGTTTGGTAGTGATTAGCCACTAAATGAGGCTAATATTAATTGTTAATATATATAATATTCTTGTTATTTATTATTCATAAACACCATTTTAGTGCATTTTACACTTTGAACATCATTTCACATTATGATTGTAATACCTTCTTAAAATGCACTATTATGTGGTACATTTTTGAACATCATTTGAAGTACCCAATGATTCATATGATTTAAGGTATATAATTATATATATTTTAATTTTATATTTTTTAAAATTTATCTACACTTAAATATTAACATGTTTGATTCAGGGATAAATGGATAATTCATGGAAGAAGATGAGGATGTTTTGTGATGAAAGGAAACAATTCTGGAGAAGTCAGATTGGACACCAGCCCTCTGATGAGATTTTGGGGCCCAACATACCAGACCAATTAATACAAAATTTCGTGGTATGATAGACGACATGTAGAGGAACAAATCACTCTTCAGGATCCAATGCTAATTCGGCGTCCATGGTGTCCATTTAGGCGGCCCAATTTAGAAATAAAATTCTGGGCCAGATTCTGCGGCCCAGAAAAACAGTCCACTAATATAATCATATCTCCGAATCAAAAACTCCAAATGAGCCCAAATTTTACAGGAGGGTAGGAGACAACTGCAGATCCATTTTATTCTTCTATGGACCACTCTGATTCTTCCATATATAAGGACTTAGAAGCGTGTATATTCGATGGAAGAAAGCTGGATGCTACCTTGGGTCAAGGGTGAAAAAGTCTCATCTCCCTTACTTT
Source organism: Viscum album (assembly GCA_963277665.1). NCBI lineage: Eukaryota > Viridiplantae > Streptophyta > Magnoliopsida > Santalales > Viscaceae > Viscum > Viscum album. Next base: position 385,231,142 of record OY728167.1, on the reverse strand, counting down.
CCACCATCCTAGGCCTACCATACTCAAGTGGGATATTTTGTACTATTTTAGGCTCGACCCAAGGCTCCTAAAATTCCTATTTAAGTCAGTGGTGGTGAATAAGTTTTTCATCTTGGGTGCTTTGTTCAATTGTAATGTTATGCTGCAATTTTGTTGTCTCAAATTTGTCTTTCACATGTAAGTTATTCAATTCACTTTAGTTTCTTAATAAAAGTTCTTATTCTCCTCTTATTATGTTGTTCTACATCTCAATTTGATACCATTTCCTCAAGGTGTGAATTTATTCACACCAAATATTGTGAAATTATTCACACAACGGTGGAGTGATCATTTTATTTTTGTTGTTTTCTTTACTTCTCCATTTCCTCCTTCATGAGTCTACTTTCCGCTTCCATTGAAACCATGAGATCAATGGAGGGCTAACCCACTTATGGGTTGATACAAAGGAGTAGAAAGGGGCTGGATTGGATGTTATTTCTCACTCCATTAATGGCTAATCACTTCTTTGAAATGAGATTTTAATTTGATGATTTTTAAACTCCATCATCCTTGTTGAATTTAAGGCCACATACTTCAAGTGCTAATACAAACCTTTAACTTGAAGTTCTCAAAAAATTGATCCTTTAAGTGTATAGGTGATTAGTATTAAAGTGTTTAGTCATTAAACCAGTAAGTGATGATGTTGTTTTATCTACTTAAATGAACCCATGTCAAATATAAGAAATTGAAATATTTGAAAAGGAAATACGTCCAATCCACCCCGAGCGATAACCTAGGATCAACTCATTCTTTTAAATTGAATTCACTTAAATCTGTTAGTTATCCTTTAAAACCATATAAAATCAACCCAAGTTGGCCACTTCATATCCAAAAATAGTCCATAGAATGTACGTGTCTATAGGTTTCTTCTTAGGTCTCTGAGGATTCGATAACCCAAGCTAAACTACAAGGACCGTTCTGCCTTCCTCTCTTGGGTAAATTTGAGCGAGAATCAAATTTTGGCGCCATTGCCAGGGACCCAAGTAAGTCATCTAAACAGCCATTCTATTCTCCCCCATTTCTTATTTTCTCATCCAAATTCTCTTATCTTGTCCCTTTCTCGTTTTTTCCTTTTGGCGCATGTCCGCCTACACCCGGGATCAATCAAACTATATAGTTAGGGTGGATAGTCCTGGGGTTGGGGAGTCAAGTACAACAAGAGAACTCTATCCATTAGATCCTAATATTCCTAACACCCCCGAGTCAAAAATTTAGCCCATTTCAATGGAAGGACTTCAAAGAAACCAACTCATAAACCCGGGTGGGAACCAAAATGGAAACCCAAATGAGGCAGCCCAAAACTTGGGGAATGCAATTGATCAAACCATGAATGACTACCTCACACCTTCTTGGACCAATTCCCCCTCATGCATTAGACACAATTCCCTAGGATATTCCCACTACATCTTTAAACCCCATGTCCTAAACCACCTTCCCACATTCCATGGAATGGAGTCCGAGATGCCCTACCTTCACATTATGGAGTTCAATGACATTGTAGAAATCATGTGTCCCCCACATCAACTAGAATCTGCTAAGATGAGGATATTTTTTTCGTTAAAGGATTGAGCTAAAAATTGGCTAAAAAATTTGAGACCATCATCCATAAACTCTTGGTACCAACTACAAAGAGAATTCTACAAAAAATACTTTCCCCACCACAAAACAATTTCACTTAAAAAGAGTATCCAAAACTTTTTTGAAAAAGAGGGAGAGTCATTCTATGAAACATGGGAGAGGTTCAAAGACACTCTAAACATGGTTTCACACCATGGTTTTTCTATTCCTGAACAAGTGTGAATTTTCTATGAAGGCTTGGGTCCAGGGAATAAACAATTTATTGACATGATGTGTAATGGAACATTTAAAAACAAAGCCCCAAATGATGCTTATGAGTATCTAGAAAGCCTTTCTGAACAAAACCAAACATGGGGAACTTCACCTTATTTTGAAAATCCACAAAGAAATAATAGAAATCATACACTTAGAGAAGAGGAAATCCTTAGGGCTAAACTCGCAGCACTCTCTAGGAAAGTTGAAGAGATTGACCTTAGGAAAGTCCATGAAATCCAAACTGTTGAACCTGTTTGCACAATTTGTGACAAACATGACCATAATGCAGACAAATGCCCAACCATTCCATCCATCAAGGATGTTCTTTTAGGAGGACCCCCAACGGAAGTAAATGCTTTGAACTTTCAAAAGCCTCAATACCAAAACAACTTCAACCCAAGGTATAATGACCACCCAGGCTTCTGCTGGAAAGATAACCAACAACCTAGCCAACCACAGGGAAAAAATACTTACCCCCATCAGAACTACCAAACCCATAACCAGTTCCAAACCCAACCTATCCAATACCAACAGCCACTGGTCCATTTTCAACAAACCATCCCACATCCAAAATATCCCCCCGGGATAAACCAATCTTCTCAAGCACCAACCCAAACTATTCCACAAAGCCTATTAGAACAACTGTGCAAACAAATGGAAAGGATGAACTCAGAAGTCTCTTCTCTAAAACAAGAACTTCAAACCATCAAAACTGGAAAGGCACCCATGCCTACTCAGGAGGTTCCATCCTCAACTTCAAGGGGAGAGTCAAGTTGTACTCAAACAACTCAAGAACAACTAAAAGCTGTGACTATTTTAAGAAATGGGAAATCAATTGAGAAACTTGAACAACTAATTCAGAACCCACCTGAATATTCAAACTTGGATGAAAATTCAAATGAACCAAATGATCAAACTAAAAAACACAATAACATTGTCAAAGAATAAACTCTTCAATAAACCACCCCATAACCTGCAACATTTCCTCAATGCATGAGGGGGAAAACCAAGCCTGAATTGAGTGAAACATTGAGGGAAATCTTCTCACAAGTCAAGTTGAACATTCCCCTTCTCGATGAAATCCAAACCATACCTACCTACTCAAAGTACCTTAAGGACTTGTGCACTTTTAAATGAAAATTTTCACATAAAAACCAAGTCCTTTTGGCTGCTAATGTGAGTACCACCATTCAAGGGACCATTCCTCCTAAGTTAAAAGACCCGGTTTAACCTTATATCAATGTTTAACTAAGAGAGAGAAATGTTATCAAGGCCTTGTGTGACCTGGGTTCTAGTGTCAATCTCATCCCTTATGATGTGTACTTCCAGTTAGGAGTAGAATAAATCCAACCCACATATGTCACACTTCAACTTGCTGATCATAGCATTAGGGTTCCAAAGGGTATTTTATAGGATGTTCTGGTAAAGGTTGAAAACTTCATCTACCCTACTGACTTCATTGTCCTTGAAAACCATCCAAACTTAGTAAATAAGGAAAAAACCCCAACCATCCTTGGTTGTCCCTTCCTTGAAACAATTAACTTTGTTATCCATGTACGAAATGGGAACATGACCATCACCTTTGGGAACATGAGTCTAGAATTGAACATCTATAATGAAATCTCACAAATAGGGGATGCTGAGGATATTCATGAAGTAAAAATGATAGGAAGCATTGATAATGAATCCATGGAACATCAAGGAATATTTGATGAATGTTTAATCCAGGATGAGATTGATTTCCTTTGTTCATATGAAGGAAGTTTATCTCCTTGGCTTGAATCATTTTCAAATTTCTCTTATGATGAAGTCTTAGGTCCAACAATCAGTGAAACCTTTCAAGAAACCACTTTTATGGAGACCACTCCATATTCCTTCCCTAAGTCTAATCAAGCCAATCTAGTAGCTGAAAATTCTACATGTGGGGAATCCATCCTATATGAAACTCTAAAAAAAGAAATTGAACTTGATCCAATGTCCCAATCTTCTGCTGAAATTATGAACCAACCTGATCTTGAATTTAAGGAACTTCCCGCTACACTCAAGTATGATTTCCTAGGGGACAATCAAACACATACTATTGTAATTTCTTCTTCTATTGAAGCCAATCATGAAATTATGCTTCTAGATATCCTTAGGAAGAATAAGAAAGCCATTGGTTGGACCCTTTCTGATATTCTTGGGATTACCCCACTTATCGAAACTCATAGGATTGTTCTGGAATCTGATTCAAAGCCATGTCATCAACCTCAACGGCCACTCAATCCTAATCTCATGGAGGTAGTAAGGAAAGAACTTCTGAAATTGTTAAAAGATGGTATCATATATCCCATAGATGAGAGTGAATGGGTGAGCCCAATCCAAGTGGTTCCAAAAAAGGCTGGAATAACAGTGATAACCAATGAGGATGGAGAGATTCTTCCAACAAGGGTGAGTAGTGGATAGAGGGTCTGCATTGACTATAGGAAGCTAAACTCATTCACCAAGAAGGACCATTTCCCCTTACCATTCATTGACCAAGTCCTTGAGAGAGTGGCAGGTCATGCATTCTACTGTTTCTTAGATGGGACTCAGGGTATAATCAAATTGAGGTCTCCCTAGAGGATCAAGGGAAGACTACATTCACATGTCCATTCGGAACCTTTGATTTCAAATGCATGCCCTTCGGGTTATGCAATTCCCCTAGAACCTTCCAACAGTGCATGATGGGAATATTCTCAGACATGGTAGGGGATTTTCTAGAGGTATTCATGGATGAATTCTCTGTGTTTGGGTATACATTTTAGGGATGTCTGTAGAATGTGGAGAGAGTCTTGTCAAGATGTGAAGAAAAGAATATGGTCCTAAACTGGGAAAAATGTCATTTCATGGTTAAAGAGGGACTAGTTCTAGGCCATCTGGTCTCAGGTAGGGGGATTGAAGTTGATAAATCCAAGGTTGACATCATTTGTCACCTTCCATCACCCAAAACTGTCAAGGAAGTGAGGTATTTATTAGGACATGTTGGTTTCTATAGAAGATTCATCAAGGACTTTAGTTCAATCACCCGTCCCCTTTGTGCTCTCCTAGTAAAGGATGCTCCATTTGTTTGGACATAAAGCTTTGAGGGTTCATTCTCAACCCTCAAATACTCTCTCACCTCTCCTCCCATTTTGAAATCTACAAATTGGAACATTCCTTTCAAACTTATGTGTGATGCCAGTGACTTTGCTGTAGGAGCTGTGTTAGGACAACGTTGTGATAAAACTCCTTATGTTATTGCTTATGTAAGAAAATCCTTAAATGATGCCCAAATCAACTACAACACCACTGAAAAGGAGTTACTTTATATTGTTTTTGCCTTAGAGAATTTTAGGTCCTACCTCTTAGGATCCCCCATCACTGTGTTCATTGACCATTCTGCACTAAAATACCTCTTCCAAAAACAATATGCTAAGGCTAGACTGATTAGGTGGGTCCTTCTCTTACAAGAATTTTACCTCACAATCAAGAATAAAAAGGGAGTTGAAAATTTTGTAGATGATCACCTCTCTAGGATGGAATTAAAAGACAACTCAAATCACATTTTTGTGTCTGATTCATTTCCTGATGAACACCTATACTCTATGAGTGACTACCCTTGGTATGCTAAAATAGCCAATTTCTTAGTTATAGGACTCATTCCAAAATTCTTAGGGACTCAAGATCGAAGGAAATTTCTTTCTAATGTTAGACACTATGTGTTTGATGATCTATACCTCTATATGTTTTACCCTGACCATGTCATTAGGAGGTGTGTTCCAGAATCTGAACAAGAGTCCATCCTTAAATTCTGTCATAGTGAGGCATGTGAAGGTCACTTTTCCTCTAAGAAAACATCTGCTAAGATTCTTAAATGTGGTCTCTTTTGGCCCACCCTCTCAAGGGACTCCTACACATTTTGTCAAAGCTGTCCTAGGTGTCAACAAGTAGGGTCCATCACAAAAAGGAATCAAATGGCACTCACTCCCATCTTAGTGGTTGAAATATTTGACTGTTGGGGAATTGATTTCATGGGTCCCTTCCCAAACTCAAGGGGATACCTATACATACTCTTATATGTTGATTATGTGTCAAAATGGGTTGAGGCCATTCCCACTAAGTCCAACGATCATCAAGTTGTGATTCTATTTCTGAAAGAGAACATATTTTCTCGATTTAGAATTCCTAGGGCTATAATCAGTGATCGAGGAACCCATTTCTGCAACCGTCCATTCTCTTCACTCATTTCTAAGTATGGTATTTCTCATAAAGTGTCCACTGCATACCATCCTCAAACCAATGGTCAAGCTGAGTTAGCGAATACGAAGATTAAGAAAATTCTTGAAAAAAATGTCAACCCCTCTAGGAAAGATTGGTCTGAGAAACTCTTAGATGCTCTTTGGGCCTATTGGACCACATATAAAACCATTTTAGGAATGTCCCCATATAGGTTGGTTTATGGAAAATCATTCCATTTACCTGTTGAAATTGAGCATAAGGCCTTTTGGGCAATTAAGAAAATGGATTATGACCTCTCATTGGCCGAAACAAAAAGGAAATTAGATCTCAATGAACTGGAGTAACTAAGCATGGAGGCTTATGAAAATTCAAAGATCAATAAAGCTAGAGTTCAAGCCTACCAATCTATAAATATCAAGGTCAAAAATTTTGAACCGGGAAAACTTGTGCTCTTGTATAGTTCAAAACTTCATTTACACAAGGGAAAGTTAAGGTCTAGATGGTCAAGACCTTTCATAGTGCACCATGTGTACCCCCATGTGGTAGTAGAGATTCAAGATCCCACAAGTGGTTACATTTTCAAGGTCAACGGTCAAAGGTTAAAACCATTCATTGAATCATTCAATAAACAGGAAATAGAGGTTGACTTAACTCAGCCAACCTATGAACCAGGAAAAAATTGATAGATTTAGGATCCATGTCGGGCTAACAACATTAAACAAATCACTGCATGGGAGGCGACCCATGGTTTTCAAGTTTCCTATCATTTTATTGTTTTAATAAAATTTAAAATTTAAATTGGATTAATTAATCATTTTTATACTTAAAAAAGACCGTTGACCTATTCTTCTATTATGAGCATGGATGGGTATGAAAGGGGAGCACTGTATTCATCCGTGTCATGCGGTGTGATCCCTGAGTAATACCTTAACCAGAAAATTAAAATAAGACAATGTATCATTAGTTTGATTTAAAAAAATAGAAAAATAGGAAAAACCATAAAAATGATGATAATTGGAATTAAATAAGTCATTGTGTTGTTTGTTTTGTCTGGATTGTTCTTCTTTTTATGGTTCAGGTACTATTTTGGGTGATACATGTTCAATCAAGGAGGTGCGTACATCCCCCAAGAGATCAAAGGATTAAAAGGGAGCAGCAAGAATTTCAACTTCAACCACCAGGTGACTTAATTCCATGATCCTCATTTTCAATTTCCTTTTTGAACTTTCATTCTCTACCTCTACCCTCTTCTAAATTTTCTTTTATTTAAACACTGTGGACAGTTTTATTTTAAGTTTGGGGGGGGAGATAAAATAAAAAATTCTTTTGTGTAAAAAAAAGTGATTTGAAAAAAAATTGTGAAAATGGAAGGAAAAATTCCTTTAACTTTGAACATGGTAATACATATTGCACACTTTGAAACTAAATATCAAATAATTTAGCATGCCCAAATTCTGATTTTAATCCTTGTATAATTTCATGAGCATATATTTTGGAAAGTGTGGCTGTCCAATGTGATATTTCATCGTTTATATTTTCATAAAAAAAAAGATCACAATGCACGCCCTTTGGATAGTGGGTATTAGTTTGAGTTCATGGGGTCCCCCAAATAAATATCATAGGTTTGGTAATCGTTTTAGTTTAATATAAGTATTCAAAAAAAAAATTTAAAAAAAAATTGCGCATAGAGTAATGAAATGACCTAATGCGTGGCTTTCGGTAGTTGGGGATCGTGACTCCATAGTTGTCTGGCCTAGAGTTAGTAATTTTATCTCTATTTTTGGTAATTTGAATTTTTTTTTGACTGAGTTAACTCGAGATGATTCCCGAGTATGTGGGATTCACTTATTGCCCTAAGGTCTTTGAGCCTGGGAGTCATCGGCAAAGTCTCGCTACAGGGGTTGACTCTTTTGAGTGCAATTTCAATTACCATGGCAAAACTGCAAAAAAAAAATACAATAAAAAAATTTAATACTCATCTTAATATTGAAATGTGATTCCACCTAGCGCTTCCGTCATTTCCCCCTTGAATAAAGATGAACCCCCATGTCTATTGTGATGCACAACACATCCTCATACTTAATTGATATTGGTTGAAATATGGAAATGAATTTGAACAAAGGAATGAGCTTGTGATTGGAATATACTTATGAAACTATCTTTTATTAAAATATTTTGATGAATTTCATGAGTGTTTGGTATAAGGGTTTATGGTGATCATTGTGTATTAAAATGTTTTTGGAAAAAGGAATTCGAATTTCATATTGTTGAGATATATTTTGCTCGGGACTAGAAAAACTCAAGTTGGGGGGTGTGATTAGCCACTAAATGAGGCTAATATTCATTTTTAATATATATAATATTCATTTTCTTTATTATTCATAAACATCATTTTAGTGCATTTTACACTTTGAACATCATTTCACATTATGATTGTAATACCTTCTTAAAATGCACTATTATGTGGTACATTTTTGAACATCATTTGAGATACCCAATGATTCATATGATTTTAAGGAATCTAATTAAACATATTTTAATTTTATATTTTTTAAAATTTATCTACACTTAAATATGAACATGTTTTATTCAGGGATCAATGGAGAATTCATGGAAGAAGATGATGATATTTTGTGATGAAAGGAAACAATTCTGGAGAAGTCAGATTAGAAAGTAGCCCACTGATGAGACTGTGGGGCCCAACATACAGGCCCAATTAATACCAAATTTCTTGGGATGATATAAGACATGTAGAGGAACAACTCACTATTCAGAATCCAATGCTAATTCGGCATACATTGTGTCCATTTAGGCGGCCCAAGTTAGAGATAAAATTCTCGGCCAGATTCTGCGGCCCAGAAAAAGAGTCCGCTAATCTAATCATATCTCCTAATTCACGACTAAAAATGGGCCCAAAATTTACAGGTGGGTAGGAGACATCCGGGGATCCATTTTATTCTTCTATGAACCACTCTTATTCGGCCATCTAAGAGGACTTAGAAGCGCATCTGTTTTATGGAAGAAAGCTGGCTGCCACCTCGGGTCAAGGGTGGAAAAGTCTCCTCTCCCTTACTTTCCACCATCCTAGGCCTACCATACTCAAGTGGGATCTTTTTTAAAGTTGGAGGATCTACCCAAGGCTCCTAAAATGACTATTTAAGTCAGTGGTGGTGAAGGAGTTTTTCATCTTGGGTGCATTGTTCAATTGTAATGTTATGCTGCAATTTTGTTGTCTCAAATTTATCTTTCACATGTAAGTTGTTCAATTCACTTTAGTTTATTAATAAAAGTTCTTCTTCTCCTCTTATTATGTTTTTCTACATCTCACTTTGGTACCATTTCCTCAAGGTGTGAATTTATTCACACCAAATCTTGTGAAATTATTCACACAACGGTGGAGTGATCATTTTATTTTTGTTGTTTTCTTTACTTCTCCATTTCCTCCCTCATGAGTCTACTTTCCGCTTCCATTGAAACCATGGGATCAATGGATGGATAACCCACTTATGGATTGATCCAAGGGAGTATCAAGGGGCTGGATTGGATGTTATTTCTCACTCTATTAATGTCTAATCACTTCTTTTAAATGATATTTTAATTTGATGATTTTTAAACTCCATCATCCCTGTTGAATTTAAGGCCACATACTTCAAGTGCTAATACGAAACTTTACCTTGAAGTGTTCAAAACATTGATCATTCAAGTGTATAGGTGATTAATATTAAAGGGTGTAGGCATTAAACCAGTAATTGATGATGTTGTTTTATCTCCCTAAATGAACCCATCTCAAATATAAGAAATTCAAATCTTTGAAAAGGAAATACGTCCAATCCACCCCGAGCGATAACCTAAGATTAACTCATTATTTTAAATTTAATTCTCTTAAATATATTAGTTATCCTTTAAACCCATATAAAATCAACCCATGTTGGAAACTTCATAGCCAAAAACAGTCCATAGAATGTACGTGTGTATAGGTTTCTTCTTAGGTCTCTGAGGATTCAATAACCCAAGCTAAACTACAAGGACCGTTCTACCTTCATCTCTTGGGTAAATTTGAGCAAGAATTAGTTAGTTTCCTGGATAGGGATGGAATAAAGAAATGAATGAATTTACAATGCAAAATGATAATTGGTTAAATGAATTGGCTGGGGGATATGAATTGGGTTTACGACTTTTTGTGTGGTTTTACATTTTGAGGTAGCAACAAAGGTAGTTTTGTGTGGGGTGGTTTTTTGTTCTGAAAACCCATTGGTTTTGATGAGTGTTTGGTACCTATATATATATACATGTAGTTCTTTGTGATTACTATATGCACCCCACCCATGTTTAGAACTACGTACCGAACACCCCCATTTTTATTGGGGAGGGTTTCCTTTTCTCACATCCTGTTAGGAGGATCAATGGATGGTTATTGGCTCTTCTATGATTCCACTTCTAGGCATTGGTATCCCAAGACTCTTCAGGCAGGTTGTGGTGTAGTTGTGGGTACCAGGTGTCTGTGGGTGAGGTGTGCTTCCCAAGTGACTTCAGGATGAGAAACGTTGTACTTTTCCCAATGTCTTTAGGATGAGGTTGTGTTTTTGTGGCCTAAGTGTTTGTGGGAGGGATGTGGTTTGTGGCCCAGGTGTGTGATAGTAGGTTGTGACAGTGGGGATTGTGGAAGAGCGTGGTAGCGTCAGGATGTTTGCTATTAAGGATGAGTAGTTAACTAGTGGGAAGTGGTATGGGGTACCCAAATTTCGATGTTCATGCTATTTTACTTTACTTGACATGCATTATTTGTTGAGCATGCCTTGGAGAGGTTTCGGGAAATATTTTACCTTGTTAGGTGCTTTTGATTTTCTATTGTTTTCTCATAGGGGCATTAGTATGCTTCTTACACTTGTACATGGGTGAATTTGGTTTTTTTCTTAATGAGTATACTTGTATGCTCACCCTATGTATATAATACTATTTTTAGATTTTCCAGGGGATTACACAGACCGTTCTGGACCTTACTAGCTCGAACTCTAGGGATGGTTGTTGTGTCACCGATTAGTTTTATTTTGGTACTTACTTTGGATTTTTATTTGTACTTCTAGCAATTTAACATTAAACATGCATGTGGGATCGATTTTTGGTTCTTTATATATATGTGTATTGGATTTTTTGAGGTTGATACATATTATCTCCTAATCTTGGATACTATAAAAGGGCAATGCCTCCCATTTTTGTGATATTTCTATACCATTGGTGCTGGTCGTCACCCTAGGGCCTACCAGAGGTAGGACTCAGGGGTCATTACCACCTTTTCATCTTGAAGAAGGAAGGTCATGACACTTTTCTATCCCTTCCCTCGTCTTGAAGAAAGGGGGTCATGATTGAATAAAATATTTCATGATTTTATTTTATTTTTTTAATAATTATAATATTTCATGTATAAGGTTACAATATTTCATGTTAATGTTGATTATAATATTCCATATTATATTTTTACAACTATAGTTAATTTTTATAATAGAAATAATATTTTTCTTGTTTAATAATTATAAAATTTCTGGATAATCACATTATGTAATTTAATAATATGAATATTTAATGGGTGAAATCCTAGGAATTTCTCATGTTTCACCCTTTTTTAAAATTTTATTATATTTTCCCATAGTATTTAAATTTTAAAAAATAAATAAATAAATGTAAGTATGGAAATAAAATTTATGATATTGTATGTAAATTTTTTAAATTAATATAATATTTCATGCTTACATATAATTTCAGTAATAATTATAATATTTCATGTCATAATGTTACCATATTTCATGTTACCAATAATTATATTATTTTAGTGGAGGATGGAGAGTCTCTCTCACAAGAATGGAGAGACACTCTCTCTATTTTTTAATGGGGATTTATTTGGAAACCCAACTAAGATCTTTGAAGAATTATTTGGTTACTTTGAGATGCTCATAGATTGTAGCCTCCTCCATCAGGTTAAATATGTTGAAAAAGGGTGGTGACCTATTTCTGGTTAGATATGTCCCTAGATAACATTTTGGCGATTGCAGTGGAATTCGATCCAGTTGGGTGATGAAGGTGATAGAAACTAGGGGATGGTTGTGGGGTGTTAGAATAACCCTTAGTTATGGCCAAAATAGAACATCAAGTGAATCTTGGGGACAAAATAGGACCATCATAATGGAATAACAGAAGGGTGACATATAGTGGTGGGAAAAATCTCGAGATGATGGTAATGTAGTCTCGGTGATTTATAATGTAGGTGGTGACACAATCATGATGTAGGTATGTAGTGATGCATGCCTAGTGACATAGGAAGGATGATGCAGGCATGAAACTACATTGTCTTGTGGGATATGTATTTTTTCTCCCACTACCAAAATTGAAAGGGGTATTTGATTTCATAATAAAAATAGGCTTTGGACCCAACATTAAAAAAAACTAGTACTGGACTTTAGTATTGGTGGAAGATAACGACGAGTGAATCTTGGGGTTTATAATGTTTTGGGAAGATCATTCAAGATATGTGCTGATGGCAGTCGAATAACACTGATGAAGGATCAACGAGAAATATGGGTGGCGAGTCACTGGTGATGTTGGGTGTGGGAGATTGTGGTAGCCCAACACAAAGGAAGGGATGGTGACGTGATGGTGTCATGAATCTGGGATCCCGATGGCGATGGCCGATGACGGGCCCATTGCATGGTGGTAAAGGGGGATGATTTCTAGTCGGTGATTTGTGATACAAGACTATTTATTTTGGGTTGTGGGTCATTATTATCCATATAGAGAACATAAAGATGGTTTATGGGGATGTTAGTGATGATTTCAGTAACAAACCTTGGGACGTTGAAGGTGACAGTGATAGGGAACAAACAAGTGATGAATTTAGCTTTTGACGACCCCAATCATGGTTGCAGGGTGATCTTGGGATGTGGACATGTGATGAAGTCAGGATGGGTAACTAATCCAGGGCATGGAGGTATCAAAGGATGGAAATTATATATTGAATTTTTCGATAAGGACTTCTTCCAGGATGAATCCATAACAAACCTACAGTGCTCGACTTCAGATCTGAAGTCTGTTAAATGATGGGCCTGGTAGTCTTTTTATTTTTTGGACCGTATTTTGTGATGATGGAACATTAATGTGAGTTCCTCTAGAGGGTGATTTCTTCAACTAACAATGGTGATGGATTAATAATATGTTCTATGGGACTGTGATTTGATTCTACAGGGTGATTTAGGATCTATTAATCACTACCACAAAACTGGGTTTCCGCATCGCCACCCATTAACAGCTCTAAAAAAATCACTGATAGGGGGGGGGGGGCTTTATCCGTGCTAAAAAAAAGTTTTGATAAAGGTAATTTTTAATAGTGCTAAAAAAAGCGCTGTTAAAATTCACCCTTTATCAGCGGTTTTTTAGTGCTGATAAAGGCCCCTCCTTTATCAGCGCTTTTTTAGCGCTATTAAAGGGGACCCCTTTATCAGTACTTTTTCAGTAGCGCTGATAAAGGGGGGGCTTTATCAGTGCTTTTTCCCAGCCCTGATAAACTTCATATTTCAAAAAAAAAACATGAAAAATAATATATCGTTATATAAGTATATTTATATTGATATTAATATAATATATATTTTTTAAATATGTTTTATATAAGTATAAATAGACTATTACATTTAATATATAATAAATTTTGTAAAAATGGCTTTAAAATATTATAAAATTTATTATTAATTAATAATTTTATAATTATCACCGATTAATAATCATTTAATAACAATTTGAAGACACAAAAAATCAAAAAAACATCTAAAATATGTTTAAAATATAACTCAAACTTCAAACGGCCATAACTTTTGATCTGGGTGTCCTTTTGAGCTCTACAACATATCAAATCGAATATTTTGATGAGATATACATGCTAGTGAACGAAGGGAACCTATTGTCACAATTTTTGAGGCCCAAAAAGGCACTTTAGGCCTATAAAACTGAGTTTTTAGTCGGGATACCCTGAGTTTTTAACATTAAAATAGGTATAACATCTGATTCAGATGTCCGCTAGGCCCGTACCACATATCATATTGAATATTGTTTCATTTTATTCTATTTGACTAGTTGTGGAGTTGAAACAGACTTCTGGACTAGAAGTTATGGTCTTTTTAACATTCTACGACTTTTTCAAATACACATATATATGTATTTATTCATAAATATATATATATATATATATGTGTGTGTGTGTGTGTGTGTGTGTTGTATATATTCATGTATTTATTTATTTATAAACACATTAAAAAAGATATTTTATAAATGTATTTAAAACTAATCTTATAAATATATATTAATATACAAATAAATATACGGATAAAAAATTATATCTAAAATATCTATATCAATAAATATAAATATAAAATAATATAAGAATAAATAAATATACTAATATATGAATAAATATATATTTATTAATATAACTAAATATATTTATATTAATATGAATCTATATTAATATACTAATAAATATAACTATATATATATATAAATAAATATAAATAAATATAAATAAATATTAATATATGAATATATATATATTAATATATGAATAAATATATATTATTTAATATAACTAAATATATTTATATTAATATGAATCTATATTAATATATGAATAAATATAACTATATATATATAAATAAATATAAATATATATTAATATACGAATAAATAAATAAATAAATAATAATATATGAATAAATATATATATATTAATATAACTAAATATATTTATATTAATACTAATCTATATTAATATATGAATAAATATAACTATATATATAGATATATAATTAAATAGAGAAAAGAACTAAATAGCTCAGTGGTAAAGGTGCAGGCGCGCAAGGGGGGAGGTCTTGGGTTCGAGTTCGGGTGGAAGCATGGAGTGGCGCACAAGCATGTGGGGGATGTACGGGAAACAGAAGCACACATGAGAGTGGGAGGGGGTCCACCTAACATTGATGGGGGGGGGGGGGGGGCGTCAAGTGCTGTTAAAATCTCCCCCCAATTTATTCTTTTTATCTTTTTTTAACTTTTTTTGACTTCAATCAGTACTTAAAAAAAGCACTGATAAAAGGTGTCTTTCATCAACGCTAAAAAACGAACTGATAAAAGTCCTTTTTGTCATCACTTTTTTTAGCGCTGATAAAAGACCCCTTTTATCAGCACTTTTTTAGCACTGATAAAAGGGGCCTTTATCAACTCTTTTTTGAGTGATGATAAAAGGGACCCCCTTCATCTTTGCCTCGATTAACAATGATTTTTTAGCACTATTAATTCCCTTTTCTAGCGCTGATAAAGGCCAAATTTTTAGTAGTGAATGGACCAATGGATCATGAATTTATGAGGGTATTTGGGACATTTTTTTTGTTGGGTCTTGGCGTGACATTTTCATGTTTGGTGGAACTCACTATACCACATATCTTGTGATTTTGTCTTTCACTATTCTTTAATCTTTTATTAAATAAAGATTTAATACAGAGCACACTCAAGTCCTGAAAAATCCTGTAAATTATAATATTTCATGACATATTTTAACCACAACAGTTTAGTGTTATAAAAGAAATAATAAATTTTCATGTTGAATAATTATAATATTGGTCGATAATTATATTTATTAAAGTTATATTTATAAAAAAATTAAAAAAATATATGTAATATTAGAATATGTGAGAGTAGTTTCAAATATTTAACAATAATGTCTTTGAATTTTTAGGTGATATCACAATATAATTAATGTATCAGATCCCATTAGAACATTGCAGTTAAGAGTGCTGAGGCAGGAGTAGTAATAAGATGGATGACCTCCTAGGATGTACTTTTGTTGCACCTTTTTTTTATCTTTAAAATTTAATGCCATTATAAAAAATATTATTATGATATTCTATGAAAACTATTGTATTGAATATAATATTTCATGATTGTATGGTATTGTTCTAATAATTATAATATTTCATGTTATAATGTAATAATATTTCATGTTAACAATGATTATAATATTAAATGTCATATTGTAACAACTATGATTTAGTGTTATAACATAAATAATATTTTTTTTCATGTTGAATAATTATAATATTTCTCGATAATCACAATATTGAATTTCATAACATGAATGTTTCATGGGTGACCTTCTAGGAAGTTCTTATTTTTTACCCTTTTCTGTATTTTTCATTGTATTTTCCCTGCATTTTTATATTTTAAAAAACATAGAATAAAATTTATGTATAACAATAATAATCTTGATATTTTACGTAATATTTTTCAATGAATATTATAATTCATGTTTACATAGAATTTATGTAATAATTAATATATTTCATTTCATAATGTTATCATATCTCATGTTAATAATTATTATAATATTTCATGATGTATTATAACAACTAGAGTTTAGTGTTATAATATAAATAATAAATTTTCACGTTGAATAATTATAATATTGGATTATTATTCAATTATTTAAAGATATATCTATACCAAAAACTAAATAAAAATATGTAATATTAGAATCATTGATAGTAATTTCAAATATTTAACAAGAATGTTTGTGTATTTTTAGGTGTGATCACACCAACATTAATGCACCAAATCCCATTAGAACTCTCTAGTTAAGTGTTATTGGGTGAGATAAGTACTAGGATGGCATGCTTGGGTGAGAGAAGTACTTGGATGGGTGACCTCTTGGGAAGTACTTGTGTTGCATCCTATTTTTGTGTATATTTCAAATTTCATGTCAGTATAAGAAATATTATTATGATATTGTAGCCAATTTTGTATTGAATATAATATTTCATGAGTATAGGGCATTTTAGTAATAATTATAATATTTCATGTCATAATGTTATAACATTTCATGTTAATAATGATTATAATATTGCATGTTATATTGAAATAAATACGATTTATTGTAATAACAATAATAATGTTTTTCATGTTGAAAAATTATAATATTTTTCAAAAATAACATTTTTGAATTTCACAATATTAATGTTTCATGGGTGACCACCTTATAAGTGCTTTTGTTTCACCCTTTTCTAGATTTTCAATTTGTTTTACCATGTTTGTATGTTTAAAAAAAATATAATTTCATGTAAGTATAATAATAATTATTATGAAATTATATGTAATCCTTTTAAATGAATATAATATTTCATGTTTACATAGAATTTTAGTAATCATGATAAGATTTCATGTCACATGTTACCATATTTCATGTTAACAATAATTATAATATTTCATGATGTATTGTAACAACTGTGGTTTAGTGTTATAATAAAAAAATTCATGTCGAATAATTATAATATCGGTTAATAATTGAATTAGTTAAAATTACTTTTATAACTGTAATTAAATAGAAATATGTAATATTAAAATCATCAGTAGTACTTTCATATATTTTACAATAATAACTGTGTATTTTTGGGTGTGATCATTGTAACATTAATTCACCAGATCCCATTATAAATATCTTTCTAAGCGGGAATGGGCGACAATAGTTATAGGATGGGAGACCTCCTTGGAAGTACTCATGCTGCACCCTTTTCTGTGTACATTTAAAATTTAATGTGAGTATAATTAATATTATTATGATATTATATGTAAATTTTTTTATTGAATATAATATGTCATGATACGAGATAATTTTATAAATAATTATAATATTTCATGTTATAGCATTAAAATATTTCATGTTAACAATGATTATAATATTTCTTGTTATATTGTAACAACTAAAGTTTAGTTTTATAATTGAAATAAAATTGTTTCATGTTGCATAATTATAATGTTTCTTGATAATTTTATTATTGAATTTCATAAGATGAATGTTTCCTGGGTGACCTCCTAGGAAGTTCTCATGTTTCACCCTTTTCTATAATTTTCATTGTATTTTTTGAGATTTATTACATTTTAAAAAACAAAATATTTCATGTAATTATAACAATAATAATTATGATAATGTACATACATTTTTAAATGAATATAATATTTCATTATTACATATATTTTTTGTAAAAATTATAATATTTCATTTCATAATGTTATCACATTTCATGTTAACAATAATTATATTATTTCATGAAATATTCCAACTACTACAGTTAAGTGTTACAATTGAAATAAAAAAAATCATGTTGAATAATTATAATATTGGATGATAATTTCATTAGTTAAATTTATATTTATAACAAAATTAAATATAAATACATAATATTATAATAATTTATAGTCCTTTAAAATATCTAATAATAATATTTTTGTATTTTTGGGTGTGATCACACCAGCCTTAATGCACCATAACCCATTATACTCTATAGTTAAACGTGCTTGGGTGAGAGTAGTACTAGGATGGGTGACCTCCTAGGATGTGCTCATGTTGCACCTTTTTTGTTTATATTTCAATTTTTCATGTGAGTATAATAAATATTATTATGATATTTTATTTAACATTTGTATTGAATATATTATTTAATGATTAAATTGAATTTTAATAATAATTATTACAATTCATGTAATAACGTTACAATGTTTACTATTAAAAATGATTTTAATATTACATGTTATATTGTAACAACTAAGATTTAATTTTATAACAGAAACAATTTATCTTTCATGTTTAATATTTATAATATTTTTCAATAATCAAATTATTTAATTTCAGAATATGAATGTGGCATGGGTGACCTCCTGGGAAGTGCTCATGTTTCACGATTTTATTTATTTTTCATTATATTTTCCCAGATTGTTTTCATTTTAAAAAAAAGAACTAAATATAATTATAACAATAATAATTATGATATTGTATGTAAACTTTTTAAATGATTACAATAATTCATGTTTGGATAGAATTTGAGTAATAATTATATTATTTAATGTCATAATGTTTCCATATTTCACGTCGAAAATAATTATAATATTTCATGACATATTTTAACAACTATGGTTTAGTGTTATAATATAAATAATACTTTTTCATATTGAATAATTATAACATTAGATTATAATTTCAATTTTTAAATTTATATTTATAACACAAATTAAATAGAAATATTTAATATTAGAATCATTGATAATACTTTCAAATATTTAATAAGAATTTATGTATATTGTTGGGTGTGGCCACACCAACATTAATACACAAGATCCCATTAAAGATTTATAGTTAAGAAATCTTGGGAGAGAGTAGTACTAGGATGAGTGACTTCCTGGGAAGTACTCATGTTTCACCCTTTTATTGTCTATATTTAAAATTTCATTCCATTATAATTAATCATATTTCTATATTGTTCATAAAAATTTATTTTGAATATAATATTTCATGATTATAGGGCATTTTAGTATTAATTAAAATATTTCATGTTAACAATGATTATAATATTGCATGTTATATTGTAACAACTATGGTTTAGTATTATAATTAAAATATTTTTTTCTTGTTGAATAATAATAATATTTATTAATAACCACATTATTGAATTTCATAATATAAATGTTTCATGGGTGACCACTTGGGAAGTTCTCATGTTTCAACGTTTTATGTTTTTTTCATTGTATTTTACTAATTTTTTTACATTTAAAAAATCAAATAATTTCATGTAAGTATAAAAATAATAATTATGGTATTGTACATAAAATTTTTAAATGAATGCAATGTTGCGTGTTTATATATAACTTTAGTAATAATTATAATATTTCATGTCCTAACATTACCATATTTCATGTTAACAATAATTATATTATTCTGTGATGTATTATAACAAAAATGGTTTAGTGTTATAATAGAAATAATAATTTTTCATGTTGAACAATTAAAATATTGTCTGATAATTGAATTATATCATGTTATATTTATAAAAGTAATTAAATAAAAATATGTAAGATTAAGATCATTAATTGTTTTTTGAGATATTTAATAAGAATGGCGATGTGTTTTTGGGTTTGATCACAACTGCATCAATGCCCCAGATCCCATTAGAACTATGCTGGAAAGCATGCCTATGAGAGAGTACTAATAGGATGGGTGACTTCATCAGAATTACTCATTTTAAACCTTTTTTTGGAAACATTTTAAATTTCAACCCTGTATAATAAATATTATTAAGATATTGTATATAAACTTAGTTTTGAATATAATATTTCATGATTACAATGAATTTTTGTAATAATATAATATTGCATGTTATAATGTTACAATATTTCATGTTTACTATTATTATAATATTGTGTGTTATATTATAATAACTATGGTTTACTATTATAATAGAAATAATATTTTTTCTTGTTAAATAATTATTATACTTCTTGATAATTGCACTATTGAATTTCATAATATGAATGTTTCATGCGTGACCTCCTTGGAAGTGCTCGTGTTTCACAATTTTATGTATTTTTTCATTGTATTTTCCCATGTTTCTTATATTTTTTAAAAAATAATATTACATGTAATTATAAAAATAATAATTATCATATTCTACAATAATTTTTTTTTAAAAAAATATTATGTTTCATTTTTACATATAATTTTAGTAATAATTATATTATTGCATGTCATAATGTTACTATATTTCATGTTAACAATAGTTATAATATTTCATGATATATTGTAATAGCTATGGTTTAGTGTTATAATAGAAATAATATTTTTTCATGTTGAATAATTATAATATTGGAAGATAATTGCATATGTAAAAGTTATATTAAGAACAACAATTAAATAAAAAATGTAATAATAGAATCATTGATAGTACTTTCAAACATTTAACAATAATGTCTCTGTATTGATTGGTGTGATCACAACAATATTAATGCACCATACACAATTAAAAATATACAGTTAAGAATTATTGGGTGAGATTAGTACTAGGATGGGTGACCACCTAGAAAGTACTCACGTTGCACCATTTTTTGCGTATATTTCAAATTTCATGCTAGTGTAATAAATATTATTTTGATATTTTACATAAAATTTTGTATTGAACATAATATTTTATGATTATAGGGAATCTTAGTAAAAATTATAATATTTCATGTTATAATGTAACAATATTTCTTGTTAACAATGATTATAATATTTCATGTTATATTGTAACAACTACGGTTTAGTGTTATAAAAGAAATAATATATTTTCTATTTTGAATAATTATAATTTTTCTTGATAATAACATTATTAAATTTCATAATATGAATGTCTCATGGGTGAACTCTTGGGAAGTGCTCCCATTTCATTGTTTTATTTATATTTCATTATATTTTCCCATATTTTTTATATTAAAAAAACATATAATTTCAAGTAAGTATAAAAAAAATAATTATGATATTGTATGTAAACTTTTTAAATGAATATAATATTTCATGTTAACATATAATTTTAGTAATAATTATAATATTTTATGTCATAATGTTACCATATTTCATGTTAATAGTAATTATAATATTTCATGGCGTATTGTAACAACTACAATTTAGTGCGATAATATATTAGATAGGTACATGGGGGTATAATGACATTAAACACACACACACACCCAAATGTCAGGATCAAGCCTAGTCCATAGCCCCCCAAGATAGATCAGGAAAGAACTTCACTTATTTATACATTATATATATATATATGGTTCATGTCCCCCTGCCGTGACGTGGGGCCTCTATGCACTGCCCGCACTTGCAAACCATGTTTTAAACCCATCTATGGATTGCACCCCCAACCATGAGGCCCTAAAAATCCACCACATCCATTATCGAGCCCGATCATCAGGGCCTTCCTGGTCCATCGTTAGAGACACACTGTCAACCATTGATGCCCACCATGGATTCCCCATCATCAGAGCTCTGCCAGGATAACGTCAAGAACAACCAAGGAACACCACCACCACCGAACATCACTCATCTCCCATCACTATACTCATCTAGGATCATCATCACCTTAAAAATTACCTCATCCATGTGAAATATCATTCTTCACCATTGAAATCCAGCATTACCACACAAAATCGTATTTGAAATCCATAATTAAGCATGCTTGGGAGAGAGTAGTACTAGGATGGGTGACCTCCTTGGAAGTAATCATGTTTCACCCTTTTTGTGTATATTTACAATTTAATTCTATTATAATAAATATTGTTATGATATCATGCATAAAATGTTGTATTGAATTTATTATTTCATGATTACAGGGATATTTAGTAATAATTATAATATTTCATGTTATAATATGAAAATATTACATGTTAAGAATGATTATAATATTTCATGTTATACTACAAAAACTACGTTTTAGTGTTATAACATTAATAATATTTTTCTAGGTTTAATAATTAAAACATTTCTCAATAATTGAATTATAGAATATCATAATATGAATGTTTCATGGGATACCTCCTAGGATGTTCTTGAGTTTCAATTTTTTTTACTTTTCATTGTATTATTACAGAATTTTTACATTTAAAATAATAATAATTTCAAGTATGTAAAATAATAATAATTATGATATTGTACTGAAACATTATAAAAAATATAATATTTCATATTTACATATAATTTTAGTAATAATTATAACATTTAATTTCATAATATTACTATATTTCATGTTAATAGTAATTATAATATTTCACGAAGTATTATTACAACTACAGTTTAGTGTTTTAATATAAATAATATTTTTCAAGCTGAATGTTTATAATATTGTTTGATAATTGAATTAGTTAAATTTATATTTATAAAAACAATTAAATAGAAAACATGTAATATTAGAATCATTGATATAAATTTCAATTAATTAACAAGAATGTCTTTGTATTGTTGGGCTTGGTCACACCAGCATTAATGAACCAGATCGCATTAGAACACTGTAGTCAAGAATTCTTGGGCGAGAGTTGTACTATGGCAGGTGACCTCCAAGGATGTAATCGTGTGGCACACATTTTGTGTATATTTAAAATTTCATACATGTATAACAATGATTATTATCATATTTTATGTAAACCTTTTTATTGAATATAATATTTCATTATTACATGGAATTTTAGTAATAATTATAAAATTTCAAACTACTACAAAAATGGGCTTTATCTGCGCTCAAAATGGGCTTTAATAGTGCTAAAAAATCACAGTAAATCTCAACGCTGATAGGGGGGGGGGGGTCCGCTTTATCAGTGCTAAAAATGCGCTGATAAAGGGAGCATCTATCATAACTAAAAAACCGCTGATAAAGGATCCCTTTATCAGTGCTAAAAAAGCACTGATGAAGGGAGACCTTATCAGTGCTAAAAAGCCACTGATAAAGGACTCCTTTATCAGTGCTAAAAAAGCGCTGATAAATGTGTTTTTTATGAGCTCCTTTTTAGTGCTGATAAAGGATCCCTTTATCAGTGCTAAAAAGCTGCTAATAAATGACCTGTCTGTTGTAACATAAAATTCTGCAGTAGCACACCAAAACAAGTCCTGCAAAAAATTCAGCATCTCAACAAGTATACCCATACAAAATTAACACATAATTCATAAGGTAATTACACCAAGTAGAACCATACAAAAAGTATACCCATACACCATTAACACATAATTCACAAGTTAATTAAATACATAAATAATTTAATTTAGAATTCAGGGGGTTGGGGGGGGGGGCTGTTCAGGGGTTTGGGGTGGCTGTCCAAGGGGGGGGGGGTAGGGTGTGTCCGGGGGGATGAGGGTGTCTGGGGGGATATGGGTATCCAGGGGGGTGGCGGGCGGTCCAGGAGGTTGGGGGGCTGTCCAAGGGGGGTGGGGTGGTGTCCAGTGGGGTGGTGGGGGCTGTCCATGGGGGTGGTGGTGTCCAGGGGGTGTCTAGGTGGTGGGGTGGTGTCTAGGAGGGGGTGGGGGTATCCAAGTGGGGGTGGGGGAGTCCAGGGGGTGGTGGGGTGTCCGGGTGGGTGGGTGGGGGGGGGGGTGGGTGGGGGTGTCCAGGGGGGTGGGGCTGTCCATGGGGGTGGGCTGGTGTCCAGGGTGTTGGGGTGGGGGGATTTCCAGGGGGTGGGGGTATCCAGGGGGTGGGGTGGTGTCCAGGGGGTGGGGGCGGTCTTGGGGGTTGGTGGGGATATCCAAGGGGGGTGGGGCGGTGTCCAGGAGGGTGGGGGTGGCCGTCCATGGGTGGGGGGTGTCCAGGGGGTAGGGGGTGTCCAGGTGGTGGGGTGGTGTCTAGGAGGGGTGGGGGAGCCGTCCAGGGGGTTGGTGGGTGTCCAGGGTGGGGGGTGTCCAGGGGGGGGGGTGTCCAGGGGGTTGGGGGGGGGGGGCTTTCCAGGGGGTGGGGGTGTCCAGAGGGGTGGGGTGTGGTGGGGGGGGGGGGGTGTCTAGGGGATGGGGTGATGTCTAGGGGGGGTGGGGGATGTCCAGGGGGTTGGTGGGGCTATCCAATGGGGGTGGGGTGGTGTCTAGGGGGTGGGGATGACTGTCCATGGGGGTGGGGGTGTCCAGGGGTGTGGGGGAGGTGTCCAGGTGGTGGGGTGGTGTCTAGGAGGGGTGGGGGAGTCTGGGGGGTGGGGGAATGTCTAGGGGGTTAGGGGCAGTCTAGGGGGGTGGGGGGGGGGGGTGTCGAGGGTGGTGGGGGTTGTCAAGGGGGGGGGGGGGGGGGTTGGGTGTCCAGGGGGTGGGGGGTGTCTGAGGGGCTGTCCAAGGTGGGGTGGGGGCTGTCCATGGGGCTGTCTAGGGGGGGTGGGGGTGTCTAGGGGGTTGAGGGGGCATTCCAGGGGGTGGGTGGTGTCCAGAGGGGTGGGGGTGTCCAGGGGGTGGGGTGGTTTCCATGGGGGGTGTGGGGGGGGGGGGGGGGTGGTCCAAGGGGTTGGTGGGTTGTCCAAGGGGGGTGGGGTGGAGTCTAGGGGGTGGGGTGGCTGTCCATGAGGGTGGGGGTGTCCAGGGGGTGGGGGAGGTGTCCAGGTGGTGGGGTGGTGTCGAGGAGGGGTGGGGACGTCCAGGGGGTGGGGGCTGTCCAGGGGGTTGGGGGGTGTCCAAGGGGGGTGGGGGTGGGGGGGGGTGTCCAGGTTGGTGGGGGGTGTCTAGGTGGTGGGGTGGTGTCTAGGAGGGGTGGGGGTGCCGTCCAAGGGGTTGGTGGGTGTCCAGGGGGGTGGGGTGGGGTGGGGGTGGGGGGGGGGGTGGGGCTATCCATCGGGGTGTCTAGGGGGTGGTCCAGTGTCCATGGGTTTGAATCATACAAAAATGACCCATGGATCATTCTCCTAAAGGATCAACAAAATCTGAATTCTTTTGGTCAGATTTCCATACGTTAGTTTTTGTTTTCACTTAAAATTCTGTCCATTTTAAACAAAAGAGAGACAACTTGAATGATACCGACCACACCATGCCTCAGATTGAGGTGGGGTTGACTTTTACATGTCACAAATTACCCATGTATATTTCTACTAATGTATCAACACAATCCAAATGCATTTGGTTGGATTTCCATAGGTCGGTTGTTGTTTTCACTTAAAATTCTATCCATTTTAAACAAAAGAGAGACACTTTGAGTTATACTGGCCACACCGTGCCTCAGATTGAGGTGGGATTGACTCGTACATGTCAAAAATAACCCATGTATCATTCTAATAAAATATCAACACAATCCAAATGTGTTTGGTCAGATTGTTGTATGTCAGTTGTTGTTTTCACTTAAAATTCTATCCATTTTAAACAAAAGAGAGACACTTTGAGTGATACCGACCACAACATGCCTCATATTGAGGCGGAGTTGACTAGTAAACATCACCAATGCACCCATGGATCATTCTGCTAAATAATAAAAACAATCTGAATGCATTTGGTGTGATTTCCATAGGTCAGTTGTTGTTTTCACTTAAAATTTTGTCCATTTTAAACATTAGAGAGACACTTTGAGTGATACCGGCCACAACGTGCCTCAGATTGAGGCCAGGTTGACTTTTACCCATCACCAATGCACCCATGGATTGTTATCCTAAAGGAGAAACATAATTTGAATGCGTTTGGTCAGATTTCCATACGTCAGTTGTTGTTTTCACTTAAAATTCTGTCCATTTTAAACAAAAAAGAGGCACTTTGAGTGATACCGGCCACACTGTGACTCTAATTGAAAAGGGGTTGAATCGTACACATAAAAAATGACACATGTAACTTTCTCCTAAAGGATAAACACAATCCAAATGTGTTTGGTCAGATTTCTGTATGTTAGTTATTGTTTTCACTTAAAATTCTGTCCATTTTAAACAAAAGAGAGACACTTTGAGTGATACTGTCCACACCATGCTTCTGATTGTAGCGGGGTTGACTCGTACACATCAAAAATTACCCATGGATTGTTATCATAAATAATAAACACAATCCAAATTCATTTGGTTGGATTTCCATATGTCAATTGTTGTTTTCACTAAAACTTCTGTCCATTTTAAACAAAAGAGAGACACTTTGAGTGATACCGGCCACACCGTGCCTCATATTGAGGTGGGGTTGAATCTTACACATCACCAATGCACCCATGGATCATTATACTAATGTATCAATAGAATCGAAATGCGTTTGGTCAGATTTCCGTACGTCAGTTGTTGTTTTCACTTAAAATTCTATCCATTTTAAACAAAAGAGAGGCACTTTGAGTGATACCGGCCACACCGTGCCTCAGATTGAGGCAAGATTGACTTGTACACATCACCAATAAACCCATGGATCATTATCCTAAATGATCAACAATATCTGAATGTGTTTGGTCAGACTTCCGTATGTAATTTGTTGTTTTCACTTAAAATTATTTCCATTTTAAACATAAGAGAGACACTTTGAGTGATACCAGCCACACCATGCCTCAGATTGAAGCGGGGTTGACTCATACACGTCAAAAATGACCCATGGATTGTTCTCCTAAAGGATTAACACAATCCAAATGTGTTTGGTCATATTTTCATACGTCAGTTGTTGTTTTCAATTAAAATTATGTCCATTTTAAACAAAAGAGAGACACTTTGAGTGATATCGGCCACACCGTGCCTCAGATTGAGGTGGTGTTGACTTTTACATGTCACCAACGCACCCATGGATTGTTCTCCTAAAGGATAAACACAATAAAAATACGTTTGGTTGGATATGAAGGTATTTTTGAGATTTTATTGGTTTTTCTTATCCAAAGCCCAAATAAAAGTGGTCCATCATTCTTGCTTGTTGCTGGTGCATTTTATCTGTTAAAATGGGAAAATGACTCATTGGAGAAAGGATGTTTTATTTAATAACAATTACAATTTTCCTATGAACATTAACATACAACAAAGTTTAATCTTTTGATCCCCTTAACCCCTATCAAAAATGTCCTCCAATTGTACACGTCCCCAAGTCAGATCTTCATGCTATTTGTGTACAATCTTCTATTAAGTATGCAGACCACTCATTTCTGAACAAATCTATATCATCTTGTGAGTATGAGGATTTTCGGCAGTCAGAGTAGTACTTAGAAATATATAAAAAATAATTAATAAATAAATTAAATGAAATATTAGTTGTTTTTGAAAATACCTCTTTAGGGATGCTAGTTTGTTGATTAAGAATGATCTCTTTCATAAATTTACAAACATAATAACTGCAATCATTATCGTTTGTTTTGGACACTGCAAAAAATTTAATCATTATGAGAATAAGTGACTTGTGTAGATATGTGTTTGGATAGTGAAATTTTATTATATGTACCCTAATATTTGTCCAGACATAGTACTTTCTCACCTCCTTGTGCTTAGCCCCTGTCCTCATTCCTTTTTTTAGATGATAATGATACAACACCCTATCATAACAGAGTCCTCAGTAAAAGATAATATAAATTATATTACTTAATTTTTATACCTAAAACGTAGGATGTAGTGTCTTATATATTCACAAACTCCATCATGTGTGGTCGGTTTGTTGGATATCTTTTCATTGAATCCAGAAAATAAATCTTTGGAGTATCCAAGTTCACCTCAATTAGTAGCCAATGTTGCCTAAAAACACAAAAAGGAATAATTAATAAAAGAAGTGAAAATATAATTGATATGCTTTAATTGTAGATTTTTACCCCTGCATGGTTGGTATTAGGAAGAGTCTGTCATCTATAATCTTTCTTTCAAATGTTTTCAGCAAGACGTTCACTATTTCAGCCTTTTTTGTTGGCTCTAATTTCGTTAGACATGTTGATGTGGTATGAGAACTAACGAGTCCGAATTTTGGATCATTGGGAAATTACTTCAATTTTTTTTCATATATACATATGTCAATAATATAAAATTCATTTAGACATAATTTTCACATTATGTTAGCTTTTATAAAATCAATTCATGAAAACATACATCATATATAAATTTACAATTATGATGCCTAGACAACAGTTTTCAAGGATCTCATTTACATTTTTTGCAGTAACGAAATCTTGAATTTCCTCTCCGTATATATTCTTTTCAAAAACCACTATATGAATACTACCACCTCTTAGATTTGTATCCATATGAGTCTTCAATGATAGTAAATGTGGATAGAGAACATGTGGGGTTATTGTGCTTTCAGTAGCTCTGTAGGATCGGTTGGTCGATCCTTTAGATTCTTTTGAGCCAATGTTTCGTGTCACCCCTTCCCTTTCTGCGTCTATAATAAAATTAATTGGTTCAGAACCTTTTTTCATTAATTGTTCAAGGTTTAGCATGAAAAAAGGAAATAAATACCTCTTTGTCCCCATGTACTCTTACAAGTTGTGACAGCCATGCAATGAATGTCCCAATAGCCTTTTTGACCGTATGAATATCATCATCATCAAGTGGAATATGTAGCTCTACATTTGGCTCATGATCTACATAAATCATCACTTTTAGATGATCTTTCAGAAGTGGTCTATTATGCAACTTTTCCTCTGGGATGTTGAACACTATAGCCCTCGCTACAAGGTGATAGGTTGGTATTGACAGATATAAATCACAATCATTATCAACCTATAGAATATCAGTATAGGAAAATTATCAGTGTTTGTCTGATACACATTTCATGGAAACAATTATTAGAATATTGATTACCACAGGTAAGACATCTCTTTGAGGGGAATGGATCGCCTTAATGTTGGTGGAGGGGGGGTGGGGTGGGGCGGGATCTTCATACTCTGGTTGTTCCTGAGTTGGGTCTTCTCCTTGCTTCCCACCCATAAAAGTTGCTTGCAACTCTCCCTTCCATTGAAATCGTTCTTTAAGAGTTGGTATTATTTCACTCAGTTGTTTCAATTTTTCATCTATATCATCTGTTTCATTTTTTTTCTAAAAATATACTTGGGGTGTCACCCCAAACCCCGCACCTCTGACATGACCATACTGTTCTGGAAACTTCAAAGCCGTCGATAATTGGTCTGCATCCGCTACAGGAGTAGCTAATTCCTGTGACTGTTGGATATAGGAAAATAACTAATTATTTTTATGTAATAGCAATTTAAAACAAATATTTTTATTTTCGTGTCATACTTACACATATTTTCAACACTTTTTGTGTGTTTTCATCTACTATATTACCTTCCTTATTCACACGTGCCTCCTTTCATATCACATGACATGGGATGGAAGTGTCTTTGGTTTTAGAATCATAAATCTAGATATAAATATAGAAAGTTAATTATGATTTTGTTTCTTGGAACCTAACAATATTACAGTAAATTTGAAATACACACCATTTTCTTTTCTAGTGAAGAATACCCCACCCTTGATTTACAATAGGGGTATGTTGGTTTTGATGCACACTCCTTATTTTCATTACTTAGTTGCTATTTCATAAATGAAATATTGACAATCAAAGTGATGAATACATGTATCCTCAAACAACGTATTATCACCCACAATGTACCTGAAACTTATCATCCCCACAGTGGCCAATAAATGCATCCCCTGCTTCTTAGGATATCAGGTGAGCATAGAAAAGGGGTGGGTGTAGGTTTATTTTACCTTTGGAATCTTTTAGGTGACATTTTGTTAAAATAGTGCAAAAACCTCGATGAATCCTTCCTACAAGACTTAGTACATAATTCTTGTATGAATCATCTACTATGAATGTACTCTACAAGAGATTGAGAAGAGTAAGACGTTGTTTCATTATTTTATTTTCTAGTAAATTAAAGAAATAATATCATAATGTTACCGTAATTTCTTCCCAGATCACAGCCTTCATCCTAGACACAACATGGTTCCATGAATCTATGTTAATGGGAATGTGTTGACGAGTGAAAATTCCAATGTAACTACTAAACATAGCATTGTTGGGATTCACATGTTGGCCTCATGCATTCCATTCGACATCAAATTTAACGTCTTTGCTTTTTGCCTTAAGAACTTTGGTTAACACCGTCAAACTATTACACACATGTGTTTTATTCGATGTCGGTCCTTCATCCCCGACCATTTCATCGATATCAACATCGTCTATATGTTAATATGAAATGGTATTAATGGTATGTGTTGATGGTTTTTGGACCTCAACACTATGAGTAGCAACAATTTCCGAAACATGTTGTTGCTCTGCACTGTGAGCAGCCGCAACAAAAGCAGCAGCAGCAGCAACAACAACAGATTGAGAGAATTGTTCAACCTCGAGGTTAGGAGCACCAGAACGTGCAGAATTCATTATCTGAAAAAGTGGTTGAACAGTTAATTTAGATTACATAAATTCTGTAATGATATGATAATAACATGAGATAACAAGATCTATATTACAAACAAAATATAACCTGTTTATTAAATTCTCTTTCTTTTTTTCAAAGGCTGAAGGGATTTGACACCTCTATCAATTATCCAAATCCCTTCATTGTGTTCTCCTCTAACATAAAAAACATCATCTACATTGGGACCACTGTGAAATGATTGTGACATACCACTAAAAGGATCGTCCTCAATTGAATTTTCATCGGACCCTTCAGTAGTTTTGACCAATAACAGAACAATCGACAACTTTCAATTTTCAGGATCTGGAACATAAAAAATTTGTACCACTTGTGATGCCATTATAAACTATTCGTCTTTTTACCCTTCTTTATTAAAATCAACTATCACAAATCCCCATTCATCTATTTTAACACCACTATTGTTATCAAGAAATTTGCATTGAAAAATCGGCAATTAGAATGTCGTATAATCTAACTCCCATTTTGTTTGATAATGCCAAAGTATGACATATTTGTATAAATTGGATTTCTGTCCTTACTTCCAGAAACATGCATCGCTTTATCCACAAGTGTAACTCCACTATTTCTTATGGTACTATCTTCATCATGTTCATCTGTATAGAATTTATAACCATTAATTACATAACAATTTTCAGATAATACATACAAACTTGGTCCGAAAGCTATCCATCAAAGTCGTTCTGAAATTGAATTCGGATTTTCATCTAACTCCTTAAAAATATGGTCTTTGAAACCATACTATAAACTAGTGATTATGTGTATTTGATATCCATTTTTCATCCCTTGATGAATTCAACTGCCTAAGAATTTCTTTGTGAGTTTCAATATCTGGAGAAACCTCCCAACTGTTATGCAAAACATAAAGGTGGGACTGATCCCGATCTTTAATACTGATTGTCACAACATCTCTTCCAGAAATTACCTCACCCTCAATGTGTCCAGTGTGATTAGATTTCGGGAGACCAATGCTTTCCACATCAGATCGGTATTCGGTACAAAATTCAATGGCTTCCTCAACAATATAACACTCCATTATACAACCCTTGAGATGACTTCAATTTTTGACATACCCTTTCAAAATCTTCATATACCATTCAATGAGGTACATCCATCAATAGTGAATAGGACCACAAAGTCGAATCTCTCTCACCAAGTGAATCATCAAATGAACCATCATATCAAAGAATTTTGGTGGGAAGATCATTTATAATTCACATAATTTAATGAAAATTTATTTTTCCATATCTAGAAATTTCACCAGGTCTAAAAGTTTTCTACATATAGCTTTGAAAAAGAAACAATGTTTGGTTAACGTATGATGAAAATTATTGGGAAAAATGAAACGTAAATCTATAGGAATTAAATCTTTTATCAAAACATGGCAGTCATGTGGTTTCAAACCTTTTAACTTCAAATCATTCATTGACACAATGTTCTTGATATTTTATGAATACCCCTCTGGAAACTTTACATCATTGAAGAAGTTTCAAAACCGATATCTCTCCTCCCTAGAAAGAGTGTAAGCAGCTGGAGGAAGAAGCATTTGATTTTCACCCTTCATGGGAGCCAACTCTTCTCATATTCCCATGTAAACCATGTTCAACCTTGCCTCAATTCCATACTTTTTTTTTCCAGGGGAATTTACCAACGTTCTGATAAAACTACCACATACATTTTTTTCCACATCCATCGCATCAAGAAAATGTCTGACGTACAAACAATTCCAGTATAGTAATTTTAAAAAAACTGATCTATTTTTCCAACTAATTTTCGTAAGGTTTTTCAAAAATGGTTGACCAAAAACAGTGTTCACATCTTTTAATTTCTCAAACAACTGATCACCTGTTAGTGGAGACGGTGTTGTGCATTGTTCTGAACTTCCATTGAATTATGTAGTCCAAGATCGGTACTTATTCCGATGAGGTAGAAATATTCAATGTCCTAGAAAAAAAGATTTAGATGAATGTTTCAACCTAATTGATTCTGTATCTTCTTCACACATGGGACACCCTTGAGTTCCTTTAATTCTATAGCATGAAAAATTTCCATAAGCAGGGAAATCATTTATCGTCCCACACATCATCGCTCCCAACGTGAAGTATTCACTTTTATAAGCATCATACAACATAACACCTGAATCCCACAATAACTTCAAATCCTTGATCAAAGGATCCAAATAAACATCAATATCGTTACCTTGTTGTTTTGGTCCTGATATAAGCATAGATAACATGATGAATTTTTGCTTCATGCATAACTAGGGTGGAAAGTTATAATTTACCAACTTAACAAGCCATGTACTGTGAGTGCTGGTTTGAAAACCAAAAGGATTCACTCCATCTGTAGATAATTCAAGACAAAGGTTTCTCGACTCATTTCCAAATTCAAGATACTCATGATCAATTTTCTTCTATTGAGGATAGTTGGTCGGATGACGTAATTTCTCATATTTATTTCTTTTATTTGCATACCATGACAATTGTCTTGCAATTTCTTCACTTCCATATGACGCAAAAACCTTGGAATGATTGGAAAGTACCATACAAATTTCATAGGATTGGATTAATCTTTCTTG
Source organism: Viscum album (assembly GCA_963277665.1). NCBI lineage: Eukaryota > Viridiplantae > Streptophyta > Magnoliopsida > Santalales > Viscaceae > Viscum > Viscum album. The sequence goes on along the minus strand of OY728167.1, from coordinate 385,197,746 downwards.
TATCGAGAAGCACCACACTTTGAGAAATATGTAAGTGATTTTTTCTCCTTGAAAAACAACATACAGTCTTTTGGCCCGACATGTATTATTTTAGAAATCATACCCATAAAGCGTAGCATTCGTTTAGCTTCATATATTCGGCTTGGGATATCATTATCTTCTGAGAGCATGTCATTCAAGAGAGCAAGTAGTTCTGTAAAACTAACATCACTCAATCCGTTGCTTGCTTTCAATTTATACAACTTCATTACAGCTAAAAATGCTATATATTTAGTGCAACCAGCATACAATGTCATCTTTTCACAACTCTTTAACTTCTCAAAAATTTTTGGGCAATCACGGAGTTCATCTTCAATTGTCCTTGTCGTTTTCTCAATACGATCTTCATCATAATGGACATCAGTAATCACATCCTCCATATGGTCTTCTTCACTATCCATATTTTTATTCATATCTGATGATCCATAAAACACAGTTTTATACCATCCAGTAGCTACATTCACTTTTTCTCCGTGTTTATTCCATCATTTATAACTAAAATCTATTCCATGACATATCCAATGTTCATCCAACTCCTCTGGAGTAATTATTCTAGAATAACAGCAATTTAAACACAGACAAAGGATTTGAGAAGGATCCTTTGTGTGATCCTTTGTAAACTTGATGAACTCTTTCACTCCGTTCTCATACTCTATTGTCAAACGATTAACATCCATCCAATATTTATTCATATCCATCCTATTTGAATATCAAATATTAGTATTTATGGTTAAAATACACATAACAAGACTTCAAAATATAGTAGAAGAGAACCACTTCCTTATAAAAATAGAGATTAATAGAGCCTAACCATTTTCAATAAATATTTGGAAATCAAAAGAACCAGGATAGACCCCCTATCAAAATCAACACAATTTTCAAACACAAAGGGGTTTGTGGGGGAAACAAAAAACCTAGGTTTATCCAAAATTACTATGGAATATCATAGGTTTTTTTACCCAAATTAACATAAGAAATAGAAAATTAAGGTTAGTGAACATAAATTCTATCATGAACATCTAAAGAATATGCAATTACTCTCCCTCATTAACATAGGGCTCTACCAACGCCTACCATATACCTATAAAATAATTAAAAAAATTAGGGAAAATAGTTTCTTTCATATCTGATGCTAAAACTCACACGACATAATCCTCTATGGCTCATCCTCCTCTATCGGGTCAACCCTTCTATGGTAAACTAGTCCATCCTATTATACCTCACCAACCTAAAATACATATGGATGAAAACCAGTAGCCATCTCTATATGTAAAGAAAGGATTCTCCGAATCTCTACAATATGTAATTCATTAAATATAATTAATTTAGATTCATTATAGTTTCCTCAAATCACCCCAGTCCAAATATAAGAATAATCAAGAATGATACATATACCACTCCTAGGTCTCTGCTCTACATTCAATATCATAATGCCTAATATTTTTGGTAAGCTCAAGTTACTTACTTTAAATCATAGGAGGGATAATCACTTGTGTCATAGATGGTCTCACATGTTATTCCATATGAAAATTTTAACAAATATTATTGACCTATCATTCCATTAAATCCTCATGAGTGTATAATTCCATTCTCCATCTTAACTCTCAACTAAAGCTCTGATACCACACTATCATAAATCACCACTACGCGGAACCACTCCTAAAATGGCAGTGAAAATAAGTGCAATTCATAAATCCTACCTCTAATAGTACATAGGATGGATACTAGCATTGAGGGTATAAAATAAAGAAATGGTAGGTGTTTCCCTCATAAATCCCACGAACAAAGATAAACCACCAATCAACTCCATATAATATAAAATAAAACCCAATCCATAATTCATGTGAATTTAATACATAAAAAAGGTATCTAAAATAAAATATCAAAAACAAATCCTACACTAGTGGCTCTGGTGGTAACTCCTAGCCTCAAGATAGTAATTTCCATCTTGGTAACCAAATCCATCTTCAAAAACTTATAAAAATAATTATATAAATAGGGGAGAGCATACAAGTATACTTAGTAGGATCCTCCCCACAACCTCTCATGAAAATGAGTATGAAATATATTAATGCCATAGTGAATAAATAACAGAACTAATACACACCAACATATGGTCATATATCACCCAACCTCACCAAAGATTACTCACCCAATATCACATTCAAGTAGAGTAACATAATATCAAAAGAATATATATTAATAAATTATCCCACATCCACTTCCCCACTAATCTGGTCATTCTCACACTCTAATGGAATATTTATTATGCTTCAACCCCTTCTATATAATCTCATAACCATATATCCACACACACACATGTCACAAACACATAAAAAACTATATCCACAGAACAAGCACACATCACATCCTCATCATAGTATGATCTCATGAACATGAAGGACATAAACATCATACTCTCATCCTACAATGCACAACCCCCACTATGTATCCACACCAAATACACATAATCATGTCAAAAAAAATATATATACACCAAAACCTAAAATCGTTATAGGTCATATATATACACCCACTGTGAGCCATTACAACTCATACTAAGTGTGAAGGGGGAGAAGGGAAGAGGGAGGGGTTCTATATGTGTTCCCACTATAACCTAGATATTGAGAAAAACATTTAGAACCAAAATACCCATATGGATTTTAATCAGGTTACTCAACTCAAGTGGTGGTGCGTAAGAAATAATAAGAAAATATAATAAGTATATAGTCAAACATAAATCTTTTCCAAGGGTTTACATCAAACTAACACTACAAACACCCACATCAACCATTGCCTTGTTACTACCACCCTCTAATAACCACTTCCATTATAATTCCAAAAATAATCCCCAAAAAATCACATAATCATCCAAATCAACATTACCAACTTCTCATTTCATTTAACATTATAATTTCTTAGATTTTTATTACCATATGCATTTCAATTGTTAACCATTTTAATGTAAAACCAATCATTAAATCACTTCCCACTATAATCAATTCATTAATCATTAATAACATTTATTCTATCTTTAACCATTTATTAAACATAATTATTACAATCATTATCATTAATCATTTAACAGAAAATCATTTATCATTTCCAACCCATCACCCATTACTATTTTCATTTATTCCAGCCATATTCCATGCCGAAAGGAAACTATAACACCACCCAATAACAACTAAATTTTCATGACATAAAATACCACTAAACACATTCTAAAATCCATAAAAGCACTTATTTTATGCCTAAATCGCCATATCATTGCTATCATAACCACACAATAATCCATCCATCACAACCATATTAATTACCACACCACATTCTCACAACCACATCAATCAACCATCACCCTTATAATCATAGTGATAAATAACCCATACATAGTAGCATGAAAGGGAAAAAATATAAGAAATTCACACTAAAAACTCCCCCTTAAACATTCTTTCATATTAAAGTAGAATTTATAGTTTAAATATAACACTTTAATTAAATATTTCCATACAACCAATTAATTACCTACATTAAGTGACTAGAAAATTATGAAATGTGATTATAACATATTATTAGTAGTAAGAAACTTCTTTCACAACATCAAGAATAAATCACTTAGCAACAACACCAATAAATCAATAAATATATAAGAAATATTATGGAACTTCATAAATCACATGAAAAACTCCCTCTTCACTTTAATTTATTTTAGTGTAATTCATTATAGTATTTATGTTAATCAGTACTATCCATCCAATGGAAGAAAAATTACATGATAATTCCAAAATTTACACAAAATAAAGAAGGAGAAATTTCATGTCCCCAACCTCAACTAATGATTTAACAAATATTTCATAAGAATGAGAAGAATACTCAAATAAAACATGAATTAACACATGAGGGTAATCTAAAAGGCCTATGTATGACCATTAACCATTAAAACCATAACAAGAAAACACAAAAACTGAATCAGCATTGTTGTCACATCCTTCCTAAGAAGAAAGTTCAAGAAGAGAATCAAGAAGAAGAGAAAAGAAATTCACCTTAGATTTTAAAGCGGCTGATCTCTTAAAATTTTGGAAGAAAACCAATCAAAGGGTGGCTAAAGATATCCAAATATACATCAATAATCACCTAGGGTTCAAGTAAAGTATGTTAAATAAGAAATAATTTTATACAAGGCCTAAATTTATAACCATTCTATAAAATTAAAGGATAATGATGTGAAAAAGTCACCATTCCATAATAAAAATCGGATCCAAAAACCATGGCATGTTATCCCTTGAATCTATAGGGTCAAACCAAATTAAAATTGATATTAATATAATAAGGTCCATGAAACAAACAAGTCAACCATTTCATGGAACTCAAACTATCTAGGATCACAGTGTGATCCTCAGCCTCCTCCCTCTAACTCATAGAACCTTAAACCAAACCACGATGCAATAGAAGGTTGTATAGTGAAACCGAACTCAAATAGACACAACTTAGAAAATTACCACCCAGGTTTCCATATCGTAGAATGGAGAATCATTCTATAATACCCCTTATGGAAGATTAACCAAAAGGATCATGTAAGATGAACTTAAAACAACTTAAGAACATCACACCGCATTACCACCCCTCACAACAAAACTAAGATCGCATAAGATAAAACCAAAAGGGAGTATATCAGATTAATATAGGGATATACCTATATAAGAATAACCTAGTGATATTTACACCATGACAAAACAACTTCATACAGTAACCAAAATTACACTTCAAAACCTATCCACCAAAAATAAACCTAAAAGGAGAAGTGGGAAATTTATCTATAGTAGATCGCACCTGCGATGGATGGAGAGAATAAGTGTCAAGCATTCAGGGAGCCTTCTATGCTACATCGCGAGGGGAAGGCGCGACTGCCAGAGGGGGAGGTGCATGGGAGGAGCCACCAACTGTTGAGAAATAGAGGAGTAGGGTTCGCAGGGAGTAGGGTCAAGCAGAGAGGAGGAGAAGTAGGGTTTGCAGGGAGGAGGATACATAGAAGGGGTTCAAGGGGAAGGATAAGAAGTAGGGATAGTGGAAGAGGTCTAGAAACGAGAAGATCAGGGGTGGAGGGGGGGTTGTTGTAGGGGTACAATACCGTGAGAGCTTGAGGGAGCAATAAACAGAGGATACTGTGTGCCCTATTTTTTAAAATATGGGACTACAGTTTTATCAGTGCTAAAAAAGCGCTGATAAATAATCCCTTTATTAGTGCTAAAAAAGAGCAGATAAAGCCTTACTTTATCAATGTTAAAAATGTACTGGTGAAGCCTTACTTTATCAGGGCTAAAATTTTAGCGCCGATAAAGGGTACCCTTTATGAGCACTAAAATTTTAGCGCTGACATAGGGCTTCTTTATTAGCTCTTTTCTAGCACTGATAAAGGGCTTCTTTATCAGTTCTAGAAAAGCACTCATAAAGAATCCCTCTATCAGCGCTAAAATTTTAGCGCTGATACATGGTTCCTTTATCAGCGCTTTTTTCTTAGCGCTGATAAAAGGTGGAGCTTCCCTTGCCTGTTTTTGTAGTAGTGTCATGTTATAATGTTACAATATTACATGTTAGAAATTATTATAATATTACCTGTTATATTTTAACAACTATAGTTTAGTGTTATAAAATAAATAATATTTTTTCATGTTGAATAATAATAATATTTCTCGATAATTGCTATTCCCAATGAAAACCTTGTGCCTGAAGATCAATTGTAGGGGTTGAGTTATGTGTAATCACTGATGTTAGATGTAATATCTTCTAATGGTCTCCAAATAGTTTTTTCATGGAGGTAGAAACACCCAACATTTCTCATATCCAAGATTAATGGACCTACTTTCCCAAGGCAGGCGTTGTTGGATGATTTGGCCAACGACACTTAAGAAATCACATTGGTCGAGGGGATGAGAACTCAGGATCATCACACCCTTTTGGGGGAGATATTTCCTATTCTAGGACACTATTATAGATTTATTCCACGTTCATATGTTTTTGAACCCTTGGTTCATTCCCAAGCATGTGTCTACAGATTACCCCTAGGTAAGGTTAATCATAAATACACATAGGTTTGGAATTATCTGTATGTATACAAGGTTCTCCATCAATGAGGATATCTATATGTATTAAAGGTTATCCAAAAATTTGGATATCTATATGTATGTAAGGTTATTCATCAATGCTACCATTTTTTGTACATAACATGAATTCTATAGTCTTTTACTGAGACAACTCTGGTTTACGCAATATGATGAAGTGATCTAGAATTTATCATCATCCAGGGGGATGGTAATTATTTCAATGTTGGGATCAAAACTATAATATGGTTTTCCATCATATTCTCATTATAATGACTAGATACCATGTAGTTATATTCCACATTTTAAGGTCATTTGATGTGGATCCATCCATGTAGTTTAAATTCTTGCATCAAGGATGCCTAGGCGGAAGGTGCCTATTAAATATTTGATGCAGGACCTACACCGAGGATTCCCATGGGAACCAGAAGAGATCTGGTCTTCTAGAAAGACATAAAACTATTTGGGATGGGCCTGGAGAACATTAGGGTGGATTTGGGGGGTTGATTTTGGACATCAGTGAGGCTTCCTACATATCTCAGTATGTTGGGAATCAAAGAGCACATAGTTTCGTGGATTGTGAATTTTAACATCATGCAGTTAGGATGATAGATAAATAATGTCAAAATTAAGGAATGTATAAGATATGTGAAGTATAATTCTTAAACCTTAGAAATATTTCCTATGTATCATTGTTTTTTGGGAATCTATGTCCACATATTTTTGAAAGCTGGGTCTTATGCATGGAAGCTTCCCATTAAAGAGGCATGATTAGGTATTACACTGAATAGGAGGCCCATTTGGTTTATGGTTGGGGATTATATCTATAAAGAAGACCCATTAAATGGTTGTGATTGTGTATATTCCATGATCACCACTAATATATAAACTGAAGTGGGTCTTGTTAGGTTTGAGAAACAAGAGAAAGTAGTAGATCTGATGATCGTGCTACCCTCCCAGTTCACTAATAGATGGGACTGCAGCCCAAAGAGGGAGAGATATGGGATTTGAGTGTACCTATTTACTCTCTTGTTTTCATATCCAGGATATTACTTTTTAGAGATATATCTAGATACATTCCAGTATAAGGAGAAGAGGAGCAAGGGCACCGCCTACCGTAAGAAAGGTTATGGGATTACCACTGGGGGAGTGACCTAAAATTGGTTCTAGGAAAGGGGTAGAAAAATAGTTCATTATCAAATGGGAAAAAAATCATGATATAATCTGTTTGATACTAGAAATTATCAAAGGGAAAGAACAACTATTCCCCTTAATCACTAGAATTGTGAGGTTCACATGGGTATCACAAGGTTGGAACCTGGGTTACCATGGGAAGGTAAACATATGGACATTCTGGGGGTCTACCATATTGTGGGGATTTCTCACATGACTATAATTACCAAGGGTATGTAAAATCAAAAGGGTGAGCTGATGTGCCTAATGGTATCATCATACCTATTTGGTGGCTTTGGAAGAGGATCTCGCCTGATGATGTTGAATTGGATCATAGAGGGTATGCCGACGATACAATGGAAACATAAGGAAATGATTGAAGCTAGATGGTATAAATCCATAGGATAACCCTTTTTGAATAATATATCATTATGCGGGATGGGATTTCATCTTCATATCATGTTACTACATGGATATGGGGACCATCTGCATACCATGGTGGTTTTGGGACTTGGTTTTGAACCAGTAGTGCTTTGCTATGCGGGGCCAGATTCCATCCATGTAGCATGATGCTACATGGGGATGAGTTCCATATGTATTTTTATTTTATATGTGGGGAATGGATCCGTCCTCATAGGTCTTTGCTATATAGGATTTCTGATTACAAAGGGTCCACTAGTTCTGCACCTCACAGGGAGTATATCCACAATGGATGTCAAGTTCACGATTTTCTAATTAGTTTAATTTCTCTTACATAATGGTATGAGAAGGGTTTTACCTACACTAAATCATCATAGGAGACCATATTTTGTGGTTCCCTCTTCTTTTTTTTCCTTAATCGATCGATTTTTCTCTCTTCGGTTCCCCTCTTGTTTTATTTATAGAGACGTGGAGGAACTAGAAGTCGGTGTAGTCGGTTGTCTGTGGTGGGCTGTAGGTGACTTTTGTGGAAGCCCATGGAAGAATAAATTAGTGGGGGGGAGGGAATTTTAAGGTCCATAAATCCTTTTCTATCCCCACAAACAACTTTTTTTTTCATTTGCATGAGTCGGACACACTGCATTTCCCTATGAATGATTTAGTTTGGGGGAAGGCCTTTGTGGGAGAGGATATCATCGCCCCTTCTATAAATGTATTTAGTGGTTTTCGAGCACTGCCTAATCCACCAGTTACATGAACCATTTCTATTCATGGAGCTTTTTAGACTAGTGTACCTCTATTTGGAGTGGAGGACCACAAAGGGAGTCATCCTATGAGGCATTGTTTCCTTTTTCATTTTTTTATCTTCTTCAACATATTATTTTTACTCTAACTCTTCCCTAAATTTATTTATATTACTTTTTAAAATCGATGAATGTTTATTCTTATTCTATGAATAATTTGTAGGACCCAAAAAATTCTCACCATTGGAGTTGGTTCAGATCGGGATGAAGAGAACCTAATTCTGATGTAGCAAGAAGTCCTGATTTGATCTATATTCTCATACATATGTGGACCTATAAGAGGGGAACATGACTACATATAGGGGGGGATAGATAATTTGTATTTCACTATTATTTATCAAAAATTCATCACTCCCATGAACTCTCAACTGCATACAATTTTGGTGTAATGTCTCCTTTTCAAATCACTTTATTCCCAATCTATTATTTTTCCCCTACAAACTGAAAGAATTCAATAGTAAAGGGTACACTCCATCTTCCACATATAAGGAAATTATTTGTGGATGAGTCATTCCTTGAACCATTTCTCCTCCATACAACCCTTTTTTGGCTAGTACTTTGTGGATCGATGGTTCGTGGACTGGTGTCTTCCACAAACCGCTAGCATTCAGACCAATATTTGAGTCCTTTGTTGATTTGTTAGGCCAATTACTTTGTATTCAAATTTTGATGCAGAAAACGAGATGGACCCTTCACAGTCTGTTTCCACTACAATGGATTCTTCTATTATGGTGGATGTTCTATCGGTCAACGATGAAAAGAGGAAGGATATGATTAATGCTGTGGAAAAGACAATCTATTTTGAGCTGCTCCATCCACTCCTTACAGTACTTCTTAGTGCTGTTCAAAAAGAGTATATAGACTTTGAAAAGTTGTCACTTAATATATTTAGGCTACCATATATTGTATAAATTATATAACCTCATTCGAGAAACCCACCTACACACAGGATCACTTAGAATAACAATATTCCTTGGGAAAATATTTTATCAAAGGGGGAATTTATCCAAGAATCCTTTACCACTGGGTCTCTTTTGAACTATACTTCTCAATCACTAGAGGAAACACTATGGGTACTAGATGAAAATATTAATTACTATAATATTATTGCATGTAGAGCCACTGTGGATGAGGAAAAAGGTTTGATATCAAAATGGGACCTTCACTCCGAGGGCTCATTTGGATTAGACTGGGGGTGGCCCTTTTGGGTTCATCGACTTGCAAGGAGTATAAATATGAATCATAGGATGTGGGGTTGTATAAGGCGATCTAGGTTTTTTATAAGTACATCCAATTAAATAAAGATATTATACCACAATAATTATGTAGGTTGATTCTGGAAACTAACTCCTTTCATTTAGTGTATGGGGATGTCAGTATTATACTTTGGGATGTCTTGGTAATTTATGGGGTTCCTATTGTTGGGGATATGTAAGAAACATTTATACCACCCTCTTCTTCCTTGGATGAAGAGGAGATGACTCCTCTTTACAAGAAACTCATCTTCAAGGAAGATCCTTTTTAAAAGAAAAGGACCCTCGTTTGAAGAAATAAATTCCATTTTCTGATTGGATTAATGACTTCACTACATAAGAGGGTCACAAGCCTCAATCAAAAACACCATGATCTTTCACAACCATGGAAACTAAATGGAGAATGGGTACCTGTTGGCCCATTCTATAAGAGGGTCGATTCAATGAATGGGGATGGATAATCCTTCCTAATGATGATCATTTGTTCCAATTGGTAGCCTTCTTGGCCACATTTCAAAGTGGATGGCTTCTGTCAGTGTGTGACTCTGATATGGGGGCTAGGGTTACAAAATTTATTATGGTGGATCAATTAGCCATTGAAAAGTGCATTAATATGGATATCACAATGTTGGAAAAAATATACCATCAATTGAGGAAAATTAGTGGGGGGAAGCCACCGTACCAACTGGTAGGTCCTTTCTAGATTCTCTAGGAATGGCTAGCAGATCATTTGGGAGGCCAATCATTTATCAATCCTACCCAAATCATATGATCTATTATCTAACCGTACCTCCAATGCGCAAGTGGGATGATGCTTTTAGAATGTAGTGAATGAGATTTGAAGTAAAATCGGAACTACCATAACTATTTAACTTATGAACCTTACCCTTACCACTCTATTATTTTAGTGAATAATGAATCCAAGGAATTTTTCCAGAGAGGATAAATTTTCTCTCCGAGAGAGGGTATCTTTGTTTCTAGGATTGATGGGGAATCATATGTGAGGGATATACACCCTGCTGATTTTCTCATCAATTCAATGCATCCAGATGAAATGTCCTCCAACCCTCAATAACATATGGTCGAAGAGACATTTAATGACAGCTCAAAAGCTTCGGATAATGTTCAACCTGGAGGATACTCAATGTTGGATTAAACTTCCTCCTTCCATGGGTTTTCTTCCTTACCTATCCATCTCTTACACAGAGACTTGGATTCGATCATATCTCAAATATAATTTAGCAAAACTTTTTCCCATTGTTAAGGTCCACAAAGCATCTAGGGCCAAGGGAAAAATAAGAAAATAGTTTAGCATTCAAGGCCTGAGAAGAAACTAAGGAAATACCTTATTTATAAACCCCACCAAAAAAGTCTTGATGTTTTGGGTTTCAAATTCTCAAGATGTTAGCACTTCTATTGAATACCAAGAGGCCATAACTTCTGATGCCACTTTTCTCATGGCCTGGAGGAAATAGGATTCACTAAGTGGCGGTCGGTCTTTTTACGCCCAGTCCCCTCATGTTCTGTGGTGATTTATCCATTATAAAGGGGTTTCCTTAACTGGTTTTGGATATTTTCCCATACCTACTAGAATTTCTTATGACGATGACCCTAAAAGGGTGAATCTATACCTTCTGGAGATCAAATCCCTGATTCATGCTCAGTGTAATTATTGTAGATATACCTGTTGAGTACTTTACATGGTGGGGAAATAGGTTGATGAAGATGATGATATCTATAGTCACGATTCTAGGGATAATGATGAAACTATTCCTCCTTCCACAACCAAGGTGGAGAAGATTGCTTATTAACCCCAAGGTATCACAAACGCTCTATCCCCAAGGATTATAGGATAGTAAAGTCACCGAGAAAGCAATTACACCTACCAGATTATGTCTCACCTCCCTAGGTGGAAATTCCCACATTACCCATCCCTATTACTATGGAATTTACAAAGGCCTGAAAAACTTGGGATACATTGAGGGCCAACACATCATCTGAAGATATATGGGAAATACTTCAGATAGACCCCCTTATACTAACGGGTTTTAGATTAGTCATTCCTCCAGTGTGAATTTAATCCCACAACAATCCATTTGAAGTGGTTACATATCTAGAAGAGATGGATTCCTACCTCTAATATTCCAAGGATAGAGTCTATCTCTCTAACTGAGTAGAGTACATGGTGGTAATCCTAGATCTAGTTGACATTGTATAATAGGTAGTCACATTTGTTCACGTTGACTGTCCCATTTTTTTATATGACCTTAAACACTTATTCATTTTTTGTTTAGTAATCTAGGGAGATTCTAGAGGTAGATGATTCTATAGAATACACCCATAGGGTTATCACACTTGGGTATAGAGTCCCTTTGGATTTGGTAGTCAATGGAGAGGGTTCTCTTGGGGTCATGGTGTTGGTGCGTTCCCCGTTGGTGCACCGCGTAACGCCTCCTCAATTGGAGCACCACACAGTTTCTCTATTAATGAGGTATTTTTAATGTGGGTCCAGACTGCGTGAATTAATTCACACAGAGACATGTCTTTGACGTGGTGACACATCTTCACGAGGATTTTTTTGCTATAAAAGGATGCACCAACAAGGCTTTTACAAGACATCCAAAATGTAAAGAGCAGAGCCAATTTGGTGATCACCTTGCATTGGCGATCATTTTTACTCTGCATCGGAGAGTATTAATTTTGAGATCCATTTCATTTTTCGGGAGTCTCTACCGTTTAATTCTTCATTTTAGTGGATTCCTCTTTCTGGATTAGGTCACGTGGTTTTTCTCTTTTGGGTTTTCCACGTAAAAATTTCTGGTGTCAAACCTTATTTTCTGCACACTTTATTTTTTCGCTGCGCATCTGATATTTGGAGGGAAAGATGTTATTTCCACAGTGTGTTTTCCTTTTCTATTGTTTGCGTGGTCATCGCTTTCCCATATTTCCCAACATTTGGTATCAGAGGGATTGGTTGAAGTCCTCGGTTGCAGAATGTAGTGGCAGAAATATGGTGGAGTAGTTTTTTCAAAGACTCGAAGAACGTTATCAGAATATAGCGGCGGTACCAGAGGTGTTTCTGGTATATTGAAAGTTTGATTGAATAGAAGGAGTCATGAGGCGTGTTCCATTTTTGATTATAGTCAGAGTTCGATTTTGGATTTCTTTTTGCAGGGAGACAGGTTTCAAGGTTGGCGGTGATCCCCACTTGAGTTGGAGGGGGAGTTTGTTGGTGCCTTCCTCATTGGTGCACCATGTAATGCCTCCTCAATTGGATCACCACATGATTTCTCTATTAATGAGGTGTTTTTAATTCAGGTCCAGACCGCGTGAATTAATTCACATGGAGACACGTTTTTGACATGGCGACACATCTTCACGCGGATTGTTTTGCTATGAAAGGAGGTACTGACAAGAATTTTACAGGACATCCACAATGTAAAGAGCAGAGCCAATTTGGTGATCGCCTTGCATTGATGATATTTTTCCTCTACATAGGAGAGTATTACTTTTGAGATCCCATTCATTTTCGGTAGTCCCTACCGTGTACTTCTTCATTTTAGTAGATTCCCTTTTCTAGACTAGGTCCCGTGGTTTTTCTCTTTTGGGTTTTCCACGTAAAAATTTCCGGTGTCAAACCTTATTTTCTGCACACTTTATTTTTTCGCTGCACATATTCTATTTGGAGGGAAAGATGTTATTTCTTCTATGCGTTCGCCTTTTCTATTATTTGCGTGGTCATCTCTTTCCTATCTTTCCCAACACATGGAATGTATGGAGGCAGTACTTGCACACCCTACCACTGCATTTCCACCTCTATCCCCATTCTCATCTCCTCCTAGAAGATCATTCATGAGGCTTACCATGAAGCAACATTATAAATCTCAACTGTAGACACATATTAGGTCACAAAAAATAGGTGATTCTTTTATTTACTTCACATTGATACCTTTAATTGATATGTACTCACTACACTCGTAACTTGGTGTAGGTATGATGAGTAAGAAGGTGGTGATTTCCTGAATATCTTCAACTCCTTATTTAGAGGTAGAGGAGATACCACTAGAAGTTTCATTTAAAAAAGATAGGGAATCCAGACTACTCAAGGTCACTGGGAGAATCCGTAGCCCTAGGGGGCATTTATACAGAATCAAACGACCCATGTCCTAATAGTGAGAGGGTCATGAGGAGCTGAAACTTCGACTGATCATGTTGATCCCACCCCTGTAGATATAAATAGGATTGATTTACTAGTGGAATCCAAAATATATGGGGAGCTCCAATTATCTGAGAGCACTATAGAGATATAATGTCCTGTGAGATTAATTTTTCTAGGTCAAATCGATTCTACCCTTGTAGAGGAGGTGTCTTTAGAAGTTGATGCCCCATACCAGGAACACTAATACCGGTCCCCTGGGTGAAATGACCATGGAGGAGGGAGCTACTCAGACTAAAGGGGAATTTGAATTGGCTATCATCATTATCACCATGATGATTATTCCCGCATGTATAGTTTTAGTGAGTGATCATAGGGAATATACCAACCCTAATGAGAATGATCTCATTCCACATGTGTATTTTGAAGAAAATGAGGCCCATTCATAAATAAAGGATGCATATTATCTCTTTCTAGATGATGATGGAGCCCCAAAAATCAGGGATGCTATGGCCCGTGTGGGTGAAGGTAAATATCCATCATTCCAACTTACTTATTTTTTTTTTCCAGGATCTATATGATGACTGTTTCTATCTTTTGAATTCAAGATCATATCCAGTAGTCCCTGTGATTACAACCAGCATTCCAAAATCACATCTTTACATTATTATGTTGGAGTTGTCTATCATAGAGTCAAGCCATACTGGGATGGCATAACTAAGGCCCTCTATGGTGGTTCTCATCCCCGAATACATCTCACATTCTTATAGTGACTCTGAGGCGAATTTAGAGGACTTGGATGACATTTTCACTACTCATCATCAACTGTGGAAATAAATTTTGAAGTTGATTTCTCAGACTCCCCTCACAAACCTTCCAATAAAACTATCCAAAATAGGACTTTCATTTTTATTTCATTCGTGTGGGGTCTGAATATCATAGAATTTATGATATAGTGAATTAAGTGGTTTATAATAGATATAGAACTAGAATTATCGAGTCTCATCTTTCTTCCAAGGAGTCCATGGACCATCCCTCCACTACCAGATAGATCCTTATGAATGAATCTACTAATCATGTTGGTGCATCTGTGAGGAGACAAGGTGAACTCTTGAAGAAAGTTCCTAGAGGAGTAGCTTGGTCAAGAAGTGGAGTAGTGTATCCAAGAATTGGAACTGATCAAACAAGAATTGGCATGCTCTAAGATAGTAGTTGATGAAGGAAAACAATTAGTTTAGGAGGAGGAAAAGGATGGAACTGATGTAGCTATGGAGGTAGAGGCATTTTGGGATGGTGGGGAGGCCGAGATTACTAATTTATCTGAACTTCATCGATCCACATAAGAATCAAACCAGGCATTGATATAGTTTTTCAAATCCATTGAATGGCTTCTATAATTATAATTTCCCACTCATACAGAGAAATTACAAGTTGTGGATACTCCTCCATTCTTCCTCCGTGGAATAAAAAAATTGCTTCTTCTCTATGCTCATCTTTTATATTTTCTTGTCATACCAATCAGTTATAGTTGACTATAATTTGAATGATGGTCTCCACCATATATCAATTTCAGTCATGATTTGAGATAATTAAGTTGAAATTATCAGGTTAAACTCTAATATTTTTCATGAATCGATGGATCCAATGAGCATGGTTTGACTATTTCTAGGGTTTCATGGAAAACCCTAAAACTTTGTGTCTTTTCCATTAATATCCCAATTTTTCCTAAACCCAATTAGGTGTGGTCTTAGTGGGTATAAATTGAATTTTTCTTAGGCCTACCTTTGCGAGTTTCTAAACTTATGAGCTTTTGGGTATCTTTTGTTTTTCAATTTGCTTAATATTACACCTAAACCATGAAAAGAATGGGTTTAGCAGGATGGAACATTACTTTATTCTAAGGAACCCTTTGTGAATTTTTATCCTGGTGAGTTTTGTTTCCTTTTTCATGAGTTGTTTAGATTTTTGAAAATTGGACTATTATTACGGATTTTTAGGTCAAATGGTTTTAACCATGAGTTGTGGGGTGAGGGCCCCAAATAGGAATTACTGAACAAGGATGTCCCAATATATTTCAAACATGAATGAGGGATTTTTCCTGAACCTAATTTTGTGGTTTTTAGAAATTAGATATGGGGAATGGAAGCTATGGTGTGTATAGAGGTAGGAAAATACTCTCTTGGGGATGAATTTGTCTCTTTTTGGTAGGAACTTTTTTTGTGGGGATCTTATACAGAGCCACCAGGGCATATTGTGCATAGTCAAAAAAGGTGTCCTCAAGACACTGACCTTCCATTTCTATGGTCTATCTGATTTTATGGAAATTTTTATTTTTCATTCCTTTTTTTGTAAGACCACATCGGGTGGTTTGCGGATGGAATGATGTCTAAAAGTAATAATGGAATCTATCATGGATTTGGATGAGAAACAGATCCCACATGAATTTGAATTGTGTAAAGAAGGGATGAAGTGTAGTGAATTTTAACATCGTGCAACCAAGAAATTTGATACTTATGATTTATATAATTTTTTCTCTGACTAAGGGGGTAAACGATTCACCCGTTGCATGCTAGTCCAAACATGAATGTTCTATCATATTTAGGTATGAAAGGGTATAAATTCTATATACTATAATATGGGAGGTTTCCAAGACCAGTGAGTGAGGTGGGATGTAAACATCATAGGGGATTAAAAAGGTAAAAAAATCCTCTCTTGAGGATAAATTTTCCTCTTCTTGACATGCCTTTTTTGTGTGAAACTTATGTAGATCCACCGGGGTATATTGTGCATTGTTAAAAAAAGGTGTCCTCAGGGGACTGACCCTATATTTCCAATGGCCTTGGACTGTTATAGGGATTAGGGCCTCTTTGGACATATGGTATGGTTTCTAAAAAGGGTGTTCCTAAACATGAAAAAAGTAATTTCAAGTTGAAATTTCTTGGGAATATGTAGAGACGTTCTACCCATACAGGTGTGAGGAGGTTCCCTACAATGTTCTAACCCATGCATCGAAAATGAGGGGAGAATTTTGTTTCATGGGTGGACCCAAGACATGAGATTTGGGAGTCACTGTGTATCCTATGATAATAAGAATCAACCTGGATGGATTTCTTTTAAGGTTTCTCCATATCTATATCTGCTTCACACATAGGAATGGGGCATTTTCAGTAGCGATGCGGGACTCATATTGGAATTTCTTATGAGGGTGTATTTTGTGCATAGGAACATGGGGGGAATATCCTTTTATGTGTCTATAAGTTTCTCACATTGGTCTTATCTATACATCGGGAAGTAATATTTTCAATATTTGTTATGGTTGGGCCCAAATATGAACATTGGGTATCAACCATCATGTAATTTGAATGTCATGTGATTAAGACATTGATATAGAATCCCTTATTAATTGGAGGATGATGTCCTGACATGCCCAAGACGTTAGGGGGGAGGAGAGTATAAAACATGGTTCTAGGGGTTATCAAATTGGGAGAAATGATAAAAGGTGTAGAATCCATTGGGGAGTATGTAAGTAGGAAAATCCTTTCTTGAGGATGAATTTTCCTTGGGTTAATAAGCCATTTTTGTGGGAAAATTATGTAAATACACTAAGGCATATTGTGTATATTCAACCAAAGGTGTCGTCAAGACACTGATTTTCCATTTTTGATGGTCGTGGAGGTTTATAGAGATTTAAAATTTCTCAAGGCACGTAGTCTGATAAATGGAAACGATGTGTTTGGACATATAAAAAACATTCAGGCCATGATCACCCATGGAGATGGGAACTCATTATATATATCTTACTTGTATATAGGGAGAGGGGATTTTTTAATTTTTCTATGGCTCCATGGGGAATCCCTTAATGAGGTCCCTAAGACCACATGATTGGCGCTCGGTGTGAGAAACCAGGGGAGGAAAATGTTTACTCCACCACTTAGTCATGGCATAACAAGGGATATGATCATTTTATATTTGTAGTGGCTAGACCATGATGAATTTGTGGGCATCACTACATATATTTCTTGGGCAGTAATCAAGCCAGATGTAGTACTATAACACGACATGGTGGGTGACTGATGTTAGGAGAAGTCTCATTTTGGGTGAGAACACTGTGATGTTGTGTAGTTTAACATCATACAAAAAGAAAATTTTATCATGTAATTTAACATCATACGATTTGGAAAATTTACATATAGTTTAGCATCATATGGAAAAAGGACCTAGGTGATTTACTTTTATCATCATGCGATGAGGATATTGATGACTTGACGTGAAAGAGGGTGAATGTTATTATTCTTGAAATGGTCATATAAATAGGAAATTTTTGGGAGTCCCCCATTTTTTCATAGTTTTCATTTAGAGGATGGGGCGTTTTTATGCATTCTGTGGCTAAGTCTGGGTCATAGGATCTGGGAATCACTATGTATCCCATGGGACAGGGGTCAAGCCACTCATAATTATTTTATGAAATGACCCTGTGTAGGTCTAGCCCATATATAGGGGGGACATATTTTACTTTTAGGGTGGCAAGAACATGATGAAATTATTGGCATCACTATATATCCTATATGGTAAATATTCAAACCAGGTGTATTTCTAAGACATCTCCCTGTGAATATCTGACTCGTACAAAGGGAGAGGGAAATTTGAACATTTGTTACAATTGGACCAGGATTTGGAGATCTGGGTGTCCCTACGAACCCCATGGGATAGAAATCAATCCATGTGTAGTTCTTGGTAGTAGCTTTTCATGCAGGTATGACCCTTATATAGAGG
This sequence comes from Viscum album, assembly GCA_963277665.1. Classification (NCBI taxonomy): domain Eukaryota; kingdom Viridiplantae; phylum Streptophyta; class Magnoliopsida; order Santalales; family Viscaceae; genus Viscum; species Viscum album. The sequence goes on along the minus strand of OY728167.1, from coordinate 385,179,031 downwards.
AAAAGATGAATTTTTAACCATTCCTTTTGGGGTGGCTGGACCAAGATTTGAAATCTAGGCATCTCTATATATCCTGTGTGGACAAGAATCAAGTTGTACGTAGTTCTATAACACGACATGATAGGTGAAAAATGTCAAAGGCAATGTCCTCTTAGGTGAAAACCCATTTGTGATATGTAGTTTAATGTCATATAGTGAGGAACTTTTTCATGAAGTTTAATATCATATGACTAGGAAAATTTGGCCATGTATTTTAACGTCATGAGATGATGATGATTTGGAAGCATATTTTAACATCATGTTGTGGTGGTGATTTGGAAGAACAATTCAATTTCATGTTGCAAGGACCATTTTCCATAGAAATCATGATTCCATAAGGGATAAATAGTTAGGGATATTTTGGAATAACCTAGGTGTGAAGGGGAAAGAATGTTTAAACCATAGTTTTAGGAATTATTAGATCATGATAAATGATACGGGGCTTGGAAACCATTGGACATATGAAGGAAGGAAAATCCTCATCTGAGAAAATATATTCCTTTTTTTACATGCCTTTTTTGTGGGAATCTAATACAGTTCCCCCAGGGAATATTGTGAATAGTCAACCAATGGTTTCCTTAGGACACTGACCTTCCATTTCCAATGTTTGTAGAGTTTTATGAAGATCCAAAATTTCATGAATCAAGAAGTTTGATAAATGGAAAGGATGTGTCTGGGCATATTAGAAACATTCAGCCATGATTACCGATGGTGTTGGGAATTCCCTATATAGATCTGACTCATATGTAGGGATATGGGTGTTTTTTAAATTTTTTTATGGTGACAACTTGTCTAGTATTTAGAATTCGGGTATCACTACGTGTCCCACGAGGTTAGGAATCAAGTCACACATAGTTCAAGAAGTTTGTTGCCTATACCGATCTATCCCATGCATGGAGGGGGGGGGGTGTTTAACCATTATTTTGAGATAATGGAACTTCATGTACCCTTACACATTTTTCGTGTATGGTAAGATCTTAATACAAATCCTAAGCTCATGTGAGCTATACTCAATGTGAGAAACAAGGAATACCAAGGGTTTCTATCTCAATACAGAAATAGTTGAGGGTACATAAAAGGAACATTGTGTCACGTGGTGGATGAACCAATATATAGAATCGAGGTGTCTCTACACATCTCTTTTAAAAATGAGAATCAATCTGTATGTTGTTGTATGAAGAAAACTACCTACAAAATTTTGTCTGAAAGTAAGGGGGGGGGATTTTTCTGATAGTGGTTGGGCTAAGAAAATAGGGTCTATGTGTCACTACATGTCTCACCAGAATGAGAATAAATCCCTATATAGTTCTAGAGTAAGAGAGTTCTAATGTGGATATGAATCTTATATAGGAGAAGGGGCATTTCATCCTTCTCCTATACAGATATTAATTATGCGTGACAAATCATTGATTGGAACAATGATCTCCATACAGTTTAACATCATGTGGATAGGATGTACATGCTATGTAGTTTAATTTCATATAACAAGGACATTTTGGACATGTAGTTTAATGTTGTACAGTGAGTATGATGTCTACTATGTAGTTTCACGTAATACATTGATGAATTTTATCAATCAGTATAACATCAAGCGATTAGTACATATAAATTAAGATACATGAAAAATTTATTGAAGAACCTTGCATCTGTATGAGCTGTAAAGAGTTTTCCAACCATTTAAATTATAGATAATGGTTCATTAGAATATACCTTGTGTATGACATATGGATATTCCCATTTTGGTTCCAACTTTGGAGGTTTCTTTCTGAGTATTATCGAAGTTCTGAGGGAAAACACTATTTCTTCTTTAAGGAAGAACTGAAGGTGAACATTTTTTTTGAAGGATCATGCAATATAGTTTTGATTAATCCCTAAATGATGCAAGGTGTGAAATATTTTCTAATCTAGTCACTCCAACTCAGTGAGACATTTTTGGTATTGATAATCTATGGATAGTTGATCACATATGGAATCACGGAGTGAGGGTAATTGAAATTTGATGGGTATAACTTCCTTTATCCCATATGATAATGAGTATGGGGTGTCTTGAGTGGTTGTGTGGGTTATGGTATGGTAGGCCCACATAGAATGTAGGGGTTTTTCTGGTCATGATTTCTCTCCCTTTTTACCGTGTTCTAGAGTATATTGGATATGGTATTTTTGAAGTCCTCTATTTTCCTGTTGCTCACTGAATGGTAGTGGGATGAGTGGTTGGTTTTAATACCATACTCCTGATATAGATCCTCCAATTCAACAGAGCATAAATTGGTGCCATTATCCATAAATATTGTATGAGGGACACCAAATCTGGTGATGATATTAGATTTCACAAAGCTGACAATGCTTCTTTCCCCAACCACTTTGAGGGTTATAAAATCTTCCCATATGGAAAAGAAGTCGATTTTTGTAAGAATATACTTGAATTGTTTTGGCGTAGAGGGAGGATATGGTCCTAAAATGTCCATTCCCCATATGTAAAATGGAATGGAGTACTTAGCTATGTGAAGTAACTCCGAGGGTTGGTGGATGAAACTGGAATGAACTTGAAAAGGATGGAACTTCATAGTGAATTTAGCACAATCCTACATCATAGTGGTCCAATAGTATCCAAGCCTTTGAATCTGATGAGATATATTGGATTCTGACTGGTGATCCCCACAAGCTCTATCATGAAATTCCTTCATGATGTAAGTGGTATCTTCTCCATCAATACATCAGATAAGGATCCCATAAATGCCCTACTTATAGAGGTCCTCTTATTGATTTTTACCATCATACAGAACAAATTTGATCGATCTTCTCCATATTTTCTCCATTCCATCCATATCTGGTGGGAGTTCTCCCTTTTTAAGGTAATCCATAATGGGAGTCATCTAGCCCGTGGTTGGACCGTATGTCTTAGGGAAAGGACTAATCCCATCAATTTATTCCATGTTGTTGTGAAATAATGTTGAGACCATCTGACAGTAGGAAATGCTAATGACTGTTTCATCCCAGTCTGGATCATAAAGAGTTATGGATTCATTTTCTAATGAATAATCCTCTGAATTCTGTGATCTATGGACTCGAGTTAATGTTTGATCTAAATGTAATTCCAGCATTAACCCTCAGATGTGTTATAATAAGGGATTATCCCTTCATTTTTGATATCAAAACCATCATTATCTTAATTGACAACCAGTTATGAATCAAATTTTATGTTTAAGTGTTTTACATTCACTTGAAGTGGCATCTCCAGTCCTATAATAATATCTTGATTTTCTACATAATTGTTTGTGAATCCACCTAAAAATAGGAAGGTGTAAGGAAAGACTTCCTTTTCTAGAGATATGAGTATGACTCCCAGACCCAATTTGTTATGCTTAGGGTCTTCCATCATTTATTCAACAAGGGTTCTAAATGTGCCATCAAAATGCATCTCCCATGTTTGGGAGTCCCCTTGAATAGAGAAAACCTCTTCATCAGGCGGTTCACCATCCAACAGAGTCATTTCAATCAAGGGGTGATCTTCTAGGAAATATGCTAATTTTTGGCCTTTGAAATATTTTTAAGGAATGAACTGTATATTGAACTGCTACAGGATGACTACCCACAATTACAAGCATCTCTTCAATATTGGAAGACTAAGAATATAATTTATTGGGTTTATTTAAGGGACTAGGTGGACCTCATTGTGCTGTAGGTAGTTCCTCAACTTCTGGATCATAAATATTAGTTTCAGACAACTCTTCTTGATATTTGAATAATGAGTCTCAACATTGATCATTGTTCGAATGAGGTAATTAAGGTTGTTTTTGCCGCCGACATCATTGTCATGTAAAAGGAAGGATCCAAGTGATTAATCAAGGGATTTCACATACAATATGAGTGGTCTTACTTCTACACGAGGCATTAACAATGGTGTAATTAAGTAATATTTCATAAGACTGTCGAATGCTTCCAAACAGTCATCAGTTAATTGATATGGAACCACTTTTTTCATCAATCCAGTGAAGGGAAAAATTTTTCCTCCAAGGTTGTAAATGAAACACTAAATTTAGGATAGATTTCCATGAGTTACTCTCAACTTAGTTAGGTTACAAGGAGGTGAAATTACAAGGATAGCCTTTGTCTTCTCACGGTTAACTTTGATTCCACGATGGAATACGATGAAGCCAAGGAATTTCCCTGAGGCAACACCAAAATAAAAATTTAAGGGGATCATTTTTAGAATTTATTGTCATAGTTTTGTTGAAGAAGAATTCTAGATCTGATAGGTGGTTAGAGAGTTGTCATGATTTGACCACCAATTTATCAACATATCATTTTAAAAAATTCCCCATGAAGGGTTTGATGATGCAATGCATGTCACATTGATATGTGGTGACATCATTTTTTATATTGAAGGGAATTAACTTGTTTAAAAATACCAACTAGGGGACCTTAAGGTGGTGGATTATTCATATAATCAGTCCATTTGTATTTAGTTATATCCTGATTATCCATCTATGAAAGTAGTAGTAGTAGTAGTTCATTTTTTATTCAAAAAGAAATAAAGAAAGGAAGCAAGACCCCTCAAGGGGGGCAGAAATGGTGAAGCCCGAGCACATCCCCCAACACAAAGGAGGAACATTCTGTAGGGAGAGATAGGGGAGAGTTATAGAGGATGAGAGGGTCATCACTTCTACCCAAGCGGGCAAGGGAATCTGCTGCAAAATTAGCCTCCCTCCAGCTGTGAGACAGACGAACTCCAAGTGGGATTCCCATTATGCACCTTCTGATAAAGTATGTGAGTTCCCACGGAACCCCACACCATCCTTTCATAATCTTGACAAGGGTATCCGAGTCCGTTTCTATTTCGGACACGACCATCTTCTGTCTTCTGCATACCAACAGACCCGAGACCAGGGCCTACACTTCCGCACACAAGGAGTTGCCAGGCCCATAATATGCACTGAAGGCGACGAGAACAGATCTAGAGGAATCCCATAGCACGCCTCCCCCCCTCATGATCCCTCCCATGCATGACCCATCAACGTTAAGATTAAGTCCCTTAACCGGCGGATGCCATTTAACCCACTGACCACTCTTATTTTTTCGAAAACATGGGCGATGAAGAAGGTTGTTAATCGCAGTAGTCGTCGTTCCGCCTCTTATCTGAGAAGCAATCTCAAAAATGAGAGACTTGAGGCTAACCTGTAGAAATAGCAGCGTCCGACTCTCGCCTCTCCGTACCTGGTTACGTGCCTCCCAAAGAACCCAACACAGGGCCACAAGGATGATTGTTCTAACCAGCCGTTCCTGTTCAGAAGCCCCCGCACCGGAAAACCATCACTCCACATAATCCTGTAGTGAGAATTATCCAACGCCTCTGCATGGGTTATACGTAAACAGGGACCAAAGATGAAGTGCCCATTGACTCTAAAAGAACAAATGTTTCGCCATTTCGCACATGTGATTGGTGCAATAGAAGCACCTCGAGGCCAAAGTAACACCCCGGAGTTGAACGCTATCCTCCGTAGGTAGCGCTCTGTTTCTGATCCTCCAGAGAAGGAAATTCATTCTAATAGGAATATCTTTGCACCAGAGCGCTGGAGCCCAAGCATTGGAGCTGCTACTTGCCTGGACGATACTCCTGAAACCTTGTGAGGAGAACCTCCCTGAGCTAGATGCCGAGAAGCAGCATTTGTCGGGTTCATCACTCATGACAATGTTCTCGAACACAGACATTTGGTTATCATTCAAAGTGGTATTTATCAAGTCGAAATCCTCGTATGCAGAACTGAAGTTAATATCCGGGGAAGGACAGCCGGGGTAGTGCAGGGGCTCCCCCGACCAGTTCGTATCCCAAAAATTGATATTTCCAGCACCGATGACCCACCTTGCATGACCTGAAAAAGTGTCTATGAGGGAGAACATACATCTTTCCAGCCTCGTGGAGTTGTAAAGACCCCTTGCTTCAAGCCCCGGGTAACGTGCTTTAAAGAAATTCGCCCACAGCGATTCCCCGATGATAATATCCCAAGCGAGACGTGCCTGCAAACTTTGGAGTGTACCATGTATATCACGTAAGCCAACACCTCTTGCATCCACTGATCTGGAAAGACGTCTCCAAGAAGCCCAGTGAAACCTTCCCTCCTCCTTGGCGTCCCACAGGAAGGAGTTGAGGATGATTTCCATCCTCTCCACCGTACCCTTAGGAGGATGGATCACCGAAAACACGTGCATGGGAATGGACATGAGTACACTGTTAATCAGCGTAATCCGTCCGCCAAAGGAGAGGAGTTTATTTTTCGAATTTTATATCCTGCTGAGTATACGATCAAGAATCGTAGCAAAATGAATCTTCTTAACGTGGCCATAGGAGATCGGAACCCCAAGATATAAAATGGGAAATGGCCATCTATAACAACCCAGAGTTTTCTGGAAAATCCTTAAGCTTGAAGCTGGGCATTTATCAGAAGTGAAGAAGTGACTTTTAGCGGGGTTGATGCACTGTCCGCTCCATTTGCCGTAAGAGTAAAGGGAGTCCATGAGAGACTTCAACGATCTCTTCCTGCCATTGATAAAAATTAGAATATCATCCGCAAACATAAGATGAGAAATGACAACACCATTCCTCCCCCGGAAGGGAATCATGAGGCCAGTGTCCATCCTATGCTTCATGTTTCTTGAGAGTGCATCTTGGGTGATAACAAAAAGAATCGGGTGCATCCTCCTGGGAGCTTTCTTGTAGCCCCGCTGATATTCTAGTAGGGAAAAGTGGGGAGTGACCACCTCGAGATAGAGGAATCAAATTTATTTTTTAGTTCAAAGAGAAAAAATCTCAATTATTCATTTGGAAGGAGGTGTATTCCACTTTCTCTTCAGAAGATTTGGCCTCACTAATCAGAGTGGGTTGTGAGTCTTCATCAGTACCTAGGTTTATTTCCCTTAGTTTATAAATGGTGGTAGAGACAATATCCTAAACTGCTGGAGGGGAATCCCTAATGTATCCTTCTTATTCCACTTCCTCATATTCTTCCTCTTTCTCTAATCGAGAAAAAATTCTTGAGATGATCTCTTCAGAGTTAAGAGAAAAGTTGCATTCTTGGTATTTAGAAGATAAAGCAACTTCTTTTGACCCGACTGATAGTGGGGAATTTTATGGAGAAGATGGATGATGGATGTGGGAATGTATCCTTTATATTATTACTTATTGGGTGAGACAAGGAATATCTAGAGCTTTGAGGATGGATTGAGGGATTTTCCATTCAATAATTCACCATTATTTTTGGGGTTAGTGTATTGTTAAACACTATTAGGCTCGGTGGCCATGACTGAAATCAAGAGGACTGCTAAATATGAAAAAAATTGGACTTATTCACTCAAACTGGTTGATGATTAGTAGTTATTATTTACTGATATGGTTGAAGGTGTTGGTGAGGAACATTTTCAAACCATTTGGGGCAATGACCCAACCAACACGATTGACTAAGGGTCACTTCCCTTTCTGCTCATAGAATCCTGCATCGATATAGTGTTACTCACAAGATTCAAATAGGTCCTTATCGGAATACAATGTCCCATTTTTTACATTAATAAAATACTTGATGCATTGATGGTATGATGAGGGAATCATTGCTTTTTGATGCTACTAGGTCCTTCCTAGAAGGACATTGAATGCCGTGTTTTGGTGAACCAACATAAATTATGAGTCAGCCACAGGTTATCTGAATCTAATATTGAGCTTGATCTCACTTATTTGATTATGAAAACTTTTTTCATATCCCATTATGGTTGTGGAAGATGTTTTCGAGTTATCTTCATCATATACCAACCAATGAAGTGTCCATAGTGGGATGAGACTAATTACAAAATTGTAGTCAATGAATACTTTTTGAATGTCTACACAATTTATCTTGTCAGACATGTATAGGGGTCTGATGTATCCCTACATAGTGATGTATTCATCTTGATCCATGAACGAGATAACTATGTGTCATTCTACAAGATCATTCTCTGTCTGATAAACATAAGTGATGAACACTTCTATTTCAAACTCTTGGGGTCTTAGAAAATCTTCTATAAGGGATTCCCTAGGGTATTTTGAGAAGTTTAGGGAATCTATGATTGATTAAATGGCTGGAACAGAGGCTAATTATTTTAGGATATCATATTTATGTTTTAAATTCAAAAATTTCTCAACATGGAGATGATCTTTTACAGATGATTTAGGGGCTTGAGTATTGGATGTGGATGGAATCATCCCTAAGACAGGACTTGGTGGTGATTTTGTGCTTTGTGTAGGTCAGCCGACATGGTATGGGTGAATAGACATCAGTTCCTCTTCTGATGGATATTCCAAGATGATTGGGGTAGAGTGGATTCTAGTAGGGGTATGGGAATTTTTCTATTCCTATTAGGTCCACTGAAGGGATATTTCATGATTTTCTACAACATTTATGGTTTGAGTCGAAGTGCAGTCATATATTTGGTTTCTTCCATGACTATGTATTCCCTAGTATCCTTGTCTCCTACAGAATCTTCCTCTAGTTCTTATATCAGGTGAGAGAAACTCAGGTTCATAACCCTACTCTTCATTAGAAAGGCGAACTATTAAGTTAATGAAATTAATGGAGCCAGAGATCAGTTCCTCATATGACGATGAGTCTACTTGATTGACTACTTTCGGTGGTGTCCTTTTGTGGGGGAAGTTCTAATTCTTTCATATCGATTAGCATAAAATATTATAGGGTCAAATATAACATTTTACTTAACATGGGTTTATCTTATTTCTCTTTCATTCTTCATTTCTGGACAAACTACTACTTGGACAGTTGAATCAGGGAGGATTGTGGGTCTGAGGATGTCACCGGCAAAACATTAAGAGTTTTTGGGGGAAATTTATTTTCTTATACTATGCTTGGTGTATTCCATAAGCTTGATTTACTATTTTCTGAGTCTTCCAACTGTCGAACTTATGACCCCCCTTTAACAAAACGTTTTTTCACTCCTCTCCTTCATCAAAGTTAGTGGTGAAAACATATTCCACTAATGCAGGTGGTGGTACCAATTTTACTTTCCTAGAATAAATCATTCTTTACAAGAGGTATTTGAAGATGAAGAATTCCTAGATAGTATGTCCTAGTATCTGGTGAAATGGAAAATAATATAACCAGTCATTGAGGCATACTTTATGATTCCTCATTGGATCTGTTATATGGATAAATTTTTAATTCATGGAAGAAATAAAGAATCTATAGACTTGGTCATCTTAGAATGAGTAAATTTTATTCCTCCTTCATTCGAATTGATTTCTCCTAGGTCCCCTCTATTTTTCTTGTCGAGATGGGGGTTTCTGTTGACATACAGAGGGCCATGCACTATTCAGCGTAGGCCTGGGAGCTAGAGTAGGCGTAGGGGTGGATTAAGTGTAATGGAGGTTGGTTCATCTCTTCCCACTCTTTTTCATATGGATGGTGGGGATACATAGGTCTTGAGGTTAGTCCATCTCAAGGAATATTCTATTATTTGGGAAATAACAAGGAAATTCCCAAGCCCACTTGTATATTTCATTGGAGGAACCCTAACGGGTGTTCTTGAATGTGGGATATCTACCTCAGGTATGTAAGAAATTTTTCCAAGGGGATTCCCTGGGGATTCATCACTTTAGACCACCCTGATCCCTTCGAGGAGGGGTGTTGTTACCTATTTTAATAATAATAAAAAAAATGCAATTTACGATCAATCGGGGTAGTGACCAGTTCAATGATTAGGTCAAACCTTTCTATCTAGAAATTAAATATGAGACTCTCTCATTCTCTCATTATTTATAATTCATGAGGTCAATGACTATTTACATTATAAATGTCTAGCTAAACCAGTAAAGGAAATGCCGCTAGAGATCCTCCCATATTCTTATCGAATGATCTAGAAAAATGGTGTACCATACAAAGTCTAAACCTTATATAGTTTACATGAACCATCTAAGATTCACTACTTCTTGTTTCTTGGAGGTTCCCATCATAGGGTAATAATAATATGCATAATGCATAAGATGTTATTTCTGGTCACCAAAACCATCAAATATCAGAAACAAGGGGTTTCTAAAACATGGTGGTGGCAGTGAGTTACTCACCTAGTCTGGGTAAGGATTATCTTTTAGTTATATCAGAGTGTGCTATCCTTCCATGGCTTCAGACCGATATGCTAATTACATAATGGTATTAATTATCCCCTTGTAAAACCCTAAGATTTCATACTAAGTTATTTTCTTTAAAGTAGTTCAATAGCTTATGCTACACGCGACACTGAGTTCGAGCGCACCACGACTTACCAAACTGGCCGTTCAAAAAGCGGTTATGAATAGTATTAATTTTTTTTTGAATTTTATATACTCCATATAATTTTAACATCCATATTATGTGTTTTTATACATAATATAATAACAAATTCAATTTTTCAGATAAAAGAAGTATTTTTCAAAAAATGTAATTTTATCACCTTTTAATGGAGAACCCTTTTTAAATCCAATATTTGACACTTTTATATATTAAATTTGACAAAAATAAACTTATTATTTACAAGAGGGTCGTAAAAATTTAGTTTGGATAAATTTTTGTTTCTTTTCTGATAAATTTCATATTTTCATGAATAGTGAAAAATACTAAATTTTAATTGAAAACAATTTTTTTGATCAAAATAATTTATAGTGTTAAATTATTTAGTTTAATGGTTTTGAAGTATAATTAGATTATATTTTTATTATTTAATACAATTTTAGTCATTGGAAGTAATTTTATATTTAAATTGGACATAAACACATATTAATCTTTTGATAGTTTTTACTTCTCAAAAACCCGCTTTATGGTTTTGACAATGAGATTTTTTTAAATTAATTAATACAACTTATATGTTTTGAATTTGTTAAAATTGACATAATTTTTGAATTTGTAATATCAAAATTATCTTATGGAGAATTTTTGGTATTTTTCTAAAAACATTAAATTTTTGATGAATAGTGAGAAACACTGCGTTATTGTTTAAACTCGACTTTTTATTTAAATAATAAATTTTAATTTTAATTTATTTTAATTTCAAAATAGATACCTAATACCTATATTATTATAATGTAATTCATTGAATTCATTTTATAATAAGATTATATATATAAAATTTTATTTAACTTTTTATCGTCTTTTACCCACCTTCTAGACACATTTGCAAATTTGTATAAAAAATAATTTTATCGCTTCTAGGAATTGAATTTAAAAAATCCAAGAGACATGGTTGAAATCAGTAAGTAAAATGTGGTTCAATAGTATGAAAGTAATTTTTGGTGAATAGTAACTTTTGATTTTATTTATCACGGTTAAAAGTAAATAGGGCTGTTGAAGGTAAAAATGATATTATAATTACCCTAAAATATGTCCTAATTCTATTGGATAAGTGTATTTCGACAAAAATAAACCTTAGGTCAAAAATATGATCCTTTTTGATCCACATGGATTAGATTAGAACATTTATTATATTTTATTTAAAGAAGAGTTAAAAGTATTAAATTCAAATTTTAATAACTAAATCATTTTTAATATAGGGTTATACATAAGATAAATTCGACTATAAATATTCATTATAAAGATAAAAAAATTTCTTACATCATGTTATTTTAATTATAATTTTTATACATTAAATAATTAAATTTATTTATGACACAATGATGATGGAGTAACCACCTTATTAATGAAAGACTAAAATAATTTATGTTATAAATATTAAAATAAATGTAAATTGAAACATTTTATGCCATAAAAGAATTTTATATGTTAATATGACATTTTATAGTTGATTAAATGTATTATTTTCGAAGAAATAATATTGTTATGATTTTCACAAAAACCAAATACTAAATAGGGTCAAAATTGACAAAAATGAGTTTTAAAAAAACAATACTATTTTATTAAATTATATAATAGTCCTAAAAATATAAGGTTCGGCCAAAGTACTTATATAATGATATATATCATTAATAAACCACTTGAGGTTCTCTTGTAATTTTATATTATGTTTTTTTACCATGTATTATAATAATACAAGAAGACATGGTAAAAGATAAACTATTTAACTAAGAGTAAAATCCAAAAGATAAGGTTAATATGGTGACCTAAACTTGTCTAAAACCTATTGATTGAGAGATTTTAGACCTATAACCACCTTATAATTGAACTAAATTCATTTGTATCTATTAAAATCCAAAAATGATTTTATGAAAAAATAATATTTCATGCTCTGCCTAAAGTGCCTCTCACCTCTCTTATAAAAGGTTACTTCCCCTTCTCTTAATTTCACACCTCCAAAGCCTTTTGGTTCGGCCAAAACCTGACAAAATATCCTCCCAACTACCCTAAATTCAACTTAGAGGCCTTACTTTGATCATAAATCCAACCAAAATAGCCTTTTTGTTTAAATCAAAAGGAAGAACTCGAAGAAGAGGTAATTACTTCAGCACCTCTTTCAAATTTATTTTCTTCTTCCACTTAATCTTTCTTTGTTGTTTCCATAATAAAATAATAAATATAGTACATTATACATACTGAGATGTTATTATAAATATGTTATAACCATATTCATTATTCTATCCATTCTATGAATGAAAAAGTCACCATACGTGCGTACGTACGACTAATATAATGATATTTTCGCTTGTGCGTACGTAGAGCTTACCGTCTCTACGACGCGATGAGATTTCATTTCCCATTGTAAGCATTCAAGAATAATTTTAATTTTATGATTAAAAATAATGTTTAATAACATAATATAACACTGTATATGAATCAAATACATTCTATAAATAAAAAACATGACTTATGTAGCAAAACATATAAAGGAAAATGAATCAGTTAACACCCAAAACAATGATACTACTGAAATATCATTAACAAAGAAATATTATAAGATTAAATATGATAGAATATTTATGTATGTGGTTATTTTATAATTTAATAACAATAATTTCACCATTATACCAGAGGTTAACCTACGCTCGACTATAGAAAAGTACAAGGTAAGGGGTTTCATCTCACTTTTATTCCCATGAGATTCATGCTATATTTGCCACTATTTCCTTTTGTGTGGTGAATATACTGCCCATGACTGTATTTTTTGTTTAATATAATTTAATTTATGGGTATTTACATATTCATTTTATGATCCTTCTTTTATGGGGTGTATGTTTTGTAAGTTACCAAATCGGTAAGGGAATTTTCTAATTTTGATTTCCACTCATTGGGTTTTACACATACTTCACTGATTATTTTACTCCAAGATTATGTGTGGAATCACTATTTATTTATTTATATATTAATTTCCACTCCCCTCTATGTTGATATAATTTTGATACACGTAATCACTCCATTGATAAACTCTCAATTCATTGATATGAACTTGATACGGGTAATCTTAACTTAGTTTCCATTCATTGAGTTAAACATCCAAGTCGTTGGTTTTGTTTTTAAAAGAATATGCGTGAATTTCCTCTAATTGTTTTACATTTAATGTCCAATAATATTGGGTTTATTTATATTTTTCACACATAATTATGTCATTGATTTATCCTTAATATAAGGATATGGTCTTTATAAGGGATTTCGTCTCAATTTACATTGCATTGAGACTTCTTTGTTGTTATGCTCCAATTCACTTTTATATGGTGTATATACTGTTCTTTGACATAGTATATCATGAATACCTTTATTATAAAGATATTATAATGTTTTTATTACTCAATTTTGTTTATTCAAGCATCTCTCATTTTTTTAAGAACTCTAACTAAAATATCATTTTAAATGTTTTAATGTTTTATTCTTCTAAATCCTTCTCATTAATGTCCATGTTTTAAAAATGGTTTTAAGGATATTATATATATATATATATGTACATGAATGTTTTAAAATTAAAATTCATTTTAAATGTTTCAAAGTGGTATGGGACACTTTGATTCAAAAAACTCTTTTAAAAGGATTCTTAATAAATAGCAAGACTTTTAAATGTTTTAAAGAAAAAGGGGATATTTCTCTAAATTTTTTTTAATTATTATTTTCCATCTATGTCAATATCCTTAATTATTCTCGATTGAGGTTGATTTATTATAATACAATCTTCCATATTGTATTTAATGAGTTATGTTTTACTGTGGATGTGCCATTTTTACACCATTCATGGTTTGTGGTTAAAATATTGACATTGCTTATGCTAGTTTTAATAAAAATGTTTAGATTATGTTTCACCCTTTTCATATGTGGAATGCATTAGACTTAGTATGTGAAGAGCATGTACCACTATAGCCCCTCGATGCATTGGTTATTCTCATAAGACAAAATAGTGTCTTGGCACAAGGCATTGACAAAATTATTATTTATATTCATGGAACGAGGTCGTGAATATGTGGTTATGATGTCTGACATTATTCATTCCATCATTATGATATTAGTTCTTGATATTACATGTGATTATTCAACAAGTAGAATATACATGTGAATAAGTAAATGGAATTAATTGATTTATAGTTTCCATATTATGATGAAGTTTAAGTTTGAAAGACTTTTGTTTTAGTCTTATACATTTCCTTAAATGTTTATGCTTATTTATGATATTTTATGCTATATTTTTATTTTTACTAAGCATCTGATATCACCCCTTTCTTATGTTTTATTTTTCCCAAGATTCAAATAATTATATTACCATTAACCTACAGGAATAGGATAAGGGATATGAGTGTGTTCAATGGGGACACAACGTTGTTTTTTTTCCATTACATATTGTAATGTAAGACGTATGTATGTATCTAGTACTTCCAAGGATACTAAACTAATCGGCCTTTTGATACTTTATCTCTTGTGATCATGCCAATGTTATGTAATAATGCACCAACTTTGGGTAACTAGGGCCGGGGCATTGCAATTGGCATCAGAGGAAGTTTAGTACAAACCTTGGAAACTATATTTAGAAAATCTCTGATTAGAGAACATTACCCTAAGATAGACTTTTAGGATTAGTATAGAAAAACTTCCTATAATTTTGGTAATATAGATATTTTGTTAATTTTATAAGCAATACATCCCTATCTGGATACGATCAGGTAGAGGTGGCTCGGGCGCATATGTATCTAGTGTAAAACCCCAAAACACCACTTTGAGCTAGAATTGAACGGGAACTGGTACACGACAACTGGCCTTTCTGCACTCTTTGTTACGACACTCCCGGGGGATATGCTTAGGATAATTCAAATTTTATTTACAAATCAATTTGAAGGTTTTTAATATAAGATGAGAAAAATTAACCTTGGTTAATACTAAGGTGTTTTAGATTAAAAATATGGTGTCATGATATTTTCTAAATGATTTTCTAACTATTGTTACTCTCACTATGATTTCTAGTTTTAGTCAATGACTGGATTCCAAGGAAGTCATAGTAACATTGAACATGATGTACATGGTGGGAACGATGGTGGAAATGAGAAACTAAATGGAAGTTTAATAGGAATAAAATATATCATGTTCATGCTGAAGCAGGTTTCCAAAAATATGATCAACAACATATACATTAACCAACTCCCAAACTCAACAAATAAGAGAAAGGCAAAGAATGATAAGCGCTCCAGTAGTGGAGACCATAGAGAAATGACTGCTCAATTTCCATTATGTAAGAAATGTGGAAGGATACTACTAGTAAAGTGTCTTAGTGAAACGAAGAAATTATTTATGTGTTGGAAAGAATGATATAAAGTAAATAAATTCCAAGGAAAAACGAAGATTACTATGTAAGAAAATAAAAATGATCATAAGAATCCATTTACAGTAATTTTACATAAATGTAGGGGACCTGGGAATTACCCGAGTCAATTCCATATTCTATAGGATAACCTCTAGGTCAAGGAAGAACCTATGTGGAAATAAATGGATGGTGAAATGTTTAAAAGTACTAATGATCTTTTTTGAAGGGATTAATTCGGAAGAATTTTCTCTTGTATGTGTAACACTAAATTTTGTTATGTGAAAGTTTTATTTGAGGAATAATTATATTTTCTTTTTTGGATATAGTTATAAAGAACCATTTGGGTTTATATGATCCTTGAATTTGAGGCAATTATAGGTTATTAATTTTTGGGATGAAAAAGAGAGGTATGAGATAACATTTTTTTGTTAAATTATGTTATGGTTATTTTGAAGAATTTATCTCATTTTGGGAATGTTATAAAATATAGTTTTTGAAAAAGGAAAACACGCAGACTGTGTGATAATCCGCCACATTGGACAAAGCTGCGGGAATCGAACCCACAACCAAAGTGCGACTGTGATTTATCTCCTACCACTGGACTACGTGAAGTCCCTATTTAGTGTGACTAATTATTTTTAGTTAAATGATTTTATTGATCAATAATAATTTGATTTGGGATATTATGTTTTATAAAATGGATATCCTTAGTATCATAAAATGATTTGGTGATTAAGTGATAAATGATATTTTGGAATACGTTCACTCTGTTGGGAACACTATATGCCTAAGGAAAATAGAATACTATGGTATTTCATTTGAGTAGAAATGGTGGATTTTTATTTTGGAAGAATCTATATTTTTTACAGAGATCTAGGTTATTAAAGGAATTGATTAACCTATCATAGAGAATATGTGATTTGGTTAATTACACTTTAATATGAGACTTTAAGAGTAGTTGATGTTATTTGGAGACAAATGTTAAGATTTAGTATGAAATACCATGTGATTAAATTCTTCTGAGTTTCGGGTTTCAATATTAGTTTGGATTATATTTAAGGATTTTAAGTACAATTGTTTATTGAATGGTCTTTATTAAACTTTGAATATTTTTTATTTAATTTTGGAAATTAATAATATTATTTCTTTATATAAAGTATTATCCAATTTGGGGATCATATGATCTTGTACTAACAATTTTGGTTTTGGTTAATCTCTAAAGATGAAGGAAATATATAGTTCATCCTTTGTGGATTATGTGATTCTCTAGAAATTGATTATAGTGCTTCAGGTGTGACCAAGTCATCTTGAATACTCATCATTTGGAGAAAATATGAGTTATTGGTAGAAATTTATTAAATAATGAAGCTATACTTGAAAAGTAAGTATATCTCTTTATGTTCATAGTCAATATCATAAATAAATTCCTCAACTTTATGAAATAGACCTTAAAAAAACGTTGTTTGTTTACTTTTCCTACTGGGAAACTAATGACCATTTAACCCATCAAAAGTTTGTGGTTTTCTTATTGTTAAAATTATCCAGATCCTGTTTTATATCACTCTCCATTAGAACTTGAAACTTACTTTATCTTCCATATCCATGTTTTTCTACATGTAATCTTAGTATGGGTTATCTCGGGTGACCTTTGTACTTATCTTTCTTTCTTTTATAGTGATATTTTTATTAACTATTTTTCCAATGTGGGAATTTCAATGAAGTTCCCAACACCAATTTTAAAATTGTGAGGACACAATTTCCAAAAGGGGGGAAGAATTTAACACTCCAGGATTTCATAGTAAGTTATTTTCTTTAATGTAATTCAATATCTTGTGCTACACGCAACACTGAGTTCGAGCGCACCATAACTTATGAAACTAGCTGTTCAAAAAGTAGTTACGAATAGTATTAACTGATTTTTGAATTTTATATACTCTATATAATTTTAACATCCATATTATGTGTTTCTTAGACATAATATAAAAATAAATTCAATTTTTCAGATAAAAGATGTATTTTTCAAAAAATGAAATTTTACAACCATTTAAGGGAGAACCCTTTTTAAATCCAATATTTGACACTTTTATATATTTAATTTGAAAAAATAAACTTCTTCTTTAGAATAGGGGCATAAAAATTTAGTTTGGACAAAATTTCAATGCTTTTCTGATATCTTTCATATTTTGATGAACAATGAAAAAATAATAAATTTTAATTGAAAAAAACTTTTTCAATCAAAATAATTTATAGTGTTAAATTATAAAATTGAATGGTCTTTAAGTATAATTAGATTATATTTTTATCATTTAATCCAATTTTAGTCATTGGAAGTTATTTTACATTTAAATTGGACAAAAACACATATCAATCTTTTGATAATTTTTACATCTCAAAAACCCGCTTTCTGGTTTTGACAATGGGAATATTTTATAAATTAATTAATAAAAATTTTATGTTTTGAATTTTTTAAAACGAAAATAATTTTTGAATTTGGAATATCAAAATTAGCTTTGGGTGAATTTTTGGTATTTTTCTAAAAACATTAAATTTTTGATGAATAGTGAAAAACACTGCGTTATTGTTTAAAGCTGACTTTTTATTTAAATAATTATTTTTAATTTAAATTTATTTTAATGAAAAAATAGAAATATAATACCTATATTAGTTCAATTTAATTCATTGAAGCCATTTTATAATAAGGTTAGATATATAAAATTTTATTGAACTTTTTACCGTATTTTACCCAACTTCTAGGCACATTTTCAAATTTGGATAAAACATAATTTTACCGATTCTGTGAATTGAATTGAAAAAATATGAGAGACATGGTTGAGATCAATAATTAAAATGTGGTTCAATAGGATGAAAATAATTTTTGGTGAATAATAACTTTTGAATTTTATTAACCATAGTTAAAAAGTAAATAGGGTAATTAAAGGTAAAAATGATATTATAATTACCCTAACACATGTCCTAATTCTATTGGATAAGTGTATTTCGACCAAAATGAACCTTAGGAAAAAATATGATCCTTTTTTATCCACTTGGAATAGATTAGGACATTTATTATATTTTATTTAAAGAAGAGTTAAAAGTGTTAAATTCAAAATTTAACAACTAAAACATTTTTAATACAGGGTTATACATAAGAAAAACTCGAGTATAATTTTTCATTAGAAAGATAAAACGATTTCCTAAATCATGTTATTTTATTTATAACTTTTAAAAATTAAATAATTAAATTTATTTATGACACAATGATGATGCAGTAAATACCTTATTAATGAAAGACTAAAATAATTGATGTTATAAATATTAAAATAAATTTAAATTGAAACTTTGGATGCCATACAAGAATTTTTGAGGTTAATATGACATTTTATAGTTGATTTAATGTATTTTTTTCTAAGAAATTAGATTTTTATGACTTTCAAAAAAACCAAATACTAAATAGGGTCAAAATTTACATAAATGAGTTTTTAAAACAAATACTATTTTATTAAATTATATAATAGTCCTAAAAATCTAATGTTCGGAAAAAGGACTTATATAATTATATCTATGTAATTAATGAACCACTTTAAATTCTCTTGGAATTTTATTGTAAGGTTATTAACCATGTATTATAATAATAGAAGAAAACATTGTAAAAGTTAAACTATTTAACTAAGAGTTAAATCTAACAGATAAGGTTAATATGGTGACCTAACCTTGTCTAAAACCTAATTTTGAGAGGTTTTAGACCCATAACCACCTTAACCTATAACTAAATACATTTGGGTCTATTAGAATCTGAAAATGATTTTATAAAAAAATAACATTTCAAGCTATTCCTAAAGTGCCCCTCATCTCTCTTAAAAAAGGGCACTTCCCCTTCTCTTCATTTCACTCATCCAAAGCCTTTTGGCTCGGCCAAAACCAGCCCAAATATCCTACCAACTACCCTAAATTCATCCTAGAGGCCTTAATTTGATAATAAATACAACCTATGGATCCATTTTGTTTAAATAAAAAGGAAGAACCCGAAGAAGAGGTAATTACTTCATCACCTCCATCAAAGTTATTTTCTTCTTCCACTTCATATTTTTTTTACTTTCATAATAAAATAATCAATTAAGTATCTTATACAAACTGAGATGTTATTATAAATACGGTATAATCATATTCATTATTCTATCCATTATATGAAGGAAAAAGTCACCATACGTGCGTATGTACAACTTACCATCTCCACGTCGTGGTTTAGTTTGTTATTCGACACTTCATTATTTGGATGGGTATAATAATGATTATAACTGATGTAAATAATAAATATAACATGTTAATTATTCTGTATATATAATATACCATCAAATTAAATATGATTTCACCACTAATAGAATGATATTGTCACTCCTTCGTATGTACGACTTATAGTCTCCACGACGCGATGATATTTCATTTCTCATCATAACCATTCAATAATAATTTTTATTTTATGATTAAAAATAATTTTTAAGAACTTAATATAATTTTGGATATAAATAAAATACATCCAATCCATAAGAAAATTACTTACGTAACGAAACATATAAAGGAAAACGAATCAGTTCACACCCAAAACAATGATACTATTCAAATATCATTAACAAAAGAAATATTATAAGATCACATATGATATCATATTTATGTATGTGGTTCTTGTATAATTTAATAACAATTATTTCACCATTATACTGGAGGTTAACGTACCCTTGACTAAGGAAAAGTACAAGGTAATGGGTTTTCATCTCACTTTTATTCCCATGAGATTCATGCTATATTTGCCACTACTTCCTTTTGTGTGGTGTACTTACTAACCATGATTGTATTCTTTGTGTAATATACTTTAATTTATGGGTATTTAAATCTTCATTATATGATCCTTCTTTTATGGGGTGTATGTTTCCTAAGTTACCAAATCGGTAAGGGAATTTTTAATTTCAATTTTTGTCATTGGGTTTTACGGATACTTCATTGATTATTTTACTCCATGATTATGTGTGGAATCTCTATTTATTTATTTATTTAGTAATTTCCACTTCCCTTTGTGTGGATATAATTTTATACACATAATTAATCCATTTATAAATTCCCAAGGCATTGATATGAACTTGATAAGGGAAATCTTAACATAATTTCCATCCAGTGAGATAAACATCCAAGTCATTGGTTTTGTTTTTATAAGAATATGTGTGAATGTCCCCTGATTTATTTACAATTAATATCCAATCATATTGAGTGTATTTATATTTTTCACACATAATTATGTCATTGATTTATCCTTAATCTAAGGATACAATCTTTCTAAGGGATTTCGTCTCAATTTACATTGCGTTGAGACTTCTTTGTTGTTATGGTCCAATTCACTTTTATATGGTGTATATACTGTACTTTGACATAGTATATCAGGAATCCCTTTATTCTTAGGATATTATAATTATTTTATCACCTCAATTATTTGTATTCAAGCATCTTTCATTTGGTTATGAACTCTAACTAAAATATAATTTTAAATGTTTTAAAGATTTATTCTTCTAAATCTTTCTCATTAATGTCCATGTTTTAAAAATGATTTAAGGATTTATTTATATGGACATGAATTTTTTAAAATCAAAATTCCTTTTAAATGTTTCAATGTGGTATGAGACACTTTGATTCAAAAATCTCTTTTAAAAGGATTCTTGAAAAATAGTGAGACTTTTAATTATTTTAAAAAAAGGGGATATTTCTCTCAAATAGTTTTACTAATTATTTTCATCTATGTCAATATCCTTCATTATTATTGGTTGAGGTTGATTTATTATAATAAAATCTTCCATATTGTATCTAATGAGTTATTTTTTACTGTGGATATGCTATTTTTACACCATTCATGGTTTGTAGTTAAAATATTGACATTTCTTATGCTAGTTTTAATACGAATGTTGAGATTATGTTTCAATATTTTCATATGAGGAATACATTGGACTTAGTAAGTGATAGGAATGACCCACGATATCCCCTCGATGCATCAGTAGGTCTCATGAGAAAAAATAGTGTCTTGCCATAGGGCCTTGAAAAAATTATTATTTGTAGTCTTGGCCTAAGGGCTTGACTTTGTGGCATGATGTCCAACATTATGAATTCCATCATTATGAAATTAGCTATTAATATTTCATGTGATTGTTTGACTAGTAGAATATCCATGTGAATAAGTAAATTGAATTAATTGATTTATATTTTCCATGTTATAATGATGTAAAAGTTTAAAAGGCTTTTGTTTTATTCTTATTCATTGCCTTAAATGTTTATGCTTATTTATGATAGTTTCTGCTATATCTTTATCCTTATTGAGCATCTAAGCTCACCCCTTTATTATGTTTTATTTTTCCCAGGATGCAAAGATGTATATTATGATTAACATGGAGGAATAGGCTAAGGGACATGATTTTCTTCAAAGGGGACAAAACATTGATGTTTTTCCATTACATAATGTAATGTAAAACTTATGTATGTATCTAGTACTTCCAAGGATACTAAACTAATCGGCATTTCATGACTTGATATCTTGTGATCATGGCAATGTTATGTAATAATTCACCGACTCTGGGTAACTAGGGTTAGGGCATTACACCCCTAATGTCCTTCTTTTTTAATCTTATAATGGGAGGGCAGAGTAGGGGGAAATATGGTATGCGATGACTCTCATAGTACTCGAGGTGGACACCCAATTAGTAGAAACCTTTGTGGATTTGCCTGAACGTTTTCTAGTTGATTCCTAAATTGAGGGAAATAATTACATCCTTCTTGGATTTTATTCAGATATAATTATGGTCCCAACGCTATCTTAGATGAGCATCCTATAATTTCTTCATTTACTAGGATAAACCCTCTGGGTTGTGGTACACCTGATGGAAGTGTATGTTGAGGCCCCTCCTGGGGAGAATATTTGATAGGATGGATTCTTCAAAGCATCTCAATGTTTATTTGCATCAAATCTTTCATTTATTCCTCATACCGAGTGAATCTCTCCTCAAGCATCAGGGGTTTGTTCTCATTGTGGTGAGAAGTTGGGCCATGCATGAACTTGTTTTCATTATTCTGGTTATTAGGTATCCGTGGAGGAGGAGGTGGAAGATTTATTGGGGGAATACCCAAATTCCGGGTGGCCTTCTGGTTTTGGGTATGCACACCATCATTTTCAGTGTGGATCAGATTCTATGTGGAACAAACCTCTCCCCTATATTATGAATTTTCATCATTTTTGGAGTGTTATTTTGGATAGACATCCATGAATTTCATTGATTTGTTATGCATTATGGGTGTCGTACAAGTCACTAAATAGTAGGATATCTTTTCGAATCCCTTTTGGATCTTCTCCTTCCATTCTGGTGTCCTCTTTGAGTTTCTTGGTGAAGGGTAAATGAAATGGAAACATTATATGAACATGTCATATGCCTTCATTCAAAGGGACATGAATCAAAAGATGGAACAAAATGGAGGACTTCTCTACTTTTTTTCCTCCCTAATTGGGACAATACTAACGTCCATTGGGCGGGTGGTTGAGGTAAAAATTCCATCAGCCCTAGGGGTTGGGGTTTCTTCTGTTATTTTATTACTATTCCTCAAACCATATTTTTTGGTATTATGTGAACATTTTGTGTTAAAAATACCCCCATCCCTATGGGTTGGGGATGATCTCATATTGTGTCCATTACTTCTTTTATGGATGATTTCTTGATCTTATGCATTCCCATTTGTGTGTGAATCGGTTATGGTGTCAGGATTGTATGTGAATTATTTGATTTTAAGGACATGAAAAAAGATTGATGAATGGAATAAATTAAGTGAGAAGCCTGCTGAATGTTCATGGTCACCTGGTTCATGAGTTTCTCAATGGATCACTCTCATCGAGCTTGATGCTTTTGAGACTTACACAAGGCTAGTTCTTGTTGATCATGCCACCATTTGGGAACATTATGTTAATTTGATCACCATATTTGGATAATGACAATTAAAGATTTAATTTATAGCGGGTTCTACTAGATGAGATGTTGGGTGAAGTGCAATTCTATATTCTCTCTATATCCACAGATATGAACACCAAACAAGGTGTATCTAATAAGGCAATGCAACTTGTGAAATTCATGGAGGAATGTTGGTTTGAGATTTCTCTCTCACCTCTCTATTTTTGGACACTGTGAATATGTAAGGGCTTCCAAGTCATTTTGATGGAAAAGCTATCCAAATATGTTGACATGGTCTTCATACCCATCATATGGAACAAATTTTTCTTTAACTGGTGGAAAGTTTTCCATAGACTGTGAAGAATGTTATGTATTAATTCTTATGAAAAATCTATCATTACGATGAACTGAGAAGTGGCTATGGTCCAATACAAAACTTGTATTTATTCCTTGGATAAATTTATTCTCATGAGAAACATATCCACTTGTTCTTCTACCCAAGATTCCTCTATATGGTCTACTCAATCTGGATGCTTCTTGACAGTATCTTCACAAGTAGCAGGGATAGTAGGGATCTAATTAATATGTGATTGGTATGGAGGCAAATAATAGAATTGGTGTGTCCCCATGCTATCTTCTAGTTAATAAAGGATGTCACTTGTTACTAACAGATTATCTAACAAGTCTGACCCCAACATTCCAAGAGCCGTAGAATATGAGGGTTTCTCGTACTTGACTCAAAAAAGGGAGGACCTTATTTCCAGAGTTAAATTTGACTACAGGGAGGATCTCTATATCCAGTACCATTATGGTGAGGGATATAATGAAGGATTGATGTCTGACTGTAGGGTGAATTTATGCAGCATATATCCGAGGGAGGACTATCAGGGTTAATGATAGCAAGGGTGGACCTTCTTGCTTTTATGAGACATAACTGTGTGGAGGACCTTCACAATTGATGCTATAATGGAGAGGAATACCATTAGAGGTCGATGTACGACCATATGGAGAATTTATACAAATTATACCCTTGAGAGGACCATCAGGATGCACAATATAAAGGGGAGAACCTTATTTATATTCAATCATCTAGCCATGAGGAGGTTTACTGTGACTCTCATTATGAGATAAAAACTTGTGATAAATCTCTCATTACCCACTAAGTAATCCTTCATGGGTGCTCCGAGGAGGACCTTTAGAGATGCTAGTAAAAAAATTACGGGGAGGAAATTATAAACTACTAATGAATCTTCCATAATTTTGTAATGGATTGACAGGATCTTGAGTCACTGAAGATAGGTATTTTATGGATTCAAAAAACTAAAACTTCTAGTAGAACAAGTCCATGAATGTGTACTTCAATTTCTAATTACCTTTTAGAAGATTTATTTTGGGGTGCTCTCTTTCGGGGGACTGTGGTCACCTGCTGTGGGTGATGACCTTCATATATGGGTTCTTGTTCATGTGGATCCGATGATGCTTCCAGGATATTCTGAAGATCATCTTGAGTTATGGAAGGGATATATGCCTACCTTGGAGTTTTCCACCATGGTGGACCTATGTCCCCAGTTTTAATGAATATTTGTTCCCGATCTGGTTGCCTATTTATCACTGAATATGGCCGAATACCCTCTTGGATTTGAGAAGGGATGAAATTATACTTCGGAGTGACCATTTTATTTTGTGGATGAGTCACCATGCATGGGGAGGTGGTGTTGTGGGCCTAACTCCTTTCTATTTCAATGGATGTGATTATGTCTTGACAGGTCTTGAGGATAAGTTTAGTAATTGATATCTGATCCTTCATCATTTCTAAGATGTGTTGAGAGATGTATTTGGGTGTAATGTAGATATATGACCATTACGATGTCGGGGTAGGAATATGTACCTTCTTCAGTCCTCAATGTGTTACAAGTGGGTATTAACCGTTCTATTATATCTGGGATGAGGATCAAGTCTTCCCCTTATTTATGATTGTGATATGCTAGTTGTTTTTTTTGGTTACCATCATATTTGGCTGATTATATTCATATTTTTGAGCAAGGATCTGTGTCTGTTTGTTTGTTCTGGTATTTTTCTGATGGGATTGATATCCACTAGTAGGAATTTTACTCTTGTATTTTTTTCCACAGTATTTGACTGGGGGGAATGATATGATGGATCTAGAATTTTACTCTACCCATATCTGATTTTGACTACAATTTATTGGTGGGCATAATATTTATTGGAAGGGATATGTGTATACCTATAATTTTCATCCTTTTTAGATGAAGGTCTTGGTAGGCGTCAGCAGTAATTTTCATCTTTTCATAGCTAGTTTCTATCATATATTTATGACATGATTCATGCCCATTAGTGGGTATTTTCATATGCCTATAACTCACCACCCTATTTTTGTGGCCGCCTTGGTGAGAATTATACGGAATTTAGGCTTGTTGTTAATCTTCCACCATATCCTCATGGAGGGATTCAGAAGATGGAGAAAGAATGTATGCCTACCCATAGTGTGCCACAATATTTTCAAGACAGATATCTTCCTTAGGAACTTGGGTGATGACCTATTCCGGATTATATGTTTTCACCCTTGGGGGGAACCACATGGGACCTGTGTTCTTTGAACATCAACTGGATCCATTTGTGTGATATACTCTTCAGAATGTTGATACTAGGAAGCATGGTATTAGCGATGACATCTTCCGGCAGAGGACCTTGAGCGAGACCCCTGTGTATCAGGGACGAAGTTACTAGTGATGAATTCATCCACATCCCTAAGAGAAGAGAGGTACTCATTATCACATTATCAGAAAAGAATCCAGAAATGATAAGAGATTTCTAGTGGCGCCCCTCAGTTTTGGACCATTGGCTATTGTTGGATGGGTATCTGGTGGGATTTGATATAATGGAGGGCTTGTCTTGCAACCTCTAGTGTTCGGAGATTTCCGTTATAATGGTACTCCTAGATTAGTGTATTTGAGACCCATTAGTGGAGATGCTGGTTGGCTAAAGGAGTCCTATCACTACTATAAAACTGAGTTTATCCAGTGCTAGGTATTTAATAGTGCTAGCTTAAAACACTGTTAAAGACCCCCATTGCCAGTTTTAAAAAAAAATCATTATTAAAGGGGGTATCTAATAGCGTTTTTTATCACTGTTGAAGGGGGTCTTTAACAGCACAAAAAAAGAATTGGTAAAAGGGGACCTTTATTAGCACATTTTTAAAAGAAATGATAAAAGTATACTTCAGAAAAAATTTATATTTCATTAAAAATAATATATGAATATATGAATATATTTATATTGATATAAACATAACATATATTTTTTGAATAATGTTCTAGATAAGGTAAATAGGCATTTTCACATAATATGTAAGATATTTAATGAAACTGGATTGTAAAATTACTAAAAAATATTTTTAATTAATAATTTGCTTATTATTATTGAGTAATATCTATTTAATATCAAATTAAATATAAAAAAATTCAAAAAAATAACAAAAGATCTAAAATAAGTTGAAAAAATAACTCAAAATTTAAAAATCATAACTTTTGATCCAGGTGTCCGTTTGGGCTATACCACATATCAAATCGAAACCGGAGATGATCCCTACGCCATACTAACTCTAGATAAACCTTCTATAACCTTTTTTAAGGAAAAAAGAGTCCCCAAAGGCCTCAAAAAATGAGTTTTTAGTCAGGGTACACCATTTTTTATCTTTCAATTGATTTTAAGCCTCATTTTTGGGGGTCTTTTTGCCTTTTTTCTGTGGGGACTAAATTTATTCCTATGGATTATATTCATTTTGATATTATCGTGTTTAAATTTTATCATTTTTCATAATAAAATTTTATTTATAATAAAATATATAACAATATATACATATTTTTTTTATATATTCACACATAAAAATTTAATTTTATAAATATATAATTAAACATATATACATATAAAATATATTTATTAATAAATTAACATATATATAAACACATATATGAATATATGGATAAAAAATGTGAGGAAATATATATATATATATATATAGATATATCATAAAATCTAAAACAAAATATTATAGTAGAGTGGTAACGTTGTTGGTGTATACATGGAGGTCTAGGGATCGAAACTCGTAGGAGGTAGGGGTGCACGCGGGAGGCTGAGATTATCTAAAGTTTTGATAAAGGGGTGGGTGGGTTGAATCACTGATAAAGGGGGTGAGTGGGACATGGGGAAAGAATTATATACTCTTTATCCATGGGGCCTTTATCAGTGCTAAAAATGTGTTACTAAATGCCCCATTTAACAGTGCTAAAAAAGTACTGATATAGGGGACTTTAACAACAGTCAAAAAAAGCATTGGTAAAAGACCCATTTAAGATCTCTTTTTAGCACTATTAAATGGGGCATTTATCAATGTTTTTTTATCACGGATAAATGTTTTTGGATTTTAACCATGCTTCGATTATCAACACTTTTTTAGAACTAATAAAGGACTTTTCAATCATTGTTAAAGGATGATTTTGTAGTAGTGTATTCTTTGTGAAGGGCCTGTCTGGTGTGGTGGATGCCGCGCATGTCTGCTAGAACTTTTGGGATTTCATTGGATTAAAGGAAGCTCTAAAGAATTCCTGCAATATATGTGAAAATTATAGACAAAAAAACCCATCAATGTATCATCTTGTGAACACATGTATAATTGAAAATATTTCTTAAAACCCTTCTATTTTGGATGTGAAAGGGACCTGAGGTGGGGTAACATTACCATCATGGTTAAGGATTCACATCAGGTTCACCATTTTTTTCTAATGAAAATATTTTTCCCAAAAATCAATTTTTGGGGTTGAGTTTTTTGTAATCACTAATGTCAGATGTAATATATTTTAATAGTCTCTGACGAGTTTGTTTGTGGATCTGTAAACACCCAATGGTTCTCATATTCAACAATCATGGACTTGATTTCCAAAGGAATGCAATCATTGGAATAATTTTTCCAACAACTCATAAGAACTCACATTGGATGATAGGATGGGATCTTGGGTTCATCACGCTCTTTTGGGGGAAACACCTACCTATTCCAGGGCTCACTTATAGATTTATTCCATTTTCATATGTTTTTGATTCATTAGATTATTACTAAGCATGTGTCCGCGAATTACCACTAGGTAATATCAATCATAAATTCCCATGTGTTTGGAATTATCTGTATGAATCTTATATTATCCATCATTGGGGATATCTGTTTATATCCAAGGTTCTTCATCAATGTTACAATTTTGTGGAAAGATCATAAATTCCACAGTCATTTACTGAGACAACACTGGTTTAATCCATGAAATGAGGTGCTCTAGTGTTTATCATCATCTAGGAGAGGACATGAATTATTTCAATGTTACGATCAAACCCATAATTTGGGTTTCCTATGTATACTTGTGAGAAGAATAAAAAAACATGTAGTTTGATGCTGTATTTTAAGGTCGTGTGATAAGGACCCATCCATCCAGTTTATTGTCATGTGTCAAGGATGACTAGGTGGAATGCTCCTAGTCAAGATTTGATGTGGGACTTACACCGAAGTAGACCAAGGGATCCATAATAGATTTGGTCTTATGGTTAGATATAAACCTATCAAGGATGGTCTCATAGAACAATCAGGTGGATTTGGGGGCTTAGTTTGGTCCTCATGGAGGTTTCCTACATTTTCTGTTTAGTTGGGAATCAAATCCCTTGTAGTTCGGTGGATTGTTCAATTTAACATAATGTGGTGGGGACGAGAGTGAAGCGATGTGAAAATGATGTAATATATGATATTGGAGAAGTATGGAGCTTTAACCATAGGGAGATTTCATACATATCCTTGTTATTTGGAAATCGAAGTCCACATTGTTTTGAAAGCTGGGTCTTATGAATAGAAGCTTCCCATTAAAGGGGAATAATTGGGGATTTCACCGAATAGTAGGACCATTTTATTTATGGTTTGAGATTATATATATTGGTAAGTACCATTAATGGTTTGGGATTGTGCGGATTTCAGGATAATCACTAATCTCTAATCCCACGTGAGTCATTCTCAGTGTGAGAAACAAGATAAATCAGTAGATAAGATGATCACACATAACTCTTCGTTCACTAATAGAAGATGCTAGAGAACAAAGTGAGAGTGGGTGGGGGGAGGGGGGAGGTTGAGTGTACCTATTTTATCACTTGTTTTAATATCCAACATAGTTATGTTTGTTGATCTATCAAGATACATCCTTGGTTGAGGCGAATAGAAGCAAGAGAATTGCCTCCCACAAGATAGTATTGGGGATTATCTCAAAGGATGTGACATGAAATTGGTTCTGGGAAAGTTGGAGGAGCATCATTTCTTATCAAAAGGGAATTAAAGCGTGATATATTCTATTTGATACTATACCTCATCAAATAGAAAGGCCAGTGATTCCCATTAATTCCTAGAATGGGGATTTTAATGTGATTATACAATGTTTGGAACTCATGTTACCATGGGAATATAAGCTTAAGGACATTCTGGGGTCCACCATATTGTGTGGATTTCTCACATGACTCAACTTACCATGGGTATGTAAAATAAAAAGGGAATGCTGATGCAATCTATTATATCATCATAGACGTCCCATGGATTTGGGAGAGGCTTTAGCTAGATGATGTTGGACTAGATCATGAAGGAACCTCCAATGATACAATAAAAATGGAAGGAAATTATTGAATCCAGAGGGTAGAAATCCCTAGTATACCCCATTCCACGCAGCATAACCTTTCATAGGATGGTTTTCCCTATGCATAGCATGTTACTACGTGGGAAGGGGGACTGTCTGTTTACCTTGGTGGTATGTGGACGTAGTTTTGATCTGCATAGCATTTGTTTATGCAAGGATAGGCTTCATCCATGTAGCATTATGCTACGTGGGGCTAAGTTCCATCCGTGTAGAGATTTTCTACTCAGGGTAGAGTTCCACCCGTATAGATCTTTACTATGTGGGATCGATTATTGTAAAGGGGCCATTGGTTCCATTCCTCATGGGAGTATATCCGAAAAGGATGTGGGATTTTTAGTTTTCCAATTAGTTTAGTTTCTATTCTTTAATTCTATGCGATGAGTTTTACCTATAGGGAATCACAAAAGGATTCCATATTTTGTGGTCCTATCTTATTACATGTATTCATCGATCGATCTGTCTCTCTTTGGTTCCTCTTGGGTTCAATTTATAGATAAGTAGAGGAACTAGAAGTTGTTGTAGTCAGTCGTCTATGGTGGGCCACAAGCAACTTCTGCAGAAACCCATGGATGACTCCATCAGCAGGGGTACTATTGTAGTTGTTGAAATCCTAACATGTCCCTAAAAACAAATTCCTTTCATTTATAGGAGTTCGATCCACCTTCTTTCCCAAATAATGATTCAGTTCAAGGGAATGTGTTTATGGGAGCAGAATCATCACCCTTTTCCACATACATCTTTGTGCGGTTTGCAAGTGCTACCAGATCCACCCCTTCCACGAACCATTTCTGTTCACAGAGCTTTTGTGGAGGGGCAGACCACTATGAAGAGTTGTAGTCCCCAAAGGGATCCATCAATCATGAAATTGTATCTTTTTTCATTTTTTCAATATTCTTCAACATTTTATTTATTCCTCAAACTCTTCCTAGTATTAATTTTTCTTACGTTATCTAATTGATGAAGGTGTCTTATTTTTCTATGTAAAATTTCATGACACAAAAATAAAATTATTGAATATCATAATATAAATGTTTCATGGGTGAAATCCAGGGAAGTTCTCATCTTTCTCCATTTTCTATATTTTTCATTGTATATTCCCATATTTTTTACATTTTAAAAAATATGGATTTTCATGTAAGTATAATAATAATAATAATTTTATTGTATGCAAAATTTTTAAATGAATATAATATTTCATGTTTACATATAATTTTAGTAATAATTAAAATATTTCACTTCATTATGTCACCATATTTCATGTTAACAATAATTATAACATTTCATGACATATTGTAACAACTACAGTTTAGTTTTATTATAGAAATAATAATTTTTATTGTTGAATAATTATAATATTGGATGATAATTGGATTATTTATTGTTATACTGGTAACAAAAATTAAAATGAAATATGTAATATTATAATCATTGAGTTTAATTTCAAATATTTAACAATAATGTCTGTGTATTGTTGGTTGCGATCACAATAGTATTAATTCACCAGATCCCATTATAACTCTGTATTTAAGAATGTGTGTGTGAGAGTACTTCTACAATGGGTGACCTCTATAGAAGTACTCTTGTTGCACACATTTTTTAAAATATTTCAAATTTCATTCAAATATAATGATTTTTATTATTATATTGTATGTAACATTTTGTATTGAGTATAATATTTCCTGATTATAAGGAATTTTAGTAATAATTAAAATATTAAATGTTATAATTTTACAATATTTCATGTTAACAATGATTATAATATTTCATGTTGTATTGTAACATCTATTGTTTAGTGTCATAATAGAAATAATAATTTTTTTCATGTTGAATAATTATAATATTTATCGATAATCACATCATTGAATTTCATAATATGAATGTTGCATGGGTGACCTCCTAGAATGTGCTTGTGTTCCTCCCTTTTCATTATTTTTAATTGTATTTTTCCAAATTTACTATATTTTAAAACAATTAATTTCATATAAGTATAACAATAATAATTATGATATTGTACATACACTTTTTAAATGAATATAATATTTCATGTTTACATACATTTTTAGTAATAATTATAATATTGGATGTCATAATGTTACCATATTTCATGTTTACAATAATTAAAATATTTTATGATGTATTTCAACAACTACAATTTAGTGTTATAATAGATATAATAATTTCTCATGTTGAATAATTATACCAGGAATGTTCAGGTACCGAGTGTGATTGGACCTAATTTTTTTTAAAATTAAATCAAAGCACTACAAATCCAAAGTATGTGGAACATAAAATACCACTGATACATGAATGTACCCAACACACCACCCAAAAAAATACCATTGGACCTTTTAATTGTCTTACAGAGACACAAAAAATTGCTATAGGGCCATAAACAACCATGACCTGGCCACACCAACTTCCCAAAGGAGACTTCATGCCAAATTATACCAAAATTCATCGTTTTCTAGCCTATGAATTCACCTTCCAATGTCAACACGCCCCAAGGTCCCCACATCATGAGGAATTCACTATCCCATATCACAAGGTCTTCACCTTCTAATCTCTAGAGGTCCCCTGCAACCCAGATATCATTTCCATCCACAATAGCGTACCATCATCAGCCCACGTCATCGTCATCGCCAATCAAATCCATTCCCAGCTAGACCCCACAATTGATATATCTTCTTCGGAACCTCCTAAGAGCCATCAAAATATTTCCTTCGATCTATTTTCCTATCCTCAATCTTAATGTGGTGTACAACCCTCCACCACCAAGATCCTATGATCCCTTAGAAACTCCACCAACTTGATCTCCCTCATCTCCATCGATTGGGGCACCCTTGTTCTATAAACCACTATCAATAGAACATCTCAAATCCATTAGGGTCCCAAACCCCCATATTCAAAGCCAGTTAGCAACAATGTTAACCCATAACACAAGTCACACCATCATTGCTCCAATCAAGGGATTGGATCCGACCTCTCATTTGAGAGCCTCAAAAATTTAGATCCTCCTCTTGAGATGAGATTCATATTGAATAATTATAATATTGGATTATAATTTAATTGGTTAAAGTTATATTTATAATAATAATTAAATATAAATATTTAATATTAAAATCATTCATAGTACTTTAAAATATTTAACAAGATTGTGTGTGTATTTTTGGGTTAGATGACACCAGCATTAATGCACCAAATCCCATTAGAACTATATAGTGAAGCATTATTTGTAGAGAGTCATACTAGTATGGGTGAACTCCTATGAAATACTCATGGTTACCCCTTTTTGAGTATATTTCAAATTTCATGTGTGTATGGTAAGGACCTGGTCTTAAAATTCACATATTCTATGGATTTTAAACTAGAATTCTATCTATTTCATACCAAAATGTCTTTTAGGGATATAGTTTTAGAGATTTAGGAAAAATATTATAATTTAATCCTATAAATTAAAAGTGTACTTTTATACTCAATATCCATTTTTACAATAATGGTAAATAAAACATGTTTTCTATTCATGTAAAATTCTTATAGTTTTCCCCTTATTCTAATCTTTGTCTCTATTATACCTGAAATCCTTTGAATAACATTTTAAAACATGGTATGAGAAAAAAATATCTTTAAGTTTTGTAAAGTATGGAAAATGTTAGTCTAGTAAAAATCCATGTAAACATTTTCATAAAAACAAACATATTTTATTTGAAAAAAGCAATATTATTTTTAAAAATATAAAATTATTACCTTTTAAAAATAAATATATTTCCATGAAAAACCATTATAAATGATATAAAATAAAATTTATAAACCTGGGACATCATTTTCTATCTAAATCATAAAAATAGAGTAACCAATATGGTCAACCTTCAACTCCGAAGTACCCAAGGCATTAGAGGTTTTCACACAACCACCTGTCCTTAGTTTATCATAGAACCACCTATCATTGGTTTATCTTATAACAACATATTATTGGTTTATCATTCAACCAACCACGTTATAAATAATTAGCATGATCTTTAACATAAACATAAGTAATGAATGATTTCATCATAAAAAAAATCATTGAAGAAAATGAAAATTTAATTTTGAAATCACTCATTTTGAAAAATTACAAACACATAATAATAAACATTTTATGTGAAAGAAACCATAACAAATTGTAATTTTATCACTAAAAACTTAAATATACATGGCAGTGGGAAAATCTTCTCATGTTTTATAAGTTAAAAAACATTCATTCTGTATTTTTGTTTTCAGAAAAGTCACAGAAAATTCTTTTAAAAAATGAAAAAAATACTATTTCAATTAATTTCAATAAAAAGTAAAACATGAATAAAAATGACATTAAAAAATAATTTTATAATATTAAAAAAATATTTTTTAAATAATTTTAGAGAATGTGGACATAGAAAAAAAGGAGCTTTATGGGTAACATTTAAAAGATAATTTTTAAAAGAAAGTCCCATATAAATATCATATCATTGATGTGGGAATTAATAACATGAATTTAATATGTTTATATACTATTAATTGATATAAAGAATTTTAAATACAACATAGTATATTAAAAATTAATTTCATTCATAATATTTTCATTAAATAATTGTGAACTAGAAGCTTAACCCAAAGAATAGAAATTGGGTTATGAAATCCCTTACCTCACATTCAATATAACAACCCATACTTTACATACATTGTTAATACTTCAAAATTGAAGCACAATTATTACAACATATGAAAAAACCACAAAGGACCGTATAGGTATAGTGTCTTTAGAAACTAGGAAACATAAACAACTGGTTCATAAATCTTCTACAGTGTCTCCCATTTATTTCATCATATCTAGGGTCCCTTTTAGCATATTCTACTTAATATCCATCTTCCTGACCTGGTGAAAAGAAAACATAAAAGGGTGAGCTCAAATTCTCAGCAAGGGAAAATAAAGGAGATAAAAATCATATCATATCTTTTTGAAAATCAAAACCTGCAAAAGAGATCATAATATCTTAACATGGAATAAATCATAGAAGTGAAAATGGGATCCCCATAATCATAACATAAAACTTGAAACTTTGTGGCATGCACACATAATCATGGAAAATCATTTCTTGTTAGTCATGACTCATTGCCAAGACTATCTTAGTGGACAAAGTCCCTTTCTGAACCGAGTCACCCTCGTTCCAGTCCTGTTTCACTGAACCGGTATAACCTACCGTTCCAGCCATGTCTATCTCATGAGATATAAAATCTTCACCCAATGCATTGGAGGGAGATATAGGTCCCACCCATCTTATAATGAATCCTTTCTTATGTGTTCCACATAATCATAAAACATACATCATCGCATAACACATGTAACAAAAATGGGATTCTTGAAACATCATGACATCATAAATCAATTCATATAAGATAAAGGAATTCATAAAAATAATTCCATCACAACATGATCAAATCAATGTAATAATAGGGATAAAAACAGAAACCTTTATTATCTTAGATGGAAAATAATTTTGATAAAACACTTGAACTCCATTCTTGAGGAAAATATCCTTTCTTCTTCAAAAACATTTTTCCTTTCTTAACATGTCATAAATCTTTAAACTAAAAAAAGTTGATTAAAAATAAACTTGAAAACTTGTAAAGGAAGCTTCTTTGAAATAATGTTTTAAAAATTCATTCATGCCGTATAAGTTAAAAAAAACATTCTTCGTACTTTTGTCGGAAAAGTCAAAAAGTACCTCGTACAAAAAAAAACGACAAAAGATTCCTTTCATATTCTTTACTAAAAACTCACCGAAGGGTAAAATTGGATTTAAAATATTGTAAGTGGATGGAAACAATATTACATATTGAGGGAACATGGATGTGGATGATAAAATACACCCCAGTAAATACTTACGAATAAACAATCTCGGATAAAAATGAGATTGTGATATTTCCCTTACCTTAGGTCCGATTTGATTTGTACGTGTACGAAGCTCCTGTATAATGGTTTAAATAATTTTATTTACTTATTCCAGAATCATACATATTGATATGATATCATATATGGTCATATTCTTAGCTTCTTGTTAGTAATAATTCATTGTTACTTGTTACTCGGGTCTTTATTGCCTTTTGTTCTTATGCGTGTTTTGCCGAATAAATTCTTATTCTTCTTTTAAGGTTATAGATACCTTATATCCAGAATGGTATTAGTGTAACATATATCATATTTATTCATTCAATTCATTTATATAATTACTATGTAATGATGATCATGTAGAATGAGTCGCATCACATCGTGGAGACGGTATTCCGTACGTACGCACGAGTGATGATATCGTTCCTATGATCGTGGAACTGTATTGGAGTATATATATATTATTTTAGTATCAATATTACTTTATAATAATCATAAATAGTTACTCATTACACCATTATACCCATCCTTGTAAGGTGATGGTGGAAAAGAGATTACACCACGGCGTGGAGACGGTATTCCGTACGTACGCACGCGCGGTGATTTCATTTTTCCGTAGGATGGATAGAAGGTGAATTAGGGTTGTTTCATATTTATAATAACATATAAGTATGTAATTAATACAGATGTTATTACTTTGTCATGAAACAACTAAATAAGAAGAAGTTGAAGACGAAAGAAATTGAAAAGATCGGTAATGGATATTACCTCTTCTTTGGAACGCCTCTTTGAATCCTCCACTTAGGGAACTAAGATTGGTCTTTGAAGAAGACCAGGACCTCTATGATTATTCTAGGGAAGTGGAGAGGAGAAAATGGCAGGGGTTGGACGAGCTTGAGTGCTCAAATTGGTGTGAGGAGGAGGGGGAGGAGGTGCCCTTTTATAAGGGAGGAGAGGGGCACCTTAGGAATATCTCAAAATATTATTTTATATTAAAGTCAAAATCGGTTTATAATGGTTCCAAAGGGTCTTATTTCTAAGATAAAGTGGGGATGGATCGAAATCCTATCAACCAATAGGATTTAGACAAGTTTAGGGTATTATTTTAACCTTATCAATTAGATTTAACTCTAAGTTAAATAATTTAACTTTTACCGTGTCTTTTTGTTTTCTTTCACTATATGGTTAATACACTTACTATAACATGCCAAACGAACCCCAAATTGTTTATTATTAATATATATATCCTTATCTAAGTCATTTGGCCGAACCTTAGATTTTTAGGAATAAAATAACAATTACTAATATAATATTTTATTTAAAAACTATTTTGTGTCAATTTTGACACTATTTGATATATGATTTTTGTGAAAGTCATAAAAGAATTATATGTTCGAACCAAGTTGATTAAATCAACACTAATATATCATAGTAACCTAGAAAATTAGTGGAATTCATAAAAATTCTCAAATTACATTTATTTTGGGGTTTATAACATCAATTATGTCAATATTTCATTAATAAGATAATTACTGCATCATCATTGTGTCATAAGTAAATTAAATTATTTAATGTCTAAATATTACAAATAAAATACCATTATGTAGGAAATCTTTTTTTATTTCTAATGAATATTTATAGTTGAATTTATCTTATGTATAACCCCATATTAAAAATGATTTACTTATTAAACTTTGATTTTAACTATTTTAACCCTTCTTTAAATAAATTAATAATAAATGTCCTAATCTAATCCAAGTGGGCCTAAATGGTCATATTTTATTCCTAAGTTTGTTTTTGGTCGAACTACACTTGTCCAATAGAATTAGGACATGTGTTAGGGTAATATTAATATCATATTTACCCTTAGTTACCCTATTTACTATTAACCGCGGTAAAAAAAGTAAAAAGTTACTATTCACCAAAAAATTATTTTTATCTCATTGAACCACATTTTACTTACTGATATCAACCGCGTCTGTCGGATTTTCAAAATTCCATTCACAGAAGCGGCAAAATTAAGTTTTATGCAAAATTCAGTTTTTAACCTACCACTTAGTGGTTTCACTATTCATCAAAAATTGAAAGTTTTCAGAAAAATACCAAAATTTCACCCTAGGCTAATTTCCATATTCTGAGTCCAAAAATGAAGTCCATTTTGAAAAATAAAATTTATAAAATTTCAAAAAGTGGTTATTACTATTCATAATGGCTAGTTTTAATAGCATATTGTTGTTTAGTGAAACTCGGTATTGCGTACGACGCAAGCTATCGAGGAAGGTCGCGATTGCGTGTAAAGCAAGCCAAGCAAGTGTTGTGTAGAAAAAGATTCCTTTGATGATTTATATAACATAAAGATCTCGGGTGTTACATTCTACCCCCCTTAAAAAGAATTTCTCCCTCGAAATTCGTCACTTTGTAACAAACAGATGAGGATACTTCTCCCTCATCATATCCTCAAGCTCCCATGTAGCTTCTTCAAGTTGGTGGTTCCTCCATAAAACTTTCACCAAGCGAGTGGTCTTGTTTCGTAGGACTTTTTCGCTACGATCCAGAATCTCTATCGGCTGTTCTTCATAAGAAAGATCTTGCTCCAGCGGTACAACTTCTGAGCTGAGTACATGTGAAGGATCTGGTATGTACTTTCTCAGGAGAGATACATGGAACACATCGTGAACTTGAGAGAGATTCGGTGGAAGCGTCAATCGGTAAGCTACCTTCCCAACATGATCCAGTATTTCGAAAGGACCGATATATCTAGGGCTCAACTTCCCCTTCTTTCCAAATCTCATAACCCTCTTCCAGGGAGATATTCATAAGAACACTTTATCACCCACTTCAAACTCTAGGTCTTTTCTTCGGTTGTCGGCATAACTTTTCTGTCGACTCTGAGCTGCTCTTATATGTTGTCGAATAGATCTGACCTTCTTTGCCATTTCATCAACGAGATCAGGTCCTAATAGCTTTCTTTCCCCAACTTCATCCCAGTAAGTTGGAGTCCTGCATTTCTTTACATAGAGAGCTTCATAAGGAGCCATCTGAATACTGGAGTGAAAGCTATTATTATAAGAAAATTCCACCAAAGGTAGGTGTTGATCCCAACCTCCTTTGAAATCCATAGAGCAAGCTCTCAACATATCTTCTAGGGTTTGAATTGTTCTCTCAGACTGACCGTCTGTCTAGGGATGATAAGCAGTGCTGAAACTCAACTCTGTATCCAGAGTATGCTGAAGACTTCGCCAGAACATCGAGGTAAATCTCGGATCCCGATCAGATATAATAGAAAGTGGTACTCCATGCAATCTTACCACTTCCTTTACATATATCCTAGCAAGCTGATCTAGAGAGAAATCCTCTCTAATAGCAATGAAGTGTGCAGACTTTGTAAGACGATCAACTATGACCCAGATAGCATTATTGCCTTTGGATGTTTTAGGAAGTCCTGTGACAAAGTCCATGGTGATGTTTTCCCATTTCCATTCGGGTATGGGTAATGGTTGTAACATCCCTTTAGACTTCTGTCTCTCAGCTTTGACTTGTTGACAAACCAAGCATCGAGAGACATATTCAGCAACATCTCTTTTCATGCCATCCGACCAGAAGTACTCTTTCAGGTCCCTATACATCTTCGTGCTTCCAGGATGAATAGAGAATGAAGAACTATGAGCCTCATCCAGCAGCTCCTTCTTTAATTCGGGGATGGGAGGAAAACAAACCCGATTCCTGAACATTATTATCCCATCACAATCAATGTTGAATTTAGGAACATTTCTCACCTTTTTTTGTAACTCGACATCTTCTTTCTGTGCCTCTTTAATCTTCACATGTATAGATGGTTGAACATTCATTTGAGAAAGATAAGATTTTTCCCCTTCCATTATAATTCCAAGACCCATCCTTTGTAAATCCATAAATATTGGATCTTTTGTGATCCTCATCATGGATAAACTAGCATGGTCTTATCGACTTAATGCATCTGCCACCTTGTTTGCTTTCCCAGGGTGGTAATGGATTGAGCAGTCATAATCCTTAATCAGCTCCAACCATCTTATTTGACGCATACTCAACTCCTTTTGTGTGAAAATATACTTTAAACTTTTATGATCAGTATAAATATCACACCTTTCACCATAAAGGTAATGCCTCCAAATCTTTAATGCAAAGATTACCGCAGCCAACTCCAAATCATGTGTTGGGTAATTTTGCTCATGGATTTTCAACTGTCGTGAGGCATAAGCTATCACCTTATCATTTTGCATAAGAACACACCCCAATCCCTTCTTGGATGCATCACTGTAGATCACAAACCTTTCTCCACTACAAGGAAGTGTGAGCACAGGTGCACTGGATAACCTTCTTTTCAACTCCTTGAAATTCTCTTCACATTCCTCTTTCCAGACAAACTTAACTCCTTTCCGAGTCAACTTGGTGAGTGGATTAGATAATCGTGAAAAATCTTTTACAAAACGTCGATAATATCCAGCCAAACCAAGAAAACTTCGGATCTCAGTTACTGTTGTTGGTCTCGACCATCTTTCGATAACCTCTGTTTTTACTGGATCCACAGATATCCCCTCTTTTGAGATTATGTGACCCAAAAATGCAACTTTTTGAAGCCAAAATTCACACTTGGTAAATTTGGCATAAAGCTTCT
The DNA here is from genome assembly GCA_963277665.1 of Viscum album. Classification (NCBI taxonomy): domain Eukaryota; kingdom Viridiplantae; phylum Streptophyta; class Magnoliopsida; order Santalales; family Viscaceae; genus Viscum; species Viscum album. Next base: position 385,138,006 of record OY728167.1, on the reverse strand, counting down.
CCTTTCTCAGGGTCTTCAATATAATTCTCAAGTGATCTTCATTCTCTTCCTTGCTCTTTGAATAAACAAGAATATCGTCTATAAAGACTACCACAAATTGATCAAGATAGTCTCTAAAGACTCTATTCATTAGATCCATGAAGATAGCATGGGCATTAGTAAGACCAAATGGCATCACTATAAATTCATAGTGTCCATACCTTGTACGGAAAGCCGTCTTTGGTATATCCTCCCTTTTGACCCTTAATTGATGATACCCTGAACGAAGATCAATCTTGGAAAAGTATTGAGCTCCGCGTAGTTGGTCAAATAAGTCATCAATGCGTGGGAGAGGATATTTGTTCTTGATAGTTATCTTGTTAAGTTCTCGATAATCAATGCAGAGTCTCATTGATCCATCTTTCTTCTTAACAAATAGAACATGTGCTCCCCAAGGTGACGCACTAGGGCGTATGAATCCCTTATCAAGATTCTCTTGGAGTTGCTTCTTCAATTCCTGCAACTCAATTGGGGCCATTCTATAAGGTGTCTTTGAAATAGGCAAAGCACCCGGTACGAGTTCTATTGAAAACTCAACTTCACGATTTGGTGGAAGACCCGGTAATTCCTCCGGAAAGACATCATCAAACTCCCATACAATGGGAATATTCTTAATTGTAAGTTTCTCACCAACCATTTGAGATAAATAACCTTCATTTAGCGGAATCAAGACCCATAAGATGGAAGGAATTTCCACTGGAAGATTATGTTCATCCTTGCATTGATATACGATCGTAGATTGATCTGGAATATGAAATGTGACTTCCCTTCTTTGGAAATTGATATGAGCTCCATGTAGAGAAAGCCAATCCATGCCAAGAATCACATCAAATTCCACTAAAGGAAGGATCACAAGATTTGCAGGAAGCACTTTCCCACAAACTTCAATCGGAGAAGAATTATAAACTTTTGATGCGACTGTTGTGCCATTAGGTGTTGTCACAGCTAACTCAACATCTAATTGTTGAGGTAATATGGTGATACCCTTAGAAAATTCTTTAGAAATAAAAGAGTGGGTGGATCCAGAATCAAATAAAACATTTTCTACTTTAGAGTGGATGGTAAGTGTACCTTTCACCACTTCGTTATCGTACTCCACATCGCTGATAGAAATTGCATGTGACTTTCCTTTGTCTTTAGCCTTAATATTTTGTTGACGTCGACCATCATCATCAACCCTTGGATTTGGGCATTGATTGGCATAATGCCCCATCTCCTTGCACTTGAAACATTGAAGTGTAGTAGGATCATTCTGCGTATCCCTTCCTTTGTTTGAATCATTGGACATCTTCTTCCCATTATCACGGCATTCAAATGCCTGATGACCTTCCTTTCCACATTTAAAACATTTACTTGTCCCTTTAAGACAAATCCCTCCATGTTTCTTTCCACACTTTGAGCATAAGGGAAAGCTCATCTTCTTTTCAGTTTGCTCATTAGATTTTCCTTTGAATTCCATCTTCCTCTTTTTATCAAACCCATGAGACTGATGGGTTACTCCAATCTCCATCTCGACTTTGAGAGCACATCGAACGATTTCCTCGTAGCTATTGAAGTCCCTTATGGCTAACGCCCTTCGAAGACTTGGTTTTAAGCCACTAAAGAATCGATTGATCTTACTCTCAGGTTGGATAATAATACCAGAAGCGTACCTTGCAAGTCTTGTAAAATTTGCTTCATAGGTACCAACAGATTCATCATCCCTTTGCTTCAGTTGAAGAAACTCTTTCTCCATCTTTGTTCGGAGAATATGAGGGAAGTACTTATTGAAAAATAAGTTCTTGAACTCGTCCCATTCCATAGACTCAATTTCATCCCTTTGCCTCGTATTCTTAATAAGATTCCACCATTGATCAGCATCTCCTTCCAAATGATACACTGCTAGGATGACTTTATCATGTTCAGAACATTGAAGAACTGAAAATATCTTTTCAGTAGTACTAATCCATTGTTCATCAACTAATGGATCAGTAGACCCACTGAAAGAAGGTGGATGCTGCCTCATGAAGGATTCAACAGAATGTTGCTCCTTCCTTTGCTCGTTTGGATGTCCTGCATGATTCATAGCTTGAGAAAGTTGTGTGAGCATGGCTACAAGATTTTACATTCCAGCTCCCATATCGTTTGGTTGCTCAGGGGGACAATCATTGCATTGCCCATCGCATTCCGTATTAACACGGTTCCTTCGGGTTCCAGCCATTGACTAAAACCAAGAAGAATAGTGTGAGCAACACTAATTATAATAGGAAAACCACATAATTCAAGAATAAAATTTTCATGCTTAAGGTCTTATCCTAGGTTATTCATGGCCATTTCTAAAACACTAAGATTGTGTTCTATGCTTAGACTTATCCTTAGGGTTCTTACTAAGGCTTTCACATCCTAGTTTCCAAAGGTTGACTATACCTTTCCTCTGATACCAACTATAACAACCCATACTTTACATACATTGTTAATACTTCAAAATTGAAGCACACTTATTACAACATATGACAAAACCACAAAGGACCGTATAGGTATAGTGTCTTTATAAACTGGGAAACATAAACAACTGGTTCATAAATCTTCTACAGTGTCTCCCATTTATTTCATCATATCTAGGGTCCCTTTTAGAATATTCTACTTAATATCCATCTTCCTGACCTGGGGAAAAGAAAACATAAAAGGGTGAGCTCAAATGCTCAGCAAGGGCAAATAAAGGAGATAAAAATCATATCATATCTTTTTGAAAATCAAAACCTGCAAAAGAGATCATAATATCTTAACATGGAATAAATCATAGAAGTGAAAATGAGATCCCCATAATCATAACATAAAACTTGAAACTTTGTGGAATGCACACATAATCACGGAAAATCATTTCTTGTTAGTCATGACTCATTACCAAGACTATCTTAGTGGACAAAGTCCCTTTCTGAACCGAGTCACCCTCGTTCCAGTCCTGTTTCACTGAACCGGTATAACATACCGTTTCAGCCATGTCTATCTCATGAGATATAAAATCTTTACCCAATGCATTGGAGGGAGATATAGGTCCCACCCATCTTATAATGAATCCTTTCTTATGTGTGCCACATAATCATAAAACATACATCATCGCATAACACATGTAACAAAAATGGGATTCTTGAAACATCATGACATCATAAATCAATTCATATAAGATAAAGGAATTCATAAAAATAATTCCATCACAACATGATCAAATCAATGTAATAATAGGGATAAAAACAGAACCCTTTATTATCTTAGATGGAAAATAATTTTGATAAAACACTTGAACTCCATTCTTGAGGAAAATATCCTTTTTTCTTCAAAAACATTTTTCCTTTCTTAACATGTCATAAATCTTTAAACTAAAAGATGTTGATTAAAAATAAACTTGAAATCTTGTAAAGGAAGCTTCTTTGAAATAATGTTTTAAAAATTCATTCATGCCGTATAAGTGAAAAAAAACATTCTTCGTACTTTTGTCGGAAAAGTCAAAAAGTACCTCGTACAAAAAAAAAACGACAAAAGATTCCTTTCATATTCTTTACTAAAAACTCACCGAAGGGTAAAATTGGATTTAAAATATTGTAAGTGGATGGAAACAATATTACATATTGAGGGAACATGGATGTGGATGATAAAATACACCCCAGTAAATACTTACAAATAAACAATCTCGGATAAAAATGAGATTGTGATATTTCCCTTACCTTAGGTCCGATTTGATTTGTACGTGTCCGAAGCTCCTGTATAATGGTTTAAATAATGTTATTGACTTATTCCAGAATCATACATATTGATATTATATCATATATGGTCATATTCTTAGCTTCTTGTTAGTAATATTTCATTTTTACTTGTTACTCGGGTCTTTATTGCCTTTTGTTCTTATGCGTGTTTTGCCGAATAAATTCTTATTATTCTTTTAAGGTTATAGATACCTTATATCCAGAATGGTATTAGTGTAACATATATCATATTTATTCATTCAATTCATTTATATAATTACTATGTAATGATGATCATGTAGAACGAGTCGCATCACATCGTGGAGACGGTATTCCGTACGTACGCACGAGTGATGATATCGTTCCTATGATCGTGGAACTGTATTGGAGTATATATATATTATTTCAGTATCAATATTACTTTATAATAATCATAAATAGTTACTCATTACACCATTATACCCATCCTTGTAAGGTGATGGTGGAAAATAGATTACACCACGGCGTGGAGACGGTATTCCGTACGTACGCACGCGCGGTGATTTCATTTTTCCGTAGGATGGATAGAAGGTGAATTAGGGTTGTTTCATATTTATAATAACATATCAGTATGTAAGTAATACTGATGTTATTACTTTGTCATGAAACAACTAAAGAAGAAGAAGTTGAAGACGAAAGAAATTGAAAAGATCGGTAATGGACATTACCTCTTCTTTGGAACGCCTCTTTGAATCCTCCACTTAGGGAACTAAGATTGGTCTTTGAAGAAGACCAGGACCTCTAGGATTATTCTAGGGAAGTGGAGAGGAGAAAATGGCAGGGGTTGGCCGAGCTTGAGTGCTCAAATTGGTGTGAGGAGGAGGGGGAGGAGGAGCCCTTTTATAAGGGAGGAGAGGGGCACCTTAGGAATATCTCAAAATATTATTTTATATTAAAGTCAAAATCGGTTTATAATGGTTCCAAAGGGTCTTATTTCTAAGATAAAGTGGGTATGGGTCGAAATCCTATCAACCAATAGGATTTAGACAAGTTTAGGGTATTATTTTAAACTTATCAATTAGATTTAACTCTAAGTTAAATAATTTAACTTTTACCGTGTCTTTTTGTTTTCTTTCACTATATGGTTAATACACTTACTATAACATGCCAAACGAACCCCAAATTGTTTATTATTAATATATATATCCTTATCTAAGTCAATTGGCCGAACCTTAGATTTTTAGGAATAAAATAACAATTAGTAATATAATATTTGATTTAAAAACTATTTTGTGTCAATTTTGACACTATTTGATATATGATTTTTGGGAAAGTCATAACAGAATTATATGTTCGAAACAAGTTGATTAAATCAACACTAATATATCATAGTAACCTATAAAATTAGTGTAATTCATAAAAATTCTCAAATTACATTTATTTTGGTGTTTATAACATCAATTATGTCAATATTTCATTAATAAGATAATTACTGCATCATCATTGTGTCATAAATAAATTAAATTATTTAATGTCTAAAAATTACAAATAAAATACCATTATGTAGGAAATCGTTTTATCTTTCTAATTAATATTTATAGTTGAATTTATCTTATGTATAACCCCATATTAAAAATGATTTACTTATTAAACTTTGATTTTAACTATTTTAACCCTTCTTTAAATAAATTAATAATAAATGTCCTAATCTAATCCAAGTGGGCCTAAATGGTCATATTTTATTCCTAAGTTTTTTTTTGGTCGAATTACACTTGTCCAATAGAATTAGGACATGTGTTAGGGTAATATTAAAATCACATTTACCCTTAGTTACCCTATTTACTATTAACCGCGGTAAAACAAGTAAAAAGTTACTATTCACCAAAAAATTATTTTTATCTCATTGAACCACATTTTACTTACTGATATCAACCGTGTCTGTCGGATTTTCGAAATTCCATTCACAGAAGCGGTAAAATTAAGTTTTATGCAAAATTCAGTTTTTAACATACCACTTAGTGGTTTCACTATTCATCAAAAATTGAAAGTTTTCAGAAAAATACCAAAATTTCACCCTAGGATAATTTCGATATTCTGAGTCCAAAAATGAAGTCCATTTTGAAAAATAAAATTTATAAAATTTCAAAAAGTGGTTATTACTATTCATAATGGCTAGTTTTAATAGCATATTGTTGTTTAGTGAAACTCGGTATTACGTACGACGCAAGCTATCGAGGAAGGTCGCGATTGCGTGTAAAGCAAGCCAAGAAAGTGTTGTGTAGAAAAAGATTCCTTTGATGATTTATATAACATAAAAGTCTCGGGTGTTACATTCAACTTCATTAAAACATGTTCAAACCTACTGTACAATGTTTTAAATAATGTTATTAACTCAATAAATAAATATATTAATATTTATAGTACATCATGTGATGATTTTATAACATCTTATGACCCATTCATTAATAATATTTCATTATTTTTATGGTTTCAGGTGTTCTCATTTGATCATTTCATGGTCAGTTTTTCTTGTATAAAATTATGGATCTTCATGTAAAATGGAATTAGAACTCTAGAAGTCAAATGAATTAGTACTAATGATTTTCAAGAAGTATTAATGGTCCCACATATCATTTTTATTTCTTATATGAGTATTATTCATTAGATAAAGAGTTAATGATAAATGTTTATTTTATTTTGGCTGTTTTGACGAACATCACAGACTAGTTTTGTCTTATTTAATATTATGTTTGTATATTATTTATATAACATGAAATATCTTATTATATACCTATTAAAGTATTATTTAATCAAATTAATACTTTTATGACCATCCATGAAGGAGATAATTGAAAATTTAACACCATTATTCCTAGAGACGGTAAACCGACATAACTTGGATTTTTTTTATTTATTTTAATAAAAGATAAGAAATTAAACGGATATAAAATATGAAATTATAATGATAAAACTACATTATATACATGATTATGGAGTTATAAATTACTTATATATTAAGTATGTGAGGGTAAATTTTAAAAAGAAATGAAATTAGAGTGGTATTTTAAGAAAATTATCTCTTGAAAATCACATACTTAAGAGATATTTGGGGACCTTGTATTTGGTCTTTTTTGATAGAATAGAATAAATTATATGAGGGGATAATGTGGAGGAGAGGTTTGGGAAGTTATTTTAAGAGCTACAATGCTTGTGAGTTGAAATGGGGTAGTAAGTAGTGGTATTTATACTTGAGAAGAGGTATGTTTAAGTGATTAAAATAATGATTATTTTATATTTAAATATAACCACATTGAGGTGGAATTAAATTAAATTAATGGAAAAAAATTATTATTTTATAGGATGTTTATGTTCGATATATATCTAAAAAAAATTAATTTTTTTTAGTTTTTAGGTATTTTAAGAGTTTAACTTTTTAAGTTTAACCCATTTCATTTTTCATGTAAAATATGGCAAATAATTTTTTTACCATGGTAAATTTTTTATAAATAAAAATTAAATTGACATTAAAAAATAATTGAAAAAATATTATTCTAAATAAGGAATCTATTTTACTAAATTCAATTCACCAAATTGGAAAAATTAACTTTAAAATTAATCCTGTAAGAAAAATTAAAAAGCGAGTTTTTAAAGTGAAACTTTTTAAAAGTTTGAATTGTATTTATATCAAATCTAAATATAAAAAATTATTAAAATGACCTAAATTGGTTTTATTAATGTATAATTTAATTAATTATAATTTGAATCTAATTTAAATTATAATTTAACTATATTATTAAATTAGATGAAAATTAGTTTTGAAAAAAAATACATTATTGTTCACTATTAAAAAAATGAAACTTATCAGAAAAATACCAAAACATTACCCTTAGTTAATTTTGATATTTCTATTTCAAGAAATATGTTTATTTTTTTAAAATAAAATTTTTAAATGTGTCATAATTTATTTTTAAAATAGGTTTTCTGTTAAAAGGAAAAAAATTACCATTATGAAACATATAGATTTTATGCTTAAAATTTGGATTTATTCCCATATTTAGCCTATAAAACTTATGCGATGAGTTTAAAAACAAATATTAATTATATAATATATAAATTTCATTAATATATTCTTCTAATATTGATTAATTTAATTTATTAAGATGAAATGTATTTATGGGCGTAAAATAGTTACGTTAATAAAAACACATCCTTTATATTTCATTGGTTTTTATTTTCATTTATAATTAATTAGCAACCAATAAATTCTTGTTGTAAAAATATGTAAGTTATATTTACCTAATTTGGTTAATATCATTCATTTCTGCCATTACAACTAGTAGGTGATAACAATGAAACTTAATTAATAATATTTAGTCATTTTTTATGTTTAATGTGGCATATTTTGTAAGATATTGTGAATAGAGTTTTATTTTAAAATTTCGGGGTGTAAAATTCTCCCCCCTATAATAAATTATTTACTAACAATTTTAACTTGGGATTGAAAAAAAGGGTATTGAATTTTCAAAACACCTTTTCCAAAATCCAAAAATGTAATAAGGATCAATAAAACATCAACTTCAAAAGTGAGAAAGGAATGTACTTAGGTCACATGAGATAACACACACTTTTATTCCATGTAGGAAAACATGGATAGGGAATAGAAAATACAACACTGAAGTAATGATAAAGTGGATCGAGAATATCATCATGGTAGAGTTGACAATAAAAAATCCATACATCCATGACATATTGAGAGGCCATTTATTTCTCGTTATGAAAAGTAATCAGATAACATTTTTTTGAAGTATTTTTTCTAGAGGTGAAAAATTATTTTAATATAGAGATCAATAACATATGGAAATATAGTTACATGAAAATAATAATTTCAACCTCATCTTCTCTCTAAAGGATGAGTATTCAAGATGAATTTCTATACCTAAAGTATCATAATTAACTCATATGGATTGAAAGATCCTAAAATTATAAAAATATATTTCTTACTTCTTTATGAATTAACCAAAATCAAAATGGTTAGTAAAAGATAAATTAATTTCCTAATTTTTTTCCTTTAGATGATGTAAAACTACATTAAATATCAAATTTCTATAGTAATACCCAAAATTCATAAATTATAAATCAATAAATAATTATCCTTAAAATCATTCAAAATAGTCTATACTAAGACTAAAACCAAAAATTTAGAAGGATTCGATCATATATTAATCAAAGACAAATTCAATATTTACCCCAAAAAATAACATCAGTCACTCTTAATGTCTCATTAAAAAATGTAATTTCCTAAATCACTAAATCTCCAAGTAAGATAACCATTTCCTAAATCAACATAATTCCACAATAAAATCATATATTCTTTAAAATCCATTTTATCCTTTTTACTCAAATTAAATTCATTCATATTATTTTTACCTTAATCATTCAGGGTTTCCAAAATAGTAATTATCTTTGGAAATTAAACCTTTCACTTAATTAAAAAATTAAATTCCAATTAAATGGTTATAAAAATAATGATCATAACCTCTATACATCAAATTGTTCAAATAATGAAAAATAATTTCACCCTAACTAGGACATCATCTGGGCTAGAGGTAGGCGATGCACCCTTTTTTCCCTTCAGTTGTGTATTCGATCCTCACGGCCATTTCGGACATGATGGGGTTTCAATAATTTTGCGGGTTGTCCATTTTATAAAAAAAGTATTAATATAATCCTTTTAAAATTATAGAAATATCATAAATATCCTCAAAATAATATTTAATAAATATAACCTCAATGGTTATCTCATTCCTTTCATTTTTCATACCAAAAACTATGAACCCATAACTACCTCAAATTCTAAAATAATATAAACCATAAATACTACGAAATTTTTTAAATATACTTCCACCAAAAGTAAAGTCATTATTCTTTAAATAAGATTTTTTATATCATAAAATTGAGGGTTAAATATACCTTTAAAATTATTATATTTTTACCAATTTCTAATGTGATCAATTCCATCAAAAATATTATTCCATATTTATGAGAACAAAACCTACAATAGGAAAAAAATCCTTAAGAATTACATGATTACAATAATATTTATAAAATTACACTACATCCAAAATTTTAAAACTCAATACATAAACACATACTTCACTTGGAATCCTTCTTAAACAATTAACCATGCTTCGTTGTATTATTCCTTAATACTTCATTCCCACATTAAATGATATTAGTTATATCCTTATGATGTCTCAATATCAACAAAAAATGTCACACAATTTCAACATAAGAAAATAATCATTCCTTAAATCCAAACATCAAGATTTATTTGATATCCACTTTATCTTTGGACATGATTCCCATCTTCCAAAAATAAAATGTTCAAGTCCTTTATGGAATTTAACTTTTCAAGAGAGATGGTAAAGTTGTGACATTGAAATAAAATGAAAATGATACCATGAAACATGATATTTTTAGTGGAAATAAAATGTGTGAGAAATTTAAAATGGTTTCATGAAGGTGATTTGAATACTCAGAAATCTATCAAAATAAGTCAAATAATCCTTTTCAATAATAGTGATAATCCAATCATTCAGAATAGATAATAAGGTTTGGAAAGATCTAGTTCCATCAATATAGATAAATAATCCTTAATTTATAGAAAAAACATCATTAAATCAAGAAATGTAAAAACTAAATTATCATTTTAAAGATAATACCCAAATAAAATCTATAATACTTTAACCTTCAAATAATTTATATGTAAATTGGGAACCTTTATAAATCCAATCACCATAAATATAATTAATCACCTAGAAATTCATCACTTTAAACTAATAAATGTGTATATAATACTTTGAAATTATAATCATACTTAAAATTATAACCCCATGATGATATATATAACTCTTAATAAAACCTTTCAAGGAAGCATACTATAATCCAAAGTCCCCTAAACCCTAATCTCATACCAACTGTAAGGATATGATCTTACGCTTCACCTATTATAGTGATTTTAAACTAGAATTATATCTATTTAATCCCCAAATATATTTTATGTTTATATTTTTATATAATTAGGAAAACTCTTAAAAACCAAACTAATAAATTTCATGTTGTATCTTATTTTTAGTATCCACTTTTTCCACCAAAGGAAAATAAAAGTTGTTTTCGCTTCATGTAAAATCTTCTCAATTTTCCATGTGTTCTCAACCTTATCTCTATTATCCCATAAATTCTATGAAATACAAATTATAACATGCTACGGGTATAAAATATTTTTAATGGAAATTAATGAATTGGAAAAGTTAGTCTAGTTAAAATCCATAAAAACATTTTTAGAAAAACATACCTTCTTTTTCTGAAAAATAAATAATATTTTTAAAAATATCAAAATCATACCCTTTTGAAAATAAATCTATTTTTATTTAAAAATAATTATAAATAATATAAAATAAAATTAGGTAACTTGGGAAATAATTTTCTATATCAATATAACAAATTGAGTAACCAATATGTTCAACCCCCAAATCCGAAGTACCTAGTTCATTGGAGGTTCTAACATTGGAACCCATCCTTAGATTATCACAGAACCAACTATCATTGGTTTATCACATGACCAATCATCATTAGTTTTTCATGTAACCACCCATAATAATAAAAAATTCCAATGAACAATAACATAAACATATTTCATGAAAGATTGCATCATAAAACAATCATGGAAGAAAATGAAGTTTTCATTTTGAAAGTACTCCTTTTGAAAAACTAAAAACGTACTATAGAAAAAATGTTCTTTGAAAGTAACCACATAGACTTGTATGTTATGTTTTAAAATATTGATGTTACATGATGGTGGAAAAACCCTCTCATGTCGTATAAGTTAAAAAAATTCCTTCCATATTTGTGTTGGAAAAGTCACAAACAATATATTTTAGAAAATATAAAAAAGAATACTTTAAATACATTTTGTAAAAAGTAAAAAATAAGAAGAAAATTTTTTACATTTTTTTATAAAAATAAAAAAATATTTTTGATATAATTTTTCAAAACACATACATGGAATAAAAATAGAGCTTTAAGGGTAACTTTAAAAATTAATTTTTAAAAGAAAGTCGCTTATAAATATCATATCGTTCAACTAGGAATTAATTAAATTAATTGAATATGTGTATCCAATGTAAATCCATATAAAAAAATTTAAATAGAAAATAATATATTAAAAATTCACTTCACACATAATCCTAGAACAACATAATTGTGAATTATAAGTCTAACCCATTGAAGGGAAATTGGGTTAAGAAACCCCTTACCTCATGTCTGAATTCTTTAAAATGTGTTCAAAAATAATGTATAATGTTTTAATGAATGTTATTAACTCTTTCCAAAACTATATTAACATTTTTAGTACCTTAGTTTTTATTTTATAACATCTTATGACCCATTCGTTAATAATATTTCATTATTCACATGGTTTTGGGTGTTTTCATTTCATTGTTTAATGGTCAGTTTTACTTGTATAAAATTATGGATCATCCTATAAAATGGAATTAAAACTCCATAATTAGAATGAAATAGTATTAATGATCTTACTGAATTTTGAATGGTCCCATATATAATTTTCATTTATTACATGATGATTATCCATTTGACAAAACATTAATGATACATGTTTAGTTTATTTTTTTGCAGTTTTTATAAAAATCATGAACTAGTTTAATCATATTTAATATTATGTGTGTATATTATTTCCAAAACATGAAATAGGTTATTATATAGCGATTAAAATTTTATTTGATCAGAATAATACTTTTACTACCATCCATGAAGGTGGTAATGGAAACTTAAAAATCATTATTCACGGTGACCGTAAACTGACATAACTTGGACAATAGTTTGGTTTCGTTTAATAGGAGGAGATAATAAATGAAATGGTTGTGAGATATTAAATTCAAAACATAAAAATATAGTATATAAATTATTATGGAGTTATCATTCATTTATGGATGAAGGATGTGAGGAGAAAGTTGAAAAGGAAAATAAATTAAGAGAGGTACTTTGAGAAAATTATCTCTTGAATATCACCTCATTGAGAGACCCTTTAAGACTTTGATTTGGTATTTTATGTGAGAACAGTAGAACCTAGACGTGGGTATAGTAAGGAGGAGAGGTTTCAAAAGATATTTGAGGAGACATAAGGCTTTGGAGTTGATATTGGGTTGTCCAAAGTGGTATTTATACTTGAGGAGATGTGAGTTTAAGTGATTAAAATAATGATTATTTTATATTTAAAGCCCACCACATTGAGGTGGAATTAATTTCCATGGATTTTGATGAAAAATAATATTATAGATGATTTTTTTATAGAAATAACTCAAACAAATATTAAATTTTGTATGTTTTAGGTATTTTAATCCTTACCTTTTTTAGTTTAACATGTATCATTTTTTTTACCTATACCGAGCTAAACAATTTTTTAACAATGGTAAATTTTTTGTAACTAAAAATTAAATTCACCTTAAAAACAAAATTTGACCTTATTATTCTAAATAATTAATCCATTATACCAAATTCAATTCACATAATTGGAAAAATTATATTTGAAATTAATCATGCAAAGAAAATGAAAAAACAAGTTTCTAAAGTGAAACGGTTCAATTGTTTGAAATTGTGTATAGTGTTTCATCGAAATTTGGATTCATTGGTAACATTGAAATCTTGTTTCATTGGTCACCTTGAATGACTAGTTACAGTTGTAACACCCTAAAATTTTAAAATTAGACACTATACACAATATCACACAAGATACGTCACATCGAGCTTCAAATGGATTAATTATTTAGAATAAGAAGCTCCAAATTAGGTTTTAAGGTGAATTTTTTTAGTCATATTAATTTTTATTATACTCGTGCTGAGAGTTTTTGTATCAAATTTCAATGCGACTAATGAATCCATTTTATTATTTCGGTGTAACCAACGAATTGATTTTATAAACATTTATAAACTATATTTTCATAGTTTGGGTAATATCATTCATTTCCTCCATTCCAACAGCTAGGTGATAACAGTAACACATAAATAATAATAATTATTCATTGGATTAAGCTTGATGTGGTCTATCTTGTATGATATTGTGCACAATGTTTCATTTTAACATTTTAGGATGTTAAAAGTAAAATAAATATTATTATGATATTGTACGTAAACATTTTGTATTTAATATAATATTTCATGATTACAAATAATTTAGTAATAATTATAATAACTCATGATATAATGTTACAATATTTCATGTTATAATGTCACAATATTTCATGCTGAAAATGATTATAAAATTTCACATTATACTATAACAACTATGGTTTGTTGTTATAACAGAAATAATATATTTTTTTATGTTTAATAATTATAATATTTCTCGATAATCACATCATTTAATTTAATAATATGAATGATTCTTGGGAGACCTCCTAGGAAGTTCTCTTGTTTCTCCCTTGTCAATATTTTTTATTTTATTTTCCCAAAATTTTTAAATTTTAAAAAGTAAATAATTTCATTCAATTATAACAATAATAATTATGATATTGTATGTAAACATTTTAAATGAATATAATATTTCATGTTTACATAGATTTTTAATAATTATTATAACATTTCATGTCACAATGTTACCTCCTCCTCCAATGGCCTGAAGGCCTTCATATTTTTTGATTTTGACAATCCAGATTTCATGGGGTGAGGTGGAACCCTTATAAGGCCCGTAGGCATAAGTATTACATGGACCATAGGCCTTAGTGGAATTCATTTCCTGTAGGCTTCAAACAATACATACAACCTAGAGTAACTACTTATAATAGATCCTCCCCAATATCTTCATCGTGAAATCAGCTCTCCACCTTTGCATGGATGTTCGACTAGGCTTTCCCATGCATGCACATGATTGTCCCGATGCCAGGTGCCATACTCTCTCATTCTTGCAATCTATTTAGATTCTTCTATGGTAAAATCTCCTTGCTCATCCTCATTCTAGATCTTGTTCCTTGTAGGTTGTCTGGTTTTCATTGGCACTTAAGGTGTCCCGAAGACCTTAAGGTGGCCCGAAGGCCTTGAGGTGGCCTGGAGACCTTATTGACCCGAAGGCCTGGGTGGCCCGAAGGCCTTAAAGGACTTGGGGACCAAATTGGTGGCCTGAAGGCCCAAATAAGGGAAGAGTCCTAGATAATATATTTTCAAACAGTACATGCTACAGTATCTACTACAGTATGCTACAGTACTTGAAAAAAATATGCCTTCGCCTGGATTTGATCCCGGGTCGCCTGGATGCACTTAAAGAATCCTCACCAACTGGGAGTAGGCTCACATGCTTTAACAGTGTTACCATATTTCATGTTAAAAATAATTATAATATTTCATTATGTTTTGTAACAACTACAATTTAGTGTTAAAATAGAAATAATAATTGTTCATGTTGAATAATTATAATATTGGATGATAATTTCATTAGTAACAATTGAATTTATAAAAACGATTTAATAGAAATATCAAATGTTAGAATACTTGATAGTAATTTCAACTATTTGACAAGAATGTGTGTGTATTGTTGGGTGTAACATTTTTATACTATTTTAGGTATTCCTAAACCTTCTTGTGTTAGATTATTATTACATTAAATGGGGAAAAAAATGGTTTATCAGTGAAAACATGCACTGTTTAAACACGTCACGGATTGGTAAAACACCCAATTAATATTCCATAATATTCAATTAAATATTTTCTGAGTTAAACACTAAGTAATTATGAGTTTTTGAGATCTGAAAATCCTAGTGGAGGAAAGAATAAAAATATTAAATACATTATTTTTAGTACGAAAAATTTATTCAAAATAACTGAATAAATCTAAAATGGTCTATCGTATGAGGAATATGAGACCACTGTTATGTATGAAATATGGTATTTACCCTAGGAGGTGTATAACATTCAAAGGTGCCTAACTTTTTGGTTACTCTCTCATAAGATAAAGTTTTTAAAAATATTTAATATATTATTTATTAAAAAAAAATATCTCCCAAACGGTGCATTGTATGGGATATCTAAGACCACTGATGGGTCCAAAATGATGGTTTCTCCCTATAAATGGTATAAAATTTGTAAGCGTCATGAATTTGGATGTCTCGCTCACAAAAAAAACTTTTTATTCTAATTAATTAATTATTCCAATTTTTCTTTAATAAATCATTAATATCTTTCAAACCTTTCATCCTTTGAGAAATCCGAGACTACCGTTGTGGCCGGAACATGATTTTTACCCTAGGCGGGACATAAAATTTATTCTTAACAGACATTTGAGATTATTTTATTTTTTATGTTAAATAATTAAGTAATTGATTTAATTGAAATCGAGAAACAATTCATCTTCCCAAAAACCATGCTGGAACTATTTTTTTAACGCCACTTCCTCCATTTATGAAAATCGATGGTTTTGAAACCTCAACTTTGATGTATTTTGAATCGATTAACAATTAGTAATGCCTTCTTAAGTGGAAATCAACAACTCTGTATTAATTTCTAGAATGAATAATGGTTCGAAATTGAGATTTTAAATTCATTAATTTAAGAACATGCCACTTGGGGTTTTCCTTATAATCGTACATATCATTGTTTTTTGTGGTGTCGAGTGCGAATAACCTTGGGTGTTACATGGATATAAATGGTGAAGGAGCCCGTTGTGGTTCCTTCTTTGGATTCAGATACAGGTGGTGCACTACTTCCCTGCACAAGACGTGAAGATGGTAGGTTTTATTTTTTGTTTAATTTTATTTATTTATTTTATTCTTTCATCATGAAATCAAGAAAAAGGGTATAATTAAAAATAAATTATAAAAACTAGATTTATCGCGGATAATTTATAAACAAATTATCAAAAGGATAATTACCAAAATTTTACAACGAGACTTACGAAAAAATTTATTGAATAATAATTTGATGAAACTCAAATTACCATTGAAAAATTATGTGGAATATCTATGAATTATTATCGAATTTTTTTTCCCAAAATTATTGAGAAATATGTGAATAATTAACTGAGAAAATTATACATAATTATCCAACTATAATTATATTGATAATTTATTTTGAGAACAAAATTTTGTTAAAACAAAGGATAATTCTAATAATTTATCAAAATATATTTTATCAAAATTAATAAAAGATAATTAACATAATTATTTGATGATAACTTCGAGATTATCAAAGGTTAATTATTAATATTATTAAAACGATAATTGATTTGGTTTATCAAATGAAAATGACATGTTTTATATAAAATTGAAAGAATAATTGTAAATAATTATCAAGCGATAATTACAATAAATTATCAAAATATAATTACAAAAGTATGATTTGTAAGGAATAATTATTAGAATATAAATATTCCTTTCTGTTAAAATATAATTGTAAGGTAATTATCACATGACATGATTATCTGAATTATCAATGTATAATTACGTTAATTGTGAAAGGATAATTATTATAATTATAAAATGGTAAGTTGAAAAAAATCCATGGGAGATAAAATACTATCAAATGTAATATTTTAATCCATAATTGGAAAATTATTCCGGAGAGAGAAACTATCATCTCATATGATATTTTATTTTGAAATAAAATAACTGGTAATTGTTCTCAGAACCCTTGACAAACGTCTAACATTGGTGTGTTGACGCTTATGATAATTCAGTCACGCGAAGGGGTATTGATCCACATAGGGTGGTTTATCATTTATAATGAAAACCACAACCTTGAGGAATGTGGTGCTGTTCTGATTAGCAAAATTTATTATCCTTGTATTGCTTGATTTATTTTATCTTTTGATTTAAATTCAATTACATAACTTGATTTCAATTTATATAATAAAATCTAATTTCTTTGAATTGTGAGATTTAAATTTGTTTTGACATGAGAATCTGGAAAACCCACAATTCCATTTAATTGGGGTGTGAGTTTATAGAAATTGGATGATTTAAATTGTTGACTTTAAATTATGGATTTGATGGAAATGATTTCCATTAAATTGGTGAATTTAATTGTGGAAATAAATTGTAAAATGATGGAATTGGTTTTCAATGGACTTCAAACTATGGAAAATGGATTAAAATAATTTGGTAGAAACCTTGGGGTTTTATCTCGTGAAAAAGGCATGTTTTTGAATAAAAACTATTTTGGTTTTAAATGAAAATAAATTGGTACTTTTGAAATGTAAGAATGGGATTGATCGTATTATTGGGCAGTCTTAAAATAGTTCACCCATCATGTAAGAGCACATGGATGCCTTATCTAATTAGTGAGTTATTTGGATACACTCTACGCTATGAAAATGTTCTAAAACAAACTTTCTGTGGGTCACATCCCCGATGGGTTGGTGATAAGTCACCTTTGGCTAGTGTCATTAGGACGTGTGTATACACATTTTTCTAAGTTCACATAGAGAGTACGGAATCCTCTAGATGGTTAATACTATGGTACCTTTTGGAAGATGACTATGCTGCTCACTTGTTTATTTATATTACAGATGTAAAGTATGAAAATTATTTTGAACTTATTTACATGACTGCTAAATTATTATAAACTATTTTATATATTTTTTTTACCCAAGCCACTATTTTAGAAATATTCCATCATTTTTAAAATCATTGATTAAAATATTTATTTCCATCATTTGAAAATGTATATAATGTTTTGTTTAAATATGCTTTTGAATTTCAAAACCCTTTTTTTTGAAAATTGAAATATTTTCATTGGATAATCTATATATGGTATCTGTTATGGAAACTTTGGTGGTATCCTACATGGATTAGGTTCACACCCTACTTTTAACTTCGGGTGTTTGTAGACTTTCTTCTTCCCAGTTCTAGAAAAGGGAAGGGATCTCTTGGAGATTGATCTAGTTGTTTAGATTTGGTCTTGGTGAGTTGTGTCCTTAGGGACCTTGGGGCTGTAATCCCATTTTAGTAATTTGGATTTTATTCCTCTTTTTATTCCGGTACATTACTTCCAGTGGAGTTTCTTTTGTTATGCATATTGTCTTATTTATTTTCTTCCACATTAATTGTGAAAAAATCATTCTAACATGCATATTGTGTGATGCCTGGTGCTAGTCGCCGACCCATGGGGATTAGGAACTCCCTTCATGCTATGTCAAGTATAGCTCATTTATCAGGTTACCAGGGTACCCGAGATGGTTCATGACATTGGGTGAGATCACAAAATCATTAATACACCAGATACCATTAGAACTCTATAGTTGAGCATGCTTGGTCAAGAGTAGTACAAGGATGAGTGAACTCATGGGGGGTACTCGTGTTTCACCCTTTTTTGTGTATATTTAATATTTCATGTCAATATAAAAAATATTGTCATGATATTGTACGTAAACTTTTTCATTGAATATAATATTTTAGGATTATAAAGAATTTTAATAATAATTATAATATTTCAATTTTTAATATTAGAATATATCCTATTAAAAATTATTATAATATTACATGTTATATTTTAACAAAAACTGTTTAGTGTTATAAAAGAAATATTATTTTTTATTATTTAATTATTATAATATTTCTTGATAATCACATAATTGAAGTTCAAAATATTAATGTTGCAAGGGTGACCTTGTCGAACGTGGTTGTTTTTTTACCATTTTATATATTTTTCAGTGTATTCTCCCATATTTTTTAAATTTTAAAAAATAATTAATTTAATTTATGTATAACTATAACAACTATGATATTGTAATAATTTTTTTTAAATGGAAATAATATTTCATTTTTATATAGAATTTTAGTGATAATTATAATATCTCATGTCATAATGTTACTATATTTCATGCTATTAATAATTATAATATTTCATTATGTCTTTTAACAGTTGCAGTTAAGTTTTATAATAGAAATAATAATTTTTCATGTTGAATAATTGTAATAATTGAGGATAATGGAATTAGTTGATGTTATATTTATAATAAAAATTAAATAGAAACATTTAATATTAGAATCACTAATAGCACATTCAAATATTTAACGAGGATGTCAATGTATTGTTGGGTGTGATCAGACCAATATTAATGCACTCGATCCCATTATAAATATGTAGTTAAGAATTCTTGGGTGAGAGTATTACTAGCATGGGTGACCTCCTATGAAGTAGTCATGTTGCACCATTTTTTTGTTATATTTCAAATTTCATTCTAGTATAAAAAATATTATTAGGATATTGTACATAAAATATTATATTGAATATAATATTTCATGATTATAGGGAATTGAAGTAATAATTATTATATTTCATTTTATAATGTTACAATATTTCATGTAAAAAATGTTTATAAATTTGCATGTTAAATTTTAACTACTAAGGTTTAGTGTTGTAATAGAAATATTATTTTTTTCATGTTGAATAATTATAATATTTATCGATAACCGCATTATTGAATTCCATAATGTGAATTTTTCATGGGTAACCTCCAAGGAAGTGCTCATTTTTCACCATTTCTATATTTCTCATTGAATTTTCAAATATTTTTTACATTTTAAAAATAAAATAATTCTATGTAATTATGAAAATAATAATTTTGGTATTGTATGTAAACCTTTTTAATGAATATAATATTCCATGTCTACATATAATTATAGTAATAATTTTAATATTTCAAGTCATAATGTTAACATATTTCATTTTAATAATAATTATATTTTTTCATGATGTACTGTAATAACTATTATTTAGTGTTATAATAGATATAATAATTTTTCATATTTAATCATTATAATATTGGATTAAAATTTATTTTTTTTAAATTTATATTTATAACAAAAATTGACTAACAATATATAAGGACCCAACCTTATTACATTACACAATCTTTAGTCAAGAACTCACCTCCTTTCACATTGAGGATCCTTTCTAGTTTAGATTTTTAGAGAATTGGGATATAATACATTCATAACATTTCACATTTATATAGAGTGTATACCAAAAAATCAATATCCATTTATTCCAAAATATAAATATTTTAATATAAATAATGTTTTATTTGAAAAATATTCGTAACATTTAACTTAGGTTCCTTATTTGTCTTACAAATCCTTATAACCTATGAAAATAATTTAAAAACTAGGTATGAGTACAAAAATCAGAGTAAGGGATATAAAAATAAGGAAAGAAAACATTAGTCTATGAATACTTGTATAAGTATGAAATCATTTTCAAATAGACATACTTTTCACCCATATATACTTACTTTGTGAAACTTGATATTTCAACAAGATTTCCAAAAAACATAAAGAAAATAAGTAGAACCATACATGTATCTTGGGTAATTACTTACATAATATTGTAACCCTATCAGATACCTTATTATTTTTAACCCTCACGACTACCTTACAATGTAACCCTCACAGCTACCTTATTGTGTAACCATCAGAGTTACATTTTGAGTAATAATACGACCGACCTCCAACTGACACATATCCAATGCATTGGAGGGAGATATAGGTCCCACCATTCATCATAAAAAAATTCCCATGAACCAGAGCATAATCATAAAATATGAATAATTTCATAAAAACATTTCTTTTTCAATTTCATAAAATATAATTTTAAAATAGGATTTTAGAAGGAAAGTCTCATACAAATATAATTTAATTGATGTAAGAAATTAATATAATGAAATTAATATATGTATAAACTATAAATAAAAATAATAAAACATAATATAAACAAAACTTCATCCCAAAAACAATCTTAGTACCATATAATTGATGACGTTGGAGATTAACACAAGTAATGGAAATTGGGTTACGAATTCCCTTACCTCAGGTTCATATTACATATAACATGTTAAAACCTCTTATATAATGGTAAAAAGAGTACCATTAATATCTTAAAGAAACATATTCATGTTTATAAAACCATATATTATAATTTCATAACATCAATTCACACTTCAATTATTAGTATTTTGTTCCTTCCATTGTTTCTGGTGTGTTCTTTACATGATTTCCATGGCCTGTTTGTATATGATTTTCCTATCACAAGGAAATGAAATTATAGAAGTGGAATGAAATGTTATTAATATTTTCTGAAAATATTAAAGGATTCAATAAATAATTTTGGTTATATGGTATGAGGATGAATCATTAGATAAATCTTAAGTGATATCCTTTTAGATCATTTTACTCATTCTTTGATAATCATGAAATAGTTTTGTTA
Organism: Viscum album; assembly: GCA_963277665.1. NCBI lineage: Eukaryota > Viridiplantae > Streptophyta > Magnoliopsida > Santalales > Viscaceae > Viscum > Viscum album. The sequence continues at coordinate 385,116,002 of OY728167.1, read as the reverse complement.
TATAACATAATATTATGTATATATGTTAAATCCATAACATGAAAAGGATAAATAATAAAATTTTAAATCTTTTTCAACCATTAAAGTGGTTTTATGATCAGATGTTAAGTAAGTATTTGAAATTAGAAACACATCATCCACGATTTTGGTAAATCGGCACATCATGATAGTGTTTTTTATTTTTGGAAAGAGAGGAAGAGGAGTTGAATAATGCTGATCAATTTTATCTATAAACACGATATCATCCAAAATATATAAAATTATAGAGATTTCATGTCTCTTGGTCAAGGGGAGGGTAAGATAATATAAGAAAATAAAAGTAATTGAAAAGAAAACCCAAGAAAATTAAAGAGGATTCTTACCTCTTGATCTCTTCTCCTTGAGATCCTCCTTAAGAACTTTGGTTTTGGCCTTTTGGTGACACCAGAAGGTCATTAACATGGGTAATATCCTTAGGAATATTATTGGGTTGAACATAGAAAATGAACAAATATTTATACGAGTGATAGGAAGAGGGGGGTTGAGGGTGGTATTTATAGTAAAAGTGGGGGAGTTTTTAATTAATTTCAAAGGACACCTCATTAGTGGTATTTTCAAAACCATGTGTTTCCCATGGGTTTTTCCCATGATATTGGAAACTTGGGAGACATAATGTCATATTTTAACCCCTTATAGTTGAACAGAATGATTACATCATTATTACATCATTGTGATGTAATTAAACACCTAAAAACTTAAAACGGTATTTTTTTACTAATCACCGAAAATTCAACTATCTTAGAAAAATCCGAATAAAAACACCTTAACCATTTTTATATGTTTAGAATTAAAAAATTAACTCCATTTTTTGAAAATAATTATCTAAATATGATTAATTTAATTTTTAAATAACCTCACATTTTATTTAAAAAATAAAATTTTTAAACTACAACTCATTTTTTATAACCTTGAAAAATTAATCAAGATATCATTATCTTATAATTATAAGAAAATAAAATAATAATATCATTTAATATTAATAAGGGTCATATTAATATTAATATTAATATTTGTAATGGTATGTTACTGTTCACCAAAAAAATAAGTTGGTTCTTTCAGACAATAAATAACTTACCGATCACAACCGTGGATGACCATTTTTCGAAATTCAAATCACTGAAGCGGAAAAATTATGTTTAATGGATTGTTTATAACTATATCCTTAAAAAAGGGTTTTTTCATATATTATTAGTGTTTCATGCATTTAAATTTATTTTTTTAAAACCTTTGGGTGTTACATTCTCCCCACCTTCGGGAAATTGCGTCCTCACAGTTTTACTTACTTATTAAACAAGGGAGGCTACCTTTACCTGATAGAATTTTAGATTCCCATGTTTCTTCTTCAACCATGTTGTTTCTTCTCAAAACCATTACATGGTGGATTAACTTATTCCAAAATACTTGTTCTCTTAGATCAATAATATTAAGAAATTTCTCATCATAAGAAAGGTTCTCTTCCAACTGAACTACTTTTGGGGTCAAAACATGAGATGAATCTGACACATAATTTCTCAACATTGAAACATGAAAAACATTATGTTCCAAAGATAAAATTAGAGTCAAAGCTACTCAGTAGGAGACTGTTCTAACTTTATCTAGGATTTAATAAGGTCTAATGAACCATGTACTTAGCTTTCCATTCTTACCAAAACACAAAATACTTTTCTAGGGTTATATTCTAATAAAAACATGATCACAAACCTCAAAAGAAAAGTCTTTCCTCCCATTGTCTGCATAAATTTTATGCCTACTCCGAGATTTCCTCATGTGTTACTGGATCCCCTTCACTTTCTCAACCACTTACTCTACTAATTCTGGTCCCATCAACTTCCTTTCCCCAACTTCATCTCCAAAAGATGGAGTTCTACAACGATTCCCATATGATGCCTCAGAATGATTCATCTATATACTAGAATGAAAACTTTTATTATAAGAAATCTTAACTAAAGAAATATGTTGATCCCAAATTTCCTAGTAGTCTATTGAACACACTCAAAGAATATCCTACAAAGTCTAAATAATTCATTCTGACTTCAATATAATTGATGATGAAAATCTATATTTAAATTTAATTCTATGCACAATAACTTCTGAAGGCCCATTCGAAAATTAGAAGTGAATCTAGGATCCTGGTCAGATACAATGGAAAGAGGCACTCCATGTAACCTGAAAATCTCTTTGAGGTACAATAAAGAAACCTAATACAAATACATTTTATCTAGAATAGGAAGGAAATGTGAAGATTTATTTAGTTGATAAAAAATTGCCCATATTGAAATGTTATCTCTATAATTCTTTGTTAGTCCCACCACGAAGTCCATGGATACATTTTCTAATTTCCACTCTAGCACTAGAATGGTATGAAGTATCCCCTTGGGTAACCGCTACTCTACTTTAACCTGTTGTCATGTCAAACATTTAATGTTAAAATATGCAATATCTCTTTTCATTCTATCCCACCAGTAATAATTTCAAAGGTCTCTTTACATATTAGTAATGCAAGGATAATCTGAAAATGGAGAACTATAAATTTTATACAATAAATATTTCTTCAAAAGGGAATCAAAATGAGCACCAAATCTTTTTCAAAATATTAAAACACAATCTTTATCAATGTAAATTCTAGAAACATACCCATTTTCACAAATTCTAACTTTTTATGTAGCTCACAGTCTTCCATCTACTTTTTATTAATTATGTCTGATAACTATGACTGCACTAAAACATAAAAAAAAACAGAGGTATTTCTTGCACCAACAACTTCTAATCCAAAATTCATCAAATCATTAATCAAGGGATCATGATCCAAACGTAACATGTTTAATAGTGCATGATGTTTTCCACTCAATACATCCACCACTTTGTTTGATTTTCTAGGATGATAATTGATTGTGAAATCACAATACTTTATGAGTTCAAGACATCTTCTCTACATCATGTTTAATTCCTTCTAAGTGAATATATACTTCATACTTTTTTGGTCAGTATATATTTGGAATTTGGCTCCATATAAATGATTCCTCCAATTTTTCATAGAAAAAAATCATAGCTTATAATTCCAAATCATTTTTGGGATAATTTAACTCCTTAGGATTTAGTTACCTTGAAGAATAATCAATTAGCTAACCATTATACATTAGAACACAACCATGTCCCTTCAATGAAGCATCACTGTAGATGAAAAAATCACCATTTCTGGAAGGTAGAGACTAAACTAGAGAATTCACCAATCTATTCTTCATTTCCTAAAAACAAACATCACATTATTCTATCCAAATAAATTTAACACATTTTAGTGTTAACTTAGTTATCAGGATAGATAACCATGATTTTTTTAGCAAATTATCAGTAATAACCTTCTAATCCAAGAAACCTATGAATATCAATAACATTTATAGGTTTTGGATGTTCATCAAAAACTTTTTTTTTGGAATGATGAACTATTATTAAATCCTTATTTACATTTTTCCCAAGAAAATAATTTTGTTGCAACCAAAAATCAGACTTTCTGAATTTTCAATTCAGTTTCTTTTCCTTTATGGTTTGAAAAACAACCCTTAGATGTTTTTCATGATCCCATTTACTTTTAGAAAATATCATAATTTCATCAATAAATACAACTACAATCTTATCCAAGAACTCATGAAATATCATATTCAAAGGGTCCATGAATACAATATGTTCATTATTTAACCCACACAGAAAAACAATAAATTCATAATGCCTATATTGATTACAAAACACAGTATTTGGGATGTCTTCTTCCTTTAAGTTTGACTGATGGTACCCTGACCTTAGGTCAACCTTTGAAAAATATTATGCTCCCTGGAGATGATCAAACAATTCATAGATATGAGGTAAAGGATACTTTTTTTAACAGAGAAGTTATTCACAATTCTATAATCAATGTAATATCTCATAGTACCATCTTTAATTTTTAATGAAAAAATAGGATCACCCCATGGTGAAGTGATATGATGAATGAAACATTTTTCAAGCAACTCCTACAACTAATATTTCCATTAAATAAGTTCCATTTTATCAATTTGATAAGGGGGTTTTGAAATTGGATTAGCATCAGGAACTAATTGAATCATGAATTCAACTTTCTGATCATGTATAACACTGGGTAACTCATTAGAAAAAACATCAAGATATTCATCTATAATTGCTACATAATTAATATGAATAGTTCCCATGTTTTCAACAATACGAGTAAGATAAATTTCATTTCCATATTTCAATTTTTTATCAGTTTCCCAATATGTTATCAATTGTAAGAGTGAATTCTTGTATGAAAACATAAACTCTTTCGAAAAAACAACTTATTTCTCTCTACAATCAATCTTAGCATGATAAATAAAAATCCAATCCATACCCAGAATGAAATCAAACTCTACAAAGGGAAAAATAAAAAGGTTTTTAGGTAAAGTATTTCCACATACCACAATAGAAAGACTCTTATAATTCTTCTTGGATGTAATATTTACTATGGTGTTTTAACAATATGTTCTAGCATAATTTGTTAAAGTGATATTTCCAATTTAACAACAAATTTATCAGATACAATGGAATGTGTAAACATCATATAATAAAACATTAGTGAAATCTGAGTAAATGAACAAGGTTCCTGATATAACTTCATTGGATGGACCGACATCAGCTGACGTAGTCGAAAAGGATCTCAATTCACCTTTCTACCTATAGTTTGGTATCTTTACATCATTTAGATCTCTCTTTGGGCAGACATTTTCATAATGACCCATCTCACCACATCTAAAACTATTTAATGTTTTCTTATTAGGATTAGTCTTAGGATTATTTTAATTACAATATCTGAAAATATGTCCAAACTCACCACATTGAAAACACATCTCGGTTTTGGTAAGCCTTTCCCCAAGGTGCTTTTTTTCCACACCATTCACAAACTTGAAATTGGAATTTCTTACCATTAGATTTCATTGATTGATTCTTACCTATCTCTTTTTATATAGACCTATTATTCTCTTTGTTTTAAATGTGATTGTGATTATCAGAAAACTCCATTTCTACTATCTCAACACATCATACAAGTTTCTCATAATTTTTGAACTCACGGGAAGCCAATTACCTCTGATAATTGACTTCAATCCCAAGTAAAATTGATTAATTTTTCCATTATGATCCAGAATAAGATTTAGAGCATACCTCACCCGTCGGGTGAAGTTTTCTTCATACTAAGACACTAAATCATCGTATTTTTGCTTTAATTCAAGGAATTTATTCTCTATCTTTAGTCAAACACCATAGGAAAATATTTTTCAAGGAATGGTATTTTAAATTCATCCCACTATAAGGCATCAATATCATCTCTATCCATGATATTCTTGACCATTGACCACCACTAATCAGCTTTACCTTCAAAACAATAAATTGAAAGAAATTCATTTTGATTATCTGAATATCCCATAACATCAAATATCTTATCAAGGTCTTTAATCCATCCTTAATCCACTATAGGGTTAGAAGATCCACTAAAATAAGGAGGGTTTTTCCTCATAAAATGATCAACTATCATCACGTTACTTTTTGGTAGCACTATTTGTTCTCTTATATGGATGCCACTTCCATTTATTGTCAGTGTCAACTGATCGATTACTATAAAAAACTGCTCAATTCCAATCCCTACCATTCCAAGCTACAAATTCAAAAGGATATCATTCTGTAGGTGCCTTTCTACTTCATATTCCTTGTTTCTTCTATAGAAAAACATTTTGAACAAACATATCTTAGTCCAAGAAACATGGTAAACTTTAAATTCTATAACATTCCAAATTAACCATAGAGTAAAAATCATTTATAGTATTCTTTTAATATTATCCTAACCCCTAATGTTATCTAAACCATCCTCTAATACCGACTATAAGGACCCATCCTTATTACATTACATAATATTGAATTTTTGCCAAGAACTCGCTTACATTCACATTAAGGATCTTTTCAAGTTTAGTGTTTTAGTGAATTGGGATATAAAACATACTTAACATTCCACATTTATACATACAGGATACCACAATAACAGTATCCATTTGTTCCAAAATATAAAACTTTTAAAATAAAAAATGTATTATTTTAAAAGATTTATATTTTGGAAAAATTGGATTCTATTTATGTGGTATCCTCTCTCTATAAATGTGGAATGTTATGTATGTATTATATCCTAATTCTATAAAACTCTAAACTTTAAAATATTCTCAATGTGAAAGGAGGTGAGTTCTTTAATAAAATTCAAGATTATGTAATATAATAAGGTTGGGTCCTTATAAAGTATGTAATATTAGAATAATTTATAATATGTTCAACTATTTAACAAGAATGTATGTATATTTTTGTGTTCGATCACACCAGAATTGATGCCCAAGATCCCACTAGAACTCTGAAGTTAAGCATGTTTGGGCGAGAGTGGTAATTAGATGGGTGACCTCATGGGAAGTACTCACGTTGCACCCTTTTTTCTATATATTTCAAATTTTATAGCAGTATAATAACTTTTATTATGATATTGTATGTAAAACATTGTATTGAATATAAAATTTTATGATAAGAGGGTATTTTAGTAATAATTATAATATTGTTTGTTATACTGTAAAAAAATTTCACGTTATCAATGATTAAAATATGGAATGTTATATTATAAAAAATATGGTTTAGTGTTATAATAGAAATGATATTTTTTCATGATGAATAAATATAATATTTATTGATAATTTCTTTATTTAATTTTATTGTATGAATATTTCATGGTTGACCTCCAGGGAAGTGCTCGTGTTTCAACCTTTTCAATATTTTTATTTTTCATATTCCCAGATTTTTTATATTGTAAAAAACAAATAATTGAATGTAAGTATAAAAATAATAATTATGATATTTTATGTAAACATTTTAAAGGAAAATAATATTTCGTGTTTACATATAATTTTAGTTCAATGTATAATATTTCATGTCATAATATTACCATATTCCATGTTAATAATAATTATAATATTTTATAATGTATTACAACAACTATGGTTTAGTGTTATAATTGAAATAATAAGTTTTCATGATAAAGAACTATAATATTTTATGAAAATTTCATTAGTTAAATTTATATTTATAACAATAGTTAAACAGTAATATGTAATATTAAAATCATTGACTAAAAATTCAAATATTTTACAAGAATGACTTTGTATTGTTTGGTCCAATGAGACAAGAATTAATGCACTGGATCCCATTACATGGAATGGCATGAAAGCCTTTAGTTATTTATCTATTTATTTGGATAATCCCCTTTTTAATCGTGTGGAGTGGAACCCTTACATGGCCCTTAGGCCTAGTGAAACAAGGCCCAAACAAGACTCGAAGGACCTAAGTCCTGACACACTAGAGCAGCACCTCCCCAGTGTCAGCTTCATTGATAGCACTTAGCTCCCAACATCTCATGGATGATTGAATAGAGTTAACCCATACATAGTTGCATGTTCCCTAGTACCAATACCTTTTTCATACCCTCTCATTATTCCAATCCATTTATCTTTCTAGGTAGCTTATACTACTCTGATTCCTCATCTGGGGCCTCCTCCCATGTGGTCAGATATCATTCCTAAAGTTCGAAGGCCTAGTGGTGCAAAAGCCTTTGATGGCCCAAAGGCTCCACTGCATCAACATGTCCCGGGACTGCACCCCTTGCTACATCATGCCTGTTTCACCTCCTACATGCATTATCACTATGTCACCACCACATCATAAACCCCCAAGGGGGCCTGCCCTGATTTAGTCATGGGTGATTTAGATGCCATGTGGGATCCTTTGCCACCATGGTACATGCTCATTGGCTACCAGATCCCCTAACTATGTAGTCAAGCATTCATGGGAGAGAGTATTACTAGGATGGGTGAGCTACTGGGATGTACTCATGTTGCTCACTATTTTTGTGTATATTTCAAATTTCAAGATAGTATAATAATTATTATTATGATATTGTACATAAAATTTTGTATTGACTATAATATTTTATGATTACAGGGAATTTTAGTAATAATTATAATGTTCATGTTATAATGTCACAATATTTCTTATTACCAATGATTATAATATTTTATGTTATATTGTAACAACTAAGGTTTAGTGTTATAATAGAAATGATATTTTATTTAGTTGAATAATTATAATATTTGATGATAATAACATTATTTAATTTCATAATAGGAATTTTACATGGTGACCTCTAAGGAGGTGCTTTTGTTTCACCCATTTCTATATTATTCATTTTATATTCCTAGATTTTTGAAATTTCAAAAAAAATAATAATTGCAAGTCAGTATAACAATAATTATTATTGTATTGTATGTAACCTTTTTGATTCAATATAATATTTCATGTTTACATATAATTTTTATAATAAGTATAATATTACACATTATAATGTTACCATATTTCATGTTGAAAATAATTATAATATTTCATGATGTATTGTAACAACTACAGTTTGTTGTAATAATAGAAATACAATATTTTCATGTTGAATAATTATAATATTAGTTGATAATTTCATTAGTTAATGTTATATTTATATAAAAAATCAAATAAAAATGTATAATATTATAATCATTGAAATTACATTCAAATATTTAACAAGAATTTATGTGTATTTTTTTTTACAATGACACCAACATTAATACACCAAATCCCATTAGAACTCTGAAGTTAAACTTACTTGGGAGAGAGTTGTACAAGGATGGGTGACCAACTAGTTAGTAATCAAGTTGCACCATTTTTTTGTGTATATTAAAATTTTAATTCTAGTATAATAATGATTATTTTGATATTTTACCTAAAATATTTTAATGAATATAATATTTCATTATTACAGGGAATTTTAGTAACAATTATAATATTTCATGTTATAATGTTACAATATTTCATGTTAGTAATGATTATGATATGCCATGTTATATTGTAACTACTATGTTTTAGTGTTATAACATAAATAATATTTTTCCATTTTGAATAATTATAATATTTCTTGAAAATCGCATTATTGAATTTCATAATATTAATGTTGCATGGGTGACCTCTGGGGAAGTACTCGCGTTCTGCCCTTTTCTGTATTTCTCATTGCATTTTCCCATATTTTTTTTCATTTTAAAAAATAATGAATTTAATGTAATTATTACAATAATAACTATGATATTGTATGTAAATTTTTGAAACAAATATAATATTTTATGTTTTCATTGAATTTTAGTAATAATTATAATACTTCTTATCATAATGTTACAATATTTCATGTAAATAATATTTATAATATTTAATGAAATATTATAGAAACTACAGTTTAGTGTTATAATAGAAATAATAATTTTTTGTGTTGATTAATTGTAACATTGGATGATAATTTAATTAGATAAATTAATATTTATAACAATAATTAAATATAAATATGTAATATTAGAATCATTTATAGTAATTTCAAATATTTAAAAATAATATATATTTATTTTTTGGTTGTGATCACATCATAAATAATGCATGAGAACCCATCATAACTCTATAGTTAAGTGTGCTTGGGTGAGAGTTGTACTAAGATGGGTGACCTCCTGGGAAGTACTCATGTTGCACCTTTTTTTTGTGTATTTTAAATTTCATGATAGCATAAAAACTATTATTATGATATTATTCCTAAAAGTTTGTATTGAATATACTATTTCATGATTAAAAGTAATTTTGTAATAATTATAATATTTCATGTTATAATATTACAATATTTCATATTGAAAATGATTATAATGTTGTAGGTTATATTTTAATAATTATGATGTAGTGTTATGGAAAAATGATATTTTTTCAGGTTGAATAATTATAATATTTCTTGATAATAATATTATTGAATTTCATAATATGTATGTTTCATGGGTAACCTCATTGGAAGTGATTATGTTTCACCATTTTCTTTAAATTTCATTGTAATTTTTCCAGATTTTTTACATTTTATGAAGCAAATAATTTCATGTATGTGTAATAATAATAATTATGATATTTAATGTAAGATTTTTAGTAAATAAAATATTTCATATTTATGTAGAATTTTCAAAATAATTATAATATTTCAAGTCATAATGTTACCATATTACATGTTAACAATAATTATAATATTTCATGATGTATTTTTACAATTACAGATTAGCATTATAATTGAAAAAATAATTTTTCATGTTGAGTAATTATAATATTGGATTATAATTACATTAATTAAAGGTATATGTATGAAAACAATTAAATAGTAATACGTAATATTATAATCATTTATTGTACCTTTAAATATTTAAAAAGATTGTTTGTGTATTGATAGTTATGATCACACAAGCATTAATGCACCAAATCCAATTAGAAATCTATAGTTTTGTGTGAATGGTCGAGAGTAGTACTAGGATGGGTGACCACCTTGGATGTACTCATGTTGGACCCTTTTTTGTTTATATTTCAAATTTTATTCCAGTATCGTAAATATTATTATGGTATTGTACGTAAATTTTTTATTGAATATAATATTTCATGATCACTGGGCATTTCAGTAAAAATTATAACATTTCATGTTATATTGTCATAATATTTCATGGATTTTCCATATGAGTTTGAGTTGGATAATCTTATGGGAGGAGATATTACTAGTTTTGTTCTGAATGTTGACTCTTTAATGAAAGGAAATAAAATGGATTCTTCATTTATGACTTCTGGATTGATTCAGTGAAGGGTTTTCTCCTGGTTTAATGATCGGGCTCCATATCATGTCATCAAAAGTGGAACCACTATACATATCACTACGGATCAGGATTTGATTCTAGATAGATTTGAGATCTGTTAATATTGTATCAATGCCAGAATGGATTGACCTTCTGGAAGTAAAATATATAATACTCAGGATCTAGTTACTCATTTCTCAAGAATTTGGTGTTTTAGGGATTTTAAATACATCCCATTGGGGTGTGGGTTTTATCAAATACTCTTTCTCTTTGATGAAAAAAATAAAAATGTGTGGGGTTTGGTCTTATTGAGTTGAAGCTGGGGATGATGTGTCCCTAGGAATGGGATAATCGTTTCAATCCATTTTAGGTTAATAACTCGAAGGCCCAAGCATGGGTAAATTTTTTTGGTCTTAATTGGAATTCATTCCATCAAAGAATTTCATAGGATATTACTGCAACTTTGGGTGTTCCCATAAAAGTAGATTAAACCACAATGGAATATATATTTTGTTTCTTTGCATGGGTGTTTGCTGAAGTGGACCTAAGACCCCATCTTGTTGAGAAGTTAATTTTGTCTTCATTTGATGATGAATTATGATTAAGAGTTTAATATTAGAATAATCCAATCTTCTACTCAGGATTTAATTCCATTGGAGAAATCAAATAAAATTTCTGCAATGACCTCTCATAGTATTTCTGTTCCAAGAAATCGAATGACTTATCACACTACCAAAAGAGTATAAATGGAGATAAAGGTGTATAGAAGGTTCCAATTCAGGATTCTACTATCTAGTTAAATCTAGATGATAAAATGGATGAGTTAATGATGAATGAAAATATTGCAAAGGAGGTTCATGATTATGATGTTCAAGGTCAAGAGAATTTCATGGTTGATCATGACACTACATTGGGGGTAATACAATTGGTATGCAATGGTGATGGTATGACAAATCGTTTTCTTGGTCATGATGTTCAAGCTCAAGAGGGGAAGGATCTTTGTGATGATTCAAAACCGGATATTCCCTCATTTCATCTGGTTATTAATAACGGGACATCTGATAATGTTCATCTTACTAATTTATGAAGTAAAAGAAACTCCAATAAAAGGGTTGGATGTAAAAATGAATCAAAGGGCATTGGGGATAGGGCTACACTTGAGGTTTGTAGAAGGGGGTCATGGCTGGTGAGAATTTTGTGGGCCTGAAGGAAAGAGATGCATCAAATACTTGAGCTCAGGTTGTGGAAGATGATGTAGTCATGGATATTCACTATTTATATGAGGTGGAATCCTAATAAATTATATATTAGATTATTCTAAATGATAAAATTATTTATTTGAGAAGCCACATGGGAAAGAAAAAGATGGATGCTGATACTCCTTCACATCCAAATCCTCAAAATGGAATCTGGATTGATTACCGTGACAATGATTTAAATGGAATTTATTTATCATTATATGTTCAAGAATATTATTATATGTTGGACCATTACAAGGTAAAAACTTATTTTTTTATGAGTGAGGTCGGTGTAGCTTCTCTTTATACTATCCTACCTTGATAAATCAACTAGACCCATGATGACAGTGACTAAAGGGATCCTGGTAAGGGTAATATCCATTATGGATTATTTTTATCACATTATTCTCATTCTTATTAGGTACAATGTGAGGCTCATTGGATTTTATGGTACTCATAACATGGTTATGGTGAAATATTCTAACAATTTGGGTGCTCTTTAGACACCAAAGGTGATTCCTCTAGAGGTTCCTTTGGATGCAGTGATCATTGAAGGATCAACTGGATGAGTATAATTATATGTTGATGACCATAAGTTAATATAGGTCCAATATGATACTAGGAGATCTAAATCATAGGATGGAAACATTGAATCCATTTTGAAACATGCAAAAAATACTTGTAGGATATGACGACATCCTAGAGGCCATGCCCATAGACATCAGAAAATTTATTGGAATGATATTCATGAGGATGAAAGGAAATTTGGAGATTATATTTGAAAAATATTGGAATGTGACTATTTTCTTTGATAAGTGAAGGGTGCTCTATCTGATCCCATCTTCTGTTCTCTTTGTTTTTATTATTCAAAAAAAGGGACTCATCCCAACTTTATAAAAAAACTAAAATTTAATGTTATAATATAAATAATATTTTACCATGTTGATTAATTATAATATTTCTTAATATTAACATTATTGAATTTCATAATATCAATGTTTCAATGGGTAATCTATGGGTAGGTTCTCGAGTTTCACCCTTTTTTGTATTTTCATTTCATTTTTTTAGATTTTTTACATTAAAAAAATGAATTACATGTAATTATAATTATATTAATTATGATATTATATGTTATATTTTTAAATGAATATAATATTTCATGTTTACTTAGAACATTGGTAATAATTATTATATTTCATGTCATAATGTAACCATATTTCATGTTAATAATAATTATAATATTCCAAGATGTATTGCAATAGGTAGGGGGAATCCCCCCTTATTATTAAACTAATAAACCGCTATTTTTTTCTTGGTAGAGAGGGATCCCATTACATTACCTAATTGGACAAGGGATATTAAACCCTAAAAATATCATAACCCCATAACTTGGACCAAAGGCCCAAGACTGTACCCAGGCCCTCACTATCACCTGTAGACCACCAGTTATTTCCGCATTGCACACTGCCTTCATCGAAGCACATTTAGACATTGATCCAAGAACACAAACTCCTACCATTTTTATATGACCAGTCCACTACCTTAGGTTTCCCCAGCACCCCGATTCCATTGTTTTGAGGAGTCCACCACCTTCGGTAACCACATCATCATTATTTCACCATCAAAGCTCGACAAACACTGATCCAGGACTACCCACTCCTACCATTATTATGAGGAGTCCACCCCTGGTCTGGTTGCAACTGTACGCAACTACCGACACCTCTCTCTAGGGATTACACCACCACTAGCTGTTGTTTCCCACCAACACCGTTTTCTATATTTTCCATCCACATATCACTATCATCACTAAGAAAAATCAGCAACATAATCCAAAAATCACCCCCGAACGGGGACATCGAGGGTCGAACAGAGGTCCCCAGAAAACGAGGTTCCACAAGTGAGTTGTTGGTAACCAACTGAATAACACCCCATTATAATGATGCATTTTAGAAACTATGATTTAGTATTATAATATAAATAATAATTTCTCCCATTGAATAATTATAATAGTGGATGATAATTTCATTAGTAAGAGATATATTTATAACAAAAATTAAATAACAATAAGTAATATTTGAATCATTTATAGTACATTAAAATATTTTAGAAAAATTCTTTGTATTATTGGTTTCGATCACACCATCATTAATGTACCAAATCCAATTAAAACTCTACAGTTAAGATGCTTGAGTGAGAGTAGTACTATGATGGGTGACCTCCTGGGAAGTAATTATGTTAGACCATTTTTGGTGTTAATTTCAGATTTAATGCCAGTATAATAAAGAGTATTATGATATTATATGTAAATTTTACATTGAATATAATATTTCATGATTAATGGTTATTTTATTACTAATTATAATATTTCATATAATAATGTCACAATATTTCTTGTTATTAATGATTATAATATTTAATATTATACTGTAAAAACTATGATTTAGTGTTATAATAGAAAAAGTATTTTTTTATGTTGAATAATTATAATATTTCATGATAATCACATTATTGAATTTCAAAATATGAATGTTTCATGGGTGACCTGCTGTGAAGTTCTCACATTTCACCCTTTCATTTTTTTCATTAAAATTTTCCATATTTATTAAATTTTAAAAATCAATGAATTGTATGTAAGTTTAACAACAATAATTATGATATTGTACATAAACTGTTTAAATGAATATAATATTTCATGTTTATATATAATTTTATTAATAATTATAATATTGCATGTCATAATGTTACCATATTTTAGGTTGAAAATAAATATTATATTTCATGATGAATTATAACAAATATGATTTAGCGTTATAATAGAAATAATAAATTTTCAAGTTGAACAATTATAATATTGGATGATAATTTCATTAGTTGAAGTTATATTTATAAAAAAATTAAATATAAATATGTAATATTATAATCATTGATAGTATTCTAAATTATTTAACTATAATGTTTGTGTATTATTGGTTGCAATCACACCAACATTAATGCATAATATCCCATTATAAACCTACAGTTAAGCATGCTTGGGGAGAGTAGTAGTAGGATGGGTGACCATATGTGAAGTACTTGTGCTGCACCATTTTGTTTATTTCATATTTCATTCTAGTATAATAAATATTATTATGATATTGTATGTAAAAATTTACATTGAATATATTATTTCATGATTATAGGGATTTTTTAGTAATAATTACACTATTTCTTGTTATAAGGTAACAATATTTTCATGTTAGAAATGGTTATAATATTGCATGTCATATTATAACAACAAAAATTTAGTGTTATAATAAAATTAATATTTTTCATGTTGAATAATTATAATATTTCTCAAAAATTACATTATTGAATTTCATAATATTAATGTTGCATGGGTGACCTCCTTATAAGTGGTTGTGTTTCACAGTTTTCTAAACTTTTCATGGTATTTTCCTAGAATTTTTTACATTAAAAAAAAGGATTGGATGTAAGTATAACAGTAACAATTATGATATTGTATATAAAATTCTTAAATGAGTATAATATTTCATGTTTACGTAGAATTTTTGTAATAATTATAACATTTCATGTCATAATGTAACCATATTTAATGTTAAGAATAATTATATTATTTCATGATGTATTATAAAAAATATAGTTTAGTGTTATAATAGAAATAATATTTTTTATGTTGAATAATAATAATATTAAATGATAATTGAATTAATTAAAGTTATTTTTATAAGAACAGTTATATATAAATATGTAATATTAGAATCATTGATAGTACATTAAAATATTTAAAAATAATGTCTTTTTATTATTGGTTTCAATCACACCAGCACTAATGTAACAGATCCCCTTTGAACTCTATAGTTAATATTTCACGGGTAAGAGTAGTACTAAGATGTGTGACCTTCTAGGAAGTACTCATGTTGCACCATTTTTTTGCATTTCAAATTTCATTCTGGTATAGGAAATATTATTATGATATTGTACATAAACTTTTTTATTGAATATAATATTTCATGATTACATGGAATTTTAGTAATAATTATAATATTTTACATCCTAATGTTATAATATTTCATGTTAATAATGATTATAAAATATAACGTAATATTTTAACAACTACCATTTAGTGTTATAATAGAAATGATATTTTTTCATGTTGAATAGTTATAATATTTCTCAATAATCACATTATTTAATTTTATAATATGAATGTTTCATGGGATACCTCCTAGGAAGTTCTCATGTTTCACCCTTTTCTATATTTTTATTTCATTTTCCTAGATTTTTTACAATTTTAAAAACAAAATGTGCATGTAAGTGTAACAATAATGATTATGAAATTGTACATATACTTTTTAAATGAATATAATATTTAATGTTTACATTTAATGTTAGTATTAATTAGAATATTTCATTTCATAATGTTACTATATTTCTTGTTAATAATAATTATAACATTTCATGACGTATAATAACAACTTTAGTTTACTGTATAATAGAAATAACAATTTTCCATATTGAATAATTATAATACTATAATATAATTTAATTATTAAAATGTATAGTTATAAAAACATCAAATAGAACTATGTAATAATAGAATCATTGTTTGTACTTTCAAATATTTAACCATAATTTCTATGTATTATTCAGTGTGATCACACTAGAATTAATGCTCCATATCCCATTAAAACTCTAAATTTAAGAATTCCTGGCCGAGAGTTGTTCTAGGATGGGTGACCTCCTAGGAAGTACTCATGTTTCAACCATTTTTGTGTATATTTTAAATTTCAGTATAGTTTAATAATGATTATTATTAAATTGTACGTAAATTTTTTTATTGAATATAATATTTCAGGACTTTTGGGTATTTTATTGATAATTATAATATTGAATTTTATAATGCCATAGTATTTCATGTTAACAATGATGATAATATTTCACTCTATGTTTTAAAAACTACGGTTTATTGTTATAATAGAAATAATATTTTTTCCTTTTCAATAGATATAATATTTATTGATGGTTGCATTATTGAATTTCGTAATATGAATTTTGTATGGGTGACCTATGGGAAAGTGATCATGATTCACCCTATTCAGTATTTTTCAATGTATATCAAAATATTTTTTATATTTTTAAAACCAAATAATTGCATGTCATTATAAGAAAAATAATTATGATATTGTACCTAAACCTTTTAATTGAATATAATATTTCAAGATTATATATTATTTTAGTAATTATTGTAATATTACAAGTCATAATGTTACCATATTCCATGTCAACCATAATTGTAATATTTCATGACATATTGTTACAACTAAAATTTATTGTTATAAGAGAAATAATAATTTTCCATTTTGAATAATTTTAATATTGGATGATTATTGCATTAGTTAATGTTATATTTATAAAAAAAATTGTATAGTAATTTTTAATGTTAGAATCATTGATGATAATTTCAAATATTTATCAAGAATGTCTTTGTATGGTAGGGTAAAATCATAGCAGCATTAATGCACCAGATCCCATTAGAACTCTACATTTAAGTGTTCTTGGGCGAGAGTAATACTGGGAAGGGTGACATCTTGATAAGTACTTGTGTTGCACAATTTTTTGTGTATATTTCAAATTTCATGCCAGTATAATAAATATTATTATGATATTATAAGTTGAATTTTTTATTGAATATAAAATTTCATTATTATTGGGAATATTAGTAATAATTATAATATTTCATGTCATAATATCACAATATTTCAAGTTAAAAATGAATATAATATTGAAACTTATATTTTAATAACTCCAATTTAGAGTTATAATAGAAATAATATTTTTTCATGTTTAACAATTATAAAATATCTTGATACTGACATTATTTAATTTCATAATATGAATGTTTCATGGGTAACCTCCTGGGAAGTGCTCGTGTTTTACCATTTTCTGTATTTTTCATTGTATTTTCCTAGATTTTTTTAATTAAAAAAATTAATTTCAAGTAAGTATAAAAATAATAATTGTGATATTGTATCTGAAAATTTTAAATAAATATAATATTTAATATTTACATATATATTTTTGTAATAATTATAATATTTCATGTTATAATGTTACCATATCTCATGATAACAATAATTATACTATTTCATGATGAATTATAACAACTATAGTATATGGTTATAATAGATATAATAATTTTTCATGTTGAAAAAATATAATATTGGATGATAATTTCATTTGTAAAAGTTATATTTAAAACAAAAATTAAATTGGAACATGTAATATTAGGATCATTGATAGTAATTTAAAATATTTAACAAGAATGGATGTGTATTTTTTGATGTGATCTCAACAACATTAATGCACCATATCCCATTAGAGCTATGTAGCTAAGCATGCTTAGGTGAGAGTAGTAGGAGGATGAGTTACCTGATGGGATGTACTCGTGTTGTAGACTTTTTTGTGTATATTTCTAATTTCTTGACATTATAGCAATGACTATTATGATATTTTATATAATTTTTTTTATTTAATATAATATTTCATGTTTATGGGGAATTATATCAATAATTTTAATATTTCTTGTTATAATTCCATAATATTTAATGTTAACAATGATTATAATATTTCATGTTATATTATAAAAACTATGTTTTAGTGTTATAATAGAAATAATATTTATTTCATGTTTAATAATTATAATATTTATCGATAATAATATTATTTAATTTCATAATATTAATGTTTCATGGGTGACTTCTTGGGAATTACCCACGTGTCCCCCTTTCTGTTATTTCTCATTGTATTTTCCCTAATTTTTTACATTTTAAAAAATAAATAATTAAATGTAAGTTTAACAATAATATTTATGATATTGTGCGTAAAATTCTTAAATGAATATAATGATTCATGTTTACATAGGATTTTAGAAATAATTATTATATTGTATGTCATAATGTTACCATATTTAATGTTGACGACAATTATAATATTTCAAAATGTATTGTAACTACTACGATTTAGTGTTATAATAGAAACAATAATGTTTAATGTTTAATAATTATAATATTGGATGATAATTTCATTATTTAATTTATATTTATGTAAAAAATATTAAATAGAAATATAGTGAATGATATCACATCATAAAAGAAACCTTGGGGCCTCAAAGTTGCTTCTCTCCTTCCCTGTCTCATTGCTAGGGTTTTTTTGGGTGCGGCGACCTGAAGAGGGAGTTTCTCTTCTGACTCCTTCTAAGTTGTATCCCTCCTCTATGATCCTTCTTATGGTTCTATTGCATATTCTATTTCTGAAATAGAGGTATAGTGTTATCATAGATGTCCCCATCTCCTCATAGTTTATTCCCGCTTCCCTGCTACTCTATCTCTCTTTTTTTCTTAGATACAGAACCCCAGTTTTGGTTTCCCATGGTTTTTGTGTCTTTATAGATCCTATCCTTGAATGAAATTTGTGTTTATAGATCGACTAAAATCTCTTATTCTGTGATGGAGTATTGTCTTCCTAGTGGGCTGTCCAGCCCAAAGTGGCGTCAAATATCCCTTAATGACCATATGATGTATGGACTGTCAGATAGGGATTCTATTTTGGTGAGCCATGGGATTCAGAGGAGTTTCAAGAGCTAATCCATTGGTGGTGGGGTTGGAAGAGGGTTCATCTTTTGAATTTTTTTTCTTTGATGGTTTGACCTTATCTTAAGTGGTGTTCTAGAGGTGTCTAGAGATGTTGTTCATGACAGCGACAACAGTTATTGGTGTGACATTTTGGTCTATGGTGATGGTTCATGTTTCCATTTGCCTCTATAAAATTATTAGATTCATGGAATATAGTTTTTATTTTTAGCGGTGAAAAGTGTTGGTTCTTTGTGATGGTGATGGTGGCAGTTGTTATACGCAACCCACAAAAAAAATTTGGCTTTTTGGCATGAAGGTTTTGGATAGTGTGGTGCTCTGGTGTGAGGGTTCAATTAGTGCTTATAGATCTTCATTGACGAGGTGGACTCAAATGATTTGCGGCCTCTAGTGGTTCACAGACACAGGCTTGAAAATCCATTGGTAGATGAATGATACACAGATCAAGGTTTCTTTCACATGGGTCAAGGTGTGTCTATGTTTCTAGGGTCCAATTTTTTGAAATTTTAAGGTTTTAATTTTTAAATTTAATTTTATGGGGTGGAATTTGGTTCTTTTTTTGGTTCCCGCCAAACCATAAGGTGGATATTTAAAAAAATGGGGTTGGACAAAAAAATTAAATTAAATAAATAGAAATATGTAATATTATAAACATTGATATAAAATTAAAATATTTAAAAAGAGTTTCAATGTATTTTTGGGTGCAATCACACCATCATTAATGAACTAGATCCAATTAGAACTCTAAATTTAAGTGTTCTTGGGGGAGAGTAGTACTTGGATGGGTGACCACATGGGAAGTAGTCATGTTGCACCTTTTTTTTGAATACTTCAAATTTATTTCCTGTATAATAAATATTATTATGAAATTGTATCTAAAAATTAGTATTGAAAATAATATTTCAAAATTACTAGGAATTTTTGTAATAATTATAATATTCCATGTCATAATGTGTCAATAATTCATGTTAACAATGATTATAATATTCCATGTTATATTTTAATAACTAGAGTTTAGTGTTATAAAATAAATTATATTTTTCATATTGAATAATAATAATATTTCCCAATAATCACATTATTGAATTTTATAATGTGAATTTTTCATGGGTGACCTCTTAGGAAGTGCTCAAGATTCACCATTTTATATATTTTTCATTGAATTTTTCGATATTTTCCTCATTTTAAAAAACATTGAATTGCATGTAAGTCTAATAATAATAATTTTGATATTGTACGTAAACTTATTAAATAAATATAATGATTCATGTTTACTAAGAACTTTATTAATATTTATAATATTCCATGTCATAATGTTACCATATTTCATGTTAACAATAATTTTAATATTCCATGACATATTTTAACAACTATGAATTTTTATTATAATAAAATTAAACATTTTTCATCTTGAATAATTATAATATTGTCCTATAATTGTTTTAGTTAAAGTTATTTTTATAATAATAATTAAATAGAAATGTTATATATTATAATCACTGTTAATACATTCAAATATTTAATAAGGATGTCTGTGTATTGTTTTGTGAGATCACACCAGCATTAATGCAACAGATCCCATTAAAAATCTATAGTTATGAATTCTTGGGTTAGAGTAGTACTAGGATGGGTGACCTCCTGGGAAGTACTCACATTTCACCTTTTTTTTTGTGAATATTTCAAATTTTATGAAAGTATAATAAATATTATTATGATATTTTATGTGATATTTTGTGTTGAATATAATATTTTTTGATTAGAGGGAATTTTAGTAATAATTATAGTATTTCATGTTATAATGTTACAATATTTTACTTAAAACCTAAATGGACCAAAGTACTTTTTTATTTTTTCATTTTAGGATAATCCCTTTTTTAAAAACGTGGATAAGGAACCCTTAAATGGCCTAAAACATAGAGGCACAAGACCTAATACATGGAATGAAGGCCCAAAGGGCTGACACACAAGAACTGCCCATCCCCAACATCTTCTTCATTGATGGTGTCTATATCCCCACCAAAAATGTATGATCACATAGAATTTCCCCTTGAGTTTCATGGTTCTTTGTACCGATGGAGATTTTCATACCCTCTCATTCATCCAATCTGGTTAGCACTACTGGTAGATTATACGACTCCAATTCTTCTTATGGGGATTTCTCCCTTCTGGGATGATCTCATTCCATATCCCAGAGTCCTAGTGGTCTGAAATCCTTTGACGGCCCAAAGGCCCTGCTATATCATCATGTCGGGGGACGACACCCCTTCCTTCATCATGCTGGAATCATCCATACATCACCACCACATCATGAATCCCCTAAATCAAGCCTTATTGGATTCAATACTAGGTCTTTGGGATGCCAAGAAGGAGCATTTACCACTTAGGTATAGGCTCCTTGAACCAATATGTCGTGTTAAAAATTTTATAATATTCATTATTATATTATAACAACTATAGATTAGTGTTATAAAAAAATTAATATTTCTTCATGCTTAATGATTATAGTATTTCTCTACAATCACACTATTGAATTTTATAATATGAATGTTTCATTAGTGACATCCTGGGATGTTCTTTTGTTTCACCCTTTCGTATATTTTCATTTTATTTTTCTATATTTTTTCCATTTTAAAAAACAAATAATTTTTTGTAAGTATAAATATAATAATTATGGTATAGTGCATAAACATTTAAATTGAATATAATAATAAATGTTTAAATATAATTTTAGAAATAATTATCATATTATATGTCATAATGTTACCATATTTCATTTTAACAATAATTATAATATTTCATGACATATTGTAACAACTATAGTTAAGTGTTATAATTGAAATAATTATTTTTCATTTTGAATGATTATAATATTGGCTGACAATTGAATTAGTTAATGATATATTTATAATAATAATATATAAATATATATTTATGAATCATTGATAGTACATTAAAATATTCAACAAGAATGTCTGTGTACTGTTGGTTGTGATCACACCAGCATTAATGCACCATATCCCATTAGAAATCTATAGTTAAGCATTCTTGGGTGAGAGTAGTCCTAGGTTCGGTGACCTCTTGGGATGCACTTTTGTTCCACCCCTTTTCTATGTATATTTCAAATTTCATGCCAGTATAATAAATATTATTATGATATTTTACCTAAAAATTTGTATTGAATAAAATATTTCATGATTACACGAAATTTTATTAAAAATTATAATATTTCATGTTATAATGTTACAATATTTCATATTAACAATGAATATAATATTGCATGTTATATTATAATAACTACGATTTTGTATTTTAAGAAAAATAATATTTTTTATTTTTGTCTATTAATAATATATCTCAAGAATCACATTATTAAATTTTATAATATGAATGTTGAATCAGTGAGCTCCTAAGAAGTGCTCATCTTTTACCCTTTTTTGTATTTTTCATTGTATTTTCCAAGATTTTTTACAATTTAAAAAACAAATAATTTCATGTAATTATAAAAATAATAACTATGATATTGTACATAAACATATTAAATTAATACAATCTTTCATGTTAACATATAATTTTTTTAGTGTTTATAATATTTCATGTCCTAATGTTACCATATTTCATGTCAACAATAATTATAATATTTCATGGAATATTATAACAACTACTCTTAGTGTTATAATAGAAATAATAATTTTTCATGATGAATAATTATAATATTGGTTGATGATTTCAGTAGTTAAAGTTATTTATATAACAATAATTAAATAAAATTATGTAATATTAGTATCAATTAATTTACTTTCAAATATTTAACAAGAATTTCTGTGTACTATTGGGTGAAATCACACCAAAATTAATGCACAAGATCATATTACAACTCTGCAGTTAAGTGTTCTCGGTTTACAGTAATACCAAGATGGGTGACCTATTGGGAAGTACTCGTGTTGCACCAGTTTTTTATGTATATATATATAATTTCATTTTAGTATAATAATGATTATTATGACATTGTACATAACGTTTTATATTGAATATAATATTCCATGATTAGAGTTGCAAGATCCCAAACATCTGTGAGGTAAGCTGTTGTTTAAATTTCTGGTTTAAATAACCTTAATAAGGGTAATAATATTTTTACCTGATGAATGAGGAGGCTTGGGAGTACTCTGGGTGTTCCGGACAAAAAATAGGGGAGAAAAGGGTCATAAAGTTCATTCCACATGGATGGGTCCATGGTTTGAAGAAACCAAACAAGGGGGAAAGAAAAAATATGTGGGATTGGATAGATCCATCCAGCATGGTCATTACACTCTTCTTCAAACTGTGTATCCTCCCTAGGAAACCATGCAATCTGGCCCCCCCTCTTTTATAGAGGTTGGCACATGGTTGGCGAACCATTTGTTCTACCATGTCGACAAAATATACGCCACTTTAAACGTAGGTTTTTACCTTTTTTCCCTCTTAGGCCTTAAGTTTTATAACTCTAGATTATACACCATTCTTTCTCCATCATCCCCAATGATGAACCAAATCACCCTAAACATCCCAAGGTTCTATCTCCCTTGTTTATAACCCATTTTAAGTGCCATAGGGTGCAGATCAAAGCTCTGGGAAAGTCAAACACCCCATTTTATTTCTTTTTACAGATCATGGTATAGTCGTTCTTATTCATCTAAATCCTTAAAACCCTCTTTCTCTAATGGATATTATGCTGGTATTTTGAAGTGTGTTAAAATTATAATCAAATGATAGGATCAAGTGAGAATTCATCATTGAAATCAAGGTCAGTGATCTATAAGTTATATCCCATAGTATTGTCTAATTGTTCATGTGTATGTGGTGGTGTTCTTATTTCATTATGATATCTATTTTGTTTTTCATGGTATAATTTATGATTTTACATGTTATTTGATTTATTTAACCCCTCAAAATCCACATGGTATGTATTGAGGTTGATTAGACCGGGTGTTCCACTTTCATGAACATGGAAATTGTAATGGTAAGTATAGAATTGAATCATTATGAAATGATTCCCATAATAAATATGTTGACATGTTAACTTGAATTATGAAAATTCACTAATGGTAGTTTTTTCTAGTCATTAAGATGGAATTAGGGGGTGTTTAGAATAAATCATGAAAATGTTTAAAGTGTAATTTCTTAACCAATAACACTATATTTACCTTTTTATTCTTAATTTTTTTTTATTCCATGAAAACAATAGATTTTTAGATTGGTTACTTTTTAGTCATCATTGGTGGTGGCCTACTAAGTTATACTCTCACCCTTCTCGAGTCACTGTTGGGTACCCAATCAGATTTCATGGTTGCAGGTTAGGACAATGGAAAAGGGCCTATGTTAGATGGTTGATTTGGGATTGGGATGTCCATGGATGAGGGATTCGAACTCGGAGGAAAGGTATACTTTTGGATTATTCTATTTATCTTTATGTTGGGTTTTCCTTAAGCTTGAAACTATATGATAGGGCATAGAATATTTATTATTTGGTTGTGAACTTGTACCCAGTATTGGGAAGTGTTTGGTAGTGAATGTTTATTGTGTATTGCTTATTGATTCGTATATTTCATAATTTATCTATTATTTTCTGACACTGATGAATATTGTATAGTCTCCCCATGTGATATATTAGAACATCGATGATAGTCATCATTCTCTAGCATAAGGGGAGGCATGTCGGAGGTCATGTAGCAACCCAACTCGAGGCATCATTTTAGTGTATTCTGATTTGGGGGTTTTCCAAAGTGGAATCAGATATTTCATTTATGTGTATTACTATTTTTTAATAGTATATGGGAGATTAGGAAGTGTTGAGACTTGGAAATGAGCTCATGAATTGTAGTATCTGGCCCATTTACGGGTGAATCCCTATGTAACTGATGGTGGGATTGTTGTTCTATATGTGTGCTAATTACAGTTGAACGATATTTCTCCATTGGTTGATTCAGTTGTTGTGTAATGTTTTTAATTTATGATATTTTTATCATGGCCTAAAAGGTATAAAGTTTTCCATGCATTCATTAGTTTAGAAACCTAGGTATATAAGTGACACACATCATGGTAGGCACACATATACGGAGGATGTGTGGGACAGGAAGGACAAAATGGATTTCTTTTTAATTAAGAATTTGAAGGAAGTGGTTTCAAATAACAATGATTAAAATGGGTAAATAGAAATATTATGAAATAATGGTTTAATAAAATTTCCTAATAAAATTTTAGAAATGTGTTATTTTTTTCTTATAATAATTTATAAGGATGAAATTGTGTCTAAAAGATAAATATTTACATAATTAGAATGAAAAAAGGTAAAATGATATTTATTGAAAGGGATTTTGGTTATTTGAATTATTTTACCCCATGAAGACCATGACCTATGGTATTTATGAAAAAGGGTAGTGATATTGGTGTGATGATATCCATTGGTATAGTGTATACAGAATGGGTTGTTTAGGGATAATAGAGAGCCTTATTTTACATAATGTGTGGAAGTTTTATTTTATTTGTTTTGATATGTGTGTTTTGAATTATAGGGATATTCCACTATGAAATTGTGTGATGGTTGGAAGATAAGAGGATACTACTGAGAATGATCCTCTAATATTGGAGTAGGAAACCCTGGTGATCTAGGGTAAAATGGGAGAGGATATGTTCTATGAAAACTTCCCTCATTTTATGCAGATGATGGAATGATAACCACAATGAGTTTTTTTATCATGTTTTACATGAACAACAAGATTTAGTTGTAGTACCCTCATTTTTTTTGGGTGAGGGTGGACTTGAGGAAGCTGATTTCTAGATAGGGTCCATCTAGATTATTATTGATCACATGGAAACTCGTCCTGAGAAGACATTCAAGTTGGATGATTACATGTTGTGAGGACCAACAAAGAATTGGTGGGAAATTCTGATTCAGACCCAGAAATCTGAGGGTTTGTTGTAGAATTATGTCCAAGAAAAATTTCTGAAAAATTTATATCTAGAGACCATGATATCAGATAAGGATACAATGCTTATGAAGTTGGACTAGGGGACTATGAATGTGATGGATTATGCTGGATTCTTCACTAACATTTAACTCATTGTTTCAGCATTGGCAGGGGATGAGGAAGCTATAAAGAGATGTTTCTAGGATGGACTTAGACATGATTTCATGTCACAGGTGAATATCTTCCTCTTAAATAGGTTTTGTGAGGTGGTGGATCATGCCCTTATTTCTGAATTAAATCACAAGGAGGATTTTCATGGTGGAAATGATGTTTATGTTGGGTGATCTAGTGGTGAATCTTCCAATGTTAGAAAATACCACTTTGAGATTTTACACTAGGGAAGTGGTGGTAAGAGTAGTCAAAGAAGGGACCCATCCTATTATTGAGGTGATTGAATTTTCTACTATTAGTGTGGTAGGATGAGACATATGTACAATCAGTGTCCCCCACCACCATTTGAGTGTTGAGAGTGCGACAAGATGAGGAATGTGCAAAGGTTTGGTAGCAAACCATGATATATGGGAAATGAAGGAGGATTAAGGTTGATGAAGAGTGTAGTAATGGGACTAACAAACCCATATAATGTTTTCAATTGGAGATATACTGGTTGTACCCATCGAGGTGGTGAACATGGTACTCTAGGATGAGAGTGTTCATATCAGCATGGCAATGTAGAACCATGAACTCAGGCTAGAGGCTATGGTAGAGGGGCACATCAAATTCATACAATTTATCCTACAACTGGAAGTGGTGAGGAAAGGCCTTTGATAGTTTAAGGTATGATTCTATTAGCTTCCATACCTTCTACCATTTTATTTGATACATGATATTTTCACTATTTATTATCTACCCAGTTTTGGGGTTTTTTGGGTCAAGAATTGAAAAACATGTGTTGGGTTATGTCGATTGAAACACCATTAGGAGTATGAACAAATAATATCCAGAAATGTATAAAGTGTTCCCTTGATTTTGGTGGGTACAATTTTTTTATGGGACTTGTTTGTGCTTGATATGTCATATTTTGATCTAATTTTGGGTAAGGATTAACTTGTGTTGTACCTGGTCCATATTTTTTATTGCCACTATAGGGTGACATTCATGTCCTTAGAGGGAAATAATCATGTTCGTCACGGAGAATAGGATATCCAATTAGGTTGTTTAGGGATAGTCTATCACTAGTTGGGTGAACTCACAACCCAAGTTGTTGTTTAATTCTTGATGATGGGGGAGTAGAGTGTAACGTCCTGACCCAGGTGCCACTCAACAGTGCCCAGAGTCAGTGCATCACATGACCTCATTCGCGCCTACCTGTATATTATAGGTTTGATAACTATTAGAGAGGGTCTAGTAAGGAATTAATGGGGAGACTATACCCTCATTTATCCTAGAAAAATGCTAGCGTAAATAAATAAACAAAAGAGGAATCATATATAACCAAAACAATACACATTTCACAAGATAACCAAATAGGAAATAAAATACTCAACTGAAAGGGAAACCATGCAATGCCACAAAAAGTTTCAAGTGTCAATAATAAAACTGAATGCAAGGAATATAAGACTCCCCAAACAGGTCCCGAATCATGTATGGTTCCCTCTACCATGCTCCATCCCAAAATCAGCCACATATCCTAGTTCCTTTTCCCTTATCTAGTCCTGCAACAACATAATCTATTTGGGTACCAATCAAGAATCCTGAAACTGCCGGAGGTCGTCACGGCCCTCAAAATTAGATTTATTAACCTACACTAGCATAGTGGTGTAGGGTCGAACCACAGAGAAGGCAGACGAGTGATTTCTAAGGTTTTATTAAAAAGAAACTCCACTGTTGTCAGAAGTGGAGTGAGCATGCATTTTTTTACTTTTTTTAAATGAATTTGAAACAAGATGAGGAAACACGATTTTCTACAAAGGAGCTAAAATTACACTAAGAACTGTTAAACTAAGAATTATATCAAACTAACATTAAGCAGCAAAGACAAGGAGCAAAGAACAACTATTTTCTTGAGAATTCCAAACTTAATGATTAAAAGTAAAACTCTCCACAAATTTTAATTGAATCACACCTTAGATCTCGGTTGATATATCTTCCTTGCTAGAAGACACATCAAACAGAGGTATGACTTTTAGAGTTCGCCACTCTAAAGATCACTGTCTGTTAAAATTTTGAAGAAGAATATAGTTGAAATTAAACTCGCTGTGAAACTACAACTATCCTGAAATTAATGCATCAACATAAAAAAGATCAAGTTAAATCTCACCAATTTAACTTGAAACTATGAAATTTTTGCATTAAGGTGTGAACAATTTGACCTAACATGAGAGCTGACCTCACCGATTAACTCTGATGTCAATCGAAGAGCAAGTGAAAAATTAATCAAATAAACCAACAAAGCTTAAAGCTCCTGAGATGGGAAATCAAATCATGTTCATAATGCAATCTATCATTGAAAACAATCCGAAAATAGAGTACAAGACTTTAAGAAAAGAGGAAGAAAGACTCCCTAAATATCGCTCTGCCTTCGGGCTCCTTAGTCTCCAATTTGACTCTATCATCTCCTGGGAGTTCTGCTGTCGTATTGTCCGGTGTGGAATGTCGAATGAGAGTATCGCCTTCTAAAATTCTACTGCTACTCTGTTTTATATCTCGCGTCATCTACTGCTGGTCACCACTTGCCTTCCACCGACATAAAGTTTTCTTCATGAGCAAACCGCACACGTGTGTGTGTTCGTGACTAGCACGTCGCGCTAACTTTACTTACGTAAATAACTCTCGTTGAGTTAGTTACATGCACCTGGACGTTAACTCACTTCCCTTTTAAACCTGCACAAATTAACACACAAAATAATTAGAAACAAGAAGCAAATAAATAAACATTTTGAAATTATCAGTTTATTAAAATTCTTAAAAGAACTGATTAAAAAGTTATCTAGTTTTTTTATTAGAGTTATTAATGTTAAATTAAAAGTTTTTTATTATTACTAAATTAATTTATTTACTAATTTATGTTAATTAGGTTGGTTTATTTAAGTTTGAAATAAATTATTAATTTAATGTAATAACCTTTAAGTTCTCCACTTTAAATTAATTTATGATTAATTAATAAATTCTAATTTATTAGTTTATTTTAGTTAATGTTTTATTAAAGTTAATTAAACTATTAATTCTATTCTATAAATTAGTTATTTTATTTTTTAATTTAATCATAACTATAATATTTAACTGTTTAAGTTACATTTTAATTATCATTATTAATATTTTAAATTATATTTTTCTTAATGTATTATTTTATGTGATTGTTGTTTTTTTTATATAAGTTTATCCTCTCCCTGGGTCTTCCTCTCCGAGAGGTTTCAACGGTGTAGCTATTCAGCGGCTTTGGATCCAGTATCATCAGCTTGATCTCCTCATCAAGTGACGGCACCGAATCCCTTGGTGCAGCATGGGTCAGATCCTTCCTTCATCACTGGTGAACTCCTCTGCTCAGCGCGGCGAGATGGTCTCTAGCTCTTCTGTACCAGTGGCGTGCGGGTGTTCTTTCTTCACCGAGGCACAACATCAACTCCACAACAGATCTTAGCTTGAGGTGCACTGGCTTCATGGTCCAAAGATTCTGAACTCCATGATGCGGTTCCACACTTGCAGTGATGGTGACTTCGAGTTCCGCTCCCCACACAGCTCTAGTTCTCCACGGCGAGCAGCGGACCCATCAAACCGGCGACACTCACGCAGGTGACTCCTTCTCCTCTCACAGTGCCGGGCTCCAAATCTTCCTCCTCGCTGAATAGAAAATCGAGCAGTGTCTACTCGAGATATTTTTACTCACCACAACAGAAAATCCGATTCCTCAAGTGGCTCTTCATCAAGTCTTCATCCTAGTTGGTCTGCGGCTTCATTCTCCTCTTATCTAGCAGCGGCGGCTTCATCATATTCCAGTAGTGGCGAAGTGACACAATGGTGGAATGACTTGACTTCTTTATGTAACGACGGTTCCAGCACACCGGTGTATAAGTACATTCAACTTCATCCTTGATTTGATGGTACAACGACTCATGATGAAAGAACGATGGCGGAAGGCGCGAAAGTATCCGAGAAGGGTGCAGAGTTAAAAGCGAGAAGATAGAGTTATAGTGGGAAAGAGAAAGGGTGAGAACCAGTGATTCAGTTTTTGTGGTGCCATGAAGGAAACAGTGGAAGGCAAAGGAGGGATACAATGGCTGTGTTATGGTGAGACCGTGAGGAACTTTATGGTGAGAAAGTGACAGAAGAGTCACGGTGTAACAGCCCGAGATTTTGTGAAAAATATTCTTTTTAATTTTGTTAATGTCTTGTGTTGTACGCTACACCAAAAGGAGCTTTCACAACACACATCCTTGACTTGCCTTGCATTACATGTAATCGCGACCTTCCTCGATAGCGTGTGTAGTACGCAATACTGAGTTTCACTAAACAACGATATGCTATTAAAATATTATTATAACTAGCCGTTATGAATAGTAACAACCACCTTTTCAAATTTTAGAAATTTTAGCTCCCAAAATGGACTTCATTTTTGGATTCGGAGTATCGAATTTATCCTAAGATGAAATTTTGGTACTTTTCGGATAACATTCATATTCTGATGAATAGTGAAAATTACTAAATTTTAATTAAAAACAACTTTTTAATCGAAATAATTAATAGGGATAAATTATTAATTTGAGTGGTTTTAAAGTATATTTAGAATATATTTTTACAATTCAATACAATGTTGGTCATTTGATGTAATTTCACATCTACACCAGACATAAACAAGTGATAATCTTTTGATAGTTATTATCTCTTAAAAACACGCTATTTGTTGTGACAGCGGAAATTAATTATAAAATTAATTAATGCAACTTATATGTTGGGAATTTTGTAAAATAGAAATCATTTTTGAATTCGGAATATCAATTATAGCTTAGGGTGAAATTTTGGCATTTTTCTGAAAAACTTCAATTTTTGATGAATAGTGAAACTACTAAGTGGTAGTTAAAAAAATTATTTTTTTTCATAAATCTTAATTTTACCGCTTCTGTGAATGGAATTTCAAAAATATAAGAGACACAGTTGATGTTTGTAAGTAAAATGTGGTTCAATGAGATGAAAATAATTTTTGGTGAATAGTAACTTTTTACTTTTATTTACCACGGTTAAAAGTAAATAGGGTAATTAAGGGTAAGAATGATATTAATATTATCCTAACACATGTCCTAATTCTATTGTACAAGTGTATCTCCACCAAAAACAACCTTAAGTGTAAAATATAATCATTTAGGCCCACTTGTATTAGATTAGGACATTTATTATTATTTAATTCAAAGAAGAGATAAAAGAGTTAAAATCAATGTTTATTTACTAAAACATTTTTAATATGGGGTTATACATAAAATAAATTCTACTATAAATATTCATTAGAACGATAAAAATATTTCCTACATAATTTTATTTTATTTGTAATTTTTAGACTTTAAATAATTTAATTTATTTATGACACAACAATGATGCAGTAATTACCTTTTTAAGAAAAATTAACATAATTAATGTTATAAATGCCCAAATAAATGTAATTTGAGACTTTTTATGACTTAAAATAATTTTATAGGTTAATATGAGATGTTATTATTGATTTACGTAACTTGTTTTGAACTTATCATTATGTTATGAATTTCATAAAAATCATGTACCAAATAGTGTCAAAATTGACATAAATTAGTTTTTAAAACAAATATTATATTATAAATTGTTATTTAATTCCTAAAAATCTAAGGTTCGGCCAAATGACTTAGATAAGGATATATATGTTAATAATAAACAACTTGGGGTTCTTTTGGCTTGTTATGGTAAGTTTATTAACCATATAGTGTAAGAAAACAAAAAGACACGGTAAAAGTAAAATTATTTAACTTAGAGTTAAATCTAATTGATAAGGTTAAAATAATAACCTAAACTTGTATAAATCCTATTGGATGAGATGGTTTCGAACCATCCCCACCTTAGACTCGAAATAAATCTATTTGGAGCTATTTAAAACCGAACTTGACTTTATAATAAAATAATATTATTTGTTATTCCAAAGGTGCACCTCTCCTCCCTTATAAAAGGGCACCTCCTCCCTCTCTTCCTCACACAACTTTGAGCCTTCAAGATCGGCCAACCCCTGCCAAAATCTCTTATCCACTTCCCTAGTATCATCCTAGAGGTCCTGGTATTCTTCAAAGACCATCCTTAGTTGTTTAAGTGGAGGTTAAGAAAAGGCGCGTCAAAAAGAGGTAATATCCATTACCGATCTTTTTCAATTTCCTTCTTCTTCAACTTCTTCTTCTTTAGTTTTTTCATGATAAATTAATAACATAAGTATTTCTTATATAATTATATGTTATTATAAATATGAAACAACTCAAATTAACCTTCTATCCATCCTACGGAAAACGGAAATCACCGCACGTGCGTACGTACGGAATACCGTCTCCACGCCATGGTGTAATCTATTTTCCGTCACCACCTTAATTGGATGGGTATAATGGTGTAATGAGTAACTATATATGATTATTATAAAGTTATATTGATACTGAAATAGTATACATACACTTCAAGACAATTCCACGACCATGGGAACGATATCATCGCCCGTGCGTACGTACGGACTACCGTCTCCACGACGCGATGAGATTCATTCTCAATGATTAACCATTCATGAATGATTATAAAGTATATATAATAAGTACTAATGAAATATATGACATAATATTGATACTGGATTTATGTATATTTATATGTATGTCATCTACTTAATTCCATTCAATTCAATAAGGAAACGAAAACAGCATTCATGCGTACGTACGGACTACCGTCTCCATGAACGGTGTATTTCTTTCCATTTACTGATTTATTATATATATGTATATTCTGAATATATATATATAAATCATATTTTATATTCTGGAATTAATTAATCATGATCTAAGTAATCATATGAATAATTACAAGTTAAAAACACGAACGAAAAATGAGATGATTTTACCCAAAACACTACTTTAACATGAATTTACAAAAGAACGGGTAATATAAAGTCATAAGTGGACCATATATGATATAATAACAGTGAGTATGATTCTATAATAAGTCAATAACATGATTTAAATCATTTTACAGGAGGTTGGGACACTTACAAAGCAAGTCGGACCTAAGGTAAGGGAAATATCACAATCTCATTTTTTTATCTGAGATTGTTTATACTTTGGAATTTACTAGGGTGTATTTTATCATCCACATCCATGTTTCATAAATATGTAATATTATTTCAATCCAACTACAATTTTTTAAATCCAATTTAACCTTCGGTGAGTTTTTATTAAAAGATATGAAAGGAATCTTTTGTCGTTTTTCGTACGAGGTACTTTTTTTGACACTTCCGACAAAAGTACGAAGAATGTTTTTTTTAACTTATACGGCATGAATGTATTTTTAAAAACTTTTTTCCAAGAAGATTCCTTTACAAGTTTTCAAGTTTATTTTTAATCAACTTCTTTTAGTTTAAAGTTGTATGGCATGTTAAGAAAGGAAAAAATGTTTTTGAAGAAGAAAGGATATTTTCATCAAGAATGGAGTTCAAGTGTTTTATCAAAATTATTTTCCATCTAAGATAATAAAGGGTTATATTTTTTTATCCCTATTATTACATGGATTTGATTATTTTGTGATGGAAATATTTTTATGAATTCCTTTATCTTATATGAATTGTTTTATGATGTCATGTTGTTTAAGAATCCCATTTTTATTACATGGGTGATGCTATGATGTATGGTTTATGATTTTGTGGCACACATAATAATGGTATCATTAAGAGATGGGTGGGACCTATATCTCCCTGAAATGCATTGGGTAAAGATTTTATATCTCATGAGATAGACATGGCTGGAATGGTAGGTTATACCAGTTCAGTGAAACAGGACTGAAACGAGGGTGACTCGGTTCAGAAAGGGACTTTGTCCACTAAGATAGTCTTGGCAATGAGTCTTGACTAACAAGAAATGATGATTATGTGTGTATGCCACAAAGTTTCATGTTTTAAGTTGTGATTATTGGGATTACATTTCACTTCTATGATTTATCCCATGTTATGATATTATGAGCTCTTTTGCAGGTTAATATTTCCAAAAGCTATGTTCTTATGTATATGATGAGATTGATATTTCTTTGGTTTACCCTTACTGAGCATTTGAGCTCACCCTTTTATGTTTTCTTTTCCCCTGGATATAAAGAAAGGTTTTAGGTAAAAAAAGGGAAGATCTTTATGGGAGATATTGAAGATCTTTCACCACGATTAGAAGATTACGTTCCGAGTTTCCAAAGACACTAAACTATTACGATCCTTGTGTGTGTGTTTTTTTGTTATGTACTAAGTATTACGCAAATGTAATGTAATATCCATGTACGTCAGGCTTCGGGTATTTACAGTTGGTATTATAGGAAAGGTTTAGTCAAACTTTGGAAACTAGGATGCGAAAACGTTAGTGAGATCCCTAGAGATATTTCTAAGGTATGTCTAGGGATGTCCCTAAGGATAAGTATACGTATAGGATATAGTCCTAGAACTATGGTAACGATATTAGATTAAACCTAAGATGTTAGATATTGAAGTTACTCCCCCTTTATTATGATTTTTGCCTCTCACACTATTCTTTTTTGGGTTTTAGATGATGGCTGGAACCCGAAGGAACCGTGTTGATCAATGCAATGGACAATGCAATGATTGTCCTCCTGAACAAACAAATGTTATGGGAGATGGAGTGAAAAATCTTATTGCTATA
Source organism: Viscum album (assembly GCA_963277665.1). Taxonomy (NCBI): domain Eukaryota; kingdom Viridiplantae; phylum Streptophyta; class Magnoliopsida; order Santalales; family Viscaceae; genus Viscum; species Viscum album. The sequence goes on along the minus strand of OY728167.1, from coordinate 385,080,475 downwards.
CTTACACAAGCTATGAATCATTCTGGACTTCCAAATGATCAGAAAAGGGAACAATATTCTATTGAGTCCTTCATGAGGCAACGTCCACCTTCTTTCAGTGGGTCTTCTGATCCACTTGTTGGTGAACAATGGATCAGTACTACTGAAAAGATATTTTCAGTTCTTCAATGTTCTGAACATGATAAAGTCATCTTAGCAGTATATCGTTTGGAAGGTGAAGCTGATAAATGGTGGAATCTTATCAAGAATACGAGGCCAAGAGATGAAATTGAGTCCATGGAATGGGACGAGTTCAAGAACTTGTTTTTCAGTAAGTACTTCCCTCGTATTCTTCGAACAAAGATGGAAAAGGAGTTTCTTGAGCTGAAGCAGAAGGATGATGAATCTGTTGGTATATACGAAGCAAATTTTACAAGACTTAAAAGGTATGCATCTGGCATTATCATCCAACCTGAAAGTAAAGTTGATCGATTTTTTAGTGGCTTAAAACCAGGTCTTCGAAGGGCATTAGCTATAAGAGACTTCAGTAGCTATGAAGAAATTGTGCGTTGTGATATCAAGGTAGAAATGGAAGTTGGTGTTACATATCCATCTCATGGTTTTGACAAGAAACGAAAGATGGAGTTCAAGGAGAAATATCAGAATAATGGTGAAAAGAAGATGAATGTTTCCTTATGCACAAAGTGTGGAAAGAATCATGGTGGAGATTGTCTTAAAGGGACTAGAAAATGTTTTAAGTGTGGAAAAGAAGGTCATCGAGCAGCTGAGTGTCGAAGTAATGGAAAAAGGGTTTCTAATGATTTGAATAAAGCAAACACTGCAGAGAACGCACCACCAACACTTCAATGCTTCAAGTGCAAGGAAATTGGGCATTATGCTAATAAATGCCCTAATCCAAGGGTTAGTGATGATCAACATGAGAAACCACTGAAGGAAAAGGACAAAGGGAAGTCACATGCGATCACTATTGATGATGTTGAATATGACAACGATGTGGTGGAATGATTAAGTGTTTATGTAATGGGATTCCAAAATAATATTGTATCATGGAGTATTGGAATATTTATGTATTGGTCTAATGTGGTATTCAAAGTGATTGAGATATTTTTTGAAATAAGATGATATGTGCATAATGAAGGGAAAATGAGAAAATGAAATGTTTAACAGTATTCATGAGCTCATGATTGATATAAGGACTAAGTGATATCATGGTTTGAGTATATAGAATTTTGAGGATTTTGGTATGTGGAAAGTGTTAACTTTTAACTACATTCATGTTTTCACTAAGGTATTCAAGAGAATACATGATTAAGGACTTTGAATGTTTGGAATGTGACCAACAAAACATATCTTATGATATATGGGGATCGACGATGGTGTTAAATCTCTAGTAATCGTTTTCACTATGTTATGAGAGTGGACTACAGTATTATGGATAAGCCTAAAGATTGGAATGGATTATGTTGGACATAAGTTAGTATTGTTTAAGGATAGAAGTTTTGAGATATTATTGATGGGATTTTATAGTAATATAGTTTTAGAAAAAGGACAACCTGCAGGACGGGCGACAACCCATCGCGTCGAACAAGGCTGTGGAAATCGAACCCACAACCGAAGTGCGACTCGCCTTTATCGCATACCACTGGCCTACAGGAAGTCCCTGTTTAGTAGAAACTAGTTTTATTATATTAAGCAGTATGATATATGAAGTATAAGTCCATTTTAGGAACAATATATGATTAATCTCACTATAGATCGACTTATGTATATAATTTTTTCTAACCGTTTGTTTGAGACAGATGGAATGACCCGTCATTCTATCACATGATCTGATAACACTTCATGAATAACAAATTCAACTTCATTTATTTAAGAGATGAAGTGGAAATTGTTCAAGGCACGAACAACAGTGAGATTGTACCAAAATAAAGTAAGTATTTATTCTAATTCAAATTTTCAACTTTAGGGAAATGATCTTGAAAACCAAAAATGTTGTCCTAGTGATCTTATACCTAATGAATCAGATGGCACCTTATATCATCACAAATATATGGATTTGTGATTACTGGCTATTCCATTGCCATTTTCTCTACCACTCTCCATCAGAACATGATGGTTAAATTTCTCTTCCATATCCATATTTTCACCTATGTGGAAACCCAGTGATTAGTTTATTTGGGTAATCGTTACATTTCATACTTTAGTTTTTAAAGCCAAGTTTTGGTATTCCTTTTTAAAATGTGGGTTTCTATTAAAGAAACTTTCGAATAGTAAACCATTTATAACCCCGACGAATTTCGAGGGCGAAATTCATTTTAAGGGGGGTAGAATGTAACAGCCCGAGATTTTATGAAAAATATTCTTTTTAATTTTATTAATGTCTTGTGTTGTACGCTACACCAAAAGGAGCTTGCACAACACACATCCTTGACTTGCCTTTCATTACACGCAATCGCGACCTTCCTTGATAGTGTGTGTAGTACACAATACTGAGTTTCACTAAACAACGATATGCTATTAAAATATTATTATAACTAGCCGTTATGAATAGTAATAACCACCTTTTAAAATTTTAGAAATTTTAGCTCTCAAAATGGACTTCATTTTTTGATTCGGAGTATCGAATTTAGCATAAGGTGAAATTTTGGTACTTTTCGGATAACTTTCATATTCTGATGAATAGTGAAAATAACTAAATTTTAATTAAAAACAACTTTTTTAATCAAAATAATTAATAGTGATAAATTATCAATTTGAGTGGTTTTAAATTATATTTAGAATATATTTTTACAATTCAATACAATGTTGGTCATTGGATGTAATTTCACATCTACACCAGACATAAACAATGTTAATCTTTTGATAGTTATTATCTCTTAAAAACACGCTATTTGTTGTGACAGCGGAAATTAATTATAAAAATAATTAATGCAACTTATATGTTGGGAATTTTGTAAAATAGAAATAATTTTTGAATTCGGAATATCAATTATATCTTAGGGTGAAATTTTGGCATTTTTCTGAAAAACTTCAATTTTTGATGAATAGTGAAACTACTAAGTGGTAGTTAAAAAAATTATTTTTTTCATAAATCTTAATTTTACCGCTTCTGTGAATGGAATTTCAAAAATCCGAGAGACACGGTTGATGTCAGTAAGTAAAATGTGGTTCAATGAGATGAAAATAATTTTTGGTGAATAGTAACTTTTTACTTTTATTTATCACGGTTAAAAGTAAATAGGGTAATTAAGGGTAAGAATGATATTAATATTACCCTAACACATGTAATAATTCAATTGGACAAGTGTATCTCGACCAAAAACAACCTTAAGTGTAAAATATTTTCATTTAGGCCCACTTGGATTAGATTAGGACATTTATTATTATTTAATTCAAAGAAGAGATAAAAGAGTTAAAATCAAAGTTTATTTACTAAAACATTTTTAATATGGGGTTATACATAAGATAAATTAGACTATAAATATTCATTAGAAAGCTAAAAATATTTCGTACATAATGTTATTTTATTTGTAATTTTTATAATTTAAATAATTTAATTTATTTATGACACAACAATGATGCAGTAATTACCTTTTTAAGAAAAATTAACATAATTGATGTTATAAATGCCCAAATAAATTTAATTTGAGACTTTTTATGACTTAAACTAATTTTATAGGTTAATATGACATGTTATTATTGATTTAAGTAACTTTTTTCGAACTTATCATTCTGTTATGAATTTCATAAAAATCATGTACCAAATAGTGTCAAAATTGACATAAATTAGTTTTTAAAACAAATATTATATTATCAATTGTTATTTAATTCCTAAAAATCTAACGTTCGGCCAAATGACTTAGATAAGGATATATATGTTAATAATAAACAACTTGGGGTTAGTTTGTCTTGTTATGGTAAGTTTATTAACTATATAGTGTAAGAAAACAAAAAGTCACGGTAAAAGTAAAATTATTTAACTTAGAGTTAAATCTAATTGATAAGGTTAAAATAATAACCTAAACTTGTATAAATAACATTGGATGAGAGGATTGCGACCCATCCCCACCTTAGACTCAAAATAAATCAATTTGGATCTATTTAAAACCGAACTTGACTTTATAATAAAATAATATTTTTAGTTATTCCAAAGGTGCCCCTCTCCTCCCTTATAAAAGGGCACCTCCTCCCTCTCTTCCTCACACAACTTTGAGCCTTAAAGCTCGGCCAACCCCTACCAAAATCTCTTCTCCACTTCCCTAGTATCATCCTAGAGGTCCTGGTCTTCTTCAAAGACCATACTTAGTTCTTTAAGTGGAGGTTAAAAAAAAGCGCGTCAAAAAGAGGTAATATCCATTACAGATCTTTTTCAATTTCCTTCTTCCTCAACTTCTTCTTCTTTAGTTTTTTAATGATAAAGTAATAACATAAGTATTTATTATATACTGATATGTTATTATAAATATGAAACAACTCTAATTAACCTTCTATCCATCCTACGGAAAATGGAAATCACTGCGCGTGCGTACGTACGGAATACCGTCTCCACGCCGTGGTGTAATCTATTTTCCATCACCACCTTAATTGGATGGGTATAATTGTGTAATGAGTAACTATATATGATTATTATAAAGTGATATTGATACTTAAATAGTATACATACACTTCAACACAATTCCATGACCATGGGAACGATATCATCGCCCGTGCGTACGTACGGACTACCGTCTCCACGACGCGATGAGATTCATTCTCAATGATTAACCATTCATGAATGATTATAAAGTATATATAATAAGTACTAATGAAATATATGACATAATAATGATAATAGATTTATGTATATTTATATGTATGTCATCTACTTAATTCCATTCAATTCAATAAGGAAACCAAAATAGCGTTCATGCGTACGTACGGACTACCGTCTCCATGAATGGTGTATTTCTTTCCATTTACTGATTTATTATATATATGTATATTCTGAATATATATATATATATAAATCATGTTTTATATTCTGGAATTAAGTAATCATGATCTATGTAATATATGAATAATTACAAGTTAAAAACACGAACGACAAATGAGACGATTTTACCCAAAACGCTACTTTAACATGAATTTACAAAAGAACGGGTAATATAAAGTCATAAGTGGACCATATATGATATAATAAAAGTGAGTATGATTCTGGAATAAGTCAATAACATGATTTAAATCATTATACAGGAGGTTGGGACACTTACAAAGCAAGTCAGACCTAAGGTAAGGGAAATATCACAATCTCATTTTTTTATCTGAGATTGTTTATATTTTGGTATTTACTGGGGTGTATTTTATCATCCACACCCATGTTTCATAAATATGTAATATTATTTCAATACAACTAAAATTGTTTAAATCCAATTTAACCTTTGGTGAGTATTTAGTAAAAGATATGAAAGGAATCTTTTGTCGTTTTTCATACGAGGTACTTTTTTTGACACTTCCGACAAAAGTATGAAGAATGTTTTTTTAACTTATACGGCATGAATGGATTTTTAAAACATTATTTCCAAGAAGTTTTCTTTACAAGTTTTCAAGTTTATTTTTAATCAACTTCTTTTAGTTTAAAGTTGTATGACATGTTAAGAAATGAAAAAATGTTTTTAAAGAAGAAAGGATATTTCCATCAAGAATGGAGTTCAAGTGTTTTATCAAAATTATTTTCCATCTAAGATAATAAAGGGTTATGTTTTTTTATCCCTATTATTACATGGATTTGATTATGTTGTGATGGAAATATTTTTATGAATTCCTCTATCTTATATGAATTGTTTTATGATGTCATGTTGTTTAAGAATCCCATTTTTATTACATGGGTTATGCTATGATGTATGGTTTATGATTTTTGGCACACATAAGAATGGTATCATTATGAGATGGGTGGGACCAATATCTCCCTCCAATGCATTGGTTAAATATTTTATATCTCATGAGATAGACATGGCTGGAATGGTAGGTTATACCGGTTCAGTGAAACAGGACTGAAACGAGGGTGACTCGGTTCAGAAAGGGACTTTGTCCACTAAGATAGTCTTGGCAATGAGTCTTGACTAACAAGAAATGATGATTATGTGTGTATGCCACAAAGTTTCATGTTTTAAGTTGTGATTATTGGGATTATATTTCACTTCTATGATTTATCCCATGTTATGATATTATGAGCTCTTTTGCAGGTTAATATTTCCAAAAGCTATGTTCTTATGTATATGATGTGATTGATATTTCTTTTGTTTACCCTTACTGAGAATTTGAGCTCACCCTTTTATCTTTTATTTTCCCCTGGATAATAAAGAAAGGTTTTAGGTAAAAAAAGGGAAGATCTTTACGGGAGATATTGAAGATCTTTCACCACGATTAGAAGATTACGTTCCGAGTTTCCAAAGACACTAAACTATTACGATCCTTGTGTGTGTGTTTTTTTGTTATGTACTAAGTATTCCGCAAATGTAATGTAATATCCATGTACGTCAAGCTTCGGGTCTTTACAGTTGGTATCAGAGGAAAGGTTTAGTCAACCTTTGGAAACTAGGATGCGAAAACGTTAGTGAGATCCCTAGAGATATTTCTAAGGTATGTCTAGGGATGTCCCAAAGGATAAGTATACGTATAGGATATAGTCCTAGAACTATGGTTACGATATTAGATTAAACCTAAGATGTTAGATATTGAAGTTACTCCCCCTTTATTATGATTTTGCCTCTCACACTATTCTTTTTGGGTTTTAGATGATGGCTGGAACCCGAAGGAACCGTGTTGATCAATGCAATGGACAATGCAATGATTGTCCTCCTGAAGAAACAAATGTTATGGTAGATGGAGTGCAAAATCTTATTGCTATACTTAAACAAGCTATGAATCATTATGGACATCCAAATGAGCAGAAAAGGGAACAATATTCTATTGAGTCCTTCATGAGGCAACGTCCACCTTCTTTCAGTGGGTCTTCTGATCCACTTGTTGCTGAACAATGGATCAGTACTACTGAGAAGATATTTTTAGTTCTTCAATGTTCTGAACATGATAAAGTCATCTTAGCAGTATATTGTTTGGAAGGTGAAGCTGATAAATGGTGGAATCTTATCAAGAATACGAGTCCAAGAGATGAAATTGAGTCCATGGAATGGGACGAGTTCAAGAACTTGTTTTTCAGTAAGTACTTACCTCATATTCTTCAAACAAAGATGGAAAAGGAGTTTCTTGAGCTGAAGCAGAAGGATGATGAATCTGTTGGTATATACGAAGAAAATTTTACAAGACTTAAAAGGTATGCATCTCGCATTATCATCCAACCTGAAAGTAAAGTTGATCGATTTTTCAGTGGCTTAAAACCAAGTCTTTGAAGGGCATTAGCTATAAGAGACTTCAGTAGCTATGAAGAAATTGTGCGTTGTGCTATCAAGGTAGAAATGGAAGTTGGTGTTACATATCCATCTCATGGTTTTGACAAGAAGCAAAAGATGGAGTTCAAGGAGAAATATCAGAATAATGGTGAAAAGAAGATGAATGTTTACTTATGCACAAAGTGTGGAAAGAAGCATGGTGGAGATTTTCTTGAAGGGACTAGAAAATGTTTTAAGTGTGGAAAAGAAGGTCATCGAGCAGCTGAGTGTCGAAGTAATGGAAAAAGGGTTTCTAATGATGTGAATAAAGCAAACACTGCAGAGAACGCACCACCAACACTTCAATGATTCAAGTGCAAGGAAATTGGGCATTATACTAATAAATTCCCTAATCCAAGGGTTAGTGATGATCAACATGAGCAACCACTGAAGGAAAAGGACAAAGGGAAGTCACATGCAATCACTATTGACGATGTTGAATATGACAATGATGTGGTGGAATGATTAAGTGTTTATGTAATGGGATTCCAAAATAATATTGTATCATGGAGTATTGGAATATTTATGTATTGGTCTAATGTGGTATTCAAAGTGATTGAGATATTTTTGGAAATAAGATGATATGTGCATAATGAAGGGAAAATGAGAAAATGAAATGTTTAACAGTATTCATGAGCTCATGATTGATATAAGGACTAAGTGATATCATGGTTTGAGTATATAGAATATTGAGGATTTTGGTATGTGGAAAGTGTTAACTTTTAACTGAATTCATGATTTCACTAAGGTATTCAAGAGAATACATGATTAAGGACTTTGAATGTTTGGAATGTGACCAACAATACATATCTTATGATATATGGGGATCGACGATGGTGTTAAATCTCTGGTAATCGTTTTCACTATGTTATGAGAGTGGACTGCAGTATTATGGATAAGCCTAAATATTGGAATGGATTATGTTGGACATAAGTTAGTATTGTTTAAGGATAGAAGTTTTGCGATATTATTGATGGGATGTTATAGTAATATAGTTTTAGAAAAAGGACAACCTGCAGGACGGGCGATAACCCATCGCGTCGGACAAGGCTGTGAAAATCGAACCCACAACCGAAGTGCGACTGGCCATTATCGCATACCACTAGCCTACAGAAAGTCCCTGTTTAGTAGAAACTAGTTTTATTATATTAAGCAGTATGATATATGAAGTATAAGTCCATTTTAGGAACAATATATGATTAATCTCACTATAGATCGACTTATGTATATAATTTTTTGCTAATCTTTTGTTTGAGACAGATGGAATGACCTGTCATTCTATCACATGATCTGCTAACACTTCACGAATAAAAAATTCAACTTCATTTATTTAAGAGATGAAGTGGAAATTGTTCAAGGCACGAACAACAGTGAGATTGTACCAAAATAAAGTAAGTATTTATTCTAATTCAAATTTTCATCTTTAGGGAAATGATCTTGAAAACCAAAAATGTTGTCCTAGTGATCTTATACCTAATGAATCATATGGCACCTTATATCATCACAAATCTATGGATTTGTGATTACTGGATTTTCCATTGCCATGTTCTCTACCACTCTCCATCAGAACATGATGGTTAGATTTCTCTTCCATATCCATATTTTCACCTATGTGGAAACCCAGTGATTAGTTTATTTGGGTAATCGTTACATTTCATACTTTAGTTTTTAAAGCCAAGTTTTGGTATTCCTTTTTACGATGTGGGTTTCTATTAAAGAAACTTTCGAATAGTAAACCATTTAATACCCCGACGAATTTCGAGTGTGAAATTCATTTTAAGGGGGGTAGAATGTAACAGCCCGAGATTTTATGAAAAATATTCTTTTTAATTTTATTAATGTCTTGTGTTGTACGCTACACCAAAAGGAGATTGCACAACACACATCCTTGACTTGCCTTGCATTACACGCAATCGTGACCTTCCTTGATAGTGTGTGTAGTACACAATACAGAGTTTCACTAAACAACGATATGCTATTAAAATATTATTATAACTAGCCGTTATGAATATTAATAACCACCTTTTAAAATTTTAGAAATTTTATCTCTCAAAATGGACTTCATTTTGGGATTCGTAGTATCGAATTTATCCTAAGGTGAAATTTTGGTACTTTTCGGATAACTTTCATATTCTGATGAATAGTGAAAATTACTAAATTTTAATTAAAAACAACTTTTTTAATCGAAATAATTAATAGTGATAAATTATTAATTTGAGTGGTTTTAAAGTATATTTGGAATATATTTTTACAATTCAATACAATTTTGGTCATTGGATGTAATTTCACATCTACACCAGACATAAACAATTGTTAATCTTTTGATAGTTATTATCTCTTAAAAACACGCTATTTGTTGTGAGAGCGGAAATTAATTACAAAATTAATTAATGCAACTTATATGTTGGGAATTTTGTAAAATAGAAATCATTTTTGAATTCGGAATATCAATTATAGCTTAGGGTGAAATTTTGGCATTTTTCTGAAAAACTTCAATTTTTGATGAATAGTGAAACTACTAAGTGGTAGTTAAAAAAATTATTTTTTTCATAAATCTTAATTTTACCACTTCTGTGAATGGAATTTCAAAACTCCGAGAGACACGGTTGATGTCAGTAAGTAAAATGTGGTTCAATGAGATGAAAATAATTTTTGGTGAATAGTAACTTTTTACTTTTATTTACCACGATTAAAAGTTAATAGGGTAATTAAGGGTAAGAATGATATTAATATTACCCTAACACATGTCATAATTCTATTGGACATATGTATCTAGACCAAAAACAACCTTAAGTGTAAAATATTATAATTTAGGCCCACTTGGATTAGATTAGGACATTTATTATTATTTAATTCAAAGAAGAGATAAAAGAGTTAAAATCAAAGTTTATTTACTAAAACATTTTTAATATGGGGTTATACATAAGATAAATTCGACTATAAATATTAATTAGAAAGCTAAAAATATTTCCTACATAATGTTATTTTATTTGTAATTTTTAGACTTTAAATATTTTAATTTATTTATGACACAACAATGATGCAGTAATTACCTTTTTAAGAAAAATTAACATAATTAATGTTATAAATGCCCAAATAAATGTAATTTGAGACTTTTTATGACTTAAACTAATTTTATAGGTTAATATGACATGTTATTATTCATTTTAGTAACTTGTTTCGAACTTATCATTCTGTTATGAATTTCATAAAAATCATGTACCAAATAGTGTCAAAATTGACATAAATTAGTTTTTAAAACAAATATTATATTATCAATTTTTATTTAATTACTAAAAATCTAAGGTTCGGCCAAATGAATTAGATAAGGATATATATGTTAATAATAAACAACTTGGGGTTCTTTTGGCTTGTTATGGTAAGTTTATTAACCATATAGTGTAAGAAAACAAAAAGACACGGTAAAAGTAAAATTATTTAACTTAGAGTTAAATCTAATTGATAAGGTTAAAATAATAACATAAACTTGTATAAATCCTATTGGATGAGATGATTTCGACCCATCCCCACCTTATACTCGAAATAAATCAATTTTGAGCTATTTAAAACCGAACTTGACTTTATAATAAAATAATATTTTTAGTTATTCCAAAGGTGCCCCTCTCCTCTCTTATAAAAGGGCACCTCCTCCCTCTCTTCCTCACAAAACCTTGAGCCTTAAAGCTCGGCCAACCCCTGCCAAAATCTCTTCTCCACTTCCCTAGTATAATACTAGAGGTCCTGGTCTTCTTCAAAGACCATCCTTAGTTCTTTAAGTGGAGGTTAAGAAAAGGCGCGTCAAAAAGAGGTAATATCCATTACCGATCTTTTTCAATTTCCTTCTTCTTCAACTTCTTCTTCTTTAGTTTTTTAATGATAAAGTAATAACATAAGTATTTCTTATATACTGATATGTTATTTTAAATATGAAACAACTCTAATTAACCTTCTATCCATCCTACGGAAAAAGGAAATCACCGCGCGTGCGTACGTACGGAATACCGTCTCCACGCCGTGGTGTAATCTATTTTCCGTAACCACCTTAATTGGATGGATATAATGGTGTAATGAGTAACTATATATGATTATTATAAAGTGATATTGATACTGAAATAACATACATACACTTCAACACAATTCCACGACCATGGGAACGATATCATCGCTCGTGCGTACGTACGGACTACCGTCTCCACGACGCGATGAGATTCATTCTCAATGATTAACCATTCATGAATGATTATAAAGTATATATAATAAGTACTATTGAAATATATGACATAATAATGATACTGGATTTATTTATATTTATATGTATGTCATCTAATTAATTCCATTCAATTCAATAAGGAAACGAAAACAGCGTTCATGCGTACGTACGGACTACCGTCTCCATGAACGGTGTATTTATTTCCATTTACTGATTTATTATATATATGTATATTCTGAATATATATATATATAAATCATGTTTTATATTCTGGAATTAAGTAATCATGATCTAAGTAATCATATGAATAATTACAAGTTAAAAACACAAACGACAAATGAGACGATTTTACCCAAAATGCTACTTTAACATGAATTTACAAAAGAACGGGTAATATAAAGTCATAAGTGGACCATATATGATATAATATAAGTGAATATGATTCTGTAATAAGTCAATAACATGATTTAAATCATTATACTAGAGGTTGGGACACTTACAAAGCAAGTCGGACCTAAGGTAAGAGAAATATCACAATCTCATTTTTTTATCTGAGATTGTTTATACTTTGGTATTTACTGGGGTGTATTTTATCATCCACATCCATGCTTCATAAATATGAAATATTATTTCAATCCAACTACAATTATTTAAATCCAATTTAACCTTCGGTGAGTTTTTAGTAAAAGATATGAAAGGAATCTTTTGTCGTTTTTCGTACGAGGTACTTTTTTTTGACACTTCCGACAAAAGTACGAAGAATGTTTTTTTAACTTATACGGCATGAACGGATTTTTAAAACATTATTTCCAAGAAGTTTCCTTTACAAGTTTTCAAGTTTATTTTTAATCAACTTCTTTTATTTTAAAGTTGTATGACATGTTAAGAAAGGAAAAAATGTTTTTGAAGAAGAAAGGATATTTTCCTCAAGAATGGAGTTCAAGTGTTTTATCAAAATTGTTTTCCATCTAAGATAATAAAGGGTTATGTTTTTTTATCCCTATTATTACATGGATTTGATTATGTTGTGATGGAAATATTTTTATGAATTCCTTTATCTTATATGAATTGTTTTATGATGTCATGTTGTTTAAGAATCCCATTTTTATTACATGGGTTATGCTATGATGTATGGTTTATGATTTTGTGGCACACATAAGAATGGTTTCATTAAGAGATGGGTGGGACCTATATCTCCCTCCAATGAATTGGGTAAAGAATTTATATCTCATGAGATAGACATGGCTGGAATGGTAGGTTATACCGGTTCAGTGAAACAGGACTGAAACGAGGGTGACTCGGTTCAGAAAGGGACTTTGTCCACTAAGATAGTCTTGACAATGAGTCTTAACTAACAAGAAATGATGATTATGTGTGTATGCCACAAAGTTTCATGTTTTAAGTTGTGATTATTGGGATTAAATTTCACTTCTATGATTTATCCCATGTTATGATATTATGAGCTCTTTTGCAGGTTAATATTTCCAAAAGCTATGTTCTTATGTATATGATGTGATTGATATTTCTTTTGTTTACCCTTACTGAGCATTTGAGCTCACCCATTTATGTTTTCTTTTCCCCTGGATATAAAAAAAGGTTTTAGGTAAAAAAAAGGGAAGATCTTTATGGGAGATATTGAAGATCTTTCACCACGATTAGAAGATTATGTTCCGAGTTTCCAAAGACACTAAACTATTACGATCTTTGTGTGTGTGTTTTTTTGTTATGTACTAAGTATTTCGTAAATGTAATGTAATATCCATGTACGTCAGGCTTCGGGTCTTTACAGTTGGTATCAGAGGAAAGGTTTTGTCAACCTTTGGAAACTAGGATGCAAAAACGTTAGTGAGATCCCTAGAGATATTTCTAAGGTATGTCTAGGGATGTCCCTAAGGATAAGTATACGTATAGGATATAGTCTTAGAACTATGGTAACGATATTAGATTAAACCTAAGATGTTATATATTGAAGTTACTCCCCCTTTATTATGATTTTTGCCTATCACACTATTCTTTTTGGGTTTTAGATGATTTATGGAACCCAAAGGAACCGTGTTGATCAATGCAATGGACAATGCAACGATTGTCCTCCTGAACAAAAAAATGTTATGGGAGATGGAGTGCAAAATCTTATTGCTATACTTATACAAGCTATGAATCATTCTGGACTTCTAAATGAGCAGAAAAGGGAACAACATTCTATTGAGTCCTTCATGAGGCAACGTTCACCTTCTTTCAGTGGGTCTTCTGATCCACTTGTTGCTGAACAATGGATCAGTACTACTGAAATGATATTTTCAGTTCTTCAATGTTCTGAACATGATAAAGTCATCTTAGCAGTATATCATTTGGAAGGTGAAGCTGATCAATGGTGGAATCTTATCAAGAATACGAGGCCAAGAGATGAAATTTAGTCCATGGAATGGGACGAGTTCAAGAACTTGTTTTTCAGTAAGTACTTCCCTCGTATTCTTTGAACAAAGATGGAAAAGGAGTTTCTTGAGCTGAAGCAGAAGGATGATGAATCTGTTGGTATATACGAAGCAAATTTTACAAGACTTAAAAGGTATGAATCTGGCATTATCATCCAACCTGAAAGTAAAGTTGATCGATTTTCCAGTGGCTTAAAACCAAGTCTTCGAAGGGAATTAGCTATAAGAGACTTCAGTAGCTATGAAGAAATTGTGCGTTGTGCTATCAAGGTAGAAATGAAAGTTGGTGTTACATATCCATCTCATGGTTTTGACAAGAAATGAAAGATGGATTTCAAGGAGAAATATCAGAATAATGTTGAAAAGAAGATGAATGTTTCCTTATGCACAAAGTGTGGAAAGAAGCATGGTGTAGATTGTCTTAAAGGGACTAGAAAATGTTTTAAGTGTGGAAAAGAAGGTCATCGAGAAGCTGAGTGTCGAAGTAATGGAAAAAGGGTTTCTAATGATGTGAATAAATAAAACACTGCAGAGAACGCACCACCAAGACTTCAATGCTTCAAGTGCAAGGAAATTGGGCATTATGCTAATAAATGCCCTAATCCAAGGGTTAGTGATGATCAACATGATCAACCACTGAAGGAAAAGGACAAAGGGAAGTCACATGCGATCACTATTGATAATGTAATATCCATGTTTTATTTTCTTTGAAAACAAAAGTATGAAATTCATGATACTGCTCAAAATGTAACATGACCAGCAATTTTAAACAAAGGACAGTAACATGTCACTAGGCTTTTAGAAACTAAGTTGCTCATATGAACCCTGCCTTAAGAAAATACTCAATGGTAGTCTTGAAAACTATGAATCATCAAACAATGAAGATGTCATGCCTCATATGTGGTACTACTTAGTGATTAACTTCAATCCGGACTTAAGTCCAAAATCCAAGAGTTTCAAGAGGTAAAATATATGTGGAATTAAGATCATAACCACAAGAACCTTGTACTTTGACTCATCTTCTAGGTTTTAAAGAATAAATAATTTTTTTGTGAATCACCTTTTTGATACAACCTAAATGATTTCCATATAAACCATTTGATCCCTTATTCATCTGGTGTTCATCATTCCCCTCACCTTAATGAGCACATTTTTGACCCTAGACACTTTATTTATTTTTCCCAAGCCATGTATCATTGTGCTGAGCACTGTGCAATGCACTTATTCAAGGTGAACAGAGGGCTTTAAGTAAACAGAAACGCACCCAGCATCTAGGGTCTTAGAGACTCACCGTGGGATCCCAGATTCCCAAATTACTCCAGTTTCAAAAGATTTATATAAAATTCATTTACATTGTCTCATTAAAGTAGCTACTTTAAATAATTAAAAGATGAATGAGGCCCCTAGAATCAGAATCAAACTTCCAGTTTCAAAGGGTATACCCATAACTCCATAAACATGTAACCCAAATCACTTCCAGAAGTAGTTCCTAAACCAGATATCCATTCAATCACTAAACAAGACCACTCAAAATTCATCCAAAATCCTTAATTTCAGATTCAATGCACAACTTAACTATTAGCAAGATACTTGTCCTAAGGCCAGACCCAAGTGAGAAAAATTGTAAAGCCTAAAATTATGAAATAATTTTGAAAAAATTTAACCATTTTTTTACGAAAAGTTTGAGATTGTAGTGGAAATTGATGGGCTTCCAATTAAGCACAGTTTAGCATGGTCAAGAATTAACCCCCTCCCCCACACTTAAAACCCAACTTTGTCCCCAAAGTTGACTTCTAAATATGGAGAGGAACAATTAATCAATTATAGTTGAATATAGATTTTCAATTAAGTAGGTAGATGAAATGTATAAGGGGTCTCAATGAAGTTCAAAAAGATTGTTTGCCACAATAAATAAATAATCAGCAGGTTCATTAGCAATTACATGCATTAAAGTTCAAGTCCAGTGTGAAATTTTCAATTAATGTTCAAACAAAGCATAAGAAGTGTGAAATCACAATTCATATGGTGTAATCAAGTTTAGCAAAGTATGTTTCAAATAGATGTTCAATTAAGAAGTAAGAGAATACAAGATAAACACCCTAAAGAATAATCAGTTCCAATGAAATTCAAAACTACCAGCAAACATGTACCCCCCCCCACACTTAATTTCATGAAGTGAGAAGATTTTAAACAATGAAATTCATCTTTTTTCAGCAAGAGGCGCATGCAGAATTTTTAATCTAAGCAGTGACATACAACAGAATTACATACCAATATGTGCAGGATTTTTTTAAAAAAAAGCAGAATTTTAAAAATTCAGTATCAAGACATAAAGCAGAATTTTATACAGTTATAATCTAGCAGAATTTTCAGTACACATGTAACAGAATGTTTACAATACAAGCAGATTTTTTTAGTGAGCAAAACTTCTTTCTAAAGTATTAAAGAGCAGAAAGATGAAACAAAATTCAACAGTAAAGTACTTCCCTGACTTATTTATTTTTATCAATCCTTCATCATGGGAATTCCACTCCATTTATTGACACAAGCAGAAACAACTTGAGATAGAACATATAAACCAAGAAAAAAAAATCCAGCAGATACAGTGCATACAGGAGGCAACACAACATGAATTTATTCAAAGTAAAATAAAAACAGAACAAAAGTAAACACAAATAAAAGAACATGGGTTAAATCCTAAGAAGAACTGAATTTAGAGTCTTTGGTTAGACTTTATCTAATTACAATTTTTTTTTATTAACAAAACATAAACCATGAGTTGCCTCCCATGCAGCGCTAGATTTAAAGTCCCCAACCAGACTCACCTAGAAACTAACCGTAATCACTTGGTGGATGTGGTTTCCTTAATATGAAACACCACATGTGTTTGGCCCATTTATTTTTAACATAACATTGAATTATGTGGGCTCTAAAACTCAAGCAGACAAAATCTGAATTCTCATAGCCTTAAATAACCCCTAAGAAACACCCTTTAGTAGTAATGGATATAGTATTGTCCACTTCCAATTTTGTTTCAGATTTATCAAGAGATGAGTTTACATGAAGGGAAAACATAATTCTAGGTGCTTCAAAGGGTATGAAATTATTTTCATGGCTTTCTCTCTTAACATCAACACTCACAGGTTCAAATTCAAGGGTGCTTGTGGGTGAATACTGAATAGTTGGTTCAAGAGGAGATTCAATTAAGTGATGAGCAGAATTATGAACAATGGTACTCAAGACTAATTCCCCCACTGGACTACTAACAGTAACACAAGAAGGATCATCACCCTTCACAGGTGAGGAAGAAAGTGACAAACATGGAAGGGAATTTGTTTTATCACTAACAGGTTCATCTCTAACAATGTTATAAATCTCTTCCAAAAGATCCTCATCTGTTAACTCACACTGAACATCTACTGCTTCAAACAAATCAATTCTGCAACCATCATCTAATGTGTGTTCAACCACTTTTTCATGTTCAAGTTCAAAAGGCTCATTTTCTAAAACCATGTCAGTAGTGTATTTAAAGAAGTTAAAATCAGGGGAAGTAGTGTTCAATTCGGATTTGATAAAGTCATGTTCCAGATTGTTCAAATTTAAACATTTACTCCCATGTATATCAACACTATTTTCTAGTTCAATACACTCAGTTTTAATCAAACAATCAATCCAAGAACAGGGAGGTGAAATCTCATCATTTAAACTTTCTTCAAACATCATTACCTAATTCTCATCATCATACAACATAATTTCAGGAATTATTGGGTTTGGAGTTTCAAAACATGGAAAAGAAGTTTTCAATTTATTTTAAATGATTTGAGATTTTGTGATTTCCAGCATAAGCTTCTCTTCCAAAGTGTACCCAACATCAAGTTCAGACTCAATGTTCAGAATTTCAGAAATTTTGGGTGAAGAGTTTTTACCATTCATGTTTTTAGTTTCAAGTATATCTTCAACCCGAGTGACTTCATTCTAAAAACTTCTAAAATAGTGATTTTTCTCAAAAGAAGGAATGATGTAAAGAACTAGGCAATCTTTTTCAATCTATTTCAATTCAGTTTCAAAATTGAACAACTCAACACCATTAAAGCTCTTTATTGGATTTTAAATGTTATTATCTTTACTCGCTGAGTTGGTTATTTCTAAATTTGGTTCAACAGTTTCAGATTCTTCAAAGTGAATGTTTTTCTGCCTAGTTTCATAGTCGCTGTCTTCTTCAATATGATTTTAAAACCTTTTATAAACATTTACATTTTCATTTTCTTCAAATTATTCTTGTTCTTTAACCCTATGTTGTAATTCCAAGAGCATATTTTCCAATCTTTTCAGTCTTTTATCTCTCTCTTGTGAATATCTAAGTTGTATTTCATGGGTTTTAGTTAACCAATTATTAATTTGTTCCACCCTAGCATCTAGTTTAGAACCAATTAAGACAATTTTAGCTAGGATGTCAGGACTAGGCTCAATGTTCTCATCTTATTCAATGTAAAAATCTTGTGGTGGTTGGTTATAGATACACTGCCAGGCAGTATGCCCATAATGACCACAACAAACATAGTAAAGTCCAATTCAGTGGTTTGAACCTTCAAAACATTCCTTTTTTTTTGAATTTCCAGATTAAACACAAAGAGTTTCACAGTAGAAGCATATTTTTTTTCAAAACAAAAAAAGCGGCAGATACAGTTCAAAGCACTTTTTTTTAAATTAGGTTTTTAAAAGATTTTTTATGTTTTTTTGTGTGTTTTTTTTATTTTTTTAAACCCTAGACTCTAGGTGCGTGCCTTCCTCGGCAACGACGCCAAATTTTGAAGCATCCGGAGGTCGTCACGGTCCTCAAAATTACATTTATTAACCTACACTAGCATAGTGGTGTAGGGTCGAACCACAGAGAAGGAACATGAGTGATTTCTAAGGTATTATTCAAAAGAAACTCCACTGTTGTCAGCAGTGGAGCAAGTGTGCATTTTTTTACTTTTTTTTAAATGAAGTTGAAACAAGATGAGGAAACATGATTTTCAACAAAGGAGCTAAAATTGCAGTAAGTATTGTTAAACTAAGAATTATATCAAACTAACATTAAGCAGCAGAGACAAGGAGCAAAGAAAAACTATTTTCTCTGGAATTCCAAACTTGATGATTAAAAGGAAAACTCTCCAAAAAATTTAATTGAATCACACCTTAGAAATCATTTGATATATCTTCCCCGCCAGAAGACACATCAAATAGAGGTATAAATTTTAGAGTTTGCCACTCTAAAGATCATTGTCTGTTAAAATTTTGAAGAAGAATATAGTTGAAATTAAACTCGCCTTGAAACTCCAACTATCCTGACATTAATGCATCAACATAAAAAAGATCAAGTTCAATCTCACCAATTGAACTTGAAACTATGAAATTTTTGCATTAAGGTGTGAAAAATTTGACCTAACATCAGAGTTGACCTCGCCGATTAGCTCTGATGTCAATCAAAGAGCAAGTGAAAAATTAAACAAATAAACCAACAAAGCTTAAAGCTCCAGAGATGGAAAATAAACTCATGTTCATAATGAAATCTATCATTGAAAACAATCCGAAAATAGAGTACAAGACTTTAAGAAAAGAGGAAGAAAGACTCCCTAAATATCGCTCTGCCTTCGGGCTCCTTAGTCTCCAGTTTGACTCTATCATCTCCCGGGAGTTCTGCTGTCGTATTGTCTGGCATGGAATGTCGAATGAGAGTCTCACCTTCTAAAATTCTGCTGCTACTCTATTTTATATCTCCCATCATCTACTACTGGTCACCGCTTGCCTTCCACCGACATTAAGTTTTCTTCCTGAGCACACCGCACACGTGTGTGTGTTCGTGACAAGCACGTCATGCTAACTTTACTTACGTAACTTACTCTTGTTGAGTTAGTTACATGCACCTGGACGTGAACTCACTTCCCTTATGAACCTGCACAAATTAACACACAAAATAATTAGAAATGAGAAGCAAATAAATAAGCATTTTGAAATTATTAGTTTATTAAAAATCTTAAAATAAATGATTAAAAAGTTATCTAGTTTTTCTATTAGAGTTATTAATGTTAAATTAAAAGTTTGTTATTATTAATAAATTAATTCATTTACTAATTTATGTTAATTAGGTTAGTTTATTTAAGTTAGAAATAAATTATTAATTTAATGTAATAACTTTTAAGTTCTCCACTTTAAATTAATTTATGATTAATTAAGAATTTCTAATTTATTAGTTTATTTTAGTTAATGTTTTATTAAAGTTAATTAAAATATTTATTCTATTCTATAAATTAGTTATTTTATTTTTTAATTTATTCATGACTATAATATTTAACTGTTTAAGTTAGATTTTAATTATCATTATTAATATTTTAAATTATATTTTTCTTAATGTATTATTTTATGTGATTGTTGTTTTTTTTATATAAGTTTATCCTCTCCCCGGGTCTTCTTCTCTGAGAGGTTTCAACGGTGCAACTATTCAACGGCTTCAGATCCAGTATCATCAGTCCGATCTCCTCCTCAAGAGACGACACCAACTCCCTTGGTGCGGCATGGGTCAGATCCTTCCTTCATCTCCGGCGAACTCCTCTGATCAGCGCGACGAGATGGTCTCCAACTCCTCTGTACCAGTGGCGTGCGGGTGTTGTTTCTTCACCGAGGCACAACATCAACTCCACAGCAGATCTTAGCTTGAGGTGCACTGGCTTCACGGTCCAAAGACGCTGCATTCCACGATGCGGTTCCACACTTGCAGCAGTGGTGACTTCGAGTTCGGCTCCCCACACAGCTCCAGTTCTCCACGGCGAGCAGCGGACCCTTCAAAACGGCGACACTCACGCAGGCGACCCCTTCTCCTCTCACAGCGCTGGGCTCTAGATCTTCCTCCTCACTGAACAGCAAATCGAGCAGTGTCTACTCGAGATATGTTTACTCACCACAACAGAAAATCCGATTCCTCAAGTGGATCTTCATCAAGTCTCCATCCTAGCTGGTCCGCGGCTTTGTTCTCCTCTTATCCAGCAGCGGCGGCTTCATCAAATTCCAGCAGTGGCGGAGTGACAAAATGGTGGCATGACTTGACTTCTTCACGTAACGGTGATTCTAGCTCACCGGTGTATCCTTCAGCTTCGGCCTTGCTTTTATGGTACAACGACTCATGATGGAAGAACGATGGCAGAAGGCGCGAAAGGATTTGAGAACGGTGCAGAGTTAAAAGCGAGAAGATAGATTTATAGTGGGAAAGAGAAAGGGTGAGAACCAGTGATTCAGTTTTTGTGGTGCCGTGAAGGAAACATTGGAATGCAAAGGAGGGATACGATGGCAGTGTTACGGTGAGACAGTGAGGAAATTCACGGTGAGACAGTGACAGAAGAGTCACGGTTCTAAGAAGTCATGGTGGCACAGTTTTGTAATGGTTACGGTGCCACAGGAATGGGGTTACGGTGCGTCTGAGAACTGGATATCACGATGAGATCATGAGGAGAGGAACTAGAAGCAGGAGACACCGTGATGGTGTTAAAATCATGAAACTGCAAAATAAGCAGAGTAAATAAATTAAATTAAAAACATAAAGAGAGTATGAACAAAGTAATTAATAAAAACTAAAACTGAATTAAAACAAATGCAAACTTAATTGCAACATGAACTTAAATAAATTTATAAAACCAGTTAAACATAAGTAAAATTATTAAAAAACGACAATAAGTAAATATTACATTGCTACACAATTAAAACTAAAATTAAATTATAAAACTTAGATACTGAAATTACAAAATCAAATTATTTATAAAAGTTACTTTAAAAAAGTTAAATTAGTTTAAAGTACATAAATAATAATTAAATTATTAAACTATTATGTTAAATAATGAAATTTAGATAAAATACTTAATAATTTAAGTGAGTCTATAATCATTTATTTTAATTAATTAATTATTGAAATACATCTACTAATTAGGTTAAATTAAATTAATTCTTAGTACATGAAATGTCAGATTAAGACTACATATTTAAAATGAAAAAAAAATTCAAACTAATTAATTATTTAATGTTAAATTATTAGCTATGCAGACAAAAAAAACAATCTTAATAAACAGTTAAAAGTGTATAAAATTAAAGTAAGAAATAAATTAATTATTTTAAGGTATACAATACACTATTAACTATAAAAATTGATAAATTAATAAATTTGGTGATAAAATTACATAAGTGTCATTATTTATCAAAAAGTATTAAAATAAGAAACTAAATTAATAAAAATCAATTAAAAAGGATGTGTCAAAACAAGTGTTTTTAAGGCCACATAAAATCCCAAATAGGGTGTCAGTATGACTTAGTAGTCCACCACTAAAAGTGTCTAAAACAAGTCCAGTCAAAAGATAGTTCATGCTGTTCTATAAGAAAATAATTATAATTATATTATAAATAATTTATCACATTTTAATTTATTTTTATCTAACTACATTTACTCTAGGATTCCCAAGAATACCCATACATCAATACAAACTTCATCTCGTACCAAAGGCTAAAGTGTTCCTCAGATAATATCATATCTTAAAAAAACTTTTTGCTGAATCTCTAAGAATTCAAGGTTCTATGATATCTCATTACTTGATTCGACTCATGTCAGAGTTCGAATATTCTCGTGAGAGGCCATAATTCGAAGTTCCATTATTTCCACTCATTAATTTAAAATTTATAATCCACAATTCCAAAATTACGAATATCACACATGTAAGTAAGATGACCATGTTACCATGCTTACCCCACAATAGAATAACCATGCTCTCATTCTCTTTACTCATAAGTATAATGACCATGTTACCATGTATACATTACAATAGAATGACCATGTTTCCATTCTCTTACTCATAAGTATGATGTTATTGTAACCATTTGTACATATCAATTTAGAATGACCTTGTTCCCATTATTAAACACATAATTAATTTATCCACTAATTATCCACAACAATTCCCTCACTAATTCAATGATTAGTTAAATACATCAAATCTATTAGTTGACACCATAATTAACTAAATGTCTCAATCCCCTTAATTAATTCATTAATTAATTAACCAATATCACAATTCATATCCCATTAATAATTTTACATAATTAATTAACTCATTCTAAAACTAAACATTCCATAATTAATCCCACAATTAATTATCTAGATCATAATCTCAAAACCCATAATTAATTCACAATTAATTATCTCAACATAGAAAATTATATATTTCATAATCAATCCACCAATTAATTATCTATATTACAACCCCTATATGTTATAACAAATTTTACCAAATTTATTATCTAATAGATCATCCCATTATTCTCATGATTAACTCCCTAATTAATAACATATTTCAACGAAACTTTAATATCTCAATTGGTCAATCTACTTAACCCAATTCAAGTAAAATCAATTGATAAAGGATACTAGAAATCCTACAATCTTGCATATACATATCAAATTCAAGACAATGGGAATTATATTTATACCACCCACCTCAGTTCTTTTAAGAATGTTTTCCCAATAGAAATACGCAAAATCCGAGCAGCACAACAACGTTGATAAAAGTTCCGAATCTTAATCCCTAATCTGAAAAAAGATCAATGGAATCACGATCTCGTAAATCTATATATATAACTTCAATACTAGATCTATATCGCACCACATAGGATTATATATAAGAAGAAATAAGATATCTTCCATGAAAATCGTAGGGAATGATAGAATAAAGAATCAGAGAAGCATCAGAATGAAATCCACTTACCAGGAGAAGAGAAAATATTCAATTAGGGATTTTGATCTCAAATAACAGTGTTTGTAAGGCATTGGAATCCTTTTGGGTCAATTTGAGAACCGTCCTTTACCCTTAAGAAAGTAAAATCCCGAGTTAGGGCCATGTAAGAGGTGAAACATCTCATTAAAACCTGAAAACGAGTTAAATCTATAAATTTCGGATCTCACAGTTGGCCTGCACATGATTTAGTCGCAAGGTTAGACAAATTGTGCACTAACCATGTGTTAGACACTGCTTGATGGGGGAACATCACATGGAAACCTCATAGGGGCTCTCAAACCATGCGCCCACTATGTCAAAGCTACTGCCTCAAAAAAAAGTGGGTGAATGGTTTCTCCCAAGTTGCCGCACGGTTTGTTTAAAATGTGTTCCAACCATGCACAACCTTTTATCTCCATGATTTTCATAATATTAAACCAAATGAAACCCATGTCAAAATTCAATCTAAATGAACTTAAGAAAAAACCAAAAGTACTTAAAATTGCAGACAAAACAATCTCCAGAAAAGGTTAGGATCTTATAATCTCCCCACCTTATAATAGCTCATCCTCAAGATCCATTTACAATCCTTTATAATAATCCAAGAAAAAACTATTGGGCAATTTATCTCTCATATATACTTCTCTATCCCACATTTACTCGTGTATGAATCCATGTTTCCATAACACACAAACTATCGACACAGTCTTTCACCTCAACACTTTATCACTTCCATCCAACACATGCATCGGATTCTCCTCAAAAGACACATCTATCTTGAGGTCAAACTCATCCATATAAATCACATCAGAAGGGTTGGGATGATACCACCATAGTTTTAATACATGGAAAACATCATTAATAGCACTATATCTCTATGGAAGATCCAATCGGTATGCCAGCGGCCCGATTCTCTCCACTATCCCAAAGGGTCCAACAAACCTGGGTGACAACATTCCCTACCTCCATATCCTGTGGTGTCCCAACCAAGGAGACCCCCAAAGGAATACATGATCAATCACTATAAACTCTATGGGTCATCTCTGTTTGTCAATATATGACTTCTGTCTACTCTGAGCCATATCTATACGTTTCATAATCAAATGTACCTATTCTGATGTCTCTTGCATGAGAATCAGTCCCAATAACTCTAACTCACCAGCCTCTATCTATAATAGCGGTGATCTACATGGCCTACAATAGAGAGCCTCGTATGGTTCCATCTATATAGATTCCTAATTACTATTGTTATAGGTGAAATCCACTAAATCCAAGTTTATTTCCGAAGATCCACCAAATTCAAGGACACATTCTCATAGCATATCCTCAGCACTTGTATAATATGTTCCCATTGTCCATATGTTTATGGGTGGAAAGACATACTCAATAATACATGTGTTCCAAGAGATTTCTACATTCCCTACTAAAAGTGTGAAGTAAACCATTAATCATGGTCTGAAACTATAGTTCATAGAACTCCATGTAGACGTACTATCTCCCGAATGTACAACTCTCCCAAATATTCTATTGTAATGTTTTCACTTATAGAAAAGACATGTGCTACCTTTATCAGTCTATCCACAATGAACTATATAGAATAATTCTTCTTAAGTATCTTTAGAAGACCTTCCACAAATTCCATGGTCATGTCGTCCCACTTCAAATCCAGAATAGAAAATGGTTGTAGTAAACCTCCAAGTCATTGATGCTCTACCATCACTTGTTGACAAGTGAAGCATATTTTCAAAAACCTTTTTATCTATTTTTTCATGCATGGAAACCAAAACTGTAGTCATAGGTCCCAGTACATTTTGGTCACTCCTGGATGCACCACCCATCTCAAGGCATGAAATTCCCGTATGATCTCTTCTCACATTCTCATAGGTACCGCAACTCGATTCTTCACATATATGATCTAATCCTCATCTATCATCCACTCTGAAGATGCGTCCTTACCATAAACGCTTTCTCTCAAGGATAACCACTCTAGATACTCATACTTTCTATCTATGATCAATCTCAAAAACATAGACTCCAATGAAACTATAACCATATTTATCTTCCCCTGACTCTCTTGAACCACCACATGCATTTTATCTAGAAAGGTCATCATCTTCTACTCTTCACTCGACTCCTAAACCACTGAGTATGAGTTTTCCTACTCAAGTCATTGGTCAAACTATTTCATTTCTCAGACATATATTCCAGTTGAAAATAAAATGGTTTCATATACTATACCCATCTCCCCTACCTAAGATTTAAATCACGTTGTGAAAATATATACTTTAAGATCTTGTGATCTATAAAAACTGTAAACTTTTCTCCCAAAAGATAGTATCACCAACATTCAAGATCAAAAACTACTACTTCCAACTCAAGGTCATGCCTAGGGTATTTCCACTGAGGATGCCTCAACTATTGAGACCCATTCTACACAACTTGACCTCCCTGCATCAATATACCTCCAATTATGATATATAATCATCATAATGAAACATATAATCCTCACATGACTCATGTAGGATCAAAATTGGTTCCAATTCCAAGTGCTTCTTTAACTCTTGAAAATATCTCTAACAAACCTCCTTCTATTCAAACTGTACACCCTTTTTGGTCAAGCCCAAAAGTGATGATTCTAAATGGAAAATGTCTTGAATTAATCTCTTATAATATCTTCTTAATCCTAGGAAGATTAAGATATCAAAAACATTATTAGGATGCTCCCATGAAACCACTTCTTGAACCCTCTCTAGGACAACATACACACCTTCCTTAGAGATGATGTACCCTAAGAATTATACCTGGTCAATCCAAAATTGAAACATATATATCTTTGTGATTAATTGATTCTCTCTTAGTGTACTTAGGATGATGTCAAGATGGTGGGAATGATCATCAAGAGTCTTGGAGTAAACCAAGATTTTGTCAACAAACACCACCATAAACTGATCCAGATATGGATGAAAGATCTTGTTCATCACGTCCATAAAAAATACTACTACATTTGGCAACACAAATGGAATTTTGAAAAACACATAAAGGACATACCTACTTATGAAAGTAGTCCCCAGTATATCATAAGTCCTTACTCTCAACTGATGATACCCTGATCTCAAATAAATCTTTGAGAACACATAATCTCTATTAAACTGATCAAACAGATCATCAATACATAGAAGAGGTTATCGATTCATCAAAGTAATTTTGTTGAACTTTTGGTAATCGACACATAAATTTAAACTCCTGTTATCCTTCTATGTGAAAAATAGGTGATCCCTAAGGCGAAGTACTTGGATGGATAACTCCCTTATCCTCAAATTCTTCCAAATAAAACTTGAGCTATTGAAGCTCAGTTGGTGCCATTTTGTATGGTGGAATAGATATTGGATCGGCCACTGGCATGGGATTAATAGTGAATTACACATCTCTCTTAGGTGGTAGGCCTGAGAATTCATTAGGAAATACATTCCAAAATGGTTACACTACTTGTGTAAGGGAATATTTGATAACACCTCTATCATCAAACAAAATACTAGAAACTTAGGCTATGAGTTCTCCCAGATGCTTAGGAATTGGCTCTGCTCGGCCCGCCTAGATATCCTACTCTCCACGTTGAATATACTGGTCATCCTTAGAAGATTTAAATGTAACCCTCCTTTTGTAACAGTCAATGTGGGATTGGTATGGGACTATCCAGTCCATACCCATAATTATGTTTCAGCCCATCATATCAAGAAAATAAAGATCCCATATAAAATGATTGTCCTCGATCTCTAGTGAACATCTCTTGAAAAGAGAGATATCTCTAGACCGCACTCCCAATGTTGTATCTATAGTCATTATGCCACTCAAAAAATCAACTATCAGGCTAAAACCCTCAACAAAATTTATAGATATAAAGGAATGAGAGTCAACCATATTAAACATGGAAATATCTAAATTAAAAGCTACTAGAATAGTACCTATCACTGTCTACAGTCCAATCTCTATCTCCACAAGTTTAGGTTGTACAATATGCAACTCTGATTCCTATCTCCCTTGTGATGTTGTCTGACTCCCCTATGTATCACCACTATATTTATGCAAGCTCTCTATCCCAAAAGCACCACCTCCAGTACCCCTACCACCTCATCTAGTAAAACTCCAACTCCCATCTCAATATGTTGTAGTAGATTATCTTCCCACACTCAGATTTTTCCTAGCTACTCCTTCAGTACCAGTATGATGCTATAACCTATAGAACTTCTATAGATT
This sequence comes from Viscum album, assembly GCA_963277665.1. NCBI lineage: Eukaryota > Viridiplantae > Streptophyta > Magnoliopsida > Santalales > Viscaceae > Viscum > Viscum album. The sequence continues at coordinate 385,052,361 of OY728167.1, read as the reverse complement.
TCCCATCTTCCCACATGATCAAAAATCTACTGGTGTTCAAGAACAATGTCGATGATATTGTCCTAGCCTACCACACTGATGAATGATCACCCCAGTAAGGTCCCATCCAACCGAACCTCCTGTCGGTGTACTCAGCTTCTCATTTACTTGGATGAAGTTTTCATAACTATTCTTCCTAATCTCAAAAGTTTCACCTCATGATTTTCGAGTAACAACTACCTATCCAAAATTGGAAGCCTCCCTTAGGTTACCTTCAACAATAAGAGCCCGATCCACCACTTTTGTAACCTTATTCAACCTGAAGATATTCACCGGGGACGTAATATCACACACAAGTCCATCATGAAAACATTTCACCATAGCTGTCTCATCTCTTGCTAACAGTGGGGAAATGAATTACATATCTATGTAGCATCTTTCATAGTTCATCAACAACATTCTCACCTATATCAGATGCATGAACTCAATAGCTTTATCTTGTCTCAATGTCTCTAGGTAGAAGTGTTCCAAGAACCTCTCTAATAATTCCTCCCTTAACATATCATTAGTCTATCCAATTCATGTCTGAATATCCCACCATTTATTCGCTAATCCACATAGCATATAAGCATCCAATTTGACTCTACTCTCAGCCAAAGTCTCCAAATGTTCAAGTATTTTCTCTAAAGACTCAAACCACAATTCTGCTCCCTTAGGTCCACCCTCTCCAGTGAATGTCAAATGCTTCTGAAACTTAAACACCCTTATCAACTCATATATATTTTTCACAACCTTCCCTGGGTATCATTCAATGAATTTCATGAATCGAGAAAAGTTATCTAAAAAACATTCCTCTTTATCTTCATATTTCATGATTGGTGCCTCATGTTCCCAAGTTAGAAAAACATTCCTAGGCACACCCCTCAATTGTACCCTCAACATGCATCATGGATTAATACTCTCTACAAGTCCAAATACACATATCAGGTCTCATAAAGAAACCTCATAATATTTATGTGAGAGGAAAATAATCACAATAAGCCTTTTTCCCCACCACGCCACATGGTCAAAACTGAGGTTATATTACTACCCTTAACTATTATAATCCTATGTTTGGGTTAATAATAGTAAACACACTATCATAATAAATTTATTTATTTAGACACCCAATTTCTAGGATTTTGTATCATTTTACATATTTCTCGATTCATGTTGGGCACTATTTTTCATTATAATCTCTCAACAAAGAAAATAGTTCATGTTCAACAACATACCAATAACCCTTTTCCCTGTGCATGACTAAAATGATTCATGTCACAATAACCATGAGTGCCTAGAATTATGCATGAAGACTCAATTCTCATTCAATTCTTGGACTTGAAGAAATGATAAAAAATTCTCAGAAACAAAAATCACATCAAACCACAAGTTCATTACCCAAGGTGAAATAGCATTCAACTGTAAAAGCAAATAAAAATAACAATAATCCCACCATGAGTACTTGGTTTTTCCTTCATACATGGGTTTCAAACTCCCACACACGAGATACTTACCAAGCCCCGACTCTTCATATTCTCATATCTACCTTTCCCAAAATAGTAATATGAATAAGAATAAATAAAACCTCCTATGATACCACTTTGTAACGTCCCTACTTGGGTTCCATGAAATGGTTCCCCGAGTTGGTTCACCACATTACCTCAAGAACACCACCCCGTATGCTAGAGGTGGATAATTAGGAGTGATGGTATGGTAATTCATTCATGAGGAGACTATACCCTCATTTATTATAGTAAAATTTTATCAGAAATAAGTAAACAAAAGTAGAAGCATATATAACCAAAACAATAATCATGTCACAAGATAACCAAACAGAAAAATACAATACTCAATTGAAAGGGAAACCATGATATTCCAATACAAGTGTCAAGTTTCAATAATTAAACTGAAAATAAATACAATATGAATCCCCAATCGGGTACTGAACCATGTCTGGTTCCCTACACCAAGCTCCATCCCCAAATCAGTGACCAATCCCGGGGACTTTTCCCTTATCCAGTCCTGCAACAATATAATCTATTTTGGTACCGATCAGGTAGCCCAAATAGGGTGTGAGAATTACTTAGTATCCAACCACCAATGGTGTCTAAAAAAGGTTATGTCAAAAGATAGTCCATGATGTTCTATAAGGAAATAAGTAAAATGTAATAATAAATAGTTTATAACATTTTCATTTATTCTCATCTAAGTACATTAAATCCAGGGTTACCAAGGAAACCCATACCCCAATACTATCTTCATCTCATACTTAATCCTGAAGTGATCCCTAGGTAATATCAAATCTTAATACCTTCTTATCTTTGGAGCTCAAAGTATTCAGGGTGCTATGATATCTCATTACCTAATTCGACTCATGCTAGAGTTCAAATACTCTTTTGAGAGGCCATCACTCAGGGTTCCATTATTTCCATTCTTTAATTTCACATTTATAAGCCACATTTCCAAAATTAAAAATATCAAAAACATAAGTAAGATGACCATGTTACCATGATTTCCCCTCAATAGAATGACCATGCTACCATTTTCTTTACTCATAAGTGTAATGACCATGTTACCATATATATTTCACATTAGAATAACCATGTTCTTATTCTCTTACTCATAAGTTTGATGACCATGTTACCATTCGTACTTATTAATTTAGAATTACCTTATCCCCATTCTTAAACACATAATTAATTCATACATTAGTTATCCACATTAATTCCATCACTAAATCAATGATTAGTTGAATACATCAAATCCATTAGTAAACACAAAAATTAAATAAATGTCTTAATCCCATTAATTAATTCATTAATTAATTAACCTATATAATAATTCATATCCCACAATTAATTTTCTATAATTAATTATCTTATTCTAAAACTAAACTTTCCATAATTAATCCAAAAAATAATTATCTAGATCATAATTTCAAAACTCATAATTAATTCACAATTAATTATCTCAACATAGATAATTAGATATTTCATAATCAACACCCTGACTAAAGATCTAGATTAAAACCCCTATCTCTTATAAATAATTTACCCAAATTAATTATTTAATAGGGAATCCCCTTAGTCTCATTATTAACTCCCTAATTAATCACATATTTTAATGAAACATTAATAACTCAATTGGTCAATCTAATTAACCCAATTCAAGGAAAATAAATCACTAAAGGATGCTAGATATTCTATGATCATTCATATATATATCAAATTCATGACAATGAGAATTATATTAGGCTAAACACCTTGGTCAATTGATGAATGTTTTCCCAATAGAAATCCCCAAAATCAGAGCATCACAACGACATTAAAAAATGTTCTGGATGTAAATCCCTAAACCGAAAACAAGATCAAAGGAATCAAGATCTGATAAATCAAGATCTTGATCTTTAATCCTAGATATATATTCCAGAACATTGGTTTATATCCACAAATACGTAGGATATATTCCACAAAAAGATTTTGGAATGATAGAATAAATAATGAGAGAAGCATCAGAATGAAATCCACTTACCGGGAGAAGATGGGATCTTCAATTCTAGATTTTAATCTTGAGGAACAGTGCTTTTAAGTCCTTTTAATCCTTCTAGGTCATTGTGTGAACATTCCTTTACCCTTATTAAAGTAAAATCCCATGTTAGGGTAGAATAGGAGGTGAACCAACTCATTAATATATGAAAACGAGTGAGATCCACAAATTTAGTATCTCACAGTTGTCCCGCTTAGGGTTTAGTTGCATGGTTAGAAAAAATATGCATTAACTGTGCATTATCCACTACTTCATGGGGAAATTTTCACAGCTACCTCACACAGCCTTGGAAGCCATCCACCAACCATGATGAAGCTACTACCACAAAAACAAGGGGACACACAGTTTCTTCTAAGAAACCACATATATTTTTCAAACCATGTTCTAACCGTGCACATCCTATTTTATCCATGATTTTCTTAGACTTCACACAAACACACCCCAAGTCATAACTCCAACCAACATTACTTAAGTAAAAAAAATTACATGAAATTGTGCCCGAGAAAATTTCATATAAATGTTGAGATATTACATAGAGAAACTTGTATTTACACCTATGGTTGATCGGTTTAAAGATGTGTTTCATGAGGAATTATCTAAGATACCACATAAGATAGATATTGAGTTCATGATAGAGTTGCTACTAGAAGAAGAACATGTTTCTATCCTGCCACATAGAATGAAACCTATAGATCTCTAGGAACTTAAGACTCATTCGAAAGAATTCTAGAACAAGATGTTTATTCATCTGATTACATCACCTTGAGGATAACTTGTTCTTTTACCAAGAAGTATTTTTTTACATTGTTGTTTTGTGTTGATTATCAAAGGTTGAATCAGATTATGGTTAAGCATCGATATCCACTACATTGAATTGATGATCCTTTTAACTAGCTGATAGATTCTTCAGTGTTCTCTAAAATTGATTTGAGATTGGGTTACCATTAGTTGAGGGTGAGACCATATGATATACCCCATACTAACTTTAGGATAAGGAATGGGTTATATGAGTTTGGGGAGATTCTTTTCAGATTTAAAAATGCTTCGATAGTGTTTTTCTTTAATCACCAATTCCTATATCCGTTTGTATTAGTCTTTATGTTTGATGTCCTGTTTTATGAAATGACTTATGATGATCATGAAAAACATCTTGATATCATCCTGAGTAAACTAGGAGGAAATTATATATTCCAAGATATATAAATTTCACTTTTATATTGACAAGGTACATTTCATGGTTCACATCATCTATTTAGAAGGTGTGTTTATGGACCCACATAAAGAGAAAGTGCTTATATTATGGGAACAACCTAAGAATGTTTTTGAGGTCTAATGTTTTTTTGGATTTGGAAGGATATTATTGAATGTTCATCATTGAATTTTCTCATCTAGAAAAACCTATTACATGATCGACTAAGATGGCCATAAAGTTTGAATGGTCTGGGGAATTTCAGAATACTTTCTAAGATTTGAATAATATGCTAACCACTACACTGATTCTTATCCTACCCGAGCCAGGTAAGGATTATACCTTTTTTTGTACACATATGGTATTGGGCTTAGGGTAGTGTTGATGTAGGATGATTGGGTTGTGGTGTATGGGTCATAAAAATTGAGGCCTCATAAACAAAATTTCCCTATGTATAATCTAGAATTGGCTATGATGGTTTATGATTTAATATTTTGGCGTCATTACTTGTTAGAAGATAGGTTTACTATGTATACTAATCATAAAATCATTAAGTACATCTTCTCTCAACATTATTGGAATATTCAGTAGTGAATATGGGTTTAGTACATGAATTACCTCAATTTTGAGGAGGTTTACATGTCGAAAAAAGGGAATAGTATTGCGGATTCCTTGAGTCAGAAGAATCAAAATCACATGGTTCAAGAATCTAGTTCTGAGTTTAGGATGATGACCTTATTTGCTGAGATGCACATAGATGTGAAATATAGGAAGGGAAGATGGCCCTTTTATCCCTAGAAGTTGAGTCCACACATCTGATCTAGATCAAGGATATGAATTATGAAGATCTAGAGTCATTGGACCTGAGAGAATGTCTTCAAGGTGGGGAGATGCCTTCCGATTGGATTGTTGGTGATGATGAGATATTTTATGTTTATGGCCATGTTTTCATTCCTACCTGCATGTGGGAATATTTGATTTATGAGTTCCATGGCTCAAAGTGGGTGGTCCATCCTGGATTAACCAAAATGTTTCATAATCTTTGTACATAGTATTGGGGGTTAGGGATAAAGAAAGAGGTTATAGGTTTTGTGAGGTGATGATACACTTGTTAGCATGTGAAGACCACACATCAATGAGCGAGTGGTTTTTAAGCCTTTCCCATTCCATAATGTTAATGGGATGAAATGATGATGGATTTTGTAGTGGTTCTTATGAGGATTATTTGGAATAATAATGTGATCTGGGTAGTTTTAGACCAGTTGACCAAGGAGGAACACTTCTTACAGATCCAATAGACCTTCACCGTTGACCAGTTAGGTGAGTTGTATGTTCGGAAGATTATATAGTCGCACAGGCTGTTGTAAAAAATTGTTACAGATCATGATCCACATTTTACCTCTCGGTTATTGTGGGGAATATAGATGGTTCTTTGTACCAATGTGTTCTTGATTATGTATTTCCACCCATGTGGATGGGCAACCAGAACATACTATTTATGTTCTAGAGTATATGTTGAGGGTTTGTGTCCAAGATTTTGGTGGATATTGGGAGAAAATTTTTTCAGTTGCTGAGTTTTCCTACAATAATAGTTAACATGACATGATTATGATGGAACTGTATGAGGTGCTCTATGGTATGAATTTTAGATATTAATAATTTTGGATGAAGGCTAGTGAATCAGAGTTGTTGGGACCATGTCTTCTGTAGGAGATGATAGAGTTGTTTTAGTTGATTTCGAAATGTATGGATATGGATCAGAGTAGGTAGAAGTTCTATGTCGATTATAATCATAGAACTCTTGTGTTTATGGTGGGTAACTGTATTTTTCTTCAGGTGTCACCATGGTTGGGTCACCATTGGATTTGGAAGTATTATAAATTTGTGAACAGGTATGTGGGACCATTTGCGATAGTGGAGAGGATCGTTCCAGTGGCGTACTGATTGAATCTTACAGAGTGGTATTGGGGAATGAAAAATGTTTTTCAAGTTTACCAACTTTGGAAGAATCACCCCGACCCATCTCATGTGATTGGTGTTGATGATATTGAGCTTGAGGATGATGCGTCCTTCGTGGAGAATCTGGTTCATATTTTGGATTGTAGTGATAAAGTATTGCGGGGAAAGTCTGTGTCTTTGGTTTGAGTTTTGTGGTAGTATAATTTTTTTTAAGTAGATACCAAGGAGAGGTAGATGGATATATGGCCCCAGTTGCCCAATATTTTTACCTTGGATGCTCAAAGATGCCTGGGAGTACAGATCGGGGAAGAGTCATTATAAGGTGGGGAGGTTTCAAGATCCCAAACTTGTGTTAGGTACGTTCTTGTTTAAAGTTTCTTTGTAAATACCATTAATATGGAAAATGAAATGTTTATTGAGTGAATGAGGAGGCTTCGGGGTTATTATGGGGTTTACGACATGAAAAAGGGAGAACAGGTCCATCCAGTTCAGATTACATGGTTGGAGCATGGTTAGTAGTAACTTTTTTCCTAACCATGAATACCTAGGGAAGGGTTGTATAGTTTGAATAAAACATGAAGGTGGAAGTACAAACCATGTAGGTTTGGATAGATCCATCCCACATGGTCATCTCTAGTATTTCAAACTGTGCAGGCTCCCCAGGAACATGTGTGGCCTGGCCCCCTCTTGGATAGAGGTTGGAGTTCGGTTGGGGTAGGGTGATTGTACCACGATTCAATGTTTTATTGCACCCTTACACCGTTGTTTTAAACTAGTTTTGTAATGAATATTCCAAATATAATAATAAATTTCACTTTATTTTTCAATAAATTAATTAATTTTAATCAATATTATAATGGGAAATGTTACTTGTTTTATTATTTCAATGTAGGAGGAGATGATTTGGAGGGCCCCTGATGAAGTGGAAGAAAAATGAGCCAAAATTGTATTGATCCATGAATACCTATCCACTTTTGTGCTTTTATAGATAATTTAGTGCATTTAAATGGGCACATATTTTGTTTACTGGTACAAAATATAATGGGCTACAACTCTTATGAAGGAAGCCAATCCCAATTCAGCTGTCAAGGGGCCCAACCGAACTGATCTATCCAAGGAATCAAATCTTCACAAAGTCAAATGCGGTGTTCTGTAATATGTCCATATCTCTGGATCCACTTGTCCAATTGATGCCAAACGTTTAGGGGAGATATTTAGTAAGTTTGGATACAACTTTCTAGTTTTGTCAAAAGGGATATCCAAGTGTCTATTAATCAAAACTTGTGGTACAATTGTATTGAATAAATATGTGTGCCTCAAACCACCTTCCAATTTTCTTATAAAATGGCACATTGGGATCCCCATATGAGATTTCGAACCAGAGGAAAGGTGATTCCATTTTGGAGTCCCAAGTAGGTCTTTTCATCATCCCAAGAAGTTCTGGAGGCTATGGGAAGTGATACTTGAACATATTCGTCTTCCTCCCCTCCCATGGATTTCTAAACCCCTTGTGATCACCCGGGGAGAAATGTGATGTAAATCCCAAGCTACATGTTTGTAATATTTGAATAATCTTTTTAATTCCAGGTTGTTGTGTTGTTTTTAATCATCCTATTTTCTTATTTTAATGAGTTATGTAATGGTATGTCATGCTCAACTCATATGATCATGTTTGGGGGTACCCGTTAATGTGATGTTTCACACACCGTTCACCAACATCTTTTCCCCCTTCTAATTGCAGTGTTTGTGTGGTTAATATTGGTCAATTGAACTCACATAAGCACTATCAAGGTCATATAAATTTATGTCATGGTATCACAAGGAAATAACATACAAACCTGGATAGCACATCGAGTTCTTCCTGTGTTGCCTTAGTGAGTTTCGGTTATGATGTCGAACACAAACCACCCAATCATCGGCGGTGTACGGTGAATAATTGTGTGTTTTTGACTGAAACCTAGGAGGTATCCTAGTATAAACTCAGTAACATTCTGGTTCTAGGTGTTACAAACTTGGGATTAAAAGATCATAACCCTATCATGAAGCAATGAAGGATGAAAATCATGAGAGTACCCCGGGTTGATCACACTTAATTAATCTTGTTCATTTCTACTTTATTTTATCACTTTCATTTACTCTTTTAATCTTTAATCATCAAACCCCCAAGTTTTACAAAACCTCATTCCAATTATAATTCCATTATAAAACCCCCCTTTTTAAATTAATGATCTAATGCTCCGTCGAGAGACGACCTAGGGTTGCTACTATACTGCATAAATTCTAGTAAAAAATAAACAACTAATTTGACGCGCTCGACAATGCGATCAAATTTTGGTTCCATTGCCAGGTTTCTGACCTACTTTGGAATCCAAAATGGCATCACCTTGCCATTGGTTCAAACTCCCAAATGGGGATCCCAAGGTTCCATTTTATAGGAAAATTTGAGGGTGGTTTGAGGCACACAGATTTATTCAATCCACTTGTACTACAGGTTTTGACAAATAGACACCCAAATCTCCCTTTTTAAAAAACTGGAAACTTGTATCCCCACTTACAGAATATCCTGACTAAAAGTTTGGCATCAATTGGACAAGTGGATCCAGATATATGGACAGATTACAGAACACCACATTTGACTTTCTGCAGATTTGATTCCTTGGATAGATCAGTTTGGTTGGGCATCTTGGTGGCCGAATTTTGCTTGCCTTCTTCAATAATAGTTGTAGCAAATTATATTTTGTAATAGTAAAAAACATATGAGCCCATTTGGATGCATGGAATTTTCTATACAATCAAAAAAGTTGATAGGTCTTCATGGATCCGTGCAATTTTGGCTCATTTTTCTTCCACTTCTTCAAGTACCCTCCAAATCATCTCCTACTACATTGAAATAATAAAAGCAAGTACCATTTCCCATTATAATATTTATTAAAATTAATTAATTGATTCAAAAATAAAGTGAAATTTATTATTATATTTGTAATATTCATTACAAAACTAGTTTAAAATAGCTGTGTAAGGGTGGAATAAAACAATGAATCATGATACGATCATCATCCCAAAGAGGACTTTTCATCATCCCAAGAAGTTATGGAGGCTATGGGAAGTGATATTTCAACATATTCTTCTTCCTCCCCTCCCATGGATTTCTAAACCCCTTGTGATCATCTGGGAGAAATGTGATGTAAATACCAAGATACTTGTTTTTAATATTTGAATGATCTTTTTAATTCAAGGTTTTTGTGTTGGTTTTCATCATCCCCTTTTCTTATTTTATTGAGTTTTGTACTGGTATGTCATGGTCAACTCATATGATCATGTTTGGGGGTACCCATTCATGTGATGTTTAACACACCATTCACCACTTTCTTTTTCCCCTTCCAATTGTTGTGTTTGTGTGGTTCATATAGGTCAATTGAACTCACATAAGCACTGTCAAGGTCATGTAAATTTATTTCATGGTATCAAAAGTATATTACATACAAACCTGGATAGAACATCTAGTTCTTTGTGTGTTTCCTTGGCGAGTTTCGGTTATGACGTCGAACAAATACCACCCAATCATCGGCAGTGTCTAGTAAACCATTGTGTGTTTTCGACTGAACCCTAGGAGGTATCCTAGTATAAACTCCGTAAAATTCAGGTTCTAGGTGCTACAAACCAGGGATTAAAATATCATAACCCTATCATGAAGTTATGAATAATGGACATCATAAGAGTACCCTGGGTTGATCATACATAATTAATCTTGTTCATTTCTACTTTATTTTATCACTTTCATTTACTATTTTAATTTTAATCATCAAACCCCCAAGTTTTATAAAACCTCATTCCACTTCTAATTCCATAATCAAAACCCCCCTTATAAATTAATTATGTAATGCTCCTTCGAGAGACGACCTCGGGTTGCTGCTATACTGCAGAAATTCTAGTCAAAATTAAATAACTAATTTGACGCGCTCAACAACGGGATCAAATTTTGGCACTATTTTCGGAGATCCAAGATCATTTTTCCCTTTATTTCCTTTTATTTATTTATTTTACTTCTTAATTAGTACTCTTTTAAATACCCCACCCCCATTTGATTGTTTTAGTTTTGGGTTTTGTCTTTATTTTTGGTTGTTTTTGGTGTGTTCGTTATCTCTCTCTCTCTCTCTCTCCTTCTCCAAATCCCTCTCTATAATTCTATATTATAACATTATATTCTATTTTCACCCTTATTAAGTGATTTTATCCATCTTCAAAAAAAACTTCACAGATTATTTGCATGACCCGATCTGGTAAAGAAACATTACTTGAATTTGACCCTGAAATTGAAAAGTCACGTCACACACAAATTAGGGCATCTAGAGAATGTAAATCAAGTAACATTGAGAAACCCCAATTGGAACCTCAAGTGGTTCTAAACCAATAAAAAATTTAACCCAATCAAACCCAAGAAAACATGGCTGCAAATAATTGAACTTTAAAAGAACTGACCACCCCTGATGTGGAGTACCAACCTGCGTACATCCAATATCCCAAGGATGTAGACAACTTTGAGCTGAGATCAGGCCTCATCCACCTTCTACCTAAATTCCATGGTCTTCCTGGTGAGGACTCTCATAAACATCTCAAGGAGTTTCACATAGTGTTCTCCACAATGAAACCCCAAAATGTGTCTGAGGACCTAATTAAGTTTAGGGCCATCCCTTTCTCCCATGATGGCGTAGCCAAAGACTGGATATACTATTTTCCTACCACAATTGGGGGCTGGAATGACCTTAAACCACTATTTCTAGAGAAGTTCTTCCCTGCCTCCCGAACTCCATCAATTAGGAAAGAAATATGTGGAATTAGGCAATCACAAGGAGAGAACCTTCATGAATACTGTGAGAGATTCAAAAGACTTTGCTCAAGCCTCCCCCACCATCAGATTAGTGAACAACTATTAATATAATACTTCTATGAGGGACTTATTCCCATGGATCATGGAATGATTAATGCTGCAGCTGGTAGTGCACTAGTTGATAAAACTCCTTCCGCCGCTCGTGACTTAATAGCCAACATGGATCAAAATGCACAACAATTTGGTACACGAGCAATTGCACCAAACCGAGGAGTTCATGAGGTAAGTCATTCATCCCTAGAACAAAAGGTAGATACTAAACATGATGAGATGCATACCCTTATAAGGAAATTAGCTCAAGCACAAGGTAACTCGCACTCTGCTACTATTCCATGACATTGTGGTATTAGTTATAATAACACTCATTTTTATGACCAGTTCCCAAAACCTCAAGACTCATCTGAATCTTGTGTAGCTATGTTCCCAGGGTGTCCATTCCAACAATCACCTCCCTTCAACCAAGAACAGTTTAGGCCAAATCCAAATCCTGTGTGGTAAGCACAACCCCATCACCATCAAGGAGGAAACTCAAGCTACCCCAAGAAGAATTGGTATCAACAAGGCCAAGGTATGAGACCTTCTCATCCATCAACATCTCAAAATAGTCCTCCCCCCAAATCCGAACCAAGCCTCAAGGATTTGGTGAAGCAAATGGAAACCCAGAACCTCCAGTTCCAAAATACAACACAATTGGAAATTCATGACCTACGAACTCAAGTGGGAAAATTGGAGAACATGATCAGTGAGCTTAAGTTGCAAGGGTCTTGACAAATACCATCCCAACCCATTGCCAATCTGAAGGAAAAAGGTAATATATGTGCAATTACACTTAATAGTGGTAAAGAAGCTTATCCCTCTACTGATTCAACGAAACAGGTATGTCCCCCTCTTGAAAACACTCCTTACCAACCCTCAAAAATTTCATGTAATGAAAAACAAAATAAAAAGGGCAGTCAAATTATCATTGATGAATCAAATGAACAAAAAATTACTCTTCCTTTCCCACAAAGACTCTCTAAATCTATGAAAAATTATAATAATCATATTTCTAATGAGATAATGGATACATTTAAAAAGGTTCAAGTTAATATTCCTTCATTGGATGTAGTCAAGAAAATTCTCTATTATGCCAAATTTCTTAAAGAACATTGCACCCACAGACAAAGGCTGAAAGGGAATGAGAGAGTCAACTTGGGTAGGAATGTCTCGGCCTTGATTCAACCTGCAATGCAAACCAAATGCAAGGATCCAGGAACATTCAAAATACCATGTACCATATGGGAGACTTTCTTTTCTGATGATATGCTAGATTTAGGTTCTTCCATTAATGTAATGACTCACTCCGTGTATACTTATCTATAGGTTGGAGAGCTTCAACCAACAGGCATTGTCGTGCAACTTGCCAACCAGAGTACAACACATCCAAAAGGAGAGATTGAGGAGGTACTTGTCAGAGTGAAGAATCTCATCTTCCCTGCTGATTTCTACATTCTTGAGATGGAAGATACCAGAACCCAAGGACATGATCCTCTCATACTTGGGAGTCCATTCATTAAAACATCAAAGATGATCATAAATGTTCACAATGGTACGTTGTCCATGGAATTCAGAGGAGAGAAGGTAAGTTTTAACATCCTTGTGGCTGTGAAACACCCAATTGAAGAGCACTCCACTCTTACTGTCTATTCGATGGAAGTGCTCTAAAATGATGCACACACACACAATTCTCTCCTCATCCCAAACTCTGATTCATTTCTATTTTCTTCACCCTTGAATGATTTGAGTTTTGATTCTTCTTTTTAATGTTGTGTGGGTTTAGAAAAGTGTAAATTTTGTGCTTTAATTGATGAGTGTGTTTATTCTAAGGTACCCATGACTATCGATGATTCTGCAAATCTCATTTCCATAGATTCTCTTTCCTTAGAGAATAAACATGAGTATATAGACAGTTTCATCATCCTCACTCCCCCTAAATCCCATCCCTCAATCTAAAACCCCCTGGTTTTGGAATTAAAACCACTTCCATCTAATTTAAAATACGCCTATCTTGAGGGTATTAACCAATTTCCCGTCATTATTGCCAATAACCTCTCTCAACAACAGGAATAAAAACTGCTTGATCTTTTGAGAGAGTGTAAAAAGGAAATATGATGGACATTGAATGATATTCCTGGGATTATCCCATCTATTTGTATGCACCATATACTTTTGGATGATGAGGCTATGCCCGTAAGGTAGGATCAACGTCAGTTGAATCCCACTCTCCTTGAAGTGGTAAAATTGGAAGTTAGTAAATTACTTATTGCTGGGATAATTTATCATATATCTAATAGTAAATGGATTAGCCAAGTTCAAATTGTGCCTAAAAAAATATTAATTACAGTTGTGTCAAACGAAAGGAATGAATTAGTTTTAACACGTGTGCGAAATAGTTGGTGAGTTGGTATTGACTACCGTCGACTGAATCAAGACACGCAAAAGGACCACTTTCCTTTACCTTTAATTGAAAAAAATGTTAGAACGATTGGCTGGTAAGTCCCATTATTGTTTCCTTGATGGATATTCAGGTTATTTCCTAATCCATATAGCCCCAGAGGATCAAGAAAAGACCACATTTACCAGTCCATTCGACACATTTTCATACAGAAGAATTCCTTTTTCCCTATGTAATGCTCTTGGTACTTTTCAGCGATGTATGTTGAGTATTATTTCTGAGTACCTTGAGAGTTGTATGGAAGTCTTTATGGATTATTTCATGGTATATGGTTTTTCATTTGACGATTGTTTGGAAAACCTAGGTTCTGTCCTCCGTCGCTGCATTGAAAAAGATCTTATTTTAAATTATGAAAAATGTCATTACATGGTTGAGAAGGGGATAGTTCTTGGGAATATCATTTAAAATAAGGGAATTAAAGTTGATAAATATAAAATTGAATTAATTTCATCCCTTCCATATCCAAAATGTGTTCGTTGGGTGTGATCTTTCTTTGGTCATCCAGGTTTTTACCGCCGATTCATTAAAGACTTTAGTAAGATCGCACTTCCCTTGTCTCGGTTATTACAAAAGGATTCTGAATTTGTTTTTGATAAAATTTGTGGGGATTCTTTCAATTCACTAAAAAATAGTCTCACAACACCTCCCATCATCCAACCACCATGGTGGGATCTTCCCTTAGAACTTATGTGTGATACCTCTAACTTTGCAGTTGGGGCAGTTTTATCACAAAGGGCTGAGAAGGATCCTCATGTCATTTCATATGCCTCACATACCCTTGACCCTGCCTAGGTAAACTACACAAACACTAAAAAATAACTCCTTTCTATTGTTTTTTCCTTGGAAAAATTCCATTCATATATTCTTGGGTCATATATGATTGTTTTTTCTGATCATGCTGCCCTTAGATTCATCTTAAAGAAACCTGAAGCTAAACCCCGCCTCATACATTGGATGCTCCTCCTCCAAGAGTTTGACCTTGAGATTAGAGATAAGAGGGGAGTATAAAATGTTGTAGCTGACCACATTAGTAGTATTTCTTCACTGGACCACCATGCAGACTCATCCATTCCTATTGGATAATTCTTTCCTCATGATAACCTTTTTGATGTAGCGGACCTTACCCCTATTATGCGGACATTGTGAATTTTCTCGCAACATATAGGGTCCACACTGAATTCAGCACTTCACAATCCCAAAAAAATAATCATTATTATCGGTGGTACATTTTGGATGACCCATACTTGTGTAGAATTTGTAGTGACCAAGTAGTTTGTCGGTGTGTCCCTGACCATGAGTTCACCTCTGTTTTGACCTTCTGCCACACCTTGGCCTATGGGGGCCACATAGGCTCTCAACGAACAGCTCGAAAGTTCCTTGACTCAGGAATTTATTGGCCAACATTTTATAGAGATTCCCATTGATTTTTCAAGTAATGTAGTCATTGTCAATTCACAGGGAATGTCTCAAAGAGGAATGAAATGCCCCAACAACCCATGTTATTCTGTGAAATCTTTGATGCATGGGGCGTTGAATTCATGGGGTCTTTCCCAAATTCATTTGGATTCATGTAAATCTTGTTAGTCGTGGACTACATGTCTAAATGGGTGGAAGAAAAGGCTACTAGGACTGATGACTCTCGAGTGGTTGTTGATTTTGTGAGGTCCCAAAATTTCAGTATGTTTGGTTTACTAAGATTCATCATTAGTGATCAGGGTTCACATTTTTTACAATCACAACTTGAAAAATTTTCTTCGTAAATATGGGGTTGATCATAAATTCTCCACTGTAAATCACCCCCAATCTAATGGAAAAGAAGAAATATCAAATCGGGACGTTAAGAGAATCTTGGAAAAAACAGTACAACCCAATAGGAAAGATTGGAGTTTACGCTCGGATGATGCACTTTGGGCGTACCGTATAGCTTTTAAAATCCCAATTGGAATGTCACCATACAGAATTGTGTTTTGAAAGGCTTGTCACCTCCCATTGGAGGTAGAACACCGTGCATATTGGGCTGTTAAACAATTTAATATGAACATTTCAGATGCAGGTGAGCAACGAAATCTGCAGATTCAAGAGTTGGAAGAAATTTGACGTGATGCATATGAGAAATAACAGATCTCTAAAGAGAAGACAAATTCTATTCGTGATAGCATGATTCACCAGCATAAGTTCCATATTGGTGAGAAGGTCCTCATGTTCAATTCTAGGATTAAGATCCACCCAGGTAAGCGTCGTTCTTGATGGCTCGGTCCTTATACTGTTACTAATTTCTACCCTTTTGGTGCAATACAGATTTTGCATGAGTATAGTGGATGAAGTCTTACCATCAATGGGTAGAGACTTAAACACTTCTATGAGGATTTTCCAAAGAAACCGATGGATGAAATTCACCTTCTCGATGCATTGTACCAATAAAACACACCATGTTTTCTTCTTCCTTCTCACATTATCAATTATTTTAGTGAGTAAACTGCAAATTCTAGGTGTGTGTGTGGGGGGGGGGGGGGGGTGGATACAATCCTGGGTTCATTAGGATTTCCATTGTCTTTCTTCTTTCTTCTCTTTCTTGCCTTATTTATGGTATTTTTTTCCATTTTCATTCTTATTTCTTCTCTTTCTCACCTTCTTTATGGTATATAAATTTTTCCCAATAAAAATTTCAACGTTCCATGATTGGTGACCATACACGGGGAAAGTAAAAATACTATAATGATGGTGAAAAATAATTACATGGGGTGATTTTTAGTGAATTGGTTTTCTGTCAATGATATAAATGGTTGTATCTATGTGAAACCATTGAGATGATTGATGCCCCTTGAGTTAGTAGTTTTTTGGAAAAACTATGTCACTAATATCTCCACACATTTTTGCACCAAACCACAATGTGTTAATATTTCTAACTTAATATAAGGTAAATATGTGTTAGGTTAATATTTTTCAGATGTAAATGATATTTCCATACGTTCGTTCCTTATCCGATCTATCTCATTACTATACCAGATTGAAATATGCATGTGTACCTAATGTACGACTGTTGTACGCCCTAAAAAAAATTTATTGTGACTTGGGTAGGTCAAAAACCACTCCTCATCAACCTTTTATCTTGTTATAACTATCGCAATTAGTTTCGTGAGGAGATCAAATAAGGGTTGAGAGATGAGTGTGATATTTGTTCCAAATGCAACATCTAAAAAATAAATAAATGAGGGGAGTGATGAAATGTGAAACATATGTGGATATCTAGGTTAGGAGCTTATGGTTTTACTTCTGAGAATTATTAAGTGAGTGGGTCTTGAAATATGATTGCAAAGGATGTATGGTATGTTCGATGGACAAAATCATTTAAGCTGAAAAATGTTAAAATAACCTATATTTATTGGATAGCAAGTGGAAAGAATAGCATGAAATGGTTTTCACACACACACAAGGAGATTTAGTGTCATGGTTGACTTCTGAATTCCTTGCTCAATTTGGTATCATGAATCTTTTTGAATTTCACTGTCATATGATTTATGAGACATCTTTTTCTATTTTCACTAGGAAAAACTCCTTGGTGTGGTTCATTCATTGATCACATTACTTTAATTAAAATTTACTCAAATATTAAATCTTCTTGATTTTTGGAATATATATATGAATCATTTTATTTGGATATGTGACTTTTCCTAGGAGTGAAAACGTTTTGTTGTGGGGGTGTGATCGTACCACGATTCATTGTTTTATTCCACCCTTACACCACTATTTTAAACTAGTTTTGTAATGAATATTCCAAATATAATAATAAATTTCACTTTATGTTTTAATCAATTAATTAAGGTTAATCAATATTATAATGGTCAATGTTACTTGTTTTTATTATTTCAATGTAGGAGGAGATGATTTGGAGGGTCCTTGATGAAGTTGAAGAAAAATGAGCCAAAATTGCATGGATCCATGCCGACATATCCAATTTTATGCTTGTATCGAAAATTTCATGCTTCCAAATGGGCTCATATTTTTTTTAGGGGTAAAAAATATAATGTTCTACAATTCTTATTAAGTAAGCCAATCCTAATTCAGTCTTCAAGGGTCCCAACCGAACTGATCTGTCCAAGGAATCAAATCTACACAATGTCAAATGTGGTGTTCTGTAATCTATCCACATCACCAGATCCACTTGTCCAATTGATGCCAAAATTTCAGTGGATATATTCAGTATGTGGGGCTACAACTGTCTAGTTTTTTGAAAAGGGAGATTCGAGTTTCTATTGGTCGAAACGTGTGGTACAAGTGGATTGAAGAAATCTGTGTGCCTCAAACCACCTTCAAATTTTCCTATAAAATGGAACCTTGGGCTCCCCATTTGGGAGTTCGAACCAGAGGAAACATGCTACCATTTTGGAGTTCTAAGGAGGTCTTTTCATCATCCCAATAAGTTCTAGAGGCTATGGGAAGTGATACTTCAACATCTTCTTCTTCCTCCCCTCCCATGGATTTCTAAACCCCTTGTGATCACCTGGGGAGAAATGTGATGTAAATACCAATCTACATGTTTGCAATATTTGAATGATCTTTTTAATTTCAGGTTGTTTTGTTGTTTTTCATCATCATGTTTTCTTATTTTATTGAGTTATGTACTAGTATTTCATGCTCAACTCATATGTTCATGTTTGGGGGTACCCATTCATGTGATGTTTCACACACCGTTCACCACTTTCTTTTTCCCCTTCCAATTGCAGTGTTTGTGTGGTTCATATTGGTCAATTGAACTCACATAAGCACTGTCAAGGTCATGTAAATTTATGTCATGGTATCAAAAGGAAATAACATACAAACCTGGACTGCACATCGAGTTCTTTGTGTGTTGCCTTGGTGAGTTTCGGTTTTGATATCGAACACAAACCACCCAATCATCAGCAGTGTCTGGTGAATCATTGTGTGTTTTCGACTGAACACTAGGAGGTATCCTAGTATAAAATCAGCAACATTCTGGTTCTAGGTGTTACAAAATAGGGATTAAAAGATCATAACCCTATCATGAAGCGATGAAGGATGGACATCATGAGAGTACCCCTGGTTGATCACACTTAATTAACCCCGTTCATTTCTACTTTATTTTATCACTTTCATTTACTATTTTAATCTTTAATTATCAAACCCCCAAGTGTTACAAAACCTCATTCCACTTTTAATTCCATAATCAAAACCCCGTTTTTAAATTAATGATCTAATTCTCCGTCGAGAGACAACCTAGGGTTGTTTCTATACTACAGAAATGTGATGTTGCAGACCTTACCCCTGGTATACGGACATTGTGAATTTTCTAGAAACATCTATGGCCCCCACTGAATTCATCACTTCACAATCCCAAAAACTTAAGCATGATTCTCGGTGGTAAAATTGGGATGACCCATACTTGTGGAGAATTTTTAGTGACCAAGTAGTTCGTCGGTGTGTCCCTAACCATGAGTTCACCTCTGTTTTGACCTTTAGCCACACCTTGGACTATGGGGGCCACTTTGGCTCTCAACGAATAGCTCTAAAGATCCTTGAATCCGGAATTTATTGGCCAACATTGTATAGAGATGCCCATCAATTTTTCAAGTCATGTATTCTTTGTCAATTCATAGAGAATATCTCCAAGAGGAATGAAATTCCCAAACATCCCATGTTATTCTGTGAAATATTTGATGCATGGGGCATTGAATTCATGGGGCCTTTCACAAATTCATTTGGTGTCATTTAAATCTTGTTAGCCATGGAATACGTGTCTAAATGTGTGGAATCAAAGGCTACTAAGACTGATGACTCTCGACAGACGACCCAGAGGCAAGGTGCTGCCATTTTGGAGTCCCAAGTAGGTCTTTTCATCATCCAAAGAAGTTCTGGAGGCTATGGGATGTGATACTTCAACATCTTCTTCTTCCTCCCCTCCCATGGATTTCTAAACCCCTTGTGCTCACCCAGGGAGAAATGTGATGTAAATCCCAATAGATCAAGCAGTTTTGATTCCTGCTGTTGATAGAGGTTATTGGCAATAACGACGGGCAATTGGTCAATACCCTCAAGATAGGCATATTTTAAATTTGATGTAAGTGGTTTTAATTCAAACACTGGGGGTTTTTAGATTGAGGTATGGGATTTAGGGAAAGTGAGGTCTATGAAAATGTCTATCTGCTCACATTTATTCTCTAAGGAAAGAGAATCTATGGAAATGAGATTTACAGAATCATCGATAGTCATGGGTACCTCAGAATAAACACACTGATCAATTAAAGCACAAAATTTACACTTTTCTGAACCCACACAACATTCAAAAGAAGAATCAAAACTCAAATCATCCAAGGGTGAAGAAAAAAAATGAATCAGATTTTGGGATGAGGAGAGAATTTTGTGTGTGTGCATCGTTTGAGAGAACTTCAATCGAATAGACAGGAAGAGTGGAGTGCTCTTCAACGGGGTGTTTCATAGCCTCATGGATGTTAAAACTTTACTTTTCTAGTCCTAATTCCATGGATAGTGTACCATTGTGAACATTGATGATCATATTTTCTGTTTCGAGGAATGGCCTCCCAAGTATGTGAGGAGCGTGTCCTTGGGTTCGGGTATCTTCCATCACAAGAATGTAAAAATCAGTGGGGAAGATGAGAATCTTCACTCTGACAAGTACATACTCAATCACTCCTTTTGGATGAATTGTACTCCGGTTGGCAAGTTGCACGACAATTCCTGTTGGTTGAAGCTCTCCAACCTGTAGAGAAGTATACATGGAGTGAAGCATTACATTAATGGCAACACCTAAATCTAGCATAGCATCCGAAAATAAAGTCTCCCCTATGGTACACGGTATTGTGAATGTACCCAGATCCTTGAATTTGGTTGGAATTTCTGGTTGAATCAAGGCCAAGACATTCCTACTCATGTTGACTCTCTCATTACCCTTCAGCCTTCATCTATGGGGGCAAATTTCTTTAAGAAATTTGGCATAACGGGGAATTTGATTGACTACATCCAATAAAGGAATATTAACTTGAACTTTTTTAAATATATCCATTATCTCATTATCAATATCATTATCCGATATTTTTTTAGATTTAGAGAGTCTTTGAGGGAATGGAAGAGGAATGGATTGTTCATTTGAATCATCAATGATAATCTGATTTCCCTTTTTATTTTGTTTTTCATTACATGAAATTTTTGAGGGTTAGGAAGGAGTTTTTTCAAGAGGGGGACATACCTATTTCACAGAATCAGTATAAGGAGAAGCTTCTTTACCACAACGAAGTGTAATTGCAAATACATTACCTTTGTCCTTAATATTGGCAATGGGTTGGGATGGTAGTTGTCCAAACCCTTGCATCTTAAGCTCACTGTTGGTGTTCACCAATTGTTCAACTTGAGTTCATGGGTCTTGAATTGCTGATTGTGTGGTTAGTTCAAACCAGAGGCAAGGTGCTTCCATTTTAGAGTCCCAAGGAGGTATTTTCATCATCCCAAGAAGTTCTGGAGGCTATTGGAAGTGATACTTCAACATCTTCTTCTTCCTCCCCTCCCATGGATTTCTAAACCCCTTGTGCTCAACCAGGGAGAAATGTGATGTAAATCCCAAGATACATGTTTGTAATATTTGAATGATATTTTTAATTCCAGTTTGTTGTTTTGTTTTTCATCATACTCTTTTCTTATTTTATTGAGTTATGTAATGTTATGTCATGCTCAACTCATATGATCGTGTTTGGGGGTACCTATTCATGTGATGTTTCACTCACCGTTCACCACTATCGTTTTCACCTTCCAATTGCAGTGTTTGTGTGGTTAATATTGGTCAATTGAAATCACATAAGCACTTTCAAGGTCATGTACATTTATTTCGTGGTATCACAAGGAAATAACATATAAACCTAGAAAACACATTGAGTTCTTCATGAGTTTCCTTGGTGAGTTTCGGTTATGATGTCGAACACAAGCCACCCAATCATCGGCGGTGTCCGGTGAATCATTGTGTGTTTTCGACTGAACCCTAGGAGGTATCCTAGTATAAACTCAGTAAAATTCTAGTTCTAGGTGTTACAAACCAGGTATTAAAAGATCATAACCCTATCATGAAGCAATGAAGGATGGAAATCATGAGAGTACCCCGAGTTTATCACACTTAATTAATCTTGTTCATTTCTACTTTATTTTATCACTTTCATTTACTATTTTATTCTTTAATCATCAAACACCCAAGTTTTACAAAACCTCATTCTAATTATAATTCAATAATCAGAACCCCCTTTTTAAATTAATGATCTAATGCTCCGTCGAGAGACGACCTAGGGTTGCTGCTATATTGTAGAAATTCTAGTCAAAATTAAACAACTAATTTGACGCGCTCTACCTGACCATGAGTTCACTTCTGTTTTGACCTTCTTCCACACCTTGGACTGTTGTGGCCACTTTTTCTCTCAACGAATAGCTCAAAAGGTCCTTGACTCAGGACTTTATTGGCCAATATTTTATGGAGATGCACATTGATTTTTCAAGTCATGTAGTCACTGTCAATTCATAGGGAATATCTCCAAGAGGAATGAAATGCCCCAACAACCATTGTTATTCTATGAAATATTTGATGCATGGGGCATTGAATTCATGGAGCCTTTCCCAAATTCATTTAGCTTTATGTACATCTTATTAGCTGTGGACTACGTGTCTAAATGAGTGGAAGCAAAGGCTACCAGGATTGATGACTCTCGAGTGGTTGTTGATTTTTTGAGGTCCCAAATTTTCAGTAGGTTTGGTTTATCAAGATTCATCATTAGTGATCAGTGTTCACATTTTTGCAATCGCAACATGAAAAATTAGCTTCGTAAGTATGGGGTTGATCATAACGTCTCCACTGCATATCACCCCCAAACTAATGAACAAGCAGAAATATCAAATCGGGAAGTTAAGAGAATCTTGGAAAAAACAGTACAACCTAATAGGAAAGATTTGAGTTTATGCTTGGATGATGCACTTTAGGCGTACCATAAAGCTTTTAAAACCCCAATCGGAATGCCACCATACAGAATTGTGTTTGGAATGGCTTGTCACCTCCCAGTGGAGGTAGACCACCATGCATATTGGGATGTTAAACAATGTAATATGAACCTTTCAGATGCAGGTGAGAAAATAAAGATGCAGATTCAAGAGTTGGAAGAAATTAGATGTGATGTATATGAGAACTCCCAGATCTATAAAGAGAAGACAAAGGCTATTCCTGATAGCATGATTCACTAGTGGAAGTTCCTTTATAGAGACCCGATAGTTTGACGTACATGGAAATTACATTACTTTTTCGGAATACTAAATACATAACAAAAACAGACACACAAGGACCGTAATAGTTTAGTGTCTTTGGAAACTTGGAACGTAATCTTCTAATCATGGTGAAAGATCTTCAACATCTCCCATAAATATCTTCCTTTTTTTTTCTTACCTAAAACCTTTCTTTATATCCTGGGGAAAAGAAAACATATAAAGGGTGAGCTCAAATTCTCAGTAAGGGTAAGCATGGATAAAATAAAACAAATCATATACATTTGAACTTAAAAACATGAACATAATGTTTAAACATCAAAAAATTGAGAAATGACATAAAACATGGAAGTACGTAAGGAATAGATCATAAAGAAAAATTAAGCATGATAAAATAGCATGGGAGTAAAACATGTAATTGAGGAAAACCATTAAGCACATGATATGATTTCCATAGTAGAAAAGGAATTGATGCCAAGACCATCTTAGTGGACAAAGTCCCTTTATGAATCGAGTTCACTCCTCGTTCCAGTCCTGTATTACTGAACCAGTTTAACTTTCCATTCTAGCCATGTCTATCTCATGAGATATAAATCTTTACCCAATGCATTGGAGGGAGATATAGGTCCCACCCATCTCATAATGAAATCATTGTTACTTGTGCCACAAAATAAACATACATCATTCATAAAAACCCAATAAATAAAATGGGGTTCATAAACATCATCCCATCATCACATAATCCATATAAAAGAAATGGATATCATTTCATAATAAGAAAAGTGAAACCATTTAAATCATAGAGACATTATACTTGAAACATGCACATATGAAATAATGTTATCTTAGATGAAAAATGGTTTTTGATAAAACACTTGAAATGAATTCTTGAGGAAAATATCCTTTCTTCTTCAAAATCATTTTCTTTTCACAAAATGCCATGCAATTTTAAAAGAATAGGATTTTGTTTAAAACAGTCCTGAAATATTTGGGAGGAAGCTTCATGAAAATAAAGATTTATAAAACTGTAAAAATCCTTTCATGCCGTATATGTTAAAAAACATTCTTCTCGTACTTTTGCTGGAAAAGTCAAAAAGTACCTCGTAACGTAAAAAAAATAATGATTCCTTACATACCATGTAGTAAAATTTAAAAATGGGTAAAAAGGACTTTAAACATACATGAATACACTTTTATAAAACATGGAAATGGATGATAGCAATAACCCCAGTAAATACTTACGAATAAGCAATCTAGGATAAAAATGAGATTTTCACAATTATCCCTTACCTTAGGTCCGATATGCTTCGTACGTATCTAAACCTCCTGTATAATGATTTAAAGAATTTAATTGACTTATTAAAGAATCATATTCATTGTTATTATATTATATATGGTTCACTTATGACTTTATATTACCCGTTCTTTTGTAAATTCATGTTAATGTAGCGTTTTGGGTAAAATTGTTTCATTTTTTGTTCGTGTTTTAACTTGTAATTATTCATATGATTACTTAGATCATGATTACTTACATCCAGAATGTAAAAAATGATTTATATATAATATATATTTAGAAAATACATATATATAATAGATCTATAAATGGAAATAAATACACCGTTCATGGAGACGGTAGGCCATACGTACGCATGAACGCTGTTTTCGTTTCCTTATTGAATTGAATGGAATTAAGTAAATGACATAAATATATAAATATATATATATATATACATAAATACAGTAGCATTATTATGTCATATATTTCATGATTACTTATTATATTTACTTTATAATCATTCTTGAATGGTTAACATGGAGAGTGAATCTCATCGCGTCGTGGAGATGGTAGTCCATACGTACGCACGAGCGATGATATCATTCCCAAGATCGTGGAATTGTAATAAAGTGTATGTATAATATTAAAAAATCAATATCACTTTACCATTCTCATATATATTCATTACTTTCACCATTATACCCATCCAAGTAAGGTGGTGGTGGAAAATAGATTACACCACGGCGTGGAGATGGTATTCCGTACATACGCACACGCGGTGATTTCATTTTCCGTAGGATGGATAGATGGTGAAATATGGTTGTTTAATACTTATAATAACATATCAGTATATCAGTGATACTGATTTTATTACCTCATAATGAAACAACTAAAAAAGAATAGGTGGAAGAAGAAATAAAGTTGAAAGAATCGGTAACAGACACTACCTCTTCTTTGAAGTGCCTCTTTGAGACCTCATCGTAGGGCACTAAAATTAGTTTTTGAAGAGGACCAGGACATATAGGATGTTTATAGGGAAGTGGAGAAGATAATTTGGCAGGTTTTGTACGAGATTGAAGGCTCATAGTGGTGTGAGTAAGAGAGGGAGGAGGTTCTCTTTTATAAGGGAGGAGAGGGGCACCTTTAGAAATATAAGAAATATTAGTTTATATTAAATCCCAAACCCACATAAAAACTTAAAAAATGACTTATATACAAATAATAGATGATATAGGGTTGTAATATCATCAACAAATAAAATTTAGACAAGTTAGGAATTTATTTTAAACATTATCATCTTGATTTATCCTTATTTATCATTTTAATTTTATTTGTGGTAATAACATTCTAAATTTTAAATTATAACTAATAATTACTTTTTTGTTGTAAATTTTCCATAATTGGATACTTTATAACATTTTAGAACATATAAATTTAAATTTATAATTTTTAAATATTTTTGTGATTTTTAAACAATTTTATAATATGTTATTTTTATAAAATAACAATAGTGTCAATTTTGACAGTATTCATTTATTTGAATTTAAATAAAATATATACAGAAGATATGTTCAAAATAAAAGCTTTAATAGATTCATAAAATGTCATATGTATCTAGAAAATTAGTGGAGCACATTAAATAGTTCATATAATATTTATTTTATTGTTTTTAAAACCATTTATTTTGTTTATCTCTTAATAAAATAATTACTACAACATTTTTGTATAATTATTTAATATACTTATTTGTTTCATAAAAATTAAAATTAAAATCCTATGATGAATATAAATCTATTACCTTTCACAATAATACTTTTACTCTAATTTATCATCTTAAAAGCACAATATTTAAATTATTATATTTATTAAATTATGAAGGTGACAACTTTGGCATCATTTAAAATAAAATAATATAAGTGTCATAATCGCCTTAATAAGGATCCAAATGGTCAAAAATTCTGCCAGTGGATGATTAGGGTTTATATATATACTAATAATAAGTTTTTTTTTCAGATTTTGGGGCCTTTTTATATGTATTACTATTTCAATAAAAACTATATTATTGTTTTTTCACTAAATAAATAATTTCTGCATCATTAATGTATAAGATAATAAGGTAATTAAATAACTATAAAAAATTACAAATATATTACCATGACAAAGAAAAATATTTTATCTTTCAAATGAGTATTTATAAACGAATTTATATTCTTTATAAACTTATATTAAAAATACTTTAATTATTAAAGTTCAGTGAGACATATTTCACTTTCCTTTAAATAAAATAAACTAAAGGTCTTAATCACCTCCAAGTGGGTTATAATGGATTCCATTTAGATCCAAATATGACTTAGGAAAAATTATAATCATCCAATTGTATTATGACAAGTATTAGGATAATTTTATAATATTATATTTACCCTTAATTACCCATTTTACCTTTTACTATGGTAAATAAAATTTACCGTTGTTACTATTCATAAAGCCCAAAAATAAAAAGTAGTATATTAATACAATTTGGAACCATTGATTCCAAATATGGAATCCATTTTTCCAAATTCAATACATAGAAGTTGCAGAAATTAAATTAAAATTAATCCCGTTGTCGAAAAAAAACTGGTTTTTGTTTAAAACATTGCAAAAGATTAAATTTATTTAACCTATGAATTCAATGTAAAATCAAGGATAATGACATAAATTATATTAAATGGTAAAAATATATTCTATTTATACTTTTAAACCATTCAATATTATAATTTAATCACATAAGTTATTATGATGAAAAAAGTTATTTTTAATTAAAATATAGTGTGTTTTTACTATTCATTAAAATATGAAAGTTATCAGAATAATATGAAAAATTTATCCAAGGTAAAATTTTATATCCTAATTCTAAATAATAAATTTATTTTGTAAAATTTAACTTATAAACATGTTAAAAACTAGATTTAAAGTGGGTTCGCCATCAAAAGGCGGCAAAACTGCATGTTTTGAAAAATACTTATTTTAACAGAAAAATTTATTTTGTTCTTATACCATGTTCTAGAAAATGTGTAAGATGAATAATAATGTTATCAAATTCAAAATTTAGTTAATACTATTCATAACGTCTAGTTCATAATAATATTATAATAATATATCGTTGTTTAGTAAAACCCGGTATTGCGTACAACACATGTTATCGAGGAAGGTCACGATTGCATGTAATGCAAGAAAATTCAGGGTTGCGTGTCGTGTAAGAATACTTTATTATTTAGTATAACAGAATCCAACCATATTTCATTTATACATTGAATATATATATATATATATACACTCAATGTTGCGTAGAGTGACTATTATAAAACGAACTTGAAATTGTGTGTAACACAATCTAAGAATAGTGTTGTGTATACTTCAAGCTAATACAGTGTGGCGTATAGCACAAGATAATCTTGTTGTATCATAAAACACATGACATCAAATAAATTAAAATTAATACTTATCATAAAATATCGTGTTGTTACATTCTACCCCCCTTAAAATGAATTTCGCCCTCGAAATTCTTCGGGGTTATAAATGGTTTTCTACTCGAAAGTTTCTTTTATAGAAACCCACATCGTAAAAAGGAATACCAAAACTTGGCTTAATAAACTAAAGTATGAAATGTAAAGGTTACCCAAATTAACTCATCATTGGGTTTCCACGTATGAGAACATAGGTGAAAATATGGATATGGAAGAAAAATCTAACTATCATGTTATGATGGATAGTGGTAGAGAACATGCCTATGGAAAAGACATCAATCAAAAATCCTTAGATTTGTGATGATCTAAGTTACCATCTGATTCATCAGATATAAGAGCACTAGGACAACATTTTTGGTTTTCAATATCATTTTCCTAAAGTTGAAAATTTTGAATTAGAAGAAATAATTGCTTGATTTTGGTACAATCTCACTGTTGTTCATGCTTTGAACAATTTACACTTCATCTCTTAACGAAATGAAGTTGAATTTGTTATTCGTGAAGAGTTAGTAGATCATGTGATAGAATGATGGGTCATTCCATCTGTTTCAAGCAAAAGTTATCAAATATATATAAGTACACCTATGGTGAGGTTAATCATATACGATTCCAAAAATGAACTTATACTTCATATATCATACCGCTTAATAAAATAAAACTAGTTTCTACTAACCTGGGACTTCCTGTAGGCCAGTGGTAGGAAATAAAGGCCTGTCACACTTCGGTTGTGGGTTCGATTCCCACAGCCTTGTCCGATGCGATGGGCTGTCGCCCATCCTCCAGGTTTTCCTTTTTCTAAAACTACATTATTATAACATCCCATTAATAATATCGAATAAAACTTCTATCCTTAAACAATACTAACCTATGTCCAACATAATACATTCCAATCTTTAGGCTTATCCATTATACTGCAGTCCACTCTCATATTATAGTGAAAACTATTACCAGAGATTTCATATAACAAGAATTTTAATACCATCATTGATCCCCATATATCATAAGATATGTCTTGTTGGTCACATTACAAACATTCAAAGGCCTTAATCATGTATACTCTTGAAAAAAATAAAAATAAAAACCCATTTAACCTTAGTGAAAACATGAATGCTGTCAAAAGTTAACTCTTTCCACATACCAAAATCCTCAAAATTCTATATACTCAAACCATGATATCACTTAGTCCTTATATCAATCATGAGCTCATGAATACTGTCAAACATTTCATTTTCTCCTTATCCCTTCATTATGCGCATATCATCTGCTTTCCAAAAATATTTCAATCACCTTTTCATGGTTACCAGTACCATATAATTATTGAAAACCAATACATAGATATTCCAAAATTCCACAATACCATACATGAGATTCCATGATACTAATTTGAAATCCCATTACATAAACACTTAATCACTACACAACATCATTTTTATACTCAACATCACAAATAGTGATCGCATGAGACTTCACTTTATCCTTTTCCTTAAGTGGTTGCTCACGTCGATCATCATTAACCCGTGGATTAGGACATTTATTAGCATAATTCCCCATTTCCTTGCACTTGAAGCACTAAAGTGTTGGTGGAGAGTTCTCTGTAGTCTTTTCTCTATTCACATCATTAGCAACCTTTTTCCCATTACTTCAACAATCAACTGCTCGATGACCTTATTTCTACACTAAAAACATTTTCTAGTACCTTTTAGGAAATCTCCACCATGCTTCTTTCCACACTTTGAGCATAAAGAAACATTCATCTTCTTTTTACCATTGTTCTGAGATTTCTCCTTGAACTCCATCTTTCATTTCTTGTCAAAACCATGAGATGGATATGTTACACCAACTTCCAGTTCTACCTTGATATCACAACACACAATTTCTTCATAGATACTGAAGTCTCTTATAGCTAATGCCCTTCGAAGACTAGGTTTTAAGCCACTGAAAAATCGATCAACTTTACATTCAGGTTGGATGATAATGTCAGATGCATACCTTGCAAGTCTTATAAAATTCGCTTCGTATATACCAACATATTCATCATCCTTCTGCTTAAGCTCAAGAAACTACTTTTCCATCTTTGTTCGAAGAATATGAGGGATGTACTTACTGAAAAACAAGTTCTTGAACTCATCCCATTCCATGGACTCAATTTCATCTCTTTGCCTCGTATTCTTGATAAGATTCCACCATTGATCAGCATCACCTTCCAAACGATATACTGCTAAGATGACTTTATCATGATCAGAATAGTGTAGAACTGAAAATATCTTTTTAGTAGTACTGATCCATTGTTCAGCCACTAAGGGATCATAAGACCTGCTGAATGAAGGTGGACGCTACCTCATGAAGGATTCAACATAATGTTGCTCCTTTCTCTGCTCATTTTGAAATCCAGAATGATTCATAGCTTGTGTATGTATAGAAATAATATTGTGCACTCCATCTCCCATGAAATTGGTTTGGTCAGGAGGACAATCATAACATTGTCCATTACATTGATCAACACAGTTCTTTTGGGTTCCAGCCATCGTCTAAAACCCAAAAATAATAGTGTGAGAGGAAAATACCATGCTAGGGAAAACAACATAATAAAGGGGGAGTACCTTCAATATCTAACACCTTAGGTTTAATTCTAAGATCGTTAGCAAAATTCTAGGACTATAACCTATACGTATACTTATCCTTAGGGGCATCCCTACACATACCTTAGAAATATCTCTAGGGATCTCACTAAAGTTTTCGCATCCTAGTTTCCAAAGGTTAACTAAACCTTTGATCTAATACCACCTGTAGAGACCCAATAGCTTGACGTACATGGACATTACATTACTTTTGCAGAATACTTAATACATAACAAAAAATACACACAAGGACCGTAATAGTTTAGTGTCTTTGGAAACTTGGAATGTAATCTTCTAATCGTGGTGAAAGATCTTCAACATCTCCCATAAAGATCTTCCCCTTTTGTTTTTTACCTAAAACCTTTCTTTATATCCTGGGGAAATGAAAACATATAAAGGGTGAGCTCAAATGCTCAGTAAGGGTAAGCATGGATAAAATAAAACAAATCATATACATTTGAACTTAAAAACATGAACATAATGTTTAAACATCAAGAGCTTGAGCAATGACATAAAACATGGAAGTACGTAAGGAATAGATCATAAAGAAACATTAATCATGATAAAATAGCATGGGAGAAAAACATGTAATTGAGGAGAACCATTAAGCACATGATATGATTTCCATAGTAGCCAAGGCATTGCTTCCAAGACCATCTTAGTGGACAAAGTCCCTTTCTGAATCGAGTTCACTCCTCGTTCCAGTCTTGTATTACTGAACCAGTTTAACTTTCCATTCCAGCCATGTCAATCTCATGAGATATAAATCTTTACCCAATGCATTGGAGGTAGATATAGGTCCCACCCATCTCATAATGAAATCATTCTTACTTGTGCCACAAAATAAACATACATCATTCATAAAAACCCAATAAATAAAATGGGTTTCATAAACATCATCCCATCATCAAATAATCTATATAAAAGAAATGGATATAATTTCATAATAAGAAAAGTGAAACCATGTAAATTATAGATACATTATACTTTAAACATACACATATGAAATAATGTTATCTTAGATGAAAAATGGTTTTTGTTAAAACACTTGAAATGAATTCTTGAGGAAAATATCTTTTCTTCTTCAAAATCATTTTCTTTTCACAAAATTCTATGCAATTTCAAAAGAATAGGAATTTGTTTTAAATATTCATGAAATCTTTTGAAATAATCTTCATGAAAATAATGCTTTATAAAACCGTAAAAATCCTTTCATGCCGTATACGTTAAAAAAACATTCTTCTCGTACTTTTTCTGGAAAAGTCAAAAAGTACCTCGTAACGTAAACAAAATAATGATTCCTTACATACCATGTAGTAAGAATTAAAAATGGGTAAAAAGTACTTTAAACATATATGAATACACTTTTATAAAACATGGACATGGATGATAGCAATAACCCAGTAAATACTTACGAATAAGCAATCTCGGATAAAAATGAGATTTGCACAATTATCCTTTACCTTAGGTCTGATATGCTTCGTACATATCCAAACCTCCTGTATAATGATTTAAATAATGTCATTGACTTATTAAAAAATCATATTCATTGTTATTATATCATATATGGTTCACTTATGACTTTATATTACCCGTTCTATTGTAAATTCATGTTAAAGTAGCGTTTTAGGTAAAATCGTTTCATTTGTCATTCGTGTTTTAACTTGTAATTATTCATATGATTACTTAGATCATGATTACTTACATCCAGAATGTAAAACATGATTTATATATAATATATATTCAGAATATACATATATATAATTGATCGATAAATGGAAATAAATACACCGTTCATGGAGACGGTAGGCCGTATGTATGCATGAACGCTGTTTTCGTTTCCTTATTGAATTGAATGGAATTAAGTAGATGACATAAATATATAAATATATATACATAAATAAAGTAGCATTATTATCTCATATATTTCATGATTACTTATTATATATACTTTATAATCATTCTTGAATGGTTAACATGGAGAGTGAATCTCATCGCGTTGTGGAGACGGTAGTCCGTACGTACGCACGAGCAATGATATCATTCTCAAGATCGTGGAATTGTAATAAAGTGTATGTATAATATTATAGAATCAATATCACTTTACAATAATCATATATATTCATTACTTTGACCATTATACCCATCCAAGTAAGGTGGTGGTGGAAAATAGATTACACCATGGCGTGGAGACGGTATTCCGTACGTACGCATGCGCGGTGATTTCATTTTCCGTAGGATGAATAGATGGTGAAATATGATTGTTTCATACTTATAATAACATATCAGTATATGAGTGATACTGATGTTATTACCTCATAATGAAACAACTAAAAAAGAAGAAGTGGAAGAAGAAATAAAGTTCAAAGAATCGGTAACGGACATTACCTCTTCTTTGAAGCGCCTCTTTGAGACCTCCTCTTAGGGCACTAAAATTGGTATTTGAAGAAGACCAGGACCTCTAGTATGTTTCTAGGGAAGTGGAGAAGATAAGTGTTTAGGGTTTGGACGATATTTAAGGCTCAAAGTGGTGTGAGGAAGAGAGGGAGGAGGTGCCCTTTTATAAGGGAGGAGAGGGGCACCTTTGGAAATATAAGAAATATTAGTTTATATTAAATCCAAAACCCACTTAAAAACATCCAAAATGTCTCATATACGAAGATTATATGAGATAGGGTTGTAATAATATCAACAAATAAAATTTAGACATGTTAGGAATTTATTTTAAACATTATCATCTTGATTTATCCTTATTTATCAATTTAATTTTATTTGTGGTAATAACATTCTAAATTTTAAACTATAACAAATAATTACCAATTTATTGTGAATTGTATATAATTGGATACTTTATAAAATTTTAGACCATATAAATTTAAATTTATAATTTTTAAATATTTTTGTGATTTTAAAAAAAATTTATAATATGTTATTTTTATAAAATAACAATAGTGTCAATTTTGACACTATTCATTTATTTGAATTTAAATAAAATATATACAGAAGATATGTTCAAAATAAAAGCTTTAATAGATTCATAAAATGTCATATGTATTTATAAATTTAGTGGAGCACATTAAATAGTTCATATAATATTTATTTTATAATTTTTAAAACCATTTTTGGTTTATCTCTTAATAAAATAATTACTACAACAATATTGTATAATTATTTAATATACTTATTCGTTTCATAAAAATTAAAAATAAAAGCCTATTATGAATATAAATCTATTACCTTTAACAATAATACTTTTACTATAATTTATCATCTTAAAATCACAATATTTAAATTATTATATTTATTAAATTATGAGGGCGACAACTTTGGCATCATTTAAAATAAAATAATATAAGTGTCATAATCACCTTAATAAGAATCCAAATGGGCACAAATTCGTCCAGTGGATTATTAGGGTATATATATACACTAATAATAAGTTTTTTGTGGATTTGGGGACCTTTTGATATGTATTACTATTTCAATAAAAACTATATTATTGATTTTTCACTAAACAAATAATTTCTGCATCATTAATGTATAAGATAATAAGGTAATTAAATAACTCTAAAAAATAACAAATATATTACCATGACAAAGAAAAACATTTTATCTTTGAAATGAGTATTTATAACCGAATTTATATTCTGTATAAACTTATATTAAAAATACTTTAATTATTAAAGTTGAGTGAGACATATTTCACATTCCTTTAAATAAAATAAACTAAAGGTCTTAATCACCTCCATGTGGGTTCTAAGGGATTACATTTCGACCCAAATATAACTTAGGAAAAATTATAATCATCCAATTGTATTAAGTCAAATATTAGGATAATTTTATAATATTATATTTACCCTTAATTACCCAATTTACCTTTTACTATGTAAATAAAATTTACCGTTGTTACTATTCATAAAGACCAAAAATAAAAAGTAGTCTATTAATATAATTTGGACCCACTAATTCCAAATATGGAATCCATTTTTCCAAATTCAATACACAGAAGTTGCAGAAATTAAATTAAAATTAATCCCGTTGTCGAAAGAAAACGGGTTTTTGTTTAAAAAATTACAAAAGATTGAATTTATTTAACCTACGAATTCAATGTAAAATAAAGGCTATTGACATAAATTATATTAAATGGTAAAAATATATTCTATTTATAATTTTAAACCATTCAATATTATAATTTAATCACATAAGTTATTACGTTGAAAAAATTTGTTTTTAATTAAAATATAGCGTGTTTTTACTATTCATTAAAATATGAAAGTTATCAGAATAATATGAAAAATTTATCCAAGGTAAAATTTTATATCCTGATTGCAAATAATAATTTTATATTGTAAAATTTAACTTATAAACATGTCAAAAACTAGATTTAAAGTGGGTGCGCCATCAAAAGGCGGCAAAACTGCATGTTTTGAAAAATACTTATTTTACCAGAAAAATTTATTTTGTTCTTATACCATGTTCTAGAAAATGTGTAAGGTGAATAATAATGTTATAAAATTCAAAATTTAGTTAATACTATTCATAACGTATAGTTCATAATAATATTATAATAATATATCATTGTTTAGTAAAACCCGGTATTGCGTACAACACACACTATCGAGGAAGGTCGTGATTGCGTGGAATGCAAGCCAATTCAGGGTTGCGTGTTGTGCAAGAATCCTTTATTATTTCATATAACAGAATCCAACCATATTTCATTTATACATTGAATATATATATATATATATACATATACACTCAATG
The DNA here is from genome assembly GCA_963277665.1 of Viscum album. Taxonomy (NCBI): domain Eukaryota; kingdom Viridiplantae; phylum Streptophyta; class Magnoliopsida; order Santalales; family Viscaceae; genus Viscum; species Viscum album. Next base: position 385,016,839 of record OY728167.1, on the reverse strand, counting down.
TTGCGTAGAGTGACTATTATAAAACGAACTTGAAATTGTGTGTAACACAATCTAAGAATAGTGTTGTGTATACTTCAAGCTAATACAGTGTGACGTATAGCACAAGATAATCTTGTTATAGCATAAAACACATGACATAAAATAAATTAAAATGAATACATATCATAAAATATCGGGTTGTTACATCCATATTGGGGAGAAGGTCCTCATGTACAATTTCAGGATTAAGCTCCACCTAGGAACGCTTCATTCCCGAAGGCTCGTTCCTTATACTCTTACTAATGTTTATCCTTTTGGTGCAACATAGATTTTTCATGAGTAGAGCGGATGAAGTATTACCGTCAATGGGCAGCGACTTGAACACTTCTATGAGTATTTTCCAATGAATCCGATGGAGGAAATCGAACTTTTCGATGCATCGTACCAATAAAAAACAACAGATTTTATCCTTCCTTCTCACATTCTCAATTATTTCAATGAGGACACTACACATTCTAGGTGTGTGTGGGGGGGGGGGGGGTGGATACATTCCTGGGTTCATTAGGATTTGCATTGTCTTTCTTCTTTCTTCTCTTTCTCTCATTCTTTATGGTATTGTTTTCCATTGCCTTTCTTCTTTCTTCACTTTCTCGCCTTATTTATGGTATTTTAATTTTTCCCCATAAATATTTCAATGTTCCATTATTGGTGACCATACGGGGGGAAAGTAAAAATACTATAAGGAAGGTGAAAAAAATAACAGGGAGCGATTTTTAGTGAATTGGTTTTCTGTCAATGATATAAATGGTTGTATCTACGTGAAACCTTTGAGATGATTGATTCCCCTTGTGTGAGTAGTTTTTGGAAAACTATGTCACTAATATCTCTACAAAATTTTGCACAAAACCACAAGTGTGAATATTTCTTACTTAATATAAGGTAAATATATGTTAGGTTAATATTTTTCAGCTTTAAATGATATTTCCATACGTTTGTTCCTTATCTGATCTATTTCATTACTGTACCAGATTGACCTATGCATGAGTAACTAATGTACGACTATTGTACGCCCTAAAAAAATTGATTGTTTCTTGGGAAAGTCAAAAAACACTCCTCCTCAACCTTTAATCTTGTTATAACTATTGCAATTAGTGTCTTGAGGAGATCAAACAAGGGTTAAGAGATGAGTGTGAGATTTGTTCCAAATGAAACTTCTAAAAAATAAATAAATGAGGGGAGTGATGAAATGTGCAACATATGAGGATATATAGGTTAAGAGATTATGGTTTCACTTCTGGTAATGCTTAAATGAGTGGGTATTGAAATATGATTGCAAAGGATTTAGGATAGGTTCAGTGGACAAAATCATTTAAGCTGAAAAATGTTAAAATAACCTATATTTATTGGATAGCAAGTGGAAAAAATAGCATGAAATGGTTTTCACACACACACATGGAGAGTTAGTGTCATGGTTAACTTTCCAATTCCTTGCTCAATTTGGTATCACGAATCTTTTTGAATTTCACCATGGTATGATTTATGAGACAACATTTTCTATTTTCACTAGGAGAACTCCTTGGTGTGGTTCGTGCATTAATCACATTACTTTAATGAAAATTTACTCAAATATTAAATCTTCATGAATTTGGGAATATATATATATATTAATCATTTTATTTGGATATGTGACTTTTCCCAGGAGTACAAACGTTTAGATGTGGGGGTGTGATCGTACCACGAATCACTATTTTATTCCACCCTTACACCGCTCTTTTAAACAAGTTTTATAATTAATATTCCAAATATAATAATAAATTGCACTTTATGTTTGAACCAATTAATTAATTTTAATCAATATTATATTGGGCAATGTTACTTTTGTTTTATTATTTCAATGTAGGAGGAGATGATTTGGAGGTTCCTTGATGAAGTGGAAAAAAATGAGCCAAAATTGCATGGATCCATGAGGACCTATACACTTTTGTGTTTGTATAGAAACTTCTGTGCATCCAAATGGGCTCATATTTTGTGTATCGATAAAAAATATAATTTTCTACAACTCTTATGAATGAATCAAAGCCCAATTCGGCCGTCAAAGGGCCCAAATGAACTGATCTATCCAAGGAATCAAATCTGCACAAAGTCAAATGCGGTGTTCTGCAATCTGTCCACATCTCTGGATCCAATTGTCCAATTGATGCCAAACTTTCAGTGTAGATTTTCAGTAAGTGGGGATCCAACTTTCCTGTTTTTTCAAAAGGGATATTCGAGTGTCTATTGGTCGAAACGTGTGGTACAATTGGATTGAAGAAATATCTGTGCCTCAAACCACCTACCAATTTTCCTATAAAATGGAACCTTAGGATCCCAATTTGGGAGTTCAACTAAGAGGCATGGTTTTTCCATTTTTAGGTCCCAATGAAGTATTTTCATCATCCTAATAAGTTCTGGAGGCTATGGGAAGTGATACTTCAATATCTCCTTCTTTCTCCCCCTCATGGATTTCTAAACCCCTTGTGATCACCTCGGGAGAAATGTGATCTTAATCCCAGGCTATATGTTTGTAATATTTGAATGATCTTTTTAATTATAGGTTGTTGTGTTGTTCTTCATCATAATCTTTTCTTATTTTATTTATATATGTACTGGTATGTCATGCTCAACTCATATGATCATGTTTGGGGGTACCCATTCATGTGATGTTTTACACACCGTTCACCACTTTCTTTTCCCCCTTCCAATTGTGGTGTTTGTGTGGTTCATATTGGTCAATTGAACTCACATAAGCACTATCAAGGTCATGTACATTTATGTCATGGTATCATAAGGAAATAACATAAAAACTTGGACAACACATCGAGTTCTTCGTGTGCTGCCTTAGTGAGTTTCGATTATGATGTCGAACACAAACCACCCAATCATCAACGGTGTCCGGTGAATGATTGTGTGTTTTGGACTGAACCCTAGGAGGTATCCTAGTATAAACTCAGTAACATTCTGGTTCTAGGTGTTACAAACAAGGGATTAAGAGATCATAACCCTATCATGAAGCGATGAAGGATGAACATCATGAGAGTACCCTGGGTTGATCACACTTAATTAATCTTGTTCATTTCTACTTTATTTTATCACTTTCATTTATTATTTTAATATTTAATCATCAAACCCCCAAGTTTTACAAAAGCTCATTCCACTTCTAATTCCATAATCAAAACCCCCATTTTAAATTAATGATCTAATGCTCTGTCGAGAGATTTCCTAGGGATGTTGCTATACTGTAGAAATTATAGTCAAAATTAAACAACCAATTTGATGCGCTTGACAAATAATTTGGAGGGCCTTTTATGAAGTCGATGAAAAATGAGCCAAAATTGCATGGATCCATGAAGACCTATCCACTTTTTTGCTATTATAGAAAATTACATGCATCCAATTAGGCTCATATTTTGTGTACTAGTAGAAAATATAATGGGATACAACTCTTATGAAGGAAGCCAAGATCAATTCATCCGTCAAGGGGCCCAACCGAACTGATCTGTCCAAGGAATCAAATCTACACAAAGTCAAATACGGTGTTCTGTAATCTCTCCATATCTCTAGATCCACTTGTCCAATTGATTCCAAACATTCAGTGGAGATATTCAATAAGTGGGGCTACAACTTTACAGTTTTTTCAAAAGGGAGATTCAGGTGTCTATTGGTAGAAACGTGTGGTACAAGTGGATTGATGAAATCTGTATGCCTCAAACCACCTTCCAATTTTCCTATAAAATGGCGCCTTGGGCTACCCATTTGGGAGTTCGAACGAGAGGAAAGGTGCTGCCATTTTGGAGTCCTAAGGAGGTCTTTTCATCATCCCAATAAGTTCTGGAGGCTATGGGATGTGATACTTCAACATCTTCTTCTTACTCCCCTCCCATGGATTTCTAAACCCCTTGTGATCACCTGGGGAGAAATGTGAAGTAAATCCCAAGCTACATGTTTGTAATATTTGAAGGATCTTTTTAATTCCAGGTTGCTGTGTTTTTTTCCATCATCCTCTTTTCTTATTTTATTGATTTATGTACTGTTATGTCATGCTAAACTCATATGATCAGGTTTGGGGGTACCCATTCATGTGATGTTTCACACACCGTTCACCACTTTCTTTTCCCCCTTCCAATTGCGATGTTTGTGTGGTTAATATTGGTCAATTGAACTCAAATAAGAACAATCAAGTTCATGGTCATTTATGTCATGGTATCACAAGGAAATAACATACAAACCTAGACAACACATTGAGTTCTCCTCGTGTTTCCTTGGTGAGTTTTGGTTATGATGTCGAACACAAACCACCCAATCATCAGCAGTGTCCGGTGAATCATTCGGTGTTTTCGACTGAACCCTAGGAGGTATCCTAGCATAAACTCTGTAACATTATAGTTCTAGGTGTTACAAACCAGGGATTAAAAGATGATAACCCTATCATGAAGCGATGAAGGATGTACATCATGAGAGTACCCTGGGTTGATCACACTTAATTAATAATGTTCATTTCTAATTTATTTTATCACTTTTATTTACTATTTTAATCTTTAATAATCAAACCCACAAGTTTTAAAAAACCTCTTTCCACTTCTAATTCCATAATCAAAACCCCCTTTTTAAATTAATGATCTAATGCTCTGTCGAGAGATGACCCACGGTTGCTCCGATAGTGTAGAAATTCGAGTCAAAATTAAACAACTAATTTGACGCGCTCGACAACACGGTCAAATTTTGGTGCCGTTGCCAGGTATTTAAACTAGTTTTGTAATGAACATTCAAAATATAATAATAAATTTCACATTATGTTTGATTCAATTAATTAATGTTAATTAGTATTATAATGGGCAATGTTAATTGTTTTTATTATTTCAATGTAGGAGGAGATGATTTGGAGGGTCCTTGATGAAGTGGAAGAAAAATGAGCCAAAATTGCATGGATCCATGAAGACCTATCCACTTTTGTGCTTGTATAGAATATTCCATTCATCCAAATAGGCTCATATTTTGTTTACTAGTACAAAATATAATGTTATACAACTCTTATGAAGGAATCCAAGCCCAATTCAGTCGTCTAGGGGACCAACCAAACTGATCTGTCTAAGGAATCAAATCTGCACAAAGTCAAATGCGGTGTTCTGTAATATGTCCATATCTCTGGATCCTCTCATCCAATTGATGCAAAACATTCAGTGGATATATTTAGTAAGTGGGGCTACAAATTTCCAGTTTTTTCAAAAGGAGATTCGGGTGTCTATTGGTCGAAAGATGTGGTACATGTGGATTGATGAAATCTGTGTGCCTCAAACCACCTTCTAATTTTCCTATAAAATGTCACCTTGGGCTCCCCATTTGGGAGTTAGAACCAGAGGAAAGGTGCTTCCATTTTGGAGTACCAAGGAGGTCTTTTCATCATCCCAAGATTTTATGGAGGCTATGGGAAGTGATACTTCAACATCTTCTTCTTCCTCCCCTCCCATGGATTTCTAAACCCCTTGTGATCACCCGGGGAGAAATGTGATGTAAATCCCAAGATACATGTTTGTAATATTTGAATGATCTTTTTAATTCCAGGTTTTTATGTTGTTTTTCATCATCCTCTTTTCTTATTTTATTGATTTATGTACTGGTATGTCATTCTCAACTCATATGATCATGTTTCGGGGTACCCATTCATGTGATGTTTCACACACCGTTCACCAATTTATTTTTCCTCTCCCAATTGCGGTGTTTGTGTGGTTCATATTGGTCAATTGAACTCACATAAGAACTTTCAAGGTCATGTACATTTATGTCATGGTATCACAAGGAATCAACATACATACCTAGACAACACATCGAGTTCTTCGTGTGTTTCCTTGGTGAGTTTCAGTTATGATGTCGAACACAAACCACCTAATCATCGGCAGTGTCCGATGAATCATTGTGTTTTTTCAACTGAAACATAGAAGGTATCCTAGTATAAACTCAGTAGCATTATGGTTATAGGTGTTACAAACCAGGGATTAAAATATCATAACCCTATCATGAAGCGATGAAGGATGGACATCATGAGAGTACCCCAGGATGATCACACATAATTAATCTCTTTCATTTCTACATTATTTTATCACTTTAATTTACTATTACAATATTTAATCATCAAACACACAAGTTTTAAAAAACCTCATTCCAAAATCAAAACCCCCTTTTTAAATTAATGATCTAATTCTCTGTCGCATGACGACCTAGGGTTGCTGCTATACTGCAGAAATTCTAGTCAAAATTAAACTACTAATTTGACGCGCTCGACAATGCGATCAAATTTTGGAGCTGTTTCCGGGGATCCAAGATCATTTTTTTCCTTTATTTCATTTTATTTAACTATTTTACTTCTTAATTAGTACTCTTTTAAATACCCCACCCCCATTTTATTGTTTTTGTTTTGGGTTTTGTCTTTATTTTTGGTTATTATTGGTGTGTTATTTCTCTCTCTCTCTCTCTTCTTCTCCATCACCCTCTATATAATTATATATTATAACATTATATTCTCTTGTCACCCTTCTTAAGTTATTTTATCCATATTCAAAAAAAAACTTCACAAATTATTTTCATGACCCGATCTGGTAAAGAAACACTACTTGAATCTGACCCTGAAATTGAAAAGTTACTTCACACAAAAATCAAGGCATCTAGATAAGGTCAATCAAGTAACATTGAGGAACCCCTTTTGGAACCTCAGTGGTTCTAAACCAATCTAAAATTTAACCCAATCAAACCCAAGGAAACATGGCTGCAAATAATCGAACTTTAAATGAATTGACCACCCCTGATGTGGAGTACCATCCTGCGTGCATCCAATATCCTGAGGAAGTAGCCATCATTGAGTTGAGATCAGGCCTCATCCACCTTCTACCTAAATTCCATGGTCTTACCGGTGAGGACCCTCATAAACATCTCAAGGAGTTTCACATAGTGTGCTCCACAATGAAACCCCAAAATGTGTATGAGGACCTAATTATGTTTAGGGCCTTCCCTTTCTCCCTTGATGGTGTAGCCAAAGACTGGTTATACTATATGCCTACCACAATTGGGGGATGGGATGACCTTAAACGACTCTTTCTAGAGAAGTACTTCCCTGCCTCCCGAACTGCAACAATTAGGAAATAAATATGAGGAATTAGGTAACAACAAGGAGAGACCCTTCATGAATACTCGGAGAGATTCAAAAGTCTTTGCTCAATCTGCCCCCACCACCATATTAGTGAACAACTATTAATACAATACTTCTATGAGGGACTTATTCCCATGCATCCTGGAATGATTGATGCTACAGATGGTGGTGCCCTAGTTGATAAAACCCCTTCTTCCAATCGTGAATTAATAGCCAATATGGCTCAAAATGCACAACAATTTGATACACGAGAAATTGCACCAAACCGGGGATTTCATGAGGTAAGTCATTCATCCCTAGAACAAAAGGTAGATACTAAAATTGACGAGATGCATACCCTTCTAAGGCAATTAGCTCAAGCACAAGGTAACTCACGCTCAACTTCTATTCCATTAAATTTTGGTATTTGTTCTGATAAAACACATTTTTTTGACCAGTTCCCACAACTTCAAGATTCATCTGAGTCTTGTGCAACCGTTTTCCCAGGGCGTCCATTCCAACAAGCACCTCCCTTCAAGAAAGAACAATTCAGGACAAATCCAAATCCTGAGAGGCAAGCACAACCCCAATACCAACAAGGAGGAAACTCAAGCTACCCTAAGAAAAATTGCTATCAACAAGGCCAAGGTATGGAACTTTCTTATCCATCAACATCTCAAAAAAACCATCCTCCTCCCAAATCTGAACCAAGCCTCGAGGATATGGTGAAGAAAATGGAAACCCAGAAACTCCAGTTCCTACAGACCACACAATCAGAAATTCAAGGCCTACATGCTCAAGTGGGACAATTGGCGAACACCATAGGTGAGCTTAAGATGCAAGGGTCTGGACAAATACCATCCCAACCCATTGCCAATTCAAAGGAAAAAGGTAATGTATGTGAAATTACACTTTGTTGTGGTAAAGAAGCTTCTCCTTCTACTGATTCCATGACACAGGTATGTCCCCCTCCTGAAAACACTCCTTCCCAACCCTCAAAAATTTCATGTAATGAAAAAAGGGCAATCAAATTATCATTGATGATTCAAATGAACAATCCATTCCTATTCCTTTCCCACAAAGACTCTCTAAATATATGAAAAATTATCACAATGATATTGATAATGAGATAATGGAAACATTTAAAAAAGTTCAAATTAATATTCCTTTATTCGATGCAGTCAACAAAATTCCCCATTATGACAAATTTATTAAAGAACTTTGCACACATAGACGAAGGATGAAGGGGAATGAAAGAGTCAACTTGGGTAGGAATGTCTCGGCCTTGATTCAACCAACAATTCCAACCAAATGAAAGGATCCAGGCACATTCACAATACTGTGTACCATAGGGGGGACTTTATTTTCTGATGCTATGCTAGATTTGGGTGCTTCCATTAATGTAATGCCTCACTCTGTGTATACTTCTCTACAGGTTGGAGAGCTTCAACCAACATGCATTTTCATACAACTTCACAACCAGAGTACAACCCATCCAAAAGGAGTGATTGATGATGTACTTGGCAGAGTGAAGAATCTCATCTTCCCCACTGATTTATATATTCTTGAGATGGAAGATACCAGAACCCAAGGAAACGCTCCTCTCATACTTGGGAGGCCATTCCTCAAAACAACAAAGAAGATCATCAATGTTCACAATGGTATGCTGTCCATGGAATTTGGAGGATAAAAGGTATGTTTTAGCATCCTTGAGGCTATGAAACACCCCGTTAAAGAGCACTCCACTCTTCCTGTCTATTCGATGGAAGTGATCTTAGACGATGCACACACACACAATTCTATCCTCAGCCCAAACTCTGGTTAATTTTTGTTTTCTTCACCCTTGGATGATTTGAGTTTTGATTCTTCTTTTGAATGTTTTGTGGGTTTAGAAAAGTGTAAATTTTTTGCATTAATTGATGAGTGTGTTTATTCTGATGTACCAATGACTATCGATGATTTTGTAAATCTCATTTCCATAGATTCGCTTTCCTTAGAGAATAAACATGATCAGATAGACAGTTTCATGGACCTCACTCCCCCTAAATCCCCTCCCTAAATCCAAAAACTCCCATTGTTGAAATTAAAACCACTTCCATCTAATTTAAAATATGCCTATCTTAAGGGTATTGACTAATTTCCCTTTATTATTTCCAATAACCTCTCTCAACAGCAGGAATCAAAACTTCTTGATATTTTGAGAGAGTGTAAAAAGGGAATATGATTGACATTAGAAGATATTCCCAGGATTATCCCATCTATTTTTATGCACCATATACTTTTGGATGATGAGGCTAAGCCCGTAAGGAGGGATCAATGCCGGTTGAATCCCACTCTCCATGAAGTGGTAAAATTGGAAGTTAGTAAATTACTTAATGTTGGGATCATTTATCCAATATATGATAGTAAATGAGTTAGCCCAGTTCAAATTGTGCCTAAAAAATGGGAATAACAATTGTGTCAAATCAAAGGAATTAATTGGTTCCAACACATGTGCAAAACAGTTGGCGAGTCTGTATTGACTATCGTCGACTGAATCAAGCCACGCAGAAGGACCAATTTTCTTACCTTTAATTGACCAAATGTTAGAATGATTGGCTGTTAAGTCCCATTATTGTTTCCTTGATGGATATTCAGGTTATTTCAAAATCCATATTGCCCCTGAGGATCAAGAAAAGACCACATTTACCTGTCCATTCGGCACGTTTGCATACAGAAGAATGCCTTTTGGCCTATGTAATGCTCTAGGTACTTTTTAGCAATGTATGTTGAGTATTTTTTCTGAGTACCTTGATAGTTGTATGGAAGTCTTTATGGATGATATAACGGTATATGGTTCTTCATTTGATGATTGTTTAGAAAACCTAGGTTCTATCCTCAGCCGCTGCATTGAAAAAGATCTTGTTTTAAATTATGAAAATTGTCATTTAATGGTTGAGAGGGGGATATTTCTTGGGCATATCATTTCAAATAATGGAAGTCAAGATGATAAATATGAAATTGAATTAATTTCATCCCTTCCATATCCAAAATGTGTTCATGAGGTGTGATCTTTCTTAGGTCATGCTGGTTTTTACCGCCGATTCATTAAAGACATTAGTAAGATCACACTTCCCTTGTGTCAGTTATTAGAAAAGGATTCTAAATTTGTTTTTGATAAATATTATGAGGATTCTTTCAATTCACTAAAAATGAGTATCACATCACCTCCCATCATCCAACCACCACGGTGGGATCTTCCCTTCGAACTTATGTGTGAGGCCTCTAACTTTGCAGTTGGGGTAGTTTAATCACAAAGGGTTGAGAAGGCTTCTCATGTCATTGAATATGCCTCACGTACCCTTGACCCTGCCCAGGTAAACTTCATAACCACTGAAAAATAACTCCTTTCTACTGTGTTTTCCTTGGAAGAATTTCAATCATATCTTCTTCAGTCAAAAGTGATTGTGTTTTCTAATCATGCTGCCCTTCAATTCCTCTTAAAGAAACATGAAGCTAAACCCCGCCTCATATGGTGGATGCTCCTCCTCCAAGAGTTTGACCTTGAGATTAGAGATAAGAGGGGAGTAGAAAATGTTTTAGCTGACCACATTAGTAGGATTTCTCCACTGGACCACCATGCTGACTCATCCCTCCGCATTGTATAATTATTTCATCATGAGAACCTTTGTGATGTTGCAGAACTTACCCCATGGTATGCGGACATTGTGAATTTTCTAGCAACATCTAGAGTCCCCACTGAATCCAGAACTTCACAATCCCAAAAACATAAGCATGAATCTCAGTGGTACATTTGGGATGACCCATACTTGTGGATAATTTGTAGTGACCAAGTAGTTCGTCGGTGTGTCCCTGACCATGATTTCACCTCTGTTTTGACCTTATGCCACACCTTGGCCTGTGGTGGCCACTTTGGATCTCAATGAATAGCTCAAAAGGTTCTTGACTCAAGAATTTATTGGCCAACATTGTATAGATATGCCCATCGATTTTTCAAGTCATGTAGCCATTTTCAATTCATAGGGAATATCTCTAAGAGGAATGAAATGCCCCAACAACCCATGTTATTATGTGAAATCTTTTATGCATGGGGCATTGAATTCATGGGGCCTTACCCAAATTCATTTGGCTTCATGTACATCTTGCTAGTTGTGGACTACATGTCTAAATGGGTGGAAACAAATGCTACAAGGACTGATGACTCTCGAGTGGTTGTTGATTTTTTGAGGTCCCAAATTTTCATTAGGTTTAGTTTACCAAGATTCATCATTAGTGATCAGGGTTCACATTTTTGCAATCGCAACATGAAAGATTTTCTTCGTAACTATGGGGTTGATCATAAATTCTCCACTGCATATCACCCCCAAACTAATGGACAAGCAGAAATATCAAATCAAAAAGTTACGAAAATCTTGGAAAAAATAGTACAACCCAATAGGAATGATTGGAGTTTACGCTCAGATGATGCTCTTTGGGCATACCGTACAACTTTTAAAACCCGAATCAGAATGTACCCATAAAGAATTGTGTTTGGAAATGCTTTTCACCTTCTAGTGGAGGTTGAACACCGTGCATATTGGGCTGTTAAACAATGTAATATGAACCTTTCAGATGCAGGTGAGCAAAGAAAGCTACAGATTCAAGAGTTGGAAGAAATTCGATGTGATGCATATGAGAACTCCCGAATCTATAAAGAGAAGACAAAGGCTATTCAGGATAGCATGATTCACCAGAGGAAGTTCCATATTTGTGAGAAGGTCCTCATGTACAATTCCAGGCTTAAGCTCCACCTAAGTAAGCTTCTTTTTTGATGGCTCGGTCATTATACTGTTACTAATGTTTACCCTTTTGGTGCAATATATATTTTGCATGAGTAGAGTGGAAGAAGTCTTAACATCAATGGGAAGTGACTTAAAACACTTATATGAGAATTTTACAAAGAATCTGATGGAGGAAATCCACCTACTCGATGCATCGTACCAATAAAACACACCAGGTTTTATCCTTCCTTCTCACATTCTCAATTATTTTCAGTGAGGACCCTACACATTCTAGGTGTGTGTGTGTGGGGGGGATATATTCCTGGGTTCATTAGGATTTCCATTGTCTTTCTTCTTTCTTCTCTTTCTCGCCTTCTTTATGGTATTTGTTTCCATTGTCTTTCTTATTTCTTCTCTTTCTCGCCTTCTTTTTGGTATTTTCATTTTTCCCCATAAAAATTTCAATGTTTCAAGATTGGTGACCATACGGGGTGAAAGTAAAAATACTATAAGGAAGGCGAAAAATAATAACAGGGAGTGATTTTCAGTGAATTGGTTTTCGGTCAATGATATAAATGGTTGTATCTACGTGAAACCTTTGAGATGATTGATGCCCCTTGTGTGAGTTGTTTTTGGAAAAACTGTGTCACTAATATCTCCACACATTTTTTCACCAAACCACAAAGTGTGAATATTTCTTACTTAATATAAGGTAAATATATGTTAGGTTAATATTTTTCAGCTTTAAATGATATTTCCAGATGTTCGTTCCTTTTTCGATCTATTACATTATTGTACCAGATTGATCTATGAGTGTGTACATAATGTCCGACTATTGTACGCCCTCAAAAAAATTGATTTTGTCTTGGGTAGGTAAAAAACCACTCCTCCTCAACCTTTGATCTAGTTTTAAATATTTCAATTAGTGTCGTGAGGAGATCAAACAAGGGTTGAGAGATGAGTGTGAGATTTGTTCCAAATGAAACTTCTAAAAAATAAATAAATGAGGGGAATGATGAAATGTACAAAATATGGGGATATCTAGGTCAGGATATTATGGTTTGACTTATAAGAATGCTTAAGTGAGTGGGTCATGAAATATGATTTCAAAGGATGTAGGGTAGGTTCGGTGGACAAAGTCATTTAAGCTGAACAATGTTAAAATAACCTATATTTATTGGATAGAAAGTGGAAAGAATAGCATGTAATGGTTTTCACACACACACATGGAGTGTTAGTGTCATGGTCGACTTCTAAATTCCTTGCTCATTTTGTTATGATGAATCTTTTTTAATTTCACTATGATATGATTTATGAGAAATCTTTTTCTATTTTCACTAGGAAGAACTCCTTGGTGCGGTTCGTGCATTGATTACATTACTTTAATTAAAATTTCCTCAAATATTAAATCTTCATGATTTTGGGAATATATATATGAATAATTTTACATGGATACATGACTTTTCCCAAGAGTGCAAACGTTTAGATGTTGGGGTGTGATCGTTCCACGATTCACTGTTTTATTCCACCCTTACACCGCTGTTTCAAACTAGTTTTGTAATGAATATTACAAATATAATAATAAATTTCAAATTATTTTTCAATTAATTAATTAATGTTAACAAATATTATAATGGGAAATGTTACTTTTTATTATTATTTCAATGTAGGAGGAGATAATTTGGAGGGTCCTTGATGAAGTGGAAGAAAAATGATCCAAAATTGCTTGGATCCATGAAGACCTATCCACTTTTGTGCTTGTATAGAAAACCCTGTTCATCCAAATGGTCTTATATTTTGTATAATAGTACAAAATATAATTTTCTACAACTATTATGAAGGAATCCAAACCCAATTCGGCCGTCAAGTTGCCCAACTGAACTGATCTGTCCAAGGAATCAAATCTACACAATGTCAAATGCAGTGTTCTGTAATCTGTCCATATCTCTGGATCCAATTGTCTAATTGTTGCCAAACATTCAGTGGAGATAGTCAGTAAGTGGGGATACAACTTTCCAGTTTGGTCAAAAGGGAGATCCGGGTGTCTATTCGTCAAAAGGTGTGGTACAAATGGATTGAAGAAATCTGTGTGCCTCAAACCACCATCCAATTTTCCTATAAAATGGTACCTTGGGCTCCCCATTTGGGAGTTCAAACCAGAGGCAAGGTGCTGCCATTTTGGAGTCCCAAGGATTTCTTTTTATCATCCCAATAATTTATGGAGGCTATGGGAAGTGATACTTCAACATCTTCTTCTTCCTCCCCTCCCATGGATTTCTAAACCCCTTGTGATCACCCAGGGAGAAATGTGATGTAAATCCCAAGATACATGTTTGTAATATTTCAATGATATTTTTAATTTTAGGTTTTTTTGTTGTTTTTAATCATCCTCTTTTCTTATTTTATTGAGTTATGTACTGGTATGTCATGCTCTACTCATATGATCATGTTTGGGGGTACTCATTCATGTGATGTTTCACACACCATTCACCATTTTCTTTTTCCCCTTCCAATTGTAGTGTTTGTGTGGTTCATATTGGTTAATTGAACTCACATAAGCACTGTCAAGGTAATGTAAATTTATGTCATGGTATCACAGGAAATAACATACAAACCCGGACAACACACTGAGTTCTTCATGTGTTTCCTTGGTGAGTTTCAAATATGATGTCGAACGCAAACCACCCAATCATTGGCAGTGTCCGGTGAATCATTGTGTATTTTCGGTTGAACCCTAGGAGGTATCCCAGTATAAACTCAGTAACATTATGGTTCTAGGTGTTACCAACAAGGGATTAAAAGATCATTACCCTATCATGAAGTGATGAAGGATGGACATCATGAGAGTACCCCGGGTAGATCACACTTAATTAATCTTATTTATTTCTACTTTATTTTATCACTTTCATTTACTATTTTAATATCTAATCATCAAACCCCAAAGTTTTACAAAACCTCATTCCACTTATAATTCCATAATCAAAACCCCCCTTTTAAATTAATGATCTAATACTCCATTGAGAGACGACTTAGGGTTGCTGCTATACTGCAGAAATTCTAGTCAAAATTAAACAACTAATTTGACGCGCTCGACAAATAATTTGGAGGGCCCTTGATGAAGTGGAAGAAAAATGAGCCAAAATTGCATGGATCCATGAAGACCTATCCAATTTTGTGCCTGTATAGAAAATTACATGCATCCAAATGGGCTCATATTATGTGTACTAGTACAAAATATAATGGGATACAACTCTTATGAAGGAAGCCAAGCTGAATTCAGCCGTGAAGGGGACCAACCAAACTGATCTGTCCAAGGAATCAAATCTGTACAAAGTCAAATGCGGTGTTCTTTAATCTATCCATATCTCCGGATCCAATTTTCCAATTGATGCCAAAAATTTAGTGGACATAGTCAGTATATGGGGCTATAACATTCCAGTTTTGTCAAAAGGGAGATTAGGGTGTCTATTTGTTGAAATATGTTGTTCAAGTGGATTGAAGAAATATCTGGGCCTCAAACCACCTTCCAATTTTCCTATAAAATAGAACCTTGGGCTCCCCATTTATGTGTTCGAACCAGAGTCAAGGTGCTACCATTTTGGAGTCCCAAGGTGGTCTTTTCATCACCCAAGAAGTTCTGGAGGGTATGGTAAGTGATACTTCAACATCTTCTTCTTCCTCCCCTCCCATGGATTTCTAAACCCCTTGTGATCACCTGGAGAGAAAAGTGACGTAAATCCCAAGCTACATGTTTGTAATATATGAATGATCTTTTTAATTACAGGTTTTAGTGTTGTTTTTCATCATCCTCTTTCCTTATTTTATTGAGTTATGTACTGGTATGTCATGCTCATCTCATATGATCATGTTTGGGGGTACCCATTCATGTGATGTTTCTCACACCGTTCACCACTTTCTTTTTCGCCTTCCAATTGCGGGGTTTTTGTGGTTCATATTGGTCAATTGAGCTCACATAATCACTATCAAGGTCATTTACATTTATGTCATGGTATCACAAGGAAATAACATACAAACCTGGACAACACATCGAGTTCTTCGTGTGTTGCTTTGGTGAGTTTCGGTTATGATGTCGAACACAAACCACCCAATCATCGGCGGTGTCCGGTGAATCATTGTGTGTTTTCGACTGAACCCTAGGAGGTATCCTAGTATAAACTCAGTAACATTCTGGTTCTACATTTTACAAACCAAGGATTAATATATCATAACCCTATCATGAAGTGATGAAGGATTGACATCATGAGAGTACCCCAGGTTGATCACACTTAATTAATCTTGTTCATTTCTACTTTGTTTTATCACCTTCGTTTACTATTTTAATCTTTAATCATCAAACCCCCAAGTTTTAAAAAAACACATTCCACTTCTAATTCCATAATCAAAACCCCCTTTTTAAATTAATTATCTAATTCTCCGTCGAGAGACGACCTAGGTTTGCTGTTATACTGTAGAAATTCTAGTCAAAATTAAACAACTAATTTGACACCCTCGACAACACGATCAAATTTTGGCACTATTGCAGGGTAGCCAAAATCATTTTTTCCTTTATTTACTTTTATTTATTTAGTTTACTTCTTAATTAGTACTCTTTTAAATACTCCACCACCATTTGATTGTTTTTGTTTTGGGTTTTCTCTTTATTTTTGGTTGTTTTTGGTGTGTTCTTTATCTCTCTCTCTCTGTGTCTCTTATTCTCCATCCCCCTCTATATAATTCTGTATTATAACATTATATTCTCTTTTCACCCTTATTAATTGATTTTATCCATATTCAAAAAAAACTTCACAAATTATTTGCATGACCCGATCTGGTAAAGAAACACTACTTGAATTTGACCCTGAAATTGAAAAGTCACTTCACACACAAATCAAGGCATCTATAGAAGGTAAATAAAGTAATATTGAGGAACCCCTTTTGG
Source organism: Viscum album (assembly GCA_963277665.1). Classification (NCBI taxonomy): domain Eukaryota; kingdom Viridiplantae; phylum Streptophyta; class Magnoliopsida; order Santalales; family Viscaceae; genus Viscum; species Viscum album. The sequence continues at coordinate 385,000,005 of OY728167.1, read as the reverse complement.
AAACTCATGTCATTCTAAACCAATCCAAAATTGAACCCAATCAAACCCAAGAAAACATGGATGCAAATAATTGAACTTTAAATGAACTGACCACCCCTGATGTTGAGTACCAACCTGCGTACATCCAATATCATGTGGAAGCAGCCAACTTTGAGCTGAGATCAGGCCTCATCCATATTATACCTAAATTCCATGGTCCTCCTAGTGAGGACCCTCATAAACATCTCAAAGATTTTCACACAGGGTTCTCCATATTGAAACCCCAAAATGTGTCTGAGGACCTAATTAAGTTTAGGGCCTTCCCTTTCCCCCTTGATGGTGTAGCCAAAGACTGGCTATACTATCTGCCTACCATAATTGGGGGCTGGAATGAATTTAAAAGACTCTTTCTAGAGAATTTCTTCCCTGACTCTCAAACTAAAACAATTAGGAAAGAAATATGTGGAATTAGGCAATCACAAGGAGAGAATCTTCATGAATACTGGGAGAGATTCAAAAGACTTTGCTCAAGCTTCCCCCACCACCAGATTAGTGAACTACTATTAATCCAATACTTCTATGAGGGACTTATTCCCATGGATCATGGAATGATTGATGCTATAGCTGGTGGTTCCCTAGTTGATAAAACTCTTTTCGCCACTCATGAATTAATAGCCAACATGGCTCAAAATGCACAACAATCTAGTACACAAGCAATTGCACCAACCCGACGAGTTCATTAGGTAAGTCATTCAGCCCTAGAAAAAAAGGTAGATACTAAACTTCATGAGATGCAATCCCTTCTAAGGCAATTATCTCAAGCACAAGGTAACTCACACTCTACTTCTATTCCATTACATTGTGGTAATTGTTCTGATAACACTCATTTTCTGACTAGTTCCCACAACTTCAAGATTCATATGAGTCTTCTGTAGCTGTGTTCCCAGGGCATCCATTCCAACAAGAACCTCCCTTCAAGAAAGAACAATTCAGGAAAAATCCAATTCCTGAGTGGCAAGCACAACCCCAATACCGACAAAGAGGAATCTCAAGCTACCCCAAGCAGAATTGGTATCAACAAGGAAAAGGTATGCAACCTTCTTATCCATCAACATCTCAAAAAAAATCCTCCTCCTCCCAAATCTGAACCAAGCCTCGAGGATTTGGTGAAGCAAATAGTAACCTAGAACCTCCAATTCCAACATACCACACAATCGGCAATTCAAGACCTACGAACTCAAGTGGTACAATTGGAAAACACCATCGGTGAGGTTATGATGTAAGGGTCTAGACAACTTCCATCCCAACCCATTGACAATCCAAAGGACAAAGGTAATGTATGTGCAATTACACATTGTAGTGGTAAAGAAGCTTCTCCTTCTACTGATTCTATGAAACAAGTATCTCCCCTTCTTGAAAACACTCCTTCCAAACCCTCAAAAATTTCATGAAATGAAAAAAAAGGGCAATCAAATTATCGCTGATGATTCAAATGAAAAATCAATTCTTCTTCCTTTCCCCCAAAGACTCTCTAAATCTAAGAAAAATTCTGATAATGATATTGATAATGAGATAATGGATACATTTAAAAAATTTCATGTTAATATTCCTTTATTGGATGTAGTCAAGAAAATTCCCCATTATGAAAAATTTCCTAAAGAACTTTTCACCCATAGACGAAGGCTGAAGGGGAATGAGAGAGTTAACTTGGGTAGGAATGTCTCAACCTTGATTCAACCAGCAATGCCAATGAAATTCAAGGATCCGGTCACATTCACAACACCGTGTACCATAGGGGAGACTTTCTTTTCTGATGCTATGTTATATTTAGCTGCTTCCATTAATGTAATGAATCACTCTGTGTATAGTTCTATACAAGTTGGAGAGCTTCAACGAATAGGCATTGTCGTGCAACTTTCCAACCGGAGTACAACACATCCAAAAGGAGTGATTGAGGATGTACGTGTCATAGTGAAGAATCTCATCTTCCCCACTGATTTCTACATTCTTGAGATAGAATATACTCAAACCCAAGGACACGCTCCTCTCATACTTGGTAGGCCATTCCTTAAAACAGCAAAGATGATCATCAATGTTCACAATGGTATGCTTTCCATAGAATTCGGTGTAGAAAAGGTAAGTTTTAACATACTTGAGGCTATTAAACACCTCGTTAAAAAGCACTCCACTCCCCCTATCTATTCGATGGAAGTGCTCTCAAACGATGCACACACACACAATTATCTCCTCAGGCCAAACTCTGATTTATTTTTGTTTTCTTCACCCTTTGATGATTTTAGTTTTGATTCTTATTTTGAATGTTGTGTGGGTTTAGAAAAGTTTAAATTTATGCTTTAATTGATAACTATGTTTATTCTGAGGTAGCCTTGACTATCGACGATTCTGCAAAACTCATTTCCATAGATTCTCTTTCCTAAGAGAATAAACATGAGTAGATAGAGAGTTTCATGGACCTCACTCCCCATAAATCCCCTCCCTCAATCCAAAAACCCCTGGTGTTGGAATTAAAACCACTTCCATTTAATTTAAAATACGCCTATCTTGAGGGTATTGACCAATTGCCAGTCATTATTGCCAATAACCACTCTCAACAGAAAGAATCAAAACTGATTGATCTTTTGAGAGAGTGTAAAAAGAAAATAGGATGGACATTGGCTGATATTCTTGGGATTATCCCATCTATTTGTATGCACCATATACTTTTGGATGATGAGGCTAAGCCCATAAGTCAGGCTCAACGCCGGTTGAATCCCACTCTCCTTGAACTGGTAAAATTGGAAGTCTGTAAATTACTTACTGCTGGGATCATTTATCCTATATCTGATTGTAAATGGGTTATCCCAGTTCAAATTATGCCTAAAAAAATAGTAATAACAGTTGTGTCAAATTAAAGGAATGAATTGGTTCCAACACATGTGCCAAATAGTTGGCGATTCTGTATTGACTACCATCGACTGAATCAAGCCATGCAGAAAGACAACTTTCCTTTACCTTTTATTGACCAAATATTAGAACGATTGGCTGATAAGTCCCATTATTTATTCCTTGATGTCTATTTGGGTTATTTCCAAATCCATATAGCCCATGAGGATCAAGAAAATACCACATTTACCTGTCCATTCGGAACATTTTCATACAGAATAATGCCTTTTGGCCTATGTAATGTTCCTGGTACTTTTCAGCGATGTATGGTGAGTATTTTTTTTGAGTACCTTGAGAGCTGTATGGAAGTCTTTATGGATGATTTCATGGTATATGGTTCTTCATTTGATGATTTTTTTGGAAATCCTAGGTTCTGTCCTCCACCACTGCATTGAAAAAGATCTTGTTTTAAATTATGAAAAATGTCATTTCATGGTTGAGCGGGGGATAGTTCTTGGGCGTATCATTTCAAATAAGGTAATTCAAGTTTATAAATATAAAATTGAATTAATTTCATCCCTTTTATATCCAAAATGTGTTCTTGAGGTGCGATATTTTTTAGGTCATGCTGGTTTTTACCGCCGATTCATTACAGACATTAGTAAGATCACACTTCCCATGTCTCGGTTATTACAAAAGGATTCTGAATTTGTTTTTGATAAAAATTGTGAGGATAATTTCAATTCACTAAAAATTAGTCTCACATCACCTCCCATCATCCAACCACCAAGGTGGGATCCTCCCTTCGATATTATGTGTGATGCCTCTAACTTTGCAGTTGGGGCAGTTTTATCACAAAGGGTTGAGAAGACTCCTCATGTCATTGCAAATTCCTCACATACCCTTGAACCTAGCCAAGTAAACTACACAACCACTGAAAGAGAAATCCTTTCTATTGTGTCTTCCTTGGAAAAATTTTGTTCATATCTTCTTGGGTCAAAAGTGATTGTGTTTTGTGATCATTCTGCCCTCCGATTCCCCTTAAAGAAACCTAAAGCTAAACCCCGCCTCATACGGTGGATGCTCCTCCACCAGGAGTTTACCCTTGAGATTAGAGATAAGAGGGGAGTATAAATTGTTGTAGCTGGCCACATTAGTAGGATTTCTCCACTGGACCACCATGCTGACTCATCCCTCCCCATTGGAGAATTCTTTCCTCATGAGAACCTTTGTGATGTTGTGGACCCTACCCCCTGGTATGCGGACATTGTGAATTTTCTAGAAACATCTGGGGTCCCCATTGAATTCAGCACTTCACAATCCCAAAAATGTAATCATGATTCTCGGTGGTACATTTGGGATGACCCATACTTGTGGAGAATTTATAGTGACCAAGTAGTTCATTGGTGTGTCCCAGAGCATGAGTTCACCTATGTTTTGAACTTCTGCCACACCTTGGCCTATGGGGGCCACTTTGTCTCTCAACGAACATCTCGAAATGTCCATGGTTCAGGAATTTATTAGCCAAAATTGTATAGATATGCCCATCAATTTTGAAATTCATGTAGTCGTTGTCAATTCACAGGGAATATCTCCAAGAGGAATGAAATACCCCAACAGTCCATGTTATTCTGTGAAATCTTTGATGCATGGGGCATCGACTTCATGAGGCCTTTACCAAATTCATTTGGCTTCATGTAAATCTTGTTAGTTGCGGACTACGAGTCTAAATGGGTGGAAGAAAATTTTACCAGGACTGATGACTCTCGTGTGGTTGTTGATTTTTTTAGGTCCCAAATTTTCAGTAGGTTTGGTTTACCATGATTCGTCATTAGTGATTAGGGTTCACATTTTTGCAATCGCAACATGAAAAATTTTCTTCATAAGTATGGGGTTGATCCTAAAGTCTCTACTGCATATCACCCCCAAACTAATGGACAAGCATAAATATCAAATCATGAAGTGAAGAGAAACTTGGAAAAAACAGTACAACCCAATAAGAAAGATTGGATTTTACGCTTTGATTATGCACTTTGGGAATACCATATAGCTTTTAAAACCCCAATCAAAATTTCACCATACAGAATTGTGTTTGGAAAGGCTTATCACCTCCCAGTGGAGGTAGAACACCATGCATATTGGGCTGTTGAACAATGTAATATGAACCTTTCAGATGATGGTGAGCAAAGAAAGCTGCAAATTCAAGAGTTGAAAGAAATTTGACATGATGAATATGAGAACTCCTAGATCTATAATGAGAAGAAAAAGGCTATTAATTATAGCACGATTCACCAACTAAAGTTCCATATTGGTGAGAAGGTCCTCATGAACAATTCCAGTCTTAAGCTCCACCCAGGTAAGCTTCATTCCTGATGGATCGGTCCTTATACTGTTACTAATGTTTACCATTTTGGTGCAATACATATTTTGCATGAGCAGAGTGGACAAAGTCATACCGTCAATGGGCAGCGACATAAACACTTCTATGAGGATTTTCCAAAGAATTCGATGGAGGAAATCCACATTCTTGATGCATTGTAACAATAAAACACACCAGGTTTTATCCTTCCTTCTCACATTCATAATTATTTCAGTGAGGAAACTTCACATTCTAGGTGTGTGTGTGTGTGGGGGGGGGGGTGGATACATTCCTGGGTTCATTAGGATTTCCATTATCTTTCTTCTTTCTTCTCTTTCTCTCCTTCTTTATGGTATTTTTTTCCATTGTCTTTCTTGTTTCTTCACTTTCTCACCTTCTTAATGGTATTTTAATTTTTCCACATAAAAATTTCAACATTCCAAGATTGGTGACCATATGGGGGGAAAGTAAAAATACTATAAGGCAAAAAAGAATAACAGGGAGTGATTTTTAGTGAATTGGTTTTCTGTCAATGTTATAAATGGTTGTATCTACGTGAAACCTTTGAGATGATTGATTCCCCTTGTGTGAGTAGTTTTTGGAAAAACTGTGTCACTAATATCTCCACACATTTTTGCATCAAACCAAAAAGTGTAAATATTTATTACTTAATATAAGGTAAATATATGTTAGGTTAATATTTTTCATCTTTAAATGATATTTCCATACGTTCATTCCTTATCTGATCTATTTCATTACTGTACCAGATTGACCTATGCGTGTGTACCTAATGTCCGACTATTGAACGCTAACAAGATAAAAATTGATTGTGTCTTGGGAAGGTAAAAAAAAATCCTCCTCAACCTTTGATCTTGTTATAACTATTGCAATTAGTGTCGTGAGGAGATCAAACAAGGGTTGATAGATGAGTGTGAGATTTATTCCAAATGAAACTTCTAAAAAATAAATAAATGAGTGGAGTGATGAAATGTGCAACATATGGGGATATCTAGGTCAGGAGATTATGGTTTGACTTCTGGGAATGCTTAAGTGAGTGGGTCTTGAAATATGATTGCAAATAATGTATGGAGGTTCGCTAGAAAAAATCATTTAAGATGAAAAATGTTAAAATAACCTATATTTATTAGATAACAAGTTGAAAGAATAGCCTAGAATGGTTTTCACACACACACATAGAGAGTTAGTGTCATGGTTGACTTTTTAATTCCTTTCTCTATTTGGTATCATGAATCTTTTTGAATTTCACTATGATATGATTTATGAGACATCTTTTTCTATTTTCACTAGGAAGAACTCCTTGGTGTGGTTCATGGATTGATCACATTACTGTAATTAAAATTTTCTCAAATATTAAATCTTCATGATTTTGGGAATATATATATGAATCATTTTATTTGGATATGTGACTTTTTTTAGGAGTTCAAACTTTTAGGTGTGGGGGTGTGATCATACCACGATTCACTATTTTATTCCACCCTTAAACAACTGTTTTAAACTAGTTTTGTAATGAATATTCCAAATATAATAATAAATTTTACTTTATGTTTGAATCAATTAATTAATGTTAATAAATATTATAATGGTAAATGTTACTTGTTTTTATTATTTCAATGTAGGAGGAGATGATTTGGAGGGCCTTTGATGAAGTCGAAGAAAAATGAGCCAAAATTGCATGGATCCATGAAGACCTATCCACTTTTCTGATTGTATAGAAACTTCTGGGCATCCAAATTGGCTCATATTTTGTGTACTGGTACAAAATATAATGGGATACAACTCTTATGAAGGAAGACAAGCCCAATTAGACCGTCAATGGGCCCAACCGAACTGATCTGTCCAAATAATCAAATCTGCACAAAGTCAAATGCGGTGTTCTGTAATCTGTCCATATCTCTGGATCCACTTGTCCAATTGATGCCAAACCTTCAGTGGAGATAGTCAGTAAGTGGGGATACCAATTTCTAGTTTTTTTAAAAAGGTAGATTCGGTTGTCTATTGGTCGAAATGTGTGGTACAATTGGATTGAAGAAATTTGTGCGCCTCAAACCACCTTCCAATTTTTCTATAAATTGGAACCTTGTGCTCCCCATTTGGGAGTTCGAACAAGAGGTAAGGTTCTAACATTTTGGAGTCCCAAGGAGGTATTTTAATCATCCCAATAAGTTCTGGAGGCTATGGGAAGTGATACATCAACATCTTTTTCTTCCTCCCCTCCCATGGATTTCTAAACATCTTGTGATCACCCGGGGAGAAATGTGATGTAAATCCCAAGCTACATGTTTGTAATATTTGAATTATCTTTTTAATTCTAGGTGGTTGTGTTGTTTTTCATCATCCTATTTTCTTATTTTATTTAGTTATGTACTTGTATGTCATGCTCAACTCATATGATCATGTTTGGGGGTACTGATTCATGTGATGTTTCACACAACGTTCACCACTTTCTTTTCCCCCTTCCAATTGCGGTGTTTGTGCGGTTCATTTTGGTCAATTGAACTCACATAAGCACTATCGAGGTCATGTAAATTTATGGCATGGTATCAAAAGGAAATAACATACAAACCTGGACACCACATCAAGTTCTTCGTGTGTTGCCTTGGTGAGTTTCGATTATGATGTCGAACACAAATCAACCAATCTTCAGTGATGTCCGGTGAATCATTATGTGTTTTTGACTGAACCCTAGGAGGTATCATAGTATAAACTTAGTAACATTCTGGTTCTAGGTGTTAAAAACTAGGATTAAAATATAATAACCCTATCATGAAGAGATGGAGGATGGAAATCATGAGAGTACACCAGGTTGATCACTCTTAATTAATCTTGTTCATTTCTACTTTATTTTATCACTTTCATTTACTATTTTAGTCTTTAATCATCAAACCCCCAAGTTTTACAAAACCTCATTCCATTTCAAATTCCATAATCAAAACCCCCTTTTTAAATTAATGATCTAATGATCCATCGAGAGATGACCTAGGGTTGCTGCTATACTGCAGAAATTCTAGTCAAAATTAAACAACTAATTTGACGCACTCGACAACACGATCATAGGGTTTTTCCAACTATGTGGAAAAACCATGCAACTCTTTAAAAGTGGGGTTTTACCTTTTTCCCTCTTGGTAGTTAAGTATGATAAAATGGGATTCTACTCCATTATTCCCACAATACCCCTAGTGATGAACCCAATCACCCTAAACTTCCCAAGGGTTGATCTCGCTCATTTATTTTCTGTTTGGAGCACCACCGGGTGTGGATCAAATATCTAAGTGAAATTAACACTCATATTTCTTCCTTTTTCCAAATTAGAGATTTTGTAGTTTTTATTCTTCATCTGAAACCCTATAACTGTAATGCCTCAACCCCAGATACCCAGAGTCAGTGCATTATTTTAATACATTGGCATGATTACAAGGAATCAAGTCCCGAAGGACCGATCAGTTTAGCAGTCTTGGAAAATAGATTACATACATGAATGATACATTACACTTTATGACATAAAAAAAACATAAATAATCCTTTATGAACTCCATTATTCCTTTGGATTAACCCTGAATATCAATCACAATACACTTCTTGGAATCCTAGGAAAAATAAAACATAGAAAGGGGTGAGCTCAAATGCTCAGTAAGGGTAAGAAATACAGAAGAAACTTTCATAAATTAGCATAAACATTTAAGGAAATGTATAACTAAAACAAAATCCTTTTAAACTTGAACTCCCACATAATATGGAAAAAATAAAATGAAATAATGTCATTTACTTATTCACATGGATATTATACTAGTCGAATAATCACATAGAATATCAATAACCACTTTCATAATGATGGAATGTATAATTCTGAATTATAATTTCTATGTCAAGGCCTCGTGGCATGACCTAAGGGCTAACTGTAACCGGACCCCAAACCAGAGAGCCTCTATAAATAGAATCCATCCCGGAGAGCCTTTGTAACTGGACTCCAACCCGGAGTGACTCTAATAGCCAGACACCAACCCAAAGTGCCTCTAATAACCAGACACCAACCCGGAGTGCCTTTAATAACCGGACACCAAACCAGTGGGTCTGCTGTAACCAGACACCAACCCGGAGTGCCACTAATAACCGGACACCATCCCGGAGTGCCTCTAATAACCGGACACCATCCCAGAGGGTCTTCTATAACCAGACCCCAACCCGGAACATACTAGCCCAACACATTCATCTTAAGAAGAGGATGAAATATAACATAAACATTCGTATTAAAACTAGCATACGAAATTCCAAAACTTTAACCATAAACCATTAATGGAATAAAAATAACTCATCCATAGTCAAACATATCACAAAACCATAAATACAATATTGATAATTTGTATCATAATAAATCAACTTCAAACAAGTGTAAAATTTATCAAAGGATGTTGACATAGATGAAATCAAAACTATTTGAGAGAAATATCTTTTTTTAAATCATTTAAAAGTCACATTATTATAAAAGAAAACCTTTATTTTGAAAATATTATTATAAGCTTGAAAGATAAGCTTTAAAGGTGTAAAAAAGGCAGAGAATAACTGCATCCGCCATATAAGTTAAAAAAACATTCTTACCTTAATTTTGTCGAAAAGGTCAAAAAGTAACTTGTTTGGAAAACAACGAAAAGATTCCATTCGAAACATAGAAGGTCAAATAAGGGTATAAATGAATTTAAACCATAGTATATTAAATAGTAATTTTTATGAAATACATTTTTAAGAAACATGGATGTGGTTGATAATGAGGTCCCAGTAGATAATTATGTATAAACAATCTCAGATAATAAAGAGATTGTGAAATAAACCCTTACCAATTTGGTAACTTACAAAAGATAAACCCCATGAAAGAGGTATCATACAATGAATATGTAAATAGATATAAATTAAAGTTTATTACACAAAGAATACAATTATGGGCAGTAAATACACCACACAAAAAGTAATAGTGGAAATATGGCATGAATCTCACGGGAATAAGGAGTGAGATGAAAACCCCTTACCTTGTACTTTTCCTTGGATGAAGGTAGTTTAACCTACTGTATAATGGTGAAATAATTGTTATTAAATTATTCAAGAATAACATATGTTAATATGATATCATATATGATCTTTTAACATTGATTTGTTAATAATATCTTAGTATTATCGTCGTTTCGGGTGTTAACTTACTCATTTTATTTTACATGTTTTATTACATAAGACATGTTTGTTATGGATAGGTTGTATATTATTAATATACATAATGATATCAAGTCCTTAAACATTATTTTTAATCCTAAAATCAGAATTATTCTTGAATGGATATGATGGGGAATGAATCTCATCACGTTCGTGGAGACGGTAGTCCGTACGTACGCACGAATGCTACTTCCATTTCATTTTTCATTTTAAAAGGAGTAAAAACCAGACGATAAATAGGTATATAATTATTCTAGTATAAAATAATATCTTATATGTGTTACTTATGTTCATTAAAACCCTCCTTTATACGTTTCATGTATGGTATGAATGAGTCATATCACTTTGAGGGGGAGGTAGTCTGCACTTCCTCAAATGAAATTATCATGTATATATACAACATGAAATGAATAATGGTATGCTATAAAATGGAATTACAGAAGATTATATATAAAATAAATATCATAAATATCATATTTAATTATAGTTCCATCATAATGGCCACCATGATAGGTGTTAGAAGATAATTCAACAATCATGGTTTCGTGAGGCTTTGGTTGCCATCCAAAGAAACATTATGTTCTTCACCCATTAGATGGAGGTGTGTATAAGTGTATTTAGAATAATTTTCATAAAAATATCCTAGTATATTTAGGATACTGTTTTTGTTACAGAAGAAACGAATAAGAAGAGTTTAGGGGTCGGAGAAGTAAAATAAAAGAAGGGAAGCTAAGAGAAATCATTACCTTTAATTTGTGTAACTCCCTTTGGTTTTAACCAAAACGGATTCTTGAAGTGCCTTCTGCCTAAGTTAAGGCTTGTAGGAGGAGTAGAGGGATGTAGGGAGATTAATTGGGTAGAGTTTGGATGAGCCAAAAGGCTTGAGAGGTGTGAGAAATTGGTTAGAAGTGGTCTCCTTTTATAAGGTGGAGGAGGGGCTCTTTAGGAAAACTTAAAGTATTATTTTATAATAAATTCATATTCGGTTTCCAATATCTCAAAAGTGGATTATTCATAGTATAAGGTGTATATGGGTCTAAATAATTTCAACCAATAGATGTTAGATAGGTTTGGTTCCATTATATTAACCATATCGTTTAGTTTTAACTCTTAGTTAATTAGTTTGACACTTACCATGTCACTTTGTATTTTTATATTATATAGTTAATAAACATACTATATAAATCCAAGAGACCCCCAAGTGGTCTATTAATGATACACCTTTCATGATATAAGTCATTTGGCCAAAACTTATATTTTTAGGAATATAATAACAATTAATAATATAATATTTGTTTTAAAAACTCATTTATGTCAATTTTGACACTATTCAATAATTGATTTTTGTTAAAGTCATAAAAACATTATTAATTCGAACAAAATTAATTTAAGAAATCCTAACATGTCATATTAACCAATAAAATTCATGGATGGCATCAAAACTTTAAAATTATATTTATTTTAACATTTATAATACTAATTATTTGATTCTTTAATTAATAAGGAAAATACTGCATCATTATTTTGTCATAAATAAATATAATTATTCAATGTCTAAAAATTATAAGTAAAATACCATTATTTATGAAATATTTTTATATTTATATTGAATATTTATAGTTGAAAATACAACATATATAACCCTATGTAAAGTTTTTTTGCTAAAAGATATATTCTTATGTCATTTTTGTATTTACTTTAACTTAATTAATATAAAGTGTCATTATCACTTACATGTGGCTCCATGGGGTCCTAAAATCTACCCAAATATCTCCATTGTCGGAAATGTATCAACCAATAGGGTTAGGACACATTTTAGGGCAATTTAATATTATTATAATATTATTTTGTTATCCGTAGTTACTGGATTTACCCTTTACCCATGGTAAATAAAATAATTACCGAAGTAATTATTCATAATGTCTAAAAATAAGAATTACCTATTTACACAATTTGGAAATACTGATTCCAAATATTGAATCCATTTTTCTAAATTCAAAACACAGAAGTGGCTGAAATTAATTTAAAATTAATTCCCACTGTCAACAAAAAGCGTGTTTTTAAGAAATAATTACTATCAAAAGATAGAAACTTGTTTATATCCGATTTAAATGTAAAATTATGTCCAATGACCAAAATTGTATTAAATGGTAAAAATATATTCAAAATATACTATAAAGCCACTCAAATTCATAATTTATCAATATTAATTATTTTGATTAAAAAAGTTGATTTTAATTAAAATTTAGTAATTTTAACTATTCATCAAAATATAAAAGTTATCCGAAAAGTACCATAATTTCACCCTAAGCTAATTTTGATATTCTAAAACCAAAAATGAAGTCAATTGTGAATGATAAAATTTATAATATTTCAAAAATTGGGTATTACTAACGGCTAGTTTGATTGGTTGTGGCGTGTGTTAGAACTTGAAGTTGCATACAACACACGCTATTGTATTATTCAAAGAGAAGTGTACCATAGAAGATTGGGGTGTTGCATTCTCATCCTCTTTAATAAATTGCGTCCTCAAAATTTATGCTTGGTATTGGAAACTTGGGGTTGATATTTCAAAATATCATAGTTTAAATCCCACATCGAAAAATGGTTTAATGAGGCCTCTATTTAAAATAAAGAGTGGTATGTATGAATGTTAACAAAAATAACAGATACTAGGGTTCCAAGTAGGAAAACATGGATATGGAAGAGAAATATAACTACCAATATCTGATGGAGAGTGGTAGAGAGCATAGATATGAAAAGGCCAACAATCACAAGGCCATAAATTTGTGATGATCTAATGTACCATCTAAGACAACGTTTTTGTTCTATGTTCCTTTTCGTAATGTTGAGGAATTTATTTATTTGATTGGATAAGATCATAAAAAGATATACTTACTTTATACTTAGAGTTTTATCCATTAATAAATTTCTACCACAAACTCATCTTTCATTCCAAGACTCAAAAATACTCTATTTATCCTAATCGTATAGGGTTCTCTATATAACAAATTTATAATTCACATATCAGACCCTTTAAAAAAAGAAACTACATTATACCATCCAGGAACTTCATGTAGTCCAGTGGTAGGCGATAAATCCCAATCGCACTATGGTTGTGGGTTCGATTCCCCCAGCTTTTGCCGACACGACGGGTTGTCACACGGTCTGCGTGTTGTCCTTTTATAAATATCCAAAAATAACTTTAACAATAGTATCCAATGTAAAATATAATCCATTCCAACCTTTATAATTATCCAAAATACTTATGTAAACTCTCAGTCCAAAATTTATATGAAAGGTAAACATAATGTAGATCCTTTTTACCCCGTAATAGCATGTGAATACCTTCATCATGTATTCTTTTAAAACACTGAAACATCCTTAATTACCTTAAAACCTTATTGATTACATTCATGCTCCCTTATTACTTATAGAATAATGGATATAATTCATCCATACAAAAATGTTGTAAACTCCAACAATGATGGAATATACAAATCATTAATCAGCTTCAAGGCAGTCAAGAATATCAAATATAATTTACCCAAATCAAACATCCCATATTCCAAAATTACTACCTCAGTATTAAGACCATATTAAGGATTACCTTTCCTTCAACCATGTATTTTCAAAAAAAAAGTTTAACTTGTTGTTGAGTCATTTTTCATAGTACCATATAATCTCAAATCCTCAATGATATAGTACTGCAGTACAATCCTTATTTATCTCCATAATTCATATGACCAGTACATCGTTGATGCAACACTCAAATGAAATAATTCCAAAATAACAACATAAGAACACTACTCATTCCTCTTCATCTATGGTAGTATTATAACTTGATTATTATCCAATAACATCATTTGCGGCATAGTCTGATGACTGGGACATTTGTTCGCATAGTGTCCAAACTCCTTGCAGATGAGCATTGTACATTTGAAACCCTTTTCTTACCCTTGAAATCACATACTTGGTGTCCTTTTTCTCCGCACTTATAACATACTCCCATTACCATCAAGAATTTTCCATGGTGATTTTTTCCACAGTTATCACATATGGGAAAATCCTTCTTTACCTTCTTCCCTTTATATGTCCTTCTCTCTACCATCCTTTCCTTCTCTGGCCTACCTTCAAAGGCATAGGACTCCGAGAATTATTTAATTAACTTATCAACACATGAAACCTTTTCTTCATATGATGATAATACATGGGAGAATATTTACTTTCTAAATTCTGTCTTAAGACCATGAAAGATATGATCTTTCTTACTCTTTGGATCATGCGTATTGCTGGAGTTATCATTCCTTCTACTGGGTGCCATTTCTAAAAAAATGCCACACACTAGATTAGTTTATGAATAACAATACCTAATCAAAAACTTGTAAAACACTTAACATAAATTAAAAAGTTTATGGATATAATCCATAATCATAAAAATTTCTTCTTTGAGGAAGTATATTCTCATAAACCCTTCATATTGGTTTGTAACGAAAATGAGAATTATTATAAGCATATCCCCCAGGAGTGTCGTAACCAAGAGTGAAGCAAGGCCCATTGTCGTGCACCAGTTCTCGTTCAAATCTAGATCAAAGCGGTGTTTTCGGGTTTTATTCCTAGGTACATCTGTGCCAGATCCGCCTCTACCGGCTCGTATCCAGACAGGGATGTATTTTCTTAGAAAACTCACAAAATCTCTACATTACTAAAATTCTAGGAAATTATTTTTTACTAATCCTCAAAGTCTATCTTAGTGTAACGTGATCGAATCCGAGTTTATCTAAATCTAGTCTACAAGGTTATTTCTAAACTTCCTCTGATACCAACTGTAATGCCCCGACCCCAGTTACCCAGAGTCGGTGCATTGATTTAATACATTGGCATTATTACAAGGAATCAAGTCCCGAAGGACCGATCGGTTTAGCAGTCTTGGAAAATAGATTACATACATCAATATTACATTACACTTTATGACATAAAAAAAACATAAATAATCCTTTATGAATGCCATTACTCCCTTGGTTAACCCTGCATATCAATCACAATACACTTCTTGGAATCCTGGGAAAAATAAAACATAGAAAGGGGTGAGCTCAAATTCTTAGTAAGGGTAAGAAATACAGCAGAAACTTTCATAAATAAGCATAATAATTTAAGGCAATGTTTAACTAAAACAAAAGCCTTTTAAACTTAAAATTCAGCATAATATGGCAAAAAAATGAAATAATTCCATTTACTTATTCACATGGATATTCTACTTGTCTAATAATCACATGCAATATCAATAACCACTTTCATAATGATGTAATACATAATGCCAAACTATAATTTCAATGTCAATGCCTTGTGCCAAGACCTAAGGGCTATCTATAACCGGAACCCAACCCGGAGAGCCTCTGTAACCAGACTCCATCCCAGAGAGCCTCTGTAACTGGACTCCAACCAGGAGTGCCTCTAATAATCGGAAACCAACCCAGAGGGCCTCTAATAACCAAACACCAACCCGGAGTCCCTCTAATAACCTGACACCAACCCGGAGGGTCTGTTGTAACCGGACACCAACCCGGAGTGCCTCTAATAACCGGACACCAACCCGGAGTGCCTCTAATAACCAGACACCAACCTGGAGGGTCTACTGTAACCGGACCCCAACCTGGAACATACTAGTCTAACACATTCATCTTAAGAAGAGGATGAAATATAACATAAACATTCGTATTAAAACTAGCATACGAAATTACAAAACTTTAACCATAAACCATTAATGGCATAAAAATAAATCATCCATAGACTAACATATCACAAAACCTTAAATACAATATGGATGTTTTGTATCATAATAAATTAACTTCAAAGAAGTGTAAAATTTATCAAAAGATGTTGACATAGATGAAATCAAAACTATTTGAGAGAAATATCTCTTTTTTTTAAAATCATTTAAAAGTCACATAATTATAAAAGAAAACATTTTCTCTGAAAATATTTTTATAAGATTTTGAGGGAAGATTCAAAGGTATAATAACGGCGGAGAATAACTGCACCCGCCGTATAAGTTAAAAAAACATTCTTACCTTAATTTTGTCGAAAAGGTCAAAAAGTAACATGTTTGGAAAACGACAGAAAGATTCATTTCGAAACATATAAGGTCAAATAAGGTTATAAATGACTTTAACACATATTATATTAAATAGTAAAAATGTTTTGAAATACATTTTTAAGAAACATGTATGTGGATGATAAAGAGGTCCCAGTAGATAATTACGTATAAACAACCTTGGATAATAAAGAGATTGTGAAATAAACCCTGACCAATTTGGTAACTTACAAAACATACACCCCATGAACGAGTTATCAAACAATGAATATGTAAATACAAATAAATTAAAGTTTATTACACAAATAATCCAATTATGGGAAGTAAATACACCACACAAAAAGTAATAGTGGCAATATGGCATGATTCTCATGGGAATAAGGAGTGATATGAAAACCCCTTACCTTGTACTTTTCCATGGTTAAGGGTAGTCTAACCTATTTTATAATGGTGAAATATTTTTTATTAAATTATAAAAGAATCATATATGTTAATATGATATCATATATGATCTTTTAACATTGATTTGTTAATAATATCTTAGTATTATCGTCGTTTTGGTTGTTAACTTAGTCGTTTTATTTTATATGTTTTGTTACATAAGCCGTGTTTGTTATGAATAGGTTTTATATTATTCATATCCAAAATTATATCAAGTCATTAGACATTATTTTTAATCAAAAAATGAGAATTATACTTGAATGGATATGATGAGGAATGAATCTCATCGCGTTCGTGGAGACGGTAGTCCGTACGTACGCACGAACACTACTTCCATTTCATTTTTCATTTTAAAATGAATGAAATCCAAATGATACATAGGTATATTATTATTCCAGTATAATATATTATCTTATATTTGTTACTTAAGTTCATTAATACCATCCTTTATACATTCCATGTATGGTATGAACGAGTCATATCACTTTGAGGGGGCGGTAACCCGCACTTCCTCAAATGAAATTATCGTATATATATACAAATGAAACAAATAATGGTATGCTATAAAATGGAATTAAAGAAGCTTATATATTAAAAAAAATATCATAAATATCATATTTAATTATATTTCCATCATAATGGCCACCATGAGAGGCGGTAGGAGATAATTGAACAATCATCGTTTCGTGAGGCGTTTGGTTTCCATCCACAGAAACATTATGTTCTTCACCCATTAGATGAAGGTGTGTGTAAGTGTATTTAGAATACTTAACATAACAATATACTAGTATATTTAGGATACTGGGTTTTTTACAAAATAAAATAATAAGAAGAGTTTAGGGGTTGGAGAAGTAAAATAAAATACGAGAATTTAAGAGAAAGCGTTACCTTTAATTTGGGTAACTCCCTTTGGTTTGAACCAAAAAGGACTCTTGAAGTACCTTCTACCTAAGTTTAGGCTTCTAGGAGGAGTATAGGGATGTAGGGAGCATAATTTTTCAGGGGTTGGTCGAGACAAAAGGATTGAGAGGTGTCAGGAATTGGTTATAATTAGTGTCCTTTTATAAGGGGGAGGATGGGCTCTTTATGAAAACATAAAATATTATTTTATAATAAATTCATATTCGGTTTCTAATGGATCCAAAGTATATTATTAAAAGTATAAGGTAGATATGGGTCTAAATAATTTCAACCAATATATTTTATACTAGTTTGGGTCATTATATTAACCATATCTTTTAGTTTTAACTCTTAGTTAATTAGTTTGACACTTACCATGTCACTTTGTATTTTTATATTATATAGTTAATAAACATACTATATACATCCAAGCGACCCCCAAATGGTGCATTAATGATACACCTGTCATGATATAAGTAATTTGGCCGAACCTTAGATTTTTAGGAATAGAATATCAAATAATAATATATTATTGTTTTTAAAAACTCATTTATGTCAATTTTGACACTATTCAATAATTGATTTTTGTTAAAGTAATAATAACTTTATTAATTAGAAAAAAATTCATTTAATAAATCCTAACATGTCATATTAACCAATAAAATTAGTTTATTTCATCAAAACTTTCAAATTATATTTATTTTTACATTTATAATACTAATTATTTGATTCTTCCATTAATAAGGAAAATACCGCATCATTATTTTGTCATAAATAAATTTAATTATTCAATGTATAAAAATTATAAATAAAACACACTTATATAGGAAATCTTTTTATATTTATAATGAATATTTATAGTCAAAAATATAACATATATAACCCAATGTAAAAATTGTTTTGCTAAAAGATATATGCTTATGTCATTTTTGTATTTACTTTAACTTAATTAATATAAAGTTTCATTATCACTTACAAGTGGCTCCATGGGGTCCCAAAATCGACCCAATTATGAAAATGGTCAGAAATATATCAACCAATAGGGTTAGGACACGTTTTAGGTTAATTTAATATAATTACTATATTATTTTGTTACCCTTAGTTACCGGATTTACCCTTTAACCATGGTAATTAAAATATTTACCGAAGTAATTATTCAAAATGTCTAAAAATAAGAGTTACCTATTTACACAATTTGCACATCCTAATTCCAAATATGGAATCCATTTTTCTAAATTCAAAACACAGAAGTGGCAGAAATTAATTTAAAATTAATTCCCACTGTCAAAACAAAAAGCATGTTTTTATGAAATAATAACTATCAAAAGATTGACACCTGTTTATGTCCGGTTTAAATGTAAAATTATGTCCAATGACCAATATTGTATTAAATGGTAAAAATATATTCTAAATATTCTTAAAAAACACTCAAATTCATAATTTATCACTATTAATTATTTCAATGAAAAAAGTTGTTTTTATTTAAAATTTAGTAATTTTCACTATTCATCAAAGTATAAAAGTTATCTGAAAGGTACAAATATTTCACCCTAAGATAATTTCAATATTTCAAAACCAAAAATGAAGTCAATTTTGAAAGATAAAATTTATAAAATTTCAAAAAGAGGGTATTAATATTCATAACGGCTAGGTTGGTTGGTTGTGGTGTGTGTTAGAACTCGAAGTTGCGTACAACACATGCTACTATATTATTCAAAGAGAATGATACCATGGAAGCATGGGGGTGTTACAAGAACCCTCTTTATCTAGAGGATATTAGGTTGGGGATAAAAAGGGTGTTTAAATTACAATAAAAGTCTAGGTTTAAGTGAGCATTCATCTTCGAAATAATGGTAGGTGGTCGACAAGTTATATTCTATTGTCTTGTTTATTTTTTCATGTGTATGTGGTAGTGTTCTTGTGTTATTGTGCTATAATTTTGGGTGTCATGGTAGAATTGAAATATTTAATAATAGAATAATTTATAGTATTTTCAAATATTTAATAATAATGTCTTTTTGTTGTTGGGTTTGATTAGACTAGCATTAATGCACTAGATCCAATTATAACTCTGCAGTTAAGCATGCTTGGGTGAAAGTAGTACAAGGATGGGTGACCTCTTGGGAATTAATCATGTTGCACCTTTTTTTAATATTTAAAATTCCATACTATTATAATAAATATTTATATGATATTGTACACAACCTTTTGTATTGAATTTAATATTTCATGATTATAGGGAATTTTAGTAATAATTAAAATATTTCAGGTTATAATATCATAATATTTTATGTTAACAATGATTATAATATTTCATGTTGTATTGTAACATAAATGGTGTTATAAAAGAAATAATATTTTTTCATATTGAATAATTATAATATTTCTCAATAATCGCATTAATGAATTTCATAATATGAATGGTGCATGAGGGACCTCCTGGAAAGTTCTCGTGTTTCAATAGTTTCTGTATTTTTCATTGTATTTTCCTAGATTTTTTTTAATTTTTTAAAAAACAAAATTCATGTAATTATAGAAATAATAATTATGATATTTTAAGTAAAATTTTAAAATTAATATACTATTTGATTTTTACATATAATTTCAGTAAAAATTATAACATTTCATGTCATATTGTTAACTTATTTAATGTTAAAAATAATTATAATATTTCATGACGTATTGTAACAACTATGGTTTAGTGTTATAATAGAAATAATAATTTTTGAGATTTAATAATAGTAATATTGGATGATAATTTCATAAGTTAAAGTTATATTAATAATAAAAATTAAATAGAAACATGTCATATTAGAATCATTGATACTACATTCAAATACTTCATGTGATTTACTATGTATTGTTGGGTGTGATCACACCCACATTAATGAGCCAAATACAATTATAAATCTATAGCTAAGCATTCTTAAGAGAGATTTGTGCTAAGATAGGTGACCTCTTGGGAAGAACTTTGGTTTCACCTTTTTTTTATATATTTCAAATTTCATTCCAGAATAATATTTATTATTAGGTTATTGTATGTAAAATTTTTTATTGAATATAATATTTCTGGATTACTAGGAATTTTTTAAGAATTAAAATATTTCATGTTAAAAGTTTTAATATTTCATATTAAAAATCATTATAACATTTCATGTTATATTGTAACGAATACGGTTTAGTATTATTACAGAAATAATATTTTCTCATGTTTAATAATTATAATATTTCTTGATAATCAAATTAATGAATTTAACAATATGAACCTTTCATGGGTGATCTCCATGTAAGTCCTCATGTTTCACCCTTTTATGTATTTTTCATTGTATTTTCCAAGATGTTTTACATTTAAAAAAAAGAATGGCATGTAAGTATAACAATAATAATTATGTTATTGTATGTAAAATTTTCAAATGAATATTATATATTATTTTACATAGAATTTTAGTAATAATTATAATATTACATGTCATAATGTTACCATATGTCTTGTGAACAATAATTATAATATTTCATGCTATATTGTAACAACTTCGGTTTAGGGATATAATAGAAATAATAAAATTTCATGTTGAATAATTATATTATTGGATGATAATTTAATTAGATAAAGTTATATTTATAATAATAATTACATAGAAATATGTAATTTTAGTTCCATTATTAGTACATTCAATTATTTAACAGGAATTTCTATGTATTGTTGGATGTGATCACATTATCATCAATGCACCAGATTGAATTAGATTAATTTTGTTAAGCCTTATTGGGCGAGATTAGTACAAGGATGATTTAATTCCCTGGAAGTACTCATGTTAGACCATTTTTTATATTTCAAATTTCAGGCCATTATATTAATTATACAATGATATTGTATGTAAAATTTTATATTGAATACAATATTTACTGATCATAAGAAATTTTAGTAATAATTATACTCTTTCATGTTATAATGTTAAAATATTTAATGTTAACAATGATTTTGATATTTCATGTTATATTATAACAACTATGGTTTAGTTTTATAATAAAAATAATATTTTTTCATCATGAGTAATTATAATATTTATTTATAATCGTATTCTTGAATTTCATAATATGAATGTTTCATGGGGGACCTCTTTAGAAGTTCTCGTTTTCACCCTTTTCTATATTTTTCATTGTATTTTCACAGATT
Organism: Viscum album; assembly: GCA_963277665.1. Taxonomy (NCBI): domain Eukaryota; kingdom Viridiplantae; phylum Streptophyta; class Magnoliopsida; order Santalales; family Viscaceae; genus Viscum; species Viscum album. Next base: position 384,977,955 of record OY728167.1, on the reverse strand, counting down.
TTTTTTTATTTTAAAAAACATATAATTTCATGTCATTATAATAATAATAATTATGATATTGTACATAAACTATTAAAATGAATATAATATTTCATGTTTACATAAAATTTTAGTAATAATTATTATATTTCATGTCATAATGTTACCAAATTTCATGGTAATAGTAATAATAATATTTAATGATGTATTGGAACTACTATGGTTTAGTGTTATAATAGAAATAATAAATTTTCACGTTGATAATCATAATATTGGAAGATAATTACATTAGTTGAAGATATATTTATAACAAAATATAAATACTAATATGTAATATTAGAATCATTGATTGTACTTTCAAATATTTAACAATAATTTATGTGTATTGTTGGTTCCGACCATGCCAGTATTAATGCACTTGATCCCATTATAAATATACAGTTAAGCGTGTATGGGAGAGAGTAGTTCTAGGATGGGTGACCTCCTAGGAAGTACTCGTGTTGCACCCTTTTTTCTGAATGTTTCAAATTTCATGCGATATAAAAAAGATTATTATGATAGTGTATGTAAAAATTTCCATTGAATATAATATATCATTATTACAGGGTATTTTAGTAATAATTATAATATTTCATGTTATAATGATAAAATATTTCATGTTAACAAATATTATAATATTTTATGTTATAATGTAACAAGACACTTCTGTGTTATAACATAAATAATATTTTTTCATGTTAAAAAATTATAATGTTTCTTGATAATCACATTATTGAATTTAATTATATGAATGTTGCATGGGTGACCTTCTAAGAAGATCTAGGGTTTCACCCTTTTCTGTATTTTTCATTGCACATTCCTAGATTTTTTACAAATAAAAAAACAATTTTATATAATTATAACAATAAAATTTTTGATATTGTATTTAAAATGTTTAAAGGAATATAATATTTCATGTATAAAATTAATTTTAGTAATAATTGCAATATTTCATGTCATAATGTTACCATATTTCATGTTAACAATTATAACATTATTTTAGAATGTATGTTAACAACTACAGTTTGGTGTTATAATAGGAATAATAATTTTTCATGTAGAATAATAATAATATTGGATGATAAATTAATTAGTTAATGTTATATGTATGACAATAATTAAATAGAAATATGTAATATTAGAATCATTGATAGTAATTTTAAATTCTTAACAATAATGTATGTCTGTTGTTGGGAGTGATCAAACCAATATTAATGCACAAAATTCCTTTAAAACAATGTATTTAAGTGTGCTTCAGTAGGAGTAGTACATGGATAGTTGACCTCCTTATATGTACTCATGTGACACTATTTTTTGTGTATATTTCAAATTTCATGCGAGTTTAATAATGATTATTATGATATTGTATGTAAAATTTTTAGTTGAATATAGTATTTCATGATTATATGGAATTTTAGTTATAATTATAATATTTCAGGTTATAATGTCCCAATATTTCATTTTAACAATGATTATAATATTTCATGTTATACTGAAACAACTATGTTTTAGTGTTATAGATGAAATAATATTTTTTTTGGGTTGTATAATTATATTATTTCATGATAATCTCATTATTGAATTTCATAACATGAATGTTGAATGGGTGACCTCCTTGTGAGTGCTCATATTTAACAATTTTATATGTTTTTCATTGTATTTTTCTATATTTTTTACATTATAAAAAAATAATTTCATTTAAGTATAAAAATAATAATTATGATATTGTAAGTAATCTTTTAAAATGAATATATTATTTTATGTTTACATGGAATTTTATTAATAAATATAATACTTCACGTCATAATGTTGCCATATTTTAAGTTAATAATAATTATAAAATTTCATGACATATGGTAACAATTACGGTTTAGCGTTATCATAGAAATAATAATTTTTCATGTTGAATAATTATAATAATGGCTAATAATTACATTAGATAGAGTTATATTTATAAAAAAATTAAACTGAAATATGTAATATTATAATCATTGATAATACTTTCAAATATTTATCAAGAACTTATGTATATTATTAGGTGCGATCACACCAGTAGTAATAAACCAGATGCCATTAGTACCCAATAGTTAAGTGTACTTGGGAAAGAGTGGTACTAGGTTGGGTGACCTCCTGGGATGTGCTCATGTGTCACCCCTTTTTTGTGTATATTTCAAATTTCATACTAGTATAATACGTATTATTATGGAATTATATGTAATAATTTGCATTGAATATAATATTTCATGATTATAAAACATTCTATTAATAATTATAATATTTTATGTTAAAACATTACAATATTTCAAGTTAAAAATGATTAAAATATTGAATATTATATTGTAAAAATTATAGTTTAGAGTTATAATAGAAATAATATTTTTTTATGTATAATTATTTTAATATTTCTCCATAATCTCATTTTTTTAATTTCATAATATTATTGTTGCATAGGTGAACTCCATGGAAGTTCTCTTGTTTCACCCTTTTTTGTATTTTTCATTATATTTTTCCATTTTTTATATTTTAAAAATTAAATATTTTCCTTTAATTATAACAATAATATCTATGATATTGTATATAAACATTTTAAATGAATATAATATTTCATTTTTATATATAATTTTAGTAATAATTATAATATTTCTTGTAATAATGTTAACATATTTTATATTAGTAATAATTATAATATTTCATATTTCATTGTAACAACTACAGTTAAGTGTTATAATAGAAATAATAAATTATCATGTTTAATAATTATAATATTTTCCTATATTTTCATTAGTTAAAGATATATTGATTATTAAAATTAAAAAGAAATATGTAATATTAGAATCATTGATAGTGAATTCATATATTTAACCAGAATGTATATGTATTGTTAGTTGAAATCACACCATCATTAATGCACTAGATCCTATTATAACTCTGTTGTTAAATGTGCTTGGGTGAGAGTTGTACTAGGATGGGTGACCTCTTGGGAAGTACTTTTGTTGCACCTTTTTTGTTTATATTTCAAATCTCATGTAGTATATTAAAGATTAATATGATATGGCACATAAAATTATTATTGAATATAAAATTTATTGATTACAGGCCATTTTTGTAATAATTATAATATTTCATGTTATAATGTCAAAATATTTAATGTTTAAAATGATTATAATAATGCTTGTTATATTGTAACATCTACAGTTCAGATTTATAACATAAATAATAATTTTTTATGTTGAATAATTATAATATTTCTAGAGAATCACATTATTTTATTTCATAACATTAATGTCTCATGGGTAACCTCCTGCGAAGTACCCTAGTTTCACAATTTTCTATATTTTTCATTTTATTTTTTTTAATATTTTAATCATTTTGAAAAATGAATAATTTCATGTTTGTATAATAATAATAATTTTGATTTTGTACATAATTATTTTAATGAATATAATATTTCATGTAAACATATAATTTTAGTAATAATTATAATATTTCATTTCATAATATTACCATATATCATGTTAAAATTAGTTATAATATTTCATGATGTATAGTAACAATGATTATTTACTATTATAAAATAAATAATAGTTTTTCATGTTTAATAAATATAAATTGGGAGATAATTACATTTTTTGATGTTATATTTTATAAAAGAAGCAATATGAAATATTAGATTTCTAAATTTTACTTTTAAATATTTAGCAAGAATTTCTGTGTATTCTTCTTTGTGATCATACCATAATTGGAGCACTAGATCCCATTTGAACACTACAATAATACTAGGTTGGGTAACCTCCTGAGAAGTACTCGTGTTGCCCCATTATTTTTATATTTAAAATTTCATGGAATAATAATAATAATTATTATGATATTGTAAATAAAATTTTGTATTGAATATATTATTTCATGATTACCTGAAATTTTAGTAATAATTATAATATTTCCTGATATAATCTCACAATATTTCATTCTAACAATGATTATAAGTTAACATGTTATATTGTAACAACTACGGATTAGTGTTAGAATAGAAATAATATTTTTTCATGTTGAATAATTATAATATTTATTGATAATCACATTATTGAATTTCATAAAATGAATGTTGCATGGGTGACCTCCCTGGAAGTGATCGTGTTTCACCATTTTTTGTATTTTTCACTATATCTTCCTAGATTTTATACATTTAAGAAAACAAATAAATTCATGTAAGTATAATAATAATAATAATGATATTGTACATAAATTTTTTAAATAAATATAATATTTCATTTTAGATAGTATTATAGAAATAATTATAATATTGTAAGTCATAATGTAACCATATTTCATTATATAATAATTATAATATTTTTGAATGTATTTTAACAACTATAGTTTAGTGTTATAATAGAAATAATAATTTACCATGATGAATAATTATAATATTGTATGATAATTAAATTATTTATAGTAATATTTATAACAAAAATTAAATAGCAATATGTACTATTAGAATCATTGATAGTACTTTCAAATATTTAAAAAGAATGTATGAGTATTTTTTGTTGCAGTCACACAAGAATTTATGCACCATATCCCATAAGAACTATATAGATACGAGTCCATGGGTGAAAGTAGTACTAGGATGGGTGAACTCCTTAGAAGTACTCGTGCTACACCCTTTTTTTGTATATATTTCATATTTAAATAATGTATAATAATGATTGTTAAGGTATTGTTGGTAAATGTATGTTTTGAATATAATATTTAATGATTACAAGAAATTTTAGTAATAATTAAAATATTACATGTTATAATTTCACTTTCAAGTTAACAATGATTGTAATATTTCATGTTATGTTTTAACAACTATGGTTTTGTGATATAATAGAAAAAATATTTGTTAATGTTGAATAATTATAATATTTCTTGACAATCGTATTATTCAGTTTCAGAATATAAATGTTGCATTGGTGACCTCCTGGGAAGCACCCGTGTTTTACCATTTCCTATATTTTTCTTTGTATTTTACATGATTTTATACATGAAAAAAATAATAGAATGTAAGTGTGACAATAATAATTTTGATATTGTACCAAAACCATTTAAATGAAAATAACATTTCATGTTTACGAAGAATTTTAGTAATATTTATAATATTTTTTATCATAATGTTACCATATTTCATGTTAACAATACTTATATTATTTTTTAAAGTATTATAACATCCATGATTTACTCTTATAATAGAAATAATAACTTTCCTGTTGAATAATTGTAATTTTTGATGATAATCCCATTGGATAAAGTAATATTTACACAAAAAATTAAATAAGCCAATTTTTCTATACCCATATGGTAAAGGGTCCTACTTATTATCCAAAAAACCTGGGTTCGAATCCTGGGGGACCCATTGGGGGATTTATGGTGTGGCGGTGATGCAGGGATGACACAGATAGGTGGTGACGTAGGCATGATGCATGGATGGGTGGAGTCCCTAGACATAAAAATGTAGTAGGGTCTTTAGGGAATTAAGTATTTTGGGCCATTAAGACTTCAGGATATGGTTTAAGATCAAACCACATGGGAGAAAATCCAAGATATGGAATCAGAGCCTGTATCAGCCATCAGAAGAGCTCACCATATTGAAAGAATGAGAGGTTATGGAAACCACCATCAGGATCATGCACCATTTAGTTTTTCATGGGGAAATTATAGGTTATCATACATGTGTTGTGGGGAGCTAGGTTCCATGAACGAATATAATATTGGGGAGGGGAATTTCCAATTTTAGGTCTTTGGGCCTTTAGGCCATTTATTGGGAAATGTACCACTAGGCCTACAGGTAATGTAAGCGTTCCGAATCAGCCTAGTTAAAAAAGGGATTATCTAAAAATAAATAAAAAATATAAAGGTGTTCAGGCCATTTAGAGTAAATAGAAATATGTAATATTAAAATAATTGATAGTAATTTCAAATATTTATTAATAATGTAAGGGTATTGTTGGTTGTGATCACACCAATAATAATGCTCCTGATTCCATTAGAACACTGTAGTTAATCATGCTTGGGCAAGACTAGTATGAGGATGGGTGACCTCCTAGGAAGCACTCACATTACACCTTTTTTTGTGTACATTACAAATTTCAAGCCAGTATAATAATGATTATTATTGTATTGTATATAAAATTTTGTATAGAATATAATCTATCATGATTATATGGGATTTTAGTAATAATTATAATATTACATGATATAATTTTACAATATTACATGTTAACAATTATTATAATATTACATGTTATATTGTAACAACTATGGTTTTGTATTATAATAGAAATAATATTTTTTTTCATGTTTAATAATTATAATATTTCTCAATAGTGATGTTATTTAATTTCATAATATGAATGTTTCTTGGGTGATCTCTTAGTAAGTTATCATGTTTCACTTTTTTGTATTTTTTTTTCATTTCCAAGAGTTTTATATTTTAAAAACCAATGAATTTGATATAAGTATAATAATAATTGTGAAATTGTACATAAATTTGTTAAATGACTATAATATTTCATGTTTACATACAATTTTTGTAATAATTTTAATATTTCATGTAATAATGTTACCATATTGTATGCTTAAAATAATTATAATATTTCAGGATGTATTATAATAACTATAGTTTTGTGTTATAATAAAAATACAAGATTTTCAAGTTGAATAAATATAATATTGGTTAATGATTTCATTAGTTAAATTTAAATTTATAACAATAATTAAATAGAAATATGTAATATTATAATCATAGATAGTACATTTAACTATTTAATAAGAACGTATGTGTAATATTGGTCAAGATCGCACTAATATTAATGCACCCGATCCCATTAGAACTCTACATTTAAGCATGTTTGGGAGAGAGTAGTACTAGGATGGGTGAACTCTTGGGAAGTACTCGTGTCTCACCCTTTATTATGTATATTTCAAATTTCATTCTAGTATAATAAAGATTAATATGAAATTTTACGTGATTGTTTTTATTAATTATAATATTTCATGTTATAATGTTATAATATTTATTCTTAACAATCATTATAATATTTCATGTTATATTGTGAGAACTAAAGATCAGTGTTATAAAATAAATAATATATTTTCATGTTTAATGATTAAAATATTTCTCTAAAATTTATTATTAAATTTCATAATAAGAATTTTTCAATGGTGACCTCTGAGGAAGTTCTTTTGTTTCAGCCATTTTTGTAATTTTCATTGTATTTTCAAATTTTATCATTTTAAAAAATAATGAATTGAATGTATGCATAAAAATATTTGTTATGATGATGGACTTAAATCTTTTAAACAGGTATAATATTTCATGTTTATATATAATATTAGAAATAATTATAATATTGCACGTCATAATGTTATGGTTCATGTGATCTCTAAGCCTACGGGCCTTGTAAGGCTTCTCCCTCATCCCTTGAAGGGGGGGGGGGTTATCAAAAATCAATAAGAATAAGGCCTTTGGTCCATTCACTCATGTCATAATGTTACAATATTTCATGTTAACAATAATTATATTATTTCACTACGTATTATAACAACTATGGATTTGTGTTAAAATAAAAATAATAATTTTTCAATTGGAATAATTTTAATATTGGATTATAATATCAATAGTTAAAGTTATATTTATAACAATAATTAAATATAAATATGTAATATTATAATCATTGTGTAGAGACCCGAAGTTTGACATACATAGACATTACATTACTTTTGAGGAATACTTAGTACATAACAAAAACAGACACACGAGGACCGTAATAGTTTAGTGTCTTTGGAAACTTGGAACGTAATCTTCTAATCATGGTGAAAGATCCTCAACATCTCCCACAAAGATATTCCCATTTCTGTTTCCTTACCTAAAATCTTTCTTTTAATCCTGGGGGAAAATAAAACATAAAAAGGGTGAGCTCAAATGCTCAGTAAGGGTAATAATGGATAAAATAAAACATACCACATACATTTGAACTTAAAAAAAACATGAACATTAAAAATCTTGAGCAACGACATAAAACATGGAAGTACATAAGGCATAGATCATAATGGAACATAAATCATGATAAAATAGCATGGGAATAAAACATGTAATTGTGGAAACCATTAAGAACATGATATTATTTCCATAGTAGCCAAGGCATTGCTTCTAAGACCATCTTAGTGGACAAAGTCCCGTTCTGAATTGAGTTCACTCCTCGTTCCAGTCCTGTATTACTGAACCGGTTTAACTTGCCGTTCCAGCTATGCCCATCTTATGAGATATAATATTTACCCAATGCATTGGAGGGAGATATATGTCCCACCCATCTCATAATGAATCATTCTTACTTGTGCCACAACATAAACAAAAATCATTCATCATAACCCAAAGAATAAAATGGGTTTCATAAACATCATTCCATCATCACATAATCCATATAAAAGAAATGGATATCATTTCATAATAAGAAAAGTGAAAACATTTAAATCATAGAGACATTATACTTGAAACATACACATATGAAATAATTTCATCTTATATGGAAAAATGGTTTTGATAAAACACTTGAAATGAATTCTTGAGGAAAATATCCTTTCTTCTTCAAAATCACTTTCGTTAACAAAATTCCATGCACTTTTAAAAGAAAGGGGTTTTGTTGAAAATAATCATGAAATCTTGTAGAGGAATATTTATGAAAATGAGGGGTTATGAAACCGTAAAAATCTATTCATGCCGTATAAGTTAAAAATAAAATTATTCTCGTACTTTTGTCGGAAAAGTCAAAAAGTACCTCGTATGGTAATCAAAAGAAAGATTCCTCCCAAAATTTGTGGTTAAAGTCAAAAAAGGGTAAAAATGACTTTAAACATACTTCTAAGAATAAAAACATTTTATGAAAATATTTTTAGAAAACATGGACATGGATGATAAACATAAACCCGATAAATACTTACGAATAAACAATCTCGGATAAGAAAGAGATTGGAATAGTTATCCCAGACCTTAGGTCCGATTTTCTTTATAAGTGTCCGAACCTCCTGTATAATGATTTAAATAATGTTATTGACTTATTACAGAATCATATTCATTGTTATGATATCATATAGGGTTCACTTATGACTTTATATTACCCGTTCTTTTGTAAATTCCATGTTAAAGAGCGTTTTGGGTAAAATCGTTTCACTTGTCATCCGTGTTTTGACTTGTAATTATTTATATGATTACATAGATCATGATTACTTAATTCCAGAATATAAAACATGATTTATATATAATATAAATTCATAATATACATATATATAATAGATCGATAAATGGAATGAAATACACCGTTCATGGAGACGGTAGGCCGTACGTACGCATGAACGTTGTTTTCGTTTCCTCATTGAATTGAACGGAATTAATTGGATGACATACATATATATATATATACATAAATCCAGTATCATTATTATTTCATATATTTCATTATTACTTATTATATATACTTTATAATAATTTATGAATGGTTAATCATTGAGAATGAATCTCATCGCGTCGTGGAGACGGTATTCCGTACGTACGCACGAGCGATGATATCATTCCCATGATCATGGAATTTTATTGGAGTGTATTTATACTATTACATAATCAATATCACTTTAAAATAATCATATATAGTTATTATTTACACCATTATACTCATCCAAGTAAGGTGGTGGTGGAAAATAGATTACACCATGGCGTGGAGACGGTATTCCGTACGTACGCACACGCGGTGATTACGTTTTCCGTAGGATGGATAGATGATGAAATAGGGTTGTTTCATAATTATAATAACATATCAGTATATTAGTGATACTGATGTTATTAGTTCATAATGAAACAACCTAATAAGAATAAGTGTAAGAAGAAATAAAGTTGAAAGAATCGGTAACGGACATTACCTCTTCTTTGAAGCGCATCTTTGAGACCTCCTCTTAGGGCACTAAAATTGGTCTTTGAAGAAGACAAGGACATCTAGAATGTTTCTAGGGAAGTTTAGAAGATAATTTTTCAGGGTTTGGCCGAGCATGAAGGCTAAAATTGGTGTGAGGAGGAGTGGGAGGAGGTTCCCTTTTATAAGGGGGGAGAGGGGCACCTTTGGAATTCTAAAAAATATTAATTTATAACAAATCTAACCCCACTTAAAAACCTCCGAAAATGACTCATATTAGAATATTAGATTATATAGGGTTTTAATCTCATCAACCAATCAAATTTAAACATTTTTTGATCTTATTTTAAACCTTATCATTTTGATTTATCCTTATTTAATCTATTTAAGTTTATTTGTGGTAATAAAATTCTAAATTTTAAATGGTTATAAATAATCATTTATGTGTTGTTAATTTTACATAATTGGATACTTTATGACATTTTAGACTATATAAATTTGAATTTATAATTTTTAAATATTTTTGTGATTTTTAAATAATTTAATAATATGTTATTTTTATAAAATAACAATAGTTTTAATTTTGACACTATTCATTTATTTGAATTTAAATAAAATCTAAACAGAGGATATATTTGAAATAAAATATTTAATAGATTTATAAAAGGTAATATGTGTCTATAAAATTAGTGTAGCACATTAAATAGATCATATAATATTTATTTTATTATTTTTAAAACCATTTATTTGGTTTATCTCTTAATAAAATAAATACTACAACATTTTTGTGTAATTATTTAATATACTTATTTGTTTCATACAAATTAAAAATAAAATCCTATTATGAATATAAATCTATTAAATTTCACAATAATACTTTTACTAGAATTTATCATCTTAAAATCAGAATATTTAAATTGTTATATTTATTAAATTATGAAGGTGACAACTTTGGCATCATTTAAAATAAAATAATATAAGTGTCATAATCACTTTTATAAGGCTCCAAAGGGTCAAATATTCGACCATTGGATGGTTATGGTTTACATTTACATGGATAATAAGTTTTGGTCAGGGTTTTGTGCATTTTATGGTCACTATTAGTTTAATAGAAACTATATTCTTTATTTTTCACTGGATAAACAATTTCTGCATCACTATTGTGTCATAATTAATGATAATTCTTTAATCCGTAAAAATTATAAATAAATTCATATGATGTATATAATTTTATTATATTTCTGGAGACTACTCACGTTCTAAGTTTCATGAAGTTTATCACTAAATTAGAATTATTATACTTATAAGATTTAAGAGAGTGACATGTTGTCACTTTCTTTGGTTTTAATATTAATTAAATTATTTTCAGAGCAAAAAGTCCATTAAATGAATCTAATCTGACCCTTAGGTGATATGGGTATACGTTTAGCCATAAAATATAATTTTGGCATGTGTTAGGGTAATTTTATAATATTATATTTACCCTTAATTACCCAATTTACCATTAACTATGGTAAATAAAATTTACCGTAGTTACTATTCATAATCCGCAAAAATAAAAAGTAGCCTATTAACATAATTTGGACCCACTGATTCCAAATATGGAATCCATTATTTCAAATTCAATACACAGAAGTTGTAGAAATTAAATTAAAATTAATCCCGTTGTTGAATGAAAACAGGTTTTTGTTTAAAATATTGGAAAAGATTGAATTGATTTAACCTATGAATTCAATGTAAAATAATTTATAATGAAATAAATTATATTAAATGGTAAAAATATATTCTATTTATACTTTAAAACCATTCAATATTATAATTTAACCATATAAATTATTACGATGAAAAAGTTGTTTTTAATTAAAATATAGCGTGTTTTTACTATTCATTAAAATATGAAAGTTATTAGAAAAATATCAAAACTTTATCCAATGTAAATTTTTATATCCCAATTCAAAATAAGAATTCTATTTTGTCAAACTGAACTTATAAACATGTCAACAACTAGATTTAATGTGGGTGCTCTATCAAAAGGTGGCAAAACTGCATTTTTTGAAAAATACATATTTTACCTGAAAAATTTATTTTGTTCTTATACCATGTTCTAGAAAATGAGTAAGATGAATAATAATGTTATAAAATTAAAAATTTAGTTAATAATATTCATAATGGCTGGTTCATAATAATATTATAATAATATATCGTTGTTTAGTAAAACCCAGTATTGCGTACAACACAGGCTATCGAGGAAGGTCGCGATTGCGTGTAATGCCAGCCAAGTTATGGTTGCGTGTTGTGAAATACTCCTTTGTTGTTCCATATAACAAAATACAACCATTTTTCATTTATACATTGAATATATATATATATACACACTCAATGTTGCGTAGAATGACTATTATCAAATGAACATGAAATTGTGTGTAACACAATCTAAGAATAGTGTTTTGTATACTGAAAGCTAATACAGTGTTGCGTATAGTACAAGATAGTCTTTTTGTAGCGACAACACAAGACCTAAATGAAATTAAAAGAATATTTTTCATAAAATCATGGGGTGTTACATTCTACCCCCAATAAAATGAATTTCGCCCTCGAAATTCATCGGGGTTATAAATGGTTTACTACTCGAAAGTTTCTTTAATATAAACCCACATCGTAAAAAGGAATACAAAAACATGGCTTTAAAAAATAAAGTATGAAATTTAACGGTTACCAAAATTAACTCATCACTGGGATTCCACGTAGGAGAACATAGATGAAAATATGGATATAGAAGAAAAATCTAACCATCAAGTTATGATGGAGAGTGGTAGAGAACATGGCTATGAAAAATCCATCAATCAAAAAGCCATAGATTTGTGATGATCTAAGGTACCATCTGATTCACCAGATATAAGGGCACTGGGACAACATTTTTGGGTTTCAAGATCATTTCCCTAAAGTTTATAAATTTGTAATTAAAAGAAATACTTTCGTGATTTTGGTACAGTCTCACCGTTGGTCGTTCTTTGGACAATTTCCACCTCATCTTTTAAAGAAATGAAGTTGAATTTATTATTCATGAAGTGTTAACAGGTCATGTGATAGAATGATGGGTCATTCCATCTGTTTCAAACAAAAGGTTAGCAAAAGTTATCAAATCTACATAAGTCCATCTATGGTGAGGTTAATCATATACAATTCCAAAAATGAACTTATACTTCATATATCATACCAATTAATAAAATAAAACTAGTTTCTACTAAACAAGAACTTCTTATAGGCCAGTGGTATGTGATAAAGTCCAGTCTCACTTCAGTTGTGGGTTCGATTCCCACAGCCTTGTTCGACGTGATGGGCTGTCGCCCATCCTGCAGGTTGTCATTTTTCTAAAACTACATTACTATAACATCCCATCAATAATACCGAAAAAAAGTTCTATCCTTAAACAATACTATCTTATGTCCAACATAATCCATTCCAATCTTTATCTAAAATACTTCGGTCCAAGCTCATAGTATAAAGAAAATGATTACTTGAAATGAAATGAAATGACATCAACCAACCATCATTTATCTCCCATTATCTTGTTTGTCACATTCCAATCATGTGAATACCTTAATCATGTATTCTCTTAAAAAATTAATACCCATTAAACCATAGTGAAAACATGAGTGCTGTCAAAAGTTAACTCTTTCCACATACCAAAACCCCATAATTCTATATACTCAAACCATGATATAACTATTTCCTTATATCAGTCATGAGCTCATGAATACTGCCAAACATTTCATTTTCTCCTTATCCCTTCATTATGCGCATATCATCTTCTTTCCAAAAATATCTCAATCACTTTCCATGGTTACCGGTACCATAAAATTATTGAAATCCATAATAGACTAATAAAAAAATATTCTAATACACCATAAAAGTACCTCAAAAACATTATTCTTGAATACCAATACATAAAAACTTCAATCCATACTATTCAATGATTGTCCTGGAATAAGTCCTTCCTTGATTTAGAAGTAACTTTTTAGGTCAGGGCATTGAGTTGGGTAATGACCATGTTCTCCATAAATAAGACATTGAACTCCATAACAGTCTGTCACTCTATGACCCTTTTATCCACACAGATAACATCTGCCATCCATTTGAGGTATTCCTCAAGGTTCTTCTTCCCCTCTTTAGAAATCTCAATCTTCTTTTCTTTATGCTCCTCAACATGCGAACATGCATAAAAGTCTATCTTCCTCTTATTTAATGAATTATGTATACCACTAAATTTCACCTTGTTAATCATATATCGCGATGACTGATTGGGAATAATCACAATATCTTTCTCTCAAGGCATTAAAAAATTTTGTTGCTCATAGTCACCAATTTATCCATTGGATTCAATTTTAACCGAATTCATTCTGGTTCCCTCCATTGTCTAAAACACAAAAAGAATTCTGTGAGAGGAAAAAAATCATACATGGAAAATAACATAATCAAGGGGGAGTACCTTCAATATCTAACATCTTAGGTTTAATCTAATATCGTTACCATAATTCTAGGACTATAACCTATACTTATACTTATCCTTAGGGACATCCCTAGACATACCGTAGAAATATCTCTAGGGATCTCACTACAGTTCTCGCATCCTAGTTTCCAAAGGTTGACTAAACATTTCCTCTGATACCAACTGTAGAGACCCGAAGCTTGACATACATAGACATTACATTAAATTTTCGGAATACTTAGTACATAACAAAAACAGACACACAAGGACCGTAATAGTTTAGTATCTTTGGAAACCTGGAACATAATCTTCTAATCGCGGTGAAAGATCCCCAACATCTCCCATAAAGATATTCCCATTTTTGTTTCCTTACCTAAAATCTTTCTTTTAATCCTAGGAGAAAAGAAAACATAAAAAGGGTGAGCTCAAATTCTCAGTAAGGGTAATCATGGATAAAATAAAACGTACCATATACATTTGAACTTAAAAAAAACATGAACATTAAAAATCTTGAGCAACAACATAAAACATGGAAGTACATAAAGAATAGATCATAATGGAACATAGATCATGATAAAATAGTATGGGAATAAAACATGTAATTGTGGCAACCATTAAGCACATGATATGATTTCTATAGTAGCCAAGGCATTGCTGCCAAGACCATATTAGTGGACAAAGTCCCTTTCTGAATCGAGTTCACTCGTCGTTCCAGTCCTGTATTACTGAACCAGTTTAACTTTACATTCCAACCATGTCTATCTCATGAGATATAAATCTTTACCCAATGCATTGGAGGGAGATATAGGTCCCACCAATCTCATAATGAAATCATTCTTACTTGTGCCACAACATAAACATAAATAATTCATCATAACCCAAAGAATAAAATGGGTTTCATAAACATCATTCCATCATCACATAATCCATATAAAAGAAATGGATATCATTTCCTAATAAGAAAAGTGAAACCATTTAAATAATAGAGAAATTATACTTGAAACATACACATATGAAACAATGTCATCTTAGATGAAAAAATGGTTTTGATAAAACACTTGAAATGAATTCTTGAGTAAAATACCCTTTCTTCTTCAAAATCACATTCTTTTCACAAAATACCATGCAATTTTAAAAGAAAAGGGTTTTTTTCAAAATAATCATGAAATCTTGTAGAGGAAGATTTATGAAAATGAGGGGTTATGAAACCGTAAAAATCCATTCACGCCATATAAGTTAAAAATAACATTCTTCTCGTACTTTTGTTGGAAAAGTCAAAAAGTACCTCGTATGGTAAACAAAATAATGATTCCTTCCAAACTTTGTGGTAAAAGTCAAAAAAGGGTAAAAATGACATTAAACATACTTGTAAGTATAATAACATTTTATGAAAACATTTTCAGAAAACATGGACATGGATGATATACATAACCCCAGTAAATACTTACGAATAAACAATCTCAGATAAGAACGAGATTGGAATAGTTATCCCTTAACTTAGGTTCAATTTGCTTCATAAGTGTCCGAAACTCCTGTATAATGATCTAAATAATGTTATTGACTTATTACAGAATCATATTCATTGTTATGATATCATATATGGTTCACTTATGACTTTATATTACCCATTCTTTTGTAAATTCCATGTTAAAGAGTGTTTTGGGTAAAATCGTTTCATTTGTCGTCCATGTTTTGACTTGTAATTATTCATATGATTACATAGATCATGATTACTTAATTCCAGAATATAAAACATGATTTATATATAATATATATTCAGAATATACATATATATAATATATCGATAAATGGAAAGAAATACACCATTCATGGAGACGGTAGGCCGTACGTACGCATGAACGTTGTTTTCGTTTCCTCATTGAATTGAATGGAATTAATTGGATGACATACATACATATATATACATAAATTGAGTACCATTATTATGTCATATATTTCATGATTACTTATTATATATAATCTATAATCATTTATGAATGGTTTATTATTGAGAATGAATCTCATCACGTCGTGGAGACGGTATTCCGTACGTACGCACGAGCGATGATATCGTTCCCATGATCGTGGAATTTTATTGGAGTGTATGTATACTATTATAGAATCAGTATCACTTTAAAATAATCATATATAGTTATTATTTACACCATTATACCCATCCAAGTAAGGTGGTGATGGAAAATAGATTACACCACGGCGTGGAGACGGTATTCCGTACGTACGCACGCGCGGTGATTTCATTTTCCGTAGGATGGATAGATGGTGAAATAGAATTGTTTCATACTTATAATAACATATCAGTATATGAGTGATACTTATTTTATTACTTGATAATGAAAAAACCTAATAATAATAAGTGGAAGAAGAAATAAAGTTGAAAGAATCAGTAACAGACATGACCTCTTCTTTGAAGCGCCTGTTTGAGACCTCCTATTAGGGAACTAAAATTGGTCTTTGAAGAAGACCAGGACCTCTAGGATGTTTCTAGGGAAGTGTAGAAGAGAATTTGGAAGGGTTTGGCCGAGATTGAAGGCTCAAATTGGTGTGAGGAGGAGAGGGAGGAGGTGCCCTTTTATAAGGGAGGAGAGGGGTACCTTTTTAATTCTAAAACATATTAATTTATAATAAATATATCCCCACTTAAAAACGTCCAAAACCGACTCATATTAAAAGATTAGATGAGATAGGGTTGTAGTCTCGTCAACCAATAAAATTTAGACATGTTTTGATCTTATTTTAAACCTTATCATTTTGATTTATCCTTATTTAATCTATTTAAGTTTATTTGTGGTAATAAAATTCTAAATTTTAAATGGTTATAAATAATCACTTTTGTATTGTTAATTTTAAGTAATTGGATAATTTTTGACATTTTTTACTATAAATTTCAATTTATTATTTTTAAATATTTTTGTGATTTTTAAACAATTTAATAATATGTTATCTTTATAAAATAACAATAGTGTCAATTTTGACATTATTCAATTATTTGAATTTAAATAAAATCTAAATAGAGGATATATTAGAAATAAAATATTTAATAGATTCATAAAAGATCATATGTATCTATAAAATTAGTGTATAACATTAAATAGTTCATATAATATTTATTTTATTATTTTTAAAACCATTTATTTGGTTTATCTCTTAATAAAATAAATACTACATCATTTTTGTATAATTATTTAATATACTTATTTGTTGCATAAAAATTAAAAATAAAATCCTATGATGAATATAAATCTATTACCTTTTACAATAATAATTTTACTCGAATTTATCATCTTAAAATCACAATATTTAAATTGTTATATTTATTAAATTATGAAGGTTACAACTTTGGCATCATTTAAAATAAAATAATATAAGTGTCATAATCGCTTTTATGAGGCTCCAAATGGTCAAATATTCTACCAATGGATGATTATGGTTTACATTGACATGACCAATAAGTTTTGGTCTGGGTTTTGTGCATTTTATGGTCACTATTAGTTTAATAAAAACTATATTCTTGATTTTTCACTAGATAAAAAATTTCTCCATCACTATTGTGTAATAATTAATGATAATTATTTAATCCATAAAAATTATAAATAAATTCATATGATGTATATAAGTTTATTATTTTTCTGGATACAACTCATTTTTGAAGTTTCATGAAGTTTATCACTAAATTAAAATTATTATACTTATAAGATTTAAGAGAGTGACATGTTGTCACTTTCTTTGGTTTTAATAATAATTAAATTATTTTCATGGAAACAAAGTCCATTAAATGAATCTAATCCGACCCTTAGGTGATATGGGTATACTATTAGCCATAAAATATAATTTTTTCATGTGTTAGGGTAATTTTATAATATTATATTTACCCTTAATTAACCGATTTACCTTTAACTATGGTAAATTTTTTTTTACCGTAGTTACTATTCATAATCCGCAAAAATAAAAAGTAGCCTATTAACATAATTTGGACCCACTAATTCCAAATATGGAATCCATTTTTTTCAAATTCAATACAAAAAATTTGCATAAATTAAATTAAAATTAATCCCGTTGTCGAATGAAAATGGGTTTTTGTTTAAAACATTGCAAAAGATTGAATTGATTTAGCCTACGAATTCAATGTAAAATAATTGCTAATGACAGAAATTATATTAAATGGTAAAAATATATTCTATTTATACTTTAAAACCATTCAATATTATAATTTAACCATATAAATTATTACGATGAAAAAAGTTGTTTTTAATTAAAACATAGCGTGTTTTTAATATTCATTAAAATATAAAAGTTATCAGAAAAATATAAAAACTTTATCCAATGTAAAATTTTATATCCTGATTCAAAAGAAGAATTTTATTTTTTCAAATTGAACTTATAAACATGTCAACAACTAGATTTAAAGTGGATGCGCCATCAAAAGGCGACAAAACTGCATTTTTTGGAAAATACATATTTTACCTGAAAAATTTATTTTGTTCTTATACCATGTTCTAGAAAATGTGTAAGATGAATAATAATGTTATAAATTAAAAATTTAGTTAATACTATTCATAACGGCTAGTTCATAATAATATTATAATAATATATCGTTGTTTGGTAAAACCCGGTATTGCGTACAACACACGCTATCGAGGAAGGTCGCGATTGCATGTAATGCAAGCCAAGTTGTGGTTGCGTGTTGTGCAAGACTCCTTTGTTGTTTCATATAATAGAATCCAACCATTTTCATTTATAAATTGAATATATATATATATACACACACACACACTCAATGTTGCGTAGAATGACTATTATCAAATGAACATGAAATTGTGTGTAACACAATCTAAGAATAGTGTTATGTATACTGCAAGCTAATACGGTGTTGCGTATAGCACAAGATAATTTTGTTGTATCTTACAACACAAGACATAAATGAAATTAAAAGAATATTTTTCATAAAATCTCGGGGTGTTACTCATTGATAGCATATTAAAATATATAAAAATAATGTTTGTGTATTGTTGGTTGCAATAACACTAGAATTAATTCACTAGATCCAATTAGAACTATGTAGTTAAGTGTGCTTAGGCAAGAGTAGTACTAGGATGGGTGACTTCTTGGTATGTACTCATGTTGCACCCTTTATTGTGTACATTTCAAATTTCATCTCGATATAACAACTATTATTATGATATTGTATGTAAACTTTTATATTGAATATAATATTTAATGAGTTTAGGGAATTTTAGTAATAATTATAACGTTTCATGTTATAATGTTACAATATATAATGTTAACCATGATTATAATATTTCATGTTACATGGTAACAACTACGATTTAGTGTTATAAAAAAATATAATATTTTTTTCATGTTGAAGAATTATAAAATTTCTCAATAATAGAATTATTTTATTTCAAAATATGAATATTGCGTGGGTGAAATCCTAAGAAGTTTTTATGTTTCACCAATTTATGTATTTTTTATTGCCTTTTTCCAGATTATTTACATTAAAAAAAACAAAGAATCACATGTAAGTATAACAATAATAATTATGACAGTTTATATAAACTTTTCAAATATATATAACATTTCATGTTTACAATGAATTTTAGTAATAATTATAATATTTCATGTTAAAATTTCACCGTAATTCACATTAACAGTAATTATAACATTTCTTAACATATTGTGACAACTACGATTTAGTTTCATTAAAGAAATAATAATTTTTCATGCTCAATAAATACAGTATTTGATGATAATTACATTAGTTAAAATTATATTTATTACAATAATTAAATACCAATATGTAATATTAGATTTATTGATAGTACTTTAAAATATTTAATGAGAATTTCTATATATTTTTGGTTGAAATTAAACCATCATTAATCCACCATATCCCCTTAAAAATCTATAGTTAAGAATTCTAGGGAGAAAGTGATACTATAATGGGTGACTTCCTACAAAGTACCCATGATGAAACCTCTTTTGTGTATATTTCAAATTCCATTCTAGTATTGTAATGGTTATATTGATATTGTATATAAACTTTTGTATTAGTTATAATATTTCCTGATTACAAGGAATTGTAGTAATAATTATAATATTGCATGTTATAATGTTATAATATATCATGTGAAAAATGATTATAATATGACATGTTATATTGTAACAACTACAATTTAGTGTTATAATATAAATAATACATTTTCATGTATAATAATTATAATATTTTGCAATAATCACATTATTAAATTTCGTAATACGAATTTTTCCTGAGTGAACTCCTGTTAAGTGATTGTGTTTCACCCTTTTCTTTATTTTTCATTGTATTTTCCCAGATTTTTTCACATTAAAAAAAAACTTCCATGTAAGTATAAACAAGTTAATTTTGATATTGGACATAATATTTTTAAATGATTATAATATTTATATATATATATAATCATAGTAATAATTATAATTTTTCATGTCATAATGTTATCATATTTTATGTTAACAATAATCATAATATTTCATGATGTATTATAAAAACTAATTTTTAGTGTTATTATAGAAATAATTATTTTTCATGTCGAATAATAATAATATTTTCTGAAAATTGCACTATTTAATGTTATATTTATAACAAAAATTAAATAAAGATATGTAATATTAGAATCATTTATAGTAATTTAAAATATTTTAAAATAATGTGTATGTAGTTTCAGTTGTGATCACACCATCGCTAATGCAGAAAACCCCATTTGAAGTCTATAATTAAGAATCCTTGGAAAGAGTCGTACTAGGATGGGTGACCTCCTGGGAAGTACTTCTGTTTCACCCTTTTTGTGTATATCTCAAATTTCATGGAAGTATAATAATGAATATTATGATATTGTACGTAGAAGTTTGTATTTAATATAATATGCCATGATTAGATGGAATTTTAGAAATAATTATATTATTTCATGTTATAATTTCATAATATTTCATGTTAAGATTGATTATAATATTCCATGTTATATATAAATAGATATGGTTTAGTGTTATAAAAGATATATTATTTTTTTAAGTTGAATAATTATAATATTTATCGATAGTAACATTTTTGAATTTCATATTATTTATGTTACATGGGTGACTATAACATATTGTCTTGGGTGCCACATGGTGGTGCCTCGATCTGATCAGTTACATGACCTCATGCGCGCCTCCCTATATGTCAGAGGCTACCGACTAACAGTGAGGGTCTAATATCAATCATTGGGAGACTGTACCCTCTTTATCAAAGTACCACAATAACATAAAATAAATAAACAATAAGAAAAATAAATTACCATGACAAAAAAATAAAAGTACCACATGATGACCAAAATAGGAATACAATATCCAAAACTAAATCACAATATATTTCTTTCCATGTATGTGTCAAGCGTTGAATGTAAACCCAAAAATAAAGACACTGAAAATTCCCAAGTGGTTCTCGACACCATGTTCGGTTTCCTTATCCATTATCTGTCCCATATCAGCCATCTAACATAGTGTTATTTCTATTTTACTCCCTTTCAAACATGAATTCTATTTAGGTTCCTATCATGTGTCCTATGTAGGGTGTGAGTGATTTTAGGTAGGACAACAAAAAAAATGTCTAAATCAATTTCCAATCAATAAAACTGTATGAAATTTTATAAATAATAAATTATAAGAAACAAGGTACATAGTTCACATATTCAATTATTATTTATTTAACTGCATAACCATCAGTTTATCAAGGACACCTGATCCATCAAGACCTACTTCAGTCCATACCAGATTATGAACTATATCACATATTTAATTCAGAATTTATTGTACCACATATGCTTTCATTATCCATTTAATTTACATTGATAACATAAAAAAAATGGAATAATAGTCCAATGCCAACATTTTTGGGTCTAGAAATCCATGTCTATAACCCCATGAGTATTTGAATCATCAGTACCAGTCTCACACCTTGTTTATCATTCAATCACCTATGGGAATTTGGAGCATCATTCTGTGTCCCACACACATATATCAGTCAATCATATATCTGTATTTGGATCATTTTTCCATGTCCTAAAATTTTATATCAATCAATTAAACATATATAACTTCTATCAATTTAAACAATGTTAATCACAATTAAAACTCTTATAACATTTCACATCTTGAATATGATTTGAAATATAAACAAATCATGGTTCAATACATTAATCACATGGAATAACATGAGAAATTCACAACTAGACCATTTTTAAATATTTAAATCATAAAACCCATTAACCCATTATGTTTTGGTCAAACATCTTAATAATTATCAATTTTAACTAATTGATAATCACATTAAATGACCAATGAAAAAAATTCCCAATTTCTCATCAATTTCAAAAATCAAAACATTCCATTAATTAATCCAAATCCCCGAATTTTATAATCACATATATAAAAATTAAATTTTACAATTTTCACCTCATTTCATAATCACATGGAAAATCCATTAATCGTTCCCATGATTTAATAAATTAATTAATGAATTAATTTATCAAATTAAAGAATCAATCTTGAAACATGCCAATTGAAATTTCAAAACACATACATGAAACTGGAATTAAATAATATGGGAATCTTATTTACACCACCTAAAAAAATTTATTTGATGAATGCTCACCAACAGAAATTCCCAATTGTAGTGAAACAACAAAGATCACGATGAAGAATGTGATCTAGATTGGGAACCTAGATCAAAGATCAAATGAAGCAATAAATATCAAACCTAGATCTAAACCCATCTAAAAATGGAGGAAAATTATCCCATTTTATCTAGAAAGTGATACGAGAGAGAGAAACCTAATAAAAAATAAACCACATATCCATATAGGTGAAGATCCATTGAACCGTCCTTTGATTCATATAGAACCTTGTTTGAGAGAAAAAGGAATTCATCCTGTAGCCTCTAAAAATGATAGGAACGAGTTCAGATCGAGTTGGGTCAACTTTGGGAGAATTAAACGTGGTTTAGGAATTTGAAAACAAATTTTAGGAATAATAAACCCCACACACTTGGTTTTCTAGGAAGGGTTGCATGGTTTTAAAAATTGGGTTCCCTATTAACATGCCTCTTCTGTGGGCGTGTATGGTTACTCCTAATAGGGCGCAATGTTTAATAAATAGTGTGCCAATCATGGAATACCTATCTGTCATGTGTTTCAAGGTTTAATGGGGTAGGTCACACAGTTTTGGAAAACTGTGCACCAACCGTGCGCTTCCCAAAACCCCAAATTTTTTTCCAATTCTCCCAAAAAATCACCCAAGATAATACCCAAACAAAAAATACTCAAAAAGGAGAAAAGAGTACCTATAAGAATGCTCAAGACATATCTAGAAAAGGCCATGTTCTTACAATCTCCCCACCTTATAAAAACTCCTCCTCAAGTTGTACTCCTAATAATCTCTATGATTCTGAGGTAAAAATATCAGCCCACTAAGCCCACATATTCATTTCTCTCTCATATATTTCCTCACGAACATGACCACATTTTCACAAAACATGAACAATCAAAATTGTCTTTCCACACAACACTTGCTCAACGTGATCCAACACACGTATCAAATGTTCCTCAAGGGATGCATCAGTCTCAAGATCATTATCATCCATGTCAATAACATGGTAAGGGTCATGGAGATACCACCAATATTGTGACATATAAAACACATCATGAATAGTACTATACCATTATGGAAGAGCCAATCAGTATTCCATCGAACCAGTTCTCTCCAAAATTTAAAATGGTACAACAAACCTTGGCACCTACTTTCCCTTTATCTAAATACTATGGTTACCCAATCATGACAAAACCGGAAAGAAAACATGATCCCCATCAATAAATTCTATGTGTTATCGATTTTTATCAGCATACAACTTTTTCCTACTCTGATCAATTCCCATCTACTTCTCAATCAGCCGAATATCCAATGACATATCCTGATCAAGAATCAACCCCAAAAATTATAACTCACCAGCATACATCCATCATAGAGGTGATATGTATGGAAAACTATAAATAGCTTCATACAGTTTCATCTATATAGTTTACTAATAAATATTGTTATAGGATAACTCTACAATTTCTAGGTGGATCACCCAAGACCCACCAAAGTCAAGATCATACACTCTAAGCATATCCTCAATAACTAGTACAGTGTATTCCAACATCCCATATGTATGTGGGTGGAATGAAATAATCAGTAAAACCTTCATACCAGGCATCTTCTGCAATCCCTTATAGATGTACAACGTAAAATGTGAGTAACATTCTGAAACAATAATCTTTGGAACCCCATGAATATGGACTATCTCTTGAAAGTATATATCTCCCAACCAATCATCTAATAAAGTATCCTCTATGGAAAAAATGTGGTAATTTTGTCAAATGGTCCACAATCACCCAAACAGAGACATTATTTTGAGGAATCCTTAGGAGACATAGAATAATATCCATGGTAACATTTTCTCACATCTATTCCGAAATGGGAAATGGTTGTGGTAAACAACTAGGATGTTGATGCCCAACCATCACCTGTTGATAGGTGTAGCGTCCTGTCGCAAAACAACCTATCTCCTTTTTCATGTCTGACCACCAAAACATCCATCATAGGTTATTGTTCATTTTGGTCACACCTGGATTCACCACCCACTTTTTGGCATGAAATTCACATATCAACTCCTCCCATGTGCTCATAGGCACAAAAACCTGATTCCTGAAGTATATGATTTCATCCTCATATATGTTTAAATCAGAAGGTGACTCCCCACCTTTAAGGATTTACTACAAGGCCAAACCTTCTAGATCCTCATACTGTCTATCTCTAATCCATCTTAAAAGATTAGACTTTAATACCACATATAGGTTAGTTATCTACTATTCGCCCTCCTATACCACAATATGCATCTCATCCAGTAATGTCATCATCTTCTACTCAACACTAGACTTCTGTACAAAGTAATCCCTCCTTTATATTACATAAATTTTCATTACATAAAAATTTTATATTTTCATATGATCTTTTAGGTTTAATAACTCATAAATTAGGTACATATTACATGGATTGCATAATAATAACATAAAAATATACAATAAATAATTATTTTTGAAAAATAATTTGTTATTAAATCCTAATTCATCTCAATTACATCTCATATCAAGGGGAAATAAATCAATGAAATGGGAAGAATAAATACCAGTAAGGAAATAAAAAAATGAAACACTTAGCATATGAGAAAGAAGAATATAGGTAGGAATGATCTAATAAAAATGAGGTATACCTAAAAAAGAATATGAGTCATAACATAGAAATGTGGATAAAAAATTTAAGTGATATAACCATAATTATATCACCAAGGTTTATCAACAAGGTATCTTAAATGAAAATTACCAAGGTTATTCACAAAGTAATCATAAAACATGTCATATATAGGGACTAAATTCATTACCCAATACATTGGAGTGCTATCAGGGAACACACTTAGTATGTCATAATTTCATTTTACCCACATAAATAATAAGAAATAATTTAATTATAACCCATGGAAAATAATCAATGTGTTTCTTATCAAAATAAAATCGTAATAAAGTGATTAAAGACTAGGGCATTACACTAGTTTTTACCCAAGAAATATATGAGATTAATATATGTAAATACTAGAATCAAAAATTCATTTTTAAATCTTGGTGAATGCCAATTAGAAAGGAAAGTGGTTTGGGTATTCAAATAAAAAAGGAAAGAAAATTTCTCATGTAAAAGAGGGAAATTTGAGAAATTTTCTCATAATCATGACATGTATAAAATACGGTTTTAAAAAATGAAAAAATGAGAGGGGAAGAGGGTATCCCATTTGTAAAAGAGATTATTACAGTAATGTGATAATAGAATGTGGAAACAATAACTTTTTTTGGAAATTATAATATATACGTCATGAATGGGGAA
Organism: Viscum album; assembly: GCA_963277665.1. Taxonomy (NCBI): domain Eukaryota; kingdom Viridiplantae; phylum Streptophyta; class Magnoliopsida; order Santalales; family Viscaceae; genus Viscum; species Viscum album. Next base: position 384,951,507 of record OY728167.1, on the reverse strand, counting down.
CTTAAATGGAAAATAGATGTTAAGATTTACCTTAACATGAAGAGTTACTACTTAATCTTGAGGAATGGATTCTTTGAGTCCTGAGGATTCTTTAGGGGGAATCCAGTGAGGGAAAATCTATTAGATCATTGTGGAGGATATATTGGGAGTGAATGGAAATGGAGAAATTTGTGGGTATTTCTAAAACAATTGAAGGATTTTTTATAATAATTTCCAAATATAGGTATTGGAAAAATTGGTTTTGGAAAATAAAAAACCATTTGCATACCCATGGTTTTTTCTCAAGGTTTTAGACATTTTGGTCACATTTTTGGATACTTAAATCCTCCAAAACAGAAAAAAATTGTTTAATTCATCTTTTTTCTTAGAAGATTAATGATTCTATAATGTAATATTTTCAAAAATAAAAATTTTATTTTCAAATAAGGGAAGGAAACTTATAGTTTTAAAAATGAATAAAATTTATTAATATAATTAATATTGATAAAATAACATATTTTATGTTGTGGATTGTTTTAAATTAATTATTACATCATTATGATGTAACAACCCCGACCCTAGAATCCCAGAGATAGTGCCTCAATTTATTACATTGGCATAGATACAAGATTAAAAATCCAAAGGAATAATCACTTTAGAAACTTTGAAAACTATATTACATACATAAACCTTACATTACATTAAAAAACATAAAGTAAAACATAGAAAATCATTTGAGAACATAATTATTATCATTGATTAACCCTGTATATCAATAATAATACACATCTTGGAATCCTGGGAAAAATAAAACATAAGAAAGGGGAGAGTTTAGATGCTCATAAAGGGTATGCGTATATTAGAAGAAATTATGAATAAATAATAATATACATTAAGCCGTGGTTAATAACTAAAAAAGATTCCACTTAATCATATATTAGGTATAATATGGAAAAAATAATTAATACCACATAAATAATCATGTGAGGTAAACAAATAACCATGGATATTCTACTAGTTAAATAATCACATTTAATACCAATAATTAATCCCATAATGAGGGATTTCATAATGTCGGACATCATAAACATAGAGTCAAGGATTCATCCAAGAAACCGTATATTAACTAGTAATAAATCATCCAATACACAAACTAGTCAGTCTCATGAGACCTACCAATACATTGAGGGGCTATATCATGTTCCTCTCATCACTTACTATGTCAAATTAATTCCACATATGAAAAGGGTGAAACATAAACAACATAAACATTCTTTTTTAAAATCTAGATTACAAAATTTTAATACATGAACCATAAAACAAGAATTGTATCTTATAGTGCATCTATATTTAAAATGATCATAAACACTTCAATAAAATATTTTAGATGTTATCATAAGAGATCAACCTCAATCAATAATAATATCCAACAAATGATGTTGACATAGATAAAAGTACACTAATAAAACCATTTAAACTTTTTGGAGATAAATAACCCTCTTTACATTGAAATCAATTATTTTAAAAGAAATACAATTATAAAAGAAAACATTTTATGTTAATATAAACTTATAAAACTAAAAAGGAATATTTATAATGTAAAGGCTTTATACGACTGGAAAATTCCTCTTATGCTGTATAAGTTAAAAAAGAATTCATTCTGTTGAAGAAGTCACAAAGTACCTCATTTGGAAAATGAAAAAAACATTCCTTTAAAAAAAATTTAAAACAAAAAATGGTTAAAATACATTATAATTAATAGGATAATATTAAAAATATTTTTGAAAACATTTTTATATAACATGGACATGGATGATAAATGGCCATCATCAGATACATATATATAAACAATCCCGAATAATAATGAGATTGGGAAACTAATCATTACCTAGTACATTCACTTACTTGAATATAATTTAACTTCCTGTTTAATTTTTCTAAACATTTTGTTAATTTATAAAATAACCATATCACTATTTATGATATCATATATTATCTTCTTATATCATTTTTTAATAATATACCATTATTATCATTGTTTCGAGTGTTAACAATTTCATTTTCCTATGCATATTTTGTTGTTAAAGTCATGTTTCTTATGAATAGGATATATATATTTCATCTCCAAAATTATATTAAGTTCATAGATATTATATCTATTCATTATATATATTTTTATAATCATTCTTGAATGGTTAACGTGGAAAATGAATCTAATCACGTCATGGATATGTTAGGTTGTACGTGTGCGTGAGAGATGATTTCATTCCCTTAATGGTGAAAGGGTAAGGAATTATATGGTAGATTCATTATAAAAAATCAATATCATTTCATATTTATTATGTATATAAATTATATCTATCATTATACCCATCCAAAAAATTGGTGATGAAAAACAATTGCCCCACAGTGTGGAGATGTTAAGCCGTACGTACACACATATGGTGATTTAATTTTTAATAGGTTGAATTAAAAGTTAAAATATGGTTGTACCAGAATTATAATAACATATAAACACATATATGATATTTGAGTAATTTTTTTATAATGGAATCAACACATAAATTTGAAGTATAAGAAGAAATGAACATGGATGAATTAGTAAAAACGATTACCTCTTCTTCAGTAGACATACTTTAGATCTATTATTAATGGATATAAGGTTGGTATCTTTGGAAAATGTGGGCCTTAATAAATTTTCTATGTATTTTGGTATGACAAATATGAATGAGTTTGTCATGATTTAGTTCTCAATGTTATGTGAGTTAATGAGGGATGAGGTACCCTTTTATAATTGATGTGAGAGGAACTTTTGGTAACTCTCATAATATTAAATTAATATAAATTATTTTTAAATTTCAAATGTCTTAAAAGTAATTTATTTAGAATTGAACATTATTATGAACATAAATCCTCTCAGACACTAATTTTTAGAAATGTTTAGGTTACACTCTGACCCTTATATATTTTTTTGTTTTAAACCCTTCTTTAATCTATTTAAATCTTATAGCGAAACATGTATTTTTATGAAAATAGAATTCCAAATGAACCTAAAATGACTTATGGATTACAATTTTAACTTAATCCAAATCATTTGGCCTAATTTAATATTTTTATGAATTTTATATCATTTAAAAAAATATTATTTATTTTAAATTATCACTAATGTTAATTTTGATATTATTACTTTCTTGAATTTTAATAAAATATCAATACATTAGATAGAATCAAACCAAAACCTTTAATGAATCTATAATATGTATTTCTCATCTATTAAATTCAAGAATAAATTAAATATGTTAAATTATTTTTATTTTAATATTTTTAGTACAATTTATTTTATATTTATATTAATTAAATTATTTGAGCATCATCATTGTGTAAGAATTAAATGTAATTATTTAGTTCCTAAAATTAAAATTAAATTGCTATAATTAATATATTGATTTTATATTTCAAATTAATATTTATAGCTGATTTTCTATTCTTTATAACAATATATTAAAAATGGTATATTTATTAAAATAAGAGTATTTAATCTTGAACTCTTCTTTACATAAAATATAATAAATGTCATACTCTCACCCAAATGGCTTAAAAAATATTAAAACATCATCCCAAGGATGATTTTGTTCGAAACCCACCCATCCAAATAAATTATTAAAATTGTTAGATTAATTTTATAATATTTTAAATAATATTTTTACCCATAATTAACTGATTTACCTTTTACCGTGTAAATAAAAACATTACAAAATTTACTGTTCATAATGCCCAAAAATAAAAGAAACCTATTGAAATAATTTGGACCCACTAATTACAAATATGGAATCCATTTTTCAAAATTCAAAACACATAATTTACATTAATTAATTTAAAAATAACCCCACTGACGGGGTGAGGAAACTGGTTATTAATGTATAAACATGAAAAAGATTGAAACATTTTTACATCTAAATTCAATGTAAAACTAATGATAATGGAATAAATTAGATTAATTGATAAAAAATAATATAATTACACTTTAAAACCAATAAAACATATAATTCAATGCAATATATTATTTTGATGAAAAAATTTGTTTTCAATTAAAATTTAGTATTTTTCACTATTCATCAATCAAAACATGAAATTTATCAGAAAAATAACCAAAATTCAACCATGGTAAGTTTATATATTCTGATTTAAAAAATTAGTTTTTGGTCAAATAAAATATATAGGATTCTTAAATTTTTTATTTAAAATACCTTCCCCATTAAAAGGTGGTAAAATTTCCATTATAAAAAATTAGGATTTTATGCGTAAAATTAGGTTTGTTCTTATATTATCCTTATAAAACATATATATGAATATAAAAAATATTTTATTGAATACATAACATAAAAATTTCATTAATATAATTTCATATTTTCAATTAATTTTATTTGTTAAGAAAAAATTTCTTTCGGAGCATAAAAATAAAAATATTTTCATTATATTCAATTTGTTTACATTTTCATTTATAATTAATTAGTAACCAAGGAATTTATATTATGTTTATGTATTTTTAATATTTTATTTAATAATATCAATAAAATATAATTTAATATCTAGATTATGTCTTATTATATAAAATAATAATATTTTAATAATATATTGTCGTTTGGTAAAACTCGCTCTTACATAAGCTATCGAAGAAAGTTTCACTTGTGTATGATGAAAGATAACTCAGTGTTTCATGCATTACAAGCTCTAAAATATATTAAATTTATATAAAATAAAAATATTTTAAATTGGGGTGTAACATTCTCCCGACATTAATTAAATGTCATCCTCATAATTTAAACTTGATCTCAGTAATCAAGAGCTTGTTATTTGAATGTATAATTATTGAAGAACCCACATAGTAAATAGGGTCTATAACATAGGTTCTTAATAAGTAGGAATGGTAAATGTGAAGATCAACACAAACTAGGAATTCAAATTAGAGAACATTAGTGTAATGTAGGGATATGTACCTGGAGCAAAAGCGTAAATATTTATAGGGAGCGATTGAGGTCATCAATCAAAAAAATTGACTGATCAATAGAAAATTGGGGGTCTGAAAGCCATAAATATATGATGATTTAAAATTCCATCGGTTCAACAAAAAATAATTTTTTTTATATTCTATTCCTAGTGTTTAACAATTATTTCAGTCAATAAGAATGTAAGGAAATATAATTACTTTATTTGTTTTGATAAATAAAATATTATCCTTTGGTTGATCCTTGAACTATTTATATTTCATTCGATATAAAAAGTTTCATCAAAGGTTAAAGTAATATATTAACATAAAAAACCTTTTCCAAAGATCAATTTAAACCATTTCATAAGTGGTTAACTTTTCCAAAGTTAACTTATCATTAATCTTTCTATAACATGAAGCATATCTTATTTGTCACCTTATAAACATGTGAATAACTTAATCATGTATTCTATTAAAACATGTTAATAACATTGATTACAATAAAACATTTTTGAAAATATTCATGATTCCTTATTCGTTAAATAAAATACAGATTATTGGATATACTCCTTAAATCCAAAAATTTTATAAAAACCATCACTGATCGCATAAACCACTTTTTCAAAAAACCATTAACCGGTTCCATGGTAGTCATTACTATCCAATTTACTTAATAAAAATAAACAATATCTTTATTTCAACATCATTATCTTAGTAATAGGAACATATTAACTATTATATTTCCCACAAACATATGTTTTCCAAAACGATTAACTTTCTACTTAGTCACTTTTCTTGGTTATCTATACCATTCAACATACAGTCTCAAATACTTAATGAAATACTAAAGTAGTAAAGTACTTATATATTTCATAATTTTTATAACCATTACATCATTGGTAAAATACTCAAATATCATAATTCTTTAATCCCAACATAATCACATTAATCATCCATCGTCATTAGTAGTAGTAGCATAATCTTGAGTATGATCCATTGGCCTCTTTTGGGGTATAATCTTTTGATTCATGAGACATTACATTTCATAGTGTCTTATCTTGTTAGAGTTGAATCATTTTATATTAGAAACCTTTTTCTTTTCCATTAAATCCCAAGAGTTGTGGGATTTCTCTCTGTACTTGTAGCAAACTATAATTACTTTTAAGAAAGTATAAAGGTGATTATTTCCAAAATTATTAAATGTGGGAAAATACTTCTTTCCCTTCTTACCTTTATGCATATTTTTCTCAATTTTTTTCTTTTTCGAGTGCTTCCCTCCAAAAAAATAAAACATAGAGTACTCCTTACATATCCTGTTATCACATGATACTATATCCTCATATATTGAGAATTATTTGGAGACTATTTCCCTTTAGAATATTATTTTATGACCATGAAATATGTGATCCTTCGTACTATTTAGATCACGTGTATCAGTGACGTTCACATTTCATCTACTAGGTTCCATTTCTATACAGTGGAATACACTCGATTTGGTTATAAATAAAAATTCATAATTTTGAACTAGTAAAACAAATAACACAAATTGAGAATTTAGGAATATCAAATTTCATAATCATAAAATAGTATCTTTGGGGAAATATCTACTTTTGAATCCTTCGTAATGGTTTGTAAAGAAAATGTGAATTATTTTAATCATATCCCCATGCAGTGTCAAACTAGGCACACAATAAGTCTCATTGTTGTGTACCAGGTTATGCCGAGTCAGGATTGATGCACATTGTTAGAGTTTTTACCCCTAGGCACATCTATGCTAGAACCATGTCCACTTGTAGTATCCAGACATGGATTATTTTATAGGAAGACCCAAATAATCTCTACCATTCCAAGTTTCTAGGATATTATTCAATGAATATAATGAAAGTTGATCTTTGGGTTATGTTCTCTAATATTTTTTTTTCTAAATCTAGTTTCCAAGTTTGTGACTAAAAATTCTATAATACAAATGGTTATGAACCTAACCACAGTAACCTAGAGCTAGTGACTCAATTTTTTACAATTGAATAGATACAATATTTTAATCCCAAAGGAATGACCGGTTTAGTAGTTTTGGAAACCAGATTACATACATCAAACCTATATTATATTTTAAAAAATAAATAACAACCTAGAAAATCCTCTGAGAATGTCATTATTCTCCTAGATTAACCCTATATATAAAACACAATACACATCTTGGAATCCATGAGAAAATAAAACATAAGGGGTGATATCAGATTATCAAGCAGGGTAAGGGTATAATGGAATTTATTTTTAATAAATAAGAATAATCATTAAATGAATGAGAGTAACTAAAACACATTCCATTTAAACATATATTAATTATAAAATGGCTAGAATAAATAATACCATATAAATAATCATATGAGATATAATTCATATCTATGAATATTATACTAGTCAAATAATCACATGTAATATCAATAACTAATGTCATAATAGGAAATTTATAATGTCATACATAAAAAATATGTTAAGGCTTCAGCCAAGACACCATACAAAAACTAGTACGACATCTTCCAATACCCAAACTAATTTGTCTCATGAGACCTACCTCTACATCAAGTGGATATAGTGGGCCTCAACCATCACTTAATAAGTCCAATACAATATTCATATGAAAACGGTGAAACATAAACAACAAAAACATTTGTAATAAAAAACTAGCACACGAAATGTGAATACATCAACCATAAACTCAAAATGGTATCAAAATAGCATATCCACAATCAAACTAATCATAAACCCTAAAATAAAATATTCTAGATGGTATAATAATCTATCAACCTCAATTAAGAATATTTTCCAACCGAGTATGTTGACATGTATGAAAATAATCTAATAAAATCAATAAAAAATTCTTGTGAGAAATTCCGCTTTTTTTTTACTTTGAAATCATTTATTTAAAATGCTACAAAATTTTAAATGAACACATTTTATTTTTAAGTAGACTTGTAAACTGGTAAATCAGACTTCAAAATTTTAAGGCATCATGATGGGACAAATATCTGCTTATAGCACATAAGTTAAAAAAACATTCCTTCTATCGAAAAAATCACAAAGTACATCATTTTTAAAATGATAGAAATATTCCTTTAATTTTTTATAATAAAAGTCAAAAATGTGTAAAATGACTTTAAACAATCATTGGATAATAGAAAAAATATTTTCAATTTTTTTTTTAAAATTTTCACATGGATGATAAATATTCCCCGGCAGATACTTATAAACAATCCTGAATAATAATGAGACTGTGAAATTAACCCTTACTTTGTACTTTCATTTAGTTGAATGTGATTTAACCTCCTATATAATGGTTTAAAACATGTTATTAATTTATACCTGAAAATTATTTGAATTTATGATATCATATATTATATTATTATATCATTTTGTTAATAATATTATATTGTAACCCTTGTTTTGGGTGTTAATTTCTTCATTTTCATATGAATGTTTGGTCGCGAAAGTCATGTTTCTTTTGCATAGGATATATAAAATTCATCTAAAAAATTATATTATGTTGATAGATATTATATTAAATTATTATATATTTTTTTATAATCATTCTTGAATGGTTAATGTTGAAAATGAATCTTATCTCATCGTTTAGATGGAAGGCCGTCAATACGCACGAGTGAAAAAATCATTCCCTTAATTGTGAAAGTGTAAGGAATTAGAAGGAATTTTAATTATAAATATTCATAAAAAAATTATATTTATTATGTATGTCCATTATATCCATCATTATACACATCCAAATAAAGTGGTGTTGGAAATAATTACACCATGGTGTGGAGACGATTTTTCATATGTATGCACGCGCAGAGATTTCATTTTTTGTAGGATGGATTAAAAAGTAGATATGGTTTTTCCATAATCACAATAACATCTCACATAATATATGGTTTTCGATTTATAAATTTATAGTGGAAAAAAAACATAAATAATTAGTATAAGAAGAAATGAACCTGAATGAGTTAATAAAAATGATTACCTCTTCATCGGAAAACTTACTTTAGATCTCTTCTTAAGGGATACGGGGTTGGTAATTTTAGAAGAAAAGGAAGTACAGAACATGGATAAAGATTTTGGGATTATAAGTTTGTACTGGAAATAGAAGGATCAAAGTGGTTTGAGGAAGTGAGGGAGGAGGTACCCATTTATAATTAAGGCGTGGGGAACATTTGGGAACTCTAAAAATATTAAATTAATATAAATTAATTTTCATTTTAAAATTTCTAAAATGTGATTTATTTAAAATTCAAGATTACGATGGATCTAAATCCTCTCAAAAAAAATTTTAGACATGTTTAGGCTACACTGTTACCCTTATTCTTTTTTTAACCCTTATTTAATCTCTTTAAATCTTACCTTGAAACATGGGTTTTACTACCATAAATTACCAAAATAACCTCAAATGAGTCATGTATGAAATTTTTATCTTTATCCCCTTCATTTTTCTTAATTTAATATTTTTTTTAATTTTATATCATTTAGTAAAAGATTATTTATTTTATAGAATCATTAATGTTAATTTTGATAATATTCAATTCTTGAATTTTTTAAAAATATTAGTAAATTAGACAAATTCAATAAAAATCCATTAATAAATCCCTAATATTTCTGGGTAATCAATAAAATTATTTTATAAAATTAATTATCTTAAATTATTTTAATTTTAATATTTTTAATATAATATAATTGATATTTCTATTAGTTAAATTATCATTGTATGATCTTTGTGTTGGAATTTAAGGTGAATATTTATTTCATAACATTTACTAATAAATTATAGTGATGAATATAATCATTTTATATTTCAAATGAATATTTAGTGTTGAATCTCTTGTATAAACCTATATTAAAAATTGTATTGTTATTAAAATATGAGTATTAAATCTTTAACTCTTATTTAAATTAAATATAATAAATGTCATACTCTCACCCATGTGGCCTGAAAATGTTAGAATTTTAGTCCAATGATGATTTTTGTTGACACCCACTAATAAAAGGAAATCAGGACAAGTGTTAGGGTAATTTTATAATATTTATAATATTATTTTTACCCTTAATTACCTGTTCTACCTTCTACTGTGTTAATAAAAGTTTATAAAGTTACTATTTATATTGCCCATAAAAATAAGCCTATTTACATAATTTGGACCCACTAATTCCAAATTTGGAATCCATTTTACAAAACTGAAAACATATAAGTTTCAGTAATTAATTTAAAATTAATCTCATTGATGGGGGGAGAAAACAGGTTATTAATGTTCAAACATACAAAATATTGAAGTGTTTTAACATCTAAATTCATTTTAAAATTTATGAAAATGGACTAAATTAAATTAAATTACAAAAAAATAATCTAATTGTGCTTTAAAATCAATTAAAAATATAATTTAACACTAATAATTATTTCCATGAAAAACATTTTTTTCAATTAAAATTTAGTATTTTTCACTATTTATCAAAACATGAAACTTATAAAAAATTCCAAAAATTCAAGAGAAGTTATTTTTTATATTATGATTTAAAATAAAAAGTTTATTTTTTCAAATATAAAACATAAAAATGTAAAAAATTTAATTTAATATAGGTTCTCCATCAAAAGTCGGTTATACTACCTTTAGAAAAATATAGGTTTTTATCCATAAAATTGGGCCTGTTCTTATCTTATTCTTATAAAATTTATTATATGAATGTAAAAAATATCTTTTTGAATATATAAAATATATATTTCATTAATATCATTTTATAATTTAAAATAATTTAATTTATTAATACAAAACACCTTTAGGAGTATAAAAAAATATTTTCATTAAATTCAATTGGTTTATATTTTAATTTCAAATTAATTAGTAACCAATGAAATAATATTATATTTATATATTTTTATGACTTATTAAATAATATTTTTTACATGTATTTTAACAGATAGGTTTTATCTTATTATAATAACTAATAATATTTTAATTATATACTGTTGTTTGGCAAAAGTCTGTCTTGCACAACCTATCGAAGAACTTTTCTCCAACATGTAATGCAAGACAACTGAGTATTGTGTGTATTATAAGAAATAGAATAGAATAAATTTATTTTTTAAAAAATTAAATTCTTTGGGTGTTACATATGACTTAAATATTTTGTTATAAAATATATCGAAACCCTAAAATTATATATTTTACTATTCAAAATAAAATACTGATTTTTTGAAAATTATTATAAATTTAGCCTAACTTAATTTAAGGGTGATGATTTAAAAAATGATATTTATTTTTTCAGAGAAATTCTATAAATATGATAATTATAAATTTTAAATAAAAAAACCTTATTTATTATACAAAATAGCTGGTTGTAAGGAATATTCAACTTTCTAACATTTAAAAATTTCTTAGGACATAATAAAACTATTTTATCATTTCTATTTAAAAATGATTTTTTTTTAAAATTTATTTTATTAAAATAAATATTATTCATAAAAAATATTTTATTATAAAAATATATATCATTTTTAAAAATTAAAATTTGGATCTAAAAATTCAATTTATCAAATTCTTCTCAATTAAACATATATTTTATTAAGGGAAAATATTCAATAATGTGTATATCCCATTGTTGTTCATAGTTGAACTAGTACAAATTTATTCATGATATGATGTTGTCATGAAATAGAAAGTCCTTCTATGTTCTTATATTATAAAACATAATAAAAAGTTATTAGGAGGAAAGAGATCCACAAACAAAAGAAGTACATTTTTGTGGGTCGTTACATTCTTCTTAGGTTAATGAAATTGTATCTTTAAAATTTTCTCTTATTTTTTTTTGTTTTGAAACTCATCAATATTCCAATTTATAATAAAAATACATGATAACTAGTTTTTAATAGACATGATATGAGAAACTTTAGCCCCCCCAATATTGGGAAGGCATTCATCACATTGTCTATTGCATCCGTTGTTTGAATGAGTCCTTATCTTTCCTTCAATTTTTTTCTTGAAGGATATACCCTATATGAGAAACATGTTCCTTTTAGGAATCTTAAAATAAAATTTTTAATGAAAAACAAAATATTAAAATTTTCTAACATAATGCTTTGAGGATGATATAATTCAATCTCCATAAAATTTGTACACTATCTTTATATCATTCATTATGGTTTATACAAGCTTTTGATTAACCAAAAAAATCCCATTGGTGTGTCAAACTAGTAGTACATTAAAGACCTTTTTCATGTACCAGTTCTTAATCAATTCTATCCTAATGCGGTGTTTTTAGGTGTTACCCCTCGATAAATTTATACCAAATCCACATGAACTTGTTTATATTCAGATAGAGATTTCTTTTTTGGGACCCACTTTCTCTATACTTCACCAAAATACCAGAAATTTTACTATATTTAATCATTTATATAGGGTTCATAATAAGGATTTATATTCTCTATTCCAAAAAATAACAAAAAAAATCCTTTGATACCAACTATGGCATACCGTCTTTTTATTACATAACTTATCATTACATAATACACAATTTTTGATTCAGGAGATCATTTAGGTTTACTATATTTGAAATTATGTATATATTATATGAATTTCATAATGATAACATAAAAATAAACATTAATAAATTATTTTGGAAGAATAATTTGTTAATCCTTCCTAATTCTACTCAACTGCATCTCTTGTCCTCTGGAAATACATCAATGAAAGAGGTGAACATAAATCCCAGTAAGGGAATAAAAAAAGAAACACTTAACATCTGAGTAAGAAGCATATAATTTCGAATAATCATAAAACTATTAGGTGTAACATAAAATAAAGAACATGAATCATAACATTGTAATGTTTCTACATCATTAAAATGATACATTCATAATAATATCACTAAGTTATATCACCAAGGTGTAGTAAATGAAAATTACCAAGGTTATTTACCAATGTATTATAAAACATGTCATCTCTAGAGGTTAAATTCATTTCCCAATGAATTGTATCTTTATTATGATGAACCCTTAATATTTATCAATTAATTTGAGCCACATATATCATAAAAACTAATTCAGTTAATAACCCCTGGAAAATAATTAATGAGTTTCTTATTCAAATATTGGTGTAAAAAAGTGCTTAAACACATGGTGACTATATAATTTTTTTTACCTAGGAATGGAAATGTGAGTTTAATATATGTATATTCACAAATAAAAAATTAGTTTTTAAATATAGATGAATAACCATTGAAAATAAAAGAGTTTTGGATATTCAAATAAAAATAAAACGTGAAGTTCTCTTATAGAAGAGGGAAATTTGAAGTAATTTTGATGGTATGATGGATATAAACCAGGGTTCCAGAAAATGGAAAAATGAGATTGAAAAATATTATCCCTTTCATAAAATAATATTAATAAAATAATGGGATAATATAATGTTGTCCAAATAAATTGTTTTTGAAATTCGAAGGCATACCACATGAAAAGGGAACTTGAATGGAAAAGAGAAGTGAAGATTTCCCTTACCTTGAAGAATTACTCCTAAATCTAGAGGAATGCGACCTTGGGGGCTTGAGTAAACATTGGGGGGACTCTATGGGAGGAAAATATACTTGAAATTCTGGTATTATGGATTGTGAGTCAGTGGTAATGGATAAATGGGTGGATATTTATAAAAAAGTGGACGATTTTTTAGACATTTCTAAATATAGGTTTTGGAAAACTATGTTGTGGAAAATGAAAATCCATTATCTTAACAATGGGTTGTTATCATGGTTTTAGAAATTTGGGTCACATTTTATGATATTTATATCCTCTAGAACTAGAAAATATTATTTAATACTTCTTTTGGAATGGAAAAGTAATGATTCAAGATAATATATTTTTAAAATCAAATTTTCATTTTTAAACTTTGGAAAGGGAGTCTTAGATATAGAAAATGAATAAAATATATTAAAATAGAAAATATTTTTAAAATAAAATATATTAGTTCTTATATTGTGTTTAATTAATTATTGAATTAGGATGCCATAAATATGATGTCATAAAAGATACTTAAACCTTATAACAATATTTTTTTACTATTCATGAAATAATAAAGTATTTTAGAAAACACTCATAAATTCAACCTAACATAATTTAGAAGATATTATTTTGAAAATGATGGAAATATTATCAGAATAATTATATAAATATGTGAATTTTAACTTTTAAATATAAAAAATATTATTTATTAAAAAAATAGAATGTTATAAAGAATAATCAAATTTTTAACACTTAAAAATTCCCTAGAACATAATAAATATATTTTAGAATTTCTATTTGAAAAATACTGGTTTTAACATTCTATTTAATTAAAATAAATATTATTTAGAAAACTGTAGCTTATTATAAAAATTTATTTCTTTTCTAAAAAGTACAATTTGATTATGAGAAATCCATTTATCAAATTCTTCTCAATTAAGCATATATTTTATTTAAAAAACTACTCTATAATGTTCGTATAAAATTATTTTTATAGTTTTACTACTCCAAATTTATGCATGATATTATGTTCTCATGAAATAAAAAGTAATTCCATGTGATTATTTTATAAAACATAATAAAAGGTTATTAGGAGGAAGAATATCGATAAAAAAAATAAGTAAAATTTTCATTTTGTTGCATAAACTGCCTATGTTTGAGTATTCCTTTTTAAAGTATCAACAAAACTATATCCCTTTTTGGGAATATATGCTATCTCAGAATCAAAAGATTTCATATACTCAACCCACCTCCACTATCTGTGATTCAAATCTCATTGTGAGAAAATATGATTTATGCTTTTTTAGTTAGTATAAACAGTAATAATTTCATCCAATAGATAATGTTTCCAATGCTTCAAGGAATAAAAAATGAAACTAATTTAATATCATGTGTAGGGTAGTTCTTTTCTTGCAGCCATAACTTTCGAGGCCCACATTCTATGACTCGATCTCCCAACATCAACACTGATTCAACCGAGATCCTAGAAGCGTCATAAAACACTACATACACCTTCCTTGGCTCGGGTAGGATCAAGATCAGTGTCATTTTGAAGTGCTTATTTAGCTCTTGGAAAAAATGCTCACATGATCTAGACCATTAAAAAAGAGTCCTCTTCTTCGTCAAGGACAAAATATTTCCTTCCAAATAGGAAAAGTCATAAATGATCCTTCGGTAGTATCCTAATAACCCCTAAAAATTGTAGATATCAAAGAGATTCTTGGCATAATCCCAAGAAACCAGTTCCTGAACCTTCACTGTGTCTACCAACACACCTTCCTTTGAGATTATGTGGCCAAAAAAGTGTACATGATTGATCTAAAATTGGTACTTATATAGATTTGTGTATAACCAATGCTCTCTCAGTGTACTAAGTACGATGTCAATATTATATGCATCATCATCATGAGTCTTGGTACATATCAATATTTCATCCACAAACACTACCATAAACTGATCCGGGCACAAGTGGATGATTTTTTTCATCATGTAAATAAACTCTGCTACAATATTTTTTAACTCAAATGATGTCACAACGAACTCATAAAGGTCATACCAACTTCTGAAAGCGTTCCTTAGTATATCAAAATGTCAAACTACCTACCAATGATACCCTGATATCATGTTTATATTAAAGAAAATATAATCTCCTCTCAAATGGTCAAATTGATCATCAATATGTGGAAGAGGATATCTGTTCATCATAGTCATTCAGTTCAACTTTTGATAATCAACACACAAGTGCAATGTCCCATAAACCTTTTTTGGAAAAAATATTGGCGAACCTCGAGGTGATATACTCAAATAGAGAAAACCCTATCCATAATCTATCCCTATTGAGTCTTATTCTCTTAATTCCCTATTGGATCTATTATATATGGTGGAAATGAAATTGGTTCATCCCTCGTCATGATATCATTTGTAAATTACAATTCTATCTATAGTGTAAACCTAGATAAGTCATCAGGAAACATATCCTGGAACCTATCCACTATGAGTGGAATTAAATCTTGTATTACACCACCATAATATAGAAACAGACTAGAAACCGAGGTAGAAATCTCCCCCAGTTGATGAGGAATTGTCCCTAGATGGCCTGCCTGGATATCCGACTCTCCATAGTGAATATATTTTTCACCCTTAGGAGAAGTAAATGTTACTCTTCTATGGTAAAAATCTACGTGGGACCATTATTCTACTAAATATTCCATACCCATAATTAGTTACAAGACTAACATGTTGAGTATATAAATATTACAATTGAAATGATACTCCCATACCTCGAGAGAATAACCTTCGCAAAAAAAGATGTCTCTTGATCATAATCCCAAAGGTGTTTCTACATTCATAAACCCACATAAAAAATCAACCACCAGACACAAAACATTATCATGTTGAGTGTATAAAAATGTATGAGAGACGTCGGTATCAAATAAGGCACTAGTAAGAATAGAAGCTACAAGAACAATACCTCTAACAATGGATGGTCCAACCTCATTATCCATAAGTTTAGGATAAAATGCATGAAACTATCCCGTACCTTTTCCCTGTGATGAATTATAAGTCCTACAAGCTTCAACAATCTACTAATATGGGATCCCTTTACCTAATACCCACATCTACTAACTCTACCACCATATCAAGTAGAACGCCATATTCCAGACTGATAAACTGTAAATGATCCCCTTCCCAAACATTGGATCTGCCTAGGTCACCTGTCACTAAACTTCTATCATGGGCTCCTAAAGAAACTTTATAGATGTCCCATATTACCAAAGGCTCGACACTCTAATAGTGGTCAACATAAATGTCAAATAAATTTACTAGGAATACCACATTGGTGACAGATCAATTGAGTAAGATATTGAGTAACTCTTCCTTCAACCTGGAAAATATTATGTCCTCTTATCTAGTCAAAATTCCCATAATGATTCTTTCATATCTTAGAAGTCGTACCTCCTGACCATCCAACAGAATCCACCTTACCTTCACTGGAAGCCTCCTTCAGCTTCCATATAGAAATTCAATATTGGTTTACCACTTCGGAAAACTTTTTGAACTAAAATATATTCATATGTGACCTAATATAACAGTTAATAATATACTGAAATCATTTCGCCACTATACCCTCATATCCTGATAATGCTAGAGAAAGGAACATCATATATGTAATGTAACCATCATAGTCCATAACATACATTCTCTCTTGATTCAACCTCATAAACTAAACTTCTCTATGACTTTTGAGCATCTCAGTGTCAAATTACTCTATGAACTTCTCAAGAAAAACCTTCCACTCTATATTATTCAGCTTCCCATCCCGATTCTAGATGTACCAAAAATTCTTCTCCTGACCACATAATATATAGTTATACAACTTGACTCTCTTATCAGTAAGAGTATCCATGTGTTCCATTAATTCCAAGATAGAATCTATCTAGAACTCTTTTACATTAGGTCCAAACTCTTCAGTAAACGTCAGAGGGTGATGAAACTGAAGAACCCAATTCAGGTAATACTTACTCTTCACAATATACCCTAGGTATCATTACATAAAATACAAAAATCATGAATAGTTTTCATGGAACCTATCTCTAACTCCCCAACCCAGCACTATCAGTTCTTCATGTTCTGTTACTGGTGGATGATCTCTCACCATTACTTCAGGTCATCCTCCCAACAAGAGTTGTCATGGAGGCACAATTCTAGAATACCGAACGCATGTATTAGGAAATATTACACTACATTATTTTCAAAATTTCAGAAGTGTGATTCACAATAATCTATAAAAGTCACCCCCATACCCGTCCATATAATCAAAATTGAGGTTCTATCACTACCCTTAACCATCAAACTTGTAGGTCATAGTTAACAAAGGGTAAATACATTATTAATATTCATTTTTCCCATTAGGTACCCATTTTTCCAAATCTTGTATCATTTTACCATTTTCAATTTCACATTATGAACCTTCTTCATTAAAATTCACACAAAAAATAAAATCACTTTAATATAAACAACTCATCCCAAAACAAACTTTTTAGAAGAAGGCCAAAAAATGATGCTGGTTATAATAAATCCACAATTACTAGAATTATTCATGCATACTCAACCCTCGTTCCCTATCTGGCCTTAATTCAATTCTCAAAAAATCTCAGAAACAATAATCACATCCCCCCACAAGTGCATCACTCATGGTGAAATAACATCCTACTATAACAAGAAATTTTAATAACAAGAATTCTCACCCTAGGTACATGGTTTTTACCCTCATACATGGGTTAACTACTACTATATAGGAGCACTTAACCAAGGCCTGACTCATCTTATTATATTCTCTACATCTCCAAAATAGTAAGACAATAAAAATAAAATAGCCTTTGATACAACTCTGTAACATCCAAAACTAGGTTCCACACACTGGTTCTTCAAGCCAGTCAGTTATGTGACATATGGCATGCCTACCCATATGCCATATGTTGGAGAATAACAGTGAAGATCTAATAGCAATCATGGGGAGACTATACCCTCTTTATCAAAGTTGCACAAAAATGAAAAATAAATAAAATACATCCAAAATATATAACAATAACAAGAATAATAATAGTAGAACATGATGATCAAAATAGTAAGACAATATACAAAACTAAAGTAGTATATATGTCTATCTAAGTACATGTCTAGTGTAGATTTAATGAACCAAAATAAAGACACTAAAAAATTGGAAGAGGTTCATGACACCAATTATGGTCCCCTCATCCATGATCCATCCCATATCATCCATCTAACATAGGGCTCTAACCCTTTTCCTATCATACACACATGAAGTCTATTTGGGTTCCAATCTGGTAGATAGAGTAGGGTGTGAGTACAAATCAATAGTCCACCACCAACAATTTCTAAAATAGTGTCCAGTTAATAACAATGCATGTTGTTGTATAATGAATAAAATAAAAGAAACAAGGTAAACAGTTCACATATTCAATTATTCTTTCTTTAACCACATAACCCCTGGGTTCTAGAGGACACCCAAATCATCAATACCTTCTTCTTCCTATACCAAATTTAGAACTATATCATATATTCAATTCATAATTTATTATTACACATGGTATTTCATTATCCATTTCATTTCAATTCATAGCATGAAAAATTGGAACCATAGTCCAATGCCAGCATTTTTAGGCCTAAAATTCCATGTATATCACCTTGTGATTATTTAGAGCATTATTCCCTATCTCACCCATCATTTATCAATCAATCACATATAGGTATTTGGAGAATTAGTTTGTGCTCCACACTCATATATCAGTCAATCACATATGGTTATTTGGAGCATCCATCCATGTCCCACACTCATATATCAATCAGTCACACATATATCACATATATAACATTCAATAATTCTAATAATAATTAACCCTCCTATCAAATTTCATATCATGCATTCCATTTCAATTATAAAAAAATGGATCAATTTTTTAATGACATGGAATAATATGAAAAACCACTATTGAACCATTTTTCATTATCTAAATCATATAACCCGATAAAAAATTAGGGTTAAGTGAACCATCTCATAATTCTCATTTTCAATTAAATCATAATCACATTATTTTATATATTACATAATCCCAATTTCCCATCAATTACAAAATAACAACATTAGAACAATAAATTAACCCGTTAATTAATCAAATTCCACCAATTTCATAATCACATTTACCAAAATTCAATTTTCATATTTTCAACTTATTTCATAATAACATGTAAAATAAATTAATAAATTTAATGATTCTATGAATTAATTAATCAATTATTTTATCCAATTTAAGATATAATGTCAAACATGACAATTACACTTTCAAAAAACATACATGCAATTGGAATTTATTGTTATGGGGATTGAATTTTAACCACCTACCTCAAGATAATTGATGAATTCTCACTAAAGGAAATTCCTAATTGAAGTAGAACAACAAAGATCATGATGAAGAACAACATCTAGATTTGCAACCTAGATCCAAGATCAAAAGAATCAAGATCCATAAAAACTAGATCTAAACCCATCACAAATGGAGAAAAACCATTTCCTTTTTATCAATAAGGTTAGATGATATAGAGAGAGAAAACCAATTGGTAAGAAACCAAAAACATGGAGGGGTTTAGATCTATCAATCTGGCCTTTGATTTATCAAGAATTTTGTTCGAGAGAAATTGAAATTCATCTGAAAGCCTCAAAAAAATGAAGGAAATGTGTAAGGGTCAAGATAATTTAACTTTTATTTAATATTAAGGGGTTTATGAATTTTAAAACAAAAATTTTGGAATTACAAAACCTGCACACATAGTTTCCTAGGTAGGGTCACACAGTTTACTATACTGTGGAACCTAAATGAAAACCACTCTTGTGGGGTTCACAATTAATTATAATTGGGTGCATCATATAAAAAATCATGTTACAACCATTTAATCCCTCTCTGTATGGGGTTTAATGGTTATTTGGGGAAGGGGACATGATTTTGGAAAACTATGGTCCAACCGTGCACAACACAAAACCCCTCAAAAAACATCAAATTCTCACCCAAACGAACCCAAGATAAAACCCAAACCCAAAAAACTCAAAACAAGGAGAAATAGTACCGTTAAAAAATCTAGGGACATATATAAAAAAGTTTATGCTTTTATAGTGACCTCTTGTGAAGTTCTCATGTTTCACCATTTTCTGTATTTTTCATTGTATTTTCCATGATTCTTTATATCTTAAAAAACAAATAATTTCATGTAAGTATAACAATTATAATTATGATATTTTACGTAATATTTTTGAATGAATATGATATTTCATTTTTACATTGTATTTTAGTAATAATTATAATATTTCATTTCATAATGTAACTATATTTCATGTTAACAATAATTATAATATTTCATGACATATTGAAACAACTACGGTTTAGTGGTATTATAGATATAATAAAATTTTATGTTTAATAATTATAATATTTTCTATTTATTTAATTTGATAATGTAATATTTAAAATAAAAATTAAATAGAAATATGTAATATTAGAAGCATTTATAACACCTTTAATTATTTAACTAGAATGCTTGTTTATTGTTGGTTGTGATCGCACCAACATTAATGCATTAGATACCATTAGAACGCTATGGTTAAGCGTGCTCAGGTGAGTGTGGTACTTGGATGGGTGACCTCGTAGGAATTACTCAGGTTTCACCCCTTTTTATTATATTTAAAATTTTTGGCTAGTATAACAAATATTATTATGATATTTTATATAGAATTTTATGTCGAAAAAATATTTCATGATTGAAGGTAATTTTAGTAATGATTATAATATTTCCAGATATAATGTCACAATATTAAATTTCAATAGTGTTTATAATATTTCATGTTATATTGTAACTATGGCTTATTGTTATAATAGAAATAATATTTTTTTGGTTGAATAATTATAATATTTCATGATAATATTATTATTAAATTTCATAATATGAATGTTTCATGGGTGACCATCTTGGATGTTCTCATTTTTCTCCCTTTTCAATATTTTCAATGTATTTTTTCTGATTTTTCACATTTTAAAAAACAAATAATTACACGTAAGTATAAGAATAATAATTTTGATACTATATGTAAACTTTTAAAATGAAAATAATATTTAATTTTTACATATAATTTTAGAAATAATTATAATATTTCATATCATAATGTTACCATATTTCATGTTAATAATAATTAAATATTTCATGACATATAAGAACAACTACGATTTAATGTTATAATAGAAATATTTTTTATATTGTTGAGTGTTATAGTATTGAATTATAATGGAATTAGTTAAAGTTATATTTATAAAAATAATTAAATAGAAATATTTAATTTAAGAATCATTGACAATACGTTCAAATAATTTACAAGAATGTATTTTTATTTTTGAATGCAATCACAAAAGCATTAATGCACAAGATCCCATTAGAACTGTAGAGGTATGATTTCTTGGGAGAGACTAGTAATATGATGGGTGACCTACTAGGAAGTACTAATGTTGCATACTTTTTTGTGTTTATTTCAAATTTCATTCCATTTTAATAAATATTCTAATGATATTATACATAATATTTTTATGGAATATAACATTTCAGGATTTCATTACATTTTAGTAATATTTATAATATTTCCTATTACAATGTTACAATATTTCTAGTTAATAACAATTATAATACTGTATGTTATATTTTAAAAACTAAGGTTTTTTGTTATAAAAGAAATAATATTTTTTCATGTTGAATACTTATAATATTTCTCTATAATCACATTATTGAATTTCATAATATGAATGTTTCATGGGTAAGCACTTGGGAAGTGCTCATGTTTCACCCATATCTGTATTTTTCATTGTATTTTATTTTATTTTTTACATTTTAAAAAACAAATAATTTCTTGTAGGTATAATAATAATAGTTATGATTTCGTATGTAAACATTTTAAGTAAATATAATATTTCCAATTTACACATAATTTTATAGATAATTATAATATTACATGTCATAATGTTTTCATATTTCATGTTAACAATAAATATAATTTCTCAAGTTGTATTGTAAAAATACATTTTAGTGTCATAATATAAATTATAGTTTTTAAAGCTGAATAATTAATATATTGGTTGGTAATATCATTAGTTAAAATTGAATTTACAACAAAAAATAAATAGAAATATGAAATATTAGAATCATTGATTCTATTTTCAAATATTTAACACAATTTTATGTGTATTATTTTTTGTGATCAGACCAATAGAAGTGCACCACATCCCATAAGAACTCTGCAGTTAAGCATTCTTGGTCGAGGGTAGTACTATGATGGGTGAACTCTTGTGAAATACTCATGTTTCACCCTTCTTTGTGTATATTTAAAATTTCATGCCATCCTAATAAATATTATTACTATATTGTATGAAAAATTTTGTATTGAATATAATTTTTCATTATTTCTAGGAAATTTAGTAATAATTATAATGTTACATGTTTTAATGTGACAATATTTCATGTTAAATATGATTATAATATTCCATGTTATAATATAACAACTTTAGTTTAGTGTTATAATAGAAAAAATATTTTTTTCGCGTTTAATAACAATAATATTTCTTAATAATCGCATTATTGAATTTCATAATATGAATGTTTCATGGGTAGCCTCCTGATAAGTACTCATGTTTCACATTTTTCTGTAATTTTCCTTGTATTTTCTCTAATTATTTTCATTTTAAAATACAATGAATTGCATGTATGTATAACAATAATAATTATGATATTGTATGCAAAATTTTTAAATGAATATAATATTTCATGTTTACATAGAATTTTAGTTATAATTATAATATTACATGTCATAATGTTACCATATTTAATGTTCAAAATAATTATAATATTTAATGACATATTGAAACAACTACAGTTTAGTATCATAGTAAAATAATTAATTTTTTTATGTTGAATAGTTATAAAATTGTTTATAATTTCACTAGTTGAAGTAATATTTATAACAAAAATATGTAATTTTAGAATCATTTATAGTACTTCCAAATTTTTATCAATATTATTTGTGTAATGTTGGTTGCGATCATAGAAGAATTTATGCACAAGATCCCATTAAAAATTTGCAGTTAAGCGTACTTGGGTAAGAGTATTACTAGGATGGGTGACCTCATAGGAAGTACCAGTGTTATCCCTTGTTCTATGTATATATAAAATTTCATATCATAATAATAAATATTGTTATGATATTGTACATAAAATTTTTTATTGAACATAATATTACATGATTGTATGGAATTTATTAATTATTATAATATTGCGTGTTATAATGTTATAATATTTCAGGTTGACAATGATTATAATATTGTATGTTCTATTATAACAACTATGGTTTAGTGTTAGAACAAAAATAAAAGTTTTTCATGTTGAATAATTATAAATTTTCTTCAATAATATAATTATTCAATTTGATAATTAAAATTTGGTATGAGTAACCTCCCGTTAAGTGCCCGTGTTTCTCCCTTTTCTATATTTTTTTATTGTATTTTCCCCAATTTTTTACATTTTAAAAAAATTGCATGTAAGTATGAAAATAATAATTAAGATATTTTACATAAAAGTTTTAAATGTGTATAATATTTCATTTTTACATAGAATTTTTGTTATAGTTGTAATATTTCGTATCACAATTCTACTATATTTCATGTTAATAACACTCCAAATGGCCCGAAGGCCTTTAGATTTTTTATTTATTTTCAGATAGTCCCCTTTTTAACAGGGTTAAGTGGTAACCCTTACATGGTCTATAGGCCCAATGACATAAGGTGCGATACATGGCCTGAAGACCAAAAGACCCGACATAATGGAAGTACCCCTCCCCAGAATCAACTATGTTGATGGTGTCAGGCTCACCACCTAACATGGATGATCAGATAACATTTCTCTATGTAGAACTGCATGGTGTCTATTCCCATTGGTATTTTCCATACCCTCACTTTCATCAAATCTAGACAGCTCTACTGGTGTCTAATACTTACTTTGATTCCCTATCTAGGGCCTACTCCCAGAGGACTAGTGGCTCAAAAGCTCTAATGACCCAATGTCCCTACTGCATCAACATGTCTAGGATCTGAAACCCTTCCTATATCATGCCTACATCACCAAAAACCTATGGAATCCCCGCATTAAAATCATATCATAAATCACCCAAAGGGGTCTTCCATTATTTGAACCCTAGTCTTTCGGTTGCCAATAAGGATCCTTTACCACTCTAGTACAAGCATCTTGTATTTATTTTTTTAACAGGTATAAGGGAATCCCCTTCTTTTATATTATTAAATTTCTAAACACCTATTTTAATTGTGTAGAGGGAACCCAATACATGAACCATATTAGGAATAATAGGCATTAAATCCCATTGCAATATCTAATGAAACCCAATTGACCTGACCTAGGCCCAACAACCGAAATCCTCAATTGACTCATCGAAATCCTACTTCCCATCACACCGCATATCAGGTCCTGCCTTCGCCAGACCTCCATGTTTTTTCCTTGCTTCTACATTCCTTCGATATCAAGTCATGCTCTGACCATGATAGTCATCTTTGACCTCCATCATTGCCTATATTATCCATCTCACCCTCTGTATCATAATATATTCCACTCATCCACACATCACTCATGTTGTTTCCAACAATTGACGACCCCCTGCATCACCCTACATGTTCTATGCTTCCCTAATGCCAATGACCTATCCCTACCGTCCTAAAAAATCAATTCCTCCATCCTTCCCTGGCAGAGACATGCCCATTCCGGTGCCACACAATCCTTTACACCAACATCCTCTCACCTTTCGCAACTACTCACAATGCCTTTCGAAGACCACCAACTCCTACCAAACCCGAACAGGGTTACATGTTTCATTACAAAATACCTGCCCCAAATAAACGACCATGAATTTTGTAGAATTCATGATTTGATCCTGGGAACTAAGATAACACAAGGAGTAACATATCCAATCAATCTGAACCCCATCGGATTTCATGATAACAATCATTATAAAATTTCATTACGTATTTAAAAAAATTCAGTATAGTTTTATATTAGAAATAATAATTTTTCCTATTGAATAATTATAATATTTCATGATAATATCATTATTTAATGTTATATTTATATAAAAAATTAAATAAAAATATCTAATATTATAATCATTAATAGTACTTCAAAATATTTTATAATAATATCCTTCTATTGTTTGTTGTGATCACACCAGGAATAATTCACATAATCCCATTAGAACTCCACTTTTAATCCTGAATGGGAAAGAGTAATACTAGGATGGTTAAACTCCAGTGAAGTACTCATGTTGCAACCTTTTTTGTGTAAATTTCGAATTTTAGGCCAATATAACAATTATTAATATGATATTTTACGTAAACATTTTTATTTAATATAAAATTTCTTAATTATCTAGAATTTTAGTAATAATGATAACATTCCATGTTATAATTTCATAATATTTCATTTTAACAATGATTATAATATTGCATGTTATATTGTAACAATTATAGTTTATTTTTATAATATAAATAATAAATTTTCATGTTGAATAAATATAATATTTTACAATATTTTCATTATCAAATTCCATAATAACGAATGTTGGATGGGTATCCTCCCTGGAGGTGATCAATTTTCACCCTTTTCTTTATTTTTCATTGTATTTTCATAAGTTTTTTATATATTATGAAACAAATAATTCCATTTTAGTATAATAATAATAATTATGATATTTTACGTACACGTTTTAAATGAATATAATATTTCATGTGTACATAGAATATTAGTAATAATCACAATATTTCAAGTCATAATTTTACCATATTTCTTATTAACAATAATTATAATCTTTCATGACATACTATTAGAACTAGAGTTTAGTGTTATAATAGGAATAATTATTTCTTATATTGAATAATTATAATATTTGATTAAAATTTTATAAGTCAATGTTAAATTTATAACAACAATTAAATAGAAATATGTAATATTATAATCATTAGTAGTACTTTCAAATGTTTAAAAATAGTGTATGTGTATTTTTAGGTGAGATCACACCATAATTAATATAGAAGATCCCATTATAACTCTGTAGTTTAGAGTGCTTGGAAAGAGTGGTATTTGGATGTATGATGTCATGGGAAGTACTCATGTTGAACCTTTTTTTGTGTACATTTCAATTTTATGTAATTACAATATAGATTCTTAAGATATCGTACGTAAAACTTTGTATTGAATATGATATTTTAAGATTTTAGCGAATTTTAGTAATAATTATAATATTACATGTCATGATGTTACAATATTTCATGTTAATAATTAATATAATATTGCATGTTATATTACAAGAATTACCTTTTAGTGTTATAATAGAAATAATATTTTTTCATGTCAAATAATTTTAATATTTCTCAATAATTGCATTATTGAATTTAATAATATGAATGTGTCATGGGTAAAATCCAAGGAAGTTCTTGTATTTCACACTTTTCTATATTTTTCATTTTATTTTCCATGATTTTTTATATTTTAAAAACCAAATAATATGATGTAATAATAATAATAATAATGATTTTAATAATGAATAAAGGAAGATGGAGAGGTTATATATCATCAATAGATAGTTTCTCTCTCTAAAATTAGGAGATTTCTCAGGTAATCTGCATCTATCAAGGACAATTGTTGAAGATGAAATCATTGGTCACTTTGAAATGTTTGATACATGCGGTGTTGTTGGCCGCAAGGCGAATACAGTTTTGGAATCGTCTGGATATCTTAGAAATCAACAATTTTTTTATTATTTTCATATGGGAGATAATATTGAACCCATGCTAATATTTCTATGGTTTTCATGAGTCAATGTCATCCAACCTATGGTGGTGCGGACGATTGGAGGCGACAATATGGCTGAGAATAGGGATTGGCGATGGAGAATGCATGTGGTGTGGGGTGTTTGCGATTCTGGTGGTGGCAATGAAGTTCAGATTTTGTTGGACCGGTGATGCATCTCAAATATGGGTAATAAAGGGAAATATCTAGAGGGAATGTTAGAGGTTAGACCAGGAAGATTCCTAGTGATGGTGAGATTTCTTTCACCATCGCGGTGTGTTTGGGATCCTGGAAGCACAATTGTCGTAGATCTGATGCACTGTGGTCATGGGATACACGTAGTAGTCAATGTGTTCAATCCTTGGGATGGAAGTGATAGAAGACACCCCAGTGATAGAGTCAGGGTTCCCATATGGAATATAATATTTCATGATTATTACTTGTATGGGTGACCTCCTAGGAAGTAGTCAAGTTGCACCATTTTTGGTGTATATTTCAAATTTCATGCTAGTACAAGAAATATTATTATGATATTCTATGTAAATTTTTTATTGAATATAATATTTCATGATTATAGGTAATTTTAGTAATAATTTTTAAATTTCATTTTATAATGTTATAATATTTCATAGTAACAATAATAATAATATTCAACAATGTATTGAAACAACAATGATTTAGTTTTATAATAGAAATAATAATTTTTCATGTTGAATAATTTTAATATTGGTTGATAATCGCATTAGTTAAAATAATATTTATAACTATAATTATATTTTAATTTGCAATATTAGACTCAATAATAGTACTTTCCAATATTTAACAAGAATGTCTGTGTATTGTTGGGTTTAATCACAACATCATTAATGCACTAAATCCGATCATAACTTTGTAGTTAATTATGATTGGGAGAGAGTAGTGTGAGGATCAGTGACCTCTTAGATAGTACTCGTGTTTCACCCTTTTTGGGTATATTTAAAATTTCCTTCGAGTATAATAAATATTATTAAGATATTGTACCTAATGTTTTTATTAATTATAATATTTTCTGATTATAGGGTATTTTTGTAATAATTATCATATTTCATGTTATAATGTTAAAATATTTCATGTTAATAGTGATTATTATATAAAATTTCATACAATAACAAATTTGTTCAAATTTTATAAAAGAATAATATTTTTTCACGTTTAATAATTATAATATTTCTCGATAATCACATTTTTAAATTTGATAGTATGAATGATACATGGGTGATCTCTTGGGAAGTTTTCATGCTTCACCATTTTCTGTATTTTTCATTATATTTTCACAAATTCCATAAATTTAAAAAAACAAATATTTTCATGATAGTATAAGAATAATAATTATGTAATTATATGTATAATTTTTAAATGAATATAACGTTTCATGTTTACAAAAAAATGGTAATAATTATAATATTTTATGTTATAATGTTACCATATTTCTTGTCAACAATAATTATAATATTTCATGAATTATTATAACATCTATTGTTTAGAGTTATAATTGAAATAATAATTTTTCTTGTTGAATAATTATAACGATGGATGATAATTACATTAGTTGAAGTTATATTTAAAACAAAAATTAAATAAAACTGTGTAATATTAGAATCATTGATTGTACTTTCATATATCTAACAAGAATGTCTGCATATTGTTAGGTGTGATTACACCAACATTAAAACACTAGATCCCATTAGAACTTATAGTTAAGCATGCTTGTGGGAGAGTAGTACTTTGATGGGTGGCCTCCTAAGATGTACTCATGTTCCACCATTTTTTTTGTATATTTCAAATTACATTTCAGTTTAATAAATAATTTTATGATATTGTACATAAATGTTTCTATTGAATATAATATTTCATGATTGATGGGAAGTTTTTTAGTAATTTTAATAATTAATTTTATAATGTTACAATATTTTATGTTAACAATGATTATAATATTTCATGTTATATTGTAACAACTTCAGTTTAGTGTTATAATAGAAATACTATTTTTTAATGTTGAATAATAATAATATTTCCCAATAATTTATTTATTGAATTTCATAATATGAATGTCGCATGGGTGACCTCTTAGGAAGTTCTCGTGTTTCACCCTTTTTTTTATTTTTTATTTTATTTTCCCAGATTTTTTACATTTTAAAAAATTGCATGGAATTATATAAATAATTATTTTTTTATTATACATAAACTTTTTAAATGAATATATTATTTCAGTTTTATATAAAATTTTAGTAATAATTATAATCTATAATTTCATATTGTTTCCATGATTCATGTTATTAATAATTTTAATATTTCATGACTTTTTTTTAACAACTAAGGTTTAGTGTTATAACTTAAATAATATTTTTTCAGGCTGAATTACTATAATATTGGATGATAATTTATCTAGTTGAAGTTATATTTACAAAAAAATTAAATATAATTGTTTAATATCAGAATCAATAATATTAATTCCAAATATTTTACATGAATGTCTGTGTATTGTTGGGTGTGATCATATGAGCATAAACAATATATCCCATTAGAAATCTATAGTTAAGTGTGCTAGGATGAGAGTAGTACTATGATTGGTGATCTCCAGGGATGTACTCATTTTGTACCCTTTTGTGTATTTTTTCAAAATTAATGCTATTATAATAAATATAATTATTATGTTTTATGTAATTTTTTATTGAATATAAAATTTCCTTATTATAGTGAATTTTATTAATAATTATAACATTTCATGTTATAATGTTACAATATTTAATGTTAACAATGATTATAATATTTCATGTTATATTTTAACAACCACAATTTAGTGTTACAATAGAAATACTATTTTTCCATGTCGAATAATTATAAAATTTTTCATAATTACATTATAGAATATCATAATATGAATATTTCATGGGTGACCTCTTGGGAAGTGCACATGTTTCACCATTTTCTCTATTTTTCATTTCATTTTCCACGATTTTTTATATTTTAAAAAGCAAAAAATGCATGTATGTATACAAATAATAAATATGATATTGTACATATATTTTGTAAATAAATATGATATTTCTTGTTTACATATAATTATATTAATAATTTATATATTTCATGTTATAATGTAACTATATTTTATGATAATGATAATTATAGTATTTCATGATTCTTTTTAACAACTACAGTTTAGTGTTATAATAGCAATAATAATTTTCAATGTTGAATAATTATAATATTAGAGAATAATTACATTAGTTAATGTTATATTTATAACATCAATTAAATAGAAATATGTGATATTAGAATCATTGATAGTACTTTAAAATATTAAACAAATATAACTAAGTATTATTGGGTGTGATCACACTAGCAGTAACACACTAGATTTCATTAGAACTATGTATTTAAGAGAGCATGGATGAGAGTAGTACGAGAATGGGTGACCTTCTAAGAAGTACTCGTGTTACACCATTTTGTGTGTGTAAATTTTAAATTTCCTACAGTTATATTAAATTTTTATGACATTTTACGTAAACTTTTTATTGAATATAATATTTCATGATTAAAAGGAATTATAGTAATAAATAATATTTTACATGTTATAATGTCACTATATTTTATGTTAACAATGATTTTAAAATTACATGTTATATTTTAACAACTACTGGTTAGTGCTATAACAGAAATAATATATTTTCATGTTAAATAATTATAATATTTCTTGATAATATCATTATTAAATTTCACAATATCAATGTTGCATGAGTGGAATCCTAGTAAGTTCTTGTGTTTACCCCTTTTTTGTATTTTCATTGTATTTTCCCTGATTTTTTTACATTTACAAAAATAAACAATTTCATGTAAGTATAGAAATAATAAATATGATATTGTTCGTAAACTTTTTTAATGAATAAAATATTTCATGTTTGCATTTTATTTTAGTTTGTTTATTAATATATATATATAAGGTATTTGGGGTACAATGAAACTGAATCACAGACACACACATCACAACCCAGTGGGAAGGTTATAGTTCCCCCATGGTTGACCCACCCATTCAATATTTTAGTAATAATTATAATATTTATTGTCATAATGTTACCATATTTCATGTAAAAAATAATTATAATATTTTATAACATATTTTAACATCTACAGCTTAGTGTTATAATAGAAATATAATTTTTTTATATCAAATATTAAAATATTTTATGATAATTGCATTAGTTAAAGTTATATTTATAAAAAAAATTAAATAAAACAATGTAATATTAGAATCACTGATAGTAATTTCAAATATTTAATAAGAATGTTTTTGTATTATTGGGTCTGATCACACCAGCATTAATTCACTATATCACATTAGAACTCTGCAGTTAAGTGTGCTTGGGTGAGAATAGTACTATGATGGGTGAGGTCCTAGGAATTACTCATGAATCACCTTTTTTTTGTGTACATTTCAAATTTAATGCAAGTATAATAATTATTATTATGAAATTTTACCTGAAATTTTTCATTTAATATAATATCTCATGATTATAGGGAATTTTAGTAATAATTATAATATTTCATGTTATAATGTTATAATATTTAATGTTAAAAATGATTATAATATTTCATGTTATATTTTAACAAAGACAATTTAGTGTTATAAAAAGAATAATATTTTTCATGTTTAATAATTATAATATTTCATGATAATCACATTATTGAGTTTTATAATATGAATTCTATATGGGTTACCTCCTAGGAAGTGCTCGTGATTAACACTAATTTGTATTTTCATTGTATTTCCCAAATTTTTTGTATTTTAAAAAATAAAGAATTTCATGTAAGTATTAACATAATATATATGATATTTTACATAAAATTTTTAAATGAATATAATATTCCATGTTTATATGAAAGTTTTGTAATAATTTAAGTAATGCATGTCCTAATGTTACCACATTTCATGTTAAAAATAATTATAATATTTCTTGATGCATTGTAACAACTATGTTGTAGTGTTGAAATAGAAATAATAATTTTTGATATTGAATAATTATAATATTGGCTGATAATTACATTAGTTAATGTTATATTTATGACAACAATTATATAATTTTTTTTAATATTAGAAT
This sequence comes from Viscum album, assembly GCA_963277665.1. Classification (NCBI taxonomy): domain Eukaryota; kingdom Viridiplantae; phylum Streptophyta; class Magnoliopsida; order Santalales; family Viscaceae; genus Viscum; species Viscum album. The sequence continues at coordinate 384,918,917 of OY728167.1, read as the reverse complement.
AATTTATCGTACTTTCAAATACTTAACAAGAATGTATGTGTATTTTTGTGTGTAATCTCACCATCATTAATGTACCATATCCCATAATAACTATACAGTTAAGCATGATTAGTTTATAGTAGTACTATTATGTGTGACCACTTAGAAAGTACTCATTTTCACGTTTTTTGTTATTATTAAAATTTTATTCTAGTATAATAAATTTTATTATGATATTGTATGTAAAATTTTGTATTGAATATAATATTATCTGATTACATGTAATTTTATTAATAATTATAATTTTTCATTCAATAATGTGACAATAGTTCAGGTTAACAATTATTATAATATTTCATGTTATATTATATAAACTATGTTTTATTTTTATAAATGAAATAAAATTTCTCTTGTTGAATAATTATAATATTTATTTACAATTTTAGTATTTAATTTCATAAGATTAATGCTATATGGGTGACCTCCTCAGAAGTGATCATACTTCACCCTTTTATGTACTTTTCTTGTTAATTTAACATATTTTCTTCATTTCAAAAAAATAATAATTTCATTTATGTTTAAAAATACTAATTAAGATATTGTAAGTAAACTTTTTATATGAATATAATATTTCATATTTACATATAATTTTTGTAATAATCATAATATTTCATATCAAAATGTTACCATATTTCATGTTCACAATAATTTTAATATTTTAGGATGTATTATAACAACCATGATTTAGTGTTATAAAAGAAATAATAAATTTTCTTATTTAATAATTATAATAGTGGCTGATAATTTCATTAGTTAATGTTGTATTTATAATAACAATTAAATGGAAATATGTAATATTAGGATCATTGATAGTAATTTCAAATTTTTAAAAAGAATGTAATTTCATTTTTGGGTGTGATCACACAACCATTAATGAAAAATATCCCATTTTAACTTTACAATTAAGTGTTCTTCAATGAGAGTAGAACTATGATGAGTGGTGAAATCCTAGGAAATAAATGTGTTGCACCCTTTTTTTGTGTATATTTAAAATTTCATGCCAGTACTATAAATATTATTTTGATATTGTATGTAAACAATTGTGTTGAATTTAATATTTCTTGATTAGAGGTAATTTTATTAATAATTATAATATTTCATGTTATAATATTAGAATATTTCATATCAGCAATGATTATAATATTTAATGTCATATTGTAAAACCTATGGTTTAGTGTTATTATAGAAATAATACTCTTTCAAGTTTAATAATTATAATATTTCTTCATAATAGTATTATTGAGTTTCATAACATGAAGTTTTCATGGGTAACCTCTTGGGATGTTCCTATGTTTCACCTTTATTTTTATTTTTATTTTGTATTGACATATTTTTTAAATTTTTATAAACCATAGCTTTAAAATTACATAATCCTGAATTAATTTAATAATTCATATTGAGGATATTTTTAGGATTAGAGATTTATAGAATTTGGTCATATTTATACATAACATTTCTAATATTACAAATAGATACTTCAACTCACTATCCATTTTTTTATAAAACAAACACTCTTTAAAACAAAACATGGAATCATTTCATGTTTTAATAGAATAACTATTCCTTGATCCTATCCATGACTCTACTCCTATTTATGTCTTGTGAAAAACATTTCAAAATTTAGGATGAGAATAAAAATATTAGTAATGTATATATAAAGAAAGAAATTTTTTAATCTTTAAATAACATGAAATACATGAATAATTTATTATAAAGTAATAATTTTCACTTTTAAGAAGTAGTAAAAACACTTAACTAAATATAATATCATTTCTTACCCTTTTTGTAAACAAAATATTACCACAATCACATATATTGAAACATATAACATATAAAGGTAACTTGGGACATAAACATACTTAAATTGAATAACCATACGGTCGACTTCCACACATATCACTAAATAGAATAGCCATATGATTGAATTCCATACCCAATGCATTGGAGGTTATAACGTAACCACCCGTCCTTGGTTTATCATGGAACCACCTGTCATTTGGCTTATCACGTAACCACTCATCAAATGTCCAAATACCATTATATAAGCATCACACATAAAAGATTACAAATATCAACATTTCAATCAAAAAATTTCAATTTCAATCACATGAAATAATTTAAAGATATTGAAATATTAATTCTAAATTCAAAACCATTTTAAATAAAAAAATATGTAAAAAGGTTATATGGTATTTATTTTCCATTTAAAAATATCACGACTTGTTAAGGAATCCCAATATCAAATAATCCCCACAGCATCCGAAAGGTCGTTATCACTGCGTACGTTAAAAAGAATCATTCCCTTTATCATTTCGTAAAATGATACATAGAAAAATATTCCCTTTGAATGAAATTAAATGTAAAATGGTTATATACACTATGTAAAATAAAGTTGTGTATAAATCAAAATATGCCTCAAAGAAAGGAGATTGAGACAAAGTCCCTTACCTTCATTCCAATTCATCACGAATATTCTTTGTAATTCCTGAATAATAAAATTAAGTTAATTTATACTTTATTTATAACATTTTTTAAGTTTATTATACCTTTTATATCACTTATTACCTTTCTATAACAATTAGTTAATTATTTTAGTTCATATCGGACATTTTGCAGATGTTCGGAACTTGAGTCAAAAGTAAACTTGTTATAATTACAAATTGTCTGTGTGGTCAAAAGTACATTATCTCCAGAATGATATTAATAATTTATATATTTTATATATCATATATATCTAATATATATTTATTTATAATATTCCATAGAATTTGGATTTAATAAATGAAATGCACCGTTCATGGAGACGGTAAGCCATACGTACGCATGAACGCTACTTTCATTTCCTTTTCATATTTAAAGGAATGGACACTAAATGATACATAGGTATATTATAATTCCATTATAATATAATATATATGTTCACCTACTCCATCCTTTATACGTTCCATGTATGGAAATGATGGGGCATATCACTTTGACGGGGTGATAGTTCGCAGTTCCCAAAATGAAATTATCATATTTATACAACATGAAAAGCATAAAGGTATGTTCCAAATTAGAAATACAGAAGCATATAGATAAAATAAATATCATATATAATTATAGTTCCATCATAATGGCTTTAAGGAACTGTCTTTAAAACATTAAATAATATTGAACTAAAATAATAATTCACATTGATGATCTTTTTAGGTTTACAGTTTTAGAGAATTGGGACATAACTATTACATCTCAAAAGATTACAAAGTAGACACTTCAACAAAATTTCCATTTTTTTCATAAAATAAAAACTATTTGAAAAAAGGGTCATGTCCAGTTCCATGTTTTAGACAACACGAATTTCCCTTGATCCCATCCTTGACCCTATTCATCTTTAAGTCCAGTGAAAAATATTTCCAAACTTGTGGTGAGCATAAAAAGCTCAATAATGGATACACAAAGAAGGAAAACTGTTAGGTTTTCAAAACAACAAGTAAACCATGAATACTTTATCATAATTAATATATTTCACCTTTATGAACTAGTAAATACTCTTCATTGAATAAAAGATCATTGCTTACCATATTTGTGACCAAAAGATTACCATAAAACCCATATAAAGAACACATAACATATAAAGGTAACTTGGGACATAAACAAACTTAAATGGAATAACCAAATGGTTGACTTCCATACATATCACTAAATAAAATATGGATGGAGACCCGACAGGAAGAGGAGCAGCGCCCGCCGCGACAGAACCCTAACTCTCGATCTTATGCTGATGTTTTCAAAGGAAAAGCAATTGCAAATCACAGCTCGCAGGATGCAGCGACTTCAGATCTACAAATTATTCCTAAATCCTTTCGACATCGAGGGCTTTTGGCAATTTCTTTCTCAACTGATGAGGTAAATCTTCTTTCATCGGACCTCCGATTTCTTTTAGTTGGGAAATTTCTGCACTGAAGACCTTCCATGAAATATCTTAGAACTGCTCTAGAATCTATAGGTTTTGCGGGCTTTCAAATAGGTCTCCTGAATCCCACCCACATAGTGCTTCGTTTAAACTCTGAAGAGGATTACTATCTACTGTGGGTCAAACGTTCTTGGTCCTTTGGAGGTTGTCTAATGAAAATATTAAAGTGGACAAGGGATTTTAATCCCTACTCTGAACCTCCGATAGTCCCCATTTGGGTAGGATTTCTAGAACTTCCCTTGCACTTGTTCAAACAGGAATCCTTATTTCCTATTGCCAGACTCAATGGCAATCCTCTGAGGCTAGATGCAGCTACAAAAACTCTTTCAAGACCTTCAATAGCCAGGATATGCATTGAGATTGATGTTTCAAAATCACTTCCCTCGAACATTTGGATTCAGAGTGGTGACTTAGGATTCTTACAAGAGGATGTTTATGAGAGATTTTCAGACTATTGAATGATGTGTTTTAGGCTGGGACATGATTCTCTCAGCTGTGGAAATTTTGAATTATGCTCTAAAAAATTGAAATCAAAATGGATTGAAAAGGCTAACGATAGTCACAAGGAAGCTGGCCCCTCTGACTCCTCTAATCAAGCAAATGTTAGTGTGGACCAGACCATACAAGTCCCTGGGAAGCAAGTTTCAGATTTTATTAACATAGCCATTACTGAGTTTGATAACACCACTGCTCTTAAGGATAAATTGCAACATCATGAGACTTCTAAAATTATCAAAAAAGATCACAACAATTCAATCAGCACATATGAAGTTAAAAGAGATGAATCACTTGAGGATAGGGTCACTAATGAGGAGGTTTCAGAAGTTAATGATGAGTCAATGATGGTTCGAAAAGGAAAAAAAATTATAGTTGATTCTGATGGTTTTATCACTCCACATCCCAGGAAAACCCGAAAATATCGAGGTAATACCAATAGTGAAAGGACTATTATCACAAGATCTCTAGCTGCCAAGGCTATTGAGGTTGAGGTCCCTCCGCAACCTACACCTTTTGAAAAATTACCTGACCCCTCACAATCCTCTGAATGTTCGGATTCAGATTCATCATCAAGTGAGGATAATAATGATCCTGCTCTAAGAGATGCCTATCAGTTTGAGGAGTCTTTGAAATTCCCAGAGGAGCTTGACTCCTGGATTGTCGCACATGATACAACTTCCTTTAGAAGTTACCAAAATGGTGAATTGACTACTGAGGCTTATCTTGATATTAGAAAAAGAATGTTTATCAAAATGGCTGAGGAATTTGAGGAATATCGAAATTTCGATTTTAAGAACATAACATGGAAGTGACTCATAATTATGGTTCCCTTCTGCTTCATATATTTCTTCTTGGATCTGGATCTGATCTGCTCAGTGGATAGCCAAATGGGTTTAGCCTTGCAGGAACTTCTATGCCCTATTTCAACTCTGCACTACTCTCCTTCTGATTCTGTCTTTGTCTGCTCAACTTGGATTGGCTTGTTTCCTGTGGTCGTTTGAAACCTTTTGCTGGAACCCTTGATGGTTGTTTGTAGTATTGTTTGAGTTTCTACTTTCAACCAGTCTACTGATTGTGAAATAGTTTGAAGGCTTCTTTTTGATTTATGACATAAACTGGACTTCTAAATCCAGTTGTTTGGTTTTTTTATTGTGATGCTTTAAGAGGATTTTCTGGTCTGCTTCACTAATGCATTAGCAGATTGAATCAGTATGGTTCTTTTCTGCTTGATGTGAATGAGTTGGATGGATGAATCACTGCCGCTTTGGTTTCTGTTCTAAATTGAAAGACAGTTTCCTCTTGGAGTTTGGTTTCATTTTTCCTGCACTCTTGGAGTTTTGACCTCATGCTGTTTGGATTTGCCAATGATTTTTAGGTTTTCATTCTGGATGGTTATCTCTATTTACGATCTTGATTACAAATCATTGAGGGCTGTATATGGATTTCTTCTTCACCCTTATCGAGCTTCTGTTTGGATATCTAGAAGAACTAGTTTTCTACTTTTCTTGAAGGGCTCTCTTGTTAGAGTTTTTTTTGGAATCTAAATGTGCAGTATCTAAACTGATTTTGACTTGGTCTGTAGTTGACAGCTAGTTTAGTTCTGCATTTTGGTTTGGAAAGTGCACACTCTACCTGGATTATTTTGTTGCTTGCTGATGATTGCTTCAAGGATGGGCTATTTTCTGGATTCTGTTGCAGATTGGTGACTTTTATATTATGGTTGACAGCTTTATAATGCTGCTTTTTGGTTTGGAAAGTGCACTCTCTACCTGGATTATCTTGTGGCTTGCTGATGATTGCTTCAAGGATGGGCTCTTGTCTGGATTCTGTTGCAGATTGGTGACTTTTACAATATGGGTATGGCTTTCTTGAATTTCATTGTACCCCTTCTGTTTCCCTGCTGGTGTATGAACAGTACACCTCATGTTTGTACTTTATCTCTATTTGCATTTAATAAATTCCTTTGATGACATGAATTGGGAAACCAGTTCATGTCATCACCTTCTTAAAAAAAATAAATGGAATATCCATACAGCCAAATTCCATACCCAATGCATTGGAGTATATAACGTAATCACCCGTCCTGGTTTATCACGACACCACCCATTATTTGGTTTATCACGTAACCACTCGTCAAATGTCCAAGTACTATTATAAAATCATAACACATACAACAAATATAAAGGAAATAAAACAACTCCACATTTAAATCAAAATATATCACATAAATATATTTACAGAAAATATCTATTATCAAAACCATTTTCAATACCAAAATACATGAAATATTATATGGTATTTATTTTCCATTTAAAAACAATAGGGCTTGTTAAGGAAGCCAACGATCAAATAATACTCACAGTGGAGGAAAGGTCGTTGTCACTGCGTACGTTAAAGAGAAACATATTTTTTTCATCTATTAAAATGCTTTGTAGAGAAAATATTCCTTTTGAATAAATGTAAAAGTCAAAGGGGTTTGTACACCGTATAAAATAAAGTTTTGTATAAATGAAAATATGCCTCAATGAATGAATATTGAGACGAAGTCCCTTACCTCGTGTCTGACTTGACTTGAATGTTCTTTAATCTCCAGAATAATAAAAGAAAGTTAATTCATACTTTCTTAAGAACCTTTTCAAGTTAATTATTCCTTTTATACCACTTATTACCATGTTATAAACATTATGTATTCATTTAAGTTAATAAAAGTCATTTTTTCGATATTTGGTACCTGGGTCAAAAATGGACTTCTTATAATTACATGTTGTTCATGTTTTCAAAATTTCATTATATCCAGAATGATATTTATGATTTAGATATCATATATATCATATATATTTAGTATATATATGTATTTATAACAGTACATAACATTTTGAGATAAGAAATGAAATGCACTGTTCATGGAGACGGTAAGCCGTACGTACGCATGAACACTACTTTAATTTATATTTGATATTTAATTAATGAAAACATAATGAAATGTAGGTATATTATAATTCCAGTATATTATCATATATAATATCATTAACTCGATCATTTATATGTACCACGTATGGTATGAACGAGTCATATCAATTTGAGGGGGCGGTAGTCCGCACTTCCTCAAATGAAATTATCGCATTTACCCATAATGGAAACCATAAAGGTATTATATAAAAGGAACATATAGAAGAATAGAAACAATATTAATATAATATATAGCATATATAAATAAAGTTCCATTATAATGGATACCATGGGAGGGGGTAGGAGATAATTAAACATTCCTCATTTCGTGGGGAATTAGTTTTCCATCCACAGAAACAGTATGTTCATTACCCATTAGATGGAGGTGTGTGTGAGTGTAGCTAGAATCATTCTCATAAGAACATCCCATTATATTTAGGACAATGGTGTTGTTATAAAATAAAGGAATAAAAGATATTAGGGGTTAGAGAAGTAAAATAAAAGAAATGAATTTAAGAGAAAGTGTTACATTTATTTCAGGAAACTCACTTTGGTTTAAACCAAAGGGACCTCTTGAAGTATCTTATGCCTAAGGTAAAACTTCTATGAGGAGGATAGGTATGTAGTGAGATTAATTGGGTAGAGTTTGGATGTGCAAATGGGCTTTAGAGGTTTGAGGAATTGGATAGAAGTGAGGGATTTTTGTAAGGGGGAGGAGGGGCTCTTTAGGAATGTGTGAAAATATTATTTTATTATATAATGATTTTAGGTTTATAAAGGTCAAAAACTAATTAAAGTAGAAGATAATATGAATCATGGTCTAAATAAAATAATACAATAAGAATTGTACAGGTTTTATATATTATTTTAGTAATTATAATCTTATATATTTAAATCATTTATTAATGAGGTAAACACTGCATAGTTATTTTGTCATAAATAATTTTATTTATTTGATGTCTAAAAATTATAAAAAAAATACCATGATTTATGAAATATTTTTAGATTTATAATTAAAATTTATAGTCAAATATATCAATTATATAACCCCACATTAAAATTGTTTTATCAAAACAATACATGTTTATGATGTTTTTATTTTTACTTTAAATAAAAAGTGATTAATGTCATTATCTTACCCAAGTGGTTTCCAAAGACCAACAGTCTCACCCAAGTATTGTCTTGGTCGGCCATTACTCATACAATAAGGTTAGGACAAGGGTTAAGATAATTTTATATTATTATAATATTGTCTTTACCAAGAATTACCCAATTTACCTTTAACGGCGGTAAATAAACGTCAAAAGTTACTATTCACCAAAAATTATTTTCATCTTATTGAACCACATTTTACTTACTAATAACAACCATGTATGTCGAATTTTCGAAATTTAATTCACAGAAGTTGTAAAATTTCATTTAAATGAAAAGTCAGTTTTTTAACTACTACTTAGTGGTTTCACTATTAATAAAAAATTGAAGTTTTTCAGAAAAATACCAAAAATTCAGCCTAATCTATATTTGATATTCTGATTTGAAAAAAGATGTATATTTTACCAAATTCAATACATAGAATTTGAATTAATTAATTTAAAATTAACTCTCATTGTCAAAACAAAAAAACGCGTTTTTAAGAAATATTAACTATCAAAAGGTTGACACTTGTTTATGCCCAATTTCAAAGTGAAATTACTTCCAATGACAAAACTGGATTAAATGGTAAAAATATATTATAATTAAATTTTAAAACCAATTAAAAAGATAATCTAACCATATAAATAAATTATATAAAAAGGAATATTTGAATTAAAATACATTATTTTTCACTATTCATTAAAAATGAATTTTATCAGAAAAATACCAAAATTTTATTCAAAGTAAATTTTAATGTCCCGATTCTAAAGAAGAATTTTATTGTGTCAAATAGAACATATAAAAGTGACAAAAACTATATTTAAAGAGGGTTCTCCATTAAAAGGTGGTAAACTGAGCTTTTAATGAATATAAGAGTATTTATGCTTAAAATTGGATTCATTTGCATTTTAAGCCTCTAATATATATTGGATAAATGTTGAAACATTTAACAAACATATATAATCATATTTTAGTTAGTAATATTAATTCCCGCCAATACAACGTCTAGGAGTTAATGACCATTTAAAATAATAATATTATATTATTAGTGTAAAACGTAAGATTTCAAAGAAACTCGTTGTTGCATATAGGGTACGCCATCGAACATAGCCTCCCCTTTAAAGTAAAATTAATATTTAATTTAAAAATATTAATAAATATGAAAATTTATTATTCTTAATTTACTTGGGATATTACAATGGCCTCTATAAGAGGTGGTAGGAGAATATTGAACAATCATCATTTCGTGAGGCAGTAGTTCTCCATCCACAAAAACAGTATGTTCTATACCCATTAGACAGAGGTGTGTGTATGTGTAGTTCAAATACTTCTCATAAAAATAACCTAGTAACTATATGATTAGTTTTTTGTTATAAAATAATTTAATAATGATATTTTATGGTTTTGGAGAAGGAAAATCAATGAAAGAATATTGAGAGAAGGCATTACAACAAATCAGGTAACTCCTTTTGATTTATGCTAAAAGGCCTTCTTTAATTTCTTTATTCACAAAGTAAGGATTATAAGAGGAATAGAAGGATGTTGGGTGCATATTTGGGTAGATTTTTTATGATCCAAGGGGGTATGAGAGGTGTGAGTAAGGGTTAGAGGTGGTGTCCTTTTATAAGAGAGAGGAGGGGCACTTTAGGAATGTTTAAAAATATTATTTTGTTATTCATTTATTTTCGAATTATAATAACCCCAAAGTGATATATGTATTATAAAAGATGTGTATGGGTTGAAATAATCTTATCCAATGTATTTTATACATGTTTATGTCATAAAAGTAACCTTATATTTTAGCTTTAACACTTAGTAAACTAATTTAACTTTTATCTTGTCTTCTTGTATATTTATAATATATGGTTACCATAGTAACTATAAAATGAAAAGAGAAGAAAAAAATGGATCAATAATGAAATTTGTAACATCATATATGTCAGTTGGTTGAATAATATATTTTAGGAATATTATATAATTTAATAATATAATAATTGATTTAAAAACTCATTTATGTCAATTTTTATACTATTCATATCATGACTTTTTAAAAATCCATAAAAACATGATTTTTTAGAAAGAAACATCATTAATTAAAATATAACAAGTAATAATCATCTCTAAAATTATTGTTAGGCATAAAATGTTAAAGAATTAACATATATTAATATTTATAATCTCATTTATTTAAATCATTCATTAATAAGGTAATCACTACATCACTATTGTCTCATAAATAAATTTATTTATTTGATGTCTAAAAATTAGAAATAAAATATCATGATTTAGGAAATATTTTTATTATTATAATTACTCTTTATGGTATAAGATATCATGTACATTACCACATATAATTTTTTTAGTAAAAGATACATGTTTAGGTTAGATTTTCCTTAACTTTAAATTAAAAGAAATTAAATGTAATTTTCACACACATGTTGCTTCATGGGGTCCTAAAATTGACCCAAGGATGACCATGGTCAGAAATATCTCATAAAATAGGGTTAGGATATGTGATACAGTAATTTAATATTATTATAATATTATTTTTTAACCATGGTAAATAAAAAATTTACTCAAGTTACTATTCACAATGTCTAAAAATAAAAGTTATATATTTACAAAATTTTGACCTCTTGATTCTAAATATGGAATAAATTTTTACAAATTCAAAACCCAAATGTTGTAGAAATTAATTTAAAATTAATTCCCATTGTCAAAACCAAGAAGTATGTTTTTAAGAAGTAAAAACTACAAAATGATTGACATGTGTTTATGTCTAATTTAAAAGTGAAATTACTTCCAATGACCAAAATTGGGTTAAATTATAAAAATATAATCTAATTACACATTAAAATAAATTAAAAGGAAAATATAATCATTTAAATAAATTAGATGAAAAGGCAGTTTTGACATAAAATGCAGTATTTTTACTATTCATTAAAAAATGAACTTTATCAGAAAAATACCAAAAATATACCAAAAGTAAATTTTGATGTCTGATTATAATAAATATGTTCATTTTTTCAAAGGGAACATATAAAGGGGTTAAAAATTATATTTAAAAAGGGTTCTCCCTCAAAAGGCTGTAAATCGACCTTTGAAAGAATATTAGAGTATTTCATGCTCAAAATCGGATTACTTCTTATTTTAAGACTCTAAAATTTATTAAATAAATGTAAAGAAATTTAGAAAACATGTGTAATCATAGTTTATTTAGTTATGTTGTTTCCCATCAATACAATAACTATGCATTAACTACCATTTAAAATAATAATAATATTATATATTTTTTTGGTATAACTCAAAGTTGTGTGAAACATAAGACTTCAAAGAAACCCATTGTTGTGTGTTGAGTATGTTATCAAACAAAGTGTCCTATTTAAATTAAAAATTATATATTATTCATAAATATTAATAGATATTAAAAATTATTATTCTATAAATACCTGGGTCATTATATCCTTCCCCCCATTTAGAAATTGTGTCCTCACAACTTTATAATTGGGCTTGGAAACTTCATTGAAATTTACACATCAGAAAAAGAGTGTATAAAATCATAACATTAACAGAAATAAAGATAAGTACAATGGTCACCTAAGATAACATATACCTGGATTACATGTAGGAAAACATGTATATGTAAGAGAAACTAACTCTCAAAGATTAATAGAGAGTGATAGAGAACTTGATCACATAAAGTTAACCCCCACAAAACCATAAATTTGTGGTTGGGTCAATGTATGATGATAAAAGCACCCGTATAACATTAGTTCTTCATATTAATTTTCATATAGTTGAAAAATTTTATTACTACCAAGACTAAGATGATAAGGAAATATACTTACTTGAAAAGTAGTGTGTCATCCTTTAATCAAATTTTTACCAAAAACTCATATTTTCTCCAAACGATGAGTATTCAAGATGACTTGGTCACATCTGTAGCACTAGAATCAACTTCTAGAGAATAACATAATCGAGAAAAAGAACTATACATTTCCCCTATCAGTAGAAAAATAAAAAAACATAAATAGTTAGTAAAAGAGTAGATAATCCCAAAAAGGATAATACTTTATAAAAAGAAATAATACTCTTAATCTCCAAAATTTGACAAACCATACCCAAAGTTCAACAATGACCACTCAATAAAAAACTGTCCCTAACATTCTTAAATGATATCCAAACTAGGATTGAAACCAAAAAATTATAATGATTTAATCACATAGTCTTCCATAGTAAATCTTAATATTTATCACCAAATAAAATTGACTACTCATAAAGTATCATAATGAAGTGTAGTTATCCTAATCACATATTCCCTATGATAGGTAAATCAATTCCATAAATAACCCAAATCACCATATGTATATAATAAAAACATAGATTCTTACAAAATAAAATTTCAACCATTACTTCATAAATGAGGTCCCATAGTGATATATTTTCTTTAAGCATATAGTGTTCCCAAAAGAGAGAATATCATCCAAAATAACCTTTATAACTTAATCAACTAATAATTTTACTATACTAATGATATCCATTTGATAAAACATAAGTTCCCAAAATCAAATTATTCTTGATCCTTATAAATCATTTAACTAAAAAATAATAAGTCATACTAACCAGGGACTTCACGTTGTCCAGTGGTAGGCGATAAATCCCAATCGCACTTTGGATGTGGGTTTGATTCTCACAGCTTTGTCGGACATGATGAGTTGTCACACGATATGCTTGTTGTCCTTTTTAAATAACTATATAATTTTATAAAATTCCCAAAAATGAGATAAATTCCTCAAAAAATTACCATAACATATTTTAACAATAGATGTTATCTAATACCTCACATTTTCATCCCAAAAAGTTATAACACATAATTGCCTCAAATTCAAGGTTCATATAAACCCAAATGATTCATTATAACACTATCCACAAAAGAAATGATAATTCTTCCTTGATTAACATTTTCAAATATCAAACTTCAAGGTTACACATACTATAAAATGTCTTCCAAAGTAATCACATCATCAAAATATCCTTAATACCATTAAGCATTTCATCATTCTGAAATCTACCATAACTCTTGAATCCCTTATATGTAGACTTTTTCTCATTAAAATTTCTTCATTATCCATTAAAAATTCTTTTCTGTCATATCACGTAATACATATTTCCTTCAAAAAAATCATGAATCATATCCTAAGATTAAATATTGTCAAAACATTAGCTAAGAAATAATCCATACCTTTCATTGGTCATTTTAAGTTTTCTCATCCTAAATTGGAATGACATTAGGTATTGGTAAACATATATTTATATGGTCCTACTGATCCCATTCGTGAACCTTCTTCGTAGGACATCTATTTGTATAATGACCATGTACACCACATTTAAAACATTAAATTTATCCCTCAGGCAGAACTTCTTTCCCTTTCCGAGAGTCAAATAGACACTTCCTTTTTTACTTAGAAGGTTCTTTCATTATGAACTACATTACCACATCTATAGCATCTTCCCGTACCATTGAATCATTTTCCTGGCTGTTTCTTTCCACATACGTGAAACAAAGGTTTTTGAATATACTTACCTTTTTTATTATTACATGAACATTTGTAGGGATTTGTTTCTCGCATATATGATGCCTTATAAAAACCACCAAGGTTAAGGTGGTCAATTATGACTCTAGATAGTTGGTTGAGAATAACCACAAGATTTATCATTGCAACTTCCATTTCATTCGGTTTCTTATTCAGAAAACCGTCATAGATTTATTCACATACATTATTACTTTGGTGCCTCAAAGAGCTAGCCATTTAATAAAACCAAAATGGTCAGTCTTAGAATATCAGTAAAATCATCATATAATATCTTATGAAGAGGGTAAATAATAAGATATACTTATTCATGTTATCTTAAACTCATTCAATTTATCTGAAATAACTAGGACTCTTTCTAAGATGCTAAACATTGTGGTTATGTCACTTATGCTTAAACATCACCCTAACCTCTAAAGTTATCTAAATCAACCTCTGATACAAACTATAAGGCCCAAGCCTTAAACATTACATAATCTTGAATTAAGTTAATAATTCACATTGAGGATCGTTTCAGGTTTATCACTTTATAAAATTAGGTCAGAACTTATACATAACATCTTTAATATTACAAGTAGACACTTCAACTCACTATCCATTTTTTTATAAAACAAATCTTTAAAATAAAACATGACATCTATTCATGTTTTAATAGCATAAATATTCCTTGATCCCATCCTTGATTCTATTATTCTTTATGTCCTGTGAAAAACATTTCAAAACATGGGATGAGTATAAAATTATCATTAAAGGATATATAAAGAAAGAAAACTATTAGTTTTTAAATAACATGAAATCCATGAATACTTTATTATAAAGTAATACTTTTCACTTTTAAGAAGTAGTAAAGACACATCACTAAATAAAAGCTCATTTCTTACCCCTTTTGTAACCAAAAGATATCCATAATCCTATAGAATGAAACATATAACATATGAAGGAAATTTGGGACACAAACATACTTAAACGGAATAACCATATGGTCGACTTCCACACATATCACTAAATGGAATAGCCATATGACCGACTTCCATACCCAATGAATTGGAGGTTATAAAGTAACCACCGATCCTTAGTTTATAAAGGAACCACCTGTCATTTGGTTTATCATGTAATCACCTGTCCAATGTCCATGTACCATTATATAACCATCACACATAAAAGATTGCAAATATCAACATTTTAATCATAAAATTTCATTTTCAATCACAAGAAATAAATTTCAAGATATTGAAATAGTAAATCCACTTTAAAAACCCTTTTCAATACCAAAATATGTAAAAAGGGTATATGGTATTTATATTCCCTTTAAAATCATCATGACTTGTTAAGGAAGCCAAATATCAAATAATGCTCTCGAAAAAGGAAAGGTCGTTGTCACCACATATGTTAAAAGGAAACATTACCTTTGTTATTTAGTAAAATTATACTAAGAAATATATTTCAATTTAATTAAATTAAAATTCAAAGGGTTTTATACACATTATAAAATAATGTAGTGTATAAATCAAAATATGCCTCAAAGAAAAGAGATTGAGACAACGTCCCTTATCTTGAGTGTGAATTGTCATGTATTTTCCTTGTTATTCCATAATAATTAACTTAAGTTAATTAAAAAATTATTCAGAACATTTTTCAAGTTTTTTCCCTTTTATATCACTTATTAAATTTCTATAACAATTAGTTAATTATTTTAGTTCATATCGGACATTTTTCCGATATTCAGAACTTGAGTAAAAAATAAACCTATTATAATTACAAATTGTCCATGTGATCAAAAGTACATTATATCCAGAATGATATTAATTATTTATATATAATATATATTATATATAACCATTATATATTTATTTATAATAGTCCATAGCATTTTGATAAAAGAAATGAAATGCACCATTCATGGAGACGATAAGCCGTACGTTCGTAGGAACACTACTTTCATTTTTTTTCATATTTAAAGGAATTAAATCTAAATTATATATAGTTATATTATAAATAAAGCATAATTTAACATATAATTTCATTAAATCTATCCTTTATACATTCCATGTATTGCATGAATGAGTCATATCACTTTGGGGGGGGGGGGGCAGTAGTCCACACTTCCTCAAATGAAATTATCATATTTATACAACATGAAAGTATAATGGTATGTTATAAATGAGAATTAAAGAGTAATAGAGATAAAAAAATATCATTTATATAATATATAATTATAGTTACATCATAATTTCCACTATAAGAGTGGTGGGATAAGATTGAACAATCATCGTTTCGTGAGGTTGTAGTTCGCCGTTTAAAGAAACAGTATATTCTATACCCATTAGACGGAGGTGTGTGTAAGTGTAGTTAAAATACATCAAATAAAAACACCCTATAATACTGAATACACTAGTTTTTTTATAAAATAATTTTATAAATATAGTTTAGCCGGTTGGAGAAGGAACATAAATGAAAGTATATTGAGAGAATACATTACCTCAAATTGGGTAACTCATTTTGATTTATGCTAAACAACCTTCATTAAAATCCTTATTCCCATATTAAGGATTCTAGAAATAATATAGGGATGTTCATAGCTTATTTGGGTAGAGGTTGGATGGGTAAAAGGGGATTTAGAGGTGTGAGTTAAGGTTATAAGTGGTGTCCTTTTATAAAAGGGAGGAGGGGCACTTTTGGAATGAATGAAAATATTATTTTATTATTAATTGATTTTAGAATTATAATGACACCAAAGTGATATATTTCTAATATAATATCCAAATGGGTCAAAATATTCTCATAAAATGGATTTTAGACAAGTTTAAATCATAAAATTAACCTTATCATCTAGCATTGACCCATAGTAAACCAATTTAACGTTTACCGCGTCCTCTTGTATATTCATAATATATGGTCACCATAGTTACTATAAAATTAAAAGAGACCAAAAATGGAACATTAATGACATTTTTAACATCATATATGTCATTTGGACAAATATTATATTTTTAGGACTATCATATCATTTAATAAAATATTAATTTATTTAAAACATCATTTTTGTCAATTTATAAATTATTCCTATCATGACATTTTAAAAATCAATAAAAAATTATTATTTGAAACAAAATTCATTAATTAAAAGATATGATGTCATAATTTTCCATGAAATTAGTTTTTGGCATAAAAAGATTAAAAAATAATTTTATTTTAATATTTATTATCTCATTTATTTAAATCTTTCATTAACAAGGTAATCACTACATCACCATTGTGTCATAAATAAATTTATTTATTTGATGTATAAAAATTATAAATAAAATAATATAATATAGGAAATATTTTTATCTTTCTAATGACTATTTATGGTATAATATATCACTTATATAACCCCATATAACAAATTGTTTAATAAACGATACAAGTTTAGGTTATATTTTCCTTAACTTTAAATAAAACATAATTGATTGTAATTTTCAGACACAAGTGGCTTCATGGGGTCCTAAAATAGATGATGGGATGTCCATGGTCAAAAATATCTCATCAAATAGGGTTAGTACATGTGTTAGTGTAATTTAATATTATTATAATGTTATTTTTTACACTTATTTACCAGATTTACCCTTTAACCATGATAAATAAAATATTTACTGAAGTTACTATTCATAATATCAAAAATAAAATTTATATATTTAAACAATTTTTAACACATATTTACAAATATGTCTTAGATTTTTTTCAAATTCAAAATATAGAATTTTCAGAAATTATTTTAAAATTAATTCCCGTTGTCAAAATAAAAGTGTGTTTTTAAGAAGTAAAAACTACCAAAAGATTGATAACTGTTTATGTCCAATTTCAAAGTGAAATTACTTCCAATGACCAAAAATGGATTAAATGATAAAAATATAATCTAATTAATGTTTAAAACCAATTTAAAGAAAAATATATTCATATAAATAAATTGGATTAAAAGATAGTTTTGACTTAAAATGTAGTATTTTTCACTATTCATTTAAAAAATGAACTTTACCTAATAAATACTAAAAATTTACCCAAATTAAATTTTGATTTCAAACTTATAAAGAAGAAGTTTATTTTATCATATGGAACATATAATGGTGTCCAAAACTAGATTTAAAAAGGATTTTCCTTCAAAAGGTGGTAAATTGACCTTTTAATGAATATTTGAGTATTTCATGCTTAAAACCATATTCATTATTATTTTATGCCTCTAAAATTTATTGTACAAATGTGAAGAAATTTATCAAAAAGATGTAATAATAATTTAGTGGGTTATGTTCTTTCCCAACAATACAATGACTATGCCTTAATTACCATTTAAAATAATAATATTATTATATTATTGTTCGGTATAATTAAAAGTTGTGTGAAGCATAAGATTTATAAGAAACCCATTGTTGCGTGTTGAGTACGCTATTGAACAAATATTAATCATTAACATAGAATTAATATCTTATTCATAAATATTAAAAGATATGAAATGTTATTATTCTATAAATACCCGAGTCATTACTTTCCTCATTTTGGAAATTACGTCCTCATAATTTTAAAATTACGCTTGGAAACTTAATTGAAAGTCCCACATTAGAAAAAAGAGTCAATAAACCAATAACTTTAAAAGAAATAAAGATAATTACAAAGGTCACCCAAGATAACACATACTAGGATTCCATGTAGGAAAACATGGATATGGAAGAGAAATTAACTCTCATAGATTAATAGAGAGTGACAGAGAAATTGATCACATAAAGTTAAAAACCACAATACCATAAATTTGTGGTTGGGTGAAAGTCTGATGATAAAATAAACCGTATAATCTTTTTTCAAGATCCTTTTCATATAGTTGAATAATTTTATTACAACCTAGAGTAAGATCATAAGTAAATATACTTACTTGAAAAGTAGTGTTTCATCCATTAAAAAATGTTCTATCACAAACTCATATTTTCTCCAAAGGATTACTATTCAAGATGACTTGGTCACATCTAAAGAGCTAGAATCAGCTTCTAGAGAATCTTGTAATCCAAGAAAAAGAAATATATATTTCCCCTATCTTTAGACATTTACCATAACCAAAATGGTTAGTAAAAAAGTAGATAATCCCTAAAAAGGATAATACTTTATAAAAAGTAATACTACTAATAATTTCCAAAATTCGACAAACAATAACCAATGTTCAAAAAAGACCATTCAATAATCAACTGTCCCTAAAATTATTCAAAGTAATGTAAACTAATATTGAAACCCACATGTTATAAGGATTTAATGTAACGCCTCGACCCTAATTACCCATAGTTGGCGCATTATTATATAATATTGGCATGATCAAAAGGGATAAAATCCCAAAAGACCGATCAGTTTAGTAGCCTTGGAAACCCTAGATATATTCATAAGTCATACATTACATCCTAAATTTAAAAAAACTACAATAACATATTTTCTTCATATCCCCTCATACTATCCTTGCAGGTCATTCATAAAATACTTCTTCACATCCTAGGAAAAATAAAACATTGAAAGAGGTGAGCTCAGATGATTAGTAAGGATAATAATATAGCAGAAAATTGCATAAATAAACATAAACATTTAAGGCAATGTATAACTAAAACAAAATCCTTTTAAACTTTTAATTCATCATAATATGGTAAAGATAAAATGAAATTATTCCATTTAATTATTCACATGGATATTCTACAAATAGAATACTCACATGCAATATCAATAACCACTTTCATTACAAGGTAATGCATAATGCCAAACATTAATTTCTGTGTTAAGGCCTCGTGCTAAGACCTAAGGGCTAACTGTAACCGGAAACCAACCCAGAGAGACATTGTAATCAAACTCCATCCAAGAGAGCCTCTATAACCGGACTCCAACCCAGAGTGCCTCTACTAACCGGACACTAACCCTGAGTGCCTCTAATAACCGGACAACAACCCGGAGGGTCTTCTGTTACTGGAACCCAACCCAGAGGGCTTACTTTTATCGGTACCCAACCCGGAACATACTAGTCCAAAACATTCATCTTAACAAGAGGATGAAATATAACATAAAAATTTGTATTAAAACTCTCATATGAAATTCGAAAACATTAATCATAAACCATTAATAAAAATAACTCATCCATATTAAAACATATCACAAAACCTTAAATACAATATGGATGATTTGTATCATAATAAATCAACATTAAAAAAGTGTAAAATTTATCAAAGGATGTTGACATAGATGAAATCAAAACTATTTGAGAGAAATATCTCTTCTTTTTAAATCATTTAAAAGTCACTTATTATAGAGAAAACCATTATTTTTAAAACATTCTTATAAGCTTTAAAATAAGCTTCGATGATTTTATAATGGCGGAAAATAGTTGCACCCACCATATAAGTTAAAAAAAACATTCTTACATTAATTTTTTCGAAAAGGATAAAAAGGACCTTGTTTGGAAAATGTCGAAAAGATTCCTTTATAAACCTCTTGTAAAAAGTCAAACAACGGTATAAATGACTTTAACCCATATTCTATAAAATAGTAATAATGTTTTGAAATACATTTTTAATAAACATGTATGTGGATGATAATGTGGTCCAAGTATATAATTACGTATAAACAACCTTGGATAATGAAGAGATTTTGAAATAAAACTTACCTTTTACTTTTCTTTGGTTGAGGGCAGGTTAAACTCCTGTATATTGGTGAAATAATTGTTATTAAATTATACAAGAATCATATAAATATGATATCATATATGATATTTTAATATTTTTTATTAATAATATTTTAGTATCATCGTCGTTTCGGGTGTTCACTTACTCGTTTTCTTTTATATGTTTTGTTACATAAGACGTGTTTGTTATCCATAGGTTATATCTTATTCATATCCAGAATGATATCATGTCCTTAAACATTATTTTTAATCTTCAAATGAAAATTAGTCTTGAATGGATACGATGGAGAATGAATCTCATCGCGTTCGTGGAGACGGTAGTCCGTACGTACGCACGAGCGACAATATCATTCCTTTTATATTAACATAATATATAATTGGATGGTGTATCATATATATAGAATAATTATCATGTTATATTTATTATTTACATTAAGTACAAATCATTATTATACCCATCAAAATAATAATGTATTGAATAACAATTACACCACGACGTGGAGACGGTAAGCCGTACGTACGCACGTATGGTGACATGTAATTCAAGGGGTGGATAGAATACTGAATATGGTTGAAATATATTTATAATAATATCACAGTATATAGGAGATACTGGATTTATTATTTTAGAATGGAAATAACAATTAAAGAAGAAGTTGAAGAAGAAAGGAACTTGAAAGTGGGTGGTGAAAACATTACCTCTACTTCGGGTTCTTCCTTTGGATTTGATCTATATAGATCATTGGGTTGTATTTATGACTAAATAAAGGCCTCTAAGATTAAGGGAGGATAGTTGATATTGTATTTGGACAGAGTTTGGCCCAACCAAAAGGCTTTGAAGGTATGAATAATTGGTTAGAAGTGGTGTCCTTTTATAAGGGGGAGGAGGGGCTCTTTAGGAAAAACTTAAAGTATTAATTTATAATAAATTCATATTCTATTTATAATGTCTACAAAGTAGATTATTAAACATATAAGGTGGGGATGGGTATAAATACTTTAAACCAATAGATTTTAGACAAGTTTGGTTCATTATATTAAACTTATCTTTTAGTTTTAACTCTTAGTTAATTAGTTTGACATTTAGCATGTCACTTTGTATTTTTATATTATATAGTTAATAAACATACTATATACATACAAGAGACCCAAAAGTGGTCCATAAATGATACTACTATCATGATATAAGTCCTTTTGGAGAAACTTATATTTTTAGGAATATAATATCAATTAATAATATAATATTTGTTTTAAAAACTCATTTATGTCAATTTTGACACTATTCAATAATTGATTTTTGTTAAAGTCATAACAACTTTATTAATTCAAAAACAATTAATTTAATCAATCATAAAATGTCATATTAACCAATAAAATTAGTGTATGTCATCAAAAATTTCAAAATATATTTATTTTTACATTTATAATACCAATCGTTAGATTCTTTCATCAATAAGGAAAATACTGCATCATTATTGTGTCATAAATAAATTTAATTATTCAATGTCTAAAAATTATAAATAAAATACCATTATGTATAAAATAATTTTATATTTATAACTAATATTTATAGTCGAAAATATAACATATATACCCCTATGGAAAAATTGTTTTTCTAAAAGATATATGCTTATGTCATTTTTGTATTTACTTTAACTTAATTAATATAAAGTATCATTATCACTTACAAGTGGATCCATTGGGTCCCAAAATCGACCCAAAGATGCCCATGGTCGAAAATGTATCAACAAATAGGGTTAGGATACGTTTTTGGGTAATTTATTATTATTATTATATTATTTTTTTACCCTTATTTACCGGATTTACCCTTTTACCATGGTAAATAAAATATTTACTGAAATAATAATTCAAAATGTCTAAAAATAAGAGTTAACTATTTACAAAATTTAGAAATACTGATTAAAAATATGAAATCCATTTTTCCAAATTCAAAATACATAAGTGGAAGAAATTAATTTAAAATTAATTCCCACTCTCAAAACAAAAAGCGTGTTTTTGAGAAATAATAAATATAAAAATATTGACACTTGTTTATGTCCGGTTTAATTGTGAAATTATGTCCAATTACCAAAATTGTATTAAATGGTAAAAATATATTCTAAATATAATTTTAAACCACTCAAATTCATAATTTATTACTATGAGTTATTTTGATTAAAAAAGTTGTTTTTAATTAAAATTTAGTAATTTTGACTATTCATCAAAATATGAAAGTTATCCGAAAGGTACCAAAATTTCACCCAAGGATATTTTTGATATTCTAAATCCAAAAATGAAGTCCATTTTGAAAGATAAAATTTATAAAATTTTAAAAAGTGGGTATTACTATTCATAATGGCTGCTTTGATTAGTCGTGGTGTGTTAGAGTCTCGAAGTTGCGTACAATGCAAGATATTGTATTATTCAATGGGAAATGTACCGTGGATGCTTGGGGTGTTAAATTCTCCCCTACTTCAAATAATTGCATCCTCGCAATTTGAAATTCTTCTTTGAAAATAAAAGGTTGTAAATAGAAAATACCTGTATGGAAAACCCATATCGGAAATAGGGTTAATAAAATTTAATTTTAATAAGAGGGAAAGGGAAATGAGAATGTCACCACCAAATTAGGGTTTCAAATAGAAGAACATTGGAGGAAATTATAGACACTTAATTAGAGGAAAAACGTAAATATTTATAGGGAGTGATTGAGGTCATCAATCACAAACAATTGTAGAATTGATGGCCTCAAAGCCATCAATCTCTGATGATTTAAAATATCATCAGTTCAACAAAACATAAAGCATTAGGATAACATATTTTTGGTCTTAATATCCCTTCCCTATTGTTCAAGAATTAATTTCTTCATATAAAAAGATAAATATATATATATACATCTTGATAAGTAGAGTTTTCATCTTTCATCTAATTTCTACCACAAACACATATTTCACTACAAAAGAAAATAAAACTCAAAAATAATATATTTATACTAATAGTATAAGGTTCAAAAAATTAACACATACCATTATAATGAAAAAATATTTTGTAATAACCAGGGAATTCCTATAGGCTAGTGGTAGGTAATAAAGTCCTATTGCACTATGGTTGTCGGTTCGATTCCTGCAGCTTTGTCCGATGTGACGGGTTATCGCCCAAACTGCAGGTTGTCCTTTTCCTAAAACTATAGTATCATAATAGCCCAAAAATAATCATAAGAAATGTTTTAACCTTGAAAAATACTATCCAAAGTTCAACTTAATCCATTCCAAAATATTATAGTTATCTAAAGTACCTTTGTCCAAACTCTCTGTAAAAGGTATCTAAATTCCAAAATCAATCGCACCATAAGATTCTCCAAACAGAGTAAAGTTTCTCTTATTTTCACATACTGAAAATATGATTACCTTAGTCATATTAAAACCTTAATGAAAATAACAAGTACTACAATACAATCCTTATATATATCATGTTATTCTCATAACCAGAATATAATCCTTGAGTCCAAAAACACAAATTCATTAATTATTCTACTTCAAATGTAGTAATAACATATGCTTGGCCTTGATCCCTTCGCCTTTTCTAAGGTATGTTTCCCCGACTCTTAGGACATTCATTTTCATAATTCCCCATTTCACTACAATTGTATCATTCAACATTGACAACCTCCTTTTTTCCCTTGTAATCACGAGTCCTGTGATCTTTTTCTCCACATTTGTAACAAACTCCCATTTATTTTACGCCACTACCGGGGTGTTTCTTCCCACAATTTTCACATAATATAAAATCATTATTTCCCTTTTCCCTTGATTTGCCTCTTGCTCCATCGTTATCTTCTTCTCTTGATTTACTTTATTGTCATATGATTTAGAGAATTCATTTTCTATCTTGATAGCACATGAGACTATATCTTTGTACGTTAAGAAATATTGTGAGACTAATGCTCAATGAAGAAATGGTTTTAACCCATCAAAGAACCAATCTATCTTACTTCTTGGGTTACTTATATAATCTGCAGCATGTCTCACTAACCTTGTAAAGTTAGCCTCATACTTTGCAACATTCTCACCCTCCTTTTGTCTCAGACTCAGAAATTGCCTTTCCATATCTGCACGATGGTCATGAGGAAAGAATTTTTCTATTAAAAGCTATTTGAACTCCCTCAATTACATATTTGATAATTCATCATCTTCCTTCATGTTTTGAATCAATGACCACCATTGATCAACATCTCCAGTGAGGCGGTAAACTTCCATGACAACCTTTTCCATTTTGCTACTCCCCAAGGCGTGGGATATTTTCTCTAAGGAATTTATCCATTGCTCAGCTACTAAGGGATTAGTACTACCATTTAATTTTGGTGGTTGTTGCCTCATGAAGTGATCTAACATTGATCCTCCACGCTGTGGATCAGGGTGCTCCATACGGGTAAGGTTATTATTCATAACCTGAGTGAGTTTTCCCAGTATGGTGATTAGTTGATCAGCACCAGTTGCATCACCAGCTCCACTATAATTATCTTGAGTAGGAGGGAAATCCCTACATGAAGTGTGTGCATTGATATAGTTTCCATTTCTTTGAGGAAGTATATACTCATAAACCCTTCATAATGATTTGTAAAGAAAATGAGAATTATCTTATGCATATCCTCCAGGAGTGTCTTACCCAAGAGTGCAGCAAGGCCTATTTTCATGCACCAGTTCCCATTCGAGTCTAGCTCAAAGCGGTATTTTCAGGTTTTACCACTAGGTACATCTGTGCCAGATCTAACTCTACCTGCTCATATCCAGATAGGGTTGTATTGCTCAGAAAACTCAAAAAATCACTATAATACCAAAATTGTAGGAAGTTCTTCTATAATAATCCTCAAAGTCCATCTTAGGGATATGTGCTCTAATCAGAGTTTATCTAAATCTAGCTTCCAAGGTTTTTACTAAACTTCCTATGATATCAAATGTAACGCCCTGAGCCCAATTACCTAGAGTCGATGAATTATTACATAATATTGGTATGATCACAAGGGATCAAATCCTGAAAGACCGATCAGTTTAGTAGCCTTGGAAACACTGGATATATTCATAAGTCATATATTACATCATAAATTAAAAAACACCACAACAAAATCTTTTCTTCAAATCCCCCCATACTATCCTTGCAGGTCATTCATAATATACTTCATCACATCTAGGGAAAAATAAAACATTTAAAGGGGTGAGCTTAGATTATCAGTAAGGATAACTATATAGCAGAAACCTGCATAAATAAACATAAACATTTAATGAAATGTATAACTAAAACAAAACGCTTTTAAACATGAACTTCATCATAATATAGTAAAGATAAAACAAAATAATTCCACTTAATTATTCACATGGATATTATACTAATAGAATAATCACAAGAAATATCAATAACCACTTTTATAACAAGGGAATGCATAATTCCAAACATTAATTTATGTGCAAAGGCCTCATGCCAATACCTAAGGGCTAACTATAACCATAACCCAACCCGGAGAGACACTGTAATCAGACTCCATCCTAGAGAGCCTCTGTAACCGGACTCCAACCCGGAGTGCCTCTAATAACCGGATACCAACCTAGAGTGCCTCTAATAATCGGACACCAACTCGGAGGGTCTTCTATAACCGAACCCCAACCCAGAGGGCTTACTTTTACTGGTCCCCAACCCGGAACATACTAGTCCAACACATTCATCTTAAGAAGAGGATGAAATATAACATAAACATTAGTATTAAAACTAACATAAGAAATGCCAAAACATTAATCATAAACCATTAATAAAAATAACTCATCCATAGTCAAACATATCACAAAAAATTAAATACAATATGGATGATTTGTGTCATAATAAATCAACTTCAAACAAGTGTAAAATTTGTCAAAGGATGTTGACATAGATGAAATCAAAACTATTTGAGAGAAATATCTTTTTTTAAATCCTTTAAAAGTCACATAATTATAGAGAAAAAAATAACTTGGAAAACATTTTTATAATCTTTTAATGGAATCTGTGACAATTTTATAATGGCGGAAAATAGCCACACCTGCTGTATAAGTTAAAAAGAAACATTTTTACCTTAATTTTGTCGAAAAGGTTAAAAAGGACCTTGTTTGGAAAACGACAGAAAGATTCCTTTATAAACCTCTTGTAAAAAGTAAAACAAGGGTATAACTGACCTTAACCCATATTCTATAAAATAGTAATAATGATTTGAAATATATTTTTAATAAACATGGATGTGGATGATAAAGAGGTCCCAGTAGATAATTACGTATAAACAACCTCAAATACTGAAGAGATTGTGAAATAAACTCTTAAATTGCAATTTTAATTGGTTGAGGGTATGTTAACCTCTTTTATAGTGGTAAAATAATTGTTATTAAATTATTAAATAATCCTATAAATATGATATCATATATTATATTTTAATATTGTTTTGTTTATAATATTTTAGTATCATCGTCGTTTCGGTTGTTCACTTACTCATTTTCTTTTATATGTTTTGTTACGTAAGTCATGTTTGTTATCCATAGGTTCTATCTTATTCATATCCAGAATGATTTCAAATCCTTAAACATTATTTTTAATCTTCAAATGAAAATTAGTCTTTAATGGATACGATGGGGAATGAATCTCACCGCGTTCGTGGAGACGGTAGTCCGTACGTACGCACGACCGACAATATCATTCCTTTGATATTAAAATAATATATAATTGGATGGTGTATCATATATAAAGAATAATTATCATGTTATATTTATTATTTACATGAAATACAAATCATTATTATACCCATCCAAATAATAATGTATTGAATAACAATTACACCATGACGTGGAGACGGTAAGCCGTACATACACATGTATGGTGACATGTCATTCAAGGGATGGATAAAATACTGAATATGGTTGTACCATATTTATAATAACATCACAGTATATAGGAGATACTGGATTTATTATTTTATAATGTAAATAACAATGAAATAAGAAGTTGAAGAAGAAAGGAACTTTAAAGAGGGTGGTGAAAATATTACCTCTTCTTTGGGTTCTTCTTTTTTATTTGAACAAAAGGGATCCTTGGGTTGGATTTCTAACTAAAGGAAGGCCTCCAGAATTAAGGGAGGATAGTTGAGATGGTATTTGGGCATATTTTGGCCAAACCAAAAGGATATGAAGGTGTGAAGAATTGGTTAGAAGTGGTGTCCTTTTATAAGGGGGAGGAGGGGCTCTTTAGAAAGACCTTAAAGTATTAATTTATAATAAATTCCTATTCGGTTTCTAATGGCTCCAAAGTGGATTATTAAAAGTATAAGGTGGGTAGGGGTTGAATTAATTTCAACCAATATATTTTAGATAGGTTTGGGGCATTATATTAACCTTATCTATTAGTTTTATCTCTTAGTTAATTAGTTTGACATTTACCATGTCACTTTGTATTTTTATATTATATAGTTAATAAACATACTATATACATACAAGAGACCCCCAAGTGGTCCATAAATGATACTAATATCATGATATAATTCCTTTGGAAAGACCTTAGATTTTTAAGAATAAAATATCTATTCATAATATAATATTTGTTTTAAAAACTCATTTATTTCAATTTTGACACTATTCAATAATTGATTTTTTTAATGTCATAACAACTTTATTAATTCAAAAAAAAAATTCATTTAATCCATCTGAAAATGTCATATTAACCAATAAATGTGTTTTATTTATAAAAACTTTCTAATTATATTTATTTTTACATTTATAATAACAATTTTTTGATTCTTTCATTAATAAGGAAAATACTACATTATTATTGTGTCCTATATAAATTTAATTATGTAATGTCTAAAAATTATAAATAAAATACCATTATGTAAGAAATATTTTTATCTTTCTAATGAATATTTATAGTAGAAACGATAACATATGTAACCCTATGTAAAAAATTGTTTTCCTGAATGATATATGCTTATGTCATTTTTTATTTACTATAACTTAATTAATATAAAGTGTCATTATCAATTACAAGTGGATACTTGGGGTACCAAAATCGACCCAAAGATGCCCATGGTCTGAAATGTAACAACCAATAGGTTTAGGACACATTTTAGGGTAATTTATTATTATTATAATATTATTTTTTACCCCTATTTATCGGATTTAGCCTTTAACCATGGTAAATAAAATATTTTCTGAAGTAATTATTCAAAATGTCTAAAAATAAGAGTTACCTATTGACACAATTTAGATATCTTGATTCAAAATATAGAATCCATTTTTCCAAATTCAAAACAAAGAAGTGGTAGAAATTAATTTAAAATTAATTCCTGCTATCAAAACAAAAATCGTGTTTTTAAGAAATAATAACTATCAAAAGATTGACAATTGTTTATGTCTGGTTCAAATGTGAAATTATGTCCAATAACCAAAATTGTATTAAATGGTAAAAATATATTCAAAATATACTTTAAAACCAATCAAATTCATAATTTATCACTATGAATTATTTTGATTAAAAAAGTTGTTTTTAATTAAAATTTAGTAATTTTCACTATTCATCAAAATATGAAAGTTATCCGAAAAGTACCAAAATTTCACCCTAGGCTAATTTAGATATTCCAAATCAAAAAATGAAGTCCATTTTGAAATATAAAATTTATAAAATTTCAAAAAGTGGGTATTACTATTCATAACGGCTGCTTTGATTAGTCGCGGTGTGTTAAAGTCTCGAAGTTGCGTACAATGCAAGATATTGCATTATTCAGAGGGAAACATACCATGGAAGCTTGGGGTGTTAAATTTAATCATGAAATATTCCAGATTAAATCGTAACATTTATCTCCAAAGAACATAGACTACTCTTAACGACTCATACTGATGTGTAGCTACCCTAATCACATATTCCCTATGATAGGTTAATCATTTACATAAATAACCCAAATATCCATATGTCTATAATAAAAACATATATTCATCCAACATAAAAGTTCAGCCATTACTCCAGAAATGAGATCCTATAGTATTCTATTTTCCTTAAGCATACAGTGTTCCCAAAAGAGAGAATTCCATCCAAAATATCTTTTATCACTTAATCAGCAAATCATTTTTCTATAATAAGGATATCCATTTCATAAAACATAAGTTAACAAAATCAACTTATTCTTGATCCTTTAAATCATTTAAATAAAGAAGAATAAGTCATACTAACCAAGGACTTCACATAGTCCAGTGGTAGGCAATAAATCCCAATCACACTTTGGTTGTGGGTTTGATTCCCTTAGCTATGTATAATGCAATGGGTTATCACACGGTCTGCATGTTGTCCTTTTTAAAAAAATATATAATTTTATAACATACCCAAAAATGAGATAAATTCATTAAAAATAACCATAGCATATTTCAACCAAAAATGTTATCTCATACCTCGCATTTTAATCCCAAAAAGTAATAGCCTCTAATTGCCTCAAATTCAAGGATTATATAAACCCAAATAGTACATTACAACTATATCAACAAAAGAAAAGATAATTGTTCCTTGAATAAAATTTTAACATATCAAACTTTAGGCTTACATATACTAGAAAAAGTATTCCAATGTAATCCCATCATCAAAAGAGCCTTAATAATTTTAAGAATTTCATCATCCAAAAATCTACTATAACTCATGCATCCATTATCTATAGACTTATTACTCATTCAACATTATTCATTATCCATTAACCATTATTTTCCAACTTATTCCATAATAAATATTTCCTACAAACAAAATCATGAATCACATCCAAAGATTCAATAATATCAAAACATCCTCTAATAAATAATCCAAACCTTTCATTGGACATTGTGATTTTCCTCATTTTCAATTGGAATGGAATTAAGTATTGGTAGACATGTATTTGTACAGTTTTTCTAATCCCATTCCGGAACCTTCTTCTTAGGACATCTATTTTTATAATGACCATGCACACCACATTTAAATCATTCAATTGATCCCTCAGAAAGAACTTCTTTCCCTTTCCTAGAGTCAACTGGATGCTTCCTTTTTCCATGGATGGTTCTTGCTTTATGACCATAATTAACAAATCTATAACATCTTCCTATCCCATTGAACCATTTTCCGAGGTGTTTCTTTTCACATCCTTGACACACAGGTTTTTGAATATACTTACCTTTTTTATTATTACCTGAACTTCCATAGGGATTTGTTTCTCACATATACGATGCCTAATTAAAACCACCAAGGTTTAGGTGGTCAATCAGGACTCCAGATAGCTGGTTGAAAATAACCACAAGAGTTCTCATTGGAGATTCCATTTCATTCAGTTGATTATTCAGAAAACCATCATAGTTTTCTTCACATCCATTGTTTCTTTGGTGCCTTCTATATCAAACCATTTACTAAAAACAAAAAAGATCAGTGTTAGTATATCAGTAAAATCATCATATAAAATCTTATGAGGAGAGTAAATACTAATATATACTTATCCATGTTATCTTAAAATCAATAAATTTATCAAAAAAAACTATGACTCTTTCTCGTATGCTAACCATTATGGTCATGTCACTTATGCTTAAATAACATCTTAACCTCTAATGTTATCTAAACCGAAATCCGATACCAACTATAAGGCCCTGAACTTAAACATTACATAATCTTGAATTATGTTAACAATTCACATTGAGGATATTTTCATTTTTATATCTGTTGATAATTAGGTCATAACATATACATAACATCTTGAATATTACAAGTATAAACTTCAAATCACTATCCATTTTTTATAAAACAAAAACTCTTTAGAAAAACATGTCATCGTTTCATGTTAAAACATCATAAATTTTCCTTTATCCCATCTTTGACTCTATTCTAATTTATGTCCCATGAAAAATATTTCAAAACATGGGATGATCATAAAAATCTCAATAATGAATACATAATGAAAGAAAACTATTAGTATTTAAGTAACATGAAATCTATGAATACTTTATTGTAATGAAATAATATTCACTTTTAAGAAGTTGTAAAAACACTTCACTAAATATAAGCTCATTTATTACCATTTTTATCCAAAATATTAATATAATACCATATAATGCAACATATAACATATAATGGTTACTTGGGACATAAAAATACTTAATGGAATAATCATACCGTTGACTTCCACACATATCACTAAATGGAATTTCCATACGGTCGACTTCCATACCTAATGCATTGGAGGTTATAACTTAACCACCCATGTTTGGTTTGTCATGGAACCACCCATTATTTGGTTTATCACGTAACCACCCATCAAATGTCCATGTACCATTATATAATCATCACAATTAAAATATTGAAAATACCAACATTTCAATCATAAAATTTTATTTGAAATCACCAGAAATAATTTCAAGATATTAAAATAGTAAATACACTTTCAAAATAATTTTCAATACAAAAATATTTAAAAAGGGTATATGGTAGTTATTTTCAATTTAAAAACATCACGACTTGATAAGGAATCCAAATATCAAATAATGTTTGCGGTGGTAGAAAGGTCGTTGTCACTGCATACATTAAAAAGAAATATTCCTTTTTTTGTTTAGTAAAACGCTACATAGAAAAAGATTCCATTTGAGTGAAATTAAAATTCAAAGGGGTTTATACACCATATAAAATAAGGTCATGTATAAGTCAAAATATGCCTCAAAAAAGGAGATTGAGACAAAGTCCCATACCTTGAGTCCGAATCGTCACATATGTTCCTTGTTTTTCCTGAATAATTAAATTAAGTTAATTTATATTTAATTTAGAAAATTTTTCATGTTTATTATTCATTTATATCACTTATTTCATTTCTATAACAATTTGTTAATTATTTGAGTTCATATTGGTCATTTTTCCAATGTTCAGAACTTGAGTCAAAAATGAACTTGTTATAATTACAAATGGTCCATGTGGTCAAAATTAAATTATATCCAGAATAATATTAATGATTTAGATATAATATATATCATATATATTCAGTATATATATATTTATAATATTCCATAAAATTTGGATATAAGAAATGAAATGAACTATTCACGGAGATGATAAGTCGTACGTATGCATGAACGTTAGTTTCATTTCTTTTTCATATTTAAAGGAATAAAAATAAATGATACATAGGTAAATTATAATTCCAGTGTAATTTAATATATAATTTCATTAACTCTATTTTTTATACATTCCATGTATGTCATGAATGAGTCATATCACTTTGAGTGGGCAGTAGTCCGCACTTGCTCAAATGAAATTATCGTATTTATACAACTTGAAAAGCATAAAGGTATTATATAAATGAATATTAAAGAATAATAAAGATAAAAAATCAAATATATCATATATAATTACAGTTCCATCATAATAGCCACCATAATAGGAGGTACGAGAAGATTGAACAGTCATCGTTTCGTTAGGCAGTAGTTTTCCGTCCACAAAAACAGTATGTTCTATACCCATTAGATAGAGGTGTTTGTCAGTATAGATTTAATAATTCTCATAAAAACAACGTAATATATTGGATATAATGGCGTTGTTATAAAATAATTTAACAAATAGATTTTAGGGGGTTGGATAAGGAAAATAAATGAAAGAATCTTGAGAGAAGACATTACCTCAAATTGGGTAACTCTATTTGATTTAAGCTAAAAGGCCTTCTTCAATTTCCTTATGACCAAATTAAGGCTTTTAGAAGTACGAGATAGATTTTGGGAGCTTATTTGGCCCGAGGTTTGATGATCCAAAGGGGATTTATAGGTGTGAGTAAGGGTTAGAGTTGGTTTCCTTTTATAAGAGGGAGGAGGGGAACTTTAGGAATGTTTGAAAATATTATTTTATTATTAATTGATTTTAGAATTATAATAACAGAAAAGTGATATATTTATAATATAAGACGATTATTAGAAGAAATAATCTCATCCAAATGGATTTTAAAAAATTTTATGTCCTAAAATTAACCTTATCTTTTTGCTTTAACCCTTAGTAAACTAATTTAACATTTACCATGACTTCTTGTATGTTCATAATATATGGTTACCATAGTTACTATAAAATGCCAAGTGACCCAATAATGGATCATTAATGAAATTGGTAACATAATATATGTTATTTGGCCGAATATTATATTTTTAGGACTATCATATAATTTAATAAAATATTAATTGATTTAAAAAATCATTTATGTCAATTTATATACTATTCATATCCTGACTTTTTAAAAATTCTTAAAAACAATATTATTTCGAAAAAACATAATTAATTAAAAGATAGAATTTCATAATAATCCCTAAAATTAGTTTATGACTTAAAAAGTTTAAGAAATAAATTTATTTTTATATTTATAATATCATTTATTTAAATCATTCATTAATAAGGTAATCACTAAATAACCATTGTGTCATAAATAAATTTATTTATTTAATGTCTAAAAATTATAAATAAAATACCATGATGTACGAAATAATTTTAGATTTATAATGAATATTTATGTTCTATTAAATCACTTATATATCCCCTTACAAAAAATTGTTTTAGTAAAAGATACTTGTTTAGGATATATTTTCTTTAACATTTAAATTAAAAGTAACTAACTGTCATTTTCACACACAAGTGGCTTCATGAGGTCCTAAAATCAAGCCAAGTATTTCCATGGTCAGAAATATCTCATCCAATAGGGTTAGGACATGTTTTAGTGTAATTTAATATTATTATAATATTATTTTTTACCATTATTTACCATATTTACCATTTAACCATGGTAAATTAAATATTTACTGATGTTACTATTCATAATGTCTAAAAATAAAAGTTACCTATTTAATCAATTTGGACCTCCTGATTTCAAATATAAAATATATTTTTCTAAATTCAAAACACAGAATTTGTATAAATTAATATAAAATTAATTCCCATTGTCAAAACCAAAAAGCGTGTTTTTAAGATGTAAAAACTACCAAAAGATTTACTTGTGTTTATGTCAAATTTCAAAGTGAAATTACTTCCAATGACCAAAACTAGATTAAATGATAAAAATATAATCTAATTAATCTTTTATACAAATTAAAATGTCAATATAATCATATGAATAAATTATATGAAAATACAGTTTTGACTTAAAATAAAATATTTTTCATGACTCATTAAAAAAATGAGCTTTATAAGAAAATACAAAAAATTTACCCAAAGTAAATTTTTGATGTCCTGGTTCAAAAGAAGAAGTTTATTTTTTCAAATGGAAAATATAAAGGTGTAAAAATCTATATTTAAAAAATGTTCTCCATTGAAAGGTTGTAAATCGACCCTTTAATGAATATTAGAGTATGTCATGCTTAAAATCAGATTTATTCTTATTTTAAGCCTCTAAAATTTATTGGATAAATCTAAAGACATTTAGAAAACATGTATAATCATAATATAGTTATTTATTTTCTTTCACAGTAATAAAATGACTGTGAATTAACAACCATTTAAAATAATATTATTAGTATATTTTTTTTGTATAATTCAATGTTGTGTGCAACATAAGATTTCAAAGAAATCTGTTGTTGCGTGTTGAGTATGCTATCGAACAAAGTGTCCTATTTAAAATAAAATTAATATATTATGCATAAATATTAATAGATATGGAAAATTAATATTCTATAAATACCTAGGTTGTTACATCCTTCCCCCCTTTTGGAAATTATGTCCTCACTATTTTAAAATTTGGCTTGGAAACTTCATTGAAAGTCCCACATTAGAAAAAGAGTCAGTAAAACTATCAATTTAAATGAAAGAAAGAGAAGTAAAAATGTCACCCAAGATAACACATACTAGTATTACATGTAGGAAAACATGGATATGGAAGAGAAACTAACTCTCATAGATTAATAGGGAGTGATAAAGAACTTGATCATGAAAAGTTAACCACCACAATACCATAAATTTGTGGTTGGGTAAAATTATAATGACACAAGCAAGCGTATAATTTTTTTTATTCGTAATCCTTTTCATATAGTTGAATAATTTTATTACTACCTAGACTAAGATCATAAGGAAATATACTGACCTTAAAAGTAGTTTTTCATCCTTTAATCAAATTTCTACCACAAAATCATCTTTTCTACAAGTGAAGAGTATTCAAGAAGACTTAATCACATCTAATGCGCTAGAGTCGACTTCTAGAGAATCATGTAATCCAAAAAGAAGAACTATATATTTCCCCTGTCTTTATACATTAACCAAAACCAAATGGTTACTACGAGAGAAGATAATCCCCAAAAAGGATAATACGATATAAATGAAATACTACTCTTAATCTCCAAAATTCGACAAACAATAGCCAAAGTTCAACAAAGACCATACAATAATAACTGTCCTTAAAATTATTCAAAATAATCCAAACTATGTTTGAAACCATCAAACTAGAAGGATTTAATCACATAGTATTCCCCAGTAAATCTTAAAATTTATCTTCAAATAACATCAACTACTCTTAAAGTCTCATACTAATGTGTAGTTAACCTGATAACATAATCTCTATGATAGGTTATTCATTTCCATAAATAACCCTAAATCAACATATGGCCATAATAAAAAAAATACATTCTTACAAAATAAAATTTTAAACATTACTCCACATATGAGATCCCATAGTATTATATTTCCTTAGGCATATAGTGTTCGCAACTAGAGAATGTCTTCCAAAATAACCTTTATCAATTAATCACCAAATAATTTTCCTATACTAAGGATATCCATTTGAGAAAAAATATGTTGACACAAAAAACATATTCTTGATCCTTAAAATAATTTATCTAAATAATAACAATTCATACTAACCAGGGACTTCACGTAGTCCAGTGGTAGGTGATAAATCACAATGGCACTTTGGTTGTGGGTTCAATTCCCGCAGCTTTGTCCGACGCGATTTGTTTTCCCAAAGTCTCTATTTTTTACTTTTTCAAAAACTCTATAAGTTTATAACATTCACAAAAAATGAGATAAATTCTTCAGAAATTATCGTAACATATTTTAACCACAAATGTTATCGCATACCTCACATTTTCATCCCAAAATGTAATAACCTTTAATTTCCTTAAATTCCAGGATCATATAAACCCAAATGGTTTATTATAAAAATATCCACAAAAGAAAAGATAATTCTTCCTTGAATAAAATTTTCCCATATCAAACATCATGGTTACACTTACTAGAAAAAATCATCCAATATAATCCCATCATCAAAAGAGCCTTAATACTTTTAAGAATTTCCACATCCAAAAATCTAATATAAATCTTGAATCACTCATATATATAATTCTTACTAATTAAAAGTTCTTCATGATCCATTAACCATTCCTTTCCATCTTATTCCGTAATAATTATTTCCTACAAATAGAATCATGAATCATATCCTAATATTCAATAATTTCAAACCATCAGCTAAGAAATAATCCATACCTTTCATTGTACATTTTCAGTTTCCTCATCCTCAATTGAAATGGAATTAGGTATTAGT
The DNA here is from genome assembly GCA_963277665.1 of Viscum album. Classification (NCBI taxonomy): domain Eukaryota; kingdom Viridiplantae; phylum Streptophyta; class Magnoliopsida; order Santalales; family Viscaceae; genus Viscum; species Viscum album. Next base: position 384,881,523 of record OY728167.1, on the reverse strand, counting down.
AAACATATATTTTTACACTTCTGGTAATCACATTCCCAATCCTTCTTCGCAGGACATCTATTTTTATAATGAGCATGAACACTACATTTAAAACATTCAATTGATCCCTCAAAAATAACTTCTTTCCCTTTCCTGGAGTCAAATGTACGCTTCCTTTTTACATGGAAGGTTCTTGATTTATGAACTTTAGTACCACATCTATAGCATCTTCCCATCCCAATTAAGCATTTTCCTAGGTGTTTATTTCCCCATCCTTGACACATCAGTTTTTGGATATACTTACCTTTATGATTATTACCTGAACTTCCACAGGAATTTTTTCCTCTCATATATAATGCCTTATAGATATCACCAAGGATCATGTGGTCAATAATGACTCCAGATAGTTGGTTGAGAATAACCACAAGAGTTCTCATTGCAACTTCCATTTCATTCAGTTTCTTATTCAGAAAACCATCACAGTTTTCTTCACTTCTATTGTTACTTTGGTGCCTACTAGATCCAACCATTTAGTAAAAGCAAAAAGGTCATATTGAGTATATCATTAAAATCATCATATAATATCTTATGAGGAGGGTAAATAATAAGATATACTTATTCATGTATTCTTAAACACAATCAATTTATCTAAAATAAATATTACACTTTCTAATATGTGACCATTATGGTTATGTCACTTATGTTTAAATAACACCATAACCTCTAAAATTATATAAATCGACCTATGATACCTACTCTAAGGCTCCAACCTTGAACATTACAAAATCTTGAATTATGTTAATAATTCACATTGAGGATATTTTCAGGTTTAGAGATTTAGATAATTAAGGTATAACTTATACATAACATCTTGAATAATACAAGTAGACACTTCAACTCAATACAATTTTTTTATTTAAAAAAATATTTAAAACAAAAAACGACATCGTTTCATGTTTTAACAACATAACTTTTCCTTGATCACATCCTTTACTCTATTCTTCTTAATGTCTTTTGAAAAATATTTCAAAACTAGGGATGAGAATAAAAATCTTAGTAAGGGATACATAAAGAAAGAAAATTGGTAGTATTTAAATAGCATCAAAACCATGATTACTTTATTATAAATTAATAATTTTCACTTTTAAGATGTAGTAAAAACACTTCACTGAATATAAGATCATTTATTAACCTTTTTGTAACAAACATATTTCCAAAATACCATAGAATGCAACATATAACATATAAAGGTAAATTATGACATAAACATACTTAAAAGGAATAACCATACGGTCCATTTCCACACATATCACTAAATTGAATAGCCATACGACCGACTTCCATACCCAGTGCATTGAAGGTTATAATGTAACCACCAGTCCTTGGTTTATCATAGAAGCACCCATCATTTGGTTTATCACATAACCACCTATCAAATTTTTATGTACCATTATATAATCATCACACATAAAAGATTACAAATATCAACATTTTAATCCTAAAATTTCATTTTTAATCACAAGAAATAATTTCAATATATTGAAATAGTAAATCCAATTTCAAAACCATTTCCAATACAAAAATATGTAAAAATTTTATATGGTATTTATTTTCCATTTAAAAAAATAACGATATGTCAAGCAATCCAAATATCAAATAATGCTCGCGAAGGCGGAATGATTTTTGTGACCGTGTACTTTAAAAAGAAACATTACCTTTGTCGTTTAGTAAAAAAATACATATAAAAATATTACCTTTGAATTAAATTTAAATTAAAAAGGGTATATACACATTATAGATGAATTTTGTGTATAAATCAAAACATGCCTCAAAAAAAGGATATTTAGACAAAGTCCTCTACCTTTAGTCTGAATCATCACATTTGTTCCCTATTCATCCTGAATAATTAACTTAAGTTAATTTCAAATTTCCTTATAACCTTTTTAAAATTAATTATTTCTTTCATATCACTTATTACCTTTCTATAAATATTAGTTAATTATTTTAGTTCATATCAGACATTTTGTCGATGTTCAGAATTTGAGTCAAAAATGAACTTGTTATAATTACAAATTAACCATGTGGTAAAATGTAAGATATATATAATTATATTAATGATTTAGATATCATATATATCATATATATCCAGTATATATGTACTTAATTTTTTCAATAGCATTGAGATATAAGAAATCAAATGAACCATTAATGGAGATAGTAAGCAGTACGTACACATGAACGTTACTTAATTTTTTTTTCATATTTAGAGGGATGAAAAGTAAATAGTACATAGTTATATTATAATTAAATTATTAAATCATATTAAATTTCATTAACTCCATCAATTATAAATTCCATCTATGGCATGAATGATTCATATCACTTCGAGGGGGTGGTAGTCCGCACTTCCTCAAATGAAATTATTGTATTTATACAACATGAAAAGTATAAAGGTATGCAGTAAATTAGAATTAAATAAGAATATTGAAAAAATAATTATAATATATATAATATATAATTAATTTTATATCATAATGTCTACCATAATATATGGTACACGAATATTGAACAATCATTATTTCGGGATGCAACAGTTCACCATCCATAGAAACAGTATGTTCTATACCCATTAGACAGAGGTTTGTGTAAGTATAGTTCGAATACATCTCATAAAAACAACCTATTATATTTAAGATACTGGTGTTTTTATAAATTAATTGAATAAAGAGTGTTTAGGGGGTTTTATAATGAAACTAAATAAAAGAATCTTGAGAGAATACATTTCCTCAAATCATGTAACTCTTTTCAATTTAAGCTAAAAGGCCTTCTTTAGTTGACTTCGGCCCAAAGTAAGGCTTCTATGAGGAATAGGGGGATGTTGGAAGTATATTTGGGAATAGTTTGGATGATCCAAGTGGGCTTCAAAGGTGTAAGGGTTAGAGGGGATGTCCTTTTATAAGAGGGAGGTGGGGCACTTTAGGAATGTTTGAAAATATTATTTTATTATTAATTGAATTTCAAATTATAATAACTCCAGAGTAATAAATTTAGAATATAAGATGATTATTACTCTAAATACACTCATAAAATGTATTTTAGGAAAGTTTAGGTCATAAAATTGACCTTATATTTTAACTTTAACCCTTAGTAAACTAATTTAACTTTTACTATGTCTTTTTGTATATTCGTAATATATGGTTATCATAGTTACTATAAAATTCCAAGAGACCAAAAAAGGGATAATTAATGTCATTTATAACATAATATATGTCATTTTTCCGAATATTATATTTTTTAGGACTATTATATCATTTAATAAAATATTAATTTATTTAAAAACTCATTTATGTCAATTTTTATACTATTCATATCATGACTTTTTAAAAATTGATAAAAATTTTATTCTTCGGAAAAAACATCATTAATGAAAATATAAAAAGTCATAATCAGCCTTAAAATTTGTGTATAGCATTAAAATTTTAAAAAATAAATTTATTTTAATATTTATAAACTCATTTATTTAAATCTTTCATTAATAAGGTAATCACTACATTACCATTGTTTCATAAATAAATTTATTTATTTGATGTCTAAAAATTATAAATAAAATACCATTATTTAGGAAACATTTTTATCTTTATAATTACTATTTATTGTATAAAATATCACTTATATATCCCCATATAAACTCTTTTTAGTAAAACATTCATGTTTAGGTTATATTTTCCTTAACTCTAAATTAAAAGTAACTAAATGTCATTTTCACACAAAAGTGGCTTCATGGGGTCCTAAAATTGACCCAAGGATGAAAATGGTAAGAAATATCTCATATAATAGGGTTATGACACTTTTTAGTGTAATTTAATATAATTATAATATTATTTTTTACCCTTATTTACCAGATTTACCGTTTAACTATGGTATATAAAATATTTACTGAAGTTACTATTCATAATGTCAAAAAATAAAAGTTACCCATTTAAAAAATTTGGATAGAATTATTCCAAATATGGAATCCATTTTTCTAAATTCAAATCATAGAATTTGTAGAAATTAATTTAAAATTAACTCTCGTTGTCAAAACCAAAAAGCGTGTTTTTAAGATGTAAAAACTACCAAAAGATTGACATGTGTTTATGTCCAATTTCAAAGTGAAATTACATAAAATAACCAAAATTGGATTAACTGATAAAAATATAATCTAATAAAACTTTAAAACCAATTAAAATAACAATCTGTGTATATAAATAAATTATATGAAAATACAGTTTTAACTTAAAATGCATTATTTTTCACTATTCATTTAAAAAATAAACATTATTAGAAAAATAAAATTTTTTTACCCAAAGTAAATTTTTATGTCCCTCTTCTAAAAAATAAGTTTATTTTTTCTAATGGTACATATAAATGTGTAAAAAAATATATTTAAAAAGGATTATCCATCAAAAGGCGGTAAATCGTCCTTTTAAAGAATATTAGAGTATTTCATGCTTAAAATCAGATTTATTCTTATTTTAACCGTCTAAAATTTATTGGATAAATTTAAAGACAATTAAAAAACTTTTTTAATCATAATTTAGTTAGTTATGTTCATTCCCAGTAATACAACGACTATGCGTTAACTACCATTTAAAATAATAATAATAATATATTATTTTTCAGTATAACTCAAAGTTATGTGCAATGTAAGATTTCAAAGAAACCCATTCTTGTGTGTTGAGTACGCTATCGAAAAAAGTTTAATCTTTAACAAAAAATTAACATCCTATTCATAAATATTAATAGATATGAAAATGTATTATTCTATAAACACTTTGGTTGTTACAATTTTAGAAAACAAGGAATTTTATGTAGGGATAAAAAAATTATGTTATTGTACATAAAATTTTTAAATGAATATAAAATTTCATGTTTATGTAGAAACTTAGTATTAAATATATTATTTCATATCACAATGTTATCATATTTCATGTAAACAATTATTATAAAATTTCATGAAATTTTGTAACAACTACGACATAGTGTTATAAGATAAATAATAATGTATCATACTGAATAATTATAATATTGAATGATAAATAAATTATTTAAAGTTATATTTCTAAAAAAATTAAATATGAATATGTAATATTATAATCATTAACAGTACTTTCAAATAGTTAGCAAGAATATATGTGTATTGTTGGGTGGAATCACACCAACATTAATGCACTTGATCCCATTAAAACTATGCTGTTAAGAATAATAGGGAAAGAGTAGTAGTTGGATGTGTGTCTTACTTGGAAGTTCTTGTGTTGCAACCTTTTTTTTTATTTTTCAAATTTCATTCCCATATAATAATGATTATTACAATATCATATGTAAAACTTTGTATTTATTATAATATTTCATGATTATAGGGTATTTTAGTAATTATCATAAGATTGGATGTTATAATGTTACAATACCTCATGTTAATAATGAATATAATATTACATTTTATATTGTAAAAACTATGGTTTACTATTAGAACATAAAAATATTTTTTTCATGTTGAATAATTATAATAGTTATTTATATTCACATTACTGTATTTCATAATATGAATGTTTCATGGGTGATCTCCTGGGAAGTTCCCGTGTTTCAACCTTTTTTTTTTTCAGTTTTTCATTATATTTAACTAAAATTTTTTACATTTTGAAAAACAAATAATTTCATGTCAGTTTGAAAATAAAAATTACTATATTGTACATAAATTTTTTAAATGAATATAATATTTTATTATTACATTGAATTTTAGTATTAGTTATAATATTTCCTTCCATAATGTTACCATATTTCATGTTAACAATAATTAAAATATTTCATGACATATTGTAAAAAATATGGTTTAGTTTTAAAATAGAAATACAAATTTTTCATGTTTAATTTTTATAATATTGACATATAATAGAATTGGTTAGACTTATATTTATAACAAAAATTAAATAGAAATATGTAATATTAGAATCATCGATTGTAATTTCAAATATTTAACAAGAATGAATGTGTATTGTTGTATGTGATCACACTAACATTAATACACCAGATTCCATTATAACTCTCAAATTAAGTGTTCTTGGGTGATAATAAGACTAGTATAGGATAACGACGTTTTTTGGATACCACTCGAGCTTGTTTTTAGGTATTTGTTTCCATTATTTTGGGTAAATATTGTTTGGGTTTTATCGTGGATTCATTTGGTAGAAATTTGGATGATTATGGAGGGATTTTAGGAAGTGCACAGTTGGCGCATGGTTTTACCAAACCGTGCACCATTCCCTTTCAAAACATGTAATCCCACACAAAGAGGGATTTCATAGTTGGAGCATTTTTTTTCAAACCATGCACCCTCTAAGGATTAATTGTGAACACCCCATAGGATAGGTGCACGGTTAGGGTGCATGTTTTGAAAAACTATGTTCCCCTACCCAGGAAACTATTCATTTGAGTTTTTATATTCTGAAAATTGTTCTTAAAATTCCTGAACCCCCATTATATTACCCAAATTCAACCCAACTCGAACCTAACTCGGTCATTCTTTGTGGTGATATTGTTTTTCTGCTTTAATTGGGGATTTCTCATTGGAAAGTGTTCATCATAAATTATGAGCTAGGTGGTCTAAATTTAAAATCCCATAGTCTTGAATTAATTATGTGTATGTAATTGTGAAATATAAAATCTCCATGATTAGTAAATTTTGTTGTTGATTGAATTGAATTAATTTTATTTCAATTTGATATTGATTTGGTTTAAATTTTGAAAATTTAAATTAGTCGAAACAGATTATTTAATTGGTTAATTAATTAATGGAATATTGTGAATGTAAAATTTCTGGGATATTGGGATTTTTTAATTTTCCAAATTAATGTGATTTTGAGTTAATTGAGAATGAGGATTATGATATATATGGCTTAACATAAATGGGTTAATGGGTTAGATGACTGAATGATGATAAATGGATTAATAGTGAATTGGTTATATTATTCCTGGCGATTAAGGTTATTAATCAAGATTGAATTGATAATTGAATTGGTAACACATGATGAGAATGTTTGGAAAGAAGTTTAATGATTCTAAACCTTGATGATCATGAATTTTTGATACAAGTGATATTGGGATACATGTGAATTATGATATATGTGTGTGGGACATGGCCTAATGCTTCAAAATCCCTTATGTGATTGACTGATATACGTGTGTGGGGAATGGACTAATGCATCAAAATTACATGGTGAAACAATGGTTGTGGGGTACAGACTGATGCTTAAAACACCCATAGGTTGCTAGAAATGAAATTCTAGGCCCAAAATGTTGGCATTGGACTATGATTGGAGTTGGATAAAATATGAAATGAGTTGATATGATAAATTATTACCATGGTATTGTTACATGTGACATCCCATGGTGATAGTTCTTACTCCGGCATGGGACGAAGTTAGTATTGGTGGTAAGTGTGTCCTCAAGAACCCATGGGTTTATCTGGTTAATTAAAGAATAATTTAAAATGTGATAACATTTTTCTAATGCATTATATATTATTCATTATACAATTTCATACACTGTTTTTTGAATGTATATTTTTTAAATGTTGTTGGTGGTGTACTACTTTGTTTTTCTCACACCCTACTCAGGCTACATAATCAGTACTCGAGTTGACTTCATGTTTGTAGGACTGGATAAGGGAAATATCCCTATGTTAGATGGATGATATGAGATGATACATAGATGAGGGATTATGACTTGGTGTTGGGAGCCAATTTTTAGTTGTTAGTGTCTTTATTTGGGGTTTTTAATTCGAAACATGACACATTCTTGGCATGACATATCAAGGGAATTAGTTTTGGATATTAGATTCATTTTTGTTCATCATGTGATACTAGTATTATTCTGGTTATGGTTATATATGAGGGATACCTTTTATTTATTTATATTGTTTTAATATTTTAATGTAGATGGTATATTCTCCCCAACCTCGATATTATACCTTTATTCCTTTTTGAAATCATCAAGAATATTGGGAGTCACGTCAAAGTTCATGTGAATGACTGACTGGGGGAACTAGTGTGTGGCACCAGGGTAGGGACATTAAAATTTTGCATGAAATGAGTTTTGTTTTATTTTCATTTCGTTTTTATTACTATTTGTGGAAAGGTAAATAGGATAATAGGATGAGTTGGGAATTGGTTAATATTTCGTTCATAGGAGTAGTTAACCCATGTACAAAGGTAAAATCCAAGCACTCAGGGTGGGATTTCTATTATTGGTGTTTTTCCATTTCTGTTGGATTTTATTTATCCTAGAGTGATGTAATTGTTGTTTGATGTGGTTATTATTTTTTTTACTTTTTTGAGATTTTATTTGTGTCCCAATAAGGAATGATATTTGTGTATGCTTGCATCATTTTGGAGACTCAGAATTATTATGTGACATGCATCTTTTAAGTCATCCATGGGAAAACAGGTTCTTTGGTAAGTTGTTTAAATGAAAATTCTTTTAATTGATTGTGTGTCTTAAATGAAATATATTCCTTAAATGAATTGAGAATTTTTAAATTAATAAATTTTAAAAATGAGTGTCTAATGATAAACTTGAAAAATGAGAACGTGTTTAACCTTGGTTTAGAAGGAACTAAATGTATAATTGTTAAGGGTATTGATAGTGCCTCGATTTCAATAGTGTTGTGGGTAAAGGGGGAAATTATTTTTTATATCTTATTGTAATAATATATTTTTATTTTTGTAAATGTTGTGCTATGTGTCCTAAGACATGTGTTTGAGAATGTGGAGATATTCCTCCATTACGATGCTTGTTGAGAGGACTACATGAGGTTGTGGATAGAAATGATCCCCAGTAGTGGAACCTGAGGCAATGATAATGGTGGGTGGGGTAGTTGGTGATCAATTCCACGATAAATTTTCTCGATTAATGTAGTTTAGGGAAAGATACCTAGGGTGGGTTGTGAATATTATGTCCGAGCTGACATGGGAGCATTGTTTCCATTGGGATCTTTAAATTCTAGAAATGTCAATATTTAACGTATTGATGGGAATGGAATTTTTTGTATCATATGAAGACCACATTGATTGTTACCTATTGAGAGTTCCTTTTACATCTGTTGAGGGTGAAAACTAAATTCACTCTGGAGTGTGGGATATCTTGATGGTCTATACATGGCCAGTTCATTAGCAACTGGGGGAGCTTACCGCCAAGGTTACAAGTCTAGTTCTAGATGACTACGATATAATGTAGGATGTACTTGAAAACATAGTGGATAGGTTCAATGATGGGTTTCTAATAAATTCCCTTTTCTTCCACTTGAGAGAGATATGGACTTTAAAATTGACCTCATTCCTAGATCCAATCCTATTTTATCCCACCATACAGAATGCTACTGATAGTTCTTCAAGGGATCATGAATCAACTATAAGAGTTGATGGATAATGGGTTTATCCATCAAATTTTTTCTCCTTGGGTCTCTCTAGTCATTTTTTCTAAGAATACTAACAATAATTTTCACTTATGTATTGATTTCTTTATATTAACATGGTTGACAATGAAGAACCAGTATCCTCTTCCTTGTGTTGAATAACTTTTCGTCTAGTTGATGGGATCTTGTATCTTTTCCAAGATTGATTTGAGATCATTGTATCCTCAGTTGAGAATTCAACCATATGATACACTAATACAAAATTTTAGAAGCAGGTATATCCGATATGTGTTCATCATGATGGTTTTTGTGATGAAGAATGCACTAGCAGTGATTATGAGTTGATAAATATAAATCTTCTATCTATACCTTGATCATTTTTTGGTTGTATTTGTGGATGAAATCTTGGTGTACTCCATGAATCATGATGATAATTCCCAACATATTGAAATAATCCAATGCCGTGGGAGACTTGGATATACATCAATCTATCTAAATGAAAATCTAGATTGAACAGGTACACTTATTGGGTCACAAAATCTCAAAGGAAGTTGTGTCAATCGATCAAATTAAATTTTAGGTAGTAGTCTCTTTGAATCACACCATGAATGTTTTTTATATATGTATCTTTTTAGGGTTAGTAGTATTTTACCAACGGGTTATCTTGGACTTTTCCTGGCAACACCACATTTGGGCTTGACCAAAATGGAGATAATGTTTTAATGGCTTGGATCATGTGATATTGCTTTCCTGGAGCTTAATAAGCATTTGAAAAAACACCAATATTGATCCTACCTAATCTAGGTGAGAGGTATACATTGTTTTATGATACTTTTAGGATAAGACATGGATCGGTGTTGATATAGGAAGATCAAATTGTGGTGTATGGGTCTCAGCAGTTGAGGCCACATGAATGAAACTACCCTATGAAAGACCACAAGTTAGAAACCATGGATTATGATTTGATGCATTAGGGGAATCATCTATCAGGATAAAGTTTTAATTTGTATACTGATAATAATATCATCAATTACATATTTTCACAAAAAGATTTTAATCATTGGAAGGAGAGGTGTGTTGAGTATATAAAATTATTATATTTTAATCTTGAAAATATGCCTGGGAAGGGAAATAGTATTTTTGATGTATAAAGTATGAAACCTAAGAATTAGATAGTCCAAGAGTATATTTTTTATTTTAAAATGATGACATTATTGGCCGAGATGAATTTTTTGGTTTAGGAGGGTCAGGAGCAGATGAATATCATAATTGTTTCAGAAGATTCTACACTTTTTAGAAATATTAAAGATAGAAAGTAAGGGGATCCCTAATGTTTAGACTTGATAGAAATACGTGAATGTGGAGAGTCACCTTTAGATTGAACCATAGATAAGTGTGAGATAATCTATGTCTTGGGTCTTGTATTTCTGCCTATGAGTATATGGGAGGAGATGATTAATAAATTTCATGCCTCAAAGTGGGTGGTACATAGGGGTTTGACCAAAATGTATTGTGACCTAAATTGGTAATATTGGTTGTTGAAAATAATGAATTGGATATTTGGGTTTGTGACATGACGCTACACCTATCAACTGGTGAAGGCTGATCATCAATGAACTGGTGGTATATAACAACCATTTCCCATTCAGTAATGGAAGTGGTATGAGGTTACCATTGATTTTTTTTGGTTATCCCAAGGACACCTCGAATGAATGATGATATCTGGGTGATTTTAGATCGAGCAAAAAATGTAGCACATATATTTCATATTGAAGATAAATTCTTAGTGGATTAGTTTGAAGATGTATACAACTAGAAGATAATTCTTCTATACGGGGTGCTGAGTTGTATAGTTTTAGACCATGAATCATTTTTTACAACATGCTTCTGGTAGGTCTTATAGAAGGCACTTGGTACATAGGTTTTACTGAGTAAACTTTTCCACCCATAGATAGAAGGGAAGTTAGAGCATATCATACAGTTCTTGAGGATATGATATGATAATGTGTTTAAGACTTTGGTGGGTCTTTTGATATGAACATAAAATTGGTAGATTTTTCAATTAAGAGTAGTTATTAGGAAACTATACATATGGCACCATATGAGGATCTTTATCATAGGCCATGAAGATATCCTCTATTTTGGATGGAGTATAGTGAGTCAGAGATGTTGGGATTGAATCTTGTACACGAGACTTCAAAGAAAGTTTTGTTGATTTAGAAATTTATGGCTATGTCTCATAGTATATATAAGTCATATGTAGATATCTATCAATAACCCCTTGAGTTTAATATGGGGGATCATGTGTTCCATTTCATGCCATCTATGTACGGTCACAATAGATTCAAAGATAGTGACAGTTGACACCCAAGTTTTCTCAATTGTTTGAGTTTGTGGAGAGAATCATGACAGAGGCATACTAATTGGATATTCCATAGAAGTATTGTTATGTGGATGAAAATTTTAGTATTTCAAAATGTCAACTGTATCACCCTGACCCTTCTCATGTGATCGATGTGGATGACGTTGATCTTGAGACCGATTCATCCTTTGAGGATCATTTTTATACGTGTGTTAGAACATAGTGATAAAGGGTTTTTGGAAATGACAATTCTGATAGTTCAAGTGTTGTGGAAATATGTTCTTGTTCAGGAGGAAATATGGTAGGGAAAATTTGATATGCATGCTCAGTGAAGCATTTATTTTACCTCAGATTCTTAGAGATTCTCTGGAGTACAGGTTGAGGATGAGCTGTTATAAGGTTGAGATATTTTAATATCTCAACCTTCTATATAGATTAATTTATCTAGTTTTGAGGAATTCTATTTCCTTGTTTTGAGTATATCTTGTTTTGGTCTTATCTTCGGTGAATTTGGGTGAAATTTATATGCCTTTAGAGGGATTTTGGGGGGTGCATGGTTGGTGCATGATTTTCCCAAACCATGAACCCTACCCTAGAAAATACTGTAACCACATATATAGATGTATTTTATGTTTAGCACATGGTTTTTCATACTGTTTGTCCTTTTATGAGTAACAGTGCACCCCCCCCATAGGGGAGGCACATTTCTAGGGCACATAGTTTGGAAACCCGTGCACCCCTTCCTAGGAAACCATTCAAACAACTATAAATATTTTGAAAATTGGTTTTAAAATTAATAAACCCCCATCCTTAATGAATATTCAACCCAACTCAACCCTAACACATTCCTCTCATTTTATGAGGCTTCCCGATGAATCCCTAGGGCTCTTTAACACCGTTCCTATCCTATCGAAGTACATATTGTTGTATTTTCACCTCTTTATATATACAGTTTCTTTCTAATTATATTCCACTCTATTTCATTGATCTTTCAAGATAAATAAGTGATGGTTTTCCTCAATTTGTGAGGGATCTAGATCAAGGTTTTATGTATATTGACTCTTTTGATAGCGGATCTTAGTTTTGGATATAGATCTCATTATTTTTCGTGATATTTGTTGTTTATCTTCAATTGGGGATTTTACCATCGTGAGAATTCATCATCAATCATGAGGTAGGTGGTCTAATTTTAAAATCCCAATGTATTGATTTAATTATGTATATGTAATTGTGAGATTGAAAATTTCCATGATTGGAAAATTTCATTGACGATTGAATTGATTTAATTTAATTTCCTTGTGAAAATGATTTGGGTTAAATTGGGGTAATTTAAATTGGTGGGATTAGATGAATTAATTTGTTAATTAATTAATGGAATACTTTGATTGTGAAATTGATGGGATATTAGGATTTTGAAATTGGTCAGCTAATGTGATTTTGAATTAGTTAACAATGGGGAATATAAGACTGATCGCTAAACAAAAATTGGTTAATGGGATATATAATTGAATATTGATAAATGGATCAATGGTTAATGTGTTATATTATTCAATGTGATTATGGTGATTAACCAATATTGAATTGATAATTGAATTGGTATCCCATTATGTGAATTTTTTAAAAGAAGGTTAATGAATCTTAATTTCGATGATTATGAAATTTTGATACATATGATATTGTGATACATGTGAATTTTTATTTTCATGTGTGGGGAATGGAATGCTGATTCAAAATACCATATGTGATTGACTAATATACATGTTTGGTACATAGACTGATGCTTCAAAATCCCATAGTGGTAAATGAGTTGTGGGACATCAATTGATGCTTCAAATACCCACAGTGTGCCATACATGGTGTTATAATCCCAAAATGTTGGTATTGGAAAATGTATCCAATTGGAAATAATATTATATTATTTTATATGATAAATTATTACCAAGGAATTTTTATGTGTGATATACCTTTGGGATAGTTCTAACTCCATCACAGGCCGAAGCAAGTATTGGTGGTGCGGGTGTCATCAGGAACCCAAGGTTTTATGTGGTTAAATAAAGAATTGTTAAAAATGTGATAACTTTTTTACATATTAATTTTAATTTATTATTTATATAGATTCAAAAAATGTTATTTTAATAGATATTGTTTTAGACACTGTTGGTGGTGGCCCTTGAGTTGTATTTAAACCCTACTCGGGCTACCTCTTCGGTACCCAAATAGACTTCATGATTGCATGAATGGATAAGGGAAAGAGCCTTATGTTAGATGGATGATATAGGATGGATCATGGATGAGGGAACTCAAATTTGTGTGAGGATACTCTTGGGAGTTGTGAGTGTCTTTATTTTGGGGTTTTTATGCGACACATGAAATGTACATGGCATGAAATATCTATTGCTTTATTTTTGATATTTTATTCCTATTTTGGTCATCATTTGATATTGGTATTATTCTTGTTATGCTTATACATTTTGGCTATTGTTTATTTATTTCCATTGTTGTACTGCTTTGATAAAGAGGGTATAGTCTCCCCATGATCGGTATTAGATCATTGTTGCTAGTCGACAACCACTAGCACACGAATAGAAAAACCAAGCGTAATGTGACTTACAAGCTCAGGGCACCAGTGTGTGGGACTTGGGTCAACATGTCACCACTAGGGTGGGTAAACTCCTTGTATGTACTCATGTTTCAACCTTTTTTTATGCACATTTCATATTTTCATACTGTAAAATAAATATTTTTAAGATATTATCCATAATGTTATGTATTGAAGATAATAGTTTTTTATTACATGGAATTTTAGTAATAATTAAAAAAATATCATGATATATTGTTTCAATATTTCATGTTAACAATGAATGTAATATGTCATGTTATAATGTTACAATATTTCATGTTAATAATGATTATAATATTTCATGTTTTATTATAAGAACTCAATTTTAGTGTTATAACAGAAATAATATTTTTTTCATGTTGGATAATTATAAAATTTATTAGTAATGACATTATTGAGTTTCATAATATGAATGTTTTATGGCCGACCACCAGGGAAGTGATCACGTTCCACCTATTTATATATTTTTCATTGTATTTTCCAACATTTTTTCCTCTAAAAAATAATAATTGAATGTAAGTATAATAATAATTTTTTTGATATTGTCCACAAAAATTTTAATTGAAAATAATATTTCATGTTTACACTGAATTTTAGTAATAATTACAACATTTCATTTCATGATATTACCATAATTATTGTTAATAAT
The DNA here is from genome assembly GCA_963277665.1 of Viscum album. NCBI lineage: Eukaryota > Viridiplantae > Streptophyta > Magnoliopsida > Santalales > Viscaceae > Viscum > Viscum album. The sequence continues at coordinate 384,866,465 of OY728167.1, read as the reverse complement.
AATTATAATATTTCATGATAGATTGTAACAACTACGGTTTAGTGTAATAATAGATATAATTATTTTCATGTCAAATAATTATTATATTGTGTAATAGTTACATTAGTTGAAGTTATATATTTAATAAAAATTAAATTTAAATATATAATGTTAAAATCAATGATAGTACATTCAAATATTTAACAAACATTTCTGTATATTGTTGGGTGTGATCACACCATCATTAATGGACCAAATCCCATTAGAACTCTGTAGTTAAGGTTTCTTGGGAGAGAGTAGAAATAGGATGGGTGACCTCTTGGGAAGTAATATAAGATCCTCAACTAGGTTCTACACACTAGTTCCCATAGTTGTTCATTCACATGACCTCTGGCGTGCCTCTCTATATGCATGAGGTTTCCAACAATATGTGATGGTATAATATCAATAATGTTGAGAATATGCTAAATTTTTCAATGTGGGACAACATAAATAATAAAAAATAATAACCAAATGATATAACCAAGAACAAAACTAATGCAGTATTACATGATGACCAAAATAGGAAATATAATACCCTCAACTGAACATTAGATATTTCATTCTAAATACATATCAAGTGTCAATATGAAAAACCCAGAATTAATAAGATATTGGCAACCCCAAAGCAGGTACCAGATCACCTAGGGTTCCCTCATCCATTATCCATCCCAACTCAATCATTTGACATAAGATATTTTCCATTATCATGTCATCAATACATAAGGTCTATTAGGGTACCAATTTGGAAGCCTGAGTAGGGTGTGAGTACAACTCAGTAGGCCACCACCAAAAAAGTGTAAAACAATATCCGGTCCATAATAGTATATGAAGTTGTATAATGAATAAATTAAAATAAATAATTAAATAGTTATCACATTTCTAAATTATCTAATTAACCACATAGAACCCTAGATTATAGAGAACACCCGATCCCTCAATACCGGATTCGTCCCGTGTCAATGTCTAAACCATGCAACAAGGGAATTAGAAATTATTTATAACACATGGGATTTCATTATCCATTTCAATCCATTTCATATCATGGTCATTTGGAACCATTTTCCAAAGCCAATATCATAGTGGGTAGAAGGTTGGGTCTAATGCCCCATAGGGATTTGGAGCCTTTGTCCCTTTTTCATAGGTAAATGTTACATGGTCATATGTAGCCTTAGTATCTATTCCATAATTATCATCTCAAATGGGTATTTGGATCCAGATCCTCTATCCCACACCTCAAAATCTCATATGGGTATTATGAGCCTCATTCCCAGTTCCGCACCTGATTATCACATATATTACAATATCACATTTAACAAAAATAACATAGTGTTATCATTCATTAGTGATAATCATCATTAACCTTGTTATAAAACATCCACATAATAGTATACTATTTCAATTCATAAAAAATAAAGGTTTTTTACTTTAATTCACAAGGAATAATATATAAAATTCTATATTAAACCATTTATCCACATTTAATCATATATATCATTAACACTTTATGCTGAATCCATACATCCCTTAATCCCTATTAGCAATAAATTCATAACACATTAATTTACTAATCTCACAACCCCAATTTCTCATTAATTCAAAAATCAACATATTCCATTAATTTATTCACAATTTAATTAATCTAATTACACCAATTTCATAATCACATCAATTTAATTTAATTTAGTTACCAATTAATTAATCTAATTCCACCAATTTCACAATCAAAATAAATTTTATTATTTATTTCACTAATTAATTAATCCAAATTAAAAAATTCCAAATTTCCTGAATTTATCCAAAGTCATCATCACATAGAAATTATACTAAATCAATTCTATTATTCCATAAATTAATCAATCAATTAATTTAAACAATTCAAGTTTCAATTTCTAATCGTACTAATTTAAATTTCACAAAAAATTCGCTCAATTGGAATTCAAGACTATGAGAATTGAAATTTGACCACCTACCTCACAATCGTTAACCGATGCTCGCCAATTGAAATCCCCAATTGACGAAGAATGACCCAATACATGAGAAAGAATGAGATCTAGATAAAAAAACTATATCCAAGGTATAACATATTAGATATAATAAAACCTAGATCGAGATCAATCTCCAATATAGGAAAACCATCCCCTTTTTTTTCTAGAAATAGATATGGGATAAAGGGAAACCTAATCGTGAAGAAACCACTTAACCAGAGAGGTGTAGATCCATTAATATGACCTTTTATTCTTTTAGAAGGGCGTTCTAATGGACAAGGAATCCATCTCTGAGCCTCTAAAAACAAGATAAATAATTTAGGGTCGAGTTGTGTTAAAATAGGGCGATGTAGGGGGTTTCACGAATTTGAAAAGAAAATTTTAGAATAATTAAACCCATACATATGGTTTCCTAGGAAGAGGGGCACAATTTTCCAAACCTTGAACCTAAAACATGTTCCACTTATTGGGGGTCATGGTTACCCATAAGAGGGCACATTGTTTTCAATATCATGTGTCAGTTGGGCAATCACTCTCTGTCTTGGGTTGCACGATTTGCTGGGGAAGGGTGAACAATTTGGAAAAACTGTGTGCCAACCTTTCACTTCCCCAAATCTTTCAATTTTTTTTTTAAATTTTACCAAAATATTCCCTAAGGTAACACTCAAAATTTGTTTACTCAAAACAATGATAAATAGTACCTAAAAACAATCCCATGACATATCTAGAAAAGGCTAGGATCTTATAATATCCCCACCTTATAATAGTTTATCTTGAAGTTGTACCTCCAAGAATCTCAAATATTACAAGGTAAAATGATTGGGCCATTGATACCACATATCCACTTCTCTCCCCCATGTTTCCTCATAAACAAACCGATTTTACAATAATAAATGAAATGCCATCTAGGCCTTTTCCAAGAAAACATTCTAATAATTATCAAACAAACGTATCAGATGCTCCAAAAAGGATGCATCAGTATCAACCTCAACATCATACACATTGATCACATGTTAAGGGGCATGGAGATACCTCTCAAGTTGTGAATAATGGAAAAAATTATGCATAACAATATACCTTTAGGGAAGATCCAATCAGCACACCACCGGTCTAATTATTTCAACAACCTCAAAAGGTCTAACTATCCTAGGTTCCAACTTTCCCTCTTTCTATATCCTATGGTGAACCACTGTAGGGGACACCTGAAGGAATATAGGATGACCCAATGCTAACTATTGGGGTCATTTTCAATCTGTACACAACTAATTTCAACTATGATCTATAGAGGAACGCTTCTCAATCAACTGAACCTAATTTGTCATCTTATACACGAGACTTGGTCCCAACCAATCAAACTCAGCACCCTCTATCAAAAATATGGGTGATCTACAAGTCCTTCCATAATGTTTCTCATATGGTTACATATTCATAGTTTTAAGATAATTATTATCATAAAAAAATCCACCAAAACTAGGTGCTTCTCCAAATACCCACCAATGTCTAGGACTCATTCCTGTAACATATCTTCAAGAACCGGTATAACACCTTTTGACTGCCCATAATTCTATGGGTATAATTTCATACTCAATAAAACCTATTTACAAAAGTTTCATCTGTAATACCTACTAGAATCACAATGTGAAAAGTGAGTCATATTCTAAAACTATACTCTTTGGTACCCCAAGAAGATGGACTGTCTCCCATACATATAATTCTACCAACTGGTTCACTGAGAAAGTGTCCCATATCGGTAAGAAATTCCATACCTTTTTCAAAGGTTCCAAAATAACTCAAATAGTGTCATTATTCTATGGATTCCTTGGGATACACACCATAAAATCCTTGGAAAATTTTTCCCACTTCCATTACTGAATGGTAAAAGAATATACTAAACCACTGGTTTGTTGATGCTCACCTTAACCTATTTTCAGGTGTAGAATTGTGTCATAAACCCTACTATCTCCTTTTTCATTCTTCACCACCTTTACTATTAACATGGGTCATGGTACATTTTGGACAAACCGGGCTACACCACCATCTTTGAGGGAAGAAATTCATGCATCATCTCCTCGTAAAAACTCGTAGGTAGAATAACCGGATTCCTGACATATATGATCCTATTCTTATCTATAGTCCAATTTAAAGGTGACTCAACGCCTTAAAGGAATTATCTAATGGAAAAAAACCAGATCATGATATTTCTTATCCCCGTTCTATCTCAAAAGTGTATACTTCACTAAAACTGAAATGATATTAATCTTATCCTAACCCTCATGAAATAGAACATGAATTTTAGTCTGTAAAGTCAAAATCATCCACTCATCTCTAGACTAATGAACATCTTGAGTCTAAGTTTTCTTAATTGAAGAAACAATAACACTTTCCCCTTTTTTGGGGGGTATATTCAAGATCAAAATAAAATGGCTTCATATACTCTACCCACCTCCACTACTAGAGATTCAAACCCCATTTTGAAAAGTTATACTTTATGATCTTGTGATCGTATATATAGAAAAATTCTCACCCAATAGATAAATTCTCCAAAACTTCAAATCAAAACCCACATCAGTTGACTTGATATTACACATAGGGTATTTTTTCATATGTCTTCTACGTCCATGACCCATATTCTATTACTCAATCTACCAATATCAAATCTTCTCTATGTCCAATCCCAAAAGTTTCAAAAAACAATGTATACTCCTTTCCTGGTTTGGGTAGGATCGTGATCAGTTTCATAATCAAACATTTCTTTTACTCCAAGAAGGTATTCTCACTTTCTTTCATATCATAAAAATTTAACCCCTTCTGTTTCAATCCTAAAATAGGTTCTACCAAATGGAAAAAATCCTGTATGAAACCATGTTAATTTCATGCATACCCCATAACTACTGGTATCAAAAAATTACTAGGATGCTCCCCAGAAACAACTAACTGCAGCTTCTCTGGGTCCACTGACACACCTTATGATGAAATGATGTGACCCAATAAGTATACTTGATCAATCCAAAAATGACACTTTGATAGCTTAAAATATATATGATTCTCTCCCAATGTACCCAATATGATGTCAAGATTTTGGGCATGGTTTCCATGTGTCTTAGAGTACAACAAGATATCATCAAAAAATACAACAACCATCTAAACCAAGTATAAATGGATGATTCTGTTCTTCAAGTCCAAATACATGGCTACTATGTTCATTAGCCCAAACAACATCATAATGAACTCATAAAGGACATAAATTCTTCTTAAAGTGGAATGAGTTATATCATAAGATCAAACTCTCAACTAAGGATACCCTAATCACATTTCTATTTTGGAAAATACTAAACATCCCCTAAACTTTCTAAAGATATCATCGATACACAAGAGATGATACCAATTATTCACTATCATCTAGTTAAACTTTTGTTAGTCAACACAAAATATGTCGGTATCATTAGACTTCTTTTAAATCAAGACTATAGAACCCAGAGGAAATCTACTCATATGGATAAAACCCTTATCCGTCAACTCTTCTAAGTGAGTCTTGAGTTTATTTGTTCTTTTGGTTCCAGTCTTCAAGGTGGAACTGAAACTGGATCATCCCTAATCATGATCTCAATTGAAAATTCCACATCTCTCTCATGTGGATGTCCTAATAAGTCCCCAGTAGACACATCTAGGAACCTTTCCACTATGGGTGGAGAGACACCATGCATTACACCCCCCTTCATCCAACAATAGACTGGAATCTTGGGTGGTAAGCTCCCCCAGTTGCTGATGAACTAGCCCTGTATGATTAGCCTTGATATCCCACTCTCCAGGATAAATATAATTGTCACTATAAGGATATATAAAATTCAAACTCCTTTTGTGAAAATAATTCTAGTCTTGGTTTTACTCAAACTAGTCCATCGCCATAATTAGGTCAATTCATGACATGTCAAGGATGTCACGATCCCAACTAAAATGATACTCACCAACCTTGAGAGAACACCCCTTTCATAAAAATATTTCTCTCGACCATACCCCCAAAGGTGTATCTATCATTATATCCCCACTAAAAAACTCCACTACTAGGTTCAAAAAATTAAAAAATTGTAAATATGTGAAAGAATAATAGGCAACATTATCAAGTAAGGCACTATAAATTGTACAAGAAACATGAATAGTACCTATAACTATCAATGGTCCAGCCTCAATATCCATAATTATATGCTGAACTTCATGAAACTATCCTAATCCTATTCTCCGTGATGTAGTTTGAGTCCCCATAGTTCAACCACTATGATGATATATGTACATTTTCCCAAAAGCACAACATCCACTGCCTCTAACACCGTGGCTTATAGAACTCCAACGGGCAGACTGATATGATGTGGAAGACCCCATTTGCACACTCTGGTTCTTTCTAGTTTGTCCATCACCACCCATCAGTTAGGGGTTCATAAAAATTCTATCTAGATATCCAATCCCACCGCAATATCATCACTCATTAACCAGTTGGGGATAATGTCAACGAAATTGGACTAGCCTACCGTACTAGTGGAAAAGCACTTTGGTAAGCTCTTGAGTAACTTATCCTTCCCCCTGAACACTCTTCTTTCCCATTATCTATTAAACACTATTATAATGATTCTTTCTAACCTCAGAATAAGTACCCCATTATTATCTCATAGTGACCACATTTTCTCCCTTAGAAGATTCCTTCAGGTTCCCATCAAATATTAGAGCCTGATCCATTAATTTCGGAAACTCTTTCATACGAAATATATTCACATAGTATTTAATTCCACACATAAGCACATCCTTGAAATTCCATTCCATAACTATATCATCCCCTTCCATCATCTATGGAATGTGCTCTATATCAGGAAAGCGATCGATATATTCCTCCACGTACATGCTCTCCTAATTCAACCACATGAACTCATCTTCCCTCTAATGTATAAGTGTATTTGTATAAAAATGATTCAGTGTTAGATACTGATGTTTTCTAGGGATGTCTCGATATCATTTTTTGTTATCCTTCTACCTTGTTTGGAAGAAATCATGTTTGGGTTTTACTATGGGGAGTTTTTGGGTGAAATTAGATACTTTCAAAATGAAGAGGGGTAGTGTACAGTTGAATAAAGGTTTTCCCAAACCGTGCACCCAACCCAACATAGCTTGTGAACCTAGAAAAAGGGTATTCACATGGCCATCACAAATTTTTTTCAAACTGTGCACCCTATTAGGAGTGACTACGCACCTCCTTAAAGAGGCACATAGTTAGGGGACACCATGTTCCCAGTTAGGAAACCATGTGTATTAGAATTTAAACCCCTAAAAATTAGATTAAAATTTTATGAACCCCCATATTATATCCCTAAACCCCTAGATCATCGCTAAATAATTTTATATCATTTTTTGAGGTTCGCAGATAGATTCCAAGTCCTTAAAAACTCTTTTATTATTGATTCAAATCCTTGTATGAAAATATGCACCTCTCCCAGTAGGTGATCCTCATTACGTGTGATTTCCTCTCTCTCTCTCTCATCCCTCAATCTTCATTTGGAGGGATTTTCCCCCTATGGTGATGGATCTAGATCTAGGGTTATATATATCTAATATATTATATCCTAGATCTAGGTTTCACATCTAGATCTTATTGTTTGTTGTGTTCATGATCATTCTGCTTAAATTGGGGATCTCCATTAGAAAGCATTTATCATCAAATTTGAGATAGGTGGCCTAAATTCAATTCCCATATTATTGAATTCAAATTTGGTGTATGTGTTATGAAATCTCAATTGGTACAGTTGAAAATTGAATCTCAAATTTAATAAATTAACAGAGTAATTAATTTATAGAATCATGGAAATTGGATTAATTAATTGGTGAAATAATTAATGGAATGTTAAGATTGTTAAATTGGTGGTATTGAAATATTTAATCAGTGAATTAATTAATGGAATGTTTTGATTGTGAAATTGCTGGAATTGGATATATTAATTGGTGAATTTATTAATTAATGCCCTGATTCTATAATTAGTGGAAGTGTATTAATTAATTTGATAATTAATTGATAAAATTTTGTGATTGTGAGATTAATGGGAATGGGATTAATTAATGGGTTAATTAATCAATGTATATAATGAATGTTAATTGGTTATATCAATCCATTTGATTAATGTGATTTAGAATAATTGTATTGATGAATGAATTTGTACATAGTATGATTTTTTTTGAAAATAAGTTTAATGATACTTAACCATGATGTTTATTAAAATTTGATACATGTGATATTGGGATACTTGTGAATTTATGATACATGCGATATTGTAATACATGTGATTTTTTGACATGTGTGTGTTGGACTTGTACTGCTACTTCAAAATCTTATACATGATTGACCGGTATATGTGTGTTAGATATGGACTATTAATTCAAAATACCATAGGGATAATGGGTGTGGCACATGGACTACTTCTTACAAATCCCACTTGTGTGATTTTTTGATAAATGAATGTGGGACACATAATGTTACTTTAAAATCCCACAGGGTTCTAGAATTAGCATTCTAGGTCCAAAATGTTGGCATTGGACTATGGTTTCAATCAATCATTATATGAATTAAATTTTAATGGATAATGAAATACCATGATTATAATGATTTTTGAAATGAATATGTGATATGGTTCAGACTATAGAACGGGACGAAACATGTATTGATAGTTTGGTGTCCTTAGGATCCTGAGGGGTTTAGGTGGTTAAATAAAGAATAATTGAATATATATAAATTGTTTACTTTATTTCCTGTATTTTATTATTTATAAATTCACATACAATGTTGACTGTATGTTGTTTTAGACATCATTGGTGCTTTCATAGTGAGTTTTACTGGCACCATACTCAGGATTCTTAAATGGTACCTGAATAGACTTCATGTTTCCAGGACATGATAAGTTCAAGAGTCCTATGATAGATGACTAAGTGAGGATGGAGCATGAATGAGGATACCAGATGTGATTTGGGACTTTCTTGGGATTTTAGGGTATTTTTTTATATTGGGGTTTTCATATTGGCACATGCCACGTATTTTTCATGAAATATCTACTGTTAGTTTTGGATAGTGTATTTCAAGTTTTTTTCATCATGTGATATTGTTATTATTTTGGTAATGGTCACATCATTTTGTTATTGTTGATTTATTTGCACTTATGCAGTACTTTTATAAATAGGTTATAGTATCGCCATGATTGATATTAGACCATTACTACTTGTTGAAAGCCTCTATCATATAGGGAGGTGTTCCTGAGGTTATATAACCGACCTTCTCAGGGCAGCAGTGTGTGGCACCTAGTTCAAGACATTACAAAGTGGTATCAGAGTTGGATTCTTTTCTTTTATTTTGTATTACTATTTGGGAAAGGTATATAGGATAATAGGATGATTCCAGACATGGTTAAGAGCTTGTTCAGGGGAGTATCTACCCATGTATGAGGGTAAATGATAATTACCCTGGGTGGGAACATCGTTATAGTTGTGTGTTGCTAAAGTTGGATGACACTCTACATCGATTTATGCACTTATTGTGGGATGTGAAAATTGTTTGTGAGATTTTATGAGGTAGGAATCATGGACTAGTATGGAATTAAATTTTATTATGCATGATCCATTCTAAGAACTTCATATTATTAAGCTACATGCATCCTTTTAGGAATGCACATTAAAAGAAGGTTTTGGGTAATTGTTAATTGAAACTAATTTTCCTTCCTTGTATAAATTTTAACTAAAAAAGGTGGCTAATATGAATGGAAAATGATAAATGATTCAATTTTTGATAAATTGAAATGATAAAATGGGTTTCTAATAAGAAAAATTTATAATGAGATGTGTTTACCCATTTTTATCCATGATCTAGATGTAGGATGGTTATATGTAGTGATAAAACCATGGTTTTGACCGTGTGGAGAGGTTTGGGGAAATGTTTTATTATGGATATATGTGAATCCCTATAAATGTATTAATATTGTGTAATGTTTCCTAATATTGGTGATTGGAATTGTAGAGTTATGCCTCCATGATGATGCTGGTTGATTGGACGACCTGCAGTTATAGCTGAAAATGATACTCTAGTAGTGTAACCTGAGGCACTAGTAGTGCCATGTGCGGAAGTTGGAGAGATGTTATGGGAGAATTCTTTTTAGTTTATGTAGTCTATAGAGAGATACCTAGGGTGGGTGGTAAAGAGTATGACTGAAATGGAATTGGAGTATCAGTTTTAGTAACCCCACGACATTTACCGAAGAAGGTGGACCTAAGGTAGCTACATCCTGGATTGACATTATCCAAACTATGCATGACCTCTTGGAGACTCCCATTAAGAAGAGAGTTAATATGCATATTTATATATTATGTGGTCAACCAAATAGATGGTTGTAAATACATACTCAGGATGGAAAAATGGCAAATTTGGAGTGGAAGTATTTTTAGGAGAAGTTTCGAGAGAAATTTTACCCTGATATACTCAGGAGAAAGAGAGAGAAGAGTTTATGGGATTGACTAAGGGGAGTATATATGTGATGGAATATGATGTATTGTTTATAGATTTTCATCACTTTTCTATATAATTTTTAGGAGATAAGGTTACTAATGAAAAACATTTTTACAATTGGACTAACTATGAAATTAATTCCTTGGTGAATATCTTCAGAATGATGAAGTTTTGAGAAGCGGTGTGGCATGATCTCATATCTTAGGGGAAACTATATGGGGATTCTAGTGGAGGAAATGTGATTTCTTTATAATGGTTAGGGGTATTACTTCTGAGAGTAGGAAGAGTTGTTACGAGAATGTTGGCAAGAGTAGTGGAAAGTAGAGTGTCCAAACAAAGGGATCAGTTACACATGACCACACTAAGAGGACCTATCACTAGTGAGGAAGGTCGGGTCACTTTCATAGATAGTCCTTAAAAAACATGTAGAGTGTTGATCTTGTGGCAGTATGGAAAATCTATAAATTTCCCTTAGGAACACACAGAATATGGGTAATGATATATGAGTAAGATAGAACTAGAGTACATAAAGGGGGTATTTTACACCATACTAGTAAGGTAGTTATAGTAATACTGACCATGGAGGTAGAGACAGTTGACGTGGTACCTCTAGTAAAGAGATCCTATATTAGTAGAGTTATTTAGATTAGGGAACTAATTATACGTAAAATATAAGAGGGGTGGGACAGTTTCATGTATTCCATCATACATTGGTGGATAGAAATGCCAAACCAACAAGAGGTAGAGGTACTATTATTGTATTATCTACTTTATCTAGTTCCTTATTTGATATTGTTTCCTCTCATTATTTTATATCTGCACAACATGTGAATTTTTTGGCCCACTTTATTGAGTTATTGATCTGGGTGTTGAGGATAGATAACCCATTGGGTGCAAGGTTGAGAGGCATATATTTTGTGCAAGGGGTGTTATCTCAAGGTTGTGGGGTATCCCCTCATTTGGTATATCTAAATCCATTACATGTTATACTTTAGCCTAATTATGGGTATGGAATGGTCAGTATCATTCCAAGACCACATAGATTATTACCATATGAGAATAAATTTTATATATCCTGAGGGTGAAAGTTATATACGTCATGGAGAGTGGGATATCCAAGCTGGTTGTATGGGGCCAGTTCATCAGCAAGTGGGGGGGGGGGGGCTCACCACCCATGTTTGTAGTCTATTTCCAGATGACGGAGGTGAAAAAATGGTGTATTTCCACCAACATTAGACATGTTGTAGTATGTGTTTCATGGAGACTTATCAACACTTCCACCTGAGAGATATTTGTAATTTACTATTGATCTCTTGTCGGGGGATAAGCCAGTTTCTATTCCACCATATAGAATGGAACCAACTGTGCTTCAAGAGCATAAGACTCTAATAGAAGAGTCAATTGATAAGGGTTTCATCTATTAAGTATGTCGCCTTAGGGTTCTCCTGTTTTGTTTTCAAATAAGTTTGATGGGACATTATTCTTGTGTGTTGATTACCAGAAAATGAACTAGATGACTATGAAGAACAGATATCATATTCAGCATATAGATGATCATTTTGACCAGGTGAGGGGATCTTGTGTCTTATCCAAGATTAACCTGAGATAAGGGTATCATAATTCAAGAGCTTTAAATTCTAAAATACCAATGAATTATATCATAAGTAGGTATGTAATTTATAATTTTTTCATGATTCTGTTTGTGTTGATGAACACAGCAGTAGTGTTTATGGACTTGATGATCTGTAGAATCCATATATACCTATATAAATTTGTTTTTATGTTTTTGGATGACATATTTGTGTACTCTAAGACTTAGGAAGATCATTCCCAAAATCTTTAAATCATCTAGAGTACACTGAGAGGTAATTTTATATACACAAATATACCTCATTTTTAATTCTGTATTAATCGGGTACACTTCCTAGGTCACATCATCTCTAAGGAACGTGTGTCAGTTGACCAAGAGAAGGTGAAAGAAAGTGTTTTTTAGGAGAAACTAAAGAATGTATTCAATATCAACAGATTTCTGGGGTTATTAGGACATTATCTAAGGTTCATATGTGACTATTCCTACCTGTAATAACCTCTTTCAAGAATTACCAAGAAAGGAATAATGTTTGATTGGTCTGGATCATGTGATAATGCTTTCCAGGAGTTGAATAATTTCATGAAAATTGAAGCAATATTGATCCTAACTGATATGGGGGAGGATTATAATGTGTTCTATGATGCTTATGGGATTGGTATTGGAGTATTTTTTATGTAGGGAGATCAATTTTTGGCGTTTGGGTCTCAGAAATTACGACCACATGAACAGAACTACCTAATGCGTGACCTTGAGTTGACTATAGTGGTTAATTCATTGAAGTGTTTAAATAATTATCTAATGGGATAAATGTTTATTGTGTATAAGGATTACAAGAGATTAAATTATATATTATCATAGTGATACTTGAATCTCCAGCTGTAGATATGGGTTGAGTATATGATGTCATTTGAAACTATTCTAGCATATTTTCTCAGGAAGAGAAATACTGTTTCTCAGGCATTAAGTGGGAAAACATAGACTCAGATAGTTTAAGGAATCTAGTTCCGAGTGGAAGATGATGATTTTACTGGCTATGATGCATGTTATGGTTGAGGGGGCCTTGGAGAATATGAATCTCATATAATTTTTAGTGGATTATACATTGTTGGTACAGATCAGGGAAATATAATATCATAATATAGAATATTTGGCCTTTAGGGAAAGCCGTGAAGGGGGGGGGGGGTCACCTTCATATTGGAACATTGATGAGAATGAGATCATCTATGTTAGGAATCAGGTGGTTGTACCTATGAGTATGCAAGGGGAGATGACAAGTGAATTTAATACCTCTGGGTGGGATGTGAATCCCCATGTGAAAAAAATGTACTGTGACCTACGACCACAATTTTTGTGGCCAGGCATGAAAAAGGTGATAACATGGTTCATGATACATTGCTAAACATTCCAATAGGTGATGGCTTGTAATCGACATCCCAGTGGTATATTACATACTTTCCCATCCTGGAATGGTAGTGGGATTATGTTACCATGGAATTTTTGGTGGGTCACCCAAATACACTTTGGACGAATGATATTATTTGAGTGATTGATGACCATTTGAAAAAGTAGTGCATTTCTTACTGGTGTGGGAGAAATTATTAGTGGGTTAGTTGGAAAACATGTAAATTTGGGAGATAGTTCATCTACATGACATTCCACATAGTATTGTTTTAGACTATTATTCAAGATTTACTTCATTCTTCTAGCAGGGCTTCCATAAAAAACTTGTTACATAGTTTTTAATGAGTATGAAATTCTAACCGTATACCGAAGGGAAGTTGGAATGTACTATTCAGGTGCTTAAGGATATGATTCGGGCATGCATCTTAGATTTTTTGTGTTTTGGGAGAATCAAATAACATTGGTGGATTTTTCATATAACAATAGTTATCAAGAAAATATTTAGATGGAACGATATGAGGCTCTATATGGTAGGCTATGAAGATAATATTTATTCTTGATGGAGGAAAGTGAGTAAGAACTATTGGGACTGAGTCTCATGCATGAGATGTTAGAGTATGATCAGCTAATTCTAAAGTGCATGGATATGTCTCAAAGTAGAGATAAGTCATATGATGATATAGGTCGATTACCCCTATAGTTTGTAGAGGGTGATCATTAATTCCTTCAAGTGTCCCCAAGATTGGGTCACCATTGTATATGGAGATAAGGAAAGTTGGTTTCTAGGTTTGTTAGACCATTTGAGGTTGTAGAGTGAATCGGGATGGTGGTATACTGATTGGATCCTCCACAGAGGTACATTACTATGCATGAAATTTTTCATGTGTCACAATTTTAGTGGTATCACCCAAGACCTTATCATGCAATCGATGGGGATGACATTGAGCTTGTGACTGATGATTACTTTGAGGTGTATCTAATATGTGTGTTGGATGGAAATTAAAATTTGTTGATGAGAAAGAACTTGTCTATAGTTTGTCTATTTTTGAAACATGTTAATGTTTTAAGGAATTGTGGTAAATAGAAGTAGATATGATGGCTTAGTGGCCCAACATTTTTACCTTATAATCATATAGATGCTTGAGAGTACAACTCGAGGATGTGTTCTTATAATGTGGGGAGATTGTAATATCCTGAAATTTTCTGGAGATGTCCTGGGCTGTTATGTAGGTACCCTTATTCGTTATTTCATGTAAACCTTGATTGGTTTTAATATGAGAAGTTTTGGGTGAAATTAGATAATATTGGAAGGAAGAGGGGAAGTTCACAATTCGAACATGGTTTTTCCAAACCATGTTCACCTCCCAATAGACCGTGTGAGCATAGAGAGAGGGGATTCGCACGGATGACACATGGTTAGTCAAAATTTTCTCACTCTTATGAGTTACTATGAACCCCCAAAGAATTAACACATGGTTAGACACATTGTTAGAGGAAACTGTGTTTCCCAAGTAGGAAACTGTGCATACAGGATTTTCTGCCCCCAAAAATTAGATTAAAAATTCATGACCCCCATTATTATATCACTAAACACCCTAGATTAACCCTAAATTGTTTTCTATAATTTTTAAGGTTCCCAAATAGATTATAAGGCTTTAAAACCTATGTTGTTGATGATTTAAGGCCCATATATAAGATATTCACCTCTCTCATTTATAGATTACCATCTTGTATGGTTTCCTCCCTCTCTCCCATCATTCTATAATCCTTTAGAGAGAAGTTTTCCCCTATGGTAATGGATTTAGATACATATTATCTGTTTTTTCTTGGATCTAGGTTTTAAATATATATATATATATATATATCATTCTTCTTTGTGTTTTTGATCAATTTTCTTCAATTAAGGATTTTCTTTGGTGAGAATTCATCCTTAGTTTTGAGGTAGATGGTCAAAATTAATTTCCCATTGTATTGAATCAAAATTATGGATATGTGTTGTGAAATTTAAATTGGAATGTCTGAAAATTTAATCACTAATAGAACAAATTAATTGAGTAATAAATTTATGAAATCATGGATATTTGTTTAATTAACTTGTGATTTAAATAATGGAATGTTGTGATTGTAAAATTTGTGGAATCAGATTAATTATTTGTTAAATTAATTAATGGAATGTTATGATTGTAAAATTAGTGGAATTAGATTAATTAATTTGTGATTTAATTAATTAATGTTTTGATTTCGTAAATGATGTAATTGGAATAATTGATTGTTGAATCAATTAATGGAATGTTGTGATTATGAAAGTGATAGAAATGGGATTAATTTATGGGTGAATTAATTAATATAACGTCATTATTGTGAATTGGTTATTTTAATCCTTGTGATTAAAGTGATTAGCTAATAATAGATTGATGAATGAATTGGTTAACAAGATGAGAACGTTTTAAAATAAGGTCAATGATGCTTAACCTTTATGTAGCTGCTTCAAAATCCCATTGATGTGATTGTTTGATAAATGAGTGTGTGATATGAGCTGATGCTTCAAATTCCCATAGGGTACTGGACCATAGTTTCTAGTCCAGTTTTTTTTCATTGGACTATGGTTCAAATCATCTATGATATGACTTGAAACTGAAATGTTAATGACATATCATGATTATAATAATTTTTGATTGGAATATATTATATTTTTTAGCCTCCGGAATGGGATGAAGCAGGTATTGACTGTTCAAGTGTCCTTAGGAACCCGAGGGGTTTATGTGGTTAAATAATGAATAATTGAATATATGTAAACTATTTTCTTTATTGATTTTATTTTATTAATTATAAAAAATAATACACTATTATTGAATAGATATTGTTTTAGACACTATTGGTGGTGGTTTACTGATTTTTACTCACACCCTACCCGGGATGCCTAATCAGTACCCAAATATTCTTTATGTTTTCAAAAAAAGATAAGCCCAAGAGTCCTATGTTAGATGTCTGAGATGAGACAAAAAATAGATGAGGGATCAAGACGTGATTCAGGACCTTCTTGGGAGTTGTTAGTGTCTTTTTTATTTTTGGTTTTTCATATTTATAATTGACACATATTTGGAAGGACATATCTATTATTACATTTCAATATTGTATTTTTTGTTTTGTTCATCATGTGATATTTGTATTATTATAGTAATGGGAATATCATTTGGTTATTGTTTATTTATTTTTGTTGATGTGATTATTTGATAAAGAGGGTTTAGTCTCTCAATGATTCATATTATAACCTCACTGCTTGTCAGCGACCTCTGTTATATGGGGATGCATGACTGAGATTATGTAACTAACTATCTTGAGGAAATGGTTTGTGGAACCTGGGTTGGGACATTATATATAGAAAATCTCCAAAAATACATTGGATTTCATACCATCTTCATTCCTAGCCCGAGTCTAAATATCCAACCAGTTCTTCATTAATCTTTATAACATATAAAAAACTAACTTGATCCTCATCTTAGCAAGAGGCTCCAAATGGTCGAGTATAATCTAGATGGACTCAATCCTGAACTCAGCTAACTCAAGTCCACCCTCTTTAGTAAACATTGGAGGATTTTAAAACTAAAACTCATATGTTATATTAGACATACTTTTCACAACCCTTTATAGTTCTCTCTCTCTATAAACTGTATAATGTGAGAAATTTTTTTCACAGAACTTCTCTTCAACTCCTTCAACCTGCACTATTGGTGCCTCAGGATCCACTGCTGGAGGATAATTTCTAGACATATCCTCATGTAGTCCTATAAAAAAGCATCATTGTGGAAGCATAACTATAAAATTATAAACACATTCCTCAAGAAATATTCATAACATTAAAAAAATATTTCAAGATGGATTCACATAAGGATATATCAATCCATCCCCTTTTTCATCCACATGGTCAAAAACAGGGTGATACCACTACCCTTAACCATCCAACCTCTTGGTTATGGTTAACAAGGGAGAACACATTCTCATTTTACTATTTCTCATTACTCAACTGATTATTCACATTTTACATCATTTTATAACTTTAAATTTCACATTAAGAAACTTTTTAATTTAAAATTAACACATGACATAAATGAACATTCACATAATAACTCATTTCAAAATGTTCTTGTTCCCCATGAATTCCAATAATGATGAATGTATCATAATAATTTTTAATTCCTGGAGAGATGAATGTAAACTCAACTCCCATGCCATACTGGGCAATGAGTCAAATATTAGAAAATATCATGAACAATTATCAAAACACACAAAATGTGCATCTCCGAAGGTGAAATGACATCCAAATGAAAACAAAACATCAATAATATAAATCCCACCATGGCTATATGTGTTTACCCCCAAACATGGGTAAGATACTCCAATGCATGATATCATTTCCAAGGTCTGACTCTTCCCAATCTCCTCTCTACCATTCCCAAATAGTAAGACAAAAGAGACAACAAGAGAAACACCTTTGACCCAACTTCAAAACAGCTTGAACTAGGTTCCAGAAACTTTTTCCCTATGTTGTTTGGTTACAAAACCTCCTCCATGACTCCCCATATGCCATCAGTTTCTAAGTAACAATGAGGGTCTAATATCAATCATGGAGATTCTATACCCTCTTTATCAGAGTACCACAATGACATAAATAAATAATAATAACCAAATGTTATATCCAATAACCAAACCAAAATAGTATCACATGATGACCAAAATTGGAAATAAATTACCCCAAGTTGAATAGTAGTTATGTGATGAAAAATACGTGTCATATTTTAATATGAAAAAACCAAAATAAATAAAGACACCGTAAACTACCAAGAGGGCCCTGAATCATGTCGAATTCCCTCATCCTTGATCCATCCCTACTCTACCATATAACATAGGACTCTTACCCATATCTTATCTTGGAAACGTGAAGTCTATTCATGTACTAATCAGGAATCCTGAGTATTGTGTGAGTAAAACTCTCTAGGCTACCTCCAACGGTGTATAAAACAATATATAGTCAATAATAGTGTACAATTTTGTATGAAGAATAATGTTCTATCCATAAGTAAAAGGTTATCAAATTTCATAATTTTTAAATTAACCACACAAACCCTTAGGTTTCCAAGGACTCATAAACCCTCAATACCTTCTTCATCCCATGTAGGAGTATAAATCAAATTACAAGGGAATTCGTAATTCATTTCAACACATGGTATTTAATTATCCAATTTCATTCCATTTCACATCATGGTCATTTGGAACCATAGTCTAAAGCCATTCTTGTGGGCATATAATATCATGTCTAACACCTTGTGGTTATTTGGATACTTTCTCCCTATCCCACACCATAATATGACATTGGTATTTGGAGCCTCAGCCCCTACCCATACTTGTTATATACTATGTGTAACAAGATCCTCATCCCCTATCCCATACCTCAATATCTCATATAGGAATTTCAAGCCTTATTCCCTATCTCACACACATTTATAAAATTTATCACAATGTCACATATAACACAAATAACTCATTAATATAATTAAATAAGGTTAATCATCATTAACCTTCTAATAAAATCCCACATCGTGGTATACCATTTCAATTCATAAAAAATTAGGGTTTTTCCCTTTAATTCACATAGAATAATATGGAAAATTCACTATTAAACCATTTATTAATATTTAATCATATATATCATTACCCATGGAAGGTTAATCCAAACATCCCTTAATCCACATTATGAATTAATTCATAAACACATTAATTTTCCAATATCACATCCTCAATTTCTCATCAATTCCATAATCACCACATTCCATTAATTAATTCACAATTTAATTAATCCAATTCCACCAATTGAAAAATCACAAAAACATTCCATTAATTAATTCACATATTAACAAATCCAATTACAAAAATTTCAAAATCACAGAAATTTCCATTAATTATTTCACCAATTAATAAATCCCATTCATCAATTTCAAATATTCAAGAATTTAACTCAGTTCATCATCAAACGAAAATTACATAAAATAAATTCCTTGATTCCATAAATTATCTAATAAATGAATTTAATAAATTAAATATTGAATTTATATCCATTATAATTGAAATTTCACAAAATATGAACACAATTTGAATTCATGAATATGGAAATTCAATTCAGAGATCCTACCTCATGACTGTTGATGGATGCTCACCAATGAAATTACCAAATTGAAGAAAAATGACAAATAACATGATAAAGAAAGAGATATAGATCCAAAACCAACATCTAATATCAAACATATTGGATCTATCAAAACCTATACCATAATCCATCACCAAAATAAGAAAACCATCCCAATTTTATTTGGAAAGAGAGACAATAGAGATAAAACTAATCTGGAAGAATCCACTTACCTAGAGTGGTGTAGATCCATCATTCCGACCATCAATTATTTCTGAACAGCTTCTAGAAGGCATTGGAATCCATCTAAGATTCACAAAAAATGAGAGAAATTGTTTATGGTTGATTTAGGTAAAAATAGAGTGAAGTCTTGGGTGTTCAGGAAACATAAAACCAAATTTTATTATAATTAAACATGCAATGATAGTTATCCAAAACATGTTCCTCTTTTCTAGGGGGTTTATGGTTATTCCTAACAGGGAACACTATTTTTAAAACTCTACACCAACCATGAAGTCTCTACCTGTTAAGGTTTTCATGATTTGTTGGGGCATGGCACACTGTTTGGGAAAACTGGGGGCCAATCATACACTACCCAAAATCATTCCAAAAATTTCCAATTTCACCAGAAAACTCTCAAATGTAAACCCCAAATAAATACTCTAAAAAGGAAAAAGGAGTACTTAAAAAAAATCTCTAGAAATCTCTAGAAAATGTTAGGATCATAAAAGTACTAATTTTCACCTTTTTTGTGCATATTTCAAATTTCATGCCAGTATAATAATGATTATTATGATATTTTATGCAAACAATTGTACTGAATGTAATGTTTCATTATTATAGGGCAGTTTAGTAATAATTATAACATTTCTTCTTATAATATTTAAATATTTCATGTTGACAATGATTATATTATTTGAATTTATATTATAACAATTATTATTTAGTGTTACAACAAGAATAATATTTTTACACATTTATTAATTATTATATTTATCAATAAACAAATTATTTAGTTTCATAAAATGAATTTTTCATGGGGGCCTCCAGGGAAGTGCTCGAGTCCAACAATTTTCTATATTTTTCATTGTATTTTCCAAGATTTTTTACATTTTAAAAAATAACGAATTGCATGTAACTATAAAAAACACTTATAATATTGTACGTAAAATATTTAAATGATTATAAAATTATATGTTTATATATAAATGTATTAATAATTATAAAATTTCGTGTCATAGTGTTACCATATTTCATGTTAAAAGTAATTATAATATTTGGGGATTTAATTTAACCACTACAGTTTAGTGTTATAATAGATATAATAATTTTTCATGTTGAATTATTAAAATATTGGCAAATAATTACATTATTTAATGCTATATTTCAAACAAAAATTTAATAAAAAGTTGTAATATTAGAATCATTGATAGTACATTTAAATATTTAACAAGAATGCCATTGTATTGTCTGGTGTGATCACACCAACATTAATGAACTTGATCCCATTAGAACTATGTAGTTAAGCATGCTTGGGCGAGAGTAATACTATGATGGGTGGCCTCCCCAGAGGTTCACATGTTTCACCCTTTTTGTGTATATTTCAAAATTTATACTAGTATATTAAATATTATTATGATATTGTATATTAACATTTATATTGAATATAATATGTCATGATTATAGGACATTTTAGTATTAATTATAATATTTCATGTTATATTGTTATAATATACCATGTAACCAATGATTATAATATCGCATATTATATTGTAATAAATATAGTTTAGTGTTATGATATAAATGATATCTTTTCATATTGAATAATTATAATATTTCTTGATAATCGCATTATTGAATTTCATAATATGAATGTTGCATGGGTTACCTCCTTGGAAGTTTTCATGTTTCACCCATTTTGGTATTTTCATTGTATTTTTATATATTTTATAAATTTTAAAAAATTAATTGAATTTATGTATAACAATAATAATTATGATATTTTACATATAATTTTAAAATGAATATAATATTTCAAGTTTACATAAAATTTTAGCAATAATTATAATATTTCATGTCATAATGTAACTATTATTCATGTTAAATATAATTATAATATTTCATGAGACATTGTAACATATTCAATTAAGTTTTATAATATAAATAATAATTTTTCATGTTGAAAAATTATTATATTTTCCAAAAATTTCATTATTTAATGATATATTTATAACTGAAATTAAATAAAAATATGTAATATTAGAATCATTGATAGTACATTCCAATATTTAACAATAATGTCTATATATTTTTGGATCTGATCACACCAGAATTAATGCACCATATCCCATTATCTTGAAAGAACAAATACCTTATTTTTTATTAATTTATTTACAATCCCATTTTTATTTTTGAGGGTTAAACTTTACATGATACCTAGACCCAGAGGAACTAGGCCTTAGTACTTGGCCATTGTAGGGACAATTACCAAACACCCAACATAAATACCTCATGTTTCACCCTTTGTGTATATTTAAAATTTCACTCAAATATAATAACGATTATTATGATATTGTGAATAATTTTTTTATTAAATATAGTATTTCGTGATTTGAGGGTATTTTATTAATAATTATAATATTTCATGTTATACTGTTTCAATATTTCATGTTGACAATTATTATAATCTATCATGTTATATTCAAATAACTACGCTCTAGTTCTATAATAGAAATAATATTTTTTTATGGTAAATAATTATAATATTTCTTGATAATTTCAATTTTGAATTTCACAACATGAATGTTGCATGGGTGACCTCCTGGGAAGCACTCGTGTTCCCTATTTTCTTGATTTTTAATTATATGTTCCACAATTATTTAAATATTAAGAAACAAAGAAATAGATTTAGGTACAACAATAACAATTATGATATTGTACTTAAATATTTTTAATTACTGTAATATTTAACATTTAAATAGAATATTAGAAATAATTATAATATTTCAAGTCATAATGTTACTATATTCCAGGTTATCAATAATTATAATATTTCATGACTTATTATAACAACTACAGATTGTTGAAAATCACTTTTTTATTATTTTAGAAAGCCAGATTGTGGGTTTTCAGGACCCATACAACATGAACCCAAAACCACATAACACATTTCAAAATGGAAATTAAAAATTCAAAACCACCACCACACCGCCTCGAGCCATGTGCCTGCACCGCCTCGAGCGTCGAACCACCATTAGACCAGACACGCCATGTGAATCAGCCCATCCACATCACCAGATCTCTGGTGAGATTCGTCGGTGTCCATCGTCACAACGTCTCCCCACCATACTGCCGAGAACAACCGCCAGTGCCGATAAACTCCACCCAAAGAACTCCCGAGATACCATCAAAACATTCAACCGAGATAGAAAATTCAATAGACCAATGAAAAAAAAACTGAAAATCAATAGAAAAATCATCCAAGGAGTTTCCTCCTGATAAGAATCATCGTCGTCACTCCATCATATCACCACCTTCAACCCGCATCAACCGATTCACCATGACACAGAAGAAGAAAAACAAAACCAAAGAACTGAAGATCCCGACGCGACTAGAAAAATCAACCACATCCGGCACAACGAAACCCTAGGGAACTCACTAGAGAGGAGGTAGAACCCAACAAACCTCTAACGCATGAGCATGAACCTCCGATGAAAAACACCCCAGGACAATAGTGAGCTACTGAGATTAGATCCAGGAGTGCTCTGAAGAGTATGCCGTCAACAAGAACCGGTTTTACACCTGTAGATCTAAACCAGCAACCATAGAGGCCCGTAGAGCATCTCCAAAGCTGGAGAGAAGACAACTAAGATGCCAATGTAGTGGAGATCCACCACCAACCCACCGAGTGCGATAAGGAAGCGTTGCGCCGTCCGCAGCGAAGGAGCTGGTCGCGGCGAGAGGAAACCCCGGGTCGAGAGCCCTTTACGGGCACATTCCACTTACAACTACAGATTAGTGTTATAATTGAAATAATAATTTTTCATGATGAATAATTATAATATAGGATGATAATTGGATTATTTATTGTTATATTTAGAACAATAATTAAATATAAATATGTAATATTAGAATAATTGAATGTACATTCAAATATTTAACAAAAATACCTCTGTATTTTTGGGTGTGATCACACAAACATTAATTCACTAGATCCCATTATAAATCTTCAGTAAGACATGTGTGGGTGAGAGTAGTACTAGGATGGGTGACATCTAGGGAAGTACTCATGTTTCACATTTCTTTGGGTATGTTTCAAATTTCATGACAGTATAATAAAGATTATAATGATATTTTATGTAATCATTTGTATTGAATATAATATTTTATGATTACATGGAATTTTGGTGTAACAACCCGACCCAGCTCACCTCTAAGACGGTGGCTGGACCGGTAGGTCACATAACCTAAAGCACATATCCCCGAACGCCAGAGGCTACCAACTTGCAGAGAGGGACCTTTTTGTGTCTGTGGGGGGAGACTATGCCCTCATAGGTAACAAGTAATATCACATCGGAAGTAAACAACAACAAATAATAAATAGCGGAAGCATGTGAAAAAATAAACTATAGTGGAAGGAATGTAAATAATCAAACTGAATAATAGTAATACAATGCGAAAGCTCACAAAAAGATGACATGTCATGATGTTGTTCTAAACTGAAAGTGTAGGAGAATAGGACCCAAACACACAGTCAACTAAAAGAAAAGACACAAGCAGTAACTGCATCATGAGAAAGGCCTAGTCCTCTCCCCAAATCTCCATCCTAAGAAGTAATGAACAGTCAGGCATCGGAAGTATCACGGTTCCCCTTATCAATACCTGCGAGCATGTAATCTACTCGGGTGTCAATGACGCTCGAGAAGGGTGTGAGATAAAAATCCCAGTAGGCCGACACTCACGATGTCTAAACCACTCCATTTCATGCAATGATAAAAATATAGTGTACCATTATATAACAATTCTACATAATTAAATTAAATTCAATGAAATTAATATGTCGGACTGGTTCTCAATGGTACCCCTGCCAAATCACCTACTTCATCCTAAGCTGGTAGTCTGAAAGGGTACCTATCAGTAGAATGCCTGAACATGTATATATATATATATATATATATGTGTGTGTGTGTGTGTGTGTGTGTGTGTGTGTGTGTGTGTGTATGTAACCCAGAAAAGAAAGGTAAATAAGAAAGAGGTATACCCCAAGCTTGTGCTTTGGCTTGGGGTCTAAGTAAAGTGTCATATAGGTGCACTACCACATATCAGAAGGATATCTCAAATCTCAAGAAACTCATATGGCAATAATATTAACCTTAAGTGTATCATTATAAAGATTCAAGTTGAGAGTTGGAGTCCGAGCCCATCCTGAAGGTATCACTACAGAACATCTGTCAATTTATCCAATACCACTGAGCCCATCAAAGGCAATATTTCGAAAGACCAATTATCGTTTGTGGCGTGGATTTACCCAGAGTCTGTCCTGATCTTGCAAAAAGGGGCCAAGTGTCATCTGAGGCTGGCTTAGCCATGTTTCTAATGGATCTGTCCTGATATGCCCTTTTGGAACTGGTATCACTCATAAGTATTAAAAAGTCCGGGGAAGTCTTATTCTGGTAAAACCAATGACACCAACCCCCAGAACATAATAGTAACAGTTAGGAATGGAGGTTCCATGTGTGGCCCTTAATATGGTACCCGCCTCCATTCCCCGCTAGGAATTTAAATAAAGTTTTCACGGCAGCAGATATGACATAATCATCATATTAACTCACAGCTTGAAAACTAACCAGATACACCCATGCATCACAAGTTATAATTTAAACGCACAACATAACATCTTGCAAGGAAATATACATATCTTATCAACATCAGTGGATAATTCACTTTTTAAATAATAAACAGTTCAGCAAAACAAGTGCCAATAATCCATCAATTCAAGTTCATGTTCAAAGGAACTATTTATTTAATTTAATTACAATAAAAAGGGGCTTCACAACTCATGTAATTAATCAAACAATGAACTCACCAAATGGAAGAATACAACGACCATGTTGGAACACCCAAAGGGGTGTCCAAATTTGTTGCAACAATTCAAACAACAATTCATTAAATTTCAAAACAATAAAAGGGGCCTGTGCAATACCTACAACTAATTAAATTGATAATCTAGATAACGAAAAAAAGACACCAAATATGTCGGAACTCCCAAAGGGGCGTCCAATATTTCATAAAAAATTCAAAAAAATAAATCTATGATGATTAAGGCTGGAAAAATTAGGCAAAAAAATTAAGGTAATTTAAATGGGTAAAATTGTACAAGGCCGGTAGGAATTAACTAATGGCCCAACGATGCATTTTTTTAAACTGAATGAAAATATAGGGAAAGTGAGTAGGCACCCTAACTTGTAGTCGTAGATGACTGTAAGATCTGTGGTAGACTTTTATTTGATCTAAAAAAGATGAAAAGAAAGGATTTTAGAAAACCCCC
Source organism: Viscum album (assembly GCA_963277665.1). Classification (NCBI taxonomy): domain Eukaryota; kingdom Viridiplantae; phylum Streptophyta; class Magnoliopsida; order Santalales; family Viscaceae; genus Viscum; species Viscum album. The sequence continues at coordinate 384,840,215 of OY728167.1, read as the reverse complement.
AAAATAGGGTAAAACTCTTCCACAGAAAACTGTTCCATATTACTCATTGAAAACATACAATTCCAATTGATCAATGTTATCCTTTCCCTAAGGTTGACTGCGCACCTGACAACGAAGGAATTGAACGTCCGACAGGGGAGTAGAGACCATCTAAAGGGGATGCTGGTTGGTGAAAAGGATTGAGGGGTGCGACATGATGAGTGGGAGAGGGAGAGAGGAGAGGAAAAAAAGAAAAGAGAGAAAAGAAAGAAAAATAATAGAAAAGAAAAATAAGAGAAAAATAAAAGATAAGTAAAAAAGGAAATAAACAAAAAGATAAAATAAAACAAATAATGGAAAGGAAAATAATACAAATATTTAAAAAAGAGAATCCCCCATATTAATTATTTTCATTTATCTTGTAACCCCCTCTTTATTTTATTTGAAAATTTATTTTATCCTTTCTTGATTTATTTTAAACCCTCTATAAATATCTTATAACTCTCTTGAAATCATTAATTAATTATTTAAAACCCAAAAATCACACCAAAGTGCGACATGAGATTTTTCATGAAACATATGAAATTATTTAAATTAAATAAAAAAGCATCCCGGGACCCACAGCGAGGTGCGCAGGCATGTGCCCTGTGTCACATAATTAATTAGACTGAAATAAAGTAAAAATGGTCCATACCTGATTAAGTCTAGGACGTTACAACCTCCCTTCCTTAAGACAACTCATCCCCGAGTTTCCCTTCCGAGGGTAGTGGAACATCTCCAGAGAAAAGTTCTATCCATTGTGCATGTATATCCCTCTCTCACTCCCAGGTCTCATCCTGAATGCGTCCATGTTTCCACAACACCTAGACCAGAGGGACTGACTTTCCTCATAGGAATTTCATGCTACGGTCGATGATACAGATCAGATGCTCCGCAAAGGATGCATCAGCTTCAATGTTGATGTCATCAGGGTCAAAATAATGAGACGGGTCTGGATGATATTGTCAAAGCTGAGATACATGGAAAACATCGTGCATGACATGGTACCTATGAGGTAGTTGTAACCAATATGCTACTGGCACTACTATCTCTACTATATTGAATGGTCTGACGTATCTCAGTGATAACTTCCCCTATGTCCTTATCCGAATGTGACCCAACGTCAGAGAAACACGCAGAATGACTCAATGTCCCACCTCGAACTCCAGAGGTTTGTAGTGACAATAGGTATAAGACTTTTTTCTGGATGGAGTAGTAGACATACATTTATGAATCAACTTAACTTGATCAAAAGTCTCCTGAACGGTATGAGGACCCAACAGAGCCGACTCACCTGCTTCGAGTGAGTACAAAGGTGAACAACACGGTCTACCATAGAGAGCCTCATACGAAGCCATTTTAATTGTCTCCTAGAAGATTTTATTATAGGTAAACTCAAAGAGAGGTAAAGTTGTCTTCTAGGAACCTCCAAAATAAAGGATACATGCCCGTAACATATCCTCTAACACTCGTATAGTTCTCTCGGATTGCCCATCGATCGTAGGGTGATATGCAGTACTCAGAAGTACCTATGATCCCAGTGCCTTATGAAACCCTTTCCAGAACCGTGAAGTATTGTGGGAATCCCTATCCAGGATAATAGAATGAGGTACACCATGAAGTCACATGAGTTACTAGATATACAGCCTTCCCAACTCATCAATCGTAAAGGTCTCTCGGATAGGCAAGAAGTGTGAAACCTTGGTCAACCTATCGAAAACCACCCATACCACATCACTACCTCAAGGAAATATTAGAAATCCTATAATGGAATACATGGTGATGTTATTCCATTTCTCTTCAGGAATGGATAGTGGTTGTAGGAGTCCATCAGGTCACTGGTGCTCTGCCTTCACCTGTTGGTAGGTGGAGCATCGGGTGATGAAGCCTGCTATCTGCTTTTTCATACCAGGCCACCAATACTTTCAACACATTTCATTGTACATCTTCGTCAGACCAGGGTGAACTACCCAAATGGAGGTGTGAGATTCCATCATTATCTCTTCCCGCATACCTGAAGGTACCCATACACGGCTATGGTAAAGGAGGGTTTCACATCCATCAACAACCCAACCAGGAGGTGGGTTCTCTCATGTAACAATTTCCCTCAAAATGAGACCCTCAGGGTTAGTCAACTGTTTCCTATGAACTTTCTATCGAAGGAGGATGTCACTGTAAGAGCTGCTAGAATCGGTTGTCCACTCTTCTTCTAACCCTCCAGATGCATCTCTGAAAACAAGGCCATCATCTGCCACTCACTACTGGCTACCTGCATGGCCTGTGTCTGTGTCTTGTGGCTCCAAACATCTGCCACAGCATTTCCCTTCCCAAAGGTATTAGAAAGCTCAAAATCAGATGACTGTAAGTATTCGACCCACCTGTATTGCCTTAAGATCAATTCTCATTGAGTGGATACATATTCCAAGATTTTAGGATCAGTGTAAACAATGAATCTCTCACCCATCAAATAGTGTCTCCAACAGCATGGAGGATGAACCAAAACTGCGAACTCAAGGTCATGGGTAGGATAGTTCCGCTCATGATGTCTTAGCTGGAAGGATCTATAAGCTATGAGTTGATCATCCTACATCAAAACTACACCCAGTCCAATTCTTGACGAATCAAAATAAACTCTATATCTCTCACCAGGTTCAGGTAGAATCAGGATCAGGGCTGAGGTCAGTCTTTATTTCAACTACTGAAAAGAATTTTCACAAGCATCTGACCAGATGAAATGTACACCATTCTTTGTCAAGTCCGTAAGAGGCACTACTAAGGATGATAAATCCTGGATGAAACACCTGTAATAGAAAACAAGCCCCATGAAACTACGGATATCGAAGAAACTCTTGGGATGCTCTCATGAAACCACAAAAATCACCTTTTTGGGTCAATTTATACCCCTAATTTAGATATAATATGACCTAAGAAGTGTACCTTATTAATCTAGAAGTGGCATTTACTGAGCTTAGCGTATAGCTGGTTCTCTCTCAGTGTACTCAGAATGATCTCCAGATGGGTTGCATGGTCATTTCTGGAACGCGGATACACTAAGATGTCATCCAATAGGACTACTAAAAAGAAATCAAGATACATATAAAAAACCCGGTTCATCAGATCCATATAGACTGCTGGCGCATTTGTGAGGCCGAAAGGCATAACCAGATACTCGTACAAGACATACCTGCTTTGAAAAGACGTACGTGGTTTGTCAGATGGTCATACATGCACCTAGTGATATCCCAACCTAAGATCAATATTTGAGAAAACAGTTTCTCTATGGAGCTGGTCGAAGAGATCATCTATACAAGGCAATGGATATAGATTCTTTTCTATGAGCTGGCTGAGTCGACGATAATCCACAAAAAATCTGAGGGTACCTTCTTCTTTCTTGGAAAAAAGGACAGGTGAACCCCACGATGATGTGCTAGGTCTGATGAAACCCTTAGCCTCGACGTCTTCAAGATTCTTTTTGTGTTCCTTTAGTTCTGTTGGTTCCATACTATTAAGAGGAATAGACACTAGTTCCGCACCTGGAAAGAGCTCGATAGTGAACTCCACATCTCTCATGGGAGGTAAGCCAGTGAAATCATCGGAGAAGACGTCCCTGAAAAGATCCACCATTGGTGGGAATTCAAATAGTTGCGTCCCCTTGTCCCTCATGAAGAAACTTTCCAACTGAGTTGTCACTCTGCCCAAGCCTGCATATTTAGTCCAAGCTTAGTTTGCCTACATATCCCATTATTATTTGTGAAGATCTGTGTCACCCTCATTGGATTTAAAAGACACCCGACGGTGATAGAAATCCACTTGGGAACGGTAAAGAGAAAGTCGGTTCAAACCAAGAAGGACTTCGATGCCAGAAATATTGAGGATATATAAATTCCAAACAAAATGGTACCCACCTATCTCGAGGGGGCACTCTTGCCATTGGCATATGCCCTATGTTCTGACCCAAAGAAGAGTGTTGAGAGACATGACACCGCAATGGTACTCAATTGGAAAACCAAGACTCTCAACAATAGTAGCCGATATAAAGGAGTGTGATGCGCCAGTATCAAAAAGAGAAGAAACTAAGGTATAGGCTACTAGAATAGTACCTCTCAATATAGATGGTCCTGCACTCAGCTCCTCTGGTGCTTATTGCACTACGTACATGGGACCTGAGCTACGACCATGATATGCTGCCTGGTTGGCCTGAGCAGGTCCACTCTGCTGATGTTGATAATATGGGACTTGATTTCCTCGACCACGACCTCCACCATTACCTTAGCCTGATCGAACGGTGTAAAAAGAACTTCTTTCCTGCTGTGGAGTCATGGATCCCATACCTGAAAAAGGTGCAGGTGCATATCCTCTACCACTGGAAGCTGAAGAGAAGGAATGTTAGAAACACTGAAGGTGACCCATACTACCACAATCTCGACACTCCTTTAGATCCCTCGTGCACTATGGCTTCTTGTGACCATCCCTACCACAGTAATAACATGTGACAGAGCTATCAAAATGTGATTTTGGCTAGGATATCCCCCATGTGCATGTTCTAAATGGAATTTCCTGCTGCTAGAAGAGTCATCACCCTGTCTCGAAACTGAACCACCCTGTCTCACTGGTTTAGCTTCCTTGAAATTTCACTCTGAGATCAGAGCCTGATTCACGATCTCTATAATAGTTTTGAAATAGAAGATGTTCACCTATGAGTAAATAGTATACTCAATTCCATCCTCAAAACACCTCATAGTATTCTGCGCGTCGCTAGTCAGAGATGGGGAAAAACATTTAAGTTCTATGAATCGAGTAGAATACTCTAACACAGTCATAGAGCCTTGCCGAAGATATAGGAACTCCCACACATGATCATCTCTCAGTGTCTGCGGGAAAAAGTGGTCATAGCAAGCTAATTGGAAGTCGACCCAAGCCATGTCACTGGTCTGCTCAGCCTGAGAAACAATGTACCACCAGCGCTTTGTGGAGTCACGGAGTATATAGATTACAAGATTGAACCTCCGCTCAGGAAGCCTCTCAAGTTGGTCTAAGATAGTCCTTAAAGCTTCTATCCATGACTCTACAACATTACGACCACCACTCCCCGAGAAGGTGGGAGGGTTTTGCTATAGGAATTCCCGCATGAGGTCTACCATAGATGGGGTAGTTCTGGGGTTATTCTGAACTGACTGCATAAACCTGAGGAGATTATCCCTGAACTGAGATTTAGGGTCCCACGGAAGATCAACATGAGGTAGTTCCGCATGAGGCTCTACGAGAGGTACCACTTGTGGTTCAGGACCCACCATCACTGGAATGTTCTTATTGCCACTCTCATGAGGCAAAACACGAAGACGTCATGGTGGAATTTGTCTATAACATCCAAAAAAACACGTTTAGACAAGGAGTAAAGAGGGTCAGAAAACAAGCAAGGCGCAAAGAGAGGTTAGGTACATAGCCTGCCTCTGAGGACTAAACAACAGACACCCCACCTCAAGAGCTAGGTTTCGATATGGAACTCAGAAGGATTACTAAACAAGTTCTACAGTCCAATCCTCTGTTAAGTCAGGCTATCATCGAACAGACTATCACAACTTCGTATTCAACAAACTAGAATTTCAAAATTTTACCACTAGGCACAACATGACTCACATGAAAACATGCAGATGCATGGTGAAAGTAGATATGGCATGGAAACATGCATGGAATTTAAATCCTATAGTTCTTATTATGATGCATGGAATGTATTGCCCTCGTATCATCAGGCTTCAATGGTAACCCATTATCTCAACAATGCCAACACAATAACAACACAATACAACTGAGTCACCCAACAGTGAAATCAAATCAATAGTAACTGGAATAATCAATAACTGCAATCCCAACCCAGGAATTTGGGTTTCCCATGTACATGGGTTTGCTATAGCCAGGCACATGGTAAATTCCATGTCCCTATATCATAGTCTCCTGTCTAACCCAAACAGTAAGACAAAAGGAAAAACCACCTCTGATACCACTTTGTAACATCCTGACTCAGATCACCTCTAAGACGGTGGCAGTACCGGTAGGTCACATAACCTCAAGCGCATCTCCCCAAATGCCAGAGGTTGCCGACTATTAGTGAGGGACCTTTTAGTGTCTGTGGGGGAGACTATGCCCTCATAGGTAACAAAAAATATCACTGTGGAAGTAAATAACAATAGATAATAAATAACGGAAGTATGTGAATAAATAAACTACAGCAGAAGCAATGTAAATAATCCAACTGAATAATAGTAATCAAATGCGGAAGCTCACAAAAATATGACATTCCATGATGTAGGTCTAAATTGAAAGTGCAGGTAAACAGAACCCAAACACACATTCAACTAAAAGAAAAGACACAAGTCACAACTGCATCACGAGCAAGGCCTGATACTCTTCCCCAGTCTCCATCCAAAGTAGTAATGAATAATCAAGCATTAGAAGTAGCATGCTTCCCCTTGTTAATACCTGCGATCATGTAATCTACTCGGGTGCCAATGACGCCCTAGCATGGTGTGAGATAAGAATCCCAGTAGGCCGACACCCATGATGTCTAAACCATTCCATTTAGTTCAATGATAAAAATGCAGTGTACCATTATATAAAAATTCCAGATAATTAATTTAAATGCAATGAAATAAATATGTCGACTCAGGTCCCAATGGTACCTATTCCAAATCACCTACTTCAGCCTAAGCTGGTAGTCTGAAAGGGTACCTGTCGGTAGAATGCATGAACATGTATATATATTACCTAGAAAAGTAAGGTAAATAAGAAAGAGGTATACCCCAAGCTTGTGGTTTGTCTTGGGGTCTAAGTCAAGTGTCAACCAAGTCTACTACCACATATCAGAAGGATATATCAATTCTCAAGTAACTCATATGACAGTAATATAAAGCATAAGTGTATCATTTTTAAGATTCAAGTTGTGAGTTGGAGTCCGAGCCCGTCTTGAAGGTATCACTGTGGAATATCTGTCAATTTATCCAATACCACCAATCCCATCCAGAAAGACCAAGTATCGATCGAGGCATGGATTTATCCTGAGTCTGTCCCGATCTTGCAAAAAGGGGATGGGTGTCATCCAGGGCTGGCTTAGCCACATTGCAAATGGATCCGTCTGGATGGGCCATTTTGGAACCGGTATCACTCATAAGTATTAGAAAGTTCGGGGAAGTCTCAGTCTGGTAAAACCAATGACACCTCCCCCCTGCACATAATAATAACAGTTAGGAAAGGAGGTTCTAAGTGTTCCCCTTAATATGAGACCTACCTCCTTTCCCCGCCGTGAATTTAATTAAAGTTTTCATAGCAGCAGATATGACATAATCAGCATAAAAACTCACAGCTTGAAAACTAATCAGATACACTCACGCATCACAAGGTATAATTTAACAGCACAACATAACAACCTTCAAGGAAATATACAAATCGCATCAACATCAGCAGATAATGCAATTTTTAAATAATAAACAGTTCAGCAATACAAATTCCAATAATCCATCAATTCAAGTTAATGTTCAAAGCAACTATTTATTTAATTTAATTACCTTAAAAAGATGCTTCAAAACAAATGCAATTAATCAAACAATAAACTCGGATAATGTAAGAATACACCGACCATGTCGGCACGCCCAAAGGAGTGTCCAACTTTGTTGAAAAAATTCAAACAACTAATCATTCAATTTAAATACAATAAAAAGGGGCTGTGCAATAACTGAAGGTAAATAAATTGATAATCTAGCTAACAGAAAAATACACCGACTATGTCGGCACGCCCAAAGGGGTGTCCGATATTTTTGTAAAAATTAAAACAAATTAATCTAAGATGATTAAAGCTGTAAAAATTAGGCAAAACAATTAAGGTAATTAAAATGTGTAAAATTGTACAAAGCCAGTAGGTATCGACTAACAGCACAACGATGTGTTTTTATAAACTGCAACAAAATGGAGGGAAAGTGAGTATGAACCCTACCTTGCAGTCATAGATGACTCTAAGATCCATGGTAGGCTTTCATTTGACCTAAAAAAAATAAAAACGAAGGATTTTAGAAAAACCCCAAAATAGGGTAAAAATCTTCCGTGATGAATTGCGTGCAGATTACTCAATGAAAATACACGATTCCAACTGCGCAATGTTATCCTTTCCCTAAGGTCTACTGTGCACCTGACGGCGAAGGAATTAGATGTTGGATGGAGGATCGCCGACCTTCCGAAGGGGATTCTTGTTGGTGCGATGAGATTGAGGGGTGCAACGTGATGAGTGGGAGAGGGAGAAAGGAGAAGAAAGAAAGAAAGTAGAGAAAAGAAAGAAAAAGAAAATAAAAGAAAAATAAGGGAAAAATAAAAGAAAAGGAATAAAGGAAATAAATAAAAAAATAAAATAAAACAAAACAATGGAAAGGAAAATAATAAAAATAATTAAAAACAGGAATCCCCCATTTTAATTATTTTCATTTTCCTGTAACCCACTCTTTGTTTTATTTGATAGTTTCTTTTTATCCATTATTTCCTTCATTTAAATATTCTTTAAATCTAATATTACTCTTTTCCAATACTTGATTAATTATTTAAAACCCTAACATCGTGTCAAATCATGATTTGACATTTTTCATGAAATGTCTGCAATTATTTAAATTATATAAAAAAGCTTCCCGAGACCCGCATCGAGGTGCACAAGCGTGCGCCCTGGGTCACTTAATTAATTATACTACAATAAACTACAAACGGCCCATACCTAATTAAGGTTGGGATGTTACATTTGGTAAAAATTATAATATTAAATGTTAAAATGTTACAATATTTCATGTTAACAGTGATTCTAATAGTGCATGTTATATTGTATGAAATATTGTTTAGTGTTATAAAAAAATAATATATTTTCATGTTGAATAATTATAATATTTCTTGATAATCAAAATATTTAATTTCATAATATGAATGTTCCATGGGTGACCTACTGGGAAGTGCTCGTGTTTCAACCTTTTCTCTATCATTAATTTTATTTTACCATATTTTTTACATTTTAAATAATATATAATTTCAAGTAAGTATAAAAATATTAATAATGTTATTGTACATAAATTTTTTAAATAAATATAATGTTTAATGTTTATATATAAATTTAGTAATAATTATAATATTTCATGTTATTGTGTTACCATATTTCATGTTAACAATAATAATAATATTTCATGATGTATTGCAACAACTACAGTTTAGTTTTATAATAGAAATAATAATTTTTAATATTGAATATTTATAATATTTGAGGACAATTGTATTTGTTAAATTTATATTTATAATAATTACTAAATAAAAATATGTAATATTAGAACCATTGATAGTATATTAAAATATTTAACAAGAATATATGTGTATTTTTGGGTGTGATCAGACTAGCATTAATGCACTGGATCCCATTAGAACTCTAAAGTTAAGCATGTTCTGGAGAGAGTATTACTGTGATGGGTGACCTCCTAGGAATTACTCATACTATATCCTTTCTGTATGTAAATTTCAAATTTCATGCTAGTATAATAAATATTATTATGATATTTTATGTAAAATTAGTATTGAATATAATAATTCATGATTACATGGTATTTTATTAATAATTATAATATTTCTTGTTATAACGTTACAATATTCCATGTTAGCAATGATTAAAATATTGCATGTTATATTGTAAAAACTACGGTTTAGTGTTATAAAAAAATAATATTTTTTTCATGATGACTAAATACCATTTTTCTCGATAATCACATTATTGAATTTCATAATATGAATACTGCATGGTGACCTCATGGGAAGTGCTCATGTTTCACCCTTTTCTTTAATTTTCATTTTATTTTCAATGATTATTTAAATTTAAAAAAACAAAGAATTCCATGTCATTATAACATTAATTATTATGATATTGTACACAAACTATTTAAATGAATATAATATTTAATGTTTTCATATAATTTTAGTAATAATTACAATACTGAATGTCATCATGTTACTATATTTCATGTCAATAGTAATTATAATATTTCACGACATATTGTAACAACTATGGTTTAATTTTATAAAACAAATAAAAATTTCTCATGTGGAATAATTATAATATTGGATGATAATTTCTTTAAATGATGTTTTATTTACAACAAAAATTATATTTAAATATGTAATTTTAGTTACATTGATGTTACTTTCAAATATTTACCAAGAATGTATGTGTATTGTTTAGTGTGATCACCCTAGCCTTAATGCACCAGATCCCATTAGACATCTTCAGTTAAGCATGCTTGGGTGAGAGTAGTTGTCATGTCCCTACCCACCAAGGTCCAACTCATAACCACCCCAAGTCTACCTCCAATAGGCCACGAGCTGGTAACCTACACTGAGTAGTAATATCCCATAAATGGGAGACATTATCCTAAATTACCTATACACATGCACACATCTATAATCCCACAAAATGATGAAATGTAAAATAATTTAAACAATGCATGCAAACATTTAAGAACCTAGAATAGAATATGATATTAAAAGTATTGAAAATGAAAAAGGGTCCAAATACATGCCCACCCAAAAAGGTTAAAAGTACTACTTACTCAAAGGTTATTGAATAAAGTAAGATGTTATATCTTGGTAAAAAACCATAGTCTTTCAAATTCTGTCTACGATCCACCCACTTCCTATACTCCCAGTACACCGTAAAAAGGGGTTCATTTACATATTACATGACACGTTTGAGGAAATCCTATTATAGGGTGGGTAAAACAATACCACAAATAGTAGACCATGGAAAGATCCATGGACTCCAAAAATTATTATTAAATGAGTAAACAATACATAAAAAAAAGAAACTGGTAGAAAGGGGAGTAACCCCATCAACACAAAAAAATAGATAACAAAGCTATCATTTCCTTCCATGACCCCATCCACGAAGTCCACCTCTACCTCTTGGATTACTTCCCCATTTCCACTATTTAGGAGTCTTCCAATCATCACTTTCATTAAACATCTACACCAGACCATCACTTGTATCATCCTTGGGATCCACATCAACCACTGGTGCCATGTCATCCCCTTGAACCTCTTCAGTCCTCACCTCACCAGTCCACACATGTTCAGCAGAGGGCTGACCCATTACACCACTCCAGAAGGAACCTGATCGGGTCCATATTCATTAGTCACTATAGGAGACAAAGATTCCTTAGCTTTTCCACTCATTCTCTCCCTGTAAAATTTGTCAATGTCGAAAGAATTAATGGAATCCTGCATAGTGAAGAAATTAGGTTTCACAGAATTACCGCCATTAACAGCATCATTTTAAGGCTCTTGTAATGGAGCCAAACAAGACACATGCTGAGAATATTGAGACCTCGCGGAACCAATAAAAAGAAGGACACCACTAGGAGTAGAAAGTGGAATCATCTCCTTAGTGGGATGATTCTCCTTGATCTCTAAAGTCTCAATGATGGGAAAAGGAAGCACACACTTTTCCATGGCAACAAAAGTAGGGTCAATCAGTTTAGTATTCTCCTAAATCACATCAAGAGAAGAAGCAGTACCAGAGGTACCAATGACAGGAGCCTGCACGGAATGTAGAATAGATTCAAGAAGCATGTGCTGCTCCATAATCTTACCGGCCACAGAAGAATCCTTCATAGGCTTGAATGAAACAACAGTGACATCAGAAGCTAGGGAAACATAGGTAGTGTCCTCAAGAAGAAGCCACAACAACCTGGGCATAAACAACATCAGTTGCAACATCAATATAGAAAACAATGATCACCCTTAATGCCTCTGGTTCAAGGGAACTATTCATAACGGAAGACAAATTCTTCCCAGTAGGGACAAAATATTCAACTTGACACTATGCTCATTCTAGGAGAATCCAATCCATGATCTATTTTATCATTATAGACACTCGATGAAGAGGTCTAGCTCATTGGGAACCAACCAATGAAGCCTCAATACTCTAAGAAAGACCCCACACCAACATGTGATTGTAACCAACTTCCAGATATGGGATTATACTTGACACTATGATCATTCTAGGAGAATCCACTCCATGATCTATTCTATCATCAGAGACAATCGATGAAGTGGTCTACCTCCTTGGGACCCAACCAATGAAGCCTCATTGTTCTAAGAATACCCTGATACATATAAGGAGGTCACACCTAGAAATGTTAGGGGACACCACAAACCCAATCTGGATAAACCCGATTCATAGGGGATCATATACTAAAGATTCCACAAACCCTACCAAAATAGCATGTTAGATGTAGGATCAATGCCTTGAATAGGGAGGTTATGTTGGTTCCACAAACTCCACCACGTTAACAAGGAATGGAATATGATCACACTTAAGTCTCGTAGAGGGAAACCAAAAATGTATTTGAGACTCAACCTCTAGAGGGGATCACAATCCAGTATATGGATGTAATGCCTCACTTTATCCTTTAGGGAATGGACCAATGGAACATAATCAATATATATTTTTTCAAACTAAAAAAATATTATCCATAATCACTCTTGATGTGGGTACATGGTGTGTCCAGCTATCCCCTTTCATGCCTATGTGGAAGAGCCACACAAGACTTATAGTCTCAATATACACGACATGTAGAAGGGAGTACAAAATGTGTAGAGACACATGGTAACCTATACCTATAGTCTATACATGTTCTAATATATGGATTCAACTCATGTATATGTGATCATGTACCAGTACACATCTAAGATTGTGTACTTGGTCCAGGTCATGTCCTTGTGGGGGAGTACAAGGCGTGTAAGTTGACCATGTAGTCCACCCAATGTCTGTGTACTTTCTTGTGTTTATTCCAAGTATCCAGTGAGGATCAATGTTCTATGTGATAGGGGTCACATGTCCTGTGATACATATGTTCCTCCGAAACCCTACCCTTCATATAGAGGGCCACACACAACATGTACATTCTAAATACACGCCCTAGAATATGGATTTTTCCAAAAACCCAGATTCTTCCTCCGTTAATCCCAAATAATGCTCTATACTTCTATTCCATGATAGAACATTTGAAAAAAGACATATTGACCCTCTTTAGGTCATTACTCCACCAAATCAACAAGATTTAGGCCTTCAATCTGCATGGAAAATTAGATTGTTGTCATTATTCATTGCGCTCTAAAGAACATGAAAATTTGGTATCTACACCGTTTGATTAGCTTACGTCTCCATATTCATACAACCATTGTGTTGTGACAATTATAGATCTATGGTTTTAGATTTTTGAACCATGAAACATGTGTCCAATGATTGATTAATTAGGATCTGTCAAACCTCAGGCCAAATGAAGAATGCCTCTGGTGAACGAAGAACTGTGTGAGAAAATAACAAGAAAAAATGATAGGAATGAGCCTCAATCGATGCTCATGTTGATTTGGATTAATTGTCATGAGAATAAAAATGAATAAATCATCAATCCAAAGTAATTCTACTAAAATTACCCAATAATAAACCCATATCATAGTACAAAAGACCCACAAATTAATCCATTGGTTTATTTATCTATGTTCCTCATAAGAATCAATAACGGAGAAGAAATAAAATAAAAAAACTACCCTACCATGATTTGGATCGATTGCTAACAATTAACGGTGATGTTCCATGATAGTTGGAAAGATAATTTGAATTCATTGTGTGTTGATCATCGATCCATTATCCATTCACCGTTCGTTTAAGATAAATCATCCAACGTTCTCTCCAGCAGCTCTCCAATGGCTCCAAGTTTATATAGCTAAACATAGTATTTATACATAATGGTCTATTTTTATACTAAATAATCTCTATTCTGGGATTTAGAAATAAAATAATTTATTTAATTTTTTATTCATTTCGGCTCCTGAGATGAATTTTATGAATATGACCCACACCGACCAAGGTTAAGGCGTGCCTAGGGTAAAACCTTCCTTCTGAACCAAATAGTTTCCTTAGATTTTTGATTTGTGCTCCTTTTGGGTGTTATTCAAAATTTTCATGAAAAATGTGCATTTTCTCTATTCAATATGTTTAGAATATTTCAAATATTTATTCTAGGCACACTGGTCCCCAAAATCGCATACATTCTCAGTGCCTAGTCTCGAAAATATTTCATATAATATTCATGAATAATATAGGGAAAATCCTAGAAGTTAAATTCTCCCCACCTTAGGGATTAAGTCATGAGAAGATGAAACAAGTGATACAAAAAAATATGTGGGTAATGAGAACAAATATGAGCCTCACGATCCCATGTTCTCTCCTAAAGATTAACTTGCTTACACCAGACAATCACAAGGGGAATCTATCTCCCATAAAGGATCCTCTACTACCAATCCTTAATTAAGACTAGGTACTCTACAATGTTAGATCCATAAATGGTGTCAAGCTCACCCCAATAGATAATGTGGGACGGTTCATGCACATACCTCCTCAACTATGACACATAGATGATGTCATGTACTCAGTCCAACTTTGGAAATAGAGGTATATAGTGTACCACCTCACTAACTATATGTAATATCTAAAAGGGAACAAGGAATATCATTGATAACTTACCATCATGGACAATTTTCCCCTATCCACATTTAAGTCAGACCCTCATAAACACAAGTTCTCCCACATTAAACTCTAGAGGTATTCATCATCATCCCACATAAGACATATGATAGCTCTGTGCAGTTATCATATGCTCCTGGATAATCTACACCTTCTCAGTAGTAGCTCACACCAACTCTGAGCCAATGACTACCAAGTCATCTGGATCAGTCTAAAAAAGTTGTGACCTATTGGGTCACCCAATAAACCCTTGAATGGTTCCATACCAATGGTGTAATTATAACAATTATTTTACAAAAACTCTACCATGGGTAGGTGATCCTCCAAACTATGGCCAAAGTACAACATGGAAGCTCAAAGAATGTCCTCCAAGGCCTGGATGTTCCACTTTGTCTGTCCATCAATATGGGGTTGAAACTCATGCTTAAGCATAACTGTGCCCCAAAAATCTCTTGTAATCATCTCCATAAATGATATGTGATTTGAGAATCATGGTCAAAGATGATCATGGAGGTAAATCCATAGATGCGAACTATCTTTTGTATGTGGATTCACCCCACGCAGTCTGCTGAACTCTATTCCTAAATGGATAGGAAGTTTTTCATCTTGGTGAGTCATTCTATGATCACCCAGATGGAATTATATCCCCGGGATGACTGTGGTAAGCCCTAAATTAAGTCCATGTAAATCCTATCCCACTTCTACTCTAGAACCATAAGGGTTTGAGCTAAACCCAATGGAACCCGGTGCTCTACCTTCACATACTGAAAAGTGAGGAATTGAGAGGCAAACTATCCAACTCCCTTCTTAAATCCTGGCCACCAAAACTAAGGTTGTAGGTCTTGTTACACCTTCAAAATTCTTAGATGTGCTGCCAAAGGGGATGTATTAAACTCCCGAAATACCTTCTCTACAAACATCAAGGTTACTATCATCCATCCAATGAAAATTACAGTATTCTACCCACCTTCATATTATACACTAGGAGCATATACAATCGATATCTGAGTACATAAGGAAACATAGTCATTATATCTTTTATGAGATTCCATAACACGCTGTAAAATAAGTGGGGTAAAAACCATTGAATGGACATATGGATCACTATTATATTCCACAAAGGAAAACTAAATTGAGTTTAACTGGTCCACTACCTCAACCTAGAATTGAGAACAAGATAACATACTAAGATTATCTTCCACTATGTTCCCCTTCCCAAGAGTATCTAAAATCTAAAAATCATAGTTATTTAATATCTCTATCCATAAACTATATCTCATGTTAAAATCATACTGTGATACGATATACATGATACTCTTTTTTTCAGAGTAAATGATAAACCACTTGTAGAGACCCGAAGCCTGACTTACATGAACATTACATTACATTTGCGGAATACTTAGTACATAACAAAAACACACACTAAAGGATCGTAATAGTTTAGTGTCTTTGGAAACTCGGAACGTAATCTTCTAATCGTGGTGGAAGTTCTTCAATATCTCCCATAAAGGTCATCCCTTTTTTTACCTAAAACCTTTCTTTATATCCTGGGGAAAAGAAAACATAAAAGGGTGAGCTCAAATGCTCAGTAAGGGTAAACAAAAGAAAAATCAATCACATCATATACATAAGAACATAGCTTTTGGAAATCTTAACCTGCAAAAGAGCTCATAATATCATAACATGGGATAAATCATAGAAGTGAAATGTAATCCCAATAATCATAACTTAAAACATGAAACTTTTTGGCATACACACATAATCATAGAAAATCATTTCTTGTTAGTCAAGACTAATTGCCAAGACTATCTTAGTGGACAAAGTCCCTTTCTGAATCGAGTAACCCTCATTTCAGTCCTGTTTCACTGGACCGGTATAACCTACCATTCCAGCCATGTCTATCTCATGAGATATAAAATCTTTACCCAATGCATTGGAGGGAGATATAGGTCCCACCCATCTTATAATGAATCCTTTCTTATGTGTGCCACATAATCATAAAACATACATCATCGCATAACACATGTAACAAAAATGGGATTCTTGAAACACCATGACATCATAAATCAATTCATATAAGATAAAGGAATTCATAAAAATAATTCCATCACAACATGATCAAATCCATGTAATAATAGGGATAAAAACAGAACCCTTTATTATCTTAGATGGAAAATAATTTTGATAAAACACTTGAACTCCATTCTTGAGGAAAATATCTTTTCTTCTTCAAAAAAACATTTTTCCTTTCATAATATGTCATACAACTTTAAAATAAAAGAAGTTGATTAAAAATAAACTTGAAAACTTGTAAAGTAAGCTTCTTGGAAATAATGTTTTAAAAATCTATTTATGCCGTATAAGTTATAAAAAAAACATTCTTCGTACTTTTGTCGGAAAAGTCAAAAAGTACCTCGTACGAAAAATGACAAAAGATTCCTTTCTTATTCTTTACTAAAAACTCACCGAAGGGTAAAATTGGATTTAAACTATTGTAAGTGGATTGAAATAATATTACATATTGAGGAAACATGGATGTGGATGATAAAATACACCCCAGTAAATACTTACGAATAAACAATCTCGAATAAAAATGAGATTGTGATATTTCCCTTACCTTAGGTCCGACTTGCTTTATAAGTGTCCGAACCTTCTGTATAATGATTTAAATCATGTTATTGACTTTTTCCAGAATCATATTAATTGTTATTATATCATATATGGTCCACTTATGACTTTATATTACCCGTTCTTTTGTAAATTCATGTTAAAGTAGCGTTTTGGGTAAAATCGTCTCATTTATCATTCGTGTTTTTAACTTGTAATTATTAATATGATTACTTGGATCATGATTACTTATATCCAGAATGTAAAACATGATTTATATATAATATATATTCAGAATATACATATATATATAAAATATATTGATAATGAAATGAAATACACCGTTCATGGAGACGGTAGTCCGTACGTACGCATGAACGCTATTTTCCATTCCTTATTGTCTTGAAATGGAAGTAAGTAGATGACATACATATATATATATACATAAATCCAGTAGCTTTATAATTTCATATATTTCATTATTATTTCTTATATATACTTTATAATCATTCTTAAATGGTTAACATGTAGAATGAATCTCATCGCGTCGTGGAGACGGTATTCCGTACGTACGCACGAGCGATGATATCATTTCCATAAATATTGAATTGATTTGGAGTGGATTATACAATATATCAGAATCAATATGATGTTTTAATAACTATTTATAGTTATTCTTTACACCATTATACCCATCCATGTAAGGTGGTGGTGGAAAATAGATTACACCACGGCGTGGAGACGGTATTCCGTACGTACGCATGCGCAGTGATTTCTTTTTTCGTAGGATGGATAGATGGTGAAATAGGGTTGTTTCATACTTATAATAACATATCAGTATATGAGGGATACTGATGTTATTACTTCATAATGAAACAACCTAAGAAGAAGAAGTGGAAGAAGAAATAAAGATGAAAGAATTGGTAACGGTAATTACCTCTTCTTTGAAGCGCCTCTTTGAGACCTCCTCTTAGGGCACTAAAATTGGTCTTTGAGGAAGACCAGAACCTCTAGGATGTTTCTAGGGAAGTTGAGAAGAGATTTTTTCAGGGGTTGGCCGAGCTTGAGTGCTCAAATTGGTGTGAGGAGGAGGGGGAGGAGGTGTCCTTTTATAAGGGAGGTGAGGGGCACCTTTGGAAAAGCTAGAAATATTAATTTATAATAAATTCATATTCGGTTTCCAATGGCTCAAAAGTTTACTATTCAAAGGTTGAGGTGGGGATGGGTCTAAAACAACTCATCCAATAGAATTTGGACAGGTTTGGGTACTTATATTAACCTTATCTTTAAGTATTAACTCTAAGTTAATTAGTTTCACTTTTACAATGTCTCTTTGTATTTTTATATAATATGGTTAATAAACTTACTATATACATCCAAGCGACCCCCAAGTGGTCCATTAATGATGAACCTATCATGATATAAGTCTTTTGGCCGATCCTTAGATTTTTAGGAATTTAATATCAATTAATAATATAATATTTGTTTTAAGAACTCTTTTATGTCAATTTTGACACTATTCAATAGTTTATTTTTGTGAAACTCATAACAGATTGATTACTTCGAACAAAGTAAATTAAATCAATCCTAATATATCATATTATCCTATAAAATTAGTTTAATTCATTAAAAGTTTCATATTATAATTATTTGGGTATTTATAATATCAATTATTTTAATTTTTCACTATTTTAGTAATTACTGCATCATCATTGTGTCATACATAAAATAAATTATTTAATGTCTAAAAATTATAAATAAACTATCATTATTTAGGAAATATTTTTATCTTTATAATGAATATTTATAATCTAAAATCCAACATATATAACCTTATGTAACAATTGTTTTGCTAAAAGATATATGCTTGTGTCATTTTTGTATTCATTTTAACTTAATTAATATAAAGTGTCATTATCACTTACAAGTGGATCAATGGGGTCCCAAAATCGACCCAATGATTCCCATGGTCGACCATGTATCAACCAATAGGGTTAGGACACGTTTTAGGGTAATTTAATATTATTATAATATTATATTTTAACCCATATTTACCGGATTTACCCTTAACCATGGTAAATAAAATATTTACCGCAGTAATTATTCAAAATGTCTAAAAATAAAAGTTACCTATTTACACAATTTGAACATCCTGATTCCAAATATGGAATCCATTTTTCTAAATTCAAAACACAGAAGTGGCAGAAATTAATTTAAAATTAATTCCCGCTGTCAAAACAAAAAGCGTGTTTTTAAGAGATAATAACTATCAAAAGATTGACACTTGTTTATGTTCGGTTTAATTGTAAAATTGTGTCCAATGACCAACATTATATTAAGTGGTAAAAATATATTCTAAATATACTTTAAAACCACTCAAATTCATAATTTAACCACATAAGATATTACGTTGAAAATAGTTGTTTTTAATTAAAATATAGCGTGTTTTTACTATTCATTAAAATATGAAAGTTATCGGGAAAATATCAAAACGTTATCTAATGTAAATTTTTACATCATGATTCAAAATAAGAATTTTATTTTGTCAAATTGAACATATAAACATGTCAAAAACTAGATTTAAGGTGGGTGTGCCATCAAAAGGCGGCAAAACTGCATTTTTTTGAAAAATACTTATTTTACCTGAAAAATTTATTTTGTTCTTATAACATGTTCTAGAAATGTGTAAGATGAATAATAATGTTATAAAATTCAAAATTTATTTAATACTATTCATAACGGCTAGTTCATGACAATATTATAATAATATAACATTGTTTATTAAAACCCGGTATTGCGTACAACACACGCTATCGAGGAAGGTCGCGATTGCGTGTAATGCCAGCCAAGTCAGGGTTGCGTGTTATGAAAGAATCCTTCATTGTTTCGTATAACAGAATCCAACCATATTTCATTTATACATTTAATATATATATATATATATATATACTCAATGTTGCGTAGAATAACTATTATCAAAATTGTGTGTAACACGATCCAAGAATAGTGTTGCGTATACTGCAAGCTAATACGGTGTTGTGTATAGCGCAAGGTAATCTTGGTGTAGAATACAACACAAGACATTAATGAAATTAAAATAATATTTTTCATAAAATCTCGGGGTGTTACATTCTACCCCCTTAAAATGAATTTCGCCCTCGAAATTCGTCGGGGTTATAAATGGTTTACTAATTGAAAGTTTCTTTGACAGAAACCCACATCGTAAAAAGGAATACCAAAACTTATCTTTAAAAACAAAAGTATGAAACGTAACAGTTACCCAAATAAACTAATCATTGGGTTTCCACATAGGTGAAAATATGGATATGGAAGAGAAATCTAACCATCATGTTCTGATGTAGAGTGGTAGAGAACATGGCTATGGAAAAGCCAATAATCACAAATCCATAGATTTGTGATGATATAAGGTACCATCTGATTCATCAGGTATAAGATCACTAGGACAACATTTTTGGTTTTCAAGATCATTTCCCTAAAGTTGAAAATTTGAATTAGAATAAATACTTACTTTATTTTGGTACAATATCACTGTTGTTCGTAACTTGAAAAATTTCCACTTCATCTCTTAAATAAATGAAGTTGAATTTGTTATTCGTGAAGTGTTAGCAGATCATGTGATAGAATGACAGGTCATTCCATCTGTCTCAAACAAAAGGTTAGCAAAACTTATATACATAAGTCGATCTATAGTGAGATTAATCATATATGGTTCCTAAAATGGACTTATACTTCATATATCATACTGCTTAATATAATAAAACTAGTTTCTACTAAACAAGGACTTCCTGTAGGCCAGTGGTAGGCGATAAAGAACAGTCGCACTTCAGTTGTGGGTTCGATTCCCACAGCCTTGTTCGAAGCGATGGGCTGTCGCCCATCCTGCAGGTTGTCCCTTTTTCCAAAACTATATTACTATAACATCCCATCAATAATATCAAAAAAAACAAACAATACTAACTTGTGTCCAACATAATCCATTCCAATCTTTAGGCTTATCCATAATACTGTAGTCGACTCTCATAATATAGTGAAAACGATTACCAGAGATTTAACACCATCATCGATCCCCATATATCATAAGATATGTTTTGTTGGTCACATTCCAAACATTCAAAGTCCTTAATCGTGTATTCTCTTGAATACCCATTGAACCTTAGTGAAAACATGATTGCAGTTAAAAGTTAACACCTTCCACATACCAAAATCCTCAAAATTCTATATACTCAAACCATGATATCACTTAGTCCTTATATCAATCATGAGCTCATGAATACTGTCAAACATTTCATTTCCTCCTTATCCCTTCATTATGCGCATATCATCTACTTTCAAAAATATTTGAATCACTTTTCATGGTTACCGGTACCTTAGAATTATTGAAAACCACAATAGACCGATACATAAATATTTCAATACACCATAAAAGTACCTCAACAACATTATTATTGAATACCAATACATAAACACTTCAGTCCATCCACTTCAATGATTGTCCTGGAATAAGTCCTTCCTTGATTTAGAAGTACCTTTTTAGGTCCGGGCATTGAGTTGGGTAATGCCCATGTTCTCCACAAATAAGGCATTGAACTCCATAACAATCTGTCACTCTATGACCCTTTTCTCCACAAAGATAACATCGGTCCCTCCATTTGAGGTATTCCTCAAGGTTCTTCTTCCCTTCTTTAGAAATATCAATCTTCCTTTCTTTATGCTCCTCAACCTGCGAACATGCATAATAGTTTATCTTCCTCTTCTTTGATGAATTAGTCATACCACTAAATTTCAGCTTGTTAATCATATATCGCGATGACTGATTCGGCATAATCACAATATCTTTATCTCTAGGAATTACACAATTTTGTTGCTCATAGTCACCAATTTGTCCATTGGATTCAATGTTAACCGAATTCCTTCTGGTTCCCTCCATTAATTAAAACACAAAAAGAATTTTGTGAGAGGCAAAATCATGCTAGGGAAGACAACATAGTAAAGGGGGAGCACCCTCAATATCTAACATCTTAGTTAAAATTCTAAGATCGTTACCGTAGGTATAGGACTATATCATATACGTATACTTATCCTTAGGGACATCCCTAGACATACCTTAGAAATATCTCTAGGGATCTCACTAACGTTTTTGCGTCCTAGTTTCCAAAGGTTGACTAAACCTTTCCTCTGATACCAACTGTAGAGACCCGAATCCTGACTTACATGGACATTACATTACATTTGAGGAATACTTAGTACATAACAAAAACACACACTAAAGGATCGTAATAGTTTAGTGTCTTTAGAAACTCGGAACGTAATCTTCTAATCGTGGTGAAAGTTCTTCAATATCTCCCATAAAGGTCATCCCTTTTTTTTTACCTAAAACCTTTCTTTATATCCTGGGGAAAAGAAAACATAAAAGGGTGAGCTCAAATGCTCAGTAAGGGTAAACAAAAGAAAAATCAATCACATCATATACATAAGAACATAGCTTTTGGAAATCTTAACCTGCAAAAGAGCTCATAATATCATAACATGGGATAAATCATAGAAGTGAAATGTAATCCCAATAATCATAACTTAAAACATGAAACTTTGTGGCATACACACATAATAATAGAAAATCATTTCTTGTTAGTCAAGACTAATTTCCAAGACTATCTTAGTGGACAAAGTCCCTTTCTGAATCGAGTAACCCTCATTTCAGTCCTGTTTCACTGGACCGGTATAACCTACCATTCCAGCCATGTCTATCTCATGAGATATAAAATCTTTACCCAATGCATTGGAGGGAGATATAGGTCCCACCCATCTTATAATGAATCCTTTCTTATGTGTGCCACATAATCATAAAACATACATCATCGCATAACACATGTAACAAAAATGGGATTCTTGAAACACCATGACATCATAAATCAATTCATATAAGATAAATGAATTCATAAAAATAATTCCATCACAACATGATCAAATCCATGTAATAATTGGGATAAAAACATAACCCTTTATTATCTTAGATGGAAAATAATTTTGATAAAACACTTGAACTCCATTCTTGAGGAAAATATCTTTTCTTCTTCAAAAAAACATTTTTCCTTTCATAATATGTCATACAACATTAAAATAAAAGAAGTTGATTAAAAATAAACATGAAAACTTGTAAAGTAAGCTTCTTGGAAATAATGTTTTAAAAATCTATTTATGCCGTATAAGTTATAAAAAAAACATTCTTCGTACTTTTGTCGGAAAAGTCAAAAAGTACCTCGTACGAAAAATGACAAAAGATTCCTTTCTTATTCTTTACTAAAAACTCACCGAAGAGGAAAAATTGGATTTAAACTATTGTAAGTGGATGGAAATAATATTACATATTGAGGAAACATGGATGTGGATGATAAAATACACCCCAGTAAATACTTACGAATAAACAATCTCGAATAAAAATGAGATTGTGATATTTCCCTTACCTTAGGTCCGACTTGCTTTATAAGTGTCCGAACCTGCTGTATAATGATTTAAATCATGTTATTGACTTATTCCAGAATCATATTCATTGTTATTATATCATATATGGTCCACTTATGACTTTATATTACCCGTTCTTTTGTAAATTCATGTTAAAGTAGCGTTTTGGGTAAAATCGTCTCATTTATCGTTCGTGTTTTTAACTTGTAATTATTAATATGATTACTTGGATCATGATTACTTATATCCAGAATGTAAAACATGATTTATATATAATATATATTCAGAATATACATATATATATAAAATATATTGATAATGAAATGAAATACACCGTTC
Source organism: Viscum album (assembly GCA_963277665.1). Taxonomy (NCBI): domain Eukaryota; kingdom Viridiplantae; phylum Streptophyta; class Magnoliopsida; order Santalales; family Viscaceae; genus Viscum; species Viscum album. The sequence continues at coordinate 384,816,184 of OY728167.1, read as the reverse complement.
ATGGAGACGGTAGTCCGTACGTACGCATGAACGCTATTTTCCATTCGTTATTGTCTTGAAATGGAAGTAAGTAGATGAAATACATATATATATATATACATAAATCCAGTAGCTTTATAATGTCATATATTTCATTATTATTTCTTATATATACTTTATAATCATTCTTAAATGGTTAACATGGAGAATGAATCTCATCACGTCGTGGAGACGGTATTCCGTACGTACGCACGAGTGATGATATCATTTCCATAAATATTGAATTGATTTGGAGTGTATTATACAATATATCAGAATCAATATGATGTTGTAATAACTATGTATAGTTATTCTTTACACCATTATACCCATCCATGTAAGGTGGTGGTGGAAAATAGATTACACCACGGCGTGGAGACGGTATTCCGTACGTACGCATGCGCGGTGATTTCTTTTTTCATAGGATGGATAGATGGTGAAATAGGGTTGTTTCATACTTATAATAACATATCAGTATATGAGGGATACTGATGTTATTACTTCATAATGAAACAACCTAAGAAGAAGAAGTGGAAGAAGAAATAAAGATGAAAGAATTGGTAATGGTAATTACCTCTTCTTTGAAGCGCCTCTTTGAGACCTCCTCTTAGGGCACTAAAATTGGTCTTTGAGGAAGACCAGAACCTCTAGGATGTTTCTAGGGAAGTGGAGAAGAGATTTTTTCAGGGGTTGGCCGAGCTTGAGTGCTCAAATTGGTGTGAGGTGGAGGGGGAGGAGGTGTCCTTTTATAAGGGAGGTGAGGGGCACCTTTGGAAAAGCTAGAAATATTAATTTATAATAAATTCATATTCGGTTTTCAATGGCTCCAAAGTTGACTATTCAAAGGTTGAGGTGGGGATGGGTCGAAAACAACTCATCCAATAGAATTTGGACAGGTTTGGGTACTTATATTAACCTTATCTTCAAGTATTAACTCTAAGTTAATTAGTTTCACTTTTACAATGTCTCTTTGTATTTTTATATAATATGGTTAATAAACTTACTATATACATCCAAGAGACCCCCCAAGTGGTCCATTAATGATGAACCTATCATGATATAAGTCTTTTGGCCGAACCTTAGATTTTTAGGAATTTAATATCAATTAATAATATAATATTTGTTTTAAGAACTCTTTTATGTCAATTTTGACACTATTCAATAGTTGATTTTTGTGAAACTCATAACAGATTGATTACTTCGAACAAAGTCAATTTAATAAATCCTAATATATCATATTATCCTAGAAAATTAGTTTAATTCATTAAAAGTATCATATTATAATTATTTGGCTATTTATAATATCAATTATTTTAATTTTTCACTATTTTAGTAATTACTGCATCATCATTGTGTCATAAATAAAATAAATTATTTAATGTCTAAAAATTATAAATAAAATATCATTATGTAGGAAATCTTTTTATCTTTCTAATTAATATTTATAATCTAAAATCCAACATATATGACCCTATGTAACAATTGTTTTTCTAAAAGATATATGCTTGTGTCATTTTTGTATTCATTTTAACTTAATTAATATAAAGAGTCATTATCACTTACAAGTGGATCAATGGGGTCCCAAAATCGACCCAAAGATTCCCATGGTCGACCATGTATCAACCAATAGGGTTAGGACATGTTTTAGGGTAATTTAATATTATTATAATATTATATTTTAACCCTTATTTACAGGATTTACCCTTAACCATGGTAAATAAAATATTTACCGCAGTAATTATTCAAAATGTCTAAAAATAAAAGTTACCTATTTACACAATTTGAACATCCTGATTCCAAATATGGAATCCATTTTTCTAAATTCAAAACACATAAGTGGCAGAAATTAATTTAAAATTAATTCCCGCTGTCAAAACAAAAAGCGTGTTTTTAAGAGATAATAACTATCAAAAGATTGACACTTGTTTATGTTCGGTTTAATTGTAAAATTGTGTCCAATGACCAACATTATATTAAGTGGTAAAAATATATTCTAAATATAATTTAAAACCACTCAAATTCATAATTTAACCACATAAGATATTACGTTGAAAATAGTTGTTTTTAATTAAAATATAGCGTGTTTTTACTATTCATTAAAATATGAAAGTTATCGGGAAAATATCAAAACGTTATCTAATGTAAATTTTTACATCATTATTCAAAATAAGAATTTTATTTTTTCAAATTGAACATATAAACATGTCAAAAACTAGATTTAAGGTGGGTGTGCCATCAAAAGGCGGCAAAACTGCATTTTTTTGAAAAATACTTATTTTACCTGAAAAATTTATTTTGTTCTTATAACATGTTCTAGAAATGTGTAAGATGAATAATAATGTTATAAAATTCAAAATTTATTTAATACTATTCATAACGGCTAGTTCATGAAAATATTATAATAATATAACATTGTTTATTAAAACCCGGTATTGCGTACAACACACGCTATCGAGGAAGGTCGCGATTGCGTGTAATGCAAGCCAAGTCAGGGTTGCGTGTTGTGAAAGAATCCTTCATTGTTTCGTATAACAGAATCCAACCATATTTCATTTATACATTTAATATATATATATATATATATATACTCAATTTTGCGTAGAATAACTATTATCAAAATTGTGTGTAACACGATCCAGGAATAGTGTTGCGTATACTGCAAGCTAATACGGTGTTGCGTATAGCGCAAGGTAATCTTGGTGCAGAATATAACACAAGACATTAATGAAATTAAAATAATATTTTTCATAAAATCTCGGGGTGTTACACCACTCATCAATCAGGTATTGTCACCACATCTTCAAAATAAAGAATACAACTGTTAAATTAAGAAAATGAGTTGTGTAGTTCATCGAAAATGGTCTCCAATAGTATGAACCACATTCAATCCCCGCTTTTTATTTCATCACCACACAAACATTTCCAGTCCCCAATTAATCAAAAAACACTACATACTTGACACCCTCCTCCACAAATCTCAATGTGGGAGCACTCATCAACCTCGATCTCATCTCTTGGAAGCACTTATGGAACCTTTCCATCCACACGAAAGGCTTCCCCTTCTGAGTCAAAGATTTCATGGGTTGAACCACTCTAGTAAAGTAAAGTAAAAACATTAGATAGTACCATGATATTCCAAGGAAACATAAAAACTCAACAACACTCTTGGGTGTCTCCCAAGAAAGAAACGCCTCAAACCTAGCTAGATCCAATGCAACAATATCCTCTGATATGATGTGTCTGAGAAATTAGGTCTCTTGAATCCAAGAAGGATACTTCGAGAGATTACCATAATGTTGGTACACATGTAGTGTGTCCAGGACCATCCTCAAGTGTCTCACATGCTCCACCTCAAACGCTGAATACACCAGGATGTTGTTGATGAAGACTACCAGGAACCGATATATGAAAGGATGAGATATCAAGTTCATGAGTCACATGAACACTGCTAGTGAGTTCATCACACCAAATGAAAAAACAATGTAGTCATAGTGACTATAGTGACACCATATGGTTGTCATTTGTATATCCTCATACCAGGATCACAACTGGTGATATCCTAGCCCAAGGTGATTCTTCGAGATCCAGCACACACCTCTCGACTGATCAAAGAGTTCACCAATTCTATTTTTTTATAATTATTCTTCATGTACACCTTATTCAAGAACTAGTAATCAATACAGTGTCTCAATATCTCATCCTCCTTCTTGGAAAATGACACTGGGGTTGACTTGGGGGAAATTATGGCTCACACAAAGACATTATCCTATAATTCCTCCAACTATATCCTCAAATTTCAATTATATATGGGAACCATCTGATATGATGGTTTAGATATCTATTTCATCGAAGGATGCATGCCGATGTAGAATTAAATCTCTCGATGGGGAGGTAAACCTAGTACATCTTCATGAAATATGACATCATACTCTTCCACAACTATAGGAAACTGATATCCCAAAGCATAAACTACTCTGAGAGTTATGTAATAAAACTAGTTAGTAATTGGAAGGATAGTTCTTTTCATGAGCTCATCCAACTCCAATAAGGTCTCCTTTTCACCCACAATGGAATGAAGCATTTCGTCGCTGCATACACAACACATTATCAATATAATACAATCAATCTGGGAATGAACCGAGGATAAATATTTCATACATAAGATGAATTCATAAGGTATTATCACTTCTATGAAGATATCCTATAAAAAAATCTCACCTCCAAGTGTTATATTATCCTATAATCACAAATGTGCAATTTTTGAGTTACCACCAATTGATGACTCCAACAGTATGTTTTGAGCCAATGGCTAAATAATATTCATGAAGTCTTGAAATTGAGAATTTGAACCGACGTAATGGCTAGCACATATTTCTCTTAATATAACAACTAATATAGAAAATATTGAGATCATACATCATATCATCCCTAGAGCTTTGGGTTTGTAGGCCTCTATAGCCCAGAGTTATCCTCGTCCCTGCCCACCTTCTTCCTGAGCCTATCGTGGACCACCTATGGGTGGTGGTGGTAATTGGTCGAACGTCTGACCACCCCTTGCTACCTTGCCAGTCCATCTACCACATCCACCTCCCTATAGACCACCATACTCCTACCTCTATATCTACCTTGATGGTCCCTCAAACATCCCACAATTAGCTATATGACAGGACGAATAATCCCTAATAATATGTCCCTGGCCATCGTAGAAGAAACACCACCCGTCCTTTGGCCGATTCGAGCCATCCTGAGAGCCTTGCACCACTAACCTTGTGTCATACGATCACCTTCTGAAGCATTTAGAATTATTGGATCCATATGACTATTTTCATATTCCTATTACTAAGGTCTCTAATATAGGGTTCCCACTACTAGATCCCACTACATGTGCATGCTTTGCAAGAAACCTCCCCACTAACAAGTCACTCTCAAGAACTCGAGCATTGGTGGAAATACAAAGTGGAACCACTGATGCCCTTATGTACCAACACAAGCCCTTCTAAAATGTCTGAGATCTGAAGAACTGGTTCTGAACCAAATCCAAGGAGTAATTTGAGATATTAGCATACCTCATTGGGTACAAAACCACAATCATACTTCCCTTCTACATATATATAAGTTCATCTATGTGTACCAATCACAACATGGTAGGAAAAAACTCCTCTCTAAAGATATTCTCAATGTTTTTCCAGGAAAGAGTTTTCTTGTCATGTGACTGAGTCACCAAACTCCTCCATCGACCACAATATCCCTTAATAAGACTCAACATGGGAACTACCATATGTTCTTCAGGCATTCTCACTTGGTGAAAAATGAAAGTGACTGACTCTAAGAAATTCTTATCCACCAGGTTGTCCGTATCACTCCGCAACTTGGGAGGTCACTACCTATGGAACTCATGCAACATGCTCACCATGCGTGTATCCTTAGCTGGTACTACTAGCACTAGATCTGGCTCAATGGGTAGTGGTATATCTATTAAACCACTAATTGGTTCTATCTCTAATACAAGACCCTATACCAATGCATCATCACTAGGAAAATAATCCCTATGATCATGTAGTGGAATCTTATATGGTTGTCTACATGGAGGAATCCTTATATTAAAACAAGATATACCATGGTGAAAAGTATATATATGGGGAGATGACTCAAGAAGGACATGGAAAATACAACCATTCCAATATGATTTAGATACAAAAAATTTTCCTTCATCCAGTATTTATATGTACCTATTAGAATGGAAGGAAATCAAATTCCAAGTGTAGGGATACATCAGCTTCCGCACCAATACTGGAGTCCCTAGCTTGAAATAAGAACTTGAAACACAAGACAATGTAACCCCAAACCAATCTTAGTGGCTCTGATAATGAGGTAGAACCTTGATCTGACAAAAATATATCACATCCTGACCCACAAAGATCTAACTCATGACTACCCCAAGCCTATCTCCAGTAGGCTAGCGGCTAGAAACCAACGTTGAGTAGTCATTTCTCACAAATGGGATGCATTATCCTAAAGTACCTATACACAAGAACACATATCCCAGCACACACAATATTGAAATTTAAATAAATGAAACAATTCAGGAATAGATATAATATCCCACAATAGAGTGAGATAGTAAGAGTACTAAAAATGGATAGGGGGCCAAATAGAATCCCAAAAGTAAACTTCAAAAGTCCGACCTGCTCAGAGGGAGTGGAATAAAGTCAAATTCATTCTATCGGTAAATCAATTTAGTATATCAAGGTTCATATATTCTACACTAAATCCATATACTCATAAGACATCTTCAAATGGGACAACGTCTACATAAGACATGACACGCGCAGGAAAATCCAATGTCGGGGTGAGTATAACAATACTCACTAGGACACCTCAAAAACAGAAAAGATGAATCACCAATTATTTTCATCTCAATACAAGATATAACAATTAATTTATAACAAAAATACCCATATATACTCTAGAAAGACACTAAGACACCAGGAAATCAGGGACCAGACAATTCACAAATCAATCCAAAGGAGAGAGATGGAAGACCATCTCTCTCTAGAACTGCGGATGATTAGGGTTTTCTCTTTGTTGATTTCATGTTTTTGATCTCATGGATTCTTACTTTCTTATTCTTGGAAGCTTCAATTCTCATCCTTTCTCTAATCTCGGGGACAAAGGAAGAAATTCATAGAGGGATGAGAGTCATACTGAAGGAAAAACATAAATCAATTCCATTCCACGATGCACTAAAAGGTATAGATCTCTGAACTGCCACCTAGAGGAAATCATAATTTTGAATGAAATTTGAGGATGGATGACTCACTGTAGAGGTAGATTTGGAGGCGTTGAAGCAGTGATCTCAAATATGTATGTTCCTAGTTTTGGGTTGTATTTCATATCTAAAGGGAGACAAGTCATGTCCAGCCATGGAGCTCAAACCGATGATCTCTCATATTTGGGGCTTCAACTATTGGAATCTTGTTTTGATAGGTCATGGGTACTTTCATATTCTTCTAAGCTCGTAAGATGAGCTCGACTGCGTCTGGAACATTGGCAACATCCAGCTGAAACCATGGATTATTCGTATATCTGAATAAGATTTTTATTTCAATCCTCACACCCACAAAAATTTGACGACTCAGATCTAGGTGCATTTCCATGGATTGAACTTCTTATTTTGGCACCCCAAAAGTATAAATGACATCGCCTCGTGCATCGGAACCCCAATGAAGATACACCATCAGACGATCAACGCGGAGCTCGGTTTGTACGTGAGGGTGATGGTGGAAGTAGACCTCGGGAACAAGCTTCTGGATTTAATCGCTTTTATCAAAAATGAATACAAAGGTGTTGTTTGTTTGGAATATGAGATCCATCCACCCTTCTATGATCTCTGCAAGATAGTTGGTCACTCCCTCATTAACTATCGCATGATGAAGATTCAAGTGAGAGCTTGTGATGATCAACCTAAGGAAGACGGTTGGACTCATGTTAGACGGAAGAAGAAGGAATTGCCCATTGCCTCTGGGATGAAAGAAAATACCATGAAAAAGGATGAAAGATGGGTAAAAAAGTTACCGCCTGTGGGGGATACCTCTAGCGTTAAGTGGTCCGACCTGGTCAAGGAGGAAGAGACTGAGGATGTTGATGCTGTTCTTATAGGCGAGATTGAGACTATGGTGCGGGACATCCTCGAGCAGCCTCTGGGTTCGACTGAAGATTCTAACTCAGGCCGCTGCATGTTGGGCATGGACCAGTAGGTGGTATCTCGGATCTTAACTACTGGGTAGGACCTTTTTGTCATGGCGGTCCCAAATGGGCAGTTCCTCATCATTTATGGGGTTGTGGTAGGCATGCAATCTTTGAGGGTGGATTTCCACCATGATGCTTTAGGTGATGGGCTCTAGGTAGTGACTCATGTGGACATTCCTGAGGTTACAAACGTTGATCTCATTCTTAGGGAGGAAATATAACTTATGGTGCGAAGCATTCTTGTACAGTCACAGGTGAATTTTCATCAAGACTCTTCGGGTTATGGTCTTCAAACTGAGACTCATGTGTACGTACATGAGGTTGTAGGAATGCAGATCAATGGTGTCGTTGCAGGTACATATTCGTCTTCCATTTCTTATGCTGACATAGATCTTTTAAAGGCAGTGGGTTCACATTCCACTAACAATGTTGTTGACCATTTAAATGGTCCAAATGACCAATCTGATCAACTGGAGTCTATTTCAAATGAGCCCTTTATGGATTTTCATTTGGAAATTAATTACAAAAAAATCATCAATGACACTTCAGATCAGGTGTGGATGTCCATTGAAAAGCCTTCCACCATCAAGGTGATAGGATCCAGTGATCAGACAGTGGCAGGGGGCTCTCTAGAAACTATGACTATCTCCTCAAGTACCTATAATGTTCTCACACCTGATTTACCTTCAAAATATTGTCTAGCGACCCCGATTAGGCCTACAATTCTTTTGGATAAAAATCCGGGTGCAGATATTAAAACTGAATATAATGTCTCTATTGCCCCTTGTAAAACTATTCAGGGAAAACAATCCAACCCATCATCCTCTCATGGACCTAGAAGGTCAGCAAGAAATAAGGGCTCAGGTTGAACAAAAAAAGGGGGCTATAGCTCCAAACACAGGTTCAAATGAATTGTTTATTTTAGAATTGTCAGGGTTTAGCAAACTCTGATACTTTTATTATGCTTAAGAGATTTATTTTTACTCACAAACCAAAATTATTTTCCATTGATGATCCCAAAATTAATTTTTCTTCAAAATTCTTACACTTGTGCTCTTTTGGTTATAATGTCCTTGGTGCTTTCATGGATGGTACTTCTACTGAATCTCTCTGGACTTGTTAACATTCATACTTGCAGTCTGTTAATGTTGTTAAAGCTTCTAAACAAATGTTTACTTGTGCTATCTTTATTGTGGGTGTTCATATGGTTTTCACTCTTATATATGCAAAAAATAGATATCAAGAATGAAGATCCCTCTAGACTAACCTTCTCTCCCTTTCTAGTTCTGTTCAGGATCCCTGGCTGGTGATCGGTGATTTTAACGCCATTATTCTCCCAAGTGAAAATATTGGACCGTCACATTCTCCAATCTCAACTAGAGAATTTAAACCCTCCATTGAGGATTGTGACCTTATTGAAATCAACCTTACTGGTGAAAAGTATACTTGGTATAGAAAGTTCCTCAATAGGATAGTGGCTAGAAAACATGACAGAGCTTTCACTAATACTGTTGCCCTTGATAAATGGGATTCCATATCTAGTATCACCATACCCAAGATCAACTCTGATAATAATCCCATTCTTGTTAGCTTTATCTCTAAGGATTCAAAATCTCCCCTCCCATTTAAATTTAACAATGCTTGGGCTGTGGTCCCAGAATGTTCTAACATGATAAAAGATTTCTGGGATGGTATGCGAAATCCAAATGATTCTCTTTCTTGCATTTATAAATTAAAACTTTTGAAACAACATCTCAAGGGTTGGTGCTACTCTAAAACAAATTAGCTCAACGTGGGCATCTCCTCTTTGGAGAACAAACTTACTCGAATTAAAATCTCCAATACATACTTTGATTTTTCTCTTGATCCCCAAGCTGAAATTACCATTTCCTTGAATCTTAACACTCTTTTAAAGCTCAACGATAACATGAAAAATAAAATATTTAAAACCAAATGGCTATCGGATGGTGATATAAATACTAAATTCTACAATTCTCTTTAATGAATCAGGAAAATCTGTAGACCCCTTGCCTTTCTTAGAATAGATGACACTCTTCTTGACACTGAGGATGCCATTGCTAATCATGTTGTCGGTTATTAACCACAATTTATTTAATGGTCTGATGGTTAATAAGGATATTCTTCCTCACATCATTCCCATCATGGTCATTGCTGAGGATAATGACTTCTCTTAAGCATAACTATGGATCATGAAATCAGAGACACTGTTTTCAGTCTCAACCCTGATAGTGCCTCGGGACTTGATGGGTTAAACAATGGTTTCTTCCAACAATACTGGGATCTAATTCACGTGGATGTTTTCAAACAGGTTAAATACTTTTTCTCTAATGGTGTTCTTCCTCACGGGATAAATGCTCAATTTCTTACTCTTATTGCTAAAGTAGACAATGCTGCTGAGATTCACCTTTTCCATCCCATTTCTCTCATCAACGCTCTCTATAAAATAATCACTGAACTTCTGGCTAACAGACTCACCTCCATCACCAATAAATTTTTTTCTTGGAACCAATTTGGTTTTATCCAAGGAAGAACTATTCAGGACTATATCTTCCTTCACTTGGAATGTACTAATATGCTGAATAAAGTCACTAGAGGAGGCAGTGTGGCCATTAAGACATACATCAGGAAGATTTTGACACCATGGATTAGAATTTTATTTTAAAGGTTCTTAAAAACTTTGGGTTTAATGACTCATTTACTACCATGATCTGTACCTTATTCAATTCTTCTTCAATTTCTATGCTGGTCAATGGGTCTCTTAAAGGCTTTTTCAAATACACCAAGGGGGTTAGCCAAGGTGACCCCCTATCTACCTTTCTTTTTTCTATTTCTAAGGATTATTTAAGTATACTCCTTATGAGCCTTGTGAATTAACAAAAAATTAATCCCATTCAGGATTCTAGAAACTTGAATGTTCCCACCCATATTTTATACGATGGTGATATAATTTTATTCTTAAAGGGCAATAAAAGGAACATTCAAAACCTCAAATGTGCCCTAACGCATTATGAAGATATTTTTGGGCAAGCGATTAGTTGGAACAAATCCTTTGTTTTCTTTGGGAAAAACTTTTCCCCCATCGGAAAAAGTCACATCATTGAGTTCTTAGGTATCGAAGAAGGATCTTTCCCTTTTACTTATTTGGGTGTTCCTATCTTTTGGGGGAGACCAAAATCCAGCTATTTTCACACCATTGTTGATCAAATCATCAATCAACTATCATCTAGGAAGGGTAAATCTATTTCTATGGCTGGAAGAGTTTGTCTTGTTAAGTATACTATTGTTTCCAAGATGGTTTACTCGATGATGGTTTATAAGTGGCCTGCTAGTCTTCTAAAAAAAATTAATGTTTGCATTAAAAATTTTATTTGGACTGGTAGTACGATTGAAAGAAAACTTGTCCCCATACCTTGCGCCACTTGTTGAAAACCCCTGGATAAGGGTGGTCTTGGTATTATGAACCTTATGTTTTTAATGGATCTCTTCAAGCTAGAATGACTTGGAATCTGATTCATAGCAACTCTGATTCCTTGGTCTTCCTTAAGAAAATATTTTGTTACCAAGCTTCAGAATAGTAACCTGGGTTACATCACTTCTTCCATCTGGCCATCCATTAGACATTCTTTCCTTAAAATCATGAACAACTCTAGATGGATGGTTAGTGCTGACTCATCTTTGAATTTCTGGTTGGACAACTAGACTGGTGTCCCTTTAATCTCTATGCTAACAGCCACCACTAGTCCTAAGAACAACAACTCCACTATAAGAGATGTTATTAACTCTCATGACATCAACCTTCCAAACCACATCAGTCACATCATTGAAAATTATCCTTTTACTGATACTGATGATTTCCTTATCTGGGAACAAGCTTTTAATGGTGTCCTTGATTCTAAAAGATTCTACAAAAATAATTTTTGTAACTCTGTTTCTAACTTTTCTTGGTTGAAATCTTTTATCAAACCTTGGATCAAGCCCTCGCACCTTACTCTCATTTGGCGTGTTGCTCATAATAGGGTCCCCACTGATGTGTGTATTCAATCCTTTGGAATTTCTCTTTGCTCTAGATATCATATGTGCAACCAACACTTCGAGGATGCTAATCATCTTTTCTTGTCTTATTCCACAACTGCAGCTCTTTGGAATTACATTTTTGACATTTTTGATTGCAAATGGTCACTTCTTGCTACAATTATCTCTCAACTTCAACACTGTGTGATTTGGGAATCTTCCAAGAAAATCAGGAATCTTTTTCTGGCTGTAGCGGCAGAGCTCCTGCATGTGATCTGGTATGATAGAAATTATTTTATACATAATAATTTCTCTTTAAACCTCAATGCAGGTAAAATGCATATTCTCATTTCCATCAAGGATGTTTCCTCTCTTCAGAAGGATCATTGTGACAACTCTGTTGGTGGTTTTGAGATATTCTGACGTCTTCGAATTGCGATCTCTTATATGCAACCTCAATGTACCTTTGAGGTCTTATGACAAGCTCCACTTCCAGGATGGATCAAAGTGAATGTCGACGGTGCCTCTAGAGGCAAACCAGGTCTGGTAGGTTGTGGTGCCATCTTCAGAGACATTCTTGGCAGTTGCCTTGGCTACTTCTTCAGTGGTTGTGGTACGGCCTCGACTTTGGAAGAGGAAATGTTGGGAGTCATTCATGCGGTGGAATTTTCCAAGAAAAAGGGTTGGTACAAGCTATGGATTGAATGTGACTCAACCACTATTGTCCAAGCTATCTGGAAGGGGGTGGTACACCTTGAATGGCCACTTACCTCTCGATGGATGAAATGTATTGCCGCACTCGTGGATCTTAACTTCATTGCCACACATGTGTTCCGCAAAGCGAACATGGTTGCTAATAGTCTGGCCAACAAAGGGGGTCAATCAGGTTCTTACCTGGTTGGATGATTTTCCTGATGATTCTCTCCCTCTTTTCAATAAATATTGTAATAAGATTCCGTCTTTCAGGCTTTTGTACCTCCCTTTCCTTTTAGTAATAAATTGTGCCTTGGTCTTTGACTAAGGCACCACCTCTCTAAAAAAACCAGGAAATCATAACCATCTACCAACCACAAGATTCTCCTTGAAGAAATTCTTATTCTGAAAGAATCCACTCCACGAGTTATGCTCTCATCAGAGAAAATCGACGAAAAGGTCTAGGTGGTGAGTCCCCAAACAATGAAAGATCACTATTCTAAGAATGCCATGATACATAGATAGTGGGTCACGACTAGAACCTCTTGGGGGAACCACAAACACAAAATGGATCAACCTACTATATAGGGGATGATATTCCAATGATTCCCCAAACCCTACTAATATGACATTTTAGATGTAGAATCAATTTACTCCTCAAGGAGGACATACTGATTCTATTAACTCTATATAGGGAATAAAGGATGGTAGAGGGTCGCACTCGAGTATCATGGAGGGACACCACAACTCTATCTGATACTTGACCTCTAGAGTGGATTACAATTTAGTGATATGTATGTAATTCCACACTATACCCTCAAGGGAAATGACTGAGAAAATGTACACAACCTATACTGGTCGAAAATAATAAAACTAAGAACCACAAGAACTCTTGAAGGGCATACATGGTGTGTACCTGGGGGTACATGACATGTCCACCTATTCCCTTACCTACCCATGTGAAATAGCCTCACATGACATGTAGTCTCAATATACACATCATATAAAAGGGATTTCATGGAGTGTAGAGACACACAACACCCTTTCCATGTATAAATGAAATGTGACAGTACATATATTCATCCCATGTACTTGTTCCTATGTAATAGTACCTGGGTTAAACCATATACCTGGTCTAGGTCGTGTCCGCATGGGGGAGTGCATTACATGCAGGAAACCAGTGTAGTCTACACTGTGTCCATGTAATTTACAAAGTATGTGCCCTGTATCTGGGGAGCGACCATATGTAATGTGACAGGGGTCACACACCATGTGATACTTTATGTTCCTCTAAAACCATAGCCACCACACAGGGACCCCACACGGTGTGTGGAACCATATTAGATGCCCTGTAACACATATTTTTCTAGAAATCTATATTCTTCTACCACAAGTCCCAACCAATTCTCCAACCTTTGATATGAAAATTTAATTTCAACAAAAATATATATTGAGCCTATTAGAGTCATTCCATCATCGAATAAACAGGATTCATGAATTAAATCCCTTCAAAAAATGGGATTGTCATCGTTCTTTATTGCATGCCAAAGAACATGAAAATTTGGAATCTACACCTTCTGATTCACTATTGTCTCCATTATCACACCACTATTATGTCATTCCAATTCCAAATCTATGATTTCAGATCATTTCACCAAGAAACAGGTGAAAAATGATCAATTGATTATGATATTTCAAACCATGATCCAAATAAAGAACACCTGTGGTGAATGAAGAACTGTGGGATAAAATCAAAAGAAGAAACGAGAGGAATGAACCTCAATCAATGTTGAGGTCGATCTTGATTCATTTTCATGAGAATAAAAATGAAGAAATAATCAATCAATATTAATTATCCCAAAATTACCCCATAATAAACCCATCATCCAATACACATGTTTCCAAAATCAGTCCATTGGATGATTAATCCACGTTTTTCATAGGAATGTGCATTGTGGAAGAAATCAAATAAAAAAACTGCACAATCTCAATTTTTTTCAATATCTAACGAATAACGGTGTTCCACCATGATCATCAGTGAGATATTTTTTTTATTGTGAATCCATGATCTGGTTGTCATTATTCTGATATAAATCTTCCAACATTCTCTCCAGCGACTCTCCAATAGCTCTATGTTTATGAGGAAAACCTTGCGATTTCACTATAATAGTGTATTTAAAGTCTACCTAATCTCTACGTCAAGAGTAATACAGAAAATAATTTATTTAATTATTTAATTAATTTTTGTACATATGATGTCATTTATATTAACGACCTGCATCAACCATGTGTAACACCCCTAGCTTCCATGGTACGTTTCCCTTTGAATAACGCAATAGCTTGCATTGTACACAACTTCGAGATTCTAACACACCACAACCAATAAAACATGTCATTATGAATAGTAATACCCACTTTTAAAAATTTTATAAATTTTATCTTTCTAAATGGACTTAATTTTTGGATTCTTAATATCGAAATTAGCCTAGGGTGAATTTTTGGTATTTTTTTGAAAACATTCAATTTTTGATGAATAGTGAAAAACACTGAGTTATTGGTTAAAACCGAATTTTTATTTAAATAATTATTTATTTTATTTAAATTTATTTTATGTCAAAACAGATAAATAATACCTATATAATTTCAATGTAATTAATTGGAGTCATTTTATATTAATTTGAGATATATAAAATTTTATTGAACTTTTTACTGTGTTTTACCCACCTCCTATGAGCTTTTTCAAATTTGCATAAAAAATCATTATACTGATTCTGTGAGTTGAATTTCAAAAATTCGAGAGACACTATTGATATCAGTAAGTAAAATGTGGTTCAATGAGATGAAAATAATTTTTGGTGAAAAGTAACTTTTGACTTTTATTTACCACGGTTAACAGTAAATAGAGTAATTAAAAGAAAAAATGATATTATTTTTACCCTAAACCATGTTCTTATTCTATTGGATATGTGTAATTAGACCAAAAAAACCTTAGGAATAAAATATGATCCTTTAGGTCCACTTGGATTAGATTAGGACATTTATTATTATTTTATTTAAAGAAGAGTTAAAAGAGTTAAAATCAATGTTTAATAACTATTTTTTTAATATAGGGTTATAAATAAGATATATTCAACTATAAATATTAATTAGAAATCTAAAAATATTTCCTACATAATTTTATTTTATTTATAAATTTTAGACCTTATATACTTTAACTTATCTATGACACAATGATGATGTAGTAATTACATTATTAATGAAATATTGAAATAATTGATATTTCACATAACCAAATAAATTTAAATTAAGACTTTTGATGAATTACACAAATTTTATAGGTTAATATTACATGTTAGGGTTGATTAAATGAATTTCTTTTGAAGTAATAATGCTGTTATGAATTTAGCAAAAATGAAATACTAAATAGTGTCAAAATTGACATAAAAGTGTTTCTAAAACAAATATTACATTATTAACTGATATTCTATTACTAAAAATATTATGTTCTGCCAAAGTACATATATAAGGTTATATATATGAATACTTAACCACTTGGGGTTCTCTTGGATTGTTATTGTATGTTTATTAACCATATAATATAAAAATACAAAGAGACATGGTAAATGTCAAACTAATTAACTAATAGTTAAATCTAAAAGATAAGGTTAATGTAGTGACCCAAACCTTTATAAAACCTATTGGTTGAGTGGTTTTTGACCCATAACCACCTTATCATTTAAATAATTCACTTTGGAGCCATTAGAAACCGAAAATGATTTTATTATAAAATAATATTTCTAGCTTTTCCTAAGGTACCCCTCAACCCTCTTATAAAAGGGCCCTCCCCCCTCTCTCAAATTCACACCTTCAAAGGCTTTTGGCTAATCCAAAACCTACCCAAATACCCTATCAACTATCCCCGCTTAATCCTATAGGCCTAACTTTAGTCATAAAGCCATCTTACGGATTCATTTTGATCAAATCAAAAAGAAGAACCCGAAGAAGAGGTAAATATTTCATCACCTCTTTCATGTTCCTTTCTTCTACCAATTCCTCTTTATTAGTTGTTTCCATTATAAAATAATAACTCTAGTATCTTCTATATACTGTGATATTATTATAAATATGGAACAACCATATTCAGTATTCTATCCATCCTTTGAATGACATGTCACCATACGTGTGTACGTACGACTTACCATCTCCACGTCATGGTGTAATTGTTATTCAATACATTTTTATTTGGATGGGTATGATAATGATGTGTAATGGATGTAAATAATAAATATAAAATGATAATGATTCGGTATATATGATATAACATCCAATTATATATGATTTTAATATCAAAAGAATGATATTCTCACTCGTGCATATGTACGGATTACCTTCTCCACGAACACGATGACATTCATTCCCCATCGTATCTATTCAAGAATAATTTTTATTTTATGATTAAAAATAATGCTTGAGGAATTGATATAATTTTGAATATTAATAAGATACAACCTATCAATAAAAAAATGACTTATGTAATAAAACATATAAAAGAAAATGAGTAAGTTAACACCCGAAACGATGATAATACTAAAATATTATTAACAAAGAATTATTAGAAGATCATATCTGATATCATAATTATGTATATGGTTCTTTTATAATTTAATAAAAATGTTTTAACTGTTATATAGTAGGATAACATACCATCGACTAATGAAAATCACAAGTTAAGGGTTAATTCTACAATCTCTTCATTATCCAAGGTTGTTCATATAGAATTATCTACTGGGACCTCTTTATCATCCACATCCATGTTTCTTAAAAATGACATTCAAAACATTTTTACTATTTAATAGAAAATGGGTTAAAATCATTTATACCCTTATTTCAACTTATATGTTTTTGAAAGGAATCGTTCCGTCGTTTTCCAAACAAGGTTCTTTTTTACCTTTTCAAGAAATTTGAGGTAAGAATGGTTTTTAACTTATATGGCGGGTGTGGCTATTTTCCGCCATTATAACATCGTCGAAGATTCTCTTACAATCTTACAAAAATATTTTAAATATAAATGTTTTCTTAATAATTATTTGTCTCTTTAATTATTTCAAAATAGAAAGTGATATTTCTCTCAAATTGTTTTGATTTAATCTATGTCAATATCCTTTGATAAATTTTACACTTGTTTGAAGTTGATTTATTATGATAGAAATCTTCCATATTATATTTATGGTTTTGTGATATGTATCACTGTGGATGAGTTATTCTTATTCCCTTCATGGTTTATGGTTAATGTATTGAAATTTCGTATGATAGTTTTAAAACGAATGTTTATGTCATATTTTAACCACCTATTAAGATGAATATGTTAGACTAGTATGTTCCAGGTTAGGGACTGTTAAAAGTAATCCCTCCGGGTTGGGGTTCGGTTACATCAGACTCTCTAGGTTAGAGTCTAGTAATAGAGGCTCTTCGGGTTAGAGTCCGGTTACAGAGGCCCTCCGGGTTGGAGTGCGGTTACAGAGGCTCTCCGGGTTGGAGTCCTATTACAGAGGATCTCTTGGTTGGGGTCCAGTTACAGTTAGCCCCTAGGTCCTAGCACGAGGCCTTGACAAAGAAATTAAAGTTTAGAATTATGAATTCCATCATTATGAAAGTGGTTAATGATATTGCATGTGATTATTCAACTAGTAGAATATCCATTTGAATAGGTAAATGGAATTATTTGATTTTATCTTTTCCATATATTGCTAAAGTTCATGTTTAAAAGGCTTTGTTTTAGTTATAAATTTCCATAAATGTTTATGGTCATTTATGAATGTTTCCGCTATATTGTTATCCTTACTGAGCATCTGAGCTCACCCCTTTCAATGTTTTATCTTTCCCAGGATGTGAAGATGTATTTTATGACTCATCTGTAGGGATAGACAGAGGGGATATTAGTGTTGTCTATCGAGACTATGTTGTTATAGTTTTTCAATTTATGATCTAATTTATGACTTTTGAATGTATCTTGTGTTTCCAAGGCTACTAAACTAATCGGTCTCTCTATATTTGATGTTTTGTGATCATGACAATGTTATGTAATAATGCACTGACTATGGGTAACTGTGGTCTGGGTGTTATAGTTGGTATAAAAGGAAGTTCATTAATAAACCTTGGAAACTATATTTAGATAAATTCTGATTAGAGAACATATCCCTAAGATAGAATTTGAGGATTAGTATATAATAACTTCCTAGAATTTTGGTATTGTCGAGATTTTGGGAGTTTTCCTAACAATACATTTCTGTCTCGATACGAGCAGGTAGAGGCAGCTCTATAATAGATGTATCCTAGGGGTAAAACTTGAAAACACCACTTTTAGCTAGACTCGAATGGGAACTGGTGCACGAAAACGGTCATTACTGCACTCTTGGTTACGACACTCTTGGGGGATATGCTTAGGATAATTCTCATTTTATTTACAAACCCTTATGAAGGTTTTATGAGTATATATTTCCTCAAAGAAATCATTTTCATGATTATGTATTATATCAATAAACTATTCAATTTATGTTAGTTTTTTTACACATATGGAATTATGTATTTCGATTCATAAACTAATCTAGTTTATGCCATTGTTTAGAAATGGCTCTTAGTGGAAGGAATGGAAACCATATCAATTCACACACTCCATGTAGGGATTTCCATCCTGCTCATGATAATTATAGTGGAGCTGGTGATACAACTGGTGTAAATCATCTTATAACTATACTGGTATAACTCACACAGGTAATGAATAACAACCTTACCCATATGGAGTACCCTGATCCACAACATGGTGGGAAAATGTTAGAGCACATCATGAGGCCATAACCACCAACATTAAATGGGAGTAAAAATCCAATGGTAGTTGACCAATGGATAAGTTCCCTAGAGAAAATATTTCAGGATTTGGGGAGTAGTGAAAGGGTAAAAGTTGTCATGGGAGTTTATCACCTCACTGGAGATGCTGATCAATGGTTGTCATTGATATAAAACATAAAGGAAGATGAAGAAGTATGATGTATGTAATAGAGGGAGTTTAAAGAAATTATCATAGAAAAATAATTTCCTCATGACCATCGAGCAGATATGGAAAGCCAATTTATGAGTCTGTGGAAAAAAGGGGATGAGAATGTCGCAAAGTATGAAGCTAACTTTACAAGGTTAGAAAGGCATGCTTCAGATTATATATGTAACACGAGAAGTAATATTGATCATTTTTTTGATAGTTTAAAACCATTTCTCCATCGAGCATTAGTCTCACAATTATTCTCGTCATACGAAGATATTGTCTCATGTGCTATCAAGACAGAGAAGGAATTATCTAAGTCTTATGACTATAAATCAAAGAAAGAGAAGAAGAGATCTGCTGAACACTCCGGAAATGGAAATAAGTGGAAGAAGGAAAAATTTTAATATGCCTGGTACTTGTTTGAATGGTAAGGGAGTCTATTAGAAGTGTGATGAAAAATTCCACCAAGCTCGTGATTACAAGGGGAAGAAAGAAGCTACCGATGTTAAATGCTATAATTGCAGGGAGATGTGACATTATGTGAATGAATTTCCTAATCATTATGGAAACTTACCTCAGAAGAGGCCAAGGGATCAAGGCCAAGTTTATGCTATCACTACTGCTGAGGCTGAAGCTCCTAAAGATGCAGTGGCAGGTAATTTAATGGCTTACTCATGTTTAGCCAATGCATTATTTGATTCTTGATCATCACATTGTTTCATATATTCCCAGTTTCCTAAGAAAATTTGATAATTCAAATTTGATTTAACAAAGGAGTTGTCAATCAAAACTCATAAGGTAAGTATCATTACAAAAAGTTTTGTCAATCAGTTCACATTAGTGAATATAAATGTTCTATATCTATTGATCTGATCGTTATACCCATGATTGAATTTGATATAATCCACGGTATGGATTGACTTTCGGACCATGATGTGAAAATTTATTATAAGAAGAAGGAGTTTACAATTTTCGATGATTATAAGGAGTACCTTATCTTTAGAGAATAAATGTCACCACCTAATTCTTATCTAGTTCCACCCCTAGTAGCTCAACCAAATTCAATTATTGGGGAGAAATAGAATGAAATAACTATGGGTAAGGAAAGGAATTTTCAAATAGAGGATGTACCTATTGTGCAAGAATATGTTGATGTATTTCTGAATGATTTACTTGGACATCCTCCAGAATGAGAAATTGAGTATTCCCTTGACTTAATTCCTGGTTCAAGGCCCATATCGAATACCCCTTATAGAATGTCTACTATGGAATTAGTGGAACTAAAGAAAAAACTAGATGAATTTAGTAATAAGGGATTTATTTTCCCTAGTGTTTCTCTATGGGGATCCCCGGTTCTTTTTGTTAAGAAGAAGGATGGATCTACGAGGTTGTGCATTGACTACAGTGAGATCAATGATATTAAAATAAAGAACAAGTATCCCCTACCTTGCATTGATGATTTATTCAACCAACTTTGTGGAGATCAGTATTTTTCAAAGATTTACCTTCGATCAAGTCATTAGTTATGTGTGAAGAAGGAATACATTTCGAAAACAACATTTTGAACCAGGTACAGGAATTACGAGTTTACAGTAATGCATTTTGGATTGACTAATTCACCCTTTGTCTTCATGGATCTAATGAACAGAGTTTTCAAGGAATATCTTGATGACTTCGTAGTTGTATTTATTGATGATATCCTGGTATACTAATGAAGCTACGAAGATCAGGAAAATCACTTGCGCATTATTCTAAAGACTCTTAGAAGACAAGAATTATATGGGAAGTTTAGCAAGTGTGAATTTTGGCTCCAAGAGATTTCTTTTCTTGGCCATATTGTCTCTAAGGATGGAATCTCTATTGATCCTTCAAAGACAAGAGCAATCCATGAATGTCCAGCACCAACGAATATAACCGAGGTATACGGTTTTATTGGTTTAGCAGGTTATTATTGACGTTCCGTCCAAAATTTTGCACGATTGGCTAAGCCATTGACCAAGCTCACACGTAAAGGGGTTAAATTTGTTTGGACAAAAGAGTGTGAAGAATGTTTTGAAGAACTAAAGATAATATTAGTCAATGCTCCTATCTTGACTCTACCATCGTGGAATTATGGGTTTGTTATTTATAGTGATGCATCAATGAAAGGCCTTGGTTGGGTCCTTATTCATAATGATAGGTTTATTTCCTATGAATCACGATAGCTAAAAATTCATTAACAAAACTATCCTACACATGATCTTGAGTTAGAAGCTATAATCTTTGTTTTGAAGATATGGATACATTATCACTATGGTGAAAAATGTGAGATATATACCGATCACAAGAGTTTCAAGTACATTTTCTTACAAAAGGAACACAACATGAGGTAATGGAGATGACTCGAGTTACTCAAGGATTATGATTGCACTATACACTACCACCCGGGGATGGAAAATATGGTGGTAGATGCTATGAGCAGAAAAGATCATGGAGTTATGAACAAGATGATAGTTGAAAGGGATCATATTTTCATGGATCTAGTGAATATGGATATGGGAATTACCATGGATGGTGAAACATCGATAATTTTTCAAATGGTTTCCAGAACAACTTTACTAGAAAAGATAAATATTTATCAGACTGATAATGAAGAGTTTCAAAAGAAGATTAATGCTATGAACGATGGGAGATTGAGTGGCATTGTGTATGAAGATGAAAATTTGAAATTTTGGAAGAGAATTTGTGTTCCTGATATACCTGATCAGGAAAGGGAATTGTTGGATGATGCCCATAGTTACAATTTCTCTATACACCTTGGTAGCACTAAGATGTATAGATATTTGAAGGAACATTTTTGGTGGGACAACATAAAGAGGGAGATTGATGATTTTTTTGTCAAGATGTATGGTTTGTCAACAAGTGAAGCTGGAAGGAAACAACCTGGAGGAGTCATGAAACCTCTTCCCATACCTGAGTGGAAATTGGATAATATTACGATGGACTTTGTCATGGGACTACCAAAGAAACCTAGAAGGAACGATGAAATATGGGACATTGTTGAAAGTCTTAACAATTCAACACATTTTCTTTATATAAGAGAAGATCTACCACTTGAACGTCTAGAAATACTATATATTAATGAATTTGTGAGACTTCATGGAGTGCCCCTGTCGATTATTTCTGATCATGATCCCCGTTTTACATCAATATTTTTGAAAATTCTTTAGAAATCTCGGGATACTAAAATTCGTTTGAGCACTGCCTACCACCCTCAAACTAATGGAAAATCAGAACGAACTATTAAAACCTTAAAAGAAATGTTGAGATCTTGCTCACTTGACTTTCAAGGTATGTGGGATCAATATTTACCTCTGTTATAATTTTCCTATAAAAATAGAATCCATTCAAGTATTCAGATGGAACCATATAAAGCATTATACGAAAAGAGATGTCACACACCAACCTGTTGGGATGATGTTGATGAAAGAAAACTCATAGGCCCAAAACTTGTGGAGGAAACGATGGAAATGGTGAAGGTAATCCAAACCCACATCAAAGAAGCTCAATGTAGGCAGATGATCTGTGCCTATAATCGAAAGAAGGATTTAGAATTTCAAGTTGATGATCATGTTTTCTTGAAGGTATCTCAATGGAAGGGAGTTATACATATTGGTAAGAAGGGTAAATTGAGTCCCAAGTACATTGGACCTTTTGAAATTCTAGAATGAATTGGGGTTGTAGCTTACCGTTTTGAAATGCCGCCAAGTCTCTCCAAAGTTCACGATGTGTTCCACGTATCACTATTGAGAAAATACATGCCTCACCCAACACATGTACTCACATATGAGGAATTAGAACTGGAACCCGATCTGTCTTATTGTGAAGAGCCCATCTGGATTCTTGATACAAGAGAACATGTGTTGAGAAACCGGATGACTCATCTAGTAAAACTTCTATGGAGAAACCATAAGAAGGAAGAGGCGACGTGGGAACCCGAGAAACTTATGATGAAGAACCACCCAAGTCTTTTTATGCAGTAATATTCTAGAAATTTAAAGGACAAAATTATTATAAAGATGGAAGAATGTGACACCCCAATCTTCCACGATACATATCCCTTTAAATAATGCAATACCTCGCATTGTACGCAACATCATGCTTCTAACACACCATAACCAATCAAACTAGCAATTATGAATAGTAATACCCACTTTTTGAAATTTTATAAATTTTATCTTTCAAAATGGACTTCATTTTTTTATTTGGAATATCAAAATTATCCTAGGGTATATTTTTGGTATTTTTTGGAAAACATTCAATTTTTGATGAATAGTGAAAAACACTAAGTTATTGGTAAAAACCGAATTTTTATTTAAATAATTATTTATTTTATTTAAATTTTTTTATGTAAAAATAAATACATAATACCTATATAAGTTCAATGTAATTCATTGGAGTCATTTTACATTAATTTTAGATATATAAAAATTTATTGAACTTTTTACCGTGTTTTACCAATCTCTTAGGAGCTTTTGAAAATTTTCATAAAAAATAATTTTACTACTTATATGAGTTGAATTTTAAAAATCCAAGAGACATGGTTGATATCAGTAAATAAAATTTGGTTCAATGTGATGAAAATAATTTTTGGTGAATAGTAACTTTTGACTGTTATTTACCACGGTTAAAAGTAAATAGGGTAATTAAAGGTAAAAATGATATTATTTTTACCCTAAAACATGTCCTAATTATATTGGATAAGTGTAATTTGACCAAAAACAACCTTTGGAACAAAATATGATCCTTTGTTTCCACTTGTATTAGATTAGGACATTGAATATTATTATATTTAAAGACGAGTTAAAAGAGTTAAAATCAATGTTTAATAACTAAACCATTTTTAATATAGGGTTATAAATACGATAAATCCAACTATAAATATTAATTAGAAATAAAAATATTTCCTACATAATGGTATTTTATTTATAAATTTTAGGCATTAAATAATATTATTTATTTATGACACAATGATGATGCAGCAATTACCTTATTAATGAAGTATTGAAATAATTGATATTTTAAATACACAAATAAATATAAATTAAGAAATTTGATGAATTGCACGAATTTTAAAGGTTAATATGACATGTTAATGTTGATTAAATTAATTGGTTTCGAAGTAATTATGCTGTTATGAATTTACAAAGAACAAAATACCAAATAGTGTCAAAATTGACATAAAATAGTTTTTAAAACTAATATTATATTATTAATTGATATTCTATTAATAAAAATCTAAAGTTCAACCAAAGGACTTAGATAAGGTTATATATATTAATAATGGACAACTTGGGGTTCTCTTGGCTTGTTATTGTATGTTTTTTAACAATATAATATAAAAATACAAAGAGACATGGTAAATGTCAAACTAATTACGTAAGAGTTAAATCTAAAAGATAAGGTTAATTTAGTGAGTCAAACCTATGTAAAACCTATTGGTTGAGTGGTTTTAGACCCATCCCCACCTTATCCACAAAATAATTCACTTTGGAGAAATTAGAAACCGAAAATGATTGTATTATAAAATAATATTTCTAGCTTTTCTTAAGGTGCCCCTCACCCCTCTTATAAAAGGGACCTCAATCTTCCCTCTAATTCACACCTTCAAAGCCTTTTGGCTAGGCCCAAACCTTCCCAAAACCCTATCAACTGTTCTAACTTCATCCTAGAGTACTTAATTTAGTTAGAAATCCATCCTAAGGAGCCCTTTTGACCAAATCAAATGGAATATCCCAAAGAAGAGGTAAATATTTCATCACCAATTTCAAGTTCCTTTCTTCTTCCACTTCCTCTTTCATTGTTGTTTACATTCTAAAATAACAACTCCAGTATATTCTATATAATTTTATTTTATTATAAATACTTTACAACCAAATTTAGTATTCTGTTCATCCTTTGAATGAAATGTAACCATACATGCGTACGTATGACTTACCGTCTCCACGTCGTCGTGTAATTGTTATTCAATACATCATTATTTGGATGGGTATGAAAATGAGTTGTAATTGATGTAAATAATAATTCTAACATGATAATGATTCAGTATATATGATATATCATCTAATTATACACAATTTTAATATCAAAATAATGATATTGTCGCTCGTGCGTACGTACGGATTACCGTCTCCACGAACGCGATTAGATTCATTCCCCATCGTATCCATTCAAGAATAATTTTCATTTTATGATTAAAAATAGTTTTTAAGGAGTTGATATCATTATGAATATGAATAAGATACAACCTATCCATAAAAAACGTCTTATATAACAAAACATATAAAAGAAAACGAGTAAGTTAACACCCGAAATGACTATAATACTAAAATATGATTAACAAATAATTATTATAAGATCATATATAATATCATAATTATGTATATGGTTATTTTATAATTTAATAACAATGTTTTAACTATTGCACATGAGGTTAACATACCATTTAATAAGGAAAATTACAAGGTAAGGGTTAATTCTATAATCTCTTCATTATCCAAGGATGTTCATATGTAATTATCTACTGGGACCTCTTAGTCATCAACATACATGTTTCATAAAAATGTATTTCAAAAATTTTTTTCTATTTAATAGACAATGGTTTAAAGTCATTTGTACCCTTATTTTACCTTATACATTTTTGGAAGGAATCGTTCCGTTGTTTTCCAAATAAGGTTCTTCTTCAACTTTTTGAAAAATTTAAGCTAAGACTGTTTTATTAACTTATACGGCAGGTGCGACTATTTTCCAGTGTTATAAA
The DNA here is from genome assembly GCA_963277665.1 of Viscum album. NCBI lineage: Eukaryota > Viridiplantae > Streptophyta > Magnoliopsida > Santalales > Viscaceae > Viscum > Viscum album. The sequence continues at coordinate 384,789,857 of OY728167.1, read as the reverse complement.
ATCTTCAAAGATTATCTTACAAGATTATAAGAATATTTTAAAAATAAATTTTTTCTTTATAATTATGTGACTCTTAAAATATTTCAAAATAGAAAGGGATATTTCTCTCAAATAGTTTTGATTTCGTCAATGTCAACATACTTTGATAAATTTTACACTTTATTCAAGTTGATTTATTATGATAGAAATATTCCATATTGTATTTATGGTTTTGTGATATGTTTTCCTGTGGATGAGTTATTTATATTTTATTCATGGTTTATGGTTAAATTATTGACATTTCATATGCTAGTTTTAATACAAATGTTTTTGTTATATTTTAACCTCTTATTAAGATGAATATGTTGGACTAGTATGTTAAGGGTTGGGGACTGGTAAAAGTAAGCCCTCCGGGTTAGGGTCCAGTTATAGAAGAATCTCTGGGTTGGAGTCCGGTTATAGAGGCTCTCCGGGTTATTGTCCGTTTATAGAGGCTCTCCAGGTTGGAGTCTGGTAATAAAGGCTATCCAGGTTAGAGTCCGGTTACAGAGGCACTCTGGGTTGGGGTCCGGTTAAAGTTAGCCCCTAGGTCCAATCATGAGGCCTGAAATAGAAATTAAAATTTGGCATTATGAATTCCATCATTATGAAAGTGGTTATTGATATTGCATGTGATTATTTGACTAGTAGAATATCAATGTGAATAGGTAAATATAATTTTTTAATTTTAACATTTCCATATATTGCTGATGTTGAAGTTTAAAAGGCTTTTCTTTTAGTTATACATTGCCTTAAATGTTTATGCTTATTTATGAAAGTTTCTGCTATATTGTTATCCTTACTGAGCATCTGATCTCACCCCTTTATATGTTTTATTTTTTCTAGGATATGAAGAAGTATTTTATAACTGACCTATAAGGATAGTCAGAGGGGATATGAGTGTAGTCTATGGAGACTATGTTGTTGTAGTTTTTCACTTTATGATGCAATGTAATACTTGTGAATGTATCTAGTGTTTCCGAGGCTACTAAACTAATCGGTCTTTCTAGATTTATTGAATGCTTATAATATTGGATGATAATTACACTAGGTAAAGTTATATTTATAACAAAAATTAAATAGAAAAATCCAATATTAGAATCATTGATATTAATTCCAAATATATTAAAAGAATGTCTGTGTATTTTTATGTGTGATCACACCATCATTAATGCACCATTTCCTATTATAAATTTTTAGTAATGTGTGTTTGGGAAGCATAATACTGGGATGGGTGACGGCCTAAGAAGTACTCATGTTGCACCCTTTTTATATATAAAATTCAATACCAGTATAATAAATATTATTATGATATTGTATGTAATGTTTTTTATTGAATATAATATTTTATGATTACATGTAATTTTAGTAATAATTATAATATTTTATGTTAGAATGTTAAAGCCCTCCATGTTAACAATGATTATAATATTTCTTGATATATTTTAATAACAACGGTTTAGTGTTATAATAGAAATCATATTTATTTTCATGTTGAATAACTATAATATTTCTCAATAATCACATTATTGAATTTCAATATTTGAATTTTCATGGGTGACCTCTTAGGAAGTGTTCATGTTGCACACTTTTCTGTATTTTTCATTTTATTTTTTATATTCGTTACATTTTAGAAAACATATAATTGGATTCAAGTATGAAAATAATAATTATGGTATTTTATGAATTTTTTAAAATGAATATGATATTTAATTTTTAAATAAAATTTTATTAAAAATTATATTTATCATTTCATAATATAACCATATTTTTTGTTAAAAATAATTATAATATTTCATGACATATTGTAACAACTATGGATTAGATAATAGAAATACTAATTTGTCATATTGACCAATAATAATATTGGTAGATAATTACATTAGTTGATGTTATATTTATAAGGACAATTAAATAAGAATATGTTATATTAGAATCATTTATAGTACATTCAAATATTTAACAAGGATGTATGTGTATTATTTGGTGTGATCACACCAACATTTGGAAGTACAATTTTTGCACCTTTTTTGTATATTTCAAATTTCATACCAGTATAATAACGATTATTATGACATTGTATGAAAACTATTTTATGGTACTCATAATTCTTTTTAGTTTCTTGTGTCAGGTAGTAGCGAAGAAGATGTTCAAATCGATATCCATGTATGTGTAGCTGATGATATGATGGATTTCGATGATGATGGACTTCTTGATGATAGAGGTGGACTGTGGATGTCGGCCAAAACATGGAGAATACAGCTCCACCCTCTTGGGTGGGATAGAATCCCCCATCATCACAACATGGTAATTCGATCTATAATGGTCTAATAGAGTTCTATTTATCATCAATTTATATTTTTAGTTTCTCATTTGTATTTTAGTACCTTTTTTGTTTTAATAAAGAGGCCTATGTGCCTCACTGTTAAAAAATGTTATAATTTTATAATATTTCTTGTCAATAAGGATTATAATATTGTTTTTTATATTAAAACAACTAAGGTTTAGTTTTATAACAAAAATATTATTTTTTAGGTTGAATAATTAAAAAATTTCTCGATAATCACATTATTCATCTCATAATATGAATATTACTTGGGTGACCTCCTTGGAAGTGTTCAAGTTTTAACCCTTTCTATATTTTTCAAGATTTCTTTCTAGATTTTTTCATTTTAAAAAACAATGGATTACATGTAAGAATAACAATAATAATTATTATATTGTGAGTAAACATTTTGAGATTATATAATATTTAATGTTTTCATAAAATTTTAGTAATAATTATAGTTTTTCATGTCATAATGTTACTATATTTCATGTCAATAGTAATTATACTATTTCCTAACATATGCTAATAACTACAGTTTAGTGTTATAAGAGAAATAATAATTTTCATGTTGAATAATTATATGATGGAAGTTCTGATCATGGATTTTGTAACCCAAATCCATGAACCCACACAATTTTATTAAAATTTTAAAGTCAAACATTCAACCTAGCTTGGAACATAGACCCACATTTTATAAGACCCTAATTTCAACCAAATAAAGACCCAAAGTCCCAATAACTTCGATGCCTTGCATCCATGATGTCAAATGACAACTTCCAACTATAAAGAACATCCACACACAACTACACTGAGGCAGAAAGAATGACAGAACACCACCCGGCGACAACGTCATGAATGAAGATATTTACCGAGTATGTCTCTATCCCACTTAGTGTTATCAATTTCAATTTTTTTGTCCTCGATGACCAATGTTGGAGCTTCAAGTCTTCACATCGTCAGTAGAAAATAATCAATATCAATGTCCCCTACAACCGATAGCCCATGGTTCCCAAGGGCATTGCACCAATGATGTCCAATACAGCCACTAGTCTTACCCCAACTGTCAGCAACAAACATCCCTATACTAAGTGGAGGTAGAAACAACTCCAATGCATCTTCAGTGAATGGCCGCATGGCCAAAAAAATAAACCTCCTGATGAAACACTGAGTTCGATGAATCACCAAGCCCGTATCCCTTGATGCAATCTTGTACCATCCTGGTGCCAGACTTACCTCATCTCTAGGCCTCACTTTCCACGTCAAATGATGAAACACTAAGACTGAGGTCTCCAAATTCAAAGTCATCCATTGTCTCACTTGTAAGCTGATACTATGTGTAATGTCAGCATTCCCCGCCCCCTTCTCGACGTGATTATCCCCGACCATTAACTAGCTTCATATTGGTAGCACCTCTAAGTCATTGATCCAACCTAAGAAAACCCTTCACTTAAGGTCATCCAACAGATATAAAAATAGTATCAAAAAAACACCAGGATCGATGGGGTCACCGACCTTTGTAAGAGATCCAGTCAGAGTCGTGAAAACTATTAGAGCAGAAACCTACCATGAAGAAGCTTCACTCATTGAAGCTGGGAATACCCACCATCAGGATCCCAGACCAGATGATGCACTGTTCGATCATCAATCCCCCTTTACCAGCACCCCAGACATGACATCTCTGTGACAAAAGAGAAACCTCTCCACATGAAATTCAAATTAGATCCACACTTCTTGAGATGAACCATCACCACATCTCGATGACATATCACCCATTGAAAAAATATTTGAAGGAAATAAACTCTCTACATGGGATCTATAAGAAACCATGTTTTTCACCATGGGGAAGAATAACCTTCCATGTTTTCTCATGTACTGATAGATCTATGGACAACGAGGTATTTCCAAGACAATCACTTCCATCCAATTCGAAAGAATATATTATTTTTATTTTTTAGCATAATATTATTTATACTACCCACTAAAACATCACATAATGTACAACGATCTCATCATCACATCTATTTGATAGACCATAATTATCTACAGGTGGATGATTTTTGATGCATGCTGAACACAACTCAAAATGGCCAAAAATCTGTTCATCAAATATTCTTGGGAGACAACAATTTCTAGTGAAATACCATGGAGTTAAATAGAAGGAATATATCCATTTTGGAGAGATAAGGACTCCATCATTCTAGAGTAATTATACTATTGGATGAAAATTTCATTATTTGAAGTCATTTTTATAACAAGAATGAACTACCAATATGTAATATTATAAACATTTATAGTAATTTCAAATATTTATCAATAATGATTGTGTATTTTTGGGTGTGATCACACTATAATTAATGAACCATATCCAATTAGAAACCTATAGTTATGTGTTTTTGGGAGAGACTTGTTCTAGGATGCATCACCTCTTGATAATTACTCATGTCGCATCTTGTTTTTATACATTTCATATTTGTTGTTAGTAATAATAATTATTATTATGATATTGTACATAATTTTTTATTGAATATATTATTTTACGATTATATGTAATTTTATTAATAATTATAATATTACATGTTATAATGTTAAAATCTTTCATGTTAACAATGATTATAATATTTCATGTTATCTTATAACAACTTCGGTTTAGTGTTATAAAATAAATAAATTTTTTGTATGTAGAATAATTATAATATTTCTTAATAATTGCATTATTTGATTTCATAATATTATTGTTTCATGGGTAACCTCCATTAATGTGTTTGTGTTTAAACTTTTTTAAGTATGTTTAATTTTATTTTTCTAGTTTTTTTATTAAAAAAACAAGGAATTACATGTAAGTATAATAATAAAAATTATGATATTGTACAATTTTTTTAAATGAATATAATATTTCATCTTTACATAGAATTTTTTAACAATAATAATATTTCATGTCATTATGTTAACATATTTCATATTAAAAATAATTATAATATTTCATGACATACTCTAAAAAGCAAAGCTTAGTGTTACAATAGAAATAATAATATTTCATGTTGAATAATTATAATATTGGTTGATAATTTCATTAGTAATAGTTATATTTATAAAAACATTATATAGATATATATAATATTATAATCATTGATATTAATTTCAAATATTTAATAAGAACATATACATATTGTTTTGTATGATCACAATAGAATTAATACACAAGGTTCCATTAGAAATCTGGAGTTAAACGTGCATGTGTAAGAGTTGTTTTAGGATGGGTGACCTCTTGGGAAGTACTTGTGTTGCACCTTTTTTTTGTAAATATTTCATATTTCATTCAAGTATAATAAATATTATTATTATATTATATTTAAAACTTTGTATTTAATATAATATTTCATTATTACAAGTCATTTTAGTAATAATTATAATATTTCATTTTATAGTGTTACAATATTTCATGTCAACAATGATTGTAATAATTAAAATTATATTGTAAAGAATACCATTTACTGTTATAAAAGAAATAATATTTTTTCACGTTGAATAATTAAAATATTTCTTAACAATAAAATTATTGAATTTCATAATTTGAATGTTTCATGGGAGAACTCCTGGGAAGTTCTTGTGTTTCACCCTTTCCTGATTTTTTCATCGTATTTTACTATATTTTTTACATTTTAAAATAACAAAGTATTACATGTATGTATAAGATTAATAATTATGATGTTGTACATAAAATTTTCAAACGAATATAATATTTCATGTTTAAATAAGATTATATTAATAATTTTAGTATTTAATGTCATAATGTTACCATATTTCATGTTAACAATAATTATAATATTTAATAATGTATTTTAACAACAAAGTTTTAATATTATAATAGAAAAAATAAATTTTCATGTTGAATAATTATAATATTTGATGATAATTACATTAGTTAAGGTTATATTTACAATAAAAAGTAAATAGAAATACATAATATTAGAATCATTGATAGTACTTTCAAATACATAACAATAATGTATTTGTATAGTTGGGTGTGATCACCACAACATTAATCTGTAAAATCCCATTAAAACTCTATGGTTAATCATTCTTGGGAGAGAGTAGTACTAGTATGGATGGCCACCGAGGAAGTTCGAATGTTGCACATTTTTTTGTGTATTTTTCAAATTTCATTCTAGTATAATAGATATTAGTATGATCATGTATGTAAACTTTTATACTGAATATATAATTTCATGGTTACAATTCACTCTAGAAATAACTATAATATTGAAATTTATAATGTTACAATATTCCATGTTAACAATGATAATAATATTTGAGGTTATATAATAATAACTATGGTTTAGTGTTATAACATAAACAATATTTTCCATCTTGAATAATTACAATATTTATCAATAATTTCATTATTGAATTTCATAATTTGACTGTTGGATGGGTGAACTTTTGGGAAGTGATCATGTTTCACCCATTTCTATATTTTTCATTGTATTTTCCTTGAGTTTTTACTGTTAGAAAAGATTATATGTAAGTATAACAATAATTATTATGATGTTATATGTAATTTTTTTAAATGAATAGAATATTTCATGTTTATAAATAATTTTAGTAATAATAACAATATTACATTTCATAATGTTACACTAATTCATGTCAACAATAATTATAATATTTCATGGTGTATTATAAAAACTACAGTTTAGTGTTATAATAGAAATAATAATTTGTATTGTTGAACAATTATAATTTTGGATGATAATTTCATTAGGTAATGTTATATTTATAACAACTATTAAATATCAATAGGTAATATTAGAATGACTGATTGTACTTCAAAATATTTTCCATGAATGCCCAAATATTTTTAAGTGCAATCATACGAGCATTAATGCATCAGATCACATTAGAACCTACTGTGAAAACTACTTGGTCATGAATAGTACCTAGATGGGTGAATACCTGGGAAGTTCTCGGAGTTTTTTTATGCATTTTTTAAAATATTTTTTTTTACAAAAAACTGTTAGGGAAATGTTTTTTCAAAATACCCCTCAAAGGCGGCATTGCGGATGCCGCCTTTACATTACGAGTGAAAGGCGACATCGCGGATGACGTCTTTCCACTACGAGCGCAGATCGAGGATGTAACAACCCAAGATTTTATTATAATTATTCTTTTTAATTTCATTGAGATTATCTTGCGCTATACACAACACTGTATTAGCTTGCAGTATACACAACACTATTCTTGGCTCGTGTTACACATAATTTCAAGTTCGTTTGATAGTAGTCATTCTACGCAACATTGACTGTATATATATATATAGTCAATTTATAAATGAAATATGGTTGGATTTTGTTATACAGAACAATGAAGGAGTCTTTCACAATACGCAACCCTGACTTGGCTTGCATTACACGTAATCACGACCTTCCTCGATAGCGTGTGTAGTACGCAATACCGGGTTTCACTAAACAACGATATATTGTTATTATGGACAAGATGTTATGAATAGTATTAAGTACATTTTTAATTATATAACATTATTATTCATTTTACATATTTTCTTGAACATGGTATGAGAATAAGAATTTTTTTTTGGGTAAAATAAGTATTTTAAAAAAAATACACTTTTGCAGCCTTTTGATGGAACACCCACATTAAATCTAGTTTTTGACATGTTTATAAGTTCAATTTGACAAAATAAAATTCTTCCTTGGAATCAGGATATAAAAATTTAATTTGGATAAAATTTTCATATTATTCTGATAACTTTCATATTTTGATGAATAGTAAAAACACGCTATATTTTAATTAAAAACAACTTTTCTCATCATAATAATTTATATGGTTATATTATCTTTTTAATTTACTTTAAAGTGTAATTAGAATATATTTTTACGATTTAATCCAATTTGGTCACTGGAATTAATTTCACTTTGAATTTGGAAATAAACAAGTGTCGATCTATTGATAGTTATTGTTTCATAAAAACACGCTATTTGTTTTGATAACAGGAATTAATTTTAAAATTAATGAATGACACTTCTATGTTTTTAATTTGAAAAAAATAGATATCATTTTTGAATTTGGAATATCAAATATAGCTTAGGCTGAATTTTTGGAATTTTTCTAAAAAACATCAATTTTTGATGAATAGTGAAACCACTTAGTGGTAGTTAAAAAAACGGAATCTTTCTTTTAAATGAAATTATACCACTTCTGGGAATTAAATTTCAAAAATCTGACATACATGGTTGTTATCAAGAAGTAAAATGTCGTTCAATATGATGAAAATTATTTTCGGTGAATAGTAACTTATGACTTTTATTTACTGCGGTTAAAGGTAAATAGGGCAATTCAAGGTTAAAAGAATATTATAATAATTCAAAATTACCTTAAAACTTGTCCAAACCTTATTTTATGAGTAATGTCAGACCAGGGTCATCCTTGGGTCGATTTTGGGACCCCATGGAGCCACTTATGAAAGACAATGATACATTAGATTAATTAATATAATGTAAAGACAAAATTGACATTAACAAAAATATTTTAGTAAATTAATTTTCTTATTGTGTTATATAAGTCATATTTTCAAATATAAACATTAATTAGAAATCTAAAGAGATTTCCTACATCATGGTATTATTTTCATAATTTTTAGACATCAAATGAATTAAATTATTTATGACACAATAATGATGTAGTGTTTACCTCATTAATAAATGATTTAAATAAATAAGATTATAATGATTAAAATATTATCCAAAAAATGTCCAATTCTGATTGGATGATTAAATTTCGACCATGAGTAATCTTATCATAGACTATAATGATTTATGGACCATTAAAAACTGAATATCACTATATTATAAAATAATATTTTCACTCTTTCCTAAAGAGCCCCTCCTCTGCCTTATAAAAGGATACCATTTCTATCCAATTCCTCACACCTCCAAGCATTTTGGATCCTCCAAACTCTTCCCAATTAATCTCCCTACATACCTCTCCTCCCCCTATAAGTCTCAACTTAGGCAGAAGTCACTCCAAGAAGTCCTTTTGGTTCAAACCAAAGGAATTTACCCAAATTATAGGTAACAATTTCTCTTAAATTGTTTTCTCTTATTCTACTTCTCCAACCCCTAAACACTTTTTAGTACATTCTTTTGTAACAACTCCAGTATCCTAAATATACTAGGATTTTTTTATGAGATGTATTCTAACTACACTTACACACACCTCCATCTAATGGATGAAGAACATAATGTTTCTGTGGATGGAAAACTGACGCCTCACGAAACGATGATTGTTCGATTTTCTCCTACAACCTCTCATGGTGGCAATTATGATGGAACTATATTTATATATGATATATATTATGTTTATGATTTCCTTATTTTTCTGTACTTCCTAATTATATCAAGCCTTTATGGTTTCCATAGTGGGTAAATACGATAATCTCATTTGAGGATGTGCGGACTACCGCCCCCTTAAAGTGATCTGACTCATTAATGCTTTATGTGGGAGGTATAAAGGATAGAGTTAATGATATTATATATGATATTATACTGCAATTATAATATACCTATATATCATTATGTTTTATTTCCATTAAAATGAGAAATAGAGACGAAAGTAGCGTTCATGTGTAGGTACGACTTACCGTCTCCATGAATGGTGCATTTCATTTCTTACCTCCATATATTATGTACTGTTATAAATACATGAATCTGCTGAATATATAAAACATATATATGATATATAAATCATTATTTACATTCTGGAAGTAAGTAAATCATGATATAAGTAATAACAACATCAACAACAACAAGTCCAAACACGTACGATAAATTAGATGATTTTACCCAAAACGTTGCTTTAACATGGGATTTAAAAAATAACGAGTAATTTAAGTCATAAGTGAACCATATATGATATCATAACAATGAATATGATTCTATAAAATTTCAATGAAATTATTTATATCATTAAACAGGAGGTTTGGATACGTACGAAGCATATCAGACCTAAGGTAAGGGATAACTTTTCCAATCTCGTTTTTATCCGAGATTGTTTATTCGTAAGTATTCATTGGGGTTATATTTATCATCCATGTTACTATTTTATAAAAATGGTTTCATGTATGTTTAAAGTCCTTTTTACCCATTTTTGACTTTTACTACATGTTATGTAAGGAATCTTTCTTTTGATTACGTTACGAGGTACTTTGTTGACTTTTACGAAAAAAGAACGAGAAGAATGTTTTTTAACTTATACGGCATGAACAGATTTTTACAGTTCTATAATGTGTTATTTTCATGAAGCTTACTCTATAATATTTCATAATTATTTTCAAACAAATAATTTTCTTTTAAAATTTCATGGAATTTTGTGAAATGAAAATGTTTTTGAAGAAGAAAGGATATTTTCCTCAAGAATTCATTTCAAGTGTTTTTTCAAAACTATTTTCCATATAATATGAAATTATTTAGTATGATTATGTTTCAAGTATAATGTATCTATGATTTACATGGTTTCACTTTTATTATGATGAAATTATATCCATTTGTTTTACATGGATTATGTTATTATGGGATGAGGTTTATGAAACCGATTTATATTCTTTGGGTTATGATGAATGATTTATGTTTATATTGTGGAAAAAGTAAGAATGATTTCATTATGAGATGGGTGGGATGTATATCTCCCTCCAATGCATTGGGTAAAGATTTATATCTCATGATATAGACATGGCTGGAATGACAAGTTAATTCAGTTCGGTGATACATGACTGGAATGAGGAGTGAACTCGATTCAGAAAGGGATGTTGTCCACTAAGATGGTCTTGAAAAAAGTGCCTTGGCTACTATGGAAATCATTACATGTTCTTAATGGATGCCACAATTACATGTTTTATTCCCATGCTATTTTATCAGGATTAATGTTTCTTTATGATCTATGCCTTATGTATTTCCATGTTTTATGATATTGCTCAAGATATTGATGTTTCAACATTATGTTCATGTTTTTAAGTTCAAATGTATACGGTTTGTTTTATTTTCTCCATGCTTACCATTACAGAGCATTTGATCTCACCCTTTATATGTTTTATTTTCCCCAGGATATAAAGAACGGTATTTAGGTAAGAAAACAAAAGGAGAAGATCTTTATGGGAGATGTTGAAGATCTTTCACCATGATTAGAAGATTATGTTTCGAGTTTCCAAAGACACTAAACTATTACGGTCTTTGTGTGTCTAGTTTTTTATGTATTAAGTATTCCACAAAAGCAATGTAATGTCCATGTACATCAAGATTTGGGTCTGTACAGGTGACGTGGAAAAGGCGGTACACACAGTACTTCCTTTCTATATGACGTCATGAGAAAGATGGCACCACAGAGGCCACCTTTCACCTGAGGACATTGCGCAAGGCGGCACTCATGGTGCTACCTTTGCCTCCACCACCAATAAAAGGGTGGCGCCCCCTCCCCTTCTCCTCACTTCCAAACATCCATTTCCTCTCAATTTTTCTCTATTGTTGTCGAGTTTTTCAGTTTGAAATGTTTCGAAAGCTTTTAGAGGTATGATGTTTAATTTAATGTTTTTTATTTTGTAGAATAGTTTTTAGTTTAATATTTTTATAAATTTAATGTTTTTTATTTAGTTGAGTTGTCTTTAGTAGTTTAGTTAGTTTTAAATTTTCCTTGCTTATTATATTGTTTAATTAGATTGTTTAATTAGTTATTTATATTTAGGAATTATTATTAGGTAGTTTAATTAGTTATATATATTTAGGATCTATAATTATCATTAGTATAAATTAATTTAGGAATTTTTAATGAAATTTTGGTAGCATAAAGACTATGTTATCTAAGCAATAAAATCCTTTTCTGGATACAAAAAAGTGAATGTGGCTCTGGCACAGATGTACCTAGGGGTAAAACTCGAAAAAACCGATTTGAGCTAGACTCGAAAGGGAACTGGTGCATGACAATGGGCCTTACTGCATTCTGGTTTGACACTACTAGAGGATATGCTTAAGATATGCATATTTCTTTATAAACTACTAAAATATCTAAGTATAGAAATGGTAAATTGATAATTTAGTAATGAAGTTGATATTTATTATTAGTAATGATTAATTAGAAATAAATAAATAAATAAAAATAAAACTACAATTCAAATGATATTCAATAACATGGAGTTAAAAAAAATACAGTTAAAAAAAGACATGTAGTGAAAGTGAAAAAATAAATAACATGGTGTTAAAAAAATAAATAACATGAAGCTAAAAATATAAATAACATGGAGTTAAAAATATAAATAACATGGATTTAAAAATATAAATTACATGGAGTTAAAAATATAAATAACATGGAGTTAAAAATATAAATAACATGGAGTTAAAAATATAAATAACATAGAGTTAAAAATATAAATAACATGGAGTTAAAAATATAAATAACATAGAGTTAAAAATATAAATAATATAGAGTTAAAATAATATAAATAACATAGAGTTAAAAGAATATAAATAACATATAGTTAAAATAATATAAATAACATAGTGTTAAAATAATATAAATAAAATAGAGGTAAAATAATATAAATAACATAGTGTTAAAATAATTTAAATAACATAGAGTTAAAAATATAAATAACATAGAGTTAAAAATATAAATGAAATCATGTTTCGAGCTTCTAGCCTTTCATGTAGTGAATTGAATATCAAAATTTCAGAAATCTCGTGTGAAAACGGGTTTTCTGAAATTTTAATATCCAATTCACTGTAAGAAAAGCTAGAAGCTCGAAACATGATGTTATTTATTTTTATGTATATCTTATTTATATTTTAACTCTACTATGTTATTGAATAACTATTTAATAATTTATTATGTATTATAAGAAATATCCTAGTTTGGGATATAATATCTTTTAAAATTTATGTATCATAAAGATTGTATAGTTTAGAAGTAAAAGTTATTATGTGAACATGATGTAAAATCCGACTTATTTTTAATAAGTAGTTTAATTACATCTTTAAAGTATAAAATCCAACTTATATTGGTAACCATCATTCTGAATTTCACTTACATTATCAAAATCTTAATCAGAGTCCTTTTTTTACATAGAGCATAATGTTTTCCTGTGTGTACTGCTATGGGGAGGTTATTCAAACTGAGCAAGGAGCTTCTTATAGTACAAAACCAATAACAGTGGTTAATATAACTGATTGTATAACCCTAAGTGAACTTCAAGATAGAATTCATGGGTCATTAAATCTAGGACCTGATCAAAAGATCAATTCAATGAGTTATAGACATTTGTAGTTCCCGTCAACATTGTGGAATCTAGGCTGCCCATTGGTTGATGATGCGCAATGGATCTAAATATTTGGTTTGTTTTCTCAATGATCGGATGGTACCATGATGGAGTTATATGTTGATGTTTTTACTGTACAAAAATAACATCCAATTGTACGAAGATGTAGACTTATAAAATTTGTTGATGATAGTCCGCCCCTTGAAGTTGGGACTATTCCAAATGATACAGAAGTGGAAAACCTACTTGATCTCCTAGATATACATGTGAACACAACATTAGATGAGGAGTTTCGTAATAACGAAAAAGATGATGATAGTAGTGCTGATGAGGAAGGAACAACGGATGTTTCGAGAGATGAATTAGTTGTACAACATGATCGACCTACAATAAATCATCCACCGCTCTTTGCATCTTGGTCGGAAGCAATGAAACATGTACCTGAATTTGAAGATAATGTTCTCACACTGGAAACTAAGCTTCCCAGAGTTATATGATATAAGTTTAGTGATATAGACAAAACATTATATGTTGGAAGGAATTTTTCAAGTAAAGATGCATTAATGAGTACACTAAAAAGATTTCACATTGAGAGGCACTGTAGCTATGTAGTTTACGAATCAGACTGTAGAAAATATTCCATACGGTGTGAGAAGTATGGGGATAATTGTAGATTTCGATTGGGGGAGATTTTGGATATTTCATTTGGAGGATGTAGAATCTCGAGGATTGAGGCGGCTCATACTTGCGTTCAACCAAGCCTGACACAAGATCATACCTCATTGGATGCATAATTTGTGTCATCCATTATCGTTGAGTTGATTATGACATGTTAAGATGTTCCAATAGCCCTTGCACAAGAGAGGATAAAACAGACATTCTGTTATAAGATATCCTATAATAAGGCATGGATGAAAAAACAGACGGCAATTGTGAAGGTCTATAGTGATTGGGATGTCTCATATTGGGTGTTTCCACAAATGCTATCAATACTGAGGCATCATAACCAAGTTGTTTTCCATATGGATACAAACGAACTAGTTCCTCATGATAACTGACTTGATCCATCTCATGTTAAATTTCATCAGTTGTTCTGGGCATTCCTTCCCTGTATCTCCGCCTTTTGTTTCTAAAACAGTTTATTCAGATTGATGGAACATTTTTGTATGGAAAATACAAGGGTGTATTGTTAACTGCAGAAACCCAAGATGGAAAACATTCACCTATTCCGCTTTCTTTTTCCATTGGAGAGAATGAAAACTATGAATCATGGAGTTGGTTTTTGGCACGTATCAACACCCATTTTCCCAAGATTCGGGGTGTTTGTTTGATATCTGATCAGCATCGGGCAATTAATGAGGCAATAAATGTGGATCATGATATATGGAGTTACCCAAATGCACATCATTGGTTCTTCATTAGACACATTTCTTGCAACTTGCATAAAAAATTTCACAACGAACCGATGAAGAAGGCAACCACCAGACTCAGTACGCATTGTATTTGTTATTTTTTTGTATATCAATGTGGAGATAAATTCAAAATATGTGAAATATCATCTATTTTGTGTAGAATATGAGTCTGATCAATGAAGGTTTGAAGAAAAATTCGAACAAATCCATCAGGTTAATGAATAATTTTACGATTATATGATGCGAATTCCCAAATAAAAATGGACATTGGCATATGATGTGGGGAAGAGGTACAGACACATGACCACCAACATTATAGAGTGAATCAATGGTGTCTTCAAAGGGATTCACAAGATACCTATAATTTCCCTAGTTTAGGAGATATTTTATCATTGTGTGAAGTACTTTGTTGATAGAACAAAACTAGCATCATATGGAATAAATCAGGGGCTAACGTACGGAAGAAGTTTTCAACGAGATATTGAAAAGAATGTTGAAGAAACTTCTGGTTATCATGTATACCTATTTCAATGAGAAGACTCTCTATTTGAAGTTCAAGAGAAGACAAACTCCATCACAAATAGCATTAGTGAAAAAATGGTGGTATTATTAGAAATGTGGAAATTTCAATGTGGAAATTTTCAGGCCTTACGGTTTCCATGCTCACACACCATAGTAGCATGTGCCTCTGTTAACATATCAGGGGATGAATATGCTTATCTAGTGTACCAGATAAATACCATTTCTAACTATTATACTTCACCATGGACACCTATTGGGGAGTTTCATTATTTCCCAATGCCCGAAGGTCAACTGATAATGGTTACTAATATGAATCGGTTGCGTCCTCATGGGAGAACGAAGGCTAGCAGGATGAAAAATGAGAAGGACTGGCCTCAAGAACAAAGACTGAGTTTGAGATGCACCATATGTCATCAAAATTGTCATAATTGGAAATGATGCCCCATCATTGTTGGGTTGAGTTCACACTCTAAGCCACAATGATGTATTGTCGTTTTTGAGAGATTCCCATATTGTAAATTTTATGTTGTAATCTCTTCCTTTTACCTCGGTTTTCTAACCCTCAAAACTGAAAATCATAAAATTAAACTCACAAAACCTTTTTTATATCGTAATCCAAACATTCTAAACCGTAATCCTGAATATTTTTTCTCAAATCATTAACCTAAACCATAAAACGTTAAAAGAAATCCAAAATCCTAGATCCAAAAGAAAAAATGTGAAAGCCTATTCTTTAAATCCTAAAATCAAAATAAAATAATAATGAAACATATGACTAGGTTATCTAGTACAATCATACATCAATATGATTAATGCACCCTACAAATCCCTATAACCCATTCATAATGTTCTAGGGAATAGAGGAGAACCCCAGAAATTGAACCCTCCTACATTGTTAATGAAGTCATAGGGAAAAATGAATCTTGATCTAGTAATTGAATAACACCTCAAAAGGTGAACTCCCTTACAATATCATAATATGAGCCCTAGTACTACACCTTCCACCTGTATACCCAAGGATCACATGTGAGATATACATAAAATCATTTTGAAAGTGCATTATAACATTCAAAAATAACAAAAAACCATTTCATGATATAAAAATATTCTTTGAAAACTAGTTCACACTTCATTTCACAATTATTTAAAAACACCATTCTATTTACCTAAATTATCGGAGACCATATTTTTTCAAAAACCCTTTTTGGAAAATAAATAAATCATGACAATTATTTTATAAATAAATTTATAAAACAATGTAAAATCATGGTTCATCCAACATAGATTAGAGATGGAACCACCTATAGGTTGTGAATGATCCATGATGTGAATCCCTGATAAAACATTATTTGTTTATATGCAGATGACTGACACTAAACTACTGAGTCAGCAGGCTACCCATTGTTCACAAGTTGTGATAGAGGGTGGTTTAGATCGATTGATCCGGGTGCGTCGAGCACACCATTTTCATCACACAAAGCCTCCTCATGCCATTATACCATACTTGCATCTTGTTGGCTTCTATGGTATTGCAGTATCAGATTTTACATTTGTAGACCATCATCTGCTAGCTGCACTCATGGAGAGGTGGAGACCAAAGACACACACATTCCACCTGCCTGAGGGAGAGATGACTGTCACTCTCTAGGATGTGGCTACTCTTCTTGGTCTTCCTATCAAGGGGACACCCGTTATTGGATCAACTCGGGTAGCTTAGCCCGACCTTGATCAGTGCTTGTCAGGCGTTGATATTTTGTCTAATCATAATGCTACCAATGGAGCATCGATATCCATGCATTGTATGGAGTCACAGATTACACTTTTAGTTGATGATGCTGACGAGAAGACAGTGATTCGTTATGCACATGCATATATTTTACGACTTATTGGAGGGACCTTGTGTACGGATCATTCATGGATGCACATGCATATGATGTATCAACCCCTACTAAAGGATTTTGATCGGGCATGGACATACAGTTGGGGATCTTCCTGCTTGGCATACACATATACAGAATTATGCAGGATATTCGACAGGTGTCTCACATGTCTCGGGGGATGTGTCATCCTTATTCAGATATGGGAATAGGAGCACATCCCCGCATTTTGCCCTGATCTTGCTGGTCCCCTGGTCAAGATGGCAGTGCTGCATGATGCTCCTGATGGATGATAGTATGATCACTCATTTCTATCAGTTTCTGATGCTAATAAAATTAATTGACTTTAATTTCTCATTACATATCACTATCGATGTTGTATTTTATAGGTGGTGTCAGCGACCCAATTTCAATGCAGTTTCGAGAGACGATTTGGCTGTATATCAGCTTGAGTTAGAAGTCCTCTTACCCCATCATGTATGTATATAAAATCTATAACTGTCTAAAAAAATTAATAATAACCTCTTTTTTTTAGTTAACAGTTTTTTAAACAAGGGTAATATGTTATTTCAGATTTTATGGGTTCCATAATGGTATGTTATGGACCAGTTGCCTCCATACTACACAGTTGGTCTTAACGATGTTATAGTTGTAGTGCCACTCATTAACTTTCATATTGTCGAGTGGAACCAGCCTGACAGAGTCATGCGACAATTTCTATTCACTCAGCCAATTCCATTACAGCCGAGGTAGATAGATCAGATTCATGGGATGAAGCTGATAGGGAGGCAGGATGACGACTGGTGTCGAGTACATGCTGTATTTCTCTACTGTTGGTACAGACGCGTAGAGTTTTGTATCCAGGGTGTTCCTATGATACAATTCTCTCTTTCAGCATAGCATGAGTATGATCCATGGTATAGACTGATGTCTATACTGTATATTACCCAAGTTAGCAGAGATATGCATATGATTGTATGAAAATTAAATTATATTACTATGTTTATTTATTTATTTTATAACTCATTTTTAATCTGTTTATAAGAGATTCACATAGATAGACTTATTCATATGAGTGATTAGGCTGAGGATAGAGTCTTCATCCGGGAAGCTGTTCATGCTCAGGTGTTGGAGTTGAGGTCATCTGTCCGTGCATTTACCGAGACCCTCTTTGAGCATCCGACACAGAGACAGAAGGTTCCTGCCATAGAAGAAGATCCTGCAGTAGCTGCTAGTGCTGAGGAGACACGACCACAATGATGTAGACAGTGTCGTCCTGCACGTCAGGCCTCACCGGTTTCATAGGCAGAGGTCGGCCCTCTAGTAGTCCAGTCAGAGCCGATGCAGGATGTGCCTCAGCCATCATGGGATCCATCCTTTTTGATAGGATATCCTCAGTTTTCTCCATTGTGGGGTCCATATGGAGCACAACCTTTGGGTCCAGAGTCATCGCAACCATGGAGTCCAGACCCATCGCAGAGTTGGGGTATAGCACCAGCATATGATTTGTTCCCCACATTGATGATGTCGAGTTCTTCTACCATCGAGGTGGGAGAAGGATCAGGAGGGTCGTACGAGGTGGATTTGACATTTTCTCCCACTAGCACAAACGTGTAGGATATAACAATCGACATTCCAGTGCCTGAGTACGAGCCCTCTCCAGGTCATCAGAATCCCCAGAGATCTCTCCACGGACGTCCTATTATTAGACCACCACGTGGGACAGGATCTCCTCATCATAGACATAGACATTGATTATTTATTCTCATTTATATGTTTTATGTCTATGGAAATGAAAAATTATTTTTTATGAAATGATTTGTGTTAGAACACCATGTGGGATAGGATCTCTACACTGTAAACATATACATTGATTTTTTATGTTAATTTATATGTTTTATGTATATGGAAATGAAATGAAAAATAATCTATAAGCTTTCAAAACCACCTACTTGAAACTTAGAAATGTTTCAAGTATGTGACTTTAAAATACTATAAAATATAAACCATAAGACCAATATAAACGAAAAATTAAGCATTCATTAAACATATAATAAATTGTTAAAAACACAAATCATTTCATAAAAATTGTTCATGAAAAATAATTTATAATCTTTCAAAACCGCCTACTTGAGACTTAGAAATGTTTGAAGCACGTGACTTTGAAATACTAACCATAACACCAATATAAATGAAACATTAAACATTCGTTAAACATATAGGAGTTGCCCCCACATCAATAGGATGCACGGTGTTTCTAGTATCACATACATCTATAATCGTTGATGCATGAAAACATGTTATATCTCCCTTCATAAGATAATGAAATCCATTCTTTCACCCTCTATTTCCATATCCATATCAAAATCTGGCCACTTAAGGTTATGCTAAAAGATATGCCACATGAAATTCTCATATGTTTCCATTCCTGCAAATATCAACCACTTCAACACCACCATGCATCAAACCATTATAATTTCTTCAACAATTCTCACCCCATTTTCCCAGGACCAGTTGATCAGATTAAAACACCAATGATTCTACATAGCCCATAGAAATATTTATCACCAAATCTTTATCCTTTATCATCTTCAAAAGGAAACTATAGGACCTCCTCTATCTATCCATTCTAAATACTCACATAAAATAATAATATAAACATAAAAACCTGAATTTTTTTTGGTTTTTATGTTTATAGTATAATTGTATATGAGTGTTTGAGATTGATAATTCAAGAAGGTCCTACAGTGACTTTTTGAAGACGATAAAGGATAATGATTTGGTGATGAAGAGTTCGATGGGCAATGTGGAATTGTTGGTGTTTTCATCTGATCAACTAGGCCTGGGGAAATGGGGTGACAATTGTAGAAGAAATTATAATGGTTGGATGCATGGTGGTGTTGAAGGGGTTGATATTTGCAGGAATGGGAACATATGATAATTTCATGTGGAATATCATTCAGCATACCCTTTTGTGGCCAGATGTTGATATGGATATGGACTTGGCGGGTGAAAGAATGGATTTCATTGTCTCATAAAGGGAGATATAACATGTTTTCATGCATCAAAGATTTTATATGTATGTGATACTAGCGACACCGCGAATCCTATTGATGCGGGGTTTACTCTTATATGTTTAACTAATGCTTAATGTTTACTTTATATTGGTCTTAGGGTTTATATGTTATAGTATTTCAATGTCACATACTTGAAACATTTCTATGTTTCAAGTAGGTGGTTTTGAAAGCATATAAATTATTTTTAATGAAAAAATTTTATGAAATGATTTTTGTTTTTAACAATTGCATATATGTTTAAAGAATGTTTAAAGTTTCATTTATATTGGTCTTACGGTTTATATTTCATAGTATTTCAAAGTCATGTAATTGAAACATTTCTACGTTTCAAGTAGGTGGTTTTGAAAGGTTATAAATTATTTTTCTGGAACAAATTTTATGAAATAAATTATGTTTTCAACAATTTATTATATGTTTAATTAATTTTTAATGTTTCGTTTATTTTGGTATTATGGTTTATATTTTATAGTATTTCAAAGTCACGTACTGAAAAACATTTCTAAGTTTCAAGTTGGTGGTTTTGAAAACATATAAATTATTTTTCATGAACAATTGTTATGAAATGATTTGTTTTTTCAACAATTTCTTATATGTTTAATGAATGTTTAATGTTTTGTTTATATGGGTTTTATGGTTTATATTTTACAGTATTTCAAAGTCACGTACTTGAATCATTTCTAAGTATCATGTATGCGGTTTTGAATGCTTATAAATTATTTTTCAGGAACAATTTTTATGAAATGATTTGTGTTTTCAAAAATTACTTATATGATTAATGAATTTTTAATTTTTTGTTTATATTGGTCTTATGGTTTATATTTTATAGTATTTCAAAGTCACGTACTTGAAACATTTCTATGTTTCAATTAGGCGGTTTTGAATGCTTATAAATTATATTTCATGGACAATTTTTATGAAATGATATGTGTTTTCAACATATACTTATATGACTAATGAATTTTTAATGTTTTGTTTATATTGGTCTTATGGTTTATATTTTATAGTATTTTAATGTGATGTACTAGAAACATTTCTATGTTTCAATTAGGTGGTTTTGAAAGCTTATAAATTATTTTTCATGAACAATTATTATGAAATGATTTGTGTTTTCAACAATTTCTTATATGATTAACGAATGTTTGATGTTTCGTTTATATCGGTCTTATGGTTTATATTTTATAGTATTTCAAAGTCACATACTTGAAACATTTCTATGTTTCAAGTAAGCGGGTTTGAAACAAAATCTTAAAAAATAATAAATTTTTTAGGTGAAAGGCGACATCCTAAAAAACATTTTTTATGAATTATATATATAAATAAATATAAAAACAAAACAAAAAATAAATAAAAAATTTGAATTTTTTTGTTAGGGGAAATGCGGCATTGTGGGTGCCGCTTTTCAACTGAAATGCAAAGGCGGCATCCGCGATGCCGCCTTTCAAGGGTATTTTTTTAAAAAAAAATTCCATAACCGTTTTTTTGTAATTTTTTTTAGAAAAAAGCATTAAAAACTCTAGGTTCTCTTGTTGGACACCTTTTTGTGTATATTTAAAATTTGTAGATAATATATGAAGGATTGTTATTATATTTTATGTAATATTTTTCAGAGTTAGGTCTTTGGGGACTGTGGGCTACGTATTAGGTGTAACTGACTCTGGGATTACAAGCAATGTAAGGTTACCCCTCAACCTAGTCAAAAAGGGGGAAAATATATAAAAATTATAAATTCCATTGGGCTTGTAGGATAAAAAATTGAATTACATGTAAGTATAATAATAATAATTATGATACTACATATATTTTTTTTAAATGAAAATAATATTTCTTGTTTGCATAGAAATTTATTATTAATTATAATATTTCATATTATATTGTTACCATATTTCATGTGAACCATAATTATAATATTTCATGATGTTTTGTAACATCTACGGTTATGTATTATAAGAGAAACACTAATTTTTCATGTTGAATGATTATAATAATGGATGATAATGGAGTTAATTAATTTTATATTTATATCAATAATTAAATAATGGAATCATTGGTTGCACTTTCAAATACATATCAAGAATTCCAATGTATTATTGTGTCTGATCACACTATAATTAATGTACCAAATGCCATTAGAACACTGTAGTTAAGAGTTATTGGGTGAGAGTAGTTTTAGGATTGGTAACCTCATGGGATGTACATTTGTTGAACTCTTTTATGCGTTTATTTAAAATTTAATTCTATTACAACAAATATTATTATGATATTGTACGTAAAATTTTATATTGAATATAATATGTCATGATTGTCACGACCCGTCCTCGGGGCCCGTGCCGTGACTACCCCAAGCCCGCCTTCCATAGGCCAGGGGCTGGCAACTAGCACCAAGGCATAAATCCCAGTATAAATGGAAGGCATTGCCTTTGTAAAGTAAACAAACACCATAGGGTAAGCAAGCGGAAAAGTAAACACTAAGTAAAAAAAGAGTACAAAAGAAGTGCGGAAAAGTAAATGGGCCAGTATACAAACCCAACTGAAAGTAAAGTACAACTCGAAAGGGAAAACAGCAAATGTAAAGTAAAAGCCGCTACACCGAGCTGTACACTGGAAATCCCACCCGAAGGGTGGGTACAGATAGCTCCAATGCTCCTCGGGTCCCGCCGCCCGCTCTGAGCTCGTCCCGCCCAGTGGTCCACCTCCAAGTATCGTCCAGCTCTGCAAGGCTCAGCCACGATCAACGCTGTCCGTCGTCTGCAACCAACACAATGTATTGCGGGCATAGCCCGTGCAGGGGTGAGTATAACGATACTCAGTAGGGACCCCGAGACCCTCAAGGTCTCACTAAAACCAACAAGGATAACCAAAAGAAGATCTCAACAGATAACCTCTACTTAGATATATGCCCGTACATATACCTAAGTTATCAAGTAACCCATCTCAATCATGAGGCAAACACAAGGTCAAAAGACTCAGCTCAAACCAGGATTTTCATCATCGAAACCGTAACTACTGAAGAGCTCCGTCTCTGGAGTGTACAGTGGTCCTGTCACAACTCCGAGGTACTGCCAACTAACTTAAGACTGATGTAGTACTCCACCTATCGAGTAATGCGGCCCAACCGCTACCACCAAGCGCTCCCATGTGCCGCTACAACCAAGCGCACCACTGTCGTGGGTCTTCCGCTACAACCAAGCGCTCCCTTGTGCCGCTACAACCAAGCGTACCTCTATCGTGGGTCTGCCTCTACAACCAAGCGCTCCCCTGTGCCGCTACAACCAAGCGCGCCTCTGTCGTGGGTCTGCCGCTACAACCAAGCGCTCCCCTGTGCCGCTACAACCAAGCGCACCTCTGTCGTGGGTCTGCCGCTACAACCAAGCGCTCCCATGTGCCGCTACAACCAAGCGCACCTCTGTCACACACCGAGTCGTTCGATCAGCAGTCGTCGGGTCTCAGTCAGCTACACGGTCTTTGTGCTTCGCCCGCTCGTCTCCAGGAGGGTCCGCTCCACGAGCTACTGGTCGATACTCCATGTATCACAAAGTCCCGCAAGGAAGTATCTCAAAGGACCACCTCGTCATAGGGGTCTCAACGCAACAGACGACACGTCAATCGGACGCCCGGTTTGTGAGTTATTAGCCTTTTCGTCCTAGGGGCCCGGTTGGTTTTGTGAGTGAACCAACCCGGCCGTATCTCAACTGTACCCCGAACTCCCATAGGGTATACTCATACGGACCGTTACTCAACGTGATCACCAACGCCGCTGACGGTTCGTCAAACGGACGTCTGGTCTGAAAGATATCAGCTTTTCCGTTCCAGGGGCCCGGTTGGATTTCAGTGCGATCCATCCCGGCCACTATCCAACTGCATCCAAAACTCGGGCGGAGGATGCCAAAAGTTCCATCTCATCAAGAGGAAAGCAACGAGACAGACGGCGCGTCAATCGGACGCTCGGTCTGTGAGTTATTGGCTTTTTCGTTTCAGGAGCCCAGTTGGATTCGTGAGCGAACCAACCCGACCGCACTCCGACGGCATCCCAACCTCGAGCGGAGTAAGCCAAAAGATCCGTCTCACAAAGAGGAACTCAACAAAGCTGACGGCATGTCAATTGGACGTTCGTAGCTCAAGATATGAGCGTTTCCGCTCCGAGGGCCCGGTTGGTTTCGTGTACGAACCAACCCGGCCGAACTCAACATATTCCGAAACATTGAGTGCGATATACCAAAATGACCGTCTCGATCCAAGGATCGCGTTTCCGCTGACATCGGGTCGTTTGGAGTCCCATAGCTCAAGATACGACCATTTGAACGATGATTATCCGAAGACGGGGGGTCCGGGCCCGGGCTGACCCGGCCCGACCCCCCCTGGTGGGCCCGAACCGGGTCGGGTCCGACCCTGTTGGCCCGGCCCGGCCCGGCCAGGGCTGGTCCGGCTCGGCTCGTCCTAGCGGCCGAGAGGCCGACGCGGGGGAAAGCCGCTGCCCCGCGTGACACCCCCGCGGCACCCGCGGGGTGTCGGCCAGACACCCGCGGGGTGTCGCCCTGGACACCCGCGGGGTGCCGCGTGACAACCCCGCGGCACCCGCGGGGTGTCGCGCAGGACACCCACGGCACCCGCGGGGTGCCGCGCTGGACACCCGCGGGGTGCCCCGTGACAACCCCGCGGCACCCGTGGGGTGTTGCGCTGGACACCCGCGGCACCCGCGGGGTGCCGCACTGGACACCCGCGGGGTACCGCCGCCTCCGGCCGCCGGCGCCGCCGCGCCGGCGACCCGTGCCACCACCGACTTCCGCGGGCCGCCGGAGTCGCTCCGGTGGCCCGTTTTCCTTCCTGTCTGTGCCGTTGTTCCTCCCGGGACTCGTCCTTCACTGCGGAAACATCAAACATCTGTTGCGGCACGTTCCGTCGTCGCCCGTCAAATCCGCACAAAACAAAGAACGACGGAGGGTCGTCGAGCCGTGTTCGTTTGGCCCGCACCCTCCGCGTTAGAGATAATCAACGGGAGAAAATAAAATGTTCAACACATGAACCAACAATTTCAATAAAATAAAATTGTTTCTTTGATTCCGGTTCTTTAATTTTTAAAGAATGTTCACGGGAATATAAGGAGGGGTATTTCCAAAAATATAAAATCCCTACATCGCTGGACGTCGCGCGTGAGCGTTCTTCGTGGAAATTGCTCATCGCGGAAGGTGAAGATCGTCGCGTCGTCGCGGAAGGGTGTCGCGTCGTCGCAGAACACGGCATTGAGTCGGCGAACTCAAGCAGCCGATCGAAGATCCGTCGCGGAGGAAGAGACGTCGCAGAAGAACGTTGCCGGCGTCGCGGATCACGTCGTCGCGTCGTCGATTTCCGGGTTCGGCGTTCTTCGCGTTCTTCGCGTTCTTCGCGAAGGAGGCTGAAGGTTCAAGGATCCTTTCTCAACGAGTAATCCATCAAAAGAAAAGGTTGGTCTTATTTTATTATTATGCCAACACACGAAAAAGGGTAAGTAACAACCCATCAATTCGTTGAATTAATTCAACGAAAGAAACAGCTCATTTAATTTACAAAATAAACTGCCCAATTAAATGGTCTGTTAAGAATTTAGAAAATGCGTCAGTTGACTTTCATAATGATGAGTTTTCACGGGTGCGTTACTTAGCGGAAAGAAACGGCGGGGCTCGTGCGGGCCCCACCTCACAAATATCCTACAAAGGGGGTAGGATATTTCTGGATAGCATCCTATCCGGTTCAACTCAGTTCAAGCCGCCTTTATGTGGCTTCAAGTGGCTTCCAAGTGGCTTAAGTGAAATAAAATAAAGTTGTCGAAAAATTATTTTATTTCTTAACTTTAAGCCCGAAAATTAAAAACCACACCCGAGAAAACGCAACTCCAGAAGAGGCATTTCTAAGCGAATACCGGCGCTGTGATTTCATCGGTGCCCTCAGAATTCGATTTCGGGCACCAGTTCAAAAGTTAGAAAATCCCGCTCGTCCGTTCACTGAACGTACCCGAGCCAAACTTCGGAAAATGATTTCGGGCACACTGGGCCTCAGAATCAGGCGCCGTCAGAAACTGCGTTCTTGTAAAATTCCAAAGAAAATTAAGAAAAAAAATTTTCCTTGAAATTTACTGGTCTTTACAATGATTATATGGAATTTTAGTAATAATTATGATTTTTCATGTTAGAATGGCATAATATTTAATTTTAACGATGATTACAATATTTCACCTTATCTAGTAATAATAACATTTTAGTGTTATAATAGGAATAATATTTTTCATGATGAATAGTTAATTTTTTTTGAATAATCGCATTATTAAATTTCATTATATGAATATTTCATGGGTGACCTCCTGTAAATTTCTCATGTTTCACCCTTTTATGTATTTCTCATTGTATTTTCGTAGATTTTTAATATTTTAGGAAAAAAAATATTTTCATATAATTATGAAAATAATTATTAGGATATTATATGAAAACATTTTAAATGAATACAATATTTCATGTTTACAAATAATTTCAGTATTAATTATAAAATTTAATGTCACAATGTCACCATATATCATGTTAACAATAATTATAATATTTAATGACATATTGTAACAACTATATTTTATTTTTATAATATAAATAAATATTTTCATGTTAAATATTTATAATATTTGCAGATAGTTTCATTAGTCCATGTTATATTTATTAAAAAAATTAAATCGAAATATGTAATAATAGAACAATTGATAGTACATTAAAAAAAATTTAAATAATTTTTTTTTGTTTTATTGGGTGTGATTAGAGTATTATTAATGTAACATATCCTATTATAATGTTGAAGTTAAGCAAGATTTGGAGAGAGTACTTCTAGGATGGGTGACTTTTTGGGACTTACTCATGGTGCACAATTTTTTTAGTTAATTTAAAACTTCATGCAAGTATAATAAATATTATGATGATATTGTACATAACATTTAGTATTGAACATAATATTTCATTATTATAGTGAATTTTAGTGATAATTAAAATATTTAATCTTATAATTTTATAATATTTCATGTCAACAATGATTATAGTATTTCATGTTATATTGTTAAAACTACTATTTAATGTTATAACAGAAATAATATTTTTTAATGTTGAAAATTATAATATTTTTCAATAATTGCAATATTGAATTTCATAATATTAATGTTGTAGGGGTGCCCCCTTGGAAGTTATCATATTTCACCCTTTTTTGTATTTTTTAAGGAATCTCCCTAGATTTTTTACGTTTTAAAAAACAAAGAATTTCGTTTATGTATAAGAAAAATAATTTTGATATGGTTTGTAAACATTTTATATGAATATAATATTTCATGTTGACATAGAATTTTATTATTAATTATCATATTCCATGCATATTGATACCATATGTCATGTTAAAAATAATTTTAATATTTCATGATATATTGTAACAACTATGGATTAGTGTTAAAACAGAAATTAAAATTTCTCAAGTTGAATAATTATATTATTAGATGATAATTTCATTAGTTAACGTTATATTTATAATAAAACTTAAAAATACATTTTTAATATTAAAATAATTTATAGTACATCAAAATATATTAAAATAATGTCTTTGTATTGTTGGGTGTGAGAAAACCATCTTTAATGCACCAGATCCCATGAGAACCCTCCAGTTAAGCGTGCTTGCGCGAGAGTAGCACTGGTATTGGTGACCTCTTGGAGATTACTCATGTTTCACCTTTTTTTTTTGTATATTTCAAATCTAATTCCATTTCATTAAATATTATTATAATATTATACAAAAACATTGGTATTGATTATAATATTTCAGGAATATAGGGACTTTTATTAATAATTAAAATATTTCATGTTAAAATGTTACAATATTTTTAACAAACTGTTACAATTTTTAGGTGTTCCTAAAAACCTATTTAGATCATTCTTTGGTTGGGTCTTTTTAGGGGTGTTTTGGATATGTTTTTTTTACATTTTTAAGGGCTCTTTG
Source organism: Viscum album (assembly GCA_963277665.1). Lineage (NCBI taxonomy): Eukaryota > Viridiplantae > Streptophyta > Magnoliopsida > Santalales > Viscaceae > Viscum > Viscum album. The sequence continues at coordinate 384,761,322 of OY728167.1, read as the reverse complement.
GCTATGCATGGTTTTCCCAAATGATGATCCTTTCTAGGAAAAACTCTAAAAACCCATGTAGTGAAGGTTTCTATGGTTGAGGCATAGATTGAAAAATCATGTTCCCACCAAGGAGAAACCTAACTACCCACCATCTGGGGTGCAAGGCTAGAGATCACAGTCTGACAACCTGTGCGACCCTGCCTTCCTAACAGTGCACACAACTTTTAATTATCCCAAAAGTTCTTTACAAATATCCCGAACCCCCATTTGGAACCCCTTTCAGCCTTTACTCAGGTTTAGATGATTTCATAGGAATTTGGGGATCCCAATATTTTTTTGGCTCCTCTAAAACCCTTCCGAAGAAGATGAACGTTTGGTGGTAATCATTTGATCCTTCCCTTGTAAGATTTCTTCTCCCATTCTCTATATCTAGGTATCTTCCTCTCTCATCCCTAGAGTTTTTTTATCTTTGTGTTGTTATAGGATCTAATCAATGTTTTTTTAGATCCTGAATCATGTTTTGAAATTCAGATATCATTTTCCAATGTTTTATTGGAGTTTTCTATTATGGGTTTTGTGAGATGTGATCTCCTTGTTTTGGTAGGTGGTTACATTTATGATTGGACAATTTATTTATCACTAAATTTGTTGATTTAAATTAAATATATTTCAATTAATTTATAAAAATAAATTTACTATTAATTGTGTTTTTAATTTTATTTTTAATGAGATTTGGGAAAAACCAACAAATTCTAGTGAATTGGGGCACGGTTTGATTTTAATAGAAATTGTGGGATTTTATATTATGAAATGAAGACGTGGAAATGAATTTTGAAATTTATTTTTCAAATTAATTTCAAATTTGTATTTTAATAAAAAGGATTTTTATTTTTTTGATAAGAACCCCTTGGTTTTAACCTAGTTAAATTCACGATTTGATTAAAAACCCATTTTGGGTATTAAACGGAAATTGGAATATTGAAATGAAAAATGGGTTAATTGTATTTTAAACAATTTTGAAATAAATTTCCCATTATTTATTGTTTTTAAAGCACATGTAAGTCTAGGTATTTAGTGAGTTATTATGGAAAAATATACTTAGATGGGAATGACCTAGCAATGGATTGATGCTTTGAAAATATAACATAAACTTATTAGAAGATCATATCCTCAGTGGGATGTTGGTTAATAATATTTATCCATTTTTAGAAGAATTATCTGGTTAATTGATTTAACATATTTTTATATAATCCTTAGCAACACACTAATGGTCTTTTATCTCACACCCTACCTATGCGTTTGGGTCTTTTTATGTTATCTTCATCTAGGTTCGAGTGAAGGAAAAACCACTAGAAGGTGGTTCTTGTTTTTGATCCATGGGGCTTAAAAAGATGTTTCTATTATGAATTTATTTTTTATCCGTTTTTATGGTACATTGTGGTTTTACATTGGGTTTGTTTACTAGTTTGAATTCTGGTATAGTTCTCCCCAACGAGTTTTCTTTTTAACAGACTAACTTGAATTTCTTTTTTCCACTATTTATGTGGAAAAACAATTTACATTTTTTTATTGTATGTTTCTTGGTAATAGTTTCTAATCCATGGGGATGAAGGATTCCATTAAAGTTGTATTAGGATCGGCTCAGATTTCAGGGTACCAGGGTATTTGAGATGTTTCATGAAAAAGTGGTATCAAAGAGTTTTTTTGGGATTTTTTGTTTCTTTATAAGAAATTACTTGACATCATATTTATGATGGATTGGATCATTACCGGTAGATCTCGTATTAATTATTATCTTTGATGAGTCTCCATAAATTCACTCTATGAGTTCTGTTGAATATTTCAAGTATAATAGTACCTGAGGTCACATAGAGAATGGCCTACTTTTTAATAGTTAGGAAAAATAATATATGTTTTTAATTTTGTTTTGGAGTGATAATATTTGATTGATGATCTTCCACAAATTTTCATTGTGTTTCATGATGTTTTTCAATCTGACATCTCTGGTTTTCCACAGATAAGAGTGGTTGAATACTGTAACACTCCAAAATTTCATATCAAGTTATATCTTTAAATTAAGTGGATAGCTTATACTACACACAACACCGACTTAGCCTGTGCTATACGCAAGATTGAGTTTCTGCGAAAAAACATGTAAGTATTATAATTATTTAAACGATATATTTATTTATCTATTAAATATTCTAATATTAATAGTAACAAATAAATTTTTATTTTTATTTATAATTTTTTCACATAAATAAAAAATATTTATACGGAGATGAGTATGTTTTTTTTAAAAAAGTTATATATTTAGAAAAACTAGATTTTAAAAGAACTACTTTCTATGTCCTTTTTAGAACAATAATAATATTACTATTAGACACTCCTAAAAATTTATTTTGGTAAAATAAAATTCATTTTTGGATTCATAATATCAAAATTATCTTAGGGTGAATTTTTAGTATTTTTCTAAAAACATTCAATTTTTGATGAATAGTGAAAAATACTCCACAGTACTTAAAAACCTAATCATTTTTAAATAATAATTATTTTTATTTAAATTTGTTTTAAAGTAAAAAATAGATATATAATATGTATATTAGTCAACTTTAATTCATTTTAGTCACTTTATAGTACGATTAGTTATATAAAATTTTATTGAACTACTTAACACCATCTACCCAACTTCTAGGCACATTTTCCAATTTGCATAAAATATAATTTTACCACTTCTGAGAATTGAATTTCAAATATTTGATAGTCATGGTTGACATCAGTATGTAATATTTGGATCAATAGGATGAAAATAATGTTTTGGTAAATAGTAACTTTCGAATTTTATTTACCATGATTAAAAGTAAATAAGGTAATTAATGGTAAACATGATATTATAATTATGCTAACACATGTACTAATTCTATTTTATAAGTTTACTTCTACAAAAATATACCTTAGGAATAAAATATGATCCTTTATTATCCACATGGATTAGATTAGGACTGTTATTATTATTTTATTTAAAGATGATTTAAAAGTCTTAAATTGAAATTATAATAACTAAAACATTTTTAATATAAATTTATAAATAAAATAAATTTAACTATAAATATAAATTTGAAATACAAGAATATTTCCCACATCATGGTATTTTATTTATAATTTTTAGACATGAAAATAATTAAATTTATTTATGACACAATGATGATGCAGTAATTACCTTATTAATGAATGATTAAAATAATTGATATTATAAATAGTAAAATAAATGTAAATTGAGACTATTGATGTATTAAACGAATTTTATAGGTTAATATTACATGTTAGGTTTGATTAAGTACATTTTTTTTCAAAGTGATAATGTTTTTATGACTTTCACAAAAACCAAATACTAAATAGTGTTAAAATTGAGATAAATGAGTTTTTAAAACAAATACTATTTTATTAAAAGATATAATATTCCTAAAAATATTATATTCTGAAAAAGGAATTATATAATGATTGAAATGTCATTAATGAACCACTTGGGGTTTTATTGGAATTTTATTGTATGTTTATTAACCATGTAATATAAAAATATAAGAAAACATTGTAAAAAGGTAAACTATTTAACTAAGAGTTAAATCTAAAAGATAAGGTTAATATGGTGACCAAAACTTTTCTAAAACCTATTGGATGAGACGATTTCCACCCATCCCCACCTTATCATTGAAATATATCATTTTGGAGCTCGAGGTGGGGGTCGGCCTTGGAAGAGGTGATTTGTCTATCTTTTTTTTTTCTAGTTTGAATTTTCAATTTTGAACCTATCCTCCTTGTCCTACTGAACCTTTACTTTTATCTAATAATTTTCGGTGTCATGGATCCGTGGAGGAGACATTTTGGTAAACCAAAATGATTTTATAATAAAATAATATTTCACGATTTTCTTAAAGTGACCCTCACCTATTTCATAAAATGGTACTTCCCCTTCTCTCCAAATCACATCTCTAAAGACATTTTCCTCGACCAAAACCTGCTCAAATATCCTCCTAAACACCCTCAATTAAACCTAGAGTCTTTAATTTGATCATAAATCCAACATAAGGTTCCCTTTTGATCAAATCAAAAGGAAGTACCCAAAGAAGAGGAAATAATTTCAATACCCCTTTCAAAGTTATTTCTTCTTCGACTTCCTATTTCAATGTTGTTTCCATAAAAAAATAATAAATCCAATTCTTTATACTTACTATAATGTTATTAAAAATATTTTACAACCATATTCGTTATTCTATCTATTCTAGGAATGAAAAAGTCAACATACGTGTGTACTTACGGCTTACCGTCTCCATATCATGGTGTAGTATGTTATTAAACACTTCATTATTTGAATGGGTATAATAATTAGTATAATTGATGTAAATAATAAATATAACATGTTAATGATTTTTTATATATGATATACCATCCAATTACATACTATTTCACCATCAATAGAATGATATTATCACTCGTGCGTATGTATGGATTGTAGTCTCCACGAACGTGATGAGATTCATTCCCCATCATAACCATTCAAGAATAAATTTTATTTTATGATTTAAAATAATGTTTTTTTACATAATATCATTATAGATATGAATGAAATACATATTATCCATAAAAAACATGACTTATGTAACAAAACTTATAACGGAAAATGTATCAGTTAACACCCGAAACAATGATACTACTGAAATATTATTAACAAGGCAATATTAGAAGCTCATATATGATATCATATTTATGTATGTGGTTCTTTCATAATTTAATAAAAATTATTTAACTATTATATAGTAGGTTAACATACCATTTACTAAGGAAAATTCCATGTTAAGGGTTAATTTTACAATCTCTTCATTATGCGAGGTTGTTTATACGTAAGCATCTTCTGGGAATTGATTATCATCCTCTTCTGTGTTTCTTAAAAATGTATTTCATTTTTTTACTATTTCCTAGAATGTGGGTTAAATTCATTTATACCCTTTTTTGTATTTTTATAATTTTTTTGAAAGGAATCATTCCATCATTTACCAAACAAAGGAACTTTATGACATTTTCGACAAATTAAGTTGAGAATGTTTTTTAACTTATATGGCAAGTGCAGCTATTTTCTGTCATTATAACACCTTAAAAGCATCTCTTACAAGCTTATCACAATATTTTCAAAAATAAATATTTTCATTTATAATTACGTGACCTTTAAATGATTTCAAAATAGAAAGAGATATTTCTCCTAAATAATTTTGATTACATCTATGTCCACATCCATTGATGGATTTTACACTTGTTTGAAGTTGATTTATTATGATACAATCTTCCATATTGTACTGATGTTTTTGTGATATGTTTTACTATGGATATTTTATTTTTATACTATTCATGGTTTGTGATTAAAGTATTATCATCACGTATGCAAGTTTTAATACAAATATTTATCTTATGTTTTAACCTTTTCATATGTGGAATGCATTGGACTTAGTAAGTGACTGGTGGAGCCCGCTATAGCTCCTCGATGCATCGGTAGGCCTCATGAGACCAAATAGTTCCTTGGCAAAAGGAAATGAAAAAATATTATTTGTAGTCTTGGAACAATGCCTTGACTATGTGGTTATGATGTCTGACATTATGAATTCCATCATTATGAAATTAGATACTGATATTACATGTGATTATTCAACTATTAAAATATCCATGTGAATAAGTAAATGAAATTATATGATTTATCTTTTCCATATTATGACGATGTTTTAAAATTAAATGTTTTGTGTTTTAATCTTATCAATTTTATTAAATGTTTATGCTTATTTATAAAAGTTTCTGCTATATTGTTATCTTTACTGAGCATCTGAGCTCTCCCCTTATTATGTTTTATTTTTCCCAGGATGTGAAGAATTATATTATGAATAACTTATTGGGATAGGATAAGGGATATGGGTGTTCTCAAATGGGACATAATGTTGTTGTTTTTCTATTTCATTATGTAATGTAAAACTTATGTATGTATCTAGTACATCCAAGGCTACTAAACTAATCGGTCTTGCGAGACATGATCCCTTGTGATCATGCCAATGTTATGTAATAATGCCCGGACTCTGGGTAACTAGGGTCTTGGAATTACAGTTGGTATCAGAGGAAGTTTAGTACAAAACATGGAAACTAGATTTAGATAAACTTATATTAGATAACTTTACCCAAAGATAAACATTGCGGATTATTATAGACGAACATCCAAAAATTTCGGTAGTGTAAATATTATGTGGGTTTTACAAGAAAATATATCTTTGTCTGGATACAAACATGTAGAGGTGGCTCTAGCATAGATGTAACTTGGAGTAAAAACTCCGACAGAGTTATGGTCTTGACCTAGGGTGTCCTGGTACATGACAGCAGGGCTTTATACACTCTTGGTATTGAAAATCCCAGGGGATATGCTTAGGACAATTAAAATTTTCTTTACAAACCATTATCAAAGACTTATTAGTATATACTTCCTCAAGGAAAGCATTTTTATTATTATGGATTATAGGCATAAAAATTCAAATTTATGTTAGGTATTTTAAAATTTTGGAATTATGAATTGTGATTAATAAAGTAACATAGTTTAAGAAATGGTTTAGAATTGGTGCCTAGTAAAAGGAATGAGAACTCCATCAATTCACATGATACAAAGTGTAAGAAGGATCATATATTTTATGGTATTATGCCAAAATTTAGAAGGGAAATAGTCTCCCATGTATTCTCATCATATTAAGAAATAGTATCATTTGTTAATAAGATACGTAAATAATTATCTGAGTTCTATGGCTTTGAAGGGAAGTTAGAGAAGAAAAGGAGGGTAGAGAGAAAGATGGATACAAGGAAGAGGGGAAAGAAGGATTTTCCCATATGTGATAACTGTAGAAAGAATAACCTTGGTAAATAATTGGAGGGAATGATAGTTTGTTATATGTGTGGAGAAAGAGGACACCAAGTAAGTGATTGAAATGGTAAGAAAAAGGATTCAAATGTACAATGCTTCATCTGCAAGTAGTTGGGACACTATGAGAATCAATGTCCCAATCATCATAGTATACCCTAAATGATGTTATTCGATAATAATAAAGTTATGATACTACCACAGAAGTAGTGGAATAATTAGTAATATTATATTTTTATTAATGAATTATTCCATTTGAGTGTTTTATCAACAATGTAATGGTTATATTAATTATGGAAAAAGATAAGTATTGTACTGTAGTACTATTTCATTGAGGATTTGAGAGTTTATGGTACTATGAAAAGTGACTCAGCAGCAAGTTAAACTTTATAGAAAATGCATGGTTGAAGGAAAGATAAACCTAAATATGGTCCTCATACTAAGGTAGTTATTTTGGAATATAAAATGGTTGATTTGGATAAATTATATTGTATATTCTCGACTACCTTGGAACTGATTAATGGTTTGTTTATTCCATCAGTGTTGGAGTATTAAATATTTTTGGATATAAAGAATATATCTAGAATTATATAAGGAATAAGGGAGCATGAATGTAATCAATAAGGTTTTATGGTAGTTCATGGTGTTCCCATGTTTTAAAAGAATACATGATGAAGGTACTCACATGTTATTATGTGAAAAAATAGACCGTCATTATGTTATGTTGACCTTCCTTATAAATTTTTGGACTATGAGTTTGGAAACATGTATTTGGGATAAGTCTAAAGGATGGAATTGATTAAGTTGGACATTGGATACTATGTTTTAATGTTAAAACATTTCGTAAGATTATTTTTATATTTTTTTTATAAAAAGGACAACCTGAAGGTCGGGAGACAACCCGTCACATCTGACAAGGTCGCAAGACTTGAACCTAAAACCGAAGGGCAACAATGGTGCATCACCTACCACTGGCCTACGTGATTTCCTAGTTTCTATAAGGTAGTTTTTTTTAAATTAACTAATATATGAATTATAAATTAATTTTTTTGAAACCATATAAAATTTGGATAAATTTAATGTTTTTGAGTTCTATTAACTTTTGGAGTGAAAAATGATTTTGTGGTAAAAATTAGTTAAAGGATTTAACTGTACTTGTCAAGTATTTTTTTCTTATTTAATGAAGAAATTAATGCTTAAACTTTATGAAATGGATATTAAAACAAAAAATGTTTCATCCTAATACCTTATGTTTTGATGAACCAATAATATTTTAATTCATCATTGAATTATGGCTTTGAGGCCCTTGATTTTCTATTTATTGTTCACTTGTTTGTGATTGATGACCTCAATCACTCCCTTTAAATATTTACATTTTTCCTCCAATTATGTCTCTAAAATTTCCACCAATGTTCTCATAATAAAAATCCTAATTTGGTGGTGAATTTTTCATTTCCCTTTCCCTCTTATTAAGATTAAATTTTATTAACCATATTTCCGATGTGGGTTTTCAAAAAATGTATTCTCTATTTTTATCCTTTTATTTTCAAAGAACAATTTAAAATTTGGAGGACCCAATTTATTGATGTATGAGAGAATGTAACACCCCATGATTTCTTAGTAAGTTATATATTTAAAGTAAATCAATAGCTTATACTACAGACAACACCGAATTGGCTTGCTTTATACGCAAGATTGAGTTTCTGGAAAACAACACAATAGTATTATAATTATTTAAACTATATATTTTATTATTAATTAAATATTGTGATATGAATAGTAACAAATAAATTTTTATTGTTATTTATAATTTTTTCACATAAATAAAACAAATTTTTAAAGAAATGCATATGTTTTGTTAAAATTGTTATATATTTAGAAAAACTAGTTTCTTAAAAGAACTACTTTTTATGTCCTTTTTTGATCCATAATAAAATCAATATTAGAAAATCCTAAAATTTTAATTTGATAAAATACACTTCATTTTTGGAATCAGAATATCAAAATTATCTTATGGTTAATTTTTGGTATTTTTCTGAAAACGTTCAATTTTTGATGAATAGTGAAAAATACTAGAGAGTACATAAAAACCGACTTTTTCTTTAAATACTGATTATTTTTATTTAAAAATATTTTAAATTCAAAATGGATACATAATACCTATATTAGTCCAATGTAATTCGTTGGAGTCATTTTATAATAAGATTAGATATATAAAATTTTATTAAACTATTTAACGCCTTTCACCCACCTTCTAGGAACACTTGCAAATTTGTATAAAATGTAATTTTACAGCTTCTGGGAATTGAATTTGAAAAATTCTAGAGAATATATTGAAATTAGTAAGTAAAATTTGGTTCAGTAGGATGAAAATATTTTTTGGTGAATAGTATCTGGTTGTAACGTCCCGACCCGGAAGCCACTAAACCGGTGCTCCGAGCCAGTTCGCCACAAGGCCTCAAGCACGCCTCCCGTATGCCAGAGGCTTCCGACTAGCAGCGAGGGACTAGGGTGTGATAGTGGGGAGACTATGTCCTCATACCAGAGTAAGAAAACAGTAGAAATAACTAAGCATCATACACAGCAGAAAGTAAACAGAGTGCGGAAGCCGTAAAAAACTGAAATAGAACAAGCTGTAATAGTAAAATGCTGTAAAAGCTCGAACAACTATGAAATAAAAAACAACACTGGTCACCCACTAGGCCGACCATACAGATACATGTAAAAAAGAAACTGAAATTAAAAGTACAGGGATCTGCTACTAACTTCGAGCCAATCCACGTACCCGATCTCCAGACAAAGTCGAACCGCAGCAGCCCGATCTGTAAAACCACTCGAGCAGCTCCACATGATCATGAGACACTGGGCCTTATCCCTATCCACCATGAAAACTATACTCAACTTGAAAAGCAGATAGAAGGTCTACACGTAAACTGAGGTGCAGGTGCAGGGGTGAGAAATAATCTCAGTAGGGCACCCCGACAAGAAACCTATAACTGTGCTGCTAAAAGTGTATGCAATAACAAAGTGCTCAGCGTAGATGGAGCACAACAAAAGTAAGTAACCCAAAAGTGCAACCACAGTTGAACTCAGGGCATGCAATCCCTGTCAACTGGGAAAGTGAAACCATGGATGTCCATATCTATATACGTACACATGTATAGTTCCATACCTATACACCTATACATAAATATGAATATTCATGATGAAGTGATTCAAATAACAAGAATCAACATCAGAAGTTGATAATTGGGACCATAAGCCCGATCTCCTGGATATCATGTGTAAGGGAATTGAGCTGGACATCATGTCACTCAAGTTGTGTATCATTAAGTCGATCTCTAGGTCCGTCGTCCCATCGACATGTACCGGCTTCGGCCAATGCTGGAAATATGACTCTGAACAAGATAAAAAAAACAAGTAACCCTATGGGAATTAATCACAGTCTATCCCCTCTGGTTCAACCAAACAAACACAAGAAAGCAACTAACAAAATAGGTAACCCTCTCAGAAGTACTCACAGACTATCCCCTCTAGTCCTACCTAGAAACACAAGCAACCCTCTGGGAAGCACACACAGTCTCACGCCTCTGGTTTAGCTAAAGAATAGACTCTCTGGGTGGCTCAAACTAGCAGAACCCTATATCCAAGTAAACATACAAAGGCACAGACACTCTGGGAAGCTCTCACCGTCAATTCCCCTATGGTCTTGCAATGATAGCTACAGACTCTCTCAGGAAGCACTTATGTCTAATTCCTCTTGTGGTCTCGATACGTGCGTAAACTAAGGACACTCTTGGGAAACACAAAGTCCAATTCCTGTAGGTCCTGCGTATGAACTAATTTATAACAGACTCTCTAGGGAAGCCCTTAATCATCAATTGCCTCTTTAGTCTGCTGCACCAGGTTCACACAACCCTGAGCAGTCTAGTCGTGCATAATCGACTGTTAGCAGCCCTACGTAAGTTCAAAAAACTACTTGGATAATAGCTACAAGGCATCAAAAGAATATAAACAATAGGAAATATATGCAATCAACTATATCAAGGCAAGAAAGTAATGAAACAAAGTCTGCCTCACAGGTAACCTGATCCAAACAGCAATAAACAGCCAAAACAAGGGAAACACCCATGGGGTGATCCTGAAACATGAAAACAAGGAATAATTATTCATATAACAGCCACAAGAATTCAATCAGTCTAAGGCAGATAATAAAGAAGGATCAAAACCCTAACTTGAGATACCTGATGCATGGGTATCCGGCCCTTCTGCACAAAAACTTATAGACATTCAATGTAAGGAAACAAACCACCTACTCAGGCACACAAGGAAAAGTAGGCATCCAAACAAACAAGAAAGACGCATCGCGTCAGGATCAGTAGCAACCAACCATGAAGCACCTCCGGTAAACACTACAACATCAGCAACCAAGTCAGATATAAACAAACTATGCTGGTGGCCCGAACACCCAACCCAACAATACAGCCAAATTCCAAAGGGATTACCATTTTGTCACGGGTCCTGGGTGACACCTGATCACCATCTCTACTCAAACCCAACATAAAAACTCAGGGTCGGTCAATCAATGGGCACCCAATGGGTCCTTCATGTCAAACACAGGGGAGGCATCATACTCAGAATACTCCAAGTAAACACGAGTGAAGGCATCCTACGTGAGATATGTAGGAAAGAGTAAGGGAGGAATCAAACATGGGATCCTAATAGGAAAGACAACATAGGAATCCCGTAACATGGTTCATGTCAAAGGATGAACATGAGAGAGATCCTACAAGGGACTCCCCAGGTCATCACACAAGCAACGACATCCCTTAGGGGATCCTTAGAAGTACCTGGTCTCAAAGCCTCAAGGGCCATAAGGGGACGTCTCGCAAGGGAAAAATCCTCTAAAGCATGGATTACGGGAGATATTTCATAGATAAACTCCTATTAAAGGTCTCAACTATGTTGGTATGAAAACCTAACATATCATCCATTCCCTGTCTCACTCTACGGTGACAACTAGACTCAATAAGTAGAGGAAGAACCCATCCATTTAGATATAAACACAAAAACTCCCTAAATATTACCTCTAAATGTAAAAAGTATTCCACCATTGCGATCTATGTGAAAAAACACTCAGAATCGACTACTCACACGCCTAATTCTGACTTTTAGAGCCCAAGATATCTCAAAATTACTAAACTGAAGCAGTACATGGCCAGAGTACATGGCCATAGTACTTGGCCAGAGCACAAGGACTGCCTGTATAATAGTACACGGCGTGTAATTTACTATAAACGGTGTGTACTATTCACAAAAGGTTACGCCATGTCTGTTTTCACCCAAACACATGCCCATGTACCACTACACGGCGTGTAGTCCTAAAAAAGACACTATTCTGTTTCTACTCCACACGGCCAGCCACACGGCCACCCACTTCACGGCATGTACTAAAAGTACATGGTGTGTACTTAAGAAAACTTCTTCTTCCCCAAATAGTAAGAACACATGGCATGTACCCCTAGAATACACGCCGTGCATTCTAGGTTTTCTGATGGGAAAACCCTGAAAACACCCGAAACGCCCGTTTTCTCCCCCGAAACATTAGATCGAGCCCCATGGGAATAAAAGCAAGAAATATAAGGCTTAAAAGACATAAAACAACATTTTTAATGGGGATCTATGGTGAAAACATAAACGGACCTACCTTCGGGTGCAAACCACCGAAGCTTCGGTTGATTTCGCGGCCCACGGATGCAGCACGCTGACCCATCGCGCTGAGGGCTTCGAATCGGTACGCTTCTTAACTTATGTCTCTACCATTTTCTCAATCTCCAATTTTTCACATAGGTCGCAGATAAGGGGGAGTGTCGTAGGAGACATGCGCAAGGAGGAGGAGGAATGAAGAGAGAAGAAAAGAAAAGCAAGAAAAAGGGGCCCGGGCCGGCCCCGGCACCCGACACGAGTTTATGCCTTCCCTGTGCTAAAATCCCCATTCCTGACTCAATGGTGCAGAGGGAATATCAATCCGATGCTCCATTTAAAAGTAATTTCCAAACGAACCTATGTGAATAAATTAATATTTAATTTAATAATATTAAATATTAAATATTCTGCCAAAATTCGAACAACTCAGATTTCGTCCAAACTCCTGTCCTAGGGTAAACTCCCTATTCTGGGACCAACGGAGTTGTCAGAAAAATTATCTGAGGTCATATGGTAGGGGAAAATGACCGTTTTACCCCTCATAAGCTTCCAACAGCAAGAATTCAAATTTCTGCTCAAAACGACCATCTAAAAAAACAGGGGTTCTTACAAACTCCCCACCATAAACCTTCTCATCCCCGAGAAGCCCAGAAAGGAGCAACAGTAAGACCAGCAGCCATGTTCCCAACCTAAGAATCTGCACAACCAAGATACCTGGACTGTCCAACGACCAGACCTAGCATTAACAACCACCTTCTACACAGAAGATATTCAACTACAGCCAACTGGTACTCCCCACCATAGGAATACCCTTGTCGTCGTCTTAAAAGAAAACTCTAAGCTCAAAAGCCTACTGGAAAACACCAAAGATTAACCTAAATGAGGAAAACAACCATCGAAAAGGTCCAACGGTGCGTCACGCACACTTGTTCCAGTAAGATGTCCTGGTTGCCAGGGTTTGGGATTGTTGTTCTGATTTTGCGATGTTACGATTTTATATGATTTTCGCCTTGAGCGACTCACATATTGTGTGGTGTTTTGATTTGCTATGGATCTCTGGATCTTGACCATTAGTAAGATGACAGGGATAGATTTTGACTCTTGGCTAGCCAAGGCAAGAGGCGTCTCATGCATCATACTAGGCACATAGGATTCACAGCATATAGGCCTTCTAGTGTGTGTTTTTACTGATGACTGAGTCCTTGGGTTTGCTTACGCATACTTTTTACTTTGATGGTAGGATACATGGATCTATGTTAAGGCATTTTTGATGGGGCTGATGACTCCGTCCTTTTTCATAGGTGGTTCAGTGACCCTAGTCAGTCTATGCGGCACGTGATGTCTTTTTGTTTAACCCCTTATTGGGTGGTGTTTCTCAGGTCTGTGGTTATCTTGTCAAATCGTTGAGATCGATGTCGATAGAGTGTGGAGCCGTAAACAACTGAAAACAGCAGAAATAACTAAGCATCATACACAGTAGAAAGTAAACAGAGTGCAGAAGCTTTAAATAACTAAAATAGAACAAGTTGTAATAGTAAAACGGTGTAAAATCCTAAACAACTATGCAATACAAAACAACACTAGTCACCCACTGGGCTGACCATACAGATACAAGTACAAAAGAAACTGAAAGTAAAAGTACAGGGCTCTCCTACTAACTCCGAGCCAATCCACGTACCCGATCTCTAGAGAAAGTCGAATTGCAGCAGCCCGATCTGTAAAACCACTCGAGCAGCTCCGCTCGATCATGCGACACTGGGCCTTAGCCCTATCCACCATGCAACCTGTGTTCAACCTGAAGAGAAGATAAAAGGTCTACACGTACACTGAGGTGCTCGTGCAGGGGTGGGAAATAATCTCAATAGAGCACCCCAACAAGAAACCTATAACTGTGCTACTAAAAGTCTCTGCAACAGTAAAGTTCTCAGCCAAGATGGAGCACAACAAAAGTGAGTAACCGAAACGTGCAACCACAGTTGAACTCAGGGCATGTAATCCCTGTCAAATGGGAAAGTGCCACCATGGATGTCCATATCTATATACGTACACATGTATAGTCCCATACCTATACACCTATATATAAATATGAATATTCATGATGAAGTGATTCAAATAACAAGAAACAACATGACCAGTCGATCCTTGTGACCATAAGACAGATATCTTAGACATCCTGTGTAAGGGCATTGAGCTGGACATCATGCCACTCAAACCGTGTATCATTAAGTCAATCTCTAGGTCTGTTGTCCCATCGAATTTTACATGCTTTAGCCAATTCTAGAAATATTTCTATAAACAAGATAAACAAAAACAAGTAACCCTATTGGAATTACTCACAGTCTATCCCCTCTCGTTCAACCGAAAAAACACAAGAAAACAAATAACACACCAGGTAACCCTCTGGGAAGTACTCAAATACTATCCCCTGTAGTCCTACCTAGCAACACAAGCAACCCTCTGGGCAGCCCATACAGTCTCACCCCTCTGGTTTAGCTAATGCATAGACTCTCTGGGTTGCTCAAACTAGCATACCCATATATCCAAGTAAACATCCAAAGGCACATACACTCTAGGAAGCTCTCACCATCAATTTCCCTATGGTCTTGCAACGATAGATACAGACTCTCTGAAGAAGCACTTACGTCTAATTCCTCATGTGGTCTTGATACGTGCGTAAACTAAGGACACTCTTGGGAAGCACAAAGTCCAATTCAGGTAGGTCATGTGTATGAACTAATTTATAATAGAATCTCTCAGGAAGCCCTTAATCGTCAATTCCCTCTTTAGTCTACTGCACCAGGTTCACATAGCCCTGAGCAGTCTAGTCGTGTGTAACCTACTGTTAGCAGCCCTAAGTTCAACAAACTACTTGGCTAATAGCTACAAAGCATCAAATGCATATAAACAATAGGAAATACATGCAATCAACTATATCAAGGAAAGCAAGTAATGCAACAAGGTCTACCTCACAGACAACTTAAGCCAAAAGGCGATAAACAACCAAAACAAGGGAAACACCCATGGGGTGATCCACAAACATGAAGACACGCAATCATTATTCATCTAACAGCCACAAGAATACAATCAGTCTAAGGCAGATAATAAAGCAGGATCAAAACCCTAACTTGAGATTTCTGATGCATGGGTATCCTGCCCTTCTGCACAAAAACTCAGAGACATTCAACGTAAGTCAAAAAAACACCTACTTAGGAACACAAGGAAAAGTAGGCATCCAAACAAACAAGAAAGATGCATTGTGTCAGGCTCAGCATCAACCAACCATGAAGAACCTCTGGTAAACACTACAACATTAGCAACCAAGTCAGATATAAACAAACTATGCGGGTGGCACGAACGCCCAACACAATAATACATCCCAATCCCAAAAGGATTGATAGTTTGGCACGGGTCCTTAGTGACACCCGATCACCATCTCTACCCAATCCCAACATAACAACTCAGGGTCGGTCAAACAATGGGCACCCACTGGGTCCCTCATGTCAAACACAGGGGAGGCATCATACTCAGGATACACCAGGTAAACACGAGTGAAGACATCCTACGTGGGATTTGTAGGAAAGAGTAAGGGAGGAATCCAACATGGGATCCTAAAAGGAATGACAAAATAGGCATCCCGTAACATGGTTCATGTCAAAGTAAGAACAAGAGAAAGATCCTACAAGGGACTCCATAGGTCATCACACAAGAAAAGGCATCCCTTAGGGGATCCTTAGAAGTACCTGGTCTCAAAGCCTCAAGGGCCATAATGGGATGTCTCTCAAGGGAAAAGTCCTATAAATCATGGTTTGTGGGAGATATATCATATATCAACTCCTGTTAAATTTATCAACTATGTTGGTATGAACACCCAACCTATCATCCATCCCATGTCTCACTCTACGGTGACAACTAGACTCAATAAGTGGAGGAAGAACCCCTCCATTTAGATATAAAACCCAAAAATCACTTTATATTACCTCTAAATATAATAATGATTCCAAAATTTAGATCTACGTGAAGAAACGCTCAGAATAGACTACTCACACGCCAAATTCTGACTTCTAGAGCCCAAGATATCTCAAAATTACTAAACTGAAGCAGTATATGGCCAGAGTACATGGACAGAGCACAAGGCCTGCCTGTGTAATAGTACACGGTATGTAATTTACTGTAAATGGTGTGTACTATTCACAAAAAGTCACGCGGTGTCCGTTTTCACCCGAAAAAATTCCCATGTACCACTACAAGGTGTGTACTTAAAGAACACAACGTGTAGTCCTAAAAAAGACACTATTCCGTTTCTACTCCACACGGCCAGCCACACGGCCACCCACCACACGGAGTGTACTAAAAGTACACGGTTTTACATAAGAAAACGTCATCTTCCCCAAACAAGAAGAACACATGGCGTGTACCCCTGGCACACACACCGTGTATTCTGGGTTTTCTGACGGGAAAACCCTCAAAACACCCGAAACACCCGTTTTCGCCCCTGAAACATTAGATCGAGCCCCATGGGCATAAAAGAAAGAAATATAAGTCTTAAAAGACATAAAACAACATTTTTAATCGGTATATATGTATTAAAAATAAACGTACCTACCTTCGGGTGGAACCCGCCAATTCTTAGGTTGATTTCACGGCCCACGGATGCCGCACGCCAACCCAGCGCGTCGAGGGCTTCGAATCGGTACCCTTCTTGCCTTCTGTCTCTCCTATTTTCTCAATATCCAATTTCTCCCATAGGCCACAGCCAAGGGGGATCAGTTTATGAGATGTGATCAAGGAGGAGGAGGAAATAAGATAGAATAAAAGAAAATGAAAGAAGAAAAGAAAAGGAAGAAAAAGGGGCCCGGGCCGGCCCCGACGCCCCACAAGAGTTTATGCCTTTTCTAGGATAAACTCCCCATTCCGGACTCAATAGTGAAGAAGGAATATCAATCCAATTCTCTGTTTAAATTTTATTTCCAAACGAACCTACGTGAATAATTAAATATTTAATTTAATAATATTAAATATTAAATATTCCACCAAAATTCGAACAGCTCAGATTTCCTCCAAACTCCTGTCCTTGGTTAAATTCCCTATTCCGGGACCAATGGAGTTGTCAGAAAAATTATCTGAGGTGAGCTAGTAGGGTAAAATGACTGTTTTACCTCTCATGAGCATCCAACAGCAAAAATTCAAATTTCGGCTCAAAACGACCGTCCGGAAATACACAGTAAACTTTAATTTGAATTTTATTTCCACTATTAAATGTTAATAGGGTAATTAAGTGTAAAAATGATAATATAATTACCATGAAACATGTCGTAATTCTATTGGATAATTTTATTTCTAAGAAATAACCCTTAGGAAGAAAATATGATCCTTTTTGATTAACTAGGATTAGATTAGGATATTTATTATTATTTTATTTAAAGAAGAGTTTAAAGTGTTAAATTAAAATTTTAATAACTAAACAATTTTTAATATATGGTTATACATATGATAAATTATACTATATATATTAATTAGAAATATATAGATATTTCCTACATCATGGTATTTTGTTTATAATTTTTAGACATTAAATAATTAAATATAATTATGACACAATGCTGCTGCATTAATTATCTTATTAATGACAGATTATTATGATCGATACTATAAATATTAAAATAAATCTAAATTAAGACTTTGGATGAATTCCACGAATTTTCAAGGTTAATATGACATGTTAGGGTTTATTAAATAATTTTTTCCGAAGTGATAAAGTATTTATGACTTTCACAAAAACGAAATACTAAATAGTGTCAAAATTGACATAAATGAGTTTTCAAAACAAATACCATTTTATTAATTGATATAATATTCCTAAAAATATAAGGTTCGTCCAAAGGACTTATTTAATTATAAATATGTCAATAATTAACCACTTGGGGTTCTCTTTCCATTTTATAGTATGTTTTTTAACCATGTAATATGAAAATACCAGAAGACATTGTATAAGTTAAACAATTTAACTAAGAGTTAAATCTAAATTATAAGGTTAATATGGTGACCTAAACTTGTCTAAAACATATTGGTTGAGAGTATTTATACCCATACCTACCTTATAATCGAAATAAATATTTTTGGAGCAATTATAAACCGAAAATGATTTTATAAAAAAATAATATTTCATACTTTTCCTAAAGTGACCCTCACCTCTCTTATAAAAGGGTACTTACACTTATCTCAAAATCACACATCCAAAGCCATTTAGCTCGGCCATAACACACTCAAATATCTTCCCAACTACCCTAAATTCCACCTAGAGTCTTTAATTTGATCAAAAAGAAAATCTATGGAGCCCTTTTGATAAAATCAAAAGGATTCACCAGAAGAAGAGGTAATAATATCATCACCTCTTTCAAAGTTATTCTCTTCTTCCACTCCTCTTTTTTTGTTGTTTCCATAAAAAAATAATAAATCCAGTACCATATACATAATTTTATTTTATTATAAATATTGTAAAACCATATTAATTATTCAATCGATCCTATAAATGAAAAATTCACCGTATTTGCATACATACGGATTGCCGTCTCCACGTTGTGGTATGGTTTGTTATTCAAAAAATCATTATTTATATGGGATTAATAATGAGTATAATTGATGTAAATAATAAATATAAAATGTTAATTATTATATATATATGATAAAAAACCCAATTAAATAGGTTTTCACCATTAATTGAATGATATTGTCAGTCTTGCATATGTACGGATTACCGTCTCCACGAACGTGATGACATTCATTCCACATCGTAACCATTCAAGAATAATTTTCATTTTTTTATTTAAAATAATGTTTAAGGTCTTAATATCATTCCTGATATTAATAAAATACATCTTATCCATAATAAACAAGACTTATGTAATAAAACATATAAAGGAAAATGAATCAGTTAACACACGAATCGATGATTCTACTGAAATATTATTAACAAAGCAATAATAGACGATCATATATGATATCATATTTATGTATTTGGTTCTTGAATAATTTAATAACACTAATTTAACTATTATTAAAGAGGTTAACATACCATCCGTTAATGAAAAGTTCATGTTAAGGGTTAATTATACAATCTCTTTATTATCTGAGGTTATTTATACGTAAGAATCTACTGGGAATTATTTATCATCAACAACTATGTTTCATACAATGTATTTCAAAACATTTTTACTATTTACTAAAATATGGGTTAAAGTCATTTATACCCTTGTTTTATTTCTTATAAATTTTTTTGAAAGGAATCTTTACGTCATTTTCCAAGCAGGGTCCTTGATGACATTTTCGACAAATTACGGTAAGAATGTTTTTTTAACTTATACGGAGGGTGTGACTATTTTCTATCTTTATTACTCCTTATAAGATTACCTTTCAAGATTATAAGAATATACTAAAAATAAATGTTTTCTATTATAAATATGTGAATTTTAAATAATTTTATAATTGAAATAGATATTTCTCTCAAATAATTTTGATTTCATCTATGTCAACATCCTTTGATGGATTTTACACTTGTTTAAGTTGATTTATTATGATACAATATTCCATATTGTATTGATGGTTTTGTGATATGTTTTAATTTGGAGGTTCTATTTTTATACCTTTCATGGTTTATGGTAAAATTATTAACATTTCATATTCTATTTTTAATATGAATGTTTATGTTATGTTTCAACCTTTTCATATGAAGAATTTATTTGACTTAGTATGTGACAGGTGGAGCCCACTATAGCTCCTCGATGCATCTGTAGGTCTCACGAGAAAAAATAGTTTCTTAGAACAATGCCTTGACAAAATATTATTTGTAGTCTTGGCATGAGGCCTTGAATATGTGGTTATGATGTCCAGAATTATGCATTCCATCATTATAAAATTATCTATTGATATTACATGTGATTATTCGACTAGTAAAATATCCATGTGAATAAGTAAATGGAATTATTTGATTTATCTATTCCATATTATGCTAATGTTTTATGTTTAAAAGGTAAGTGTTTTAGTCATATACATTGCCTTAAATGTTTATGCTTATTTATGAAAATTTTCTCTATATTGTTATCCTTACTGAGAATATGAGCTTGCCCATTTCTATATTTTATTTTTCCCAGGATGTGACGAAGTATATTATGACTAAACTATAGGGATAGGCCAAGGGGATATGATTGTTCTAAAAGGGGACACAATGTAGTTGTTTTTTTATTTCACAATGTAAGGTAAAACTTTTGTATGTATCTCGTACTTATAAGGATAGTAAACTCATTGGTCTTTTGAGACATGATACCTTGTGATCCTGAAAATGTTATGAAATAATGAACCGACTCTCGGTAACTAGGGTCGGGGAATTACAAATTCCGTATTGATTTAGTGTTTGGTACCCAGCCAGTATATATTCATTCTTACCACATGGGACCAGCTAGAAATAATTATTTTATGACTCGGTTGGATGATCATTTAGGTAAAGGATTTATACTCACATGTGTTTCACATTGGGTAGAACAAATTCTCTTTACTAAGAATGATTATGGTTCACTCTTCCTTTGTGCAGCTTATCAAAACTCAATTGAGATAGAGTAAATAATTTGTATATTTTCCAAGGACTGATGATCTATTTGACCAGTTTAATGGTGATAAATGGTTTATGAAGATTCACCATCAATCTGGTTACCATCAGTTGAGAATAAAAGAATATGACATTCATAATAATTCCTTTTGGATCCTGTACAACCATTATGAGTACCTTTTCATGACATTTTTTCTAACCAATTCTCATATAATCTTTGTAGATTTTATGAAGAAGATTTTACATGAGTATATTGATAAATTAATGATGGTATTTGTGGATAAATCCATATTTAGTCTATGTATGAGTAGGATCATGTGTGTCAGCTAAGATAAGGTATGACATTTTTGAAAAATCATCAATTTTTGGACAAGCTATCGAAATTTGATTTTTGGATTCCGGGAGTGATGTTCATGGGAATCCTGTTGTTGAAACACAGTATATCATTTGATCCTGAGTAGGTGAATGTTGTTATGATATGAGAATGGATATGAGATGTTTTAGATAGTTAGATCTTGTTAGGTTCAGTTTGATAATTTCACCGGTTTGTTAAGGATTTCCCAATGTTTTATTATTCGATGAATTCTCTAACATGGAAGGGAGTAAAAAAAAATTATTCAAAAATGATAGAATTAATTTTTTGGGATGAATCTTCTTTTGACTACTACGCTGGTGGTAACACTTCCAGATGCTGATCTGGGCTATGTGGTCATACGAGATGCATGAGGTTCGGGTTTGGGTTGTTTTCTTATGCATGGTGATCATGTCGTTGTTTATGGTTCTCGGTAGTGCATGCCACATGAGAGGCATTATCTAACCCATGAACTTGATCTTGTGGATGTGATGAAAAAATTTAAGAGTTGGAAACATTAATATTTTGAAATAACATTTACCATGTTTTTAGAGCCTTAGTTCTTTAGTTATATCTTCTCTAAAAAAACTTCATCTCTGCCATAGGAGTTGGGTGGAATAACTACAATATTTATATTTTGACATCACCTATACCCTGGAGAAAGAGAATGTCAATATAGATTATTTGAGTAGGTATCATCTAACCCAGGCCATGAGAGAATCATCAGAATAATGTAATTTTATTGCTCTCTTTTCACATTTTCATATATAAGTTCATGAATCAAGGGGTGAGGTTACATTGGAATGTTTTCAATTTACCTCAAATCTTATCAATATGATTACTCATGAATATTAACTTTATGATAAATTCTGTAACATTAGGGGCGCCATTTATGGTGGGGAAAATGTTGTTGAGTGGTGTTTGTCTATGGATGGCATTCTATGGTATCTGAATCGTTTTTTAGTAACATCAATGGTTATGAATTCTGTAATGGGAGATTTCCATAATTTTCAATGGAAAGTGAACCCCGGAACCATGAATATATTCTATGTCATGTGGGGATGATTTTGGGGGCTTGGTATGAGATGAGGAATTTTTGATTTTGTCTCCCATTGTTATACTTTCCAACAGGTGAATTCTAAAAGATAGAAACCATTAGGATTTCTAAAGCCACTTCCAGTGCCAAAATTGAAGTGGGATGAGATCCTGATGGAATTTTTTGTGGGGATTACATGTACCATGATAAAGAAGCATACGATATGGGCTATGATCGATAGGCTGACTAAATCGTCTCACATTGTACCCATTTCTGATACAACCAATGTTGCGGAGTTAGTAAATATCTATATGAAAGATATTTTCCACTTCCATGGTGTTCCATCTACTATAGACTCTGGTAGAGATCCCTATATTTCCTATCCACTTCTAGGTGGCCTTCAAGAAGCACAAGGATATCAGGTTCGTTTGAATAAGACAAGCCATATGTATTCTGATGTCTAGATGGAAATAACTCTACAGGATCTTGAGGATATGTTTCTCACATTTGTCCATGACATTGGTGAAGCTTGGGATGGTCATATAAGGCTGGTTGAGTTTTCCTATAACAATAGTTACCAGTCTGTGAACAGAATGACTTCTTTTGTGGCCTTGTGTGGCCAACCATGTATATATTCATTGTGTTGGTCTGATATTTGTGAAAAGTCCATGGTTGGACTGATCCTAGAAAAATATATAAAAAAATGATTAAGTTTATTCATTAGATAATGTGTATGTAACAAAGATGGTATAAATTGTATTCCAATTTTCATTTTAGGCCACTATAATTTTCAGTTTGTGACCAGCTGTTCTAGAAAGTTTCACCTCATTTTGGTCATCGATAGTTCGCAAGGAAATGGATGCTTGTTCCATGTTTTGTGGGACATTATGAATTTTTTGATTTTGTGGGGAAAGTGACTAACTATTTATCACATGCACAACAAATGATGCCAATACATGATGGGTCCCTTGTATCTCATCTATCAAAGTATCCTTATGATCCATATCATGAATGGAGATGAAGTGATATTGATGTCAAACTTGATTTATCTGTGATTGATCATCCATTCCGGATAGTTGATTGTAAAACAAAGGTTCTTCGAGGTAGGAAAATACCTTTGGTTCGAGTGTTATGGAAACATCATTCTGATACTCATCAGACATGGGAGATGGACACAATAATTAGAGTGAAGTGACCTTATATTTTTTACAAGGAATATTTTTAACAGGTTTTCACAGGATAAAAAGATTCTATGGAGGATGTAACACCCCAAGCTTCCACTATATGCTTCTCTTTGAATAATACAATAGCATGTGTTGTATGAAACTTCGAGTTCTAACACACCACAACCAATCAAACTAGCCATTATGAATAGTAATACCCACTTTCTGAATTTTTAAAAATTTTATTTTCTCAAAATGGACTTAATTTTTGGATTCAGAATATCGAAATTATCCTAGGGTGAAGTTTTGGTATTTTTCTGAAAACACTTAATTTTTGATGAATAGTGAAACCACTAAGTAGTAGTTAAAAATATGACTTTTTTATTTAAATGAAATTTTACCACCTATATAAATTGAATTTGAAAAATATGAGATACATGCTTGTTATTAGTAAGTAAAATTTGGTTCAATAAGATGAAAATAATTTTTGATGAATAGTAACTTTTGTCTTTTATTTCCCGCGGTTAAAGGTAAACAAGGTATTTCAAGGTAAAAAGAATATTATAATAATAAAAAATTACCTTAACACTTGTCCTAACCTTATTGGATGAGTCATGGCTGACCATGGGAATCATTGGGTCGATTTTGGGACCCCATGGAGCCACTTATAAATGATAATGATAATTTATTTTAATTAACTTAATGGAAAAAATGACATAAACAAATATCTTTTAGTAAAACAATTTTTAAATGGGTTTAAATAAGTCATATTTTAGACTATAAATATTCATTGGAAAGATAAAAAGATTTCATAAATTATGGTAGTTGTTTTATAATTTTTTGACATCAAATAAATTAAATTATTTATGACACAATAATGATGTAGTATTTACCACATTAATAAATTATTTAAATAAATAAGATTATAAATATTAAAAAAATATCCAAAACCTGTCCAATTCTAAATGGATGATTTTATTTAGACCATTATCCATCCTATCTCCTACTTTAATTAGTTTTGGACCTTTAAAAACCTAATATCACTATATAATAAAATAATATTTTCACACTTTCCTAAAGAGCCCCTCCTCCCCCTTATAAAAGGACACCACTTCTAACTCATTCCACACACCTCTCAATCCCCTTGGCTCATCCAAACCCTGCCCAAATAATATCTCACAATCCCTCTATTACACCTAGAATCCCTGCCTTAGGAAGAATTCACTTCAATAAGTCTTTTTGGTTCAAACCAAAGGAAGTTACCCAAATTTAAGGTAACCGTTTCTCTTAAATTATTTTGTATTATTTTGGTTTATTTTTCTTCTCCAACCCCCAAAAAACTTTTTATTCCTTTATTTTATAAAAAATCATGTATCCTAAATATACTATTATGTTTTTATGAGAAGGATTCAAACTACACTTACACACACCTACATCTAATGGGTGAAGAGCATACTGTTTCTGTGGTTGGAAAACTAACGCCTCACGAAACAATGACTGTTCAATTATCTCCTACCACCTCTCATGATGGAAATTAAGATGAAAATGTATTTATATATGATATATATTATGTATATTTTTTATTTATTCTTCTGTATTTTCCATATATAGCATACCTTTATGGTTTCCATTATGGGTAAACGCGATAATTTCATTTCAGGAAGTGCGGAATACCGCCCCCTAAAAGTGATATGACTCAGTAATTCCTTATTTGGGACATATAAAAGATTGGTATAATGATATTATATATTATATTATACTGGAATTATAATATACCTATGTATCATTATGTTTTAATTCCATTAAAATAAAAAATAGAAATGAAAGTAGTGTTAATGTGTATGTACGACTTACCGTCTCCATGAACGGTGTATTTCATTTCTTATCTCAAAATGATAGGTATTATTATAAATACATATATATACTAGATATATAATATATATAGGATATATAAATCATGTATATAATTTTGGAGATAATGGACTTTTGACCACATGGAAAAATTGTAATTACAACAAGTTCATTTTTGACTCAAGTTCCGGACATCAATAAAATATTCAATACGAACTCAAATAATTAAATAATTGTTATAGCAAGGAAATAAGTGATATAAAAGGAATAATAAACATTTAAAATGTTCTTAATCAAGTATAAATTAACTTATGTTTATTATTTAGGATGAATAATGAATATAAAAGACAAGTCGGACTTGAGGTAAGGGGTTTCTTATCTCACTCTTAATTTCGTGAGATTTCCATTATTCAACAATCATTTATTGCATGTGGTGTATTGTGTACTATCAATTGATATATATTATCATGATTATATTTATATTCATGGTATTCTATAATTCATTTGGTGGTTATTAACTTTTGTTCATACTACTCGATTGATTTCTATGAGGTAAGGGTTTTTCATCTCACTTTTTATTCCTAGGAGATCCATGCTATAATTGCCACTATTTCCTTTTGTGTGGTGTAGGTAATGCCCATAATTTTATTTTTTGTGTAATATAATTTAACTTATGGGTTTTTAAATCTTCATTGTAAGATCCTTCTTCCATGGGGTGTATGTTTCGTATGTTACCAAATCGGTAAGGGAATTCCAAATTTCAATTTCCACTCATTGAGATTCACTTATACTTCATTGATTATTTTACTCCCTGATTATGTGTGGAATAACTATTTATTATTTATGTATTAATTTACACTTCCATTTGTGTGGATATACTTTTTATACACATAATCACTCCATTGATAATTTTTCAAGTCATTGATATGAACTTGATAAGAGTAATCTTAACTCAATTTCCATTCATTGAGTTAAACATCCAAGTAATTGGTGTTTCATTTACAAGAATATGTGTGAATTTACTCTGATTGATTTACACTGAATATCCAATCATATTGGGTGTATTTATTTTTCATTCATAATTATGTCGTTGATTTATCCTTAATCCCAGTATATGGTCTTTATAATGGATTTCATCTTCGTTTTCATTCCATTTAGACATCTTTGTGGTTATACGCCAATTCACTTTTATATGGTGTATATAATTTACTTTGACACAGTATATAATGAATCCCTTTATTCTCATGATATTATAAATTTTTTATTACCTCAATTATTTGTATTCAAGTGTCTCTCTTTTGGTTAGGAACTCTAACTAAAATATCATTTTAAATGTTTTCAAGATTTGTTCTTCTTAATCTTTCTCATTAATGTCCATGTTATAAAAATGGTTTTAAGGATTTATTTATATGGACATTACTATTTTAAAATTAAAATTCCTTTTAAAATATTCAAAGTGGTATGGGAAAATTTGATTCTAAAATCTATTTTAAGCGGCTTCTTGATAAATAGTGATACTTTCAAATGTTTTCAAGAAAAGGGGGATATTTCTCTCAAATAGGTTTGATGATAATTTTCATCTATGTCAATATCCTTAATTATTCTCTATTGAGGTTAATTTATTATAAGAAAATATTACATATTGTATTTAATGAGTTATGTTTGGCTCTGGATGTGCTATTTTTATACCAGTCATGGTTTGTGTTTAAATTATTGAAATTTTGTATACTATTTTTAGTATGAATGTCTAGATTATGTTTCAACATTTTCATATATGGAATGCATTGAACTTAGTATGTGATGGGTGGAGCCCGCTATAGCTCCTCGATGCATCGGTGGGTATCATGAGACAAACTAGTGTCTTGGTACAAGGCCATGACAAAATCTTATTTATAGTCTTGGCACAAGGCTTTGAATATGTGGATATGAAAGTCTGGAATTATGCATTCCATCATTATGAAAGTGGGTATTGATATTGAATGTGATTATTTGACTACTAGAATATCCATGTGAATTAGAAAATGGATTATTAGATATTATCCTTTCCATATTATGTTGAAGTTCATGTTTAAAATGATTTTTTTAGTCTTATACATTTACTTAAATGTTTATGCTTATTTATGAAAGTTTCTGCTATATTTTTATCCTTACTGAGCATCTGAGCTCACCCCTTTCTATGTTTTACTTTCCATAGGATGTAAAAGAGTATTTTACGATTAACCTACAGGAATAGACTGAGCGACAATATATGGGATATGAATGTGGCCAATGGAGACAATAATCTTGTTGATTTTCATTTTATAATGTAATGTAAAACTTATGAATGTATCTAGTACTTCGAAGTCTACTAAACTGATCGGCCTTTTGGGACATGATTTCCTTATGATCATGCTAATGTTATGTAATAATGCACCGACTCTAGGTAACTAGGGTTGGGGCGTTACAGGGGAGGTTGTAATATCTTTTTATCACTTTCAGGTATTTGAAAACCCCTATTTTGATCATGCTTTAGTTGGGTCTCATTTTTGGGTATTTCAGGTAAGATTTTGGAAATTTTTTAAGGGATATTAGGATGTGAACTATTGGAACAAGGTTTTCCAAAACTGTTTGTCCTTCTTGTGAAATCCTTGTAAACCTATGTAGTGAGGGTTTTCACACTTTTTTTGTGGTTTGAGTAACCCTATGCACACGATGGAGAAAACATTCAACCCCAGCAGTATGGGAACATGACTAGGACACACATTTTAAAAAATAGTGCGGCCCTGCCAAGCTAACCATGTGATATGCATTTAACTATTCCAAAAATTATTTAAAAATTTTCTGAACCCCCATTAAGATTCCTACTAAACCCTAACTCTAGGTTAGATGATTTCCTAGTTTTTTGGGATTCCCAAGAACCTATTTTGGCTCTTCCAAACCGCTTTTAAAGTGTATTAGTGGGTGGAGATAATCATTCGACCCTTCCTCTATATGTGTTCTTCTCCCATTCACTATCACATGGTATCTTTCTCTATCCTCCCTAGGATTTGTTAGATCTCCATGTTGTTGGAGGATCTAATCTAATTTGTTTTAGATAATGAATATAGGTTTGATTCTTGTATCTCATTTGCTGGAATTCGTCATTATAGTTTCCCATTATGGTCGTTGTGAGACATGATCTCGTTATTTTGGTAGGTGGTTCTATTTATGGTTGGAAAATTTGTTAAAACCTAAATTTCATGACCTAAATAAAATTTATTTCAATTAATATTTGAAAAACAAATTCATTGTAGATTGTGGTTTTAATATCATTTTGTATGAGATTTGGGGACAACACCCTAATTCCAATGAATTATGGTCTGATTTGAATTTGATGGAAAATATGGGATTTGGTTGTTTGAAATTTAGTTGTGGAATTAAATTTTGAAACTGATTTGTGAAAATTATTAAAAATTTTATTTTAATAAAATGGTTTAATTTTTTTTTGAAAAAACCCAATTTGATTTATCTAGAAAAAGGAATGATTTGATTAAAACCCATTTTGGTTTTTAAATGGAAATTAAAATATTGATATTGAAAATGTGTTAATTTTGTTTTAAATAGTTTTAAAATAAATTATCCATGATTAATTGTTGTTAATAACATTCTAACCTTGGTAGATAGTGAGTTATTCAGTAAAAACATTCTTGGATGATAACTACATAAAAAATATTGATGTTTGAAAACTATTACATAAACTTATTATTATATCATACATATAGTGGGATGTTGGTTATTATTCATTGTTCAATGTCAGAGAGACGTGTGTACACATTATCATTATCATTTTACAAGTGTTTTAGGATCCCACAACATGGATCAATCATACAACTTGGTAGATGACCATGTTTCTCATTGTTAATATTTTTATCTATGTCCCGTTTCTTGTGAAAGTTTTTCCCATGCCTTGTAAATTTATATAATTTTTTATATAAAATATTTATTTAAGTCATTTTTTGAAATATTTCCATATTTTGAAATGTATTCCATGATTTTTTAAGAATGATTTTTAAATATCATGCATGCTTATCTAAAAGTGAAATCATTATTGAGTTAATAAATTTTTGTATCTTTTTATGTTGTCTTTGGTGACACCATATAAGTATTTTAGATCACAACCTATATGTTCCTTCAAGTAATGTTAGATTATCTTTTTCCAGGTTCGATAAAGGGAAAATTTCCACTTGGAGGTGGTTCTTATTGTTGATCCATGAGACATTGAAAGTTGTGACTATTGGGAATTGGGTTGTTTAAACTTTTTTAGGAAAATTTGTGGTTTTACATTGGTCTTTTTACCAATATGACTTATGGAATAGTTATCCATATAGGATTTTCTTTTGATTATAACAAGTTTCATTTTTTTCTTATACTGACCATGTGGAAAGAAAATTCTTATTTTTATCTTAAATGATTCTAGGTGAATGTTTTAACACGTGGGGATCAGGAACGCCCTTCAGGTGAAGTTAGGATCGAATTAGGTGTCAGATTACCAGGGTATCTAGGCTAGTTCATTACAGTATTTCATGTTAGAAATGATTACAATATTTCATTTTATATTATAACAACTACAGTTTAGTATTAAAAAGAAGTAATTTTTTATTCAAAAAATATTTATCAATAATTCCATTATTGAATTTCACAATATTAATGTTTCATGTGTGAAGTCATAGGAAGTTATCATGTTTCACCATTTTCTATATTTTTCATTTTATTTCCACCTATTTTTCACATTTTAATGTCAAGCATGAATGAATTTTAAATGATAATAATATATCAATAATAATAACAATGATATTGTATGTAAAATTTCTAATTTGATATAATATTTCATGTTTACCAAGAATTTTAGTAATAATTAAAGTAATGAAATCCATAATGTTACCACAATCATGTTAAAAATAATTATAACATTTCGTGATGTATTGTAACAACTAAAATTTATTTTTATAATAGAAATAACTATTTTTCATGTTGAATAATTATAATATTAAGTGATAATTGAATTATGAAAAATTAATTTTTTGAGAATAACTAAATAAGAATATGTAATATTTGAATAATTGATAATGCATTCCAATATTGAACAAGAATGTGTTTTTACTATTTGGTGTGATCACATCGTCATTAATGCACTCAATCACATTAGAACTCTACGGTTAAGCGTGGTTGCATAGGATTAGTATTAGCATAGATGACCTCATGGGAAGTAATCGTATGTGAACTTTTGTAATGAATATAATATTTCATGATTAGAGTGAATTTTAGTAATAACTATAACATTGTACTTTAAAATGTTTCCATACACAATGCTAACAATGATTATAATGTTTCATGTTATATTTTAACAACTGTAATCTAATGTTATAACATAAGTAATATTTTTTCATGTTTAACAATTATAATATTTCTTGATAACCACATTAAGGAATTTCATAATATGAATGTTTCATGGGTGACCTCTATGGAAGTTTTCATGATTGACAATTTTGTTTATTTTTCATTGTATCTTTCTAGATTTTTTATTTTAAAAAAATAGAGAATTGAATGTAAGTATTAAAATAATAATTATGGTGTTTTATTTAAACATTTAAAAGGAATATATTATTTCATGTTTAAATATAATTTTAGTAATAGTTATAATATTTCATGTCACAGTGTAACCATATTTCATGTAACCAATAAATATAATATTTTATAACATATTGTAATAACTGCATTTTATTGTAACAATAGAAATAAGAAATTATCATTTTTATCTATCTATATATCTATATATATATATAAGGTGAGTTGGGGATACAATTCTAGTAGAACATACACACACACACAGACCCCACACACAATGAACACACAGACCAGAAAGGTACACCATAGCCCCCTCCCCAAGGGGTAAACCACCGACCCAACCACTTTATAGAAATTTATTAATAATTATAATATTTCATATTATAATATATGATATTTCAGGTTAATAATGATTATAATACTACATGTTATATTGTAATTAATACAGTTTAGTGTCATAAGATAAATAATATTTATTCATGTTAAAGAATTATAATATCTCTCGATAATCACATCTTTGAATTTTCTAATATGAATTTCACAAGGGTAAACTACTATCTCCAAATCCATTTTTTTCATTTTATAAAGAGCTGGTTTAATGGTTATCGATAACCATAGAGAAAAAAGAGGTACCCAACATTCCACACACATTTCAAATTTCAAGATTCAAAATTTCCAAGAATTCAAATTTCGAATGAAAACATGCCAAAACCCATGCCACGCGTCCACCTCGTGTTGTACGATAGCATCGAGCCGTGAACCCTTTTCACATCTCCAATCAGAGCAGGTCGCCAGCGAGAAAAGAATTGACATCGTCACCAGCCCGTCATCATCACGTGGACAACTCACCTCGATCATCATCACGTCGACTACTCATCCCAATTAATAATTAAAATATTTGTTGATAATTTCATTATTTAATGTTATATTTATATTAATTATTAAATTTCAATATGTAATAATGTAATTATTGATGGTACTTTCAAATATGTAACAATAATTTCTATGTATTTTGGCGTGTGATTAAAGCACCATTAATGCACACAATCCCCTTAGAACACTGCAGTTAATGTGGTTGTGTAACAATATTACTAAGATGGGTGACCTCCTGGGTAGTACTTATGTTTCACTCTTTTTTGTGTATATTTCAATTTTCATGACATTATAATCATTATTATTGTTATCATATTATATGTAAAATTTTCCATTTAATATAACATGTCATTATTACATGGAATTTTATTAATAATTATAATATCTAATGTTATAATGTTAAAATATTTCATGTTAAAAATGATTATAATATTTCATGTTATATTGTAACAAATACATTTTAGTGTTAAAATAAAAAAATATTTGTTCTTGTTGAATAATTATAATATTTCATGACAACCAAATTATATTATTTCATAATATTAACGTTTCATGGGATACCTCTTGGGAAGTGCTCAGGTTTCACCCTTTTCGATATGTTTCATTATATTTTCCAATATTTTTTATGTTTTAAAAAACAAATTATTTTAGGAAAGTATGAAAATAATAATTATGATATTGTAAGTAAACTTTTTAAATGTATATAATCATTCATGTTTAATTATACTTTTAGTAATAAATATTATATTTCATGTCATAGTGTAACCATATTTCATGTTTACAATAATAATATTTTTTCATGACATATTCTAACAACTAAAATTTAGAGTTATAAAACATATAATAAATTTTCCTGTTGAATAATTATAATATTGGAAGATAATTACCTTAGTTAATTTTGAAGGTATAACAAAAATTAAATATTAATATGTAATATTGTAATCATTAATAGTACATTAAAATACTTAATAAGAATGTCTATGTATTATTGGGTGAAATCACAATAGAATAAATGCACTATATCCCATTATGTATCATCCTGACCCAGGTGAAACATAGTAGTATCCCAAGCTGGTTGGTTACCTTAGCTCAACAATTCCTCCCCATACCCTAGAGGCTACCGACTAGCAGCATCTATATATATATGGGGATACTATACCCTCTTTATCAAAGTATCACAATAAAAGAAATAAAAAGGCATTAACCAATAACCATAAGTATACAATAACTATAACAAACTTGTATCACATGACAAACCACAACTAAAAACAAAATCCATAACTAACTAGTAGATATTTCATGTGAAATAAGTGACATGTGTCAGTATGAAAACCAAATATAATGAAACTGAGAACTCCCAAAGTGGGTTTCAACACCAAGTCTAGATCCCTCATCCATGATCTTTCCCTACTCATCCATCTAACGCAGGGCCCTTGACCTTATCCTATGTTGTAAACATGATGTTTATTCAGATACCAATCCGAAAGCCTGAGTAGGGTGCGAGTACAGTTGAATAGGACACCACCAACAACATATAAAACAATATCCATTCAATAAAAGTGTATGCAGTTGTATAAAGAATAAAGAACAATTAATAAATTAAATAGTTACCACATTTCATTATCCATTAGTTAACCACTTAAACCCTCAATAGAAACATTGACCTATGCTAGAGTCATAACCACATCACATAGGGAATTAAAAATTCATTATAAAACAGTGGATTTTATTATCCATTTCTTTCTATTTCACACCACGGTCATTTGGAACCATAGTCCAATGTCAATATCATAGGCATAAAACATTGTTTCCATAACCCCCATGGGTATTTGGAGCATCAATCACTGACCAACACCTCAATGTCACATGAGTTTTTGGTGCATCCGTCCTTGTGCCATAATCGATATCACAAATGGGTATTTAGAGCTGTAGTCCCTATCCTACATCAAAATAAATCATGAGTATTTGGATCCTCAGTACCTATCCCACACACACATATCACATGGGTATTTGGAGCCTCATTATCTACCCCTCACCTCAATGTCACATATATCCCAGATATCATAATATTACACATGTAATGGTTAATCAACATGATCCTCTATTTTATCAATGATTCACATTATGGTATACCTATAAAAATATAAAAACAATCATGGTACAATACTCTAATCACATGGAATAGTCTAAAAAATTCATCATTAAACCATTTTCCATATTTAAAACATTTAACCCATTAATTCATTAAGTTCAAGTCATTCATCTCATAATTCCCATTTTTAATTATTTAATAATCACATTAATTTACCAATTATTTTCTATCAATTCCACAATCACAACACTGCATTAATTAATTAACCAATTAATTAATAAAATTACACCAACTAAATATTTACAATTAGAAAATGAAATTTTACCAATTCCAACTCATTTCATATTAACATGGATACTCAATTAATCATATCCATGTTCCATAAATAAATTAATCAGTGAATTTATTCAATTCAAGAATAAATTTTCAAATGGGACAATTTAAACTTCACAATACATAAATGCAATTGGAATTCATCACTTTGATAATTGAATTTAGACCACCTACCTCAATATCTTTGATGAAATATTACAAAAAGAATTCCCTAATTAAATTGGAAAAACCAAGATCACACTATAGAATGCGATCTAAATCAAAAACCGAGATCCAAGATCAAATGAATCAAGATCCATCAAAGTAAGGTCTAAAACCATCACCAATAGAAGAAAAACATATTCTTTTTATCTGAAATTAGAGAAGGTAGAGATAGAAACCTAATCAGGAAGAAACCACATACCTATAGAGGTGAAGATCCATCAATCTGGCGTTCGATTCATCAAGTACAGTGGTCTAGAGCCATAAGAATTTGTCTAGAAGGCTCCAAAATCGACTAAAATGAGTAATAGTCAAGTTGGATTTGATTTGGGTGATGTTTTTGGGGATCATGAATTTTAAGAAGAAATTTCAGATTAATTAAACTTGTGCATACAATTTCATGGGTAGGGGCACATGGTTTTCCAAACCGTCTCCCCTAAGTCGATGCCTCTCCTGTAGGGGTGAACAATTACTCCTAAAAGGGAGAACAGTATGAAAAACCATGAACCAACCATGAAATCCCTCTCTATATGGGGTAAAACGGTTTACTAGTGTAGGACACACAGTTTGGAAAAACTGTGTGCCAACCCTGCACTACCCAAAACCCTTATATAACATCCAATTTTTACCCAAACAAACCCAGGACAGAACCCAAAAAATATAATCAATGTGACAAAAATAAGTAATTGTATATGATATTCATAAATATCTAGGAATGTTGATTTCATATAATCAACTACCTTGTAAGAGCTCATCCTTGATCTATACTCCCTAGAGTCATAATATTTCGAGGTAAAAAGATCAGGTCACTGAGCTCACTTATCTGCTTCTCTCTCTCAAGGATCCTCATGATCACGCCCATATATCCAAAATATTCAAACTATCAACAATGTATTTACCCACAACACTTTTCACTACAATCCAAAATACATATCAGATGTTATTCAAAGGACACATTAGTCTCAAGCTCAACATCATCCACATCGGTCAGATAAGAATGGTCAGGGTGATACCGCTGAAGTCGTGGCACATGAA
This sequence comes from Viscum album, assembly GCA_963277665.1. NCBI lineage: Eukaryota > Viridiplantae > Streptophyta > Magnoliopsida > Santalales > Viscaceae > Viscum > Viscum album. Next base: position 384,725,579 of record OY728167.1, on the reverse strand, counting down.
AAACATCGTGCATACCATTATTCTTATGTGGAATAGAAAATTGGTATACCACTGGCCTGGTACTCTCTACAACCTCAAATGATCCAACAAAACTGGGTGTCATCTTTACCTACCTCTGAATGTTATTATTACCCAATCACGGGGAAATCAAAAGGAAAAAACGATCACCCACTATAAAATCATGGTCCATCGATGTCTATCAACATAAAAATTATGTTTACTCTGATTCGTAGCAATATTTTTCTAAATTATATGAAACTTATCTAATATCTAATTCATGATACTCATTCCCAACTACTCCCACTCACATACCTCCATCCACCATAGAGGTGATCTTCATGGCCTCCAATAAAGATCCTAATATGGTTCCATCTGTAAAGACACCTAGTAACTATTGTTATAGGTGAACTGCACCAACGATAGGTGATTCTACCAAGACCCAAAAAAGTTTAGAACACACTCCATTGGAATATACTATAGAATCTGAATAGTATGTTCCAACTACCCATATATCAGTGGGGGGAATGATGTAAAAAATAAAACTTATGTACCAAGAGCCTTCTACATGAACAAACAGATGCATGAGGTAATGAGAAAGTCATGCTATGAAAAAAAACTAAGTGGAACCTAGTAATGTTGAAATATATCTAGAATGTAGAAATCTCCTAACCAACCCACTATGAAAGTCTCTTGTATAAGAAAGAAATGTACTACTATAGTCAAATGGACCACAATCACCAAAATAGTTCCATTATTCTAAGGTATCCTCGAGAGACCCACCACAAATTCCATGATTACGTCATCCCACTTACATTCTAGAATGGGAAATGACTGTAGTAAACCACCCAGTCATTGATGTTCGACCTTCACCTATTGAATGTTTTATCCATGTCTCTTAAACCCCAATATATCCTTTTTTAGTCACGACCACCAATACTATTGGCATAGGACATTGTTCAGTTTTGTGAAACATGAATTCACCACCAACTTCAAGGCATCAAATTCATAGATCATCTCCTCCATAATTTTTATAGACACAAAAACAAGATTCCTCACATAGTTAATATCATCAACTTCTATAGTCAAGCCTGAAGGTGTCTCCCTACATTTAAGGCATTCCCTCAGGGCCAAATAATATGGATCCTCATACTATCTATTTATAATCCAAATAAAAAGCGTAAACTACACTAAAAATAATATTATATTCATCTTCTCCTTGCTCTCATAAACCCCAAAATGCATCTCATCTAGAAATATTATCATTTTACACTCCAAACTGGACTCTTGAACTGCCTAATTCTATGTTATCTTGATCAAATAAACAGAAACACTTTTCCATTTCTGATCATATATGACAGCTCAAAACCAAATGACTGCATATAATCAACTTACCTCTACTATAGATTCAAATAATGATGAAAAAAGATATACTTTAATCTCTTGTGACCAGTAAAAAACAGAAAATATTTCCCAAAAGATAATGCTGCCAATAATTAAATCATAATCAACTACTTCTAACCCAATGTCATACGTACAATATTTCCGTTCATGTATCTCAACTTCCGATACCCATATTACACAACTGGACCCCCCCCCCCATATCGACACTGCTCGTAGCCTCATTAAATATTCATAAAAAAACACCATATACTTCTCCCATGTATTGGGTGGGATCAAGTTTGGTACTAATGTAAAACGCTTCTACAAATCTTGCAAGGCATTATCACATTCTCCAGACCATTCAAAACATACTCCCTTGCTGTTCAAGCCAAAAGGTGGTGATTATAAGAGGGAAATTTCATCGATGATCCTCTAATAATACCACATCAACCCTATAAAATTATGGATATCAAGAACATCATCGGGCTGCTCCCTTGAAACCAGTACCTATACATTTTTTGGGTCCATTGAAAAACCTTCCTCCAAGATGATGTTACCCATGAAGGGTACCTGATCTATGAAAAAATGAAACATAGATAACTTGGAGTACTGGGGACTGGCCTTTCCGGTCCCGTTGAGGAAGAACCGGTAGGCCAGGTCGGGCCGGCCGGAAGGGAGAAGAACCGGGGGAATTAATTCCCCCGGCTGGCCAAAACCGCCCCCCCCGTTTCTTTTTTTTTTGAAGCAGGCCCTCTCACGTGGGGGGTCGTTCGTTTGTCAAAGGCGCGACGTGATGTCGCGCCACTAGAGGGAAGAGGCGTGGGGCCTTGCCCCCCCGCGCAGCGCACGTGCGGCGCCAGGCCGCGCCGGACCGCGCCGCCGTGCCGGGCCGCGCTGCCGCGCCTGGCCGCGCCGCCGTGCCTGCCCGGCCGAGCCAGGGGGGTCGGGCCGGGTCGGCCCGGACCCGGACCCCCCGTTTTCGAATCGACTTGGGTCATTCGCTCATAACTTGAGATATGGACCTCCGATTGACGAACCATCTACGGAAACACGATCCTTGGATCGATATGGTCATTTTGGTATATTACACCCAAGGTCTCGGAGAACTGTGAGTTTGGCCGGGTTGGTTCGTACACGAAACCAACCGGGCCCTCGGAGCGGAAACGCTCATATCTTGAGCTACGGACGTCCGATTGACGTGCCGTCAGCTTTGTTGAGTTCCTCTTAGTGAGACGGATCTTTTGGCATACTCTGCCAGAGGTTTGGGCGCATGTGGAGTACGGTCTAGTTAGTTTTGCCTTAAAACTAACCGGGCCCCTGGGACGAAAAAGCTAATAACTCTCAGACCGGGCGTCCGTTTGACGCGCCGTCTATTGCGTTGAGTTCCCGTTGATGATACAGAACTTTGGGATACATCAACTCTAGACTTAGTGACAGTTGATGTATCAGCCTCTCGGCTCGTGGAGTGGATCCTCCCAAATGAGCTTACTGTGTGCGGGAACCCTAGAGCTGGCTGCGACTGTGACTGCTACTGCTACTGCTACTATGACTGCGACGGCGACAGTACAGAGATCCTTGGTGGATTCGACGATGACGACTTCAGCACTCAGTGATCCTACGTGGATCAGTGCTACAGGTCCTGTGTGGGCCCGATCCTATGTGGGTCTGTGCTCAGCGGTCCGGTGTGAACCAGCGCCTACAGGTCCTATGTGGGCCCGAACCTGTGTGGGTCATTGCGGGGGTTAGTACCTATCGATCCTTTGTGGGTCCGACGACTTAGATGGATCGGTGATCATCTCTATCATCTACCGAAGAAGTATGCCTGTGTGAGCTGAATCCTGTTGCTTTCCTGTGTGGATTGTGTTGTGCTATCCTGTGTGGATTACGTTTTGCTTTCCTGTGTGGAATACATATACTTTCCTGTGTGGACTGAGTTGTACTTGGGCTCGGAGGTTGGAGCGTATTGGAATTGATGACTTAGGTATATGTATGGGCATATACCTAAGCAGTGTCGGTTGTTACTTAGTGATTTTATCTTACCTTTTTGGTTTATCCTTTGTGGATTTTGGGAGACCTTCAGGGGTCTCGGGGTCCCTACTGAGTAGCTTATACTCACCCCTGCACGGGCTATGCCCGCACTACGTTGTGTTGGTTGCAGATGACAGACAACGTTGATCATAGTTGAGGCTTGCTGAGCAGGACGGTAACAGGAGGTGGACCACTGGGCGAGACGTGCTCGGAGCGGACGGCGGAACCCGAGGAGCAGTGGAGCTATCTGTACCCATCCTTCTGGTGGAATTTCCAGTGGACAGCTCGGTGTAGCGGCTTTCACTTTACAGTTGCTATTTTCCCCTTTCGAGTTGTACTTTACATTCAGTTTGGGTTTGTCTACTGGCCCATTACTTTTCCGCACATTCAGTTGTAATATATTTTTACTTAGTGTTCACTATTCTGCTTGCTTACTCTATGGTGCTTGTTTACTTTTCAAAGGCAATGCCTTCCCTTTTTACCGGGAATTACGCCTTGGTGCTAGTCGCCAACCCCTGGCCTATGGAAGGCGGGCTTGGGGTAGTCACGGCACGGGCCCCGAGGGTGGGTCGTGAAAAATTGGTATCAAAGGAGTTCGGTTCTACCGCGAACTCTGATCTTTTCTATGTGAAGCAATAATGTTTAGCGTATTGAGTGTGGTTATCAGTCCAGGGAGTCCAGTGTTGGTGCGGCGGCCGACGTATCCGTACACTAGGACCCTGACTTCTGATTTCCGACTTAATGCACGAAAACATTGATTGCGTGTGTGTTTCAAAGTTTTCTTTGTGATTACATTATATCAGCTCACCAGGTATACTGTTCTGACCGTGGTGCACCTGTTTCCTTTTCAGGATGGCCCCACGACGGTAGCCAGCTAGGGTTCCGAGAGTCGAGCGTGATGACAGCCCACCGAGCGAAGAGGCCTTGATGCAGGGCCCTTTGTCAGTAGTGGCACCGGCGGTAGCACTACCCGCCGAGCCACCGATACTTCCAGCACCAGCCGCTGACGATGCATGTCGCCTCCGCGCACTGCATGAGTTTTAGCGCCAGCGACCACCCGGGTTTCGTGGGGAGACGGACCCCCAGGCAGCCGAGGACTGGCTGGAGGCAGTGGTACGAGTTTTTAGGCTAGTGAGGACACCTGCAGACCTCATGGTGATCCTCGCTATGAGCCTACTGCACGCAGCAGCGGGCCGATGGTGGAGCATGATGCTCCAGGTGCACGATGAGGAATCTCTTCTATGGAAGGACTTTGAGAGCATCGTCCGCTCGGAGTTCGTCCCAGCCACCCTCCGTGCGGTGCGTATCCAGGAGCATCTTCAGCTGCGGTAGGGCAGCATGACGGTCGCTCAGTACTCGGTGAGGTTTACCGATCTCTCGCGCTACTCGACCGACATGGTATGGGACCCATTCTTCTGGGCCCGGACCTTCGAGCAGGGGTTGAGACACGAGATCAGGGCATCACTGATCTCCCTCAGTATACCAACTCAGAAAGGAGTACTGGAGCGGGCCCTTTTGATCGAGAGCTTCCTTGCTGAGTCTACACCAGCGCCGAGACCCACTGCAGGGCGGCACATGGCAGAGTCTTCTGCAGCAGGCAGTCGACGGATGACTCAGGGGTCCAGGTAGACCAGACCTTTAGGCAGACGACCTCAGGACACTGGCTCAGCAGTGCGGGGCACACAGCGCGGAGCCAGTCTTTCGAGAGGCAGATCGTGCTACTCATGCAGCAGGCAGGGCCACATGGCTCGTGACTGCCCGACCCGCCGTGCCGAGGAGTAGCAGATGATTGAGGGACCACCGAGGCAGAGGCAGAGGGTCGACCGTGGCGGTCCACAGGGAGGAGGCGGACGAGGCAGAGGAGCTGGCCGAGCAGCAGGTGGTGGGCGACGTTTTGAGGCTCTACCACCACCACCACCAGGAGGTCCACCCCGACCATAGGGAGCTGGCGGACAGAGACAGGCACAGCTCCAGGCAGAAGAGGCCTACAACCACGGCGCACCCGAGATGATTCTAGGTACTATCTGGGTCTATTCCACCCTTGCTGCAGTACTTATAGACACAGGAGAGAGTCACTCTTTCATAGCCGCTGCCCTTGTTCGGAGCTCAGAGATTTCGACAGAGTCGTTGGCTCGATCCTTATGGCTAGAGACTCCTACGGGAGCAGACTCAACGATTACGCAGTGGTGCCGGTAGTGTGAGCTTACTCTAGGAGGCGAGAGCTTTAGCTGGGATCTTCTTGTAGCAGCGTCGAGGCCTTACGACGTCATCTTGGGTATGGATTGGTTATCTATGGTCCATGCACAGATTGACTGTTTTAGGCGCAAGGTGCGATGTGTATGCACCGACGGGAGCAGGTTCACCTTCACCGGCGAGAAAGGAGCCTTAGCAGCACATGATGGACTTCCACGGAGGAGTGGACATCCCATAACTCATCAGTTGGCTAGCCTCATCCTAGGAGCAGTTGACGTGCAGAGTCCTGGTTTTCCTGTAGTGGTGGATCAGTTTGCGGACGTTTTTCCCGACGACGTTCCAGGACTACCTCCTCCCAGAGAGGTAGAATTTTATATTGATTTGTACCCCGGGACAGCCCTGATATCGACTCCAGCATATCGGATGGCCCCCGCCGAGCTTCAAGAGCTACGGGTACAGTTGGTGGACTTACAGGGCAAGGGGTTCATCCGACCCAGTGTTTCACCCTGGGCTTCTCCAATTTTGTTCGCCAAGAAGGCGGACGGGAGCTTGCGACTTTGTGTTGACTATCGTCGCCTGAACCAGGTGACAGTGAGGAACAAGTATCTGTTACCGAGGATTGATGACCTCTTTGATCAGCTCAAGGGAGCACGGTGGTTCTCAAAGATAGACCTCAGGTCAGGCTATCATCAGCTCAGAGTTAGAGATGAGGACGTGCAGAAGACGGCCTTCAGATGTCAGTATGGCCACTATGAGTTCTTGGTTATGAGTTTCAGTGTAACCAATGCTCCAGTAGTGTTCATGGACCTCATGAACATGATCTTTCAGCCATACCTCGATCGATTTGTCATGGTCTTCATCGACGACATTTTGATTTACTCGAAGACTGAGGAGGAGCACGCCTACCACTTGTGAGTTGTACTAGACACACTCCGAGAGCACCAGCTTTATGGTAAGCTCTCGAAGTGCCAGTTCTGGATACGTGTGGTCCAGTTCTTGGGACACGTCATCTCTGAGGTGGGAGTTTCAGTGGATACTGCGAAGATCGAGGCAGTGTTAGCTTGGGAGCCACTAGGAGCATGACGGAGGTGCGGAGTTTCTTGGGACTAGCCGGATACTATCGGAGATTTTTGCCAGACTTCTCTAGAGTTTCAGCACCACTCACAGCTTTGTAGAAGAATGGGAAACCCTTCGTGTGGACAGACAGATGTCAGCAGAGCTTCCAGGAGCTGAGACAGAGATTGACCAGCACACCTATCTTGAAGTTTCCTGAGGAGGGAGTTGGATATGTAGTTTAATGCGATGCATTAGGGACCGGACTCGGTTGCGTCCTGATGCAGGAGCGGGCAGTGATCGCCTATGTATCACGACAGTTGAGGCCGAATGAGCAGAACTACGCTACCCATGACCTGGAGTTGGCAGCAGTGGTCTTCGCTCTGAAGACTTGGCGACACTACCAGATGGGAAAGCGCTTTATAGTCTTTTCTGACCACCAGAGTCTCAGGTATATCTTCTCGTAGAAGGACCTAAATCTGAGACAGCGGCGATGGCTCGAGTTCCTCCAGGACTATGACTTTGAGATAGTCTATACTCCTGGGAAGGGTAACGTGGTAGCCGATGCCCTCAGCAGGAGGACGGGCATTCAGCTACTTGAGGAGGTGACAGAGCAGCTAGCCTGTTTGCAGATATCCTTCGTGGATAGAGATGGAGCAGCCTTCCTTCAGTCTCTCACAGTCACTCCTCCACTACTGCAGCGGGTCAGAGAGGCACAGCGAGGGGACACTGACTGTGAGACACGTCGTGAACAGATATCCTCGGGACAGGAACCTGATGGTTTCTATCTTGGATCAGAGCACGACATCCTTTTCAGGGGACAGACCATGGTACCAGTCGCTTTACGGGAGGAGGTGCTGAGAGAGTATCACACTTCTCCTTTGGCGGTACATCCCGGAGTGGTGAAGATGTACCAGGATCTCAGATGACAGCACTGGTGGCCGGGCATGAAGAAAGCTGTAGCAGAGTTCGTTTCTTGATGCCTCACCTGCCAACAGGTGAAGGCAGAGCACTAGGTACCGGCAAGCTTGGTACAGCCCTTGGAGGTCCTGGAGTGGATGTGGGATGGGATATCTATGGACTTCGTGACTGGACTTCCACGCACTTCCAGAGGTCACGACTCCATTTGGGTGATTATTGACCGACTCACCAAGTCGGCACACTTCTTACCCATCAGAGAGCAGGGCTCAGTGGAGAGCTTGGGACGTCTCTACGTTCAGGAGATTGTACGGCTTCACGGTGTGCCATCATCTATCGTCTCCGATCGAGATGCTCGCTTTACTTCCCAGCTTTGGAAGGGGTTGCAGGAGGCGTTCGAAATGCAGCTACATATGAGCATAGCCTTTCACCCTCAGACGTATGGTCATATGGAGAGGACCATTCAGACTCTCGAGAACATGCTCCGCGCATGTGTCCTCGACTTTGGTCGTAGCTGGGAGGACCACCTACCCCTGGTGGAGTTCGCATAAAACAACAGCTACCACTCCACCATCGGGATGGCACCGTACGAGGCATTGTACGACCGACCTTGTAGATCTCCTTTGTGCTGGACAGACCCTGGGGAGTCAGCACTTGTGGGACCGGAGATGGTCCAGGCCATGACAGAGAAGGTCCAGGTCATCCAGGAGCGGATGAGGATAGCTCAGAGCCGGCAGAAGTCATACGCTGACAGGAGGCGGAGGCCACTAGAGTTTGAGGATGGCGACCACGTCTTCTTGCGGGTCTCACCTCGACATGGTATACGGAGATTTGGCCGAGGCGGCAAGTTATCTCTGTGCTTCATTGGACCCTTCCAGCTCCTCAACAAGATTGGAGAGGTGGCTTATCGCCTGTCTCTACAACCTCAGTTGCACCGGGTGCACGACGTCTTCCACGTATCTCAGCTGAGGAGATGCGTTCATGACCCGACGCACATCATTGACCATGGGGAGCTTGATATTGACGATGGAGCGACTTTTACGGAGGTCCCGGTGGAGATCGAGGATCGACAGGAGCGGGTCCTACGTGGACGGTCGATTCGTCTAGTGCGCATCAGATGGCAGCATGGGAATCTCCAGGAGAGCACTTGGGAGCGGGAGGCTCAGATGCGTGCTCAGTACCCTCATTTGTTTCCCTAGTTTTTGATGTATCTTTACGGGGACGTAAAGCCCTGAGGTGGGAGTAATGTAAAGACCCGTAAAATTAAAGGGAAATTTTTTCTTAATTTTCTTTGAAATTTTAAAAGAGCGCGGTTTCTAACGGCACCTTATTCCGAGGCCCGGAGTGCCCGAAATCAATTTCCGAAGTTTGGCTCGGGTACGTTCAGGGAACGAACGAGCGGGAATTTATAACTTTTGAACCGGTGCCTGGAATCAAATTCAAGGGCACCGATGAACTCGCAGCGCCGATATTCGCTTAAGGAGACCTTTTTTGGGGTTGCGTTTATTGCGGGTTGAGAGTTAGTTTTTGGGAATTTAGAATAAGTTAAATAAAATTGTGGAATACAAATTTTATTTTAAACTTGTTGGTTATTTTCTCCCAAAGGAAGTTAGAGGTGGGACCCACATCCACTTAACCTCCCTTTGGAGGATTAAGTGTGGTGGGGCCCACACGAAGCATAACTCTTCACCTTTTTTTTTTAACTCCCTAAAACTCCTCTTTAATTAACTTGACAACTTGGGTTATTAAATGGGTTGAGTTGTTTAAATTCAATCCTTTGAATTTCAAAATGGTTTGGTTGTGTAAATAAAATAAGGATTTAGCTTATTTTATTTTGGTTAGAATTCTCTTACCACCTTGAGAGAATTTGGAGCTTTCTTCTTCTTCTTCAAACTCAACGAAAAACGCGAAGAACACCGTTCTTCAACGAGGAACCTCTCCGTCGAAGAACTCGGTCCTTTCGCGATGCCGTATCCGCGATGCGACGTACTTCTTCCACGTCATCTCTTCTGCAACGATTTCCCATGTTGAAATTGTCGTCAAAGAACTTCAAATCCTCGCTTCACGACATCGACGTCCTTTTCCCGCGACGCCGACCACCGCGACACTCATCTTCCACGGGTCGTTGACGAACATCGTTCTTGAAACCGATGTAGGGGGTTGTTGTTGTTTTATTTATTTATTTATTTCCATTCTTGATTCTAGAATGTCAAACTTTGAGGATAACGAATAATTGATATCTTTTAACGAGAGGGGGGCCGGACCGCACAAACACGGCCGAACCCCCCACCTTTGTTCTTGAATATTTTCTTGCAGATGAAAGGAGATGGAGTGGTGTCGTCGCACCACGCGGGAATCGCACGGCTATAATTGCGCGGCGCTGTCGCACCGCGCCATGGAAAGATTATCAAGAACGCGATGCCGTCACGCCGCGTTGAAGGAAACAGAAGGTGTCGCGGCCGGAGCGGGGCCGCGGTGGAGGGGCGCGGTGCCGTCGCACCGCGCCGGACGACAAAGGTCGCGGCTGGTTCTGGGCCGCGGCGGATCGTGATGACCGACGGCCAGCCGGGCCGCCGGTGTCGGAAGTCGGAAGGGGGACTGGCCTTTCCGGCCCCGTTGAGGAAGAACCGGCCGGCCAGGTTGGGCCGGCCGGAAGGGAGAAGAACTGGGGGAATTAATTCCCCCGGCTAGCCAAAACCGGCCCCCCATTTGGGGGGGGGCAGCGCCCCCCCGTTTCTTTTTTTTTAAAGCAGGCCCCCTCACGTGGGGGGTCGTTCGTTTGTCAAAGGCGTGGCATGATGCCGCGCCGCCAGAGGGAAGAGGCGGGGGGCCTTGCCCCCCCCCCCCCCCCCCCCCCCCCGCGCAGCGCACGTGCGGCGCCAGGCCGCGCCAGACCGCACCGCCGCGCCGGGCCGCGCCGCCCCACCTGGCAGCGCCGCCGTGCCGGGCCGACCGAGATGGGTCGGATCAGGGTCGGGTCGAACCGGTTCGGGCCGACCCAGGGGGGGTCGGGCCGGGTCGGCCTGGACCCGGACCCCCCGTTTTCGAATCGACTTCGGTCATTCTCTCATAACATGAGCTAAGGACCTCCGATTGACGAACCGTCTGCGGAAACAGGATCATTGGATCGAGACGGTCGTTTCGGTATATTACACTCAAGGTTTTGGAGAACTTTGAGTTCGGCCGGGTTGGTTCGTACACGAAACCAACAGGGCCCTCGGAGCGGAAACGCTAATATCTTGAGCTACGAACGTCCGATTGACATGCCGTCAGCTTTGTTGAGTTCCTCTTAGTGAGACGGATATTTTGGCATACTCTGCCAGAGGTTTGGGCTCTGGTGGAGTACGGTCGGGTTGGTTTTGCCTTAAAAACCAACCGGGCCCCTGGGACGAAAAAGCCAATAACTCTCAGACCGGGCGTCCGTTTGACGCGCCGTCTGTTGCGTTGACTTCCTGTTGACGATACGGAACTTTGGTATACATCAACTCTAGACTTAGTGACAGTTGATGTATCAGCCTCTCGGCTCGTGGAGCAGATCCTCCCAAACGAGCTTGCTGTGTGCGGGAACCCTAGAGCTGGCTGCGACTGTGACTGCTACTGCTACTGCTACTGTGACTGCGACGACGATAGTACAGAGATACTTGGTGGATTCGACGACGACGACTACAGCACTCAGCGATCCTACGTGGATCAGTGCTACAGGTCCGATGTGGGGCCGATCCTATGCGGGTCCGATCCTGTGTGGGTCTGCGCTCAGCGGTCCTGTGTGAACCAGCGCCTACAGGTCCTATGTGGGCCCGATCCTGTGTGGGTCATTGCGGGGGTTAGTACCTATCGATCCTTTGTGGGTCCGATGACTTAGATGGTTCGGTGATCATCTCTATCGTCTACCGAAGAAGTATACCTGTGTGAGCTAAATCCTGTTGCTTTCTTGTGTGGATTGTGTTGTGTTATCCTGTGTGGATTACGTTTTGATTTCCTGTGTGGAATACATATACTTTCCTGTGTGGACTGAGTTGTACTTGGGCTCGGAGGTTGGAGCGTATTGGAATTGATGACTTAGGTATATGTATGGGCATATACCTAAGCAGTGTCGGTTGTTACTTAGTGATTTTATCTTACCTTTGTGGTTTATCCTTTGTGGCTTTTGGGAGACCTTCAGGGGTCTCGGGGTCCCTACTGAGTAGCTTATACTCACCCCTGCACGGGCTATGCCCGCACTACGTTGTGTTGGTTTCAGACGATGAACAGCGTTGATCGTAGTTGAGGCTTGCTGAGCAAGACGGTACCAGGAGGTGGACCACTGTGCGAGACGTGCTCGGAGCGGACGGCAGAACCCGAGGAGCAGTGGAGCTATCTGTACCCACCCTTCAGGTGGGATTTCCGGTGGACAACTCGGTGTAGCGGGTTTTACTTTACAGTTGTTGTTTCCCCCTTTCGAGTTGTACTTTACTTTCAGTTTGGGTTTGTATACTGGCCCATTACTTTTCCACACTTTCAGTTGTACTCTGTTTTTACTTAGTGTTTACTATTTCGCTTGCTTACTCTGTGGTGCTTGTTTACTTTTCAAAGGCAATGCCTTCCCTTTTTACCGGGAATTACGCCTTGGTGCTAGTCGCCAGCCCCTGGCCTATGGAAGGCGGGCTTGGGGTAGTCACGACACGGGCCTCGAGGGCGGGTCGTGACAGTCCTGGTGATGTTCTATCAATGAACTTAGAATGTTGTCAAGATGCTGGGAATGATGATTATGAATCTTGGACTACACGAAGATGTCATCCAAAAACACCACAATAGAATGATACCAATATAGGCGGATGATTTCGTTCGTTAATTTCATAATCACCTATGGTGTCTTCATTAACCCGAACAACATCACAATGAACTCATAAATTCCATACATGCTTATGAGAGTATTCCTCGATATATCATAGGGTAAAAATATCAATTGATCCTACCCTGATCTTAATTTAATATTTTTGAAGAAAAAATCATCCTTAAAATACTCAAATAAATCATCAATATGTGGAAGAGGATGCAGGTTAATCATTATCATCTTCTTCCATATTCGGTAGTCAAAAAATAAGAGTAGTATCCTGTCATCCTTCATTGAAAAAAAAACTGGAGAACCGCAAGGTGACCTACTTAGAAAAATAAAACCATTATCCATCAACTCATCCAGTTTAGTCTTATTCTCTTAATGTTCTGTTGTGTTCATTATTCATGGTGTAATAGAAACAAGATCAACCCCATGCATGATATCAATTGTGAATTCTATATATATCTCAGGTGGAAATACTTATAATAAATCAAGAAACACATCTATAAACCTATCCAATAGGGGTGGAAAGACATCATTATTTTCACTCCCATAATCTAGAAAAAGACTTGAAACATGGGTGGTTATCCCCCTAGTTAATGATTAATTGGCCATTCCTGGCCATCTTGAATATCGCACTCTCCATAGTGAATAAATGTTTCACAATAAGGAGATAGAAAATTAACTCTCACATGATAACAACTTATGTGGACTCAGTAAGATACTAATCAGTCCATACTCAAAATTTGGTCAAATCCTAAAAAGTCCAAAATGCAATGATACTACAGAAAATGATAATCCCCAACCTTGAGGGAACACCCCTTTAATAAACAGATATTTGTAGACTGTACTCCCAAAGGTGTATCTGTCGTTATAACCCAACTCATGAACTCTATCTCTAGGATCAAACCATTAAAAAGTTTTGTAGACATATAAGAATTACAGGAACCAATATCAAATAAGGCACTATATAGTTTAGAATTTACAAGAGTAGTACCTCTAACTATTGATGGTATAGCCTCTCCATCCAAAAGTGTTGGCAAGACTTTATATAGCTATCCCGCTCTTCCTACCTATGATAAAGTCTTCTTACCTTATGCTGTACCACTCTGATGATACATGATATCTCTCCTAGAAGCCCCTCATCCACTGCCTCAACCACCACAGCTAGTAGGACTCAAACATCCAACCAGATATGAGGTTTAATACCCCATTCATAAACAATAATTCTTCCGTTCTCCTACTTCATTACCCATCTTTAGTGGATTACATTAGAACCTATATAGATTTTCTATCCTACAACCAGCTCAGGACTCAACCGATGGTAAGGAACAATGTCTACGAATGTGTATTGGCCTACCACACCGGTGGAAAATTACTCTGGTAAGGTCTTGTATAACTTGTCCTTCCCCCTAAGCACTCTTCTTCCCAAATCTCTAGTCAACATTCTCATAATGATGGTTCCTACCCTTGAAAGACGTATGTAACAACCCAATGTTTTATCAATGGAAATTCCGTTATCATATATATGACATATAATCACATGAAATCAAAACACAATGAACTACTAAGTACTATGTGACCGTTAAACATAATATTGTAACTTCTGTGATTTGAATTTCGAAAATCTGACATACACTATTGCGATCAGTAAGATGTGTGGAGTTCAATAAGACCAACTGAATTTTTTGTGAATAGTAAATGATGCTTATGAATAGTAATGTTACCATTATGGATAGTAATATGACATTATGAATAGTAAATCCTCTTAAATAATAGTAACCTCACCCATGAATGTATAAATAAAATATATGCATCTTATAAGTGATAACATGATCATAGTAAAGTATTGTTAATTTTGTAAGTCATAAAAAATTAATTACAATTAATTAATTAATTTAAAAGACAATTTATTTTCCTAAAAGGTGTTCAGAAATTACCAATTTTTTGTCTTCTGGTTTTAATATAATTTTATAATATATTATGTAGTTTTTTGAAAGCATTATAAAACCATTCATTGTTTTAAAATATATAATTTTCATGTAAATTATGATTTAATTAAAATTAATTTGTGTTATATTTATTAAATTATTCTTTAAAATTGGTGTTCATTTTTAGATTCTACATGTCCAAAATGGTTAAGTATATTTTTTGGGATTTTTCTAAAATACTTGAATTTTTTATGAACAGTAAATTACAATAATTTGCAAATTAAGCTAAATACATGATTTATAGGGTAATGCAAGATTTTTTCATGATGTGATAACAATTTTTTCAAACTCACATGCACATATTACTATTTTTGGTCATGTAATAATCAATATTTATTGTCTTGAGGGAAATTAATAAACTAAGGAATTAAATATTATGAAAACCCTAATCTCCTCCACTATAAATACCACCTACCTTACCTCTTTTATTTACTCCTCTCAACCCTTTTAAATTGCATAAATTCTTCCCAAATCTCCCCCAAGATACTATACCACGTACAACATCCCTTAGTCTCTTTAAAAGAACAAATCCTCTCTCCTTAAGAGGCACTCTAGGAAGATTGATTCAAGAGGTAAATTCATCTTTTCAATTTTTTTACTTTCTTCTCAAGTTCATTTGTTTTCTTATCTATACTTACCTCTCCTCATCCAAATGTTATGAATACTCCAGAACCATAAATGTAATGTAATGTTATTATGATAATGGAATAATTTATTATCATCTCTCAT
The DNA here is from genome assembly GCA_963277665.1 of Viscum album. Classification (NCBI taxonomy): domain Eukaryota; kingdom Viridiplantae; phylum Streptophyta; class Magnoliopsida; order Santalales; family Viscaceae; genus Viscum; species Viscum album. The sequence continues at coordinate 384,710,471 of OY728167.1, read as the reverse complement.
TTACTCTTCTTTTATACTAGTAGTAAAGACATCATCTGAGATGTGTTAATTTACCACATTCAAGGATGATGGACTCTCAATTTATTTTACCATCTTAAATTCTAGTCATGAAACAATTTTTTTATGGTTGAAACAGATTATTATGCAATATATACTACCTTAAATTCTATAATATTTTTGTACAAATTTTATTAAATTATAATGCAAAAGGAGTTCGTGTTGATCAAAAACATCAAAGAAACCCAAAATGTTATCAATAATATTTTATATAATGATTCAACCTCACTCTAAGTAACAAAATTAAATTTACAACCAAGTAACAATATGGATGTTCAATAATAAAATATAACTCCAATTATGGACATCCATCCCCATTTTACATGATTCTTTTTTCATGAAAATATGTAATCTGATTGTAAAAATAATGAAAACAAACAGACACAAACAATGAAATTGAACCACATAACCCATAAAAAAGGTTATGAATGAACATAAAAAGGTTATAATATATATTTTCAATATAGAATAGGTTCTATATTTATTAATTAATGATCCTAATTTTATTATTCAGTTCATTAATATCAAGTGGAGAACACCATTGGACTTAAGGAAGGGATCCTGTCTATTCCACTTTTATTCCGAAATGTCCTCTATATTATGACATTTTATGTGTAATACCTAATAATGGGATATGATTTATTAGATCCCCATATTGACCTAATGACATATAATTTATGATAAACCCCTTTATCTCTAATTAACCTTCTTAAGTACACCCGATTCCATGCCGATAATCTGTAATAAATTCTACCTGAACCTCCTTTGTTCCTTCGGGTTGCCATATAATCCTTTTACCAAAATGAAGTTATCTTATATTTTTATGTGAATATTATAAGTTATTTTTAAATGTAAAAAATTCATTTATCAATATCATTTCATAATTTTTTTTAGTTATATAAATGTTTTTAAGTGATTCCCTCCCTAATACTTCCTGATAGTCAAACCTGTTTTGAGGAAACATCCCAAATTATTCCCCGATTTCAAGTGAAATCTATCTTATATTTTATGAAACCATTGTCTTTATAAAATAATTCATTTTATTATGAAAATATTATTGGTTTAATTCTGGTTTTATATAAAGTATTTTTCACTTTTCCATTTGAAATGCTCAATAGTATTTTCCTTAAAACCGCACAAAAATGTTTTAATGGTAACATTTCTTAAATACCTTTCTTACATATTGTCAGTTATAATTGAAATAACTTACCAAGATACAGAAATACTTTACCTTATTAATTTCCATGTATATTTTAGTTACTTTATTTCATGGAAACTTTTATGATATGACAATTTTCTATGCTTTATGACATGATTGATGTACCTAATTGTTTCCATGGGCAACCCTTATGTTTATGTAAGAGTGATTATTTATGATTACTTATATGGAAAAAATATTCATGAAAATATATTATGGGTTCAACCAAATATCACTCCAACACATTTGGTAATGTTGAGTCTCATGAGACGTTATGTGCGACACTCTTTCCAGTTAGCCATGGATTGTGCTTCCATGTGTGACGGTCTTGGCGGTTAGCCTTGGATTGTGCTACCATGTGTTATAGTATTGGCAGTCAGCCTTGAATCATGTTTAGTAAAGTTTTATGTTAATACCACATTACTATGAATCGATGTTTATTTGTTATGATTCCATAAGTTACATGCCTTTTTATATCATCATTTCATGCCTTCTATCCCATGCGCTAATGCTTTGTTCATATGGTAATTTCCTTACTAGGGTATTCATCTCACCCCTTTGTTCATGCATTTTCCAAGGTACCCTATGATTATTTTTGAGAAAAATTGAAGTTAGGAGATAAATTTTAATATTAAATAAATAAATGTTTTAATTATTTAATCATTTTTAGTTTTATGTACCTAGTCTTCCAAGACCATAGACATTACGATCATTGTCTTGTACGCTAATGTTTAATTATGCTTAACATTGTGTAATGTTATATGTAAAACGATATGGTCACTATAATGTACACCCTAATAATCTATAAAACATAACCTATCCCCCACTGTATGATTTTTCATGTTCGCCTCTGATGTGAGAACCTGATCAACGACTTTAGAAATAATTTTATCTTGAAAGATATTAACTTGGGGCTTAATCTCACATTTAAGCTTATCCTAGAAGTGCCCTTCCATTTCTGCCTCATCCCTATCCAGCACTGGAGAAAATCATAATAAGTAAGTAAAGATACCAGAATAGTATATAATGGACATACTTCCTTGAGTCTACCCCATGAAATTTTCTTCTATCTCTTATCTTAGTATCTCCCGATGAAAGTTCTTGAGCAACTTATATAAAATGATCTTCCATACCATGCCATCTTCCTATGAAGTATAAGCCTGAAAATACCACTAGTGCTTCACTGATCCTCATAATATATATGAATCCAACTTGACCCTCTTCTAATCATGAGTCTATAAATTTTCACATATATTCTGTATGGACTTTATCCATAACTCATCCACCACATGTCTACCCCATCGAGTGAAATTTGAGGGGTGGGGGTGGTGCTATAACTGAAACTCCCATGTCAGGTTATACATACTCTCCACAATCCACTTTGGGTATCTCTCCACAAACTACATAAACCAAGCACTGTTATTTCATAACTTCAATCCGACTCCTTCAACCGGCACTATTGGTGCCTTAGGTTCCACTTATGGAGGGTCATTTCAAACCATATTCTCCTATCTTCCTATCATCAAACTTCATCATGGAGGAATGTATCTAAAATTAGAAAAACAAACCTTATGAAATAATTCATATTATTATTACATTTTACTAGAAGGAATCACATAAATCCATAACAAGTCATCCACCCCCCTTTTCCACCACACTATCAAAACAAGGTCACTATCACTACCCTTAACCATTATACAATTAGGTCAGAGTTTTATATGGTAAAAAAATTATAATTATTGACATACCACTAGAAAACCATTCATTCACAAGCTTTATAATCTCATAATATTTTAGTTTACGTTTGGCACATTTTTCATTAATTTTTACACAGGCAAGGATAAACATTTCGAATCCAAGAACATACCAAAAACACATTTTCCCATGTGTGCCTATAAATGATGCATGTAACAATAATCCCTTATATCCTAGAATTTGGAATACATACTCATCTCTCATTCCATTCTGATCCATGAGTCAAATCTCAAAAAAAATCAGATACAATAATCACATCACACAAAAATTTCATCACTTGAGATGAAATAACATCAATTATAACAAAAAAATCAATAACAATAATACCACCCTGAGTACAGGGATTTTACACTCATACATGGGTTAGCTACTCCAATTAATGATCTCTTCACCAAGGATTGAATCATCCTATAATAAACTATACCTTTCCTAACTATTAATACAAAAGAAAAAGAAAATAAAACTAATCAAATTCAACTTTGTAACTTACCGTCCTAGATTTCACATACAGGTTCCCAGATTTAGTTCGTTACATGACCTCAAGGGTGCCTCCCCATATTTGAGAGTATTTTTTCCCAGAATTTAGGGTCATATATATATACATGGGGATACTACACCTTATTTATCATATTAACACAATAAGATAAATACCAATGAAATAACCAATAACCATAAAAATATAACCAGAACAAACTAGTATGACATGATGAACCAAAGCTAAAAAATATCCTAAACTAAATAGCGGATATGTCATGCTCAGTAAGTTTCATGTGCCAAAATGAAAACCAAAACTGAATACACTAAAAAATTTACCAAGTGGGTCACGAAGCCAAGTACGGCTCACTCATCAACGCTCAATACTGACTTAGCAGCAGTAGGAGTAGGAGATGCATCAATGGAAGGAGTAGAAGCACATGAAGATAATGGAGTACATGTGACATATGACTCAGGGTTTAGGGATGAAGTTATCCCCACCACCTCTTCTAAATTCCCCCCTTAGTGATTTATGTATTTTTGTGACATCTTTATTTTGATAAACATATGAATGTACATAATTTTTTTTTCATATTTTTATTAATTAATATATTTATATTTCTTTATAGTGTGTTTTTATATTTGTTGGATTATTTTTTCTTTTTATTAATTTATTAATGTATTATATTTTATAATTTTATTATTATTTTACTTTTTGCGATAAGAAGATTAACTCTCCATGAATAATTATATTCTACATGTGTATATTCCCCCAAAAACATTTTTTATATAACGAAATGGATTATTTGAAATGATATACCTACCAATCACAAATATTTTTTTACTGATGGACTGTCACAAAAAAATTAGTTGTGATGCCATTTTCAGCTTTGGTTGATTTTTATGGGACCACATTGATAATATTTTATTTTTTATTTATGATAATATTTCATGATTTCAGAGAATTTTAGTAATAATTATAATATTACATGTTATAATGTTACAATATTTAATGATAACAATGATTATAATATTTCATGTTATATTGCAACTACGATTTAGTGTTATAATGGAAATAATATTTTTCATGTTGAATAATTATAATATTTCTCGATAATCAAATTATTGAATTTTATAATATGAATTTTTCATGGGTGACCACCTGGGAAGTGATCTTGTTTCATGCTTTTCTATATTTTTAATTTTATTTTCCCAAAATTTTTACATTTTAAAAAACAAATAATTTCATGTAACTATAACTATAATAATAATGATATTGTACATAAATTTTTTAAATCAATATAATATTTAATGTTTACATATAATTTTAGTAATAATTATAGTATTTCATCTCATAATGTTGCAATATTTCATGTTAACAATAATTATAATATTTCATGATGTTTTGTAATGGCTAGAATTTAGTGTTCTAAAAAATAATAATAATATTTCAAGTTGAATAATTATTATATTGGTTGATAATGTAATTAGTTTATTTTAAATTTATAACAATAATTAAAAAAAATATATAATATAAGAATCTTTGTTAGTGATTTCAAATATTTAATAAGAAAGTATGTGTATTGTTGTGTGTAATCACACAAACATTAAAGCACCATATCACATTTGAACTTTGTAGTTAAGCGTGATTGGGTGAGAGTAGTACTAAGATGGGTGACCTCCTAGAAATTACTTATGTTGCAACAATTTTTTGTATATTTGAAATTTCATGCCAGTATAATAAATTTTATTATGATATTATATGAAATGTTTTTCATTGAATATAATATTTCATAATTTCTAGGAAGATTAGTAATAATTATAATATATCATATTATAATGTTACAATATTTCATATTATAATAAAATAATATTTCATATTAATACTTTATTTAATATTTAATTTTATATTATAACCACTATGGCTTAGTGTAAAAACAGAAATAATATTTTTTCATGCCAAATAATTATAATATTTCTCAATAATCTCATTATTGAATTTCATAATATGAATGTTCCATGGTGGACCTCTTAGAATGTGCGCATGTTTCAACCTTTTTTGTCTTTTTCATTGTATTTTCCAAGATTTTTACAGTTTAAAAAACAAAGAATATCATATAAGTATAAAAATAATAAATATGATATTATACATATACTTTTTAAATGAATATAATATTTCATGTTTACATATAATTTTATTAATAATTATAATATATAATTTCAATATGTTACCATATTTCTTGTTAACAAAAATTATAATATTTGACGACATATTGTAAGAACTATGGATTAATGTTATAATTAAAATAAAAAAAATTCTTGTCGAATAATTATAATATTGGTTGATAATTTCATTAGTTAAAGTTATATTTATAACAAAAATTTAATAGAAATATGTAATTTTAGAATCATTGGTAGTACTATAAAATACATAACATGAATGTCAGTGTATTGTTGGGGGTCATTACACAAACATCAATGCACCAGATCCCGTTATAACTCTATAGTTTTGCATGATTAGGTGCGAGTAGTTTAAATATGGGTGACCTATTGGGAATCACTTGTGATACACCCTTTATTTTAAATATTTCAAATTTCATGCTAGTATAAAAGATATTATTTAGATATTTTATGTAAAATTCTCTATTGAATATAATATTTCATGATTACATGTCATTTTAGTAATAAGTATAATATATCATGTTAAAATATAGAAATATTTCATTTTAAAAATGAATTTAATATTATATTTTATATTTTAAGAATTGAAGTTTAATGTTATAATGGAAATAATATTTTTTCTTGTTGAATAATGACAATATTTCTCTATAATCACGTTGTTGAATTTCATAATATGAATGATTCATGGGTGACCTCCAGGTAAGTTACCATGTTTTACCATTTTCAATATTTTTCATTTTATTATCCCATATTTTTATCATTATAAAAAACAAATAATTTCATGTTTTTATAACAATACTAATTATGATATTTCAAATAGACTTTTTAAATAAATATAATAATTTATGTTTACATATAATTTTAGAAATAATTATAATATTTCATTTCATAATGGTTCCATATTTCATGTCACCAATAATTATAATATTTCATGATGTATTGTAATAATTATGGTTTAGTGAAATAATAGAAATAGTAAATATTCATGTTGATCAATTATATTATTGGCTAATAATTTAATTATTTAATGTTATATCTATAATTTTTTTTTATAAAAATACGTAATTTTAGATTTATTGACAGCACTTTCAAATATTGAACAAAAATGTTTAGGTATTGTTGGGTGTGACCACATTATAATTAATGCACCAGATCTCATTAGAACACTACACATATGCATTCTTGGGAGAGAGTTTTACTAGGATGGGTGACCTCCTGGGAAGTACTTGTGTTACACACTTTTTTTGTGTATATTTCAAATTTTATACAAGTATATAAAATATTATAATGATATTTTACATACAATGTTTTATTTAATATAATATATATTAGGTATTTGGGGGTAAAATTACATTAAATACACATAGACCACACACATAGGCCAACAAAAATTTAGGTTATAGACTCTACCAAGGGGATAAACCACCCATCAATCCTTATTTATTCAATATATGGTTGATAGGCCCAGTGGGCATCAATACCATTACGTGACCCATAGTCCCACTGGGCATGAAATCCCCTTACATGGACCTAAAGCCCAAATTTTTGACCCAAAGGACCTCAAATGAATAGTTCTTCTATAATACCCAGACTCCTATAATGCTGGCATCACTATAGTTCCCACCACCCTACAGTGTCACTGGTCAACAGTTCCACCGCTACAACATTATGCTATAGTAATACTATAGTAACTACACCCAATGGGTTTTCAACCCTGATTTTTGATGTAGTATTACGAGGTGCATACCACTAATCCATTCCCCAACTACTATATTTCATATAATATTTCATGATTACATGTCATTTTAGTAATAATTATAACAAATTTTTTTAATGTTACAATATTTCCTGTTAAAAATCATTATTATATTTCATGTTATATTGTATCAACCACGATTTTGAGTTATTACAAAAAAAAATTATTTTTTCATATTGCATATTTATAATATTTCTTAATAATCACATTATTTAATTTCATAATATAAATTATTCATGGGTGGTCTCCTAGGATGTTTTAATGTTTCACCCTTTTCTGAATTTTCCATTATCTTTTCCAAGATTTTATAAATTTTAAAAAACAAATAATTTCATGTAAGTATGAAAGTAATATTTGTGATATTGTACATAACCTTCTTAAATGAATATAATATATCATGTTTACATAGATTATTTGTAAAATTATTCCATTTCATTCCATAATTTTACCATGATTCATGTTAACAATAATTATATTATTTAATGATGTGTTGTAACAACTACATATTTTTTTATAATTGAAATAACAATTTATCAAGTTGAATAATATTATTATTGGCTCAAAATTTCATTTGTTATAGTTATATTTAGAAGATAAATTAAATAAAAATATATATTATTGTAATCATTGATAGTACATTCAAATATTTCACAAGAATGTTTGTGTATTGTTGCGTGGGATCACACCAGAATTAATGCACTAAATACCATTAGAACTATATAGTTAAGCATGCATGGTCAAGAGTAGTATTAGGATGGGTGACCTCTTCAGAAGTACTCATGTTTCACCATTTTTGTATATTTACAATTTCATTCATCTGTAATAAATATTATTATAAAATTATATGTAAAATGTAATATTGAATATAATATTTTATGATTATAGGCAATGTTAGTAATAATTATAATATTTCATGATACAATGTTTCTTCATTTGGGGTCTTGGAAAAGTGGTTAAGGTTACCCAAAAATACTACATAGAATAGGGATCAAATCCTATCAACCTCAATATTTGTGGATTTATAGGGGTGGCTACATATCATGGTAGGGACGATGAAGGTGCAGACATCAATGAATGGACCGATGGGATCCCCGACATCGACAGGAGACAGAGACGGGTTTAGTGGGGCTCTTTGGTCACCCGTAATATATGGAGAGGTGGGATATCTATTGTTAGATATGATGGTGGACCTTAGTTGTGACCATGGAGGAGGATTAGGTTGTAGGAAATATAAGTGGGTCTAGTGGGGCTAATCGGTTGTTAGTAACATGAGAAGAATATGTAGGATATCCAGTTGTGGTGCTTGGTGAATGGATAGATAACAGTGAAATCCATAATGAGATATGGAGGAGGTCAGGGATGCCTTGATAGAACGACAAGAAAAAGGGAGATCATTATCCAACACATATCTAAACGGGGGTTAGAGAAATGAAAATCAGATTCCTAGGGCTACTATATTGGGATGAACACAAGGGTGTTGCATCAAACATTGGTATGAGGCATTGTGCATCTCATCATGTGGAAATTCTAAATGTGAAGTCTTGAATGTTTTAGTTTTTGAAAAAAATATAGATATATACTGGGTGTATATTCTATTTTGATTTCAAATCTCTTAGGCCTTCAGGGAAATATATGAGGCTATATATCCCTCTTGGTCCTTTGGTCTATGTATGGATCCACCTCAACCATAAAAGGGTATAATCCATAATAATAATAATATTTTTGGCCTTAGGAATTCTTGGATTGTTATAATTTTACAATATTTAATTTTAACAATGATTATATTGTTAAATGTTATATTGAAACTACAATGATTTAGTGTTATAAGAGAAATAATATTTTCTCATTTTTCAAAATTATTATTTCTCTCGATAATAATATTATTGAATTTCATAATATGAATTTTTCATTGGTGATCTCCTGGGAAGTTATCATGTTTTACACTTTTCTATATTTTTCATTTTACTTTTCCAGATGATTTACAATTAAAAAAGAACTTATTGTAAGTATAACACTAATAATTATGATATTTTATGTAAATATTTTAAATTAATATAATTTTTCATGTTTACAAAAAATTTATTAATAATTATAATATTTCATTTCATAATGTTACAATATTTCATGTTAAGAATAATTATTATATTTCATGATATATTTTAACTACTTTGGTTTAGTGTTATAATAGAAATAATATTTTTTCATGTTGAATCATTACATTATTGGAATATAATTTATTTAGGTAGAAATATATGTTTAAAAAAAATAAATAGAAATATGTAATGTTATAATCATTTATAGTACATTGAAATAGTTAACAAGAATGTATGTGTATTATTGGGTTTGATCAAACCCGAAATAATGAACCAGATCCCACTAGAAATTTGCAGTTAATTGTTCATGGGACATATATGAACTAGGAAAGTTGATATTTTGGGTAGTACTCATGTTTCCTCATTTTTATGAATATTTCAAATTTCATTCCAGTATAATAAATATTATTATGATATTGTATTTAAAATTTTGTATTGAATGTAATATTTCATGATTACATGGAATTTTAGTAATAATTATAATATTGTATGTTACAATGTTATAATACTTCATGTTAATAATGATTATAATAGTGCATGCTATAATGTAACTACTATGTTTTAGTGTAATAATTGAAATAATATTTTATCATGTTGAATAATTTTAATATTTCTTGATTATCACATTATTTAATTCCATAATATGAGTGTTTCATGAGTGACCACCTGGGAAATTCTCATATTTCACCCTTTTCTATATTTTTCATCATATTTTCCTAGATTTTATACATTTTATAAATCATGAAATTGCATTTATGTAAATAATCATAATTACGATAATCTACATACACTTTTTGAATATATATTATATTTCATGTTTGCATTTAATTTTAGTAATTCTAATAATATTGTATTTCATAATGATACAGTATTTAATGATGACTATAATTATAGTATTTCATGACATATTATAACAGCTACATTTTAGTGTTATAGTATGAATAATAATTTCTCATGTTGAATAATTATAATATTGGAAAATAATTACTATAATTAGTGTCTTATTTATTAAAAAAATAAAATAAAATATGTAATATTAGAATCATTGATTTTACTTCCCAATATTTATCAAAAATGTTTATTTATTATTGGATATGATTACACAAAAATTAATGCACTATATAATATTAGATGTCTGAAGTTAAGCATGCTTGGGTGAGAGTAGTACTAGGATGGGTGAACTCCTCTAAAGTACTTGTGTTTCACCCATTTTTTCTATATTTCAAATCTCATTCCATTATAATTATGACTATTATGATATTGTATGTACAATTTTTTATTGAATATAATATTTTGGGATTACAAGGAATTTTAGAAGTAATTATAATATTACGTGTTATAATGTTACTGTAACACCCGAGACTTTTTAAATCATCAAAGGAATCTTTTTCTACACAACACTTACTTAGCTTGCTTTACACGCAATTGCGACCTTCCTCGATAGCTTGCGTCGTACGCAATACCGAGTTTCACTAAACAACAATATGCTATTAAAACTAGCCGTTATGAATAGTAATAACCACTTTTTGAAATTTTATAAATTTTATTTTTCAAAATGGACTTCATTTTTGGACTCAGAATATCGAAATTAGCCTAGGGTGAAATTTCGGTATTTTTCTGAAAACTTTCAATTTTTGATGAATAGTTAAACCACTAAGTGGTAGGTTAAAAACTGAATTTTGCATAAAACTTAATTTTACCGCTTCTGTGAATGGAATTTCAAAAATCCGAGAGACACGGTTAATATCAAGGACTAAAATGTGGTTCAATGAGATGAAAATAATTTTTTGGTGAATAGTAACTTTTTACTTTTTTTTTACCGCGGTTAATAGTAAATATGGTAACTAAGGGTAAATATGATATTACTATTACCCTAACACATGTCCTAATTCTATTGGACAAGTGTAATTCGACCAAAAACAAACTTAGGAATAAAATATGACCATTTAGGCCCACTTGGATTAGATTAGGACATTTATTATTAATTTATTTAAAGAAGGGTTAAAATAGTTAAAATCAAAGTTTAATAAGTAAATCATTTTTAATATAGGGTTATACATAAGATAAATTCGATTGTAAATATTCATTAGAAAGATAAAAAGATTTCCTACATGATGGTATTTTATTTGTAATTTTTAGACATCAAATAATGTAATTTATTTATGACACAAAGATGATGCAGTAATTATCTTATTAATGAAATATTGACAAAATTGATAATATAAATACCAAAATAAATGTAATTTAAGACTTTTTATGAATTAAACTAATTTTCTAGGTTACTATGATATATTATTGTTGATTTAATCAACTTGGTTCGAACATATAATTCTGTTATGACTTTCACAAAAATCATATATCAAATAGTGTCAAAATTGACACAAAATAGTTTTTAAATCAAATATTATATTATTAATTGTTATTTTATTCCTAAAAATCTAAGGTTCGGCCAAATGACTTAGATAAGGATATATATATTAATAATAAACAATTTGGGGTTCGGTTGGCATGTTATAGTAAGTGTATTAACCATATAGTGAAAGAAAACAAAAAGACACGGTAAAAGTTAAATTAATTAACTTAGAGTTAAATCTAATTGATAAGGTTAAAATAATACCCTAAACTTGTCTAAATCCTATTGGTTGATAGGATTTCGACCCATCCCCACTTTAGCTTCGAAATAAGACCCTTTGGAACCATTATAAACCGATTTTGACTTTAATATAAAATAATATTTTGAGATATTCCTAAGGTGCCCCTCTCCTCCCTTATAAAAGGGCACCTCCTCCCCCTCCTCCTCACACCAATTTGAGCACTCAAGCTCGTCCAACCCCTGCCATTTTCCCTTCTCCACTTCCCTAGAATAATCCTAGAGGTCCTGGTCTTCTCCAAAGACCAATCTTAGTTCCTTAAGTGGAGGATTCAAAAAGGCGTTCCAAAGAAGAGGTAATATCCATTACCGATCTTTTCAATTTCTTTCTTCTTCAACTTCTTCTTCTTTAGTTGTTTCATGATAAAGTAATAACATAAGTATTACTTACATACTGACATGTTATTATAAATATGAAACAACCCTAATTCACCTTCTATCCATCCTACGGAAAAATGAAATCACCGCGCGTGCGTACGTACGGAATACCGTCTCCACGCCGTGGTGTAATCTATTTTCCACCATCACCTTACAAGGATGGGTATAATGGTGTAATCAGTAACTATATATGATTATTATTAAGTAATATTGATACTGAAATAATATATATATATATACTCCAATACAATTCCACGATCATAGGAACGATATCATCACTCGTGCGTACGTACGGAATACCGTCTCCACGATGTGATGCGACTCGTTCTACATGATCTTCATTTCATAATGATTATATAAATGAATTGAATGAATGAATATGGTATATACTACACTAATACCATTCTGGAAATGAATTATCTATAACCTAAAGATAAGAATAAGAATTTATTCGACAAAACACTCATAAGAACAAAAAAGTTATAAAGACCCGAGTAACAAGTAACAATGAAATATTACTAACAAGAAGCTAATAATATGACCATATATGATCTCATATCAATATGTATGATTCTGGAATAATTCAATAACATTATTTAAACCATTATACAGGAGCTTCGGACACGAACAAAGCAAATCGGACCTAAGGTAAGGGAAATATCACAATCTCATTTTTATCCGAGATTGTTTATTCGTAAGTATTTACTGGGGTGTATTTTATCATCCACATCCATGTTCCCTCAATATGAAATATTGTTTCCATCCACTTGCAATAGTTTAAATCCAATTTTACCCTTAGGTGAGTTTTTAGTAAAGAATATGAAAGGAATCTTTTGTTGTTTTTCCGTACGAGGTACTTCTTGACTTTTCCGACAAAAGTACGAAGAATGTTTTTTTTAACTTATACGGCATGAATGGATTTTTAAAACATTACTTCAAAGAATCTTCCTTTACAAGTTTTCAAGTTTATTTTTAATCAACTTCTTTTATTTTAAAGTTGTATGACATGTTATGAAAGGAAAAATGTTTTTGAAGAAGAAAGGATATTTTCCTCACGAATTCAATTCAAGTGTTTTATCAAAATTATTTTACATCTAAGATAATAAAGGGTTCTGTTTCTATCCATATTTTTACATTGGTTTGACTATGTTGTGATGGAATTATGTTTATGAATTCCTTTATCTTATATGAATTGATTTATGATGTCATGATGTTTCAAGAATCCCATTTTTGTTATATGTGTTATGCGATGATGTATGTTTTATGATTATGTGGCACACATAAGAAAGGATTCATTATAAGATGGGTGGGACCTATATCTCCCTCCAATGCATTGGGTAATGATTTTATATCTCATGAGATAGACATGACTGGAACGGAAGGTTATTTCGGTTCAGTGATACAGGACTGAAACGAGGAGTGAACTCGGTTCAGAAAGGGACTTTGTCCACTAAGATAGTCTTGGCAATGAGTCATGACTAACAAGAAATGATTTTCCATGATTATGTGTGCATGCCACAAAGTTTCAAGTTTTATGTTATGGGGATCTCATTTTCACTTCTATGATTTATTCCATGTTAAGATATTATGATCTCTTTTGCAGGTTTTGATTTTCAAAAAGATATGATATGATTTTTATTTCCTTTATTTGCCCTTGTTGAGCATTTGAGCTCACCCTTTTATGTTTTCTTTTCCCCAGGTCTGGAAGATGGATATTAAGTAGAATATGCTAAAAGGGACCCTAGATATGATGAAATAAATGGGAGACACTGTAGAAGATTTATGAACCAGTTGTTTATGTTTCCCAGTTTCTAAAGACACTATACCTATACGGTCCTTTGTGGTTTTGTCGTATGTTGTAATAAGTGTACTTCAATTTTGAAGTATTAACAATGTATGTAAAGTGTGGGTCGTTATAGTTGGTATCAGAGGAAAGGTATAGTCAACCTTTGGAAACTAGGATGTGAAAGCCTTAGTAAGAACCCTAAGGATAAGTCTAAGCATAGAACACAATCTTAGAAATGGCCATGAATAACCTAGGATAAGACCATAAGCATGAAAATTTTATTCTTGAATTATGTGGTTTCCTATTATAATTAGTGTTGCTCACACTATTCTTCTTGGTTTTAGTCAATGGCTGGAACCCGAAGGAACCGTGTTAATGCGGAATGCGATGGGCAATGCAATGATTGTCCCCCTGAGCAACCAAACGATATGGGAGCTGGAATGCAAAATCTTGTAGCCATGCTCACACAACTTTCTCAAGCTATGAATCATGCAGGATTTCCAAACGAACAAAGGAGGGAGCAACATTCTGTTGAATCCTTCATGAGGCAGCGTCCACCATCTTTCAGCGGGTCTACTGATCCATTAGTTGCTGAACAATGGATTAGTACTACTGAAAAGATATTTTCAGTTCTTCAATGTTCTGAGCATGATAAAGTCATCCTAGCAGTGTATCGTTTGGAAGGAGATGCTGATCAATGGTGGAATCTTGTTAAGAATACAAGGCAAAGAGATGAAATTGAGTCCATGGAATGGGACGAGTTCAAGAACTTGTTTTTCAATAAGTACTTCCCTCGTATTCTCCAAACAAAGATGGAGAAAGAGTTTCTTGAACTCAAGCAAAGGGATGATGAATCTGTTAGTACCTATGAAGCAAATTTTACAAGACTTGAAAGGTACGCTTCTGGTATTATTATCCAACCTGAGAGTAAGATCGATCGATTCTTTAGTGGCTTAAAGCCAAGTCTTCGAAGGGCGTTAGCCATAAGGGACTTCAATAGCTACGAGGAAATCGTTCGATGTGCTCTCAAAGTCGAGATGGAGATTGGAGTAACCCATCAGTCACATGGGTTTGATAAGAAGAGGAAGATGGAATTCAAAGAAAAATCTAAAGAGCACACGGAAAAGAAGATGAACTTTCCCTTATGCTCAAAGTGTGGAAAGAAACATGGAGGGAGTTGTCTTAAAGGGACAAGTAAATGTTTTAAATGTGGAAAGGAAGGTCATCGGGCATTTGAATGCCGTGATAATGGGAAGAAGATGTCTAATGATGCAAACAAAGGAAGGGATACACAGAATGAACCTGCTACACTTCAATGTTTCAAGTGCAAGGAGATGGGGCATTATGCCAATCAATGCCCAAATCCAAGGGTTGATGATGATGGTCGACGTCAACAAACTCTTAAGGCTAAAGAAAAAGGAAAGTCACATGAAATTTCTATCAGCGATGTGGAGTACGATAACGATGTGGTGAAAGGTACACTTACCATCCACTCTAAAGTAGCAAATGTTTTATTTGATTCTGGATCCACCCACTCTTTTATTTCTGAAAAATTTTCTAAGGGTATCACCGTATTACCTCAACAATTAGATGTTGAGTTAGCTGTGACAACACCTAATGGCACATCAACCGCATCAGAAGTTTATAATTCTTCTCCGATCGAAGTTTGTGGGAAAGTGCTTCCTGCAAATCTTGTGATCCTTCCTTTAGTGGAATTTGATGTAATTCTTGGCATGGATTGGCTTTCTCTACATGGAGCTCATATCAATTTCCAAAGAAGGGAAGTCACATTTCATATTCCAGATCAACCTACGATCGTCTATCAATGCAAGGATGAACATAACCTTCCAGTGGAAATTTCTTCCATCTTATGGGTATTGATTCCACTAAATGAAGGTTATTTATCTCAAATATTTGGTGAGAAACTCACGATTAAGAATATGCCCATTGTACGGGAGTTTGATGATGTCTTTCCGGAGGAATTACCGGGTCTTCCACCAAATCGTGAAGTTGAGTTTTCAATAGAACTCGTACCGGGTGCTTTGCCTATTTCAAAGACACCTTATAGAATGGCCCCAATTGAGTTTCAGGAATTGAAGAAGCAACTCCAAGATAATCTTGATAAGGGATTCATACGCCCTAGTGCGTCACCTTGGGGAGCACCTGTTCTATTTGTTAAGAAGAAAGATGGATCAATGAGACTTTGCATTGATTATCGAGAACTTAACAAGATCACTATCAAGAACAAATATCCTCTCCCACGCATTGATGACTTATTTGACCAACTACGCGGAGCTCAATACTTTTCCAAGATTGATCTTCGTTCAGGGTATCATCAATTAAGGGTCAAAAGGGAGGATATACCAAAGACGGCTTTCCGTACAAGGTATGGACACTACGAATTTATAGTGATGCCATTTGGTCTTACTAATGCCCCTGCTATCTTCATGGATCTAATGAATAGAGTCTTTAGAGACTATCTTGATCAATTTGTGGTAGTCTTTATAGATGATATTCTTGTCTATTCAAAGAGCAAGGAAGAGCATGAAGATCACTTGAGAATTATATTGAAGACCCTGAGAAAGGAGAAGCTTTATGCCAAATTTACCAAGTGTGAATTTTGGCTTCAAAAAGTTGCATTTTTGGGTCATATAATCTCAAAAGAGGGGATATCTGTGGATCCAGCAAAAACAGAGGTTATCGAAAGATGGTCAAGACCAACAACAGTAACTGAGATCCGAAGTTTTCTTGGTTTGGCTGGATATTATCGACGTTTTGTAAAAGATTTTTCACGATTATCTAATCCACTCACCAAGTTGACTCGGAAAGGAGTTAAGTTTGTCTGGACAGAGGAATGTGAAGAGAATTTCAAGGAGTTGAAAAGAAGGTTATCCAGTGCACCTGTGCTCACACTGCCTTGTAGTGGAGAATGGTTTGTGATCTACAGTGATGCATCCAAGAAGGGATTGGGGTGTGTTCTTATGCAAAATGATATGGTGATAGCTTATGCCTCACGACAGTTGAAAATCCATGAGCAAAATTACCCAACACATGATTTGGAGTTGGCTGCGGTAATCTTTGCATTAAAGATTTGGAGGCATTACCTTTATGGTGAAAGGTGTGATATTTATACTGATCATAAAAGTTTAATGTATATTTTCACACAAAAGGAGCTGAATATGCGCCAAAGAAGATGGTTGGAGCTGATTAAGGATTATGACTGCTCAATCCATTACCACCCTGGGAAAGCAAACAAGGTGGCATATGCATTAAGTCGACAAGACCATGCTAGTTTATCCATGATGAGAATCACAAAAGATCCAATATTTATGGATTTACAAAGGATGGATCTTGGAATTATAATGGAAGGGGAAAAATCTTATCTTTCTCAAATGAGTGTTCAACCATCTATACATGTGAAGATTAAAGAGGCACAGAAAGAAGATGCCGAGTTACAAAAGAAGGTGAGAAATGTTCCTGAATTCAACCTTGATTGTGATGGGATAATAAAGTTCAGGAATCGGGTTTGTGTTCCTCCCATCCCCGAATTAAGGAAAGAGCTGCTGGATGAGACTCATAGTTCTTCATTCTCTATTCATCCTGGAAGCACGAAGATGTATAGGGACCTGAAAGAGTACTTCTGGTGGGATGGCATGAAAAGAGATGTTGCTGAATATGTCTCTCGATGCTTGGTTTGTCAACAAGTTAAAGCTGAGAGACAGAAGTCTAAGGGGATGTTATAACCATTACCCATACCCGAATGGAAATGGGAAAACATCACTATGGACTTTGTCACAGGACTTCCTAAAACATCCAAAGGAAATAATGCTATCTGGGTCATAGTTGATCGTCTTACAAAGTCTGCACACTTCATTGCTATTAGAGAGGATTTCTCTCTAGATCAGCTTGCCAGGATATATGTAAAGGAAGTGGTGAGATTGCATGGAGTACCACTTTCTATTATATCTGATCGAGATCCGAGATTTACCTCGAAGTTTTGGCGAAGTCTTCAGCATACTCTAGATACAGAGTTGAGTTTCAGCACTGCTTATCATCCCCAGACAGACGGTCAGTCTGAGAGAACAATTCAAACCCTAGAAGATATGTTGAGAGCTTGCTCTATGGATTTCAAAGGAGGTTGGGATCAACACCTACCTTTGGTGGAATTTTCTTATAATAATAGCTTTCACTCCAGTATTCAGATGGATCCTTATGAAGCTCTCTATGGAAAGAAATGCAGGACTCCAACTTGCTGGGATGAAGTTGGGGAAAGAAAGCTATTAGGACCTGATCTCGTTGATGAAATGGCAGAAAAGGTCAGATCTATTCAACAACACATAAGAGCAGCTCAGAGTCGACAGAAAAGTTATGCCGACAACCGAAGAAAAGACCTAGAGTTTGAAGTGGGTGATAAAGTGTTCTTACGAATATCTCCTTGGAAGAGGGTTATGAGATTTGGGAAGAAGGGGAAGTTGAGCCCTAGATATATCGGTCCTTTCGAAATACTAGATCGTGTTGGGAAGGTAGCTTACCGATTGGCGCTTCCACCGAATCTCTCTCAAGTTTACGATGTGTTCCATGTATCTCTCCTGAGAAAGTACATACCAGATCCTTCACATGTACTCAGCTCAGAAGTTGTACCGCTGGAGCAAGATCTTTCTTATGAAGAACAGCCGATAGAGATTCTGGATCGTAGCGAAAAAGCCCTACAAAACAAGACCACTCGCTTGGTGAAAGTTTTATGGAGGAACCACCAACTTGAAGAAGCTACATGGGAGCTTGAGGATATGATGAGGGAAAAGTATCCTCATCTGTTTGTTACAAAGTGACGAATTTCAAGGGCGAAATTCTTTTTAAGGGGGGTAGAATGTAACACCCGAGACTTTTTAAATCATCAAAGGAATCTTTTTCTACACAACACTTACTTAGCTTGCTTTACACGCAATCACGACCTTCCTCGATAGCTTGCGTCGTACGCAATACCGAGTTTCACTAAACAACAATATGCTATTAAAACTAGCCGTTATGAATAGTAATAACCACTTTTTGAAATTTTATAAATTTTATTTTTCAAAATGGACTTCATTTTTGGACTCAGAATATCGAAATTAGCCTAGGGTGAAATTTTGGTATTTTTCTGAAAACTTTCAATTTTTGATGAATAGTGAAACCACTAAGTGGTAGGTTAAAAACTGAATTTTGCATAAAACATAATTTTACCGCTTCTGTGAATGGAATTTCAAAAATCCGAGAGACACGGTTAATATCAAGGACTAAAATGTGGTTCAATGAGATGAAAATAATTTTTTGATGAATAGTAACTTTTTACTTTTTTTTACCGCGGTTAATAGTAAATAGGGTAACTAAGGGTAAATATGATATTACTATTACCCTAACACATGTCCTAATTCTATTGGACAAGTGTAATTCGACCAAAAACAAACTTAGGAATAAAATATGACCATTTAGGCCCACTTGGATTAGATTAGGACATTTATTATTAATTTATTTAAAGAAGGGTTAAAATAGTTAAAATCAAAGTTTAATAAGTAAATCATTTTTAATATAGGGTTATACATAAGATAAATTCGATTGTAAATATTCATTAGAAAGATAAAAAGCTTTCCTACATGATGGTATTTTATTTGTAATTTTTAGACATCAAATAATTTAATTTATTTATGACACAAAGATGATGCAGTAATTATCTTATTAATGAAATATTGACAAAATTGATAATATAAATACCAAAATAAATGTAATTAAAGACTTATTATGAATTACACTAATTTTCTAGGTTACTATGATATATTATTGTTGATTTAATCAACTTGGTTCGAACATATAATTCTGTTATGACTTTCACAAAAATCATATATCAAATCGTGTCAAAATTGACACAAAATAGTTTTTAAATTAAATATTATATTATTAATTGTTATTTTATTCCTAAAAATCTAAGGTTCGGCCAAATGACTTAGATAAGGATATATATATTAATAATAAACAATTTGGGGTTCGTTTGGCATGTTATAGTAAGTGTATTAACCATATAGTGAAAGAAAACAAAAAGACACGGTAAAAGTTAAATTAATTAACTTAGAGTTAAATCTAATTGATAAGGTTAAACTAATACCCTAAACTTGTCTAAATCCTATTGGTTGATAGGATTTCGACCCATCCCCACTTTAGCTTCGAAATAATACCCTTTGGAACCATTATAAACCGATTTTGACTTTAATATAAAATAATATTTTGAGATATTCCTAAGGTGCCCCTCTCCTCCCTTATAAAAGGGCACCTCCTCCCCCTCCTCCTCACACCAATTTGAGCACTCAAGCTCGGCCAACCCCTGCCATTTTCCCTTATCCACTTCCCTAGAATAATCCTAGAGGTCCTGGTCTTCTCCAAAGACCAATCTTAGTTCCTTAAGTGGAGGATTCAAAAAGGCGTTCCAAAGAAGAGGTAATATCCATTACCGATCTTTTCAATTTCTTTCTTCTTCAACTTCTTCTTCTTTAGTTGTTTCATGATAAAGTAATAACATCAGTATTACTTACATACTGATATGTTATTATAAATATGAAACAACCCTAATTCACCTTCTATCCATCCTACGGAAAAATGAAATCACCGCGCGTGCGTACGTACGGAATACCGTCTCCACGCCGTGGTGTAATCTATTTTCCACCATCACCTTACAAGGATGGGTATAATGGTGTAATCATTAACTATATATGATTATTATTAAGTAATATTGATACTGAAATAATATATATATATATACTCCAATACAATTCCACGATCATAGGAACGATATCATCACTCGTGCGTACGTACGGAATACCGTCTCCACGATGTGATGCGACTCGTTCTACATGATCTTCATTTCATAATGATTATATAAATGAATTGAATGAATTAATATGGTATATACTACACTAATACCATTCTGGAAATGAATTATCTATAACATAAAGATAAGAATAAGAATTTATTCGACAAAACACTCATAAGAACAAAAAAGTTATAAAGACCCGAGTAACAAGTAACAATGAAATATTACTAACAAGAAGCTAATAATATGACCATATATGATCTCATATCAATATGTATGATTCTGGAATAAGTCAATAACATTATTTAAACCATTATACAGGGGCTTCGGACACGAACAAAGCAAATCGGACCTAAGGTAAGGGAAATATCACAATCTCATTTTTATCCGAGATTGTTTATTCGTAAGTATTTTCTGGGGTGTATTTAATCATCCACATCCATGTTCCCTCAATATGAAATATTGTTTCCATCCACTTGCAATAGTTTAAATCCAATTTTACCCTTAGGTGAGTTTTTAGTAAAGAATATGAAAGGAATCTTTTGTCGTTTTTCCGTACGAGGTACTTCTTGACTTTTCCGACAAAAGTACGAAGAATGTTTTTTTTAACTTATACGGCATGAATGGATTTTTAAAACATTACTTCAAAGAAGCTTCCTTTACAAGTTTTCAAGTTTATTTTTAATCAACTTCTTTTATTTTAAAGTTGTATGACATGTTATGAAAGGAAAAATGTTTTTGAAGAAGAAAGGATATTTTCCTCAAGAATTCAATTCAAGTGTTTTATCAAAATTATTTTCCATCTAAGATAATAAAGGGTTCTGTTTCTATCCATATTTTTACATTGGTTTGACTATGTTGTGATGGAATTATGTTTATGAATTCCTTTATCTTATATGAATTGATTTATGATGTCATGATGTTTCAAGAATCCCATTTTTGTTATATGTGTTATGCGATGATGTATGTTTTATGATTATGTGGCACACATAAGAAAGGATTCATTATAAGATGGGTGGGACCTATATCTCCCTCCAATGCATTGGGTAATGATTTTATATCTCATGAGATAGACATGGCTGGAACGGAAGGTTATTTCAGTTCAGTGATACAGGACTGAAACGAGGAGTGAACTCGGTTCAGAAAGGGACTTTGTCCACTAAGATAGTCTTGGCAATGAGTCATGACTAACAAGAAATGATTTTCCATGATTATGTGTGCATGCCACAAAGTTTCAAGTTTTATGTTATGGGGATCTCATTTTCACTTCTATGATTTATTCCATGTTAAGATATTATGATCTCTTTTGCAGGTTTTGATTTTCAAAAAGATATGATATGATTTTTATTTCCTTTATTTGCCCTTGCTGAGCATTTGAGCTCACCCTTTTATGTTTTCTTTTCCCCAGGTCAGGAAGATGGATATTAAGTAGAATATGCTAAAAGGGACCCTAGATATGATGAAATAAATGGGAGACACTGTAGAATATTTACGAACCAGTTGTTTATGTTTCCCAGTTTCTAAAGACACTATACCTATACGGTCCATTGTGGTTTTGTCATATGTTGTAATAAGTGTACTTCAATTTTGAAGTATTAACAATGTATGTAAAGTGTGGGTCGTTATAGTTACAATATTTTACATTAACAATGATTATAATATTTCATGTTATATTTTAACACCTACAGTTTATTTTTATACCAGAAATAATTTTTTTGAAGTTGAATAATTAAAAGATTTCTCAATAATCAGATTACATAATTTTATAAATTGAAAGTTGCATGGGTGAACTCCTAGAATGTGCTCATATTTCACACTTTATTTTTTAATGGTATTTTTCATTATCTTTATACATTTTAAAAAATAGAAAATTATATATAAGTATAATAATAATAAATATGATATTGTATATAAATTTTTTAAATGAATATAATATTTCATGTTTAAATAGAATTTTAGAAATAATTATAATATTACATGTCATCAGTAAATATATTCCATGTTAACAATAATTATAATATTTCATGATGTATTATAACGAATTTGGTTTAGTGTTATAATAGAAATAATATATTTTCTTGTTGAAAAATCATAATAGGGGATCCTACTTGGAATCCAAAAGACCTAGGATCAAATCAGGGTGGGTGTAAATATGTATGTTACTGTAGCAGCACTCTAGAAGTTATTGTAGCAGATGATATACAATACTATATCAACCATAACTATTCACCTGATTTGGGCCTTCAGGTCACATGTTTTAGCATACAGGTATCAGGTAATTTGGGACACCATGGCCTTCAGGCCACTAGGATTTCAGGATACCAAAAATGCCTTTAGGTCACAGGGTCTTCAGGACACCATAGGCCTTCAGTCCGCTGGTCCTTCAAGCCACAAAAGGCCAGGCTGCAGCCTAGGAAGACCAGACAGTGTAATTCCCCCTACGAATATTTTCATCAAATTAACATCCACCATATAAGAGCTAACTGAATTGGAATAATGAGAGGGTATGAAAATTTCCATTGGTACCGATCATTGTATAGCTCTATATGGGGTAATACTAGTCGATTATCCATTCAAGGTGGGGATCTCGGCATGTTCATAGATGCAAGATGCTGGGGAGGGGTAGTTCAAAAATTATTCATAAGTCTTGGTCCTTCAAGGGTAAAGTACTATGACTTGTGTCTTAAGTCCTTACAGTCATGTATATGTCTTTCTCTTTTGGGCCAATAGTTCATATAAAGGTTCCCCTCAACCCTTAATAGAGAGGTAATCATAAAAAATCAATAAAATTATAAAGACTTCATAATTATTGAGTAAATAAAAATATATAATATTAGAATAATTAATATTAATTTCAAATATTATAAAAGAATGTCTGTTATTCAGGATTTTACTAACATGAAGATCATGTCCCTTGGATGGGGAGTATTTTACATTCTATTTCCTTTGATGATGCTCAAAGGAAATGCTTAGAGTATTGGATCCATCAATATCAATCCGTGAAGGATTCAAAATTATTAATGGATGATAAAATTCATTAAGAGCTATTTCAAGGATTCATAAACTCAAGTATGGATTAAAATAATTGGTCTTAATTGAGTAAAATTTTATTTTGTGATCTTGTTTGACATCGCCTTTACTATTGGAGTTCCAATTATAATAGAGCATGCTATTGAAAAAGTTAGTTATGATAATTATGAAAATGTTCCAGTCAAAGTTTATTTGAGCAATACATCGATTGATAATGTGTTTTTATCAAAATATCATGATAAAATATTCCGTATAATTGAGTTCAAAATAAAACTATCGTTTTTTGTATTTTATTGAAATTGTTGGAAACTCAGAGTCTACTTCTAGAAGGCAACTTTTTTTTTCTATATATATCATATTAATGGTCACAATTTGTAGAATTTCTAGCGGAAAAAACAGGAGATGGTCCTACGAACTAATTAGGGTAAGAGCTCTTCTGAAAACATAGATTGTCCTATCACTATTTTTATGAAGTATATTTCAAATTTAAGGAAGACCACAGACCATGTTGTTGACTTTGTTGAAGAATACCAAATACATTATGCTGATGATCCTTCTTTAAGAGATGGATTCATTGCATGTGATTCCACTAGGCCTTCTTCATCTGATAAAAATAATGGTAATCCCCCTTTAACATGGGATGATATTGTTAAACAACTTGATGATGAAAACACCAGAAATGATTCATTAAATTAGATCTCTTTCCAAGAGGTTTTTGGTAGGGGTATAATAGGTAAAAAAGATGATAAATCTGTTGATTGCCAATATTCCGTGGAACAATCTGCATAGGAGGAAGTTGATTTTAGTTTGTAGAAGGAGAATATTATAATCAATGAAGAATATAGAAATTGAAAGGATAAGATAGATTATTCCAAATCAAGTATAAATCAAAAAGTGATGTGAATGTCTATTGTAAATCTAAGCCTATAAAAAGAAGTGAGAAGTTGACTTCTCCTGCTCCCTCTTTCTCTTTATATCATATTTCTTGTCATTTTGTTTCATTATATAGAGTGGTATCTTCGAAATGGGGTACATCCTGCTCACCTAATGGAGGGTCCACTTCAATGAAATTTCTTTAATATAAACCTGTTTAGATTGCCTCTAGTGGACTTTAAAAACTCAAGGTTCATGGGATACCTTCCATGATTGGTATTTACCCTACTATTTAAACCTCTTATGTTTTGATGAAAGATAAAGAATCCGTTAAAATTGAATTTATATCTAGTGTGATGGGACCAAATTTAAGATCTTCATAATTTCGTTGAAAAACCACTCCCTCACCTCAGAAAAAGAGGTTACTGGAGAGGCTATTCAATAGGTTTCTACTTTGGACTCCCATGGTACAAAGAATTATAATGTGATTGCGACATTTTTTTATTTCAAGAAACGTTTCACACAATACATAGAAGAATAATATTATAATAAATTTTAGTATTTATAATTACTTTAAATTACATGCTTCTTCCAGTGGTGATGATGATGGTTAAATTAATGATTATTAGACTTGTATTAAAATTATAAAAGAAGATGAGGCTACTGTGATCTTAGATGATGGTGGAGGGCCATGGATATAGGTTAAGACTTGAAGGAGGGGATGGAATCATCATGGTAGGGTTGGTTATATCTCTCACCACACTATGAGAACTCAGACTCGATTATTTTGATTCCTTTTTGTTCTTTTAACATTTGTAGACTTTATTGGTCTGGCTTGTTCATCCATTTTTCTATGTTTTGACTTTAATTTTCAATAATGATTCCTTTTAGCATCATCCTTTTAAAAAAAATACTATTATTTCAGCATTTTTAATTTATATATCAAAGTTCATGCTATTATAATAAATATTATTATGATGTTTTATGAAATCTTTTTTAATGAATATAGTATTTCATGATTATAGGGAATTTTAGTAATAATATAATATTTCATAATTTAATATTACAATATTTCATGTTAATAATGATTATAATATTGCATGTTATATTGTAACAACTATGGTATAGTGTTATAATAGAAAAAATATTTTTTCATTTGGAAAATTTAAAATATTTTTCTATAATCGTATGATTGAATTTCATAATTTTAATGTTGTATGGGTGACCTCCCGGGAAGTTCTCATGTTACACCCTTTTGTGTATATTTCAAATTTCATACTAGTATAATAAATATTTCAATAATAGTATACATAAAAATATCTATTGAATATAATATTTCATGAATATTGGGTATTTTAGTAATAATTATAGTATTTAATGTTATAATGTTACAAATTTTCCTATTAGCATGATAATAATATTTCTTATTTTATTATAGCAACTAGAATTTAGTGTTATAAAAGAAATAATAGTTTTCCATGTTTAATAGTTATTAAATTTCTAGATAACCACATTATTAAATTTAATAATACAAATTTTTCCTGGGTGACCTCCTGGGGAGTGCTCATGTTTCACCCTTTTCTATATTTTTAATTATATTTTCTGAGATATTTCACATTTAAAAAAAATTCCATGGAAGTATAAAAATAATAATTTTGTTATTGTACATGAAATTGAAAAATAAAAATAATATTTCATTTTTACATAGTATTTTTGTAATAATAATAATATTACATGTCATACTGTCACCATATTTCAGGTTAACAATAATTATAATATTTCATGACATATTGTAACAAGTACAGTTTAGTGTTATAATAGAAATAATATTTTTTCACGTTGAATAATTATAATACTGGTTGATAATTACATTATCTAAAGCTTCATTATTATGAAAATTTAAAAGAAATATTTATTATTAGAATCAATGAGGGTAATTAAGAATATTTAACACAAATGTCTGTGTATTTTTGGGTGTGATCAGAACAGTATTACTGAATTAGATCCCACTAGAACATTATTGATAACTATCCTTGGGTGAGAGTAGTACTAGGATGGGTGACCTCCTAGGAAGTACTCGTGTTACACCGTTTTGTGTGTGTATATTTTAAATTTTATTGAAGTAAAATAAATATTACTTTGATATTATTACTAAATTTTTTTACTGAATATATTATTTCATGATCACATGGAATTTTATCTATAATTATAATATTTCATTTTATAGTCGTACAATATTTCATGTTAAAAATGATTATAATATTTCATGTCAATTTTTAACAACTAATATTTAGTGTTTTAAAAGAGTTAATGTTTTCATGTTGAATAATTTTAAAATTTCTCTATAATTGCATTGTTGAATTTCATAATATAAATGTTTTATTGGTGCCTCCTAGGAACTTCTTGTGTTTCACAATTTTCTGTATTTTTTATTTTATTTTCCCAAAAGTACATATTTTGAAAAAGAAACTAATTTACTGTAAGTAAAACAATAATAATTATGATATTGTATATAACATTTTTATGTAAATATTGTATTTTATGGATACATAGAATTTTAGTAATAATCATAATATTTTCGGATAATGTTCCAATATTTAATTTTAATAATAATTATAATAATTAAGAACATATTGTATAAACTACAAAACTGTGTTATAATAGAAATAATAATTTTTCATGTTGAACAATTATAATACTGGATGATAATTGCATGAGTTCAAGATAAAGTTATAAAAAAATTAAATCGAAATATGTAGTATTAGAATAATTGATATTAATTTAAAATATTTATCAAGAATGTTAATGTATTGTTTTGTTTTATCACACAAGTATTAATGCACCAGATATCATTAGAGCATTACAGATATGCATGCTTGAGTGAGAGTAGTACTAGGATGGGTGACCTCCAGTTAAGTACTAGTATTTCACCTCTTTTTGTGTACATTTCAAATTTCATGCCAGTATAATAAATATTAGTATGATATTATAAGTAAATATTTGTATTGAACATAATATTTCATGATTATAGGGATTTTTTGTAAAAATAATAATATTTCTTGTAATAATGATAGAATATTTCATGGGAAAAAAATTATAATATTTCATGTTATATTTTAACCACTAAAATTTATTGTTATATCATAAATAATATTTTTTTACTATTTAATAATCATAATATTTTTTGACAGTCACATTATTTAATTTCATAATACAAATGTTACATGGGGGGCCTCTTGGGAAATGCTCATGTTTCACCTTTTCTATATTTCCCATTGTATTTCCGCAAATTTTTTACATTTTTAAAAATAATGAATTCGTTTTAATTATAACAATAATAATTATATTATTGTATGTAAACATTTTAGATGAATATAATATTTCATTTTCACATAGAATTTTAGAAATAATTATAAAATTTCATGCCATTGTATTACCATATAACATGTTAAAAATAGTTATAATATCTCATGATGTATTGTAATGTCTACGGTCTACTGTTATAATAGAAATTATATTTTTTAATGATGAATAATTATAATAATTGATAATATTTCAATTATTTAAAGTTATATTTATAAAATAAATTGAATAAAAATATGTAATATTATAATCACAGATAGTATTTTAAAGTATTTAACAATAATGTATGTGTATTATTGGGTGAGATCACTCCAGAATCAATTCCCTAGATCCCATTAGAACTATGCAATTAAGTGTTCTAGTGTGAGAGTTATTCTAGGATGGGTAGCCTCCTGGAAATTAATAGTGTTACAACCTTATTATTTTATATTTAAAATATCATACTAGTATAGTAAATATTATTATGATATTATACATAAAATATTTTATTGAATATATTATCTAAATATTATAGAGAAGTTTTTTATTAATTATAATATGGCAGGTTATAGTGTTATAATATTTCATGATAATGATGATTATAGTATTTCATATTATATTGCGACAACAACGATTGAGGTTTATAACAGAAATAATATTTTTTTTATGTTGATTAATTGTAATTTTTCTCGATAATTTCATTATTTTATTTTTTAATATCAATGTTGCATGGGTGAACTCATGGGTAGGGCCCATTTTTCACCCTTTTATATATTTTACATTATATTTTCCTATATTTTTAGATTTTAGAAAACAAATAATTTCATGAAAGTATAAAAATAAAAATAAGTATGTTGTGTGTAAACGTCTTAAATGAATATAATATTTTATTTTTATGTATCATTATAGTAAAAATTATAATATTTCATTTCATAATGTTATCATATTTCTTGTTATCAATAATTATAATATTTCATGATGTATTATAACAACTATAGTTTAGTGTTATAATAGAAATAATAATTTTTCATGTTGAATAATGTACGATATCGAACATTTATAGATATGTATCAAGCAGTTTTAGGGGTACTATTTTTTCTTTTTTTAGTTTATCTTTTTTTGGTTTTTATCATGGGTTCTTTTGGGTGAAATTTGGATGTCTATTAGGGGTTTTGGGTAGCGCAGGATTGGCCCACAGTTTTCTTAAACTCTTAACCATGGCCCAAAAAACATTGTGACCCAAAACAGATAGTTATATCAAGGTTGGAACACAATTTTTAAAACAATAAATCATCGTAGGTATAATTGTGCCCCCCAGGAGAGGTGAAAAATTATGGAATACAGTTTGGAAAATAATAAACCCCTAACTAGGAAGTTTTCTCATACCAGTCTAATTATTCCAGAATTTTGTTTTAAAATTCCCGAACCCCACGAACTTCACCCATAGCTGACCTAACTCAAACCTAACTTATTACAATCATTTTTAGGATTCTTAAACAATTTATAGGGATCATGAACATGGTTCCTAAAGAATCAAAGGCTAGATTATTGGATCTGCACCTCTTCAGGTTTGGGGTTTCTTCTTGAATAGGTTTCTCTCACTATTGTCTCTATTTCCTGATCAAAAGGTGGTGTTTTTCTTCCATTGTCAATGGATTTAGATCTAGTTTCATGGATATTGATTCATTTGATATTAGATCTCGGTTTTGGATATAGATCTCATTCTTCATCATGATATTGGTTGTTCCTCTTCAATTTGGGATTTTAGTTGGTGAGATTTCTTAAAAAATCATGATGTAGGTGGTATAAATTCATTTCCTATAGTCTCAAACTCAAATTTGGGGTATGTGTTGATATATTTAAAATTCAATATTTTATAATTTAATCATTAATTGAATAAATAAATTAATTAATTAATTTATGGATTCATTTAATTGATTAATTGATTTCCCATGTGTTTAAATGTAGAGTTTAATAGTGGAAAATTGAATTTTGGTAAATGTGATTATGATATTGGGGGAATTATATTAATAAATTGGTTAATTAATTAATGGAATTTTTTCATTGTTAAATTTTTGGGAAATTAGGAATGTTTAATGAGACAAATAATCTATTATGAATTAATTGAAAATGTGAATTATTAGATGGTTGACTTTTACTCAATGGGTTAATGGGTTATTTGATTTAAATATTGCAAAATGGTTTAATGGTGAATTGTTCATATTACTCCATGAGATGAAAGTATTTAACCATGACTATTTTTATAGTTAAAATGATGTATCATGATGTGAAATCTGATAAGGGTTTGATGTTGATTAACCTTAAATGAATGAATATGTGTGATATATGTCTGTTTCATTGATATATGAGTGTGTGATATGGACTGATGCTCCAAATACCCATATGTGATTGACTAAAAAATTTCTGTGGGGCATGGAATGATGCTCCACATACGCATAGGTGATTGAATGATAAATGATGTGTGGGATATGGTTTGATTCTCCCAATACTAATGGGGTTATAGACATTGAATTCTAGGACCAAAATATTCGCATTGGACTATGGTTCCAAGTGGTCATGCAATAATTAGAAATGAAATGGTTTATTAAAGGTATTGTGTCATAATGTTTTTGAATTTAATATGTGATATGGTTCATAATCTAACATGGGAAAAAGTAGGTATTGTTGGTTTGTGTGTCCTTCAGAATCCATGAAGTAATGTGGTTAAATAAAGAATAGTTTATTATGTAAACTATTTACCTTGCTACATGTACATCATTCATTATACAAAATTATACACTATTATTGATAAGATATTGTTTTAGAAGACATTTGTGGTGGCCTACTGAGTTATACTCGCAACCTACTTAGGATTCCTGATTAGTACCAAATAGACTTCATGATTTCAACAGAGGATAGAGGCATGATCCCTATATTAGATGGCTGAGTCTAGATAGATCATGGTTGGGGGAACCATACTATAATAAAATTAAATTTTGTAGAGATGTCTCAGGATTTTTCACATGACATATTTTTACTTTTAATAGTATATTTTATTTTCATTTTACTTTGGGGAGATTTGAGGTTAAATTTGAGAATTTTTACATGGAATAGGTTGAAATGCATGGATGGTGGATGGTTTTCCAAAACTGTGAACATATCCTAGCTAAGAATGTAAACCCAAATAGAGGGTATTCTCATGGATGATTCAAGATTTGTCAAATAGTGTACCCACTAAAGGGTAATCATGTGACAACCCTTGGTTAGATTCATGGTTAGGGAACATATTTAGGTTAAACTATACACCCCGTATAGGAAACCATGTGAACTGTATTTTAATACCTTGAAAAATATATTGAAAATATATAAACAACTATAATACACATTAAATCAACAATTGAATGACAATAAATGTTCCCTATCATTTTTTGAGGTTCCCATGTGGATTATATGGCCTTCCAACCTTTGTTGTTGATGACTTAAAGCCCAAATTTAAGATCTTCACCCCTCCCGGTATGAGATCCTTATTTTATGTGGTTTACTCTCTCTCTCTCTCTCTCTTCCATCTATCATCCTTAAGAGGAATTATTTCCCCTGTGGTAATGGATCTAAAAATTGGTTTAGATATATCTATTTAGTTTGATATTGGATCTACTTTTTATATATGGATCTTATTCTTCTTCGTCCTCATGATCGTTATGCTTCATTTGAGGATTTTTTTTGTGAGCATTCATCTTAAATTATTAGTTAGGTTGTGTAAATTAAATTCCAATAGTCATTAATTCCAGTTATGGTTATGTGCTGCGAAATTTCAATATATTATTTTAAAAATTCAATATTGAATTGAATAAATTAGTTGAGTAATTAATTTATCGAATCATGGAATTGGATTAATTAATCGTGGAATTAATTAATGGAATGTTGTGATTATGAAATTGAAGGAAATGGATTAATGAATTGTTGAATTAACTAATTCAATGTTTTGTTATGAAATTTATGGAATTGGATTAATTAATTAGTGAATTAATTAATGGAATATTTTGATTATGAAATTTTGAGAATTTGATTAATTATTTGTTGAATTAATTATTGGAATTATATAAATATGAAATTTATGGAAATGGGATTAATTAATTTGTGAATTAATTAATGGAATGATGTTATTTTGAATTTGTTAGATTAATTGGTGTGATTAAAGGGATTAACCATGATTGTACTGATGAATGAATTGGTACACTATATGTGAATTCATGAAAATAAGTTTTATAATGCTTATCCTTGATGTTTATTATATTATGATACGTATTCAATTATGATACATGTGATATTATGATTCATGTGATTTTCCAATATACATGTGTGGGACATGGACTTCTGCTTAAAAATCACATATGTGATTCACTAATATACGTTTGTGCGACATGGAATACTACTTAAAAAGCCCACAACGATAATGACTGTGGGATATGGAATATTTCATAAAACTCACACTTGTATGATTTCTTGATAAATGTGTTTGGGAAATAAACAACTTCTTTATAATACCAAAAGCTGATAGAACTATCATTATAGGACCAAAATGTTGGTGTTGGAATATGGTTCCAATCAGCCATGATATGAATTGAAATAGAATGGACAATGAAAGTCCCAAATTATAATTATTTTTGAATTGAATATGTGATATTTATCATACCTTGTAAGGGGCCAAAGATGATATTGATGATTTTAGAGTTCCTACGAAATATGTGGGGAATTTTATAACTAAAAAAAGTATAATTTAATACATATATAAATTGAATTATTTATTTATAATATTTTGTTATTTATAAAATTTTTTAAATTATTATTGATTGGATATAATTTTATATGTCGTTCATGGTGGCTTACAGATCAGTACACACACCCAATTTGGTGTCTAGATCGGTACCATAATATAATTCATGTTTGTTGGAAAATATACGGGGAAATATTCCCATGTTATATGGCCGAGTTGGTATGGAGCTTGGATGTGGGAATAAGATGGGATTCGAGACCACTGGGTATTTATCAGTGTATATTTATTTTGGGTTTTTCATATTGAAACTTGACACATATTCGAAATGACATATCTATAATTATTTTTGGATATTCTATTTCATGTTTTGGTTATCAGTTGATATTGGTAATATTCTGGTAATGGAAAATTCATTTGGTTATTTTTTATTTATTTCCACTATTATGATAATTTTATAAATAGATTTTTGTCTTCCCATGATCGATATTAGACCATCAGTGCTATTCAATAACCAAAAACAATCAGGTAGGCGCACCTGAGATCATGAAACCAACCAGCTTGGGGAATTGGTGTGTGGCACTCGGTTTGGGATGTTACAAAGTGTTATTCATGGTGGTTTCTTTTATTTTCATTTATATTACTATTTAGGGATGGTAGACATGAGAATTGGATGAGTCAGGCATTGTTTGAGGGCTTGTGCATGGGATTAGCTAACCCATGTATGAGGGGGAAACTCCAAGTACATCAGGTGGGATTATTGTAATTGATTTGTGTTGTTTCAATCAGATGTTATTTTACCTTGAGTGATTCACTTGTTTTGTGATGAAATAATTGATTCATAGATTTTCTAATAATTGAATCATGCCCCGATATGGAATGAGAGTTGAGTGTGAATGCATCATTCTATGTACTCAGGATTATTATGGAACATGAATCAATTTATCAACCTGTAAAATCCCAATTTTTTTTCAAAGTCATCTCGAGACTATTTTCAATTACTCTTTCCTATTCTTAAGTACCTTTGTTTTGGATTTGTGGGTTGAGGTGATTTTGGGTGAGTTTCTAAAAAAATTAACAAACATAGGGTTGTCTATAGTTTGAAATACCATGTTCCTAAACCCAGGTAACTGTGTGAACCATGAAAACCTAGATATAGAGGTCTACATGGTTGGCACACGATATACCCTAACAGGGAGCCCCTGCCCACGAAACAATATGTATTTGTTTTTATTATCATAAAATTTGATTTTAAATCACCAGAACCCTCCAAAAATATTTATTTTGAACTATGTTCAGGATTAACGTATTATAAGAAATCCTAGAACATTCTGTAAAGATTCCAAGGTTATTCTAACAATATTATTCGAGATTTAAATCCCTGATTGAGGATCTGATCTCTTCCCGGTAAGTGGATTTCATCCTGATGCTTCTCCCATTCATTCATCTATCATTATTTGTTATTTTCATGGACGATCTCCACCTTCTCTATAGATATAAACCTATGTGTTGAGATCTAAACCTAATATTGTGGATCTATATCTAGAGTTGAAAGATCTATATTCTTTTGATCATAATTTTGGTCTTAAGGATTTAGATCTGGAACTTGATTGATGTCGTTGTGCCAATCTGATTTTGAGGATTTATGTTTGGCTATCATCCATCTATAAACTGATGTAGGTGGTCTAATTCTATCTCCCATAGTCATGGATTGGATATGTGTATATGATATTATTTATTTTCTACCTTCCCTTAATAATTTATTTCATAAAATGGGCTAATTAGATATGTTATTTTACTTGTTGATGCTTTAGAGATATAGATGATTAATTGGTGATTTAATCATGGAACTAAGGGGTTTCCCAAATAAATAATTGATTTTGGGATTTTTTTTGGTTGAGATATTGTAATTGAGATATTGAATTTTATTAGGATCTAGATAATTAATAGGGGAATTAATTACGAGATAAGGATTGACTATGTGAGATAATTAATAGTGGATTAATTTTGATCCTTATAAATTCATTAATATATTTAATTATAGAATTAATTATGATAATTTGATATTTTATTTGGATAATTAATTGTGAACAATGAATTATGGAAATGGATTTTTGTTGATTGATTAATTATTCGTTGAATTAATTAATTGGTTGTGTACCTAGTTAATTGTTGGGTTAACTAACGGACCTTGATATGTTTCACTAATCATTAGATTATTATGGTAATAATGTGGTTAATTACTATGACTTAATTAATGATTTAAATGATAGATAATTTGGGTGCTAGACATGGCGTTCTAAACCTATTGAGAAGTTGGGAATTGGAAAAGGTGTTCCTCCCCAATAGTCAACTAAGCACTTGTGTTGTGGGGTTCTATACATGGATATCTGTAATAAATATGATGATGGATGTTGATATAATGTCTACACTAAATGAGCTTTGGAGTGCTTGATATGGTTTTGGACACCAAATGAATGACAATGATGAATTATAATTTAAATGAGAGACATGAATTGAAATTGGGTCTAATTTGATGATTAAAGAATAAATGAAATTGTGATAACTATTTAATTATGAATTTTTTTTATTTTTGTAGAGAATTTCATACACTACCATTGGACTGGACATGTTTTAGATACCTTTGGTGGTGGATTACTGAGTTGTAATCACAACTTATTCGGGTTGCTTGATCTACACCCGATAAGACTTTGTTATCATGGGACACGATAAAAGAAAGGCCCGGGGTTAGGTTTCATTTTGGGAATGGAGTATGGGTGAGGGAACCAGAAGTGGTTTGGGACCCACTTGGGAGTCAATGTATATTTATTTTTAGTTTCATTATAGTCATTTGGAACTTTCATTTTCATAGCATTCTTTCCATTTTTATTTGAGTATTGTTTTTATTGTTTTGACTATCATATGAATTGGGATTGTTCTGGTTTTTTATATTCTTACTCACATGTTCATTTCTGTTATCTTCAGTAAGTGTTTTATTCTGATAAAATAGAGCATTGTCTTCCCATGACTGATTTACCAGACCCTCACTACAATTCAGAACCATATGTCGTACAAGGAGGCGTACATTAGTGCATGTGACCAACTGGCTATGGGAACCGTTTAGTGGCACCCAGGTTGGGATGCTACAAAGTGGTATCAAAGGTTTTTTCTTTTTGTTTCATATTATTTTGTCTTACTATTTTGGGGACTGTAGATAGGGGAATAGGAAGATTTAGGGCTGGGTAATCAGCGCGTGCATGGGAGTTGCAAACCCATGTTTGGGAGAAAATCTGGGTTCTCAGGGTGGAATTATTGAGATTTCAATTTTTTATTATTGGAAATTGTTTCACCTTGGGTGATGCAATTATGGTATGATGTGATATTTGTTTTGAAATTTTTTTAACATTGATATATGGCCTAGATAGGCACAAGATTTGAGTCTGCATTAATCATTCTAGGCACTCACATTTACTATGACATGCATCATTTTAGGCACTCATGAGAAAATGGGTTATGGGTATGATTTTCAACTTGAAATATTTTCCATGTTTTGAAATTTAAATTATGATGTAAAATGAGAAAAATTGGTTTTCTGTGGAGAAACCTGAATAATGATATGGATTCCATTAATTGATTTATGATTTAATTAATTTGAAATGATGTTATTAAATAATTGTGGGAATTAATTAATGAGAATGTGCATACCCTTGTTGACCAAGACCAAGGAGTAGGATGGTTAAGGGTAGTGATAAGGCCTCTATGTTGATCATATGGAGAGAAATGGGTAATGGACATGTTTAAGCTTGTTGTCTTTCTTTCTCCTCCCATGTAAATGTTATAAGGTTCCGTTATGATACATAAGACATGTGTTTTCATTTGAACATATATTCCTCCAAACACTTGTTGATAGGGAATCCAAGGGGCATGGCATAGAAAGAACTTATAGATAGGGAACATGAGGTACCATTAGGGGTAGGTGATGATTAA
Organism: Viscum album; assembly: GCA_963277665.1. Lineage (NCBI taxonomy): Eukaryota > Viridiplantae > Streptophyta > Magnoliopsida > Santalales > Viscaceae > Viscum > Viscum album. The sequence continues at coordinate 384,673,302 of OY728167.1, read as the reverse complement.
GGGGAGTAGTTCTGAGAGACATTTTCTTATTCAATGAAATTAGAGGAGAGAGACCCAAGGTGCATTTTGAAAAGAAGGTATGAGTTGACAAGGGAGTTTCACCTATAGCACCCTCTGAGTATTACTTCAGAGGGTGGACCTAAGGGATGTGAATTATGGATTGAATACTTAGTGATGATACTTGATCATTTGGATAATTTGGATGATAGGAGGGCCACATTGGATTCTTATATACTATGGAGGTCAGCAAAGTGCTGGTGGGACATTAAGGTACGATCTTGACAGATTGGTGATATTTTATGGAAGGATTTTATGGATATGTTCTTGGAAGAATTCTATATAGAGACATAAAGACAAGATAAGGATTCATATATTATGCATCTGACCAATATAATAAAGAATATAGTGGATTATGCTGATAATTTCATATATTTATAGTGTTTTTCTCTAGCATTGGTAGAAGATGAGGCTTCTTCATTAAAATGTTTTCAAGACAGACTTAGATGAAAAATTAAGTACCATGTGAATATATTTAGGCTGAAGAAGTTCTCATAAGTGTTGATTCAGGATCTCATTTTGGAGGGGAAACTAAAGTATTCTTCCAGTACTGGACATGTAGCTATCACTGGATGATCAAGGAGTGTGCTTTTCAAGAGAAGGAAACACTTTTATGAGAACCTTAGTTAGAACAGTGGAAAGAAAGGTGGAAAATCAGGTGGAATAGTTACAACAGCTCATACTCATGTGATTTTCCAGAAATTCGGTAGGCTGGGACACTACCACACACATTGTCCTTGACTACTAATGGGGTGCTGATTTTACAGCAATACGGGAGACTGACAGATGTTCTATAGGATGGATCAACAGGATGGTGCTAAGGGAGTAGCTACTTGAAGTTAGAGTGTGGGAAGGGGGTCTTCTACACCTTATAGGTCTGTAAGTAGGAGTTCTATTGGCATAGGTTGTAGAGTCAGTGGTCGTGGGGCATCAGGGTATCATCACTAGTATAAGCAGAGTGGTGCTACTCAGGTGAGTTGGACGGAGCCAAAGGGAAGTGGGGTAGGACAGTTACATGTAGTGTAGCCTATGCTTATGCAAAGTGAGGTTGGGCCTTCGATAGTGAGTAGTACTATTCAAGTAGCTTCTACTTTATCAAGTGCCTTGTTTCATATATGTTCCTATTATTATTTTATATCTATAAATCTTGTTAATGGTTTGAGCTTAGTGGTAGAGTCCATAGATAGAGTAATCAATATTGGTACACCATTAGGGACTCAGTCTAGAGATATCTTTTTATGGAAGTGATGTTCACTAGATATCATAGAGTATCATTTACTTTGTGATCTCTATTTCCTTGATATGATGGGATTCGACCAGATTATGGGTATGGACTGGTTAGTCGCATACATTTCCCACATCGATTGCTACCATAAGAGAGTGTCCTTTGTATCTTCCAAGGGTGACCAATACGTTCATCGTGGAGAATTAAATATCCATGCATGAAGAGTAGGGCATGTTACATATAAAATGGGAGAGCTCACAACCCATGTTTCTAGTTTTTTATTGATGATGGGAGTTGTAAGAAATATTTCGTTCCACCAGTTGTGAAATAGTTCAAATATGTCTTTCCAAAAGACTTCTCATGATTGTTTTTTTCTACCTAAGAGAGATGTGGTGTTCACTGTTGAGTTCATGTCGGGTGATGATCTAGTGTCTATTCCTCCTTGCAGAAAGGAACCAACTGAGCTTCAAAATATCATGATGTAGTTGGAGGAATTAGAGGACAAGGGGTTTATCAGTCCAAGTATGTCGCCTTGGGGATTACTCTTTTTGTTTTCACATAAGACTGAAATGGGTTTAAACTTGTGTCTCAATTACCAAAAGATGAATAAAATGACTTTGAAGAACCAATATCTTCTTTCTCATATAGATGATATGTTTGACCTGGTAATGTGATATTCTTTTTTCTCAAAAAGTTATTTGAGATCAGGGTATCATCACATGATATTTTGGACTTTTGATATACCGAGAACTACTTTCAAAAAAAGGTATCGACTTTACGAGTTTTTCGTAATTCCATTTGAGTTAAAAAATTATCTAGTAGTGTTTATGGACTTGATGAATACGATCTTTCATCCATATATGGATGAGTTTTGTGGAGGTGTTCATGGGTGGAATCGTGGTGTACTCAAAGACTCATGATGATCATACCCAACATATTGAGATCATACGGAGTACATGAAGTGATCATCAATTATATGTCATGCTATCTAAGTATCATTTTTGGATGGATCAGGTACACTTTTGGGGAACATCATATCGGAAGAAGGTGTGGCATTGGACCCATAGAAAGTTAAAGAAGTGTTTTCTTGGGAGAATCCCAAGAATGTTTTTTATATATAATGTTTTTTGGGATTAGCTAGATATTACAAGAGGTTCATCTAGGAATATTCCCGATTGGAAGTGACACTTTTAGGTTTGAAAAAGAAAGGGATAATGATTCAATGGATGGTAGCATGTGATAATTGTTTCCAGGAGTTGAAGAAGTGCTTGAAATGAGCAGATATTTTAGTCATATTTGAGTTCGGTGAGAAGCACATGGAGTATTGTGATGATTCTGGGATTGGGTTCAATGTTATGTTTATGCAAGGGGATCGATTCGTAGCTTATGGGTCTCGGTATTTGAGGCAATATGAATGGAATAACCCCATTCACAAACTTGAGTTGGAAGTTTTGATTTATGATGGTGACACTACATTTTTAGTGAAAATCTAATTGTTTTTACATATCAAAAAATAATTATGTATATCTCTTCACAGCGTGACTTGAATCTTCAGTAGTGAATATGGGTAGAGTATATGTAGTAATTTGATTTTTAACTATCATATAAACCTGGTATGGGTAATAGTGTGTCTGATTCCTTGAGTAGGAAAAATCAGACTCAGTTGGTACGTGAGTCGAGTGCCAAGTGAAAGATGATGACTTTATTGTCTGAAGTGCATGTAGTGGTTCAGGAGAGTTAGGAGAAGATAACTATGGTTTTAGTAGAAGTAGAGTCTATACTATTAAGATGTACCAGGGTCATGCAGTACGAGGATTTGGAGTGACTATCTAGAAGTGAAATCATTGAATGTTGGGATATACCTTCAAACTAGACGATATATTAAGATGAGGTCATCAATGTAAAGAATCAATTCGGGGTGACTTTGAGTATGTTAGAGGAACTCATGTGAGAATTTCATGCTTCGAAGTGATAAGTACATTCTAGGGTGAAAAAAATGTACTATGACCTGCAACAATATTTTTGGTGTCCAGGGAATGAAAAAGGGGATAGTAAGGATTTGTAATAAGGTGTTTCACCTATCAATAGGTGAAAGTAGAGAATCAAAACTCCATAGGCCTATTGAAATCATTTCATATTATGTAACAGAATTGGGACGAAATTGTAAAGACCTGGAAATTTCAAAGAATTTTTTTTCATAAATACTTTGGAATTTTACAAGTCTGTGGCTTCTGATGGCACTTGATTCTGAGGCCGGGTGTGCCCGAAACCAATTTCCAATGTTTAGCTCGGGTATGTTCAGTGAACGAACGAGTGGGTTTTTCTATCTTTTGAACCAGTGCTCAGAATTGAAATCTGAGGGCACCGATGAACACGCAGTGCCAGTAATTTCTTAAGGGGACCTTTACCGCAGTTGCGTTTTATGCGAGTTGAAATTTAAAATTGGGGTTAAATTATGAATTTATATAAAATTGCAAGAACAATTTTATTTTTATATTTGGAAGTTATTTTCTCCGATGGGAAGTTATTGGTGGGTCCCACACCCACCCAACTTCCCATGTGTCGATAATAGAGAGGTGGAGATTTGGGGCCCACATGAGCCCAAACTTTCACATCCCATAACTCTTTTCAAACCCCCTTATTTATGGGGATCCCTTCCTCTTCTTCTCCCCCTCTTAATTGTTGCCAAACAAGCATGGATGATTTTTCACTTAGTGCATGAAAACATAGATTGTGTGTGTGTTTTCCAAAGTTTCATTTAAGTCAGCTCAAACCAGGTCAGCTCACCAGGTATAGTCTTTTGAACGTGTCACATCTATTTCGTTTAGGTTGTTTTCACCTAGTCAGTCAGTGTGGGTACTGAGTTGAGAGCACGGTGATATCCCACCGAGCAGCAAGGACTCATTATTGGGCCCTCCTCCAGTTGAGACACCAGTAGAGAGTGCATGCCGCTTGAGCGCGTTGCACGAGTTCCAGCGACAGGAGCCTCCGAGGTTTCAAGGCAAGTCAAATTTTCAGATGGCTCGGTACTGGATGGAGTTTTTAGCACAAGATTTCCACACAGCTGGGACACCCACTGGCTTGATGGTGTACCTAGCTTTTAGTCTCTTTCAGGGAGTAGATGAGAGGTGGTGGAGCCAGATGATCTAATTTTGTGATGAGACGACCTTCACCTGGGGAGACTTCAGGGTTTTTTTTTCAGGGTGGAGTTTATTCCAGCGAGTCTACACCTTGAGCATACTCAGGAGCTGCTGCCCTTGCCGTAGGGTTTTCTGACCGTAGAGGATTCTTCTGCAGCCAGCAGTAGAAAGTGGAAACAGAATTCCAAGCGGACTAGGACAAAAGGTGGGCGTCCTCGGGATATAGTTTCGGTTTTACGAGGCACACGAAATAAAGCTATCCATACGAGGAGGATGAAGTGTTATGCATTCGGCAGGTAGGTTCACTTGGATCGAGACTGCCCGACCTGTCCCACAGATGAGCAGCAGGCAGTAGAGGAACCTTCCAGACTGAGGCATAGGAGCTGGCCATACAGCCGGTGGTGTACGAAGCTTCAGGGTGTTTCCACCACCACCACCATGAGGTCCACCCCGACCGTAGGGAACAGGTGGATATGGGAGAGCACATCTTCAGGCAGCTAAAGCATATGACTATGGAGATCTAGAAGTAGGTGGACAGGAGCGGGACTAGATCCAGGCATGGAGGCCTTTGGACTTGGTGCTTCTTGTTTCCATGTTCCTGTTGTTTGTGGTTGTTATGCGTCTTTGTACTATGAGCTGTAGTAATAAAAGACACATATATTTGTGATGTTTACTTCCTTGTCCTTTTTTTATGGTTGATACTGAGAGGTTCTAGTTAAAACTATTGAATTGACCCTTAATTTCGAGATTTCTACTGGAGGAGACCCAGTAACCACACACTGATGCCGATAGTGTGACTCAACCCTTGGAGGCGAGAGTGACGGTTTGATCTCTTGGTAGTAAGGTCGAGGCCTTACGACATCATCCAAGACATGAATTGTACTGTTCATGTTAGGATTGACTATATTAGGAAAAGGGAGTGGATTATCTAAGGGATGATACTGAGTTTCTCTTTTCGGAAAAGGAGAAATCTTAGCAGCTATTACAGATCGTAGGCGAAGAAGGGTGATCGTTGACCGACATACCAAGTCAGCCAACTTCCTACCAACCAGAGATGGTACGAGATACAACAGAGAAGGTACAGATCATCCAGGAGCGGATGAAGACTACACAGAGTAGGAAGAAATCCTATGTTGATAGGAGACAGAGACTTGGGAATGTAAAATGTTTCAAGAAGAGGAAGTGTCAAGGAAAGATGAATCTGCAGAGCAATAGACGTGGGAAGCAGAGCTAGGAGAGCAGTATGAGGTGGTGTAGATTTTGACGTGTTACAACCACCCTCCTTTGTTTCCCTGCCAGGTTCAGTGAGGTGGAGGGCAGGGGAAGAGAGTAGATGAATGCGGTCAAGGAGTATGACCCAAGGGCTCTATGAATGATTCTAGGTACAGTCTGTGTCTACCACTAGCTGTCGTAACAACATACATTGATATGAATCATTCCTTCCTTCCAGGAATCTTGTACTAGAACTATAGTTTCCAGTTAAGCCATTGAATTGACCCTCGCATCTAAAGATACCTTTGGGAGGAGACTCGATAATCACGCTTACGCCGACAGTGTGATCTGACCCCTGAGGCGAGAGTTCCGGTTGGAACCTCTTGGTGGCAGCGTCGAGGCCTCACGACGTTAGTTTGGGTATGGACTGGGAAACCATAGTTCAAACACATACTAACTATATTAGGGGAAAGGGTTGGGTTTTATCTACAACGTTGGGATGGGGTTTTTCTTTGGTCGGAAAAAAGGCAAACCCAGGAAGCACATGATAAACTCATGCATATGAGGGTGCGGCCGATCAATCTTATGTCAACCAGCCTTACCCTCATAGAAGTAGGAGTTTTGAGTTTTGAGTTTCCAAACAGGAAATGGAGGCCTCCAGAGATCGAGGATGGAGACCACATCTTTATATGGGTCTCTCCTTGACAAGGTCTATGGAGATTTGTCCTAGGCGACATGTAATTACTGAGGTTCATCAGACCTTTCCTGGTCCTCAGTAGAGTAGGTGAGGTGGCTTACTACCTGGACCTTCTACCTCAGCTGCACCGGGTGCTTGACGTCTTCCATGTATCTCAGTTTGGGAGATATGTGCATGAACTGAACCACATCATCGATCAAACGGAGTTGGACATTGATGACGGGGCGACGTTCGTGGAGGGCCTGGTGGAGATCAAGGATCGACAGGAGCTGGTCCAATGTGGATAGTCGATTCCTCTGGGCACATTCGTTGGCATCATGGGAACCTCTAGGAGAGAACATGGGAGCATGAGGCTCAAATGCATGCTCAGTACCCTCTTTTGTTTCCCTAGTGTATGTTGTATCTTTATGGGGACATAAATCCTTGAGGTGAGAGTAATTTAAAGACCCGGAATTTTCAATGATTTTTTTTTTGAAAATTCTTTGGAATTTTACGAGTCTGTGGCTTCTGACGACACTTGATTCTAAGGCCTGATGTGCCCGAAATCAATTTTTAATGTTTTATTTGGGTACGTTCAGAAAACGTACGTGCGGGTTTTTATATCTTTTGAACTGGTGCTCAGAATTGAAATCCTAAGGCACTGATGAACTCGCAGTGCCGATATTTTCTTAAGGGGACCTTTACCGCATTTGTGTTTTAAGCGGGATGAGAATTAATTTTTGGGGAATTAGTTTAAAATAAATAAAATTTATGGAGCATGATTTTATTTAATGGATGGTGGTTACTTCCTCCCAAGGGGAGTTAGAGGTGGGGTCCACACCCACATAATCTCCCATGAGAGGATATTTGTGGGGTGGGGCCCACATGTGACCTAAACCATTGAACTTCCCCTAACTCTCATAAACCCCCATGAAACACCCTTGTTTAATGTTGACAACACCCCCATATTTATGATATCTCCTCACTTTCTCCTCTCCCATTAATTCATGCCAATGCCTTAATTAATAAATTGAATCCTCTAATTTATTAATTATGTGTTTGAATGTTTGAATTTTAAATTGCTTGTGTTAATAAAATAATAGGAGTAGCTTATTATTTTATTTTGGGTGGGATTTCATTGTGTGATGGGAGAGAGCTCTTGAGAGAATAGTTTTCTTCTCCGACAAAGAACATCGACTTCTTATAAGAAGAACGCCGGTTCCATAAAGAACAATGACACACCTTCCTTCCTCTTCTTCGTGAAAAGTGAGGAGACGCCGCTTCCTCCTCGAACGCACTCTGACGTCATCTACAAATCCAGTCCCCATGACGCCGTCTTCCGCGACGCCCGACGTGCGACGTCAATTATCGAGGTAGGGGTTTAATTTGAGTATGTTTATAGTCCCATGTTCTTCCCTTCTAAAACAAATAACTCAGATCAACTCATTATCAAGTTAAACCGTAGATGTATTCTTTTGCGGTTTGGGAATAGTTATTCGCGGGGGAAATTGTAGGGTGGTTTGATTCAATTTTATTTGAATTAAATTGTTATTTTTTCTACTTAAAACCCTGATTAACTTGGCCAATTGATAACGCCTAATGCGGAGGGAGCGGGCTGAACAAATACTGCTCGATGACCCTCTGATGGTTTTTTTTTGTGTATGGATTGCATGGAAATGGGTGAATAAAAGGGCTGTGACATTTTGGGTCTATCGCAGTGGATTTCAGGTCCTGGGAGAGCCGTAGGAGTAGACGGTGGGCGAAATGGACCACTGGAGTGCGTCCGATGGTCCGTGGAAGACGCTGTCGGTGCGCCATGCCGGCACGACGGCAGCGTCGGCGTCCGGTGATGGAAGCGCGCCACCGAAGCAGACCGCTGCGGCGGAGACGTGGTGGCAGTTTGAACCGGAATGGCAGAGTTGTTCTGGAAAACTAGGGGGCGCGGCATAATGCAGCGCCAGTTGGGGGACGTTGCACCTCCCCTTGCTCGACCAGCTGGCAGAGCCAGCTTCCCCCGGCTGAGACAGGGTGGTCCATGCTGGCCGAGCCATGCCCAACTAGGCCAGACCTGTAACTGAGTCGGGTTGACCCAGTTCGGGCCGATCCAGGGTGGGTTGGGCCGGGCCGGACCGGGCCCAGAACTCCTTTTTCAGACTATTATCGGTTAAACGACCATAACATGAGCTTTAGAACTCTGATCGACGAACCATCTATTGAGTAGGAATCCTTGGATCGAGATGATAGTTTAGGTATATTCCACTCTACGTTTCGGTGATGTTTGGGTATGGACAGGTTGGTTCGAACCCAAAACCAACTGGGCCCTCAGAGCGGAAACACTTATAACATTAGGACTGGACGTCCAATTGACGTGTTGTCGACTATATTGGATTCCACTTGAGGAGATAGTTCTTTTGGAATACTTCAACTATGTTTTGGAGGCAGTTGGAGTATGGACTGGATTGATTGTACCTGAAATCCAAACGGGCCCCTGGAACAAAAATGCTAATAACTCAAAGACCGGGCGTCCGATTGACGCGCCGTCTGTTGTGTTGAGACCCCTATGATGAGGAGGTTCATTGAGATAGATCCAAGTGAGATTACCTAACACTTGGAAGTATCTACCATTAGCTCAGGGAGCGGATCCTCCCGTAGAAGAGCATAATGAGTACGTAGACCTTGTAGGTGGTTGAGACCGGATGACTGCTTGTCTGATTCGATTCGGAGTGACTTGAATAGCCCAATGGGGAGTACTACTATGTTGAGGTGGCAGACCCATGGCAGAGGAGAACTAATGTGTTGGGGTGGCAGACTCGTGGTACTCGATAGAAGGAGTACCTCTGTAGGCTATACGGGGGTGCGCTTGGTTGCAACAGCAGACCCATGGCGGGAAATCACTACTGTGTTGGGGTGACAGAACCACGATACTCGATAGAGGAGGAGTAATTCATTAGTCTAAGGTTAGTGAGAAGTTCCTCAGATTCACGATAGGATCACTGTACTCGACAGAGGAGGATATCATCAGCAGTTGTTGTTTCGATAATGAAAATCCTGGTTTGAGCTGAGTCAATGACCTTTGTGTTTTCCTCATGATTTTGATGGGTTACTTGATAACTTTGGTATATGTATGGGCATATACCTAAGGTTATCTATTGAGATCTTTCTTTGTGGTTTATCCTTGTGATATTCTTGAGACCTTGAGGGTCTCGGGGCCCTTACTGAGTATCGTTATACTCACCCCTACATGGGCTATTCCCGCACCTCATTGTGTTGGTTGCAGACGATGGACAACACTGATCGTGGTTGAGGCTTGTAGAGCTGGATGGTACTAGGAGGTGGACCACATGGATAGAAGTACATGGAGCAGATGGACAGACTCAAGGTGCTGAGGATACTATCTGTACCCACCATTCAGGTGGGATTTCTGGGGGACGACACAGTGTTGCTGCTTTACTTTACTGCTGTTGTACCCGTCTTTCAGTTGTACTGTACTTGTTAGTTGGGTTTGTATTCTAGCCTATTTACCTTTCAGCACTTAATTTTTATTCAGTATTACTTTTGATTACTTATTTGTGTACTCTGTAATGTTGATTACTTTTATAAAGGCAATGCCTACCCTTTTATTGGGATTTACCCCTTTGGTGCTAGTCGCCAGCCCCTGGCCTATGGAAGGCGGGATAACAAACACGGCCTGACGAACCTCCGTAGATTGTTTCTATATGCACGGATTGACGGGCGACGATCAAACGGGACCGCAATGGAGTTTTGAATCCATCGCAGTGAAGAGCGTGTCCCGGGAGATCCGCAGGTGCAAACAGTGGGCGAATCGGACCACCAGAGCGCATCCGATGGTCCACGGAAAGCACTGTTGGTGGGCCGCCGAGGTAGACCGCCATGGCTGAGCCGCGATGGTTGTTTGAACCAGAATGGAAAAGCCATTCCGGGAAATTAGGTGGTGGGAATGAATGCCGCACCAGTTGGGGGAGCCCGCGCCCTACCCGCTCGGCTAGCTGGCCGAGCTAGCGCCCCACCGGCCGGGCTGCACCGGCCGGGCCCCGACAGCTGCGCCAGGCCACACCCAACTGGGCTGGACATGGACCTGATCTGGGTCGACCTAGTTTGGGATGACCCAGGGTGGGTTGGGCCGGGTCGGACCGGGCCCAGACCCCCCTTTTTCGGACCAGATTCGTTTAAATGCTCATAACTTTAGCTACAGACATCCAATCGATGAAACGTATGTTGCATAAGAATCCTTGGATTTAGACAGTAATTTTGGTGTTTTACACTCAAGGTTTCAGAAAAGTTTGTGTATGAACAGGTTGGTTCGAACTCGAAACCAACCGGGCCCTCTGAGTGGAAACACTTGTAACTTAAGGACCGGACGTCCGATTGATGTGCTGTCAACTATGTTGGATTCCTCTTGATGAGAAAGTTCTTTTGGAATACTCTACACAGGATTCAGATGTGGTTTGGGCATGGCTGAGTTGGATTGTACCCAAAATCCAACTGGGCCCCTGGAACGGAAATGAAAATAACTCATAGACTGGGCGTCTGATTGCACGTCGTATATTGCATTGAGACCCCTATGATGAGGCGGTCCTTTGAGATAATTTAATGTGATATTACATAACATTTGGATGTATTGACTAGTACCTCGTGGAGAGGATCTTTCCGGAGACGAGCATACGGAGAATGAAAACCTTGTAACTGGCTGAGACCTAATGACTTCTTGTCCGATTCGATTCGGGGTGACTTGACTAGTCCAGTGGAAAGAACTACTGTGTTGGGGTGGCAGACCCATGGCAGAGGAGCACTACTGTGTTGGGGCAGCAAACTCGTGGTACTCGATAGAAGGAGTACCTCTGTAGGCTATGAGGGGGTGTGCTTGGTTGCAGCAGCAGACCCATGGCGGGGAATCACTACTATATTGGGGCGACAGTCCCGCGGTACTCGATAGAGGAGGAGTACCTCAGCAGACTAAGGTTAGTGATTAGCACCATGGAGTCACGACAGGATCACTATACTCGATAGAGGAGGATCTATCCATTAGTTCTGGTTTTGATAATGAAAATCCTAGTTTGAGTTTAGTCAATGACCTTTGTGTTTTCCTCATGATTGAGATGGGTTACTTGATAACTTAGGTATATGTATGGGAATATAACTAAGTAAAGGTTATCTTTTGAGATCGTTATTTTTGGTTTACCCTTGTTGGATTTTTGTGAGTACTTCAGGGTCTCAGGGTCCCTACTTAGTATTGTTATACTCACCCCTGCATAGAGTATGCCCACACCTCGTTGTGTTGGATGCAGACGATGGACAACGCTGACGGAGGCTGAGAGTGAGCCAGGACTGGACGGTACCCAGAGGTGGACACTTGGAATTAGGGTACATGGTGCAGACTAATAGACACGGAGTGCTGATGAGGACATCTATACCTACCCTTTAGGTAGGGACCCAGAGGAAGATACGGGGGCCGCTTCCATCTTCCAATTGTTGTCTTTTCTGTTCTACTTTCATTCAGTTGTAGCTATACCTTTCTATTGGGCTTTTATTTCTGGCCCCTTTGTATTTTTAGCACACTTATTATACTGCTTTACATAGTGTTTTCTTACACTTGATCTCTGGTTGTGTGAGTTTACGTTTTATAAAGTAAATTCCTTCCCAGTTAAAGGGATTTATGCCTTTGGTGGTTGTCACCATCCCCTGGCCTATGGAAGGCGGGCTTGGGGTAGTTACGACATGGGCCCTAGGGGACGGGTTGTGACAGAAATAGCTATGGATTTTGTGGTAGTTATTCAAATGACACTTAGGAACAATGATACAATTGGATCATTTTGGATCCACTGTTGAAGGTAGAACATTTCTTGCCTATCATGGAAATATTGACAGTAGAACAGTTGGGAGAACTATATGTTCCGGATATAAATCATTTTTCTGGGGTTCCATAGACTATAGTATCAAATCATGATTCATGATTTACATCATGACTTTGGAAGGGATTGCAGAAAGTGCTTAGCACATAGATTTTGAAAAGTATGACTCTCCACCCACAAACATAAAGGCTGTCAGATTGTAGCATATAGGTGTTATATGATATGCTACGTGCATGAGTACATGAATTCAATGCTTCTTAGGAGATGCACTTGGATTTCTTGTTGTTCACCTATAACAACAGTTATCTGGAAGCAATACAAATGGAACTATATGAGACACTTTATGGTAGGACATGAATATCGCCACTATACTGGTTAGAGGCAGGTGAGTTAGTGTTGTTGGGATAGAGTCTCGTGTTGGAGACATCGGAGCAGGTGCAGTTGATTAGAAAATTTATGGATATGGGTCAGAGTAGGCATATGTCGTATGCTGATAGATGGTGAAGACCCCTAGAGTTTAAAATGGGTGATCGTGTATTCCATTTGGTGTCACATGGGTTGGATTACCAAAATATATGGAGGAAGGGCATGATGTTTCCTAGGTTTGTAGTACAATTTGAGGTAGTGGTGAGAATCAAGCTGGTGGGAAACCAATTGGCTCTTGCATAGAAATTCAGCGCTATGCATGATGCTTTCCATGTGTCACAAATATGGTGGTATCACTCTGAACCTTATACTATGATCAATGATTATGAGGTTGACCTCGAGATGGTTTCTTCCATTGATGAGCATCCAATGTTTGTGTTGGATTACAGTTAAAAAGTGTTGTAGGGAAAGACCAGGCTGTTAGTTCAATTGTTATGGAAACATGGACATGTTGAAGAGGAAACTGGGAATGAGAAGCAGACATGAGGGATCAATGGACCAATATTTTTGGCTTGGAATCTTAGTGAAGATTGGGAGTGTAGCTTGAGGATGAGCTATTATAAGGTGGAGAGATTTTAATATCCCGTGCATTTTTTTAAAGTCATCTCCGGCCCATTTTCAGTTTCTTTTTTCTGTTCATAAGTACATTTGATTTGGAGTTGTTGGTTGAGTTTCATTTGGGTGAGTTTTTAAGAAAATATATTTGACAGAGGGCTATTCATGGTTTAAAAAACCATGCAGCTAAACCCAGGTATCCGTGAGAACTGTGCAAATTTGGATAGAGAGGTATTCTAAGTTGGTTCATAGTTTACCCTAACCGTGCGCCCCTACCCATGAAACTGTTTGTGTGGTTTTTAATTATCTAATAATTAGATTTCAATCACACAACCCCCACGAAGACACTCTATTTCAACCCAGGATCGTCTTGATGAATTTAGGTGATCCCAAATCCTTTCATCGGGATTCTAAGGAAATTCGACCACCATTCTTCGATATCTAATGCCCAGATTGATTATACACTCTCTTTTCGATAGGTGGATTTCATCTCAATGATTCTCTCATTCTTTTCACTATATTTCATTTATATTTTCATGTAAGATCTCCTCTATTTCCATATATCTAAACCAATGTGTTGACATCTATATCTAGGATTTTGTATCTTGATCTTGAGTTGCAAGATCATGATTCTTTTGATCTTAATTTTGGGTTTAGGTTTTTAGATCCAGATCATGATCGACGTCAATGTGTCACTCACATTTTTGGGATTTCCATTAGGCCAACATTTTTCAACAAACTAAGGTATGTGGTCTAAATCGATCTCCCAGAGTCATGCAATAAATATGTGTATGTGATATTATTGATTTTCTAGATTCCATTAACAATTTATTTTATAAATTGTGCGGATTAGGAATGTGCATTGACTTGTTGATTATTTGGAGATATAGATGATTAATTGATGAATTGACCATGGAACTAAAGGGATTACCAAATAGATAATTGATTTAGGTAATCTATTTATGGTTGAGATATTGTGATTGGAATATTGAATTTATTTGGGTTCATGATATTTAATTAGGGGGAGTTAATTATGAGACTATAATTGGATATGATAGATAATTAATGGTGGATTAATTGTATGCCTTGTTGTTTCATTAATATAATTATGTTTGGAATTAATTATGATAATTTTATATTTGATTCAGGTAATTAATTATGAAGAATAAATTATCGAATAAGATTTGTTTTGATTGATTAATTAATTGATGAATTAATTAATGGGTTGTGTATTAGTTAATTGATGGGTTAATTAATGGACCCTGATATGATTAACTTTTCATTGGATTAATAAAAGAATTATGTGGTTAATTCTTCTGAATTAATGAATGATTTACATGATTGAGAATGTGGGTGATGGACATGGCATTCTTGACTAATTGAGAAGTTGGGACATTGACATGGCATTAATCCCCAATAGTAAACCGAGAGATTGTGTATTGGGGTTCTAGACATAGTAATCTGTACCAAATGTGATGAGGGGTGTTAAACATAGAGATCTACACAGAATCATATTTAGGGTACTTGACATTACGTTCAAAACCAATTGAATGAAAATGATTAATTATGATTTAAATGGTAGACATAAATTTAAATTGTGTCTAATGTGATACATACAGAATGAATGAAAATATGATAACAATTTAATAATGAATTTTATTGATTATTTCATAGAATTACATACATGATCTTTTGACTAGACTTTTTTAGAAATCGTTGGTGGTGGCCTACTGAGTGGTACCCACACCCTATTCAAGCAACCTGATTAACACCTGAGCAGAATTTGTTGTTACATTATAGTATAAGAGAAATGACCTGGAATATGTTTCTATTTGGGAATGGAGAATGGGTGAGGGAACAAAACATTGTTCAAGACCTGCTTGGGAGTTATTATGTCTTTATTTTTAGTTTCATTGTAGACACTAGACACTTGAATTGTCATAGAATTCATACACTTTTTTGTTGAGAATTTTATATCCTATTTTGACTATCATGTGACTTGGTATTTATATGGTTATTTATATGCTTCCACACTTGCTCATTTTTGTTTTCTTCTATTGGTTTTTTCTTCTGAAAAAAGAGGGTATGGTCTCCCCATGACTGAGTTACTAGACTCCTGCTACTAGTCAGCACCCTCTAGTATATGTGGATGCGTACTTAAGGGCATGTGACCAACCTACTTGGGGCACCGTTTAGTGGCACCAGGGATGTAACATTAAAGAACACATAGGAAAAATAGGTTTTGGATAAGTTGTTAAATGAAAATTCCTTTCCTTACTTGTGTAAATTTGACCTGAAAATGGTTCCTAACATGATTAAAAAATAGTAAATGATGCATTTTGTGATAAATTGAAATGAAAAAATAGGTTTCTAATGATAAAATTCCTAAATGATATTTTTTTTACCCTTTCCTAACCATGATATTGATATAGGGTGGTTAAGGGTAGTGATAGCGCATCTGTTTTGACTACGTGGTGGGTTTTGGGGAAATGATTTGTTATGGATTTATGTGAATCCTCATAAATATATTAATTCTCTTTTGTTAATTAAGATGTTTATTTTGAATTTTAGAATTATGCATCCCTTAAGAGTATTCTTAATAGGAATACATGAGGTTATGACTGTAAATGATCCTCCAATAGTTGATCCTGAGGAATCGAAAGTGATGGGTTGGGAAGTTAGTGATATTTTCTAGTATAACATTGATAGGGTCATAGATTTTATAGAGATACACCTATAGTAGGAACTGAAGATTATGTCTGACCTAACATGAAATGTTTCTAGATAAAGGGATCATTTACAAAGGACCTCACTCAAGTGACCTTTGACTAGTGTCATAGGACAAGTCAATTTTGTAGAATGTTTCCCCAACCAATGGTAATGTGCAAATCTTATAGTGGTATGGGACATATAACAAGGATATAAAGGAACTTGTGATAGATGGGTAATGATGTAGAAGCTAGATAGAATCAAGTATGGGGATGGGATCTTCAACACCATACAAGTCTGGTAGTTATACTTCAACTAGTAGTTGTTGTAGTGGAATAAGGTGTTTTTCTTTTTGGGAAGAAAGTCATATCTCAGAGTGTTTTAGATTAGGGGACTCAGAATGTATCCTAGGGAAGAGGGGAAGGAAAACTGCATGCAGTTCAACCTACACTGGTGGATAGTGAGGCTCAACCTTTTATAGTTAGAGGTACTATTCTTATAGATTCTACACTAGGTAATACATTATATGATACTAATTCATGTAATTATTTTATATCTATAAATATTGTGAATGGTTTTAGCCTAGAGGTGGTGTTTATGGTTGGGGTGATGATGATAGATACACTTTTGGGAGTACATTTGAGAGACATATACTTTTTCATGGGGTGGTGTCTCATGGTTGGGGAGTAGTGTTTCTATTGGGATCTTTACATTCATGAAATTTTCGTATTTTACATAATTTTGGGTATGTATTGGTAAATGGAATATTGATCCCACATATATTTTTACAGAAGGATATTTACTTTTACATCTTCTATGGGTAAAAATTATATTCATCCTGGAGAGTGGGATATCCAGGATGTCTGTAGGAGGCCTATTAATTAGAAACTAGGTGAGCTCACCAGCTTGGTTTATAGTCTATTTCTTGATAATGGAGGTAAAAAGCATAGTGTCCTTCCTCCTATAATGGAAAACTTACAAGAATCATTTCTTAAGGACTTGTTAGGGCTTACACCAGAGAGTGATGTGGATTTTACTATTGAGATCATGTCGGGGGATGAGCTAGTTTCCATTCCACTATAAAAAATGTAACCAATAGATCTTTTAGATATTAAGAATGAAAAGGAAGAGTTTCAGGATATCGGATTTATCCATCCAAGTATGTCACCTTTGGGTTCAACAGTTTTTTTTCTAAGAAGGCTAACATGACTCTATGTTTGTGTGTTGATTACCTAGTGATGAACCAGATGAATGAGAATAACCAGTAACCTCTTGCACATATTGATGATCTATTTCAATTGTTATGAGGAGCTTTATTCCTCTCAAATATTGACTTGAGATCATGGTATCATTAGTTGAGGGCTCGACCATATGATATACCAAGTATGTAACACCCCAATATTTCATAGTGTGTTATTTATTCAAAATAAATCAATAAGTTTCACTACACGAAACACCATGTTCAAGCACACCATGACTTACCAAACTTGCCATTCAAAAGAGGTTATGAATAGTATTAACTAAATTTTAAACTTTATATAATCCTTATAATTGGAGAATCCATATTATGAGTTTATTAGACATGATGTAAGAACAAATTCATTTTTTTAGATAAAAGAAGTATTTTTTAAAAATGCACTTTTAACGACTTTTAATGGTGAACCCTTTTTAAATACAATATTTTAAAGTATTATATATTCAATTTGACTGAATAAATTTATTATTTAGAATGGGGAAATAAAAAATTTACAATGTAACACCCCAATTTTCCATGGTATGCTTCTCTTTGAATAATACAGTAGCGTGTGTTGTATGCAACTTCGAGTTCTAACACACACCACAACCAATCAAAGTATCCGTTATGAATAGTAATACCCACTTTTAAAAAATTTATAATTTTTATCTCTCAAAATGGAATTCATTTTTGGATTCATAATATCGAATTTAGCCTAGGGTGAAATTTTGGTACTTTTCAGATAACCTTTATATTTTGATGAACAGTGAGAATTACTAAATTTTAATTAAAAACAACTTTTTTAATCAAAATAATTAATTATGATAAATTATGAATTTGAGTTGTTTAAAAGTATATTTAGAATATATTTTTACCATTTAATAAAATTTTAGTCATTGGACATAATTTCACAATTAAACCAAACATAAACAAATGTCAATATTTTGATGATTATTATATCTTAAAAACTCGCTTTTTGTTTTAACAGTGGGAATTAATTTTAAATTATTTTCTGTCACTTATGTGTTATGAATTTGGAAAAATGGATTC
This sequence comes from Viscum album, assembly GCA_963277665.1. Lineage (NCBI taxonomy): Eukaryota > Viridiplantae > Streptophyta > Magnoliopsida > Santalales > Viscaceae > Viscum > Viscum album. The sequence continues at coordinate 384,655,148 of OY728167.1, read as the reverse complement.
CATATTTGGAATCAGGATTTTTATATTGTGTAAATAAGTAAATTTTATTTTTAGACATTTTGAATAATTACTTCGGAAAATATTTTATTTACCATGGTTAAAGGGTAAATCCGGTAAATAAGGGTTAACAAATTAGATTATAAAAATAATAAATTACCCTAAAACGTGTTCTAACCTGATTAGATGATACATTTCCGACCATGGGCATCTTTGGGTCGATTTTTGGGACACCATGGAGCCACTTGTACATGATAGGAAAACTTTATTTTAATTAAGATAAAGTAAATACAAAAATGACATAAACTTATATCTTTTAGAAAAAAAAATTTTAAATAGGGTTATATATGCTATATTTTTGATTATAAATATTAATTATAAATATAATAAGATTTCCTAAATAATTATATTTTATTTATAATTTTTAGACAATTAAAAAGTAAAAATATATATGACACAATAATGATGTAGTATTTTCCTTATTAATGAAAGAATCAAATAATTTGTATTATAAATGTTAAAATAAATATAATTTGAAAATTATGATGACATAAATGAATTTTATTGGTTAATATGTCATGTTAGTATTGATTAAATGAATTTGGTTTGAATTAATATTTTTTTTACGACTTTAAAAAAAATTAATTATTGAGTAGTGTCAAAATTGACATAAATGAGTTTTTAAAACAAATATTATATTATTAATTTATATTCTATTCCTAAAAAACTAAGGTTCGACCAAAGGAATTATATAATTATTTTTGTATCATTAATGGTTCACATGGGGGTCTCTTGGATGAATATAGTATTTTTATTAACTATGTATTATAAAAATACAATGTGACCTGGTAAGTTTTAAACTAATTAACCAAGAGTTAAAACTAAACGATAAGGTTAAAATAATGACCCACACCTATCTAAAATCTATTGGTTTAAATTATTTCGACCCATACCCACCTTATAATTTGAATAATCCACTTTTTATCCTTTATAAACCGAGAATTAATTTATTATAAATTAATACTTTAAGTTTTTCCTAAAGAGCCCCTCCTCCCCCTTATAAAAGGACCCAACTTATAACCAATTCTGCACACCTTCAAAGCCTTTTGGTTCGGCCAAACCCTTCCCAAATACACTCTCAACTTCCCTAAATTCAACCTATAGGCCTTAGTTGGATCATAAATCCATCCTAATGTGCCCTTTTGATCAAATCAAAAGGAAAAACCCGAAGAAGATGTAATGTTTTCACAACCCTCTTTCAAGTTCCTTTCTTCTTCAACTTCTTCTTTCTTTGTTATTTCTATTCTAAAATAATATCTACAGTATCTACTATATACTATGATGTTATTATAAATATGGTACGACCATATTTCAGTAATCTATCCATCTTTTGAATGACATGTCACCATACGTGCGTACGTATAGCTTACTGTCTCCACATCGTGGTGTAATTGTTATTCAATATATTATTATTTATATGGTTATAATAATGATGTATAATTTGTGTAAATAATCAATATAAAACGATAATTATTCTCTATATATGATATAACAACCAATTATATATTATTTTAATATGAAAATAATGACATTTTCGCTAGTGCGTACGTACGGATTACCGTCTCCACGACGCGATGGGATTCATTTCCAAGTTCACCATTCATCGACGATTATAAAAATATATAGTATGTAATATATGACATAATAATTCTATTGTATATAAATATATTTATATATATATATATGTATTTATGTACTTACATATATCATGTTCACTTACTTCCTTCCAATACTATATGAAAACAGAAACAACGTTTATGCGTACGTACGGACTACCGTCTCCATAAACGGTGTTTTCCATTTCATATATATGTCTATTATAAATATTTATATTCTAAATATATATGATATATTTATCATTTTTTATATTATGGAAGTATTTAAATCATGATCTAAGTGATACAATCAAGAGTAACAAGTTAAAACACGTACGATAAAGAAAACGATTATTACCCGAAATGTTAATTTAACATGGAAATTATTATTAAATATGTAGTATAATATCATAAATACATCATTTATGATATAATAAATATTAATATGGTTCTGGTATAATTTAATAACATACTACGATCTTTGTAAAGAAGGTTAAACGTACCCTCAACTAAAGGAAAGTGCAAGGGAAGGGGTTTTCATCTCACTCCTTATTCCTGTGAGATTCATGCCATATTACCACTATTAACTTTTGTGTGGTGTATGTACTACCCATAATTGTATTCATTGTGTAATACACTTTAATTTATATTTATTTACATATTCATTGTATGATACCTCTTTCACAGGTTGTATGTTTCGTAAGTTACCAAATTGGTAAGGGTTAATTCCTCAATCTCATTATTACCCGAGATTGTTTATGTGTAAGTATTTACTGGGACATTTTTATCATCCATGTCCATTTTTCATAAAAATGATTTCAAAATGAAGATTTTAAGGAATTTGAAAGGTACACTTTATCAAGATCATAATTTCAAATGTTTTAATGATTCATCTTTCTAAATATTTTTAATTAATGTCCATGTTTTCAAAATGATTTTGAGGATTTATTTATATGGACATGAATTTTTTAAAATGATAATTATTTTCAAAAGTTTCAATGTTGTATGGGACACTTTGATTCAAAAATATCTTTTAAATTAATTCCTTTATAAATTTGCGACTTTTAGATGATTTTACAAAAAGGATATTTCTCTCAAAAAAATTTACTCATCATTTTCATCTATGTCAACATCCTTTGATGAATTTTAATCTTATTTGAAGTTGATTTCTTATAAAAAAACAACCATTGAATGTTTTGTGATATGTTTGACTATGGATGTGTTATTTTTATACCATTAATGGTTTATGGAGAAAGTATTGACATTTCGTATTGTATTTTTAATACGAATATTTATGTTATGTTTAAAACTATTCATATGAGGAATGCATTGGACTTAGTAAGTGACAAGTGGAGCCCACTATAGCTCCTCGATGCATCGGTAGGTCTCATGAGACAAACTAGTGTCTTGGCACGAGGCCTTGACAAAATCTTATTTGTAGTATTGGCACAAAGCCTTGGCTACCTGGTTATGATAGTCTAGCATTATGCATTCCACCATTATGAAAGTGGTTAGTGATATTGAATGTGATTATTCGACTAGTAGAATATCCATGGGAATAAGTAAATGGGATTATTTCGCTTTATTTTTTCCATATTATGATGAAGTTAAAGTTTAAAAGGCTTTTGTTTTAGTTATACAATGCCTTAAAAATGTTTATGTTTATTTATGAAAGTATCCTCGGTATTGCTTACCCTTCCTGAGAGTTTGAGCTCACCCCATTCTATGTTTTATTTTTCCCAGGACTCCAAGAAGTGTGTTGTGATTGATATATAGGGTTAAGACAAGCGAATAATGGCATTCATAAAGGATTATTTATGTTGTTTTGTATGTTATGAAGTGTAATGTATCATTCATTTATGTAATCTGTTTTCCAAGTCTTCTAGACTGATCGGTCCTACGGGACATGATTCTTTTTAGTCATGCCAATGTATTAAAATAATGCACCGTCTCTGGGTAACTCGGTTCAGAGCGTTATAATGGAATTCCATCAGAATGAGGTATGGACCTTTTGAGTTCATTTTAATTTCGTTTGGGAATAAAAACGAACCAAGAATGTTTATGTCCAAGATTTACTGAGTCTTCCTTCCATACCCAGATCAAATTGTTTTTGTATTTGGGGATTTCATCTTAGTGTACACCTAAACTCCTGATGAATAGGACCAACATCTTTTCATCACCCATAGTACAATGAAGGAGAATCATCTATATAACAAGATACCGAAGTGTAAATTCTATATTTATTGGTTTTATTTAATGTAAAATAATAATTAATTAAAATAGTATATTTATTTAATTATGTATTTATTTTGTATAAATTAGGAATTTTTATATTTATATGAAAATAAATTAATTTATTTTTCATAAATAAAACTGATATATAAGGTTATTTATTATAATTTGTGATTTCATATTTAATGTATTTAATATATTATAAACTATAATTCCTTCATGAAATTAAAAATAAAGTTATAAAATTTGAATGAAAATATTTAATTTTAATATATATTTTTTTTATTTTTTATTTCTAAAATTGTTGTTGAGAAAAATAATATTAATATGAAATATTAATAATTAATATAAATTATTTTAATACTTTATCAGATATATTAAATATAATTTTGGGATATTTATAGTCAAATTTAATTTTTCTAAAAAATATATGTGTTTATATAGTGATAAATTTCATTATGGTTATCAAAATTTGTGAACATTAAATAAATTATTATTTTCAAATATTATAAGTTATTTTAAAAGATAATTTTTTTCAAGTGAAATAATTTAATCTAATTATTGTTTTGTAATTTTAAAAGATAGTTTCAAGAAATAGTCATAATAATAGATATATAAATTAATATTTATAATGGTATAAGTAACATAATTAAATTTTTTTAAAATGTAAATAACCATAAGTAAAATATTGTTTGATAATTTTTACATTTTTTATAATGTTTTAGTTAAAAAAATACTTAGTACAAACGCACAACCAAAGGTAGCCAGTGAAACCACAACTTTGTTGGGCACCCGCTATGTCTTCGTCTAAATGGGGGAGCACTCAGTGAGTTGGGAATGCATGCCAGTGAGCTAGTAAGGACAAGCATAGTGCCCACCCAGGCCAGGCATGAAACCTTGTGTAGAGATCACTCTTTAGGTGTATAGTGTGGGCCAAAAGTCTAAAGGATCCCACGTGTAGAGCTCTTATGCTAGTGTTCTTGTGTTATCAGGGCACATTGACCACATCATTTCTTATAAAAGGGTGCCCGACTGCCCCCGTTTTGATGTGGGATGGGGTTTCACCTTAGGATATGACCTTATTTCTCCATTTAAGATCGGGGTCATTCAGGTCATCTACTTCTTCTCTCTCTTAATTTTCTATCCTTTGTTATTATTCCCCATGAGTTTGAACAAGGTAAAACCCACTACACTATTTCCATTCCTATCTCCCATTGTTGTCTCCCTTATTGACAAGAACATCTGATATTGATGTAAAAATATAACAAATGAGTATCATCAATATATTGAAAAAAGGTATTTAATGAATTATAAAATATTAAAATCAAGTAATCTTGAAGAATCCTCCTCTGATCTAATATACATGGGTTATAAAATATTTATTAATTTAAAACTAATATAAATATATTACTATAATGTTAAGATGAGTTACATCATAGTTTATGTTTTTATTCATCATATTCATCCTTCATTAATTCTACAAACATAAACTTAATATAATAATATATGAAAAAACCTATAAACATCAAAGAACATATAAAAAAAAAATTCAATTTTATGTTTTCTCAAAAATAATAAAACTAAAATGATATGTTTTGAAGAATAAGAGAGGTCTCATTAATTTATTATTTATATACAAAAAATTGATCATATATATATATAAATATCACAGTATAAATCGTGGTGGATGGAAATAAAATCCTTCTATCAATGAGTATTAAAAATAAATTTTTTTAGTTTGTTTTTTATAGAGAATAAGAGAGAGAGAGAGAGATACTCCTTTGATGAAGAACAAGATGATGAAATATTTAAATAATTTTTGGTAAGGTAAACATTTTAGATATTTATTTATTTTATTATCATAAAAGATATATTTTTTTTGAATGAATATATGAATATGATAATAAATTCATGTTATAAAAATTTTAAACGAAATTATATTTTCAAATATAGTCTTAAATTTATTTATGGTTTTTATTTTTAATTGAATTTATATATTTAAGACCCTTATTATAAAAAATTAATCAATGATTTCAGAAAACATTTTATATTATTTCATGATTTAATATTTTTAAACTATAAAATAAAATAAAAACAAAGCATTTCTTATTATTGTTGAAATTTTTTTTCTAAAGGGAAATGGATTTTATCCAATTCTATATGTTTATATTTATTATTTAATTCCCTTTTAATAAATAAATATTATTATATTATGTGGATGATTTAAATAATAAAATCTATCATTTTATTTATAACCATGAATTTCATCCATATTATAATATATACCCATTATCTATAACTTGGGGAATTTCATTCATATACTATATTAAATTTAATGAGTATTTTTGAAGAATATATGCAGTCAATAAATTTTAAATTCAAAAGAAACTAATTTTAAAAATGGATTTTATGTGTTTAATGAATGAAATTTAAATACATGAATGTTAATTATTCTTTCATTAACATCCCATGTATTTATGAAATTTCAATGGATAAAAAGATTCAGTTGCTTCAAAATCTAATATTTTAATTTCAATGAAAATTCCAAGAAGTGTGAACCATGGTCGGAACCATGATTCCAGAAATCTATTGAAAAAGAAAGTACATTCAATGGGAAGAAATAAAAAGAGACACAACAAACATCACCAAAGAAAATGTCATCACCGCTTGAGATGACCGCTCCTTCCTCGGTCCCTACCTCTACACCTCGGATGTCATAACCTTTTCTATTTCTCATGGGCTTGAATATCATTAGCCAATTTGCTTGAAGATTCTTCATCATTCAACTAAGATGAAATGTCTTTCCATCTAGTGTTATCGTTGTCCGTACACACAACCGCACTTGCATGAACATTGCCAAATTCCTCACAAAACACCTCCTTACATTGAGATATAAATAATATAGAATCCAAAGAAACATGATTTTTTAAAGACCATTGGGGAAAAGACATCTGCCGTAAAAGACACCTCAATATCCTTTGATTGAAATTGAACCTTTACACCCTCTTCAGGCATTAATGGAAAAATTGAGGAGCATGATGTTTTCCTAGGCATAACCAATTGGAACCCTTCCTCATCAATGATCTTCATTTTATCCTTTTTTTAACAAGTGTATCATGGCTCAGATCCTCTTCAAATAGCCTCTTTACATCATTCTCACTATTATATTGCCTGGTAGGGGACTAATTCCCCACTTATCCCTCATTTTCATCAATTGAATCAGCCATGTAGGTCCTTTTCTCATCTGTATTAACAGTTGCTCCAACAACAGTCTGAGACACTTGAGATAACTCGATGCTAATTCTCAATCTTTCACCCGGAGAGACACCATCATCAGATCCAACACCATTCCCAGGTCGGGCACACAAGGCATCAATATAGGTACCTACAGGAGCAACCATATTCCCAGAATTCTCCTCTGACATATCAGCGGACATGTTAGCAGTAACAAGACCACCATCATTAGGAGGTGTTCGCTTAAGCCTACATTCAACATTAATATATCCAAATGTTCTACAAAGAAAGCAGTGAAAATTTCATCTGCATTTATCAGCCAAGTGAATAATTGATTTACACATTTGACGTACCATAAGTTGCCTTTCATAATCAACCGATAGCTCTATTCGATGTCCTACAGCAACCAAAACCAATATTTGAAAAAGAATGAGGGTGAAATCCAACTCCACAACCACCCTTGAAAATATTCTAGATCTAGCATGCTCAGGTTTGTGGTCGAGTTTAATTGGCACACTGATGGTAGATGAAACATCCCATAAAATCTCAGGTTTCCAAAAAACCGACTCAAACTGTGAATTCAAATCCAAGTTTGATCCAATGAATTATTTACCATCTTTGGATTAAAAAGAGGGTCGAAATATTGAATGTTCAAAAAACCAGGCTTAAGTGAAATAATCCCATGACCCCATTCATAGTTCTTTAGCTCCTATGAGGGGAAGACGGCATGGAAGAATACCTTCCCAATCAATGAAATGCTCTATTCATTAAATCCCCAGATGCAAAGCCGACGATCCCTCATCTCCAAAAGTTTCCACGGTTTATCTCCATGTGAAAGAACAAGATGAAGAAGGATTGAAAATGTAAATTCGGATATCCTACCCTCCATAACCCTAATTTTTTTCAACAACAGACATAGACCCATTTTGAGTTATTCAATTTTGGGGTAGACCAGAATTGACCATTTCATCTGAGAAAAAATGATGCTTCTCAACCTCCTTTTTTGCGGATTGTTGGTCACCATTACTCTTCAACAAGGATGCATCGAAAATAGAGGGATGTAGCAAAGTACCTCCTATCTATAGATTGAGATCCAAATCCCATAGGAAATCCATCGAACACACCAAACCCTATGGTAGAAACTCCAATTAAAATGTATTTATATGTAAGGAATGATTAAAATGTTTTTATAACTTAGGTGATTGAAGGATATAAACGTGATTGGGAATTGGGGATTAAACATCCTCCTCAAGAAATTGGTTAGTCCTTGACATCATTCAATGTTTCAAGTAGCCCTAATGTTCTGTTTTCAAAATCAGGCATAATGTTTTCTGAAAAAACACTAGATTATTTTTTAAAAACAAATTATGCGTACTTAATTTCAATGTATTATAGTATTTTAAATGCATAAATAATTTCAAGGATATTTTCAAAATGCATTTCTAAAATTATTTTTAATGTTATTATAATAATAAAATTCAGAAGTATTTATCACATGTTATTTTCAAAATGAGATTTAATGAATGCTTTTTCAATGATTTAAAAACCCATTATTAGGAATTTTTTTCTCATACAATGTTTTTAAGAAGTATTTCACAGGTATCTTATAAGTTCTTAACTGGACGACTTCATTAAAGGAGTTATAAAATGTGAAGTGAAATAGATGTTTTATTTTGGTTCAAATATAAAAAAATTTGTATGTTTCTATTTAATTTTCTAAAACCTAGACCAGAAAAGATCATGGAGTTTAAGTTGTACAATTTTTTTTCAGTAATCATTTATAAACAATTATACCCATTAATTTTAGAATTGAATCCAGAAGTGTGGTTTAGGGACCTTTACAGTATGTATAACAGAAATGGTTTATAAAACATTTTAGATTATAGTTTTCCTTTTTAAGAAAACTGTAAGAGATGCAATTTTATTTTCATCTTTTTGGTAATTAAGTTCCTTTAATAGAATAAAAGTTATAGATTTTCATAATTATCAAGATATAAATTTAGAATATTTTCATATACGATGAAGGAATTGTGATGGAACAATTTATTTAATGGGAATGGGGGAGAATGTAACATCCCATTAAATTAAAATATTAATTTTATATTAATCATGTATTTTTTTAATTGAGTATTTTATATTTGAAGGGAAATAAATTAATTTATTTTTCTTAAAAAAATTGAAATATAATGTTCTTTATATTAAATTATGATATCATATTTAGAGTTTTGAATATATCATAAACAATTTAAATTCCCATTTTGAAATTATAATTGAAATTAGATACTTTGAATGAAATTATTTAATTTTAATATTTTACCTACTTCTTTGTTTTTTGATATCTAAAAACGTCAATGAATGAAATAAAATTAGTATTATATGTTATTAATTAATATTGATTATTTTAATACTTAAGTAGATTTAATAAATATCATTTTGAGATATTTATGGTCAGAACATAATTTCCATCGTAAATGCAAGTCTTTATTTAGAGATACATTTATTTATGATTATCAATATTTTATCACATTAAATTAATTATTATTTTTAAATTTTATAAGTTGTATTAAAATTTAAAATGTTTTTATGTGACCTAATTTAATCTAATGAATGTATTATAACATTAAAATATATTTTAAATAAATAAGCATTTTAACAGTAATATAAAATAATATTAATAATGGTATAAGTAACGTAATGAAAAATGATTAAAATTAATTAAAAATAAATAAAACAATGATTGATAATTTTTAAATTGTTTATAAAATTTTACATAACAAAAAAATTCAGTAAGAAACCACAACCAAAGGTTGCCAATGAAACCACTACCTTGGTTGGAACTAGCCAATCCTTCATTCTAGTTGGGGAGTACTCAATATTGTAGGGCATGAAAGCCAGGGAGCTGAAGGCTCGGTCATGGTTCCCACCATGGTCAGGAACGAAACAATTTGTAGGGATCGCTCTTTGGGTGTATAGTGTAGGACAATATCCTGTAGGATCCCATGTGAAATGATCATAAGCATGTGTGCTTGTGTTGTGGGGGTGTAACAACCACATATTTAACTATCAAGGGGTGGCCGAACATCCCCCATTTCAGTGTGGGATGGGTTTTTCCCCGCAAGATGTGATCTAACCCATCAATTCAAGATCAGTCTCATCCAGGTAGTCGGATTCATCTCTCTGTTCATTTTATCTCCATTGTTCTTCTTTCGCCAGATTCCAAACTAGGAAAACCCCATGATGTCATTTCTATCACTCTCTCTCACTACTATCTCCATTGTTGACAAGACAGATCCATCTTAATGTTATAATATAACAAAATATTATCATTGAAATCATTAAAATTGAATGAAATGAATAATTACATATTAAAATTGAATATTATTACTGAATCCTCCTCTGAACTAATTCACATAGGTAATAAAATATCTATAAATTTCCAACTTATATAAATATATAAATGTAATAGTAAGACGAGTATCATATGAGTTTATTTTTTTCATCATCATATTCAACATTAATTAATTCTATAAATATGAAATGAATATTAAAATATATTAAAACCAAACCTTTAAATATCAAATGAGATATAAAAAAATACGTCTTGATGATTGCCTAGTAAAAATAAAAACCCAACCATACATTTTGAGGAATAATCAGATTCTATTTGATTTTATATTTTTAAAAATAAATTTGAATATATATATAAATCACTATATAAACAATGAAGGATATTTATATAAAATATTTCATTCAATGAGTGCTATAAATACATTTTTGAGTTCGTTTTTATAGAGAATAAGAGATAGAGAGAGAGGGATACTCCTTCAAAGAAGAAGAATATGAAATCTTCTATAAATTTTTGGTAGTGGAAAACTCTCATATAAGTATTTCATTTATTTTCATGAAGGTTATATTTATGTTTTGAATAAATATATTCATATGATAATATTCTCAAGTTATTAAAATTTTAAAATTCATTATGTTTTCAAATTTAGTTCTGAATATATGTATGAGTTTTATTTTTATTTGGGTTTATATTTTTAAGACCATTATTATAAAAGAGTATTCAATGATTTCATAATTTTTTTATATTATTTCAGGAAATTATATTTTTAAACTATGACATAAAATAATAACAATTCCTTTCTTGTTATTGTTTAACTTTTAATTGAAAATAACATTGGATGTTATCAAAATCTATAAGTTTATATTTCTTATTTTTTTCCATTAGAAAAATGAAACGTTATTATTTTATTTTTAATAATTATATAATAAAAAACCCATCTTATGTATAACCATGAATGTTATCCATGTTATATAATATACCCATTTTATATAACATGGGACATTTCTTGCATACAATAGTTTATTTTAACGAGTTTTTGTTGTATTTATATATGCATTGAATAAATTAACCATTTGTGGGAAAATAATGTTAAATTTATTTTAAGAATTAAATGAAATAAATTGTAATACATTAATATTAATTATAATTTCATTGACATCAAATATATTTATGAAACAATTGATGATGATGATATTTAGTTTCTCCAAATCAAGGAAATGACTTTCTGTGAAAATGTATTTTTAAATAAACACACACACACAGATATATATATATATATATATGTTTCACTTATTTTAACGTAGATGATTCAGTGAAAAATGAAAATATATGTAAGGGAATAATATTTTTTTATAAAATTAGGGGCTTGAACGTTGAAAAAAAGATATTGAATTGGGGGGGGGGGGGTAAACCCATCCCTCGAGAAAGGGGGTAGGTCTAAAAAATATTCAATATTTCAAGTTCCCCCAATGTTTTTTTCAAAATAATGAAAAATGTTATTTAAAAAATCAATGGATTATTTTTAAATAAAATTTTGAATGTATGTATTTTCAACGTATTGAAGTATTTTCGAAGCACAAATAAATTCAATGATATTTTCAAAAGGTATTTCTAAATGTACTTTTGAAGGTATTATCAAATGAATGTTCAAAATTATATCTAAAAAGTTATTTTTCAAAAGGATAGATCATAAATGGGGTTTTGATTATTATCAAACCCCTTACAGGCAAATTTGATGCCGATCTCATGTTTTTAAAATATATTTCATCAGTATCTAAGAAGTTCTTAAAATGAAGACTTTGTTAAAGGAGTTTGCACAAACGAAGAGAAATATTTTTTTTATATTTGCTAAACTATGAAAAATTATGGTGTTGTCTAATTTTCTAGAACCTAGACCAAAAAGGTTCTTGGAATGTAAGTTGTATTGTGTTTTATTTCAGTTATATTTTATACAAACATATTCTCAATAATTTTAGTGCTGAATACAGTTTTTTGGGATTGGGGTCTTTTTAGTTGGTATCAGAGTAATGGTTTAGAAAAATTTGTAGATGTCATGTATTCTTTTGAGGAAAAATATAATAAATATTTTAAAAAATTATGTAATTAAATCCCCTTAATGGTACATCAGTCCTAGTTTTTTTAATTATGAAGATATAAATTTAAAGTTTTTTAAAATCCAAAAAACAATTTGTGCAAGTGAAATTAATTTTAGGGGGGGGAGAATGAAACATCCCTTAAAATTAAAATTAATAAAAAATTTATTTTGTTCCAATTATGTATTTTAATATTTAAATGCAAATAAATTAAATTATTTTCCATAAAAAATGTAATATAAGATTATATTTTTTAAATTATAATTTCATATTTAATGTTTTGAATATATTATAAAATATTTAAAATTACCTTATCAAATTATAATAAAAATTAGATAATTATAATGAAAATATTTAATTTTAATATATATTAAAATTATTTATTTTTGGTTTTATGAAAATTATAGTGAATTAAATAAATTTATCATGTCAATTATTTTAATACATTAGTAGATGCATTGAATATAATTTTGAGATATTTCTATCTGAGCATAATTTGTAAAATAATTAAATGCCTCTATTTAAAGATATATTTATTTATGGTTATAAAAATTTGAGAACTTAAAATGAATTATTATGTTCAAATATTATAATTTTTATTAAAAAAATTAAATGTTTTAGGTGAAATAATTAAATATAGTAAAATTGTTATCATATTAAAAGATAATTTCAATGAATAATGATAAAAATAGTAACATAAATTTTCATTTATAATTTTATAAGTAACCAATGGAAAAATGATTAAAAGTAAATAACAATTATTAAAAGAATGGTTGGTAATTTTTACTTTGTTTAGAAATTCTTACTGAACAAAAATTTAGTACAAACCCACAACTAAAGGCAACTAGTGAAACCACTTCTTAGGTTGGCACTAGTAAAGCCTTTAGCCATGTGGGGGAGTACTCAATGCAGTAGGTTAGGCAAGACAACAAACCAGTAAGGCAGAAGGCTTGGGTACAGTTCCCACAAAGTTCTGGTGTGGAACCCTATATAGGGATTGCTCTTTAGGAGAATAAAGTGGGCTAATATCCATTACGGTCCTATTTGTATGGATCATATGAATGTGTTTTTATGTTATCAGGGTATAGAAACCACATCGTGTCATATAAAGGGGCTTTTGAACTACCCACATTTCGATGTGTGATGTAGTTTTCACCCCAAGACATGATCTGAGCTGTCCATTTGAGACTAGGATCATCCAGGTCATCTTCTACTTCTCACCACCCCATTACTCTCCACTATTTATCATCCCTATGAGTTTGAACTTGGTAAAACCCTCGATGTTGTCACTATCTATCTCTCCCATTGTTCTCTCCATTGATGAAAATACGGGCCCATCATGATGTTAAAATATAAAAAATGAGTGTCATAAAAATCAATAAAAACAAATTAAATGATTTATAAAATATTAAAATTGATTCATCTTGATGAGTCTTCCTCCGATCCCACCTACATGGGTTATATAATATATATAAATTTCTAACTGATATAGATATATAACTATAATGGTCATATTAGTTTAATATGAGTTTAATTTGGTTTTCACCATATTCCTCCATCATTAATTCTATAAACATAAAATTGAAATAAATATATTTTCAAACCAAGTCCTGAAAACATCAAATGACATATAAAAAATACAGTTTTATGATTTTAGGAAAGAATGAAACCCAAACCAAGATTTTGTAAAAAGGATCAAGTTCCCTTTGATTTATTATTTTCATTTGGATAATTTTAATAATATATACATCACTATACAAAGAGTGGTGGATATGGCTATAAAATCATTCCTTCATTGAGTTTTGTTGACTGAAAAATTAATTTTTTTATTTCAATATCACTTTTGAGGAAAAGTGGGAAACTGAAAAAGTCCAAAACGAAAACTAACCACCAATAGTGATCATAGACTCATCAAATATGAGGCTAAAAATATTAAAATCAACTAATCTAAATAAACACCACTTCCCACATAGTTACCAAGATATCTAGGTCAACTTTTAGAGGAGATTCAATTTGATCTTTCATTTTATTCTACATTTTAGTATATTCCTCTAAAGTGATATTCCATTCATTGAAACCTCAAATCAAAGTGTGACCTTGTTTTTCAATCAAATACCTTCTTTCATAATTAATGGAGACCTGAATCATTCTTTAATACATCTTTTTTTTCCTTCAATGAGTGTTATGAATATGTTTTTCAGTTTTATTTTAACGAAAAATAAGTGAGAAATTGAGAGAGAGAGAGAGGGATTCATTCGAAGAAGAGGAAAATGAAATATTATGATTTTTTAAGGGAAACCTTTCATATATTTATATATTTTATTATAATAAATTCTATATTTATTTTTAAAATTAATAAATTCATATGATAATATTTTCAATTCAATCAAATTTTAAAATTTTTTTTTTAAAATTAGTCCTGAATATATGTATGGGTTTTATTTTTATTTGGATTTATATTTTAATGAACCTTATTATAAAAAATTTATCAATTATTTCATAAAATATTATATAATATTTCATGAATTTATATTTTTAAACATTGATAAAAAACAATAACAAAAATTTGCTTATTTTTGTTCAAATTTTAATTCTAATTTGTATTGGATTTTATCAAAATTTATATCTTTATATTTCTTATTTTATTCTATTATAATAAATTGAAGTGATTATTTTATTTGTATTAATTAAAAAATAAATTCTATAATTTTATGTATAATCCTGATTTTCATTCATATTATATGATATAATATTATCTATAACTTGTGAATATTCATGCATATTGTAGTTTAATTTTATTTGGTACTTATTTTATTTACATATGCAATGAAGAAATTATCTCTTAATATGAAACTACTTTTAAAATCTATTTAATTTATTAATGAATGATGTTTTAGGAGATTAATGCTAATTATTATTTAATTAACATCACATGAATTTAGGTAATGTATAATGATAATAAGATTTAGTTTCTCCAAATCTAGAATTTGAAAATCTATGAAAATATATTTTTATATAAACACACACACACACACACACACACACACACACATATATATATATATATGAATGTAAATATGTTGCCTTTATTTTAAAGTAGGAAATTTGGTGAAAATGTTTATATATGTAAGGAAATCTTAAAATGATTTTATAAAATTAGGTGTTTGAATATTATAAACATGATAATTTTTTTTAGTGAATCCATCCCTTAGAAAATTGGGTAGGCCCAGATTACCTTCATTGTTTCAAGTGGCCCCTAAGTTTTGTTTTCACATTCATGGATAATGTTTTGGAAAAAATCTTAGGATTATTTTTAATGATATTTTTTAAGAAATATTAATTTCAAATTATTTTAGTATTTTAAAAGTGTAAATAATTTAAATGATTTTTTCAAAAGGTATTTCTAAATTTCTTTTTTATGTAATTATCATAATAATGTTCAAAATTATTTCTAAAAACATAATTTTAAAAGGAGATTTCATAAAATAATTTTCACTGATTTTAAAACCCATTAATGGGAAATATTATCCTCATCGCATTTTTTAAAATTTATTTCATAGGTATAATAGATGTTATAATTTGGTTGAATTTGTTAAAGGAGTTAGCACATGCAATGTGAAATAGTTGTTTTATTTTTGTAAACTCAAACAAATTATAAGGTGTTGCGTAATCTTCCAGAACCTAGACCGGATTTTTTTTTAAATTTATGTTCTTGTGTGTTTTGATTCATTAATAATTTATAAAAAAATATAAATAGATATTTTAGCACCGATTCTAGAAGTACGGGTTCAAGGAATTTACACTTCTTTGGTCACATCATCTCGGCAGAACGAGTGTTAGTGGAACCTGGGATATTTTAGTCTGTCATATCATAGGAGCATCCTACAAAAGTTTTCAATATCGATAGTTATTTTTGGGACATTCCGGATGTTATCTGAGGTTCATCCATGAATATTCTATATTGGAATCACATATCTGAAGAATTTTGAAAAAAGGAGTAATATTTGAATGGGTTTGATCATATGAGAATGGATTCCTCGAGTTATAGAAGTGCTTGACTATAGAACCAATCTTGATCTTATCTGAGCCCAGTGAGGAGTATACAATGATTTTATGCAACTTTGATCAGGGATGGAGTAGTGTTTAATGGAGAGAGTTCAAGTTGTGACATATGGGTCTTAAAAATTGATTCTACTTGAAAAGTGTTGTCCTACACAGGACATCAAGTTAGTTTTAGTGGTACATATTTCTAATATTTGGTAGAATTATTTGTTCGGAGAAATATTTACTATCTATATGGATGACAGGAGCTTAAAATATATATTTTCCTATCAAAACATGAATCATTGGAAGAGGAGATGAGTTTAGTATATGTAGTTATTCAACTTCGATATAGTATATAAATTTGGGATGGGAACCACTGTTGTTGATTCTCTTATAATGAAAACTCAAACTCAGGTAGTTTTGGTGTCTAGTATTGAGTGGAAGATGATGACTTCATAGGAAAAGGTCCGTGTTTTGGTTTAGGATAACTAGGAGTAGATGACTATCATATTAGTTTCAGTGGCATCTACAGTTTTGAGATGGACCAGGGAGAGGCAGTATGAGTATTTGGAGTGTTTATCGTTAAGGGAAAGCCTTGACTGTGGGGAGTCACCTTCATATTGGTCCATATATGAGGATGAGATCATTTATGTATGGAATCAGGTTATCATGCCTATGAGAATGTGGGAGAAACTGATGCAATAATTTCATGCCTTGAAGTAGGAAGTGCATCCAAGGGTGAAGAAAATGTACTCTGACCTACAACAATAGATTTGGTGTTCAGGCATGAAAAAGAAGATAACATGTTTCATGAAATGATGTTACTCATGACAATAGGTTATGGTTGGGCACCAATGACTTGATTGTTATCGATAGTCATTTCCCATTATGGAATGGAAGTGGGACACGTTACCATGAAATTTATAGTGGGTATCCCATGGAAGCTTTAGAAGAATGATGCTATTTGGGTGGTTGTGGACCGACTGATCAAAATAGAAAATTTCTTGCTTATAAGAGAAACTTTATTAGTGGATTAGTTTGAATACTTATATGTATAAGAGATATTCTATCAGAATGGGTTTCTATGAAGTGATGTCTCAGACCATGAATCATGCTTTAATTTGTTCTTTGGGAAGGGATTACAGAAGGCTCTTGGTAAATAGGGTTTTCTGAGTACTTCATTACACCCACATATAGATGGAAGTCAGAACATACTATATAGGTTATTGAGGATATGCTTTTGGTGTTCATCATAGATTTCGATGGGTTTTGGGAGAAGCACCTAGCTTTGGTGGTGTTCAAATATAACAACACTTATTATGAAAATATATATATAGCACCATTGAAGCCTCTTTTTGGATGGCCATGCAGATCAACACTATGCTGGATAGAGGTAGGTGAGTCAGAGCTGTGGGGACCGAGTCTCATGTTGGATATGTCGTAGAAGGTTCACTTAATTTGGAAGTGTATGGCTACAACTTAGTGTATGCAGTAGTCATATGTTTATCAACATCGAATAACCAGATATTTTTTAAATGATGATTGTTTATTCCTTTAAGTGTATCCTATATTGGGTCACCATAGAATATGGATAAAGGGAATGTTGGTGCCCATGTTTGTGGGAACGTTTTTGGTTGAGGAGATAATTAGGCTAGTGGAATACCGGTTGGATATTCCATAGAGGTATAGTGATAAAAACAAATTTTTTCATGTGTCACAACTTCAATGGTATCACCCTGACCCTCCTAATGTGATAAATATGTATGACGATGAGCTTTATACTGATACGTCCACTAAGGGGAATCCAATAATTGTGCTGTATCACAGTGGGAAAGTGTTACAAGGAAATAATATGCCTATATTTTGTATATTTTAGAATCATGGTAGAGATTAAGAGGAAACATGGGAAATAAAATTGGATATGCGTGTAAGAACCTGGATCTTCATTCAGGTATGCTTTTCCTTTTTTTGGAGTTTTTTTGAATAATGATCTTTTTGAAAATTTTCAAAGTACACGCTGTGTACTTTCTGAGTACACGCCGTGTACTCTGATCCGGCTTGAAGCCGTGTGCTGGCCGTGCCCGAGACACACACACGGTGTGTAGGGGTGACGTGGAGGCCGATTTTGGTAGAGTACGGAAAAGATCCAGTACAAGCCGTGTACTCTAAAAGTACACACCGTGTACTTTTTTTTCACTAAACAGATCGGGGCCGCGCCAGACACACAGAAACACCTCCTTCTAGGTCCTGTTCGTCCGAGAATGACCCGTACGGCCGAATATTTGATGAGCTTCTTCCTCATCATCCGTTCTCCGATTCGAGCATGGTCGATTGTGTTGGAAGCGCAGCGGAGAGTTCTTCCTTCTGCTTGAGCCTTATTTTTTGATATCTCCTTTTTTTCAAGATATCGTTGGTTGGGAATTTTTTATGTTTTCTCAGATCTACGTCGTTCTAAGGGGAATCTGTCATTGTGGTTCACATATATCGATCTCCTAGGATCTAGGTAGGTTGTTTGTGCCTTTCCGTAGAAATTCTGTGAATATTTGTTGAAAATCCCACCAATTCCCTTGAACGGGGAATTGGGGGGTTTCCTGTTTTAGCTCTGTTTTATGCCTGCTTTTCTTGATTGATTTAGTAGAAGTTGATGCTTGTGATTAGAGTAATTTATTTTGTGCTCAGGTTGCTTTGCCATACTTGTTTTTCTTATTAGGCGTTTTGCCAGTTATCATGCCTAGTCGTAGGATTTTGGACTGTTGCCTTGTATTGCTGCTGAGCCTTAGTTCATAGCCAAGTAGTTCTTGAGGTTTACTTGGATGATGCATGCATGCATAGCATATTTAATTTCACTCAGGACTGTGAGAACCTAGTGTAATAGACAAAAGGGTGAATTGACGGAAGGGCTTCTCTAGAGTGTCTTTTAATTTCGATACGAGACCACATGGAGAATTGAAGTTGAGTGCTTACTCAGAGAGTCTGTAGTTCCTCAACGCGGGCCACAGGGGGAATAGACATTGAGTGCTCCCCAGATAGCCTTTAGCATGATACGAGACTATAGGGGGAATTGACGGTGAGTGCTTCCCCAAAGAGTATATCATTTTTAGAGCGGAACCGGAGGGGTGAGACTGTGTGTGCCTCCTAGAGGGTTGCTGGTACTCATAGGATGAACCATAGGGGTTTAGGCTATGAGAGCTACCTAGAGGGTTACCTGTTTTCTTCTTGTTGCTGGTTGCTTACTTGCGTAATTTATTTGTTATAACTATGTACTGTAGCTGCTTGTGATTTCCTGTTTATTGCTTCTTGTATTATTACATACCATGTATTCATTGACTATTAGGCACAAATCATTGGGTGATTGCCTACTGGGATTAAATCTGAAACCTGTTTGGGACATGATTTTGGGCCCAAGCAGACTATGTTGCAGCAGGTATAGATAAGGGCAAGCCCCCTTCTACATCAGGTTCTTGATTGCACTGGAGCTGGAGAGCATGGGACCGAGCCGGGGCTCGCGATGCTGAGGAGTTTATCTTGTTCTAATTTTCACTTTTTTTTCAGTTTTACTTCATCATGTTTTTTTGTTTGCTGTTTTCCTTAGATACTTTACTTGCTGCATCATTATTATCATTTTCTATATAGTTATTGTTTCCACTGTTGGGTTTTAGTTGTTGCATGTTGTTTACTGCTTCCGCTTTTTATTGTTGTTCTTATTACCTTGTATACCTTACCAAATGAGGGAATAGTTTTCCCAATAACTTACCAAGACCCTCGCTGCTAGTCAGCAGCCTCTAGAATTTGGGAAAACGCACTTTAGGTCATGTGGCGAACCGGTTACGGGGCACCAGTGGAGGGGCTCACGATTTGGGTCGTTACAAAGTGGTATCAAAGGTGTTATTTTCTCTTTCTTTACTGTTTGGAGACTTTAGCCAGGGATAAAACATATTCGGTACTTGGTATTAAGCTGTTCTTGGGATTAGATAACCCGTGTACAGGGAAAGGCCATACTACCTCGTTAATTGCAGTTTGCTAGTTTTGAGTTTTTATGGTTGATATGTTTTCACCTAGAGTGATTCACATGACTTGTTTGCGGTTATTGTTTTGATATTTCGGTTCTATTTCTGTCGCAACCCGATGAGATGAGGGTACGCCATCTCATGAATCATGTAGGAACTTCTAGAAATTACATGCCATGCATTCTTACCATGCCATCTAGGGTGCATTAGCTATTACATGCTGTTGTGATAGGCTTTGTGTAGATTATGCATTCTATTGTGATTGATGCTTGATAAGATCCATGCTGTTATGTTAGAGAGATGTTTTTCCCTTGTATGTGACTATAAGAGATGACAATCTTTGATTCATGGGGAGTATGGGCCATCAGGAATCGAAATTTGGAACCTCTTTCCCTTGTTTTTAGTGGTTTTGAGAGTCTGAGCAGTTTCTGAGCTACTGCCCAGAAAAACCCAGAATACATAGTGTGTACTTTTTGGATACACACAGTGTAGTGTTCAGGCCATGTCACTGACCATGTGAGCAGAACACAGTGTCGCGGGAGTAACTTCAGGAACACGCCGTGTACGATTGGTACACGCTGTGTAATTTAGGAGCCACGTACCTGGCCGTGTCACTAACAACATAGGCTGAGGAAGCTTGGGTAGAACAAGTTGTGTCCTTATGGAACACATCATGTAGTCTTGTCCAAGTACCCGGCCGTCTCACGAACAACACGAGATGGGTCCACCTTCACTATGCACGCCGTGTTTCTTTGGAACACACTGTGTAAGGTTCAGCCGTGTATACGGTCGTGTGCTTAACAACACGGGCCACCGAAGGCTTGTCTAGTACACACCGTTTTTTGGTCGGAACACACCGTGTTGTATCGGGTTAAGTCGGACCGTTTGGGTTAGCCGTGTAATGAGTCTCGGGCAGGGGAGTGGAGTACAAGTACACGCTGTGTGTGGGGACAACACGCCATGTAGTCTGGAGTTTTACAAAACCAGGGGTGGCAGAATCACACGCCCATGTCCATGGGTTATGTGAACACGCCGTGTAGTTTTTGTACACGCCGTGTAGTCGTGTTTTTCACACTTGTGTGTTTTTATTCCTCTGTTCCCATTTTGTGATCTTGTGTTATCTATCCTTGTTTTTATGATCTAAGGTGTACCTTTTATCTTTCAGAGATATTCCTCTAAGACGTCCTCCGGTTGTACGTCTGTCGTCAGGCAGTGATCAGATGCCAGATATGGCTGATCAGGGACATCCTACTGATCCTCTAGTCGGGCCAGCCTTGGCACCAACTATTATACCAGTTGCAGGAACTGATACACAATTTAGAGAATGTTTCATGAGGATGATACAGGCCTTCTAGGTAGCACAGCCTCGTGCCACGACTATGGCAGACATGACGCGAGTTTTTCAGCAGAAGCATCCTCCCATGTCCTCAGGGGAAGGAGGACCACAGGCTGCAGAGTCATAGATGGAAGCCATGCTGACTATCTTCAAGCATCTGGAGACACCTCCAGATAGGCGGGTCAAGCTCGCTACCTACATTATTCGAGACTCCGCCAAGAGGTGGTGGGATGTGATCTCACAGGAAGGCCAGCAGGAGGCTATGGTTTGAGAGGAGTTCCAGCACGTGTTCTATGACTACTTCTACCTAGATACCCTGAGGTCCGAGTGATCCCGGGGGTTCATGATCTTAGAGAAAGGTACTCTTTATTTCTTGGAGTATTCCGCTCGTTTCACCGAGCTGCAGTGCTTCACGCCCCTCTGCGATTGGAGTGGGGTGTTCTTATCAAGGAATTTCAAGGATGGTATCAGGCGGGAGATTCTCTCACAGGTGAACATCTTCCAGCTGACATTCATTACATCCATCGTCAACCAAACACTAATTGCAGAGCACAATCTGAGAGACTCTGGAGAAGCGAGCTAGGGTGGTTCTGGTTCCAGAGCAAGTCTTCCTCTAGATGACAGCAAGAAGCGCTGCAGAGAGCCTACACGCGGTGATCCGAGGAAGCAAGATGTATCATCAGGCAGCCGGGTGACATGCTACCAGTGTGGCCGGTCAGGGCACACGGGGCTGCAGTGCCAGAGGGACCCCGTGGAGTGCCGATTTTGCGGAAAGATGGGTGACCTTCAATGTTTCTACCATGTTTTCTCACCAGTAGCTGGTGAACAAGGTTCTTCCATGACTCTTCATTTAGGAGGAGCACCACGAGTTTCTCACTAGTCGGGGAACTGTAGTTCTTCCAGCTGTTCGGGCCGAGGTGGAGGTCGAGGCCGTGGCTGTCAGCCACCAGTTCCTCATCACCAGCAAGGAGGTTTACCTAAGAGTGGTCATCCATGGATGGATGGCCGCGGTACATTCCAGTCTTTCTCCATGGTGCAGACTTATCAGGAACAGTATCCTGATCCTTCTACTGTTCGAGGTACGATTTTAGTAGCCTTAGTTTTATCTTCAGCCCTTTTCAATACTGGTGCTACGCATATCATTATCTTTATTGTTTTTGTGGAGAGCCCTAGACTCTATGTCTTTTCTTCTACCGAGTAGTTGAAAGTAGACACACCTTTGGGGACGACGACATCTAGTGTACGCCAGTGTAGAGAGTGCCCTATCGAGGTTGCAGGGTATCACTTCCTATGGGATATCTATGTCCTAGACATGACAGGCTATGATGGAATCCATGGAATGGATTGGTTGATTCCCTTTCAGGCAGTTGTCGACTGTTATCACCACAGTGTGAGTTTCATTTCACGAGAGGGCAAGTATTTTCTTCATAAGGGAGAGTGGGACGTTTTGGAGAGTCAGGCAGGACTCGAGCATCTTGGGCTAGGAGGGGTGACAACCCAGATTTCTAGTCTTTATCTAAATGATCAGGGGACTAAACAGTTGGATTTTCCTCCAGTGGATGATCACTTTAAGGACGTATTTCCATAGGACTTTACAGGTTTTCCACCAGAGCGTGAGGTAGACTTCTCTATTGAGCTCGTGCTAGGAGCGACACCAGTGTCCATTCCTCTCTATATGTTGGCCACACCTGAGTTGCAGGATCTCAAGAAGTAGTTGGAGGAGATATAGGCTAAGGGTTTCATCCGACCTAGTAATTCTTCTTGGGGTTCGCCTGTCCTGTTTGAAAAGAAGGTAGACGGTACCCTTCGGCTTTGTGTGGACTATCGGAAGCTGAACCAGTTGATGGTCAAGAACCGATATCCTTTTCCATGAATTGAGGACCTTTTCAATCATCTTCGAGGAGACCGGGTATTCTTGATGATCGACTTGAGGTCCGGTTATCATCAGTTGTGCGTTAGACTATCAGATATACCTCTGATAGCCTTCAGGAGCCGGTATGGTCTATACGAGTATACAGTCATGCTGTTCGGTATCACGAACGCGCCTGCAGTTTTCATGGCACTGATGAACCGAGTTTTCCATGCTTAGATGGACTCCTTTTTCATTGTCTTCGTGGATGATATCATGGTGTACTCTCACACTCGACACGACCATGCCACACATCTTGAGATCGTTCTAAGTACACTGAGAGAGCATCAGATTTATGCTAAACTCCCTAAGTCCCACTTCTGGATGGATCAGATTCACTTCTTCGGTCACATCATCTCAGAGGCAGGAGTATCAGTGGACCTAGAGAAAGTGAGAGCTGTAGTTTCCATGGAGCAGCCGAAGAACGTCTTTGAGGTACGGAGTTTCCTCAGGCTGGCTGGATACTACTGACGCTTTATTCAGGACTTTTCTCATCTAGCATCACCTTTGACAGGTCTGACCAATAAGAGGGAAATGTTCTTATGATCAGATTCTTGTGAGTCAGCCTTTTAGGAGCTTAAAGGGAGGATTGCGTCAGCACCAATACTAGTCTTTCTAGATCCAGGTGATAACTACACTGTTTACTATGATGCGTCAGGTATCAGGCTGGGAGCTATGCTTATGCAGGGGGATGGAGTCGTTGCGTACGGGTCTCGACAGTTGAGGGAACAGGAGAGGAACTACCCTACTCATGATCTGGAGTTGGCAGCTGTTGTTCATGCCTTATGCTGTTGGAGAAACTATCTACTGGGAGAGAACTTTGTGGTCTTCACTGACCACAAGAGTCTCAAGTATATTTTCACTCAACGGGATCTGAACGTGAGACAACACAGGTTTGTCGAGTACCTTCAGTCTTTTGACTTTGAGCTTGCCTATATGCCGGGGAAAGGCAACACAGTGGCAGACACTTTGAGCAGGAGAACTCATATTTAGGTAGTTCAGGAGGCCAGTAGTGAGTGGCACCTGATGGCTCTGTTCTCTGAGATGCATCTATAGGTGCACGAAAGACAGGGACAGACCTTCCTATCTTCTGTAGCTATTACCTCAACACTTCTTGATCAGGTACAGATGAGGCATATATCAGACCCGGAAGGCTTAGTCCAGCGGGAGAGTGTTTCAGGAGAAGACCATCTTCCCGGATGGGCAGTGGGTGAGGATGAGATCTTGCGTTTCCAGGGACGCATATGGGTGCCAGCGGACATACACGATGAGATGATGCGGGATTTTCATTCCTCAGTTTGGGCAGTTCATCCTGGCTTCACCAAGATGTATCATGATCTTCATCGCCAGTATTGGTGGCCAGGTATGAAGAAGGATGTTACTGGTTTCGTCATGAGATGTTCTACTTGTAAGCAGGTGAAGGCAGAACATCAATGACTAGCAGGCCTTTTACAACATTTAACCATTCCGTAGTGGAAGTGGAACGATGTCGCGATGGACTTCATGACTGGGCTGCTGAGGTCGCCTCGAGGGAACGATGTTGTTTGGGTTGTCGTCGACAGGCTTACAAAGGTTGTGCACTTCTTGTCGATTAAGTATACCTTCAGTGTTGATGATCTAGTATGACTTTACATCCGAGAGATCGTTCGTCTGCATGGAGTTCCACAATCCATTGTTTCAGACAGGGATGCACGCTTTACCTCTTAGTTCTGGTAGGGACATCCGAAGGCCTTGTGTACACATGTACTTTTGAGTACAGCATACCATCCCCAGACTGATGGCCAGCCCGAGCGCATGATCTAGGTGCTTGAGGATATGCTATGAGCTTGCATCCTAGACTTTGGCGGTTCCTGGGAGAAGCATATCCCTCTGGTGGAGTTCGCCTACAACAATAGTTTCTAGGCGACCATTCAGATGGCACCATACGAGGCTTTGTACGGTAGGCCATGCCAATAACCCATATGGTGGCTGGAGGCAGGAGAGGCAGCTTTTCTGGGACCTCGTCTCGTTCAGGAGACCTCATAACAGATAGAGTTGATTCAGAAGAGGATGTCTACAGAACAGTCTCGACAGAAGTCTTATGCTGATCAGTAGAGACGACCTCTGGAGTTTGAGGTCGTGGATCAGGTTTTCCTACCTGTCGCACCGAGGTTGGGACACTAGAGGATTCAGAGACAGGGTAATATTTAACCGCGGTACGTCGGACCATTTGAGGTCATGGAGAGAGTGGGACTGGTCACCTATCGGTTGCAGCTACCTCAGAGGTATCAGGCCATACATGATGTCTTCCACGTCTCTCAGCTCTGACGTTACTTTCCAGACCCGTCTCACACCTTTCATCCCAAGGAAGTTGAACTTGAAGAAGATGCGTCATTTGAGGAGCATCCTATATAGATTGTCGATCGCAGTACGAAGGTCATCCGTGGGTGGTCTGTTCATCTGGTACGTGTGCTATGGCAGTACAGACGAGTACATGATGAGACCTGGGAGAGGGAGGCTGATGTATGATCGCAGTGGCCGAAACTATTTGGGGATTCTTCTTCTACGCCCCGTTAGGGAAATTCGAGGAGGAATTTCATTAAGGGGGTAGTTTTTAAGAACCCGGAACTTTGTTCAGGTATGATTTTTCATTTTTCTGGAGTTTTTAAGAAAAATGAATTTCCTAAAAATTTTCAAAGTACACGCCGTGTACTTTCAGAGTACACGACGTGTACTCTGATCCGGCTCAAAGTCGTGTGCTGGCCATGCCCGGGCCACACACACGGTGTGTAGGGGTGACGTGGAGGCCGATTTTGGTGGAGTATGGAAAAGACCCAGTACAATCTGTGTACTTTAAAAGTACATGCTGTGTACTTTTTTTTCACTAAATAGATCGGGGTCGCGCCTGAGGCATAGAAACACCTCCTTCTAGGTCTCGTTCGTCTGAGAGCGACCCGTATAGCCGAATCATCAATGGGCTTCCGCCTCTTCACCCGTTCTCTGATTCGAGCGTGGTCGATTGCGTTGGAAGCAAAGAGGTGAGTTCTTCCTTCTTATTGAGCCTTGTTTCTAGATTCCTCCTTGTTTTCAAGATATCGTTGGTTGAGCATTTTGTTTGTTTTCTCAGATCTACGTTGTTCTAAGGGGAATCTGTCATCATGGTTCACATATATCGATCTCATAGGATCGAGGTAGGTGGTTTGTTCCTTTCCATAGAAAGTCTGTGAATATTTGGTAAAAATTCCACCAATTCCCTTGAATGGGGAATTGGGGGTTTCCTATTTTATCCCTGTTTTATGCCTTCTTTTCTTGATTGCTTTAGCATAACTTGATTCTTGTGAGTAGAGTAATTTATTTTGTGCTCATTTTTCTCTTCCATGCTTGTTTTTCTTATTAGGTGTTTCGCCAGTTTCCATGCCTAGTCATAGGATTGTGGACTGTTTCCTTGTATTGCTGCTAAGCCTTAGTTGATACCCATGTAGTTCGTGAGGTTTTCTTGGATGATGCATGCGTGCATAGCATGTTTAATTTCACTCAGGAATGTGAAAACCTAGAGTAATATACCAAAGGGAGAATTGATGGAAGGGCTTCTCCAGAGTGTCTTTTAATTATAATACGATACCACAGGGGGAATTGACGTTGACTGCTTCCTAAGAGAGTCTGTAGTTCGTCAATGCGGGCCACAGGGGGAATAGACGTTGAGTGCTTCCCCAGAGATCCTTTAGCAGGAAACGAGACTATAGGGGGAATTGACGGTGAGTGTTTCCCCAGAGTGTCTATCATTTTTAGAGCTAAACCAGAGGGGTGAGACTGTGTGTTCTTCCTAGAGGGTTGCTGGTACTTATAGGTTGAACCATAGGGGTTTAGGCTATGAAGGATACCCAGAGGGTTACCTGTATTCTTCTTATTGTTGTTTTCTTACTTGTGTACTTTATTTGTTAGAACTATGTACTGTAGCTGCTTGTGCTTTCTTGTTTACTACTTCTTGTTTTATTACTTCCTTGTATTCATTGAATGTTAGACACAAATCTTGGGGTGATTGCCTACTGGGATTTTATCTCACACCCTATTTGGGCCATGATTTTGGGCCCAAGAAGACTATGTTATTGTATGTATAGATAAGGGAAAGTGCCCTTCTACTTCAGGATCATGATTGCATTGGAGCTGGAGAGCATGGGCCCAAGCCGGGGCTTGCGATGCTGAGGAGTTTATCTTTTTTTCCTTTGAACTTTGTTTTCTAGTTGTACTTCAGCACGTTGTTGTGTTTTCTGTTTTCCTTAGATACTTGTACTTGCAGCATCATTATTATAATTTGCTATACAGCTATTGATTACGCTGCTGGGTTTTAGTTGTTGCATGTTGTTTACTGCTTCCGCTGTTTATTATTGTTCTTCTTACCTTGTACACCTTACCAATTGAAAGAAATGTTTCCCCAATAACTTACCAAGGCCCTCGCTGCTAGTCAGCAGCCTCTGGCATTTGGGGAAACACGCTGGAGGTCATGTGGGGAACCGGGTATGGGGCACTAGTGGAGGGGCTCCGGATTAGGGTCATTACAAAGCGGGATCCCTGGACCAGCCCTTTTACCTTAGAATATTAAAGATTATAGGGATTACAACTTAAGGATGACCTGTCATAAAGTGTAGGACATTGTAATATCCCAACCATGTTTAGAGATGTAGTGGTATTGATTATAGGTACTAATTTTTAATTTTTTTGAGTATATTTTTTTGGTTTTACTATGCGTCACTTTTGGGTGATATTATAGAATTGTGGTTGGAAAATGGGTAGTTCCCAGTTAGGGCACAGTTTTCCAAAACTGTGCGCCCAACCTAGGTAACCATGTGAACCCAAATATAGGGTATTTACATGGTTGGTGCATGGGTTTTCCAACAATAATCCCTCTTAGGAGTGACTATGTATCACCCCTAGGTGATGTCCATGGTTAGGGTACATGGTTAGGGTAGACATTTTACCCCGTATAGGAAATTGTGAGCATCGGATTTTAAACCACATAAAATTAGATTAAAAATACCTGAACCCATGGAATTCACCCTTAATCGACCCTAGCTAGACCCTAAAGGTTTTATATCAATTTTTTTCATCCCAAATGTATTCCATATCCTTTCAAACTCTTTTCTTGGAGATTTAAATTCTGAACTGAATATATACACCTCTCTCGATAAGATTTCTAATCTCTTGTTGTTTCCCATCTCTCTCTCTCGTCCTTCTCTTATCTATTGGATGGATATTTTTCCCAATGGTAATTATTCTAGATCTACGTTTACATAGATCTAACATATTTGATCATGTATATAGGTTTCATATCTATATCTCATTATTCATCATGTTCTTGATCGTTCCACTTAAATTGGGGGTTTTTGTTGGTGAGAATTTTCCATAATTTTTATGGTTGGTGGTATAAATTAAGTTACCATAGTAATGAACTCGAATTTAATGTATGTGCTGTGAAATTTTAATTAGAATTTTTAACAATTGATTCTTTAATTAAAAAAATATATTGAGTAATTAATTAATGGAATAATGGAATTTGATTTCTTAGTTGGTGAATTAATTAATGGAATGTGGTGATTATGAAATTGAACGATTTGGATTAATTAATTGGTGAATTAATCAGTGGAATTTTGTGATTATGAAATTAAATTAATTTTATTAATTAATTGGTGAGGTAACTAATGT
Source organism: Viscum album (assembly GCA_963277665.1). Taxonomy (NCBI): domain Eukaryota; kingdom Viridiplantae; phylum Streptophyta; class Magnoliopsida; order Santalales; family Viscaceae; genus Viscum; species Viscum album. The sequence continues at coordinate 384,625,616 of OY728167.1, read as the reverse complement.
AATTTTTTCTTACGAAATTGATGAATTGGATTAATTAATTGATGACTTAATTGAAGGAATTTTTTGTCTATGAAATTGATCGAAATGGTATTAATTAATGAGATTCCATTATTATTAATTGGTTAAATTAATAAATATGATTATAGTGATTAACAAAGTTTGGATTGATGAATGAATTGATTCACAAGAAGAGAATGTTTGAAAATAAGGTTTATGATTCTTAACCCTGATGTTTATTACATTGTGATACACACCAAAATGTGTTAAATATGATATTTTGATACTTGTGATTTTGTGATATACATGTTTGGGAGAAGAAATATTATATAAAAAGACCATAGAGATAATGAGTGTGGGACACAGACTGTGGATTCAGAATCCAACTTGTGTGATTGTTTAAAAAATGAGCATGGGACACAGACCGCTCCTTCAAAAACCCATGGGGTGACAGATCTAGAATTCTATGACCAAAATATTTCCATTAGACTATAGTCTTAATCAGTAGTGAGATGAATTTAAATTGAATGGATAATGAATGAAAATAATTATAATTATTTATGAATTAAATATGTGACATGGTTAAGACTCCCACATAGGCTGAAGTAGGTATTGATGATTAATGTGTCCTCAGGAACATAGGGGTTTATGTGGTTAAATATAGAATAATTTAATATATGTAAACTTTTTTTGTTTATTTCTCCTATTTTATTCATTATCCAACTACATAAGCTACTACTAGCCGAATATTGTTTTAGAAGCTGTTGCTGGTGTCCTACTGAGTAATTCTTACACCTAAAATGGGATGCCTAATCCATTCCCGAATAGACTTCATGTTTTCAGGAGTGTATACTTGAAAGAGTCCTATGTTATATGGTTATGTTGAGATGGATCATGGATGAGGGAACTAGAAGGTATTTTGAATCCTTTTGAGATTTTTTAGTGTCTTTATTTATTTATTGGGTTATCATATTGACACATAGTATGTATTTGGCATGACATATCTACTATTTGTTTTGGGTATTTTATTTCTTATTTTGTTCATCAAGTGATATTGGTATTATTTTGTTTATGGTCATAATATTTGGTTTTTTTTCATTTATGTCAGCTGTTGTGCTTCTCTATTAAAGAGGGTATAGTCTACCCATGATTTATATCAGACCGTCACTATTAGTCGACAAACTCTAGCATATGGGGAGGTGTAATTGAGGTCATGTAACTAACTGGATTAGGGAACTGATGTATAACACCCTGGCTAGGATGTTACAAAAACTTGGTGTTAGGACCCACTTATGAGTTTTAGTGTATGTTTTTTTTTGGTTTTTCATTTGACACATGACACTTATTCAGAATGAAAAATATTTTATTTTGGTTCATATGTTGTCTTCCGGTTTGGGTCATCAAGAGGCACTAGTTTTGTCTAGTTATTGGTTATATCATTTGTCTATTATAACAAAATTCTATTATTGTAATACTTTTAAAAAATATGGTATAGTATCCCCACGATCGATATTTGACCCTTGATGCTAGTTAGAAGCGTCTTCCATACTGGTAAATGATCTTTTGGTCATGTGATTGACTAACTTAGGGAACCAGTGTGTGGAACCCAGGCCATGATGTAAAAAATTGGTATCAAAGGATTATTTATTTTCTATTTTTTTTTTTATCAATGGTAGATAGGATAATAAGATTTTCCAATGAGCCTATACCCTTGTGGAACAAGATCTTTCTTGGCATCCGAAATACCCAGGATCAAATCCGGGTAGGGGTGAATTTCCGAGTACTATAGCAGTACAATAGCAGGACACTGTAGCAGTACTATATCAGTGGAGGAACTGTAGCATCGGTGGCACTGTAGCAGGTGAGGGACTATAGCAGAAATTGTAGCGGTAGAGGGACTGTAGTAGGAACTGTAACGGTGGTTTTACTGTAGCAGGTATTGTAGTAGTACTATTCACCGAGGGGTCCTTTGGGCCAAATAATGGGCTTTCTAGCCTTCCAATATGGACACTTGGCATTGGGCCTTCGGGAAATGTAATGGGTCTCCCTCTACCCAGTTTAATAAGGTATTTCCTTTAAATAAAAAATAGAGGCTTTGACCCCATACATTAAAAAATGGGATAATAGGATTAGTTGGGCCTTGGTTTAGAGCTCGTTCATGGGAGTATCTAACCCATGTATGAGGATAAAATTGAATTTCCATGGGTGAGATTTTTGTTGTTGATGTGTGTTGTTACAATTAACATTATTTAACCATGAGTGACGAACTTGTTGTGGGATGTTATTATTGCTTCTAAATTTTTATGAGATTTGAATAATGGCCCAAAATGGCACGAGTGTTGAGTATGAAATAATAATTATATGAATTTATGATTGTTTTGTGTTTATCCATGTCCAGAAAATATAGTTTTGGGTAAGCTGTTCTGACTGAGGTGCTTTTCTATAATTGTGAAGTTGAACTGAATTTTGTTCCTTATATGGATTGGAAAAATTATGAAATGATGCTAAATGTTGTTAAATTGGTGCCTAATGAGTCTTAAATAATGATAATGTGGTTACCCTTTTTTAAATATGACATATATGTAAGAGGTTAATTGTATTGATAGTGCCTCAGTTTTGACTACCTGGTGGGTTGAGTGGGATATAATTGTTATGAATTTATGTAAATTCCACTTGTTAATTGTGTTAATTTTTTTATTTTTCCTATGATTTGGTTTTATCATTATAGAGATATTCCTCAATGATGACACATATTTAGTGTAAGATAAGATATTATAGATGGAAATGATTCACCAGCGGCAGAACCAATGGCATTGATAGTGTTGGGTGAGGATGTCAGAGAGTAGTTCCATATTTTCCGAATTTATGTAATTTATGGAGATATACCTCAGATGGTTTGAGAAGAGTATGTCAGAAATGATATTGGAGTTTCTATTTCATCACCCATTTAAGTTTACTTGAGGGGGTGTACCTGAGGTAGCTGAGTTTAGGATTGAGTCTTTATAGGATATACATGACCACATACAGACTCTTACTGAGAAGAGGGTCAAATTGGATGCTCACATGTTACAGGGTCAAGAAAAGAGATAATAGGACTTATAGAATCATGATAGGGAGATGGATCATATGCAGTGGAAGTAATTTCAAGAGTTGCTCTTATACAACTTTTAGTCTAAGACACTCATGAAGGAGAGAGAGAGGATGAGTTTATGAGGTTGAATCAAGGGAGTATGTCTATTATGAGCTATGCTGGATGCTTTATTGATATACAATTCTTTTCTAGAGAATTCATGGGGGATGACGCTATAGTGGAGAGATGATTTTAGGATGGGATTAAATTTGAAATAAAGTATTAGGTCAATATATTTCGAATGAAAAACTATTATGAGTTGGGGAATCAGGCTCTCATTTATGAGGGGAACATGAATGTTCCTTTCGATATAGGAAATGTGCCTTATTTTGGATGGCCAGGATGTACGAGGTATGATAGAAGGAAGAGTAAATATGAGAATGTTGACAATGTAGTTGAAGGAAGAGCGGATATGGTGAAGGATTTGTTACAAAGGATATTAATCAATTGATCTATCATAGGTGTGGTAAGACAGGTCACTTTTGTAGATAGTGACCCTAACTACCATTGGAGTGTTGTGATTGCGGCATGATGGGACACCAACAAAGGTTTTTTAGGAGCCTCTGAAATATGGATAGTGGAGGAGTAGTTAGGAAAAAATATTGTGTCAGAGGGGAATATTCTACATCATATTAGTTTGATAGTTTGAGTTTTATTTCTCATGTCATTAGAGTAAATGGATGTGGTGAATATTGGAAAGATCTCCTATATTATTAGAGTGGTGAATCTCAATGGACTCTTACTACATCATAGGGAAGATGGTAAAAACAATATCATTAATTTCAGCCTACAATTTTGGACAAAGAGGCTATACCGTCGATAGTTAGAGGTACTATTATTGTAGCTTCTACTCTTTCAAATCCCTTATTTTATATTGGTACCACTTACTATTTTATATATTCACAACTCTTGAATGGGATGAGTCTGGTAGTGGATTTTTTGAGTGGGGTTATGATGATTAATAAAATATTGGGAGCACTATGGATATACATCCATTTGTGCAATAGGTGTTCGCTCAAGATTTGGAATTATCGTTTCAGTTGGGATATTTAAATCTATGATATGTACAGTTTTGACAGAATCATAGGTATGAACTAGTTAGTGGCATAATGAGAATACATTGATTGTTACCAAAAGGGAGTGACTCATACATATCATGAGTTAATAATTATATTCACCGTGAAGAGTGGGATATCAAGGTAGGACATCCAGGTCCAGTTCAACAACAACTATGGGACGTCACCACCAAGTTTCTAGTATCTTATTAGTTTACAGAGGTGTGAAGATGGATGTCTTTCCACCGATACTGGATAGATTCTGGGAGATTTCCCCAAAGAAATTATCTAGGATTCCACCTAAGAGAGATGATAGATTTACAATTTCACTCATATCAGTGGATGAGCTAGTTTCTATTACTCCATACAAAATGGCCCAAATAGAGCATCAAGAGAATAAGACTCAACTGAAAGAGTTGATGGATAAGGGTTTTTTTCTGAGTACATTGCCTTGGGTTCAATTTTTTTATAAGAAGGCTGTAGGGGCTCTGCACTTATGTGTTGATTGCTAGAAGTTTAACTGGATGACTATAACGACCCATACTTTACATACATTGTTATTACTTCGAAATTGAAGCATACTTATTACAACATATAACAAAACCATGAAAGGACCATGTAGGTATAGTGTCTTTAGAAAACTGGGAAACATAAACAACTGGTTTATAAAGAGTCTACACTGTCTCCCATTTATTTCATCGTATCTATACTCCCTTTTGGCATATCTTACTTAATAACCTTCTTCCTGACCTGGGGAAAGAAAACATACAAAAGGGTGAGCTCAAATGATCAGTAAGGGTAAACAAAAGAAATATCAATCACATCATTTTCATAGGAACATAACTTTTGGAAATAATAACCTGCAAAAGAGAGCTAAATTTCATAACATGGGATAAATCATAGTAGTGAAAATTAATCCCAATAATCATGACTTAAAACATGAAACTTTGTGGCATACACACATAATAATAGAGAATCATTTCTTATTAGTCAAGACTCATTTCCAAGACTATCATAGTGGACAAAGTCCATTTCTGAACCGAGTTCACTCCCCGTTTCATTCCTGTTTCACTGAACCGGTATAACCTACCATTCCAGCCATGTCTATCTCATGAGATATAAAATCTTTACCCAATTAATTGGAGGTAGTTATAGGTCCCACCCATCTCATAATGATACCATTCTTATGTGTTCCACAAAATCATAAATCATACATCATTACATAACCCATGTAATAAAAATGGGATTCTTAAACAACATGACATCATAAAACAATTCATATAAGATAAAGTAATTCATAAAAATAATTCCATCACAACATAATCAAATCAATGTAATAATAGGGATAGAAACAGAACCCTATATTATCTTAGATGGAAAATAATTTTGATAAAACACTTGAACTCCATTCTTGAGGAAAATATCCTTTATACTTAAAAAACATTTTTCCTTTCTTAACAGGTCATACAATTTTAAACTAAAAGAAGTTTATTAAAAATAAACTTGAAAACTTTTAAAGGAAGCTTCTTGTAAATAATGTTTTAAAAATCCATTCATGCCGTATAAGTTAAAAAAACATTCTTCTCGTACTTTTTTCGGAAACGTCAAAAAGTACCTCGTATGTAAAATGACAAAAGATTCCTTTCATATATTTTACTAAAAACTCACCAAAGGGTAAAATTGGATATTAAATATTTTAGAAGTATATTAATATCACATATTGAGGAAACATGGATGTGGATGATAAAATACACCCCAGTAAATAACAAGTACAAACAATCTCGGATAAAAATGAGATTGTGATATTTCCCTTACCTTAGGTCCGATTTGCCTCATAAGTGTCCAAACCTCCTGTATAATGATTTAAATAATGTTATAGACTTATTAAAAAATCATGATTACTATTATGATATCATATATGGTCATATTCTTAGTTTCTTGGTAGTAATATTTCATTGCTACTTGTTATTCGAGTGTTTATAACTTTTTGTTCTTATGCGTGTTTTGTCGAATAAATTCTTATAATTCTCTTTAGGTTATAGATACATAATTTCCAAAATGGTATTAATGTACTATATATCATATTTATTCATTCAATTCATTTATATAATCATTATGCAATGATGATCATGTAGAACGAATCGCATCACATCGTGGAGACGGTATTCCGTACGTACGCACGAGCGATGATATCATTCTCATGATCGTGGAATTGTATTGGAGTGTATGTATACTATTTCAGAATCAATATCACTTTATAATAGTCATATATAGTCATTATTTACACCATTATACCCATCCAAGTAAGGTGGTGGTGGAAAATAGATTACACCACGTCGTGGAGACGATATTCCGTACGTACGCATGCGCGGTGATTTTTTTCCGTAGGATGGATAGATGTTGAAATAGGGTTGTTTCATACATATAATAACATATAAGTATATGAGGGATACAGATGTTATTACTTCATAATTAAACAACTAAATAAGAAGAAGTGGAAGAAGAAATAAAGATGAAAGAATCGGTAACAGACATTACTTCTTCTTTGAAGTGCTTCTTTGATACCTTCTTTTAGGGCAATAAAATTGGTCTTTGAAGAATAACAGGACCTCTAGGATGTCTCTAGGGAAGTGGATAGGAGAAAGTGTCATGTTTTGGCCAATCTTGAAGGCTCAAAGTGGTGTGAGGAAGAGAGGGAGGAGGTGCCCTTTTATAAGGGAGGAGAGGGGCACCTTTGGAATAACTAAAAATATTATTTTATTATAAAGTCATGTTCGGTTTTAAATAGCTCCAAATTGATTTATTTCAAGGATAAGGTGTGGAAGGATCAAAACCCTCTCATAGAATATAATTTAGACAAGTTTAGGTTCCTATTTTAACCTTATCATGTAGATTTAACATTAAGTTAAATAATTTTACTTTTACCGTGTCTTCTTGTGTTCTTATACTATAGGGTTAATAAACATACTATATCAAGACAAACAAACCCCAAGTTGTTTATTATTAACATATATAACCTTATCTTAGTCATTTGGCCAAACCTTATATTTTTAGGAATAAAATAACAATTAATAATATAATATTTTTTTTAAAAACTATTTTATGTCAATTTTGACACTATTTAGTAATTGATTTTTGTGAAAATTATAACAGAATGATAAGTTAGAACAAAGTTAATTAAATCGATACTAACATGTCATATTAACCTATAAAATTAGTGGAATTTATAAAAAGTCTCAAATTATATTTATTTGGGTATTTATAACATCAATTATGTCAATATTTCATTAATAAGATAATTAATGTATCATCGTTGTGTCATAAATAAATTAAATTATTTAATGTCTAAAAATTACGAATAAAATACCATTACGTAGGAAATCTTTTTAGATTTCTAATTAATATTTATAGTTGAATTTATATTATGTATAACCCCATATTAAAAATGATTTAGTTATTAAACATTGATTTTAACTATTTTTACCCTTCTTTAAATAAATTAATAATAAATGTCCTAATCTAATCCAAGTGGGCCTAAATGGTAATATTTTATTCCTATGTTTGTTTTTGGTCGAATTAAACTTGTCCAATATAATTATGACATGTTTTAGGGTGATAATAATATCATTTTTACCCTTTATTAACCTATTTACTTTTAACCATGGTAAAAAAAAGTAAAACGTTACTATTCACCAAAAATTATTTTCATCTCATTGAACCAAATTTTAGTCCTTGATATTAACCGTGTCTCTCAGATTTTTGAAATTCCACTCACAGAAGTGGTAAATTTATGTTTTATGAAAAATTCAGTATTTTTAACTACCACTTAGTGGTTTCACTATTCATCAAAAATTGAAAGTTTTAAGAAAAATACCAAAATTTCACCCTAGGCTAATTTTGATATTACGAATCCAAAAATGAAGTCCATTTTGAAAAATAGAATTTATAAAATTTCAAAAAGTGGTTTTTACTATTCATAACGGCTAGTTTTAATAATATTTTAATAGTATATCGTTGTTTAGTGAAACTCGGTATTGCGTACGACACAAGCTATCGAGGAAACTCGTGATTTCGTGTAAAGCAAGACAAGAAAGTGTTGTGTGTAGAAAAAGATTCCTTTGATGATTTATATAACATAAAAGTCTCAGGTGTTACATTCTACCCCCCTTAAAATGAATTTCGCCCTCGAAATTCATCACTTTGTAACAAACAGATGAGGATACCTCTCCCTCATCATATCCTCAAGCTCCCATGTAACTTCTTCTAATTGGTGGTTCCTCCATAAAACATTCACCAATCGAGTGGTCTTGTTTCGTAGGACTTTTTCACTATGATCTGGAATCTCTATCGGTTGTTCTTCATAAGAAAGATCTTGCTCCAACGGTACAACTTCTGAGGTGAGTACATGTGAAGGATCAGGTATGTACTTTCTCAGGAGAGATACATGGAACACATCGCGAACTTGAGAGAGACTCGGTGGAAGCCCCAATCGGTAAGCTACCTTCCCAACACGATCCAGTATTTCGAAAGGACCGATATATCTAGGGCTCAACTTCCCCTTCTTTCCAAATCTCATGACCCTCTTCTAGGGAGATATTCGTAAGAACACTTTATCACCCACTTCAAACTCTAGGTCTTTTCGTCAGTTGTCAGCATAACTTTTTTGTCGACTCGGAGCTGCTCTTATGTGTTGTTGAATAGATCTGACCTTTTCTTCCATTTCATCAACGAGATCAGGTCCTAATAGCTTTCTTTCCCCAACTTCATCCCAGCAAGTTGGAGTCCTGCATTTCTTTTCATAGAGAGCTTCATAAGGAGCCATCTGAATACTGAAGTGAAATCTATTATTATAAGAAAATTCCACCAAAGGTAGGTGTTGATCCCAACCACCTTTGCAATCCATAGAGCAAGCTCTCAACAAATCTTCTAGAGTTTGAATTGTTCTCTCAGACTGACCGTCTGTCAGAGGATGATAAGAAGTGCTGAAACATAACTCTGTATCCAGAGTGTGATGAAGACTTTTCCAGAACTTTGAGGTAAACCTCGGATCCCGATCAGATATAATAGAAAGTCGTACTCCATACAATATTACCACTTCCTTTACATATTTCCTGGCAAGCTGATCCAGAGAGAAATCCTATCAAATAGCAATGAAGTGTGCAGATTTTTTAAGACGATCAACTATGACCCAGATAGCATTATTTCCATTGGATGTTTTAGGAAGTCCTATGACAAAGTCCATAGTGATGTTTTCCCATTTCCATTCGGGTATGGGTAATGGTTGTAACATCCCCTTAGACTTCTGTCTCTCAACTTTAACTTGTTGACAAACCAAGCATTGAGAGACATATTCAACAACATCTCTTTTCATGCCATCCCACCAGAAATACTCTTTCAGGTCCCTATACATATTTGTGATTCCAGGATGAATAGATAATGAAGAACTATGAGCCTCATCCAGCAGCTCCTCCTTTAATTCGGGGATGGGAGGAACACAAACCTGATTCCTGAACATTATTATCCCATCACAATCAAGGTTGAATTTAGGAACATTTCTCACCTTGTTTTGTAACTCAACATCTTCTTTCTGTGCCTCTTTAATCTTCACATGTATAGATGGTTGAACATTCATTTGGGAAAAATATTATTTTCCCCCTTCCATTATAATTCCAAGATCCATCCTTTGTAAATCCATAAATATTGGATCTTTTGTGATCCTCATCATGGATAAACTGGCATGGTCTTGTTGACTTAATGCATCTTCCACCTTGTTTGCTTTCCCAGGGTGGTAATGGATTGAGCAGTCGTAATCCTTAATCAGCTCCAACCATCTTCTTTGGCGCATATTCAGCTCCTTTTGTGTGAAAATATACTTTAAACTTTTATGATCAGTATAAATGTCACACCTTTCTCCGTAAAGATAATGCCTCCAAATCTTTAATGCAAAGATTACCACAGCTAACTCCAAATCATGAGTTGGGTAATTTTGCTCATGTATTTTCAACTGTCGTGAGGCATAAGCTATCACCATATCATTTCGCATAAGAACACACCCCAATCCCTTCTTGGATGCATCACTGTAGATCACAAACCTTTCTCCACTACAAGGCAGTGTGAGCACAGGTGCACTGGATAACCTTCTTTTCAACTCCTTGAAATTCTCTTCACATTCCTCCGTCCAAACAAACTTGACTCCTTTCCGAGCCAACTTGGTGAGTGGATTAGATAATCGTGAAAAATCTTTCACAAAATGTCGATAATATCCAGCCAAACCATGAAAACATCGGATCTCATTCACTGTTGTTGGTCTCGACCATCTTTTGATAACCTCTGTTTTTGCTGGATCAACAGATATCCCCTCTATTGAGATTATGTAACCCAAAAATGAAACTTTTTGAAGCCAAAATTCACACTTGGTAAATTTGGCATAAAGCTTCTCCTTTCTCAGGGTCTTCAATATAATTCTCACGTGATCTTCATATTCTTCCTTGCTCTTTGAATATACAAGAATATCCCCTATAAAGACTACCACAAACTGATCAAGATAGTCTCTAAAGACTCTATTCATCAGATCCATGAAGATAGCAGGGGCATTAGTAAGATGAAATTGAAGCACTATAAATTCATAGTGTCTATACCTTGTACGGAAAGCCGTCTTCGGTATATCCTCCCTTTTGACCCTTAATTGATGATACCCTGAACGAAGATCAATCTTGGAAAATTATTGAGCTCCACGTAGTTGGTAAAATAGGTCATCAATGTGCGAGAGAGGATATTTTTTCTTGATAGTGATCTTGTTAAGTTCTCGATAATCAATGCAGAGTCTCATTGATCCATCTTTCTTTTTAACAAACAGAACAGGTGCTCCCCAAGGTGATGCACTAGGGCGTATGAACCCCTTACCAAGATTCTCTTGGATTTACTTCTTGAATTCATGCAACTCAATTGGAGCCATTCTATATGGTGTCTTTGAAATAGGCAAAGCACTCGGTATGAGTTCTATTGAAAACTCAACTTCACAATTCGGTGGAGGACCCGGTAATTCATCCGGAAAGACATCATCAAACTCCCGTACAATGGGCATATTCTTAATTGTGAGTTTATCACCAACCATTTGAGTTAAATAACCTTCATTTAGTGGAATCAAGACCCATAAAATGGAAGGAATTTACACTAGAAGGTTATGTTCATCCTTGCATCGATAGACGATCATAGATTGATCTGGAATATGAAATGTGACTTCCCTTCTTTGGAAATTAATATGAGCTCCATGTAGAGAAAGACAATCCATGCCAAGAATCACATCAAATTCCACTATAGGAAGTATCACAAGATTTGCAAGAAGCACTTTCCCACAAACTTCAATCGGAGAAGAATTATAAACTTTTGATGCGACTGTTGTGCCATTAGGGGTTGTCACAGCTAACTCAACATCTAACTATTGAGGTAATACGGTGATATCCTTAGAAAATTCTTCAGAAATAAAGGAGTGGGTGGATCCAGAATCAAATAAAACATTTGCTACTTTAGAGTGGATGATAAGTGTACCTTTCACCACATCGTTATCGTACTCCACATCGCTGATAGAAATTGCATGTGAATTTCCATTGTCTTTAGTATTAAGAGTTTGTTGACGTCGACCATCATCATCAACCCTTGGATTTGGGCATTGATTTTCATAATGCCCCATCTCCTTGCACTTGAATTATTGAAGTGTAGTAGGTACATTCTGTGCATCCCTTCCTTTGTTTGTATCATTAGACATCTTCTTCCCATCATTACGGCATTCAAATGCCCGATGACCTTCCTTTCCACATTTGAAACATTTACTTGTCCCTTTAAGACAACTCCCTCCATGTTTCTTTCCACACTTTGAGCATAAGTGAAAGCTCATCTTCTTTTCATTGTGCTCTTTAGATTTTCCTTTGAATTCCATTTTCCTCTTCTTATCAAACCCATATGACTGATGGGTTACTCCAATCTCCATCTCAACTTTGAGAGCACATCGAACGATTTCCTCGTAGCTATTGAAGTCCCTTATGGCTAAGGCCCTTCGAAGACTTGGTTTTAAGCCACTAAAGAATCGATCGATCTTACACTCAGGTTGGATAATAATACCAGAAGTGTACCTTGCAAGTCTTGTAAAATTTTCTTCATAGGTACCAACATATTCATCATCCTTTTTCTTCAGTTCAAGAAACTATTTCTCCATCTTTGTTCGGAGAATACGAGGGATGTACTTATTGAAAAAAAAGTTCTTGAACTCGTCCCATTCCATGGACTCAAATTTATCCCTTTGCCTCGTATTCTTAATAAGATTCCACCATTGATCAGCATCCCCTTCCAAACGATACACTGCTAAGATGACTTTATCATGTTCAGAACATTGAAGAACTGAAAATATCTTTTCAGTAGTACTAATCCATTGTTCCGCAACTAATGGATCAATAGACCCGCTGAATGAAGGTGGATGCTGCCTCATGAAGGATTCAACAGAATGTTGCTCCTTCCTTTGCTCGTTTGGAAGTCCTGTATGATTCATATATTGAGAAAGTTGTGTGACCATGGCTATAAGATTTTTCATTCCAGCTCCCATAACGTTTGGTTGCTCCGGGGGACAATCATTGCATTGCCCGTCGCATTCCGCATTAATATGGTTCCTTCGAGTTCCATCCATTGACTAAAACCAAGAAGAATAGTGCGAGAAACACTAATTATAATAGGAAAACCACATAATCAAGAATAAAATTTCACACTTAAGATCTTATCCTAGGTTATTCATGGCCATTTCTAAAACACTATGATTGTGTTCTATGCTTAGACTTATCCTTAGGGTTCTTACTAAGGATTTCACATCCTAGTTTCCAAAGGTTGACTATAACCTCCCTCTGATACCGACTATAACGACCCATACTTTTCATACATTGTTATTACATTTAAATTGAAGCACACATATTACAACATATAACAAAACCACGAAAGGACCGTATAGGTATTGTGTATTTAGAAAACTGGGAAACATAAACAACTGGTTCATAAAGCGGCTACACTGTCTCCCATTTATTTCATCATATCTATAGTCCCTTTTGGAATATCTTACTTAATAACCTTCTTCCTGACTTGGGGAAAGAAAACATACAAAAGGGTGATCTCAAATGCTCAGTAAGGGTAAACAAAAGAAATATCAATCACATCATATTCATAAGAACATAACTTTTGGAAATAGTAACCCGCAAAAGAGAGCATAATTTCATAACATGGGATAAATCATAGTAGTGAAAAGTAATCCCAATAATCATGACTTAAAACAAGAAACCTTGTTGCATACACACATAATCATAGAGAATCATTTCATATTAGTCAAGACTCATTTCCAATACTATCTTAGTGGACAAAGTCCATTTCTGAACCGAGTTCACTCCCCGTTTCAGTCCTGTTTCACTGAACCGGTATAACCTACCGTTCCAGCCATGTCTATCTCATGAGATATAAAATCTTTACCCAATGCACTGACGGGAGATATAGGTCCCACCCATCTCATAATGATACCATTCTTATGTGTTCCACAAAATCATAAATCATACATCATTACATAACCCATGTAATAAAAATGGGATACATAAACAACATGACATTATAAAACAATTCATATAAGATAAAGGAATTCATAAAAATAATTCCATCACAACATAATAAAATCAATGTAATAATAGGGATAGAAACAGAACCCTATATTATTTTAGATTGAAAATAATTTTTATAAAACACTTGAACTCCATTCTTGAGGAAAATATCCTTTCTACTTCAAAAACATTTTTCCTTTCTTAACATGTCATAAAATTTTAAACTAAAAGAATTTGATTAAAAATAAACTTGAAAACTTGTAAAGTAATCTTCTTGGAAATAATGTTTTCAAAATCCATTCATTCTATATAAGTTAAAAAAACATTCTTCTCATACTTTTGTCAGAAAAGTCAAAAAGTACCTCGTACGAAAAACCACAAAAGATTCCTTTCATATCATTTACTATAAACTCACCGAAGGGTAAAATTTGATATTAAATATTGTATAAGTATATTAGTATCACATATTGAGGAAACATGGATGTGGATGATAAAATACACCCCAGTAAATACCAAAGTACAAACAATCTCGGATAAAAATGAGATTGTGATATTTCCCTTACCTTAGGTCCGATTTTCCTTGTAAGTGTCCGAACCTCCTGTATAATGATTTAAATAATGTTATTGCCTTATTATAGAATAATAATTATTGTTATGATATCATATATGGTCATATTATTAGTTTCTTGGTAGTAATATTTCATTGCTACTTGTTATTCTGGTGTTTATAACTTTTTGTTCTTATGCGTGTTTTGTCGAATAAATTCTTATTCTTTTCTTCAGGTTATAGATACATCATTTCCAGAATGCTATTAATGTACTATATATCATATTTATTCATTAAATTCATTTATATAATCATTATGCAATGAAGATCATGTAGAATTAATCGCATCACATCGTGGAGACGGTATTCCGTATGTACGCACGAGCGATGATATCGTTCCCATGATCGTGGAATTGTATTGGAGTGTATGTATACTATTTAAGAATCAATATCACTTTATAATAGTCATATATAGTCATTATTTACACCATTATACCCATCCAAGTAAGGTGGGGGTGGAAAATAGATTACACCACGGCGTGGAGACGGTATTCCGTACGTACGCACGCACGATGATTTCTTTTTCCGTAGGATGGATAGATGGTGAAATTGGGTTGTTTCATACTTATAATAACATATCAGTATATGAGTGATACTGATGTTATTACTTAATAATGAAACAACTAAAGAAGAAGAAGTGGAAGAAGAAATAAAGATGAAAGAATCGGTAACGGACATTACCTCTTCTTTGAAGTGCTTCTTTGAGACCTTCTTTTAGGGCACTAAAATTGGTCTTTGAAGAAGACCAGGACCTCTTGGATGCCTATATGGAATTGGAGAGGAGAAAGTGGCAGGTTTTGGCCGAGCTTGAAGGCTCAAAGTGGTGTGAGGAAGAGAGGGAGGAGGTGCCCTTTTATAAGGGAGGAGTGGGGCACCTTTGGAATAACTAAAAATATTATTTTATTATAAAGTCATGTTCGGTTTTAAAAAGATCAAAATTGATTTATTTCGAGGATAAGGTGGGGATGGGTCTAAATCCTCTCATCCAATAGAATTTAGACAAGTTTAGGTTCCTATTTTAACCTTATCATGTAGATTTAACATTAAGTTAAATAACCGTGTCTTATTGTGTTCTTATACTATAAGGTTACCAAAATTACTATATCAAGCCAAACAACCCCAAGTTGTTTATTAGTAATATATATAACCTTATCTAAGTCATTTGGAAGAAACTTAGATTTTTAGGAATAAAATAACATTTAATAATATAATATTTGTTTTAAAAACTATTTTATGTCAATTTTGAAACTATTTAGTAATTGATTTTTCTGAAAATCATAACAGAATGATAAGTTCTATAAATGATAATTAAATCAATACTAACATGTAATATTAACCTATAAAATTAGTGGAATTCATAAAAAGTCTACAATTATATTTATTTGGTTATTTATAACATCAATTATGTCAATATTTCATTAATAAGATAATTACTTCATCATCGTTGTGTCATAAATAAATTAAATTATTTAATTTCTAAAAATTACAAATAAACTACCATTATGTAGGAAAGCTTGTTATCTTTATAATTAATATTTATAGTCGAATTTATCTTATGTATAACCCCATATTAAAAATTATTTAGTTATTAAACATTCATTTTAACTATTTTAACCCTTCTTTAAATAAATTAATAATAAATGTCCTAGTCTAATCTAAGTGGGCCTAAATGGTCATATTTTATTCCTAAGTTTGTTTTTGGTCGAATTACACTTTTCCAATAGAATTAGGACATATGTTAGGGTAATAATAATATAATTTTTACCCTTATTTACCATATTTACTTTTAACCGTGGTAAAAAAAGCAAAAAGTTACTATTCACCAAAAATTATTTTCATCTCATTGAACCACATTTTAGTCCTTGATATTAACCATGTCTCTCGGATTTTATAAATTCCACTCACAGAAGCGGTAAAATTAAGTTTTATGAAAAATTTAGTTTTTTTAACTACCACTTAGTGGTTTCACTATTCATCAAAAATTGAAAGTTTTTAGAAAAATACCAAAATTTCACCCTAGGCTAATTTCGATATTATGAATCCAAAAAATGAAGTCCATTGTGAAAAATAAAATTTATAAAATTTCAAAAAGTGGTTATCACTATTCATAACGGCTAGTTTTAATAATATTTTAATAGTATATCGTTGTTTAGTGAAACTCGGTATTGCGTACGACGCAAGCTATCGAGGAAGCTCGCGATTTCGTGTAAAGAAAGACAAGCAAGTATTGTGTGTAGAAAAAGATTCTTTTGATGACTTATATAACATAAAAGTCTCGGGTGTTACAATGGTGATGATGTACCAATATCATGTTTTTTATATCGATGATCTGTTTGACCATTTGAGGGGAGATTTCATTTTATTTAAGATTGATATGAGATTAGTGTATCACTAGTGGAGTGTTCTGCCTTATGATATAATGAGGAATGCTTTGAGAAGTAGGTATTTACTTTATGAGTTCCTCATGATGTTTTCTTTGTTAAAAAAAGACTATGTAGTGTTTATGTCCATGAGGAATAGAATATCCCTCCCATACCTGGATCAATTCATGGTTGTGTTTGTGCATGCCATATCTCTATATTCCAAAACTCATGAAGATATTCCATAAAATCGTCACATCATCCTGAGTACACTAAGACAACATAGTCTATAAAAAATCTATCTATGTGGAAATTATGCATTGATCGGTTACACTTCATGGGTCACATCGTCTCGGAGGATGGTGCGTATGTGGGCCCATAGATTGTTCAAGAAGTTGTTTCATGGGAGAAAAATAGAATTTTGTCAATATCTCTAGTTTTCTGAGATTAGATTTTTATTATCATAGGTTTATTGAATACATTTTCTGATTAGTAGAACCTATTTTGTGCTTGGACAAGAAGGGGATAATGATTGAATTGTTATACTTATGCAAGAATTCCTCCCACAAGTTGAAAAAGTACATGAAAATGAAACCAATCTTGATCCAACCTTTATGAAGTGAGGAGTATACATTATTTTGTGATTCTTCTGGGATAGGTCATGGAGGAGTGTTGATTTAGAGAGTTCGAGTTGTGGTTTATGGGTCCTAGTAGTTGAGGCCACCCGAACAGAACTACCCTACACATGACCTTGATCTACTAGTAGTGGTTTATGATTTGAAGTGATTGCGAAATCATATATTGGTAGAGAAGTTTACAATGAATATTTATCATTGGAGCTTAAACTATATCATTTCATAGTGAGACAAGAATCTATTAAAGGATAGATGGGTTGCGTAATTGTAGTCATTTGACTTTGATCGAGCATATACCCCCAGGAAGGGAAACAATGTTTCAGATTATTTATCTAGGAAAACTCAGAATCAGACAGTTCATGAGTCTATTGATGAGTGGAAAATGATTACATTACTGGATTAGATACATGTTGTGTTTTATGAGATCAATGAGTATATTACCCTCATGTTAGTTTAATTAGAGTTTACACTTTTGAGTCGGAACTGGGAAAGGAAGTGTAAGGATCTAGAATGTTTTTCCTTGAGGGAAAGGCATGAAGGTGAGGAGTTACCTTGTGATTATACCATACTTGAGGATGAGATCATTTATGAAAATAATAATTTTTTGTCCTTATGAGCATGAAGGAGGTGCTGATGGGTGAATTTTAATCCTTGAAATGGGCGGGGGGGGGGGGGGGGGAGGGGGGTACATCCAGGTTTCACCAAAATGTACCATGAGCTGCATTGATGGTATTATGTTAATTCATGTAAAATGATTTCATAGGTTTCATGAAAATATTCTACACCATTCAATAGGTGAAGGTAGATCATCGATGACCTGGGGAATTACTAAAACCATTTCCCATTCTAGAATGGATGTGGGACAATTTTACCCTGAAATTTATGGTGGGTATCCCAAGGATTCCTTAGAAAAATGATGTTATTTGGGTGGTTTTGGGCCAAATGATGGAGGTAGTACATTTATTTCATATACATGAGACCTTCTCTATGGTTAGGTTTGGAGATTATTATGTTCAAGAAATAATCCTCTAGCATAGGGGTTCCATAGATTATTATTCCAAATCATGATTCATACTCAACATTGCTCTTATAGAACGTATTATAGAAGGAACTTGGCATAATGTTTTTACTAAGTATGAAATTACACCCACATACAGATGGGTAATTAGAGAGTACTATTCAGGTGCTGGTTGATATGATATGAGTGTGTGTTATAGACTTTGGTGGGTCTTGGTAGAAGCATCTAACATATGTGGAGTCCAAATATAATAATGGTTTCCAGGGAAATATTCAAATGGAACCATATGAGGCACCTTATGGTAGGACATGCAGAGAACCTCTATGTTTGATGGAGGTAGGTGAGTTGGAATTGTTAGGACTGAGCCTCATCTAGGGGACATCAGAGATGGTCCAGATGATTTGGAAGTGGATGGCTATAGCTTAGAGTAGGAAGAATTCATAAGATGATTAACATTGAAGACCCAAGTAGTTTACAATGGGTGATCATGTGTTCCTTTTGGTTTTTCCTATATTTTTTCACCAATGGATTCAGAGGTACGAAAATCTAGATCACAGGTTAGTTGGAATGTTTCAGGTTTTGGATAGAATCAAGCTAGCGACACACTAATTATATCTTACATAGAGGTATAGTTCTATGCATGTGATATCTGATGTGTCATAGATTTGTTAGTATCAACCCAACCATTATCAAGTGTTCAATATGGATTATGTTGAGCTTAATAGTGATGTTTCATTTGATAAGAACTTGATACGTGTGTTGGGTCATAGTGATAATGTGTTTTGGGGAAAGACTATGCATATTGTTCATATATTGCAGAAAAATTGGCGTGTTCAGGCAGAAACATGGGATAAAGATGCAGATTTGTGGGCTTTGTTGGCCAATATTTTTAACTCAAAATCTTAGTGAGGGCTTCAAGTAAAACTCTCAGATGAGCCATTATAATTTGGGGATAATGCAAGATAGAAACCTTTTTTTGAAGATGTCTAGAGAACATTTAATTGTACACTTTTTTCCATTCATTGATTATCTCAGGTTAGGGTTTTATCTTTGGTTCTTTTGGGTGAAATTTGGATGTTTTTGTAGGGGTTTTAGGTAGTTCATGGTTGGCGCACGATTTTCCCAAATCGTGTACCCTACCCTTTAAAATCATGAAACCCCTGACCGAGAGGGATTGTATGATTGTTACCATATTTTTCCAAGCCTTGTTCCATCTTTGGAGTAACCATGCACCCCCTCATATGAGAGACACATTGTTACACCACACAACGTGGAAAACTGCCAACACCTTACTGGGAAACTATGCACATATTTTTAATTAACGCGAATTTTTTATTTAAAATACCCATACCTTCCCAAATGTTGACCCAAAATGATTCTAAATCAATCATTTCATTTTTTGGAGTATCCTAGATAAATCCCTAAGGCTCTCAAACATTATTTTTGAAAAATAAATGGTGGTATTGATTAATATGCTCCTCCCCTAGTATGTGGTTTCATCCAGATTATGTTTCTCTCCCCCATATCTATTTCCAAATAAAAAGGGGATGGTTTTATCTGTTGGTGATGAAATTAAATACAATTTTGATCCAAATTTATTCATTTGATATTAGATCTAGGTTATGGATCTAAATATCGTTCTTTATCATGATCTTGTTTTTATGCTTCTATTGGGGAATTCTGTTGGTGATCATTCATCAACAATATTGAGGTAGGTGGTATAAATTCAATTCGCATAGTCTTGAATTCCAATTGTGTGTATGGGTTGTGAAATTTAAATTGGCATGTTTTAAATCGTATCATGAATAAAATAAATTAACTGAATAGTTATTTTATTGAATCAGTGAATTGATTAATCGATTTTCTATGTGGTTAAAAATTCACTTGTATATGGGGAAATTGAAATGTGGTAAATGTTATTATGAAATTTGTGGAATTTAATTTTTTAGTTGGTTGATTAATTAATGTAATGTTGTGATTGTGGATTTGATGGGAAATTGGTATTTTGTAATTGGTCAATTAATGCTTTTTAAATTAATTAAAAATTAGAATTATGATATGGTTTACTTAAACCTAATTGGTTATTAGGTTATATGATTTAAATATTGAAAAATGATTTAATTTTTAGTTTTTCATATTATTCAATGTGAGTAAAGTATTGAACATGACTGTTTTGATAGTTGAAATGGAATATCATAATATGATATGCAATAAGATGGTTAATTTTGGTTAGCCTTGATTGATTTCATATATGTTATATATGTGTGTTTGATTAATATAAGAGTGTGGTACACATAATAAATCTTTAAATACACATAGGTTATGGATTGATAAATGTTGTGTGAGTTAGAGACTGATTCTGCAAATACACATAGGGTCCTAGATATGGCATTATAGGATCAAAATGCTAGAGTTAGACTATGGTTTCAAGTTGTCATTCCATAATTTGAAAAGAAATGGACAATGAAATACCATGTGTAATAATGATTTTGAATTGAATATGTGATATGGTTTAGACTCTAACATAGGCCAAAATAGGTATTGACGGTTCAGGTGTCTTTGAGAACCTAGTATCTTATGTGGTTAAATAAGGAATAATTGATTATGTAAACTATTAACCTTTCTGGTTGTAATTTATTCAGTATAAAACTGCATAAAATGTTATTTACTCGATATTGTTTTTGACTCCATTGGTGGTGGCCTACTGATTTGTACTCAAACCCTACTCAGGCTTCCTAATAAATACCCGAATAAACCTCATGTTTTTAGGATAAGATAATTGAAAGATCCCCATGTTAGACGGTTAATTTGAGATGTAGCATGGATGGGGGAACCAGAATTGGTGTTTGGATTTCATGGGAGTGTTAGTGTGTCTCCATTTTGGTTTTTCATTTGATACTTTACATGAATTTGGCATGAAATATATCCTATTTTTATTTCTCAATTTTATTTTAGTTTTGGTCAACACGTGAAACTGGTTTTGCTTGGTTTTTGGTTATATGATTTTTATTTTTTTAATTTACTTTTTTTTTCTACTTTGACAATGAGGTTATAGTATCCCCACGACTTATATGAGACCCTCATTGCTATTCGGTATACTCTACCATACGAGGAGGTGTTCCTAAGGCCATGTGACTGATCAGCTCGAGGCTCCGGTGTGTGGAACCTGGGTTGGGATGTCACAAATAATTATAATATTGCGTGATAATTATGTTATTTAAAGTTATATTTATAAATAAAACTAAATATAAATATGTCATATTAGAATCTTTGACAATACTTCAAAATATTCTATAAGAATGTATGTGTATATTTTTTTTTGTGATCACACCAACATTAATGCACCAAATCACATTTAAAATATGTATTTAAGAATCCTTGGCGAGAGTCGTACTAGGATTGGTGACCTCTTGGGAAGTACACATATTATAGCCCTTTTTGTGTATATTTCCAATTTCATTCAAGTATAATAAATTAGATTATGATATTTTATGTAAATTTTTTAATTAAATATACTATTCCATGATTATATTCTATTTTATTAATTATTATAATATTTCAAGTTAAAATGTTACAATATCTATTGTTAACCCTGATTATAATATTTGATGTTAAATTTTAGAAACTACAGTATATTTTTATAATAGAAATAATATTTTTTCATAGTTAATAATAAAATATTTTATCGATAATTGAATTCCTGAATTTCGTAAAATGATATTTTCATGCGTAAGCTCCTAAGAAGTGCTCATGTATCACCCTTTTCTGCATTTCTTATTTAATTTTAATAGATTTTTTACATTTTTGAAAATAAGAATCTCATCTTTGTATCACAGTATTAATTATGATGTTGTATCTAATATTTTAAAATGGAAAATGTAATTTCATGTTTATATATAATTTTTTTAATGAATACAAAAAATTTCATAACGTTACCATATTTCATGTTAACAGAAATTATAATTTTTCACAATGTATAGTAATAACTACAGTTTAGTGTTACAATTGAAATAATATTTTTTCATGTCTAATAACTATAATATTGGTTTATAATTAAATTATTTAAAGTTATATTAATAATAATAATTAAATTACAATATGTTATTTTGAATCATAGATAGTACTATAAAATATTTAACAAGAATGTATTTTTATTGCTAGTTGTGATCACAATAGTATAAAGAAATAGATCCCATTAGAACTGTCCAGCTAAGAATGTTTGGGCGATAGTAGTACAAGGATGGGTGACCTTCTACGAAGTACTCATGTTTCAGTTGTTTTTTTGTACATTTCAAATTTCATGATAGTATAATAATGATTATTAAGAAATAATATGTAAAAATTTGTATTCAATATAATATATCTTGATTATATGGAATTTTATTAATAAATATAATATTGGTTTTTATAATGTTACAATATTTCATGTTAACAATGATTATAATATTTCAAATATACTATAACTACTATGGTTTAGTGTTATAATAGAAATAGTATTTTTCATGTTGAATAATTATAAAATTTCTCGATAATCACATTTTTGAATCTCATTATATGAATGTTTCTTAGGACACCTCCTGTGAAGTGCTCGTGTTTCACCCTTTTCAGTATTTTTCATTGTATTTTCCCATATTTTTATCATTTAAAAAACAAATAATTTGATTTAAGTATAATAATAAAAATTATGATATTTCATATAAACCATTTAAATGAATATAATATTCCATGTTTATATTAAAATTTAGTAATAACTATAATATTTAATGAGATAAAGTTACCATATTTCATGTTGAAAATAAATATACTATTTGATAATGTATTGTAACAACTACCATTTAGTGTTATAATAGAAATAATAAATTTCCATGCTGAATAATTATAATATTAGATGATAATTTTATTATTAAAAGACATATTTACAAAAACAACTAAATTAAAATATGTAATATTTGAATCATTGGTAACAATTTAAAATATTTTACACAAATTTATATGTATTTTTGGATGCAATCACACTATCATTAATGAATCAGATCCTTTTAGAACTATATAGTTAAGTGTGATTGTGAGAGAGTAATACTAGGTTGGGTGGCCTTGTGGGAAGTACTCATATTGTAACCCATTTCTGTGTATATTTCAAATTTCATGACAAAATAATAAATATTATTATGATATTGTACATAAATTTTTTTATTGAATAAAATATTTAATGATTATAGGGAATTTTAGTAATAATTATACTATTACAAGTTACAATGTTATAATATTTCATGTTAAAATTGAATACAATAATGCATGTTATATTGTGACCACTACGATTTAGTGTTATAGGAGAAGTAATATTTATTCTTGTTGAATAATAATAATTTTTTTGGATAATTTTATTATAAAATTTTATAATATGAACGTTGCATGGGTGACCTCTTAAGAAGTGCTTCTGTTTCACCCTTTTCAAAATATTTAACTGTATTTTCCCGGATTTTTTAAATTTTTGAAAACCAATAATTTCATGAAATTATAACATTATTAATTATGATATTATATGAAATACTTTTAAATGAATTTAATATGTCATGTTTATGTATAATTTTAGTAATAATTTTAACATTTCATGTTATAATGCTACCACATTTCATGTTAAAAATATTTATTATATATCATGATTCATTGTAACAACTATAGTTTAGTTTTATAATAGAAATAATAATTTCCCATTATAAATAACTATAATATTTGATTATATTTTTAATAGTTGAATATATATTTATATTGTAAATTAAAAATCAACATAAAATATTATTATCCTTGACAGTACATTCAAATATTTAGCAAGAATGTATGTGTATTGTTGGGTGTGGTCACACGAGAATGAATGAAATAGATCCATAAGAACTCTGAAGTTAATATTGCATCTTTAAATTGTAACAACTACACTTTAATTTTATAACATAAATAATATTTTTAATGGTCAATAATTATAATATTTCTCGATAGTAGATGTATTGAATTTCATAATATGAATGTCGCATGGGAGACCTCAGAGGAAGTGCTCATGTTTAACCCTTATCTATATTTTACATTGTATTTTACCAGATCTTTTATATTTAAAAAACAAATAATTTGGTATTAGTATAAAAATAATAATTATGATATTTTACATAAACATTTTAAATGAATGTTATATTTCATGTTTACCTACGATTTTAGTAATAGTTATAATATTAAAAGTCATTATGTCACCACATTTCACGATAGGAATAATTATAATATTTTATGATGTATTGTAATAGCTATGGTTTATTGTTATAATAGAAATAATAATTTTTCAAATTTATTAATTATAGTATTGAATGATAATATTATTAGTTAAAGTAATATTTATAATAAAATTAAATAACTTTATGTAATATTAGTATCATTGATAGTACATTCAAATAGTTAACAAGAATGCCTATATATTATTGGTTGTAATCACACTAGCATTAATGAAATAGATCCCATTAGAGCTATGCATTTAATCATTCTTGGGTGATAGTAGTACAAGGATGGGTGACCACCTTGTATGTATTCATGTTTCACCATTTTTCTGTATATTTGAAACCATGGGTTAGTATAATAATAATTTTTATGATATTTTACGTAAAATTTAGAATTTAATATAAAATATCACGATTAAAATCAATTTTAGTGATAATGATAATATACCATGTTATAATGTAATAATGATTCTTGATAACAATGATTATAATATTTCATGTTATCCTATAACAAATATGATTTATTTTTATAAGAGAAATAATATTTTTTCTTGCTGAATAATTATAATATTTTTTGAGAATCACATTATTGAATTTCATAATATAAATGCTGCATGGGTAACATCATAGGAAGTTCATGAGTTTCAAACATTTTATTTTTTTTATTATATTTTCCTAGGTTTTTTAAATTTTAAAAACGAAATAATTGAATATAATAATAATAATAATAACTATGATGTTGTATGTAAATTTTTTAAATGAATACAATATTTCATACTTACATAAAATTTAAGTAATAATTATAATATTTGAAGTCATAATGATACCATATTTCATGTTAAATATAATTATAATAGTTCATAACATATTTTAACAATTGATATTTAGTTTTATAATAGAAATAATAATTTCTCTTATTGAATAAATATAAATTTTTAAGACAATTTAATTATATAATTTTATATTTTTAGAAATAATTATATAGGAATATGTAACATTATATTCATTGATAGTAGATTCAAATATTTAAAAATAATGTCTATGTATTGATGTGTGTGATCAGACTTGCATTAAGGAACTAGTTCCAATTAGAACTCTATAGTTAAGCGTTCTTGGGTGAGATTGGTACAATGATGGGTGAACTCCTAGGAAGTACCCGTGTTGCAACCTTTTTTTGTGTATATTTCAAATGTAATTCTAGTAAAATAAATATTATAATAAAATTGTTTGTAAAATTTTGTATTGAATATAATATTTCAGGATTATAAGGCATTTTAGAAATAACTATAAAATTTCATTTCATAATGTTACAATATTTCATGTTTACAATTATTAAAATATTACAAGTTATATTGTAACAACTAAAGTTTAGTGTTATGATAAAAAAAATAATTTATCATGTTGAATAATTATAATATTTCTCAATAACTCCATTATTAAATTTTATAATATGGATGTTTTATGGGTGACCACCAAGGAAGTTCTCGTGTTTCAATCTTTTCAATAGTTTTCATTTTATTTTCCGAAATTTTTTAAAAAATTTTTAAAATAATTTCATCTAAGTATAAAAATAATAATCATGGTATTGTACATAAAATTTTAAATGAATGTAATATTTCATGTCTAGATAGAATTTTTGTAATTGTTATAGTATTACCTATCATAATGTCCCCATATTTCATGTTGAACATAATTATAATATTTCATTACGTATTTTAAAAACTACATTTTACTATTATAATAGAAATAAAAATTTATTAGGTTGAATAATTATAATATTGGATGATAATTGAATTAATTAAAGTTATATTTGTAATAAAAAAGTAATTTAAATATTTAATATTAGAATTAATGATAGTACATTAAAATATTAATGATGAATGTATATTTTTGTTGGGTGTGATCACACCAGAAATAATGTACCATATCCCATTGTTTATTAATTATAGGTCAATTTAGTAATAATTATATTATTTCCTATTACAATGTTACAATATTTTATTATTTAAATGATTATAATATTTTAAGTCATATTGTAACAACTATGGTTTAGTTTCATAACATAAATAATAGTTTTTCATGTAAAATAATTATAATATATCATGATAATTACATTATTGAATTTCATGATATGAATTTTTCAGGGGTGAGAACCTAGGAAATGCCCCTGGTTCACCTTTTTGTATTGTTCATTGTATTTTCCAAGTTTTTTTAAATTTTAAAAAATAAATAATTTCATGTATATATAAAAATAATAATTATTATATTGTAAATAAACGTTTTAAATGAATACAATATTTTATAATTAAATGTAATATTATGAATAATTATAATATTTCATGTCATAATGTTACCATATTTCATGTTAACAGTAATTAAAAAGTTCATTATGAATTATAACAACCACAGTTTAGTGTTATAAAATAAAAATAATATATCATGTTGAATAAATATAATATTTTATGATAATTGAATTTTTAAACTTAAATTTCTAATAAAAAATATATATAAATAAGTAATATTGGAATTATTGATAGTACTTTCATATATTTAACTAAAATGTCTCTGAATTTTTGGGTGTGATCACACTTCCATTAATACACCAGATAAAATTAGAACTCTATTGTTAAGTGTTTCTGGATGAGTATAGTACTAGGATGGGTGACCTATATGTAATTACTAACGTTTCACCCTTTATTTTTGTATATTTCAATTTTCATGTTATTATAACAAATAATATTATGATATTAGATATAAAATTTTGTATTGAAAACAATATTTCCTCATTAAAGGAAATTTTAGTGATAATTATAATACTGCTTGTTATAATGTAAAAATATATTATGGGTGATTAGGGGTACAATTAAATCAAATAACACACACACACAACACACACATAACAGTGGGAATGTCATAGCCCACCAAGGGATAACCCACCCATTATATTAGAAAATAGGCCCCATACTTATAGTCTCCCTATAATCCTTTAAAAACAATGACCTGAAAGGTCCAAACCACCTTGGTCACCATAAAATAGGTACCGATAGATTTGTTTCACCACCTAACAGACCTCCCCAACATTTCAACACTGAACATACAACTTCCATTAACTCTCCAAATGTGGTGCCTCTTTGAAACATATGACTGCCGGACCACATCGCCCACCAAAAATAGGGGGTTCTTTAATCTTGTTTGATTGTGACCACCCCACCATTATAACTTCTTCCCACCCATTATATCTTAGTAAAAAAAAATACAACCCATCCACAAAATCATTTCACCACCGATGCCAATGAGGCTGACCACTTGTTGAACCATTAATACCATCCACACATTGAGCTCCACCATCATCAGTGTCTCCCCTACAAACTCTCTAACAACCCACCAACACATATCATCTACCACTCTCCTACCTACATCATCCCCTCAAATAACATACCGAGATGAGCTGACCAGATCCTTCATTGTCGATAAGAGTCATCGAAAGATAAAGGTCACTATAATATTCATAATCTGTCCATGCCTATTACAACACCACATCTACCCCACCGTTGATCAGGGGTCGTATCCTCATTAGCCAACACTCTCCCACACCATTACATTATTTAATTTAATAATATTAATGTTTCAATGGTGACCTCCCTATAAGTTCTTGTGTTTTACCTTTTCATTTATTTTTCATTGTACTTTCCTAGATTTTTTACATTTAAAAAAAGAACGAATAAAATGAAAGTATAAGAATAATAAATATGATATTGTACATAAAATATTTAAATTAATAAAATGTTTTATATTTACAAATAATTCTAGTAATAATTATAACACTGTATATCATAATGTTACATAATTTCATATTAAAGTTAATTATAATATTTCATGATATATTGTAACAACTACAAATTAGTTTTATAATAGAAATGAATATTTTGATGTTGAATTATTATAATAATGAATGATAATTGAATTGCATAAAGTTATCGTTACAAGGAAACATAAATAGAAATATGTAATATTTGAATAATTGATAGTTCTTTCAAATATTCATCAATAATTTAAATGGATTGATGGGTGTGATCACACCAACACTAATGCACCTGATCCCATTAAAACAACACAGTTAAGCATGATTGAGTGAGACGAGTAATAATATGGGTTGCCTCTAGGTAAGTACTCATGTTAAAACTTTTTCTGGTGAACACATAAAATTTCATACCAGTATAATTATGATTATTATGATATTGTATGTTAACTTTTTTGTTGAATATAATAGTTTGTGATTACAAGGAATTTTATTTATAATTAAAATAGTTTGGGTTATAATGTCATAACTATTCATCCTTTAAATTGTTATAATATTGAATGATATTTTATAAAAACAATGGTTTAGTGTTATAAAAAAAATAAGATTTTATCATGTTTAATAATTATAATATTTCGTGATAATAAGATTATTGAATTTCAAAATATGAATGTTACTTATGTGTACTCCTAAGAAGTCCTTGTGTTTCATCATTTTTTGTATTTTTTATTGTATTTTACAAGAGTTTTTACATTAAAAAAACCCTATATTTCATGTATGTATAAATATAATAATTAGGATATTGTATGTAAAAATTTTAAAGGAATATAATATTTTATGTTTACATATAATTTTATAAATAATTATAAGATTTCTTATCATGATGTTACTCAATTTAATATAAAAATAATCATAATATTTCATGATTTATTGTAAAAAATATGATTTAGTGTTATGATAGAAGTAATAATTTTTAATTGGAATAATTACAATATTGGCCAATAAATGGATTAGTTAATATTAATATTATTACAAAAAATAAATAGCATTATGTAATATTTGAATCACTGATAGTAATTTCAAATATTCATCAATAATTTATATGTATTGGCGGGTGTGATCACACCAACATTTATGCAATGGATCCATTTATAACATTACAATTAAAGGTTCTTTGGTGAGAGTCGTACTAGGATTAATGATATCCTAAGAACGTACACATGTTCCACCGTTTTTGTATATATTTCAAATTTTATTCTAGGATAATAATTTTTATTATGATACTGTTTGAAAACTATTTTATTCATTATAAAATTTCATGATTATTGGTCCTTTTAGTAATAATTATATTATTTCATTTTATAATGTTAAAATATATCATGTTAACAATTAATATAGTATTTCATGGTATATTATAACAAATTGGTTTATTGTTATAAGAGAAAAAATAATTTTCATGTTGAATGATGATAAAATTTCTTGATAATCGCATTATTGAATTTCATAACATGAATTCTTCATGGGTGACCT
This sequence comes from Viscum album, assembly GCA_963277665.1. Lineage (NCBI taxonomy): Eukaryota > Viridiplantae > Streptophyta > Magnoliopsida > Santalales > Viscaceae > Viscum > Viscum album. The sequence continues at coordinate 384,595,605 of OY728167.1, read as the reverse complement.
CCTAGGATGTGCTCGTGATTCATGTTTTTCTATATTTTTCATTTCTTTAATTGATTTCATACATTTTAAAAAATACGTAATTATATATAATTATAACAATAATAACTATGATATTTTATGAAAACTATTTAAATTAATATAATATTTCAAGTTTACATAGAATTTTACTAATAATTAGAATATTTCATGTCATAATGATACCATATTTCAAGTGAACAATAATAATAATATTTGATGTGGTATTTTTTAAACAACAGTTTAATGTTATAATTGAAATAATGATTTTTTATGTTGAATAATTATAATATTTTTTTATTATTACATTACTTAAAGTTATATTTATGAAAAAAATTAAATAGTAATATGTCATACTAGAATCATTTATAGTAATTTCAAATTTTTAATAAAAATTTCTATTAACCATTGGGTGTGAACACACTAGAATTAACACCCTAGATCCCATTATAACATTGCTATTAAGAATGTGTAGGCGAGAGCAGTACAATGAAGGGTGAGCTCCTTGAAAACTCATGCTACACTCATTCTCTATGTATATTTAAAATTTCATTCTAGTATAATAAAGATTATTTGGAAATTGTATGATAAATTTTTTATTGAATATAAAATTTCATGATTAATGGGATTTTTAACAATAATTATAATATTTCATGTTATAATGTTATAGTACATCCTTCTAACAATGAATATAATATTAAATTTTACATTGTTACAACTACGATTTAGTGTTATAAGAGACATATTTTTTTAAAAAAAATTATAACATTTCTTGATAATTGAATTATTGAATTTGATAATATTAATGTTTCATGGGTGACCTACTAGGAAGTTATCATGTTTCATCATTTTCTCTATTTTTCATTGTCTTTTCCCACATATTTTAAATATAAAAAAACTAATAATGGCATGTATGTTTGACAAAAATAATTAATATATTGTATGTAATCATTTTAAATTAACATAATATTTCATGATTAAATAGTATATTAGTTATAATTATAATATTTCACATCATAATGTTACTATATTTTAATGTTAACAGTAATTATAATATGTCATGATGTATATTAACAACTATAGTTTAGTGATATATTAGAAATAATTTATTTTCATGTAGAATAATTATAATGTGGGTTGATAATTTCATTAGTTAAGGTTATATTTATAAAAACAATTAAATAGAAGTTTTTAATATTAGAATCAGTGATAGTAATTTCTATGTTTTTACCAGAATTTATGTGTATTGTTGGGTACAATCACACCAGTAATAACGCACTAGATCCCATTAAAATATTGCAGTTAAGCATTCTTGGGTGAGAGTAGTACTTGGATGGGTGACCTCCTTGTAAGTACTCACATTGCAACCTTTTTCCCATATATTTCAAATTTCATGCTAGTATAATTAATATTATTATGATATTGTATGTATTTTTTTAATGAAATATAATATTTCATGATTATAGAGAAATTTAGTAATAATTATAATATTTCATGTTAAAAAGTGACAATATTTCATGATAATAATTATTATAATTTTGCATGTAACATCCTTTTAATATATTAAGGTATTATTATATCCCATTTTTTATTATTATTTGGTTAGGTGTCATTTATGGGTGTTTCATATAATATTTTGGAAATTTTGATGTGCTCTTGGGATGTACCCAGTTGGTGCACGGTTTTCCTGAACCATGCGCCCAGCTAGTTAAAAACCATGTAAACCTAGGTAGTGATGGTTTTCAATGTTAGTGAACAATTTGAAAAAATATTCACACACTATGGTGGAAATGTGCAACCACACCAGTAGGGATGCATGGATTGGGTACAAGGTGTGACAAAGCATGCAGCCCTTCCCATATAACTGTCCATGTGAATTTTAATTATTACCAACATTATATAAAAATTTCATAAACCCCAATTTGAACCCATATTAATGAAAACATGGTGTTGTAATTTTTCATAGGTATTTGAGGCTACCAAGAAAAAAAATTAATCCTCAAAACCCCTTCTGAAGAATCGAAAACCGCGTCGATCATCATTCAATCCTTCCAAGTAAGAGTTATTATCTCGTTATTTATATCCCAATCTCTTACCCTCTCCCCCTAGTGTTTTTTTCAATGTACATTTTGTTAGGGGATCTAATATAGGTCAATTAAGATCTTCAATATAGGTTTTATTCTCAGATATCCCATTCTAACATTCTTTGTTGGAGTGTCCCATTATGGGCATTATGATCAGTGATCTCCCTATTTAGGTATGTGGTCCCATTTATGATTGAACAATTTATTTAACCCATAAATTCTTGATTTAAATTAAATTGCATTAATTTTTTTTGAAAACAGGAATTATTATGTGTTGGGTATTTGGATTTTCTTTGGCATGAAATTTGGGAAAACCACCAATTCTATTGAATTGGGTTGTGATTTGGTTTTTGGGAAATTGGGAATTTTTTTTAGAAATTAAATTGTGAAATTGGTCGTTAGAATAATATTTTATATTGTTTTGATAAGAAACCCATGGTTTTATAATGTAAAAATGCCTTAATTGATTAAAATCCCATTTTGGGTTTTAAATGGAATTGGCATATTGAAATTGGATATAGTATAATTGTATTTTAAATTGTTTTTAATAAATTTCCAATTATTGAATATTGTTTGGGAACATTATATCCTAGGTTTTTATTAAATTAATAGGGAACAAAATCATAGGATGGGAATGTTATAGAAATATATTTTCACTTTAAAACTCTAACATAATATTATTTGAAGATATTATCCACAATAGGATGCTGGTTAGTCTTCTTTGACCAGTGTCAGAGATATGTGTGGGTACATTGTCATTATTATCTTATGAGTGTGTAAGAATACCATAACCTGGATCAATCATACCACTTGGAAGTTTCTAATTTGTGATTATTTTGATATATATTCCAATGATTGAAATATTTCCATAATTTTAAATGTTACACATTATCTTTTAGATATGGTTTTGAAATTACACGTCTATTTATTTTAAAAAATAAGTTTTATTTGGTTAAATAATATAACATCGTATTATAGAATCCTTGGTGAGACCCTACTAGGATTTTACAACACACCCTATCCGTACCATCAGATTTTTTTAGATTATCTTCTCTAGGATTGAAAAATGGAAATGTGACACTTGGAGGTGGTTCATATTGTTTATTATTGTGACTTGGAGAGTTGTGTCCATTGGGACATGGGTTTTTATATTTTCATCTCTGGTAAATTGTGGTTATACTTTTAGTTTTTATACATATCTGATTTCTAGTACAATTCTCCCTATGCTGTTTTATTTTCAGAATATAGATATGGGTTGTTTTGTAATGACCCCAACCCAAAATCCACTAACTTATGCTCCAAGTAAATTCATCACATGACCTCAAACACACCTCCTCGTAGACCATAGGTTTCCGAATAGAAGGGATGGTCTAATAGATCATGTGGGGATACTATACCATCTTTACCAAATAATTTCAAAATAGAATAACAAGTGAAATAAAAGAAGAAAACATTTAACTAGAAGAAAGTGTTACTATACATTTTCAAAAATAGGCTACAATACAAAACCAAATAATAAATAGGACATGTCATGATAACGATCCCAAAAGTGAAGGAAAAAAATGTAAATACAAAACACTAAGTCCCAAAGTATGTCATGAAATTATGTTTGAATCCTCACTCATGAACAACATAATAAAAAATCAGCTCTCTAGGATAAGGAATTTTTCCTTATCCTAACCTTCAACCATGAAATCTACTCTTGTACCCAATGGTGGCCAAAGCATGGTGTGAGTACAACTAAGTAGGCCACCACCAAATATATCTACAATATACCCAGTCTAAAAATGTAGTTCATTCAAGTTTAAAAAAGAGATAAAGTAAACAAAAAACAACCTAGGTTTCATTAATTAATAATGATTCACATTAACCTTTTCCATCATCATTTCCCTTTTTTCACTTAAACAATATTCATTAATAAATTCATTTTCATGTCAATTTTCATGGGTTAGGAACATATATCATTTACACAATGGCCTAATCCATTCAATTATCATGAATAAGGGAATGAGTCAGCCTCCCTATCTCCCTAGTAATACACAATTAATAAACTATTACATCACACGTACCTTGGAGTCTCAGTCCTAGATGTTTCATCCAATGGAACTTTTAGTGGACTAGAGAATCAGTCTGAGTCACTAACCCATGCATCCTAGGGGTGGGGTTTAGAGCCTCAGTCTAACTTGACCTATGGGATGATCCTCGGTCCTTTATCTCATACCAAAAATAGATTTCACATAAATATTTATCCATTTACTACATATACCATTTCATAAACCATAAACAGTGAATATAAGTAACATTCACATTTCAAATTTCATTCAACACATACAAAATTTGAAAATGGTAACCATTTAGCACATTTACCATTTACTTATAATATTCAATTTTACCCATCTACCTTTTTATTCCATCACCCATTTATCATAATAAAAAATTACGACACAGTAACCCATTTCACACAATTCATCAATTCTCATTTATTATACCATTTACAGAATTAAATTACAACTCACAAGCCACTTCAAAAATTCACTTTATGCCATTTAATCCCATTCTACCATTTTGAAATATGGTCCCTAATGCCTTTTCCAATGATTATACACAGCCACCATTATTGCCTATTAATAATTCAAACAAACATGTCAATATATTTATCATGGTCTCTATTAAAATACAAGGAAACTCTACAATTAACATTGCACTTTTACATGTTTGGAAATATTGGCACATCGCTTGGGTGGCCCTAAAACAGTATAAAAAGCTAAATGCATCCCAAAAGTAGAATGAGGTGTCCAAATCACAATTTAGACAACAATTTTATGAAATCATACTCATGGTAAAAAACACACAAAGAGTGAATAAATATCGTACCAAAAATACAAAAATATACAATGTAACTATAATAAACCTGATCATTATTACATATCTGAACCTTATTTATTACAGAAACGTTCTATTAATCATACTATGAGGATCGAGAGGTCAAGTTTCTTGTGATATTAGGAACATTACATGACATCTGAAGACATAAAATACAACATCTTTATTGAAAAACTATTTTAAATAGCCACATCATTCCTTCATACTTAGAATTTTATGGGATAACCTGAGGACGTACATTAGAAAAGGGTAAGATATAAAGCCTAGTATGGGTGTAAAGAAGGCATAACATGTATAATACAGTACATGTTAAGAAATATGAATATCAATGAGGCACGAGAGAATCATTAACATAAAGTCATGATATAGCATGATTATCATAACATGGAAATTTGTATATGACATACAACATGGTATTATCATGAGATAATGATCATTTAAAATGTATTATAATGAGTAACCTCTATTTCACATGAATTAACATGAGTAATCCTTCATTTCACATGAATTAGCATTAGTAAAACTTCATTGAAAATGGATTAGCATGAGTAAACCCACATTGCAAATGAATTAGCATGAGTAAACAGTCATTGCACATGAATTAGAATGAGTAAACCCTCATTTCACATAGAGTATCATGATACTAACCATTACCTAATTCATTGGAGCACTATCAAGGCACACCCTTTATAAATATTTCATTTTATGCATAAGTGTTCCACATGGATCATATAATGTAGAATCATTAAACATCATATGTTATTATCCAATTAGGGAATGTGGAATACATACATTCATATACCATTCAATATGTATATGTGAATAAAGGTGAATAACCTTGATAGAGAAATGGGAATGGTATTCACTACCCAATGATTTTTCATTTGAAAATTAGGGCACAATTTTGACCGCATAATGATGTGGCATACAATTTCATAAAAAAGGTTGATGAGAGAGAAAGGGGTATCTCATAATATGTACATGAAAGGAAAAGTAGAGGGTTCCTATAGATACATGTCCCAATGCATGTAATTTGGAACTATAAGGCGTAACATAATAAATAAACCTGAAGAAAGAGGAGAAATGAAATCACTCTTACAAAGTATCGGCATGGTAGCAGGTGTACATGGGAGGGATTAATGAGAGAGAAATATGTCTATCATCATTCAAACATAAGGATAGAAGTATGGGGGAGGTTATAAATTATAACGACCCACACTTTACATACATTATTATTACTTCATAATTAAAGCATACTTATTACAACATATAACAAAACCATGGTAGGACCGTATAAGTATAGTGCATTTAGAAACTGAGAATCGTAAACAACTGGTTCATAAAGAATCTACATTATCTCCCATTTATTTCGTCATGTCTAGAGTCCCTTTGGAATATCCATCTTAGTACCCTTATTCCTGACCTGGGAAAAAGAAAACATACAAAAGGGTGATCTTGAATGCTCAGTAAGGGTAAACAAAAGGAATATTAATCATATCATATTCGTAAGAACATAACATTTTGAAAATCATAACTTTCAAAAGAGATCATAATATCATAACATGGGATAAATCATAGAAGTGAAATGTAATCCCAATAATCATAACATAAAACATGAAACTTCGTGGCATACTTAAATAATCATAGAAAATCATTTCATTTTAGTCAAGACTCATTTCCAAGACTATCATAGTGGACAAAGTCCATTACTGAACCGAGTTCACTCCTTGTTCCAGTCTTGTATCACGGAACATGATTAACATGTCGTTCCAACCATGTCTATCTCATGAGATATAAGTCTTTACCCAATGCATTGGTGGGAGATATAGGTCCCACCAATCTCATAATTAAACCATTATTATGTGTGCCACAAAATCATAAATCATACATCATAGCATAACCCATGTAATAAAAATGGGATTCTTAAACTTCATGACATCATAAAACAATTCATATAAGATAAAGGACTTCATTAATATAATTCCATCACAATATAATCAAATAAATGTAATAATAGGGATAGAAACAGAACCCTATATTATTATAAATGGAAAATAATATTGATAAAATACTTGAACTCCATTCTTGAGGGAAATATCATTTCTACTTAAAAAACATTTTTCCTTTCTCAAAATGTCATAAAATTTTAAACTAAAAGAAGTTAATTAAAAATAAACTTGAAAATTTTTAAAGTAAGATTCATGGAAATAATTTTCTATGGAAATCATAAAAATTCATTCATTCCGTATAAGTTAATAAAAACATTCTTCTCATACTTTGGCCGAAAAATTCAAAAAGTATCTCGTACTAAAAATGACAAAAGAGTCCTTGCATATCTTTTAATAAAAATTCACCAATAGGTAAAATTGGATTTAAATAATTTTATGAGTATATAAAAAATATTAAATATTGAAGAAACATGGATGTGGATGATAAATATGACCCAGTAAATACCGAAATATAAACAACCTCGGATAAAAATTGAGATTGCGAGATTTTCCCTTACCATAGGTCCGATATGATTCGTACGTATCCGAACCTACTTTATAATGATTTAAATAATTTAATTTACTTATTACATAATCATATTCATTGTTATGATATCATACATGGTCATATTCTTATCTTCTTATTTGTAATACTTCATTGCTACTTGCTATTCGGTTGTTCATTGCTTTATATTCTTATGCATGTCTTGTTGAATAAATTCTTTTTACTCTTTTTAGGGTATAGATAACATATTCAAAGAATGGTATTTCTGTAATATATATCATATTTATTCATTATATTCATTTATATAATCATTATTCAATGAAGATCATGTAGAATGAGTCGCATCACATCGTGGAGATGGTAGGCCGTATGTACGCACGAGCGATGATATCATCCCTATAACTATTTAATGATATTGTAGTGGAATATGGAATGTCTTAGAATTATTATCACTCTATAATAATCATATATAGTTGTTCTTTACACCATTATACCCATCCATGTAAGTTGGTGGTGGAAAACAGATTACACCACGGCGTGGAGACTGTATTCCGTACGGACGCACATGCGGTGATTTCATTTTATGTGGGATGGATAGAAGGTGAAATAGGGTTGTATAATTTTTATAATAACATATAATTATATAATTGATACTGGGGTTATTAATTTATGATGAAATAAATAAATAAGAATAAGTATAAGAATAAATTAAATATAAAGAATCGGTAAAGGATATTACCTCTTCTTTGACGCGCCTCTTCTTAACCTCCTATTAGGGAACTAATGATTGTCTTTGAAGAATACCAGGAACACTAGTATATTTATAGGGAAGTGTAGAAGAGAAATTGGTAGGGTTTTTCTGAGCTTGAAGGCTCAATGTGGTGTGAGGAGGAGAGGGAGGAGGTTCCCTTTTATAAGGGAGGAGAGGGGCACCTTTGGAATTATAAGAAATATTAATTTATAATAACTTCCAACCCCACTTAAAAACCTCCAAAAATGACTAAACTCCTAATATTAGATGATATAGGGTTGTAATCACATCAACCAATAAAATTTAGACATGTTGTCAATTTATTTTAAACCTTATCAAGTTGATTTATCCTTATTTAATCTATTTAATTTTATTTGTGGTAATAATATTCTAAATTTTAAATTGATATAAATAATTTCTTATGTGATATTAATTATCCATAATTAGATACATTATAAAATATTAGACCATATAAATTTAAATTTATAATTTTTAAAAATTATTATGATTTTTAAACAATTTTATAATATGTTATTTTTATAAAATAACAATAGTGTCAATTTTAACACTATTAGTTTATTTGAATTTAAATAAAATCTACATAGCGGATATATTTGAAAAAAAAGCTTTAATAGATTCATAACATGTCCTATTTATCTAGAAAATTAGTGGAGAACATTAAATTGATCATATAATATTTATTTTAATATTTTTAAAACAATTTATTTGATATTTCAATCAATAAAATAATTTCAACATCACTATTGTGTCACCTTTAATGATAATTATTTAATCCCTAAAAATTATAAATAAATTCACATGATGTAAATAATTTTTTTATATTTCTGGATACTATTCATTTTTGAAGTTTCATGAAGTTTATCACTAAATTAAAATTATTATACTTATAAGATTTCCGAGAGTGACATGTTGTCACTTTCTTTGGTTTTAATAATAATTAAAATATTATAAAGGTCAAAAGTCCATAAAATGAACTTATTCTAACCCTTATGTGATAAAGGTAGACTTTTATTAGTACAATATAATTTTTTCAGGTGTTAGGGTAATTTTATATTCTTATTTTTACACATAATTACCTGATTTATCATTAACTGCAGTAAATAAAAATTACCGTAGTAACTATTCATAATATCAAAAAAATAAAAGTAACCTATTAACATAATTTAGACCCACTGAATCGAAATATGGAATCCATTTTTCAAAATTAATAACACAGATGTTGCAGAAATTAATTTAAAATTAATCCCGTTGTTAAGAAAACGGGTTTTAAAAGTTAAAACATTACCAAAGATAGAAATATTTTTTCCTATGAATTCAATGTAAAATTAATGGTAATGACATAAATTATATTAAATGGTAAAAATATATTCTATTTATACTTTAAAATCATTCAATATTATAATTTAACCGTATATAATATTGCGATGAAAAAAACTGTTTTTAATTAAAATATAGCGTGGTTTTAATATTCATTTATATATTGAAGTTATGAGAATAATATGAAAAATTTATCCAAAGTATATTTTTATATCCTGATTCTAGAGAAGAATTTTATTTTATCAAGTTTAACTTATAAACATGCCAAAAATTATATTTAATGTTGGTGCGCCATCAAAAGGTTGCAAAATTGCAATTTTTGAAAAATACTTATTTTACCATAAAAATCTATTTTGTTCACATACCATGTTTTAGAAAATGTGTAAGATAAATAATAATGTTATAAAATTTAAAATGTAGTTAATACTATTCATAATTTCTATTCCATAATAATATTATAACAATATATCATTCTTTAGTGAAACTCGATATTGCGTACCACACACGCTACCGAGGAAGGTTGCTCTTGCGTATAATGCAAGCCAAGCTATTGTTGTGTGTAGTGAAAGATTTCATTTATGTTGTGTATAATATTATACATAAAAAAATATTTCTCATTAAATATCAAGGTGTTACATTCTACCCCCCTTAAAATGAATTTCGCCCTCAAAATTCATCACTTCGTAGAAAACACACAAGGTTACCTTTCCCCCATAATATCCTCAAGCTCCCATGTAGTTTCTTCTAATCGGTGGTTCCTCCATAAAACTTTCACCAAGTGACTGGTCTTGTTCCATAGAACTTTTTCTCTACGATCCAGAATCTCTATCAGCTGTTCTTCATAAGAGAGATCTTGCATCAGCAGTACAACTTCTGAGCTTAGTACATGTGAAGGATCGGGTATGTACTTTCTCAAGAGAGATACATGGAACACATCGTGATCTTGAGAGAGATTCGGTGGAAGCGCCAATCGGTATGCTACCTTCCCAACAAGATCATTTATTTCGAGAGGACCGATATACCTAGGGCTCAGCTTGCCCTTCATTCCAAATCTCATTACTCTCTTCCAAGGAGATATTCGTAAGAACACTTTATCACCCACTTTAAACACTAGGTCTTTTCTTCGGTTATCGACATAAATTTTTTGTCGACTCTGAGCTTCTCTTATGTGTTTTTGAATAGATCAGACCTTTTCTACCATCTCATAAACAAGATCAGGTCCTAATAGCTTTCTTTCCCCAACTTCATCCCAGCAAGTTGTTGTTCATCATTTCTTTCCATAGAGAGCTTCATAAGGATCCACCTAAATACTGGAGTGAAAGGTATTATTAGAAGAAAATTCCACCAAAGGTAGGTGTTGATCCCAACCACCTTTGAAATCCATAGAGAAAGCTCTTAACATGTCTTTTAGAGTTTGAATTGTCCTCTCAGACTGACCATATGTCTGAGCATGATAAGAAGTGCTAAAACTCAACTCTGTATCTAGAGTATGCTGAAGACTTCACTAAAACATCTTGGTAAACCTAGGATACCAATCAGATATAATGGAAAGTGGTACTCCATGAAATCTTACCACTTCCTTCACATATATCCTAGCAAGTTGATCCAGATAGAAATATTCTCTAATAGCAATGAAGTGTGCCGACTTCGTATGACAATCAACTATAACTTAGATATCATTATTTCCTTTGGATGTTTTAGGAAGTTAAGTGACAAAGTCCATGGTGATGTTTTCCCATTTCCATTCTGGTATGGGTAATGGTTGTAACATCCCCTTAGACATATGTCTCTCATCTTTAACTTGCTGACAAACCATGCATCGGGATACATATACAACAACATCTCTTTTCATGCCATCCCACCAGAAGTAATCTATCAGTTCCCTATACATCTTCATGCTTCCAGGATGAATAGAGAATGAAGAAATATGAGCCTCATCTAGCTGCTCCTTTAATTATGGGATTGGAGGATCAAAAACCTGATTCCTGAACCTTATTATCCCATCACAATCGAGGTTGAATTCAGGAACATTTCTCACCTTCTTTTGTAAGTCTAAATATTCTTTATGTTCCTCTTTAATCCTCACATGAATATATGGTTGAACATTCATTTGAGAAAGATAATATATCTCACCATTCATTATAATTCCATGATCCTTCCTTTTTAAATCCATAAATATTGGATATTTTGTGATCCTCATCATGGATAAGCTAGCATGGTCTGGTCGACTTAATGCATCCACCACCTTGTTTGCTTTCCCAGGGTGATAATAAATTGAGAAGCCATAATCCTTAATTAACTCCAACCATCTTCATTGGCGCATATTCCTCTCCTTTTGTGTGAAAATAAACATTAAAATTTTATGATGAGTATAAGTATCACACCTTTTACAATAAAAATAATTCCTCCATATTTTTAAGGTTGAGATTACCGTGGCTAAATCCAAATAATGATTCAGGTAATTTTGCTCATGGGTTTTCAACTGTCGTGAGGCATAAGCTATCACCATATCATTTTTGATGAGAGAAAACCCCAATACCTTCTTGGATGCATCACTATAGATCACAGACCTTTCTCCACTACACGGTAGTGTGAGAACATGTGCACTGGATAACCTTCTTTTTAACTCCTTGAAATTCTCTTCACACTCCTCCATCCAAACGAACATAACTCGTTTTCGAGTCAACCTGGTGAGCAGATTAGATAATCATGAAAAATCATTCACAAAACGTCGATAATATCCAGACAATCCAAGAAAACTTCGTATCTCAGTTACTGTTGTTGGTCTCAACCATCTTTCGATAGCCACTATTTTTGCTGGATCCACATATATCCCCTCTTTTGAGATTATGTGACCCAAAAATGAATCTTTTTGAAGCCAAAATTCACACATTGTAAATTTTTCATAAAGATCCTCTCTTCTCAGGGTCTTTCATACATTTCTCAAGTGATCTTCATGTTATTCCTTCCTCTTTGAATAGACAAGAATATCATCTATAAAGACTACCACAAAATGATCAAGATAGTCTATAAAGACTATATTCATAATATCCATGAAGATAGTAGGGGCCTTATTAAGAACAAATGACATCACTTTAAATTCATAGTGTCCATACCTGGTACGGAAAGATGTCTTTGGTATATCCTTCCTTTTGACCCTCAATTGATGATACCCTGATCAAAGATCAATCTTGGAAAAGTATTGATATCTACGTATTTGGTGAAATAAGTCATCAATGCGTGGGAGAGGATATTTGTTCTTGATAGTGATCTTGCTATGTTCTCGAAAATCAATGTAGAGTCTCATTGATCCATATTTATTCTTAAAAAACAAAATAATTTCTCCCTAAGGTGACGCACTAGGGTGTATAAATCCATTATAAGGATTCTCTTGGAGTTTCTTCTTCAATTCCTACAACTCAATTGGGGCCATTCTATAAGGTGTATTTGAAATAGGCATAGCACCCAGTATGAGTTCTATTGAAAAATCAACTTCGCGATTTGGTGGAAGACCAAGCAATTCCTCTGGAAAGACATCATCAAACCCCTGTACAATTAAAATATTCTTAATCATGAGTTTCTCACCAACCATTTAAGATAAAAAACCTTCATTTAGTGGAATCAAGACCCATAATATGGAAGAAATTTCCACTGGAAGGTCATGTTTATTCTTACATCGATAGATGATCAGAGATTGATTAGGAATATGAAATGTGGCTTCCATTATTTAAAAATTTATATGAGTTACATATAAATAATTCCAATCCATGCCATGAATCACAAAAAATTCTACTATAGGAAGGATCACAAGAATTATAGGAAGCACTTTCCCACAAACGTCACTTGGATAAGAATTATAAACTTTTGATGCGACCATTGTTCCATTAGGAGTTGTCACAACTATCTCAACATCTAATTGGTGAGGTAATACAGTGATACCCTTAGAAAATTCTTCAAAAATAAATTAGTGGGTGGATCTATAATGAAATAAAACATTTTCAACTTTGGAGTGGATGGTAAGTGTGCCTTTCACCACTTCGTTATCATACTCCACATCGTCGATAGAAATTTCATGTGACTTTCATTTTTCTTTGGCCTTAAGAGTTTGTTGACGTTGATCATCATAAAAACCCTTGGATTTGGGCATTGATTTTCATAATTCCTTATCTCCTTGCACATGGAACAATGAAGTTATGGAGGTGCATTCTGTGTATTCCTTTCTTTTTTCTCATCATTAGACATCTTCTTCCCATTATTTTGACATTCAATTGCCTGATGACCTTCGTTTCCACACATAAAACATTTTCTTGTCCCTTTAAGACAATTTCCTCCATGTTTCTTTCCACAATTTGAGCATAAAGGAAAACTCATCTTCTTTTCAGTGTGGTCTTTAGATTTTCCTTTGAATTCCATTTTCCTCTTCTTATCAAAACCATATGACTGATGGGTTACTCCAATCTCCATCTCAGCCTTGAGAGCACATCAAACAATTTCCTCATAGCTATTGAAGTCCCTTATGGATAACACCCTTCGAAGACTTGGTTTTAATCCAATAAAGAATCGATCGATTTTACTCTTAGGTTTGATAATAATTCTCGAAGCGTACCTTGCATGTCTTGTAAAATTTTCTTCATAGGTACCAACCGATTCATCATCATTTTTCTTCAGTTCAAGAAACACTTTCTCCATCATTGTTTGAAGAATACGAGGGAATTACTTATTGAAGAATAAGTTCTTGAAATCGTCCCATTCCAAGGACTCAATTTCATCTACTTGCCTCATATTCTTGATAAGATTCCACCATTGATAAGCTTCACCTTCCAAAAGATATACTACTAAGATGTCTTTTTCATGCTCAGAAAATTGAAGGACTGATGATATCTTTTAAGTGGTACTGATCAATTGTTCATCCACTAATGGATCAGAAGACCCACTGAATGAAGGTGGACGCTGCCTCATGAAGGATTGAACAGAATGTTACTCCTTCCATTGCTCGTTTGGAAGTCTTGCATTATTAATAGCTTGAGAAATTTGTGTGATCATCACTACAATGTTTTGCATTATGGCTCCCATAATGTTTGGTTGCTTAGGCGGACAATCATTTCATTGTCCATCACATTCAGCATTAACACGGTTCTTTCGGGATCCAGTCATTGACTAAAACCAAGAAGCATAGTGTGAGAAACACTAATTACAATAGGAAAACCACATAATGAGTAATAAAATTTCACACTTTAGGTCTTATCATAGGTTATTCATTTCCATTTCTAAAACACTATTATTATTTTCTATTCTTAGACATATCCTTAGGGTTCTTACTAAGGTTTTCACATCCTAGTTTCCAACGGTTGACTATACCATTCCTCTGATACAAACTATAATGAACCATACTTTATATACATTGTTATTACATCAAAATTGAATCATACTTATTACAACATATAAAAAAACCATTGTATGACCGTATAGGTATAGTATCTTTTGAAACTAAGAAACATAAACAACTGGTTCATAAAGAATATACATTGTCTCCCATTTATTTCACCATATCTAGAGTCCATTTTTTGCATATCCTACTTAGTACCCTTCTTCCTAACGTGGGGAAAAGAAAACATAAAAAAGGGTGAGCTCAATTTCTCAGTAAGGGTAAACAAAATAAATATTAATCATATCATATTCATAAGAACATAACATTTTGAAAATCTTAACCTGCAAAAGAGATCATAATATCATAACATGGGATCAATCATAGTAGTGAAATTTAATCCCAATATTCATAACTTAAAACATGAAACTTTATGACATACTTAAATAATCATAGAAAATCATCTCATTTTAGTCAAGACTCATTGACAAGACTTTCATAGTGGACAAAGTCCATTACTGAACCGAGTTCACTCCTCGTTCCAGTCCTGTATCATTGAACATGATTAACTTGCCGTTCCAGCCATGTCTACATCATGAGATATAAGTCTTTACCCAATGCATTGGAGGGAGATATAGGTCCCACCGATCTCATAATTAAACAATTCTTATGTGTGCCACAAAATCATAAATTATACATCATAGCATAACCCATGTAATAAAAATGGGATTCTTAAACATCGTGACATCATAAAACAATTCATATAAGATAAAGGACTTCATTAAAATAATTCCATCACAACATAATCAAATCAATGTAATAATAGGGATAGAAACAGAAACCTATATTATTATAGATGTAAAATAATTTTGATAAAACACTTGAACTCCATTCTTGAGGAAAATATCATTTCTACTTAAAAAACATTTTTCCTTTCTCAACATGTCATAAAATTTTAAACTAAATGAAGTTAATTAAAAATAAACATGAAAATTTGTAAAGGAAGCTTCATGGAAATAATGTTCTATGGAAATCATAAAAATCCATTCGTGTCGTATAAGTTAATAAAAACATTCTCCTCATACTTTGGCCAAAACATGGATTCAGATGATAAATATTCCCCAGTAAATACTGAATAATAAACAATCTCTGATAAAAATTGATATTGCAAGATTTTCCCTTACCTTAAGTCCAATATGCTTCGTACGTATCCGAACCTCCTGTATAATTATTTAAATAATTTCATTGACTTATTATAGAATTATATTCATTGTTATCATATCATATATTGTCATATTATTATATTCTTGTTAGTAATATTTTATTGCTACTTGTTATTCGGGTGTTCAATGCTTTATCTTCTTATTCATGTTTTGTCGAATAAATTCTTATTCATCTTTTTAGGTTATAGATACCTTATTTACAGAATGTTATTAATGTAATATATATCATATTTATTCTTTAAATTCACTTATACAATCATTATTCAATTAAGATCATGTCGAACAAGTCGCATCACATCGTGGAGATGGTAGGCCGTACGTACGCACGAGCGATGATATCATTCCAATAACTACTGAATGGTATTGGAGTGGAAGATGGAATGTATCATAATTAGTATCATGCTATAATAATCATATATAGTTATTCTTTACACCATTATACCCATCTATGTAAGGTGGTGGTGGGAAACAGATTACACTACGACTTGGAGACGGTATTCCATACATACGCACACGCGGTGATTTCATTTTCCGTAGGATGATTTGAAGGTGAAATAAGGTTGTTTCTTATTTATAATAACATATAAGTATATTAGTGATACTGATGTTATTTATTTATGATGAAACAAATAAATAAGAATATGTAGAAGAAGAAATAAAATGGAAAGAATCAGTAATGGATATTACCTCTTCTTTGACACGCCTCTTCTTAACCTCCTCTTAGGGAACTAATGTTGGACTTTGAAGAAGACCATGACCTCTCGTATGTTTCTAGGAAAGTGTAGAAGAGACATTTCCAGGTTTTGGCCGAGCTTGAAGGCCCAAAGTGGTGTTAGGAGGAGAGGGAGGAGGTTCCCTTTTATAAGGGATGAGAGGGGCACCTTTAGAATTATAAGAAATATTTATTTATAATAAATTCCAATCCCACATAAAATCATACAAAAATGACTCAAATCAGTATATTAGATGATATAGGGTTGTAATATCATCATCCAATAAAATTCATACATGTTTTGAATTTATTTCATACCTTATCAAATTGATTTATCTTTATTTAATCTATTTAATTTTATTTGTGGTAATAATATTATAAATTTTAAATTGATATAAATAATTCCTTATGTGCTATAAATTATCTATAATTAGATCCATTATGACATTTTAGACCATATAAATTTAAATTTATAATTTTGAAATATTTTTATGATTTTTAATCAATTTTATAGTATGTTATTTTTATAAATTAACAATAATGTCAATTTTGACACTATTCATTTATTTTAATTTAAATAAAATATAAATAGTGGATATATTCTAAATAAAAGATTTAATAGATTTATAACATGTCATATATATCTATAAAATTAGTGTATCACATTAAATAGTTCATATAATATTTATTTTAATATTTTTAAAACCATTTATTTGATATTTCAATCAATAAAATAATTGCAACATCACTACTTTGTCACCCTTAATGATAATTATTTAATCCCTAAAAATTCTAAATAAATTCAAATGATGTAGATAATTTTATTATATTTCTGGAGAATATTCATTTTTGAAGTTTCATGAAGTTTATCATTAAATTACAATTTTTATACATATAAGCTTTAAGAGAGTGACATGTTGTCACTTTCTTTGGTTTTAATAATAATTTTTTTTAATGTTACAAATTCCATAAAAAGAATTTATTCGGACCCTTAGGTGATAAGGGAAGACTATTAGTCATCCTATTGAATTTTGGATGTTTTTAGGGTAATTTTATAATCTTATTTTTACCCTTTAATTACCCAATTTACCTTTAACTGCAGTAAATAAAAATTGTCGTAGTTACTATTCATAATATCAAAAAAATAAAAGTAACCTATTAACATAATTTGTACCCACTGAATCCAAATATGGAATCCATTTATCAAAATTCAAAACACAAAAGTTTCAGTAATTAATTAAAAATCATTCCCGTTGTTAAGAAAACATGTTTTAAAAGATAAAACATTGCCAAAGATTGAAATGTTTTTACCTTTGAATTCAATGTAAAATTAATGGTAATGACATACATTATATTAAATGGTATAAATATATTCTATTTATACATTAAAAACATTCAATATTATAATTTAACCATATAAATTATTGCGATGAAAAAAATTGTTTTCAATTAAAATATAGCGTGTTTTTACAATTCATTAAAATATCGAAGTTATCAGAATAATATGAAAAAATTTTCCAAAGTAAATTTTTATATCATGATTCAGAATAAGAATTTTATTTTGTAAAAATAAACTTATAAACATGTCAAAAAGTATATTTAATGCTGGTGCACCATCAAAATGCGGCAAAACTACAATTTTTAAAAAATACTTATTTTACCCAAAACATTTATTTTGTTCACATATCATGTTTTAGAAAATGTGTAAGATGAAAAATAATGTTATGAAATTCAAAATTTAGTTAATAATATTCATAATGGATAGTCCATATTAATATTATAACAATATATAGTTGTTTAGTGAAACTCGATATTGCTTACCACACACGGTATCGAGGAAGGTTGCTCTTGTGTATAACACAAGCCAAGCTAGTGTTGTGTGTAGTGAAGGATTACTTTGATGTTGTGTATAAAATAAGACAGAACAAAATATATTTCTCATAAAATGTCATGGTGTTACATATATACATTTTTAATTTAAAATAAAATGGTATATCAACATATAGAAACTTGGGTGAAAATGAGAACGGAAGAAATCCCTTACGAAAATTCAGTATGGTAACGATTATAAATAGGGGTTAATAAGAGGGATAAATGAGAGTGTAAGGAGATATACTAATTTATAAATCAAATGGCATCTAAGGAGGATATATAATAATATATCCCAACACATGATTAAAATAAATGCAAATACATAACATGAAAAGAATGCTTGATGAAAGCGGAGGGTGGAAGATCACTTATGGAATTTCAGAAAAGTTATGGGTGTTCATAAAGGATCATAGGGGGATTAATGTGAGTAATGGAATATCTCATCATATATAAATAAAATGGATATTATGGGGGTCATGGAACATCATAACCGAACATATAAATATGGAACATTGGAAGCATAATGTAAATGAGTAGGTCGAATGGAAATGAGAAGAGTGAAATCCCTTAACAAAACATTGGCACAGTTACAGCTTAGGTAAGGGTAAAAATGAGGGAGGATAAATGATCCCTCATTAAACTAACATCATATGGACTGTAATATTAGGGTTATAAAATAATAACACTATAAACATTCGAAATTACAAGAATTAATTTCAAATGAGATGCTTGAATTTTAAAGGATGAGAGGAAAGGCACATGATCCTCTGCCCGGTTGGTGAGGAATCTTTAAGTGAATCCAGGAAACTGGGGATCAAATCTAGGCAGAGGCATAATTTTTGGGTTACTGTAGCAGCACTGTAGCATGTAATGTAGTGGTAACTGTAGCAGTACTGTAGCGGGAACTGTAGCAGGAACTGTTTGACACTGTAGAATCTGGGACTATTCCCCCTTTTTGTCCTTTGGGTCACCAATTCGGTCCTCGAGACCTTTAAGGACATAGGGACACCTAGGACTTCGGGTTAGTAAGGCCTTTGGGCCACCTTAAGGCCTTTGGGGCACCTTAAGTGCAGATGAAAACAAGACAACCTACAATAAACAAGCTCAAGAAGGAGGATGAGGAAGGAGCTTTCTGCATAGCAGAAGCTAAACGAATAGAAATTATGAGAGGGTATGGAACCTGCCACTGGGAAATGTCTATGAATTTAGTGGAAGGCATTGCTGAATATCCATGAAAAGGTGGATAACTAATTTCACAATGAATTTGGTGGGGAAGAGTAGTTCCAAGTAGTTAGTCTGGGTTGTATGTAATGTGTGAAGCCTACGGGCACTGAATTTTTCTATAGCCTACGGGCCATATAATACATACTCCTACGTGCCTTGTAAGGATTCCACCTCACCCCTTGATAGGTGGATTATCAAAAATCAATAAAAATTGAAGGCCTTCGGGCCATTGGAAGAAAGTATGAGAGGAAAGTGAGGATCCCTTACTTGGAAGTGTGATCTTAATGTCTTGGGAGTTGATTTATAGAGGCTTATTGGGAGATTAGAGAACCTTGGGAGGATTCTAGAGAGATTAGGGAATAGTTTTGTTGAGCTAAAAATGGTTTGAGTGAAGAGGAATGGGAAACTGAGTGGGTTTATATGTGAAAGGAGAGAGAATTCATTATTATTTAGGGTTTGTACACTACACATTAAACTAATATAAACCCAAACTATCCCATAATTTTTAATAATGTTTTCTAAGAAAGGGGAGTTTTATCCAATATTGTATATGTTCAGAGCCCAATCATATTAAAATATTAGGCTTGCTTATGTGGAGGTGAGTCACACTCTCAATGAAATCATTTTAAAATCTATATTTTTTTATAAGTATTTGAGATTCCACTAAGGTATTATAAAATTAATCAAAAAAATATAAAATAACATAATTTTAATGGTAAAACATATATTTTCCGAATATACAATTTATATTATTCTTTTACAACACTATTGGGACATTATTATGTCATAAAACACAATATATATTTATTCGTTATTTAATTTTTACCCAAAAATTTGACTATCTAAAAAAATTATGAAAAATTCACTGTTGGATAATTTCGACATCCTGATTCAAAAAATAATATTTATTTTATCTAAATAATTCTCTAAATATATGAAATTTCACTTTTAAAATAAAGCCAACATTTACTGAAAATTGATGTGTTAAAAAAACGCTTTTTAACCTTAATAAATATTACTTTTGACTTCATAAAAATTATATACTCATTTATTATTTATAAACATAATTTAATAATAACATTTAATTAATATATTAATTATTTCAAAAATTAAAAAAATCATCAAAATAAATTCATCAATGAAAAATACAATTACAATTTTATCATATAAAAATAAAATTTTATGAAACTAAATACATAATATTTTATGGAGTAAAAACAATAAATGTAATAATCATTTATAATAAGTAGGAGTGTAATTATAAAACTATTATAATAAAAATATTAATAAAAACTTATTTTTGTTTAAAAATTTATATATTTCTAAAAAGTAATATTTTACCCGAAAGGTGAATTTATCGAAATCATTAATTTTTTAGGAAAAAAATTATAAAATAGGAATGGATTGAAAAATAATTTTATTTATAAATGATTTTAAAAAATAAGTAACTAATAACTTGTTACATAACCCCTTATAACACTGGTACAAGACCTAAGGGTTGGATATGCGATTGTGATAGACTCTTGGGGTGGCACAGATAACATCACTCATGTGGTAATCTTTATTAACCTAAACTTCATACGTAGGAGATTCATTGTAGGATCGAAATAATGATGTAGATGCTCAATATACAAGAGGGGGGGGGGTGAATTGTATACTTTAAAAAATTCATTTGGAACCTTTAAAGTTAGTTAAGAATAACTATGTTTTCCTTAAGAGAAGGAAAGGGCTAAGTTTAACAAAGTTAAACTAAGAAAATTCACAACACCTCTAACTCCAAATGCAAACTTGGAAAGAGATTCCGAAAGTAGGTTCCGGAAATATGGTTCCGGAAAATTGAAACTTAACAAAAGATTACAATATGAGATTCTACCTTAAAGCGTATAGAATCTAAATTAATCAGAGTACAAGTAAGGAAGTATAAGAAAGTTATAATTTCCTTATATTACAAAATGCAGCGGAAATAAAACAAGTAGTTAAACTACAAGTAACAAGATATAAGTCTTTTAACCCAAAGAGAAGGGTACCCAACAACCTTGGATAAAGGTCCCTTGATTTATACTTTCAAGCAAGTCTGTCTTACCCACACCAGGATAAGCCCTCGATATGAAGATCGGAGTGTCTGTCTTGCTATCCCCGCAAGCCCTCAAATTCAAGGTAGTTGGCAACCTCTGTCTTCCTCAGCAAGGAAGCCCTCAACTTCAAGGTAGTTGGCAACCTCTGTCTTCCTATCCACAGAATCCCTCGAATGTAATCACCAACATTCGGAGTCGCACAAAGATTTGAGAGGTAATAAGATCCTCTCTCTCTAGAAATCACCTCAACAGCATGTATGCACAAAACCAAGTTGTTCATCTGTCATCAGTATAGAACTCTTTCAAATGAGCTCCTATTTATAGGTAAGGTCGGCTCCTTCTCCAACGGTCATATTTTCCTTAAAGATCGGATGGACCTGTACACGTGTCACTTAGACAACGGTTAGTTTATAACAAAATAGACGACATCGTTTTATAATAAAACAAGTGTAACAGAATGTACGACATCGTTTTAAACTCAAACATAAAAGTTTGGAATGAAAATTTCGGAGTGAAGGTTCGGAGTGTAAGGAACAATAATAAAGAGTAGACAAATTATAGAAATGTAATTAATATAAAAGTTTGGAGTCTAACATAGATATTTTTCGAGTCTGAATTAATTCAGAGTGTATAAAACAAAGATACTCAAATTCTGTTTAATAGGTGAATTTGGAATGAGAATTCGGAATGAGAATTCGTTATCAGAATTCGTAATGAGAATTCTTCATCAGAATTTGTAATGAGAATTCTTCTTTAGAATTCATAATGAGAATTCTTTATCAGAATTCGTAGTGAGAATTATTTATCAGAATTCGTAATGATAATTATTTATTAGAATTCATAATGATAATTAATCATTAGAATTCGTATTGAGAATTCGTTATCAAACTTCATAAGAATTCGTATCCTGAATCTGAAATAGAACTTAGTCAGAGTTCATATCCGGAATGAAAACCTCCTTATAGTTCTTATCCATAAATCGGATCCTAAAACAGAATGATTCATATTCAAAGTTTCAATGATTCCGTAAAAATGAATCTGAATCTCATACTTAAGAAAAAAATGGATGAGAATATGATAAGGATAATTTTTCTTATAAAAGCGATTTTCCTTAAGAAAGCAATTTTCCTTATAAAAGCGATTTTCCTAAAGAAAGCAATTTTCCTTATAAAAGAGATTTTCCTTAAGAAAGCAATTTTCCTTATAAAAGCGATTTTCCTTAAGAAAGCAATTTTCCTTATAAAAGAAATTTTCCTAAAGATAAGGTGTTTGTGATTTTCAAAACAAGAAGGAATGGAAAAGTCATAAGGAAAACCTTATTGACTCAACAATCTCCCCCTTTTTGGAAAGCACAAACATCCTTACGAAAAATAAATTCTAAGAAGAATGAAAAAAATTAAGGCTTATCTCCCTTTGTTTTAAGGATATTGATGAATACGACTAACTCCCCCTTAGGCTTTGAAACTCTAAGGATCGTATTCATATTTCTGGAGTGATAGATAATAATGTCTTCTTTAATGAAAAAGCTCCCCCTTAAAAAAACTCTTATTAGAGTTTTTCTTTTTCTTAAGGATCTTTTTCTTCTCCCACTTTGTTAAACTCTTATTAGAGTTCTTCTTTTTCTTAAGGATCTTTTCCTTCTCCCCCTTTGTGATTTTCAAAATGAATTTGAGGGAATGGAAAAAATAACAAATTACCTGAAAAATTAGTAATGACAACAATAGAAACGACAAGCACAACTTTTATTAAATTTGAAATCTCAGCAACAAAAAATACAACAAAAAGATCAGATTTGGTTATTTCGGATCTTTTTCCTTCAACATGAGCCTCTTTAGAATAGTCTTGATCTTCTTCAGGACTTTATGATCTTCTTCAGCTTGCTTCTCTAAGACAACTATTCTTGCGAATTGAGCTTCAATTTTTTCTTCCTAGGATTTCAGCTTTTCTTCCTGAGCTTTGATCTTCTCTTCCTAAGCCTTCATCCTTTCTTCAAAATCAATTCGATGATCCCTTTCAAATTTCCATTTTTGGGAAACGGAATTTAGCTTCCCATTCAGATCTCTTACTTCTTGAATCCGGAAGTTCTTTTCTTCTGTCAGATTCTCTTCAAAGGATGTAGTTAACTCATTTATCTTCTTGTCCTCAGTCTCAAAGGCATCTTTAACATTGTCTTGAAACTCATCGAGCAACCTCATCTCTTCCACAGTCTTCTTCGACCAGTTTTGTAAAGACCCGCAAATTTCAAGGAAATTTTTTTTCTTAATTTTCTTTGGAATTTTACAAGAGCGCGGCTTCAGACGGCACCTGATTCCGAGGCCCGGTGTGCCCGGAATCAATTTCCGAAGTTTGGCTCAGGTACGTTCAGTGAACGGACGAGCGGGTTTTTCTATCTTTTGAACCGGTGCCCGGAATCAAATTCTGAGGGCACCGATGAAATCGCACTGCCGGTATTTGCTTAGAAACGCCTCTTCCGGAGTTGCGTTTGCTCAGACGTGGTTTTTAAATTTTGCGGCTTTAAGTCAGAAATAAAATAATGTTTGTGCGACAACTTTATTCTATTTCACTTAAGCTGCTTGGAAGCCACCTGAAGCCACTTAAAGACGTCTTGAACTGAGTTGAACTGGATAGGATGCTATCCGGAAATATCCTACCCCCTTGGTAGGATATTTGTGAGGTGGGGCCCGCACGAGCCCCGCCGTTTCTTTCGCTAAGTAACGCACCCGCGAAAACCCGTCAAAGTAACTGAAAAGTCAACCGACGCGTTTTCTTAAATTCTTAACAGACCATTTAATTGGGCGGTTTATTTCATGAATTAAATGGGCTGTTTCATTCGTTGAATTAATTCAACGAATTTAATGGGTCGTTACTTACGCGTTTGCGTTCGTTGGCAAAATAATAAAATAAGACCAACTCTTTCCTTTGGAGGATTACTCGTTGTGCGAGATTCTCTGGGCCTCCACCCTCCCCGCGAAGAACGCGAAGAACGCGAAGAACGCGAAGAACGCGAAGAACGCCGGCGACCGAAATTCGACGACGCACACCGAGATCTGCGACGTCGACGAGCTTTACCCGCGACGTTCTTCGGCGACGCCTCTTCTTCCGCGGCCGATCCTCGTTCGGCAACTAAGGTGAGAATCGGATCATTTAAATTCTCCTTTTTTTTTAAAAATTCATCGCAACGGATTTAATTAATTAAATCCGTTTGTTCTTGATCCGGAGATTGGCGACGCGACGCCGGATACCGCGACGACGCAACGATCCCCCCTTCTTCCGCGACGAGCGATCCCGCGACGACCTCTCGTCCGACGACGACGACAAGGTAAGGGTTTATTTTCTTGATGATTCATTCCCGTGTTCTTATTTCTTTTGAATAAAGAACCAGCATGAATAATTTCAATTAATTAAAAATTGAAATGTCGTTTAAAAGAAAAGGAGTGAACAATTTTTTATCTTTGATTAAAAATTGTTGTAGCCTTTCCTCCCGTTGATTATGACTAACGCGGAGGGTGCGGGTCTAACGAACAAGACCCGGAAACCCTCCGCCGATCTCTTTTGTTGTGCGGATATGGAGGACGGCGACGAACCGCGCGGCAGGGGCGATCTGTTGATCCCGCAGTGAAGATCGGCCCCCGGGAGGAGCATCGGCGCAGACGGGAGGCAAAACGGGCCACCGGAGCAACTCCGGCGGCCCGCGGAAGGGGGCGGCGGCGCCCGGCGCGTCGCCGGAGGAGTCCGCCGCGGCCGAGCCGCGGCGGCGGCGAACCGCCGGACCGCGTTTGCGGTCCGGCCACCCAGCACGCGGCCCGCGCGGGCCGCGTTTCTCCAAAGCCGCGGGTCAAACCCGCGGCGGCTCACTTGGCCGCTCGGCCGAAGCCGAGCCGGCCGGTCCGGTCGGCCGGGCCGCGCCCAGGCCGACCCGGTTCGGCCGACCCAGGGGGGGGGGGGGGGTTCGGGCCGGGTCGCCCCGGGCCCAGAACCCCCGTTTTCGGGCCTCTTCGGTCTTTTGCCCATATCTTGGGCCTGGGACCTCCGATTGACGAACCGTCAGCGGCTACGCGATCCTTGGATCGAGACGGTCGTTTCGGTATATTATACTCAAGGTTTCAGAAGACTTTGGGTTCGGCCGGGTTGGTTCGTACACGAAACCAACCGGGCCCTCGGAGCGGAAACGCTCATAACTTGAGCTACGGACGTCCGATCGACGTACCATCAGCTGTGGTAGTTTCCTCTAAGTGAGACGGAACTTTTGGCATACTCCGCCCGAGGATCGGATACAGGCGGAGTACGGTCGGGTTGGTTTTTCCCTAAAAACCAACCGGGCCCCTGGGACGAAAATGCCAATAACTCTCAGACCGGGCGTCCGATTGACGTGCCGTCTGTTGCGTTGAGATCCTCTTGTCGATACGGAACTTTTGGATACATCAACTTCGGACTACATGTCAGTTGATGTATCAGCCTCTCGGCTCGTGGAGCGGACCCTCCTAAACGAGCTCGCTATGTGCGGGAACCCTAGCGCTGGCTGTGACTTCGACGATAGAGCAGAGATCCTCCGTGGACTGCGACGACGGCAGAGCAGAGATCCTCCGTGGACTGCAACGACGGCAGAGCAGAGATCCTTCGTGGACTACGGCGACGACAGAGCAGAGATCCTCAGTGGACTGCGTCGACTACTGCACTCAGCGATCCTACATGGATTAGTGCTACAGGTTCTGTGTGAGCCCGATCCTATGTGGGTCCTTACTACCGGTTCTGTGTGAGCCACTGCCTACAGGTTCTGTGTGAGCCCGATCCTACGTGGGTCTTTTGCGGGGGTTAGTACCTATCGATCCTTCGTGGGTCCGACGACTTAGATGGATCAGTGATCATCTTTGACGTCATCTGAAAAAGTATACCTGGTTGAGCTGAATCGTATATTACTCTCCTTTGTGGATTGTGTTGAACTATCCTATGTGGATTTTACTGTTTACTCTCCTTGTGGATTTGAGTCTTGCTTTCCTTTGTGGATTGAGTTGTTCTTGAGCTCGTGAGCAGAGCTGGAATTGGGGACTTAGGTATATGTATGGGCATATACCTAAGTCGAGTCAGATGTTACTTCGTGATTTCATCCTTCTTTTGTGCTATATCCTTTGTGGATTTCGGGAGACCTTCGGGGGTCTCGGGGTCCTTACTGAGTAGCTTATACTCACCCCTGCACGGGCTATGCCCGCACCTTGTTGTGTTGGATGCAGACGACGGACAGCGCTGATCACGGTTGGGGCGTGGAGCAGGACGACACCTGGAGGTGGACCACTGGGCGGGACGTGCTCGGAGCGGACGTGGGACCCGAGGAGCCTGGATGCTATCTGTACCCACCCTTCAGGTGGGATTTCCAGTGGACGACACGAGGCCGCCGTCTTTTCTTCAGTTGCTGTACTTTACTTTTCAGTTGTACTTTACAGTTGGGCTTGTATTTCCGGCCCCCTTTACTTTTCTGCACTTTACTTTCCGCTTGCTGACTCTGTGTGGTTGTTACTTACAAAGGCAATGCCTTCCCTGTTTACTGGGATTTTTACGCCTTGGTGCTAGTCGCCAGCCCCTAGCCTATGGAAGGCGGGCTTGGGGTAGTCACGGCACGGGCCCCGAGGTCGGGTCGTGACAAATTGGTATCAGAGGCGGTCGGTTCTACCGCAGACTCTGATCGTCCTTTCTTTCTATATGAAGCAATAGTGTTTAGTGTATTGAGTGTGGTTATCAGTTCAGGGAGCCCAGTGATGGTGCGGCGGCCGACGTATCCGTACACCAGGACCCTGACTCCTGATTTCCGACTTAATGCATGAAAACATTTATTGCGTGTGTGTTTCAAGTTTCTTTGTGATTTCTTGTGTCAGCTCACCGGGTATACTGATCTGCTTCATGAAAGTCTCAAGTTTTCCTTGTGATTACTTGTGGCATCTCACCAGGTATACTGTTCTGACTGTGGTGCTCTTGTTCTCCTCTTCAGGATGGCCCCGCGACGACAGCCAGCTAGGGTTCCGAGTGTAGGGCGCGACGGCAGCCCACCGAGCGACGAGGCCTCGGTGTAGGGCCCTTTGTCAGCAGTGGCACCGGCGGTAGCTTTACCCGCCGAGCCACCGCTGCTGCCAGTACCAGACGCTGACGATGCACGTCGCCTCAGGGCACTTCATGAGTTTCAGAGCCAGCGACCGCCCAGGTTTCGCGGTGAGGCGGACCCCCAGGCCGCCGAGGACTGGCTAGAGGCGGTGGTACGGATCTTTAGGCTAGTGAGGACACCAGCGGATCTCATGGTGATTCTCGCAGCGAGCCTCCTGCAGGCGGCGGCAGGACGATGGTGGAGCCTGATGCTCCAGGTTCACGATGAGGCATCCTTGCTCTGGGCGGACTTCGAGAGCCTCTTCCGCTCTGAGTTCGTCCCGGCCACCCTCCGAGCGGTGCGCATCCAGGAGCTTCTCCAGCTGCGCCAGGGCAGCATGACGGTCGCTCAGTACGCGGCGAGGTTCACTGACCTATCTCGCTACTCGACCGACATGGTACGGGACCCCTTCTTCCGGGCCCGGACCTTCGAGCAGGGCTTGCGACAGGAGATTCGGGCGTCGCTGATCTCCCTCAGCATTCCGACCCAGGCGGGAGTGCTGGAGCGAGCCCTCCTGATCGAGAGCTTCCTGGCAGAGCCTTCTTCAGCAGCGAGACCTAGCGCAGGGCGGCAGGTAGCTGAGTCTTCGGCAGCAGGTAGCCGACGGATGACTCTCGGGTCCAGGCAGACCAGACCCCCACGCAGACGGCCTCAGGACACCGGATCAGCAGTGCAGGGCACACAGCGGAGTGCCAGCCTTCCGAGAGGCAGGCTGTGCTACTCCTGCGGCGGGCAGGGTCACATGGCTCGTGACTGCCCGACTCGCCGACCAGAGGAGCAGCAGACGGTGGAGGGGCCACCCAGGTAGAGGCAGAGGGTCGACCGTGGCGGTCCGCAAGGAGGAGGCGGACGAGGCAGAGGAGCTGGCCGAGCAGCGGGTGGTGGGCGACGCTTCCTGGCTCTACCCCCACCACCACCAGGAGGGCCACCTCGACCACATGGAGCTGGCGGGCAGGGACAGGCCCAGCTCCAGGCAGTGGAGGCCTACGACCCCGACTTGCCAGAGATGATTCGAGGTACGATCTGTGTCTATTCCACCCTTGCTGAAGTACTTATAGACACAGGAGCGAGTCACTCTTTCATATCCTCTGCCCTTGTTCGGAGCTCGGAGATTCCGACTGAGCCGTTGGCTCGATCCTTACGGCTAGAGACTCCTACAGGAGCAGACTCGACGATTACGCACTGGTGCCGGCAGTGTCAGCTTACTCTAGGAGGCGAGAGCTTCGGCTGGGATCTCCTTGTAGCGGCGTCGAGGCCTTACGACGTCATATTGGGCATGGATTGGCTATCCACGGTTCATGCCCAGATCGACTGTTTTAGGCGCAAGGTGCGATGTGTTCGCACCGACGGGAGCAGGTTTACCTTCACCGGCGAGAAGGGAACCTTTGCAGCACAAGATGGACTTCCGCGGAGGAGAGCGCAGCCCATCTCTCATCAGTTGGCTAGCCTCATCCTAGGAGCAGTGGATGTGCGGAGTCCATCTTTTCCTGCAGTGGTGGACCAGTACGTGGACGTCTTTCCCGACGACGTTCCAGGGCTACCTCCTCGTAGAGAGGTAGACTTTTACATCGACTTGTACCCCGGGACAGCCCCGATATCTACTCCAGCATATCGGATGGCCCCCGCCGAGCTTCGGGAGCTGCGGGTACAGTTGGAGGACTTGCAGAGCAAGGGGTTTATCCGACCCAGTGTTTCACCCTGGGCTTCCCCGATTTTGTTCGCCAAGAAGGCGGACGGGAGCTTGAGACTATGTGTCGACTATCGTCGCCTGAACCAGGTGACAGTGAAGAACAAGTATCCGCTGCCACGGATTGATGACCTCTTCGATCAGCTCAAGGGAGCGCGGTGGTTCTCGAAGATAGACCTCCGGTCAGGCTATCATCAGCTCAGAGTTCGAGACGAGGATGTGCAGAAGACGGCCTTTAGGTGTCGGTATGGCCATTATGAGTTCTTGGTTATGCCATTCGGCATAACCAATGCTCCAACAGTGTTCATGAGCCTCATGAACAGGATCTTCCAGCCATACCTCGACCGATTTGTCGTGGTCTTCATTGACGACATTTTGGTATACTCGACGACTGAGGAGGAGCATGCCTACCACCTGCGAGTTGTGCTAGACACACTCCGAGAGCACCAGCTTTATGGAAAGCTCTCAAAATGCCAGTTCTGGTTACGTGAGGTCCATTTCTTGGGGCACGTCATTTCTGAGGCGGGAGTTGCAGTGGATCCCGCGAAGATCGAGGCAGTGCTAGCTTGGGAGCCACCCAAGAGCGTGACAGAGGTGCGGAGCTTCTTGGGCCTAGCCGGATACTATCGGAGATTCGTGCCAGACTTCTCCAGAGTTGCGGCACCACTCTCAGCGTCGACGAAGAAGGGGAAACCCTTCGTGTGGTCAGACAGATGTCAGCAGAGCTTCCAGGAGATGAGGCAGAGGTTGGCCAACGCACCTATCTTGAGGTTGCCTGAGGAGGGAGTTGGATACGTAGTTTACTGCGATGCATCAGGGACTGGACTCGGATGCGTCCTGATGCAGGAGCGGGCCGTGATCGCCTACGGATCACGTCAGTTGAGGCCGCATGAGCAGAACTACGCCACTCATGACCTGGAGTTAGCAGCAGTGGTCTTCGCTCTGAAGACTTGGCGGCACTATCTGATGGGCGAGCGCTTCACAGTCTTTTCTGACCACCAGAGTCTCAAGTATATCTTCTCTCAGAAGGACCTGAACCTGAGACAGCGGAGATGGCTTGAGTTCCTCCAGGACTATGACTTTGAGATAGTCTATACTCCTGGGAAGGGGAACGTGGTAGCCGATGCCCTCCGCAGGAGGACGGGCATTCAGCTACTTGAGGAGGCGACGGAGCAGCTAGCCTCCTTACAGATATCCTTCGTGGATAGAGACGGAGCAGCCTTTCTTCAGTCTCTCACACTCTCTCCTCCACTTCTACAGCGGGTCAGAGAGGCTCAGCGTGAGGATGCTGACTGTGAGACCCGGCGTGCACTGATATCCTCAGGTCAGGCGCCTGATGGCTTCTCCCTTGGAGCAGAGCACGACATCCTTTTCAGAGGACGTACCTTCGTACCAGTCGCTTTGCGAGAGGAGGTGCTGAGAGAGTTTCACACTTCTCCCTTGGCGGTACATCCTGGAGTGGCGAAGATGTACCAGGATCTCAGGCGACAGCACTGGTGGCCGGGCATGAAGAAAGCTGTGGCAGAGTTCGTTTCACGATGCCTCACCTGCCAGCAGGTGAAGGCAGAGCATCAGGTACCAGCAGGCTTGGTACAGCCCTTGGAGGTCCCGGAGTGGAAGTGGGATGGCATATCTATGGATTTCGTGACTGGACTTCCACGCACTTCCAGAGGTCCCGACTCCATTTGGGTGATTGTCGACCGACTCACCAAGTCGGCACACTTCTTACCCATCAGAGAGCAGGGCTCAGTGGAGAGCTTGGGACGTCTTTACGTCCAGGAGATCGTACGGCTTCACGGTGTGCCATCGTCTATCGTCTCCGATTGAGATGCTCGTTTCACTTCCCGGCTTTGGAAGGGGTTGCAGGAGGCGTTCGGGACGTGGCTCCATCTGAGCACAGCCTTCCACCCTCAGACGGATGGTCAGACGGAGAGGACCATACAGACACTCGAGGACATGCTCCGTGCATGTGTTCTCGACTTTGTTCGCAGCTGGGAGGACCACCTACCCTTAGTGGAGTTCGCGTACAACAACAGCTACCACTCCACCATCGGGATGGCACCATACGAGGCATTGTACGGCAGACCCTGCAGATCACCGTTGTGCTGGACAGACCCTGGGGAGTCAGCACTCGTGGGACCAGAGATGGTCCGAGCCACGACAGAGAAGGTCCAGATCATCCAGGAGAGGATGAGGACAGCTCAGAGCCGGCAGAAGTCATATGCTGACAGGAGGCGGAGGCCACTAGAGTTCGAGGATGGCGACCACGTCTTTTTGCGTGTCTCACCTCGACGTGGTTTACGGAGATTTGGCCGAGGCGGCAAGTTGTCTCCACGATTCATCGGGCCTTTCCAGGTCCTCAGCAGGATAGGAGAGGTGGCTTATCGCCTGGCTCTACCACCTCAGTTGCACCGGGTGCACGACGTCTTCCACGTGTCTCAGCTGAGGAGATACGTGCACGACCCGACGCACATCATCGACTTTGGGGAGCTGGACGTGGACGATGGGGCGACTTTTGCGGAGGTCCCAGTGGAGATCGAGGATCGATAGGAGCAGGTCCTACGTGGGCGGTCGATTCCTCTTGTGCGCGTCAGATGGCAGCACGGGAACCTCCAGGAGAGCACTTGGGAGCGGGAGGCTCAGATGCGTGCTCAGTACCCCCATTTGTTCCCCTAGTTTTTGATGTAACTTTACGGGGATGTAAAGCCCTGAGGTGGGAGTAATGTAAAGACCCGCAAATTTCAAGGAAATTTTTTTTCTTAATTTTCTTTGGAATTTTACAAGAGCGCAGCTTCAGACGGCACCTGATTCCGAGGCCCGGTGTGCCCGGAATCAATTTCCGAAGTTTGGCTCGGGTACGTTCAGTGAACGGACGAGCGGGTTTTTCTATCTTTTGAACCGGTGCCCAGAATCAAATTCTGAGGGCACCGATGAAATCGCAGCGCCGGTATTTGCTTAGAAACGCCTCTTCCGGAGTTGCATTTGCTCAGACGTGGTTTTTAAATTTTGCGGCTTTAAGTCAGAAATAAAATAAAGTTTGTGCGACAACTTTATTCTATTTCACTTAAGCTGCTTGGAAGCCACCTGAAGCCACTTAAAGACGGCTTGAACTGAGTTGAACTGGATAGGATGCTATCCGGAAATATCCTACCCCCTTGGTAGGATATTTGTGAGGTGGGGCCCGCACGAGCCCCGCCGTTTCTTTCGCTAAGTAACGCACCCGCGAAAACCCGTCAAAGTAACTGAAAAGTCAACCGACGCGTTTTCTTAAATTCTTAACAGACCATTTAATTGGGCGGTTTATTTCGTGAATTAAATGGGCTGTTTCATTCGTTGAATTAATTCAACGAATTTAATGGGTCGTTACTTACGCGTTTGCGTTCGTTGGCAAAATAATAAAATAAGACCAACTTTTTCCTTTGGAGGATTACTCGTTGTGCGAGATTCTCTGGGCCTCCACCCTCCCCGCGAAGAACGCGAAGAACGCGAAGAACGCGAAGAACGCGAAGAACGCCGGCGACCGAAATTCGACGACGCACACCGAGATCTGCGACGTCGACGAGCTTTACCCGCGACGTTCTTCGGCGACGCCTCTTCTTCCGCGGCCGATCCTCGTTCGGCAACTAAGGTGAGAATCAGATCATTTAAATTCTCCTTTTTTTAAAAAATTCTTGGCAACGGATTTATTTAATTAAATCCGTTTGTTCTTGATCCGGAGATTGGCGACGCGACGCTGGATACCGCGACGACGCAACGATCCCCCCTTCTTCCGCGATGAGCGATCCCGCGATGACCTCTCGTCCGATGACGACGACAAGGTAAGGGTTTATTTTCTTGATGATTCATTCCCGTGTTCTTATTTCTTTTGAATAAAGAACCGGCATGAATAATTTCAATTAATTAAAAATTGAAATGTTGTTTAAAAGAAAAGGAGTGAACAATTTTTTATCTTTGATTAAAAATTGTTGTAGCCTTTCCTCCCGTTGATTATGACTAACGCGGAGGGTGCGGGTCTAACGAACAAGACCCGGCAACCCTCCGCCGTTCTCTTTTGTTGTGCGGATATGGTGGACGGCGACGAACCGCGCGGCAGGGGCGATCTGTTGATCCCGCAGTGAAGATCGGCCCCCGGGAGGAGCATCGGCGCAGACGGGAGGCAAAACGGGCCACCGGAGCAACTCCGGCGGCCCGCGGAAGGCGGCGGCGGCGCGGGTCGCCGGCGCGGCGGCGCCGGCGACCGGAGGCAGCGGCGCCCGGCGCGCCGCCGGAGGAGTCCGTCGCGGCCGAGCCGTGGCGGCGGCGAACCGCCGGACCGCGTTCGCGGTCCGGCCACCCAGCACGCGGCCCGCGCGGGCCGCGTTTCTCCAAAGCCGCGGGTCAAACCCGCGGCGGCTCACTCGGCCGCTCGGCCGAAGCCGAGCCGGCCGGTCCGGTCGGCCGGGCCGCACCCAGGCCGGACCGGACCCGGCCTAGCCGGGTCCTGCCGGGTCGGGCCGACCCGGTTCGGCCGACCCAGGGGGGGGGGGGGGGGGGGGGGGGGGTTCGGGCCGGGTTGCCCCGGGCCCAGAACCCCCGTTTTCGGGCCTCTTCGGTCTTTTGCCAATATCTTGGGCCTGGGACCTCCGATTGACGAACCGTCAGCGGCTACGCGATCCTTGGATCGAGACGGTCGTTGCGGTATATTATACTCAAGGTTTCGGAAGACTTTGGGTTCGGCCGGGTTGGTTCGTACACGAAACCAACCGGGCCCTCGGAGCGGAAACGCTCATAACTTGAGCTACGGACGTCCGATCGACGTACCGTCAGCTGTGGTAGTTTCCTCTAAGTGAGACGGAACTTTTGGCATACTCCGCCCGAGGATCGGATACAGGCGGAGTACGGTCGGGTTGGTTTTTCCCTAAAAACCAACCGGGCCCCTGGGACGAAAATGCCAATAACTCTCAGACCGGGCGTCCGATTGACGTGCCGTCTGTTGCGTTGAGATCCTGTTGTCGATACGGAACTTTTGGATACATCAACTTTGGACTACGTGTCAGTTGATGTATCAGCCTCTCGGCTCGTGGAGCGGACCCTCCTAAACGAGCTCGCTATGTGCGGGAACCCTAGCGCTGGCTGTGACTTCGACGACAGAGCAGAGATCCTCTGTGGACTGCGACGACGGCAGAGCAGAGATCCTCCGTGGACTGCAACGACGGAAGAGCAGAGATCCTTCGTGGACTGCGGCGACGACAGAGCAGAGATCCTCAGTGGACTGCGTCGACTACTGCACTCAGCGATCCTACATGGATCAGTGCTACAGGTTCTGTGTGAGCCCGATCCTATGTGGGTCCTTACTACCGGTTCTGTGTGAGCCACTGCCTACAGGTTCTGTGTGAGCCCGATCCTACGTGGGTCTTTTGCGGGGGTTAGTACCTATCGATCCTTCGTGGGTCCGACGACTTAGATGGATCAGTGATCATCTTTGACGTCATCTGAAAAAGTATACCTGGTTGAGCTGAATCGTATGTTACTCTCCTTTGTGGATTGTGTTGAACTATCATATGTGGATTTTACTGTTTACTCTCCTTGTGGATTTGAGTCTTGCTTTCCTTTGTGGATTGAGTTGTTCTTGAGCTCGTGAGAAGAGCTGGAATTGGGGACTTAGGTATATGTATGGGCATATACCTAAGTCGAGTCAGATGTTACTTCATGATTTCATCCTTCTTTTGTGCTATATCCTTTGTGGATTTCGGGAGACCTTCGGGGGTCTTGGGGTCCTTACTGAGTAGCTTATACTCACCCCTGCACGGGCTATGCCCGCACCTTGTTGTGTTGGATGCAGACGACGGACAGCGCTGATCACGGTTGGGGCGTGGAGCAGGACGGCACCTGGAGGTGGACCACTGGGCGGGACGTGCTCGGAGCGGACGTGGGACCCGAGGAGCCTGGAGGCTATCTGTACCCACCCTTCAGGTGGGATTGCCAGTGGACGACACGAGGCCGCCATCTTTTCTTCAGTTGCTGTACTTTACTTTTCAGTTGTACTTTACAGTTGGGCTTGTATTTCCGGCCCCCTTTACTTTTCTGCACTTTACTTTCCGCTTGCTGACTCTGTGTGGTTGTTACTTACAAAGGCAATGCCTTCCCTGTTTACTGGGATTTTTACGCCTTGGTGCTAGTCGCCAGCCCCTGGCCTATGGAAGGCGGGCTTGGGGTAGTCACGGCACGGGCCCCGAGGTCGGGTCGTGACAAGTTTGTCATCCTCTTGCAAGATCTTCTATGAGCTTCGTAACCAACAAAAAAGGTTTTGAACTGAGCCTCAATCTCAACGCACTTGTCCATAACCATAGATACGGAGTCAGTTTTCTGATTCAACTCATGTTGGAGCATCTGGCATCTTGAGTCAATACTAGAGAATGTCGGAATGGATCCCTCCAACTTCTTTAAATAATGGACAACAAAATCATGCCCCAACGAGGATGACTCCGAATCTGAAATTTTGCTTGGAGAGTTTTCTTCCTCAATAAGCTCCAACTTCCTTTTAGACGAATCACCATATTCTCTTTTCTTGCTAGCCACTGATTTCGGAGTTTCAATAAGGAGTTGCTTTCCCTTTTCTTTTTTTGGAATTGATTCTTGATCAGGAGTTTTCTGCTCGCCAGTAGACACTTGAATAATCTCATCAAAAACATTCTGAACAACATTTTCCTCATTCTTATCCTTCTCTAGAGTTACTAACTTAGAGGATTCAGCCTCTGAAGTTCGGAGTGATAGATTTTCTGAAGGTGATCCTTTATAATCATCCACTTGTTTCAAAAGATCTCCTGTTTCACCACATCCTTCAGCAACTTCTTCTTCCTCTCCCACTTGCTGAATCTGCTCGATTTGCTCAACATGCTCAGCTGTACTCTCTTCCGGAAAATCAAGGTTTCTTCCTGGAGTCTCAGGTAGAGATTCCAAGGAGAAAGATCTCAGAACTGGAATGCTTCCGGATACTATTTCATTAAATTTCAACAAATCTTTGACTGCCATGGCATCTGACATCTTCTTCTTAAGCTTCTTTTCCTTTACTTGTTTTTCAAGCTCATCAGCAGTTCTCTCCTTTAATGCCTTAGCTTCCGCAGGGTTCAATCCGAACTGCGGATCCCCTTCTTTCCTTTTCTCTTTATCTGCTCTCCACTTCGCAACAACCTCATCAGGATAGGTCTTTTTCTTCTTTGGTTTGGGAGGTGCGGTTTGAGCTTCCTTAGACTTAGGATTTTCGACTTCAGCTGCAGCTTCCTTCAACTTTCTTTTCTTTACTGGTTTTGATGATTCCAGTTCAGCAGCCTTCGGAACCGCTTCTTCTTGATTAGGCAAATCAATGAACTCAACAATCTCCTTGTTGAAAGCCACATCCATCCTCTTAAGGGTGTCATCACTAACCAACAATATTTTACAAACCCTTGGCTTAGATCTGTAGGCTTCCTTGAAAGATTCTAGGCACCGAACTATCAACTTGGACAATATTGCTGGGTACATTACGATTTGTGCTCTGAGATTTCCCTTCTTAAGATTCTCAATGGTTATAAGAATGTGCCTCATGAAGTTAAACTTTCTTAGATTTATCAGGAAATCTAAGATATAGATTTCACTCTTCTTCAAGCTGTCTTTATCGCCTTTACTCGGTACGATAAGTCCTTGCACCCACAACTCTAGAATCTGGAAATTTGTGGATAGACTTGCAATCTTCGGAGCCTTGTCATCAGCCAGTCCGAGAGTTTCTAAGGCTTTTTCCTTATCAAAGCTACCCTTAGAGTCCGGAAATACATGAGAAATAAATTCAGCTTCTCCTTCATAGGAAAACCCTACCAAGCTTGCTGCCTTGGTATAGGAAAGTTTGTAGGTCTTGCCATACGACTTGAAAGAAAATTTTTCCCTATTATCTTCCTGGAAGAAGGAAACTGTTTCATAGAACTCAACAAGTAAGTATGAATACACTTCATCTTGGTTCCCGGTTTTTGACACCGCAACATCTTCCCAACCATTCAACTTAGTGTTCTTTGAAATAAGGGAATCATAGTTGTTGAGGAAATCCGGATGGACTAACCTTTCTCTGTAAACTAACCATTGAGAAATAGGCTTAGTGGATGACATTTCTTGAGAGGCTAACTCTGCAGACATTGGGATCTGTAATCCTCTGAGAGGTTCGGAACGGAGAAAACTGAAGTTCAGAATGGACTTAAATCAGAGAGGCAGAGCTTCAGGACACGAGAGGTTGAGATCGATGTGGGACGAGTATTTGGGTCCCCTTTATATAGGCAATGAAACGTCGGTTCAACTTCCTCGGTTGATCTAATGGTTGGAATGAGCTGTGATCAGATCTGACGGTTGAAAACTTGAATCCGATCTTTTTGAGGTTTTTATTAAAGCAAAGAATTCAGAAAACTATAATCCGAATACATAATACAAGAAAATTCTAGCAAGTAATGTATGACTATGAAAACTTGACTAAGGAAATCATACCATTCGGATTGGCTGAGGAGGATTATTCGTAATGGATAAAATAAAAAGATGATTATGGAAAAAAACTTTATTATG
This sequence comes from Viscum album, assembly GCA_963277665.1. Taxonomy (NCBI): domain Eukaryota; kingdom Viridiplantae; phylum Streptophyta; class Magnoliopsida; order Santalales; family Viscaceae; genus Viscum; species Viscum album. The sequence goes on along the minus strand of OY728167.1, from coordinate 384,557,194 downwards.
AAAAGATAAAGTTCTCAAAAATTTACTACGGAAAACAATCTCAGTACGAAAAACGCAGTACGAAAAAGCATTACGGAAAATAAATTATGGAAAACTCAGTATGAAAAACAAACTTATTAAGAAGGAAAAAGAAAAAAGCAGTATGAGAAACTTAGTATGAAAAATACATTAATAAAAATTTAGTACGAAAAACAACTGGTAAAAAAATATGGTTATGAAACTGCCAGTACGTAATTTTCCATTCCGGAAATTTTAATACAAACACTTCCATTCCAGAAGTTTTCTATACGAGAATGTCCATTTTGGAAAATTTTAGTTCCGGAAGTCCCATTCCGGAAGTCTTTGTTCCGAAAAGTTTGGAATTTTTTTTTGAAAAACTTTGTTTTAAACAAACAATCAAATGTACTCCCCCTATGAAAAGGAGTTTATTACTGTAAGGAGAGTTTTTCAACAGAAAGTTACTTATGGAGGATTACCTTACGGTTATCATCCCTAACTTCTGTTTAATATATTCAAATCTATCAGAAGGCAAAGATTTTGTGAAAATATCAGCAAGTTGATCTTGCGTTCTGATAAACTGAAGAATAATATCTCCTTTAAGTGTGTGATCCCTAAGAAAGTGATGCCTAATATCTATGTGTTTTGCATGGTAGTGATGTGCAGGGTTCTTACTGAGGGCAATGACACTTGTGTTATCACACAAAATTTGAGTTTTAGTAAAAACTCAGGCCATAGTCTGTGAGTGTGTGTTGCATCCACCACACTTGAGCACAACAATTTCCAGCTACTACATATTCAGCTTCAGCGATGGAAAGTGCTACAGAATGTTGCTTCTTGCAGGACCAAGAAACTAAAGAATCTCATAAGAAATGACAAGTTCTGGATGTACTTTTTCTATCCATTCTACATCCACCAAAGTCAGCATCAGAAAAGCTTTTTAGAACAAAATCACTTCCAGAAGTATAAAATAATCCTAGATCCATGGTTCCCTTAAGGTAGCAAAAAATTCTTTTTACTGCCTTTAAGTGAGATTCCTTAGGATTGGATTGATATCTTGCACATAAGCATACTGAAAACATTAAGTCTGGTCGACTAGCTGTTAAGTAAAGTAGACATCCTATCATACCTCTAAAAGATGTTTGATCTACTGGTTTCCCAACTTCATCAAGATCTAAAGAGTTTGAGGTACTAATGGGAGTACTTATACTCTTAGTGTTGTCATAACCATACTTTTTCAGAAGATCTTTAATATACTTATGTTGAGATATGTAGGTTCCTTCTGGTTTTTGAGAAATTTGAAAACCAAGGAAAAATGTTAACTCTCCCATCATACTCATTTCAAACTCAGATTTCATTATACTTGCAAAAGAGTCAGTCAAAGATTGTTGAGTTTAACCAAATATAATGTCATCAACATAAATTTGAACAATCAAAACATTTTTCTTATCTTTATTTATAAAAAGGGTTGGATCTGCATTTCCCTTAACATAGTTATTTTGAAGCAAAAATCCGGTGAGTCTATCATACCATGATCGCGGGGCTTGTTTAAGTCCATACAAAGCTTTGGTAAGTCTAAAAACATGATCCGGATGTTTTGTATCTTCAAAGCCAGGATGTTGTTCAACAAAAACTTCCTCTTGAACATAACCGTTAAGAAAAGCACATTTTACATCCATTTGGATAAGTTTGAAATTAAAGAATGCTGCAAAGGCAGGTAGAATACGGATAGATTCAAGTCTAGCTACTGGAGCATAGGTTTCTTCATAGTCTATTCCTTCTTGCTGATTATAGCCTTTAGCAACAAGTCTAGCTTTATTTCTTACTATGACTCCATTTTCATCACATTTATTTCTGAAAACCCATTTTACTCCAATAACAGAAGTTTCCTTAGGTATTTCAACCAAGGTCCAGACTTTATTCCTTTCGAATTCATTTAGTTCATCTTGCATGGCTTTAATCCAATCATCATTACCTAAAGCTTCATCAGTGCTTTTAGGTTCTAATTGGGAAAGAAATGCTAGATGTTCTACTTTATTTCATAACGAGCTTCTAGTCCTTACAGGTTGATTTACATGGCCAATGATACTATCACTAGGATGATTCTTAAGAAACACCTGATTTGGGTTTTGTAAAACCTGTTCATCAACATAGGGTAGAAAATCTTCTGGGGTACATGTTTCAGAAATATCTTCTTGAAAAATTTCCTTATCAGAAGGTTATTCTATCAAAGGTTGATAATCAGTTTTTGAAAACACATCCGAAGATGTAAGTTGAGATGGTTTAAAAACAAAAGGATCTGATTCATCAAATTTCACATGAACTGTTTCTTCAACAGAGCAATTATTTTTATTAAAAACTCTATAACCCTTAGATGTTGTGGAATATCCTAAGAAAATTCCTTCATCAGACTTTGGTGCGAATTTATGTAAGTTATCATTAGTATTCAAAATGAATACTTTGCATCGAAAAACCATGAAGTAGGAATGTCTTGGTTTTCTACCATTCCATAACTCATAAGGAGTTTTATTAAGAAAATGTCTAATCAAAACTCGATTTATAGTATAACAAGAAGTACTTACAACTTCATCCCAGAAATGTCTAGCAATAGAATATTCACTCATCATGGTTCTAGTTATCTCTTGAAGAATTCTATTTCTTCTTTCTACTATACCATTCTGTTGAGGAGTTCTAGGTGCTGAAAAATTGTGAGTAATACCTTTCTTACTACAAAAAGTTTCAAAATCAGAATTTTGAAATTCTCCTCCATGATCACTATGAATAGTTTTCAATGGAAGGTTTTTCTCATTTTTAACTTGATCTCTAAAACATTTGAAATAAGAAAAAGCATCAGATTTCTTTGCTAGAAAATAGACCCAAGTAAATCTATTGTAATCATCAACTAGAACAAATACATAGTATTTTCCTCCAATACATCCAGTTTGTGTTGGACCAAAAAGATCCATGTGCACTAACTGTAATGCATCTATTGTTGAGACTTCTCCGATTGACTTAAAACTAGATTTATGTTGCTTTCCATATTGACAAGGATCACAATCTTTAGAAGAATCAAATCTAAACTCCGGTAGATCCTTAACTAGTTTCTTCTTAGAGAGTTTACATAGGTTCCTAAGATTACAGTGACCTAGTCTTTTATGCCATAACCAAGAATGATCTTCTATTGCACTTAGGCAAGCTAAATCTTGGCTTCTGAGGTCTTCTAAGTTTAAGGTGTAAACATTCTCTTGCCTATTGGCTGAGAGAATAAATTCTTCCTTGGAATTGTGTACTAAACACTTATCATTCCTAAAATTCACAAGGTAACCTTCATCACATAATTGTCTTTTGCTAAGGAGGTTGTGCTTAAGACCTTTAACAAAAAGAACATTTGAAATCAAGGTTTTACCTAAAAGAACAATATTACCAATACCAACAATCTCTCCCTTAGCATTGTCTCCGAAAGTTACCTTTCCTCCTTTCGTTTTGATAATCTTTTCAAAATAGCTTTTGTTACCAGTCATGTGCCGGGAACATCCACTATCCATGTACCATGTATTGTTGCTGGTACTTTTTTATTATCCTGAAATCAAGAAGAAAATTATACTTTCGGAATCCAAACATGTTTGGATCCGAGATTTCCAGACAATAAAATTTTAGGTACCCACATCTTCTTAGAAAAGTAGGCTTTGTGAAATCCTAGAGATTGGGTTTTGTTTAAAGAACAATTCTTTGCCCAGTGACCACCACATTGACACTTGGTACAAAATGGGGCACTTTGAGGAACAAAATAATTCTTACTAAAAATAGGTTTTGCATGGGTATAACCAAATCCGGATTTATTTCTTAAAGGTCGTATTTGGGAATACATCTTATCAAAAAAAAATTTTCCATGGGTAAAGTTTGATAAACACTTCTTTAAGGAAAAAATTTCGGACTTGAGTTTTACAACCAAGTTTTTATCCTCAAAATTATTAGTTTTAGAACTAGAGCTAGGCTCGAAAACATTTTTCTTAGAAATTAATTTTTCTAACTCTTTCGAAAGTTTATTCTTCTCAGAACTTACTTCCTCAAGATTTTTTGAAATTATTTCAAAATCAGTATTTTTCTTATCAAGATCTTTAGAAAGATCTGATATCTCTTTTGTAAAAATAGAATTCCTAGAGTTTGCCTTATCAAGTTTCTTATTGAGTTTGGAATTCTCAATCTCAAGAAGTTCAGCAAACCTAGAGACTTCTTCATAAGTGGGTAAAGTATTTTCTTCATCAGAAGATGATTCTTCATCAGAAGAGTTATAATACTTACTATCATTAGAATTTAAAGATACATTGGTCAATGATTCAGCATTTCGTACCTTAGCCATAAAAAAATGATTATCAATAGGTAATCTGGCTATAAGACCAAGATTCTTCTGTCCTGAAGATTCATAATCAGAAGATTCATCTGAAGAGTCACCACTACTGGCACTCCAGGTGTAATTAGCTTTCAGAACATTCTTAGCTTTAGCTTTATAATACTTCTTCCTGTTCCTGTCTGAATGCCTTTATTTTCTTTCTTTATTTTTGAGCATAGGGCAATCTGGTCTAATATGTCCAGCTCTCTTGCATTCATAACAAGTAACTTCTCCATCTTTCTTATCTTTCCTTTCCTTTTTCTTATACTTGGATTGAAAGTTTCTTTGTCCAGCTATCTTGTTCATTCTTCGAGCAAGATTTGCTAATTCATTTTCTGAGACTTCACTCTCACTAGATTCGGATTGAAAAATAACTTTCTTAGACTTGGATCTGGTTACTCTCTCAGGAGTCTTAGATTTCATCTGATTTGATGTAGTAGTAAAAGCAACTGTACCATTTCCATTCTTTTTCTTGATATTGTTAGCATCTCTCTTCATTCTGGTTTTATGTTGTAGAAGAGTTCCAAATAATTCATCAAGAGTAATTTGAGTGACCTTCCTGTTCTCATCTATAGCTGTTCTCGTGGACTCCCACTCATTGGGCATAATATCAATTATCTTGTCCACAAGAGCTTCATCATCTAAACCTTTTTCTCCCATAGATTGTAGACTATTGACGATAGTCATAAATCTCTATTGGACTTTATAGATAGGTTCACCATAAGGAAAATTGAAGCCATGATATTCTGCTCTAAGCATAGCTCTTCTAGTTTCAATCACCTTAGAAGTCCCAAAGTGTGTAACCTCTAACTTCTTCCATATACAGTTAGCTGCTTCACAAGAAGAAATTTGGCTATATATATTTCTTGTCATTGAACATAGTAAAGTGTTGCGTACCTTATAGTTGAGTTGATATTTTTTCTTTTCCTGGTTAGTAAAGGTTCTAACTTCCTTGTCAGGAATTTTATAATCACCAGTAAGCATAACAAAGATGTCTACTCGAGTATTGATAAAAAAAATATTCATACGATCTCTCCAGTATTCATAGTCATTACCATCAAAGATAGGTGGTCTTGTCAGATTCTGATTGTCAATTGATCCAACATTAATTCCTGCCATACTTAATATAACTTTTCACACAAACTTGTTAGTAGCAATGATTCGTAATAACAAAGCTCGGAATGAGAAAGTTCGGAATTAGAAAAGTTCAGAATGAGAAAGTTCGGAAAGACAAAGTGAGCAAGAAAAACTTATTCATGAGTATAAGTATTTCAGAGACCTGCTCTGAAACCAAATGTAAGATTGGTATAGAGTATGAGGTTTCCAACCTCTGATACCAATTGTAGGATCGAAATAGTGAATTAGATGCTCAATATTCAAGAGGGGGGTGAATTGTATACTTTAAAAAATTCCTTTGGAACCTTTAATGTTAGTTATGAATAACTATGTTTTCCTTAAGAGAAGGAAAGGGCTATGTTTAACAAAGTTAAACTAAGCAAATTCACAACACCTCTAACTCCAAATGCAAACTTGGAAAGAGATTCCGAAAGTAGGTTCCGAAAATATGGTTCCGGAAAATTGAAACTTAATAAAAGATTACAATATGAGATTCTACCTTAAAGAATATAGAATCTAAATTAATCAGAGTACAAGTAAGGAAGTATAAGAAAGTTATACTTTCCTTATATTACAAAATGCAGTGGAAATAAAACAAGTAGTTAAACTACAAGTAACAAGATATAAGTCTTTTAACCCAAAGAGAAGGGTATCCAACAACCTTGGATAAAGGTCACTTGATTTATACTTTCAAGAAAGTCTGTCTTACCCACACCAGGATAATCCCTCGATACGAAGATCAGAGTCTCTGTCTTGCTATCCCCGCAAGCCCTCAACTTCAAGGTAGTTCGCAACCTCTGTCTTCCTCAGCAAGGAAGCCCTCAACTTCAATGTAGTTGGCAACCTTTATCTTCATATCCCCGGAAGCCCTCGAATGTAATCACCATCATTTAGAGTCACACAAAGCTTTGAGAGTTAATAAGAGACTCTCTCTCTAGAAATCACTTCAACAACATGTATGAAGAAAACCAAGTTGTTCATCTGTCATCAGTATAGAACTCTTTCAAATGATCTCCTATTTATAGGTAAGGTCGGATCCTTCTCCAACGGTCATATTTTCCTTAAAGATCGGAGGAACCTGTACACGTGTCACTTAGACAACGGTTAGTTTATAACAAAATAGACAACATCGTTTTATAATAAAACAAGTGTAACCGAATGTACGGCATCGTTTTAAACTCTAACATAAAAGTTCAGAATGAAAATTTCGGAGTGAAGGTTCGGAGTGTAAGGAACAATAATAAAGAGTAGAAAAATTATAGAAATGTAAGTAATATAAAAGTTTGGAGTCTAACACAGATATTTTTCGGAGTCTGAATTAATTCAGAGTGTATAAAACAAAGATACTCAAATTCTGTTTAATAGGTGAATTCGGAATGTGAATTCGGAATGAGAATTCGTCATCAGAATTCGTAATGAGAATTCTTCATCAGAATTTGTAATGAGAATTCTTCTTTAGAATTCGTAATGAGAATTCTTTATCAGAATTCGTAATGAGAATTCTTTATCAGAATTCGTAATGAGAATTCTTTATCAGAATTCGTAATGAGAATTAATCATTAGAATTCGTATTGAGAATTCGTTATCGAACATCATAAGAATTCGTATCCTGAATCTGGAATAGAACTTAGTCAGAGTTCATATCTGGAATGAAAACTTCCTTATAGTTCTTATCCAGAAATCAGATCCTAAAACAGAATGCTTCATATTCAAAGTTTCAATGATTCCGTAAAAATGAATCCGAATCTAATACTTAAGAAAAATATGGATGAGAATATGATAAGGATAATTTTTCTTATAAAAGCGATTTTCCTAAAGAAAGCAATTTTCCTTATAAAAGCGATTTTCCATAAGAAAGCAATTTTCCTTATAAAAGCGATTTTCCTTAAGAAATCAATTTTCCTTATAAAAGCAATTTTCCTTAAGAAATCAAATTTCCTTATAAAAGAAATTTTCCTAAAGATAAGGTGTTTGTGATTTTCAAAACAAGAAGGAATGAAAAGGTCATAAGGAAAACCTTATTGACTCAACATTCATTTTAGGCTTAACGTGTTGAATTTAAGCATGGGCTTGGTCCAGATCGAGGCTCAGTGATGCTACATCATTTTCGAGCTCTGACAGATGAGATTTGTATAACCCGAGTCTGTTGGATGAGGCCATCCTCTCCTTTGTGTGTGTTGAAAGGGTTATTTTTTAAAACCTTAAATTTATATCAGTCATGTGATCACTGTTCAAAGACTATATTATCAAAGGTAATGATATATAATGGTCATTGAAACCCAATTAGAAAAAAATTAAAAAAAGGGCATGTGTATTCTATATCTATAAGACATTTAATGAAATAAAAGAAATCTTATTTTATTCATGAATTTTTGGGTCGTTACAACATCCCCCCATTTAGAAATTTCACCCTTGAAATTTTCTTTTCCCACATTAAAACAGATGAGGGAAACATTTCTTCATCACATTCTACGGTTCCCATGTTGCTTCTTCAAATTTTGGGTTCTCCAAAACACATTGACGTGGGGAATTTTCTTATTTTAGAGAACTTTTTCCCTAAGATCTAAGATATTCACCAGATTATCTTCATAGGATAGGTCATTCTCTAATGGTACCACATCTAGATTGAGTACTTGTGATTGGTCCGACATGTACTTCCTCTAGAGTGACACATTGAATACATCATGTACTTGAGACATGTTTGGTGGGAGTAGTAGTCGATAGGCCACAACACCAATGCGATCAAGGATCTCCAAAGGGCCGATGTACCTTGGACTAAGATTTACCTTCTTCCAAAATCTCATAACTCAATTATTTGGAGATATCAAGAGGAATACCATGTCTCCAACATCTAACTCTTGTTCTCATCAATGATTGTCAACATATCCCTATTGTTGACTCTGAGAAGCTTTAATGTGATTATAGATGGTCTTAACCTTCTCCACCATTTCTTTTACCATTTCTAGACCTAGAAGTTTTTTCTCCCCTACTTCATCCCAACATGCTGGTGTTCTTCATATCTTCCCATAAATGGCTTCATATGGATCCATTAGGATGCATGATTGAAAACAGTTATTATAAGAGAACTCAACCAGAGGATGATGTTAATCCCATCCTCCTTTGAATTATATTGAGCATGCTCTCATAATCTCCCTCATTGTTTGGATAGTCAGCTCAGATTGACCATCAGTTTGAGGATGATAAGTTGTACCAAGGTTTATCTCAGTATTCTGAGCATGTCAGAGACTATACCAAAACATAGAGGTGAATTGTTTATCTTGATCGGATACAATAGATAGTGGTACTCCATGAATCCTTAGAACTTATTTGATGTATATCCATTTTAGTTTATCCAATGATAAATCCTCCAGAAATTCAATTATGTTTTTCTTCTTTGTAAGATGATCCACAACAATTTAAATAGCATTGTTTCCATTGGATGTTTTTAGAAGTTTAGTGAGAAATTCCATGATGATATTATCTCGTTTTTATATTAGTATGGGTAATGGTTGAATCATTCCCTTATTCTTCTACCTATCAACCTTCACATGCTAACATACCATGCACTTTTATGTATACTCAGCTATCTCCTTATTCATGTTATAAATCCAATAATTCTCTCAGAGATATTTATACATCATTGTGTTTCCTGGGTGAATGTAGAAATTCGAATGATTTTTATCATCCAAAAGATCTTTATTTAACTCTAAACTTGATGGAACACATACTATTGACCCAAATATCACAATTCCTTCTTCATTAACATTATTCTCCATGGATTTCCCTTTTCTGATAGTTTTCACTTTCTTCTCAATTTCTAATTCATCCTTTTCAGCATCCTTTGACCTTTCTAAAAGAGACGGTTGAGAGGGAATTTGTGAAAGGATTGATGATGTTCCCTTATATATGATTTCCATGTCCATATTCATCAAATCTAAGAAGACTGTATCCTTTTCAATTCTCATAAATGATCGAATTTATGGGTCCTTTCTACTTCAAGCATCTTCCACCAGGTTCGCTTTCCTAGGGAGGTAATGGATTGAGCAGTTATAGTCTTTGATCAGCTCTAAGAATATTTGTTGTTGTATATTAAACTCTTTATGTTTGATTATATAATTGAGACTATTGTGATTTAAATATATTTCACACTACTCCCCAAAGAGATAGTGTTACAAAATTTTTAACGCAAAGATCACTGCCACCAAATACAGATCATGCATGGATAGTTTTCCACATGAATATTCAACTGCCTTGAGGAATATTCAATGACATTGTCTTTTTACATAAAATTCCATCAATGGGAGACTCATAAAAATTTTCAAGAAGAAAATTCCCACAAACTTCAACATGGGATACAACCCTTATAGAAGTATTCCCTTAAATATTTAATATCATTCCTAATGGGGACTCAATGTTATTAGGAAACATAAAAGATATACTAATAGAACATTAATTGAAATATATTACATCATTGACAACTTTGAAGTAGTGGTTACATGTAATTAATTCATCATTATCCATATTATCATAGGACTTCACGTGATCCCTTGATCCTGGAGATTTTTGATGCTCATCATGCATCTCAACCCTTGAAATAGAGCATTGAATTCGGTAATGTCTGAATTCTACACATTTATAGAATAGAGCTATGTAAGATTCCTTAGATGGAAATTTGTTTCCATCAATCACATTATCTATTCTTTCATGGAAATTGGATACTTTTTGCCCTTCCTTTCCACACTTAAAACATCTCCTAGTCCATTTGTGACATTTCTATTGGTGCCTCTTTCCCCACTTTCTGCACGAATGAAATTGGGTCTTCTTTGTAACACCCAAGCTTCTACGGTACGTTTCCCTTTGAAAAATGCGATAGTGTGTGTTGTACACAACATCGAGTTCTAACACACCACAACCAATCAAACTAGCCATTATGAATAGTAATTCCTACTTTTTGAAATTATATATATTTTATATTTCAAAATGGACTTCATTTTTTGTTTTGGAATATCGAAATTATCCTAAGATGAATTTTTGGTATTTTTCTGAGAACATCCCATTTTTATGAATAGTGAAAAATACTTAAAAACAACTTTTTTAATAAAAATAATTTATAGTGATAAATTATATTATTGAGTGGTTTTAAAGTATAATTAGAATATATTTTTACCATTTTATCCAATGGTGTTCATTAGAATTAATTTCACTTTGAAATTGGACCTAAACAATTGTCAATCTTTTAGTATATATTGTTTCTTAAAAACACGCTATTTGTTGTGACAGCGGGAATTAATTATAAAATTAATTAATGAAACTTATATGTTTGGAATTTTTTAAAATAGACATGATTTTTTAATTCAGAATATCAATTATAGCTTAGGGTGAAATTTTGGCATTGTTCTGAAAAACATCAATTTTTGATGAAAAGTGAAACTACTAATGGTAGTTAAAAAACTGAATTTTTCATAAAACATAATTTTACCGCTTCTGTGAATGGAATTTTGAAAATCTGAGAGACACGATTAATATCAAGAAGTAAAATATAGTTCAATGAGATGAAAATAATTTTTGGTGAATAGTAACTTTTTACTTTTATTTACCACGGTTAAAAGTAAATAGGGTAATTAAGGGTAAAATGATATTAATATTACCCTAAAAAATGCCATAATTCTATTAGACAAGTTTATCTCGACCAAAAACAACCTTAGGAATAAAATATTATCATTTAGGTCCCCTTGGATTAGATTAGGACATTTATTATTATTTAATTCAAAGAAGAGTTAAAAGAGTTAAAATCAAAGTTTATTTAATAAACAATTTTTAATATAGGGTTATACACAAGTTAAATTCGATTATAAATATAAATTAGAAATATAAAAATATTTCTTACATAATGATATTTTATTTATAATTTTTAGACATTAAATAATTTAATTTATTTATGCAACAACGACGATACAGTAATTACCATAATAGTGAAAAATTAAAATAATTTATATTATAAATACCCTAATAAATATAAATTGAGACTTTTAATGAATTAAACTAATTTTCTAGGATAATATGACATATTAGGATTGATTTAATTGACTTTTTTCGAAATAATCATTAAGTTTTAAGTTTCACAAAAATCAACTATTGAATAGTGTCAAAATTGACATAAAAGAGTTTTTAAAACAAATATTATATTATTAATTGATATTAAATTCCAAAAAATCTAATGATTGGCCAAGAGACTTATATCATGATATTTGTATTATTAATGGAACACTTGGGGGTCTCTTGGATGTATATAGTATGTTTATTAACTATATAATATAAAAATACAAAGTGACATGGTAAATGTCAAACTAATTAACAAAGGGTTAAAACTAAAAGATAAGGTTAATATATAAGCCAAACCTGTCTAAATTATATTGGTTGAATGGGTTTCTACTGATAACAACCTTAACCTTTGAATAATAAACTTTTGAACCATTAAAAACCGAATATGAATTTATTATAAATTAATATTTCTAGCTTTTCCAAAGGTGCCCCTCACCCCTCTTATAAAAGGGAACTCCCCCTTATCATTACTTCACACCCTAAAAGCCTTTTGGTTCGGCTAAAATCTGCCAAAATACTCTCCCAACTTCCCTCACTACAACCCAGAGGCATTAGTTTGATCATAAAGCCATCCTATGGAGTCCTTTTGATCAAATCAAAAGGAAGAACCCGAAGAAGAGGTAATGTTTTCACCACCCTTTTTCAAATTCATTTCTTCTTCCACTTCTTCTTTCTTTGTTATTACCATTATAAAATAATAAATTCAGTATCATATATATACTGTGATGTTATTATAAATATGGTACAACCATATTCAGTATTATATCCACCCTTTGAATAACATGTCACCATACGTGCGTACGTACGACTTACCGTCTCCACGTCATGCTGTAATTGTTATTCAGTATATTATTATTTGGATGGGTATAATAATGATGTGTAAATCAAGTAAATAATAAATATAACATGATATTGATTCTGTATATATGATATACTATCCAATTATATATTATTTTAATATCAAAAGAATGATATTGTCGCTCGTGCGTACGTACGGACTATCGTCTCCACGAATGCAATGAGATTCATTCTCCATCGTATCCATTCAAGTATAATTATCATTTGATGATTTAAAAATAATGTTTAAGGAATTGATATCATTCTAGATATGAATAAGATACAACCAATCCATGAAAAACATGGCTTACGTAACAAAACATATAAAAGAAAATGAGTAAATTAACACCCGAAATGACGATAATACTAAGATATTATTAACAATGCAATGTTAAAAGATCATATATGATATAATATTAATATATATGATTCTTGTATAATTTAATAACAATTATTTCACCATTATACAGGAGTTTAACCTACCCTCATCCAAGGAAAAGTACAAGGTAAGGGTTTATTTCGCAATCTCTTCATTATCCGAGGTTGTTTATACATGATAATCTTCTAGGATTTCATTATCATTCACATCCATGTTTCTCCAAAATGTATTTCAAAACATTTTTACCATTTACAAGAATATGGGTTAAAGTCATTTATACCCTTGTTTGACTTTTATAAGAGGTTTATAAAGGAATCTTTCCATCGTTTTCCAAACAAGGTGGTTTTTAACCATTTGACAGAATTAAGGTAAGAATGTTTTTTTAACTTATACCGTGGGTGCGGCTATTTTCTGCCATTATAAAATCATCAATGCTTCCATTAAAAGCTTATAAGAATACTTTAAAAGAAAATGTTTTATTTTATATGACTCTTAAATGATTTCAAAATTAAATGAGATATTTCTCTAAAAAGAGTTTTGATTTCATCTATGTCAACATCCTTTGATGGATATGAAGCTTATTTGGAGATGATTTATTATGAAACAAAACATCCATATTGTATTAAAGGATTTGTCATATGTTTGACTATGGATATGCTATTTTCATGGTTTTTGTATGAAGTATTTACAATTCATATTCTAGTTTTAATACGAATGTTTATGTTATGTTTAAACCTTTTCATATGGGAATGCATTGGACTTAATATGTGACGGGTGGAGCCCGCTATAGCTCCTTGATGCATCGATAGGTCTCATGAGACAAACTAGTATCTTCGCACAAGGCCATGACAAAATATTATTTGTAGTCTTGGCACGAGGCCTTGGATATGTGGATATGATAGTCTGGAATTATGCATTCCATCATTATGAAAGTTGTTATTGATATTACATGTGATTATTCGATTAGTAGAATATCCATTTAAATAAGTAAATGGCATTATTTCATTTTACTTTCTATGTTGAAGTTCAAGTTTAAAAGGCTTTTATTTTAGTTAAACATTGCCTTAAATTTTTATTCTTATTTATGAATGTTTCCGCTATATTTTTATCCTTACTGGGCATTTGAGCTCACCCCTTTTCTATGTTTTATTTTTCCCCAGATGTGAAGAAGTAATTTATGAATGACCTGTAGGGATAGTGTGAGGGGATAAGAGTGTGGACTATGGAGACTATGTTGTTGTAGTTTTCATTTTATGATGTAATGTAAACCTTATGAATATATCTAGTGTTTCCAAGGCTACTAAACCAATCGGTCTTTCGAGATTTGATCTTTCTTGTGATCATGCCAATGTCATGTAATAATGCACCGAATCTGGGTAACTGGGTTCGGGGCATTACATTCTTCCCCTTATCAACCTTATAAGGTGAACTTTAATGAGATTTAATATTCCTATTCATTGATTTCCATGGGAATTAAACAATGTTCCAATTGTTAATAATAATTTTGGATAGCTGGTTTGGAATAATCACGATATGTCTTACTTGAGAACCCATTTGATTGGAAATCTCACAGGGACATTCATCACCTTTCCCTTTGCATCCGTTTTTGGCCATATTTCTCATATTACTAGCCATTGGATAAAATAAAATAAAAATTGGGATGAGTGTCTTAAATAGTTTAACAGATAAAGGAAAATCCAATGACATTATTGGGATAAAAAATAAATTATATTTATGTCCATATCTTATAAATTTATAGGTTTAAACATATTTTATTCACGATCTATCTCCTAACATATTTTCTTATGTTATTGTTTTACTCCATTAATAATGGTTGGTTCTATGATTATGAATTAATCAAGGAAAATCCCCCAGGAGTGTCAAACCAAGAGTGAAGCAAGACCCATTGTCAAGCAGCAGTTCCCGTTTGAGTCTAGATCAAAGCAGTGTTTTCGAGTTTTACACCTAGGTACATTTGTGTAAGAGAGACCTATAATTTTTCATATAGATACACCTATTAATTTTCTTGATAAGCCACTTACTCTATCCCCCCCAAAATTTAGGGATGTATTCCTTATACATAGTCTTATTCCTAAGGATTTCTATATCGTTTTCTAATCCTACTCCAAAAAATAAATAAACATATCCTTTGATAACACCTATAAAAACCCTTCTATATATTACATATTTAAAAATAATTTATTACATAAAAAAGCTTTTTAGACAACTCTGAGGATAGATAGGTCTAGTGTCTTGGAAAATTAGGAACATTACAAGAAAACATAAGACATAAAATACAACATCTTTATTGAAATATTCTTTTAAATGATCGTAACATTCCATCGTACATAGCATTTCATGGGATAACATGTTGACATAAATAAGAAAAGGGTGAGATATACATCCCAGTATAGGAGTAAACAAGGCATACCATGAAGAATACAGTACATGTTAGGAAATAGGCATATCGATGCGGCATAAGAGAAACCTGAACATAGAGGCATGATATTTCATGATTATCATAACATAGAAACGTGTTAATGATATAAAACATGATATTATAAAGATAAAAGGATTATTGATAATTTATTAGAATGATTAATCTCTCATTGCACATGAATTATCATGATTAAACCATAATTTCAGATGGATTAGCAAGAGTAAACCCTCATTGTAGATGGATTAGAATGAGTAAACCTCCATTGCACATTAATTAGCATGAGTAAACCCTAATTTCACATGAATTAGAATGATTGAACCTTAATTTATCATGGATTTTCATGATACTAAAAATTACCTAATTTTTTGGAGTGCTATTATGGAGCACCCTTTATAAACATTTCATTTCATGCATAAGTGTGTCACATGGATCATATAACGTGGAATATTTGAACAACATAAGTTATTCCACGATTAGGGAATGTAGAATAAATAAATTTATGTACCATTCAATATTTATGTTTTAATAAAGTTGAATAACCATGATAGGGTAATGGTTAATGTATTCACTACACAATGATTTTGTCCTGGAAAATCGCAGTGCAATTTCTGCAGCATAACGACGTGACATAAAAATTCCTAAAAAAAGGTTCAAAAGAAAGAAAGGGGTATCTCATCATATGTACATGAAATTGAATGTAAGGGGGGTCATATTGATACTTTTACCATCACATGTAATTCGTATCTAGAAGGTGTGACATAATAATTTAACTTGAAGGAATAAGAGAAATGGAACAAGTCTTGCAAAATTTTCTCATGGTAACAGGTGTACATGGGAGGGATTAATGAGAGAGAAAGTGGTCTCTCATTATTCAGAAATATGGATGGAAGTGTGTGGGAGGTGATAAATAATACCCCAACATATTTAATTGAAAATAAAAAGGTATATCAACATAAATAAGATTGGAAAAAAAATTAGAAATGAAAAAATCCCTTATAAAAATTCATCATGGTAATAAGTTTACATAAGGGTTCATAAGAGGTATAAATGGGAGTGAAAGGGGATATAAAAATTTATACATAAAATTTTATGTAAGGAGGATATATAATAATATATCCCAACATAAGAATAATATAAATTCAAAGACATAACATTAAATTAATTCTTGATAAAAGAGGAGGGTGTAAGATCCCTTATGGAATTCCGGCAAAGTAATAGGTGTTCTAAAAGGATCATAGGTGGTTGATGAGAGGGAAAAAATAACTCATCATATATAAATCATATTGAAAGTATGTGGGTCATGTAAAATCATAACCAAACATATAAATATGTAACTTAAGAATCATAATATAAAATATTAGCTTGAATGGAAATGAGTAGAGTGAATCCCCTTATGAAATTTTGGCATAGTAACAGCTTTGGTAAGGGTAAAAATGAGGGAGGATAAATAATACCTAATTAAAATAACATAAAATGGACAATAATGGAATTATTATAAAAGAAAAATATTATAACCAATCGAAATTACAAGAACTACTTTCAAATAAGATGCTTGAATTTGAAATGAGAGGAAAGTGAGGATCCCTTACTTGAAAGTGTGATCCCAAAGGCTTGATAGATGCTTGAGTGAGGATTCTTGACAGCTTGGGGAACCTTGGGAGGATTATAGATAGAATCGAGTAGAGTTTTTTCTAGATCTAAATGGTTTTAGTGAATAGTAATAGGATATGGAGTGGGTTTATATAGAAAAGGACAGGGAATTTTTAATTATTCAGGTTTTGGAAATTAGACATTAAACTAATCAAAACAAAAACACATCACATGGTTTTTCCCATGGTTTCTATCAAAGGGGATTGGTATTAAATATTTTATATGGTGAAGGGCCTAACATATTATAATATTAGGCTTTCTTCTGTAGAGGTGAGTCACACACTAAAAAAATCATTTTTAAATGTAGAAATATTTTATAAGTATTGGAGGGTATACTAAGGCATTATAAAATTAATCAAACAAATATAAAATCAAGTTATTTTAAAGATAAAAAAATATTACCCTAATATACCTGTTATAGTATTTTATTACATCACTATTGGGTCATTATGATGTCATAAAACACATTATATATTTATTCGGTATTTAATTTTTACAAAAAAATCAGTTATCTCAAAAAATTATGAAAAATTCACCATTGGATAATTTCAACATCCTGATTCCAAAAATAATATTTATTTTATCTAAATAATTTTATAAATATGTGAATGTTTACATTTAAATTAAAACTTACATTTAATGAAAATTGACGGGTTTTGAAAAAAATAGTTTTTAACCTTAATAAAAATTAAATGTTACTTCTTAAAAATTATATAATAATTTATTATTCATAAAATAAATTTTATAATAATATTTTATTAAAATATTAATTATTTCAAAATTTCATAATTCAGAAAAATAGATTCTTTATTTAAAAAAATACAATTTCTATTTTATCGTCTAAAAATATAATTCTGGTCAAACAAAATACTTAATATTTTATGGTGGGAAAAAATACATATTATCGTGATTTATTATTAAATGGAGTTTTATTAAAAAACTATTTTAATAAAAGTATTAATAAAAACTTAGTTTAATATAATAATTTATATATTTATAAAAAGTTCCATTTTACCTGAAACGTCAATCTATTGAATTCATAATATTTGTATGAAAAACTTTTCACATAAAGGAATCGATGAAATAAGAATTTTATTTATAAAATTGATTACAAAATATGTAACTAATACCTTCTCACATAACCCCTTATAACAGCCACATATGACCTAAGTGTAGGGTGTGTGATTGTGACTGTCTCTTGGGGTTGCTCAGATTACATCGCTCGGGTGGTAATCTATATTAACTTGAAATTCTCTCGTATGTGATTCTATTCATGAGTAATGTGTTGAATCTCAGCTTGGTCTTGGTCGGGAGAGAATCCCAATGATGTTACCTCCTTTTCGAGCTCTGATAGATGAGCTTCATATAACCTAAGTCTACTGGATGAGTCTGTCCTCTCTTTTTTATGTGTTGAATGGATTCATTTTTAAAACCATTAATTTATATCAGTCATGTGATCACTATTCAACGACTATATTATCAATAGTAATGATAATTAAAGGATATTTAAACCTGACTGGATAAAATAATAAAAACTTTCATATGATTATATATCCATAAGACATTTAATTAAATAAACGAAATGGAATTCATGAATGTTTGGGTCATTACGAAAACTATGGGATATAAAATTTAGACTACCTACCTCAAATCTATAGATGCACACTCTATTAACCTTAGCCTTAGATATGGATTTGAACACCCTTTGAATACCCATTCTAATATTTTTGGAATAATAGGTTTTTAGGGTTTCAAAATAAGATGAAAAAATTTACAATCCCTAATTTGGAAAAGAGAAGCCAGAGGATCATTAGACTTACACGTAGCTTTAATCTGCACCCAAAAAACTCCAAATGACTTTCAATTGAAGGAGATAAGCCCTCATGAGGAATTGGGGGTGTAGGATTTCCACTAGATCTTGTGGAAGAATAACGTGGGAGGAAATCAGGTGAGGAACATAAAATACCAAAGTTAAAGTTTGGTAATTTCTCAATTTTTAATGGGTATCACAATTTGGATGCACAGTTTTCTAAACAATGCACCAACAGTATTGCAGCCTCAGTCCAAGAAGTCTCCAAATCACATGGTTACCATTTAATTCTAAACAATTTAAAAAACCATGTGCTAATCATGAAAAATGACTCTATAGAAGGATGAATGGGTTGGATTCTGACCATTCACCGTTTACACTAAATGTGCCCCAATTGTGTAACATGTACTGAATGGCCTGATCACACTATCTTTCATGTCCTAGACCCCCAGAACACCTCTAACCCTATTTATACACTTGGTACAAATTTAATTAACCATTATTATGGGATTCAGAGCAAGATTTAAAAATTACGATGTCTGAGATTCTACAACCTCCCCAAAATATAACACCTTGTCCTCAATCTAAAATTCTAAGAATTAACAAGCATCCGCAACAAAGGGATTGGGCCACTAAACCCACGTATCAACCTTTATTTCCCATGTTTCTTACTAAAAATTACCATGCTTCCATAACACCCAAACTAAGGGCACAGTCTTGACCCACAAGACTTTCTCACTACAATCCATAATACAAACCAAATTCTCCTCAAAAGACGCATCATCCTCAAGCTCAATATTCCCTACCTTAATCAAATGAGATGGGTCAAGGTGATACTATCGAGTTTTTGACACATGAAATACATTGTTCATACCAATATATCTCCATCAAAGAGGCAATCAGTACACCACCAATATGATGCTCTCCACAATCTCAAACAGACCCATGTACCTGGTCTCCATCTTCCCTTTCTTCCTCATTCGAATGTGACCCATCCTTGGTGATACCCAAAGAAACACATGATCAATAACTATAAACTCAATAGGTTTACGATGAAATCCCACATAATATTTCTTCAAAATTTTAGATGTTTCCATACATTTTCGAATCAAATAAATTTTCACTGATGTTTCATTCATGATACACTATCCCAACAACTTGCATTGAACAACCTCTAACTAAAACAATGGAGATCAAAACATTCTACCACTAAGCACCTCATATGGTTCTATATGAATTATATCATTGTCACTATTTCTTATAGGAAATCTCAACAATAACTAAATTATTTTTTCGTGACCCACCAAAATCTATAACACATTCCCTCAACATGTTTTCTAGTACCTCTATGGTATGGTCTGAATACCCTTCTGACTGTGGGTGAAAATCCTTACGCAAAAAATGAATTGGTACATAGGGAATTATATAATACCTTCCAAAAGTGAGATGTAAAATTTGATTCAAGGTCAGATGTGATAGTTCATGATACCCCTTGAAACTATACTATCTCCCAAACATAAAACCCACCCACCTGATCAATGGGGAATGTTTCCCGAATCGATAAAAAATCAGCCTCCTTAGTCAACTGATCAAGAACTACCCAGATCACATCATTCTTATGAGGAGTCCCTAGAATACCCACAACAAAATCCATCATCATGTAATCCCATTTCCATTCCATAATATTAAATGGCTACAGAAAAACCAACAGTCTGCTGATGATCAGCCTTCACCATCTTGTAGGTAAGGCATCATGCCACAAAACATTCAACCTACTTCATCATCACAGGACACCAATACTACCTATGAAGATCATGATACATATTGGGAAAACCGAGATGAACATCCCATTTATATGCATGAAAATAATGCATAAATTCTTTTAACACACTCATTGGAACAACTGTTGAGTCAAAAGTCCTATTTTGACTTCTATATCATGTTTTTGAAATCACAAATGCATTCTATCATATTTTGGAAATTACAATTGTCTTCTATTATGGATATCATATCGTACAATATTGATCGTACTGACTATATCGTATCGTACAATACTGATCGTATTGACTCTGTCAATCATACCATACTGACTCTATCAATCGTATCGTACTGACTCTGTCGATCGTATCGTACTGACTCTGCTATTCAGATGTTCCTTACTTGTTTTGATACTTTGTCAAAAGCACTTGTTTCATATGAATCGTACCATTGCTTATCAATATATATATCCTGTTTTAACCAATATGATGTCATTGAGTTAGTTACAAACTAATCAAAACAATGTCGTGCTTTCTGTTTCAATATGACCGTTATGATGATAGGTGTCCAAGTCCCTCCGAGTTTTTCGGAGAAATATGACCGTTGGAGGCAACATGACCGTTGGAACCCGAGGCCTATAAATAGGAGGTCATTTGAAGCTGAGAGTAGGATGATGAATGAAGAATTGTATGAAGAGACTTCGTGAATTACAAAGATTCTAGAGAGAGACACTGTGACATCTCTCATCTGCCTTGTGCGTCCGATCATCATATCGAGGGCTTTCAAGTGATTGAATGACAGAGGTGCCGATTACCTTTAAAATCGAGGGCTGTCGGGGATAGGCAGACAGACGTGCTGATCATCATATCGAGGGCTCACCAAGGTGTTGGTGAGACAGACCTTTTATCCTAGGTGAAAGGATAACCCTTCTCTTTGGGTTAAAATAATTGTAATACTTTTACATTTCCACTGTTACTTGTATTAGAAAGGAATTTGTATTGTTTCCGTTCTTCTTTACATATTCAATTGTAATTGTTTCAATTACAATCATTCTATTAAATTTTGTATTGATTGATTCTATACGTTTTAAGGTAGAATCATTCATCTTTGTATTACTCTGATTATTGTGTTCACCTCGAATACAATTGTTTTACATTACATTAGTATTACAATACATCATACCTTTCTATATTAAACAAAATTGTCGGTGATTGTATTGTATTAGTTTAATATCATTTAAACTAATCTCTTAGTTGCTAAAACTCAAAGGTTTTTAAACCTACAATTCACCCCCCTCTTGTATTGTTCCATCTAATAAACATATATATCTACATATTCGATCCAAAAATTGGTATCAGAGGAGGTTTTCCACTGATTTGTATTACTAGCTTTATTTCTTTCATATTTCTTAAATACTTACTACACTAACGTGTGGAGTGGAAAAGTTTTTGTTGTTGTATTAGATGGCAGGAATGAACATTGGGTAATTAGACAACTTGAATCCTTCTAGACCACCAATCATTGATGGGAATGATTATGAGTATTGGAGAGATCGTATGAAGGCTTTCGTTATCAATACTGGTGTAGACAATTTTATTATGCTTACTGGAGGTTACAAAATTCCTGATAAAGAAATTAGTACTTTCACCAACCAAGAGAAGCAAGAATATCAATTGAATTACAAGGTACGTAATACATTATTATTCTCTATGACCAGAAATATATACAGTCAGATATCTTCATGTGAAGTAGCCAATTATATTTGGAAGAAATTAGAAGTCACTCATTTTGGTACATCCAAGGTTATAGAAACAAGGAGAGAAATGCTTCGAGCAGAGTATCATGGATTTGTTTTTCCTTATGGAGAGCCAGTATGTAAAGTGTAACAAAGGTTTATGACAATTTTCAATAGCTTACAATCTATGGGAGAAAAAGGTCTTGATGATGAAGCACTTGTTGACAAGATTATAGATATAATGCCGAATGAATGGGAGTCAAAAAGGACAGCTATTGATGAGAATAGAAAAGTTTACTAGATTACTCTTGATGAACTCTTTGGAACTCTTCTACAGCATGAGACAAGAATGAAGGGAGATGCTGATTTTAACAAGAAGAAGAATGGGAATGGAAGTGTAGCCTTTGCATCTAAAGCTAAAACACCTGAAAGGCTTACAAGGTCTAAATCCAAGAAAGTTGTTATATATGATTCAAGTGATTGTAATCATTCGGATAATGAGTTAGCCAATCTTGCTCGAAGGATGAACAAGATCATGGGAAAGAAAGATTTCCAATACAGATTCAAAAAGAAAGATAGGAAGAATAATAAAGATTCAGAAGTAACTTGTTATGAATGTAAGAAACCAGGGCATATAAGGCCTGATTGTCCTTTACTGAAAATGAATGATAGAAAGGAGAAACACTCTAAAAGAAACAAGAAAAGGTTTTATAAGACAAAGAAAGTCTTGAAAGAAAATGATATGTGGAGTGCAAGTGGTAGTGATTCCTCATATGATTCTTCAGAATATGAGACATCAGGACAAAGGAATATCGTATTGTTAGCCAGATTAACAATTGTAGATCACTGTCTCATGGATAAGGTACATAATGTTGAAGCTATTACAAATGTCTCTTTGAATGCAAATTATACTGATAATAGTTATTATGAATCTTCAAATGACGAATCATCATCATCAGAGGATGATACATTACCTTCTTTTAAAGAAGTCTCTAGATTTGCTAAATTACTGGAAAATGAGAATTCTAAACTCAAGAAGAAACTTGAGAAAGCAAATTCTAGAATTTCAATCTTGACTAAAGAAGTATCAGATCTTTCTAAAGATCTTGATGTGAAAACTTCTGATTTTGAAAGTATTATAAAAACCCTTGAGAAAGTTAAATCTGATAAGGATAAACTTTCTAAGTATCTTGAAACTGTAATTTCAAAGAAAAATATTTTAGAGTCTAACTCTAGTTCAAATTCAAATGTTTTGGAAAATAAGAATTTGGTTTTAAAACTAAAGTTAGAGATTTTATCCTTGAAAAAATGTTTGTCAAACATTACTCATGGAAAAGAAAACTTTGACAGGATGTATTCTCAAATTAGACATTTGAGAAATCGTTCTGGTCTTGGTTATACTTATTCCAAACCAGTTTTTAGTAATAACTATTTTGATCCTCAAAAAACCATTTTCTGTTCTAAGTGTCAATGTGGTGGACACTAGAGAAGAGATTGCTCTCTTAAGAAAACTCAATCCTTAGGATTTCATAAAGATCATTTTGCAAAACAAATGTGGATTCCAAAAATTATTTTCTCTAACCCTTCTGGATCCAAACAAGTTTGGATTCCAAAAAACTAATTGTTTCTTTTTCAGGAAAATGAGAAGTGTACCAATAAGAATATTTGGTACATGGATAGTGGTTGTTCTCGACACATGACTGGAAACAAAGATCTCTTTGAAAAGGTTATCAAAACAAAAGGTGGAAAAGTTACCTTCAGAGATAATGCTCAAGGAAAGATTGTTGGTATAGGTAATATTGTTTTTCTTGGAAAAGTTATTATCTCAAATGTTTTGTTTGTTAAAGGTCTTAGGCACAATCTCATCAGCATAAGTCAATTATGTGATGAAGGTTACCTTGTGAATTTTAGAAACGATAAGTGTCTTGTTCACAATTCCAAGGATGAGTTCATTATATCTGCCCATAGGCAAGAGAATGTTTAAACTATTAACCTTGAATACCTTAGGAACCAAAACCTACCTTGCTTAAGTGTAATAGAAGACCAATTGTGGCTATGACATAGAAGACTAGGACACTGTAATATGAGAAACCTTAGTAAACTATCAAAGAAAAGACTGGTTAAAGGGCTACCAGAACTTAGATATGATTCTTCAAAAGTCTGTGATCCTTGCCAATTTGGAAAGAAACATAAAACTATCTTTAAATCAATTAATGAAGTATCAACTTCTAATGCATTACAGCTAGTGCATATGGATCTTTTTGGACCTTCACAATCTGGAAGTATTGGAGGCAAATACTATGTATTTGTTTTAGTTGATGACTTTACTAGATTTACATGGGTCTACTTTCTCACAATGAAATCTGAAGCCTTTTCCTATTTCAAAACTTTTAGAGCCCAAGTTAAAAATGAGAAAAACCTACCATTGATAACTATTCATAGTGATCATGGTGGTGAATTTCAAAATTCATATTTTGAAACTTTTTGTAGTAAGAAAGGTATTACTCAAAATTTCTCAGCTCCAAGAAATACTCAGCAAAATGGTGTTGTTGAAAGAATAAATTGTATTCTTCAGGAGATGACTCGAACCATGTTGAGTGAATACTCAATTGCTAAGCACTTTTGGGCTGAAGCTGTTAGTACTTCCTGTTATACTATAAATCGTGTTTTAACTAGACCATTTCTTAATAAAACCCCTTATGAGTTATGGACTGGCCGAAAACCAAAAGTTTCATACTTCAAAGTTTTTGGATGCAAAGTATTCATTTTGAATACAAAAGATTATCTACACAAATTTGCACCAAAATCTGATGAAGGAATATTTATAGCCTATTATACAACTTCTAAGGATTATAGAGTTTTCCATAAAAACACTTGTACTGTTGAGGAAACAGTACATGTAAAATTCGATGAAACTAATTCTTTTGTTTTCAACCAACCCTATCCTACATCCTCGGATGTGTTTTCTAAAAATGTTTATCAACCATTATTAGAAGAACAATCTGAAAAGAAAAATGTTCAAGAAAGTATTCCTGAAATATTTACCACAGAAGACTTTCAATCATACGTTGATGAACAGGTTTTGCAAAACCCAAATCAATTGTTTCTTAGGAATCATCCCAGTGATAACATAATTGGTGATATAAATCAACCTGTAAGAACCAGAAATTCCTTAAGAAATGAAATAGATCATCTTGCTTTTCTTTCTCAATTTGAACCTAAAAGTCCAAGTGAGGCCTTAAGTGATGATGATTGGATCAAAGCAATGCAAGATGAACTAAATGGATTTGAAAGGAATCAAGTCTGGACTTTAGTTGATAGACCTAAAGAAACAACTGTAATTGGTGTAAAATGGGTTTTCAGAAACAAATGTGATGAAAATGGAATCATTGTAAGAAATAAAGCAAGACTTGCAGCTAAAGGATATAATCAACAAGAGGGAATAGACTACGAAGAAACATATGCTCCTGTAGCTAGACATGAATCTATTCGTATTCTATTAGCCTTCGCAGCATTTTTCAATTTCAAACTATTTCAAATGGATGTAAAATGTGCTTTTCTGAATGGTTTTGTTCAAGAAGAAGTTTTTGTCGAACAACCTCCTGGTTTTCAAGACCCAAAACATCCTGATCATGTTTTCAAACTTACCAAGGCTCTATATGGTCTTAAACAAGCCCCTAGAGCATGGTATGATAAACTTATATGATTTCTTTTACAAAATAATTACACAAAAGGTACAGCAGATCCAACCCTTTTTATCAAAATGGAAAACAAAAATGTTTTGATTGTCCAAATCTATGTTGATGACATCATATTTAGATCAACTCAGAAATCTTTAACTGATTCTTTTGCAAACTTAATGAAATCTGAGTTTGAAATGAGTATGATGGGTGAGTTAACATTCTTTCTAGGTTTTCAAATTTCTTAAAAACCAGAAGGAACATATATATCTCAACATAATTATATAAAATATTTACTCAAAAAGTATGGATTTGACAAAACTAAAAGTATTAGTACTCCAATTGGTACCTCAAATACTCTTGATCTTGATGAAACTAGGAAACCAGTAGATCAAACACTCTTTAGAGGTATGATAGGAAGTTTTCTATACTTGATAGCTAGTCGACCAGACTTGATGTTTTCTGTATGCTTATGTGCAAGATATCAATCTAATCCAAAAGCGTCTCATTTAAAAGCCGTAAAGTGAATCTTTCGGTATTTAAAAGGCACTTTGGATTTAGGTATTTTTTACTCTTCTGGGAATGATTTTGTTTTAAAAAGTTTTTCAGATGTTGACTATGGTGGATGTAGAGTGGATAGAAAAAGTACATCTAGAACATGTCATTTCCTAGGAGATTCTCTAGTTTCTTGGTCCTGCAAGAAACAACACTCAGTAGCACTATCCACTACTGAAGCTGAATATGTAGCAGCTGGAAGTTGTTGTGCTCAAGTATTGTGGATGCAACACACACTCAATGACTATGGATTGAGTTTTTCCAAAACTCAAATTCTTTGTGATAATACAAGTGCCATAGCTCTCAGTAAGAACCCAGCACATCACTCACGTGCAAAACACATAGATGTTAGGCATCACTTTCTTATAGATCACACACAAAAAGGAGATATTGGTGTACAATTCATCGGAACGCAAGAACAACTTGCTGACATTTTTACAAAACCTTTACCTTCCGATAGATTTGAATTTATAAAAAGAAGCTAGGAATGATTACATTAAAATAATCATTCATATCTACTTCATGTTTTACATCTCTCCTAATAGTAAGAAACTACTTGTAGAAAGGGGAGAACATTTCTTTCTATGTTTTTTACATTATTTCATCTTATCTTATGTTTTTTCCCTAATATGTGTTTTTTATTTATCATATTGACAATTTTATTGTAGCATTCATTTTTCTGTTTATCGTATTGACAGTTTTATCGTATCTTTCTTTTTTTTTCATTGTATCGACCGATGATGGTATTGAATTTCTTTTCCATCATATCAATCAATCATGGTATTGAATCGACCGATGATGGTATTGAATTTCTTTTCCATCGTATCAATCAATCATGGTATTAAATTGACCGATGATGGTAATGATTTTCTTTTCCATCGTATTGACCGATGATGGTAATGATTTTCTTTTCCATCGTATCGACCGATGATGGTAATGATTTTCTTTTCCATCATATCTACCGATGATGGTAATGATTTTCTTTTCCATCGTATCGACCGATGATGGTAATGATTTTCTTTTCCATCGTATCGACTGATGATGGTAATGATTTTTTTTCCATCGTAACGAACGATGATGGTAATGATTTTCTTTTCTATTGAATCGACCGATGATGGTATTGAATTTGTTTTCCATCGTACTGTCAGTTCATGATAAAGAGATTGTTTTCCATCATATTGTCAGTTCATGGTAACGAGATTGTTTTCCACTGTATTGTCAGTTCATGGTAACAAGATTGTTTTCCATCATACGGTCAGTCCATGGTAACGACTTTGTTTTCCATCGGCATGATGATTTTTTTCTTATGATTGTATTTTATTTTGATTTCTATAAAAACCAACAATTACCTTACGTTCTCTGACAGGTATTTTTCATTTTTATTAAACAATTTTCCTTTGTTTTAATCCTAACCATTGATCTGGTTTTCTCTAATCTTGACCGTAGAAGATGAACGGTCACCCTTTTTCGACCATAGAAGATCAAACGTCACCCCATTGTCGCCTATAAATAGCACTCCTCCCCTCCCCAAACCCACATTGGTTTTCAAGATTTGTGGCGAAGCTCTGCTCCACCGGTTTTAAATCATCGTACGATCTTCTCATCGGCAACACCTTTATGTATCAATCCTCTACTAACACTCCTGCTGAAATGACTTCAAAGACATTTACAGAGAAAGACTTTAACAGAGAAAGGTTAGTATCTCAGGACTTTTTTGATACGTACGATTCCACAATTAGGAGGATTATTTTGTTTCAAGGGTGGGAACATTTGTGTGTTGAGAAGCCTGATTCTCAAGATCCGGTTCTTTTTGATGAATTCAGTAATTTTTATAAAACCGTATCTTTCAACAAAGACATGACTATAAACTTTGCTGTGTACTATAGAACGATATCCATGTCTGTGAAACAAGTGGCTCATTTTCTAAATGTCTCAACTGAAGGAGATTCTTTCTGTCCATCTCATATACTACCAGAGGAAGTTGGTACATTTAATAGAGAAATTACTGAGTAGTATTTGTTTATTTTTAATGAAGAGAAAAGGAAAGTATCTCATCTTTCTCCGGACAATAGTTTTGTTACATTATGGATGCAAGGTTTTATTATTCCATGAAAAGGGGATAGAGAAACTCTGAAAGTTTCTGATATTTTCATGCTTGACTATCTTGTGAATATGAGAAAAGTGAATCTCATGGGGTATGTTTTTGAAACCATTAAGAATGTCAAGACAGGAGGGATTAAGTCCCAGATTATTATGTATCCAGCCATCCTTACGATGTTCATTCTTGAAAGTATGAAGTTTTGTAACATTCCTTAGAATGGAAACCCCATAGATCTGAAGCCTTCTTGGATTAGCAAAAGTATGATGAAAAAGTTGAATGTTTGTTTTGATCACAATTAAATTTTTTTTTTCAGAGATGTAGAAGATGAATTGGCTCAGAATCAATAGGCACCTATGCCAGCCAATGATTTTCAGTCTACTGGTGTAACTCAAAAGTCCTATCTGCAAAAGAGTTCAAAGCCCAAGAAGAAGCTGAGGTACAGTAAGGAGGTTGTAGCAAAATGGAGAAAGGATAAGGAACAGAGAAAGGAGGGTGATCCGAAGTTCGGTCTTGACCCTGATGAGGCTTTTGCAGAAAGAGTAAGGGTAGACAAAACCCTTCAAGCTGAAAAGAAGAAGAAGGTTCTTTTGAAAAGAAAGGCTCAAGACTTTGATGTCTCTAAAGTCTTGAAAGCAGTAGAGGAAGCTAGTGCTCAACTAACAGAAGAAGTGCACCAAGAGCCCATCGTACAGAGTCTCCCTGAGAAAGGAAAACAAAAACATGTGATGGAAGAGATAGAAGAAGTAAAGGAAGAAAGAGATTTTCTTTTAGAATTCCTTCAGAATTCAAAGAAGAGTAAAGAGGAATCAGTTCAAAAGCTGAGTGAAGGTGTTCAACAGTTTCCTCATGACGATCAAGCACGATCTCCGAATATAATTTCATCTCAAGAAAAGAAAGGTGCTCAATCCTCTCACACTGATAAAGTTGTTGTCATTAGTGACAGAGTGGAAGAAGAAAGAAAGCAGAAAAAAAGAAAAAGGAAAACATCCAGTTGTTGACTCAAGCTGATCGTATGAACCATCATCGTACAATAAAGATATTGATTCAGAACATACAATCTCTCTCAAAAAGAGTGATTACATTGTTCATGTTTTGAGAAGAGTTGAGAAGACTATTCCTTATTTTCTGAGGCTGGAAGGGAAGATTGATTTTATTACTGATAATCAAAAGAAGATGTTTGGCTCTGTAAAAGAGTTGAGGAAGAAATTTTTTTCAGTTGAAGCCGATTTGAAAGTTCTTTCAGAAAGTTCGGTTGCTCATAAGAAGACCTGCAATAAGATGAACAAGTGGTCGTACAAAACAGAGAGCTCAATCAATGATCCTAAAATAGAAATTGAAGATATGAGGAGGTTTTCAAATGAGCTTACAATTGCTTTCAATAATCTTGATAGAGAAACGGTTGAAAGGTTGAATCTTTTGTCTTGTCAATGAGCCGATGTTCCTTCAGTAAAAGATTTGAAAGAGAGAATGAATACTTTTCAATCTGAATTCTCGAAGGTTTCATCTTTCAAGGATGAAATGGTCTTGTTGAAGAATCAAAATTCTGTGTTATCCAAAGATAATAAGAATTTGCAAAACATAATTGATACTCTTGAAGAAGTAATCAGAGTCCAGGAAGAGACTATCAAGAATCAAGATCAGATTTTTGCGGACCAACAAGAGCTTCTCAGAACTCAGGGCGAATCTATTTCTGAAGACAAGAAGGAGATTAAAAAGATAAATGCTGTTCTTCATGAGCTTATAAAGAAGGAGAAGGAAAGAGAAAACAAATGATTGTTGTATTTGTTTTCCTTTAGAACTTGTCTTTGTTTTGTAATAATTGTTATAACTCTTTTCTTTTGTCCTGCATTTTTTTTCTCTCTAAACTCTTTCAGGCAAATCAAAGTAACCCCATTCTTTTTGTAAACCATAAAGGGGGAGAATATTATAAAAGGGGAGAATGTTATAAAATGGATAATGTTTCACGAAAGGAGAGAATATTTTTACAAAGGGGGATTGGTTTAATCAAATGATTCGAAATCAAGGAAAAACTATGAATACAAACCTTAGGAAAGTCCATACCTAAGGGGGAGTTAGTTGTATTCAATTCCTTATTCAGAAAAGTTTCCAATAACTCAGGGGGAGATAAGTATTTCTTGTTACATTTACTTTGTGTGTTGTGCTTTCCAAAAAAGGGGAGATTTTTGAGTCGAAAGTCCTCTTTTGACTTCTATATCATGTTTTGGAAATCACAAATGCATTCTATCATATTTCGGAAATTACAATTGTCTTCTATTATGGTTATCGTATCATACAATATTGATCGTACTGACCATATCGTATCGTACAATACTGATCGTACTGACTCTGTTAATCGTACCATACTGACGATGTCAATCGTATCGTACTGACTCTGTCGATCGTATCGTACTGACTCTTCTATTCAGATGTTCTTTACTTGTTTTGATACTTTTTCAAAATAACTTGTTTCATATGAATCGTAGCATTGCTTATCAATATATATATCCTGTTTTAACCAATACGATTTCATTGAGTTAGTTACAAACTAATCAAAATGATGTCGTGCTTTCTATTTCAATATGACCATTATAATGACAGGTGTCCAAGTCCCTCCGAGTTTTTCGGAGAAATATGACTATTGGAGGAAACATGACCGTTGGAACCCGAGGCCTATAAATAGGAGGTCATTTGAAGCTGAGAGTAGGATGATGAATGAATAATTGTATGAAGAGACTTCGTGAACTACAAAGATTCTAGAGAGAGACACTGTGACTTCTCTCATCTGCCTTGTGCGTCCGATCATCGTATCGAGGGATTTCAAGTGATTGAAAGACAGAGGTGCCGACTACCTTTAAAATCGAGGGCTGCTGGGGATAGGCAGATAAACGTGCCAATTATCGTATCGAGGGCTGCCTGGGATAGGCAGACAGACGTGCCGATCATCGTATCGAGGGCTCACCAAGGTGTTGGTGAGACAGACCTTTTATCCTAGGTGAAAGGATAACCCTTCTCTTTGGGTTAAAAGAATTGTAATACTTTTACATTTCCACTGTTACTTGTATTAGAAATGAATTTGTATTGTTTACTTTCTTCTTTACATATTCAATTGTAATTGTTTCAATTACAATCATTCTATTACATTTTTTATTGATTGATTCTATACGCTTTAAGGTAGAATCATTCATATTTTTATTACTATGATTATTGTGTTCACCTTGAATACAATTGTTTTACATTACATTAGTATTACAATACATCATACCTTTTTATATTCAATACAATTTTGGGTGATTGTATTTGTATTAGTTTAAGATCATTTAAACTAATCTCTTAGTTGCTAAAAATCAATGGTTTTTAAACCTACAATTCACCCCCCCTCTTGTATTGTTCCATCTAATAAACATATATATCTACATATTCGATCCAACAACAACAACATAGAAATGATCATAAATAATCCCATCACCAACTATGACCCAAATAGAAGGTTACTCCCATCCTTCAAGACTTTACCTTAAATCCAAACATTATGGATCGCCACACTGATTCTCATTAATCTGTCTTGTTTACATAGAATCAATTACCAAGGATACAAGGGTCATCTTCCCTTGACCATCTTGCACCTCCAGATGCATCTCGGTAAATAACACAATCATCCTCCACTCAGAACTTGATTCATGAAACTCATGATTTTGGGATTTTTGAATCAACACATCTACAAAGCTGTTCCAAACTAATCTAATGTAATAGAACTCAATGTCGAAAGACTATATGAATTAAACACATATTTTATACCGAATATTCAAGTCACGCAAAGAAAAGATATACTTAAGGATTCTATAATCGATATACACTATAAACTTCTCTACCAAAAAGTAGTGCCACCAACACTTCAAGGAATAAACCACTACATCCAAATGAAGATCATGAGTATGAAAGCTTAACCCATGAGGGATCAACTTCCTTGAATCATAAGCATCTACCCAGTCATCCTTCATCAACACTACTCCAAGAACCACACCATATGCATCAAAAAACAAGGAATACTCTATAGTAGGTTCATATAAGAACAGAATTATTGAAGTTGTTAACCACCTCTTCAACACTTGGAAGACATTATCACATGCCCTATACCACAAAAACATGATGCCTTTCTTTCTCAAACCTAAAAGTAGAGCTGAAAATTGGAAAATTATTTATAGAACCTTCAATTATATCCTTCCTAACCTTGAAAAATCCAAACATCATAATCATTCATAGGTTTCTCCCAAGACACAACCACATGAACTTTATTTGGTTTGACCGACATGTCTTCCTCAGAGATGATGTGACCTAGGAAATTCACACTATCGATCTGGAATGTAAATTTATATAGTTTGGTCTATAGACTAAGAAATCTTGTTGTATTAAATAAGATATGAGGATGTTTTGCATGATGGTAACAAGTCTTAGTGTACACCCATATTTCATAAAAAACAAATATAAACCGATCTAGGTATGGGAGAAAGATTTTATTCATTAGGACCATAAAAATAGTTGGCAAATTTTTCAACCCAATCAACATGAAAAAAACTCTTACAACTCGTACCATATCCTAAAAGTATTTCATGATACATCATAATGTATCATCCTTAACTGGTGATATCCATACTATAAATTAATACTTTTTAACACTTAATATCATCTTAAATGGTCATAGAGATCATCTATTAGAGGTAGTGGGTATCAATTATTAACTTTCTTCTGATTCAACTTCCTATAATAGACACAAAATCACAATGATTCGTCGGTCATGATGGAAAAAAATACTAGAGAACTTCAAGGTTACATACTCAGATGGACAAACCCAGTTTTATCCAATTTATCCAACTATGTTTTTATCATCAAGAGTTCTACAGGTACCATTATGTATGGTGGAATGGAAAAATGTTTAGCTCATGGAAGAAATTCCATGATGAACTCAACATCACTCTAGAGTGGAAGTACTGCTATGTACTTAAGAAACACATCCCAAAAAAGATCCATCATAGGAGGAAACAAAATCTTCTCCACTACCCCATAATCAAGTAAAAGATAATCCACTTGAGATGAGAGTTCACCTGACTGCTGACAAACTAACCCATCCACATCCTGCCTAAACATCCAATTCTCCTCAATGAACATAAGTGTATCGCTCAAAATATTTGAATGTTACCCAAATATAGAAATAATAAATATTAGCTTCATACAACACTAACAATTCTGTCTCTAATATTAGATCAAAACCTGACATGTCGAGCAGTAACATGTCCCAAAGAAAATGCTACCCACCAAATTCAATTGATAACCCTTTACATTGGATGATAATTTCTTATCACACCTCTAAGGGTGTATCTATCAACATAACCCCACACATACATTACACTACTAAGCCCAACACACTCAAAAACTGAGAAGAAATAAAATAACATGAAGTACATCTATCATGTAAAGCACTAGAAAGCATGAAAGAAACATGGATCATACCTAGAACTATTGATGGACTAGCCTTGACACATCTAGGAGTAAACTGAACATCATGAAGATGACCTACCCCTATACCTTGGGATATATTTTGAGATCCTAGTGTTGCACTGCCTTGCTGATATAGATGATATAGGCCCAAAATACCTCAACTGCCACCTCAACCTGCATGATTGATTGATCCCCAATTTCCCACCTGATATGGGGTAACATACCCCCTTCATTTGCTTGGAATATTCCTAGATCCCCCCTATATTTCTAGATATCGAGGGTTAATGAAGAATTTATACAAAATCCCTATCGTACCGCACAATCAGCAGTCAACCAGTGGTCTAGGGAACTAACTACACATGTTTCCCATCCAACTGTAGTAATAACATAAACATTATCACCACTCAGAGAGGCTGGTTCTCTATTCTGACTACCCTATCCACCATTTCTATGGTTTAAACTCTCAAAATGGTTCTTCCTACCATCGAAAGCCACACCACTGGATCTCCTAACTAAAAAATTCATGTCCACCACCAGAATCCACCTTGTGGTTCCCTTCTAATATAAGGGTATAATCTACCAATTTAGTAACCCTCTTCAATCAAAATATATTTACCTATTACTTAATATCATGTTTGTGTCCATACAATAAAATTATATTCATGGATTCCTCATCACCAACCAATGATGTAATAATACATTGCATGTCGGTGTTGTGACTAACATACTACATCACTGATATAGACCCCTAGGTGAAACTCATAAACTACACAAACTTCTGCAATCTTAGGGTCTCTAGTTAGAAATTTTTAGGGATGTTTTCCTAGAAATACTTCAATTCAATACCATCATCATAATATGCAAGGAATAAAACATCCAACCAATTATTCTATTTAACTCGAAACATATCTGTCATCAACTTGACTCTCTTCTAAAGAGGATTCTATAAGTGATCAAGAATCATCTGGATGAACTCTATCTAGAACTCGAAAGCATTTGTTTCACCATCTACAGAAAAATTCAGAGCGTGTTGTAGCTGAAACACCCAATTCATCCCAAACATACTCGATACAATGCATCCTAGGTCACAATACATCATTTTCATAAAATAAGCGATGTTCCCATGAAACTTATCTTCTCTCCCATTACCCTAATTCACCATGTTTTCATAATCCACTTATAGAGGAGAATTCTCAGCGATGTCCTCTTGTCATCCAACTGGCACATGACATCATTTTGGAATATTCCTACAATTCCAAGAGCACAACCCAAAACAAATAACAAAAAGAATCCAAAATTATCAAAAAATAAGGCATTTCACTAGCCATAAACAACACATCGTGCATACACTATCCCAATGGATACAACCGTGTGCCTATAACTAACCTAAGCCATACACAATGAATATTATGGATAAAATTGGGTAAACCAACATAACTAGATATAATTCTTTCATTAGACACCTTATAAAACTATGTATGCACTCACAAAGTAATTATTTATCATTTTGGCATGTTTTACCATTTCACAACTCTTAATAATGAAACTTTTAATTCATCTAAACACTTTTATTATGAAAAATTATTTACCTATTTTTTTATCATTAATTATTTTTACCCATTTTAATCATATTTATAAGATTACATTATCTTTTAGTTTTTAAGAATTTGAAATTCATTATACTCTTTATGCTCCACACCCCCATCTCGCGTGTGCCTACCATGATGCATGCCACCTCTATCCCTAGGTTCTTATAATGATGCATAGAAGCATATTATCTTCCCATTTTGGCCATGAGAAAAATATCATACAATAGTAACATAACACAAAAATTGCATCACTCAATGGTGAAATATCATTTAATTGTAACAACAGTCATCATTAACAATAATTCATACCCTAGGTACTTGGGTTTTCCATCATACAAGGGTCAGATACTCACTTGCATGAGCCCATTTCAAATACCTGGAATTTCCTAATCTCATGTATACCATTCCAAAATATTAATTCACATAAAATAACTTCTTTGATACCACTTTGTAATATCCCAAACTCAGAATCCACTAATCATTGCTCTGAGTTCGGTCATCACATAACCACAAGCGCACAGCTCCACGTGCTAGAGGTTGCTGACTAGCAGTGATGGAATAATGAGTAATGTGGGGAGACTATACCTGTAACAACCAGAGATTTTATAAGATACATTCTTTTTAATTTCATTCATATCTCTTATTGTACGACACACCAAGATTATCTTGTGCTATACACAACACCGTATTAGCTTGCAGTATACGCAACACTTTTCTTGGCTCTTGTTACACACAATTTTCAAGTTCGTTTGATAGAAGTTATTCTACACAAAATTGAGTGTATATATATATATATTTAATTTATATATAAAATATGGTTGGATTCTAGTATACACAACAACAAAGGAGTCGTGCACTACATTCAACCCTGACTTGGCTTGCATTACACGCAATCGCGACCTTCCTCGATAGCATGTGTTGTACGCAATACCGAGATTTACTAAACAATGATATATTATTATAATATTGTTATGAACTAGCCGTTTTGAATAGTGTTAACTTAATTTTGAATTTTATAACATAATTATTCATCTTACACATTTTCTAGAACATGGTATAAGAACAAAATAAATTTTTCTGGTAAAATAAGTTTTTCCGCCTTTTGATGGCGCACCCACTTTAAATCTAGTTTTTTGAAATTTTTATAAGTTTATTTTGACAAATTAAAATTATTCTTTTGAATCAGGATATAAAAGTTTACATTATATAAAGTTTTGATATTTTTACGATAACTTTCATATTTTAATGAATAGTAAAAACACGCTATATTTTAATTAAAAACAACTTTTTTCATCGTAATATCTTATGTGGTTAAATTATAATAATGAATGGTTTTAAAGTATAAATATAATATATTTTTACCATTTAATATAATGTATGTAATTATCATTTATTTTAACGTGAATTCGTAGGTTAAATCAATTCAATCTTTTGCAATGTTTTAAAGAAAAACTCGTTTTCTTTCGACAACGGGATTAATTTTAATTTAATTTCTGCATCTTTTGTGTATTGAATTTGGAAAAATGGATTCCATATTTGGAATCAGTGGGTCAAAATTATGTTAATAAGCTATTTTTTATTTTTGGGCATTGTGAATAGTAACTACGGTAAATTTTATTTACTATAGTTAAAGGTAAATCGGGTAATTAAGGGTAAATATAAGATTATAAAATTTCCCTAACACTTGGAAAAACCCTATCGGATGACTAAAAGTCGACCCATATTACCTAAGGGTCAGATTAGATTCATTTAATGGACTTTTCTACATAACAATAATTTAATTATTATTAAAACCAAATAATGTGACAACATGTCACTTTCTTAAATATTAGAAGTATAATAATTTTAATTTAGAGAAAAACTTCATGAAACTTCGAACATGAATAGTCTAAAGAAAGATAATACAATTATCTACATCATAGGAATTTATTTAGAATTTTTAGGGATTAAATAATTATCATTTATTATGACACAAAGATGATGCAGTAATTGTCTTATTAATGAAATATTGACATAATTGATGTTATAAATGCCCAAATAAATGTAATTTGAGACTTTTTATGACTTAAATTAATTTTATAGGTTAATATGACATGTTATTGTTGATATAAGTAACTTGGTTCGACTTATCATTCTGTTATGAATTTCATAAAAATCACGTACCAAATTGTGTCAAAATTGACATAAATTAGTTTTTAAAACAAATATTATATTATTAATTGTTATTTAATTCCTAAAAATCTACGGTTCGGCCAAATGACTTATATAAGGATATATATATTAATAATAAACAACTTGGGGTTCGTTTGTCTTGTTATGGTATGTTTATTAACCATATAGTGTAAGAAAACAAAAAGACACGGTAAAAGTTAAATTATTTAACTTAGAGTTAAATCTAATTGAGAAGGTTAAAATAATAACCTAAACTTGTATAAATCCTATTGGATGAGAGTATCGGGACCCATCCCCACTTTAGCTTCTAAATAAGACCCTTTGGAACCATTATAAACCGATTTTGACCTTAATATAAAATAATATTTTGAGATTTTCCTAAGGTGCCCCTCTCCTCCCTTATAAAAGGGCACCTCCTCCCTCTCCTCCTCACACCAATTGGAGCATTCAAGCTCGGCCAAACCCTGCCAAAATCTATTCTCCACTTCCCTAGTATCATCCTAGAGGTCCTGGTCTTCTTCAAAGACCATCCATAGTTCTTTAATTGGAGGTTAAGTGAAGGCGCATCAAAAAGAGGTAATATCCATTACCAATCTTTTTCAATTTCATTCTTCTTCAACTTCTTCTTCTTTAGTTGTTTCATGGTAAAGTAATAACATCAGTATTTCTTATATACTGATATGTTATTATAAATATTAAACAACTCTAATTAACCATCTATCCGTCCTACGGAAAAAGGAAATCACCGCGCGTGCGTACGTACGGAATACCGTCTCCACGCCGTGGTGTAATCTCTTTTACGCCACCACCTTAATTGGATGGGTATAATGGTGTAATGAGTTACTATATATGATTATTATAAAGTGATATTGATACTGAAATAGTATACATACACTTAAACGCAATTCCACGACCATGGGAACGATATCATGGCTCGTGCATACGTACGGACTACCGTCTCCACAACGCGATGAGATTCATTATCCATGTTCACCATTCCAGAATGATTATAAAGTATATAAAATGAATAATAATGAAATATATGACATGGTAAATCTACTGGATTTATATATATATATATATGTATGTCATCTACTTACTTCCATTCAAGACAATAAGGAAAGGAAAACAGCATTCATGCGTACGTACGGACTACCGTCTCCATGAACGGTGTGTTTCATTTCATTTATCTATCTATTATATATATATATATATATATACTTAATATATATGATATATAAATCATGTTTTATATTCTGGAAGTAAGTAAATCATGGTATAAGTAATAATAATGTCAAGAACAACAAGTCCAAACACCTACAATAAATGAAACGATTTTACCCAAAACGCTTCTTTAACATGGAATTTACAAAAGAACGGGTAATATAAAGTCATAATTGAACCATATATGATATCATAACAATTAATATGATTCTGTAATAAGTTAATAAAATTATTTAAATCATTATACAGGAGGTTCGGATATGTACAAATCATATCGGACATAAGGTAAGGGAAATATCACAATCTCATTTTTATCCGAGATTGTTTATACATTGGCATTTACTGGGGTGTATTTTATCATCCACATCAATGTTTCCTCAATATGTAATATTATTTCCATTCACATACAATTTTTTAAAACATATTTTACCCTTCGGTGAGTTTTTAGTAAAAGATATGAAAGGAATCTTTTGTCGTTTTTCGTATGAGGTACTTTTTTACTTTTCCGACAAAAGTACGAGAAGAATGTTTTTTAACTAATAAGGAATGAATGGATTTTTAAAACATTATTTCCAAGAAGATTCCTTTACAAGTTTTCAAGTTTATTTTTAATCAACTTCTTTTAGTGTATAATTGTACGACATGTTAAGAAAGGAAAATATTTTTGAAGTAGAAAGGATATTTTCCTCAAGAATGGAGTTCAAGTGTTTTATCAAAATTAATTTCCATATAAGATAATAAAGGGTTCCATTTTTTTATCCCTATTTATTTGATTATGTTGTGATTGAATTATATTTTTATTATTTCCTTTATCTTATATGAATTGTTTTATGATGTCCCAATGTTTAAGATTCCCATTTTTATTCCCTGGGTTATGCAATGATGTATGATTTATGATTTTTTGGCACACATAAGAATGGTATCATTATGAGATGGGTGGGACCTATATCTCCCTCCAATGCATTGGGTAAAGATTTTATATCTCATGAGATAGACATGGCTGGAACGGTAGGTTATACCGGTTCAGTGAAACAGGACTGAAACGAGGGTGACTCTGTTCAGAAATGGACTTTGTCCACTAAGATAGTCTTGGAAATGAGTCTTCACTAATAAGATATGATTCTCTATAATTATGTGTGTATGACACAATGTTTCATGTTTTATGTTATGATTATTGAGATTCCATTTCACTACTATGATTTATCCCATGTTATGAAATTATTCTCTCTTTTGCAGGTTAAGATTTCTAAAATTTATGTTCTTATGAATATGATGTGATTGATATTTCTTTTGTTTACCCTTACTAAGCATTTGAGCTCACCATTTTATGTTTTCTTTTCCCCAGGATATAAATAAAGGTTTTAGGTAAGAAAAAAAGGAAGATATTTATGGAAGATGTTGAAGATCTTTCACCATGATTAGAAGATTACGTTCCGAGTTTCCAAAGACACTAAAATATTATGGTCCTTGTGTGTGTTTTTTTGTTATGTAATAAGTATTTCAAAAAAGTAATGTAATGTCCTTGTACGTCAGGCTTCGGGTCTCTATAGTTGGTATCAGAGGAAATGTTTAGTCAAACTTTGGAAACTAGGATGCGAAAACGTTAGTGAGATCTCTAGAGATATATCTAAGGTATGTCTAGGGATGTCCCTAAGGATAAGTATACGTATAGGATATAGTCCTAGAACTATGTTAACGATATTAGATTAGACCAAAGATGTTAGATATTGAAATTACTCCCCCTTTATTATGATTTTTTCCTCTCACACTATTTTTTTTGGGTTTTAGGAAATGGCAAGAAACAAGATGATTCACGATAATGGAGGATATGATGGACACTGGAATGATATTCTTCATGATCAACCAAATGAAATAGGATATGGAAGTACAAACATCATTATTATGCTGAATCATAAATCTCATAATATGATCAATAAAGTAAAATTTGGTAAGTTTCCTGACTCGACTAATAAGAGAAAGATGGAGTTTCATGATGATCATAGAGGAAAGAAAGATCAATTTCCCCTATGTAAATCATGTGGGAAGAGGCATCAAGGAAAATGTTTCAAAGGAACTGGAAGATGCTTTGGGTGTGGAAAAGAAGGACACAAAGCCAGTAAGTGAAAAGGAAAAGGTCCAGTTAATACCATGGATGAGGATAATGGTATTGCTACCACATCAACAATGGTTAAATTTTTTTAATGTAGAATGTACGGGCATTATGCAAACCAATGCCCTAAGGGAAAGTCTCAGGAAGAGAATCAGTATGGTCGTATGGGTAGTATTTATGTGTATGATGATGAAGAGACTACAAATGATATGTGATATGAAAGAATTGTTGAAGATCGGTCAATGGTTTAAGAATGTAGTGGAATGATTACATGTTTATCATGTGTAATGTTGTATAAGTAATCTCATGGTACTATGGAATAAAGATACATCTAAGAATTGTTACACTGTTGTCTTTCCTTGAGTTTTGAATGTGTATGATTAATGGCACCAATATACATGAAAGGTTATTCAGATATTTTTGGAATGTAGACGATATGCGCATAATGAAGGGATAAGGAGAAAATTAAATGTTTGATAGTATTCATGAGCTCATGACTGATATAAGGAGAAGGTTATATCATGGTTTGAGTATATATAATTTTGAGGATTTTGGTATGTGGAAAGTGTTAATGTTTAACTGCATTTATTTTTTTCGCTAAGGTTCAATGGGTATTCAAGAGAATACATGATTAAGGCCTTTGAATGTTTTGAATGTGACCAACAAGACATATCTTATGATATATGGGGATCAAAGATGGTATTAAATCTCTGGTAATCGTTTTCACTATATTATGAGAGTGGACTAAAGTATTATGGATAAGCCTAAAGATTGGAATGGATTATGTCGGACATATGTTAGTATTTTTTAAGGATAGAAGTTTTTTCGATATTATTGATGGGATGTTATAGTAATATAATTTTTGAAAAAGGACAACATGCAGGACGGGCGATAGCCCATCGCGTCGGACAAGGCTTTGGGAATCGAACCCACAACCGAAGTGCAACTGGCCTTCATCGCCTACCACTGGCCTACAGGAAGTCCCTGGTTAGTAGAAACTAGTTTTATTTTATTACGTGGTATGATATATTAAGTATAAGTTCATTTTTGGAACCATATACGATTAACTTCACTATAGATGGTATTATGTATTTTGTAACCTTTTGTTTGAGACAGATGGAATGACCCATCATTCTATCACATGATCTGCTAACACATCACGAATGACAAATTCAACTTCATTTCTTTAAGAGATGAAGTGAAAATTGTCCAAAGAACGACAAACGGTGAGACTATACCAAAATCACGAAAGTATTTCTTCTAATTCCAATTTAATCAACTTTAGGGAAATGATCTTGAAAAACCAAAAATGTTGTCCTACTGCCCTTATATCCGATGAATTAGATGGTTCCTTAGATAATCACAAATCTATGGCTTTGTGATTGTTGGATTTTTCATAGCCATGTTCTCTACCACTCTCCATCAGAACATGATGGTTAGATTTCTCTTCCATATCCATATTTTCACCTATGTGGAAACCCAGTGATTAGTTTATTTGGGTAACCATTATGTTTCATACTTTTGTTTTTAAAGATTGGTTTTGGTATTCCTTTTTACGATGTGGGTTTCTATTAAAGAAAATTTCGAATAGTAAACCATTTATAACCCCGACGAATTTCGAGGGTGAAAT
This sequence comes from Viscum album, assembly GCA_963277665.1. Lineage (NCBI taxonomy): Eukaryota > Viridiplantae > Streptophyta > Magnoliopsida > Santalales > Viscaceae > Viscum > Viscum album. The sequence goes on along the minus strand of OY728167.1, from coordinate 384,514,426 downwards.
TCATTTTAAGGGGGGTAGAATGTTACAACCCGAGATTTTATAAGATACATTCTTTTTAATTTCATTCCTATCTTCTATTGTACGACACACCAATATTATCTTGTGCTATACGCAACACCGTATTAGCTTGCAGTATACGCAATACTTTTCATGGCTCTTGTTACACACAATTTTCATGTTCATTTGAAAGAAGTTATTCTACGCAACATTGAGTGTATATATATATATATATATTCAATGTATAAATAAAATATGGTTGGATTCTATTATACGCAACAACAAAGGAGTCGTGCACTACATGCAACCCTGACTTGGCTTGCATTACACGCAATCATGACCTTCCTCGATAGCGTGTGTTGTACGTAATACCGGGATTTACTAAACAATGATATATTATTATAATATTGTTATGAACTAGCCGTTATGAATAGTGTTAACTAAATTTTTAATTTTATAACATTATTATTAATCTTACACATTTTCTAGAACATGGTATAAGAACAAAATAAATTTTTCGGGTAAAATAAGTTTTGCCGCCGTTTGATGGCGCACCCACTTTAAATCTAGTTTTTTGACATTTTTATAAGTTCAATTTGACAATATAAAATTCTTCTTTTGAATCAGGATATAAAAATTTACATTAGATAATGTTTTGATATTTTTTCGATAACTTTCATATTTTAATGAATAGTAAAAACACGCTATATTTTAATTAAAAACAACTTTTTTCATCGTAATATCTTATGTGGTTAAATTATAATATTGAATGGTTTTAAAGTATAAATATAATATATTTTTACCATTTAATATAATTTATGTCATTAGAATTTATTCTACCTTGAATTCATAGGTTAAATCAATTCAATCTTTTGCAATGTTTTAAAGAAAAACCTGTTTTCTTTCGACAATGGGAATAATTTTAATTTCATTTCTTCATCTTTTGTGTATTGAATTTAGAAAAATGGATTCCATATTTGGAATCAGTGGGTCAAAATTATGTTAATAAGCTACTTTTTATATTTGGGAATTGTGAATAGTAACTACGGTAAATTTTATTTACTATAGTTAAAGGTAAATCGGGTAATTAAGGGTAAATATAAGATTATAAAATGACCCTAACACTTGGAAAAACCCTATTGGATGACTAAAAGTCGACCCATATCACCTAAGGGTCATATTATATTCATTTAATGGACTTTTTTCCATAAAAATAATTTACTTATTATTAAAACCAAAGAATGTGACAACATGTCAATTTCTTAAATCTTATAAGTATAATAATTTTAATTTAGTGAAAAACTTCATGAAACTTCGAACATAAATATTATACAGAAATATAATACAATTATCTACATCATAGGAATTTATTTATAATTTTTAGGGATTAAATAATTATCATTTATTATGACACAAAGATGATGCAGTAATTGTCTTATTAATGAAATATTGACATAATCGATGTTATAAATGCCCAAATAAATGAAATTTGAGACTTTTTATGACTTAAATTAATTTTATAGGTTAATATGACATGTTATTGTTGATATAAGTAACATGGTTCGAACTTATCATTCTGTTATGAATTTCAGAAAAATCATGTACCAAATAGAGTCAAAATTGACATAAATTAGTTTTTAAAACAAATATTATATTATTAATTGTTATTTAATTCCTAAAAATCTACGGTTTGGCAAAATGACTTATATAAAGATAGATATATTAATAATATACAACTTGGGGTTCGTTTGGCTTGTTATCGTAAGTTTATTAACCATATAGTGTAAGAAAACAAAAAGACATGGTAAAAGTTAAATTATTTAACTTAGAGTTAAATCTAATTGATAAGGTTAAAATAATGACCTAAACATGTCTAAATCCTATTGGATGAGAGGATTTAGACCCATCCCCACTTTATCTTCAAAATAAGACCCTTTGTAACCATTATAAACCGAATTTGACATTAATATAAAATAATATTTTGAGATTTTCCTAAGGTGCCCCTCTCCTCCCTTATAAAAGGGAACCTCATCCCTCTCCTCCTAACACCAATTTGAGCATTCAAGCTCGGCCAAAACCTGCCAAAATCTCTTCTCCACTTCCATAGTATCATATTAGAGGTCCTGGTCTTCTTCAAAGACCATCCTTAGTTCTTTAAGTGGAGGTTAAGTGAAGGCGCGTCAAAAAGAGGTAATATCCATTACCGATCTTTTTCAATTTCTTTCTTCTTCAACTTCTTATTATTTAGTTGTTTCATGGTAAAGTAATAACATCAGTATTTCTTATATACGGATATGTTATTATAAATATGAAACAACTCTAATTAACCTTCTATCCATCCTACGGAAAAAGGAAATCACCGCGCGTGCGTACGTACGGAAAACCGTCTCCACGCCGTGGTGTAATCTATTTTCCACCACCACATTAATTGGATGGGTATAATGGTGTAATGAGTAACTATATATGATTATAATAAAGTGATATTGATACTTAAATAGTATACATACACTTAAACACAATTCCACGACCATGGGAATGATATCATCACTCGTGCATACGTACGGACTGCAGTCTCCACGACGAGATGAGATTCATTATCCCTGTTAACCATTCCCGAATGATTATAAAGTATATATAATGAATAATAATGAAATATATGACATATTAAATCTAGTGTATTTATGTATATATATATTTATTTCATCTACTTACTTCCATTCAAGACAATAAGGAAAGGAAAACAGTGTTCATGCGTACGTACGGACTACCGTCTCCATAAACAGTGTGTTTCATTTCATTTATCTATCTATTATATATATATATATACTGAATATATATGATATATAAATCATGTTTTATATTATGTAATTATGTAAATCATGATATAAGTAATAATAATGTCAAGAACAACAAGTCCAAACACCTATGATAAATGAAATGATTTTACCCAAAACGCTTCTTTAACATGGAATTTACAAAAGAACGGGTAATATAAAGTCATAAGTGAACCATATATGATATAATAACAATGAATATGATTCTGTAATAAGTTAATGACATTATTTAAATCATTATACAGGAGGTTTGAATACGTACAAAGCATATCTGACATAAGGTAAGGGAAATATCACAATCTCATTTTTATCCGAGATTGTTTATACTTTGGAATTTACTGGGGTGTATTTTATCATCCACATAAATGTTTCCTCAATATGTAATATTATTTCAATTCACCTAAAATTGTTTAAATTCTACTTTACACTTCGGTGAGTTTTTAGTAATAGATATGAAAGGAATCTTTTGTCGTTTTTCGTACGAGGTACTTTTTTACTTTTCTGACAAAAGTACGAGAAGAATGTTTTTTTAACTAATACGTCATGAATGGATTTTTAAAAAATTATTTCCAAGAAGCATCCATTAAAAGTTTTCAAGTTTATTTTTAATCTAATTCTTTTAGTTTATAATTGTACGACATGTTAAGAAAGGAAAATATTTTTAAAGTAGAAAGGATATTTTCCTCAAGAATGGAGTTCAAGTGTTTTATCAAAATTATTTTCCATCTAAGATAATAAAGGGTTCCATTTTTTATCCCTATTGATTTGATTATGTTGTGATGGAATTATATTTTTATGAATTCCTTTATCTTATATGAATTGTTTTATGATGTCACGATGTTTAAGATTCCCATTTTTATTACATGGGTTATGTAATGATGTATGATTTATGATTTTGTGGCACACATAAGAATGGTATCATTACGAGATGGGTGGGAACTATATATCCCTCCAATGAATTGGGTAAAGATTTTATATCTCATGAGATAGACATGGTTGGAACGGAAGGTTATACCGGTTCAGTGAAACAGGACTGAAACAAGGGTTACTCGGTTCAGAAATGGACGTTGTCCACTAAGATAGTCTTGGCAATGAGTCTTGAATAATAAGATATGATATTCTATTATTATGTGTGTATGCCACAAAGTTTCATGTTTTATGTTATGATTATTGGGATTCCATTTCACTACTATGATTTATCCCATGTTATGAAATTATGCTCTCTTTTGCAGGTTAAGATTTCTAAAAGTTATGTTCTTATGAATATGATGTGATTGATATTTCTTTTGTTTACCCTTACTGAGCATTTGAGATTAGCCTTTTATGTTTTCTTTTTCCCAGGATATAAAGAAAGATTTTAGGTAAGAAAAAAAATTAAGATCTTTATGGGAGATGTTGAAGATCTTTCACCATGATTAGAAGATTACGTTCCGAGTTTCCAAAGACACTAAACTATTACAGTCCTTGTGTGTGTGTTTTTGTTATGTAATAAGTATTTCGCAAAAGTAATGTAATGTCCTTGTACATCAGGCTTCGGGTCTCTACAATACCCTCATTTATAGACTATTCCAAAAAATAATAAATTGTGATTGAAATGAAAAAAATCTCAAATAACAAGAAGAAATTATTTCTATCCTTTTCAAAAAATAGTGTATAATCCAAAACCAAAAAATAAATATGCAATGTCATTGTGACCATTCCAAAAGTGGAAAAAACCAAAAAATAATAATAAAAAGTAGAATCCCCAAAACAGGTCCTTACTCCATGTATGGATCCTCATCTATGCACATCCCAGGACCAACTCAGCTTCCTAGAATATTGACTTTTCACCTATCTTGACCTACAACAAAGAAATCTGCTCGGGTACGCAATGCCAGATTGAGCAGGGTGTGAGTACGACTCAGTCGACCACCACCAATGATGTATACAATATATCCAGTCTAAACATATATTTAATTAAAGTATAAAATAAATTAAAATTCAATTAAAATACAACATGGGTTCCATTAATTAGAAATTATTCAATTTATCAATTTCTACCATCAGTTAATTTCTTTTCACTTAAAACATCTTCATTACTAAATTCACCAACATCTCACATTCCACGGGTTAGGAAAATACATCATTTATAGGATGGCATAATCTGGTAAATAATCATTAATAAGGGAATAATTCATGTTCCTTATATCACTAGGGATACACAATTTAGAAACAATTGCATCAACTTTACCTTGGAACGTCAATGCATGTAGTTTCATCCAATGAAACTGTTAAGGGCCAATATGATTAGTTCGACTCCCAGACTCATAAATTCAAAGTAAGAGGTTGAGAGCCTCAGTCCAACCCAACCTATGGGAGGAGCCTCATTCCTTTATACTAAACCAACCATCCATGTGTACATGTTTTATTTATCCATTTAAGGTAACACTCCGAGAATTTAAAAAATAGATTTAATATAGATTGAATGATACACTATGTCTCTACAAAAAAAACTTTATTATGACATAACTGATTAAATTTTTTCCCCACTTCTGTAATTTGAATTTCAAAAAACTGACATACACAGTTGTGTTTAGAATGAGATTCGGAGTCTGATAGAATCATCATAGTTTTTCATGAATAGTAAAATACACTTATGAATAGTAACATACCTTTATGAATAGTAATGAATAGTAAATCGGGAAAAATAATAGTAACTTCACCCATGAAAGTATATATACTGTTTTTAAATCTTATAAGTGGAAAACTAATCATAGTATAAGTATTGGTATATATTTATGTCATAAATATTTTAATTGCAATATTATAATTAATTTAAAATTTTAATATAGAAATATATTTTCATAAAATGAAATCATAAATTTTTATCTTATTGTATTATGGTTATAAGATAATTTATTATACCTTTATTAATTTATCAAGGTGTTATAAAATGAGTTATTTTTTAAGTTGTTTTTTTGAATAAATTACAATTATTAAAAAATTAAATTAAAATATTTGTAAAATTATTTTCAAAAAAATGGATTTCATTTTTTAATTCTACACGTTGAAAAATCATTGGGGTGAATTTTTATGATTTTTCTAAAATACATGAATTTTAGGTTAATAGTAAAATATGATAATTTAAAATAAATGATAAATACATGATTAATTGAGTCATAATTTATGTAAGGATGATGTAACCCACTTGGTTCAACCTCAAATAAACTTATTACTATTTCTAGTCACCTGAATATATAACTATTTTTTATTCTTATCAAAATAATTAATGAATGAATTAAATCCTAAAAATTCACTCCTCTCATCTACTATAAAAACCACCCCTCACTCCCTCTTCTATTTACTCCTACAGGACATGAAGATCCTAAACGTTCTGCCCAAATACCCTTACCTAGTCACTCACCATGTATAGGAGCTCTTGGTATTTCGAAAATACCAAAACTGATTCCCTTAAGGAGATTACCATTGAGGTTAATTCAAGAGGTAAATTCACATTCTATTTCCTTCAATTTCATTTCAAGTTCCATTCTTTTGTTATCCCCTCCTCACCTACTCTATCCAAATGACCATTATAACACCATTATCATCTATATTCTGCAATTATATCACTTTAATGGCAGAAACATTGTAAATATCCTTACTCTCTCTCTCTCTCTCTCATTTTAAAAATGAACTCATCGTCCGTGACTTGCCAATTTACAACCTTCATAGATGACGATGTTTCGTTCTTCAATTTGTCCTAAAATAATCGTAATGAAACCACTATTATGATTGAAATTGACTATGATATATATATATATATTATAACCTATTTAATATTCAATATTCAGTATATGTACATAATATTAAGTCAAATGACAAAACTAGTTCGTAATAATCAAAATACTACCAAAATAATCTAAGTGATTTTCAATAATATTTGATCTAATTATTCATCCTTAATCCATGTAAAAATGGTATAAATGAACACTAACACCTATATATGTTCATAAATAATATATAAATTCAATTCTGTATAATTTCATCTATTTCAAATGAACTTCATTACCTAAAAACAAGCGAACTGATTATGAAAATCAAGAAAATGAACACTCCAGAATGACATAATTCAAAATTGTAACTTATCAATAAGGACATAATTGAACTAAAAAATAATTATAAACTAAATAAATGTCTAATATGTTCTTAATTAAGTTATTAATTATTCTAATTTCATATTCCAGGACATTGAGGTCTAGAGCAGAACATTCAAACATAAGTTAAGGGTTTTCAACCGGAAACCTCCATTTTAATTCAGTTTACTTTAATTTGCTACTTAACTCAATGAAATTATTACTTATTCATGTTTAATAATCATAATATCTATTTTAATTTTATTTATATTTTTATCAATCAAAATTATTCTTTATTTTTTGCAGAGTTACATGTTTTAAAGGGATATTTCAAAAAAAATTCACGAAATAAAACCTTGATTCAAGGGAATTTCTCAATTCGTACCTATTTTCACGGGACCTATATAGTATGTTTTTACCAAAAATTATTTTTATAAAATCACTATTTATATTATAAAAAAACTATAATAATTTAATTCTTTATTTATATAATTATTTTTCCAAAATAACTTGTCTTTTCAATGTAAAAGAATATTTATCTCGAGAATTACTCGATGATTTATAAGAGTGTTTTCAACTATTTAATCACTATTATTTATTCTTATGTTTAAATGGGGTTAATGTTTTATGATACCATATATGATATTTTATTGAATTATTTATGATTATATTGACCATGGATTTTCTATCTTTAAACCATTCACCTTATTACTATGAATGATTAGTGTTTATGTTTAATCTTTGTGGAAAGTTATTTACATTTATTATGTTTGTTTCAATATGAATTTATTTGGTCAATGTTTAATAAAAAATTAAATGAGGAATGAATTGTACTTGTTATGTGATGGGTGGGGCCCTATATAGCACCTCAACCCATTAAAAGGACTCATGAGACAAATAGATGTGGACTTGGATGAGGCATTGCCTATTTTCTGATATTATTTTGGGTGAGGCCTTAATCATTAATACATGTATTAACCGAGGCCCTGATGATATGTTCCAGAATGTCTTTCATATTTATTTACCTGATTATGAAGCTATAAATTTATAGTTCATGGGGTTATTCGACTATTTTAATACCCATGATTATGTTTTATTATGGAAATATTTACTCATCTCATATTCATTCAATTTTATGATCAATTTTATTTTTTAATGGCATTTGTTTTCAGTTATTCACCAGGCCCACTATTTATGTTTATGAATTCTTCTTTTGTATTTTTTACCCTTACCGAGAATATGGTCTCACCCCTTCATATGTCTAATTTTTCTTAGAAAATAAATTGGTATTTTGTGATTGACGCGTACGGTCAATCTTAGAGTTACAGATGTTCCCAATAGAACATATATGTTATATTTCATTTCAAGTTGTAATGTTGAACTTATGTGTGTATCTAGTTTTCCAAACCTATAAAAATATTCATTACATTGTGATAAGGCTTTCTTGTAATCATTCTAATGTAATAAAATGAGGAACAAACTCTGGCTAACTACGGCTGGGTCTACACAATTGGTATTAGGGGAATTTTAGTAGAAAACATGGAAACTTGATTTAGAAAATGTAGATTACGGAACAAAACCCTAAGATAGACTTTGATGATATACATACAAGAACATCCTGGAATTTTGGTAAGGAATAGATTATGTGTATCTTTCTAGAAAATACATCTAGGTCTGTATACTACATGTTGATGCAGTTCTAGTATATATGTACCCAGGAGTGACAACTCTAACAGGGAGTTTTGGGCTTGAACTAGGGTATCCTGGTACATGTAAATGGGCATTACTGCACACCTGGTTTGACACTCCTAGGGGATATGGTAAATATAATCCAAATTTTCTATACAAGACATTATAAAAGATTTAAATGTAAATTATTCTAAAAGAACCCATGTTATGATTATGATATAAGTTATGCATACATTTTAAATTTATTCTAATTATTTTTTATTGGTTAGATTATATATTATGACTCATGACCAAATCTAATGTGTTGCATTACATAGAAATTTAACCTAGTTTAAGGAATGTAAACATCCTGAATGTGCGTATACCATGTAGGGATTTCCATCCTTTTCAAGATAATGATTTATGGATTTGGAGCTGCGACTGGTGATGAGAAACTTATAACTATACTGGGACGACTAACTATGGCTAATAATAATAATCTTAACCATATGGAGCATCCATATCCATAATGTGGAGGAGCTATGTTAGACTGCTTTATGTGACAACAGCCTCCAACATTCAACGAGACTATAATCCCATCCGTAGTAGAGCAAAATATAAGTTCTTCAGAGAAGACATTTCTCATATTGGGACGTATAAAAAGAGATAAGGATGTCATGTAATTTAATCTTCTATCTGGAGATGAATATCATGGGTGGTATTTAATTAAAAAAAGGAGGATGAAGAAATATAAGAAATTAAATGGTGGGATTTTAAGGAAATATTCTTAGAAAAATACATCCATCATGAACAATGAGTAGATATGGAATGGAAATTTCATAATCTGAAGAAAAAAGAGGATGAAAATGTTGAAAATTATGAATCTATATTTACACAGTAAACAATACATGTCATGTAATACATACATAATCCAAGGAGACATATTGATTGATTCTTAGATGTTTTAAAACCATTCATTTTAAGGGCTCTAGTCTCCCAATGTTTTTTCATTTGAAGATATAGTCTCATGTACTATCAAAATGGAAAAGTAATTCTCAATGTCTTATTACTTCAATGAAAAGAAATTGAATAATAGGGAATATGTAAACTCTAGTAAAGGAAATGTGGAAAAGGGGAAGAAGGGAAGATTTGACTTTACACTCTGTGATAATTATGGAATGAAACACCCTGGTTCCTTCTTAAATGTAAAATGATTATTCTACAAATGTAGATAGAAAGTCTATCATGTTAGTGATATCAATGTAAATAAAGAATCTATTAATTTTCAATGATATAATTTTAGGGAGATGTGACACAATTATAATTATTGTTCAAAGTGTCAAGGAAATGTGCCTCAGAAAAGGTCAAGAGAGGAAGGCCAATCTTATACGATCACAACTGCTGAGGTTGAAGTTTCTAATGATGTGGTGGAATGTACTTTAATTGTTTTCTCAAACTTAGACAATTATTTATTTGATTTTGGATCATCACATTTTTTTTATATCTACCCAGTTTTCCAAGGAAATTAGATATTTCCAATTTTATTTAATAAATGTTTTGTTTGTCAAAACTCCTAAGGGAATTATCATTACAAAAAAGATGTTTCGATCAATACACCTTATGAAACATAAACATGAGTTATTTACTAAACATATCATAAAACCCATGAATTAATTTTACATAATTCTTGGTATGAATTGGATTTCAAATTATGATACAAAAATATATTGTATGAATAAGGAGGTTTCAATTTTTGAGAATTGTGTTGAATCCCTTATCCTTAATCAAAAACACTATCAACTGATTCTTATCTTGATCCACCCCTAGTAGCTCTAATGAATGCAATTCCTGAGAAGGGTGATTGCTCAATATCTATGAGTGAAGAAATAATAGTTCAAATTGAGGATTCACCTATTGTATAAGAATATATTTATTTTTTTCTAGAGGATTTAACTAGATATACTCTAGAGTGAAAGGTGAGTTATCAATTGATTTAATTCCTTTTTCAAGACCTATATCAATGACAGTTTATAAAATAGACACCATAGAATTAGTAAAAATGAAGAGAAAAATATATGAATTGAGTGATATTGGATTTATCCCCCATAGTGTTTCTCAGTGGGGAGCCCCTATCCTATTGGTCAAGAACAAATATGGATCCATGAGGTTGTTCAATGACTACAGAGAAATCAATGCTATTGTAACAAATAATAATTATCATCCTCATCTAATTGATGATTTATTTGATCAACATATTGGTGCCAAATATTTTTTGAAGATTAACCTTCGATCTAGATATCATCAGTTGCATGTGAGGATAAGTGATATTCCAAATATAGAATTTTGAACCAGTTATGGGCATTACGAGTTTACAGTAATTCCTTTTCTACTGACTAATGCACCCTATGTATTAATGGATGTAATGTATAGAGTTCTTAAGGAATATCTTGATGACATTGTTGTGGTATTTATTGATGATATCGTGGTATAATCCAAAATCTTTGAAGTCCATCAAAATTACATGTGCATTGTTCTAAAGATTTTAAAAGGAATGAGTTATATGGGATGTTTAGAAAGTGTGAATTTTGGATTCAATTAGTTTCTTTTCTTTAAAATATTGTCTCTAAGGATGGAATCCTAATTGATCCTAGAAAAAAAGGTGTTTCAGTATTGGCTACACCAAAAAACATATTTTAGGTACATTGTTTTATTGGTTTAGTAGGATATTATCGGAGTTTTGTTCAGATCTCCACCTGATTAGCCAACCCGTCAACCAAGCTTACTTGAAAATGGGTTTAGTTCGTATGGAAACATAATTTGAAGAATGTTTTTGAAGAATTAAAGAGTATATTAGTGAACGATACGGTCCTCACACTACCATCGATAAATGGTGGACTTGTGATCTATAGTAATGCATCAAATAATGGAGTTGGTTGTGTCCTTATGAAGAATGATAGATTTATTGTGTATGCATCAAGGTAGTTAATAAATCATGAACATAACTATCCAACCTAGGATATTGAGTTTGAAGCTATAATATTTGATATGAAGATATGGAGGTAGTATATCTATGGTGAAACGTGCGAGATATATACAGATCAATAAGTTTTAATATACATATTCTCACAGAAAGAACTCAACATGGTGAAAAGGGGATGGATCAAGCTTCTACAGGATTATAAATCTTCCATAACCTAGCACCCATGAAAGGAAAATAAGGTAGTTAATGCTTTGAGTAGGTATAATGATGGAGTTTTAAACAAAATGAGAATTTACAAGGATCCTATGTACATGGACCTAGATAGGATGGTTATGGTAATTATTAATGAAGGTGAAACATCAGTAATGTTCCATTTAGTTTCCCAAACATCTCTATTGAAAAGGATTAAAACATCATGGTTTTATGATGAGAATATCCAAAAGAAAATTGATTGTGTGAATGATGGGAAGTTGGTTGACATTGTCTGTTAAGATGGAATTCTGAAATTTGGGAAGAGGCTATGTGTTCCCTCTATACCGAAGCTGAAAAGGGAGTTACTGGATGATTACCATATCTCAAAGTTCTCTATACATTTTCTAGTATTAAAATGTATATAGATTTGAAGGAACATTTATGGTAGGACAACATGAAATGTGAAACTGCTAATTATACATCATGATGTTTAGTGTATCAACAACTAAAGGCTGAATGACCTCATCATAGAAGAGTCATGAAAGCTCTCCCTATTACTACTTGAAAATGGAATGACATAACCAAGGATTTTTTTTCACTAGATTATCAAAAATTTCCAAGAACTAATGGTGTGATATGGGTAATTTTTGGTCGACATACAAAATCTACACATTTCCTCACTATATGGGAGGATTTTCCACTGTAGCGCCTAGGAAGACTCTATATAAATGAATTTGAGAGACTTCATGGATCACCCCTCTCAATTGTTTCTAATCAGGATATAATATTTACATTGAAATTTTGAAAAATTTTTCCAAAATACTTGGGTACTGAACATAGATTGAGTAGTTTTTATCACCCTCAAACTAACGGGAAATCGGAGAGGATGATATAAACCTTATAATACATGTGGATATATTGTTAAAATGACTTTAAAGGTATATGGGATCAAAATTTACCTTTAGATGAGTTTTCCTACAATAATAGTTTCCATTCTAGCATTCAAATTGAACCATATGAAGCATTGTATGGAAAGAGATGCCGTACAACAACAAGTTGGGATGAAGTTGGTGAAATGAATTTTGTGTGCCCAGAGTTTTTGGAGGAAACAGCAATGAAGGTAAAGAATATTCAAGTCGATATCAAAGAATATCAATGTAGGGAAAATAACGAAGATGATAATTAGAGGATGAATTTTGAATTTCAAGTGGGAGATCATGTTTTCTTGAAAGTATCTCCATTGAAAGGAGATATACGATTTGGGAAGAAACGGAAAATGATCCACAGGTACATTATCCATTTTGAAATCCTAGAGATAATTGGATATGTTTCATATTGTTTGTAAATTTTTCCTAGCCCCTCTAAAGTAGAACATGTGTTCCATGTCTCATTGTTGAGAAAGTACATGCCTGATCCAATGCATGTCCTCACTTCTGAAGGTATAGAATTGGAACATGACCTATCTTACTATGAAGAGACTATAAGGATTATGGACACCAAATAACAGTTGTTGAGGAACTGGACGACTTGACTGGTAAAGATACTTTGGAAAATCATAAAACCAATGAGGAAACATGGGAGCCTGAGGAGATTATTATGAAGACCTACCCAAATCTTTTTATGAGGTACCATTTTGTGAATTCCTAGGATGATATTTTTTTATGGAGTAGAGAATGTAAACCCCCAAGAATTTTCAAATAGATTTAAAAAAGAATGCATGAAACACTGAGTCTCTGAAAAACCACAATTTATTACAACATAACTTATAAATATAAAATTTTCCAATTTGGTAATTAGAATTTCGAAAAACTGACAAACATATTTGTGTTTAGTAAGATATTTTGAGTCTGATAGAATCAACTTAGTTTTTTTTACGAATAGTAACATACACCTATGAATAGTAACACCCCTTATGAATAGTAACATACCTTTATGGATAGTAAGGAATAGAAAATCGTCCAAAATAATAGTAACATCTCCCATGAATGTATTAATACAATTTATACATCTTATAAATAACAAAATGATCATATTATAAGTATTTTTATTTTTGTAAGTCATAAATATTTTAATTACAATTTTTTGAGTAATTTAATAATTTATGATAGAAATGTATTTTTAGAAAATTATGTCATAAATTTTTATATTATTTTCATTTGGTTATTAGATAATTTTATGAGACCTTGATTAATTTTTCACGGTGTTATAAAACGAGTTATAGTTTGGAAGTGGTTATTAAAATAAATAATGATTTTATTTAATAATTAAATTAAAAATATTTAGAAAATTGTTTTTAGAAAAAGAATTTAATATCTTTATTCTACACAATTAAACATGGTTGATGTGACTTTTTTGGATTTTTCTAAAATACTTGAATTTTCAGTGAATAGTAAAATAAGATAATTTATGATAATTGATAAATACATGATTTTTTGAGTCATAAGTGATTTAAGGATGATGTAATCCCACTTGGTTAAAACTCACATGAACTTATTACTATTTTTTTTTCACATTAATCTAACACTATTATAGTTCTTGCGCAAAATATTTAAATAATGAATTAAATATTCAAAATTCCATTCTCTCCTTTACTATAAAAACCACCCCTCAATGCATATTCTCTTCCTTCGTCTAAGCCTTTAATATCATCAAATTTCTTTCCAAATACCCTTACCTAGTCAATACTCACTTACATGAGCTCTAGGTATTTCTAAATGATGAAAAAACATTCCCATAAGGAGATTCCCAAGGAGGTGAATTAAAGAGGTTAATTCACAATCTATTTCATTCAATTTCATTTCAAGTTCCATATTTTTGTTGTCCTCTCCTCACACACTCCATAAAAATCATAATGATAACTCCATTATCATATATATACTAGAATAATATCATTTTAATGTAATAATCGTCGTCAATAACCTTACTCTCTCTCTTTTATTTTATAAACGAAATCATCATTCGTGAGGTGCCAATTTACAACCTTCGTGGATGACAAAGTTTCATTCCTCAATTTCTCCTTCAATAGTGGTAATGAAAAAAAATTATGGTTTAAAAAGACTATAATATATTTATTATGGAATATTTAATATTTATTAACCAGTATATGTGCATAATATTAAATCATAAGACAAAACTTATTAGTAATAACAAAAATATCGCCAAAACAATCTAAGGGATTTTTATTAATATTTCAGCTAATAAATCATAATCATTCCATGTAAAAAAGGATTTAAATGACAATTAACACCTATGTATGTTCATATATATTATATAAATTCAATTCTAGATATTTTTATCTCTTCCACATGAACTCCATTATTAAATGTAAGGGAACTGATTATGAAAATCATGAAAACGAACACTCTAGAATGACGAAATTCAATATTATAACTTATCAATATGGAAATAAATGAACTAAAAATAACAATTAAATTCTAAATACAACTCTAATAGTTTCTTAATTAAGTTATCAATGAGTATAATTTCATATTCCATGACCTTAAGCCCAAGATCATAACATTTTTACACAAGGTAAGCGTTTTCCACCCGAATCTCCACATTCATTTGGGTGAATTTAATTCTCTACATAACTCAATGAAATTATTATTTATTATTATTTAGCCCTCATAAATTATGTGTTAATATTATTTATATGTGTATAAATTATAATTCTTATTTTATGGTGAGTCACATGTTTTTAAGGGACATTTCAGAAATTCTTCCTGAAATACAAGCCCGATTCAAGGGAATTTCTCAGTTCTTACCTATTTTTAAGGGCACTCTATAATCTATTTTTAGAAACCATTATCTTCATAAAATAAAATTTTTTATTATTAAAGAACAAACTTAATTTAATTATGGTTTTATAAAATGATTTATCCAACAAAAAAAACTTCTTTTCAAAGTAAAAGAGTGTTTCTCTCGAGAATTACTCGATGATTTTATTAGATTATTTTCTCCTATTTCAACATACTTATTGATTCTTATGTTTGAATGGGGTTAATGTTTTATGAAATAGCTACCATACCTTATTCAATGGATTATAATTAGATTGACTGTGGGGGTTATATCTTGAAACCACTCACCTTATTACTCTGAATGGATAGTGTTTATGTTTAATCTTTGTGGAATGTTATTTACATTTCATATGTTAGTTTCACTATGATTATATATGTTGTTTATTTTTAATCACCATTTATATGATGAATTATTTGGACTTATTATGTAATGGTTGTGTCCCTTTATATCCCATCAATCCATCGGTAGGTCTCATGAGAGAAAAAGATATGGTCATGGCCGAGGCAGTTTCCATTTTTAGATATGAGTTTTGTCGAGGCCTTAATAATTTATAGAAGTCTTGACAGAGGCCATGAATGTATGTTCCAGAATGTTTGGAATATGAATTTCCCTCATTATAAAGCTAAAAATTGATATTTCATATATTTATTGAACTAATATAATACCCATGATAATGCTTTATCATGGTAATATTTACTCAGCTCTTATTAATGCATATTATGGTCAAGATTAATTTGTTAAAGGCATGCGCTTTTAGTTATTCACCATGCCAAATGTTTATGTTTATGATATATTCCATTTTATTGTGTACCCTTATTGGGAATGTGATATCACCCCTTCATATTTTTCATTTTTCTTAGGAAACGAAGAGGAATATTATGATTGGCTTACATGGATAATCTATGTGGTGTAGATGTTCCCAGTGGACCATATATGTTATTTTTCATTTCGCATTGTAATTTTGAACTTATGAATGTATCTGGTTTTCATAATAAACTAAAGTATTCATTCCCTTAGGATATGAATTTCTTGTAATCATTCGTATGTTATAAAATTAGGCTCGGTCTCCGTAAAATTAGGGTCATGTCTTTACATTTAACATATTCCATATAAAAATCCACAAAACAATCAATACACAAAAAATTCAAAATTGACATTTAATTCAATATATAAAATAATGGAAAACCATAACCATTTAACACATTTACCATTTAAATACAATATCCTATTTAACCAATTTCTATTTTTATACCTTAACCCATTTAATATAATAAAAAATTCCATTATATTAACCCATTTCAAAAAAATAATCAATCCCAGTGTATTAACCCATTTACACAATTCCATTCCAACTCATAAGTCACATGAGTCATTCAATTTATTCTATTTAATACCTTACTAATATTTTCCAACCGGTACCTTATTCCATTTCCAATTACTAGACACAACAACCATTAATACATCTTAATAATTAAAATTAACAAGTTAGTATATTTATCATGGGATCTATTCTAATACAAGGAAACATTATGCTTAACATTACACTTTTCCATGTATTGGAATAATGGAATAGCCCATGGGTGGCCCTAAATGAGAATAATAATACTCAATAAATACAAAATGGAGCATTAGGGGACCAAATAACAATTTATCCAACCATTTTAACAAAACATACTCAGGGGATCAATTTCACATAAAGGGATAAGAAATATCATACCTCACATGCAGAAATCTACAAAAAACTGTCGGATATAACTTGTAGATCACCTACCTTGAATCTGTCAATGAAAAATTGCATAACCATAGCCTTATATCTAGATCTAAACACCCATTGATGATCCAACATATGATTTTTTAACAAGAAATTTTTAGTGCTTCGAAACATGAAGAAAAAATCTACAGTCCCTAATCTAGAAAAGAGAAGAAAGATTAGAGTTTGAGTTACTCAGCGCTTCAATCTGCACCCAACGACACTCAAAATACCATTGAATTTATGGATATCAAGCCTTGGGAAGATTTGGGGGTTTAGCTTCGTCACTTGGGCTACGAAAAGATTAAATGGGGAGAAAATTGGGGGAAGAACATAAAATCTTGAGGGGGATGTTTTGTAATTTCTCAATTTTAAACGGGTCGTAGGGTTTGGTTGCACAGTTTTTCAAACCGTGCACCAACCATGTGCCAAACTTTGTCCAAGAGGGGTCAATGATTCAAGGTTTCTTGAGAATTCAGAACTATTTTACAAACCATGTTCCAACCGTGAAAAGTTCCTCTATCAAGGCTGCATGGTTTGGCTTCCCATCTTGTAAGGTATGCACTAATAGTGCACCAACAATAAAACATGAAAAAAATTGTATGATTTCCCTCTCCTTCCTTTCCTGAACCCATGGAACACCCAAAAATCATATTTATACAAACAATAAACATTTAATTAGTGAATTTTGAAGCATTTAAATGAAAATTTGATCAATAATATACATCCATGAATTCCAGGATCCTCCACATTTCATTAGTTTTGTATGTGTAATATTCTTTCACAAATTCTTAATTTATGATACCATATGCTAGTTTCCAATCCATGGGAATTGCTAATTCCCTTTAAAAAATTTTAGGATCAGCTCAGGTGTTTTAGTACCAGGGTATCGATTCCGGTTCATGAAAATGTGGTATCAAAGGTATAATTTAAGTATCTTGCCCTGATGTCAGTATATAGTTTCACAATCCAATCAAGAAATATGGGGTAGAAGAGATTGAGTGTCTGGCCAATTCTTATCCCAATGATACTTATGTCACCAACGGGTGGTTTGGGAGAAAATTATTGAGGATTATTTCTATTATTCTCCCTACTTTTTATTTGGATAGATAGAAATAAAAATCATATTTGTTTAGATGATGGGATTAATTTTCATTAATGCTCTATTTGAGTGATAATATGATATCTTAAATATTGTATGATGATTTTATTAAGAATCATTAACTTGATATGATATGTGAATCAGATACAAGAGTAAGATTCTAATGAACTACAGTGATAAAATCCTCTTATGTACTAGTATTTGGTTGAGGTTATTGTATGTTTTGTCTGAGCTCTAGGATAGGAACCTATAACTATTCCTGCTGAACATCCAATTTTGGAACATCAGAGGGATTGCTTCAATATTCTTGAATAGGATTTCCTACTAAAAAATACACCAGCATTCCAAGGTTCTAATAATCATCAACTGTATAAGGATTTGTTGATATATATCGAGATTCATTTGAGTTCTTTGAAATTCTTGGTGAAATCAAGGTGGAATGTGGAAACTTCAAGCATGTGGAATCTAGAAGGATATGGTGGGAACTGATTGTGAAATTGAAGAATCATGAGGTCTATGAGTGGAATAAACCTACTTCCTTTTCACCTAATAGACCTATCTAGTGTCAATGTTATTGGATAAGGCTTTTTAGTTCATCAACCATGAGTACGATGATAAGACTTTGAAAGAGTAAGAAAATTGTTTTGTTGAGTTATCAAGTTTTCACTGGGGATTGTATCAAATGATAATTTAAAGATTCAATGGTTTGATATGGGAATTAAATATGATATTTGTTCTTAGATTTTCTTACTAAATCATAATTCTTATTATGATGTGTCGAATAAGATGTTAATGGTTGAGATGGACCTGTTTGGAATGTCTGGTTTAACAGGAGTTCATTTTTCTCATAGTGTATATTATATGCGTTCCTATAAAGGGAATATGAAGTGTGATAATTCTTATATAGGTTCTTGATAGTAGGTTTTTTATAGACCTCCTATAGTTCCTATAACATCCCCAATGATTTTCTACCAGTGTAGGAGTCCAGGGAACCCGGAACTGGATTGTACTGAGGCACCTTGATATGTGGTTCCTATAGATTCTCAGGTCACATGAAGAAGTTATTCCATGTCTATACTAATCCATGTAGTGGTATGAGATTTTCAGTACCAAATAAAACTATGGTGAAATCAGCTACTTCATGAAAAAATGGGACCCTCCCATAGACATCCAGAACAAAGCTTCATTACACATTAGAAGAGTCTCCATAGGAAGTAGATATAGGTTGATTGATTAGGAGAGGTAACATTACAATATCTTCATCATTAGTGACATCATTATTTGATAATGGTTCATCTCATTTATTTATTTAACTCGTATTATGGATCTACTTAATCTTCATATGTATATTTTATCTTATGTGATAGATATTACTACACCCCTCCGAATGAAGAGAGAGCATGGTCTTTGTAGTCCCATATGTTTCTTATGTGAAAAACATATTTTTAGTTCTTTTTATTTTATGGTTATTTAAATGAAACCTCTTGGCATCATATTCAAGAATGAATGACTCATTTTTTGTAAATCCCAAATTATTTTTTTCTTCAATGGGTCTCCTTTACGATGCCTGATGGGGTGTGCTATATATTTCAGGGAGAATGGTACCCAAGGTTATGTTTATATGGACCTTATTATCTAGAGTTATTAAAATTAAATATTATGTTAAATGTTTATTTAAAATGAGATTCTTTGAGTTTTTATCTACCTCAATTTTTCATTGATAATCACGGTGTTTTCTTTCTGAATTCCCTAGTTTTTTACCAGTAATGGTGGTAGAGTTATCCATTTAATTATTTCATGGAACTTGGACAATATCTATTAGTTCTTACAATATGGAACCAACTAAAATGAAATATTTTATGATTCATTTGTATGATCCTTCAGAGAAAGAACTCATATGCCTGGGTGTTTCTCCTTGGGTAGTGACAGTTCTATTTTCTATGAAAGATAAGGGATCACTTCACCTTTGTGTTGATGATTGGAAACTCAATAGAGTTATCGTACAAATAAATTATCTAAATCCATTTATTGTTGATATGTTAGACAATTTTAAAGGGTTTAAACTATTTACAAATATTGGTCTTTGATTTTGTTACCATCAGTTGAGAATAAAAAAATATAACATACCAAAAATCGCAATCTGAAACAGGTAAGGGTATTATGTGTAACTTTTCATTATATTTTATCTAACCAATAATCATACTAATTTTTTGGATTTGATGAACATGAATTTCTATGAGTATATTGATACTTTTTTGTTGAATTTATGGATGAAATAATTGTCTTTTCTAAGTTCAAGGAGGATCTTATGCATCATTTGAGAATAATTCTATATTTTTTAGGGAATCAATGATTTTATATCGAGAAATTGAATTTTTTTTATGGAAATGGGAAGTGATTGTCATGGCACACATGGTGTTGGAACATTGTATATCATTTTATCCAAATGTGGTGAAGGCTATTATTACATGGTAAGAATAATGAAATGTTTTTTGAGATTTAGAGCTTCTTGGGTTTGGATAGAGATTTTCCACGGTTTGTAAAGGAACTTTCAATGTTGTATTCTCCAATGAATGATCTAACTCAAAAGGTAGTAAATTATACTTAGAATGAATTTTTTTAGATCTATTGTTTAGAATAAATTTCTATTGAAAACTATAGTGGGTGTCGACTCTTCCAGAGGTCAGGCATGACAATGTATTCTTCTATGGATTATTATTTTTGGGCATTGGATAGATTATTATATATGTTGATCTTGTATATTCTTATGAATCTCGGTAGATTAAGCCATAAGGGAATAATTTCCTTACCCATGACCTTGAACTTGCTCCTATGATGCATCCAAATAAGATTTTTTAGTATTACCTTTTCAGAGAAAGGATTACCATGTTTTCTGACCACAACATCTTGTGTTTAATATTCTCTCAAAAATAATAGAATCTCCACTAGCGGTATTGGGTCGAATACCTATAATATTTATACTTTGACATTTATTATACCCTAGGGATAGTTAACTTCATCACGAATGCTTTGAGAAGAAAAATTTGAACCCATCCCATGAACAAATCATTAGAAGAGTGTAAGTTGATGTATATTTTTTCATAGTTTGATATGGGATTTCAGTAAATGGAGGAAGAGGTTCACTTCTCCAGTGTTTAGTTTCCATCCTCTCATATCGAGGTGATTCTATTGGAACATTTCCTTGATGATGAGTTCTGTAGAATTAGAGACTATCTTAGGGGTGGGGAGACTCTTGTTGAGTTTTCATTCCCCGTGAAGGGTATTCTATGCTTTAAAAATCTTTTTAGTGTACCATTATAGGGAAGGAAATATGTGATGGGGGATTTCCATAAATCCTAGCAGTGATTCTTACTTACAAACCATAAATATTTTCTAAGATATTCAGCGGAGATTCTAATATCCAGGTATTATATGTGGCATCACCGATTTTAACTTTCATTGTTATATTTTCTAATAGGTCAAGATCAAACATAAAAATCCATAATTTTTTCTATATCCACTTCCAATTTTGACTAGGAAGTGGGATGATATCTCAATGGAAATTGTGGTGGGGTTGTTACATACCTAGATAGAGAAGAATGTGATATGGGTGGTGATTGATAGTCTAACCAAATCAACTCACATTATACCCATTTGTGATACAAACAAATTTAAGTAGTTGGAAAATATCTATGTGAAGGATATTTTTAATGTATTTCCATATTCTATAGCCCCTGATTGAGATCCATATTTACTTTTCACTTTTGGAGGGAATATCAGGAGGCAATGAGATCTCATGTTATTTTAAGAAAGGCATACCATCTACAGTCAGATGGCCAAATATAAAGGTCTATATATATTCTTGAGGATATTCTTCATGCCTGCATCCTTAACATTAGTGGTGTTTGATATAATCATTTAGGGATGACTGAAATTTCATATAACATTAATCACCATACGATAACCAAGATGTATCCTTTTTAGGACTTGTATGGTTGGACTTGTCGATCTCTATTGTGTTGGTCAGAGAATAGTGAAAGTTCCTTAGTTAGACAAACCATGGTCCAAGAGATGATAGTAAAGATTTAGTTGATTCATTAAATAATTTTGATGTCATAGAGATGGTATAAATATTATTCTGATACTCATCATAGAACAATATAATTTTAAATTGGAGAACAGATATTCTGGAAAGGCTCACCTTGTTTGGGTCATTGAAGGCTTTGGAAAAATGGGAAGTTGACCCTTGTTTTGTTGGACTATGTGATATTTTTGAGAAATAGGGGAACCTAGATTTCAATTTAACACTTCCACCATAGTTGAAATTGGTACATAATGTGTTCCATGTATCTTAGATTTAAAATATATTTTTGATCCATCTCATGTTCTAAGATGGACTAATCGTGATGTCGAACTTGATTTGTCTATGACTTAACATCTATTTAGAATGGTTGATTTTGAAACTAGGGTTCTTCATGATAGGATGATACCTTAATTTTGAGTTCTAAGGAAGCAAAGTCAAAATACTCAAGAGACATGGGATATAGTGGAACTGATGAGCAAGTAGTGGCCATATTTTTTGACATGGAATATTTTTAATAGGATTTTTGGGGACATGAAGTTTCTATTGTGGGGAGGTTGTGTCATATTGTAACTATTTTTTGGTTTTTATAAACATCTATTTTTATCATTGTTTGGTTGGGTCTCATTTATGGGTGTTTTGCGTATGATTTTGGATATTTTGAAAGGCTCTTGGGCTATACACAGTTTGTGCAACGTTTTCTCAAACCGTGCATCCTTATAGTGAGAACTGCGAAAAAGAAGGTGGTTAGGTTTCTCATGGTTGGATCACTATTTGAAAAACTATTTTCCCACTAATTAGAAACCTCAAATCCTCCCCACCAGGGTTTATAACATGGGTAAACTATTTGACAAACCAAACGTCCTTACCAAGCTAACAATTTGTGTAAGTTTAAAGTGTAAAAAATATTCATTAAATTTTTTTGAACCCCCATTTAGACCCCAAATTGGCCTTAACATGGGGTTGGATGATTTCCTAGGTATTTGGGACTCCCACGAACCAATTCGAGCTACTCTAAATCTATTTTGAAAAAGATCAAATCATGGAGATAAATGATCAATCCTTCCCCATTAAGAGTTCCTATCCCATTATCTATCTCCCAATATCATTATACCTCCTCCCTAGGGTTTGGTAGATATCTATGTTATTGGAGGATCAAATCGTTGGTTTTTTAAATTTTCAATATAGTTTTGATTCTAAAATCTTCTTTTATGGCATTCAACTTTGGAGTATAAGCTTTGTGGGATGTTATCTCCTTATTTCAAAAGTTGGATCCGTTTATGATTGGCCAATTGATTTACACAAAAATTGATTGATTTAAATTCTATTTCATTCAATTGTATTGTAATTTTATTTTTGTAAATTGGGGATTTATATTATATATAGAATAAAAATGGGAAAAAACCCAATTCCTTCGAATTGGGTTGTGATTTAGATTTGATGGAAATTGTGAAATTTTATTTCTGATATTGAATTGTGAAACATATTTTTAGATAAATTGATTAATTTTTTCTGATATGAACCCATTATTTTATACTATTGTCATATTGAAATAAGAAATGTGTTAATTTAATATTTTAATTTATTGAAATAAATTTTCTATTATCGATTATTGTTTTAGAACATGAAATCCTGAGTAATAAGTGAGTAATTTGGGAAAACACACTAGGATGGAAATTACATTGCAACAGATTGAAGGCTTACAATTATAACATTATATTATTGGCCTGTCGAAAACCTAGTGAGATATTGGTTGGTCATATTTGAGCAATGTAAGAGAGACTTGTATGAAAATAGTTGTTATCATCATATGAGTGTGTAAGGATCCCATAACCTGGAACTACCATACCTCTTGGAAGAAGGCTATGTTTATCCTTTATGATTATTCTGATATATATTCCATTTTTGGAAATATTTCCATCATTTGAAATGTAAATCATGATTTTCTAAATGATCATTGGAAATTACATGCCTTCTTACTCAAAATTGGAAGCTTTATTTGGTTAATTAATGTGGGATCTTATTATGGAATCCTTAGTGAGACCCTACTTGTCTTTTAGATCCTAAAATACATGTCCCTTTTGGTGTTGGTTGATTATCTTCTTACAGGTTTGGGAAATGAAAAATATCCACATGGAGGATTTTCTTGTTGTTAATTCTTTAGACATGGAGAGATATGTCTATTGGTAAGTGGGTTGTTATATTTATGTTTATGATACTTTTTTTAGTTTGGGTTTTTATACTTGTTTGACTTATGGTACTGTTATCTATATGGATTTTTCGTTACATCATAATGATATGTGTTGTTCCATTTATTGTGATTTTGGAAAATTATTTCCCACATTCATATTATATGATTACAGGTTCTAGTATCCAACTCATAGGGATCAGAAACTCCATTTGATGCATGTCAGGATTATCCCAAGTGTCACGGTTCCAGGGTATCCGGGCCAGTTCATGAAATTAAACGTTATATTGTAACAACTAAAACTTAATGTTATAATAGAAATGATATTTATTATTGTTGAGTAAATAATAAATATCTTGATAATATCCTTATTGAATTTCATAATATAAATGTTTCATGGGTGACCTCCTGGTAAGTGCTTGTGTTTCACCATTTTCTATATATTTCATTATATTTTCTCAGATATTTGATAATAAAAAACAAGGTATTTCATGTATGTATAAAAATAATAAAAATAATATTATATATAATTTTTTAAATTAATATAATAATTCATGTTTACAGAGAATGTTAGTAATAATTATAATATTTTATTTCGTAATTTTACCATATTTCTTAATAATAATAATAATAATATTTCATGATGTATTGTAACAACTACGTTTTATTGTTATAAAAGAAATAATAAATATTCCTGTTGAATGATTACAATATAGGATGACAATAGGGTTAGTTAATGTTGTATTTATAACAACAATTAAAAAAATATTTAATATTATAATCATTTATAGTACTTTAATTTTTTTTAAAAACAATGTATTTGTATTGTTGGGTGCGATGAAAATAATATTTATGCACAATATCCAATTAGAACTCTACACTTAAGAATAAAATGGTGAGAGTAGTACTAGGATGGGTGACCTCCTTGGAGGAAATATTTTATCACAGTTTTTTATTTATATTTCAAATTTTATGCATGTATTATAATGATTATGGAGAATGGGGGAATGGGGGAGGTAGCGCTTGTGGCCTCCCGATGACGCATCTACCCTTACTCATCCCAAAAACAATAATCGTCAATATTTTTATGAGAATAATTGTGTGAATCCCCTAAAATAATCTAAAGTAGAGATAAAAAATTATATAAATAAAGAGGATTTTAAGTCTCTTTATTTCATCTCTGGTTTCTCGGGGATGGGGGGGGGTATCCTTTGTCCCTCTTGAAAATCACACTCGCCATATTATTACTAGAATGTGATTTATGGCGCTTCTCTCAGCCTTAACTGAGGTTATCACGACATATAATGTTCTTTGAAAACACTCTATCATCACTAGAATTTCATTGATGAAAGGTATGAAACCCTATAAACGGGTTGATTTCATTTCTCAATTAGTTTATATTTGGTTGTTTTCGGACCTCAAATGCGTATCTCTTGTACACATATTTTTTCACATCCTTTTCCATTACATGGAGCTCAAAATTCAGGCATGGAGTATAGAATCCATAAATATTAGGTCAGGAACACTATGAATACATGATTGGAAATTAAATTTCAATCTGCAAGACATCAAGGACACTTGCGCTCTGGATAAATCAAAGTACATGGCCATAATTGGGTCTTATGTCATGTTGAAATTTTATATGATATAGCCTATGCTATCAATATACCAATAAGGATGGACTATGTTACCGAGTCTGTTAGTTATGTTCATTATGCATGTGTCCTAGTAGAGGTAGATTTTTTTACAATTATAGATTGGGTGGTCCTATCCACACCGCAAGATGAGATCTGCCTTAGAATTGAATAAGAGAAAACATCCCCTTTCCATGTGCATTTCTTAATTAAAGGGAATTCAAAGGGAAAATGTAGAATACATTTAATCTATACTAATTTTCAGATCAAAGGACACGATCATCAGCATTTCCCAAGTATGTTTAAACATGTGACTATTGACATCAATAATATTGATGACTCTAAATCATTAAACACACCTATGGAACATAGTCATGGTACTCACATGGAAACTTCTGAGGTTCCTAGAAGGTTGATTGCTGAACACTGAATGATACAAGAATGTTCCACTTCTAATGAGTTTACCAATATTGTACCCCAGGTACAAAATATTAGTAAACCCCATTTATGCTGGGCTGACCATGGTGAGGATAGGCAATATGAAGCTGATGGTAAGATATGAAATGATAATTTAAATAGGGTATCCTTTAATGATATGCTAACCAAGGGCATATTAGTGGATGGTGAGGATGATGTGAAGTCCCACAATTGTCATGAGAGTAAGGAAAATCCGATCAAGTTGAATACAACTTCAATATATGGAAAGCGAAAATTCTATTAAATGTCAAATGTATGAGAGGTAAGGAAAAGTGGGATGCTAAAATATCAAGTATGATTAAGCCCAATACGATAGTTCAAATGCCTATGGATAGAATTCATGAGTCTGAATCTACTGCCTCTTCTTCATCTCACATAGAGGTTTCTTCATTTAAAAACAACCAAGACCATTATATTGAAGCTTAATTTGGTGGTAATATGCAACAATTAGACCCTAAATTTCTTTTCAATATAGCTCTTATGAAGGACTCACCTCTTTTCCATGTTCCATGATCAGGTGTTGTTAAGGTAATAATTCCACTTGTACAATCCTTTTTTGAGTTAGTGAATCATTTTCTGCCTACTATAGCTTTTTCAAGGAATGGGATGGGTAGCAAAGTGGTTGTCCATTATTAAAATGAAATTTCATCTTCTAAGAACAATTCTTCTAAAGATGTGAGATTAATTGATGATAACACAAATAAAACTTCTATTCAATTGAGCAATGATCTGTATCAATCTATAAAGAATAAAGTAAAAGAAAATGTGAGTACTCATAATTCTTTTAATGTACTCTCCCTGGCTAGTAGTGATGAGGATGGGAAAAAAGATATTGTTCTTTAAGAGATGATGTTGTGAAGGATGATGATATTGTTGATCTCTCAGATGATGTGTATGTCCCATAGATACATGTTAAGAGTTTGATGAGGGGAAGACATCCTCAGGGTAGAGGTGGATGACTCAATCAACACAATATGAGCACTGACTCTAAAAAGGGATGATGTTTTTTCTATGGACATATGTGTTTTTTCATGCTCCATTGACTCCTCCTTCCTTTGTTACCATCAATAATGTGTCCTTGAGGATCAACCTTTAAAAAATAATGATTATTAGGATATTGTAAGTAATTTTTTTTAATAAATATAATATTTCATGATTATAGGGAATTTGAGTAATAATTAAAATATTTTATATTATATTGTCATTGTATTTCATTTTCAAAATTATTATAATATTTCATGTTATATTGTAACAATTATGTTTTAGTGTAATAAAAGAAATAATATTTATACATGTTGAATAAATATAATATTTTTCGATAATCACATTATTTGATTTCTTAGTATTAATGTTTCATGGGTGGCCTTATTAGAAGTTATCATGTTTCACCTTTTTTTTCTCATTGTATTTCCCAATAGTTTATTACATTTTAAAAAAAAACATTTCATTCAAGTATAAATATAATAATTATGATATCTTATGAAAACATTTTAAATGAATATAATATTTAATCTTAATATATTTTTTTGAAATATTTATAATATTTCATGTCTTAATGTTACCTTATTTCATGTTCACAATAATTATAATATTTCACGATGTATTGTAACAACTATGATTTACTACTATAAAAATAATAATAAATTTTCATTCAGAATATTTATAATATTGGATGATAGTTGCATGAGATAAGTTATATTTATAACAAAAATTAAAGATAAATATGTAATATCAGAATCATTGATAGTACATTAAAATATTTAATGCGAATGTTTGTGTATTTTTAGGCAAGAATTGTACTAGGATGGGTGACCTCCATGGAAGTACTCATGTTACACCCTATTTTTGTTTATATTTTAAATTAAATGTTAGTATAAAAAATATTATTATCAAATTGTACATAAAATTTGTATTGAATATAATATTTCACGATTAAAGTTTATTTTAGTAATATTTATAATATTTCATGTTATAATGTTATAATATTTCATGTTAACTATAATTTTAATATTTTATTTATATTATTATAGTTACAATTTTGTGTTATATTAAAAATAATAGTTTTTCAATGTTAAGTAATAATATTATTTATTAATAATCATATTATTAAATTGCAAAATATCAATGTTTCATGGGTAAACACATAGGAAGTTCTCATGCTTCAACCATTTATGTATTTTTCCTTATGTTTTCAAAAAACATTTACTTTCTCAAAAAAAATTCATATACATATAACAAAAATAATTATGATATTTTAGATAAAAGTTTTAAATGAATACAATATGTCATGTTTTTATATAATTTTAGTTATAATTTTAATATTTCATTTCATAATGTTACAATATTTCATGTTAAAAGTTATTATAATATTTGATGATGTACTATAACAATTACGGTTTTGTGTTGTATAAGAAATGATAATTTTTCATATTGAATAATTATAATATTCTCTGATAATTTCATTAGTTCTATTTATATTTGTAACAATAATTAAATATAAATATGTAATATTAGAATCATTTATAGTACTTTGAAATATTTAACGATAATGTTTATGTGTCTTTGGTTTTTATCACACCAATATTAATGCAACCGATCCCATAAAAACTCTACAGTTAAGCATGATTGGGAGAGAGTAATACAAGGATGGTTTTCCACTTGGGAAGTACTCATGTTACACCATTTTTTCATAGTTCAAATTTCATTCTAGTATAATCAATATTATAATGATATTGTTCATAAAATTGTGTATTAAATATAATATTTCATGATTATATGAAATTTTTATAATAATTATAACATTTCATGTTATAATTTTACAATATTTTCTGTTATAAATGATTGTAATATTTCATGTTATATTCTAACAAATATGGTTTGATGTTATAACAAAAATACTATTTTTTCACATTAAATAATTATAATATTTCTCGATAAACATATTATTGAATTTGAAAATATGAATTTTTCATGTGTTACCTCCTCGGAAGTGCTCGTGTTTCACCTTTTTTTGTATTTTTCATTTTATTTTCCCAGATTTTTTACATTTTATAAAATAAATAATTCCATGTGAGAATAATAATAATAATTATTATGATATTGTATATAAGAATTTAAATGAATATAATATTTCATATTTACATAGACTTTTCGTAATAATTATAATATTTCATGTAATAATGTTACCATATTTCATGTTAACAATTATTATAATATTTCATGATGTATCATAACAACTATGGTTTAGTGTTATTATAGAAATAATAATTTTACATGTTGAATAATTTTAATTTTGGTTGATAATTTTATTTGTTAATGTTGTATTTATATCAAAAATAAAATATAAATATATTATATTAGAATCATTAATAATACATTCAAATATTTAAGAAGAATTTTTATGTATTTTTGTGTGATATCACACAAGAATAAATTCACCAAATTCCCTTAGGACTCTGTAGTTAAGCGTGCTTGGCTGAGAGTAGTACATGGATGAGTGACCTCCTTGAAAATACTTGTATTGCACCCATTTTCTGTATATTTGAATTTTCATGCCAATATAATAACTACTATTATGATATTTTACAAAAAAAGTTGTATTGAATATAATATATCATAATTATATGGAATTTTAGTAATAAATAAAATATTTCATATTATAACGTTTCAATATTCCATGTTAACAAGGATGATAAAATTACATGTTATATTTAAACAACTATTGTATATTATTATAAAAAATAATATTTTTTTCTTGTTAAATAATAATAATATTTCTTGAAAATAAAATTATTTAATTTCATAATATGATTTCTTCATGGGTGAGATCATGGGAAGTGATCATGTTTCACCCTTTTATTTTTTGAATTAAATTTTAAAGGTTTCATTAAATATAAAAAAAGACTTCCATGTTAGTTTAACATTAATAATTATGATATTGTATATAAATTTTTTAAATGAATGTAATATTTCATGTTTACATTGAATTTCAGTGATAATGATAATATTTTTTCCATAATATGACCATATTTCATGTTAAAAAATTATAATATTTCATAATGTATTTTAATGACTAGGATTTAGTGTTTTAATAGAAATAATAATTTTTCAGGTCGATTAATTATAAGATTGGTTTATAATAGCATTGGAAAAAGTTATTATTGTGGCATTAATTACATATAAATGTGTAATATTGGAATCATTGATATTAATTTCAAATATTTAACAAGATTTTGTGTGTATTTTTGGGTGTGATCACAACAACATTAATGCACTATATCCCATTATAACTCTATATTTATCTGTGCTTGGTTGAGATTATAACATGGATGGGTGACCAGTTGGAAAGTAATCAGAATGCACCCTTTTTTGGGTATATTTCAATTTTTATTATTGAATAACAAAATATTATTATAATATCGTACATAAACATTTTTATTTAAAACAATATTTCATGATTACGGGGAATTTTAAAAATAATTTAATATTTATTATCACAATGTTACAATGCTTCATGTTAACAATGATTATAATATTGTATGTTATATTGTAACATATATGGTTTAGTGTTATAACAGAAATAATATTTTTTCATGTTGAATAATTAAAATATTTCTCAATAATTTAATTATATAATTGTTTCATGGGTGACCACTTGGGATGTTCTCATTGATGAGAGTTCTCAAACACGCTCTCAAAAACTGTTTGTTATTTTACTAAGTGAAGCACAGTGGCTGACCAAGGCCGTTCTATCAAAGAGGAAGTGAATTAAAAACAATTAATAGGATTTAACTAAGTAATAAAATGGTTCAAAACAAATTAAAAAAACACGGATGGTTTGTTTTTTGTCTTTTCGAATACTAAACTAAACAAGAAAATGAGAAGCATCAATCAAAGATATAAATTCATTAAAAACATATTTGAGAAGACATAGTTGATCTAATCTAACCCCTTATCTATTCCTTTATCATCATCCCATATAATTAGAATTCATTAAATTATGATCCCTTAACCTTGTAAACATTTGAACCCTAATGAAATTAACTTAACCTGAAATATTTGTGAAAATGATCCCTAGGTTAACTTCGGGACCTCCAATATTAGCACCCTACTTTAATTGTGATCCAAAATCCAAATTATGGTCAATGTAAAATTTGGAAAACAACTCTTCCCTGGAGGGTAAAATTAATTGAGTTTGGGATGAGACTTTTACCCTACAATTCTATCCCAATTTTATTTGATTTTGTGATTGAGGTTTCACTGACACGATTTACACAAGCCCAACCACATGGTCAAGTGCAAGTCGATTGAGTAACATAGAAATTAAAAATCAATTAATTGATTATAATTTTTGAATTAAATTATCTTTATGTATTGAAAATAAATAAATTAAGGGGGTAGGGATTTGATCAACTACCAAAGAAATCACTCTTGCATGGGTGGATTTGTCATCATGGAGTCATTTTTCATATGCATTGGATTGAGTGGGGAAGAACCATTCTCATCTCCAATATTAGATTCCAATCCAAGAAGAAAAATAATAAGATTAAAATAAATAAACACACAAGATTAATTTAAGAAAAATTCAAGATACAATCATTAAAACAACAAAAAACAAAGTGGAGGTGGGAGAGGAGAGTCTTCTTGGAAGAGATCTTTGAAGAAGTCCTTACTTATTCCAAGGCTTGTTAGGTGTTCCCACGAACCACCCTTTTGAGAAAACCTTCAGAATGCCTCGAACAACCCTCCCAAATAGTGATAATGTCCTATAAATAGAGTTGGCTATGTTTAGGGATACAAAACATCTTTAAATTTGAAAGGGAAATTCGTCCAAATGGTTTAATCTTATATTCACCGCATAGTTGACCACCAAAACGCGGGAATTAGCTGGCCTTATAGAATGATGATTTTTTCATAATCATGTTTCCAAGCTTCCCTTTAAATTTGGGCCCAGTCCATATCCGTATGAAGAATATACGACTCAAATGGTGAAGTGATGTCCAATATGGATAGTTCAGTTTAACTTTATCTTCATGTCCCATTTACGCTACTCCAAATCATGATCTAGCTCCCATTCCCTTAATATAATTTGTATAATATTAAGTCAGAAACACATTTACAAAATGTTATGTCAAAATAATTTACAAAACAATATTTATGCCCAAAAAACTACACTGAACGTTAGAAGGTAAAACAGGAATTTCAATCGAATTTTCAAATGAATGATCCAATCCCAAATATTCTATATATTAACATATTTAACAAAATGTGAGGAAATTATTTCATTTATTATCAATAAAATATTCAATAAAATTGTATTTTATCATCTCCCCCACACTTACCTTTTTTCACTCCTGGGAAAAACCACCTATCATGTATTCATGAAAATTGTCACAAGATATGCATGTTAATATATCTCAATCCAGAGTGGAATTGTAGTCAAATTATGAATCTCATAAAGAGTCAATATCAATAAATATATAATTAATTGTCTCATAAATTGTTTCAAAACAAAACCTAGTGAGATTCGTAAAAATAATAACAATGAAACCGGTCATGGGACTTCCATGCCACTAATTATTCTTGTATGTTTGTGTGCCAACCATTCCAAGCTCATAAATCTTCCCTTTATTCATTATATTTAGGTCATGTAAAAAAATTATTCTTACTTTTTTTAATTCACCAAACCTGTTCTATATTCTATTATAATCGAATTTCAATACCCACTCACTCAAGCATTCCTGAAAGTCAAACCTTAATCTCCTAACCTAGATATCCCCATATGTTCTACATTTTATCACCCCCTCATTTTTCTATGTTTCACATGGAACAAATCTCAGACTCAAGTATCATCCTATTTTTGATCTCCTCACGACAATAATTTTAATAGTTATAACAAGATAAACGGTCAAGGAAAAGTGTTTTTTTGACCTTTCTAAGACACAACCCGTTTTTTTGAGAGTGTACAATAGTCAGAAAATGGGTACACACGCATAGATCAATTCGGTATAGTAATGACACCGATCGGAAGATAGACAAATTTATGGATAAACGAATGAATTTTCCTACCTAACATGACTATATTTTCAATTGATTAGGAAAAACTTCACAAGTCATGGATGACTGAAATTTTTTGTGGAGAAATCAATTACAGAATTTACTATGAACAAATATCACAAATAATAATGTCACGATCTAAAAGGTTTTATAATGACACAACCATTCATAGCATCGACGACTTCAATTTTTATAACAATCATCCCTAGATGATTAAATCTTACTCTTTCTTATCATTCTACCACTGAATTATTAAAACATGAATTTTCCATTTGTTCCACATGAAAATGTAAAATGATATATATATATATATTATTTTTTTGTTTTTTTGGTTTTTTGATGAAAATTGTAACCATAAACTTAAAAGAAAATACACATAAAAAATGAAAAATGAAAAAACGAAATATCTACCCCAAAATGTTGTCTCATCCCCCACACATAAAATATTGTATTGTACTCAATATGAAACTATGAGATGATATGTGCACATGAAATGAATAATTTTAAATAGAAAAAATAATATAAAAGTGAAAGTGTTTGGAACAACCTAATATGATTAAGTGATAATGGGGTCATGTAGTGTGATGAAATCCAATGCATTAGTAGAAAGTCCCTCAATGTATTTATTCAAGAGTTTCCCATTGACTATTAAGCTCCTTCTAGTATCCTCTTGCGTGATCTCCACTGCACCATAAGGAAAAAAAATTAGACATAATATAAGGACCCAACCATCTATAATGCAACTTAGCAGGAATCAGCTTCAGTCACGAACTGTATAGAAGGAATTTCTCTCCAACATGAATCTCCTTTTGTTGGATCATTCTATCATGAGCTTTCATTGATATTTCCTTGTATAGCCTTGAGTTATCATATGATGAAAATTGACCCTCCACAATCTATTTAATTTTCAGCTTCCATTAAATTCTAGATTGGGCCAAATCCATATTTCATTTCTTTATATCCCAATAATCCCAATGCTCAACTTCCATGGGGAGATGAAATGCCTTCACAAACACAATCCTCAATGGAGACATACAAATTGAAGTCTTTAATTATATCTTATAAGACCACAATGCATCATCCAAGCACATTCCCCAATCCTTCATGTATGGATGCACAATTTTATCCAAAATGTGTTTCAATTCCTGATTTGAAACCTCATCATGGCAATTTTTTTGCGGGTGGTATGGTGTTGATGTTTGATGTCTCACCCCATACATTCGCAGGAGGGAAGTAAAATTCCAATTGCAGAAGTGTGTCCATGAGTCACTAATGATACCCTTTAGTACTCCAAACCTACAAAAATATTATGTCTTGACAAAGTCCCCTACAATGTGACAATCATCAATCCTAGTGGCCTTAGCCTCCAACCATTTTCTCACTTAGTCAAAAGCAACCAAAATTTACAAATAACCAATGAAACTAGGAAAAGGACCCATAAAATCAATTCCCCACACATAAAAAATATCTCATAATATTATGGGTCGTTGG
This sequence comes from Viscum album, assembly GCA_963277665.1. Classification (NCBI taxonomy): domain Eukaryota; kingdom Viridiplantae; phylum Streptophyta; class Magnoliopsida; order Santalales; family Viscaceae; genus Viscum; species Viscum album. The sequence goes on along the minus strand of OY728167.1, from coordinate 384,479,066 downwards.
GGAAACTCATGTCTACTAGAAATGTTTCTCATGTTTTGGAAATGGGAGAACAACCTAAAATATACATAAACATCATGGAATAAGCTAGGAGAATATAATCCATAGTCTAAAACTTTTTAGCTGTTTGTTGGGGTCCATAGTGTCCACCATAGAAGAGACTCAAACTCATGATCAAGAACACACCTCCTAATAAATTAATTACTACACATGCGCTAGAGGTAGGGATCATCCCCAACATAATACCAAGACTCACTTTTTAATTTTTCTACTTGATCTTTATTTAAATTTGCATGGATTTCAAATGAAAAAGGGTAGTTTGAAAATTTAGAATTCCAAGGATGAGTACCAGAGATGGTGTAAAGATTCATATCAGGGAAAGTTTCTTAAAGTGGTACTTGGGCCAAGGTATTACCCTCTAGTGTGTGAGTAATCCTACTCATGTGGTTCGCAATGAGGTTTTCAGACCCCTTCTTGTCCTTTTTTTCAATATTGAATTATTGAAGAAGGAGCATCCATCAGAAAAGTATTTTCTTTGTATCTGGATTCATCAAAAAGTACCTTAGATCTACATGGTCAGAAAAAACAACTACTTTAGGGCCCAATAAATATGAACAGAATTTATCTAATGAAAATATGATGTCAAGAAAATCCTTTTCCATGGTTGTGTAGACCGATTGGGATAAAACCAATTTCTTTGAAGCATAGGCAATCACATGTGAACATCCTTCCACCCTCTATGATAAGACAGGTCCAACTACAAAGTTGGATGCATCACACATAAGCTCAAAATGAATGTCCCATTGTGGGGTTTGTATGATTGGTGGAGTGGTTAGATATTTCTTCAGCTCATCAAATGCTTCCTCGCATGAATCATCAAACAAAAAATCAAAATCCTTTTGAAGTAATCATGACATAGGAAGAGAAATCATACTAAAATCTTTGATGAAGCGCTGATAAAATCCCACATTCCCTAAGAATGATCTATCATCACACACAAATGATGGATAGGTTAAGGATGAAATGATATCTACCTTATATCTATCAACCTCTATCCCATGTTTTGACAATAAATGACCTAAAATAATTCCATGTTCTACCATGAACTGAAACTTTTCAAAGTTCAAGACCATATTCTTCTTAATACAACGATTCTACACCTTTCCCAAACTACTTAGATATTCTTCAAATGAATATCTATATACTGTAATGTCATCCATAAATACCTCAATGCAGTCTCAATAAAATCAGAAACAATACTCACCATGCATCTTTGGAAGGTACATGGGGCATTGAAAAGTCCAAATGGCATCCTCCAGTTTGAAAATTTTCTTCAGGTACATGTGAATGAAGTCTTATCATGATCCTCATGATCTATAGGAACCTGGAAATATCCAGAAAATACCTCCAGGAAACAATATTGTGTCTTACAATGTATTCCCTGGAGAATTTGATCAATAAATTGGGGGTGGGGGAAATGCTCTTTGCATGTGGATTGATTTAGTGTCCTATAATCAATACACACATGCCAACTTTTTTTCACCTTCATTAGAACTAACTTATCTTTATCAATTTTAACAACTTTAAAAAAATTGTTTTAGGCACAACCTGTATAAGACTTATTATCACGAACCGTGCTCAGGGCCTGTGTCGTGACTACCCCAAGCCCGCCTTCCATAGGCCAGGGGCTGGCGACTAGCACCAAGGCGTAAATCTCAGTAAAGGGAAGGCATTGCCTTTGTAAAGTAAACAAACAAACAACACAGAGTAAGCAGGCAGAAGTAAACACTAAGTAAAAACTGGTACAACAGTAAGTGCGGAAAGTAAGTGGGACCGAATAAAAACCCAAACTGAAAGTAAAGTACAACTTGAAATGGGAAAACACAAACTGAAAAGTAAAGACACAACGTCGAGCCATCCACTAGAAGTCCCACCTGAAGGGTGGGTACAGAAAGCCTCCACTGCTCCTCGGGTCCAGCCGACTGCTCCGAGTACGTCCCGCCCAGTGGTACACCTCTAGGTACCATCCTGCTCCATAGGCCTCAACCACGATTAGCGCTGTCCGTCGTCTGCAACCAACACAACGTAGTGCGGGCATAGCCCATGCAGGGGTGAGTATAAGCTACTCAGTAGGGACCTCGAGACCCCCGATGGTCTCCCAGAATCCACAAAGGATAACCAAAAACAGAAGGATACAATCACGAAGTAAAATCCGAAACTGCTTAGGTATATGCCCATACATATACCTAATTCATCAATTCTCGCTCGGCTCGAACATCCAAGCTCAAGTACAACCTAGTCCACACAGGAAAGCAAAACGTAAATCCACACAGGATAGCACAACACAATCAACAAAGGAAGGTAAATAGGATTCAACTCACACAGGTATTCTTCATCGAATGACGATAGAGATGATCACTGATCCATCTAAGTCGTCGGACCCACAAAGGATCGATAGGTACTAACCCCCACAATGACCCAAAAAGGATCTGATCCACAAAGGATCGATAGGCAACTAACCACCGCAAAGACCCACACAGGATCGGGCCCACACAGGACTTGTAGGCGCTGGCCCACACAGGACCGCTGAGCGCTGACCCACACAGGATCGGACCCACACAGGATCAGTAGCACTGACCCAAAAAGGATCACTGAGTGCTGTAGTCATCGCCGTCGAATCCACTGAGGATCTCTGCATAGTCGTCGTCGTCACAGTAGCAGTCGCAGTCAGCTCTAGGGTTCCCGCACACAACAAGCTCGTTTGGAGGGTCTTCTCCACAAGCCGAGAGGCTGAGACATCAACTGACACATAGTCTAGAGTTTATGTATCCAAATGTTCTGTGTCGTTAAAAGGAACTCAACGTCGTAGACGGTGCGTCAATCGGACGCCCGATCTGAGAGTTATTGGCTTTTTTTTCCTAGGGGCCCGGGTGGTTTTTAAGGAAAAACCCACCCGACCGTACTCCACCTACGACCAAACCTCGGGCGGAGTAAGCCAAAAGATCCGTATCACTTAGAGGAATTCAACAAAGTCGACGGCACGTCAATCGGACGTCCGAAGCTCAAGATATGAGCGTTTCCGCTCCGAGGGCCCGGTTGGTTTTGTATACGAACCAACCCAGCCAAACCCAAAGTATTCCGAAACCTTGAGTGTGATATACCGAAATGACCTACCTGATCCAAGGATTGCATCGCCGCTGACGGCGCGTCGTTCAGAGGCCCGTATCTTATGTTATGAGAAAAAGACCGAAAAGGTCCGGAAACGGGGGGTCTGGGCCCGGACCGACCCGGCCCAACCCCCCCTGGGTCAGTCCGAATCGGGTCGACCCGATTCGGGTCTTGGTCCGAACAAGTTGGGCGTAACCCAGCCCGGCCCGGCCTGGGTGCGACCCGGCTCGGCTCGGCCGAGCAAGGGAACCGCGGGGCTTGTTGTCCCCACGGGAGGAGGTGCCGCGACCCCGCGTGGGGCCGCGCTTGGTCAGTGGACGCCGCTTTGCCGCATCCCGTGTGTTGCCGGACCCGTGTGGTCACGGGTCTGGTTGATCGCCGCCACCACGGCTTTAGCAGCAGCGGCTCCATCCAGCGGCGCGCCGGGGCGCCGCTGCCTCTGGCCGTCGGTGGATTCTGCGGGCCACCGGAGTTTCTGCGGTGGCCCGATTCCATTTTTGTCTATGCCGTAGCTCCTCCCGGGTCCCGTCCTTCACTGTGGAATCAGAAAATCGTCTCTGCGGCATGCTTTGTTGTCGTCCACCGTTCCACAAATCAATCAAAAACTGCGGAGGGTTGTCGGGCCGTGTTTGTTTAGCCCGCACCCTCCGCGTTAGGTGATAACAATCGGGAAAATAATGATCAATATATGAAAACATAACAAGATACAATTTTAATAAATTAAAATTTCACTTTGATCCCGGGATCTTTGTTTTATAAGTAATAAACTACGGGAATAAAAATATTATTTTCGAATAAAATCCCTACCTCGCTGTAGTCGTCAAGCGTGCGTTCTTCACAGAATTGATCGTCGCGGAAGGAGGCGATCGCCGCGTCGCGGAAGGGCATCGCGTCGTCGCGGAAGGGCATCACGTCAACGATCTCCGAGGTTTAAAGGAAACCCACGGATTTAATTATAAAAATTAAATCCATGTTGAGGATAAAAACCACAAAGAAATCTAAAAGATTTTATAACTCCTACCTCAAGCAGATGTTCAGAGATTTGTCGCAGAAGAAGGAACGTCGCAGAAGAACGTCGCAGGAGGAGAATATTTGGTGTCGCGGAACACGGCGTCGCATCATCGATCTCTGAGGGTTCGGCGTTCTTCGTCACCTTTCGTCGAAGGCCAGCGTTCTTCGCGTTCTTCACGAAGAAGGAGGAAGATCTTTAGATATTCTCCAAAGGTTTAACACAACATTCAAAAAGAAGGTGTGTTGGCCTTTTTTTATTAAAATGCCAACAAAATGAAAATGTGTTAGGAAACGAATGAAATTAATTCATAGAATTAATTTCAATGAATAAACCACCCAATTAATAGGAGCGTTTAATAGTTTAAGGAACACCCCATTTGACTTTCATTAAAAAGTGTTTTCGTGGGTGTGTTACGTAGAAGAAAAGAAATGGTGGGGCTCATGCAGGCCCCACCACAAAAATATCCTACCAAGAGGGTAGGATATTTTGAATTGTACCCAATCCGCTTTAACTTAGCTTAAGCAGCTTTAAGTGGATTTTAAGTGGCTTTAAGTGAAATAAAATAAAGTTTGTCGTACCACATTATTTTATTTCTTATCTTATGCCCAAAAATTGAAAACCACACCTGAGAAAACACAACTCCAGAAGAGGCGTTTCTAAGCAAATACCGGCACTGCGATTCCATTGGTGCCCTCAGAATTCGATTCCGAGCACCAGTTCAAATGTTAGAAAAACCCGCTCGTTCGTTCACTGAACGTACCTGAGCCAAACTTCGAAAAATGATTTCGGGCACACTGGGCCTCGGAATCAGGTGCCGTCAGAAACTGCGTTCTTGTAAAATTCCAAAGAAAACTAAGAAAAAAATTTCCTTGAAATTTACAGGTCTTTACATCACTCCCACCTCAGGGCTTTGCGTCCCCGTAAAGATACATCATAAGCTAGGAAAAAAAATGTGGGTACTGAGCATGCATCTGAGCCTCCCGCTCCCAAGTTCTCTCCTGGAGGTTCCCGTGCTTCCATCTGATACACACTAGAGGAATCGATCATCCACGTAGGACCTGCTCCTATTGATCCTCGATCTCCACTGGGACCTCCGCAAAAGTCGCCCCATCATCAACGTCCAGCTCCCCATGGTCAATGATATGCGTCAGGTCGTGCATGTATCTCCTCAGTTGAGATACGTGGAAGATGTCGTGCACCCGGTGCAACTGAGGTAGTAGAGCCAGTCGATAAGCCACCCCGCCAATCCTGTTGAGGACCTGGAAAGGTCCGATGAAGCATGGAGACAACATGCCGCCTCGTCCAAATCTCCGTAATCCACGTCGAGGTGAGACACGCAAGAAGACGTGGTCGCCATCCGCAAACTCTAGTGGCCTCCGCCTCCTGTCGGCATAAGAATTCTATCGGCTCTGAGCTGTCCTCATCTGCTCTTGGATGACCTGGACCTTCTATGATGTGGCCCGGACCATCTCTGGTCCCACAAGTGCTAACTCCCCAGGGTCTATACAGCACAATGGAGATCTGCAAGGTCTGCCGTACAATGCCTCGTATGGTGCCATCCCGATGGTGGAGTGGTAGCTGTTGTTGTACGTGAATTCCACCAAGGGTAGGTGGTACTCCCAGCTGCGACCAAAGTCGAGGACACATGCGCGGAGCATGCCCTCGAGAGTCTGAATGGTCCACTCCGTCTGACCACTCGTCTAAGGGTGAAAGGCTGTGCTCAGATGTAGCTGTGTCCCCAACGCCTCCTACAACCCCTTCCAAATCCGGGAAGTAAAGCGAGCATCTCGATCAGAGACAATAGATGATGGCACACCGTGAAGCCGTACAATCTCCTGAACGTAGAGACGCCCTAAGCTCTCCACTGAGCCTTGCTCTCTGATGGTTAAGAAGTGAGCCGACTTGGTGAGTTGGTCGACAATCACCCAAATGGAGTCATGACCTCTGGAAGTGCGTGGAAGTACAGTCACGAAGTCCATAGAAATCCCGTCCCACTTCCGCTCTGGGACCTCCAAGGGCTGTACCATGCCTGCTGGTACCTGATGCTCTACCTTCACTTGCTGGTAGGTGAGGCATCGTGAAACAAACTCTTCCACAGCCTTATTCATGCCTGGCCATCAGTGCTGTCGTCTGAGATCCTGGTACATCTTCGCCACTCCAGGATGTACCGCTAATGGAGAAGTGTGAAACTCTCTCAGCACTTCCACCCATAAAGCGACTGGTACCAAGGTACGTCCTCTAAAAAGGATGTCGTGCTCTGCTCCAAAGGTGAAGCCATCAGGTGCCTGTACTGAGTAGACTTGCGCACACCGGGTCTCACAGTCAGCGTCCCCACACTGTGCCTCTCTGACTCGCTGCAGCAGTGGAGGAGTGACTGTGAGAGACTAAAGGAAGGTTGCTCCATCTCTATCCACGAATGATATCTGCAAAGCAGATAGCTTCTATGTCGCCTCCTCAAGTAGCTGAATGCCTGTCCTCCTGCTGAGAGCACCGGCTACTATGTTTCCCTTCCCAGGAGTATAGACTATCTCAAATTCATAGTCCTGGAGGAACTCGAGCCATCGACACTATCTCAAGTTCAGGTCCTTCTGCGAGAAGATGTACCAGAGACTCTGGTGGTCAGAAAAGACTATAAAGAGCTTTCCCATCAGATAGTGTCGCCATGTCTTCAGAGCGAAGACCACTACTGCTAACTCCAGGTCATGGGTAACGTAGTTCTGCTCATGCGGCCTCAAATGACGTGATCCATAGGCGATCACTACCCGCTCTTGCATCAGGACACATCCGAGTCCGGTCCCTGATGCATCATAGTAGACTACGTACCCTACTCCCTCCTCAGGCAACCTCAAGATAGGTGTGCTGGTCAATCTTTGTCTCAGCTCCTGGAAGCTCTACTAACATCTGTCTAACCACACAAATGGTTTCCCATTCGTCAAAGCTGAGAGTGGTGCCGCTACTCTGGAGAAGTCTGGCACAAATCTCCGATAGTATCCAGCTATTCCCAAGAAACACCACACCTCTGTCACGCTCTTGGGTGGCTCCCAAGCTAGCACTACCTCGATCTTCGCAGGATCCACTGAAACTCCCACCTCATAGATGACGTGTCCCAAGAAGGGGACCTCACATATCCAGAACTGAAAATTCGAGAGCTTTCCATAAAGCTGGTGCTCTCAGAGTGTGTCTAGTACAACACACAAGTGGTAGGCGTGCTCCTCCTCAGTCGTCGAGTAAATCAAATGTCGTCGATGAAGACTACGAAAAATCGATGGAGTTATGTCTGAATGATCCTGTTCATGAGGCCCATGAACACTACTGGAACATTGGTTACGCCGAATGGCATATCCAAGAACTCATTGTGGCCATACCGACACCTGACGACCGTCTTCTACACTTCCTCGTCTCGAACTCTGAGTTGATGATAGACTGACCTGAGGTCTATCTTCGAGAACCACCGTGCTCCCTTGAGCTGATCGAAGAGGTCATCAATCCTCGGTAGTGGATACTTATTCCTCACCGTCACCTGGTTCAGGAGACGATAGTCGACACAATTTCGCAAGATCCCATCCGCCTTCTTGGCGAACAATATCATGGAAGCCCAGGGTGAAACACTGGGTTGGATGAATCCCTTGCCCTGCAAGTCCTCCAACTATACTTGAAGCTGTAGAAGCTCAGCGGAGGCCATCCGATATGCTGGAGTCGATATTGGGGCTGTCCCAGGGTACAGGTCAATATGAAAGTCTACCTCTCTGTGAGGAGGTAGCCCTGGAACGTCGTCGGGAAAGACGTCCGCGTACTGATCCACCACTGTAGGAAAACTAGGAATCTGCACGTCAACTGCTCCTAGGATGAGGCTAGCCAACTGATGAGTGATTGACTGTCCTCTCCTCTGCGGTATTCCATCCTATGCTGCGAAGGCTCCCTTCTATCTGGTGAAGGTGAACCTGCTCTCGTTGGTGCGTACACATCGCACCTTGCGCCTAATACAGTCAATCTGTGCATGAACTGTAGATAACCAATTCATGCCCAAGATGACGTCGTAAGGCCTCGACGCTGCTACAAGAAGATCCCAGCTGAGGCTCTCGCCTCCTAGAGTAAGCTCACACTGCCGGCACCAGTACGTAATCATCGAGTCTGGTCCCGTAGGAGTATCTAGCTGTAAGGATCGAGCCAACGACTCTATCGGAATCTCCGAGCTCCGAACAAGGGCAGCGACTATGAAAGAGTGACTCGCTCCTGTGTCTATAAGAACTACAGAAAGGGTGGAATAGACACAGATAATACCTTGAATCATCTCAGGTGCGCCGTGGTCGTAGGCCTCCGCTGCCTGGAGCTGTGCCTATCTCTGCCTGCCAGCTCCCTGTGGTCAGGGTGGACCTCCGGGTTGTGGTGGTGGTAGAGCCTCAAAGCATCACCCACCACCTGCTGCTCAGCCAGGTCCTCTGCCTCATCCACCTCCTCCCTGCGGACAGCCACAGTCGACCCTCTCCCTCTGCCTGGGTGGCCGCTCAACCGTTCGCTGCTCCTCAGGACGGTGGGTCGGGCAGTCACAAGCCATGTGGCCCTGCCCGCCGCATGTGTAGCACTGCCTGCCTCTCGAAAGACTGGCTCCATGCTGCGTGCCCCGCACTACTGAGCCAGTGTCCTGAGGTCATCTGCATGAGGGTCTGGTCTGCCTGGACCCCTGACTCATCCGTCGATTTCCTGCTGCGGAAGGCTCTGCTACGTGTCGCCCCGCGGTAGGTCTCGCCACTAGAGAAGTCTCAGCAGGAAAGCTCTCGATCAAAAGGGCTCGCTCCAGTACTCCTGCCTGAGTCGGAATGCTGAGGGAGATCAGCGATGACCTGATCTCATGTCTCAATCCCTGCTCAAAGGTCTGGGCCCAGAAGAATGGGTCCCGTACCATGTCATTCGGGAAACGCGAGAGATTGGTAAATCTCGCCGAGTACTGGGCGACCGTCATGCTGCCCTACCGCAGCTGTAGAAGCTCCTGGATGCGCACCGCACGGAGGGTGGCCGGGACGAACTCTGAGCGGAAGAGGCCCTCAATGTATTTCCAGAGAAGAGATGCCTCATCGTGCACCTGGAGCATCAAGCTCCACCATCAGCCCGCTTCCGTGTGCAGTAGGCTCGCTGCGAGGATCACCATGAGGTCTGCTGGTGTCCTCACTAGCCTGAAAACTCATACCACTGCCTCCAACCAGTCCTCGGTTGCCTGGGGGTCCGTCTCCCCGCAGAACCTGGGCATTCGCTGGTGCTGGAACTAATTCAGTAAACTAAGGCGACGTGCATCGTCAGCGGATGGGGTTGGAAGCATCGGTGGCTCGGCGGGTAGATGTACCGTCGGTGCCTCAACTGTCAAAGGGCCCTGTACCGAGCCCTCATCGCTCGGCGGGCTGTCGTCACGCTTAACTCTCGGAACCCTAGCTGGCTGCCATCGTGGGCTTTCCTGAAAAGGAAACAGGTGCTCTACGGTCAGAACAGTATACCTGGTGAGCTGATACAAAGTAATCACAAAGAAAACATGAAACACACATGCAATCAATGTTTTCATGCATTAAGTCGGAAATCAGAAGTCAGGGTCCTGGTGTACGGATACGTCGGACGCCGCACCAACACTGGGCTCCTTGGACTGATAACCACACTCAATACACATAACACTATTGCTTCACATAGAAGAAAGATCAGAGTCTGCGGTAGAACTAAACCTCCCTTTGATACCAATTTGTCACGACCCGTCCTTGGGGCCCGTGCCGTGACTACCCCAAGCCTGCCTTCCATAGGCCAGGGGCTGGCGACTAGCACCAAGGAGTAAATCCCGTTAAAGGGAAGGAATTTCCTTTGTAAAGTAAACAAACAAACAACACATAGTAAGCTGGCAGAAGTAAACACTAAGTAAAAACTGGTACAACAGTAAGTGCGGAAAGTAAGTGGGACAGAATACAAACCCAAACTGAAAGTAATGTACAACTCGAAAGGGGAAAACAACAAACTGAAAAGTAAAGACGCAACATCGATCTGTCCACTGGAAGTCCCACCTGAAGGGTGGGTACAGAATGTCTCCACTACTCCTCGGGTCCAGTCGACCGCTCCGAGTACGTCCCACCCAGTGGTCCACCTCCAGGTACCATCCTGCTCTGCAAGCCTCCACCACGATCAGCGCTATCCGTCGTCTGCAACCAACACAACATAGTGCGGGCATAGCCCGTGCAGGGGTGAGTATAAGCTACTCAGTAGGGACCTCGAGACCCCCGAAGGTCTCCCAAAATCCAAAAAGGATAACCACAAAGTAAGGATACAATCACGAAGTAACATCCGACACTGCTTAGGTATATGCCCATACATATACCTAAGTCATCAATTCTCCCTCGGCTCCAACATCCGAGCTCAAGTACAACCCAGTCCACATAGGAAAGAAAAACGTAAATCCACACAGGATAACAGAACACAATCCACAAAGGAAGGTAAACAGGATTCAACTCATACAGGTATACTTCTTCGAATGACGATAGAGATGATCACTGATCCATCTAAGTTGTCGGACCCACAATGGATCAATAGGTACTAACCCCCGCAATGACCCACAAAGGATCTGACCCACAAAGGATCGATAGGTAACTAACCCCCGCAAAGACCCACAAAGGATCGGGCCCACAGAGGACCTTTAGGCGCTGGCCCACACAGGACCGCTGAGCGCAGACCCACACAGGATCGAACCCACACAGGATCGGTAGCACTGACCCACAAAGGATTGCTGAGTGCTATAGTCGTCGCCTTTGAATCCACTAAGGATCTCTGCACAGTCGTCGTCATCACAGTAGCAGTCGCAACCAGCTCTAGGGTTCCCGCACACAGCATGCTCGTTCGGAGGGTCCGCTCCACGAACCGAGAGTCTGATACATCAACTGACACATAGTACACAGTTTATGTACCCAAAAGTTCCGTATCATCAACAGGAACTCAACGTCGCAGACGGTGCGTCAATCGGACGCCCGGTCTGAGAGTTATTGGCTTTTTCGTACCAGGGGCCCAGTTGGTTTTTATGGAAAAACCATCCCGACCGTACTCCACCTGCATCCAAACCTCGGGCGGAGTAAGCCAAAAGATCCGTCTCACATACAGGAATTCAACAAAGTCGACAGCATGTCAATCGGACGTCCGAAGCTCAAGATATGAGCGTTTCCGCTCCTAGGGCCTGGTTGGTTTCATGTATGAACCAACCCGGCTGAACCCAAAGTATTCCAAAACCTTGAGTGTGATATATCAAAACGACCGACTCGATCCAAGGATCGCATCTCCGCTGACGGAGAATAGTTCTAAGGCCCATAGCTCATGTTATGAGAAAAAGACCGAAAAGGACCGGAAACGGGGGGTCTGGGCCTGGACTGACCCGACCCAACCCCCTGGGTCGGCTCGAATCAGGTCGACCCGATTCGGGTCCGGAACAGACCCGGTTGGGCGCGACCCAGGGCGGCCTGGGTGCGACCCTGCCGGCAGGTCGGCCCGGCTCGGCTCGGCCGAGCGGCCGAGCAAGGGAACTGCGGGGCGTGCTGTCCCCGCAGGAGGAGGTGCCGCGGCCCCGCGTGGGGCCGTGCTTGGTCAGCGGACGTGGCTTTGCCGCGTCCCGTGTGTCGCCGGACCCGCACGGTCACGGGTATGGTTGGACGCCGCCACCGCGGCTTCAGCTGCGGCGGCTCCATCCGGCAGCGCGCTGGGGCGTTGCCGCCTCCGGCCCCCGGCGCCGCCGCACCGCCGGTGGATTCCGCTGGCCACTGGAGTTGCTCCGGTGGTCCAATTCCATTCCCGTCTATGTCGTAGCTCCTCCCAGGTCTCGTCCTTCACTGCGGAATCAACAAATCATCTATGCGGCCTTCTTTGTCGTCGACCTCCATTCCGCACATCAACGAAGAACTGCGGAGGGTTGTCGGGCCGTGTTTGTTTGGCCCGCACCCTCCGCGTTAAGTGATAACAATCGAGAAAATAATGATCAACATATGAAAACATAACAAGATACAATTTTAATAAATTTAAATTTCACTTTGATCCCGGGCTATTTGTTTTAGAAGGAACCAACTATGGGAATAAAAATATTATTTTCAAATAAAATCACTACCTCGTCGTAGTGGTCGAGCGTGCGTTCTTCGCGGAATTGATTGTCGCGGAATGAGGTGATCTTCGCGTCGCGAAAGGGCATCTCGTCGTCGCGGAAGGGAATCGAGTCGACGATCTCCGAGGTTTAAAGAAAACACATGGATTTAATTATAACAATTAAATCCATGTTGAGGATAAAAAACACAAAGGAATCTAAAAGATTTTATAACTCCTACGTCAAGCAGATGTTCGGAGATTTGTTGCGGAAGAAGGAACGTCGCAAAAGAACGTCGCAGGAGGAGAATCGTTGGCGTCGTGGAATGCGGCATCACATCATCGATCTCCGAGGGTTCAGCGTTCTTCATCGCCTTTCGTCGAAGGCCGACGTTCTTCATGTTCTTCTCGTTCTTCGCGTTCTTCGCATTCTTCGTGAAGAAGGAGGAAGACCTTTAGAGATTCTCCAAAGGTTTAACACAACATTCAAAAAGAAGGTGTGTTGGCCTTATTTTATTAACATGCCAAAAAAACAAAAATGTGTTAAGAAATGAACGAAATTAATTCATAGAATTAATTTCAATGAATAAACCACCCATTTAATAGGAGTGTTTAATAGTTTAAGAAAAGACCCAGTTGACTTTCATTAAAAAAGGGTTTTCACGGGTGTGTTACTTAGCGGAAAAGAAATGGTGGGGCTCATGTGGGCCCCACCTCACAAATATCCTACCAAGAGGGTAGGATATTTTGAATTGTACCCAATCCGCTTTAACTTAGCTTAAGTAGCTTTAAGTGGCATTTAAGTGGATTTAAGTGAAATAAAATAAAGTTTGTCGTACCACATTATTTTATTTCTTATCTTAAGCCCAAAAATTAAAAACCACACCCGAGCAAACGCAACTCTGGAAGTGGCAATTCTAAGAAAATACCGAAACTGCGATTCCATCGGTGCCCTCAGAATTCGATTCTGAGAACCAGTTCAAAATTTAGAAAAACCCTCTCATTTGTTCACTGAACGTACCCAATCCATACATCGAAAAATGATTCCGGGCACACTGGGCCTTCGAATCAGGTGCCGTCAGAAACTGTGTTCTTGTAAAATTCCAAATAAAATTAAAAAAAATCTCCTTGAAATTTATGGGTCTTTACACTTACCCACTGAGAATATGAAATGGGAAAGTTTGTACCTGCCTCAAGAAATTTCTCAACTTATTGTTTTAGCAACTTACAGAAGCATTGGATTGATTCTCCTTTGTGGCTGCCTCACTGGTTTATCCCAATCCTCCAAGAGAATCCTATACATGAAAATTGAGGGGCAAATACCTAATATTTCACCCTAGGTTCCACCCAATTTCCCTAATTTATACATCAAAATTTTCCAAACAATTTCTTCATGTTCAAAAGAGAAAATGTAAGAAATGATAGCACGTAATATTTTACCACTCAAAAAGTATTATAATTTGAGATTAGGTGGAAATGTGTTGAGTTACAATATAGGGGGGGTGATGTATTGACGGAGATAGTGACAGAACTGAAATATGTGCACAAAGAGCATCAATATTAGAATATACATCATCAAAATCAAGGAATAGTTCATCAAATCCATCAACATACTCAACATCCATGTCATAATCAGAGTTCACATGATCAAAAATAGAATATGAGTCCATTTAAAAATAAAATCTAAGAGAGTCTTGTTCATTATAAACTGGTGGGGAAGTGCTCTTAGACATCAAACTAGAACCCATTATAATAATCTCCCTAAGCATAGGAAAAAAAATCCATGGGGCTTTTACCTGGTGGTTCAAAATTGGAGAAAAAAAAGAAAAAGGGTCCTCTCAGGGGTACTTCATGGAGTCCATAACATTAAATATCAGAACATCATCTCTAAAATCCATGGAAAGTGTACCCTCATTGAAATTTATGATAGTTTCTTCTGTTTTTAGGAAGGGATGCCTATGGAAATGGGAGGACATGAACTTACCTAATCATCCTCCTTTTTAACCATGTAGAAATCAGCAGGAAAGATCATGTCTCTTACCAAGACAAGTACATCCTCAGGGACTCCCACTGGATATGTTGTAGCTATGTTCTCCATATTCACCACTACTCTGGTTGGATTCAACTAACCAACCTATAAAGAAGATAATACCGAGTGAGGTATCACATTTATAGAAGCTCCTAAATCACATAAAGCATTAAAAGAGTGTAACTCCACTATGGGGCATGGGATGGTGAATGTCTCTGCATCCATTCACTTTGTTTGCATTACATGAGTTGGTGTAATGAGTTCTGACACATTCCTTCCAAGATTGATCATCCCATTTACCTTAAGTCCTCTCTAATTGGTACAATGTTATTTTACAAATTTGGTATACCTCATGATTTTCTTAATGGCCTTGATCAAGGTAATGTACATCTATATATGCTTTAATGTGTCAAAAAACTCCTTTTGCATCGCATCCTCAACCATATTCTTGGTTTCTACAACCCTGTTTAGAAAGGGAAGGGGTTGAGGTAAATCCCTATTGTATAGTAGGTTTCAATGCATCAGTTGTTTTCTTCCTTCTTCTCAATGTAATGTTAATGAAATTCAACTTTGAATTTGGTGCAGGATGGGAGGGTGAATTTCCAGAATTCTTACTCACCAGTTCATGGAGGGTTGTGGAAATCTGTCTCATTCGTGTCCTCAACTACCTCAGCTCTAAACCTTGACTCTTTATATCATTATTTTGATAAAGAACAATTTTCTTAAAAAGGGCATTGGTATTGGAATCTACCTTTTTTGTGGGATTACCTTGTAGTTGTCTTGTTGATTGATAAGCTTCAAATATCCATTGGGGTTGTTGGAAACCCTGCTGGTAAGGTGGCTACTGTAATTTTTTCTGAAAAGGGGGCCTTTGCTGTTGTCCAAAGCTATACCTCATGTCTGATTGATTCTTCCACTCTTAGTTTTATGTTGGAGAAAAGGAATCAAACATCTTTTAGGGATATGGTTGTTTATTCTACTGATATGGTCTCCATGGAAAAACTGCTGTAAAATCTTCCATTTCTTATAGGAGGGGAAACAGTCAGTTGGGTGGCTTGACTCAGTGTGAATTCCAAAAGGCCTTGAGGGAGGGGGTTGGGATGCCTTCTGTGCTAATGTAATATGCCTCACCATAGTGGTCAATTATTCCAACTTAGTATCAATTAAATTACTTTCAAGAGAAAACAGAATTACCTTATGTACTCCCCTGACATGTGGTGCACCTTGATCCCCAAATTGTTGAGGGTTTTGTTCCATCTTGTAGATAAATACATGTGTTACTGCTAGTGTATTTTCGTCTAATGCTCCTCAAGACACAACATCCACCATGCTCCTCTCCATACGTGTGAGTCCTTCATAGAAGTACTGGATGAGGAGTTTCCCACTAATTTGGTGATGCAAGCATCTTGTAAACAACTTATTGAATCTTTCCCAATACTCATACATTAACTCCCCATGTTCCTACTTGTTCCCTAAGATCTCATTTTGAATAGAAGTTTTCCATGATGTTGGAAAAAATATCTGCAGAAAAAGAAGTTTCAAATATTTCCTACATATTACATATTTAGGTTGTAAATAATACATCCAATGCTTAGCAGTTCATCAAGTGAGAATGGGAACACACTATGTTTTATATTATCTTTAGATACATTTCATAGTTTCATTGTTTAGCATACTACATTTAATTATTTTAAATGTTTGTTTGGATCCTCACCAGATAAGCCATGAAATTTTGGAAGAAGGTGAATTAACCCAGATTTTAGTTAAAAGTCTGATTGAAGAGTTGAATATGCAATACATGTAGGTTGATAATTAATATAAGGTGTAACCAACTCTTGAATATTCTTATTGAGTTCATTGTTGTTATTTTCAGCCATTTTATCTTGTTTAATATTTGTTTTTAAGAGTTACCAATTTGAATAATTCCTAGAGTGAATGAATTCCCCAGTTCAGTAAATTTCGACACATCCCATAGACTGAGATTTTCTAATTCGATCCTTAAGGCTGTGCTCAATCTCGGGTTCTATATCAAGGATATCCTTGGGTTAGGATCATTTCATAAATCATAGAAAATAGAGAAATAAAAACAAGTGGACACCAATATCATTAAATGAGGTTTCAATTGATGGTACAAAAAAAGGTGGGGAAGAAAGAACTCAAATGAAAAGGGAGGATAAGAAGAGAAACAAAATAAAAATTAAGAATAAATAACTTACCTAAAATTGGTTGAATAGAACACTTTCCTCCCGGGAAACATCACAAATTTGATGAATGTTGTCGCACAAGATCCAATTTTTTTTGTTATTTTACTAAGTACAACATAGTGGATGAACTAGGTCATTCTCTCAAGGAGGAAGTGAATTAAACAACTTTTAATAGGTTTTGATTAATTAGAAAATAGTTCAAAACAAATGAAAAGAATGATAGGGGTTTTTTGTAACTTTTCTAATAGTAAACAAAAATAGAAAATTAGAAGCAATAATCAACGAGAGAAATTCTTTAAAAAAACTCATATGAGAAGAAATAATTGATATAATCTAACCCCATAACAATTCATTTATCATTATCCAAAATAATTATAATTAATTCAATTATGATCCCATAACCTATTTAACCTCTGAAACCTATGGAAACCAACACAACCACCAATATTTGTGAAAATGATCCCTAGGTTAACTTTGGGTCCTCCAATAATAACACCCTATGTTGATTATGATACAAGAGATAACTTATGGTTAGTGAACAATAAGTGAAGAATATACTCCATGGAGTGGAAAATTAATTGAGTTTTGGATGAGATTTGAACCCAACAATTCTATCCCAAATTGATTAGAATTTACGATTGAGTTTTGACTCACACGATATACAGAAGCCAGACCACACAGTCAAGTGCATGTCGATCGAGTAACATAGAAATTTGAACTCAATTAATTGACTACAATTTATTAATTACAATATGTTTATGGATTAAAAATATATAAATGAAGGGGGTAGGGATTAGATCAAATATGAATAAAATCACTCTTCCATGGGAGGATTTGTCATCGTGGAGATGTTTTGCATATTCAATGGATTGATTGGGTAACACTCAATCTCATCTCCAATCATAGATTCCATCCCATGAAGAAAAATAAAAATATGAAAATAAAGAACCATAGAATATTAATTGATGAAAAATTCAAGATACAAGCATGAAAACAAAGAAAAACAATGTGGAGGTGGGAGAGGAGAGCCTTCTTGGAAGACATATTTGCACAAGGCCTTACTTCTTCCAAGGGTTGTGAGGAGTTCCCCAGAACCAAACATTCGACCAAACCTTCCCAAATCCTCAACCAACCCACAAAATGAGTGAAAACATCATTTTAATAGAGTTAGGGATGACAAGGGATACAAAAAAATTTAAATGTGAAAGGGAAATTTGGCCAAATGGTTTAATCCCACATTCAATGGATAGTTGACCTCCAAAAAGCATGAATTAGCTAGTCTTAGAGAATAATGATTTGTTAACAATCATGTCCCCAAGATTACCTCCAAAATTGGGCCCAATCCAAGTCTGGATGAAGAATATACATCCAAAATGGAAAAGTTATGTTCAATCTGGATAGTTCAGTCCATCTTTGTCTTCATGGCCCATTTACGCCACTCAAACGCACGATCCAACTCCCATGTCCTAAATATAATTTCAATCCCATTAATTCATGAACACAATTAAAAAATTTAATTCAAAATAATCTATAGAACATTATTTATGCCAGAGATACTATAATGAATTTTATGAGGGTGAAACTGTAATTTCAATCAAATTTTCAAATGAATGTTCTAATCCCAAATATTCTATAAATTAACAAATTTATCACGATGTGAGGAAATTATTTCATTTATTATTCATAAAATAATCAATAAAATTGTGTTTTATCACTCATCCTTCATGATTCTCTTTATATTTCATTGTATTTTTCATGTTTTTTTACATTATAAAGAACAAATAATTTTATTTAAGTATGATAATAATAATTACGATATTCTAAATAAATTTTTAAATTAATATAATATTTTATGTTTACATCGAATTATTATAAAAATGATAATATTTCTTGTCTTAATGTTACCATATTTTAGGTTAAAAATAATTATAATATTTCATGACGTATTATAACAACTATCATTTAGTGTTATAAGAGTAATAATATTTTTCATGTTGAATATTTTTAATATTGGATTCTGATTTCATTAGATAAAGTTTTGTTTATAACAAGAGTTAAATAAAAATATGTAATATTTTAATCATTTATAATACTTTAAAATATTTTACAAGAATAACTGTTCATTGTTGGGTGTGATCACATGGGCATTAATGCATCCGATACAATTAGAACATTGGAACTAAGCATTCTTGGGTGCGAGTAGTACTATAATGGGTGACCTCCTTTGAAGTACACATGTTTCACCTTTTTTACGTTTGTCTCAAATTTCATGGTTTTATAATAAATATTATTAAAACATTTTATGTAAATTTTTTATTTAATGTAATATTTCATGATTACAAGGAATTTTAGTAATAATTATAATTTTTGATGTTCTAATGTTACAAAATTTCTTGTTAATAATGATTATTATATTTCATGTTATACAGTAAAAGTTAATGTTTTGTGTCATAATAGAAATAATATTTTGTAATGTTTAATAATTGTAATATTTCTCAATAATCACATTATTAAATTTCATAATATGAATTTTACATGGGTGACCTCTGTGTATATGCTCATGTTTCACAAATTTCTATATTTTTCTTTATATTTTTGCTGATTTTATACAATTAAAAAACAAGGAATTACATGTAATTATAACAAAAATAATTATGATATTGTACAAAAACTTCTTAAATGAATATAATATTTAATATCTATATATAATTATAGTAATAACTAAAATATTTCATGTCATAATGTTACCATATTTCATGTTAATAATAATTATAATATTTCATTATGTATTGAAACAACTAAAGTTTAGTGTAATAATAGAAATATTATTTTTTCATGTTTTATAATTATAATATTGGCTCATAATTACATTAGTTAGAGTAATATTTATAACAAAAATTAAATAGAAATATGAAATATTAGAATCACTTATAGTACTATCAAATATTCAAGTAGAAAGTATGTGTATTTTTGGGTGTGATCACACCATCACTAATGCACCATATCCTATTGTAACTCTGCAGTTAAGTGTACATGGGTGAGAGTTGTACATGGATGGGTGACCTCATAGGAAGTACTCATGTTGCACCTTTTTTTGTGTATATTTGAAATTTCATGCTAGTATAATTAATATTAGTCTGATATTTTTTGTAAAAAATTGTATTTATTATAATATTTCATTATTATATAGAATTTTAGTTGTAATTATAATATTTCATGTGATAATGATACAATATTTTATGTTAACAATGATTATAATATTGCATGTTATGTTGTAACAACTATAGTTCTGTGTTATGGAAAAATAATATTTTTCATGTTGAATATTTATATTTTTTCATGATAATCGCATTATTGAATTTCATAGTATGAATGTTTATGAGTGACCTATTGGGAACTTTTCATGTTTGATAAGTTTTCTATATTTTCACTATATTTTCCTAGATTGTTTACATTAAAAAAACGATTTTCTTGTATGTATAACAATAATAATTATGATATTGTATATAAATAATCAAGATGAATATAATATTTCATACATACATAGAATTTTAGTAATAATTATAATATTTAATTTCATAATTTTACCGTATTTCATGTTAATAGTAATTAAAATATTTCTTGATGTATTGTAACAACAGTGGTTTAGTATCATAACACTACAGTAAAATAGTGATTAGTGGTGGTTTATTAGTGGTTGTTCTAATAACCTATATGACAAAAATAATAAAAAAATATATAATACAGAGTTGATTTTATTAAAAGGTGTTTTTTTTATTTTATCTATTATCAGTCGTTTCAGTTAAACAGTCACTATTTTTTTAACAAAACCCAAAAATCCAACCCTCCCTCTTTGACCCACCTCCACTTATGAACCTGATTCCCCCACCTTGACCTCTGACCTCCCCACCTCAAAGGATACACCCAATCCCCCTCCCCTCTAACCACCCTCTCCCCTCCTCAGAGGTGGCCCCGAGGCCCCCACTTTTGTGGTTCCCTATAACCCCCTCTGACCTCCCTCTCCCCTCATTAGATGCAACCTACACCCCCCTGAACAATATCTCTCCTTCTCTATGGTGACCTATGACCCCCTCCCCCTTCTACCTCGCTCTCCCCTACCCAAAAATGAACCCCAAACCCATCCGTCCTCCCTCTACCTCTCTCCACTCATTGGTGGTGACCCCCCTTTTTGAGACCTCTCTAGTCATGATGCCCATTATGGAAACCACCATCACTCAAAACCCCAACAGGATACTGTCGTGACCCCAATACACCAATTTGAGGAACTTAATGACCACAACCCCCCCCCCCCCCAGTGACTTCCATGACCCTAAAACTCCCTAAAATATACTATTGTGATCCTGAGCCTTCTGTTGGTGACTATCAGGACCCCAACCATATTTCCAGCTACTGTTGTGACCCTAATCCCCCCTTCCAGTGACTGTTGAGACCCTGACCCCCAAGGTTTTGTGATTATAAAACACACTATCATTACATTTTTTTGAATTTATGATATAATTTAATTCTAAATTTTGATATGAAATTATTATTTTTGGTTCATGTACTATATTTAATTAAATAAAATTTATGTGATTTCATAGCTCATTAATGAATTGATTATTCACTTATTTGAACTTGATGATATATTTTTTATTTTATTATTATTTTATTATGATTGAAATTAATTTTTATTATATATATATTTTTTATTATATTTACATGACATATTAAGTTAATTTTTAATGTAGTTTTATGATGGTATTAGTGAGGTCTAAATGTTATAGGAAAAGATATTTTTTATTTCATTATCCCTCAATGGAAATTTTCATGCATCGGTTAACAATAGTATTTATTTATCAATAATGGATTAATGTAAATGGTAGGTTATGTATATCATGGTATGTTTCACTTTTTGAGTGAGAAAGTCATCATTTTCCAATTAATATTGTGATCCATATTAGATGATATAAATAAGGAGGATATGTGTTTCATGATAAAATGTAACTATGTTTTGGAGTGTGTGTTGGTAATATAATTTATATTTAAGTACCAAATAGATGATAAGAATATGGTGGCCATATAATTAATTTCATTACTCATCTATTTTTTTGAAAAATAATAATTTATTTGATTCATGTTTTTATATTAAATGTTTAGTAAGATAATTTTCATTATTTTATTCATCCAATTTTCTTTATAGTTGTTATGAAGGAGTCCGTGAAGAAGTTGGGAGATGATTAATTTTTATTTCAATAGTTTGATTAAATAATTATATCTTTATATCTGAATGTAAAGGTAGAATAAAAATTCAATTTATATGGAAAAAAGATGGATGGACTTTCATTGAAACACTCCTCGGTATGCCAATGGTTTGGAAGATTTTTTAGATTATGGAATTGGAAACCGATCAGTGGATGGTAGAATAAAATGTCTATGTCCTTATTGTAAATTAAATAGACAGTTGAATAGAAATAAATTAAATGATAATATGATATTAAAATAGTTTCTTGGTTGATATGTGTGTTAGATTTTCCATGGTGAATCAAATGTTATGGAAAGTCAAAAAACAATGATATTACTTTCAAAGAAACACAATGTGAATTGATAGAGTATAAGTTAGTATGAAATTTATTAAATGCATTGTCTGGTTTTATATAATGATATTTCAAGGATTTTAATAGGCCAAAATAACCTTTAGTTTATTTATAGAATGTTAACCTTGATCAAAAATTTAGTGACAAAAAAATGAGTTTTATGAATTAGTTGAACATGGAAAATAAGAACTGTATAAAGGCTATTACAATTATTTTAAGTTTCCTTTTCCACATAATTTTTATCCTATTAAGTGTATATATCGAATTAATAATAATGAAATGTCCATTATTTTAGTGTTTATTACGATTCATTAATTAAATATAATATCCGTGTATTATTCTGTGAGATGAATAAAGTCATCAAGAAACATGGAATTTATTATACAGTGATACTAGAGTTCCCTAATGATATCATACTTTACTGGGGAGAAGGGTCTGATAATGAATAATGAATAATAGTATATACAAACATATGGAATTCAATCAACAAAAATGATAGTATAAATAAATTTAACCTTCGGAAGAAACAAAATAATAAAACTCTTGAAAATGTATTATGTTACTTTCCAATGAAACTACACTTGAAAATACTATTAATGTCATCTACGAATATATACAACATGATGTGGCATGCTTAGGATAGTAATTATGTCATGATGAGACATCCAAAAGATTCAACATCATGGAAGATGTTTGATTCTCAATATCCTGATTTTTCTTCAGATTCAAGAAATGTATGTTTTGGATTAGATTTTGACGGTTTTAATGATTTTGGTACTTTAAGTAATAATTATAGAACATTGATAGTCATTTTGATCCCCTATAATTTACCTCCATAGATGTGTATAATGATGTATTCATTCAAAATTTTTCAATAATTATTCATATAAAGAACTTTCCTAGAAATATTATTGACGTATACCTTTATCATCTAATCAATGAATTATGAGAACTATGGGATGATGGTGTGGAAACATATAATTCTTCAACAAGACAACTATTCAAAATTCATGCTACTTTATAAGGATAAACTAGTGACTTCACTGGACTACAAAATTTATTTGGATGGAATAAACATAATGGTTTGGCTTATCAAATTTTTAATTATGATTTTTACCTCAATTATTACATTATTGAAGAAAATTCTATTTTATATTTCACTGTTGATTTCATGATTATTATAATAAATTCAAGTATATAAAGACACAATTTTATAGAGATATTGAAATGATAAAGTCACCTAAGGAGTTATTTGGTCCAAAAATCATGGGACAATAAATTAACTCTACTACGGAATTTAGAAAATGTAATCATTTTAAAGAAGGGATGAAAAGGTTACAAGGTTGAGTATCTGAAGCAACAGGAGCACAAAAAAGGAAGAAAAAGAGGGAATTTTTAACACTCCAAGCATCCATTCTACACTACTCTTTGAATAATACAATAGCTTGCGTTGTACGCAACTCCGAGTTCTATCACACCATGACCAATCAAACTTGCCATTTAAAAAGGTAGCTTTGAATAGTAATACCCAATTTTTTAAATTTTATAAATTTAATATATAAAAATGGACTTCATTTTTAGATTAGGATAATCAAAATTATCATAGGGTAAATTTTTGGTATTTGTTTGAAAACATTCATTTTTTAATGAATATTGAAAAACACTGCGTTATTGTTTAAAAACCATCTTTTTATAATTATTTTTTAAGATAAAATATATTTTGAAGTCAAAATAGAAACATAATACCAATATTAATCCTATGTAATTTATTTGAGTCATTTTATAATAATATTAGACATATAAAATTTTATTGAACTTTTTAACGTCTTTTACCACCTTCTTAAAACATTTGAAAATTTGCATAAAATGTAATTTTATCACTTCTGTGGATTGAATTTAAAAAATTCAACAGACATGGTTGTTATCAGTATATAAAATGTGGTCTAATAGGATTAAAATAATTTTTTTGTGAACAGTAACTTTTGAATTTTATTTACCACAGTTAAAAGTAAAAAGGGTAATTTAAGGTAAAAATAATATTATAATTATCTCAACAACATGACCTAATTATATTGGGTAAGTTTGTTTCGACCAAAATCAACCTTAGGAAATAATATATGATCCTTTTGATCCACTTGGATTTAATTAGGACATTTATTATATTTTATTTAAAGAAGAGTTAAAAGTGTTAAATTCCATGTTTAATAAATAAAACATTTTTAAAATAGGGTTACACATAAGATAAATTAAAATAAAAATATTAATTACAAATATAAAATTATTTTAAACATCATGGTATTTTATTTATAATTTTTAGATATTAAATAATTAAATGTATTTATGACACAATGATGACGCAATAATTACATTATTAAAGAATGATTAAAATAATTGATGTTATAAATATTAAAATAAAACAAAATTGAATATTTTGAGGCCATAATCGAGTTTTATAGTTTAATATGACCTTTTAGGGTTGATTAAATGTATTTTTTTGAAGTAATAATGTTGGTATGACTTTCACAAAAACCGAATATTAAATAGAGTCAAAATTGAAATAATTTTTTTTAAAACAAATACTATTTTATTAAATTATATAATAATCCTAAAAATATAATATTCAGACAACGGAATTATATGATGTTATATATTTCAGTAATTAACCACTTTATATTCTATTCTCATTTTATATTAACTATATTAATCATGTAATATAAAAATACATGAAGACATAGTAAAAATAAAACTATTCAACTAAGAGTTAAATATAAAAGATAAGCTTAATATGGTGACCAAAACATGTCTAAAACCTATTGGTTGAGAGGATTTCGACCCATAATCACCTTAACCTCAATATAAATTCATTAGGATCTATTAGAAACTGAAAATAATTTTATAATAAATTAATATTTCAAGATCTTCTTAATGTGACCCTCACCTCTCTTATAAAATGGCACATCACATTCTCTCAAATTCACACAACCAAATCCATTTAACTTGGCAAACCCCAGATCATTGATTCTCCAAACTATCCTCCCTTCAACCGAGAGGCATTAATTGGATCATAAATCCATCCTAAGGTTCCCTTTTGTTCAAATCAAAAGGAAGCACCCAAAGAAGAGGTAATTATTTCATGACGTCATTCAAAGTTCTTTTCTTCTTCCGCTTCCTCTTTATTTGATTTTTCCATAATAAAATAATAAATCTAGTGAAATCTACATACTTTTATGTTATTTTAAATATGTAAAAACCATATTAATTATTCTATCCATCCTATAAATGACATAGTCACCATACGTGCATGCGTACGACTTACCATCTCCACGTCGTGGTGTAGTTTGTTAATCAAAACATCATTATTTGGATTGGTATAATAATTATTATAATTGATGTAAATAATAAATATAACATGTTAATGATTTTTATATACAATATACCATAAAATTACATAATATTTTACCATAAATATAACGATACTATCACTCGTACGTACGTACGACTTACCGTCTCTACAACGCGATGGGATTTTGTTCCCCATCGTAACCATTGAAGAATAATGTTCATTTGATGATTAAAAATAATATTCAAGAACTTAATATCATTATGGATATTAATTAAATAAATCATATACATAAATAACATGACTTAAGTAACAAAACATATGAAGGATAATGGATCAGTTAACACACGAAACAATGATACTACTAAAATATTATTAACAATAAAAGATTAGAGGACCATATATGATATAATATATATGTACGTGGTTCTTGTATAACTTAATAAAAATTATTTACCCATTATAAAATTGTATAAGGTACCATAAACTAAGGAAAAGTACAAAGTAAGGGATAATTTGACAATCTCATTATTATCTGGGGTTGTTTATATGTGAGTATCTACGGGGACCTCTTTATCATCCACATCCGTGATTCTTAAAAATGTATTTTAATTTTTTTACTATTTCTCATACTATGATTTAATATCATTTACAACCATTGTTGACTTTCAATATTTTATTTTGAAAGGAATCTTTCCATCATTTTCCAAACAAGGTACTTTATACGGCGGGTGCTGCTATTTTCAGCCATTATAACACCTTCAAAGCTTCCCTTACATGCTTATAAGAATATCTTCAAAATAAATTTTTTTTCTTTACTTTGAAAAGATCTAAATGTGGAAAGAGATATTTAACTCAAATTTTTTTTGATTGATTCTATCTATGTCAACATCTGTTGTTGTATTTCAAGCTTTCTTGAAGTAGATTTGTTATGATAAAATATTCCTTATTGTATTGAAAGTTTTTGTGATATGTTTGGCTGTGGATTTGTTATTTTTATGACATTCGTGGTTTATGGTTAAAGGATTAACATTTCATATTCTTTTTTTAATATGAATTTCTTATGTTATGTTTCAAAATTTTCATATGATGAATCCATTAAGCATGGTAAGTGATAGATGGGGCCTGCTATAGCCCCCGATGCATCGGTAGGTCTCATGAGACAAACTACTGTATTAGAACAAGGAATTAACAATAATTTTTTTTGTATTCTTGTCACGATGTCTTGAATATGTTGTTATGATATCCAACATTATACATTCCAACATTATGAAATTAGCTATTGAAATTACATGTGATTATTAGACTAGTAGAATATCCATGTTAATAAGTAAATGGAATTATTTGATTTATCATTTCCATATTATGATGAAGTTTAAGTTTAAACGGATTGTGTTTTATTCTTATACATTGCCTTAAATATCAATTCTTAGTTATGATAGTTTTGGATATGTTTTTATCCTTACTTAACATCTGAGCTAACCACTTTATTATGTTTTATTTTTTCCAGGATGCAAATATGTATGTTATGATTGAACTGAAGGGATAGGCTATGAATTATGAGTGTTTACAATGGATACACATTGTTTTTCTTAAATTAGTAATGTGATTTAAAACATATTTATGTATCTATTACATCCAAGGATACTAAACTAATTGGTCTTTTGGGACTTGATCTCTAGTGATCATGCCAATGCTATGTAATAATGCACCTACTCTGGGTTACTACGGTTGGGGCGTTACATTTGGTATCAAATGCAAGTTTAGTACAAAACATGGAAACTACATTTAGATAAACTTTTTTTAGACAACATTAGACTAAAAATAGACTTTGATGATTAGTATTGAAGAACATTAAATTTTTTTGGCAATGTAAATTTTATGTGGGTTTTCCAAGAAATGCATCCATGTCTGGATACTACAAGTGGATGTGGTTTCGGAACAGATGTACCTAGGAGTAAAAACTATGATAAGGAGTTTTGGTCTTGAATAGGGGTATCATGGATCATGAAAATGGGCCTTAGTATGCACCTAGATTAACACTCACAGGGGATATGCTTTGAATAATTCAGATTTTCTTTACAAGACATTTTGAAAGATTTATGAGTAAATATGTCCCTAAATTAATTTTTGTATGATTATGGACTATAAGTATAAAATGTTCAATTTATGTTATGTATTTTACAAGTTTGGAATTATGCATTGTGATTCATAAACTATCCAAGTTTATTCCATTGTTTAGAAGTTGTGCCTAGTGGAAGGAATGTAAACTTTATAAACACACATAATCCATGTAGGGATTTCCCTCATACTTAAGATAATGATAGTGGAGTTGGTGATGCAACTGGTGCTAAACAACTAATAAACATACTCGGAAAACTACCTCAGTTTATGAATAATAAACATATCTGTATGGAGCACCCTAATCCAAAACACAGAGGATTAATGCTAGACCTCTTTAGGAGGTAACAACCACCAACATTCAATGGGAATAAAAATCCATTTATAGACGAGCAATGGATAAGTTCTTTAGAGAAAATATTTCATGATTTGGGGAGTAGAAAAAGGGGAAAAGTTTTCATTTCAGTTTATCGCCTCATAAGAGATACATATCAATGGTGTTCATTAATTCAAAACACAAAGGATGATGATTAATTATAAAATATGGAATAGAGGGAGTTTAAAGATATTTTATTATTAAAATACTTTCTGGGTGAACATCGATTGGATATGGAACGGAAAATTATGAGTCTGAGGAAAAATAAGGATGAGAATGATGAAAACTATGAGGATAACATTACAAGGTTTTCAAGGAATGCAGCGGATTATATTCATAAACTAGGAAGTAATACTGATCGATTACTTGATGGTTCAAAACCATTTCTCCATTGATAATTAGTCTCACAATCCTTCTCATCATATGAAGATTTAATCTCATGTGCTATAAAGATAGTAAAGTAATTATCTAAGTCTTATAATTTTTATGTAAAGAATGAGAAGAAGAGAACTGTTGAACACTCTAAAAAAATAAGTTGAATAAGGGAAAAGTTGAATTTCAATCCAGCAGAAATTGTGGGAAGAAACATCCTGGTACATGCCTAAAGGAGATGGGGTTTTCTTACAAATGTGGATAAAAAGGCCAGTAAGATTGTGATTTCAAGGGGAAGAAAAAGGGTTTCAATGTTGAATGCTTCAATTTTAATGAAATTGGGAATTATGAAAAATAATTTCGTAAGCATTATGGAAACGTACCTCAGAAAATGGAAAGGGAGCAGGTCCAAGCTTATGCGATCAGTACTACTGAGGATGATGTTTATAATCACGTTGTGGCAGATAATTTAATCATTTCCTCAAAATTAACCAATGATTTATTTAATTCTGGATCATTACATTCTTTCATATATTCCTATTTTTCCAAGAAAATTATAGTTTTTCAATTTTACATACTAAGGGATTTTTTAGTCAAAACTCTTAAGGGAAGAATCATTGCAACAATGTTTTGTTAATCACTTACCATTATGGCATACAAACGTGCTTTATATGATAATATTATCATTATAGCCATGATGGAATTTGATATAATTCTTGGTATGGATTGGATATCATAACATGATGCAAAAATTTATTGTAATAATATGGAGGTTAAAATTTTTGACGATGATAATGAATCCATTATCAATAGAGTAGAAACTTCACCATTATATTCTCATCTAGATCCACCCCCAATAGCTATAATAAATTCCATTATTGGGGATGATGGGAGTAAAATAACAATGGGTGAGGAAAATAATGATCAAATAGAGGATGTACATATTGTGTTGGAATATGGTGATGTGTTTCTAGAGTATTTATGTAAAGACCCGTAAAATTCAAGGGAAATTTTTTTTCTTAATTTTCTTTAGAATTTTACAAGAGCGCGGTTTCAGACGGCACCTGATTCCGAGGCCCAGAGTGCCCGGAATTAATTTCTGAAGTTTGGCTCGGGTACGTTCAGTGAACGAACGAGCGGGTTTTCCTAACTTTTGATTCGGTGCTCGGAATTGAAATCCGAGGGCACCGATGAACTCGCAGCACCGATTTTCGCTTAAAGAGACCTTTTCGGGAGTTGCGTTTGTTGCGGGTTGAAAGTTAGTTTTGGGGTTTTTAGTTTGAGTTAAATAAAATTTGTGTAGAACAAATTTTATTATAACTTGATAAAACCTACCAAAGGGGGTTGGAAGTGGGACCCACACCCACTTAACCTCCCTTGGGAGGATTAAGTGTGGTGGGGCCCACACGAACCCCTAAACCTTTCATATTCTCCCAACTCCCTTAACGCCTCATTTAATGACTTGAGTTACTTATTTAATTTTGGGAGTTAATCCTTTTGAATTTCAAACATTTGAAATTCTAGTGTGTTATGTGATAATAAAATAAGATGTTGTCTTATTTTATTTTGGTTAATTGTTTGTCTTCTTGAGAGGTGGAGAGCTTTTCCTTCTTCTTCTTCATCTCTGACGAAGATCACGAAGAACGCTCAACTTGATGAAGAACGCTCAAGTCCCGACGAAGAACGCCGCTCCGCTTTTCTTCGTCTTCCGTGTCAACGAGTGGGAACGCCGCTTCCTCCTCGGATTCCCTTCGTTGACATAAGAAGTTTCGCCAACGACGTGTCTCTTCGGACGCATCCCTTCCTCATCGGATTTGACGAACGGCTACCGCGACGCCCGACCTCCGCGACGTCGTCGTCCGCGGAACGTTGACAATCTTCGAACCTTATACCCGAGGTAGGGGTTGTTGAATATTGTTAATTTATTTTATTCTTGAACGTGGAACATGCATGTCTAACGTGTGGCTTTTGAATATTTTGAGTCGTGGAATTATTTAACGTGAGGGGGGCCGGACTGCATGAACACGGCCGAACCCCCTCCATCGTTCTTGTTTAATTGCTTTGCGGGAGAAAACAAGGTGGCGTGGTGCCGTCGCACCACGCGGATGATTGTACTTTTATTTTACGCAACGCCGTCGCGCGCGCACCTTGGAAGAAACATCTTGAACGCGACGCCGTCGCGCCGCGTTGAAAGAAATCGGAGGTGCAGTGGAGGGGCGCGGTGCCGTCGCACCGCGCCGGACGATGAACACCGCGGCCGGTTCCGGGCCGCGGCGGAACGAGGAGACCGGCGGCCGGGCCGCCGGCGTCGGAAGCAGAAGAGGGGACCGGAAATTCCGGTCCCGTTAGAGAAAACCGGCCGGCCAGCTGGCCGGCCGGGTACCATTAAACCGGGGTAATTAATCCCCCGGCCAACTCATAAAAACCCCCCTCTTTATGAGGGGGGCGGTTCTTTGAAGGGAGGGGGGCAGCCGGCCCCCCGGTTCCGCACAATCAGGCCCCCCCACGTGGGGGGGGGGGGGCGTTTATAAAAAAAAGGGGCGCGGCTAAAGCCGCGCCGCCCCTTCCAATCAGCGGGGGGCTTTTCCCCCCCGCGTGCGGCCCCCGTGCGGCATCAGGCCGCCGCGGCCCCCGCGCCGCCCCAGGGGGGGGGGGTCGGGCCGGGTCGGCCCGGACCCGGACCCCCCCGTTTCGTACTAGTTTCGGTCTTTTGGCCATATCTTGAGCCTTGGACCTCTGAACGACGAACCGTCTACGGCAACGCGATCCTTGGATCGAGACGGTCGTTTCGGTATATCGCAATCAAGGTTTCGGATTACTTTGTGTTCGGCCGGGTTGGTTCGTTCACGAAACCAACCGGGCCTTCGGAGCGGAAACGCTCCTATCTTGAGCTACGAACGTCCGACTGACGCGCCGTCAGTCGCGTTGTGTTCCTCTTAGTGAGACGGATATTTTGGCATACTCTGCCCGAGGTTTGGACGCAGGTGGAGTACGGTCGGGTTGGTTTTGCCTTAAAAACCAACCGGGCCCCGGAGACGAAAATGCCAATAACTCTCAGACCGGGCGTCCGATCGACGCACCGTCTGTTGCTTTGAGTTCCTCTTGACGATATGGAACTTTTGGATACATCAACTCCGGTCTTCGTGACAGTTGATGTATCAGCCTCTCGGCTCGTGGAGCGGACCATCCGAACGAGCTCGCTGTGTGCGGGAACCCTAGTGCTGGCTGCGACTGTTACTGCTACTACTACTGCTACGACTGCTACTGTGACTGCGACGACGACAGTACAGAGATCCTGTGTGGATTCGACGACGACGACTACAACACTCATCGATCTTACGTGGATCAGTGCTACAGGTCCTATGTGGGCCCGATCCTGTGTGGGTCCTTGCGCTCAGCGGTTCTGTGTGAGCCAGCGCCTACAGGTCCTGTGTGGGCCCGATCCTGTGTGGGTCTTTGCGGGGGTTAGTTACCTATCGATCCTTCGTGGGTCCGACGACTTAGGTGGATCAGTGATCATCTTTATCGTCCTTGAAGAAGTATACCTGTGTGAGCTGAATCCTTTTTCTTTCCTGTGTGGATTCTGTTGTGAAATCCTGTGTGGATTACGTTTTGCTTTCCTGTGTGGAATACGTTTACCTTCCTGTGTGGACTGAGTTGTACTTGGGCTCGGAGGTTGGAGCGTATTTGAATTGATGACTTAGGTATATGTATGGGCATATACCTAAGCAGTGTCGGTTGTTATTTCGTGATTATACTTTTCTTCGTGGTTTATCCTTTGTGGATTTGAGAGACCTTCAGGGGTCTCGGGGTCCCTACTGAGTAGCTTATACTCACCCCTGCACGGGCTTTGCCCGCACTACGTTGTGTTGGTTGCAGACGACGGACAGCGTTGACCTTAGCTGAGGCTTGCAGAGCGGGACGGTACCCGGAGGTGGACCACTGGGCGGGACGTGCTCGGAGCGGATGGCGGGACCCGTGGAGCAGAGGAGCTATCTGTACCCACCCTTCAGGTGGGATTTTCAGTGGACAGCTCGGAGTAGCGGCTTTTACTTTTCAGTTGCTGTTTTCCCTTTCGAGTTGTACTTTACTTTCAGTTTGGGTTTGTATACTGGCCCATTTACTTTTCCGCACTTTCAGTTGTACTCTGCTTTTGTTTAGTGTTTACTTTCCGCTTGCTTACTCTGTGGTGATGTTTACTTTTCAAAGGCAATGCCTTCCCATTTTACTGGGATTTACGCCTTGGTGCTAGTCGCCAGCCCCTGGCCTATGGAAGGCGGGCTTGGGGTAGTCACGGCACGGACCCCGAGGGCGGGTCGTGACAAATTGGTATCAGAGGAGTTCGGTTCTACCGCGAACTCTGATCTTTTCTATGTGAAGCAATAATGTTTAGCGTATTGAGTGTGGTTATCAGTCCAGGGAGTCCAGTGTTGGTGCGGCGGCCGACGTATCCGTACACCAGGACCCTGACTTCTGATTTCCGACTTAATGCACGAAAACATCGATTGCGTGTGTGTTTGAAAGTTTTCTTTGTGATTACTTATATCAGCTCACCAGGTATACTGTTCTAACCGTGGCGCACCTGTTTCCTTTTCAGGATGGCCCCACGACGGCAGCCAGCTAGGGTTCCGAGAGTCGAGCGAGACGACAGCCCACCGAGCGACGAGGCCTCGGTGCAGGGCCCTTTTCCAGTAGTGGCACCGGCGGTAGCTTTACCCGTCGATTCCCCGATGCTTCCAGCAGCAGCTGCTGACTATGCACGTCGCCTCAGCGCACTGCATGAGTTTCAGCGCCAGCGACCGCCCAGGTTTCGCGGCGAGACGGATCCCCAGGCAGCAGAGGACTGGCTGGAGGTAGTGGTTCGAGTGTTTAGGCTAGTGAGGACACCAGCAGACCTCATGGTGATCCTCGCTGCGAGCCTACTACACGCAGCAGCAGGACGATGGTGGAGCTTGATGCTCCAGGTGCACGATGAGGCATCTCTACATTGGACGGACTTTGAGAGCCTCTTCCGCTCGGAGTTCGTCCCAGCCACCCTTCGTGCGGTGCGTATCCAGGAGCTTCTTCAGCTGCGGCAGGGCAGCATGACGGTCGCTCAGTACTCGGCGAGATTTACCGATCTCTCGCGCTACTCGACCGACATGGTACGAGACCCATTCTTCCGGGCCCGGACCTTCGAGCAGGGTTTGAGACACGAGATCAGGGCATCGCTGATCTCCCTCAGCATACCGACTCAGACAGGAGTACTGGAGCGGGCTCTTCTGATCGAGAGCTTCCTTGCTGAGTCTACACCAGCACAGAGACCCACCGCAGGGCGGCACGTGGCAGAGCCTTCTGCAGCAGGCAGTCGACAGATGACTCAGGGGTCCAGACAGACCAGACCTTTGGGCAGACGATCTCAGGGCACTGGCTCAGCAGTGCGGGGCACACAGCGCGAAGCCAGTCTTACGAGAGGCAGACAGTGCTACTCGTGTGGCGGGCAGGGCCACATGGCTCGTGACTGCCCGACCCGTCATGCCGAGGAGCAGCAGACAGTTGATGGACCACCGAGGTAGAGGCAGAGGGCCGACCGTGGCGGTCCGCAGGTTGGAGGCGGACGAGGCAGAGGAGCTGGACGAGCAGCCGGTGGTGGCCGACGCTTTGAGGCTCTACCACCACCACCACCAGGAGGTCCACCCCGACCATAGGGAGCTGGCGGGCAGCGACAGGCAAAGCTCCAGGCAGCAGAGGCCTACGACCACGGCGCACCCGAGATGATTCGAGGTACTATCTGTGTCTACTCCACCCCTGCTGCAGTTCTTATAGACACAGGAGCGAGTCACTCTTTCATAGCCACTGCCCTTGTTCGGAGCTCGGAGATTCCGACAGAGCCGTTGGCTCGATCCTTACGGCTAGAGACTCCTACGGGAGCAGACTCGACGATTACGCACTGGTGCCGGCAGTGTGATCTTACTCTAGGAGGCGAGAGCTTCGGCTGGGATCTTCTTGTAGTAGCGTCGAGGCCTTACGACGTCATCTTGGGCATGGATTGGCTATCTACGGTCCATGCACAGATTGACTGTTTTAGGCGCAAGGTGCGATGTGTACGCACCGACGGGAGCAGGTTCACCTTTACCGGCGAGAAGGGAGCCTTAGAAGCACAGGATGGACTTCCGCGGAGGAGAGGACAGCCCATTACTCATCAGTTGGCTAGCCTTATCCTTGGAGCAGTTGACGTGCGGAGTCCTGGTTTTCCTGCAGTGGTGGATCAGTTTGCGGACGTTTTTCCCGACGACGTCCCAGGGCTACCTCCTCGCAGAGAGGTAGACTTTTATATTGACTTGTACCCCGGGCAGCCCCGATATCTACTCCAGCATATCGGATGGCCCCCGCCGAGCTTCGAGAGCTACGGGTACAGTTGGAGGACTTGCAGGGCTAGGGGTTCATCCGACCCAGTGTTTCACCATGGGCTTCCCCGATATTGTTCGCCAAGAAGGCGGACGGGAGCTTGCGACTTTGTGTTGACTATCGTCGCCTGAACCAGGTGACGGTGAGGAACAAGTATCCGCTACCGAGGATTGATGACCTCTTTGATCAGCTCAAGGGAGAACGATGGTTCTCGAAGAGAGACCTCAGGTCAGGCTATCATCAGCTCAGAGTCAGAGACGAGGATGTGCAGAAGACGGCCTTCAGATGTCGGTATGGCCACTATGAGTTCTTGGTTATGCCTTTTGGTGTAACCAATGCTCCAGCAGTGTTCATGGATCTCATGAACAGGATCTTTCAGCCATACCTCGATCGGTTTGTCGTGGTCTTCATCGACGACATTCTGATTTACTCTACGACAGAGGAGGAGCACGCCTATCACTTGCGAGTTGTTCTTGACACACTCCGAGAGCACCAGCTTTATGGTAAACTCTCGAAGTGCCAGTTCTGGATACGTGAGGTCCACTCTTTGGGACACGTTATCTCTGAGGCGGGAGTTGCAGTGGATACTGCGAAGATCGAGGCTGTGTTAGCATGGGAGCCACCCAGGAGCGTGACTGAGGTTCAGAGTTTCTTGGGACTAGCTGGATACTATCAGAGATTTGTGCCGAACTTCTCCAGAGTTGCGGCATCACTCACAGCTTTGAAAAAGAAGGGGAAACCCTTCGTGTGGTCAGACAGATGTCAGCAGAGCTTCCAGGAGCTGAGACAGAGATTGACTAGCGCACCTATCTTGAGGTTGCCTGAGGAGGGAGTAGGGTACGTAGTCTACTGCGATGCATCAGGGACCGGACTCAGATGTGTTCTAATGCAGGAGCGGGCAGTGATCGCCTATGGATCACGACAGTTGAGGCCGCATGAGCAGAACTACGCTACCCATGACCTGGAGTTAGCAGCAGTGGTCTTCGCTCTGAAGACATGGCGACACTATCTGATGGGCGAGCGCTTTACAGTCTTTTCCGATCATCAGAGTCTCAGGTATATCTTCTCGCAGAAGGACCTGAACCTGAGACAGCGGCGATGGCTCGTGTTCCTCCAGGACTATGACTTTGAGATAGTCTATACTCCTGGGAAGGGGAACGTAGTAGTCGATGCCCTCAGCAGGAGAACAGGCATTCAGCTACTTGAGGAGGCGACGGAGCAGCTAGCCTCTTTGCAGATATCCTTCGTGGATAGAGATGGAGCAGCCTTCCTCCAGTCTCTCACAGTCACCCCTCCACTACTGCAGCGAGTCAGGGAGGCACAGCGTGGGGACGGTGACTGTGAGACACGGCGTGCACAGATATCCTCGGGACAGGCACCTGATGGTTTCTCCCTTGGAGCAGAGCACGACATCCTTTTCAGAGGACGTACCATGGTACCAGTCGCATTGCGAGAGGAAGTGCTGAGGGAGTTTCACACTTCTCCTTTGGCGGTACATCCTGGAGTGGCGAAGATGTACCAGGACCTCAGACGACAGCACTGGTGGCCAGGCATGAAGAAGGCAGTAGCAGAGTTCGTTTCTCGATGCCTTACCTGCCAGCAGGTGAAGGCTGAGCATCAGGTACCAGCAGGCTTGGTACAGCCCTTGGAGGTTCCGGAATGGAAGTGGGACAACATATCTATGGACTTCGTGACTAGACTTCCACGCACTTCCAGAGGTCACGACTCCATCTGGGTGATTGTTGACCGACTCACCAAGTCGGCACACTTCTTACCCATCAGAGAGCAGGGCTCAGTGGAGAGCTTAGGACGTCTCTACGTTCAGGAGATTGTGCGGCTCCACGGTGTGCCATCATCTATCGTCTCCGATCGAGATGCCCGCTTTACTTCCCGACTTTGGAAGGGGTTACAGGAAGCGTTCGGGACACAGCTACGTCTGAGCACAGCCTTTCACCCTCAGACGGATGGTCAGACGGAGAGGACCATTCAGACTCTCAAGGACATGCTCCGCGCATGTGTCCTCGACTTTGGTCGTAGCTGGGAGGACCACCTACCCTTAGTGGAGTTCGCGTACAACAACAGCTACCACTCCACCATCGGGATGGCACCGTACGAGGCGTTGTACGGCCGACCATGTAGATCTCCGTTGTGCTGGTCAGACCCTGGGGAGTCAGCACTGGTGGGACCGGAGATGGTCCAGGCCACGACAGAGAAGGTTCAGGTCATCCAGGAGCGGATGAGGATAGCTCAGAGCCGGCAGAAGTCTAATGCTGACAGGAGGCGGAGGCCACTAGAGTTCGAGGATGGCAACCACGTCTTTTTGCGGGTCTCACCTCGACGTGGTATTCGGAGATTTGGCCGAGGCGGAAAGTTATCTCCGCGCTTCATCGGACCCTTCCAG
Organism: Viscum album; assembly: GCA_963277665.1. Taxonomy (NCBI): domain Eukaryota; kingdom Viridiplantae; phylum Streptophyta; class Magnoliopsida; order Santalales; family Viscaceae; genus Viscum; species Viscum album. Next base: position 384,441,983 of record OY728167.1, on the reverse strand, counting down.
ATTCTCAGCAGGATTGGCGAGGTGGCTTATCACCTGGCTCTACCACCTCAGTTGCACCGGGTGCACGACGTCTTCCACGTATCTCAGCTGAGGAGATACGTGCACGACCCGACGCACATAATTGACCATGGGGAGCTTGACGTTGACGATGGGGTGACTTTTACGGAGGTCCCGGTGGAGATAGAGGATCGACAGGAGCGGGTCCTGCGTGGGCGATCGATTCCTCTTGTGCGCATCAAATGGCAGCACGGGAATCTCCAGGAGAGCACATGGGAGCGGGAGGCTCAGATGCGTGCTCAGTACCCTCATTTGTTTCCCTAGTTTTTGATGTATCTTTACGGGGACGTAAAGCCCTGAGGTGGGAGTAATGTAAAGACCCGTAAAATTCAAGGGAATTTTTTTTTCTTAATTTTCTTTAAAATTTTACAAGAGCGCGGTTTCAGACGGCACCTGATTCCAAGGCCCAGAGTGCCCAGAATTAATTTCTGAAGTTTGGCTCGGGTACGTTCAGTGAACGAATGAGCGGGTTTTCCTAACTTTTGATTCGGTGCTCAGAATTGAAATCTGAGGGCATCGATGAACTCGCAACACCGATTTTCGCTTAAAGAGACCTTTTCGGGAGTTGCGTTTGTTGCGGGTTGAAAGTTAGTTTTGGGGTTTTTAGTTTGAGTTAAATAAAATTTGTGTAGAACAAATTTTATTATAACTTGATAAAACCTACCAAAGGGGGTTGGAAGTGGGACCCACACCCACTTAACCTCCCTTGGGAGGATTAAGTGTGGTGGGGCCCACACGAACCCCTAAACCTTTCATATTCTCCCAACTCCCTTAACGCCTCATTTAATGACTTGAGTTACTTATTTAATTTTGGGAGTTAATCCTTTTGAATTTCAAACATTTGAAATTCTAGTGTGTTATGTGATAATAAAATAAGATGTTGTCTTATTTTATTTTGGTTAATTGTTTGTCTTCTTGAGAGGTGGAGAGATTTTCCTTCTTCTTCTTCATCTCTGACGAAGATCATGAAGAACGCTCAACTTGACGAAGAACGCTCAAGTCCCGACGAAGAACGCCGCTCCGCTTTTCTTCGTCTTCCGTGTCAACGAGTGGGAACGCCGCTTCCTCCTCGGATTCCCTTCGTCGACATAAGAAGTTTCTCCAACGACGTGTCTCTTCGGACGCATCCCTTCATCATCAGATTTGACGAACGGCTACCGCGACGCCCGACCTCCGCGACGTCGTCTTCCGCGGAACGTTGACAATCTTAGAACCTTATACCCGAGGTAGGGGTTGTTGAATATTGTTAATTTATTTTATTCTTGAACGTGGAATATGAATGTCTAACGTGTGGTTTTGAATATTTTGAGTCGTGGAATTATTTAACGTGAGGGGGGCCGGACCGCATGAACACGGCCGAACCCCCTCCATCGTTCTTGTTTAATTGCTTTGCGGGAGAAAACAAGGTGGCGTGGTGACGTCGCACCATGCGGATGATTGTACTTTTATTTTACGCAACGCCGTCGCGCGCGCACCTTGGAAGAAACATCTTGAACGTGACGCCGTCGCGCCGCGTTGAAAGAAATCGGAGGTGCAGTGGAGGGGCGCGGTGCCGTCGCACCGCGCCGGACGATGAACACCGCGGCCGGTTCCGGGCCGCGGCGGAACGAGGAGACCGGCGGCCGGGCCGCCGGCGTCGGAAGCCGAAGAGGGGACCAGAAATTCCGGTCCCGTTAGAGAAAACCGGCCGGCCAGCTGGCCGGCCGGATACCATTAAACCGGGGGAATTAATCCCCCGGCCAACTCATAAAACCCCCCTCTTTATGAGGGGGGCGGTTCTTTGAAGGGAGGGGGGCAGCCGGCCCCCCCGGTTCCGCACAATCAGGCCCCCCAAGTGGGGGGGGGGGGGGGGGGGCGTTTATAAAAAAAAAGGGGCGCGGCTAAAGCCGCGCCGCCCCTTCCAATCAGCGGGGGGCTTTGCCCCCCCGCGTGCGGCCCCCCGTGCGGCATCAGGCCACCGCGGCCCCCGCGCCGCCGCGCCGCCCCAGGGGGGGGGGGGTCGGGTCGGGTCGGCCCGGACCCGGACCCCCCCCGTTTCGTACTAGTTTCGGTCTTTTGGCCATATCATGAGCCTCGTACCTCCGAACGACGAACCGTCTACGGCAACGCGATCCTTGGATCAAGACGGTCGTTTCGGTATATTGCACTCAAGGTTTCTGATTACTTTGAGTTCGGCCGGGTTGGTTCGTTCACGAAACCAACTGGGCCTTCGGAGCGGAAACGCTCATATCTTGAGCTACGAACGTCCGATTGACGCACCGTCAGTCGCGTTGTGTTCCTCTTAGTGAGACGGATCTTTTGGCATACTCCGCCCGAGGTTTGGACGTAGGTGGAGTATGGTCGGGTTGGTTTTGCCTTAAAAACCAACCGGGCCCCGGAGACGAAAATGCCAATAACTCTCAGACCGGGCGTCCGATCGACGCGCCGTCTGTTGCTTTGAGTTCCTGTTGACGATACGGAACTTTTGGATACATCAACTCCGGTCTTCGTGACAGTTGATGTATCAGCCTCTCGGCTCGTGGAGCGGACCCTCCGAATGAGCTCGCTGTGTGTGGGAACCCTAGTGCTGGCTGCGACTGTTACTGCTACTACTACTGCTACGACTGCTACTGTGACTGCGACGACGACAGTACAGAGATCCTGTGTGGATTCGACGACGACGACTACAACACTCAGCGATCTTACGTGGATCAGTGCTACAGGTCCTGTGTGGGCCCGATCCTGTGTGGGTCCTTGCGCTCAGCGGTTCTGTGTGAGCCAGCGCCTACAGGTCCTGTGTGGGCCCGATCCTGTGTGGGTCTTTGCGGGGGTTAGTTACCTATCGATCCTTCGTGGGTTCGACGACTTAGGTGGATCAGTGATCATCTTTATCGTCCTTGAAAAAGTATACCTGTGTGAGCTGAATCCTTTTGCTTTCCTCTGTGGATTGTGTTGTGCAATCCTGTGTGGATTACGTTTTTCTTTCCTGTGTGGAATACGTTTACCTTCCTGTGTGGACTGAGTTGTATTTGGGCTCGGAGGTTGGAGCGTATTTGAATTGATGACTTAGGTATATGTATGGTCATATACCTAAGCAGTGTCGGTTGTTATTTCGTGATTGTACTTTTCTTCGTGGTTTATCCTTCGTGGATTTGAGAGACCTTCAGGGGTCTCGGGGTCCCTACTGAGTAGCTTATACTCACCCCTGCACGGGCTTTGCCCGCACTACGTTGTGTTGGTTGCAGACGACGTACAACGTTGACCTTAGCTGAGGCTTGTAGAGCGGGACGGTACCCGGAGGTGGACCACTGGGCGGGACGTGCTCGGAGCGGACGGCGGGACCCGTGGAGCAGAGGAGCTATCTGTACCCACCCTTCAGGTGGGATTTTCAGTGGACAGCTCGGAGTAGCGGCTTTTACTTTTCAGTTGCTGTTTTCCCGTTCGAGTTGTACTTTACTTTCAGTTTGGGTTTGTATACTGGCCCATTTAATTTTCCGCACTTTCAGTTGTACTCTGCTTTTGTTTAGTGTTTACTTTCCGCTTGCTTACTCTGTGGTGATGTTTACTTTTCAAAGGCAATGCCTTCCCATTTTACTGGGATTTACGCCTTGGTGCTAGTAGCCAGCCCCTGGCCTATGGAAGGCGGGCTTGGGGTAGTCACGGCACGGACCACGAGGGCGGGTCGTGACAATTTACCAGGACATCCTCTAAAATGAGAAATTGATTTTTCCATTTACTTAATTTCTGGTTCATGGCCCATATTGAACACCCCTTATGGAATAGACACTGTTGAATTAGTGGAACTAAAGAAAAAACTAGAGGAATTGATAAATAAAGGATTTATTCACCCTCGTGTTTCTCCATGAGGTGTCCATGTTCTTTTTGTTAAGAAGAAAGATGAATCTATGAGGTTGTGCATTGACTACAGGGAGATCAATGCTATAACAATAATGAAAAAGTATCCCCTAGCTGAAATTGATGATTTATTTGATCAACTTAATGGAGATCAATATTTTTCAAAGAATGACCTTTGATCTAGATATCATCAGTTGTGTGTGAAGAAGGAGGATGTTTCAAAGACATCATTTCGAACCAGGTATGGGCACTACGAGTTCATAGTAATGCCTTTTGGATTAACTAATTCACCGTATGTTATAATGGATCTAATGAATAGAGTTTTCAAGGAATATCATTATGAATTTTTAGTGGTATTAAATTATGATATTTTTGTATAATCCAAAATCTATGATGATCATGAAAATCAATTGCGCACTATTATGAAGACTCGTAGATGAATGGAATTATATAGGAAATTTATCATTTGGTAACTTTTGCTTCAGGAAATTTCTTTTCTTGGAAATATTGTTTCTAAGGATGGAATCATTTTTGCTCCTTCTACGAAAAGGGAAATCCAATAATGGAATACACCAAAAAGTATAAATTTGGTACAATGTTTAATTGGTTTATCAGGTTACTATCAGTGTTTCATCAAGAATTTTTCCTGATTGGCTAACCCATTAACCAAGATCACACGTAAAGGGGTTAAATTTGTTTGGAAAAAAGATTGTGAATAATGCTTTGAAGAATTGAAGGGTATATTAGTCAATTATTTTATCTTGACTCTACCATCAGGGAATGATGGGTTTGTTATTTAAAGTGATTCATCAAAGAAAAGACTTGGTTGTGTCCTTATGCAAAATAATAGAGTTATTGCCTATGCTTCACAGAAGCTAAAAATTCCGTAACAAAACTATCCCACTCAGGATCTTGAGTTATCAGTTGTAATCTTTTCTATGATGATATGGTTACATATCTCTATGGTAGAAAATGTGAGATATATACACATCACAAGATATTGAAGTATATTTTCACACAAAAAGAACCCAACACAAGTCAAAGGCGATGGCTTGGACTACTCAAGGATTATGATTTCAATATACACTACCACTTGGGTAAGGAAAATAAGGTGGAATATTCATTGAGCAGAAAGGATCATGAAGTTCGGAAAAAGATGTGATTTTAAAGAGATCCTATGTTCATGTATCCAGTAAAGATGGATATGGTAATAATAATTGATGGTGAAAAATCGATAATTTTTCAATTGGTTGCCAAAAAATCTTTACTAGAAAGGATAAAAAGTTCCCAAATGTATGATGAGGAGTTTCAAAAGAAAATTAATGCTGTAAATGTTGGTATATTGATTGAATTCATATATGAAGATGTAATTTTGAAATTTTGGAAGAGTCTTTATGTTCCTGACATACCTAATATAAAAAGGGAATTGTTGGATGATGCTCATAGCTCCAATTTCTCTATACACCCTAGTATCACTAAGATGTATAGAGATTTGAAGGAATCTTTATGTGGGAAAACATTAAGAGGGAGATTAAAAATTAGGTTTCAAGATGTATGGTTTGTCATCAGGTGAAGGCTGGAAGAAAAAATCCTTGAGGAGTTAGGAAACATTGTCCTATACCAGAGTGGAAATGGGATGATAATATGACGAAATTTGTCATGGGGCTACCAAAGACTCCTAGAAGAAATGATGCAATATGGGTCATTGTTGATCATCATTCCAAGACAACACATTTTCATGCTATAATATAAGATTTACCACTTGAATGTTTAGAAAGACGATATATTAATGATTTTGTAAGACTTCATGGTGTACCCCTGTTGATTGTTTCTGGTCGTGATCCCTATTTTACATCAAGATTTTGGAAAAGTCTTCAGAAAGACCTATATAATGAACTTTGTTGGAGCTTTGCCTACCACCCTCAAACTAATGGAAAATAATAACGGACTATTCAAACCTTTTAGGACATGTTTAGATCTTTCTCACAGGAATTTCAATCTTTTTGGGATCAGTATTTACCTTTAGTGTAATTTTCTTATAATAATAGCTTCCATTAATGTATCCACATGGAACCATATGATGATTTATATGGAAAGAGATGTAGTACACAAAATTGTTTGGATCATGTTGGTGAAAGAAAACTCATAGGCATAGAACTTGGTATGGAAACAATAGAAAAGGTGAATATTATCCAAACCCACATCAAATCAGCTCAAAGTAGGAAAAAGAGATATGTCGATAACCAAAGGAAGGATTTGGAATTTCAAGTAAGAAATTATGTTTTCATGAAGGTATATACAAGGAAGGGTGTTATGAAATTCAGTAATAAGTGTAAATTATGTCCTCAGTACATAAAATCTTTTGAAATTCTAGAATGAATTGGATTTGTAGCTTACCATTTGGAAATTCCACCAAATATCTCTAAAGATCATGATATGTTCTACATTTCACTGTTGAGAAAATACATTCCTGACCTAATTTATGTACTCAACTATGAAGAAATAGAGTTGGAAATCGATCTATCTTATTAAGAAGAGCCTATTATGTTTTTTGATACTAGGGAACAAGTGTTGAGAAACCAGACGACTTGTCTGGTAAACGTTCTTTGGAGAAACCGTAAAATGGAAGAGGCAACGTGGGAACCTAAAGAATATGTGATGAAGAACCACCTGAATATTTTTATGTAGTAATATTCTTAAAAATTTGAGGATGAAATTTTTTGAAGGAGGGAAGAATGTAACACCCTATGCTTCCATGATACTCTTTTCATTGAATAATACAATAGCTTGTGTTGTACGTAGCTCTGAGTTCTAGCACACCACGACCAATCAAACTAGCCATTTAAAAAGGTATTTATGAATAGTAATACTCAATTTTTGAATTTTTATCATTTTATTTTTCATAATGGACTTAATTTTTGAATTTTGAATTTCAAAATTAGATTAGTGTGATTTTTTTGTATTTTTCTGAAAACATTCAATTTTTGATCAATAGTGAAAAATACTGCGTTATTGTATAAAAAACAAGATATTTATAATTAATTTTTAAAATTAAATTTATTTTAAATTAAAAATAGATAACTAATTCCAATATTAACCCAATTTAATTTATTAGATTCATTTTATAATAAGATTAGATATATATATGTTATTGAACTTTCTAACGCCTTTTACAAACCTTCAAGGCATATTTGCAAATTCTCATAAAACATAATTTTACCACTTCTATGAATTTTATTTTAAAACACCAATAGACACAGTTTTCATCAGTATGTAAAATTTGGTTCAATAGGATAAAAATAATTTTTTGTGAATAGTAACTTTTTAATTTTATTTACCACGGTTAAAATTAAATAGGGTAATTAAAGGTACAAATAATATTATAATTACCCCAAAACATATCCAAATTATATTGGATAAGTGTGTTTTCGACCAAAATCAACCTTAGGAAAAAATATGATATTTTTAATATAGTTGTATTAGATTTGGAAATTTATTATATTTTATTTAAAGAAGAGTAAGAAGTGTTAAATTCTAAAGATTAAGAACTAATTTTTTTTAATGAAGGCTTAAACATAAGATATATACGACTATAAATATTCATTAGAAAGATAAAAATATTTCATACATCATGGTATTTGATTTATGATTTTTAGATATTAAATATTGAAAAATCTTTTTGACATAATGATGATGCAATAATTTACTTATTAATGAATGATTAAAATACATGATGTTATAAATATTAAAATAAATGTAAATTTTATCTTTTGATTCCATACATGAATTTTTTAGTTCAATATGAAATTTCAGGGTTTATTAAATTTATTTTGGTTTATGTAATAAAATTTATATGAATTTCACAAAAACTAAATATTAAATAGTGTCAAAATTTACATAAATGAGTTATTAAAACAAATACTATTTTATAAAATGATATAATATTAATAAAAATATAATATTAAGACAAAGGAATTATATAATGTTAGATATGTCAGTAATTAACCTCTTGAGATTATCTTTTCATTTTATTGTGACTATATTAACCATGATATATAAAAGTACAAGAAGACAAGGTAAAAGATAGACTATTTAACTAAGAATTAAATATAAAAGACAAGGATTATATGGTGACCTAAACTTGTCTAAAACCTATTGGTTGAGATTATTTCGACCCATACCGATCATATACATGATATAAATCCATTAGGAGCTATTAGAAACCGAAAATTATTTTATAATAAATTAATATTTCAAGCTCTTCCTAAAGTACCCCTCACCTCTCCTATAAAAGGTTACTTCCACTTATCTAAAATTCACACCTCCAAAGCAACTAGACTCAGAAAAAACCATACCAAATCACCTCCAAGAAACCCTATATTCATCCTAGTGGCATTAATTGGATCATAAATACAACCTATGGTCCCATTTTGTTCAAATCAAAAGGAAGCACCCGAAGAAGAGGTAATTATTTCACCACATCTTTCAAAGTTCTTTTCTTTTTTCTCTTCCTTTTTTTTAATGTTTCCATAATAAAATAATAACTAAAGAAACATATACATAATTATATTTTATTATAAATATGGTATAACTATATTCAGTATTCTATCTATCATATGAATGAAAAAGTCACCATATGTGCGTACCTACGGCTTACCGTCTCCACGTTGTGTTGTAGTTTGTTATTCAACACTTCATTATTTGGATGCGTATAATAATGAGTTAAATTGATTTAAATAATAAATATAACATGTTAATTATTATTTATTTACATTATATCATCCAATTACATATTATATCACCATCAATAGAATGATATTTTCGCTCATGCGTATGTACAACTTACCGTATCCATGAGGCGATGCGATTTCATTCCCCATCGTAACCATTCAAGAATAATTTTCAATTGACGATTAAAAATAATATTAAAGAACTTAATATAATTATGGATATTAATCAAATGCACTCTATCAATAATGAACATGACTCACTTAAAAATAAATAAGAAGGAAAATGAATCCGTTAACACCTGAAACAATGATACTACTAAAATATTATTAACAAAGCAATATTATAGGATCATATCTGATATCATATTTATCTATTTAGTTATTTTATAACATAATAAAAATGATTTAACCATTATACAGGAGGCTAACGTACCCTCAACTTAGGATAAGTACAAGGTAAGGGTTAATTTTACAATCTCTTTATTATCCATGGTTATTTATATGTGAGTATCTAGGGGGACTTATTTATCTTAAACATCCATTTTTATTAAAAATATATTTCAGTTTTTATACTATTTCATATATTATGGGTTAATGTCATTTATATCCTTGTTTGAATTTTTATAATTTTTTTTTAAAGGAATCTTTTCATTGTTTTCCAAACAAGGTAATTTATGACATTTTCGATAAATTAAGGAAAGAATGTTTTTTTAGCTTATATGGAGGGTGCGGTTATTTTCATCCATTATAAAACCATCAAAGCTTCCCTTACAAGCTTCTAAGAATATCTTCGAAATAAATGTTTTTTATTTAATTTTTAATGATTTCAAAGTTGAATGATATATTTTAATCAAGTATTTTTAGGATTGATTTCATCTATTTCAACATCCTTTGTTGGATTTTACGCTTGTTTGATGTTTATTTATATGATAAAATATTCCATATTTCATTGAAGGTATTGTGATATTTTTCCTTTTGGATGTGTTATTTTTATACCATTCACGGTTTATGGTAATCTTATTAACATTTCATATGCTAGTTTTAATATGAATTTTTTATGTTATGTTTCAACCTGTTCATATGAGGAATGCATTGGACATAGAAAGTGACAGACAAGACCCTCTATATCCCCTCGATGCATCGGTAGGTCTCATGAGACAATCTAGTGTCTTGGAACAAGGCCATGAAAATATTTTTATTTTTAGTCTTTGCATGAGGCCTTGAATATGTGGTTATGATGTCTTGTATTATGAAATCCATCATTATGAAATTATAAATTGATATTACATGTGATTATTCGATTAGTAGAATACCCATGTGAATAAGTAAATGGAATTATTTGATTTATATTTTCCATATTATGCTGAAGTTTATGTTTAAAATGCTTGTGTCTTAGTATTATATGTTTACTTAAATGTTTATACCTATTTATGATAGTTTCTTCTATGTGGTTATCCTTACTGACCATATGAGATCACCCATATCAAATGTTTTGTTTTTTCCACGATGCGAATTTATATATTATGATTGAAATAAAGAGATAGGCTAATGGATATGAGTGTGTCCAAAGGAGACATAATTTTAGTTTCTTTTATTTCATCATGCAATTTAAAACTTATGTGTGTATAGTACTTCCAATTCTAGAAAACCGATCGGTCATCCAAGACATGATCTCTTGTGATCATGCCAATGTTATATAATAATGCACTAACTCCAGGTAACTAGGGTAGGGGCGTTACAATATTTTTCTTACCTTATTATTTGGAGTTTAATTTTTTTAAGGTGCAGGGTCAAGTAACCATTTTACTGAATCAAAAATCAAAGAGAGACAAAGATAGTAGCGGGTTGTTAAAAAAATTCATAAAATAATATAATGAATGTTTTTAGGGAAAATGTAAATGGTAAGTATCATTCATATATTTTTAAAAACGAAAAATAATGATAAATATGTATTTTATTGAACAATAATTAATATAAAAGAACCATATGTATTTTTAAGTAACATTTCATTGTTTTTTGACCTGAAAAATTGAAAGTTTCATGGATTGAAATGTCATGAATCATATATTTTTATGGAGTTGTTGTTGCTCTTGGCATTGCATAATAGGATACCTGAAAGATTAACTTCATTTCTAGTTGAGTTTTGTACCCTTTTCAGAGTCTTTTTTTAAAAACTATAAATAAAACTATTCTTGATTAACATAATGAAAGAATTATTTCGAAAAATTTCAATTTGGAGTGGTTATTTACCCCTTCATTCATCATAGTAATGATTCATTTGATAGTAAATATGTTTGAAAATTCTAAACATGGTGGACTGGTACACTATAAGTGGATGTATCAAATTGATAGGTACATTGATATTTTATTTATTTTCATGGGTAAATTTTATTTTTTATAATAGTTGAATTTTTTTTAATATGTTTATTATTTATTTCCATCACGTACTTAGGAAATTTGATATCATATGTGTGGAATAAATCTCAAAAAGAGGGCTCTATTTATAATGACTATTTAGAAGAATAATGTATGGCCTTTTGTTCTAGTTATTTGGATTGGATTGAGACTAGATTCAATTATTCAAAACATAATGATGACATTTACATTAATTCTTGTTCTAAAGACAAGTCATTAATATTTCCAACTATTGGATGAATAATTGGAAAGGGGTAAAATTTTTCCAAGACTGAATTGTAGTTTCTACCAGCACATAAAAATGACATACTTAATAGTGTTATTATAGATCTTTTTATGGAATTATTGAGATCTCAAACAAATAGGTGACTAAGGTGTAGAGTATTAAATGATATGGAATTTGAAAAATCTAATAATAAAGAGATTATTGAGTGGTTCACCCATCGTGCAAGTATATAATCATATTCATCTTATTATCATGTAGTTATTTCTCAATGATAAAAGTTACACCATATATCTTTTTGTAGAGATAATGAATGTTTAGAATCAAGATGAAATAGAAATGATTTTATGTTTTTGGATTGAGGTAATCTAAGGGAGGCTAAGAGATTTCATACCGACAATATTCATGGAATTAGGATTCATACAATTAATCCTGAGGAAGACTTAAAAATTCAATATTGTTGTGTATTTACAGATGCATGGGTGGGATACTATGGGAATTTTAATGATATAATTTAATTAAATGATCATGGCCAGTTTTCATTTTCTTTATTCAAATGAATGTTAGTAAACATAGATAGTGGAATAATGACGAATTTGTTACATTTTACTTCTAGAAACGTCTCTATCTTGATCAATAACAGTGATCATTCAGAGAAGGATGCATTTATATTATCTTCACAAGAGAATATGGTTTATTATGTGGATTAAGAAGAAAATGATTTTTTGAGAGTTGTTTTACACTTAAAGCAGAGAGACTTATATGATATAGTTGATGAATATCAATTTGTACTTTCTGAATGTTAACATCATAAACCACAAAACATTTTATAGTTTTTTCCTGACATTATAGAAATATTAAAACTTGAGAGAGAGGGTGAAAATAAAGGACTCATTGAAGTGGAGGTTGATCATAATAAAGATAATGAAGCAGAAGATAATTGAATGTAAAAATTGGTAATGAAAATATATTACAATTTCTCATTGATATGTTATTTGTAAATATATATATTGTTATAGTTTTTCTTTTATTTATAGCAACAATCAATTATTTTTCTATTTTTTATAAATATAATATATGATAAGTATTTTAATTAAATGAATGTTGAGGTGAAAAAATTTATAGGATCCTAGCTGGTTAGTGTCTTAGAGAATTCCACTATTACTGTAATCTTATTTAGATCCTAGTGATAATTTTGTATGTGAGAGTAGTAGAGAGAGATTTTTTCCCCAGATGTTGGTGGTTACCCACCACCTAGTTCACATCTTGTGGAGGATTAGTTGGTCACCCTTCCATATAGGAGATATTAGTGAGTCACCATTACCGGTTTGTATGTAATTTTTCAAAATAACTATATTTTCCATTAATAATTAAATGAATATATAAAATAGATAAAGAAAACAACATATGGGATACAAATTTGAACATTATATATGTATAGGACCTAATGGATATAAGGATTATTATTCTATTTGACGAGTTTTGGGTGCCTACTAGTGAGGCTGCAAGAATCTTTTGGCAGAATATTGGGAATCTTTCTTGAGAGACTATGAAATTTCCTATTAATTATAAATATTAGAGGAATATTCAAATATTTTGGAAAATATATTTCTTCAATACTCAATTAAAGTTCATATTAATTTAATATTACTTGATAAATAATTTAAAATACATGATTAAAACTCTTTAATATACTTATAATGTGTTATGTTTTTTATTACTAGATGATTTTTCATTTTGAGGTCCCTGAATCCATTTCAATCCCTTGGACTTTTAAAAATATGGGAATGAATTGTAGATATTTTAAATTGATATTATGGTCAGAGAATAACTAAACTTACCTCATCTTATGAAAAATGTATGAGTAAGTGCTTGAAGAAATTTATCATGGGAAATGGAAGGTCATTGTCGATATTAAAAAAGTTGAATCTCATGAGTTAATTTCATATTTTATTGTATATTAATATAATATACAGAAAAAAAATTATAATTTTTATTAATGTTTCTATTTTTTGTTGGAATTATCTAAAAAAATTCTATGAATTTTGAGAATATTTTCATTCCTCACATTGTTGGGTCTCAAAGGTTCTTGAAAAAAAGAAAAATTTTGGTTTGTATTTTATTCATTATTATTTATATCAATTAATTATACATCATGTTCTTTATCAATAGGTTTATATTTTTTATAAAGGATAATGAATTAGGTAACTATGTTGGCTGAGTAGATATTTGGTTTAATGAGCATAGGAAACCTGATGGTAGTTTGGTAAAATACCCTACCAAATACATTGGAGTATTTACTTTTCTTCAAAATTTCATTTTATATCATTAATATAGAACATAAAAATGAAAAATATATTATAAAAACAAAAAATACATAAATCTAATTAAATGGGTCCAGCTACATGGATCAAACAATGCCAATTTGGCATCATTTGATACATCTAGTGAGCCCCAATTAATTGGATTAAATGTTTGTTAATTTTTATAATATATTTTTGGTTATTATGTTTTTATTTTAATGAAATCATAATATAAAGTAATGAAAAAAATATTAATTAGTTAATATTATTTAGTTCAGATATTTTAAAATGTCATTATTAATTTTTGTGTATTAACAAGTTAAAATTCACGATTTTTGGGATGTGAACCCTTCACAATTATCATCATTTTCCCAAAAATATATAAGTGGAATAATTTTAGGGAGGGAGCATCTTGGAGGTGTAAAAGATATGGGTTTTATGGTTACATCATTAGTTGAATTGAGTAGGGAATCATCATCTATTACTGTTACACCTGGTTGGTGTTCGAGTAGTGCCATCGATCGGTATTCACAAATAAAAATTTAATGATTGAAAGAAAAAGTCCAAGAACAACACTCTTATATGAAAACAAATGGTAAGTGGAGGTCAGGATGGAAAATTATTTAGATTAAGTATTTCAGTGTATAACTCCCATGATACCCAAGGAAATTTCCATCCTTAAATATCATCAAATATATTTGAATTAAAAATTAAATGGACCATTTACACATTTTAAAATAACACATAAATATTCCATAAATAAAACTAAAATGACACGTTTATATAGAATAAATTCTTTTTGAGTCATACATACCATATATATTTCTGGATTAAGGTCTGTTTGATTATAACACATCAAAAAATGAATTATATATCATTAAAAATTAGTTTTAAAACATTTTGATTTTTTTCTCGGTTTGGACATAGTAAAAATTTCTTAAAGATACAAACATTTTTAAAAATGTGTTTCATGTGGTAAAAAATAGGTAAAAAATGATGAAATTACCTAAAATTAGAGGACACGAACCATAAATTTAATTTTGATATGTAGGAACAAATGGAATTTTATTAAAATAATGTTTTGTATTGGATGGATATAAACAACTTTTTAGTGTTTGAAAACACTAAAACGTCCATGGATTGGTAAAAACATGGGAAAGTAACCTATGATTGATGTGGAATCCTAGAAAAACCACAGTTGAGTAATTTTTGATGTGTATGAATAGAAAACACATCAATATGACATGTGGTGTGGTCTGAATGACTCACTAAACACTTCTTAGATGTAAAAGCCTTTAAAAACATTTTTCAGGGGTTCAAAACTAGGAAAACGATGTCAGATTCCCCAAAAATCAGAAAAGAACTACTATATATTTAATTGTTAAATTTAGGAACTGAAAACATGTCATTCTGAGTTATAGTTTTCCCAGGATATCTGTAAACTGATTTTTAGTGGTTTAAAACACTAAAATATGTGTGGAATCGGAAAAACCCTTGAAAATGTACTCAGATGGACGTGGATTCATGGGGAATCCACTAATAAGTTATATTTTGGTTTATATGTTGATAACTCATCAATATTACATGATATTTCATTAGAATGACTAGGTAAACACTTCTAAAAGGTACACAAGCCTTTAAAAACATGTTCCAGGGGGTCAAAACTTCGCCACTGATGTTGGATTTCCAAGAAATCAAAGGGAAATGGACTTATATTAAAACTTATAAATAGATTTAATTCACTTATGAGTTACATTTTTCCTTGTATGGAAAAAAACACGTTTTAGTGTTTTAGAACACTAAAATGTATGTGGAATGGTAACAAACATAGAAAACAATCTCATTTTGACGTGTAATCATGGAAAACCCACCTATGAGTAATTTTTGACATGTATGCATTGGAAAATCATCAATATGACATACTATGTGGTATTAATGACTTGGTAAAAACATATTAATGGTACCAAAGCACTTAAAAACATGTGTCTAGGGGGTCAAAACTAGGAAAACAATGACAGATTACCCTAAAATCACAATATCATGACAATAGATTGAATTTAGAATTTTAGGAATTGAGTGAATACCATTGCATGTTATGGTTTTACTAAGAAATCCAAAAACATTTTTTATGTATTTTAAAAAACTAAAACGTGATTGGAATATTTAAAACCAAATAATAAAACTGACATTCATTTTAAATAATAGAAAAACCATTGATGAGTAATTTTTGATGTGTATACATAGACAACACATTAATTTGACATGAAGTGTAGTCAGAATAACTCGGTAAACACTTATTAAAGGTAAAAAAATCCATTAAATGTTTTTGGGAGGTCAAAACTAGGCCAATGATATTAGATGACCCCATAATCAGAGGAAAATGTCAATATATTGATTTTTGAAATGTAGTAACTGATGAGATATCATTTGGTGTTACAGTTTTCCCTGGATTACGGTAAACACATTTTTAGTGTTTTAAAACACTAAAATGTTTATTGAATGTTCAAACCATATCAAACGACCTCAATTTTTTTCCAAATCATAGGAAAAAAATATTTTAGTTATTTTGGATGTGCATAAAGAGACAACACCTCAATACGACATGCTCTATTGTCAAAATGACTTGATAAACACCTCATTAACAGTACAAAAGCCATTAAAAACATCTCTTGAGGCATCAAAACAAGGGAAAAATGTCAAATTACAATGAAATTAGAGGAAAAAGATCGTAGATGGTATAGAGAATTGTAGAAACTGGGGACACTTCATTTTATGTTTTGGATTTCTAGTGATGTCTGTAAATGTTTTTAAAGTGTTTTTATACACCAATACATGCATCGAATGGTCAAAACCATATAGAAAGAGCTCATATTAACATGGAATCCTGAATAAATCGCACTTGAGTTATTTCTTATGTGTATGCGTAGACAAAACATTAATCTGACATGTGGTGTGGACATAATGTCTATGTAATAACCTCTTAATGTTGAAATAAATAATTTAAAAACATGGGATGGGGGGGTCAAAACCATGAAAATCAGGACACATTAAGACTAAATTAGATAAAAAATAGTTTTATAATGAATTGTGAAATGTTGGAACCGATGGTACATCATTCTGACTTATGGTTCTCTTGGAATGATCGTAAAATCATTTTAGTGTATTAAAGCCATAAAACGCATGTTGAACAGTCAAAACCTTATAAGACAGCCATAGACTAACATGTATTCATGGGAAAACCACCGTTGAGTTATTTTTGACATGTATATGTTGAAAAAATGTAAATCTAACATGCAGTGTGGTCAGAATGACTCGGTAAACACTTCTTAATGGTTAAATAGAAATTAATAACATGAGTCAGGGGTCAAAACAAGGTCAACAATGTTGGATTTCCTTGAAATCAGAAGAAAATGACCATAGATATGTTTTTGAAATTTAGGAACTTAAAAAATGTCATTATGTGTTACAAAGTTACTGGGATGGCTGTAAACAAATTTTTAGTGTTTTAAAACACAAAACATGCATTTAATGGAAAAAACATAGAAAATGACCTCTAATTGACATGGAATCATTGGAAAACACTACTGAGTTATTTTTTACATGTACACATAGACAACAAGTCAATACAACATGCAGTGCGGTCAGAATAACTCAGTAAACACATCTTAAATCTACACAAGCCATTAAAAATGTGAGTCACGGGGTCAAATCCATGAAAACGACAACATAATTCTCTGAAATCATAGGAAAATGATTGTATATTTAATTGTGAAATTTAGGAAATGATGACACATCATTTTGAGTTATCATTTTCCCAAGATGATTGTAAACATGCCTTTAGTGTTTTAAAAATCATAAACGTGCATTGAATAAGGAAAACCATAGAAAACAACCCCATATTGATGTTGAATCATGGGGTGACAAACACTGTGTTATTTTTGACATGTATTTATAGAAAATTTAATTTCTTTGTGTGGTGTAGTCGTAATTAATTGATAAAGACTTCTCAAAGATACCAAAATACTCGTAAAACATGTGTCAGGGGTTAAAACCCTAAAAAAATGCCATATGTCCCAAAACTCAAGGGATAAAGATCATATATTTATTTTTTAAAAGTAGAAACTTGGGACACATCATTCTGAGTTATAGTTTGTCAAGGTTGGCTGTAAATGGATTTCTAGTGTTTTAAAATACTAAAATGTGCATGGACCGATCAAAACCATATCAAAAATCTTTATATTGATGTGTAATCATAAGAAAGAAACTATTGTGTTATTTTTAGTGTGTGTACACACACAAAACAACAATATGACGTGTTGTGTGGTTAAAATGACTTGGTAACCACTTTCTAAATTTGAAAAATCATTAAAAAACATGTGTCATGGTGTTAAAACTATGAAAATGTTGTTGGATTGCGCTAAAATCAGTGGAAAATGTATGTATATTGAATTTTTAAATGTAGGAACCAAAAAACATCATTCCAACATAATGATTTACTTGAATGACCAAAAATTTGTTTTGCATGTTTTAAAACAAAAAAACATTACTGGAATGGTTAAAACTATAAAACATACCTCAAATTAGTGTGTAATCATGGGAAAACCACCACTGTGTTATTTTTTAAATACATGACATGTTGTGATATCAATGTATTTTAAAACATCATTGAGTAAATTTCAAGCACATCATAGGTAAATTTAAAAACTAATTAGAAAATTTATGTTTTATTTTTCAGTTTTAATGGTTGAATAATATCATAAATAAGTAATTTTATGTTTTCAAATAGTTTTTATTTTCAAAATAATAAATGTAATTTGAAAAATTATAAATATATTATGTTTATTTTGTCTTTTTCATTTATTTTAAAAAATGATTGGGTTTTCATTGTAGGTAATAGATGCCTATAGTAAGAAGGAGGTTGACCTTTCGGATCTACGAAATGGACCAGAAGGCAGTCTTGATGGTTCTTAGATTCCATGGAATGATAAAATTATATCAATTATTCAACAGTAATTCTAATTTATTATTTTTTTATATTTTGTTTTCTTTTCTATGACAGTTAATTAGATCACGTGGTAAGTTTTAGTTAATGAGATGATGTGGTGGTAGACCGATGAAGTGTAGGTGATGACATGGAAATATATTGTGTAGGTATTTTTCTTGGACATATTTTATATGTATATATTGATAACTGAGGTATTGGTTTTCTGATCTGTGCGTCGACTGAGACTAAGGTTTTTTAGACTTTCTAAGTTTGTATATATGAATGTGAATGTATGACACCTGTATGATGGTTTTATAAAAAATATCTGTTTTAGTTTATCGCATGCCTTTTTTATTGAATTTACTATTTTTTATTAAATATATAATAAAAAATTTGGGCAGTAATATTTAGCAGTGATTTTTTATAATCTCCTCTATGTATATTAATTAAAATTATGTTTAGCGATGATTACTCTTAATCACCACAAAAACCAACATCATATAATATGTTTAGAGGAGGTTAGTTTCATTTTTTATTCTGCCCAAGTATATCTAAAAAAATACATTATTTAATAAAAAATAAACCACCACTAAATTCTCAAAAAAATGACACATACTAAAACCATCACAAAATTAAAGAAACAACTACTAAATGACAAAATACTATGAAATAAATACTAGTTTGTTAACTGCCACTGTATTATTATGTATCAGTTTAAACAGACACTAATTCATGAAATAACAACCCTAGATTCCTTTTTTGGTTAACAGAAATAATAAGTTTTCATTTTTCATAACTATAATATTGGATGATAATTACATTAGTTAATGATTTATTTATAAAAAAGTTTATATAAATATGTAATATTACAATCATTGAGAGTAATTTTAAAAACTAAAATAGAATGTCTATGTATTTTTTGGTGTGATCACAGTAGTATTAATATAACAGATCCCATTAGAAATCTATATTTATGTGTGATTGTGTGATAATACTAGGGTGGGTGACCTCCATAGAAGTAGTCATATTACAACCTTTTTGTGTGTACATTTCAATTATAATGTGAGTATAATGAAGATTATTATGTTTTTATAAATAATTTTATTATTAAATATAATATTTCATGATTACATGGAAATTTAATAATAATTATATTATTATATGGTTTAATGTTAAAATATTCACTACTGGAAATCCCTCTAACAAAAACTCTATACCAATAGTTTAGATAAACTGTTGGAATCGGGTACCTATACCAACTGTTTGTTGAAAACCATTAGTATAAGAACTTTTAGAGTTTATTTTCACAATGGTTTGAAAAACTGTTGGGTTTGGCCGGGGTAAAGACACTTTTACCAATGGTTATAGATAACTATTGTGATAGGTGACAGTTTTCCCAATAGTTTTTTGAAACCACTGAGATATTGGAATGTGTATCCCCTTATGCCAATGGTTCATTGAAACCATTGGGATAGGTTTTATAATATTTCCCAACAGTTTTAAAAAACTATTGGGTTAAAATGCCACAAATGTTTCTCCCAATTCCAATTCCTGATCTGCCACATTGGGCCCTAAACGAGGGCTCCCATTATTCCAGTGTGCAAACCGTTCTTCCCAACAATGGATTTATTTGTTCTTCACCATCAAATCTATAAGTTATAACTGAGTTTTATGTTATAACTCCATTTCGTCCATTTTTCATTCAGATTTCTTTGAAGATGAGGTTGTTTTTTTTGTTTTTTGTTTTTTGTTTTGATTATCCATAAACGTCAAATCCCCTATTCTTTTCTAACCCTTCTTCCCAACCAGCGATCTATCCATGATTCAATTAAGTGTTTTTTATTCCACCAAAAATAGATGATAAAATGTTGTAGCATATTTCCCTTAACATAACACATGAATCTTCTTGAAGTGTATCGATTCAAATGACGATTCATCTAGTTCATAAATTTGTATCTATTGAATGTTATGCCCATACATAGAGTTCCTTTGAGCATCATTCCATATTGGTATAACATATTTCACTTTGTATCTTCCTCCATAGTATGGAGGTATTCAGAATCCGTTCCTTATGTCTCTACTCTATAGGTACATGTCTTTTCATGAACATGTGAATGACTATGATGAAATTGAGTTGGATCCTAACACATCATTCATGGAATGCTCGATACATATATCAGACCACATCAAGAAAGTGTAGTGAGGGAAAATATTTCCAATTGTCAATGTCCTATGGTAGGTTGGTTGGGTTGAAGATGGAAGGGAATGATTCATATGTTTGTACATTGTTACTTGATTTGTTCGATACTGAAATCTAAAGACACTACTTGGGGATGAGAATCCATTATAGAGGGATAATTTTATCATCCATGACATTAAAGGTTTTTTGAGGATATTATGGTTCATCTCTTTTATTATAATATTTTGGTGTATCTTATAGATAAAGGGGTTCATGGAGTTAATTCATAGTGGATGGTGGATGAGTGGGGTGCATGGTTGCGGAAACAAGGCCACTGGATATCCAGTGGGTGAACTATAAATCTAGTGGCTCCTACTATGTGACTTTAAATTTGGCATATCTAAAGTATCATCTACTGCCTAATTAAGAATGATAGCATTCTTCCTTGACATACAAGCATCCTGGTGCCTCATAGATGAATTATTCAATAATAATTCTTTCATTATTTTAATCTAATTTTATTATTTGAACAACCATCATAGTAATCTAACACCATTACAACCACAACCTCCCAAAGAGATATCCTTTGTGGCCCAAGAATTCCTTATCCTCTCATACTATGTTTTTGAATACTATATTGATTTTTTTGGATTTTTCAAGGTATGATCTTTCTATTATAAAATTTATTATTCTTATTCATCTGAACATGATCATAGATTAATGACTTGTTAGAAAAATCTATAAATATATACAATATCTAATGAGTGATTCATGAATGATTAATATTTCATTGTTGGATCATGAGAATTGGTGACATACCTAAGAAATATTCAATCCATTCCATTTGTAATGAATATATTATGGTAATATGATGTGTATTCCATATCTGGGATGACAACCTCCTCGAACCCCAATTCTAGAGACTCTATTATGATGTATTGGGACTTTTCTAGTGAACCTTGTTTTTTGGGAAGGATTTGAGTGTAAACCATTAGTGGATAATGTAAAATTGAACAAGCGAGATGAATCTATAAATTAATTAAAATATTAAGCCCTTTTACGAAGTTTCATTACATTATGGTCTTGAGTATATGTGCCTTGTATATAAAACTGTGCATGAAATAGTTTGTTTTTCATGTATGGTTACCCTGTGGGACATTTTCTAGGTTTTTATTTTTTGTTCATAATAATGTCACACCTTAGATATGATTATTTTATATATGGAGGAATATTGAATAAATCATTTTGTTCATTAATATGTTGTTCTTTATATGTGTATTATTTCATAAATTGAAAAGTATTTATTATGATACATTTCTCATTTATTTGTTATACCTTACATGTATATTTCTACATATCTAGTCGTACCGTATTTTCATTGTTCATGTTAATCAATGACCGCATCTGACTTATTATTCCCCTAAATGGGGGGGGGGGCTATCTTGACATGAATAAAAATTCATGGCTATAGATATAGGAAGTAGAGTTGTAAATCATGGAATGTGATTATCCCATGGGTGGTGAATGTCATATTCCATTGAAGAGGGTCAATATTCTAGAATGATATACCAATGGGAAAAATACTTACTTATGTGTAGAGATCAATTTATTTACATATGCTAAGAATTCTTTCCTTCAAACGAGAGAAATTATCCTTGGGCTAAGGGTGTGGCATTCCCTTCAAGGCGGTTATGGTGATGATATGTAAATGTGGAACTTATATTGTTCTTAAAGGAAAATAGAGTCATATTTGAAGTTTTGTTTAGGTGTTCTATTGAGATCCTATTGATTGGAAGCATGGTCCTTGTATTATAGTGATATTTTAGAAATGTCATATTATATTGATCCAACATGGTAGTGAGTTCTTAAATGGTATGGAGAACTACTGTGGGTCTCCATTTCATAATTTATTTTTCAGGTAATGGGAGGGGGTGGCAATGGGGGGTTTGCTGTTGTGTGTTGGTTGGCTGTAAGGGGGTTGTGCAGTGGGAGGGGGTTATAGGGTAAGATGTGGGAATGGGGGGGCTATCCAGTGGGAGGGGGGTTGGCTGTAGGGGGATGTGCTGTGGGATGGGGGATGTAGGGGGCAGTAGTGCAGGGTGGGGGCTACAAGGGGTGAGGGGTGCTATGTAGTGTAGGGGTGGGGGCTGCATGGGGGAGGTGGGGGAGGGGGATGTAGGGTGGGAGGGAGATGTATGTGGATGTAGGGTGGTAGGGGGCTGTGTAGTGGGAGGGGGGTTCCCTGAGTGACATGGGGGGATGTATAGTGGGGAGGGTGGGTTTGTGGAGTGGGAGGGGGGCTGGAGGGGGTTTTTATAGATGGAGGGGGTTGTAGGGGGTGTGCAGTGGGGGGGGGGGGGTTGTTGGAGGAGGTTGTATGTAGATGGGTTGTGCCATGGGGGTTGCAAGGGGTGAGGGGGGATGCCCGATGTGGGAGGTGGGGGCTGCAGGGGGGTTGTCTGTAGGGGTGATGTGTAGTGGGAGGGGGTTGGCTATGAGGGGGGGGGGGGTTGTAGGAGGTGTGTTGGGGGTGTGTGTGGGGGGGGGGGGGGGGTCTATGTTGTGGGAGGGGTTTGGTTGTATGTGTGTGGGGGGGGGGGTGTGAAGTGGGGGGGGGGCAGTGGGAGGGGGTTGGCTATAGATTGGCTGTGTAGTGGGGGGGGGGGCTATAAGGGGTGGATATGCAGGGAGGGGGGGCGGGGGGATGCAAGGGGTGAGGAGGGATGTGCAATGTGGGGAATGGGGGCTGCATGAGGAGGTGGGGACTGCTTGGGGATTTGTGTGTGTGTGTGTGTGAGGGGGGGGGGGGGGGGGTTGGCTTTAGGGGGGTTGTGTAGTGGTAGGGGGTTGGCTATGGGGGGGGGGATGTAGCGGGTGTGTAGTTGGAGTGGGGGGATAGGCAGTGGGAGTGGGTTGGTTGTAGATGGGTTGTACAGTGGGGAGGGGGGCTGTAGGGGGTGGCTCTAGAGGGTGGGGGCTGCATGGATGAGGTGTGGGAGGGGACTGTAGGGGGCTGTGGGGGGTGGGGGCGGTTAGATGTAGGGGTTTGTGTAGTGAAAGCGGGTTTTCTATGGGGGGGGTGGTGGATGTTGGGGGGTGTGCAGTGGGAGTGGGGGGGCTATGTAGTGGCAGGGGGTTGGCTATGGGGGGTGGGGGGGGGGGGGGGTGTAGTCGTGGGGGTGGGGGTGTATATGGGGCTATGCAAGGTGTGGACTATGATAAAATTGAGGTGGATCCTAACACATCATTCATAGAATGCTCGATACATATATCAGACCACATAATGAAAGTGTAGTGAGGGAAAAAGTTTCAAATTGTCAATGTCCTATGGTAGGTTGGTTGGGTTGAAGATAGAAGGGAATGATTCATATGTTTGTACATTGTTACTTGATTTGTTCGATAATGAAAACTAAAGACACTACTTGGGGATGAGAAGCCATTATAGAGGGATAATTTTATCATCCATGACATTAATGGTTTTTGAGGATATTATGGTTCATCTCTTTTATTATAATATTGTTGTGTATCTTATAGATAAAGGGGTTCATGGAGTTAATTCATAGTGGATGGTGGCTGAGTGGGGTGCACGGTTGCGGAAACAAGGCCACTGGATATCCAGTGGGTTAACTATAAATCTAGTGGTTCCTACTATGGGACTTTAAATTTGGAATCTCTAAAGGATCATCTAGTGTCTAATTAATAATGATAGCATTCTTCCTTGACTTACTAGCATCCTGGGGGTTCCTAGATGAATTATTCAATAATAATTCTTTCATTATTTTTATCAAGTTTTATTATTTTAATAACCATCATAGTAATCTAACACCATTACAACCACAACCTCCCAAAGAGATATCCTTTGTGGCCCAGGAATTCCTTATCCTCTCATTCTATGTTTTTGAATACTATATTGATTTTTTTGGAATTTTCAAGGTATGATCTATCTATTATAAAAATTATTATTCTTCTTCATCTAAACATGATCATATATTAATGACTTGTTGGAAAAATCTATAAATATATACCATATCTAATGAATGATTCATGAATGATTAATATTTCATTATTAGATCATGATAATTGGTGACATCTTCAATAAATATTCAAGCCATTCCATTTGTAATGAATATATTATGGTAATATGATGTGTATTGCATATCTGGGATGACAACCTCCTCGATCCCAATTCTAGAGACTCTATTATGATGTATGGGGACTTTTTTTAGTGAACCTTTTTTTTGGGAATGATTTGAGTTTAATACGTTAGTGGATAATGTAAAATTTAACAAGCGAGATGAATCTATAAATTCATTAAAATATTAAGCCCTTTTATGAAGTTTCGTTACATCATGGTCTTAAGTATATGTGCCTTGTACATAAAACATACATGAAATAGTTTGTTTGTCATGTATGGTTATCCTGTGGGACATTTTCTTGGTTTTTTTAATAATAATGTCACACCTTAGATATGATTATTTTATATATGGAGGAATATTCAATAAATCATTTTGTTCAGTAATATGTTTTTCCTTACATGCGTACTATTTCATTAATTGAAAAGTATTTATTAGGATACATTTCTCATTTATTTGTTATACCTTACATGTATATTTCTACATATCTAGTGGTACCGTATTTTCATTGTTCATGTTGATCAGTGACCATATTTGACTTATTATTCCCCTTAAAGGGGGGGGGGATTTCATGACATGAATAAAAATTCATGGCTATAGATATAGGAAGTGGAGTTGTAGATCATGGAATGTGATTATCCCATGGGTGGTGAATGTCATAATCCATTAAAGAGGGTCAATATTCTAGAATGATATACCAATGGGAAAAATACTTACTTATTTGTAGAGATTCATTTATTTACATATGATAAGAATTCTTTCCTTCAAAGGAGAGAAATTATCCATGGGCTAAGGGTGTGACATTCCCTTAAAGGCGGTCATGGTGATGATACGTAAATGTGGAACTTATATTGTTCTCAAAGGAAAATGTTGTCATATTTGATGATCTATTTAGGTGTTCTATTGGGAACCTTTTGATTGGAAGCATGGTCCTTGTCTTATAGTGATATTTTAGTAATGTCATATTATATTGATCCAACATGGTAGTGAGTTCTTAAATTGTAGGGAGACCTACTGTGGGTCTCCATTTCATAATTTATTTTTCAGGTAATGGGAGGGGATGACTATGGGGGGTCTGCTGTTGTGTGGGGTTTGGCTGTAGGGGGGATGTGCAGTGGGAGGGGGTTATAGGGTAAGATGTGGGAATGGGGGGGCTATGCAGTGGGAGGGGGGTTGGCTGTAGGGGGTTGTGTAGTGGGAGGGGGGATGTTGGGGGCGGTAGTGCAGGGTGGGGGCTGCAAGGGTTGAGGGGTGCTATGTAGTGTTGGGGTGGGGGCTGCAAGGTGGAGGTGGGGGAGGGGGATGCAGGGTGTGAGGGAGATGTATGGGGTTGTAGGGTGGGAGGGGGCTGTGTAGTGGGAGGGGGGTTTCCTGGGTGACATGGGGGGATGTGTAGTGGGAGGGTGGGTTTGTGGAGTGGGAGGGGGGCTGGAGGGGGGTTTTATAGTGGGAGGGGGTTGTAGGGGGTGTGCAGTGGGGTGGGGGGTGTAGTTGGAGGAGGTTGTATGTAGATGGGTTGTGCAATGGGGGTTGCAAGGGGTGAGGGGGATATGGGGGGTGGGGGTGCAGGGGGTTGTCTGTAGGGGTGTTGTGTAGTGGGAGTGGGTTGTCTATGAGGGGGGATGTAGGAGGTGTGTAGGGGGAGTGGGGGGGGGTCTATGTTGTGGGAGGGGTTTTGTTGTGTGTGTGGAGGGGGGGGGGGTGTGAAGTGGGGGGTGTAGTGGGAGGGGGTTGGCTATAGATTGGCTGTGTAGTGGGGGGCTATAGGGGGTGGATATGCACGGTGGGGGGATGCAAGGGGTGAGGGGGGATGTGCAATGTGTGGAATGGGGGCTGCATGAGGAGGTGGGGGACTGTTGGGGGATGTGTGTGTGTGTGTGTGAGGGGGGGGGGGGGGTTGGATTTAGGGGGGTTGTGTAGTGGTAGTGGGTTGTCTATGGGGGGGATGTAGTGGGTGTGTAGTGGGAGTGGGGGATAGGCAGTGGGAGTGGATTGGTTGTAGATGGGTTGTACAGTGGGGAGGGGGGCTGTAGTGGGTGGCTCTGAAGGGTTGGGGCTGCATGGAGGAGGTGTGGGAGGGGACTGTAGGGGTCTATGTGGGGGGGGGGGGGTAGATGTAGGGGGTTGTGTAGCGAAAGGGGGTTTTCTATGGGGGGGGGGGTTGGTGGATGTTGTGGGTGTGCAGTGGGAGTGGGGGGGGGGGGGCTATGTAGTGGGAGGGGGTTGGCTATGGGTGGGTTGGGGTGCAGTGGTGGTGGTGGGGGTGTAGAGGGGGCTATGCAAGGTGTGGAATACAGGGGGTGGGGGAGTTATGGGGTTTCGGGAAGGGGATTGTAGGGGGAGGTGGTGCAAATGGGTCCTACAAGGGGTTGCATAGTGGGAGGGGGTTGGCTATTGGGGGCTGTGTAGTGAGAGGGGGTATGCAGTAAGAGGGGGTTTATTTTAGTGAGTCTGTGTAGTGGGGGTGGCTATTGGGGGTGGGTTCTATATAGTGGGGTGGGGCTGTAGGGGGTGTGTGCAGTGGGAGTGGTGGGGGGATGTACAGTGAGAGGGGTGTTGGCTTGGGGGGGGGGGGTTGTACAGGGGGGACTGTTGGGGGTGAGGGTGGTTGTGCAGTGTGTGGGGGGGGGGGGGCTGTAGGCGGTATCTGGAGAGGGGGTCTTGGGGGAGGGGGTTGTGGAGTTGGAAGGGGCTCACACACCACTAGTTTTGGCCTTCTATGTGAAACAAATTCTCTGTACCAATCTTCAACCCCATTTCCTACGTCGCATAATCTATATAGGTCTCCACCCATAATAAGTGGACAACAACACCTCAATGGGTTGTATCCTATGTACACATGAACAGGATGACTATATTCGCTAGCCACAGTTAGAGGCATCAAAAAAATCATAGGCTACACCTTTAGAAAGCCTTTTTCACCACATGTGAACCATTTTTCCTAAAAGAAAATGGTCAAAACTATCTACCTTATCCTAAAAAACTGCATCACCTCACTTCTAGTGATTAACCTCACCCATAGTCACATGGGACTTTCCCAACACATACGCATAGAACCATCATAGTCATCACATCATGGAACAATTTCCATACCTGACATCATCAGGACAAACTAACAATAGACTCATAAATCTCACCTACCATTCCATAATTTCCTCCGCCGTACCATTTCTCACTTGAGACTACCTTCTAGTGTTTTCCTAATAACCATAAAAATTTTAATAAGAAAATAAATGGTCTCACCTAGATCATCCCTCTCACACCAATGTACCACACATAACATAACACACATATAAATTTAGGTGAAATCTATGTAGCACATTAATTATAATCAAATATACCTAATCCTAGAAGATTTAACTCTAATTCAATTTCAAATAGAAGCAATCAAAATGACATATTAAATTATAAAAATAGGGCATAATATTCATAAATACTTTGACACCTCAAATAAGTGAGATTAATAATAGAATACTGGATGTATAAAATTATCCTTTCTCTAAGAAACATCTTATTTCTAATGATTCCATTATATAGGAAGAAAAGAGTGACACCGCTCAATCAGGACTCAGAATGATGGACTAAGAGGATTATGCTGCTATCTCAACCGAATAGGAAACCATAAAACCCCATTTTAAAATAAAAATAAACATCATTTTTCTTTCTCATAGAAATATTCATAGTGTGAGCTGTATATTCATTCAATGGATCACCGAGAACCCCCACCTCTTTATAACTATTTCATTCCATGGCACATTGTGTCACGCTTGGAATGGATATAGACCAACACGAATCTCCCAAGCCTCTTCCTTGTACACTCCCAACCCTAAAATCTTTTAAATCCATGAAAAATACATGTGCCTTTCCATATACCAAACATATAATAGATGATCCTTATGTTATTTTTGATATACATAGACCTAAAATCTTCTCCATATCAAGTCCCCGATATTCATTGTCCCAAAATTTGATATGACATTGAATGTCGATGTATCGTTCCCACATTCCTAGAAAACCCCAACTACTCAATATAATTAATTAATCCCTTCCATGCGAACTACCCCCATAGGAATTACCTACCTCATCACTTCCCGAACCAAGGTATCAATATCCTAGTGGTTCCATAGCAACCATCATCACATAACACCCATATTAGAACAGTCATACACCATCATTTCCCACACCCCATCATATTCTAATTTCATAATCACACCATAAATGATGCCCATAAAATACCACATCAAACTCAATGATCATAAAATTATTGAATCACTCTTGATTACCATATATAAACAACACTTTTTTAATTCACTTATCATACATACACCTCATGCACCAATTTCAACAATAAAATATTAAAACACATAGTCAGATGCTGAAAATGTAACTCTAACAACCATGGGCTCTCTGAAATGTGAGTGGCATATCACCCTTATGAGATATCTGTAACACAGAAATTTAAATGGGTTATTTGGAAGATTCATTTTCATGTGAATATTGAAATGGTGAAAAATATGTTGTGGTACATGTCATGGTTGGAAGAATTCGCTATTTCTATGTGCTATTGCAGGTGTTTTTTTGTTTTGTTTTAAGTATTGTTTTCATGTGTGTTTTTAGGTCTATGAACGGGAGGGGATGGGTGGCTACTATTCTATTTTATGGAAATACTGTATACCAATGATTTAAAACCCTTGGTAAAGTGTATTTTGAGAATATTTTTACCAATGGTTTGAATAAACCGTTGGTAATACACTATACCAACAGTTCAAAACTGTTGGTAAAGTGTATTTCAAGAATAGTTTTACCAACTGTTCTAAAGAACCATTGGTAAAACTATATAGAAATGGTTTCTAAACCATTGGTAAACTATATATCCCAATATTTTATTAACCATTGATATAAATATATACCAACGATTTCTATAAAACTGTTGGCATAATGAAGCTTACACTGTCATATACAAATGGTTTGAGAATAATCGTTGGTATATGTCTTTCCCAATTCCTTAGAAACGAACTGTTTGAAAACCCGTTGGTATATTGTATTCCAACGGTTTTGATGCCTCTACCAATGTTTTGAAACCATTCATATATGTTGTATTTCCATTAGTGATCTCATGATTAAAATGATAATAATATTATGTGTTATATTGTAAATATTAAATTTTAGTGTTATAATAGAAATTATATTTTTTTAGGTTGAATATTTATAAAATTTATAGATAATGGAATTATGTAAATTCATAATATGAATGTTTCATGGGTGACCTCCATAGAAGTGCCCGTTTTTTACCCTTTTCTCTATTTTTCGTTTTATTTTCCACGATTTTTCACATTTTAGAAAACAAATAATTGAATGAAAGTATAATACTATTAAAAATTATATTGTATGTAAAATTTTTAAATGAAAATAATATTTCATGTTAACAAAGAATTTTAGTAATAATAATAATATTTCATTTCATAATGTTAATATACTTTATGTTGACAATAATTATAACATTTTTTCACATAGTATAACAACTATAGTTTAGTGTTATAATAGAAATAATAAATTTCCAAGTTGAATAATTATAATATTGGAAGATAATTTCATTAGTTAATGTTTATTTATATAAAAATTTAAATTGAAATATGTAGTATTTGTAAAATTAATATTACATTCAAATATTTAAATAAATAATTTCTATTTATTATTGTGTGTCATCACACAAGTATTATTGTAGCAAATCCCTTTAAAAATATGTAGTTAATCTTTATTGGGTGAGTGTAGTACTAGGATGGGTTTCCTCTTGGGAAGTATTTGCATTGAACGCTTTTATTTTTTATATTTAAAATTTCATGCTGATACAGTAAATATTATTATTACTATGAATGTAAACATTTCAATTGAATAAAATATTTCATGATTACATGGAATTTTAGTAATAAATATAATATTGCATGTTATAATGTTATAATATTTATTGTTTAAAATGATTATAACATTCTTTATTATATTATAACAACTACGATTTCAGGTTATAAATGAAATAATTTTTATTCATGGACATAATTATAATATCTCTCTATAGTTACATTAGTGAATTTCATAATATTAATTATTCATGGATGACCTCCTAACACGTGATCATGTTTCACCCCTTTGTGTATTTTACAGGGTATTTTACAAGATTTTTATTTTTTAGAAAATAGCTAATTTCATGTAAGTATAAAGATAATAATTTTGATATTATATATAAACTTTTCAAATGAATATAACCTTTCTGGTTTGCATATAATTTTATTAATAATTATTTTATTTCATTTCATAATGTTATAATATTTCTTATTAATAGTAGTTTTAATAATTCATGAAGTATTTGAAAACTATGTTTTTGTATTTTAATAGAAATAATAATTTTCCATATTGGATAATTATAATATTGGAAGATAATTGCATTAATTAAAGTTATATTTATAAGAAAAATAAATATAAAAATGAAATATTAGTATTATTTATAGTACTTTCATATATTTAACTAAAATTTTTGTGTATTACTGGGTGCAATCACAACTGCATTAATGCACCAAATCACATTAGAACTATGTAGTTAAGAATGCTTGGTTGAGAGTGGTACTAGGATGGGCGACCACCTAGTAAGTACTCATGTTTGACCCTTTTTTGTGCATGTTTCAAATCTCCTTCCAGAATAATGAAGATTATTATGATATTTTATGTAAAAATTTTTAATGAATATAATATTTCATGATTTTAGGGCATCATAGTAATAATTATAATATTTCTTGTTATAATTATGAAATATTTCATATTAACAATGATTATAATACTACGTGTAATATTTTAACAACTATGGTATGGTTTTATAATAGAAATAATATTTTTTCAAGTTGAATAATTGAAATATTTATTGATAATCAAATAATATTTTCCTAATGTGAATGTTGCATTGGAACCCTCTATGGATGTTCTTGTGTTTCACCCTTTTCAGTATTTATTTATATATTATCTTAGATTTTTTATATTTTAAAAAACAAATAATTGCTTGTATGCATTACAATAATATTTATGATATTTTTTTAAATTTTTTAAATGAATATAATATTTCATGTTTACATAGAATTTTAGTAATAATTATAATATTTCATGCCATAATGTTTCCATATTTCATGTTCACAATAATTGTAATATTTCATGATGTATTATAACAACTATGATATTTTTTTATAATTGAAACAATAATTTTTCATGTTGATTAATTATAATATTGAATTATAATTTCATTAGTTGAAGTTATATTTATAACAATAATTAAATATAAATATGTAATATTAGAGTCATTGATAATACATTAAAATATTTAATGAGATTGTTTTTATATTTTTTTTGATCATAGTATCATTAATACACCATATAAAATTATAACTCTATAATTAATTGTGCTTGGGTGTGTGTTGTAATAGGATGGGTGACATCTTGGGATGTAATCATGTTGCACCCGCTTTTTTCTATATTTAAAATTACATCCATTATAATAAATATGATTATTATAGTGTACATATGCGTTTTTATTGCCCAAATATGTCTAATCATGGGTGAAACACATTATTTACAGGTTTACTCAAAATAAAATGCAACAAAGTACATGAGGAGATGAAGAGAGAAAACATGTGATAATCCACTTCCGAAAAGTTAAAGTTTTATTTATGGAAATAGCCACCACCTCTGCCTCTTGGATGATAGATCCTCCCCCATGTTTTGGGGTGCTTTCTTGACAACTCATTATGAATATTTAGTGGATCCTTTTCCAGACCTTATCCCTCCATCATTGACTTAGAAGTTTGTTGTCCATCAATACAAATTGCCCCCATTGGAATTTCCATATTCCTCCTGATTTATCTCCATGTTGTTGGGTCTATTTTAAATGTTAATAAAATTAAAATTAAAATTACCTTGAATCATTAATTCTAGGATGGTATCAAGACTTTGGATATTAATGTTGATCCCCTACCCATCAATGACATTGTATGAGAGTCTTGTTTCACCAAAATTTCCTGGTTTCTATCATAAACCTAGTGAATGTATCAGTATGGATTTGTAGACAAAATCCCCTTGCTGGTGGTAAAACCATCTAAAGGTTTTACTTTCATACATGACATAGAAACAATATTTTTTTCCTTTATGATCAGAAGATGTAGTCAGAAGTTCCTCCTAATTCAACTGGATATTTACCACAACATTAATGTCACATTTCTTATCAAACACATCATCATCCACATGTTCTTGCTCATGATTCACTAGAGTAGTAGATTGATCATTCATTTTTCCTTCATTGGAGCCTAAGGTAGTCTTTAAGAGGGACCTATTCCATATCCATTCCATAGAATCTCTATAATGGGAAATAGTTGTTTCCCTCTCCAAAGTGGTGTAATTCTTGCCACCAATATTTTTTATAATTTTTATTATTGAAAAAAACTATGGTTTAGTGTAATAATAGAAAAAATATTTTTCTATATAGAATAATTATAATATTTCTTGATAAGCACATTATGGAAATTCATAATATGAATGTTTCATGGGTGACCTCATGAGAAGTGCTTATGTTTCACCATTTTTTTATTTTTCATTGTATTTCCCAAATTTTTGGCAATTTAAAAAATAAATAATTCCATTTATGTATAACAACAGTAATTTTGATATTTTACGTAAAATTTTTAAACGAATATAATATGTCATGTTTACATTGAATCTTATTAATAATTATAATATTTCATGTCATAATGATATAATAAATCATGTTTTAAATAATTATTATATTTAATGATGTATTGTTATAATTATGGTTTAGTGTTATAAAAGAAATAATAATTTTACATGCTAAAAATTGTAATATTGGATGATGATTACATTAGGTAATATTAAATTTATAATAATAATTAAATAGAAATATGTAATATTAGAATCATTGATATTACATTTGAATATTTAATAAGAATTCATATGTATTGTTGGCTGTGATCACACTAGAATTAATTCAATATATCCCATTAGAACTCTCTAGTTAATAATGATTGGGAAAAAATAGGACTAGGATGGATGACAACTTGGGAAGTACTCATGTTACACCCTTTTTTGAATATCTCAAATTTCATTCCAATATAACAAATATTATTATTATATCATACATAAACATTTGTATTTAATATAATATTTTAGGATAACTGGGAATTTTAGTAATAATTATAACATTTCATTTTATAATGTTATAATATCTCATGTCAAAAACAATTATAACATTTCATGATATATTGTAACAAATAATGTATAGTAGTATAATAGAAATAATATTTATTCATGTTTAATAATTATAATATTTCTCTAAAATAACAATATTGAGTTTCATAATATGAATGTTTCATGGGAGACCTCTTGGGAAGTGCTCGTGCTTCACAATTTTCTATAATTTTAATTTTATTTTCCGAGGTTATTTAAATTTTAAAAAATAATGAATTGTAAATATGAATAATGAGGAAAATTATGATTTTTTATGGAAATTTTTTAAATTAATATAATACGTCGTGTTTGCAAATAATTTTAAGAATAATTATAATATTCCATGTCATAATGTTACTATATTTCATGTTAAAAATATTATATATCTCATGATGTATTATAACAACTATTGTTTAGTGTTATAATAGAAACAATAATTTTTCATATTGAATAGTTATGATGTTAGCAGATAATTTCATTAGTTAATTGTATATTTATAAAAACAATTATAAATCAATATGTTATGTTATAATCATTCATAGTAAGTTCACATATTTTACATGAATGTTTGTGTAATTTTTGGGGTTATAACATCAGCATTAATACAACAGATCCCATTAGAACTATGCAGTTATGCATGTTTGGGAGATAGTAGTACAATGATGGGTAACATCATGGAATGAACTATAATTTCAACCTTTTTGTGAAAATTTCAAATTTCATCCCAATGTAATAATGAATATTATGATATTTTTTGTAAACATTTATATTGAATATAATATTTCATGATCATTGGACATTTTAGTCATAATTATAAAATTTCATATTATAAGATTACAATATTTCATGTTGACAAAGATTATAATATTGCATGTTATATTGTAACAATTAAGGTCTAGTGTTATAATCGAAAAAATATTTTATCCTATTGAATAATTATAAAATTTCTCAATAATCACATTTATAAATTCATAATATGAATGTTTCATTAGTGACCACTTAGGAAGAAATCATGTTTCTCCCTTTTTGATATTTTTTATTGAATTTTACTAGATTTGTTATATTATAAAAAATAAATAACCACACAATATTATAAAAATTAATATTATTATATTGTATGGAATATTTTTTAATGAAAATAATATTTCATGTTTATATATAATTTTAGTAATAAATATATTTTTTCATATCATAATGTCACTATATTTCATGTTAACAATAATCATAATATTTGATGAATTTTTATAGGAACTATGTTTTAGTGATATAATAGAAATAATAATTATTCATATTCAATAATTATAATATTGGATGATAATTTAATTAGTTAAAATAATATTTACAAATAAAATTAAATATAAATATGTTACATTATAATTACTAATAGAACATCCAAGTATTTTTCTAGAATGTTTGTGTATTGTTGGGTGTGATCGCACCAATATTAATGAAACAAATACCATTAAAATGATGTAGTTAAGTGTGCTTGGGAAAGAATAGTATAAGGACAAGTGACCTCTTAGGATATACTCTTATTGAATCTTTTTTAAGTATATTTCCAATTTCATTCCTGTATAATAAATATTATTATGATATCTCAAGTAAACATTTCTATTGAATATAATATTTGACAATTACATGTCATTTTATTCATAATTATATAATTCCACGTTGTAATGTTATAATATTTCATATTAAAAATAATTATAAGATTTCTTCTTATATTCTCACAACTATGGTATTGTGTTATAATATATATAATATTTTACCATATTGAAAAATTATAATATTTCTCGATAATCACATTAATGATTTTTATGACATTAATATCACATTTGTGAACTCCTAAAAAGTTATCAGGTTTAACACTTCTATGTATTTCTATTGTGTTTTCCCATAATTTTTTACATTAAAAATCAATGAATTTCATGTAATTATAAAAATAATAATTATTATTCTATAAAAAATTATTTAAAAAAATATACTATTTATTATCTACATTGAATTTTAGAAATAATTATAATATTGTATGTCATATTGTGAAACCCTGAAGGCTATATATTTTTTTTTTGGAAAATCCCCCTTTTAAGGGTTGAGGTAGAAACCTTACAAGACCCATATGCCCCAAGCACAATGCCAATACATGAACTAATGTCCTAAAGGCACAAGTCCCAATACATGACCTTGAAGCCCCAAGACCCGACTAACATGAAACAACCCCTTCTAAACATCTGAATCTTGAAGGCTCATAGCTCCCCACCTTGCATTGTTGATTAAATAACATTTCCCATTGCAGAGCTACACGGTTTCTAGTACAGATTGTTGTAGTAGTATCCTCTCATTCATATATTCTGGTTAGCTCTTATCTGGTTGTTGATAATTTTCTCTAAATAGTATTCAGAACCTACTCCTATGTGATATTCCGATGCCGTTTCTTGTTCTCTATGGCCCCAAATCCCTGTTACCCAAAGACTATCAGTGGCCCAAAATCCATGTGGCCTGAAGGCCCATGGTGGTTGGAAGGCCTTTGGATGATAATTGAATTAGTAAAATTTATATATAATTAAATAGTAATATGTAATATTATATTCAATTAATGTACTTTCAAATATTTAACTAGAATGTTTGTGAGTTGGTGGGTGTGAACTAACCAACATTAATTATCAAATCCCATTAGAACTCTGCAAGTAAACATTCTTGGGTGAGAGTAGTACTAGGATTAGGGACCTATTGGGAAGTTCTCAAGTTGAACCTTTTTTGTATATTTTAAGTTTCACCCATTATAATATATATTATTATAATATTTTATGTAAATGTTTGTCTTGAATATAATATTTCATGATTACATGGAATTTTGGTGATAATTATAATATTTCATGTTATAATGTTACAATATTTCATTTTAACAATAATTATAATATTTCATGGTATATTATAACAACTACAGTTTAGTGTTATAAAAAAATAATTTTTCATGTTGATTAATTGTAATATTTCTCTATAATTTCATTATTGAAGTTCATAAAATGAATTTTCCATGGGTGATCTCCAAGGAAGTGATCATGCTTTATCCTTTTCTGTTTTTTTAATAGTCTTTTTCTAGTTTTTTTTACATTTTAAAAAACAAATAATTTCTTGTAAGTATAAAAATAATAATTATGATATTGTACGTAATCATTTTAAAGGAATATAATATTTCATGTTTATATATCATTTTATTAATAATTATAATATTTCATGTCATAATGTCACCAAATTTCATGTAAATAATAATTATAACATTTCATGATGTATTGTCACAAAAAAATTAAGGTTTATAATAAAAAAATATTATTTTTCATCTAGATTAATTATAATATAGGGTGATAATTGCATTAGTTAATGTTATATTTATAAAAACTTTTGAATATAAATATGTAATATTGGAATCATTGATAGTAATTTATAATATTTAACAAGTGTACTTATGTATTTTTGGTTGCGATCACGTGAGAATTAATGCACTAGATCCAATTATAACACTTCAGTTAAGGGTGTTTGGGAGAGAGTAGTAATAGGATGTGTGACATCCTGGGAAGTACTCTTCTTTCACCCATTTTTTATATTTCAAATTTTATAACAGTATAATAAACATTATTATGATATTGTATGTAAACATTAGTATTGAATATAATATTTCATGATTAATCAAAATTGATTAATAATTATAATAATTCATGTTATAATGTTAGAATATATGATGTTAACAATGATTATAATATTACATGAAAAATTGTATCAACTATAGTTTAATGTTATAACAGAAATAATAAATTTTCATGTTGAATAATTATAATATTTCTTGATAATCGCATTACATAATTTCATAATATGAATGTTTCACGGGTTAAATCCTAATAAGTTATCATCTTTAACCATTTTCCATATTTTTAAATGTTTTTTCCCATATTTTTTACATTTTAAAAAACAAATAATTACATGTATGTATAAAAATAATAACTTTGAAATTGTCTTCAAACATTTTAAATGAATAAAATATTTCATGATTAGGTAGATTTTTTGTAATAATAATAATATTTCAGGTCATAATGATATCATATTTCATGGTAAAAATAATTGTAATATTTCATAACGAATTGTAACAACTACAATTTAGTGTTATAATAAAAACAATAAATTTTCATGTTGAAAAATTATAATATTATTTGATAATTTCATTAGTTAAAGTTATATTTCTAAAAAAATAAAATATAATTTTGAAATAATAGAATCATTGATTTTATTTTAAAATATTTAACCGGAAGGTCTTTGTATTGTTTATTGTGATCGCACCATCACTAATTCACCACATCCCATTATAACACTGTAGTTTAGCATGCTTCTTCGGGAGTAGTACTATAATAGGTGAACTCATAAGAATTACTCATGTTGAACCCTTTTTGTGTATATTTTAAATTTCATACATGTATAATAATCATTATTATGATATTTTGCGTAATTTTTTTATTGAATATAATATTTCATGATTAAAGGGTATTCTGGTTTTTTTAAAGGTAGCAGCAAATCCATTTAAATTCAAATGAATGAAATGAAAAAAAGAGAGGATGGGGTCAGACAGAGTCTCACTGCCCTCTTCAGAAATCATAGGAATTTTTTTCCTAATCTTAGAAAAAATATTTCTATCGTTTTCATGCATGTCATTTCAATTGAAACCATGACCAAGCCCGCGACTGTGTCCTCTAGAAAGGATTTCTTATAATATTTTTTTCTTTTTATAGGAGGCTTTCGAGGTCATCAGAATCAGAGTTGACTATTGGGTTTGGGCCTCTATTAGAAATCCAAAATGTATTCCCACATCATTGACCTTCACTCTTAGGATGAAGACCACGCTTCCAGGTTTTGGTATGATTCCATGTCCCTTCTGGTTCTTCCATTTCTGGATCAGAAATCACCTTATTCTCATTGTCTTCTTTTCTGAACAAATTTTAACATTGATCCTTGTCTTCTTTGACATTCTATATAGTATCCTAACATGAGGGGAAATTTCATTATCCTTCTCAATATGATGAGTGTCACCAAACAATGAAAAAAAATTAACACTGCTCTCTTGTGGTTCTTCTATTATATTCTCTACTAAATTAGTAGAAAGGGCATGCTCTACATTGCTATAGACTCCTTCAACAACATCCTTAATTTGAGAATCTGTTGTATCCACAATGTAGGAAGGACGAGTGGAAAGATATGAGGCTGCATCATTCAATATATGATGTGATTCACTGCATGTTGCAACAAGGTGGTCCGGACTCATGCAAGTTAGGGCCATATTTCTTGAGTCACTTGCAACAGTAGATTCACATAAGAAA
Organism: Viscum album; assembly: GCA_963277665.1. Classification (NCBI taxonomy): domain Eukaryota; kingdom Viridiplantae; phylum Streptophyta; class Magnoliopsida; order Santalales; family Viscaceae; genus Viscum; species Viscum album. The sequence goes on along the minus strand of OY728167.1, from coordinate 384,402,489 downwards.
TATTATGTATGCATAATGTAGGCATGATGAGTTGGAGGGTCATAAACCTCCATATTGTACATTTATTTCTTTGATAGGACCATCTGAAACCCATCACTATAAACCACCTTGGACTTTCTTTTATCCTTTTAAATTGGCAGTGTGTTCTTTCCTGATTTCTCTCCACGTCCTCTTGGATTTCAGCCTCTAGATGATGCTCCTCATCTGAGGTAATCTTGTTCCATGAGGTGTAAGATAAATCTTTTTTTTATCCTTATTCTATCCAGTATTAGGCTCATTAGAGATGATATTATCACTAGCATGTCTATTTGGTTCCCCTATCCCATGCCCTTATTTTACAAAACCATCAATAGAAACAATTCTGAAATTTTGGTCTTTAATATCACTATCCTTTCTCAGGTAAACTAGTCTCCCCTTCTAGGGACTATGTTGATACCTCATTTGATCCACATCAATAGCATGATTAAGTCTACATACATTAGAAACATGAACATATTTCATTAAAATTAAGAATTACATTTTCTTATAACAATGTTCAATTGAATGGCCAATTCGAAAACAAAAACCACTGAAATCTGGCATCCATTCAAATTGGATTCATACTTCTATCTTGAAGTCCCCATTAGTAAAAAAATAGTTTCAATAAGATCATGAGATAAGTCAATTTCAACTAATGATCTAGAAAAATGGCCATAATGATCCCTTTCAGTCTCCTAATCTAATTTGAATTGTTTCCATATTGCTGTAGCAACATCCAAAAAAATTAATGGGTGCTATAAGAACCAATTAGAACTCTAATACGAATCCAGGATTTAGTAGTGGTGGTTTTGGATTAGTGTGGATCCCAAAGAGGATCCAATTATTGTATGGTAAGGATACCATGCTTAAGAGGGATTGTTCTGAAGCCCCAAGCAAGGATTTTCTTATGTTCTGAAACAAAGACAATGTGGTAGAGACCCTTACCAATTGAAATTAGGCGCTTGTCATTGAATCACCAATTTTTATGCAATCATTTGTTTAAATTTTAAAGTCACCATAGAGAAGACTTCTGATGAACCGAGATTTGTTTAGTAGGGAGAAAGAATATTTCTCAAGGCGCTCTTCAAATAACATAAGGTTAGCTTCAATGATATTAATGTATCCATTTCCTGATATCCTTTTATTTTCCAATGCTGAATTGTCCTAATATTTATATAAGAGTCTATTATATTGTACCATAGGATTTAGATGATCAAAGAGGCACTAAATCAGCTCACTTGTCACATCGGTCATAGAGAAGGCTTGGCGCATCTAAGACTCATGGTAATATTTCAAATAATAATGTAACAACTTAGGTTTAGTGTTATAGAATAAATAATATTTTCTCATGTTGAAATTATATAATATTTATCGATAATTGCATTAATTAATTTCAGAATATGAATGTTACATGGGTGAAAACTAGGGAAGTGGTCGCGTTTCACCAATTTTTATATTTTTTAATATATTTTCCCCAATTTCATCGATTTAAAAAACAAATAATTGATAGTTTGTATAATAAATAATAATTATGATAGTGCATGTAAAAGATTAGATGAATATAATATTTCATATTTGCATCGTATTTTAGTAATAATTATAATATTTAATGATTAAATAATATTTTAGTTATAATTATAATATTACATGTTATAATGTTACAATATGTCATGTTATCACATCCCCACCTAGGTTCTACACACTGGTTCCCTGAGCTGGTCGGTCTCATTACATCAGTCATGCTCCCTGTTCACCAGAGGCTACTAACTAGCAACAAGAGTATAATATCGAAAATAACGAGACTATTCCATCTTTATAAATTTAGCCCAATAACAGAAGTATATAAAAAAGCCAAATAATATAACCAATAACTAGAAAAAACCAGAAACACATGATGACCAAAACCAAAATACAACATACAAACCAAGACAGTAGATATATCATTCGAAATATGTTTTAAGTGTCAAATTCATAACCAAATGAAAGAGACACTAACACTGCCAAGCAGGTCCTGACACCATGTTTGGTTCCATCATTCGTGATCCATCCCAACTCAACAATCTAACAGAGGTATTTTCCCATATACTATATGGAAAAAAATTTCATGAACCGACCCAAGCTGGGGCTTGAGCTGTAACTACCCAAAGACAACATCCAGAGACCATGGGGTGGTGACCAGTGCAATGGGAATAACCTAAATGAGGATGAATTTTCTTATGTACTTGTATGCACAAACATATCCATGTTGATATAAAATGTAGATGGTACTTGTAAATGACGAAACAATGATATTAAATAAACCAAGTAAGCATATCCTCTAGACAGTAAAAAAGTTTTGTAGGACAAACTAAATAATTAAGCGGAATATACTTGAATGTCTACAAATATATCCCATTATAACAAAACTAGAAATGTAAACAACTGAGAGAGTCCATATCCTAAATACCATTCTACAACCATCATACATGGTCAAAGAACTCGACATCTCCAATATCCGATAAAGTCATGGTGGACCTGTCTATTATCTACATAAGAAAAAAGATGTGTGGTAAATTTTCATTAAAGGGTGATTATATGCGTACACAATTGGACACCTTGAAATCCAAAGGGGATAAGTAAGAGAAACAATATGAAATAAAGACCATAGATTGCACAAGGTACAATGAATGAGTATAGCTAAAACCAAACAAGGAGTGAAAGTATTCTCCTCCAAATACAAGTGGCTAAACATGGTAAGTAGAGGAACTAAATTTAAAGTATTTTCCACCTATGATAGGAAATTGGAATCATCTAACTATGATAAGCTAAACAAGGAAAGCACGAGGCATTCCCCACACATCTTTTCCTCTCAGGTAAGGAGAGTAAAAAAATACAAGGATTGGTTATAGAAGAATAATAGATAAATATTATTAGTCAAAAGAATTGAAAATGAGAGATTAAGGGGATCTACATCTCACACCCCATCCCAAGAAGATGTGTACCCAACAATTCCAAAAGTCCAAAAATGATGCCCAATATCACACACATCTTCCCAAAAGTTACCGTCTAATTCAATACATGACTTGTCATAATGAATCATAGTTGAGTGGCCACAAACTCAAAGTATAAGACCTTCTCCCAAGTGATTCAAGGGGGTTTCAATATAGTAGTATCTGTAGAGGACTCATTCCCATAATGATGGGATGTTACACTCTTATATCATGAGGAATCATTCCCTATGCTGATAGGGGGATTAACATAGTAGGTTGAGGACCCACACCCAATATAATGGGGGGGGGGGGTTCCACTATATAGGTTTATGACCCAATCCCTAGTATCATAGGGGGTTCCAATTTAGTCATTGTGGACCTATACCCATGAATATGGGGATTTAACATGAAAGTTAGATATAGATTACTCACACCAATGATGACGGGGGTTCCACTATAGTCATCGAGGACTCTCGACCTACCTGACAGTGGGATCCAATCGAAAAAAGCATATGGTTATCCATCCTGATCAATGCAACTAGCATAAATTTCCTTATCCATGTGTCAATCCTAAATCATTTTACATCCTATATCGAAAGTTGTAACCGTGGGCAACATCAAATTCTATGTGGGAAAACATTGAGGGTTGGAAACTCATCTCCCTAAATCTGAGTTCAATTGAAGGATATACAAAACATCAAAGTATACTAAAAAATAACTAGGGGATACAAAAAATGTAGGGGGAACCACATGGTTTTTGGTTCACTCCATAGCCTCATTGTTTCCTTGGCCAGTACATGGATCCCCGATCATGTAGCAGCACACACCATTTAGGTGGACTACATAGTGTGTCCATGCTAACTGGTGATGAGTCATGTCCTATTGGTTGTTTCTTTATATAGGACCCATCTCTATGGAATTTGGTACATGGCATGTTGCCTCACATGGGGTGTTGCCTATGTGACCTGACCATTTCTGTGTACTTGGTCATGTAAATCCACATGGTTTCTCACCCATTCGATCCTTCAAATGGGTTGCCCAATCGGGTAAGGTTTAAACGATATGTCGGAATGATACATACCATGTTCTACTTAACTTTATCTAAAACATTAGACACCACCATCAAGGGGAATATAAACCATGTGTTCATCCTCAAACACATTGTGTATTTTGGTTTTTTCTATAGATTATAGATATGATCCCCATGCTAGAATTTGATCGTTTCATCACAGATCCCACATTGAATCTAACCGAAACATAATGATCTGGGCTTAGATCATGGATTTATGTCATCTCTCAATGTAAAACGTGTATCTTTGGTTCACCTAGGGTTCTTCGCTCAACTAGAATGCCTCAAAACCTTAGGGAATTGAATTTTTGGCCACTAATCATTTAAATTATCATTAATTCACCCATAACATCCAATATCTACCCTTAGTTCACTAACCTATGAATATTTTGTCAATATTTCTCAGTTCTAGGGATCTGATTGGTCTTCGTACCACCTAAAAAATTTGAACTGAGACTAAGGGGTCTTAATGGTTATTAATGTGAAGACAAATTTGGGATAAATCCATCACAAAAAGGGTTTAGATGATTTTTGTCTAAGTGTTCATGGAAAAAAATCACGAACAATGATATAGGGTTAGAAAATGATGGAATAATCATAGATTTCAATACTCTCATGCATGAAAATGGCACGAAATTTTCAAATATAAAAGAACAAGGAATGATCTACTCAATAATTTAATGAAAGATCATAAACCACCAATTAAATAGTTCTACCTCGATTATGTTTATTTTCATGATGATGACTGCATCAACCAATGATCGAGAGAAGCTATTTATTTCACTATGTCATGATCTTATTTTATCCAGAATTCCATCATCATCTAATTAAGATCCATAAGTGAAAAGAAGAAGGAGATAATTGTTGGTGATTCCAAGATTTTGTGACTATCCATGGGTAAATCAGCATGAATTTACACTTATATAATCCATTTACGGTTTAAATGAATTAAATAAATTAATTTAAAAATTTATTATTTTTTTGAACATACCGCCAATGATGTCTTCCATTTTATGTGCATAGGGTCATGCACATATATCTTCATTTGCGACATGTGGAAGACATCATTAACCCTATCTAGATGTGTGGTTAGGAAGAGGTATTAAGTAACCTCACCAACCCTCTATAAAATATTATTGTATTCCTACAAGGTCTCCTATATTGGACATAAAAAGGTACCATGATTATAGTATAGTGGAAAATATTATTGTATGCAACTATACCAAGGGAAGGTGCTCCTTTTTGCTCTGAAAAAAGTATTACTCACAATCCCTTAGAATATACTCCAACACATCGATATTTAACTCCATCTAACCATCGATTTAGTGGTGAAAGGATGTACTCATCATCATATGGGACCCAAATTCCTCATGTCAGCCTCTCCACAATCATGATGTAAACCATGAATCAAAATTAGATATAATAATATAGGAAATCCCATGAAGGTGAACAATATTTCATCCATAAAAATACCCCAAAATCTCCACCAAACACTGCTCTCTGATAATATTGAAGTGTTCTAACCATTTGAGTTGATAAAATATCACCCAAATGGAATTAGCACCCTTCAATGTTGGTGGAAGCTCTATCAAAAGTATATTTATATGTATTCACATTTACACTTTGTGTTTTCAAGGGATGATAAGAATCCTATCAGAACAGGGTGCTCAACATTCACCTGCTGATATTTGAGGCCTTTCAAGATGAACTCAGCTACACATCGTCTCAGGATGGACCATCAAAACTGCTGCTGAAGGTCTGTCTACATCATCCTCACAATGGTACATACATCTATAGGAGAAGTGCGGAACAATTTCATCACCTCCTCCCGCATCATGACAACAACCACTGCTCACCTATGGAATAAGTTGATGTGATTCCCTCCTTTAGAATATCCATTTGGTGAGTCAACTATGGATATATAGTCATGTAAGGGCTCACAGTCAATATCTCTTAGCTAGGACTCTCTCATAGGATCATGAAGTAATGTATTCAACACCATCGACATAAAAAAACATGATCCACATGTTCCAAGAAGTCTAGATTCATGGAAGCTAACTTCTCTGAAGTCTCGTCCACTATGTGAGCCTGGTACTTATTGCTAAGGAAATTTACTACAATATTTCCCTTCCATGGAGTATAGAATATCTCAAAGTCATATTCCTACAGGAACTCCAACTAGATTCACTATCTCATGTTCAAGTATCTATTAGAGAAAAAGTACCTCAGACATTGGTGGTCATAGTAAACCACCATGCGCTCTCCCTGAAGAGAGTTAATCCACATCCTCTAGGTGAAGCCAACCACTGACCACTCTAGTTAATGAGTGGCATAGTTTTTCTCATGGTTCCTCAACCACATTGACATGTAATCGATAACTTCTTTCTAATGCATGATAACATAACTGATCGCATCTCCCGATACATCACAATACACTATGAACTCCACGCCTTCCTCTAAAAGTCTCAATGTAAGAGCACTGGTTAGCCTTAGCCTCAAATACTCAAGGAAATTCTATCACTGCTTAGGCCAAGTAAATGGCTACCCATTCCATGTCAGGGTGGTCAAAGGGGTGATAATTCTTGAGAAATTTTCCACAAACCACTTATAGTAACCCACCAGAAAATGAAAGATCCATACCTCTGACACCTTCTTGTGTGGAACCCATGAAAGAACTATGTTTATATTTGTCTTGTCCATGGATAAAATATGAAAAAATGACATTCCCTAGAAATTGAACTTCATGGTTCCAGAATTATAATTCTGATATCATTCCATAAAATTTGTTCTCTTGAATTAAATAATGAACCATCCTCAAGTGCTCTGAATGTTGATCATATAATTTAGAGTAGATGATTATGTCATCGATGAATATGACCAAGAAATCATAAATTTGTGGATATACAACTAGGTTCATCAATTCAAAAAAACCCTGGGGGGATTGCAAACACCAAAGGGAATCACTAGGATCTTATAGTGTTCGTAGTTGTATTAGAATCCCATATTTTGAATATCAGCCTCATGAACACTCAATTGGTTGTAGAAAAACTTGATATTGATCTTCTGTAACCATCTCATGCATCATAATTGGTAAAATATAAAATAAATTATTGGTATTTAGTACTTGTTATTTATCTTGTCTTGGTTCAAGAGACTGTCATTCGTGAAAAGTTTCGAACTGTCATCTATCTTTTTCATGAAAATCATTTGACCTGCCCAGAGGGGACACACTGGGTCTGATGAAACCTCTCTCTGAAAGGTCCTCCAACAATAACCGAATCTCTCAGATCATTGTATGTTCCAAATGATATTCTATAGTGGTGACTTGAGCAGTCCCATGATGTATGTCGATGAAAATATCTATCTCCTGCATTGGAGGTAGTCCCAGAACCTCAATGGGGAAGAAATCTATATAATTATCCACAGTCAAAAGAAAACCAGATTCCTAAAGATCCTACTTCACCAATGGATTTAATCCATAATTTATAGTGATGGGTTTCATCATACTTCCTGTAGAGCCCACTTAGCTCTCTATGACATCTCCCTCTCCAAAAAATGGTGAATCTCAACCCATCAGTTTGTAGGAATATGACTTGTCTACGGTGATAGTCAATCTGTGCTTAGATCATGTAAATTTAAACTATTCCCAATATGGAGTCATAAAATTCCATAATTATAACAAAATATTCCCAATGAACCTCTCTCTAGTAAAGAATAGCTCCCATTATAATAGTTAAAAGATATAGAACAAGAATTCCCTGTTAGAACCTCAAGATGATGTTCTTGGGATAGCACCTCAACTAAGAGTTGTTGATCTCACACCATTAGTATAAATACAGAATAAATACCAGAATATGCATCTAATAATACATATTAAATAGTATAATAAACATAGATTCTACCTCTTATCATCTCACACATTATGGGATCATATGCATCAAAAGCATACAGCTATCCATGACCCCAACTGCCGGCCCCCTAAGCCTGGCAGGGGTCACCTGGTAGTGGTGGTGAATTGATCACATAACAGTTTATGCCAACAATATATCCTCATGCTCCTATACCAACTCATCCTCTATGGGGACCACCTTATCCTCTCTAAGGATATCCTTGATCACAGTGATGCCCCTTTCGTGATGGTCAATCAACAATCTCACTATACTACTCATCACTTCTAGTTGGGTAGTCACGTGTCATGTGACTTTTTACATCACATGTAAAGAACCAATCCTCTCGAAGATTCCCTGGTCCTCCTTTCCCCCAGACTATGTTTCATAATGTTATCATGAGGAGGTCTTTGGTGTCCAGTTCTTTGTGCATTACATCTGTTAGCAGCTGCATATGGCTTAGTTCAGTGTCACCCATAGCCACCTTCATCTATGTATCCTCCCATGGATATAAATATCTCAATCACCAGTGTCCTCTCCAACACCCCAATATTGGTTGGGCTGAAAAAGGGTAACACACTAAAACATATCTGTCTACAAATTACCTAATCAAACTTCTATGATTGGAAGTAACCATCGAGGATCATGTCCAAGGAGTGTTGTGTAACGTATGTAAACCTCAATGTGTACTCAACCACCATTATACCTCCCTTATAAAACTATAGAATCTCACGGATCAGAATTTAGAACATTATTTTTTGGGTAGTACTCCTCACGAAACAGATACTTGAATGCGGTCAATGGGAGTGTCGACTCATCATGATTCTACATAACAAGGTTCCACCATCACCTAGTTGCTTCATGGGAAAGGCTAGATACCAGTGAAAACACATATTCCATCAGGTTCTGAGCAATATTGAAAATACAGTACTCGTAATATTTCCAATCCTCATCTTCTTAAGGGTCTTTCTTACCACATAACCTCATCGTCTTCTATTGCTGGAACTCAATGAGAATTCTAATCCAACATGAATCCTCATCCTTCCCTATAAAGATGATCTGCTACTCGAAAGGTGGAGGTTCTACTACCTACCCACCTTGAGGAAGGGGGTCATGGGATGAAAATTGAATTAATTCCTCATCACTCATTGGATCATTATCAAGAAAAAGAACTTGTATCCATGATGGCTATCATCATGGAGGAATCCTCAAATTAATCATGACGTACCATGGTGAGATGAGAATATACATATATATATATAATGGGAGCTGAATCAAGAAGGATAGAGTACAACCCAATCCTATATGATGCATGTACCATTTATCCCTGCAACCAATGTCTTGGAATGTTGAGTCAACATATTAGTATTGAAGGTCCTGGTGAATGGATATGTTGGTCGCCACACTATCATTGGATTCCTATGCATGAGATTCACACTCAAGACTAATTGAAAATACATCCTAAAAGACCAACCAAATCATCTTAAGGGAACACATTCGAATAAATTTCCATGTTATGAACTTGGATTTGTACCAATTATTCTTGGCATAACCCAAGTTAGGGCCCAATATGCACCTACCCCATGCATACCTTCATAGGCCAGTGGGTAGAGACTAGTTCCGAAGGAATAACTATCTCAAGGATTCCTTTACCTAAGTACCTATATTCATGCAAAAAAACACCTAGATTAAAGTGTTCTGTGGGAAAGAGTAACATATTTAATAATTATGTAATGTAATTCAAGAAAGAATAAAACTCTAGATAGTACAAAAGTAAGGAAGAACAAACTAAATAGTAAAGGGAAAAATACATGCCAAACCGGAATTATATCCCAACCTGAAAAAACAAGAAAAGTAAATCATTTATAGTGCCTAACTCTTGAATCCCGATCTACGATGACCATACACCATCTAGGAACCCAATATACCTAATATCCCCTAATGTCATGATCAACCAATCTATTGTCTGCATAAGACATCACATGTGCAGGCACAACCCATGCAAGGGTGAGTATATACCTACCCAGTAGGACACACTAAAATCTAAATAGGGAGTGATAAAAGATATAATTGGAATGAAATATAGTACATATCCCAAGGTAAACTGAATGAGTATATATTAACCCAAAACACAAGATATATTATGCTCATATAAACACATGAGGTTAAACACCATGAGTTTAGGAACAACTCATCGATTCATCATCGTAAATAACAAGAGAGTATACTTATCTATCCACTAGAAGCTAAAAATGGAAAAATCATGGAATAAGCTGTACATCTTCACATCTTCTAGAATGAGATTAACTAAATACATGGTGTGGATATAGATGAATAATAGATATATTTTTCTCTATAAAATTAATTCCAAACAAGTGTGTAAGGTGATCTCCATATCAAAACTCATCCAAAGTAGAAGAGTAACCAATAGTTCCAATATTCCATCAATGATGCCCATCATCTAACACATATTCCCATAAGTAACCTTCCATGACAAGCCATGCATCATCATTAAGATTCTTAGTTACGAGGCCACAAACATGAAGTAGAGGAGACGCTCTCTAGTGTATTAGGGGGTTCCACTCTTGTAGTATCTATAGGGGACCCTCACCCATAATGACGGGGGGTTACACTCTAGTGTTATGGGGACCCACACCCAATGACGATTGGGGGTTCTACATAGTATTTAGAGGACCCACCACCAATAGGATGGGTGGTTCAACTCTATAGGTCAATGATACTTTCCCTGTTACCACAAGTGGTGGTTCCACTCTAATTATCATGGACCAGCGCCCATGCTGATAGGGGGTTCCACTCCGACGGTAGTTATAGAGGACTCACTCCCATGTAGATGGGGGGGGGGGGTTCCACAGTAGTCATAGAGGACCAACGCCATACCTAGAAGGGGGTTCCACTCTAATAAATCCTCTAGTGATCCATTATAATCAGTACCATCATTAGGAATCACCTCAACCAAGCGTCAATCCCAAAACATTCAACATCATATCTCAAAAACCAATACTGAGGGAAATATATTGTTTAATGAAGAAAAAAACTCAATATAGTAAACTCGTGGTCAAAAATCAAAGTTCGTATGAAAGAGATACAAAATATTAATGTTTTCTAAAAAGGAACCAAGGGAAACATGACATGTCAGGGGACCCACATGCCATGTGGTCCCACTGTATAGCTTGGCCATGTCCCTAGATAGTATATGATTCCATTTACATGTATTAGTACACACCATGTAAGTGTACTACACGTTGTTTCCAGGAAATTAGGGACATATCCATTTCTATCAAGGAGTGTCCGGGTACTAGTCCCTTAGACATTGTACATTTCTGAATGGTATGTTTCCTCACACAGGTTTCTTCCCTTATGACCTGGTTAGGTCTTTTTACTTGGGTACTTGTCTGTGTACATGGAAATGAACATACACACAGGTTACCTCCTGTGTAAGCCTTCACATCGGTTTTCCAATCAAGGAAGGGGTACCATGCATGTAGTAAGGGTACACATAATGTCCTCATTTATTTACAAGAAATCCTAGCTTTAGGCACCAAGGGGGTTACATGTCAGTTGTTCATCCCCATAGACAGCGTGTAGTTGGGTTTTCACCAGAAATTAAAGATCTAATACCCATTCCTAAATCATATCATTTTCCTATAAATAACACCTTAAATCTATCCAAAAATTATAGATCTAGTCTTAGGTAACATATTCTGGTTGTCACTCGCTTAAAAACAGTTCTCTTTAGATCGTTGAGGGTTCATTTCTCATCCCACATGCTTTAGACCCTTATGGAGTATAATATTTGACCACAGATAGTTGCAAATATCATCCATGCATCACTATATTCCTAGATCTGGTCTTATATCACCAATTATAGCTACTTTTTTCAATCTATCATGGTTCAAGGGATCTGATCGAGCTCGGTACTACTCAAAAAGTCCAACTAGGAACCTGTGGTCCTACCGCTGATGAACATGATGTGGTATTGGGGTGAAAGGAAAACAGGTTTTTAAATATAATTGGACTAGATTTATTGGAAAATCATCAAGAACTTTGCTCCGTTGTAAGAAACCTGAGAAATAAACATAGGTATCAATACTCAGGTGTATGAAAATTTGCCACAATTTGTGAAGAGCCAAGAAAAATGATGGATATTATCAAAAATTTAATCAAAGAGAATAAATCACAAATTTATGATTTATAAATTGATTATGGATCATTCGTTGATGAAGAATGCATCTGCCAATAATTGAGAGAATATGTTACGTTCGTTGCATCATGATCTAATTTGATCTGGAACTTCATCATCGTCTGATTGAGATCATCTAGTAGAAGGAGGAAGTAGAGTGTTGTTAGAAATTATACTATTATGAACCTTACCCTAGGATAATTGTAATGGAAGTATATTCAAACAATTTATTTATGTTTTAAATGAAATAAATAAAAAATTTAATAATTTATTATTTCACTGAATGTATAGCCAATGAGCAAAGAGTCTGAACCTCACACACTAACCCATGTTATGTTGTGCCATGGGTAAACATTACACCTAAAACTAAAAAGTGGTCTCATATTTTTTATTTGATATTCTATTTATGAGTTATCCATTTTTCTTTAAGAATATATGTGGTTAAAATATAAAATATATTTAATATATTCATAAAAGTAATTCTGGGAACACCGAGCCACGAAATCACCCACTGTCTCAATGCATATCTCTTAAAATATATATGAACTTTTTGAAAGTCTCAAAATGAATAAATTGGGACTATAAACCATGATGTATATTTGGGTACTGACCATTTAGCTTAAGTAGGGTGTGAGTAAAACTCAACAATCCACCACTAACAACATCTAAACTAATATCTAGTTAATAAAAGTGCATGAATTTTTATAAATAATAAAATACAAGAAACAAGGTAAATAGTTTATATATATTCAATTATTATTTATGAAATCACATAACCCTCAGGTTACCGAGGACACCTAAACCATCAATTACTTCTTCATCCTGTGTAATAGTCTGAACTATCCCCAAGGGATGTGACATATCACAATACAATGGTTATCAATTATCATTTCATTTCTATTCATATTACATCAAATTGGAACCATAGTATAATGACAAAATGTTTCTCATAGAACACTATATCGGTCACCTCATGAGTATTTGGAACATTAGTACATATCTCACACCCTGACTATTCGTAAATCTCATATGGGTATTTGGAGTATTAGTCTGTGTCCCACAATGTTATATTAAGAAATCTCAAATGGGTATTCAGATCATCATCCCATGTCCCACACTCATACAACAATAAATCACACATATATCAAATATACCACATCAATCAAGGCTAATCAATATTAAATGATTTTATCGACATTTCACATCATTTTACACCATTAAAATTAAACATAAAAAACAATGTTCTTCAATTTAATCACATGAAAAAATAGGAACAATTAACTATTAAACCTTTTTTCATTATTTAACAATACAACCACATAACCCATTATGGTTAAGCCAACCATAACAAAATTATAATTATCAATTAATTCATAGTCATATTAATTATGAAAATTAAAAAATATTAATACCCAATCAGTTATTTAGAAAATTAATTAATCCAATTGCACTAATTCCAATTCCCCAATTTCAACATAATTCATTATCCCATAGAAATTAACTTAATTAAATTCAATAACCAATGCAATTGACCAATAATGAAAGTTGAAATTTCAAAATTACATAAAAATAATTAAATGAAGACTATGGGATTTCTAATTTAGACCACCTACCTCCTGATTGATAATGAGAGATTGCTAATGGAAATCCCCAATTGAATCAGAACAACCAAGATCATGACAAAGAATGAGATCTAGATTCAAAACATAGATCCAAGATCAAAGCAGTAAATATCCATAAAAAATAGATCAAAACCCATATCCAATGAAGGAAAAAATCCCCCATTTATATGTAAAGAGGAAGGGGATTGAGAGAACTCTAATTATGAAGAAACCACATATCTGGAGAGGTGATGATCCATTAATCTGACATCTGATTATTCAATAATGGTGTTCAAGAGCCCTAAAAATTCGTTTTGAAGCCTCCAAAATGATAAGAATGAGTTTTAGTATATTTTGGTTTACATTGGGTGATGTATAGGGGTTCATGAATTTTAAAACAAATTTTTAGAATAATAAAACCCATGTGCATGGTTTCCTTGGAAAATGGATCACAATTTTCCAAACTCTGTGCTCTATCCATTCACCTATCTTTTAGGGAGGAGGGTGGACTATTACTCCAAATAAGGGTCATGGTTTGAATTTTTTTGAACAATGCAATAACTCTCTATCTGAGTTTTCAAAATCTTCTAGGCAAAGAAACATGGTTTTGGAAAACCATGTGCCAATCGTTAACAACGTAAAACCTCCCAAAAACATCAAATTTTCATGAAAACACACCATATATAAAACCAAAAAAATATACCCAAAAAAGGGAAAACACATACCTACAAACAAAATCTCCCCACCTAATAACTGTCATCCTCAAGCTGCACTGCCAAGCCTCTCTAAGATTTTGAGTTTAAAGATCAGTCCAATTAGCACACATACCTAATTATATCACCCATGTTTCCTTCTAAACACACCCATTATTCCACAATATATTATCTATCAACATGGTATTTCCCCACATCACTTTCTCACTACGATCTAATATACAAATCTGATACTCCTAAAAGGACACATTTGTCTCAAGCTCAACATCATCCACATCAATCACATGGGAAGGGTTGGGGTGATACCTACCAAGCTAAGACACATGAAAAACATCATGTATAGAATGATAACTCTTTGGTAGAGACAATTGGTAGGACACCAAATTGATTTTATCCACAACATTAAATGGTCCATCAAACCTGGGGACCATATTACCCTTCCTTTAAATCCTATAGTGACATAGTCTAGGTGACAATGAAGGAACACATGATCACCCACATTAAAATCAAGTGGTTTAAAATGTATGTTAGAATAAAAATTCTGTCTACATTGAGTAGTGTACATAGATTTCTGAATTAGTTAAACCTACTTTGATGTGTCCTACATGAGATTCAGTCCCAACAACTCTGGCTCACATAACTCCATGCAACATAGTGGTGATCTGAATGGGCTATCATAAAGTTCATCCTATTGTTACTATGTATAGTTTCTTGATAAATATTATTATAGGTGAAATCCACCAATGTAATGTGATTCTTCCATTAACCACAAATGTCTAATACACATTATCAGAACAAATCCCTATCCACCTATATATTACGTTTTGACTGCACATCTGTCTATGTGGGTAATGTCGTATATAGAAAAGCATATTGACCAAATTACTTCTATAAGAACTTATATAAGCACAATGTAAATTGTGATTAATGATCTGTAATAAGAATCTATGTCACCCCATGTAGGAAATCTATTTCATAACCATTTAATCTTCTAACTGATGCACTGATAAATTATCCCATATATGAACGAAATGTGATACTTTTGTTAGTCAGACTTCAACCACCCAAATATTGTCATTATTTAGATATTTTGATGTTATTAATATTTTCACAACATATTATATAGTCCATTTACAAATTTTATATGAAATGTGAATAATTTGTATGAAATATTAATGTTTTAATACAAAATATAATTTTTGAGAATTTTTAGGAGTTTTCCAATTGAGTCATATTACTATTTTATTTATAAATATCACCATGAGGATAAAAATTGTGTGGTTATTGTTTTTTAGGATTCCACAATCAATATCCATCATTTCATTAGAAGGGTTCTTGGGACAAGTCTTCCATTTGAAGGACTATATGGACCACACAATAAGGCCTATAGAATTTATGATAAAACTGGACCAGCTGTGAAGATTTAATTTCTGGGCTCAATCAAGATGTCCAAATTCCATTATTCTTCATAAAAGTTCATTAGAAAATTTAAGGAGTCTTTGATAAAAATTTCAAGCACAAACCCAATGAAAAGGGGTCCAAATGATTTATTTAAACGCATCCCACCATTCTATCTTGGAATTAAAATCAGTAAAATATTCATGACATGTATCCTGATCTTGTTATGAAATAAAACTTATATTTTTCAATGAGAAAGATGAGATACAGGTGGCTGACTTTTTGGAAGAATGAATTCATATTTGAAGGCATCTTACTATTCCAAAATACATTCACATTTTGGCCATCGAAATAGCATGGATAGAAATGGACAATTTAACATTGTTTATTGAAACCACCAAAATATTAGTACAAATGACTCCAAATGTAGAGAGTAGTTGGAAAAAAATATTATATACATATATGAAGAATGATATATCTCTATATTAGGAAATCTGGATGTCTAAATCGCCGAGCCAAGTGGAGGGATAGATTGTGAATGCAAATAGTCCACTTCCGTGGGCAATAAATACATCCCCCTCCTCTCCATCAGAGGGGTTGTAATTTCTGAATATTGGAGTATACATTGGCATGAACAAGGCCTTTCCAATGTCTTGTGAGTACCTTCCATACTCACGTTTTCACATGAGATACCTGTCCTCCCCTCATTGTTTTCATTTACTTTTGTGTTGTTCTTTGTTTGTAATCGTTTAAGTGTTTGCTTTTGTAATTTTATTTTAATGAAAGATTCTTCTTCAATATCTCTTATTATCATGAGAATTATGTAGTTTAATTTTAATTTTCTTAAAATAGTTTAAATCATGTTAAAATCCATTCCCTTCATTCACTTTATCATTCAATCTAAAGTTTATTTTTAATTCTCATCACCCTTCGTGTGTGTGTGTGTGTGTTCGACGCGCAAATCTTTTCTTATCCCATTATTTTTGTTCTATTTATAATTAATCACCATAAACATATATTACTAGATTAATATCTATATTAATGGATGAGTAAATCTACCATTTGGGTGAGTCATTATTTAGATACCTTAAGAGATTGAGAGCTTTTAGTCGATGAGTATTCTTTAATTAAACATTATGTATGTTGGACTTTACATGTAATGGATTAATGACTTGTTTTGTTTAATGAGTGGTTTCCAGGGATTATTCAAACCATAAATAATCTACCATAATCAAGTAATTATTTTTATTATAATCCTATTTAATTTAAGTCTTGGATTAAATCCTTAATACTTAGTATTTCCGATTAACATCATCTTGTGAAGTGGTTGTTAATTTAATGAAATATAAAGAAAAGCTCAAGGATATCCCAAGATTAACTACCTAATGATGAACTCACACCAATATTTATCAATATTTAAATCATTCAATCAATCATTTCATAAGCCCTATAAAAAAACTGCCCCTAATTAGAATACAATCAAATAAACATAATCGACAATTAAAAAGAATCAACGCTGAGGATTCCACCCGAGTGATGCTATACACATTAGCAGAGCACCAGAACCTCGACCGGTCGATATGAAAAAATAGTCCTCACTTTCAAATGGTGTAATTTCTGGGGATGGTGCTTTAATTTGTTTTTAGATTCTGGTTATTGTAAAAAATATATAAAAAAACAAAATTTTAAAGAAAATTGAAAAAAAACACAAAGAAAAACCAGCCTTCTCATAAAAATCATCATAAAAAAACACAAAGAAAATATCATCTTCCACTTTCTTCCAAAATCTCTTTGAATTTCCTGTCACCTCCCCAACAATCGCTCAGATTTGTTTGACCCTGAAATTGAGTGAACACTTTGAAAACATAGGAGTAACATAAGAGATAATCTAATAATTCAAGACCAAGTTATCATCCAAATAGTTGAATTAGAAATGGCCAATACTAGTGAACAAACCCTTAAAGAAACCACTTCACCTGATATTAATTACCAACCCCTTGGTGTTAATTATCCAATCATATAGGCTGACTTTAAACTCAAATTGGGTTTGATTCATCTTCTCCCCCAATTCGATGGGCTAGCCAGTGAGGATCCACATCTCCACCTTAAATAGTTCCAAGTGGTGTGCTCTACCATGAAGCCACAAGGGGTTTATAAGGAACAAATCAAACTTCAAGCATTCCCTTTCTCCCTAGCTAACACTACTATTTCATGGATATACTACCTTCCTCATGGATCCATAACCACATTGAATGACATGAAGAATCTTTTCTTAGAGAAATTCTTTCCTGCTTCTCATACTGCATATATATAAAAGATAATTAGTGGTATATGTCAATTCCCCAATGAATCACTCCATGAATACTGGGAGAGGTTCAAAAATATTTTTTCATCCTTCCCAAAGAAGAAAATCCCCGATGAGATCTTGATGAAAAACTTCTATGAGGGGTTATTGGCTTTGTAGAAAACTCTCATTGATGCCGCAAGTGGCGGTGCTCTTGTTGATAAAACTCATATAGCTGCAAGAGATCTCATAAGTAACATGGCTGCAAACACACAACAATTCCATACTCGAGCACATGCTCAAGTCAAAAAAGCTCAATATAACCATTCTATAGATCCTAACAGGATGACAGAATGGATGAGTGATCATACAGGTCTTGAGCGGCAACTGGTTGTGGCATCCAAATCCCCAACCTCATCTTCTCTGCAATCAATGTTTCCTGGACCTATCATGAACTGTGCAATATGTATCTCCCCATCTCATCCAACTGACACATGTACACAACTTCAAGAGGATACATCATATTCATCTGGACCAATGGAGTTAAATGCAGCATATTCTCAGCTGAACCCCAACCCCCATCAATCAGTTCAGTTTCATAGAAACTTCAACCAACCCCATTCTAAGCCCTTATCTTCTACATGTAACCCTAACATGAGATATGCGAATCCCATTTCTCATCCCCCTCAATACCCTCATCAAAACCCAAACCAGTTCCAATATGGTCAAGGTGTTGGTAACTTCTAACAACCTTACCCTTTTGTTCCTCAACCACAAAAGATCATTCCTCCTCTTACTCCTCCTAGATTTCACTATCCTAGTGAGCCTTCCCAATTCCCAAACCAGTACAATCTATTCCCTAAGAACCAAAATCAAGGTAATCCCAGTCTAGGAGAATCCTCTTCTTCCAAGAAACCAGGGAATAAAACTGTATAAGATCTTTCCTCTTTCACCCGTTCTATCCTCAAGAACATTGAAACCCACATTGGTCAACTTTCATCCCACCTGAGCCAACAAGAACAAAAAAATTCTTCCCAACTCCCAGATCAACCATTAACCAACCCCAAGGGTAATGTAAGTTCAATTTCACTTAGATCGGGAAAGAATATTTCTATAACTCATAATAGGTCCTCCAACCCACTTTGAATGCTGACTTAGAAAATGAAAATGAAAATAAAATTGGAAGGGAACATGAATCCATTCCCTCAACTCATTCTATTCCACTCTAGAATCCAATATCTTTTCCTCAAGTCGTTTCTAAGAGAAGTAAGTCCTTTGAACCTGATCCTAAAATGCATCACATGTTTAGGCATGTTGAAGTCAACATACCTCTCTTAGATTTCTTAAAAAAAATCCCTATGTATGCCATGTTTCTTAAGGAATTGTGCGCCCAAAAGTGGAAACTTAGTTTCTTTGAAAATGTTTCCACCCAGTAGTCTATTTTCATAAAGTGCAAGGATCTAGGGACCTTTACAGTTCCATGACAAATAGGAAGTTCCAACTTTGATGATGCACTCATATACCTAGGAACCTCAATTAATGTCATGCCCAAATCCATCTTCTCCAACCTTGGTCTAGGTCCCTTACATCTAACGGGTGTTTTCATTCCGTTAGTCAATTGAAGCACAACCAGTCCTGAGGGAATAATTGATGATGTCCTTGTTCGTGTCAATGATCTTATCTCCCCTGCTGATTTCTATGTCCTTGACATGTAAAGTGATATGAACTCTTCTCGATCTCCCCTAATTATAGGAAGACCATTGATAATGATAGCAAGAACCAATATTTTTGTCCATTCAGGCATCTTGTCCATGAAATTTGGTGACCAACTGGTCAAGTTCAACATTTTCCAAGCCATGTGATACCCATTTTTGGATCACTCTACATTATCAATCCAAGCTTTTGAGGACACGTGTTAAAATCAATTAAACCCCATTACATTATGTTCAACATGTTCTAATGAGAATGGATCTTGTGAGATCTTCACCATGATTAACCATGTTATAAATGGTGACGTTGATGTTGACATATCATTCATAGACTCCATCAATCTGGAGGAACTTGAAAACTGTCTTGAATCCCACATCAACTCTGATCTATACTAATCCACATTGGACAATATCATAGAAAATTAATCTGAGCAACTGATGTCCCTTCCTCCATTCCCGAGTTATCTAACCCACAAATTAAAGATGAGACTAATCTGAAACCTCTTCCTACATACATGAAATATGCATTCCTTTTCCATCATCACTCTTATACTGTCATTATCTCTGCTTCACATAATGAAACTGAGTTCTCTAAACTTGTTCAGGTGTTAGAGGAAAACAAAAAGGACCTAGGATAGACCCTAGATGACATACCAGGAATCAAACCTACTCTTTGCATGAATCACATCCACCTTGAGGAATCATCCAAATCAATTATAAAACCACAAAGAAGACTCAATCCACTCATAATTGACATAGTTAGGGAAGAAATCGATAATCTTCTTTAAGCTGGTATTATCAACCCAATATTTGAAAGCCAATGGGTTAGTCCAATTCACGTTGTAACTAAGAATGATGGGACAAATATTGTCACAAATGAACATAGTGATGTAGTCACAACTCGAGTGAAGAACAAATGGCGTGTGTAAATTGACTACAAGAAATTTAATGTTGAAACAAGAAGAGATCACTACACTATTCCATTCCTTGATCAAATGTTGGACCGATTAGCCAGAAAGTCACACTATTTCTTTCTTGATGGATAAACTGGCTACTTCCAAATACCAATCACACCTCAGGACCAAGAAGAGACTACTTTCACTTACCCCTTTGAAACATATGCATATAAGAGAATGCATTTTGGCCTTTGCAATGCTCCTGCAACATTTTAGAGGTGTATGATGAGTATATTTTTTGAATTAATTGAACACTGCATGGAAGTATTCATGGATGACTTTACCATTTATGGAGAGTAATTTGAATCATGGTTGCATTGACTCTCTATAGTCTTTCAAAACTGTTTCATGTGTATCCATGTGTTAAATTTTGAAAAATGTCACTTCATAGTTGAAAATGGGATTGTTCTAGGGAACATTGTTTCAAAAGAGGGTATTGAAGTGGATCCTTCCAAAATTCAAGTGATCCAATCACTTCTTGAACCCACTTCTGTTCAAGAAATCCCTTCATCCCTCAGTCATGACGGTTTCTATTGGTTATTCATCCATAACATTAGTAGGATTTCCCTTCCACTAACTCGGTTTCTCCAAAATTATGTGACTTTCCATTTTGATGTGGTTTTCAAGAGAGACTTCATTGAACTCAAAACTGATCTTACATCTGCCCAAATAATTTAACCCCTCGATTGGTCCTTACCCTTTGAGTTGATATGTGATGCTTCTGATAGAGCCGTTGGGGCTGTTCTTGGTCAAAGAAGAGAAAAGATTCCTCATGTGATCTATTATGCCTCAAAAACATTGGATGAAACTCAATCTCACTACACTGTAACTGAAAGTGAACATTTAGCAGTGTTTTTTGACTTAGGTAAATTCCTTCCCTATATCTTAGGTGCCAAAATCACCATCTTCATAGACCATTCTGCTATAAAGTTCACATGAAAGAAATGTGATTCCAAACTGAGGCTAATAAAATGGATCCTAATTCTCTAAGTGTTTGACCTTGAAATCAAAGATAGACCAGGAAAAGAAAACCCCGTGACTGATCAGCTGAGTAGAATTTCCAATTCTTCTTATTTTGAAATAATTGATCTAGAAATTCTAACTAAGCACCTTTCATCTCTCACTCCACAAATACCATGGTATTCCCCGATTGAAAATTACTTGGCTTCTGGTGTTTCTCCTAAAAATGATTCAAAAGACCAAAAAATGAAGTTGAACAGTGATTCAAAAAACTATTTTTGGGAAGAAAATAAACATTGTAAAATAGGGGAAGACATGGTAATTAGGAGATGTGTTGATGAATATGAACATTCTTCCATCTTAGAATTTTGTCACTCAATTCTTGGTGGTGGCCATTTTGGACCACAAAGGACCTCCCAAAAGGTCCTAGACTCTGGATTCTTCTAGAATCCACTCTCCAAGGACTCACATGAGTTCTGTAAATCATATACCACTTGCCAAAAGTTTGTCACAATTTCAAAGAGAATTGACATGCCCCAAAAGCCTTTAATTTTTTTGAGATCATTGATGCTTGGGGCATCGATTTCATGGGACCATTTACCCCTTCCAATGGATTCTCATACATCCTTCTTGCGTCTGATTATGTTTCTAGGTGGGTTGAGGTCAAACCCACTAGAAAGGATGATTCAAATACTATTAGTGAGTTCCTATAGACACACATATTCACTCGATTTGGAATAGTATGTGCCTTGATAAGTGACGTAGGAACCGATTTCATGTAATAGAACCACAAAATCTCTTTTGAAAAGGAATGGTGTTGTACATACAACATCTAATTCTTCTCACCCCTAGAAAAATGGCATGGCTGAACTATCAAATCAAGAAGTGAAAAGAGTTCTTGAGATAATGGTAAAACCCTCTAGAAAATATTGTCCTGAAAGGCTTGGTGAAGCACTTTGGGCTTATCGTACTGCCTAAAAACACCCATTGGGATTTCTCCTTTTAGGATTTTTTTTGGAAAAGAATGTAATTTACCGGTTGAAATCCAACATAATAATTTTTGTGCTGTGAAAACCTGTAATTATGATTGTGAAAAATCTGGTGAAGAAAGATGGTTTCAATTGGCTGAAATGGAGGAGCTTCGACTTGATTCTTATGATAATTATATTCTCTACAAAGAAAAATACAAGGCACTCCATGAAAAACACATCCTAGAAAATGTATTTCATGATGGTGACAAGGTAATTCTCTTCAATTATTGATTTCAGCTTCACCTAGGTAATCTCAATTCTCATAGGGAAGGTCCTTTTATTAATTCTCATGTTTACCCATTTGGTACAGTGCAAGTCCAAGACCCATCTTCTAAAAGGACATTCAAAATTAATGTACATCGGTTAATGAATCCCCATGAGAGGAAACACAATCTGGGAAAAACATCGATTTCCTTCGGATCCACAACATCTACAGTAAATACACCCCTGGATGGAGACAACGACCCAACAAATCTAAACTACGGGGAACCACTTCCCCTTAAACTATTCTTACTCTTATCTCTATACCTCTTTATTCTTATTCCTCTCTCTTTCATTTTTTACCACTTTCTTCATCAAACACTTTCTTTTTCTCTTTCTCTTTTGTGTGAGTGTGTATTTAACAAAACACATAAAAACTAAAAAAATTAAAAAAATGTAAAAAAAACAAAAAGGGTCATACTTACTCGCCACCGTGTTTTGAAATTTTGTCCAACCATTTTAGGGAGTCCATAGACATGTTTTCATATCAAATTTTTTCTATTTTCATCATGACTATGGATAATTAATCTTGTGTCAAAACCAACAAATTTTGAATGCACAGTTTTTTATTTGGAAAATGATTTTCCCCACCTGTGAGAAACAAAATTTTCTTTCATTCCAAGGCCACATATGGAAATCTTTTTAAAATGTGTGTTTTTCACCCCCATTTCTGAGTCTTGAGTTTGTGGACCTTTGAGCTGAATTTCCTACTTTAGTATGCATTAATATGATAGAGGAATTTTATGAACCCCATGATAATTATAATAGCCAAATATCCTCCCATAAAATCTACATTAATCCTCATTTTGAAAGCCCATTCGAGCCTATGAAAACCTTTTCATTGATATCCACATTTCAATACCAATACTTTATCCCACCCAATATCAACATGGATTTTCATTGCATAATACTTTGAAATTTAATTGTGGGGGGGAATGGATTTCATTTTTTTGGGTAGCCTTTTATTGATTTTCAACAAGTTATCATATTCATGAGGGAAAACAACCATTTTAGTGTGGGGGAGTGGTTTTACTTTAGTGGGGTTTGGTAATGAATATATTCTTATGACATATTTTTCAAATTTTATTAACAAGTGTTCAAAAAAAATTATTAAAAAATGAAAAAAAAAATCAAGAAAAATTGGGTTGTGTCTTGGGTAGGTCAAAAATCACCATTTCTCAGCCTTTGATCTTGTTATAACTATTACAATTAGTGTTATGAGGAGATCAGGCATGGGTTGGGATATGAGTGTGAGATCTGTTTCACGTTCAACTATCAAAAAAATAATAAGAAAAGAATAAAAAAATAACAGTTTCATTATATTCTAATGTAATTGGAAGAAGTTTTTTGTTTTGTAAATATTCCATAGTCTCATTCCTTTCATATTTAAATCCAATTTTGTGTCCTATTTCACTTTCTCATTTCCTCATAAATATGTGTTTCCATTTCCTTTAATGTCTCATTTCAAAAAAATGTGCATTGCTTTTTCCATTTTAGTGTTTTACCCCAATCTCTACTCTCTTGGACATTAAATTCCTACCGTCCCATAGCCACAGAAAATCCCCTTAAAAATACAACTTATTTATTGGTCATTTTAGGATAGGGAGTGGAAGTTGAGAGCTCTTACAAACACTAATATTTTCAATGTTTGTTGGTGAATGAGTGAACCTCTGGAAATAAATTTTTATCATCTTGAGAGGAGTAAGTATTGTGTGCCACCATTTTCCATTTCAAAATTTGAGCATGAAAAAATGAATTGTTTTTGGAACTTTTTTTCAGTAAAAACTTGTGGTGGAATTCAATATGGATGAGCGAAACTGACTAAACCTCCCCTGAGCAAGGAAAACAAAATTTTAATATATATTTATGAGTGAAAATGATTTTTTCAAGTTTTTATATTTGTTAAAAATGAGGACATGTAGAAGACTAAGTGTGGGGGATTTCATGTTGTTAATATTTTCATTAATTATTATATACTAATTTTACTGATTTTATATGAAATGTGCTTAATGTGTGTAAAATGGTAATGTTTTAATAATAAATGTAATTTCTGATCATTTTTAGAAGTAGTCCAATTGAGTCAGTTTACTATTTTATATATAACTACCACCTTACTTATTTATTATGCATGGTTATTGTTTTTTAGGATTCCTAAATCAATATCAAACATTTCATTAGATGAGATCATGGTCCAATGCTGCCATTTGAATGCCCATATGGACCACACAAGAAGGCCTACAGAATCTGTGATGAAACTGGACCAGCCATGAAGATTTAATTTCTAGGCTCAATCAGGAATTCGAAATTCCTTTATTATTCTAATATGTTTGGGGAACAATATAAGGAGTCTAGGATAAAACTTTCATGGACAAAATTTAAAGAAAAGGGTCCAAAATGATTCATTTAAACTCAGCTCACCATTCTATCCAGGAATTAAAATCAGTATAGTATTCATGTCATGTCTCATGATGTAATCATAAAATCAAGCTGATATTTTTCAATGTGAAATATTAGATATAGGTGGCCAACTTTTTTGAAGAAATCATTCGAATTTTAAGGCATACTCCTATTCCAAAATCCATTCACATTTTGGCCATTGAAAAATCATGGATATAAATGGATAGTTTAAAATTGTTTATTGAAACCGCCATAACATTGGATACATAAGTAAAAATTCCTCCAAATTTTGAGAGTATTCATTAAACAGTATTATCTACAACAATGAAGAAGTATATATCTCTATATGTGGCTTTTTGGATTTCAAAAGCTTTGACCCAAATGGAGGGATAGATTGGGAATGCAAACAGTCCCCTTCCTTAGGCTAAAAATGCATCCCCCTCCTCGCATTCAAATGGGTTGGAATTTCAGAAGAGAGGAGCATAAATTGGAATGAAAAAGGCCTTAAAAATTTCTTTGGAGAATCTTCCATACTCATTTTTTTACTTGAGACACCTTTCCTCCTCTCTTTGTTTTCATTTACTATTTTGTTGTTTTTCGTTTATAATCGTGTAAGTGTTTATTTTTGTAATTCTATTTTAATGCATGTTTCTTATTAAATATCTCTTTTTCTCATCCACCATATTTATTTTAATAATAATTTTAATAATATATTTTAAATCATGTTAAAACCTATTCCCTTGTTTCTATTTCTCATTCAATCTAATGTTCATTATTAATTCTCATCATCCTTCGTGTGTGTGTGTTTGTTTGACACACAAATCTTTTCTTATCCCGTTTTTGTTTGTTCTATTTATAATTCATCACCATAAAAATATATTACCATATTAATAAATATATTAATTACTGACTAAATATACAATTGGGGTGAGTCATTATTTAGAGACGTTAAGCGATTGACAGCTTTTTCTCAATGAGTATTCTTTAATTTAACATTGTGTATGTTGGATCTAACATGTCATGGATTAATGACTTGTTTTATTTAATGAGTGCTTTCCATGGATTATTGGAAACATAAATTCAATACCATTATCAATTACTAATTGATATTAGAATCCTAGTTATTTTAATTCATGGATTAAAGCCTTAATACCTAGGATTTCCGATCAACAACATCTTGTGAAGTGGGTGTTAATTTAATGAAATATAATGAAAATCTCAAGCATTTCACAAGATTAAATACATAATGATGAACTCATCCCAATCTTTACCAATTTGATAAATCAATAAATCAATCATTTCATAATCTATTAAAAAAACTCCCAAAATCAGAATACAATCAACTAAAAACAATTGACTATTAAAAAGTATCATCACCGAGGATTCGACCCGAGTGCTGGTATACACATTAACAGAGCACCAGAACCTTGACAAGTCGATATGCGACGATCGGTCGTGAGTTCAGGAGTCCTTAGTATTACCACCATAATGTACATGGTAATGTCATCCCATGTCCATTATGGGATGGGAAGTGATTGTAGTAAACCACCAGATTATTGTTTCTCAGAATTTAACTGTTAACAGGTGTAGCATTGTGTTACGACCCCTCTAATATGTTGCTTAATACCCAACCATGAATACTATCTTCATTGTTCATGGAACATTTTGGTCACACCTAGTTGCAACTACCACACTGATACATGAAACTCATGCATAAGATCCCCTCGCATGATCACATGCATAATAACATAATTCATGACGTCGATGATATCATCCTCATCTATAGTCCAATCTAATGTTGAATCCCCATATTCATGGTTTTCCATCAAGGACAAACATTATGGATCCTCACACATCAATTCCTTGATCTGACTCAAAAGTGTACACTCCACTAAAACTGATTTGAGGGTTATCTACTCCTAGTCCACCTGCACCACAACATGAATATCATCAAGTAAGGTCATTATTTTCCACTAAACATTAGTCTCCTGAACTTATTGAGTCTGAATTTTCCTTCTTAAAGAATTAGAAAAAAACTCCATTCCTAGGTGTATATGCTAGATCAATGTCAAATGACATAATATAATCCACCCACCTATGCATGTTTTGGATTCAAATATCATTGAAAAAATATATATATTAATATCTTGGGATTTTTATACATAGTAAAACTATTGTCCTAAAAATAATGCTCCCAACAGATCAAAGAATAAACAACTATAACTAGTTCATGATCATGCAAAGGGTAATTCCATTATTTTGTGCCCATCTTCCATGACCCATATTCTACAACTCAACCTACATGTATCAACACGTCTCCAATAATGAAACGATAAGAATAATAAACACAATATACTCCTCACATGGCTTGGGTAGGATCAATATCTTCATAATTGTCATGTGTTTCTTCACCTCGTGGAAAGAATTCTAACATACTTCCATCCATTCAATTTTTAACCATTCTTGGTCTATCCCGAAAGAGTTTATACCAAATTGGAAAATTCCTAGATAAACCTCTGATAATAACCCAAAATCCCTATAAACTAGAGATATTGAAAAAATTATAGGGATGTTCCCATGAAGCCAATACATTTAAATTATCTAGGTCTATAGAAACACATTATTAAAAGATGATGTGACCTAACATGTCTACCAGATTAATCAAAAAGTGAGACGTTAATAGTTTTTTGTAACATAGATTCTTTTTGAGTGTACTCGGGACAATTACAATATGTTGGGAATCATCACAATGAGTCTTGGAGTAAACCAAGATGTCATAAACAAACAATAAAAAAAATATCCATGTGTGGGTGGAAGATTCTACTGATCAAGGACATAAACACTTATATTGCATTCCTAAACCCAATATCATCACGATGAACTCATAAAGGCCATACATACTTCTAAAATAAGTCCAAGGTATGTTAGAAGGTCAGACTCTCAACTGATGGTACCCTGATCCCAATTTGATCTTAGAGAAAACAAAATCTCCCCTCAACTGGTCAAACATTCCATTGATATGTGGAAGATTATATCAGTTCTTTACAGTCATCTGGTTCAACCTATGGTAGTCAAAAAATAAGTGCAATTCATCATTAGTATTCTTTTCAAACAAAACCGATGAACCCCATCAAATGTAATCAAATGGATAAACCCCTTACCCATAAACTCTTAATGTTGAGTCTAATTCTATTGAATCTCTATTAGTTATATTATGTATGGTGGAATAAAAATTTGCTCATCTCTAGGAATGAGCACAATTGTAAACTCCACATCTCACTATGGTGGAAGCCCTAATGATTCCTCTTGAAACACCTCATGAAAATGATCCACTATGAGTGGAAATAAGTCATTCTTTTCACCTATATCATCCTAAAACAGACTGGAAACCTTTTTAGGGAGCTCCCTCAGTTTCTTGTGAAGTGGCCCTACATGACCCTCATTGATATACCACTCTCTACAATGATTATAATTATCAACATCAGGAGATATAAAAGTCGCCATCCTTCAATAACAATAAACATGGGATCAGTATACTACTAACTAGTCCATACCCATAATTAGTTCAAAGCCCGACATTTCATTGATATAATGATCCCAACTGAAATGATACTACACAATTTAAAGAGAACACCCCAAGAAGAAATATATGTCTACTAACCGTAATCCCCAGGATGTATCTATCTTCATAACCATTCTCATGATCTCCAAAACCAGGATCAAACCATTCAATAATTTTGTAGATTTAATAGAATGAGAGGAACCCATAACAAATAAGGAACTAGATAAAGTAGAAGATATAATAATATTATCTCTAACTATCAATGGTCTAGCCTCAATATCCATAGGTGTAAGCTGAAATACATGCAATTTTCCTTCTCATATTCACTGTGATATAGTCTAAGTCCCCTAATATTATCCACTATGATGATATGAGTGATATTACTAGAATAACCCCATCCACTGCCTCTACCACCATAGCTTGTAGAACTCTAAATTCAATAATGTTATGGTGTACAAGAGACCCTCCCCACACTTTGGTTATTTCCATCTGCACCATCATTACCCATATATCATGGGTTCCTATAGAATATATATAGATATTTCATACTTCCATATGCTCAACACTCTATCAATGGTCGGGGTCACTATCTAACAATGTGACCTTGACAACCACAATGGCGACAAATCGATCGAGTAAGATCCTATGAAACTAATCCTTACCCATGGCTACTCTTATTTATAGTAATCTACTCAAAATCCTCATAACAATGCTTCAACCTCTTGGATGTCAAACCTACTTTCCATCAATAAGAAACAACATTCCTCTATAGGAATCCTCCTCCAGATTCCCCTCATTAATGAGATCAGGAATCACCAATTTAGAAAACATTCCGAGTTGAAATATAATCACTTATAGATTAATTTCAAATTTAATCCAATACTAAAACCATTCCCCCACTGTAGGCTCATCTCTTGTTAAAACTAGTGAAAATAATTTAATATATTTAAAGAAACTAGAATAGTTCATAATAGACATACCCCCTGATTCAGCCTTATAAGCTCATCCTCTCTCTCCTTCCAGAGGGTATTATGGTAAAAGTGTCCCATGATCTTCTCCTGAAATTCCTTACACAGAGTAATCTCCATCTATCCTTCGTGATCATGGATATCCCACCAATGATTTTCTATAGCTTGTATCATATAAGAATCCAATGGGACAACCTTCTTTGTGGGTTCTCCAAGTGGACATGTATCATCTAGATAAACTCAATCAAGAACTCAGCTACCACAGTTCAAACATCTCTAGTAAACGTCGAAGGGTACTACAAATGAAACTCCCATTTTTGTTTATACATACTCATGACAATCCTCCTAGGGTCACTCTCTACAAACTCTATAAATTGAGAAAATTTCTCTTCAAATTTCCCTCTAAATTCTTCACCCAAAAATATCTATTCCTCCGATTTGACTATTGGTGATCCATCTCCAACCATAAGATCATGTCGTCCTCTCAATAATCATCTTCCTCAATGCATTAATATACAATTCCAAACATGTGTCTTAGGAAACATAAAAAACATAAAAAACATTTACACAAGTGGGATTCAAACTAATCTATATCATGTTATTCCCCCAAACCCTTACACATGGTCAAAACTGAGGTGCTTTCACTACCATTAACCATCTATCATCTTGGTCTTGGTTAACAAAGGGCAATAAAATTTTTATTCTTCTAGTTTCATATTGAAAACTATTTTTTTAAAATATTCCATGATTTTAAAACATTCAATTCCATATTAGGTACCATTTCAGTTCAATTACACATGTGATAAAAATCATTTCAATTTTAATTATGTACCCAAAACCCACTATTCCATTCATTACAAAAAAGGACGCATGCCACAAAAATTATTTGGTTCCTAGAATGATTTTTGTTTACTAAACTCTCATTTTATACCTTTACACAAGTAAAATATTATAAAAACATAGAAACTATAATTACATACCACAAAAAGTGAATCAATAGTGGTGAAATAACACCAAACTATAACAAAACACATCAATGGCATCATTCCCTCCATTTGAAATTGCATTTTAGCATCGTACATGGGTTAGTTACTAGCTTGAACTGGCTCTTGACCAACAACTAAATAATCCTATTATCATATCTTAATTTCACAAATATTAATGGAAAATAAATGGAAATAAAAGAAAACCTCCTTTGATTACACTTTTTGATTTCATAACATGGGTTACAAACATAGGTTCCCCGAACCAGTCAGTTACATGACCTCAGGCAAGCCTCCCCATATGATAGAGGCTGCTGACTAGAAGTGAGCGTCTAATAATGATCATGAGGAGACTATAAATGCTTTATAAAAGTATGAAAATAGTAGAAATAAATAAACAATAACCAAATGATATAACCAATAATGGGACAAAACCAGTATCACATGGTGACCAAAACCAGAATATAATATAAATTACAAAATAATAGACTTGTCATGATAAATACAAGTAATGTGTAAAATAAAAAACCAAAATAATGACACATTAACACTACCAAGTGGAACTAAACACCATATCTAGTTTCCTCACCCATTCTCCATCGCAAATCATCTATATAACATCAGTTTATTTCCATTATCCTATCTTATAAACCTGAATTCTATTCGGGTATAGATCATACATCCCATGTAGAGTGTGAGTACAACCCAGTAGACCATACCCATTGGAATCTAAAACAATATCCAGTCAAATAGTAGTGTATTACTTTATATAGATAATAAATTACAAGAAACAATTTAATCAACTTTCATATTCAATTATTCCTGATTGATCCACATAACCATATGGTTCCTGAGGACACTCAAACCATCAATACCTTCTTCGACCTGTGTCATAGTCTAAAGTGTCCTAATGGGATATCACATATCAATATTCAATGGTTATCAATTAAAATTTTATTTCAGTTAATATTGTCCACAACTGGAACAAGAGTCCAATGCAAATATTTTGGGCCTCAAAT
Source organism: Viscum album (assembly GCA_963277665.1). NCBI lineage: Eukaryota > Viridiplantae > Streptophyta > Magnoliopsida > Santalales > Viscaceae > Viscum > Viscum album. The sequence goes on along the minus strand of OY728167.1, from coordinate 384,370,503 downwards.
TTCATGTCTAGAACCCCATGATTATTTGGAGCTTACATTCCTATCTCACACCTCATTTATCAATCAATCACTAATAGAAATTTGGAGCCTCAGTTTGTGTCCCACACACATATATCATGTAACCACATATGGGTATTTGGAGAATCATTCCATGTCCCACATTTTTATTACATGTAACACCCCAAAATTCCATGGTACACTTCTCATTGTATAATACAGTAGCATGTGTTGTACGCAACTTTGAGTTCTAACACACACCACAACCAATGAAACTAGCCGTTATGAATAGTAATACCTACTTTTTGAAATTTTATAAATTTTATCTCACAAAATAGACTTCATTTTTGGATTCGGAATATCTAATTTATCCTAGGGTGAAATTTTGGTACTTTTCGGATAACTTTTATATTTTGATGAATAGTTAAAATTACTAAATTTTAATTAAAAATAAATTTTTTAATCGAAATAATCAGTAATGATAACATATGATTTTGAGTGGTTTTAAAGTATATTTAGAATATATTTTTACCATTTAATACAATTTTGGTCATTGGACGTAATTTCACATTTAAACTGGACAAAAACAATTGCCAATCTTTTGATAGTTATTATATCTTAAAACAATCTTTTTTGTTTTGACAGTGGGAATTAAATTTAAATTAATTTCTGCCACTTCTGTGTTTTGAATTTGGAAAAATGGATTCCATATTTCGAATCAGGATGTACAAATTGTGTAAATAGATAACTTTTATTTTTACACATTTTGAATAATTACTTCGGTAAATATTTTATTTACCATGGTTAATGGGTAAATCCGGTAAATAAGGGTTAAAAAATAATATTAAAATAATACTAAATTACCCTAAAACGTGTCGTAACCTTATTGGTGGATACATATCCGACCATGGGAATATTTGGGTCGATTTTGGGACCTCATGGAGCGACATGTAGGTGATAGGAACACTTTATTTTAATTATGTTAAAATAATTACAAAAATACCATAAGCATATATCTTTTTGAAAAACAATTTTTACATAGGGTTATATATGTTGGATTTTCTACTATAAATATTAATTAGAAAAATAAAAATATTTCCTAAATAATGGTATTTTATTTATATTTTTTAGACATTAAATATTTTAATTTATTTATGACACAATGGTGAAGCAGTAATTACCTAATTAATGAAAAATTATAATAATTGATATTATAAATACACAAATAAATTTAATTTTAGACTTTATATAAATACCAATAATTTTATAGGTTAATATGACATGTTAGGATTGAGTTAATTAACCTTTTTAGAAGTAATCATTCTGTTGTCATTTTTACAAAAATCAATTATTGAATAGTGTCAAAATTGACATTAAAGAGTTTTTAAAACAAATATTATATTATTAATTGATATTAAATTCCTAAAAATATATGTTTCGGCCAAGAGACTTATATCACGATATTTGTATCATTAATGGACCCCTTGGGGGTCCCTTTTATGTATATAGTATGTTTATTAACGATATAATATAAAAATACAACGAGATATTGTAAAAGTGAAACTAATTAACTAACAGTTAATACTTAAAGATAAGGTTAATATAGTAACCCAAAACAGTATAAATCCTATTGTTGGAGTGGTATTATACCTATCCCCACCTTATAATATAAATAATCCACTTTTTAGCCATTATAAACCTAATATGAATTTATTATAAAATTATACTTCCAGCTTTTCCAAAGGTGCCCCTCACCCCTCGTATAAAAGGGAACTCCCCCTTCTCATTAATTCACTCCATCAATGCCTTTTTTTTAGCAAAACCCTGCCCAGATACTATGTAAACTTCTCTAAATGCATCCTAGAGGCCTTAGTTTTATCAGAACGCAAAATTATGGAGCCCTTTTGATCAAATTAAAAAGAAAGAACCTGAAGAAGAGGTAATGTTTTCACCACCCTTTTCAAGTTCCTTTTTTCTTCAACTTATTCTTCTTTGTTATTACCTTTATAAAATAATAACACCAGTATCTTCAATATAATTTGATGTTATTATAAATATATAACAACAAAATTCATTATTCTATCCATCCCTTGAATGACATGTCACCATACGTGCGTACGTACGACCTACCGTCTCCACATCGTGGTGTAATTGTTATTCAATATATTATTATTTAGATGGGTATAATAATTATGTATAATTCATTTAAATAATAAATATAAAATGATAATTATTCTTTATATATTATATAACATCCAATTATATATTATTCTAATATCAAAAGAATGATATTGTCGCTCATGCGTACGTACGGACTACCGTGTCCACGAAGGCGATTAGATTCATTCCCCATCGTATCCATTCAAGATTAAATTTCATTTGATGAATAAAAATAATTTTTAGAGAAATTATATAATTCAAGATATGATTAAGATACATCCCATCCATAATAAATACGGCTCTCATAACAAATAATATAAAGGAAAACGAATCTGTTAACACCTGAAACGACGATAATACTAAGATATTATTAACAAATCAATGTTTAAAGATCATATATTATATCATATTGATGTAGATGATTATTGTGTAATTCAATAAAAATTATTTCACCATTATACAGGAGGTTAACCTACCATCAACCAAGGAAAAAGTACAAAGCAAGGGGTTTCTTATCTCACTTTAAATTCCGTTATATTTCCATTATTCACCACTTATTTATTGCATGTGGTGTGTGTGATACCCATGTTTGTATTCAATGTGTAATATAAATTAATTAATGTATATTTAAATCATCATTTTATTATCGTCCTTTCAGGGGTGTGTTTTTAGTAATTTACCAAATCAATAAGGTAATTTGAAATTTCAATTTCCACTCATTCGGCTTTACGCATACATCATTGATTATTTTACTCCAAGATTATGTGTGGAATCAATATTCATTTGTTTATGTCATAAATTCCACCCCCATTTATGTGGATATACTTCTAATACACATAATCACTGCATTTATAAATTCTAAAGTCATCAGTATGAGCTTGATAAGAGTAATTTTTACTCAATCTCGATTTCTTGAGTTAAACATCCAATTCATTGGTGTTGTTTTTACATGAATATGTGTGAATGTCCTTTGAATGTTTTACACTAAATATCCAATCATATTGAGTGTATTTATATTTGTCACACATTTTTATGTCATTATTTTATCCTTAACATAAGGATATGGCCTTTATGAGAGATTTCATCTCAATTTACATTCCATTGAGACTCCTTTGTTGTTATACACCAAATCACTTTTATATGGTGCATATAATGTACTTTGACATAGTATATCATGAATCTCTTTATTCTCATGATATTAAAAAGTTTTATTACCTCAATTATTTGTATTCAAGTGTCTCTCTTTTGGTTAGGAACTCTAACTAAAATATCATTTTAAAATGTTTTATTGATTTATTATTATATATATTTCTCATTAATGTCCATGTTTTAAATTTTTTTTAATGATTTATATATATGGACTTTAATGTTTTAAAATTAAAATTCATTTTAAAAGTTTCAAAGTGGAATGGGATACTTTGATTAAAAAAAATCTATTTTCAATGGCTTCTTGATAAATAGTGTCAATTTCAAATGTTTTCAAGAAAAGGGGGATATTTCTATCAATAGTTTGATGATTATATCGATCTATGTCAATATCCTTCATCATTCTCATTTGAGGTTAATATGATACAATACAATCTTTCATATTGTATCTAATGAGTTATGTTGGACTGTGGATGTGCTATTTTTATACCATTCATGGTTTGTGGTTAAAAGTATTGAAATTATGTATGCTGGTTTTAATATAAATGTTTATGTTATGTTTCAAACTTTTCATATGAGGAATGCATTGGACATAGTAAGTGATGGGTGGAGCCCGCTATAGCTCCTCGATTCATCGGTATGTCTCATGAGACATACTAGTGTCTTAGCATGAGGCCTTGACAAAATCTTATTTGTAGTCATGGACATGGCTTTGGCTATGTGGTTATGATAGTCTGGCATTATCCATTCCATCATCATGAAAGTTGTCATTGATATTTCAGGTGATTATTCGACTAGTAGAATATACCTGGGAATAAGTAAATGTAATTATTTCATTTTATCTTTTCCATTTTATGCTGATGTTCAAGTTTAAAAGGCTTTTGTTTTAGTTCTACATTGCCTTAAGTGTTTATGATTATCTATGAAAGCTTCTATTATATTGTTATCCTTACTGAGAATCTGAGCTCACCACTTAAATGTTTTATTTTTCACAGTATTGTGAAGAAGTAAATTATGAATGACCTGTAGGGATAGTATGAGTATGGACTATGAAGACTATGTTGTTGTAGTTTTCATTTTATGATGTAATGTAAACTTTATTAATGTATCTAGTTATTCCAAGGCTACTAAACTAATCTATCTTTCAAAACTTGATCTTTCTTGTGATCATACCAATGTTATGTAATAATGCACCTACTCTGGGTAACTGGGGTCGGTGCGTTACAGTTGGTATCAGAGGAATTTTAGTACAAACCTTGGGAGCTAGATTTAGATAAACTCTGATTAGAGCACATAGCCCTAAGATAGACTTTGAGGATTAGTATATAAGAACATTCTAGAATTTTGGTATTGTATAGATTTTGTGAGTTCTTGGAGAAATACATCCCTGTATAGATACAAGCAGGTAGAGGCAGCTCTGGCACAGATGTACCTAAAGGTAAAACCCAAAAACACCACCATGAGCTAGACTCGAATGGGAACTGGTGCACGACAACGAGACTTTCTGCAGTCTTGGTTACGACACTCCCAAAGGATATGCTTAGGATAATATACATTTTCATTACAAACCAATTTGAAGTATTATATATAAGATGAGAGTAAATGACCTTGGTTAATCATAATGTGTTTCCAATTGAGAATATGGTGACATGATATTCCTTAATTAATTTTATGACTACTGTTACTCACACAATGCTTTCTGGTTTTAGTCAATGGCTGGATTCCAAGGATGTACTTGAATCTTGGAGAATGATGTACAAGGTGGGAACAGTGGTAGAAATGAGCAAAAAAATGGAGTGTTGATAGGCGTGAAAGATATCGTGTTCATGCCAAATCAGTTTTCCAAAAATATGATCAACAACATATATAATAACCAACTCTTGGACTCAATAAGGAAGAGAAAGGTGATTAATGATAAGAGCTCTAGCAATAGAGACCATGGAGAAAAGAATCCTCAATTTCCATCATGCAAGAAATGTGGAAGGAGACACCTGGGAAAGTGTCTCAATGGGACAATGAAATGCTTTACATGCGGGAAGGAAAGACATAAAGTGGATAATTATAGAAGAAAAATGAAGATTACTATGGAAGAAGATAAAAATGGTCCCAAGAATCTATTTACAGTCATTTTCCGTAAATATAGGGGACCTGTCCATTACCAGAGTGAATGCCCTATTCTATAGGATATTTTCTTGGTCATATAAGAAGCTATGTGGAAATAAATGGTTGGAGAAATGATTAAAAATTATTAGTGCTCATTGTTGATGGGTTTACATTGGAATAATTTTATCTTGTAATTGTAACCCTATAGTTTTCCATGGGAGAATGATATTTGAGGAAGAATTATCTTTTCTCTTGTGGATATAGTTATAAATAACCATTTGTTTTTATATGATCATTGGGTTTGAGGCAATTACATGTTTTTATAATATGGGATGAAAATTCAAGGTACGAGATAAAATTTGTTGTTAAATTATGTGATAGTTATTTTGAGGAAGTTATCTCATTTTGGTAGTGTTATAAAACATAGTTATTTAAAAATGACAACACGCAAACCGTGTGACAACCTGTCGCATCGGACAAAGCTGCGGGAATCGAACCCACAACCAAAGTGAGACTGGGATTTATCGCCTACCACTGGACTACGTGAAGTCCCTGGTTAGTGTGACTAATTATTTTTAGTTAAATGATTTTATTGATCAATAATAATTTTATTTGGGTTCTTATGTCTTATCAAATTAATACCCTTAGTATAGGAAAATTATTTGGTGATTAAGTGATAAATGTTATTTTGGAAGATGTTCGATTTTTGGGAACACTCTATGCCTAAGGAAAATAGAATACAATGGGATTTCTTATGAGGACTAATGGTGGATTTTTATCTATGTTTTTATTGTGGATTTATAGTAATTTGGGTTATTTATGGAAATGATTAACCTATAATAGAGAATATGTGATTAGGTTAATCACTTTTAAGTATGTGACTTTAAGAGTAGTTGATGTAATTTGGAGATACAATTTAATGTGGAAGACTACATAACCAAATTCATCTATGTTTTGGGTTTTAATATTATTTTGGATTATATTGAATAATTTTAAGGACAATAGATTATTGAATGATATTTATTTAACTTTGGGTTATTGTTGGTTTAATTTTAGAAATTAAGGTTAGTGTTTTTTTTTCTCTAATGGAATATACATTTGAGGGACCATCAGATCTTGTACTAATCATTTTGGTTTTGATTAATGTCTAAAGACAAGGTAAATATATAGTTTATCCTACGTGGATCATGTTATTCTGTAGAAGCTCTTCCAGTGTGACCAAGTCTTCTTGAATACTCATTGTTCAAAAAAATTGAGTTAGTGGTAGAAATTTATTAAATAATGAAACTCTAATTAAAAATTAAGTATATATCTTTATGTTCTTAGTCAATATAATAAATGAATTCTCTATCCTTATGTAATGTAACTTAAAACAAAAAATGGTGTTTGTTTACTTTCCTACTGAGATACTATTGACAGTTTGTCCCATCACAAGTTTGTGGTTTTCTTATTGTTAAAATTCTCTTGATCATGTTTTCTATCCCTCCCCATCAGAACATGACACCTAGTTTATCATCCATATCCATGTTTTCCTACATGTAATCCTAGTATGGGTTATCTCGGGTGACCTTTGTACTTCTCTTTCTTTCTTTTAAAGTGATATTTTTATTGACTCTTTTTCTGATGTGGGACTTTCCATTATATTCCCAAGCCCAACTTTAGAAATTGCGAGGACACAATTTATTTAAGGAGGGAAAAATGTAACACACCAAGCTTCCATGGTACGCTTCTCATTGAATAATACAGTAGCGTGTGTTGTATGCAACTTCAAGTTCTAACACACACCACAACTAATCAAACTAGCTGTTATGAATAGTAATACCTAATTTTTTAAATTTTATAATTTTTATCTCACAAAATATACTTCATTCGGAATATCGAATTTAGCCTAGGGTGAAATTTTGGTACTTTTCTGATAACTTTTATATTTTGATGAATAGTTCAAATTACTAAATTTTAATTACAAACAACATTTTTAATGGAAATAATAAAAAGTGATAAATTATGATTTTGAGTGGTTTTAAAAAATATTAAGAATATATTTTTACCATTTAATACAATTTTAGTCATTGGACGTAATTTTACATTTAAATTCGACATAAACAATTATAAATCTTTTGATAGTTATTATATCTTAAAACCACACTTTTTTGTTTTGACAGCGGGGATTAATTTTAAATTAATTTCTGCCACTTCTATGTTTTGAATTTGGTAAAATAGATTCCATATTTGGATTCAGGATGTCCAAATTTTGTAAATATATAACTTTTAATTTTACACATTTTGAATAATTGCTTTGGTAAATATTTTATTTACTATGGTTAAAGGGTAAATCCGGTAAATAAGGGTTAAACAATAATATTATAATAATACTAAATTACCCTAAAACGTGTCCTAACCTTATTGGTGGATACATGTCCGACCATGGGCATCTTTGGGTTGAGTTTGGGACCCCATGGAGCCACTTGTAGGTGATAGGGACACTTTATTTTAATTATGTTAAAATAAATACAAAAATTTCATAAGCATATATCTTTTAGCCAAACAATTTTTACATAGGGATATATATGTTGTATTTTATACTATAAATATTAATTAGTATTCTAAGACAATTTCCTACATAATGGTATTTTGTTTATAATTTTTAGAATTTATGTAATTTAATTTATTTATGACACAATGGTGATGCAGTAATTACCTAATTAATGAAAAATTAAAATAATTGATATTATAAATACCCAAATAAATGTAATTTAAGACTTTTTATAAATAAAAATAATTTTCTAGGTCAATATGACATGAAATGATTGTGGTAATTAACCTTTTTCGAAGTAATCATTCTGTTATGATTTTTAAAAAAATCTATTATTGAATAGTGTCAAAATTGAAATAAAAGAGTTTTTAAAATAAATATTATATTATTAATTGATATTAAATTCATAAAAATCTACGGTTCAGCCAAGAGACTTATATAATGATAGTTTTATCATTAATGGACCACTTGGGGGGTCTCTTGGATGTATATAGTATGTTTATTAACCATATAATATAAAAATACAAAGAGACATTGTAAAAGTGAAACTAATTAACTAAGAGTTAATACTTAAAGATAAGGTTAATATAGTAACCCAGTCCTGTCTAAATCCGATTGGTTGAGTGGTTTTAGACCTATACACACCTTAACCTTTAAATAATCCACTTTTGAGAAATTATAAAATGAATATGAATTTATTATAAAATAATATTTCTAGCTTTTCCAGTGGTGCCCTTCACCCCCCTTATAAAAGGGAACTCCCCCTTCTAATTACTTCACACCATCAAAGCCTTTTATTCAGCCAAACCCTACCCAAATACTCTCTCAACTTCACTAAATTCATCCTAGTGGACAATGTTTGATCCGAAAGCCAACCTATGGGTCCCTTATGATCAAATCAAAAGGAAGAACCCGAAGAAGAGGTAATGTTTTCACCAGCCTTTTCAAGTTCCTTTCTTCTTCAACTTCTTCTTCTTTGTTATTCCCATTATAAAATAATAAGTCTAGTATATTCAATATACTATGATTTTATTATAAATATAGAACAACAAAAGTAATTATTCTATACATACCTTGAATGACATGTCACCATACGTGCGTACGTACGACCTACCGTCTCCACATCGTGGTGTAATTGTTATTCAATATATTATTATTTAGATGGTTATAATAATGATGTATAATTCATGTAAATAATAAATATAACATTATAATTATTCTGTCTATATGATATAACATCCAATTATATATTATTTTAACATCAAAAGAATGATATTGTCGCTCGTGCGTACGTATGGACTACCGTCTCCACAAACACGATGAGATTCATTCCCCATCTTATCCATTCAAGACTAAATTTCATTTGATGAATAAAAATAATTTTTAGAGACATGATATAATTCTGGATATTAATAATATACATCCAATCCATAACAAATACGGCTCGATTAACAAATAATATAAAGGAAAACGAATCTGTTAACACCCTAAACGACGATAATACTAAGATATTATTAACAAATCAAGGTTAAAAGATCATATATGATATCATATTAATGTAAATGATTCTTGTGTAATTCAATAAAAATTATTTAACATTTATATAGTAGGTTAACCTACCATCTTCCAAGGAAAAAGTACAAAGTAATGGGTTTCTTATCTCATATTAAATTCTGTGAGATTTCCATTATTCACCACTTATTTATTGCATGTGGTGTGTGTGCTGCCCATGTTTGTATTCATTGTGTAACATAATTTTGTATATTTACATCATCATTGTATTATCCTTCTTTCATTGGTGTATGTTTAGTAAGTTACCAAATCAATAAGGTAATTTGAAATTTCAATTTCCACCCATTCGGCATTACGCATACATCATTGATTATTTTACTCCAAGATTATGTGTGGAATCACTATTCATTTGATTATGTCATAAATTCCACTCCCCTTTCCATGGATATTCTTTTTATACACATAAACACACCATTTATAAATTATCAATTCATCGTTATGTGCTTGATAAGATTAATTTTTACTCAATCTCGATTTGTTGAGTTAAACATCCAATTCATTGGTGTTGTTTTTACAAGAATATGTATGAATGTCTTTTGATTATTTTACACTGAATATCCAATAATATTGAGTGTATTTATATTTTTCACACATAATTATGTTGTTGGTTTATCCTTAACCTAATGATACGTCCTTTATGAGAGATTTCATCTCAATTTAAATTCCATTGAGACTCTTTTGTTATTATACACCAAATCACTTTTATATGGTGTATATAATGTACTTTGACATAGTATATCATGAATCCCTTTATTCTCATGATATTACAAAGTTTTATTAACTCAATTATTTGTATTCAAGTGTCTCTCTTTTGGTTAGGAACTCTAACTAAAATATCATTTTAAAATGATTCAATGATTTATTATTATAAATCTTACTCATTAATGTCCATGTTTTAAATTATTTTAAGGATATATATATATGGACATTAATGTTTTAAAATTAAAATTACTTTTAAATGTTTCAAAGTGGTATGAGACGCGTTGATTCAAAAAAATCAATTTTCAATGGATTCTTGACAAATAGTGTGAATTTTAAATGTTTTCAAGGAAAGGGGGATATTTCTCTCAATAGTTTGATGATTATTTTAATATTTGTCAATATCCTTCATCATTATCATTGAGGTTAATTTGATAAAATACAATCTTCCATATTGTATCGAATGAGTTATGTTTGACTGTGGATGTACTATTTTTATACCATTCATGGTTTCTGGTTTAATGTTTTGGCATTCAGTATGCTAGTTTTAATACGAATGTTTATGTTATGTTTCAAACTTTTTCATATGAGGAATGCATTGTACTTAGTAAGTAATGGGTGGAGCCCGTTATAATTCCTCAATGCATCGGTTGGTCTCATGAGACAAACTAGTGTCTTGGCACGAGTCCTTGAGAAAATATTATTTGTAGTCTTGGCACGAGGCCTTGGCTACGTGGTTATGATAGTCTGGAATTATGCATTCCATCATCATGAAAGTGGTTATTGATATTGCATGTTATTATTTGACTAGTATAATATCCATGTGAATAAGTAAATGGCATTATTTCCTTTTATCTTTTCCATTTTATGTTGAAGTTCAAGTTTAAAAGGCTTTTGTTTGAGTTATACATTGCCTTAAGTGTTTATGCTTATCTATGAATGCTTCTGCTATATTGTTATCCTTACTGAGCATCTGAGCTCACCCCTTTAAATGTTTTATTTTTCCCATGATTGTGAATAAGTAAATTATGAAAGACCTGCAGGGATAGTATGAGTGTGGACTATGGAGACTATATTGTTGTAGTTTTCATTTTATGATGTAATGTAAACTTTTGTATGTGTCTAGTTATTCCAAGTCTACTAAACTAATCAGTCTTTCGATACTTGATCTTTCTTGTGATCATGCCAATGTTATGTAATAATGCACCGACTCTGGGTAACTGGGGTCGGTGCATTACATTACAACCCATAACACATATATCACACATATCACATCAATAAATTTTATTCATCATTAGAATTTTTCATAAAAATTTCACATCATTGTATACCATTAAAATTTATCACAATAAACGTGGTTCAGTAATTTAATCACATGGAATAATATATGGAATTCACTATTAAACCATTTTTTGTTATTTAACCATATAACCCATTAAACCATTATGGTTTATCCAAACATTTCATAATCCTAATTTTCAATTAATTCATAATCACATTAATTGAACAACTAAACAATTACAACATCCCATTAATTTATGAACAAATTAATTAATCCAATTCAACCAATTCTAATTTCTCAAATTTCAACCCAATTCATTATCACGTGGTAATAAAATTAATTCAATTAAATCTCCAAACCAATATAACAATCATGGAAAATGAAATTTCAAAATTACATATACTTAATTAAATCATGTATATTATATCAGAAATTTAGACAACCTAAAACAAGATTGATAATGAACGATTGCCAATAGAAATCCCTAATTGAAGAAGAACAACTGGGATTAGGATGAATAGTGAGATCTAGATCAAAAAACTAAATCCAAGGTCAAAATAATCAAGATCCATAAAACCTTAATCAAAATATATCACCAATGGATAATAAATATCACCTATTTATCTAGAAATAGATATATTAGACAGAGAAAACTATTAAAGATGATACCATATATCAGGAGTTGTATTGATTCGTCAATCAGGCCTGTGATTCCTCAATAATAGTGTTTAATAACCCTAATAATTCATCCAGAAGCCTCCAAAAACGAGGAGAATTAGTTAGCATTAAGTTGGGTCGAAATTAGGTGATTTACGTGGGGTTAGAAAATATTAAAACCAATTTTTAGAGAAAAAATACATCCATGCAAGTTTTCCCGGGAAGGGACTCATGGTTATCCAAACCATGCACCTTAACCGCGAGTCTTTCATGTGGGTGGGGGAAATAGTTACTCCAAATAGAGTGAATAGTTTTGAAAACCATGTTCCATCTATGAAATAACTCTTTTTCTAGGGTTACATGGATTTCTAGGGCATGTAACACGGTTTGGGAAAACCTTGTGCCAATGTCACACTGTGAAAAACCTCTAAAAAAAATCCAATTTTCACCCAGACACACCCAAAATGAAAAAACATACACAGAAAGGGAAAATTTTACCTATAAACAAGAATGATACATCTCCATAAATAGTTTGGATCTTGCACGTGTTAATAATTATAAAAATATCTAATGTGATATTGTAACAACAATGGTTTAGTGTTATAATAGAATAATTATTTTTAATGTTGAATAATTACAATATTGGATGATAATTGAATTATTTAAAGTTATATTTATAAAACCAATTAAATAGAAATATATAATATTAGGGTCATTAATAGAATATTCACATAGTTGACCATAATTCCTGTGTATTGTTCGGTGACATCACATTAGCATGAATGCTCTAATCCCATTGCAACTCTACAGTTAAGCGTCCTTCAGTGAGTGTAGTACTAAGATAGGTGGTCTCCTAGGAAGTATTCATGTTCAACCATTTTTTGTGTATATCAGTATAATAATTATTATTGTGATATTTTGAACAATGTTTTAAATTGAATATAATATTCCATGATTACATTTAATTTTAGTAATAATTATAATATGTCATGTTATAATGCTATAATATTTCATGTTAAAAAGTATTATAAAAGTGCATGCTATATTGTAACAACTTTAGTTTCTTGTGATAATAGCTATAATATTTTTTAATGTTGAATAGTTATAATATTTCTCAATAATTTTATTATTGAATATCATAATATGAATATTTAATGAGTCGCCTCCTGAGATGTGCTTGTGTTTCACCCATTTCTATGTATTCCACTATATTTCCCCTAATTTATATCATTTAAAAAACAATGTATTTCCTGAAATTATTACAATAATAATTATTATGTTGAGTGTAATCCTTATAATTGAATATATTATTTCATATTTACATATAAGTTTAGTTATATTCATAAGATTTCAGGTCTTAATGTTACTATATTTCATGACATCAATAATTATAATATTTAATGACGTACTGTAACAACTATGGTTTATTTTTATGATAGAAATAATAATTTTTCATGTTGAATAATTATAATATTGGCTACTAATTGAAAGAGTTAACGATATATATATAAAATAAATTATATAGAAATATGTAATTTTAGAATCATTCCTAATACTTTCAAATATTTAACCAAAATTTCTATTTATTGTTGGATGTGATCAGACCATCATTAATACACCAGATACCATTTGAACAATGTAGTTAAGCATTATTGGGTGATATTAGTACTAAACTATTGTTGTTACAATATTATATCCAATATTATAATCATTGTTAACATGAAATATTGTAACATAATAATTTTAAATATAATAATTATTACAATTATTCAGTATAGTCTTGAAATATTATATTCAATACATTCATTTTACCAAATTATAAATATTAAAAAATATCATGTAAGCATAAAGATAATCAATATTATATTGTACATAATTTTTTTAAATGAATATAATATTACATGTATACATATATTTTTTGTAATAATTATAATATTTCATGTCAAAATGTTACCTTATTTAATGTTAACAATACTTAAAATATTTTATCAGGTATTGTAATACTATGGTTTAGTTTTATAATATAAATAACATCTTTTCATGTTGAATAAATATAATATTGGAGGATAATGGAATTAGTTGAAGTTTCATTTATAACAAAAATTAAATAGAAATATGTAATATTAGAATCATTGATTATACATTCATATTTTTTCCAAGAATGTAGTTATATTTTTGGGTGTGATAACAACATCATTAATGCAAAAGAACCCACTAGAAATCTATAGTTAAGTGTGCTTCGGTGAGTGTAGTATAACGATGGGTGACCACCATGGATGTACTCATATAGCACCCTTTTTGTGTATATTTAAAATTTCATTTGATTATAATAAATATTATTATGATATTTTATGAAAAAATTTGTATTGAATATAATATTTCCTGATTATATAGAATTTCAGAAATAATTATAATATTGCGTGTTTTAATGTTACAATATTTCATGTTAACAATAATTATAATATTTCATGTTATATTGTATAAACTATTGTTTTTTAATAACATAAATATTTTTTTTTCTTCTTGATTAATTATAATATTTATTGATAATCACATTATTGAATTTCATAATATAGATGTTTCATTGGTGAACTCCAGGGAAGTGAATTTGTTTCACCATTTTATGGATGCTTCATTTTATTTTCCAAGATTTAATGCATTTTGAAAAGAAAATAAATCTATTTAGGTTTAATAATAATAATTATGATATCAAACATAATTATTTTAAATGAATGTAATATTTCATTTTAACAAATATATTTAGTAATAATTATAATATGGAATTTCATAATGTTACCATATTTTAAGTTAACAGTAATTATTTTATTTCATGAAATATTTTAACAACTATATTTTAGTGTTATAATAGAAATTATAATTTTCATTCTGAATAATAATAATATAGTATGATCTAATGGCTTGGATATTAACTCATTAAGAAGTTTCCCGAAACTCAGTTCCGTCAAATGGTTCCACCGAAACGGTGGCAACGGTTACTATCGCACACCGAAATGGTGGAACTGCTTATGGTGTTCCACCAAACCGATGGCACCATGATGGTGGCACTGTAACGGTGGCACCGTAACGATCACACCATCAGGGTCTAACACCGAAACGGTGGCACCGCTTATGGTGTTCCACCGAACTCATGGCACCGTGAAGGTGGCACCATTACGGTGTCTCACCAAACAATGTCCCACCCTTGTTTTTTTCCAGTTTCCATCTATTTTCAGTTTCTCCCCAGTAGCATATCTTTTGATGTAAATATTTTTTAATACCACATTCAAAGACATTTCTAGACCATAAATTATATATAAAATCCCCCAATAGTTGAGCAACCCTTGGCTTACCAAAACGTGTGTCTTTTTCCTTGGTGTCACACCATTTTCCCGTACATTCTAGTTCCACCCATGTTATGTGTTTTCCTCTGTTTAATGGAAATCCTTTAACTCGTAGCCATTTTGACCACCTCTCTAATGAGAATTATTAAATGAAAATTAATTACATAGTTTGTAACCACCCAACTGTATGGATAAACAACCATCCAACATTAAAACATTTCAAGAATTCAAATCCTATAACTCTAGGATCTCACTTTTTACCACATGAGGATTTTTTCTTCTTCTTGCTTCGTCTATTTACTTTCCTTGGTTCATTTTCAGTCCCCCTTCCTAAGGCTAGTGGTGAGCCCATTCTAGATCCTTTCCTTCTCACTCTTGGAGTCCTTGGAGTTCCTCCCTTGCAAGTCACACATCCCCAGTTCTTAGCATGTACACAAAAACACTAATCATTGTTCATCTAGGTAGGGTTCTTCCTTTGTCTCTCTTTACTATGTATAATGTGTGGTGGGTATGATAATTTTTACTTCTGGGATAGATGAAACAAAACCTTATCAAAGATAATAAATGGTTTTTAAAGAATGAGGGGGTGTTTTTGAGGATGCTGCTAATCTCTTTTATGTTTTCTTATATGTTTTGAATTGTATAGTATTAAGTCCAACGAAAATCGTGGCCATTGTTGGTACCTTATTGCGTACAAATTAACCTATTTATCTGGTTAATTCTGTGATTGAATGGATTTAAAATGGAAACTAGTTAATTACATAAACTCGTTTGATTAAATGGAATACCGATGAATAAGAATCATTGTGTGGTCACCCCGGTTAACCAAAGGGAAAGATGAAACTAAATGAATGGTGTGTTTAAATATGAAAAATCCTTTTCTCTATTCTAGTGATATGTGTGGTTGATCTGCTTGATGATTGTTGGGTAACGTGGATGGGGATGGGATCCCCTATTGCGTAGTTGTTGGTTTGTGGATCTGAGGTTGAGTGGGGCCAAATGTTGGGGCTTGGTTTGGTTCTACTATTTCGAGGGAACTCATGGATCCCTTTTGGTGTTGTGGCTTTACAAGAGAACCGGGTGTGAATCATTAATTTGTTTCTTGGCTATTTTTCCGTCATTGGCTTGTGGTTATTCCTGTTAGTTGCCTGATAGTGAAGAATTATTTAAATGGAACCACTTGAATGTTATACCAAGAATGGGTTCAATGGGGTATTGTTATCCTGGAATGATTTGTGACTTGGTTGTGACAGTTGTGCTTCTTATGAATGAATAATAATGAGGGTGTTTGTGTATAGGCTGGTTTTGGAAGCCCTAGGTCGGGATGAGTGCTTGGGTACCTATATGTATAATTCAGTTCTTATGTTTCCTATTCACGCCCCACCCAAGTTTATCACTTCATGCCAAACACCCCCATTTCATGGTGGATTGTGTTTTACCCAACACTCCTCTGAGTGGATGGTTATAACCCCTTTTCTGCTCCCTTTCCTGAGTATCCCAGGACTATTTAGACAAGCTGTGATAGCCTTAGGTCCATTATATCCCAATATTCTTCATGTATGGTAGTTGTGGTGGTTGTCCTAGGTGTGTGCGGGCATTTTGTTTCCCATGTATATTCGGGATGAGGCCCATGTGATTTCCAGCAAGGCGGTAGTTGTTTTAGCCCAGGTGTCTTTAGGCATGGTGGTAGTTGATGTGACATAGGTTTCTGCTGGTGGAGATGTGTCTAGTGGTTGTATCCTAGGTGTCTACAGGCATCATGCGTGGTTTTGGAGGCTCCATAGGTTGTTGTTGGGGTGGTAGTGAGACTACAGTGAAAATGTTGAGGGAGGTCTGATTCTTAGGATGTCTTCAATGACCAGTGGGAAAGTGGTGTGGGGTACCCAAACATTAATGTGTTATTACTATTACATTACAAGACTTGTGTTATTTGGGGAGTGTTCCTTGGTGAGGATTGGGTGGATAGTTTCCGTGCTAGGTTCTTTGGTTTTCTACTTTTATCATGAGAAATTAGAATGCCTCCTCAATTGTGCAAGAGAGAGTTTGGTCTTCCCTATTGTGTATACCTTTATACTCACCCTATGTATAAAAAACATTTTTCAGGTTTCCCAGAGGACTTCAGGGAATGTGCGGGACCATATTAGTTCAGACGTTGGGTCCGTTAGTGTTTCTGGTTTTCTTTTCTTTTGGTACTTCTATTTGGAGTTTTATTGTACTTGTATCACTTTATATTGGAACATGCATATGGGAATGTATTGTTTTGGCATTACATTCACTTCCATTTTTTTGTGTTTTTTGGGATTTACTATCTTATCTTCTAATCCATTTCAAAAAAGGGGTAATTCCTTCCATATAACATATGATTTTATACCCTTGGTGCTAGTCACAAATCCAGGGCCTATTGATTGTAGGAATCAAGGGTCATTATCTCTCCTTCAACATTAAAAATGAAGAGTCTGGTAGTTTTCTATACCTTTCCTCATCTTGGTAATGGTAGGTCATGATATAATTGTATCAGAGGAGGTTGATAGATAGGATGGTGTCTGGGGTTATGCATAGTGGGGATTGCAAGAGATGGTAGGGAAACAATGTTAGAAAATCTTGGTGCATGAAATATGCCAGGGAAGACCGGCTAGGACACCGGATTTTAGGTCCCCCTATGATCCTGTGCAAGGACACTGGACTTACCGAACGACTAAGTGTGGCTACACTGATTACATGGTAGAGACCCTCGGAAAGGTACATGTATCAAATTGACTTGTGTTCTTGTGTGTCATGGGTATTTTGGGGATTTAAAATAAATAAAAAGTCTACAAAAAATTTAAAAGCAATCTTCTACACTACTCGAGCATAGAATTTCCTTATTTTCCTTTTAACTATGTTACCGAGGCGATGAAAGATTGTAGTGAAAGAGATCGAGGCCTAGGAGGCTATTTTGGTGGATCAGTAGAGGTCTGATCGATAGTAGGAGGACTACCAGGGGAAGAGGAAGCTTTATTTCTTTTTACAGAAGAACCTCAGGAGGTACGAGGGCAGAGTCTCGGACATAGAGATAGAGATCTGGCTCGAGGAGCTGGTGAAATATTTCAACATGATCCAGGCATTGATGGAGTACTAGTATCCTTTGGATATAATCCAGATGCGGGAAGTGGTGCGTCAGTGGTGGATTCTCTATATTGGGGAGAAGAGGGAGTCTGAGGTTTTGTTGGCAGACATTTAGAGGGAGTTCAAGGCGGAATTTCTTTCTTCCACGATTAAGGCCAAGAAGAGGCAGGAGATACTCTCCCTTCAGTAGGGGAGTATGTCAGGGAGGGAGATGGGGATCACGTTAAAGGATCTCCTTTTCTTTGCTCTAGACCTCTTTCTGGATGAGGAGTCTTGGGAGAGACATTTAGATGAGGCACTCTCACTTTCTCTTAAGTATGTTGTTACTCCCTTCACTCTACTGATGTACTTGGTGGTCTAAAAGAATGCTGATATGTTGGATAGGATGTACATGAAAAGATTTGTACCCTGAAAAGGGATCCATTTGGGCTCGTCAAAGGGGTAGGCCATCAGTAGTAGGCCTATAACATTAGGGCCTTCTAGGTTTTGGCCAATGGGGAGAAGGCCCTAGTAGTTCTAGTCATGATCTCCTGGTCCTCGCCCCATCTTTTCGGGCCTAGTACCGAGTTGATTCATCTGTGGCTATCGTGGGAACTTCAAAATCAGTTCCCGGACATAGTGAAGTACATTGGGGGGGGGGGCAGGTTCAACACCCACGTCAGTAGCAGCAATGTCCAGCTAGGCCTTTTCAGCAGCAGGATCAGGAATAGGGAGGTCCTCCTCCTCCAAGAACAGATGTTGCAGGAGGAGGCTTACCTCAAGGAGCTCCTTAGGGACCTTGACCAGGGTGTTCTTGGGGAGGTGGATGACATCCGAGGGGAAGAGAATTTGTGTGTGGGTAGTTGCACGACACAGAGGAATCAGTTATAGCGGGGCCACAGGTCGTTCAAGGTGCGGTCAACTTCTTTTAGCACTCTAGGTTTTTTCTTGTTTGATTTAAGAGATTCACACTCCTTTGTTGCACCCAGTCTAGCTCATTCTTTGGGTTTAGATATAGAGAGAATTATCTTGCCCCTATTTTAGTGTACATGAGTCAGCAGTCAGACTAGCTTGTCTCTTATTTTCTAGGGATGTAGAATTATGTTGGGACCACATCAGTCTAGTGGGGACCTTCTTTTGCTACATATGCAACCATATGATGTAATTTTAGGCATCAAATATCTATTCTCTATGTGTTATTTTATTTATGGCTTCTGAGGAAGGGTCAGGTTTTTAGATATGGGAGGAAAACATGTGACTTTTGTCGACTAGTAGGGTTTCTAGGAAGGCCGCTAGTGAGTGGAGCCCCTTCTTTCTTTGTTATCTGAGCTTTTAGTGGATTCAGTAGGTACATAGATGGTGAAAGTTCCATGGATCGTCAGTGAGTTACTGTACATTCTCCCAATGGAGGTGGTGACTCTACCCCCTCGACTTGATGTCGAATTCGGGATTGAATTGAAACTCGGTTCTCATCTGATTTCGATGGATCCCTATCGGATGGCACCGTCAGAGTTGCAGGAGTTACGAATTTAGATTGATGAACTAATGAAGAAGGGTTTTGTTCGAACAAGCATGTTACAATGGGGTGCCCCGGTCTTGTTCACTGAGAAGGAAGATGGTGGTCTCATACTATGTATAGACTACCAGAGGTTGAACTAGGTGATAGTCAAGAACCGTTACCCCCTTCCTGTGATCGATGACCTTTTTGATCAGTTGAGGGGGGATGAATTATTCTCCAAGATGGATCTATGGTGAGGATATCACCTATTGAGGGTGAAGGATGGGGACATCTCAAAGACTACCTTCAGTTGCAGGTATGAGAACATTGATTTTGTGGTCATGACGTTCTATGTTGAGAATGCACAAGACACGTTCATAGGGATCATGAACTCCATCTTCCAATAATATATGGACCGATTCGTAGTTGTGTTTATTATATGCATCCTGATCTACTCATGATCATAGGAGGATCACGCCGAGCATCGGAGGTTGGTTTTAGAGGTCCTACGACAACACCGGCTATATGGGAAGTTTTCCAGGTGCAATATCTGGACACGAGAAGTGCACTTATTTGGAATCTTTTTGTCTGATAAGGGTATAATAGTGGGCCCATCAATGGTCGAGGTTGTTGTTTCTTTGACATCACCAAAGAACGTGGTAGAGGTTCACAGTTTCCTGGGTCATGTGGGTTACTACCCAAGATTCATGCCCAACTTCTCCGGAGTTATAGTACCCTTGACAACCATGACCAAGAACGACTAGACTTTTATATGGTGTGACCAGTTCCAGGAAGCCTTCATTTATCTAAAGGGGAAGATGGTTAGTTCCCCAGTACTGAGGTTTCTAGAAGAAGGGGTAATGTTTGAGGTGTTATGTGAAGCTTCATGCCAAGGCTTGGGGTCTGTGCTGATGCAAAATTAGGGGGTGATCTTTTATGGGTCTAGGCAGTTACGTCCCCATGAACATAACTATTACACCCACGATCTATAACTTGTAGCGATTGTGTTCGCACTAAAGTTATGGTGGCATTACATCATCGGGGAGTGCTTCTTGGTCTTGACAGATCACAAGATCTTGAGCAATATCTTCAGCCAGTAGGTCCTAAACATGCATAAGTGGAGGTGGATAGAGTTTTTTCAGGACTAAAAATTCGAAATCTCTAACACCGAAGGTAAGGGGAATGTGGTGGTTGATTATTTGAGCGGGAAGTCTCAAAATGATGTGGTTCAAGAATCGGAAGATTCTTGGAAGGTGATGGAGGAGTTGGATTCCCTACATCTGGATGCAAGGGTGGAGGATGGTAGAGGGTGTCTATTTCAGATGACAGTACAATCCTTTATGTTGATAATGGTGGAGTAATCTCATTGGGGGAACATAGAGGCTCAAGTGATGCATGATTGTATTAGCCAGAGAAATTCTTTTGGAGGATGGTCGGAAGACGGGCAGAATCAAATTCTGTTTCATGGGACATTTTTCTTCTCAGTGGAAATGTGCAATATTGTTCTTGGTGAGTTCCAAAACTCACCCCTGGCGGTATAACCAGGTGTTTCCAAGATGTACTAGGGTTTAAGGGTTAAGTTTTGGTGGCTTGAGGTGTAGAGGGAAGTGGTAGAGTGTTTGGAAACGTGCCTCGTGTTTCAGCAAGTGATGGCTGAATACCGCGCCCTCCGAGGTCTGTTACAACCTTTATATTTCCCTGAGTGGAAATGGGATGACATCTTGATGGATTTTTTCATGGGACTACTGATATTTAAAGTGTGTTGTTATGCTATCTGCATAGTGGCAGACCGGTTGAAAAATTCATCTAACTTCCTGGAAATCAAGGAGTCGAGTGTGGTGGATTCCTTAGAACAGATGTACATGGATAAGGTGGTGTGGTTTCATGGAGTTCCAAAGTCCATAGTCTCTGATCTGGATACCTAGTTTACCTCACGGGTCAGGAAAGGATCGCAACATGATTTTGGCACCTAGCTATGCCCCAGCACATCTTTCCACCCCCAGAAAGATGGGAAGACTGAGTGGACCATCTAGACATTGGAGGATATGATACAGGAATGTGTTTTTGACATTAGAGGATTGTAGGTATGAGACTTACCTCTATTATTTATTTCATACAACAATATCTACCACTCTACCATTATCATGGCTCCATTTGAAGCCTTGTACGAGAGGGCGTGTCGCTCACCCATGTGATGGACTGAGGTTGGGGAAGCATATTGACTTTTCTTTGAGGACATGAAGAGAATGACAGAGAAGGTTTAGCTTATAAGGGGGAGGATAAAGGTGGCTTGGGACTATCAAAAGTCATATGTCGATCATATGAGGAGACCCTTGGAGTTCCAGGTCAGGTACCACATGTTCTTGAAGGTCTCCCCTTCGCTTGGGAAATGGAGGTTTGGAAGGGGATGTAAGCTTTCTCCTAGGTACGTCGGACCCCCTGAGTTGTTGCAGTGGGTCAGCAATGTGGATTATCAGCTGGCGCTACCACCGCCACTACTAAGGGTGCACGACGTCTTCCATGTGTCTCGTCCCCATCAGTATCTACACCATGATTCGCATGTCCTCGACTAGGGGGAGATGGATATCGAGGACGATGCATTGATTGTAGAGAGAACAGTGATAATTTAGGATCATGAGAAGAAGGTGCTTTGTGTATGGACCATCCCCTTGGTTTGTGGGTTATGGAGGCATGGTGACCTCGAGGAGAGTACCTTGGAATGGGAGGCACAGATGCGCACCCAATACCTAGAGCTGTTTGGAGTTTTGTTTTGTTTTTTAATTTTGAACTTGTTTGTGATGTAGTTATTGAAGTAGTTAAATATGAAAAGAACTGTTTCCCATGTTCTCTGGATGTGTGTGAAGATTTATAACTATGGGGAGGTGAGTAACTGATCCCTAATAAAGACGAATTAAAGTGGATGCGGTTAAACCCGTGCGGGTGAGTCAGTGCTGCCCAAATAAGATAGTATCTTGACATGGAGGAAGGGAGTTTCTAATTCATATGGCTGGATGGTATGACCTTTACATGGTGGTGTGGTTACTTTGGGGATATGAGAGATTGTATATCCTCGGTTATTTAGAAGATAGATGAGGGATAGGTGTTCCTAGATGTTGGGGAGGTTTACTCTTGATAGATATCTTTCTAGGTGGTTGTTCGGACCACTCCCCTTTATTTGGGTCTAGTTTCGATTCTCGAGGGCGAGAATAGTTTGAGAGGTATGTGATGAAATGGCCCAGATAGTGACTCATTAAAGAGTTTTCCAAAAACATTATTCCATGAAATGGTTCCACTGAAATGGTTTTACCGGTCACAGCGGCACCGTGACGGTGGCACTGGTCACGGTCGCACACTGAAACAGTGGCACCACTTACGGTGCTCCTTTGAACCGGTGGCACCATGACGGTGGCACCATCATGATCGCACACCAAAGTGGTGGCACCACTTACAATGTTCCACTGAACCGGTGGCACTGTGATGGTCATACCGCTTACGGTGTTCCACCGAACCTGTGACACTATAGCATTCACACCGCCATGATTGCACACCATAATGGTGGCACTGCTTACGGTGTTCCATCGAACCGGTGGCACCTTACCGACCACACAATCAAAACCACACATTGAAGCTCTGGCATCGATTATGGTGGATCCATTAAGGTGTCTCATAAAACGCTGTCCCACCCATTGTTTTTTTCCAGTTTCTGACTATTTCCAGTTCCCCCACCCACAATGTATCTTTTAACGTAAATGTGTTTTAATACCCCTTTAAAAGAAATTGAAAGCCCATAAATGATATATAAAATCCCCCAAGTTCCTAGAAACCCTTGGAAAACCTAAATGTGTGGATTTTTCCTTGGTTTCACACCCTTTCACTGTACTTTCTTGTTCTTCCCCTATTACGTGTTTTCCTCTCACTAGTAGAAAAATCATTTTTAACGTCGTCAATTTGACGTCGGTTTATTATAAACTGACGTAAAATATTTTTGCGGATAAGTTTTGGCGTCGGTTTTTTAAAAACCGACGCCAAAAACTAAAAAAAATTAGTTTTGGCGTCGGTTTTTAAAACAACCGACGCGAAAAAATAATGAAAAAAATGATTTGGCGTCGGTTTTTTTAAAAACCGACGTGAAAAAATAAAAAAAAAAGTTATGACGTCGGTTTTTTGAAAACCGACGCCAACAAATAAAAAAAAATAGTTTTGGCGTCGGTTTTTAAAAAAACCGACGCGAAAAAATAATGAAAAAAATGATTTGGCGTCGGTTTTTTTAAAAACCGACGTGAAAAAAAAAAAAAAGTTATGACGTCGGTTTTTATGAAAACCGACTCCAAAAATGTAAAAAAAATTTACAGACCTATAGATAATTCCCTAATCTTTGATTTGACTGGTCATGGAGCAAAAACGGAGTTACGGATTAAAAGTTATGGATGTTGGAAGTTGAACTTCTCTAAAAGAAGTGTTAATTAAGTCCAACTTTCAAAGGCCATAACTTTTAATCCGTAACTCCGTTCTAGCTCCACGACCAGTCAAATCGAAGCTTAAGAAATTTTCTAACATATTTTCAATTGTTTTGTTTATGTTTTGACGTCGGTTTTCATAAAAACCGACGCCAAAAAAAAAATTGTTTTTCGCATCGGTTTTTAGAAAAACCGACGCCAAAAATATTTTTTTTTTACTTTTGGCGTCGGTTTTTATGAAAACCGACGCCAAAAATGTAAAAAAAAATTACAGTCCTATAGATAATTCCCTAATCTATGATTTGACTGGTCATGGAGCAAAAACGGAGTTACGGATTAAAAGTTATGGATGTTGGAAGTTGAACTTCTCTAAAAGAAATGTTAATTAAGTCCAACTTTCAAAGGCCATAACTTTTAATCCGTAACTCCGTTCTAGCTCCACGACCAGTCAAATCGAAGCTTAAGAAATTTTCTAACACATTTTGAATTTTTTTTTTATGTTTTGACGTCGGTTTTCATAAAAACTGACGCCAAAAAAACTTTTTTGTTTTTCGCGTCGGTTTTTAGAAAAACCGACGCCAAAAATATTTTTTTTACTTTTGGCGTCGGTTTTTATGAAAACCGACGCCAAAAATGTAAAACAAATTTACAGTCCTATAGATAATTCCCTAAGCTTTGATTTGACTAGTCATGGAGAAAAAACGGAGTTACGGATTAAAAGTTATGGATGTTGGAAGTTGAACTTCTCTAAAAGAAGTGTTAATTAAGTCCAACTTTCAAAGGCCATAACTTTTAATCCGTAACTCCGTTCTAGCTCCACGACCAGTCAAATCGAAGCTTAAGAAATTTTCTAACACATGTTCAATTGTTTTTTTTTATGTTTTGACGTCGGTTTTCATAAAAACCGACGCCAAAAAAAACTTTTTTGTTTTTCGCGTCGGTTTTTAGAAAAACTGACGCGAAAAACATTTATTTTTACTTTTCGCGTCGGTTTTCATAAAAACCGACGCCAAAACTGTTTTTTTGTTTTTTGCGTCGGTTTTTTTAAAAACCGACGCGAAAAACAATTTATTTTTACTTTTCGCGTCGGTTTTTAAAAAAAACCGACACGAAACATATTTTTTTTTATCTTTTTAGCATCGGTTTATTTAAAAACCGACGCCAAATAGTATTCACTAATACGCGGGATCAAAATTTCAATTTTTTTCACAACGCGCGTTTAACTTTTTAAAATCCCGCCTATATTTTCATACAACTCAATCGAAAATATTTTCATTTACTATATATAAATCTGTTTGTCCTTCATTTATCATTTTCATCCTCTTCGATTCAATCATGTTTTCAATGCGGCATCAATCATTAATTTGATTACGGTACGTATTATATTCATTCATTTTCATTATTATTAATGTCGTTCATTTATAAACAACTCGACTAGATTTCAAATAATGATGATTTAATTTTTTTATTGTGTTAAAAATATAAAACGTTCGGATGACATTTACCAAGATTGGTGTAAGTTTAATTATCGATCGTCGTTTTTATTATCACATGAGATCTACGCTAAATATAAGAGATATGATGATAAACAACATATCATTTCAATGGAAGATCGAAAAAT
The DNA here is from genome assembly GCA_963277665.1 of Viscum album. NCBI lineage: Eukaryota > Viridiplantae > Streptophyta > Magnoliopsida > Santalales > Viscaceae > Viscum > Viscum album. Next base: position 384,344,353 of record OY728167.1, on the reverse strand, counting down.
AATCAAAATGTGTTTGAAGTATTATGTATATTTTATATCATTTGGTGTACGTGATTTTAACTTGTGTTTATCTTGTTTTCTTTAAAACATATTGTATCAATCGATACTTTGACATGTTCAACTTCTGACGGCCATAACTTTTGATCCGTAACTCCGTTTTAGCTCCACGACCAGTCAAATCGAAGATTAGGAAATTATCTAAAACATCGAACAATAAAAATTTCTTTTTGGCGTCTGTTCTTGTAAAAACCGACGCCAAAAATAAGTTATGTCCATTTACGGCGTCGGTTTTTTTCAAGAACCGACGCCGAAACTATTTTTTAAACCTTTTGGCGTCGGTTTTTAGGGAAACCGACGCCAAAAATGACGCATATGATTTTATTTGGTGTCAGGTTTTTACAAAACCGACGCAAAAAAACAATTGAAATTTGTTTTTGGCGTCGGTTTACAAAAACCGACGTAAAAAGTCATATTTTTTACGTCGGCGACTTCAACGTCGGTTAAAAACCGACGTAAAAAATAAAAAAAACCGACATTAAAGACCTTTTTTCTACTAGTGTCTGTTGAAAGGAAACCCTTTAACTCACAACCGTTATAGCCACCAATCCGATGAGAATTATCAAATTAAAATTAATTCCATCTTGTATAACCACCCAAATAAATGGAGGAACCCTAATCTGACTTTAAAGTGGTTCACGAATTCATATCCTATAATTCCAGGATCTCACCTTTAATTTCACGGGGAATATTTCTTCTTTTTGGCTAGTATCTTTACGTTCTTTGGTGCTTTAGAGTCCCCCTTTTCGAGGATAGTAGTGCACCTGTGCTGGAGCCTTTCCTACTCACTCTTGGATTCATTGGAGTTCTTCCCATGTAGTTCACACATCCCCAGTTCTTGGCATGAGGAGAAAAATTGATCATTAATCATGCATGTTGTTTTCTTCCTTCATCTCTCTTTACTGTGTATTATGAGAGGTGGGTATGATAATTTTTCCTTCAGGTATGGATGAAACCAAACGTTAACAAAGAAAATAAATGGGTTTTATGTTAATTAAGGGGTGTGTTTTATGATTTTGTTGTACTCTTTTACCTTTTCTTATATGTTGTGAATTATATGGGATTATGTCTATTGAAAATCGTGGCTATTGGTGGTACCTTATTGAGTACTAATAAACCTCTGTTTTTTGGATACTTCTATGATTTAATGGATGTAACACGGAAACTAGTTAATCACTTAAAATCAGTTGATTAAATGGAATCCCAATGAATAACAATACTTGTGTGGTCACCCCGATTAACCAAACATAAAGACAAAACTAAAGGAATGGTGTATTTAATCTAAAAACTCTTTTTCTCTATTCTGGTGATATGTTTGGTTGTTCATCTTGATTCTTGTGGGGTGGAGTGGATGGGGATGGGATCCCCTATTGTGCAGTTATTGGTTTTTAGATATGAGGCTGTGTGGGGCTGTATGTTGGGGATTGGTTTGGTTCCATTACCTTGAGGGACCTCATAGATCCCTTTTGTTGTTGTGACTCCATAAGAGAACCATTTGTGAATGATTAATTTGATGCATGGCTATTTATCCTTCTATGCCTTGTGGCTATTCATGTTAGTTTCCCGGTATTGAATAAATTTTTTAAAATAACAAATTGAATGTTATAAAATGAATGGGTTCAATGGGTTTTGTTTTATAGGAATGAGTTGTGACATTGTTGTGGTATTTGTTCTTTTTATGAATGAATAGTAATGAGGGTGTATGTGCATGGGCTAGTTTCAGAACCCCTAGGTCGGGATGAGTGCTTGTTTACCTAATTGTATAAATTAGTTCTTATTCTTCTTATTCGCGCCGCACCCAAGTTGACCACTTCGTTCTGAACTCCCCCATTTAATGGGGGAGGGTTTTTTAAGGAACACTTTAATGAGTGGATGGTTATTAGATCCTTTTCTGCTCCATTTCCCAAGTACCCAAGGCTATTTTAGTAGGCTGTGATGACCAGAGGTCCATTATATCCCATGATTCTTCGAGTAGGGTAGTTGTAGAGGTTGGCCCAGGGGTGTGTGGGTAGTTTATATCCCATGTATCTTCGAGATGAGGCCAAGGTGTCTTCGGGCGTGTCTATACTTCTTTTGGTGCAGGTGTCTTTAGGTGTGGAAATAGTTACTTTGGCCTCAGTGTCTACTGGCAGGGATGTGTGTGATTGTTGTGGCCCAGGTGTCTGCAGGCAGGGATGTGTGTGTTTGTTGTGTCCCAGGTGTCTGTGGGGTGAGATGCGTGGTTGTGGTGGCCCAAAAGGTTGTTGTTGGGGCAACAGTGAGACTATAATGAAAATGGTGGGGGAGGTCTGACATGTAGGATGTCTTCAATGACCATTAGACAAGTGGTGTGGGGTACCCAAACATCAATGTGTTACTACTATTACTTTACTTGACTTTCATTATTTGGGCAGTGTGCCTTGAAGAGGTTTGGGTTGATAGTTTCTATGCTAGGTGGTTTGGTTATCTCCTTTTCCCATGGGGCATTAGAATTCCTCCCCACTTGTTCACGAGAGATTTTTTTCCACCATACTGAGTATACCTTTATACTCACCCTATGTATATAAAACTGTTTTTATGTTTTCTTGAGGACTTCGGGGACTGTGCGAGAGTGTAACTGCTCAGACAATGGGACCATTAGTGTTACTTTGTTTCTTTTCTTTAGGTACATCCCCGTAAAGTTTTCTTGTAATTATATCACATTATATTGGAACATGAATATAGGAATGTATTGTTTTGGATTTAATTTTACTTCTAGTTTTGGTGTTTTTAGGAATTTACTATCTTATCTCCTGATCCTTTTCAAAAAGGGGTAATTCCTTCCATATCACATATGATTGTATAACCCTGGTACTAGTCGTCACTTTAGGGATTATTGAAGGTGGGACTCGGGGGTCATTATCCCCCCTTCAACTTGCATAAGGAAGGGTCTACAAGTTTTTTGTCCCTTCCCTAATCTTGGTGAAGGTGGTCGTGACAGATGATAATTACCTTAGTTAATGTTATATTTATAAAAAAATTAAATAGAAATATGTAATACCAGAATCATTGATAATACTTCCAAATATTTTACCACAACAGTTTTATATTGTTTGGTGCAATCCCACTAGAATTAATGCCCTAGTTTCATGTAAAACACTACAGTTAACCATTCTTGGGTGATAATAGTGCTAGGATGGGTGGCCTCTAGGTAAGTACTCATGTCACACCCTTTTTGTGTATATTTCAAATTTCATGCTAGTATAATAAATATTTTTATCATATTCTATTTGAAATTTTTATAGAATTTAAAATTTTTAGATTACAGGGAAGTTTAGTAATGATTATAACATTTCATGATATAATGTTACAATTTTTAATGTGAAAAATGATTAAAATATTTCATGATATATTGTAATAACTATGATTTAGTCTTATAATAGAAATACTATTATTTTTTGTTCAATAATTATAATATTTATCTATAATCACTTTATTGAATATCATATTGTGAATGTTTAATGGGTGACCGCCTCTAATGTCCTTTCCCTTCACCATTTTCTTTATTTTTTCATGTAATTTCCTAAATTTTTTATTTTTTAAGAAATAAAGAATTTAATGTAAGTATAAAAATAATAATTTTGATATTTTACTTAAACATTTTAAATGAATATAATATATTATGTCTACATAGAATTTTAGTAATAATTATAATATTTCATGACATAATGTTACCATATTTCATGTTAATAATAAAAATAATATTTCATGAAGTATTGTAACAACTACAGTTCAGTTCCATTACAATAAGTATTATTATTATTATATTGTACGTAAACATTTGTATTTATTATAAAATTAAATTATTAAATGTCAGTTTTTTAATAATTGTAATATTTCATGTTATAATGTTACCGTATTTCATGATAACAATGATTATAATATTTCTTGTTATATTGTAACAACTATGGTTCAATGTTATTATAGAAATAAAAAATTTTCACATTTCATAAATATAATAATTATTAATAATTATATTTTTGAATTTCATAATATGAATGTTGAGTGGGTGGAATCCTAGTAAGTACACTTGCTTCACCATTTTCAGAAATTTTCATTTTATTTTCCAAGACATTGTACACTAAAAAAATGAATTTCATGTAAATATAAAAAATATAATTATGTATATATATTATTTTATTAGGAGAAAAATTACATTAAACACACACACACCACACAAATAGGCCAAAAATTAAATCCATATCCCTCCCAATGGATAACCCATCCATAATTCCTTATTTATTCAGTACACAGTCTGAATGCCTAGGGAAGATGAAGCCCATTGCATATCCTTAAGGCCCATTAACTGGACTATGTGACCAGTGTGGCATCATACATGCATCATACTACCTACATATTCCATGTTAATAAAAATATTAATATTTAATATCTTGTTGAAACAACAATGGTTTGGATGAATTAGTGGGTATAGATTTTCTATTTTTACCAGGATTGTGAATTCATTCATTGGGATTTCATGATGATAAGTTTTTCTGGTTGGTTTATATAGAAAAAATAATTATCATCAACTGGGTGGAGATTATTGGTGCATGTATGGTTGTTGGGTCTGACATGTTCAGGTTTAAGGATTAGTGCCTCTGGGTCTATGGGCGGTGAAAAGTTTACCCATAAACCTTTAGTAGGAAATTTTCAAAATTTAATAAAAAATATATGCCTTCAGGTGTTCATTTTGTATTCAAAATAATAAATTATCATGTTGAATAATTAAAATTTTGGTTGATAATTAAAGTAGTTAATGATAAATTTAAGACAATAATAAAATAAAAATATTTAATTTTAAAATCATTGGTAATAATTTCAAATATTTAAAAAGAAGATTTGTGTATTATTTGGTGTGATCACACCATCATTAATACACTAGACCCATATATATCTTTTTAGTTAAGCGTGATTGGGTTAGAGTAGTACTATGATAGTGTGTTCCTAGGAAGAAGCCGTGTTGCACCCTTTTTCTGTGTATATTTTACATTTCATTCTATTATAATAAGGATTATTATGATATTTTAGGTAAATATTCTTATTTTATATAATACATCATGATTACATGGAATTTTAGAAGTAATTATAATATTTCATGTTATAATGTTACAATATTTCTTGTTAAAAATGATTATAATACATAATGTTATATGTAAATAATTATGGTTTTTTTAATTGAAAGAATGTTTTTTGTTGTTTACTAATTATAAAATTTCTCAATAATCCCATTAATAAATTTTATAATATGATTTCTTCATGGGTTACCTCCTCGGAAGTTATCATGTTTCACCATTTTCAATATTTTTCATTATATATTTGTATATTATTTACCTTAAAAAAAACGAAATTCATTTATGTATAATAATAGTTATTATGAGGTCATACATAAAACTTTTTTATGAATATAATTTTTCAGGTTTACATAGAATTTTAGTAATAATTATAATATTTCTTGTCAGGATGTTACCATATTTCATGTTAAAAATAAATATAATATTTAAAGACATATTGAATCTACACTGGTTTTTTTCTATAACAAAAATATTAATTTATCAAGATTAATAATTATAATATTGACTGATAATTTCATTAGTTAAAGATAAATTGAGAAAAAATTTAAATATAAATATATAATATTAAAATCTTTGATAGTGGTTTTAATGATTTAATTAGAATGTGTGTGTATTTTTAGGTGTGATCACAAAAGCATTTATTTACCATATCCAATTATAGATCTTCAGTTATGCATGCTTGGGCGAGAGTAGTACTAGGAAGGGTGACCTTAAGGGAAGTACTCATGTTGAACCCTTTTGTTATGTATATTTCAAATTCCATGCCATTATAATAAACACTATTATGACATTATATGTTAAATTTTATACTAAATATAATATTTCATGATTACTGTGATTTTTTGTAATAATTTTAATATTTCATGTTATAATGTTACCATATTCCATGTCAACAATGATTCTAATAATGCATGTTATATTGATACAACTGCGGTTTTGTGTTATAACATAAATAATATTTTTTTAATGATGAATAATTAAATTATTTATCTATAATCACACTATTGAATTTCAAAATATGAAATTTGCATGGATGTCCTCCTGGAATGTTCTTGTGTTCCACCCTTTTTTGTATTTTTCATTTTATTTTCCATGATTTTTCACATTTTCAAAAATAATGAATTGCATGTAAGTATAAAATAATTTATTATGATATTTTACGTAATCATGTTTTAAATGAATATAATATTTCTGTTATACGAAAAATTTAATTATAATTATAGTATTCCATGTCATAAATTACCATATTTCATAATCCCCATAATTATAATATTTTTTGATGTATTGTAACTACAACAGTTTACTATTATAAGAGAAATAATAATTTTTGTTATTGAATGATTATGATATTGGCGGATTATTTCATTAATTAATGTTATATTTACAACAAAAATTAAATAAAAATGTGTAATTTGATGATTATTAATAGTAATTTCAAATATTTTACAACATCATCTATGTATTGTTGGGTGACATCACACCCACATTATTTCACAAAATCCCATTATAAACCTACATTTATGAATGCTTGGTCTTACTTAGTACGGGGATGCGTAATTAATAGGGATGTACTGTTGCACCATTTTTTGTGTATATTTCAAAAGTCATTCAGGTATAATAAAAATTATTTTGATATGGTACCTAAACATTTGTATTGAATATAATATTTCATGAATCAACTGGATTTTTAAAATAATTATAATATTACATGTCATAATGTTACAATATTTCATGTTAATGATTATTATAATATTTTATGTTATATTGTAACAATAACTATTTTATTTTATAAAATAAATAGTATTTTTTTTCATGTTCAATAATTATAATATTTTATCACAATCACATTATGGAATTTCATAACATGAATGTTACATGGGTGACCAGCTAGGAAGTTCTCTTATTTCACCTTTTTTCTGTATTTTTCATTGTATTTTCTAATAATCATTACACTACCAGAAAGTTTCAACAGTCAGGAGAACATTCACCTTCCAAAATTTATTGAAAAATAAAAGACAAAGCATGAAGAGTGGGTAAATCACAAAAAAAATGAAAATTCATCATGTAGAAAAGATAATTACAAATTGGTAGAACCATAGTAATCCCTATAATACTGATCATGGATATCATCAGAAGATTCCCATTCTGACTGCGAATGTTTTTGACTGAAAAGCACATAATAATTTTCCTTGAGAATAATTTTCTCTAGAGTGAGATCCATAGAGGATGTCCTGGTATACCGGCCACACCAATCCAATTCATCTCTACCACGTCGCCATCAATGTTTTATTCTGATCCCACCGTCACTTCATAGTTTTCATTTGCTGCCAATCCCCCTCTAATTTATTTAGGGACTGCCCCATAGAGTCATCAATGACATGTGATGTATCAGCCACCTCAGTTTTCACCCTATTATCAGGCTCAATCAACTACATTATATCCATAATTGGTGATGGATGTTTATCAGTCAGTATCCTACTAAAAATATTAGTGTATTTTTTAGAAACATGATCTAAACATCACTCCATTAATTCTACTCCACAATAACAATAGTTAATAATAATTTCTTTTTACCATTGTGCTGAATGTCTGGAAGAGATTTACCCCCATCCTTTACACAGCTTGTGTCACATAGAAGCTGTCCAGAAGTTCCATTTGGTTGTCAAACACCTTCACTTCCATTGTATGGAGTCTCCAACATATGATTGGGACCAACATCCACCTATGTTTTTACAATCTATTTATGGCCAATATCATCATTTGAGGTTGTTTCAACCCAATCCTGATCATTCCCACTAGAATCAGTGGCATCATTTTTCTTTTAATTCAAACATATCATAGAATCATGCCAATGTTGGGAGTAAAAATAAAAGACAATAGATTTCCTACAAATTGAAACGTCACGCCCAATTACATTGAATTCTGAAAAAATTGTTTTTTTCATTCATGATTCTAAAATAAAGGTCATAATCATTAATAGAAAATAGTACACAATCCACCAAAGTGGAATTTTATTAAACATCAACAAAAAAGTGAGAAAAATGTCCAAATATCTCCGTCTCCATTTCATTGTTAGTTTTTACTAGAACTCCAATTGACAATGAAATATCATGCAGTATCATAGGTTTCTATAAAATATAGTTAAGTCCATAAACCCTTACCCTGTGTTGGGAAAACGACCGACCAACTTCAAGAGGATTAATGTAAATATTCCATTCATTGATATGAAGAATACATGGTTTGAGCGAGTTTGATCCAAATCCCTATACCCGCATCATCAGCTCGTCAGAGGGGAAGAGCATTTGAAAGAAGCTGCACCCCAATGAGATCTTCTAGGATTAGAACCCACATATTTTTTATATATATGCATTTAAATATTCAATTTTAAGTGGAGAAGAACCCCCCATGTAGAATAAAATGTGCTATTATGGAGTGTTCACCTAGCTTAAAATTCTACGCAATAACAGAAGAATCTGTCTTGATGTGTGAAACGCTACCCTTTTGACAGATGGGAGGGACATCTGATCCCATGTAAATCGATAACTATCACTTCCCACCCCATTAAGATTAACAATTTTGTCACTAGATGCAATGGATGGAACACATCGAGCATCAAGGCTCACTAGATCAACCTCTGTGCATAAAAATATTGATGCAACCAACCTATAAGAATCAAACTACCTGATACCTAGAAAGGATTCTGCAGAAGCCCCCATAACAGAATAGCAGTGCGTCAACTGGAAGAACTATGGATGACAAGACATCCTTGAAATGAGCAGCTGGTCACTACGGACCGAACCCCAGTGCGGACAATTAGGTGACTGACCTCTAATGAGAATCGAACCACAATGATGTGGATCGGCACCCATAACACTATGTCAATTATAGTTTAGTTTTATAATTGAAATAATAAAATTTCAGGTTGAACAATTACAATATTGGAGTTTCATAGCATTAGTTAATGTTATATTTTATGTAGAAATTAAATATAAATATGTAATATTATAATCATAAATAGTACATTCAAATATTCAAAAATAATTTCCATGTACTGTTGGGTGTGATCACACCAGCATTAATACACCAGATCCAATTAGAACTTTACATTTAATAATTCCTGGGTGGGAGTAGTACAAGGATGATAACATCTTGGGATGTAATCATTTTAAACCCTTTTTACGTTTATTTGAAATTTCATTCAATAATAATAAATATTTTTATGATATTATATGTAAATAGTTTTATTGAATATAATATTTCATAATTATAGGGAATTTTAGTAATAACTATAATATTTTAGGTTATAATGTTACAATATATCATGATTACAAATATTGTAATATTCCACGTTTTATGGTAAAAACTATTGTTGTGTGTTATAATATAAATAATATTATTTAATTTTGAATAATTTCTGTATTTCATAATAATCACATTATTTAATTTCTTACCATGAATGTTTGCATATGTGACCTCATGTATAGTGCCCTTGTTTTACTATTTAATGAATTTTTCATTGTATGTACCTACACTGGTTTACATTTTTTAAAAACAAATAGTCTCATGTAATTATAATAATAATAATATTAATATTATATGAGTTTTTTTAAATGAATTTATTATTTCATTTTTCCTTATAATTTTAGTTATGATTATAATATTTCATGTCATAATGTTACCAAATTTTAAATTAACAATAATTATAATATTTCATGAAATATTGTAATAACTACTGTTAAGTGATATAAATGAAAAAATAATTCTTCATGTGGGATAATTACAATATTGGATGGTAATTTCATTAGATAATGTTATATTTAAAACAAAAATTAAATAAAAATATGTAATATTAGAATCATTGAGATCACTTTCAAATATTTACCATGATTGTATGTGTATTGTTGGTTGTGATAACACAAACATTATTTCACTAGATTCCTATAGAACTATATAGTTAAGTATTCATGGGAGAGATTAGTACTAGGATGATGATCTCCTGGGATGTATTCATAGTGCACTATTTTTTGTGTATATTTTTAATTTCATTCTAGTATAGTAAATATTATTATGATATTATACGTAATATTTTTTATTGAATATAATGTTTCATGATTAAATGGAATTTTAGTAATGATTATAATATTTCATTTTATAATATTACATTTGTTCATGATAAAAATGATTATAACATTTCATGTTATATGTTAACAACTACAGTTTAGTGTTACAACTGAAATAATGTATTTTTTAGGTTGAACAATTATAATATTTCATGATAACTCATTACTAATTCCATAATATGAATGTTTCTTTGGTGACCTCCATGTATGTGATCGTTTTCACCCTTTTCAATAATTTTCATTTTATTTTCCCATATATTTACTTTATAAAAAACAATGAATTGCATGTATGTATATTGATAATAATTTTTATTCCATGCATAAAATTTCTCAATGAATATAATATTTCTTGTTTAAATAGAATTTTAGTAATAATTAAAATATTTCATTTCATAATGTTAAAATATTTCATAAAACAATAATTATAATATTTCATGACCTGTTGTAACAACTACGATTTTGTGTTATAATAGAAATAATAATTTATCATGTTGACTAATTATAATATTGGCTGATAATTGAATTAGATAATGTTATATTTATAATTATTAAGTATAAATATGTAATATCAGAATCATTGATAATACTTTCAAATATTTCACCATAATGTTTTTGTAATGTTGGGTGAAATCACACAGGAATTAACGCATTATATCCCACTAGAGCATTGCAATTAAGCTTTCTTGGGCGAAAACAGTACAACGATGGGTGACCTTTATGGAAGTACTCATGTTTAACCCTTTTTTTTTGTATATTTCATTTTTCATGCCTATATAATAAATATTATTGTGAAATTGTATAAATTTTTTTATTGAATATAATATTTCATGAATATAAGGTATTTTAGTAAGAATTATACTATCACATGTTATAATGTTACAATATTTAATGTTAACAATGATCATAATATTTAATATAATATTATAATAACTATTGTTTAGTGTTAAAATATAAATAATAGTTCTTCATATTGAAAAATTATAATAATTATTGATAACATCATTATTGAATTTCATAATTTGAATGTTTCATGGGTGACCTCCTCAGATGTGATTGTGTTTAACCCTTTTCTATTTTTTTAAAAGTAATTTCCCTTTTTTTTATTTTAAAATATATAAAATTACATGAATGTATAAAAATAATAATTATGATATTGTAAATAGAATTATTAATGAATATAATATTTCATTTTTACAAATAATTTTAGTAATAACTATAATATTTCATGATATAAATTTACAACATTTCATTTTTACAATAATTATAACATTTAATGGTGTTTTGTTACAACTATGGTATGGTGTGATAATTAGAATAAAATTTTTTCATGTTGAATAATTATAATATGGTCTCGATGTTGCATTAATTAAATTTATATTTACATCAACGCATGAATATAAATATGTAATATTATAATAATTTATATTACTTTAAAAAATTTAACAAAAATGTATGTTTAGTGTTGGGTGTGATCACACCAAAATTAAGGAACTATATCCCATTAGAACATTGCTGTTAAACTTGCTTCAAAGAGATTAGTTTTGGGATGGGTTATCTCCAAGTAAGTACTCATGTTTCACCCTTTATTTGGTAATATTTAAAATTTCACGCCAGTATAATAAATATTATTATTATATTGTATGTAAACATTTGTATTGAATATAATATTTTATTATTATTGGGATATTTCGTAATAAATATAATATTACTTGTTATAATGATAAAAAATTTCATGATTGCAGTGATTATAACATTTCATGTTTTATTTAAACCCTAACAGTTTATTTTTATGAAAAAAATTCATGTTTAATTATTATAATATATATTTATAATTGCATTATAGAATTTTATAATTTAAATGTTCCATGGGAGACCTACTGGGTAGTTTATGTGTTTCACCCTTTTCATTTCTTTTCATTGTATTTTCATATATTTTTTAAATTCCAAAAAACAAAAAAATTCACGTAAATATAAAAATAATTATTATGATATTGTACCTAAACATTTTAAATGAATATAATATTTCCGGTTGACATTGAATTTTAGTAATAATTATCATATTTCATGTCATAATGTCATCATATTTTATTTTAACAATAATTATAATATTTCATGATGTATTATAATAAATCCAGTTTACTGTTATAATAGAAATAATAGTCATTCTAGATGACTAATTATAATATTGGTTTTTAATTTCATTAGTTAATTATATATATATAACAATAATTAAATATAAATATGTTATATTAGAATCGTTAACAGTAGTTTCAAATATATTTCACGAATTTCTATACATTATTTGGTTCAATCACACCATCATTAATGCATCAAATCATATTATAACTCTATAGTAACCATGCTTCAGTGAGTGTAGTACCGTGATTGGTGACCCTCTTGGATGTACTCCTGTTGCACATTTTTTGTGTGTATTTCAAATTAAATTTTGGTATAAGAAATATTATTCTAATATTGTATGTAAATTTTTTATTTGAATATAATATTTCATAATTATAGTTATTTTTATTTAAATTATTTTTCATGTTGAATATTGATAATTTTTATCAAGAATAACACTATTGAATTTCTTAATTTGACTGTGGCATGGGTGACATCTTGGGAAGTGTTGTTGTTTCTCACTTTTCTTCCTTTTTTCGTTGTATTTTCCTATATTTTTCACATCCTTAAAAATAATGAATTAAATGTAAATATAATAATAATAATTTTAATATTTTACTTAAAATTTTAAATGAGTATAATGTTTTATGTTTACATAGAAGGTTTTTAATAATTAAAATATTCTCTGTCTTATTGTTACCATATTTCATGTTAACAATAATTATAATATGTAATGAACTTTGGTAATAGGTATAGTTTAGTTATATAATAGAAAAAATAAATTTTCACTATGAATAATAATAATATTGGATGATAAAGTAATTTTTTTAAAGATATATTTATAATAAAAAAAGATAAAAATATGTAATATTAGAATCTTTGATTGTACATTGAGATATTTAAAAAGAATATCTCACTAGAAATAATGCATCAAATCCCACTAGAACTCTATAGTTTAGAATGATTCGGCGAGAGTAGTATAGTATGGGTGACCTCCTGGGAAGTACTAGTGTTGAACCCTTTTTTGTGTACATTTAAAATTTCATGCAAGTATAATAAATATTATTTTGATATTGGATGTCAAATATTGTATTTAATATAATATTTCATGATTACATGGACTTTTCATAATAATTATACTATTTTATGTCATGATATTACAATATTTCATGTTAATAATGATTATAATATTTAATGATACATTGTTTCAACTACGGTTTTGGGTCATAACATAAATAATATTTTTTCTTGTTAAATAATTATAATATTTCATTATAATCACATTAATGAATTTCATAATATGAACATTTCATTATCGAACTCCTAGGAAGTGCTTATGTTTCTCCCTTTTCTGTATTTTCGATTGCATTTTCCATGGTTTTTTATATTTTTTTAAAAAAATAATTTTATGTAAGAATAAAAATAATAAATATGATATTTTACATAATATTATTAATTAATATTATATTTCATGATTGCATATAATATCAGAAATAATTATATTATTTCATGTCTTTATGTTACTATATTTCATGATAACAATAATTATAATATTTAATGATATTTTGTGACAACATTAGTTTAGTTTTATAATAGAAGTAATAAATTTTCATATTGATTATTTATATTATTGGATGGTAATTGAATTAGTTAAATTTATATTTAATACAATAATTAAAGCACATGGGGTCTTGAATGACTGGTTATGGACTCTATGGTGCATTCAGGATCCTAAGATTGAATTTCTAGCCATTTCATATTTGGCCCCATTATATGGGACATAGTTTTTGTTGGTGGATTCATCTGATGCCAGTGTTATTGATGTGTGGACCATGATTCACATGGGTCATGTGATTAACGGTGGGGGCTTGGACAAGCGGCAAAATTCAACATTACTCCATGGGAGGTTAAGACTATCGATGGGCTCTCACGGAGTTGGCGGATTATGATGCTATGTAGAGGGATGACATATGAGGTCTTCAAAGAGGGTATGTTGGATCCTATGAGGCCAATGAATGTGGTGTGAGTTGGTAGTCGAAGCAGTAGCATGTGGTGTGCCTTGCCGGATGGGGGTTCTCTTGGATGGATCACATCGATGTAGTGTTTTGTGTTCTTGATGGACTGTAATGAGGATAGATCCTCCAAATGATGACAGAGGTGATGAAGGGGATGTAAACCAACGTGTGTGGAAGATCCCTTTTTGGATAGTGATGCAGGTACAATGATGAGTTGGGGCTCGAATGGGGGGGTTTCAATGGAGGAAACCCAATGTTTCAATTCAGTTGAATGTTCAATGCCCAATTATATGGGGATACAGGATCGTGATGAGACTAGATGGTTCTCTGGCATCCGTACTTGTGGTCCATGCAGGGAGGTGTTAGGTAGTAGTGCTCTTCGGCAGTCTATGGGCCAAGTGGGTAGCATTCTGCATAGGTATTATGATCCAAGTTGTTAGTGATGGACTGTGCCCTTCCCAGTATTGATTAAAACAAATAGGATTAGTCCCCATATATAATATAAACACAATAAAGGGTGTAATATGGACTATCATTGTGTGGGTGGGTTGACCAGGGTTATGAACTGGGTTATACCCTTATTGTGCGTGTTTGTGTTTCAAATGTAATTGTACCCCCACAAACCTAGTATATATAACAAAAATTAAATAAAAATATGTAATATTAGAATAATTTAAAGTACTTGAAATTTTTTAACAAGAATGTATGTGAATTGTTGGTTGCAATAACACAAGAAATAATGAAATAGATCCCATTATAACTCTGTAGTTAAACTTGCTTGGGCGATAGTAGTGCTAGGATGGGTATCCTCCTGGGAAATACTCATGCTGAAAACATTTTTTATTACATTTAAAATTTTGTACAATTATAATAAATATTATTATGATATTTTACGTAAAATTTAGTATTGAATACAATATTTAATAATTACATGTCAGTTTTTTGTGATCTGTCCTAGTGGGGAACATTCCATTACTACTCATGCCCACCACCAATAGGCCAGGGGCTAGTGACTAGAATCGAGTAGGCATGTCACTATCATGGGATGTCTTAGCCTATGGACTTTTACTCATGAATACATAAAAATAACATACAATGATGAACTAAAAAAACAACAAAAAATCTATACAAGAATACATCTAAACACAACAACCCGAGTATAATAGAAGGTAAAGGAAAGTAAATATTGAAAAAAACAATACCAACACAAAGAGTCTGAAAATAATTCCAACCATAATTCGTAGAAAGATATTGGAATCAAGACACTATTGAAACACACTTTGGTCATTCTGGTCTCACTATGTATTATCTGGCATAGGTCTATCTAGGATTTTGTCAAAAGTTTAATCACTTTCGCAAGACATGACATGAGTGGGAAAAGCATGTGCTTGGGTGAGTATAACAATACGTAGTAGGACACCTCAAAAATCATACAAAAAAAATATAGTTATCTCATCAGAGCAATATGTCTACAACACATATAATAAAAATATCCAGATATACTCAGTAATGACACATTCTCTAAAGGTAATTCAGAACCATAATAGCCAGAATTGGATTCTAGGTCAAACATTCAACATATAACTCATCATATAAAACAAACACCATGAGTCTAATAGTATTCATGACATTTATCAGATAGGTAATGCTCATAGGGTAATGCATTTAGAATTTGACATAGAATGTTCAATGTGATATGATACACTAATGAGGATCACATCTATGGTCACAATGTATACTAATAACTCAATCTAGATTAATATACTATGAAGAGTATCATCACCTTAGGTGTTTTGTTCATGACTATTCTAGGAAATACACCTTGGGAACACATATGAATAGTGGATCACACTATAGGCCTCACAGAATGATTCCAACTACTCAATACAAGTAGACTTTCTATAGGGTCATTGTACTATGTGTAGGAGTCGATTCCATAGTAACCCTAATGAAATGGATACCGAGAAAATCATAATTAAGCTTCTACAAGATACAGAGGAAAACAAATCCTAGACATCATTTTGGGAGTTCATGGTGTGTAGTAGGGTTACATGTCGTGTCCCTTCGACACTAATTCATGTCTATGTAAATAGCCAGTGTTTGTGTCATTGAGGATGATATAATATTTCCCATGTATTCTTACAATGTATCACTACATGATGTGAGACTACCCATGAACCATTACATGGGTAGTCTCATGTACACCTATCCAACAAGTGTCTGTGTGTGAGTATATGGCATGCACATGGACATGTACTCTCAACCCTTATTCATATGGGATTACATGATATGCATGTGGTCATGTACTCTCATCCTGTGTCTATATACCCTCTATGGTATGTCTTGATATCACTAAAGGGGACCATACATTGTTGGACAAGGTCACATTCTGTGTGATACTTATCTACTCAAAACTTTAGTCGCCACTAGATGAGGCCCACATGGGATGTAGATACAATGTAGAAGACATGTTGTTAAATTTTTTTTAGAATCCCAGATATAGATTCTGTGTGTCTTCTGTGGTTCCCTAGAAACCAATCTGGCCATGCCCCATGTTATAATAAAACAGAATCATTGGACCTTCCTTACTGCCAATGATACTTCGAGATCCGACCAAGAAATCCATTTATAAAATGGCATCGAACATCCTTCAATGTAGTGTGATAAATAACATTAAATTGGGTATCCCAAACAATCTGATTCATCTCCACATCGACTTTTTACCACTAATATGTCTTTCTAATCCCCAGTATACAATATCAATTTTTTTCACAAAGAAATGGGTTCCCAACCATCGATTTCTCGGTGGATGTCAAACCATGGGAAAAATAAATAACTCCCATTATGATTGAACAAAAATGTGAGAAATGAACCTCAAAAAACACATTAAATCATCCTCATCCAATGTTCATATTTTTCTAGAACCATTTCCATCAGAACAACAATAGAGACATCAATAATAATCAATCAAAACACCATAAATAATATAAAAAGTAAACCCATCCTGAAAGATGACCGAACCATGAAAGAATTTGTTGGTTGTTAGATTATCATTAGTTAAAGGAATATCAAATAGGGAATCAATACAATTGAAAAAAATATCCTACCTAGATTTGGATCAATCACACAAGAAGAATGAAGCGACATTATTATCTATGGTGAGATCCCAAATCTTGCCTCTTGTTGATCCACGATCCACGATCCAGTGGATGTTCATTTGAGAGAGATCCTCCAAAGATCTATCCAATGGATCTTTAAAGGATCCATGTATATGTTGATTACCCTATAATTCCATCATAATAGACTAATTAAATACACATTAGTTGTTATGTCAAAAAATGAAAATAAAGTAATTTATTTAATTATTTTATTAATTTCACATATGTGATAACGTTTCCACCAACTTCTAGTGTCAATAAAGGTTATGTCGAACCAAGGGTAAAATCCATATCCAAACCTCAATTGTACCCTTAGATTTTTTATCTGATCCTATATTTAGAAGTTCATCCCTTTTTTAGGAAAACTGTGTGCACGTGCTATTTAATATATTTAATATAGTTTATAAATTTCTTCCAGGAATACTGGGCCTTTAATTCTCAGGTCATATCAGCACATGTTATAAAAAATTATCCATAAAATTTACAAAAAAAAATATATGGAAAATCTGAGACACTACATTCTCCCCACCTTGGGGATTTACATCCCAAAAATCAAAAACATGGGCTACACAAAGAGATGTAGGTACTGATCATGAATCTGATCCTCCTACTCCCATGATCTCTCCAAGTTATTCCCATGCTTCCACTAGATGGGAGCTAAAGGAATCTATCAACTGTGAAGGATATTCTTCAACCGATCCTCATTCTCTAGTGGGTACTCAACAAAGGTAGCTCCATCATCAATGTATAGATCATCCTAATCGATGACATGAAAGGGTTTTTGAGCATATCCCCTCAGCTACGACACTTGGAAGATATCATGTACTCAGTATAACTACAATGGTAGTGAACAGAGTCAATCAAACTCTCCATCTCTATGTAGTATCTATAAAGGGATAATGATTCTCATAGATATCTTGTTTTCTGGACCAAATCTCTATAATACTCTGAAAGGTGAAACCCATATGAATACACTATCTCCATCCTCAAATTAAAATAGCTTCAGTCATCTCTCTGCATATGACTTCAAATGGATAAATAAAGTCCCCATCCTCTTGTAGATGATATTAACCTTTTCAATATTAGCTCGTACCAATTCTAGACACATATGTTTCACCACTCTGGGGTCATTCCATCAATGTGGTGACCTACATGGTCACTCTCACAAAGACTCAAATTTTTTCATAATAATTGTTTACTAATAATTATTTTTTTACATAAAGTCTACTTCTTGTAGGTGATCCCCCCAGTTTCAGAAAAACTCTAATATAAAATCTTTCAACATGTCCTCTAATACTTGAATGGTTCGCTCTTCCTAGCCATCAAATTGGGGGTGAAACGCTATAAGCAATAGTTATTTATTCCCAAAATATCTTGAAATAAAATCTATAAAATAGATTTTAAGTGATAAATACAATCAAAAATAATCATCGAGGGAAATCCGTGGAGTCTCACTATCTCCAGAACATAGTGTCATCTCAATATCTCTACTGAACTCTGTGCCTAAATAGCTATGAAGTGGGACGACATGGTGAGTTGGTCTATGGTCACCAAGATGTAATTGTGTCTACAAAATTTATATGGTAATCACATTAGTAATTCCATTGATATATTACCCCACATAAACTATAGAACCTCAATGTGTTGAGAAAACCCCACTGGAACATGGTGTTCGGCCTTCACTTGTGGACAAGTAATTGATCAAGAGATAAACTATGCAACTCCCATCTTCATCCTTGACCACTAAATCTGATGTTAAAGGTCGTGCTATATCACCTCCATACCAAGATGGACCATAAAGTGAGATGTATGAAACTCTCTCCAAACCTCATCCAACAATTGCACATGTACAATCATCCATCCTATGAAAATAAAAACAAGATCCCAAATATTGAAAATCCCATAAAGAGTATGTTTGGTGGATATCGTTGTGTGTAGTGTCTCGCATTCTACATCACCACATTTTTTCTTAATTACATGATGTAAAACTTTAGGGGTAACAACCATATAATATAAGTAATATTCTTCATCTTGATCCACAATTGATAACTGTAATGAGGCCAACTACTCTAACAACTCATTCAAAAACTGTTAACTATATCTCATATCGAGAAACTATGCTACCATGTTCCCCTTCCCAGGAGTATATAAAATATTGAATTCATAATCCTAGAAGAACTCTAGAAATTTCCTCTTTCTCAAGTTTGTATCCTTATAAGAGAAGTTATACTTGATAATCATGTGATTAGAATAGACGATAAACCACTCTCCTACCAGCTGGTGTCACCATATCTGTAGTGATAAGACTACTTCTTCTAAATCAAGAACATTGGTCATGTAGTTATGCTCATGAGGTCTCAAATGAGGTGAATCATATGAAAAAATTCATTCCATTAAATTAGAAAAAAACCATGTCTGTTCCTGGATGCATCGTTGAACACAACACACTCGACACCCTCCTCTGGAAATCTAAAGATAGGAGTAGTCATCAATCTCTTCCCTGGATCCTATAATCTCTGTTGGAACATTTTCATCAAAACTAAAGGATACCCATATAGGACAAAGATATCAATGGTGATACCACTCTAGAGAAATCATGTAAAAACCTTTGATAGTACCCTACCAACCCAAGGAAACTCTGCACCTCGTTAACACACTTGGGTGGCTCCCATGGAATCACTGTCTTAAACATAGTGAGGCCCACTACCAATCTTTGTTCTAAGATGACATATCTAATGAAGTGTACCTTTGAATATATAAATTTCTCCTTGATATCTTCCATCTGACTAGAACTATTGGACGATGTATAGCATCAAACCCATATAACTCGTGGGCTCTAACTTTGACACAGAGGTCACATGGATGCCAACAATGATGACTACCACAAATTTATCTTACAAGGGTTAATGGTATGGTATATTAGTCTCCAAAGTCCAATTTTTCATAAAACTCATTAATTCTGATGAAACCAACTTAAAAAAACCAAACCTCTTGCTCTTATAGCTACAATGGGTCATCTGATATGCTAGTGAAGATACCACAACATCCCTAGTGTAGGCCCATGTAGAAAACATGCTCTCAGTAGTGTGGTAGACCCAAATAATCCTCAAGAAGGATTCCCTCATACTCCCCCACCCTCACATGAATAGAAATATCATAACATTCACTAAACCAAGGATAATACTAGAAAACCTATATAGAAGTGTCTATAACCTCCTATAAACGATCTTATCCTACCTTTCACAGGATCACTCATAATCAAAAGGAGGAGAAAACCATCTCAACCACGGGAAGTGCTACCACTCTCATTGGAATTGGACATATGAGCATGTATGGTAGGAAAGCAATCCATACTAGGGAAAACATAGGTACCCACATCCACTATGGAGGAATTTCTATGAGAGGCTCTCTTTATCCTCCTGAAGTTAGTTAACACAGTGTAAGACACATTGAATAACTAATGCTCTGTACATAAGCCCCCAGCACAAGGGTCAAGAAATAATGGCTCCACTAGTATTACTATGTCTCAAAAGCGGATACATGGAGGGGAAATTGGCTCATAACTCAGTTTGAAAACAACAATAGGGTAATTGAAGGCACATGTCATATCTCAAAATTTACTCAATCCTATATGAGATCCAATAGCTTGGAACTAACTATTTCCCTATCCCAATTGCTTAAAACCACCAGAGATTTCTTCGACACCTTATCCCAACCAACAACCCCAAACACTCAAGCCATAAGAACTCATCACCACAAATTAACTCTATCTATTTTGGGTGTCACTAACTCTCCTGCACGGTTTTATATCACCTATCAAGGACACGTCCTAGTGGGGGAATTTTCCATCTTCCTAGTATGTACAATGTTACAACAAACATCAATAAAACAAGGTTATATCAATTCCTTTCATCACAATGGCGATGCATCACTGCCTAGACCAACATCAGAGAGGGGTCTCATTTATACGGGACATCCACAACAATAGTTTATGCTAGTCCTCTGCCATCTGTGAAAGGGGTCTAGCACACCATGACACTTGGGTAGTATTTAGACATTGAAACCATTGATCCACACACATCATAGGTTTGTCATCAGCCAGTAAAACGAGATCCAACTACTTATCCAAAGATAAAACATGTGGTATGAGAAACCATATTATTGGTCGGGGTCTACACATGTCAAAGACACAAACCAATACCTCAAGTCAAACCTATACCCCCTGTGGGTATTTTTCATCATGAAATATTAGTGATCCCGATCAATGTAATACACATAACAACCCAAAACTGCGCATATCATTACCCTACTATCTTTGATCTATCAACTAGCCCACATAAAAACTATTATCTTCTTGATCTATGGAAGGATCTATATACCAATCAATTTGTGGTAGAATAGCTCCTTTTCCACATGATGAAAAGAACATCATGAGTGGATCCTTGATTTGAAATAACATCACTCATTGGTTGTCTTCACAACACTATCTCATAATTCTAGTCATATTTCATCATAATGGAATCATGAAAGTTATAAATTTATACCATGACCAATGATTATATCTAAGAGTTGAATCACTAAGGTCCTGGAAACCATATCCCATTTACTATATGATCCATGCACTATTTTTCCCTATAACTAATTTTTTCATGTTCCGAGTTGAAAGGATAGATATTAATGACCCGGTGTATGGATAAGTTGACTGTCAAACCAAAACTGGAGTCACTGTCTTGAAATACGAACTCTAAACACATAACATTTTTCCCAAAAAACAATATTATTGAATTCAGTCCTATGGTAGAACCGATTTCTCTATTACCACTCATTCACGAACCATCTTAGTGGGAATCATACCGTGAGTCCCCAAGACTGCCTTCAATAGGCCGAGGCAAGACACTAGTGCTAATTTGGCATGTCACTAACATGAGTGTCCTTAGAATATGTATTTTTACACACATACACATCTCCAAGATCATAAAAGGATTAAATGTAAAGAAAAAACTGAAAAAACATGCATGCATACATATAAATCCCATAACCACAATATTACATGATGTAAAGGAAATTAAAGTGGTCCAAACACAAGACCACCATAAAAAGTATTAAAAAAGTCCAAACTGAATTTATATATAGGAAATGTAGTCGAGATACCATTTAAACACACCACCATTTATTCAGTCTCACTGAGTACCATCTGGTCCTGGTCCAGCTAGGACTCCTTCAAAAGGCTAATCATCTACACAAGACATGAAATGTGTAGCCAAAGTCTATGTATGGGAGAGTATATCATTATCTAGTACGAAAACCAAAAACACAAATAATTAAACAAAATAAAAGAGGAATAACTACATTGGTATAAATCTACAACACATATAACATGAATATTCATATATACATAGCAAAGACAAACTATCTAATGGTAAGTCTCCACTAAAATAGCCATCCTTGGATTCTCGCTCCCAGGTTCCACATTGATATCATGTGGTAAAATGAAGTCCATGAGTCTAATAACATTGAATAATTCCTTACGAGAGGTAATTCTCATCGGGTCTCAGCATTAGATTCACAGAATGAAAGTATGATGACATAAAATACACAGATGAGGATCAATCCCAAGGCCATGGGATATACCAAAAACTCAATACGGATTAATCTTCTAAATAGAGTATTGGAGCATTTTTAGTGTTGGTAATGACTAATTGATGAACTCTAAATATGGAATAAATATTAATAGAGGTTATCACTCTAAGAGTAAATGAAGGATCTCAACAACTCTATTCAAGTAGTCTTGCTGATGGAATCATTGTCCTATGTGCAGGAGGTGATTTTCTAATAAACCTCAGGGATTGGATAGAGGGAATTCACCTTGAATAAACCTGTCCAACATATAGAGTAAAAGGGATAAAATAAAAATTTATGGTAGTAAATGGAGTGTCGTGGGGTTATAAAATGTGTCCCTTCGATATCGGGTGTTGCCTATGTATACGGCCCATGTCACTGTTTGGGTCCATGTAATAGTACATGGAGCATGACTTCCCATTTACCCTTACAATGTATCAATACATGACATGAGACTACTCAATTACTATTACATGTGTATGTCCATGTACCCAGTTCTATTACATTTATATGTGGGGGTACAGGACATTCCCATGGTCGTGTACTCTCAGCCCGTGTCCGTGTGGGAGTACACGATGTGCCCATGGCAGTGTACTCTGAGCCCATGTCCATGTACCCTCAAATATTAACACTTTTCTCACTATGTGATACCATATGTAATGGTACAAGGTCACACAAGGTGTCATTCTTATTTTATTCCCAAAACCTATTCGCCACTAGGAGGATCCCACATTGCATGTATCTCTGGAGTACACACAGTGTTGTTTGGGATTTTCCAGAAGCCTAGATCAAGATTCCACTCATATTACCTATTTCTATGATAACCATCTAGCCATGAACCATGAAAAAATTTAATAGAATCATTTTACATGCCTTCCCACCATTGATACATCGAGTTCTAGCCACCAATTATTTGCAGAAAATACCATCGAACGTCACTCTTCACTGAACACCAAAGAACATGAAATCAAGTATCCAAAACAGTTTTATTTCTTATCACTTCCATCATCGCACCAACATGAAATCATGATGATACAAGATTCAAAATATTTAATTATAATTCAAAGAAATGGGTGCCTAAATATTGATTTCTTGGTTGATTTCAAACAACAAGCTTATTGAAGAACGCACAAGATGAACGAAGGGAAATGGGAAAATGCACTACCAAAAACATGATGAACGATCCAAGGCCAGTTTTCTTGTTGGCCTAGATCTGTCACCATTATAATAAAAAGTTAAGAATCTAAAATAATCAATTAAAAATCCTGAAATATTCCCACATATAAACCCATCCTGCAAGACCACTGACACATGGATAAATTTTCTGGTAGATTTATTCATCATTGGAATATAAAAAATTGAAAAATCAAAAAAAAGAAACATCCTACCACAATTCAAATTTATCGCTAATGAATAATGAAGTTGAATTATTATCATTGTTCTGATCCCAAATCATGTCACATGATTATAATTGATTCATGATCCACTGAAAGTTCTGCTGAGATAGGTCCTCTAATGCTCTCTCCAACGACTCTCCAACAGCATTGTTGTTATATGTATAACCCTAGAGTTCAATCATAATAATCTACACAAAGATACATAATTCTATGTACCATATAATTAAAAAAATAATTTATTTATTTATTTTATTAAATTCACACCCATAAAGACTTCTTCACAAACATCATGGGCTGACAAAGGTTATGTCACAACTATGGAGAAAACACCATTCTAAACTCAATGGAGACCTTATATTTCTGATTCGGTCCACCTTATAGAAGTTATTCATCTTTTTCAGGAAAATTGCGTGGATTTTCTATTTAATCTATTTCAAGAATTTATTCTAGTCACACTGGGACTCAGAATTGCACGTCGTCTTAGTGCATGGTCTCGAAAATTGTCATTATAATATCCAAAAATAAAAATGAAAAATATGAGTGAATAAAATATTAATAATAATTATAATATTTCATTTTATAATGTTATAATATTTCATGACAACAATTATAAAAATATTTCTTGTTATATTTTAACAAATATAGTTTACTGTTATAAGAGAACTAATTTATTTTCAGGTTTAATATTTATAGTATTTCTCAATAATCACATTATTGAATTTAGGAATATAAATGTCACATGGGTGACCTCCTAGGAAGTTCTTGTGTTGTGCCCTTTTCTGTATTTTTCATTGTATTTTTTGAGATTTTTTAAATTTTTAAAAAATAAATTATTATAAGTATAAAAATAATGATTATAATATTGTGAATAAACTATTTCAATGAGTATAATATTTCATATTTACATATAATTTGTGTAATAATTCTAATATTTTATACCATAAAGTTATTGTATTTCATATTAATAAGATTTATGATATTTTATGATGTATTGTCACAACTACAGTTTAGTGTTAAAATAGAAATAATAGTTTTTAATTTTTATTAATTATAATAATGGATGATAAATAAATTATTTAATGTTAGACTTATAAAAAAAATTGAATAGAAATATTTATATTAGAATCATTGATTGTAATGTCAAATATTCAACAAGAATTTATTTATATTTTTGGGTGAGATCACACCAGACTTAATGCACTATATACCATTAGAACTCTGTAGTTATGCATTCTTGGGAGAGAGTAATGTTATGATGGGTGACCTACTGGGAAGTACTAATGTTGCACTGTTTTTGGTGTATATTTTCAATTTAATTCTAGTATAATAATGATTATTATGATATTTTATATAGACAGTGGTATTTAATATAATAATTCATGAAGATATGGTATTTTAGTAATTATTATCATATTTCATGTAGTAATGTTACATTATTTTTTATTAATAGTGATTATAATATTTGATGTTATATTTTAAAAACTACGGTTAAGTGATATAAGAGAAATAATATTTTTTTCATTTTTATTAATTATTCTATTACACGATAATCACATTATTTAATTTCGTAATATGAATGTTTCATAGTTGGGCTTGAATAAAGTGGTCATGTTTCTCCCTTTTCTGTATTTTTCATTGTATTTTCCTTAATCTTTAACATTTTAAAAAATAAAAAATTTCAACGAGTGTAACAATAAATATTATGATATTGTATGTAATATTATTAAATGAATCTAATATTTCATGATTAGATAGAATATTTGAAATAATTATAATATTTTATGTCATCGTTTTACCATATTTCCTCTTCAGAATAAATATAATATTTGATGATATAATGTAACAACTAAAATTTAGTGTTATAATAAAAGTAATAATTTTTCATGTTGAATTATTATAATATTTTAAATTGATTTCATTAGTTAAAGTTCTATTTATAGAAAAAATTAAATATCAATATGATATATTAGAATCATTTATTATACACTTTAATATTTAAAAAATAATTTCCATGTATTTTTGTGTGTGATCACACCATAATTATGGAATCGGTTACCATTAGAACTCTAGAGTTAAATGTTCATGGATTAGAGTAGTACTAGGATTGGTGGCATCCTAGGATGTACCCGTCATGGAAAATGATTTGTCTATATTTCCAATATTATGTGAGTATAATAATAATTATTATGATATTTCATGAAAAAGTTTGTATTGAATATAATATTTCATGATTATAATAAATTGTAGAAAAAATTATAATATTACATGTTATAATGTTACAATAATTTATGTTAACAATGATTTGAATATTGCAATGTTATATTGCAATAACTACGGTTTAGTGTTATAACTTAAATAATATGTTTTTCATGTTGAATAATTATAATATTTCTTGATAATTTCATTATTGAATATTATAATATGTGTTTTTCATGGATGACATCATAGGAAGTGTTCGTGTTTCACCCATTTCTATATTTTTCATTTCATTTTCCAAGATTTTTTACAATAAATGAAATAACAACATGTATGTATGATAATAATAATAATTATGATATCATTTCTAATCTTTTTAAATGAATATAAATTTTTATATTGATATAGATTAGTCACATGTATAATATTTCATGTCATAATGTTACAATATTTCATGTTGAAAATTATTATAATATTTCATGATGTATTATAACAAATACAATTAAGTGTCATAATATAAATCATAATTTTTCATGTTGAATATTTATAATATTGGTCGTTAATTACATTAGTTAAAGTTATATTTATTTTTGAAATAATATAGAAATATTTATTATTAGAATCATTGATAGTAAATTCTAATATTTAAAAGAAATGTCTATATATTTTTGGCTGCGATCACACTAACATTAATGCACCATATCTCATTAGAACTATGTAGTTATTCATGATAGGGAGAGAGTACTAGGATGGGTGACCTACTTATAAGTACCCATGTTGCACCTTTTTTGTGTATATTTAATATTTCTTTCCAGTATAATAAATAATATTATGATATTGTATGCAATATATTTTATTTAATATAATATTCAATTATTATAGTGAATTTTAGTAAAAATTATAATATTTCATATTATAATTCTATAATATTACATATTATTAATTATTATAATATTTCATGTTATATTTTAATAACTAGGATTTAGTGTTAAAAAATAATATATTTTAATGTTAAATAATTAAAATATTTTAAGATAATCACGTTTTTAAATTTCATAGTATTAATGTTTCATGGGTAACCTCTAAGGAAGTGCACATGTTTCACCAAAATAAATGTCATTGTATTTTCCCATATTTTTAATATTTTAATAAACAAATAATTTATTTTATTTAATTCAATAATAATTATGATATTTTATGTAAATATTTAGAATGAATATAATATTTCATGTTTACCTTGAATTTTAGTAATAATTAAAATATATCATGACATTAATGTTACAATATTTCTTGTTAAAAAAATTATAATATTTTATGAATTATTGTTAAAACTACAGTTTAGTGTTCTAATAAAAATAATAACTTTTCTTATTGAATAATATAGTAATGGCTGATATCTGCATTACATAAAATTATATTTATATAAAAAATTAAATAAAAATATGTATTATCAAAATCATTAACAATACATTCAAATATTTTACAAGAATCTCTATATATTGTTGGATGTGATTACATAAGAAATAATTCACCAGAGTCCATTAGAAATCTACAATTAAGCATGCTTGGGTGAGACTAGTAATAGGGCAGGCGACATCCATGGAATTATATGTGTTCCACCATTTTTTGTGTATATATTAAGTATCACGCAATTATAATAAATATTATTTTTATGTTGTATGTAAAAATTTGTATTTAATATAATATTTTTTGATGAAATTAAATTTTAGTAATAAAAAAAAATATTTCACGTTATAAAGATAATATTAACCATGTTTGTAACGCTCTAACCCCAGTTACCCAAAATCGGTGCATTATTTTAATACATTAGTATGATTACAAGTAATCTAGTCCTGACGGAATGATCGGTTTAGCAGTCTTGGAAAATAGATTACATACATGAATGTTACATTACACTTTATAACATACAAAACAACATAAATAATACTTTATGAATGCCATTATTCCCCTGGCTTAACCCAACATATCAATCACAATACACTTCTTGGAATCCTGGGAAATAAAACATAGAAAGGGGTGAGCTCAAACACTTAGTAAGGTCAAGCAATACAGCGGAAACTTTCAAAAATATGCATAAACATTTAAGGCAATGTATAAAACTAAAACAAAATCCTTTTCATCATAAAATTCATCATAATATGGAAAATATAAATCAAAATAATTCCATTTACTTAAATGGATATTCTACTAGTCGAATAATCACATTCAATAATAACAGCCACTTTCATAATGATGGAATGCATAATTCCAGACTATCATAACCACATAGTCAAGGCATTGTGCCAAAAATACAAATAAGATTTTAGGAGGGCATTGTGCCAAGACACTAGTTTTTCTCATGAGACCTAACGATTCATCGAGGAGCTATAGCGGGCTCCACCCATCAATTACTAATTCCAATGCATTCCTCATATGAAGAGGTCTAAACATAACATAAATATTCGTATTAAAACTAGCATATGAAATGTCAATACATTACCCATAAATCATGAATGGTATAAAAATAACAGATCCACAGTATAACATATCACAAAACCTTCAACACAATATGGATGATTTGTATCATCATAAATCAACTTCAAAAAAAGTTTAAAATCCATTAATGGATGTTGACATAGATGGAGATGATTTGTAAAACTCTTTGAGAGAAATAACCCTTTTCATGAAAACATTTAAAAGTCACACAATTTTGAAAAGAAGTCATTTAAAGACATTTTTGAATAAATTTTTCCCATACCACTCTGAAACTTTTGAAAGGAATTAATATTTTAAAAACATTCATGTCCATATAAATAAATCCTTAAAACCGATTTTGAAGACAAGGACATTAATGAGAAAGATTTAGAAGAACAAATATTTAAAAAATTGGAAATGATGTTTTAGAAAAAAATTACCTTAAAATAATCCCTTTGAAAACTCTTTCATAAAACATGGACATGGATAATAAATATGTCTCAGTAGATACCTATGTAAAAACAACCTCGGATAATAAAGAGATTGTGAAATTAACCCTTATCAATTTGGTAACTTATGAAACATACAACCCATGAAAAATGCATCACACAATGAATATGTAAATACACATAAATTAAACTATACTAAAAAAATAATACAATTATGTGTAGTACATACACCACATAATATTTAATAGTGGCAATATGGAATGAATCTCATGGGAATAAGAAGTGAGGTGAAAAACCCCTTACCTTGCACTTTCCTTTAGTCGAGGGTACGTTTAACCTCTTATATGAAGACTATAGTATGTTATTAAATTATACCAAGACCATATTAATATTTATGATATCATAAATTATTCATTTATGACTTTATACTACCCAATTAATAATAATTTCCATGTTATATTAATATTTCTGGTAATATTCGCTTTCTTTATCGTACTTGTTTTAACTTGTTACTCTTAATTGTATCACATAGATCATTATTTAAATACATCTAGAATATGAAACATGATTTATATATCATATATATTTAGTATATAAATATGTATAATAGACATATATATTAAATGGAAACGACCGTTTATGGAGACGGTAGTCCGTATGTACGCATAAACGCAGTTTCCATTTTCATATAGTATTTAACGGAAGTAAGTGTATAAGATATATTAAAGTTCATAAATAATTATACATATAAATATATATATATATATATATATATATCTACAGTTACATTATTATTTCATATATTACACACTTATTAGTAATATATATATTTTTATAATCATCGATGAATGGTGAACTTGGAAATGATTCTAATCGCGTCATGGAGACGGTAATCCGTACGTACACACGAGTGAAAAAATAATTATTTTGATATTATAATAATATATAATTGGATGTTATATTATATATAAAGAATAAATATCATGTTATATTTATTATTTACATAAAATAAACATCATTATTATACCCATCCAAATAATAATGTATTGAATAACAATTACACCACGACGTGGAGACGGTAAGCCGTACGTACGCACGTATGGTGACATGTCATTCAAAGGTTAGATAGAATAATGAATTTGGTTCTACCATAATTATAATAACATCAATGTGTATAGAATATATTGGAGTTATTATTTTAGAATTGGAACAACAAAGAAAAAATAATTGTAAGAATAAAGGAATTTGAAAGAGGGCGTTGAAATCATTACCTCTTCTTCAGGTTCTTCTTTTTGATTAGATCAAAAGGGCTCCACAGGTTGGCTTTCTGATCAATATAAGGACTCTAGGATGAAGGTAGGATTGTTGATAGGGTATTTGGGATGGGTTTGGCCGAGCCAAATGGCTTATAAGGTGCGAATTAGAGTGAAGGTTGGGTGCCCTTTTATAAGAGGGGTAAGAGGCACCTTTGAAAAAACATAAAATATTATTTTTTAATAAATTTATATTCGGTTTATAATGGCTAAAAATTGATTTATTTCAATTAAATAGTGGGGATGGGTCGAAATAAACTCAACCAATAGGTCTTGGACAGGTTTTGGTGATTTTATTAACCTTATCATTTAGTTTTAACTCTTAGTTAATTAGTTTGACATAAACCATGTCTCTTTGTATTTTTATATTATATAGTTAATAAACATACTATAAATATCCAGTTGACCCCCAAGTGGTCCATTAATGATACAAATATCATTATATACATCCTTTTTCCTAAACATAGATTTTTAGAAATAGAATATCAATTAATAATATAATATTTTTTTAAAAACTCTTTTATGTCAATTTTGGTAGTATTGGGTATTTTGTTTTTGATAAATTCATTATAGCATTATTACTTCAAAAAAAATTCATATAACCAATACAAATATGTCATATTAACCTTGAAAATATTGTCATTCATAAAAATTATCATATTACACTTATTTGGGTATTTTGAATATAAATTATCTAAATCTTTCATTAATATATTAATTACTGCATCATCATGGTGTCATAAATAAATAAAATTATTTAATGTCTAAAAATTATAAATAAAATAACATTATGTAGGAAATAATTTTTTATTTTTAATGAATATTTATGGTAAAAAATATTACTTATATAAAACCATATAAAAATTAATTACTAAAAGGTTTTTGTTTATATCAATGTTACCTTTACATTAAATTAATTAATCTAAAATGTCATTATCATTCATAAGTTGCTCAATGGGGTCCCAAAATCGACCCAAAAATGCCTATTGTTGGCCATTACTCATCCAATAAGTTTATAACATGTTTTAATGTAATTTTAAATTATTAAAATATTCTTTTTTCCATGAATTACCCTATTAACCTTTAACCGTGGTAAATAAAAGTACAAAGTTACTATTCACAAAAAATTATATTTATCTTATTAAACCACATTTTACTCCCTGATATTAAATTTTTCTCTCAGATTCTCTAATTTCAACTCACAGAAGCGGTAAAATTATGTTTTCTGTGAATTTACAAATTCTCCTAGGAGGTGGGTAAAGGACAGTGAAAAGTTCAAAAAAATATTTACATATCTAAAATTATTATAAACTGAATACAATGAATTAAAATGAACTTATATAAGTATTATGTATCTATTTTGACAAAAATTAATTTATATAAGAGAAATAATTATTTAAATAAAAAATAGGTTTTAACCAATAACTCAGTGTTTTTCACTATTCATCAAAAATTGATGTTTCAAAACAAAATACCAAAAATTCGACATAATTTATGTTTGATATTATGAATTAAAAAATGATGTCTATTTTACCAAATTCAAAACATATATGTTGTGTTAATTAATTTAATAACTTATTCCTGTTGTCAAAACAAATAACGTGTGTTAATGAAATAATAACTATCAAAAGATTGACACTTGCTTCTGTCCAGTTTAAATATTAAATTGTGTCCAATGACCAGGATTGGATTAAATGGTAAAAATATAATCTAATTATACTTTAAAATCACTCAAATTCATAATTTATCACTAATAATTATTTTGATTAAAAAAGTTGTTTTTAATTAAAATTTAGTAATTTTCACTATTCATCATAATATGAATGTTATTCGAAAAGTTCCAAAAATTCACCCTAAGCTAATTTTGATATTCCAAATCCAAAAATGAATTTCATTTTTAATGATAAAATGTATAAAATTTCAAAAGGCGGTTATTACTATTCTTAATGGCTAGTTTAATTGGTTGTGGTGTGTTAGAACTCGAAGTTGCATATAACACACGCAATTGTATTATTCAAAGAGAAGCGTACTGTGAAAGCATGGGGTGTTAAATTCTCCCCTCCTTCAACAAATTGCATCCTCGAAATTTATGCTCAGTATTGGAAACATGGGGTTGACATTTCCAAATATCATAGTTGAAATCCCACATCGAAAAATGGATTAATGAGGCCTCTATTTAAAATAAAGAGGGGTAAGTATTGAAGGTTACCAAAAATAACACATACTAGGGTTCCATGTAGGAAAACATGGATATGGATGAGAAATATAACTATCAATATCTGATGGAGATTTGT
The DNA here is from genome assembly GCA_963277665.1 of Viscum album. NCBI lineage: Eukaryota > Viridiplantae > Streptophyta > Magnoliopsida > Santalales > Viscaceae > Viscum > Viscum album. The sequence continues at coordinate 384,311,052 of OY728167.1, read as the reverse complement.
AGAGAACATGGCTATGAAAAGGCCAACAATCACAAAGCCATAAATTTGTGATGATATAAGGTACTATCTAGGACAACATTTTTGTTCTAAGTTTGTTTTCATAATGTTGAGGAATTTATTTATTAGATTGGATAAGATCATAAGGAGATATAATTAAATTATAAGTAGAGTTTTATCCATTAATAAATTTCTACCAAAAACTCATCTTTCACTCCAAAACATAATACAACTCAAAAATACTCTATTTATCCTAATCGTATGGGGTTCCAAATATAATGAATTTATAATTCACATATCAGACCCTTTAAAAAAAGAAACTACTTTATACAATCCAGTGACATCACATAGTCCAGTGGTAGGCTAGAAATCCCAATTGCACTATGGTTGTGGGTTCGAATCCCGCAGCTTTGTCTGACGTGACGGGTTATCACACGGTCTGTGTGGTATCCTTTTATAAAAATCCAAAAATAACCATTCAAACTAAATCCATTCCAAACTTTAGACTTATCCAAAACACTAATATCCAAAATCACAGTCCAAAATTTATAAGGAAGTTAAACACAATGAAGATCCTTTTTTCCCATGTAATAACATGGGAACACCTTCATCACGTATTATTTTAAAACATAGTAACATCCTGAATTACCATAAAAACATATTGATTACATTCATTCTCCCTTATTCTTTATAGAATACTGGATATAATCCTTCTATCCAAAAATGGTGTAAACTCCAACAATGACAAATCATTAATCAGTTTCATGGTAGTCACGAATATCCAATTTAATTTATCCAAATCAACCATCTCTTATTCCAAATTCACTACCTCATTATCGGGACCATATTAAATATTACCTTTCCTTCAACCATGTATTTTAAAAAATGTATAGCATACGATTAAGTCACTTTTCTTAGAACCATATTATCTCAAATCCTCAATAAAATAGTACTGTAGTACAATCCTTATTTATCTCCATAATTCATGTAACCGATATACTGTTGATAAGACACTCAAATAAAATAATTCTATAATGACAACATAAGAACACTAGTCATTACTCTTCATCTGAGACAGTATCATAACATGATTATTTTCCAATAACATCATTTGGTGCATACTCTGATGATTTGGACATTGGTTTGTGTAGTGTCCCAACTCCTTGCAAATAAAGCATTGTACATATGAAAGCTTTTTCTTAACCTTGCAATCAGGCACTTGGTGTCCTTTTTCACCACACATATAACAAACTCCCATTACTTTCAAGCATTTACCAAGGTGATTCATTTCACATTTATCATATATTTGAAATTCCTTCATTCCCTTATTCCCTTTATCCATATTTCTTTCTAACATCCTTTTCTTCTCTGGCTTCTCTTCAAAGCCATAGGACTCAGATAATTCTTTACTTATCTTATTAACACATGATACTATTTCATCATATGATGATAATACATGGGAGACTATTTCCCTTCTAAATTCTAGCTTAAGACCATGAAAGATATGATCCTTCTTAATCTTGGGATCATGCGTATTTTTGGAGTTCTCATTCCTTCTACTGGGTGCCATTTCTAAACAATGGCATACACTAGATTATTTTATGAATATCAATACCTAATCCCAAACATGTAAAACAATTAAAATACATTAAATAGTTTATGGATATAATCCATAATCATAAAAATGTTTTCATTGAGGAATTATATACTAATAAACCCTTCATTATGGTTTGTAAATAAAATGAGAATTATCATAAGCATATACCTCGGGAGTGTCGTAACCAAGAGTGCAGCAAGGCCCGTTGTTGTACACCAATTCCCATTTGAGTCTAGTTCAAAGCAGTGTTTTCAGGTTTTTCCCCTAGGTATATCTATGCTAGATCCGCCTCTACCTATTCGTCTCCAACAGGGATGTATTTCTTGAAAAACTCACAAAATCTCTAAAATACCAAAATTCAAGGAAGTTATTCTATAATAATCCGCAATTTCGATCTTAGGGTAATGTGTTATAATCAAAGTTTATTTAAATATAGTTTCCAGGGATATTGATAAACTTCCTCTGATACCAAATGTAACTCCCTGCCCCCAGCAACCCAGAGTCAGTGCATTATTTTAATACATTGGCATGATTACAAGGAATCATGTCCCAAAGGACCGATCAGTTTAGCAGTGTTGGAAAAGATATTACATACATGAATGTTACATTACTCTTTATAACATACAAAACAACATAAATAATCCTTTATGAACTCCATTATTCCCTTGGCTTAACCATGAATATCAATCACAATACACTTCTTGGAATCCTGGTAAAAAAAGTATAGAAAGAGGGGATCTCAAATGCTCAGTAAGGGTATGCAATACAACAGAAACTTTCAAAAATAATCATAAACATTTCAGGAAATGTATAAAAATAATAAAAGCCTTTTCATCATAAACTTCATCATAATATGCCAAATATAAATCAAAATAATTCCATTACTTACTAACAAGGATATTCTACTAGTCGAATAATCACATGTAATAACAGTAGCCACTTTCATAATGATGGAATGCATAATTCCAGACCATCATAACCACAAAGTCAAGGCTTTGTGCCAAGAATACAAATAATATTTTTTCAAGGCCTTGTGACAAGACACTAGTTTGTCTCATTTGACCTATCAGTGCATCGAGGAGATGTAGCGGGATGCACCCATCACTTACTAAGTCCAATTCATTCCTCATTTGAAAATGTCTAAACATAAAATAAGAATTTGTATTAAAACTATCATACGAAATGTCAATACATTACCCATAAATCACGAATGGCATAAAAATAACACATCCACAGTCAAACATATCACAAAACCTTCAACACAATATGGAAGATTTGTATCATGATAAATCAAATTCAAAAAAAGTTTAAAATACATTAAAGGATTTTGACATAGATGAAAATGATTTGTACAACTCTTTGAGAGAAATACCCCTTTTTCATGAAAACATTTATAAGTCACACAATTTAGAAAATAAGTCATTTAAAGAAATTTTTGAATCAATGTGTCCCATACAACTTTGAAAATTTAGAAATTAATTAACATTTTAAAAACATTCATGTCCATATAAATAAATCCTTAAAAACCATTTAAAAGACATGAACATTAATGAGAAATATTTAGAAGAATAAATATTTAAAACCTTTGAAATGATGTTTTAGTAAACTAATTACCTTAAAATAATCCCTTTGAAAACACTTTCATAAAACATGGACATGGATAATAAATATGTCCTAGTAGATACTTATGTAAAAACAACCTCGGATAATAAAGAGATTGTGAAATTAACCCTTACCAATTTGGTAACATACGAAACATACAACCCATGAAAGAGGTATCATACAAAGAATATGTAAATACACATAAATTAATGTGTATTACACAAATAATACAATTATGGGTTGTACATACACCCCACAGAAGGTAATAGTGTCAATATGGCATGAATATCATGGGAATAAGGAGTGAGATGAAAAACCCCTTACCTTGCAATTTATTTTATTTGAGGGTACGTTTATCCTCTTGTATGAAGACTATTGTTTGTTATTAAATTATACCAGAACCATATTAATATTTATGATATCATACATTATTCTTTTATGACTTTATAATACCGAATAAATAATAATTTCCATGTTATATTAATATTTCGGCTAATAATCGCTTTCTTTATCGTACATGTTTTAACTTGTTACTCTTGATTGTACCACATAGATAATGATTTAAATACTTCCAGAATATAAAACAAAATTTATATATCATATATATTTAGAATATAAATATGTATAATAGACATATATATGAAATGTAAAACACCATTTATGGAGACGGTAGTCCATACGTACACATAAATGTTGTTTCCATTTTATATAGTATTGAATTGAAGTAAGTGAATAAGATATATGTAAGTACATAAATACTTATATATATAAATATATATATATATATATCTCCTGTATAATTATTATGTCATGTATTTCATACTTATTAGTACTATATTTATTTTTATAATGGTCGATCAACGGTGAACTTGGAAATGAATCTCATCGCGTCGTGGAGACGGTAATCTATACGTACACACGAGTGAAAATATCATTATTTTGATATTATAATAATATAAAATTGGATGTCATATTATATATACAGAATCCTTATCATGTTATATTTAATATTTACATCTAATACACATCATTATTATACCCATCCAAATAATAATGTATTGAATAACAATTACACAATGATGTGGAGACAGTAAGCCATACGTACGCAAGTATGGTGACATGTCATTCAAAGGGTGGATAGAATAATAAATTTGGTTGTACCATAATTATAATAACATCACAGTATATAGAAGATAATGGATTTATTATTTTATAATGGAAATAACAAAGAAAAAGGAAGTGGAAGAAGAAAGGAACTTGAAAGAGGGTGGTGAAATCATTACCTCTTCTTCAGGTTATTCTTTTTGATTATATCAAAAGGGATCCTTAGGATGGATTTATGATTAAACTAAGGCCTCTAGGTTTAAGGAAGGATAGTTTAGAGGTAATTTTGGCAGGGTTTGGCCGATCCAAGTGTCTTATAAGGTGTTAATTAGAATGAAGGGTCAGTTCCCTTTTATAAGAGGGGTGAGAGCACCTTTGGAAAAACATAAAATATTATTTTATAATTAATTAATATTCAGTTTATAATAACTGAAAATTGATTTATTTCGAGGATATGTTGGGGATTGGTGGATATACACTCAACCAATACGTTTTAGATAGGTTTGGGTAATTTTATTAACCTTATCTTTCAGTTTTTACTCTAAGTTAATTAGTTTGACATTTACCATGTCTCTTTGTATTTTTATATTATATGGTTAATAAACATACTATAAATTTCAAATAGACTACCAGGTGGTCCATTAATGATACACCTATCTTGATATAAGTCCTTTGGTTAAACCATATATTTTTAGGAATACAATATCAATAAATAATATAATATTTTTTTTTAAAAACTCTTTAATGTCAATTTTGGCACTATTGGCTATTTTGTTTTTGATAAATTCATACAAACATTTTTACTTAGACAAAAACTCATATAACCAATAATGATATGTCATATTATCCAATAAAAGTATTTTAATTCATAAAAAGACTAAAATTACATTTATTTGGGTATTAATAATATAAATTATCTTATTCTTTCATTAATATGGTAATTACTGCATCGTTATTATGTCATAAATAATTTTAATTATTTAATGTCTAAAAATTATAAATAAAATAAAATTATATAGGAAATAGTTTTATATTTATAATGAATATTTAGAGTTAAAAATATAACTTATATAACACCATATAAAAATTAATTATGAAACGTTTTTTGTTTGTGTCATTTTGCCTTTACATTAAATTAATTAATCTAAAATGTCATTATCATTCATAATTGGATCCATGGGGTCCCAAAATCAATCCAAAGATGACCATGGTTTATAGTTAGTCATCCAATAATGTTAGGACATGTGTTAATTTAATTTTGAATTATTAAAATATTCCTTTAACCTTGAATTTCCCTATTAACCTATAACTGCGGTAAATAAAAGTAAAAAGTTATTGTTCACAAAAATTATATTTTTCTTATTGAAACAAATTTTACTCCTTGATATTAACCGTGTATCTTGAATTTTCAAATTTCAACTCACAGAAGTGGTAAAATTAGGTTTTATGTGAATTTTAAAAATCTCCTATGAGGTGGGTAAAATACGGTGAAAAGTTCAATATAATTTTTATATATCTAAAATTATTTTAAACTGACTCAAATGAATTAAAATGAACATATATAAGTATTATGTATATATTTTGACATAAATTAATTTAAATAAAATAAATAATTATTTAAATAAAATATCTGTTTCAACCAATAACTCAGTGTTTTTAACTATTCATCAAAATTGATGTTTCTCCGAAAAAATACCAAATATTATCCAAAGATATATGTGATATTATGAATTAAAAAATGATTTCTATTTTACCAAATTCAAACAAATATAACTTTCATTAATTAATTTAAAAATTAAATCATGTTTTCAAAACAAATAGCATGTCCTTAAGAAATAATAACTATTAAAAGATAGACACTTCCTTATGTCTGATTAAAATGTAAAATTATGTCCAATGACCAAAATTGGATTAAATGGAAAAAATATAATATAATTATACTTTAAAAACACACAAATTCATAATTTATCACTATTAATTATTTTTATTAAAAAATTTGTTTTTAATTAAAATTTAGTAATTTTCACTATTCATCAAAATATGAAAGTTATCAGAAAAGTACCAAAAACTCACCCTAAGGTAATTTTGATATTCTTAATCAAAAAATGAAGTTAATTTTGAAAGAAAAAATGTAAAAAAATTCAAAAGGTCTGTATTACTATTCTTAACGGCTAGTTTTATTGGTTGTTGTGTGTTAGAACTCGAAGTTGCGTATAACACACACTATTTTATAATTCAAAGAGAAGTGTACCATGAAAGCTTGGGGTGTTAAAATGTTAATAATGATTATATTATTTAATTTTATAATGAAAAAACTAAATATTAGTGTTATAACAAAAGTAAAATTTTATGATGTTGAAAAATTATAATATTTCTCGATAATAAAATTATTAAATTTCATAATATAAATGTTCCATGGGTGGCCACCTTGGAAGTTCTCATGTTTAACCATTTTTCGTAATTTGCATTGTATTTTACTAGATTCTCTACAATTAAGAAAAGGAATTTCAAGTATGTTTAAAAATAATAATTTTGATATTTTAGGTAAACTTTTTAAAAGAATTGAATATTTCTTGTTGACATAGAATATCAGTAATAATTATAATATTTCATGTCATAATGTGACCATATTTATTGTTAAGTGTAATTATAATATTTCATGACATATTTTAATAAGTACAGTTTAGTGTTATAATAGAAACAATATATTTCATGTTGAATAATTATAATATTGGCTGATAATGCATTAGTTAATTTTATATTTAATACAATAATTAAATAGAAATATGTTATATTAGAATCATTGATAGTAATTTAAAATATTTTCAAATAATTCATGTTTATTTTTGGATGAGATCATACAAGAATTAATTCACCTGATCCCATTAGTACTCTGTAGTTAAGCATGCTTGAGTGAGATTTGAACTAGTTTAGGTGACCTCCTTTGAAGTAAATGTGTTGTGACCCTTCATGTTCATATTTAAAATGTCATGATAGTATAATAAATATTAGTATGACATTGTATATAAAAATTTGTAATGAAAATAATATTTCATGATAACATGACATTTTAATAATAATTATAATATTACTTGTTATAATGTTACAATATTTCATGTTAATAATGATTATAATATCTAAAGATATATTGTAACAACTACGGTTTAGTGTTATAACTTAAAAAATATTTCTTCATGTTAAATTATTTTTTTTTTAATAATTTCATTATTTAATTTCATAATATGAATGTTCCATGGGTAAACTCATGGGGATTGCTTGTGTATCAACCATTTCTGTACTTGACATTTTATTTTCTCGGATTTTTTACATTTTAAAAAACAAATAATTTCATGTATGAATAATGATTTTAATTATGAAGTCATACATAAATAATATAAATTAATATAATATTTAATGATTAAATATATTTTTATTAATAATTATATTATTTCATGTAACAATGTTACAATATTTTATGTGAAGAATAACTATAATATTTCAATTAATATTTTAACGACTACTATTTAGTATTATAATAGGAATAATAATTATTCATGTTGAATAATTATTATATTGGATAATAATTTCCTTATGTGAAGTTATATTTATAACATCAATTAAATAGAAATAAGTTATATTATAATCATTGATAGTACAGTCATATATTTTACAAGAATGTATGTGTATTTTTGCAGGAAATACCACAATAATTAATGCACTAGATCCCATGAAAACCTAGTAGTTAAGCGTGATTGGGAATGAGTAGCACAAGGATGGGTGACCTCTAGTGATGTACTAATGTTTGACCCTTTTTAGTATATTTCAAATTTCATGCGAGTATAGTAAAGATTATTTTTATATTGTATGTAAATTTTTTTATTGAATATATTATTACATGATTATAGGAAATTTCAGTAATAATTATAATATTTCATGTTATAATTTTACAATATTTTATGTTAACACTGATTTTAATATTTCAGATTATATTGTAACAACTACGATGTAATGTTATACCAAAAAAGTTATTTTTCCATGTTCAAGAATAATAACATTTCTCAATAATCACATTATTGAATTTAATAATATAAAAATTTCATGGTTGACCTCTTGGGATGTGCTTATGTTTAACCCTTTTCTATAATTCCCATGGAAATTTTCCATATTTTTTACATTGAAAAAAAATTACATTTAAGAATAAAATTAATAATAAAGATGTTGTACAAAATTTTTTTAAATGATTATAAGATTTCATAGTTACATATAATTTTAGTAATAATTAATATATTACATGTCATAATGTTACCATGTTTCATATTAATAATGATTATAATATTTTAAGACATACTGTAGTAGCTATAGTTTAGTGTTATATTATAAATAATTAATTTTAATTTTGAATAATTATAATATTGGCTGATAATTGCTTCAAATCCTCCAACATGTTTGTAGGAACAACAACCTGATTCCTGACATAGATGATCTCATGATGATATATGGTACAATATGAACGTTGAACCCCATCATTAGGGATTTCTACCATGGAAAAAATCTAGATCCCTATAATGTGTGTCTCCAATTCAGCTCAAAAGTGTAGACTCTTCTGATAATAATACAATATCCATCTTCATCTGACCCTCATGAAGGACAACATAAATCTTAGACATAAAATTCATCATTTTAGACTCACCACTATACTCTTGAACATCCTAAATTTATGTTTTCCTTCTTAAATCATTAATAACACTATTTCCCTCCCCATGATTATACGCCTGATAAAAATCAAATGAATGCATATAAATAATGAACCTCCACAACCGAGGGTTCAAATATATTTGTGAAAATATATACTTTTTTTCTCATGTGTTTGATATACATAGTTATCTTTTCACCCAATATATAATAACACCAATACATATAATCATAAACCACTACTGCCAACTCGAAGTCGTTCCCAGGGGTGTTCCTTTCATGTGGCCTCATCTACCGAGACCCATACACCACAACTCAATCCCGCAGACATCAACACTACTCCAAGACCAATCCAAGAAGCATAATAGAAAACAGAATACTCATCAATCAGTTTAGGTTGGATAACAAATGGTGCAATATGAAAACACTTATTCAACTCCTAGAAATAATTATCACATGATTTAAATGATTCAAACATTATCCCCTTCTTGGTAATGCCCAAAAGCGGTGCTACCAAATGGGAAAAGTCCTTGATTAACCTTTGATAATACCTGGTTGACCATAAAATACTACATATAATGAAAAAAGTATTAGGATTCCCCAAGAAACCACTAACTATTCATTCAATGGGTCCACTGGGACAACATCCTCCAAGATTATGTGACCCAATAAGTGTACCTGATCGATCCATAATTTTCATTTTAATAGCTAGGCATATAGCCAACCCTCTCTCAGAGAAATAAGGATGTATCATGATGTTGGGAATGATCATCATGAACCATGAAATACACTCACATTTCAGCCATAAACACAACCATAAATTGAACCAAATATGGATGAAGGATTTGGTTAATCGATCCCATAAACATCTTCGGTGCATTTGTTATCCCAAAAGGTATTACGAAATAACCATATAGTCCATACATGCTTCTTAGAGAAGTCCTCAATATATTATAAGTTCTAACATTCAAATAATGATACCTTAACCTCAAAAAAAATTTCAGAAGGAACATGCTCCCCTAAATTGGTTAAAAACGTCATCGATACATGTAAGAGGATACCAATTATTCACAATCATCTAGTTTGACTTCTGGTAATCAACACACAAGTGTAAGTATTTTTCATTGTTCTCTGAAAAAATGGGGAACCCCAAGGATATGTACATTGATAGAGAAACACCTTATCCATCAGCTCTTCTAGTTGAGTTTGAAACTATTTAAGCTCTATTGGTTCCTTTATGGTGGAATATAAATTGGATCATCCCCTGACATGATCAGAATAGTAAATTCAACATCTCTCTCAGGTGGATTCTCTATGAAGTCCCCAAGAAACACATCCTAAATCTTATAAAATATGTGTGAAAATACATCAGCCTTTGACACCAAAATATAGTAGAAGTATTGAAACCTAGGAAATGAGCTCCCCTAGTTGCTAAAGAATTGGCCCTCTATGGACTACATTAATATCTGACACTTCTTGTTGAATATAATTATGACACTCTAGATGTGTAAATTTAAATTTCTGGTGGTAACATTCTATGTGGGCCCAGTATGATACAAACATGTCAATACCCATAATTAGGTCAAATCCTGACCTGTCACGGATGTAAAGATCTCAACTAAAATGATAGACCTCAACCATGAGAGAACAGACCTTACAAAAACAGTTCTCTCTCAACCATACTTCAAAATGTGTATTTATCATCATATCCCTACACTAAAACTACACCTCCACCCTTAAACCATTCAAAAGTTTTATCAATCGAAAATAATGAGAGGAGAAAGTATCAAACAATTCACTAGCTAGAAAAGAATCTAAAAGAATTGTACCTCTTACTATTAGTTATGCACCCTCACTATCCACCAGTGTAAGCCGAACTGGATGAAACTATCTAACACCTATTCCGTGTGATGTAGTATGAGTCCCCTGAGAATGACCTCTATGTTAAAATGTGTGATCCTTCAATATGGAACCATTTCCACTACATCTACTCCCATGACCAGTAGAAACCCAACATCCCGACAGATATAATGTTGAAAACTCCCATCTAACACTATAATTATACCTAGCTCCTCCACAATTACCCATTTATCGTGGGTTTCTACAAAAACTCTATAGATTCTATATCATAAAATATTATTGGTACTCTACCAATGGTCTGTGGTACTATCTATGAATGTAACCCAGCCCACCATACTAGTGATAGGTCACTTGAGTAAGGTCCTATATAACTGATCCTCCCCTTTTTCATTGTTCTCCGTAATTCCATGTTCTAAATTCTATTAATTATGTATATTGGTCTTGAGATTTGTACCTCATGACATCTAGAAAAATCCACCTATCCTCCACCAAAAGCCTCATGTAGGTTTTACTCATATATATGAACAAGATTCACCACCACTGAAAACATTTTCATCCGAATGATATTCACTTGTGAAATAATTTTTCATTTATGCCCATCCTGAAACTACTTTTCCATAGTATCCTCGTCTTATTTCAATTATAGATAAAATAACTACATGTACTTAAATAAAACATTATATTCTATCATAGACTTATTCCCCTGAGTAAATCTTATGAGCTTAGCTGCTCTCCCCTTCCTGAGCTTCTCAGGGTAACATTTATCCCTAAACTACTCCTGAATCCCTTCTACTCCAAATTATATACCTATCTATCCTGAGATTGGATGTAACAAAAATTATTTTCTTAACTATGTAACATGAAACATCCAATTTGACTCTCTTCTTAGAAAGAGTCTCCAAGTGGTCTAGAACATTCTGGAGAGACACAGTCTAGAACTGAACTACCTTAGGTACACCCTCTCCGGTAAACATTGATAGTTTATGAAATTTGAAATCCCATGTAAGGTCAGGAATAATCATCACATCCTGCCCTGTAACTCTTTCTATAAACTACATAAACCGAGAAATGTTCACATATAATTTATATTTGACTTCCTCACCCAACAGTATCAGTGCCTCAGGATACATTTCTGGAGGATCATTTCTAGATATAAACTCATGTTGTTCTATCAACAAGCATCATCATGGGGGAATATTTTTAAAATTACAAAAACTTGTCTTAGGATAGATAACAAATTTTTTTCACATTTATCAAGAGGCTTTCAAAAAAATCCATTACATGAAATTTCCTCAAACCCTTCTTGATGGTGAAAACTAAGGCACTATCACTACCCTTTACCATCCTTTATCGAGGTCATTATTAACAAGGGTATACACATTTTCATTATTAAATGTTTTCATTAGACACTAATTAATTACAATTTTTTCCATTTCCAAAAAATTATTTCATATTAGCAACCTATTTTATTTAAAACACACAATAAAATAAAATAATTTTCTTTTCAACAACTTTCCAAAAAAACATTTTTCCTTGCATTCCTAAAATCATGCATGTCAAAAAATAATCCTATGTTCCTAGAATTGTTTGTACACAATCAACTCTCATTCCATACCTAGGACACAATTAAAATCTCAAACTTTTCCAAAAACAATATTTATGTCACACAAAAAGTGCATCAATTGAGGATAAATAACATCCAACAGTAATAAGACATATCAATAACAACAATCCCACCCCGGGTCCCATGATTTTACCCTCATACATATGTTTTGTAATCCAATGAAAAATATATTAAACAATGCCTGAATAAACCTATTTTATTGTCTACATATAAAAAATATTAAGAACAATGAAAAGAAAAATAGATGAAAATTACTCTTATTCCGCTTTTTGATCTCCTGACCTAGATGTAACACATCGGTGGCCCGAGAAAGTTGGTCTTGTGACATCAGGTGCACCTTCCCACATGCCAGAGGATGTCAAATACTAGCGAGTGTCTAATTTTGATCTTGGGGAGAACATAACTTCATTATAAATGAATTAAAAAAACAGGAGTAAATAAATAATATCCAAAATATATTACTATAATCATAACAATACAAGTTTCACATGATGACAAAAAAGGAAAACAATATCCAAAAAAATGTAGTAGATATGTCATGCCCAGTACATGACATGTGTTGAACTCAAGATCCAAAAAAAAGACACGAAAAACTCCCAAGATGTTCTGGAAACCAATCCCATGTCCCCCATATATGATCCATCCCATATCAACCATCTATCAAAGGGATCTTTCCCTTAGCCTACCATGTAAACATGAAGTCAATTCAGGTGATGATCAGACATCCCATGTTTGGTGTGAGGAAAACTTATTAGGCCACCCCAACGACATCAAAAATAATATCCAATCAAATAATAGTGCATTAAGTTGAATAATGAACAATGTATAGTGCATAAGTAAAAAAGTTGTCAAATTTTCAACTATTCTTTAATCAAACACATAAACCCCCATGTTCATGAGGATAACCACACCATCAATACCTTCTTCATTCCTTATTGGAGTCTAAATTATACCCATGGGATATGATATGTCACAATATAAAGGTTATAATTTATCATATACACTCATTTCACATTACGGCCAATTGAAACCATAGTTTAATACAAAAAAATTGCGACTAGAAATCCATGTCTATAACTTTGAGGGTATTTGAAGCATCAGTATGTGTCCCACAAACTGTTTATCACTATGAGATATTAAATAAGAATCCCATTTCCAATGAATTTATTTTATTAAATTTATTTTATTAGACCTCCCCTAACTATTAAATTATACAAATATAGTGGTTAAGGGGTTCTTGGAGGAAACGATGACTCATTTCAGGAGTTTGTCAAAAATAAATTTTTTTAAACAATGAGTTAGGACTGGTAGGTGGTGACAGTATGTCACAATTATGAGTTATGAAGATGGGTCATGATGGTGAGTCACTAACATTAGTTCACCAACTGTGACTCACTATGGTGAATCATCCAACTGTGACTCATGATGGTGACTCATCCAGTGGTGAGTCGCGAAGGTGACTCAAAATAGTGGATTATACCCTAGTAGCTCAGAAAAGTGAGTCACAGTGGTGAGTCTTTGATGTTAGGTATTCAGTGGTGACACATAATGGTGACTCATCCAATAGTGAGTCATCACAAGGTGACTCATCCAATGGTGATTATTCCAATGGTGATTCTTCCAATGGTTGTACACCTAATGGTGTGTCGTCCAATTGTAGGTCAGCAATCAATAAGCAATTTCCAATTTTTTGTAAAAATTTCATCTTTCTACAGATTTTCTCCACTTTCACACCTTTGACATTTTCATAATGTGAATTGAGTTAAATACCATGTATAAGTTTTTTTGGGGATATCTCAATGAATATTTATCTTCTAGAAATCCAAAATATCTTTTTACCCCCAAACCGTGTGGTCTTGGTCATTATTTAGCTGTAATTGCTTTTAAATAAGATTTCTCATGTTGATATAGTATCTATCCTTTCTAAATCTGAGATCATTTCTCTCTTATGTGTTTTATATTTACTCTTGATATTAGGAATACCTGAACATTTCTACGCCAATGAGTTTTATATATTGGTGTACCCTTTTATAATGTTTCACTAGTAGATTATTCCTGCTACTTTCACGCCACCTATTTGGGGAAAGGAATAGGTGTTGATCATTTATTTATCTAGGTAGGGATCCCTTCGTCACTAATAAATGTCTACCATGCAGGGTGGGTATAAAAAGTTTTCCCTATGAATATGGTGGAATCTAAATTCCTAAAAAATATCCAAACATGTTACAAAACAATAAATAGGGGGTTGAGATTAGAGACATATGCTTAGGTATTATTATTTTCTGATATTTGGAATTATATGGTCTATATTACTATTGAAAATCCTAGCCAAATGTGGTCTTTATTTACGCATCTGTGATTTATTGTGAATACTTGTTGATGATATTTAGTGATTGTTTGTGTATGTATGAAATTGGGTAATTGTGTATATTAGGTTAAATAAATGGATTCCCCAAGATCAAAATTATTCTATGATAATCCCTGAATAAACAAATATAATTAAATAAAGGGTGTATTATTAAATCTGGAATTTTTTCCTTGTGTCGTTGTGGGGTACTGGTTTTGAGAGGAAGACTATTTTTGGGGTGTTTTAGTCGATGTAATGGAATATCATATAGAGATATTGTTGGTTTCTAGAATGGTTGAGTAGTGATTAGTAGTGGCACTACACTGGGATCAGTTTTTTCATGTTGTTGGATGTGTTGGTGTGTTAAGTTTGTGCAATGGGGCTTCCAAGAATGGTAGTGATGAGATGTGTTTCTAAGTGTGGTTATGAGTTGTTGTTTATCTCTATTGATAGGATGATATGGGTGAAATGGCTTTTGAGAATTATGATGATAGTTGTCATTATTGGTAGTTCACCCAGAGTCTCTGAATGGGTGATAAACTGAGAGGGAATGTGAAGTGGGTTGTTTTACCATGGTTTATATTCTTCTCCATCTATGTGACTTTTTATGTACTATTTGGAATGCATCGTGTTTTTTATTTTCCTGAGAAGAGATGGAACTAATGGGGGAATTGTTTAATAAGGAATGAGAATTAGTAAAATTAATTTGCTAGGGTTATTATTTGGGTTTTGTGGATTGTTTTGTGTTTGTGCATTTAGAGGTAGGAGCAAAGGTGGTTTTTTGAGATGGTTATTGGTTGAAAACTTATAGGATGAGTTTGATTGATATATATATATACATTCATGCATTTTATATTCTTGTTATTTCAATACGCACCCCACCTATTTGAGAATAATGTTCCAAACATCACCATTGTATTTGGGGGGGTGGGGTTTCCAAAATATAACAACGGGGGGGGGGGGAGTGGATGGATGATTATTGAATCTTCCATATTCCCTCTTCTTGGAATTAGTATCCCATGACTCTTCATGATGGTTATGGTGTGGATTTTGAGACTCGGGTTCCTTTAGACGAGTCGTGCTTCCAAAGTGTCTTTGGGATGGCAAGATTTTTTCATCCCATGTGTCTTCAGGATGAGTTGTGGTGTAGTTGTGAGGCTCTATTGTCTACGGGTGGGATGTGATGAGATTCTTTTTCCCATGTTGTGGTTCTAACTGTGAGTCCCATGTGTTTGTGGGAGGAAAGTGATGGGCTTCTTTTGCAAAGATTGCAGGACTATATGTGAGGCCCAGGTGCGTGTATTCAGGTTGCGATGTGGGAATTGTGGAAGGGGCAGGAGCATTATGATGTTTATAGTTAGGGTATGAGCATCTAATTTGTGAGAAGTGGTGAACGTTATCAAAATTAGGTTGGGATGGATAGTATACATTGTTAGGTTTACGTGGTTTATACTATTTTCTCACACGAGAATTAGTATTAATCTCCACTTGTACACAAGAGAATATTTATTTTACCTTCTGATTGAACATATATTCTAACCCTATGTATATAATTCTACATTCAGGTTTCTTAGAGTACTACATGGACTATGTTGGGCATTACTATCTTAGAAGTTGGGACAATTGTCGTGTTTCTTTTTAGACATATTTTTTGTATTTACATTGGTTACTCTTATTTTTTAATATTTATATTTTTAAACATGCATGTGGGATGGTTTTTGATTTCTTATATATATATATATCTTGGAGTTTTTTTGGGATGAACTATATTATCTCCCGATCAAGTTTTTTTATAAAGGGTAATGCCTCCCATATTGTGAGATCTTCATACCCTTGGTTCTAGTTGCCACCCTAGGGACAACTCGAGAGTTGGACTCGGGGGGGTCATTATCACTCTTCCTTCATTTATGGCTTAGGAGGGGATTATATGGAGGGATGGGGTCATGAAAAAAAGGAATCAGAGATGATGAATGAAGATAGGATGGAGTTTATTGTTAGGAATAGTGATGATTTCATGTGTTGTTATAGAAACTGTGTTAGGT
The DNA here is from genome assembly GCA_963277665.1 of Viscum album. Classification (NCBI taxonomy): domain Eukaryota; kingdom Viridiplantae; phylum Streptophyta; class Magnoliopsida; order Santalales; family Viscaceae; genus Viscum; species Viscum album. The sequence continues at coordinate 384,294,187 of OY728167.1, read as the reverse complement.
GATCTAAGATCATGACACAGGCTATGGATGATTAGCTAGGACATGTGATTTTAGGGAACATCATGATTTGATGCAAAGACACTGATCCTACCGAATGGATAAGTGAGACAACACAATTTGCAGGGTAAAGACCCTTGGAAAAGTACATGCATCGTAATGAATTCTATTTCTATTTGAAATTTTGTGTTTTGGGAAATTTTAAATTAATAACAAATAAATGACTTAAAATGAATCTTAAGTGAAATTTAATACTTCTCTAGCTTAATAATTCCTTTTTTTTCCTTTTTCAACTATAGAACCCAGTTGTCATCCGCATGTGGCTCAAGAATTTGAGGATTATTAGGGAAATCAGGTTGATCGACGGAGGGGTGATCTAGTGGAGGAGGAAAACCAGTGGAAGAGAATGTTATGTGCTTTCCAGAGGTTGGACCTGGGAATGTATGAGAGTAGAGTTTTAGATATAGAGATGGAGATCTAGCATGATGAGTTTGTGATCACATTCAGTTTGATCCAGCCTCTGACAGAGTTCTGGGTTCCATTGGTGGTAAGTTAGATGTGGGGATCTGTGCATCAGTGGTGGATTCTATACATGGGTGAGAGGAATGAAGATGATGTTATGTTTTTCTATTTTGAGAAGGAATTCCAAGAATGATTTTTTTATCGACTATTAAGGCTGAGAAGAGGTAGGAGTTACTTTTTCTCCAGTAGGGGAGCTTGTTCGTATGAGATCTAGGGATCAAGTTCAAGGGTCACCATCATTTTTCCGTGGATCTTTTTCTGGATGAGGAGTCTTCTGCAAGGCGTTATGGGAGGCACTTCATTCTTCTCTCAAGTACGTGGTTACTCCCTTTACCATACTGACATACTTGGAGGTCCAAAAGAATAAATAGTTAGATGATTGAATGCACTCAAATGTAGTTATACAATAAGAGGGGAGCCAATATAGTTCTTTAATGGGAAATTCTACCAGAATTTTGTCTCACGCACCAGTTCCTTTGGGGTTTTGTCTAGCAGCGAGCCAACCTCATCAATCTTTTTTTTGAGCTTCAGGTCCTCATTCCCTTCTTGTGAACTTGGGATGAGATATTTTGTATTGGGTGATTGGGAATCTATAGAATAAGTGCTTGATGGTTTTTCGAGCTCAGTATGGTGGATGTGGGTAGGTTCAACACCAGCCTCATTAGTAGTTTCTAGCAAAGCTGTTTCTGAGGAAGAGATAGTAGGCATATGATCCAAGAAGGCGAGATGGAGTAGGTGGAGGAATACCTTAGGGTGTTCCTCATGGAATTAAAATCAGTCACAGTTGAGTGGGTGGTCATCATTAGAGGAGAAGAGGAGCTGAGCATGGTCAGTTCCACACCATGGAGGCAGTAGTTACAGCAGGCTGGATATTTTTCGAGGTACAATGAGTTGTTTAGTACCCTTGCATGAACTTTTTTGAATCAAAAGGTGCAAAATCCTTTTTTGTATCTATTCTATCCCATTCCATGGGACTATAAATGCTATGTTTTCCCATACCCCTAGTTTTGAGTACACCATTCGAAGGTCAGACCAGCTTTTCTAATGTGTGCTGAGGATATACACTAATGATGGGACCATATAAGTCCCATGAGAAATATTAATTGATATATATGTAGACATAGGATGCCATTGTCATCATAAAAAGGTTGTATTATGTGCATTCAATTATCTACTACTTCCATAGAAGAGTGGTGTTTTCTGATTTAGATGGTCGACATGTGGCCTTTGTTGATGATAAAAGATTTCAAATGGGAAGTCATCGTATGGTGCCTATTCTTTCCTTTTTGGTCGAACTATCTTTAAGACTAGTGGATTCTGAGGTGGAGGAGTTTCCTAGAGTTTTTGGGGTTCTCATCTATGTTTTTTCTGACGAGTGTGTGCCTCTACCCCCTCAATGTGATGTTGAGTTTGGAATAGACTTTTATCCTAGGGATTCCCTAATTTAGATGGATCCATATCAAAAGAAACTATCTATGATGTGGGAGTTGAGGATTCATATATGTAGAGACTCTAAGCTTGATGTACATAGACATTACATTACTTTTTTGGAATACATAATACATAACAAAAATAGACACACAAGGACCGTAATAGTTTAGAGTCTTTGGAAACTTGGAACATAATCCTCTAATTGTGGTGAAAGATCTTCAACATCTCCCATAAATATCTTACACTTTTTGTTTCCTTACCTAAAACCATTCTTTTAATCCTAGGGGAAAATAAAACATAAAAAGGGTGAGCTCAAATGCTCAGTAAGGGTAAGCATGGATAAAATAAAACATACCATATACATTTGAATTTAAAAACATGAACATAATGTTTAAACATCAAAATCTTGAGCAACGACTTAAACAATGGAAGTACATAAGGCATAGATCATACTGGAACATAACTCATGATAACATAGCATTGGGAATAAAACATGTAATTGTGGCATCCATTAATCACATGTAATTATTTCCATAGTAGCCAAGGCATTGCTGCCAAGACCATCTTAGTGGACAAAGTCCCTTTCTGAATTGAGTTCACTCCTCGTTCCAGTCCTGTAACACTGAACCAGATTTACGTACCATTACAACCATGTCTATCTCATGAGATATCAATATTTACCCAATGCATTGTAGGGTGATATATGTCCCACCCATCTCATAATGAAATCATTCTTACTTGTGCCACAAAATAAACATACATCATTCATAAAAACCCAATAAAAAATTGGGTTTCATAAACATCATCCCATCATCACATAATCCATATAAAAGAAATGGATATCATTTCATTATAAGAAAGGTGAAAGCATGTAAATCATAGAGACATTATAATTGAAACATACACATATGAAATAATGTCATTTTAGATGAAAAATGGTTTTGATAAAACACTTGAAATGAATTCTTGAGGAAAATATCCTTTTTTCTTCAAAATCATTTTCATTTCACAAAATGACATGCAATTTTAAAAGAAAAGTATTTTGTTGAAAATAGTAATCAAATATTTTGGATGAAGCTTTATGAAAATAAGGCCTTTTAAAACCGTAAAAATCCTTTCATGCCGTATAAGTTAAAAAAACATTCTTCTCGTACTTTTGCCGGAAAAGTCAAAAAGTTCCTCGTAAAAGAGAGATTCCATACATACCATGTACTAAAAGTCAAAAAATGGGTAAAAATGACTTTAAAAATACATGAAAACATTTTTATAAAACAAATACATGGATGATAAATATAACCCCAGAAAATACTTACAAATAAGCAATCTCAGATAAAAATGAGATTTGCAAAATTATCCCATATCTTAGGTCTGATATGCTTCGTACATATCCAAACCTCCTGTATAATGATTTAAATAATTTCATTGAATTATTAAAGAATCATATTCGTTGTTATGATATCATATATGGTTCACTTATGACTTTATATTACCCGTTCTTTTGTAAATTTCATGTTAAATAGTGTTTTGGGTAAAATTGATTCCTTTGTCATCCGTGTTTTGACTTGTAATTATTCATATGATTACATAGATCATGATTACTTAATTATAGAATATAAAACATGATTTATATATATTATATATTCAGAATCTACATATATATAATAGATCGATAAATGGAATGAAATACACCGTTCATGGAGAAGGTAGGCAGTACGTACGCATGATGATTGTTTTCGTTTCCTCATTGAATTGAATGGAATTAATTTGATGACGTACATATATATATACATAAATCCAGTATCATTTTTATGTCATATATTTAATTATTACTTATTATTTATACTTTATAATTATTCATGAATGGTTAATCATTGAGAATGAAAATCATCGCGCCGTGGAGACGGTATTCTTTACGTACGCACGAGTGATGATGTCGTTCCCATGATCGTGGAATTTTATTGGAGTGTATGTATACTATTACAGAGTCAATATCACTTTACAATAATCATATATAGTTATTATTTACACCATTATACCCATCCAAGTAAGGTGGTGGTGGAAAAAAATTACACCACGGCGTGGAGACGGTATTCCGTACGTACGCACGCGTGGTGATTTCTATTTCCATAGGATGGATAGATGGATAAATAGGGTTGTTTCATATTTATAATAACATATCATTATATGAGTTATACTGATGTTATTACATCATAATGAAACAACCTAAGAAGATGAAGTGGAAGAAGAAATAAAGTTGAAATAATCGGTAACGGACATTACCTCTTCTTTGAAGTGCCTATTTGAGACCTCCTATTAGGGCACTAAAATTGGTCTTTGAAGAAGACCAAGACCTCTAGGATTTTTATAGGGAAGTGGATAAGAGAATTTTTCAGGGTTTGTCCGAGCTTGAAGGCTCAAAGTGGTGTGAGGAAGAGAGGGAGGAGGTGCCCTTTTATAAGGGAGGAGTGGGCACCTTTGGAAAAACAAAAAATATTATTTTATTATAAGTCATATTCGGTTTTCAATAGCCCCAAATAGATTTATTTCGAAGCTAAGGTGGGGATAGATCGAAATAATCTCATCAAATAGAATTTAGACAAGTTTAGGTCATTATATTAACCTTATCTTTTAGTTTTAACTCTTAGTTAATTAGATTGACATTTACCATGTCACTTTGTTTTTTATATTATATAGTTACTAAACATACCATATACATCAAAGCGACCCCCAAGTGGTCCATTAATGATACATCTATCATGATATATGTATGTTGTCTGAACCATAGATTTTTAGAAATATAATAACAATTAATAATATTATATTTTTTAAAAAAACTATTTTATGTCAATTTTGACACTATTTGGTAATTGATTTTTGTGAAAATCATAACAGAATGATTAGTTCGAATAAAGTTAATTAAATCAATAATAACATGTCATATTAACATATAAATTTTTTGTAATTCATAAAAAGTCTAAAATTTCATTTATTTGGGTATTTAAAAAATCCATTTTGTCAATATTTCATTAATAAGATAATTACTGCATCATCATCATGTCATAAATAAATTAAATTATTTTTAGTCTAAAAATTACAAATAAAATACCATTACGTAGAAATATTTTTATCTTTTTAATTAATATTTATATTCAAATTTATCTTATGTATAACCCTATATTAAAAATAATTTAGTTAATAAACATTGATTTTTACTATTTTAACCCTTCTTTAAATAAATTAATAATAAATGTCCTGATCTAATCCAAGTGGTCCTAAATGGTCATATTTTATTTCTAAGGTTGTTTTTGGTCAAATTACACTTATCCAATAGAATTAGGACATGTGTTAGGGTAATAATAATAACACTTTTACCCTTAATTTACCTATTTACTTTTAACCGTGGAAAAAAAGTAAAAAGTCACTATTCACCAAAAATTATTTTCATCTCGATGAACCACATTTTAGTCCATGATATTAACCATGTCTATCAGACTTTCAAAATTCCACTCACAAAAGCGGTCTAATTATGTTTTATGAAAAATTCAGTTTTTTTAACTACCACTTAGTGGTTTCACTATTCATCAAAAAAATGAAAGTTTTCAGAAAAATACCAAAACATAGGCCTAAGCTATATTTGATATTATGAATTCAAAAATGATGTCTATTTTACAAAATTCAAAACATATCAGTTGCATTAATTAATTTAAAAATTAATTCCCGTCGTCAAAACAAACAGCGTGTTCTTAAGAGATAATAACTATCAAAAGATTGGCACTTGTTTATTTCTGGCTTAAATGTGAAATTACATCCAATGACGAAAATTGTATTAAATTGTAAAAATATATTCTAAATATACATTAAAACCACTCAAATTAATAATTTATCACTATTAATTATTTCGATTAAAAAAGTTTTTTTTAATAAAAATTTAGTAATTTTCACTATTCATCAAAATATGAAAGTTATCCGAAAAGTACCAAAATTTCACCCTAAGCTAATTTCAATATTCTCAATCCCAAAATGAAGTCCATTTTGAATGATAAAATTTATAAAATTTCAAAAAGTGGGTATTACTATTCATAACGGCTAGTTCATAATAATATTATAATAATATCTCGTTTAGTGAAACTCGGTATTGTGTACTACACATTCTATTGAGGAAGGTCGTGATTGCTTGTAATGAAAATCAAGTCAGAGATGTGTGTTTTTTAAGCTCCTTTTGGTGTAGCTTACAACACAAGACATTAATGAAATTAAAAAGAATATTTTTCATAAAATCTCGGGGTGTTACATTCTACCCCCCTTAAAATGAATTTCACCCTCGAAATTCATCGGGGTTATAAATGGTTTACTACTTGAAAGTTTCTTTAATAGAAACCCACATCGTAAAACGGAATACTGAAACTTGTATTTAAAAACATAAGTATGAAACGTAACGGTTACCCAAATTAACTCATCACTGGGTTTCCAAGTAGGAGAACATAGGTGAAAATATGGATATGGAAGAAAAATCTAACCATCAAGTTCTGATGGAGAGTGGTAGAGAACATGGATATGAAAAATCCAACAATCACAAAGCCATAAATTTGTGATGATCTAAGGTACCGTCTGATTCATCGGATATAAGAGCACTAGAACAACATTTTTGGTTTTCAAGATCATTTCCCTAAAGTTGATGAAATTGGAATTAGAAGAAATACTTTCGTGATTTTGGTACAGTCTCACCCTTGGTCGTTCTTTGGACACTTTCCACTTCATCTCTTAAACAAATGAAGTTTAGTTTGTCATTAGTGAAGTGTTAGCAGATCATGTGATAGAATGATGGGTCATTCCATCTGTTTCAAACAAAAGGTTAGAAAAGTTATTAAAAAATACATAAGTCCATCTATAGTGAGATTAATCATATATGGTTCCTAAAATGGACTTATACTTCATATATCATACTGATTAATATAATAAAACTAGTTTCTACTAAAAAAGGACTTCCTGTAGGCCAGTGGTAGGTGATAAAGGCCAGTCGCACTTCGGTTGTGGGTTCGATTCCCACAGCCTTGTCCGACGCGATGGGCTATCTACCATCCTGCAGGTTGTCCTTTTTCTAAAACTACATTACTATAACATCCCATCAATAATATCGAAAAAAACTTCTATCCTTAAACCATACTAACTTATGTCCAACATAATCCATTCTAATATTTAGTCTTATCCAAAATAATGTTGTCCAATCTAATATTATAGTAAAAACGATTACCAAAGAGTTCATATAAAAAGCATGTTAATACCATCGTTGATCCCCATATATCATGACATATGTCTTGTTGGTCACAATCCAAACATTCGAAGGCCTTAATCATGTATTCTCTTGAAAAATGAATACCCATTGAATCTTAGTGATACCATGAATGCTGTCAAAAGGTAACTCTTTCCACATACCAAAATCCAAAAATTCTATATACTCAAACCATGATATAACCTTCTAATTATATCATTCATGAGCTCATGAATACTATCAAACATTTAATTTTCTCCTTATCCCTTCATTATGCGCATATCAGCTACTTTCCAAAAATATCTGAATAACCTTTCATGGTTACTGGTACCATTAATCATACTCTTTCAAAACATAAGGAAAGACAATAGTGTAACAATCCTTATATGTCTATTTATTCCAAAGTACCATGAGATTACTTATACAACATTACACTTGATAAACATGTAATCATTCCACTAACTTCTTAAACCATAGACCGAGCTTCAACAATTCTTTCATCTCACATATCATTTGTAGTCTTTTCATCATCTTCAACATAAATACTACCCATATGACCATACTGAATCTCTTCATGAGACATTCCATTAAGGCATTAGTTTGAATAATGCCCGTACATTCCACATTTAAAACATTTAACCATTATTGATGTCGTAGTAATACCATTATCCTCATCCATGGTGTTAACTGAACCTTTTCCTTTTCACTTACTGGCTTTGTGTCCTTCTTTTCCACAACCAAAGCATCTTCCAGTTCCTTTGAAACATTCTCCTTGATGCCTCTTCCCACATTATTTACATAGGGGAAATTGAACTTTCTTTCCTCTATGATAATCATGAAACTCTATCTTTCTCTTATTAGCCGAGTAAGGAAACTTACCAAATTTGAGTTTATTGATCATATTATGAGATTGCTGATTCGGCATAATAATGATTTTTGGACTTCCAAATCCCATTTCATTTGGTTTCTCAGGAAGAATATCATTCCATTGTCCATAATATCCTCCATTATCGTGAATCATCTTGTTTCCAGCCATTTTCTAAAACCCAAAAAGAATAGTGTGAGAGGCAAAAATAATGCTAGGAAAACAACATAGTAAAGGGAGAGCACCCTCAATATCTAACATCTTAGGTTAAATTCTATGATCGTTACCGTAGTTCTAGTACTATATCCTATACGTATACTTATCCTTAGGGACATCCCTAGACATACCTTATAAATATCTATAGGGATCTCACTAACGTTTTCGCATCCTAGTTTCCAAAGGTTGACTAAACATTTCCTCTGATACCAAATGTGGAGACCCGATGCTTGATGTACATGGAAATTACATTAATTTTTCGGAATACATAATACATATCAAAAACAGACACACATGGACCGTAATAGTTTAGTGTCTTTAGAAACATGGAACGTAATTTACTAATTGTGGTGAATGATCTTCAGCATCTCCCATAAAGATCTTCCAGTTTTTGTTTCCTTACCTAAAACCATTCTTTTAATCCTGGGGGAAAATAAAACATAAAAAAGGTGAGCTCAAATTCTTAGTAAGGGTAAGCATGGATAAAATAAAACATACCATATACATTTGAACTTAAAAACATGAACATAATGTTTAAACATCCAAATCTTGAGCAACGACTTAAAAAATGGAAGTACATTAGGCATAGATCATAATGGAACATTAATCATGATAACATATCATGTGAATAAAACATGTAATTGTGGCATCCATTAAGTACATGTAATTATTTCCATAGTAGCCAAGGCATTGCTGCCAAGACCATCTTAGTGGACAATGTCCCTTTCTGAATCGAGTTCACTCCTCGTTTCAGTCCTGTAACACTGAACCGGATTTACCTATCATTCCAGCCATGTCTATCTCATGAGATATAAATATTTACCCAATTCATTGTAGGGAGATATAGGTCCCACCCATCTCATAATTAAATCATTCTTACTTGTGCCACAAAATAAACATACATCATTCATAAAAACCCAATAAAAAAATGGGTTTCATAAACATCATCCCATCATCACATAATCCATATAAAAGAAATGGATATCGTTTCATTATAAGAAAGGTGAAACCATGTAAATCATAGAGACATTATACTTGAAACATACACATATGAAATAATGTCATCTTAGATGAAAAATGGTTTTGATAAAACACTTGAAATGAATTCTTGAGGAAAATATCCTTTTTTCTTCAAAATCATTTTCATATGAAAAAATGTCATGCAATTTTAAAAGAAAAGGATTTTGTTGAAAATATTCAAGAAATATTTTTGAGGATGCTTTATGAAAATAAGTCTTTAGAAAACCGTAAAAATCCTTTCATGTCGTATAAGTTAAAAAAAACATTCTTCTCGTACTTTTTCCAGAAAAGTCAAAAAGTTCCTCGTAAAAGAATGATTCCATACATACCATTTAGTAAAAGTAAAAAATGGGTAAAAAGGACTTTAAAAATACATGAAACCATTTTTATAAAACTTAGACATGGATAATAAATATAACCCCAGCAAATACTTACGAATAAGCAATCTCGGATAAAAATGAGATTTGAAAAATTATCCCTTACCTTAGGTCTAATATGCTTCGTACTTATCTGAACCTCCTGTATAATGATTTAAATAATGTCATTGACTTATTTAAGAATCATATTCGTTGTTATGATATCATATATGGTTCACTTATGACATTATATTACCCGTTCTTTTGTAAATTTCATGTTAAAGAGTGTTTTGGGTAAAATCGTTTCATTTGTCATCCGTGTTTTGACTTGTAATTATTCATATGATTACATAGATCATGATTACATAATTCCATAATATAAAACATGATTTATATATAGTATATATTCAGAATCTACATATATATAATATATCGATAAATGGAATGAAATACACCGTTCATGGAGACGGTATGCCGTACGTACGCATGAATGTTGATTTTGTTTCCTCATTGAATTGAATGGAATTATTTGGATGACATACATATATATATACATAAATCCAGTATCATTATTATGTCATATATTTCATGATTACTTATTATATATACTTCAGAATTATTCATGAATGGTTAATCATTGAGAATGAATATCATCGCGTCGTGGAGACGGTATTCTGTACGTACGCACGAGCGATGATATCGTTCCCATGATAATGGAATTTTATTGGAGTGTATGTATAATATTACAGAATCAATATCAATTTTCAATAATTATATATAGTTATTATTTACACCATTATACCCATCCAAGTAAGGTGGTGGTGGAAAATAGATTACACCATGGCGTGGAGACGGTATTCCGTACGTACGCACGCGTGGTGATTTCGTTTTCCATAGGATGGATATATGGTGAAATAGGGTTGTTTCATACTTATAATAACATATCAGTATATTAGTGATACTGATGTTATTACATCATAATGAAACAACATAAGAAGAAGAAGTGGAAGAAGAAATAAAGTTGAAATAATCGGTAACGGACATTACCTCTTCTTTGAAGTGCCTCTTTGAGACCTCCTCTTAGGGCACTAAAATTGGTCTTTTAAGAAGACCAGGAACTCTAGGATGTTTCTATGGAAGTTTAGAAGAGAATTGTTCAGGGGTTGGCCGATATTGAATGCTCAAAGTGGTGTGAGGAAGAGAGGGAGGAGGTGCCCTTTTACAAGGGAGGAGAGGGGAACCTTTGAAAAAACTAAAAATATTATTTTATTATAAAGTCATATTCGGTTTTTAATAGCTCCAAGTTGATTTATTTCGAAGCTAAGGTAGGGATGTTACGAAATCCTCTCATCAAATATAATTTAGACAAGTTTAGGTCATTATATTAACCTTATCTTTTAGTTTTAACTCTTAGTTAATTAGATTGACATTTACCATGTCACTTTGTATTTTTATATTATATAGTTACTAAACATACCATATACATCCAAGAAACCCCTAAGTGGTCCATTAATGATACACCTATCATGATATAAGTATCTTGGCTGAACCTTAGATTTTTAGGAATATAATAGCAATTAATAATATTATATTTGGTTTAAAAACTATTTTATGTCAATTTTGACACTATTTGGTAATATATTTTTTTGAAAATCATAACAGACTGTTTAGTTCACCAAAAGTTAATTAAATAAATTCTAACATGTAATTTTAACAAAGAAATATTTTTAATTCATAAAAAGTCTCAAATTACATTTATTTGAGTATTTATAACATTAATTATGTCAATATTTCATTAATAAGATAATTACTGCATCATCATTGTGTCATAAATAAATTAAATTATTCTAAGTCTAAAAATTACAAATAAAATACCATTATGTAGGAAATATTGTTATCTTTCTAATGAATATTTATAGTCTAATTTATCTTATGTATAACCCTATATTAAAAATTATTTAGTTAATAAACATTGATTTTAACTATTTTAACCCTTCTTTAAATAAATTAATAATAAATGTCCTAATCTAATCCAAGTGGGCCTAAATGGTCATATTTTTTTGCTAAGGTTGTTTATGGTCTAATTACACTTATCCAATAGAATTAGGACATGTGTTAGGGTAATAATAATAACACTTTTACCCTTAATTACCCTATTCACTTTTAACCGTGGTAAAAAAAGTAAAAAGTTACTATTCACCAAAAATTATTTTCATCTCGTTGAACCACATTTTAACCCATGATATTAACTTTGTCTCTTGGATTTTTTAAATTCCACTCATAGAAGCGGTAAAATTATGTTTTATGAAAAATTCAGTTTTTTTAACTAATACTTAGTGGTTTCACTATTCATCAAAAAAAATGAATGTTTCCAGAAAAATACCAAAAATTAGGCCTAATCTATATTTGATATTATGAATTCAAAAATGATGTCTATTTTACAAAATTAAAAACATATTAGTTGCATTAATTAATTTAAAAATTATTTCTCGTCATCAAAACAAACAGCGTGTTTTTAAGAGATAATAACTATCAAAATATTGACACTTGTTTATGTTTGGTTTAAATGTGAAATTACATCCAATGACCAGCATTGTATTAAATTGTAAAAATATATTTGAAATATAATTTAAAACCACTCAAATTAATAATTCATCACTATTAATTATTTCGATTAAAAAGTTGTTTTTAATTAAAATTTAGTAATTTTCACTATTCATCAGAATATGAAAGTTATCCGAAAAGTACAAAAATTTCAACCTAAGATAATTTTGATATTCCGAATCCAAAAATAAAGTCCATTTTGAATGTTAAAATTTATAAATTTTCAAAAAGTGGGTATTACTATTCATATGGGCTACTTCATAATAATATTATAATAATATCTCGTTTAGTGAAACACGGTATTGCGTACTACACACGCTATCGAGTAAGGTCGTGATTGCGTGTAATGAAAGGCAAGTCAAGGATGCATGTTTTTCAAGCTCCTTTTGGTGTAGCATAAAACACAAGACATTAATGAAATTAAAAAGAATAGTTTTCATAAAATCTCGGGGTGTTACAATATAGATGATCTAATGCAAAAGGGTTTTATTCAGCCAAATGTGTCATCATTGAATGCTCTAGTGTTGTTCTTTAAAAAGGAATATGGTGGACTAATGTGGTGTATAGACTATAGTATTTTGTATTAGGTGACAGCCAAAAACCGTTACCCCTCCCAAGGATAGATGATATTTTCACTAGCTGAGAGGATCATGATGGCTCTTGAAGATCAATTTGTGGCCTCGATATCACCATTTGAGGGTGATGGAAGCTAAAACCCCAAAGGATTATTTCATATGTAGGTATAGGAACATCGAGTTTTTAGTCATGTTCTTTGGTGTTACGAATGCACTGGCCATGTTCATGGGGCTTATGAAGTTCATATTTAAGGAGTTCATTGATCTGTTCATCATTCTATTCATCAATGACATCTTAATCTACTCAATGTTATAGGAGGAGCATACCAAGAATCTCAAGACTAACTTGCATATCCTTCAACGCCAGAAGATCTATTTAAATTTTTACAAGTGTAATTTAACGATGTGATAGGTGTACATCCATGGGCATGTGGTTTACCAATAGGGTTTTATAGTGGACCCATCAAAGGCTAAGGAAGTTGTTTATTGAGAATCCCCCAATAATGTTGTATAGGTTCATAGTTTTCTTAGTCTGGTGGGCTATTACTAGAGATTTGTACCTGATTTCCCTCATGTTGAATCCCCGTTGACAGCTCTGATCAGAAAGGACCATGATATTTTGTTGAGTTTGATGTGCCAAGTAGCTTTCATCTATTTGAAGGGGAAGATGGTCAATGATCCAGTGCACTAATTTTTAGAGGAAAGGGTGATGTTAGAGATGTTTTGTGATGATTCCTCTATGGGATTGGGATGAATGTTGATGCAGTATTAGGGAGTGATTTCTTATGGGCCTATGAAGTTACATCCCCATGAATGTAACAATACCACCCATGACCTAGTTCTATTAGCAGTTTTTTTGCTGAAGTTGTTGAGAAATTGCGTCATTTGGGAGTGCTTTATGGTTTTCATGGATCATAAGAGCTTGAGTTATATACTTTACCAATTATAAATGAACTTGAAACAATAGAGTTGGATGTAAATATCTTCAGGGAAATTATTTTGATATCTCCAAAACATTGGGAAAATATAATTTTGTGGCAAATTCCTTGAGATGAAATTCACAGAAGGAGGTAGTTCAAGAATCTGCAAATTCATGGAAGGTGATGGTTGAGTTGGTGGCCTGGAACTTGGATGAAAGTATGGAATGAGGTAAGGGATATTTGTTTCAGATGACAGTGTAGTATTCTCTAATGAAATAGTTAGATGAATCCCCATGAGGAGACTCAAAGGAATATGTGATACATGATCACATTGACTGTTGTGATGCTTTGGAGGGGTGGTCATAGGATGGTTAGAATCAGATGATGTTCTTTAGAAGATTTTTTATTCCAGTGGCGATGTGCAAGGGATTCCTCCATGGGTTTCATAGTTTTTCACTAGTGGTACAACAATGATATTATAATATGTACTATGGATTAAGGATGATGTTTTTTTGGATTGAGATGAAAGAGGAAGTCATAGATTTTATGGAGAGCTGGCATACCAGTTAGCACTACCAACACATTTTGAGAGGATCCATGACGTATTTCATGCATCTAAACTACGTAGGAATTTTCATGATTACTACCATTTCTTTTACTGGGTATATTTGAATATCGATAATGACACGACATTTGTGGAGTGGGAAATAGAGATTTAGGATCTTCGGGAGAAGGTTCTAGTTGGACAAACCAATCCTTTGGTTCACATGTTGTGGAGGCATTGTGGCCTAGAGTAGAGTACTTAGTAGTGAAAAGCATATATGTTTACCCAATACGAGGATATGTTTTATGTTTTTCCATGTTCTTTTTTTATTCAAAATTTATGTTAAAACCATGTGTATTATGAGATGAATTTTTTCCTTATTATGTAATGTGTGATAATGTACAGACATATGAAAAGGGGAACACCAGATTCATAATCGAGACACATTAATTTAGATGTGATTAAACCCATTTCAGTGAGTCAGTGTGTAACGACCCGTGTCTGAAGCCCCTCCACTGGTGCCTCAAACCCGGTTCACCACATGACCTCAAACACATTTCCCCAAATTCCAGAGGATTTAGACTAGAAGCGAGTGCCTTGGTGAGTTGGTGGGGAAACTATGCACTCATATGGTAATGTATGCAGTGGAAAAACAACCAGACACAATAGCGGAACAATAAATAACATACAACAATTGAACAGAACAGGGGAAGCAAGAGATAAAATAATTATGATGCAACATGGAACATATGTCTATGAAAAGCATCAAACAAACAACGTGATAAAGTAAAACTAAAAAACATCATGCAAAGGAAAACAATGTAAACTCCTTAGCATCGCGAGCCACGGCTCGGTCCCATGCTCTCCAGCTCCAGTGCAATCATGAACCTGAAGTAGAAGGGCCCTTGCCCTTATCTATACCTGCAGCCACATTGTCTTCTTGGGCCCAAAAGTATGGGCCAATGATTGTGTGAGATACAATCTCAGTAGGAAATCATCCAAATATTTGTTCCTAATAGTCAATAAATACATGGCAGTAATAAAACCAAAAGCACTAAACAAGAAAGCATAGGCAGCTACCATTCACAGTTCTAGCAAACAATGTACACAAGTAAACAACAAGCAACAATAAAGAAAAAGGTAACCCTCTGGGTATCTCTCATAGCCTAACCCCTATGTTTCAACCTATAAGTACTTGAATCCATCTAGGAGGCACACATAGTCTTACCCCTCTGGTTCAGCTATGGAAAAAAAAATTAATAGACTCTCTGAGGAAGCACTCACTGTAAATTCCCCCTATAGTCTCGTATCTTACTAAAGGCTATCTAGGGAAGCACTCATCATCTCATTCTCCCTATGACCCACGTCGAGGAACTATAGACTCTCTGAGAAAGCACTCATCATCAATTCCACCAGTGGTCTCGCATCGTATTAAAAGACACTCTCGAGAAGCCCAAACGTCAATTCTCCTTATGGTCTACTACACTAGGTATTCACAGTCCTGTGTTAATAAACATACTCAGCATGTGTACATTGTCCAAGTAAACCTCCAGAACTACATGTATATCATTCTATGGCTCAAAATCAATAAATAAGCAATAGATTCACTATCCTACAACTAGGCATGGAAACTGGAAAATGCCAAAAGTAAAACAAACATGGAAAATCAACCTGAGCACAAAACAAAATTTCTCTACTCACAAGCATAAACCTCTACTATAGAAATTAAAAAAAAGTAGGTAAACAGCAATGGAAAAACAGAAAACCCAAAATTCCTCGCACAAGGAAATTTGTGGAATTTTCACAAAATACTCATCGAATTTCAACAGAAATGCACAAACCACCTACCTCGACCCTAAAAGATCGATATACGTGAACCATGAAAAATTATTCCCCTTAGAACATTGTAGATCACAGAAAATTTACAAAATGATCAAACCACAATAACTAAAAAAAGGGGATGAATCATGGAACAAGGAAAAAGCAGAAGAGAGAGCTCACTGTTGCGCTTCCAACGCAATCGACCGTGTTCGAATCGGAGGACGGACAAAGAGCCGGGAGCTTTGGGAAGATTTGGGCGTATGGGTCACTCGTGGATGAACCTGACCTAGAAGAAGATGAATATCATGATGAGGCACGACACCAGTCCGTTTAGTGAAAAAAAGAGAAGTACACAACGTGTATTTTTAAAGTACACTGCATGTAGTGGGTTTTCCATACTCCGCAAAAAACGGCATGCACGTCACCCCTACACACCGTGTGTGTGGCCCGGGAATGGAAAGAACACAGCTTCGAGCCGGCGAAGAGTACACAGCGTGTACTCAGAAATTACATGGCGTATACCGTGAAAATTTCTAGAAAGTTCATTTTTCATAAAAACCTTAGAAAAAGGAAAACATACCTGAAATGAAGATCCATGTTCTTAAAAACTTCCTCCCATAAAGAAATTCATCCCCGAATTTCCCTAATGTGGCATAGATAAAGAATCACCGAACAGCTCCGGCCCCTACGATCGTACATTGGCCTCCCTTTCCCATATCTCGTCCTATACTCACCCGTGCCGCCATAACACTTGTACCAGAGGAACGGACCACCCATGGAGAACATTCATACTAAGATCGGAAATCCGGATAGGATGCTCCTCAAATGATGCATCCACCTCAATCTCAACTTCCTCATGTTGAAAGACATGAGATAGGTCTGAAAAGTAGTGTCGGAGCTGAGAGATGTGGAAGACATCGTGCATGGCCCGATACTGCTGTGGTAACTGCAAACAATAATCAACTGGCCCCACCCTCTCCAAGACCTCAAACGGCCTGACGCACCGTGGTGAAAGCTTACCGTGTCTTCAAATCCACTTGTGCCCCTACCTTGGTGTGACATGCAGGAAAACCTGATCCCCGATCTCGAACTCCAGAGGTCGTCTTCGCTGATCATCAGAAGACTTCTATCGAGACTGTATTGTAGCCATCGTCTTCTGAATCAGCTCTATCTGCTATGAGGTCTCCTTAACGAGATGAGGTCCCAGCAACGCTACCTCTCCTACCACCATCCAACACAAGGGTGATTGGCATGGCCTACCATACAAAGCCTCGTATGGTGGCATCTGAATGGTCTTCTAGAAACTGTAGTTGTAGGAAAACTCCACCAGAGGGATATACTTCTCCCAAGAACCGCCAAAGTATATAATGCAAGCTCGGAGAATATCCCCAAGCCCCCGGATCATGCACTCAGACTGGCCATCCATCATGGGGTTGGTATGCTGTACTCAAAAGTACCTATGTACCCAAATCCTTCTGAAGTCCCTACCAGAACCGAGAGGTAAAGCGTGCATCCCTATTTGAAACTATGGAGAATGGAACTCTATGCAGATGAATGATATCCCTGATCTACAGTCGTCCCAGATCATCGACACTGAAGGTCTCTTTGACCGGTAGTAAGTGAGCAGCATTCGTGAGCATGTCGACGACAACCCAAACAACATCGTTCCCTCAAGGCGATCTCGGAAACCCTGTCATGAAGTCCATCGCAACATCATTCAAATTCCAATCCGGAATGGGTAACCGCTGTAAATTTCTTAGTGGTCACTTTTGCTCTGCTTTCACCTACTGACAAGTAAAACATCTCATGAAAAAACCAGAAACATCCTTCTTCATACCTAGCCACTAGTACTAGAGATGAAGATCCCGATACATCTTGGTGACACCAGGATGAACTACCCAAACAGAGGAATGAAAATCCCACATCAACTCATCGCGTATGTCTGTTGGCACCCTCAAACATCCCTAGAAAGGCATGATCTCATCCTCTCCCACTATCCATCCAGGAAGAGGGTCCTCTCCTGACATACTCTCTCGCAGGACTAAGCCTTCTGAGTCTAATAGCTGCCTCATCCGTACTCGATCAAGAAGTGTAGAGGTAACAACTACAGAAGAAAACAATTTCTGTCCCTGTCTGTTGTGCACCTCAAGATGCATCTTAGAGAACAGAGCCATTAGATACCAGTCACTGCTGGACTCCTGAACCGCCTAAACCTGAGTTCTTCTGCTCAATGCATCTGCCAATGCATTTCCTTTTCCTGGCATATAGGCAAGCTCAAAATCAAAATATTGAAGATACTCAACCCACCTACACAGTATCAGAGTCAGATCATGGTGAGTGAAGATATACTTGAGACTCTTGTGGTCGGTGAAGACCACAAAGTGCTCTCCTAGTAGGTAGTGTCTCCAACAGCGTAAGGCATGGACAACAACTCCCAAATCCAAATCGTGCATTAGGTAGTTCCTCTCATTTGGCCTCAACTTCTGAGACCCATACACAACGAATCCATATCCCTACATAAGCACTGCTCCCAGCCTGATACCTGAAGCATCACAGTAACCAGTGTAGCTCTTGCATGGATCTGGCAAGACTAGTATCAGTGCGGACATCAACCTCACTTTTATCTCCTGAAAGGCTGACTCACAAGAATTTGACCATAATAACTTCGACCCCTTCATAGTCAGACCTTTCAAAGGAGATTCTAGATGAGAAAAGTCTTGAATGAAGCGTTTGTATTATTTAGCCAACCCTAGGAAGCTCTGTACCTCAAAGACGTTCTTCGGTACTCCCAGGAAACTACAGCTCTCAATTTATCTGGGTCCACAGGTACTCCTACCTCTGAGATGACGTGACCCAAGAAGTGAATCTGATCCATCCATTAATTTCACTTCGAGAGTATAGCATAAAGTCGATGCTATCTTAGTGTACTCAGAACGATCTTAAGATGTGTGGCATGGTCGTGTCGAGTGTGAGAGTACACCAAGATATCATCCACGAAGACTAGGATGACGGAGTCCAAATAAGGATGGAACACTCGATTCATCAGTGCCATGAAAATTGTTGTCGTGTTCATGAGACTGAACGGCATGACTTTATACTCGTATAAACCATGCATGCTCGTGAAGGCTGTTAGTGGTATATCTGATGGTCTAATGCGCAACTAATGATAACCGGACCTCAAGTCGATCTTCGAGAACACCCGGGCTGCTTGAAGCTGATCAAAGAGGTCATCGATCCTAAGAAAGGGATATCGGTTCTTGAACATCAACTGGTTCAGCTTCAAATATTCCACACAAAGCCGAAGGGTACCGTCTTCCTTCTTCGCAAATAGGACCGTCAAACCCCAAGGAGAAGTACTGGGTCAGATAATACCTTTTCCCTGCAACTCCACCAACTAGTTCTTGAGCTCATGCAACTCAGGTGTGGCCATTATATAGGGAGGAATGGACACTGGTGCCCCTCCCGGCACGAGATCAATAGAGAAGTCTACCTCACGCTCTGGAGGAAAACCTGAAAAGTCCTCTGGAAATACATCCCTAAATCGATCCACCATTGGAGGAAAGTCCAACTGTGGAGTCCCCTGATCATCCAAATAAAGACTAGAAATCTAGGTTGTCACCTTTCCTAGCCCATGATGCTCGAGTCCTGATCGACTTGCCCAAACGTCCCATTCGCCTCTATGAAGAAAAGACTCACCCTCTGGTGAAACGAAACTCACTCTGCGGCGATAACAGTCGACAATCGCCATGAAGGGAACCAACATGTCCATCCTGAGGATGACATAAAATCTTATCATCTCTAGGACATAGAGGTCCTATAAGAAATGATACCCTACAACCTCAAGAGATAACTCTCTACATTGGCGTACACTAGATGTCCTCGTCCCCAAAGGTGTTTCTAGTGTCAACGAGTCGATAGAAGAAAAGATGCAGAGCCCAAGGCTCTCCAGGACAGCAATAAAGATAAAGCTATGTGTAGTAGAAACATCGAAATGGGCTGAAGATAAAACTGTGGCCACTAAAATCGTACCTCGAACTATAGAAGGGTTGGGTTCCCGCTCCTAATAAGTCTCAACCATGATGAAAGACTGGCCTGCACCACGTCCATATGCCCCTGGCTGATCACTCTGAGTAGAACCTCCCTTCTGGTGATGAGGGACTGGTGGATGACTACCACGACCTCGACCCCCGCCTCAGCCCAAACGGCCGGAAGAACTCCAGTTCCCCAACTGGTGAGAAACCGGGGGTGCTGCTCATGAACGTGGAGTCATGGAAGAACCCCGGTCACCAGATGCTGGTGAGAAAACATGGAAGAAGCATTGAAGGTGTCCCATCTTGCTACAACATTTCCACTCCCCGAGGTCCCTCTAGCACTGCGACCTCGTGTGCCCTAACCGGCCACACTGGTAGCATGTCACCTGGCTGCCTGACGATGCATCTCGCTTCCTTGGATCACCGAGCATAGACTACCTACAGCGCTTCATGCTGTCATCTGGAGGAAAACTAGATCTAGAAGTAGATCCGATTTGGATCGCAGCTCTGGAGTCTCTCAGATTGCGTTCCGCAATGAGTACCTGATTGACAATGGAAGTGATGGAAGT
The DNA here is from genome assembly GCA_963277665.1 of Viscum album. NCBI lineage: Eukaryota > Viridiplantae > Streptophyta > Magnoliopsida > Santalales > Viscaceae > Viscum > Viscum album. The sequence continues at coordinate 384,273,447 of OY728167.1, read as the reverse complement.
CAGCTTGAAGATGTTCACCTGTGAGCTGATCTCCTTCCTAAGGCCATCCTCAAACATCCTTGCCAAGAAAACCAAACTCCCATCCCGAAGGGGTGTGAAACGATGTAGCTCGGTGAAACGATAGAAATACTCCATGACAGAAAGAGTACCCTTCTCTAAGCTCATGAACTCCTGGGCTCGGTCAGCACTGAGGGTCTCTGGGTAAAAGTAGTCATAAAACACGTGCTGGAACTCCTCCCAAGCCATAAAATTCTGATGACCCACCTGTGAGATCACGTCCCACAACCTTTTGGCAGAGTCTTGGAGCATGTAGGTGGAGAACTTAACCTGCCTCTCTAGAGGCGTCTCCAGATGCTCGAAGATAGTCAGAATGGCTTCCAGCCATGGCTCTATTGCATTTGGTCTTCCTTCCTACGAGAAAGTAGGAGGATGCTGCTACTGGAAAACTCACGTCAAGTATTCCATAGACGTGGAAGGAGGCAGCGCTCACTTTAAGGCCTGCATCATCCTCATGAATCCTTCCCTGAACTGTGCATCAGTACCTGCAACTAGTATAATAGTCGGTGCCAAGGCTGGATGACTGGAGGATCAGAAGGAAGTCCCTGATCAGTATTGTCTGGCGTCTGATCACTGCCTGATGACAAACATACGATCGGAGGAATTCTCAGAGGAATATCACTGAAAGATCAAAAGCAGTCCTTAGATCAGGAAAACAAGGACATAGAACACAAGAGTACAAAACAGAAACATGGGAAGGAAAACAAACAGGTTTACAAAACTTGACTACACGGTGTGTATAAAAACTATACGGCGTGTCTTCTTAAACCACTGACATTAGTGTGTACTCCTTCCCTACATGTCATGTACACCTCAAACTACATGGCGTGTTGACCCCACACATGAAGTGTACTTGAAACTATTCCCCTGCCGGAGTCTCTTACATGGCTGACCCACATGATTTTCTAAAACTGAAACTACATGGTGTCTTCCCTGAGGACACGACATGTAGTGGACAAGGTTTTAGTGGCCCGTGTTGTTAAAAATAGGGCCGTATACATGGATGAACCTTAAAAGGTGTGCTCCAAACAAACACAGAATGTATTGGCGAAGGAGACACCGCCCCGTGTTGTTCGTGACATGGCCAAGTCCCTTAACAAGACTACACGGTGTGTTCCGAACAAACACGGCGTGTGGAAAATAAGAGAACGCTGACCCGTGTTGTTCATGACCCGGTTGGGTACCTAGATAGGACCACATGGCATATTCCCTATGCACACAGCGTGCTCTACCCAAGTTTCCTCGACCCGTGAAGTTAATGACATGACCAGGTACACGGCTCATTACTACACGGCATGTACCTCCCATACATGGCGTGTTCCTAAAGTTATTTTCACGACACCGTGTTCTGCTCACACGGTCAGTGAAACGACCTAAAAACTACACAACATGTATCCAAAAAGTATATCATGTGTATTTTGGGTTTTTCTGGGCAGTAGCCCAGGATCTGCACAGAATCCTAGAAACACTAAAAACAAGGAAAAGGGGTGCCAAATTCCGATCTGTGAGGGCCCATACTCCACACGAATCAAAGCATGACATCTCCTTTAGTGACATACTAGGGAAAAACATCTCTCTAACATAACAGCAGGGATTATATCAAGCATCTATCACAACAACATGCATACTCTACACAAATCCTATCACAACAGCAAGCAATCTCTAATGCGCCCTAGATGGAATTGCAAGAATGCATGGAATGTGATTTCTACAAATACCTATATGATGCATGAGATGGAATACCCTCATCTAATTGGGTTGCGACAGATATAGAACCAAAATATCAAACAATAATAGCACAAGTCATGTGAATCACTCTAGGTGAAGTCATAACAACCGTCAAATCTCAAAATTCGAAAACTGCAATTAAAGAGGTATTATAGATTTTCCCTATACACGGGTTAGCTACTCCCAAGCACAGCTTAACACCAAGTACTGAATCCTTCATATCCCTAGGTAAAGTCTCCAAACAGTAAATTAAGAGAAAAGATCTCCTCTGATACCACTTTGTAATGACCCAAGTCTAGATCCCCTGCACTAGTGCCTCATACCCGGTTCGCCACATGACATCAAGCATGTTTCCCCAAATGCCAGAGGCTGCCTACTAGCAGCAAGGGCCTTGGTGAGTCGGTGGGGAAACTATGCCTTCATTCGGTAATGTATGCAGCAGAAAAACAACTAGACATAATAACAGAATAATAAATAACATACAATAATTGAACTGAACATCTGAAGAAAGAGATAAAATAATAATGATGCAACATGGTACATATGTCTATGGAAAGAAAAAAACAACCAACGTGCAAAAGTACAACTGAAAAAATATGTGAAAATGAAAACAAAGTAAACTCCTCAGCATCGCGAGCCACGGCTCGGTTCCATGCTCTCCAGCCCCAGTGTAATCAAGAACATGAAGTAGAAGGGCTCTTGCCCTTATCTATACCTGTAGCAACATAGTCTGCATGGGTCCAAAATCATGACCCAAACAGGGTGTGAGATACAATCCCAATAGGAAATCACCCAATGATTTGTGCCTAATAGTAAGTGAATACATGACAGTAATAAAACCAAAAGTAGTAAACAGGAAAGCACAGGCAACTACCATCCATAGTTCTAACAAACAAAGTACACAAGTAAACAGCCAACAAAAATTAGGAAAAAGGTAACCCTATGGGTAGCTCTCACAACCTAACCCCTATGGTTCAACCTATAAGTACTAGCAACCCTCTAGGAGGAACACATAGTCTCACCCCTCTGGTTCAGCTATGAAAAAAATATTAATAGAATCTTTGAGGAAACACTCACCGTCAATTCCCCCTATAGTCTCATATCGTACAAAAGGCTCTCTAGGGAAGCACTCAACGTCTCATTACCCTTGTGGCCTGCTTTGAGGAACTACAGACTCTCTGGGAAAGCAATCATCGTCAATTCCCTCTATAGTCTCACATCGTATTAAAAAACAGTCTGGAGAATCCCTTACGTCAATTCTCCCTATGGTCTGCTACACTAGGTACTCACAATCCTGTGTTAATAAACATGCTTAGCATGCGTACATCATCCAAGTAAACCTATTGAACTACTTGGATATCATTATAAGGCTCAAAAGCAATAAATAAGAAACAGTTCCACTATCCTACAACTAGGCATGGCCACTGGAAAACACCAAAAGTAAAACAAGCATGGAAAAGCAACCTGAGGACAAAACAAAATTACTCTACTCAAAAGCATAATCCTCTACTACAGAAATCAAGCAAAGGAGGTAAACAGTAGGGGAAAAATAGGAAACCCACAATTCGCCACCCAAGTAAATTTGTGGAATTTTCACAAAATACTCATCGACATTCAAAAGAAAGGAAGAAACCACCTACCTTGATACTGGGAGGTCGATATACATGAACCACGATGATTAATTCCCCTTAGAACGTCGTAGATCTGAGAAGATGCAAAAAATGCTCAACCCACGATAACTCGAAAACAAGGAGGAATCATGGAACAAGGCTAAAGAAAAAGAGAGAGCACAACGCTTCTCTTCCAACGCAATCGACCGTGTTTGAATCGGAGAATGGATGGATAGGCGGGAGCTCGGGGAATATTCTGCCGTACGAGTCTCTCTCAGACGAACCAGACCTAGAAGAAGATGAATATCGTGATGAGGTGCGACCCCGGTCCGTTTAGTGAAAATAATAAAAGTAAAAGATGTGTATTTTTAAAGTACACGGTGTGAAATGGGTTTTTTCATACTCTACTAAAAACAGCCTCCATGTCACCCCTACACACAGTGCATGTGGCCCGGGAATTTCCAGCACACGGCCTCGAGTCGGAGAAGAGTACATGGCGTGTACATTGAAAATTTCCAAAAAGTTCATTTTCCTTAAAAACTCCTGAAAAAGGAAAACATACCTGAAATGAAGATTCGGGTTTTTACACAGTGCCACCAAAAGTGGATAATATCGTGGAATGGAGGATGGGATTCTCTGATTCATATGTTCAAATAGTTTGTATGTTGTTCTTATGTGGTCTTTCTTCTGGTCGGTTGAGTTTTCAGATATTGGAGGAGGTGTTCTTGAATGATGAGTTTTCCCTTCAGATTCTAAACAACATAGGATGGTTTATCGTAGAACATTGATGTCAGTACAGTTATTTAAAGTGTTTGAAGATCCTAGTTATGAATCTGATAAGGTGGTTTTTCTAACCCATATTCCCTTATGGTTTTGTTTTTTTATTCTCGAGGGGGAGAATAGTTTGATAGATATCTTATGTAATTGCCCGGACCACCAAGGCCTATTATATTATAAAAAAATGGTGTTTGTGGTGTCCTGGGAAGAAACAATGACTCAATTTATAGAGTTTTTCAAAAATATAGTTTTACCAATGGTGAGTCCAGACTGATAGGTGGCTACGGTAGATCGCTGTTGGTGAGTCACAATGGTGATTCATGATGGGGAGTCATTGAAGGTAGGTTTCCAATGGTTACTCAAAATAGTGACTCATCTATCAGTGACACTTGATGTTGGATCATCCCTCACTGAGTCATGATGGTGACTCTCAATGGTGGGTCATCAATCGATAGCTTCGAACAGTGAGTTGCAATGGTGAGTTGCTGAGGGTAGGTCATTAGTGGTGACTTGCAATAGTTACTCGTACAATGGTGAGTAATCCAATAGTGAGTAATTAAATGGTAGGCCAGCTAATGGAGAGCCTTCCAGTGGTAGGTCATCCACCAGTGAGTCATTTTCAAAAGTTTGTCAAAATTTCAGTTTTCCCTAGTTTTTTCTAGTTTCAACCCTTTGACAATTTCTTTGAAGGGAATTGAGTTAAATACTATATTTAAAGGGTTTTGGGGATATTTCAAAGCATATATATCTTCTAGAAGTAAAATTATTCATGTGAATCCCAAACCACGTGCTCTTGGTGAAATCAATTTTCAATGGATTTTAAAGATCGTTTCTCCTGTTGATATATGATTTGGCATTTATAAAGCCAAGATTCAGTATCCCTTGTGAGTTTTATATTTATAATTGATACAGGGCATCCCAAAACCTATATACCTCAAGGAGTCATATATTTTGGTATACCCTTTGGATCTTGTTTCCCAATGGACTTCTTCCTACTTCTTGCACGCCCCTTATTTGGTGCAAGGAGGAGGTGTTGATCATCCGTTTCTCGAGGTAAAGATCCCTTAGTATCTGTTAATTGTGTATCATGTGGGGTGGGTGTATGAATTTTACCATGTGAATATTGTTTAATCCAAATTTAATGAAAATAATCAAACATGGTTCAATACAATAAATAGGGGATAGGGAATGGTGATGTATACTTATGTTTTATTGTTTACTGATATTGTGAATTTTATGGCAAATATGCCTATTGAAAATCATGGACATTATTGGTATTTTTTGAGTATCTATGATGTATTTTGAATTATTTTTGTTTATCTTGTGTGGAAGGATTTGTATTTATGGAATTGGTTAATCAATTATATTCTTTTAAATAAATGGATTCCCTAGGATCGATCTTGTTCTATGATGAACCCTAAATATAAAATCGGAATTTAATATGGGACGTCTTATTAAATATGGATGTTTTACCTTTTGTGGTTGTTGGGGTGTTGGGGTTGAGATCATGGTTGTGTATGAGGTGGTTTGGGTGATGTAACCAAATTTCAGATTGGGATATTGTTTATTTTTGGAGTGGTTAACCCATGTTGTGCATTGGGACTACATTGGGTTTTTATTCATGTTGTTGGATCTGCTGTGTGTGGTATTTTTGTGCATCAGGGATGCAGAGAATGGTGGTAATGAGAGGTGTTGCTGGGTGTGGTTTGGATTTGGTGGTTTTCTATAGCGACCGTAGCCTTTTACAATTAACATTGCTTGATTTTCAGCATAACTATATATCAGAGTACAAGCCAAGGATCGTGAAGTCCAGTGTCTTTGAAGACTAAGTACATAACCAAACAACAAAACAACTTTTTATTTCAACTCCATAATGAGGTTCTATATTCCATTGTGCTCATACATATGTATAGGATAATCTTGGGATAACGTGAACAATGTGATGATCTAAAAGCCCAGTATTGGGATAAGCATGATAACAAAGCATTAGCACACATGATAGAAGCCCTGACAAGATGATATAAAAAGGCATGTAACATATGGAATAATAAAATATAAACATGGGATCATTTAAACATGGAATCGTATAAATGTGGAAAAAATGTAAAACATGCCTTTAGTACAAGTCAAGGATAACCTCCAATCCTGTTTCCCATAGTATTACAGGTAAAGGTTAACCGCCAATCCTGTTTCCCATAGTAGCACGAGCCAAGGTTAACTGCCAGAACCATTGAACATAGCTTCTCATGAAACATATATTTTACCAATGAATTAAAAACAAATATGGGTGCACCCATATTACATTTTATGAATATTTTTTCAACATAAATAATCATACATAATCAATCTTACATAAATATAATGGTTACCCATTGGAAGAATTGGGTACTAGAAACATGACATAAAGCATAACCAATGGGCATATCATGAAAGTGTCAATGAAATAATGGAATTAGAACAAACATGGACCTTAATAAGGTAAAATAGGAATATATCATGTAATTTGATGTCAAACATATGTGACAACATGTAGGAAATGTATTTGAGAAATTTTTTCATTAAAAAAATATTTCTACAGTATTAAGTAAAATACTATAGATCCTTTAAAATAGTAAAGGGGGAAATATTTTATATAAAACCCGAAGTGAAAAAATAATCTTTTAGTAATATAAATACTTATTTTTTAAAGACAATGGTGGAATAAAACAAAATATAGAGTTCACTTGGAATTGGGTAAGAATTCTAGAAGTTCCCATAAAATCGGTTTTCATAACAGAATGTACTAAGGAGGGAATATTTTAAGAACATGTATATCCCCAAAATGGACTGAGGAAAGGGTCTTTATAAACGAATTTTTTTCATGTAAACTTTATTTATAATATTCAAATTAATATATAAGATAAATCTATTTTTATATAAAGAATGTTATGGAAACCTGAAATAACAAAGGAGGTTCTGGTAGAATTGTTACGGATTATCGGCATGGTATTGAGTGTACCTAAGAGGGATTTATGAGAGAGAAAATTGGTTTTTAATCACATATAAATCATTAGGGATGTGTGGGGGAGGTTATAGTCATATCCTATAATTTGGGATTACAAATAAAAAGGAATATCATTGAAGAAAATTTTGATTAAGAGTGAAATGGAGAGGATCCCTTACCTTAAGACTGGTGGTGTCCTCCACTTGTTATTAATGATCTGAATAAACAAATTAAGTTTATTAATTAAAAATTGAAGAACATATTATTTATTTAATTTATTTATAATAACCTTTTTTTGTTCATTAAAGACCTATTGGATAGGTTGTAAGATTCGATTTTATCGTTCATGCCTGTTTTCTAATTCGGTTTTACTGATCAGTTCACTTATATTCATTTTCGGATAAACATGTAAGATGAAGGCGGCTGTACATAATTGAAGTTATATGCTATTAGTGAACATACATGAGATTACATGTTAGAAAATTTAATTTGGTTTGTTATAGTGATGTTTAGTTATTATATAAAAACTTCGTGACAACAATTTTTGTTAACCTATGAGTTTGGATTACAAGGAACATGTTTTTCTTTACAACTTAATACCATTTGTAAAAAAATATTTTAAAACCATTAGTAGTATGTCATAAAATTATAATAACATGGTTTAACCATATCACAAATTGTTTCAAGACCAGAATTAAATCTTATAATATAAATTGATAAACGGTTGTCCGTGAATGTGCTAAATTAACATATCTCAAACAGTTTTTCATTTATTTCAAATAAATTGTAGGGAAAGGAGATATGATAATGAAATATAAAATTAGCATAAAAACATTCTAGTACAAGTATGGTACTTTATTTTTCATTCCATTTGTATGAGTAGAGGTTAGGAAAGAATAGAGAATAAAGGAACATAAAAATAAATGAAAAGAAAAGGGAAATTTTACTTCTTGAATCATCCTTCCATGAGAGAATCTTAAGGGGAGTGGTTGCAGCCATTTTTTGGATGGAAAAGGCTTTTGAACGTGGGGAAGGACCTTGGTGATATATTTGGTAAGAATATTGGAAAGTCCCATGGCTTGATAGGAGTGAATAGAAAAGGACCTGAGGGGGGGGGGGGGTATAGTGGAGGAGAGGAGGGTTCTCATAATTGTTTAATCATTACTTTATTAAGTTCCCACAAGACTAAAAATAATGATTATTCCATGACCAAAAATAGAAAATGTGTCATGTGAATTCCAACCCAGTGTAGGGGCCTCATCCACTATTCTTGGAATAGTATATTTAGCTTATAATGTATATATACGGTAAATTAATGTATTTTACTATTCACTAAAAATTTATGTATTTCAGAAAAATACCAAAAATTATCCCCATCCATTTCTCAACATGTAGAATCAAAAAATGAAAGCAAGTTTTTTAAAAAAAATCTAAATATGATTAATTGAAAATTTAATTAAATTCATAATTTATTCTAAAAATAGTTTTACACCATTTATTTACTTATTAAAAAATATAGGTACATCATACTTTCATATAAATATTATTTATATACTATCATAGGTAAGGTTACTATTCATTAGGGTATGTCAGAATTCATAAGGGTAACATTACTATTAAAAGGGTGCATTACTATTCACAAAAAATTATTTTGGTCATATTAGACTCTAAATAACTTACTAATCACTACCATGTATGATTGATTTTGGAAATTCCAAACATAGTAGTGAACAACATATTTTTAGAGGTCACATAGCACTTAGTAGTTCATTATGTTGTGATTTCATGTGATTATAACATATTTATAAGAAATGAATTTCTATTATAAAATAATGGGTCTTTACATTCTTCCCCCTTCTTAAATTTCACCCTCAAATTTTCATTTTAAATTATAATCCATAAACATGTGAGGGTACTTTTCCTTTATTTATTTCTCTATTTCCCATGTTTCCTCTTCGTACTAATGATTTTCCAAAGTACCTTGACTAGCTGAGTAGTTTTGTAACATAGAAATTTATCTGTACGATCTAAGATCATAACTAGATTCTCCCTATAGGATATATCATCTTCCAACTACAGAACCTCGTAATAGAGTACATGTGAAGGGTTTGGTATGTACTTCCTTGAGAGGGAAACATGAAAGACAACATGTACTTTGGACATGGTAGGTTAAAGTGCTAGTCGATATGCCACAACCCCAACATGATCAAGAATCTAAAAAGGGCTGATGTACCTAGGACATAACATCCCTTTCTTTCGGAAAATCATGAACTTCTTCCACCAAGATATGCTTATGAATATAATGTCTCGAACTTTGAACTCATGGTCCTGTCGATGATTGTTTTCATAAATCTTATATCAACTTTGGGCTTCCATGATATGATGCTGAATGGTATTCACCTTATCCACCATTTATTTTCCAATTTATGGTCCTAGCAGCTTATGTTCACCATCTTAATCCCAACACTCCAGTGTTCTGCCACTTTTCCCTTAACGGACTTCATATGGTTCCATTCAGATGATCGAGTGGAAACTCTTGTTGTAGCAGATCAGTGGAAGAAGTTGGTCCCATCTTCCTTTAAAGTCCACAGTACAAGATCTGAACATATCATCTAGTTGATGAATAGTTAACTTAGATTGGCCATTGTTTTGAGGATGATAGGTAGTACTGAAGTTCAATTCAGTTCTTAGAGCATGTTGGATACATTTTTAGAACTTCGAGTGGAATCTAGGATCATGATCGGATATAATAGATAGTTTTACTATATCCACCCTTACAATTTCATTCATTTATATCCATGAAATGTGATCCAATGATAAGTCCTCTTGAATTATTATAAAGTGAGTTTTCTTTGTAAGATGACCCAAAATGACCCATATAGCACTGTTTCCTTTGGATGTCCTTGGAAGTCAATTGTAATTTTATCCAACTTACATGTTTGAATGGGTAGTGGTTGCATTATCCCCTTACACTTTTTTTCTCTCAGCATTCACTTGTTGACATACCAGGAATATTGATGTATATGAAACAATCTATCTTTTCATATTGTCCCACCAAAAGTTTTCTCAGAGATATCGATACATCTTTTTTCTCCTTGGGTGAATAGAGACGTTCAAGCTATGTACTTCATTCAAAATCTCATTCTTTATCTCTAGATCAGATGGTACACAAAATATTGACCAAAATCTTACATCCCCTTCCTCAAAAATTAGGAAATTGGGGGATTTCACATTTCTAATAATTTCCACCCTTTTCTGAGTTTCCACATCTCTTCTTTGGGCATCCATTATTTTCTCTATGAGATATTGCTAAGAAAAAATTTGAGAAAGTATTGATGATTTTCCTCCATTAATGATTACCATATCCATCCTTAGAAAATCAATGAATATTGGATCCTTTTCAATTATCATCATTTATAAAGATATAGGATCCATTCTACTTAGAGCATCTACCATATTGTTTTGTTAACCATTATAGTAGTGGATTGAGCAGTCATAATACATGATGAGCACTATCCATCGTTGTTGGTGCGTATTAATATCTTTTAAGTAAATATATATTTTATGCCATTGTGGAATGTACATATCTCACACTTCTCCCCATTGAGATAATACTGCTTGATTTTCAACACAACGATCACAACCACTAACTCCAGATCATGCGTTGGATCATTTTTTTAATGGATTTTCAGCTTCCATGTGGAGTAGGATGTCACTTTATCAATTTTCATTAGCGCACAGACTAAGACCTTCTTCTATGAATCACTATACACCACAAAGATTTCACCACTTGTTGGGACTGTGAGTATTGGTGCAGTGATAAGCCTCTTTTTAACTCCTTGAAATAGTCCTCACATTCCTACATCCAGAAAAACTGTACTCCTTTCCATGTCTGCATGGTCATTGGGTTGGACAACAATGAAAATTTCTTCATAAATCATCAATAATACCCACCTAGACCGAAAAAGCTAGGGATCTTCATCACATAAGTTGGCATGGACCACTCTTCAATTTCCTTTTTCATGGAAGGGTCCATAGATATCTCTTTGATGGTGATAACATTCCCCACGAATTATACTTGCTCCATCCATAACTCACATTTACTGTACTTGTCATACAACTTCTCCTTTCACAAATTCTTTAACATAGTATTCAAATGCTCCTCATTTTCTTCCATTCACATGGAGTATATATGAATATTGTCAATAATGTCTACCAAAAATTTGTCGAGGTAATCTCTAAAGACTATATTCATTAAATCCAAGAAAGGTTCTAGAGAATTATTGAGTCCGAAGGGCATTACTACGAACTCATAGTGTCCATACTTTATTAGAAAGGTAGTCTTGGAAATATCTTCCTTCCTCACCATTAATTAGTGTTATCCTGACTGAAGGTCGACCTTTGATAAATATCATGACATGTGAAGCTGAATGAACAAGTCATCTATCCATGGAAGGGGATACTTGTTCATTATCAAAATTTTATTGAGCTCATGATATTCAATGCAGAGGAGCACTAATGCATCAATCATCTAGATGAAGAGGACTGGAACAACCCATGGTGAAACACTTGAGTGTATAAAAACCTTTTCTAGATTCTCCAGTAACTACATATTCAGCTCTTCTATCTCTATAGTGGCCATTCTAGAAGGTGTATTTGATATAGGAGGAGATCCAAGAATAAGTTCAATTGAGAACTCACCGTCACAATCGGGAGGAACACCAAACATCTCTTTAGGGAATACATTAGTGTAATCCCTCACAATGGGAATGTCTTCAAGCATGATTATCTTCTTTCTCCCAATCATTTATGCTAGATATACATGCTAATAAGGAAGGAATATCCACACATGAGATGATGATTATAACGAAGATTCATCCTCCTCCTTACACTTGTAAAGAATTTGATGATGCTTCATTATGTGTAGAGTGATCTCCCTTCCTCGATAGTTTATGTTGGCTTAATATAATGATTACCAATACCTGTCCAAGATAGAATAAAACTCCACTAAAAGAAGTATGATGATATTTTCAGGGAGGTTGAGTCCACAAACATTAACCAGGATGGAGTTATAAACCATTGACACTATAATTTCCCCATTCACTATTCTCACATATAACTTTTCCTATATATTTTTAGGTTGTGTTTGAATAGTTCTACAAAACGTGCATGATATGAAAGAAAGCATAGAACCAGAATTTAATAGTACAATAGCTATTCTTTAATGAATAACTGGAATAAATGTCACCACATAGTTTTTCGGCTCCACCTCAGCAGTAGTGATAGCATAAGCACCTCCTTTTTTCGAAGGAGATTGTTGTTGATTTCCCCCCAAAAAACCCTTGGCATAGGGAAATTTTTCGAATAATGCCCATGTTCCGTGAAGTTATAACACTACACCACATGTTGAGTATTGATCTGAAACTTCATTTCTTAATCCACATTGGAAGGATTTTTCATATCCCTTAGGTAGTTCTTGTCCATATGACAAAATATTCCACATTTGAATCAATTCTTGGTTCCCTTCAGATAGTTCCCAATATGCTTCTTCCCACAAATTTCACAAGGTTAGAATTCATGCTTCTTTACATAATGGGATTTATTTGTGGAACCACCCATGTTGTTCTAAATTTTATTATTCTTTTGAATGGGACCATGAGACCCCTAAGAGTCTTCATTCTCCATTTCAACATTGTGGGAACAATATATAATCTCCTCATAACATTCAAAGTCTCAAATCTCCAATGATTTTGTAGACTCGGATTTAGTTCGCTAAAAACATGATCCACCTAGATTTCAGTGTTCATGACAAAGTCAGAGGATTACCTTGCATGCATGGTAATGTTTTATTCATACAACCCTATGGACTCAACTCTATTATGCATGAGTTTTAGGAACTCTCTTTCCATCGTGAGACAGAGGGTTCAAGGAAAATATTTATTGAAAAAAATATTCTGAATTCCTCCCAATCGATGGAATCAATTTCCTCTTGGGACCTATTATTGTTGATTAGTGTACACCATTTGTTAGCTTCCCCATGAAAAAGATAGACCTCCAGTATGAATTTTTATTCTTCTAAGAATTGGGGGAAAGAGAATATCATTTAAATGAAGTTAATCCACTTTTATGTGGGGATGGGATCAGAAGATCCACTAATCATGGCAGGCCTTTGCTGCATGAATTATTCTACGACAAAATTATATTTACTTGTACTAGGAGGGAGTTCCACATAATTCAAGTTAATATTCATAACTTGATCCAGCTAATCATGTACTATCATGATGATTTGAGAACCCACTACTGCCATGTCGGGTATATAATTAGGGAAATCTTCACATTTCCTATCACATTGATTATTGGAACATGTCCTTCTATTTTCACCCATTATCTAAGAAATATAATCTATAATTATAGGGCTTCAATAATTAGATACTGAGCATAAAAAAATAAATCTTTACCATAAAATGATAAACATGTAAAGGATTTATATGTCCTAACATGTGATTCCTTAGGTTTAAATGTAGTTTTTCTTTGATCTACTTCTTAAATTATATTCTTATTGGATTTTTTCCCTTAATAATGGTTTGTACTAAGATCATGAATTTTCCAAATCATATCCCCCAAGAGTGTTTTTACCATGAGTGCATCAATGCCCATTGTTGTGTACTAGGATACCTCGGGTCAAGCCCAAAACTCTTTTTCAGAGATTTCCTTCCTAGGTACATCTATGGCAGAGCCGCCTCTAACTATCTTTATCCAAACATGGATGTATTTTCATGATAAACCATTTACTATATACTTACAAAAATTTAGGGGTGTTTCTTATACATTGTCTCATCCTTAAGATTCTCACTAAGGTTCCCTATTAATAGTCTCCAAAAATAACTAGACCATGCTCTGATACAAACTATAACAACCATATCCTTTTACATATTTCATTACACGATCTAATGCATAATTATAAATCAGAGTACATGCCAAGGATTGTGAAGTCTAGTGTCTTTGAAGACTAGGTACATAACAAAATGTAAAAACAACTGTTTATCTGAACACCATAATGAGATTCTATCTTACAATGTGCTTATTGATATGTATAGGAAAACATGGGGATTACATGAACAAAGGGATGAGCTAAAATACCAATAATAGGATAACCATGAGAACAAAGCATTAACACATTGGATAGAAGGAATGACATGATGATATAAAATACATATAACATTAGGAATCATAACATATAAAAATGGGATCATTTTAACAATGAATCATAGAAAAGTGGAAGAAACAGAAAAAATATCATTATTACGAGTCAAGGATAACCCCCAATCCTGTTACCCATATTAGTACGAGTAATGGAAAACTGCCAATCCTGTTTCCTATAGTAGCAGACGCTAAGGATAACCGGAAAGACTGTTGGACATTGAATTCCATGAGACATAACGTTACCCAATGAATTGGAGAGAAATATAGGTGCACCCATAATACATTTCATGAATATTATGTTCACATAACAAATCATATATAATCAATATTACATAAACATATGGGTTACACATGCGGGGAATTGTGTACCACAATAATGACATAAAGAATAACCAATGGGTGTATCATGAAAGTATCCATGAAAGAAATTAATTAGAACATACATGGATGTTCATAAGGTAAAAGAGGAATATATAATGTCAATTGATTTAAAAAAAAGTGAAAACATGTAGGAAATTTATTTGAGAAATATTATCATTAAAACATTTTGGCAGTTTTAAGGAGAATACTATAGAGACATTAAAATAGAAAAGGGGAAAATCTATAATATAAAACTAAAAGTGAACCAAGATGTTTTTAATAATAAAAATACTGATTTTTTATATATAGTGATTTCTTAAAATAGAATATATAGTGCACTTGATATCAGGTAACAATTTTGGATGTTCCCTCAAAACAGGTTTGCTTATCAGAACATACTATGGAAAGAATCTTTTAAGAACATGTATATCTCAGAAAGAGAGTGATGAAAGGGTATTGAAAAATAAACTTTTTTTAAGCAATACCAAATTAATATGATACTCATAAATATAAAAGATAACTCCATATTGGTATAACGAAAGATAAGGGACCCAAAAAACAATGGAGGTTCGGGTAATATTTGTTACGGATTATCAACACTGTATCAGGTGTACCTAAGAGGGAATGATGAGAGAAAAAATGGGTTTATCCTAACATACACATCATGAGGTAAGTATTGGGAGGTTCTAATCATACCACATAAATTTTTTATTACAAATAAAAATTCATATCAAAGAGGACAATCTTGATTAACATTGAAATGGAGAGGATCCCTTACCTTAAGACTAATGGTGTTCTTGACTTGTTATTAATGACCTGAATAAAAAAAAATTTATTAATTAATAATTATGAAACCTAATCTATATGTAATTGATTTATAATAACCTTTTTTAGTTTATTCAGGCCCTTTTTGATTGGTTATAAGGTTTAATTTCATTGTTTGGGTCCGTTTTCTGACTTGGTTTTAATGATCGGTCCAGTTATATTCATTTTGGATCAACATGTAAGATGAAAGTGGTTTTACAGAATTTAAGTTATATACTATTTTTGAACATTCATGAAATTACTTGGTTGAAAATTTAATTTGGTTACTTGGAGTAATGTCCAATTATTATATAAATTCTTAGTGACAACCATTTTTGTTAACCAGTGGATTTTGATTAAAACGAACATGTTTTTCTTTATAACTTAATACCATTTGTTCAAAAGGATTACAAAACCATAACTAGTATATATTAAATATATAATTATCTGGTTCAACCATAACAAAAATGATTTCATGACCAGAATTAAAGATGATAATAGAAACTGATAACTCATTGTCCATGAATGTGCCAAATTAACACATCTGAAAAAGTGTTTTCATTTCATTCAAATAAAAGGTGGGGAAAGGAGAGATGATAAATGAAATATTCCATTATCATAACAAAATTCCATTACATGTATTTTACTGTATTTTTCATTCCATTTGGATGATTAGAGGTTATGAAAGAAAAGATAACAATAGAACATAAAAATGAAAGAAAAGAAAAGAAATATTTTACCTCTTGAATCAAAATTCTTTGAGAGCTTCTTAAGGGGAGTGGTTTTTTTGGAGACCAAGGGATGTTGGACGTGGGGTGGGAGTTTGCTGAGAGATTTTGGATGAATATTGGTAAGGAATAAGGCTTGAGAGGATTAAATATAAGAGGGAGTGATGGGGGTTTTTATATTGGAGGAGTGGAGGGTATTCATAATATTTTAACCATTATATTAGTAATATCCCTCAAGACCAACAATAGTGATGATTCCATGACCAAAAATAGTAAATGGGTCATTTAAATTTGATCCAAGGGTGATGAAATCAGACATGATTCTAGGAATAGTATATTTAGATTATAATGTTTATATATAGAAAATTAATATATTTTATTATTCACTAAAAATTCAAGTCTTCCAGAAAAGACTAAAAAATCACCATAAACATTTTTAGACATAAAGAATCCAAAAATGAAATCCATTTTAATAAAATAATTTTCTAAATTTGATTAATTTAATATTTAATTGAAATCATAAATTATTCTAATAAACTGTTTAAAACATTTGGTCACTTATTCAAAAATATAGGTACACCATACCTTCACTAAAATATTATTTATATACTATAATAGGTAAGGTTACTATTCATTAGGATATTTTACTATTAATAATGGTAACATCACTATTCATAAGGTTATGTTACTGTTCAAAAAAAATTATGTTTTTCATATTAAACTCTAAATAACTTACTGATTGCAACGGTGTATGTCAGATTTTTGAAATTCCAAACACAAAAGTGAAATAATTATGTTGGGAGGTCACATAACACTTAGTATTTTATTATGTTGTGATTTCATGTGATAATGAAATATTTATAAGAAATTGATTTCCATTGAAAAACATCGATTCATTATATTTTTTCAGTTGAGAGATTGGTTTGGGAGGAATGAATTTAGAGAATGATTATGATCATGGCCGGTAAGGGTAGTTCTACGAGATTCTCTGAATTGGTGCTAAATTTAGAGGGAAGGTGAAGTTGCATTTTTTTACAATAATTCCTTTTCATATACTACTATATGACTTTTGATTTACTGTTTGGTGTGCTTAGTTTGTTGCAGTTTCCCTGAGTAGAGATGGAACAAATGGATGAATCATTAAATAAATAATTACAATTGTTTAAAGGAATTGGATGGGGTTATTATTTGGGTATGTAGATGGTTTTGTGTTTGATCATATAGTGGTAGTAGAAAACATGTTTCTTTGATTTGGTTATTGTTTTATAATATATATGATAGTCTTGATTTCTTGATACTATATATATACATGCATTGTATATTCTTGTTCTTCTAGTTGTCTTCGGGATGAGAGGAGTTGTGATTCATAGATGTCTTCGATATGGGATGTGGTATGGTTGTGAGGAATAGTTTTATGCGGGATGTATGTGATGAGATTCAATTTTCAAGGTTGCGAGACTAACTGTGAGGCCTAGTTGTCCACGAGCGGGATGTGACAAGCTTAATTTTTCCTAGTTGTAGGACTACCTGTGAGGCCCAGGTTATGCAGGTGGGATGTGATGAGCATCATATTCCTAGGTTGTTAGATTTGATATGAGGCCCATGTGTGATTTGGAGGGTTGTGATGTGGGGATTGTGGAAGTGGTAGGAGCGTGAAGATGTTTTCCCTTAGGGTATGAGCTACAAGTTAGTGGGAAATTGTCTGGGTTACCCAAATAATCGATGTGCTTATTATATCACTTTACATTACTTGCATTACATGGTGAGTGTGCCTTAGTGAGTCTGTAATAGCTAGTAAGCCTTATTAGGTGCTGTTGGGATCTACTATTTTTTCATAAGGGAATTAGTATTCATATCCACTTGTTCATGATAAAAATTGGTTTTTCCCTACTGAGTGTACATGTATGCTCACCCTATGTATATAAAATTGATTTTAGGTTTCTAGGAGGACAACCTAGACCATACAAGGAATTAATCACTTAGACTTTGGGATAGTTGTTGTGTTGTTTATTAGTATTTTATTATTATTTACTTTGGAGACTCTTATTTTTTAAAATTATATTTTTAAACTCGCATGTGGGATGGTTTTATATATATATATATATATATATATATATATATGTCCTGGAGTAGTTTTTTGGTTGAACCATCTTATCTCTCGGTCTTGTTTTCTTATAAAGGTTAGTTCCTCCCATATTGTGAGATCTTTATACCATTGGTGCTAGTCACCACCACAGGGCCTTCTGGAGGTGGGACTTAGGGGTCATTATCTATTATCCTTCATTTCCATCTCAGAAGGGTCACCATTGGGGGGATGGAGTCATGACAGTCAATCACATATATCACAGTATCTTGCGAATAAAAATTTCATAAACATCATGTATAAACATCATTAACCATATTTTCAAACATTCACATCATGGATTACCAATTCAACTATTAATTCAATCTTGGTTAATAACATTAATCCTAGGGACTGAAAAAACCAATTCACTGTTAATCCATTTATCATCTTTTATCATCTTACCCATTAACCCCTCTATGTTAAGACAACCATCTCATAATCCTCATTTTCAAATATTTTAAAATCAAAATACTTTACCAATTACACAATCCCAATATCACATCAATTTAACAATAAAAATATTCCATTAATTAATTTAAAAAATTATTCCAATTCCACCACATCCTACTGCCCTAATTTTTTCCAAATCCTTATCACATGGTAAATAAATTAAATCTATTCAACTGTTAATGTAATTTCCCTAACATGGAAATTTATATATCAAAATTACATACATATATTTAAATAGATAATATGGTATTTTCAATTTATACCACCTACCTCAAGAGTTATGATAAATAATATCAAACAAAAATCCTCAATTTGAATAGGATCAACCAAGATCATGATGAGGGACAAGATCTTGATAGAAAAACTAGACCCAATATCAAATGGATTAGATGTATCCAAACCTAGAGCAATTTACATTACTAATGGTTAAGAACATCACTTTAATGGATGATATAATAATGAGAGAGGGAGAGAGATATGGAGAGATAAGAAACCATATAGGAAAAGAATCTCTTTCTAGTAGTGGGTAAAATATTATAAATAATAATTAATTTTATAATAATGGTGTCCATGAGCCATAGGAATTCATATTGAAGCCTCAAAAAATTATACAAAACATTTATGGTCAACTTGGGTCAAAATAAGGTGATTTCTGGGGGTTCGGGGTATATTAATCTAATTTTAGGGTGTTTAATTTTCCACTCATATAATTTCATATATTGGGAACACCGTTTACCATAACTGTGCACCCTAACCATGCACCTCACCTACGGGTTTCACATAGTTACTACTAAGAGGGTACATAGTTTAAAAAAACTTATTCTAGAAGTTAAAATCCTCACTGATTCGGTTTTCAAGATTTGATGGGATGGGCACACAGTTTCAGTATACCATACGCCAACCATGCTCTTCCTCTCATATTCCAAAATTCCCTAAATTTTACCCAAATGCACCGAAAAGAAAACCTAAAATATTATATAATCAATACAATTAAAATGAATACATGAAAATAAGGCCATGTCATATCCATAAATGGTAGATATCTTACATCATGTTTCATCATTTTCTGTATTTTTATTGTATTTACATTATTGTTTATATTTTAAAAAAATCGCATTTATGTATAAAAATATTGATTATGTTATTTTATATAAACATTTTAAATGAATATAATAACTAATTTTTTCAATTAATTTTAGAAATAATTATAATATTTTAATTCATAATGTTGCTATATTTCATGATAATGGTAATTATAAAATTTCAAGACCTATTGTAACAACTACGATTTAGTGTTATAATAGAAATTAAAAATTTTCATGTTCAATAATAATAATTAAGGATGATAATTGAATTATTTATTTTCATGTTTATAAAAATAATTCAATAAAAATTTGTAACATTACAATCTTTGATATTTCATTCAAAAAAATTATAAGAATGAATATGTATTGTTGGGCATGATCACACCCACATTAATGCACCAGATCCCATCATAACACCACAGTTAAGCATTCTTTGGTGAGAGTAGTAAAAGTACAGGTTATCACCTATAGAGTACTTTTGACACACCCTTTTTGTTTATATTTCAAATTTTGTTCCAGTATGATAAATATTATTATAATTGTGTCCATAAATTTTTTTATAGAATATAATTTTTTTGATTACATGGATTTTAGTAATAATTATAATATTGGATGCCATAACATTACAATATTTCTTGTTATCATTGATTGTAATATTTCATTTTATATTGTATCAAATTTTTTTGAGAGTTATAAAATAAATAATATTTTTCATGTGGAATAATTATAAATTTTCTCCATAATCACATTATTGAATTTCACAATACGAATTTTTCATGGGTGGCCACCTGGGAAGTGCCTGTGTTTCACTATTTTTTTATTTTTCATTTTATTTTCACATATTTATTACATTAAAAAAATGAATTTCCATGTATGTATAGCAATAATAATTATGATATTTTTTGTTTTGTTTTTATGTGAATATAATATTCTCAATTTAAATCGAATTTTAGTAATAGTTATAATATTTCATTACATAATGGTACAATATTTGATAACAATAATTATAATATTTCATGACATATATTAACAATTACAGTTTAGTTTTATAACAAATATAAAAAAATTTCATGTTGAATGATTATAATATTGGCTAATAATTTCATTAATTAAAGTTATATTTATAAAAAAATTAAATAGAGTTATGTAATATTAGAATCAATGATAATAAATTCAAATATCTAACACGAATGTGTTTTTATTGTTAGGTGCAATCACAATAGTATTAATGTACCATATCCCATTAGAATTATGCAGTTAAGCTTTCTTGAGAGATAGTAGTACTAGGATGGGTGACCTTTGGGGAAGTACTCATGTTTCAGCCTTTTTTGGTTACATGTCAAATTTCCTGCATGTATAATAAATATTATTAGGATATTTCACATAAAAATTTGTATTGAATATAATATTTCATGATTACGGGGAATTTTTGTAATAATTATACTAATTCTTATTATATATTTATAATATTTCATGTTAACAATGATTATATAATTTCATGTTATATTATAAAAATAATAACTTAGTTTCATAACAGAAATAATAGTATATCATGACGAATAATTATAATATTTTTTGATAATCTCTTTATTTAATTTCATAATATGAATGTTTCATGGGAGAAATCATGGGAAGTTCTCTGGTTTCTCCCTTTTCGGTATTTTTCATTGTATTTTCCAATTTTTTAAAAATTTAAAGAATAAATAATTATATGTAACTACAAAAGTAATATCTATGATATTTGGCACCATCTTTTTAAATAAACATATTATTTCATGTTTATAGACAATTTTAGTAATAATTATAGTATTATGTGTCATAATGATAATATATTTCATTTTAAAAATAAATATAATATTTCATGACATATTGTAAGATCTATGGTTTAGTTTTATAATAGAAATAATAATTTTTAATGTTGAATAATTATAATTTTTGTTTATAGTTTCTCTAATTATTGTTAGTTTTATAACATCAATTAAATAGAAAGATAAAATTTTAGAATCATTAGTAGTTCTATAAAATATTTTACAAGAATGTATGTGTATTGTTGGGTGAAATCACACCCACAGTAATTTTCTAGACCTAATTATAACTCTGTAGTTAAGCATGCGCTTCGGAGAGAGTAGTACTAGGATGGGTGACCTCCTAGGAAGTACTCATGCTGCACTCTTTTTTGAGCATATTTCAAATTTCATGGAAGTATAATAAATATTATTATCATACTGTATGTAAACATTTGTATTGAATATAATATATCATCATTATAAGGAATTTAACAATAATTATAATATTTCATGTTATAACGATACAATATGTCATGTTAATAATAATTATAATATTTCATGTTATATTTTATTAACTAAAATTTAAGTTTATGATAGAAAAAATAGTTTTTCAGGATGAATAATAATAAAATTTATGAATAATTATATAATTGAATTTCATAATATTAATATTAAATGGGTGATCTCATGGGAAGTTCCCTATTTTAACCATTATCTATATATTTAATTATATTTTCATAGATTGTTTACATTTTAAAAAATAAATAATTACATACATGTATAAAAATAATAATTATGATGTTGTACATAATATTTTGAAAATTAATATAAAATTTCTTTTTTTAATATTATTTATTAATAATTACAATATTCAATGTCATAATGTTTCTATATTTCTTGTTGATAATAATTATAATAGTTCATGATGTACTGTGAATACAACAGTTTATAATATTTCATGATTAAAATGTATTTATTAATTATTATAATATTTCATGCCAACAATAAGTAAAATGTTTCTTGATATATTGTCACAACTATGAAATAGTGTTATACAAGAAATAATATTATTTCATGTTGACTTGTTATAATATTTATTAATTATCCCCTTATTGATTTTTATAAAATGAATATTTCATGGTTGATCTCCTAAGATGTTCTCTGGTTTCATGCTTTTCTATATATTGCATTAAAATTTTCAAGATATTTTACATTTAAAAATAAAAATAATTACATGTATGTATAACAATAACAAATATGATATTATACGTGATATTTTTAAATTAATGTAATTCTTCATGTTTACATAGAATTTTATTAATAATTATAATATTTCACATCATAATGTTACTATTTTTCATGTTAATAATAATTATAATATTTCATGATGCTTTGTAACAACTACAGTCTAGTTTTATAGTAGAAATAATATCTTTTCATGTTGAATAATTATAATATTTTTGGATAATTTCATTAGTGAATGTTATGTTTATAACATCAATAAAAAAGTAATATGTAATATTAGAATCATCAATATTAATTTCAAATATTTAATAAGAATTACAATGTACTTTTGGGTGATATAAGTCCAGCATTAATGCAAAACAATATGAAAACCAATATGATATTGAATGCAACATTTTTAATTGAATATAATATTTCATGATTACTGGGAATTTTAGTAATTACTATAATATATCATGTTATAATGTTACAATATTACTTGTTCACAATTATTATAATATTTTATGTTTTATTATAACACCGGTTTAGTGTTATAACATAAATAATATTATTTAATGTTGAATAAATATAATATTTCTTAATAATCACATTATTGAATTTCATTATATGAATGTTTCATGGGGGGCCTCTTGGGTAGAGCTCATGTTTCATCTTTTTTTGTATTTTTCATTGTATTTTCTTAGAGTTTTACATTTTATAAAACAAAGAATTCCATGGAAGTATAAAAATAATAATTACGATATTTTACATAACATTTTTAAATGAATATAAAATTTTACGACTAAAAATAATTATAGTAATAATTGTAATATTTCATGTAATATGGTTAACTTATTTTAGGTCAAAAAAAATTCTAATATTTCATGATGTATTGTATAAAATACAATTTATTTTTATAATATAAATAATAAATTTTCATGATGAATAATTATAATATTGTTTGATAATTGAATTAGTTGATTTTTTATTTATAAAAAAACTAAATAAAATTATGTAATATTAGAATCATTTATTGCACTTTCAAATATTTAATAATAATTTCTATGTATTTTTGGGTGTAATCAAACTATAATTAACACATTAGAACCCATTAGAACTCAACAGTATGTGTTCTTCGGTGAGAGAAGTACTAGGATGGGGGACCTCCTGGGAAGTACTCATGTTGTGATCTTTCTTTTGTGAATATTTCAAAATTAATTTGAGTATAATAAATTTAACTATGATATTGTATGAAAACATTTGTATTGAATATAACGATTCATGATTACAGGGAATTTGAGTTATAATTATAATTTTGTTTGTTATAATACTACAAGATTTCACATTAATAATGATTAATATATTAAATGTGATTTTATAACAACTAATATTTAGTTTTATAATAGAAATAATAATCTCCATATTTAATAATTATAATATTTCCCAAAAATTTCATTATGTAATTTCATAATGTGAATGTTGCATAGGTTTTGACCAGGAAAGTGATCATGTTTCATACTTTTCTATATTTTTCATTGTATCTTCCCATGTTTTTTACATTTTAAAAAATAATGAATTTCATTTAAGTAAACTTGAAATAATTATGAAATTTCACATAAACACTTTAAATGAATACAATATTTCATTTTTAAATATAATTTTCAGAATAATTATAATATTTCATGTTGATAACAATTATAATTTTTCATGATTTATTCAAACACTTATGGTTTAGTTTTATAATATAAATAATATTTTTTCATCTGTAATATTTATAATAAAGAGTGATAATTTCATTAAATAAATTTATATTTATAAAAAAAATTCATCCTCAAAATGTAATATTCGAATATTTGATATTAAATTTAAATTCTTAATAATAATTTTAGTGTATTTTTTGGTGCGATCACACAATCATTAATGCACCATATACCATTAGAACTCTGTAGTTAAGCGTTGATGGGAAAAATTACTAATAAAATGGATTTACTCCTTGGAAGTAATAATGTTTCACCCTTTGTTTTTCAATATTTTAAATTTTAAGACAGTTTAATAAATATAATTATTAAATTTTATGTATAAATTTGTATGGAATATAAGATTTCAAGATTACGGGACACTCTAGTAATAATTTTAATATTTCATGTTATAATGTTACATTATTTCATGTTATCAATGATTATAATATTGTATGTTATAATATAACAACTAAAATTTTGTTAAACAAAAGAAATAATATTTTTCCAAGTTGAGTAGTTATAATATTTCTCAATAATCACATTTTGGAATTTCATAATATGAATTTTTCATGGGTAACCTTGTAGGATGTCGTTGTGTTCCACCCTTTTCTTTATTTTTCTTCCTTTTTCAATGATTTTATACTTTTTAAAAATAAATGAGTCACATGAAAGTATAACAATAATAATTATGTTATTGTAGGTAAATGTTTTTTAAAAATAAAATGTTTCACATTTATATAGAATTTTAGTAAAAATTATAATATTACACTTCATAATATTTAAATATTTCATGATAAAAAAATTATATTATTTCATGATATATTTTAACAACTACGATTTATTGTTAAAATAGAAATAACAATTTTTAATATCGAATAATTGTAATATTTGATGATAATTTCATGAGTTAAAGTTATATTTAGAATAACCATTAAATAAAAATATGTAATATTGGACTCATTGATATTACTTCCAAATATTTAATAGGAATGTTTATGTATTTTAGGGTGTGATTGCAGCAGAATTTATGCACCAGATTCCCTTAGAACTCAATAGTTACATGTGCTTGGTTGAGAGTAGTACTAGGATGTGTGACCTATTCGGATGTACATAGGTTAAACCATTTTTTTCTTTATGATTTAAATTTCATTCCATTATAATGGAAATGATTTTGATATTATATATAAAGTTTTGTAATGAATATAGTATTTCATGAATAAAAGGGATTATAGTAATAATTATAATATTATTTGTTATAATGTTACAATATTTCATGTTAACAATGATTATAATATTTCATGTTATATTGTAATAATTATGTTTTAGTGTTACAGTAGAAATAATTTTTTTTTGGTTAATATTTATAATATTTCTCGATAATCCCATTATTGAATTTCATAATATGAATGTTGCATGGGTGACCAAATGTGGAGTGCTTGTTTTTCACCGTTTTATGTATTTTTCATTGTGTTTTTTGAGATTTTTAAATATTTAAAAACGAAATAATATCATGTAAGTATACAAATAATAATTATGATATTGTACATAATGTATTTAAATGAATATAATATTTCATGATTACGTAGAATTTTAGTAATAATTATAATATTGCATGTCATAATATTACAATATTATATGTTAATAATAATTATAATATTTGATGATTTATTGTAATGACTATGGTTTAGTGTTATAATAGAAATAATAAATTTTCATGTTGAATAATAGTAGTGTTGGATGTTAATTTCATTAGTTAAAATTATATTTAAAACATCAATTAAATAAAAATTGGTAATATTATAATCATTGATATTTCTTTCAAATATTTAACAATAATGTTTGTGTATTGTACAGTGTGA
Organism: Viscum album; assembly: GCA_963277665.1. Classification (NCBI taxonomy): domain Eukaryota; kingdom Viridiplantae; phylum Streptophyta; class Magnoliopsida; order Santalales; family Viscaceae; genus Viscum; species Viscum album. The sequence continues at coordinate 384,246,928 of OY728167.1, read as the reverse complement.
TCACACCAACATTAATGAAACAGATCCCATTAACACTCTCTAATTAATCATGCTTCGGTAAGAGTAATACAAGGATGGGTGACCTCACGGTGAGTACTAAGGTTGCACCCACTTTTTTTGTATCCATAAAATTTCATGATAGTATAATTAATATTATTATGATATTTTGTGTAATGTTTTTTATTGAATATAATATTTCATGATTAGTTTTAATTTTTTTATAATTATCATATTTCATGTCATAATGTTACAATATTATATGTTATAAGATATTATAATATTTCATGTTATATTGTAAAAACTAATATTTTGAGTTATAATAAAAATAATATTTCTTCATGTTTAATAATTATAATATTTCTCGATTATCAAATTATTAAATTTCATAATATTTATGTTTCATTGGTGTCCTCCAAGTTGGTGCTCGTTTTTCACCCTTTTCATTGTTTTTCATTTCAATTTCCATGATTTTTTACATTTTGTAAGATCTGGAAATTTTTATGAATATATATCGATATCTTTTTTAGGAACTATTTTTCCATGTTTCACATATATCTTGAGAGGGTTTTTCCTTGTAATTTTTTTGGGAGAAATTTGAGAATTTTTTGAAGGAAGGGGGCTTCTGTATGGTTGGTTCAGACTTTTCCCAAACTACGCACCCAACCCAGCAAACCATAAAAACCAAAATTGAGGGGATTCACATGGATATAGCATGGTATATCAAACATTGTTCCCTCTTTTTAGTATCTGTGTGACACACCTAGGTGAGGTGCAGGTTTAGGCCACACGGTTGGGGGAAACCTTGTGCCCCGTATAGGGAAACATGTGAACAAGAAATTATTCCTCCTAAATTTAGTTTTATAATTTTCGAACGCCCCATAATTTACCCTAATTATACCAAACAAAAACCTAAATGTTTTCTCACATTTTTAGAGATTACCATATGTATTCCAATTCATTTCAACCTGCATTCATTAGAAATCAAGGCATGGATTGAAAAAATTAACCTCTCTCGGAAAGAGATTCTCTTCCTGATTATATTCCTCCCTATTTCTCATATTTCTCTCATCCATTGAAGGAATTGTTTCCTATTTTGGTGATGGGTAATGATATGTTATTAATGGATATTGATTATTTTGATCTCAGATCAATGTTTCAGATCTAGGTCTTGTCCTTCATTGTGATTTGGTTGTTCTTCTTCAATTGGGGACTTCTATTGGTAAGAATTCATTAATTATCTTGAGTTAAGAGGTCTAAATTTAATTCCAATAGTCTTGAATTCTTATTTCCACTATGTTTTAGGAAATTTAAATTATCACAATTGTAAATTTAATCTTGATTTGAAAAAATTTAGTTTATTAATTAATTAATGAAATCGTGGAATTGATTAGTTGTTTTTACATGTGATTAAGGAATGAGTTGAAAATGGGAAAATTAAATTTTTGTAATTGTGACTATTCAATTGGTTAATAGGATTAATCAATTGGTTATTTAATTAATGGAATTTTGTGATTGTTGAATTGATAGGAACTTGGATCATTTGATTGGTAAATTAATGTGATAGTGTAATAATTGAGAATGGGTATTATGAGATGTAGGACTTAAACATAATGGGTTAATGTGTTTTGTGATTTAAATAATGAAAAATTGCGTAATGATTCATTTTTTCATATTATTCGACGGGATTATATTATTAAACCAATATTGTTTTCGTAATTGTAATGGTATATCGTGATCTGAATTGCTGATAAAAGGGGGTAAATGTTGATTAACCTTGATTGATGTAATATATAGTATGTATGTGTGATTGATTGATATAAAAGTGTGGGCTATTGAATACGGCTCCAAATACCCATACGTGACATAGAGTGTGGGAAAGGGATTGAGGCTCCAAATACCCATATGTGATAAATAATGTGTGGAGTAAGAATTGGGGCCGCAAATACCCATATGGGATTTTTAATATGGGATAGGGAATGAGGCTCCAAATACACATGTGACATTACAGTGTGGGATATGTATAGAGACTCCAAATACCCACATGGTGTTTAACATTATATTCTGCATTCATGACATTGGAATTGGATAGTTGTTCAAATATAATGTGATGAGAAATTGAATGAAATGGATAATTAAAGAACATGTGTTATACTGTATAATGAATTGAGTTTGTGTTATTTTATATACTCCATCAAGGACCATAGCATGTATTGAGGGTTCAGGTGTCTTGAAGAACCCGGGGGTTTTGTGGTTACTAAAAGAATAATTTAATGTGTAAAATATTTACGTTATTTAATTTATTTTATTATTGATAAAAAACAATACTGTTATTGATCGGATGATGTTTTAGACAATGATCGTGGTGACCTACTATGTTGTACTCACAACCTCCTTGATCTTCTTGATCAGTACATGAATAGAAATCATGGTTAAAGGGAAGGATAAGGGATATATATATATGTTAGATGGACGAGTTAGGACATATCAAGGATAAGAGAACCAAATAGGGCGTCATAAACCACATGGGGGTTTTATTGATTCATTGTTATTATTTTTAATTTCAAAATTGAAAAATACATGGAATGAGATATATATTATTTTGGTTTGGATATATTCATTCCTGTTTTAGTCATCATGTGATAGGGGTTTATCTGGTTATTTGTTAAAAATTTGGTTATTATTATTATTTATTCATTTTTAACTATTAATTTATTGTGATAAAGAGGGTATAGTATAACCATGATCAATATTAGACCCTCACTACTAGTCGGTAGCCTATCGATTACGGGGAGGCACATCTGTGGTCACGTAACCAACCTCCTTGGGTCACTAGTGTGTGGAACCCGGGTTTGGATGTTACAATATCGTATCCTAGGTGGTTTTATTTTCTTTTATTTTTTATTAATTTTTAGTGAAGTTAGATGGGTGACTAGGAATATTTATGAATTTTACATGATCTTGCGCATGGGAGAAGCAAACCCATATATGGGGGTGAAACCAAACAACCCAGGGTGGGATTATTATTATTAGTGTTTGTTGATAAAGGTGGATCTTATTTATCCTTGGGTAATTCAATTCTTGTGTGATGTGATATTTGTTTCATATCATTAATTATATTTGAATTGTGGACCAATATGGAACTAGATTTGAGTATTCATGCATTATTCTAGACACTTGGTAATTATTGTGAAATGCATCATTTTTAGGTATGCATGGGAAAACAAGTCTTATGTAAGTTGTTTAAATTGAATTTTTTTTACTTTCATCTATAATTGAAGTGAAAATGTTTTATGGTATTGAATTGAATGTTTTAAAATGATGCAAGATGTGAATAAATGGGTTTATAATGAGACTTGAATAATGATAATGTGTTTACAAATTTCTAACCATAACCTAAATGTAGAATGGTTAAGGGTAGTTAGTGTCCATTGGTTTTGAACATGTGGTAGGAAAAAAGGATGAATTGTTATGGATTTATATGAATACCTATTGTTACATTTTTCAATGTTATGTTATATGCCTAGAGAGTCGTGTTTGATATTGTACATATATGACTCCATTAAGAAGCTTGCTGATAGGGTGAATGGAGGATATTGATTTAAATTATCCACAAATAGTGGAACATGAGGCACTGATAGTTCTAGGTGATGGATCCTGAGAGATATTCTATGAGAACTTCTCTCGCTTCTAGTAGTTTATAGAAATTGACCCAGACCGGGTCACGAAGAGTATGTCAAACAAGGAATGGTCGTTTTAGTTATAGAACCCTCTAAAATTTATAATAAATGGTTTAATTATGGGATAATAGTTCTAGATTTATTCTATCCCACCATACATGACCATATATAAGATCGTGCTGAGAAGATGGTCAAGTGGTCTACAAATATGATATGAGGATCAGTGAAGCAATGATTGGATGTTCAGAATCATACTACGATGGCATGATATAAGGTATGGAAGGAATTCCAAGAGAAGAACTTATAGAAATTTTATCTAGATACACTGACATAAGAGAGGGAATCAGAGTTTATGGATTTGAATCATGAAAGAATGTCCATGAAAGACATTGCTGGTTGCTTTAGTAATCTGCATCTCTTTTCGTCAGTGTCAGAAGGGGATGATATATCTTCAATAATGTGTTAATGGGATGAACATAAATGTGATATTAAGTCCCAAGTTAATAAATTTAATCTAAAAAAGATATATGAGGGGGTGGATAAGGTTATCTTATCTGAGGGGAACCCGAATGAGGATTCTAGTGTAGGAAATGTAGTTTAAAATAGAAAATCTGGTGTTACATAATTGGAGAGTAGGAAGTGTCTCTATGTTAATGTTGAAAAATTAAGTGGAAAGAAAATTTTGCAAGGGAAGATCAGTTTTCTTGTTCTTTCCTGAGCGTTTTCCAGCAGTGTGGTAGGTCGGGAAACATTCATAGAAATGTTACCTGACCACTGATAGGTGAAAAACTTGCGAATATATGGGACATGAATAGTGGTTCTATAGGAACCCCATGAATGATGGGTAGTGATGTGGTGGCGAGACAGGTCCAATGTATGGGGAGGGAATCTTCATAATGGTATCAATCGGGCAGTTGGAGTTCTACTGAATGTGGTGGACATGGTAGTGGATGATGTAATTATAGGAAAGTGGTCCCATATAAAAAGAGTCGTGTAGTTCATGGTACTCAAATAGTATCATAGGGAAGAGGTGTTGGATATTTTCATGTTGCTTAACCTATATTAGTGGATAGTGAGGTTGGATTGTTGACAATTAGAGGTACAATTCTGGTGGCTTCTACCTTAGCTAGTTCCTTATTTGATACAGGTACCTCTCATTATTTTATATATGAAAAACATGTAAATGGGTTTATTTTTGTAGTATATTTTTTGAGTGGGGTTATTAAAAATTATACAACCATGGTAGTATGGTTAAGGGACATCTGTTTATGCTAGAGGTGTTCTCTTCAGGATGGGGAGTAACGTTTCTTATAGGATATTTATAGTCAAAATATGTCAGGTTGTGACCAAATTATGGGTATGGACTGGTTAGTTGTATAACGATCCCACATAGATTACGACTGTAGTAGAGTGATTTTTATATATCATAAGGGTGAATGTTATATTCATAGGGATAGTGGGATAGCAAGTCGGGGCATGTATGGATAGTTTAGGAGAAACTGGGTGGGTTACCTCCTAGGTTTCTAGTTTGTTTCTAGATTGTGGGGGTTTGAAATAGAATTTTTTTCCACTCATAGTGGATAGGTTCCAGAATATGATTCCTGAGGTCTTCTTAGTGGTTCCACATAAGAGAAATGTGAAATTTAAAATTGAGCACATGCAAGGGGCTAATCCAGTTTCTATTCCACCAAATTGGATAGACCCAATATATCTTTAAGAGTTTAGGATACAACTATAAGAGATTATGGTTAAGTGGTTTATCCATCTGAGTATGTCACCTTATGGTTCTCTAGTTTTTTTTATAAAAAGGATGATGTGACTTTTCACTTATGTATTGATTACTAAATGTTGAATCATATGAAATTTAAGAACTGGTATCCTCTTCACGTATCAATGATCTATTTGAGTAGTTTTGTGGAGATTGTGTTTTCTATAATATTGACTTGAGATCATGGTATCATCAGTTGATAGTTTATCATTATGATATACTAATGATTTATTTTAGAAAAATGTTTGGATTGTATGATTTTATTGTGATGTCATTCAGGATAATGACCACTCTGATAGTGTGTATGAAGATGATTAATATAATCATCCACCATTAATCGAATCAATTTGTGGTAGTGTTTTTGGATAATATGATGGTGTACCCCAAGACTCATGACTATCATTCCCAACATCTTGACATGTTTCTCAGTACAGTGGTGGAGTATCATCTATATGCCATTCTATGAAATTTGGAATTTTGGATTGATCACATATATATCATTGGGTTACATCCTCTTGGAAGAACGTGTTTTAGTAGAGATAGAAAAATTACATGAATTTGTTTCCTGGTAGCATACCAAGAATATTTTTGATATCCACAGTTTTCTGGGATTATTGGGATACTACCAATGCTTATTCCATGACCTTTCCTACTTGGAATCACCTCTTTTGAGCCTAAAAAAAGTTTATGTAGTTTGTTTTGTATTGATAATGTGATTAATCTTTACAGGAGTTTAATAATTTCATTAAAAAAATCACCAATTATGATCCTCCATGAGCTAGGTGAGGAGTATATTATGTTTTTTAATTATTCTAGAATGTGGATGGGATTTATTTTGATTTCAAGAGAATGATTTGTGGTACATGGGTCTCAATAATTGTGGCGACATGAATGTAACATCCCTACACATGACCTCAAATTAGATGTAGTGGTTTATTATTTGATGTGTTGGAGACATTATCTATTGGGAGAAAAGTTTATTATGTATATTGATCTGAAGAGTATTATTTATATATTATGTAATTGATATTTTAATCTCTGGTAGTGGGGATGGGATGAGTATATGAAATTATTTGATTTTGATATTTCATATATTCTAGGAAAAGGAAACATTATTACAGATTCTATAAGGAGGAGAAATTAGAGTCAGGAAGTTCTAGTGTCTAGTTCTGAGAAAAATATGATGAATTTTATGGTTGAGATGCATGTTGTGTATCAAGATGGGAATGATTAGATAACTCTCATTTCAATTTAAATTTATTCTACACTTTTTATTGAGATCAAGGAGAGGCAGTATGAGGATATATTGTGTTTGAACTTAATGGGAATCCTTTATAATGGAGTGTCATCTTTTCATCGAACAATGAATGCGGAAGAGATCATCTATTTTAGGAATCTAGTTGTTGTGAATATGAATATGTGATAGGATTTTATGCATGAATTTCATGCATCGATGTGGTAGGTGTATTCAGGATTTTCCAAAATGTACCCTAACCTGCAATGACAGTATTTGTGTATTTGCGCGAAAATGGACGATGATGGGTTCATGGGAAGATACTACACCTATCAAATTGAGATGGCCAAAAAACAACAACTTTATGGTTTAATAAATATGTTTCTCACTTGAAATGGATGTTAGGGTTTTTACAATGGGATTTTCGGGTGGGGTCTCCTGAGGATGCTTTGTAAGAATGATGTTATTTGTTTGGTTTTGTACTGACAGACAAAAGTTTGACATTTCATGTATAAACATGAGGCATTATTAGTGGATATGTTAGGAGAATTGTTTGTTTGGGAGATAGTATATATAAATGAGGTTCCACAGAGTATTATTTCACACCATGACTAAAGATTTACTCCATGTTTCTTGTAAGTATTTCAGAAGGTTCTTGGAACTCAGGTTTTACAGAGTATGAATTTAAACCAATAGATAGATGGGATGTTAGAGAATAATATACATCTACTTGAGGATATTCTTCAGGCATGTGGCCTATACATTGTTGTGTCATGGGACAAAAAACAAGAATTTTTTGATTTATACAATAACATGATTTATCCGAAAAATATACTAATAGAACAATATTAAGATCTATATGGTAGTCCATGCTGATCACCTATATATTGGATGGATTCAGGTGAGTCAGAGCTAGTGGAACTACATTTTGTGTAGGAGATTTTAGAGTAGGTTCATTTGATTATGGAACATATAGATATGGATAATAATGGGAATTTGTATTAGGTTGATTGACATCAATGACCCCATGAGTTTACAGTATCTTACAGTGTGTTATTTTGTGTTTCAGTAATATTGGTTCACCAATGAAGTTGAAGGTAGGGAAATTTGACCCACATGTTTTATTGACCATTTGAGGTTGTGGAGAGAATTAGATTAATAGAATAATAATTGGATCTTCCATAAAGATATATTTCTATGTATAATTATTTTCAATTGTCACAACTTTGGAAGTATCACCCAAAACCTTCTCTTGTGATCATTATGGATTATGTTTTTCTTGAGATTGATGATATGAAATACCGAAGGGGGGGGGGGTACACATTGGTTCCCCAAGAAAGTTAGTCATGTGACGTTAGGAGCACCTCCATATATTCCAGAGGCTACTGACTAACAACTTGGATTTAATATCGATCATGGGAAGACTATAATCTATTTATCAAAGAAGAAAAACATCATAAATAAATAACCAACAACCAAAATATAAAACCATAACTCAAAAAATACCTATATCACATGATAAAAAAACAGGAATACAATATCCAAAACTAAAGTAGTAGATATTTCATTCCATGTACATGTCAAGTGTCGAATATAAAATCCAAAATAAAGACACCAAAAACATCAAAGAGGGTCCCGACACAAAGTTTACTTCCCTCATCCATGATACATCCCATACCGACCACATAACATAGGGATATTTCAATTATCCAATAATGTAAACATGATGTCTATTGAGGTACTGATCCGGATGCTTGAGTATGGTGTTAGTACAACTCAATAGGACAACAACATCGGTGTCTAGAACAATATCTAGTCAAATAATAGTGTATACTATTGTATAAAGGATAACCTACCATGAATAAGTAAATAGTTATCACACTTTCAATTATTATTTATTTAACCATATTAACCCTCATGTTCCTAAGGAAACCCAAACCTCTAATACCTTATTCGGCCCATGATTGAGTTAGAACTATCCTTAAGGGATATCACATATCAAAATACCATGGTTATCATTTATCATATCAACACATTCATTATTAAAACCAATAAAATCCATATTCCAATGAAAATAGTTTAGGACTAGAATGACATTTCTATCACCCCATGGGTATTTGATGAATCAGTCTATGAACTAAAACCCATTTATGATGATGGGATTTAAAATAATCAATCCATGTACCACAAAAATATTTCAACCAATCATATATGGGATTTTAAACAATCAACCCATGCCCCACACACGTATATCACAAATCACATGTATCACAATATCTGACTTATCCCAATTTATTCAACACCATGATTTAGAAGCATTAATCTTCTTTTAAAATATTATCATCATGGGTCACTAATTCAATTATGAATTCTATCATGGTTAGTCACCATAATCAAATGGACTATTATAACTAATTCTCCGTTAATCAATTTATCAAAATTTAATAGGAATACCCATTAACCGATTTATGTTTCGCCAACCATCCCATACTCTTCATTTTCTATTAATTCAGAATTACATTAGTTATACAATTTCACAATCACAATATCCCATTAATTTCACTATTACAATATTCCATTATTTATTTGAAAAATTAATTAATCTAATTCCACCTATTTAAATTTTAAGAATTTAACCCAAATCATTAACACATGGAAATAAAAATAAATCAAATAAATCACTAATGGAATTTCCCAAAAAATGGAAATTAAATTCTCATAATTACATACACAAAATTAAATTAAGACTATGAAATTTGAAATTTAGACCACGTACCTCATGATTGATGACGAATGATCAACAACTAAAATCCATAATTTGAAGCGAAAAAACCAAGATCATGATAAAGAACAATATCTAGATCTAAAACCCAGATCCATGATCAAATGAATATGATTAATGAAAACCTAGATCTACAACTACTACCACTAGAGGAATTAATCCCTTTAATGGATGAGAGAAAGGCAGGAAAAATCTTTGAAAGCATAAAAAATGATAATCCCTTACTGAGAGAGGTGTTTATTATTAATACAGGCTTTGATTTTTCTATAAAAAATTTTGGTGTCCCAAAGAATTTTTCTGGAAGACTAAAAAAAATAGAGGAAACATTTAGGGTAATTTTTGGTCAAAATATAGTGATTTCTTGGTGATTGGGTATATTTAATCTAATTTTTGGGGGTTAATTATTCTATATGAGTTATTTCAGGTATGGGGTGTTTGGGTTACCCTAACCCTGTTCCCTCACCAAACGACTCACATAAGGGTGTTACACTGTCTGAAAAACCATGCATCACTAGTGTGAATCCCTTCTATTTGGGTTCAAATATTTTTCTAGGTTGGGTTCACAAATAGAAAAAAAACATGCACAAACCCTGAACATCCCTTCATTCTTCAAGAATTATCTATTTGTTTTCCAAACACACCAAAGAAAATTCTTATACAAGATATAAAAAAACCCGGAAAAAGAATACCAGAAAAAAGGTCAATTTATCTCTAGAAAAGTTCAAGATATTATAATATCCCTTCCATATAACAGATCATCCTCAAGTTGTACACCTAAGAATATTTATGTGTTCAAGGTAAAAATTTCGAGCCACACATGCCTCATATCTGCTTCTCTCCCACCATGTTTCTTCCTAAACACGGCCGTGTGCCACAAAACAGAAACTATTGCCATGGTCTTTCCCTGCAATACATTCTCACTACGATCTGACTTATGTATTAAATTCTCCTAAAATGATGCATTTGTCTCAAGCTTAGTATCATACACATCGATCACATGAGAAGTTTCCAGGTAATACTGATGAAGTGTGACACAAGTAAAACATCATGCATCGCACTATACCTCTATGTAAGAGCAAATATGTACACCATCATCTTGACTCATTAAAAAAACTCAAATGGTGTAAAAATCATCTATGAAAAATTTCCCTATGACTAAATTCTATGGTTAAACAAACTAGGATACACCCTAAGGAACACATAATCACACACTATAAACTCAATAGGTCATTGATATCTATCATCATACAAATTCAGTATAATCTGATCTGTGTTGATACATTTATGAATTAACTGAATCTACGTCGACGTCTCCTACATGAGAATTGATCAAAAAACCTCAAACTAACCTACCTCCATCCTATATAGAGATGATATTAATGGCCTATCACAAATATCCTCATATGGTTCCATCTGTATAGTCACATTGTAACTGTTGTAATAGACAGACTCCACCAATTCTTGGTACTTCTCCCAAGAACCACCAATGCCTAAGATACATGCCTGAAACATATCCTCATAAAACAGTATAGTATGCTATAAATACACAAATGACTATGGGTATAAAGCTTTACATAGTAAACTATTTATACCACTATCATTATACAATCCCTTCTAGAATCACATAGTAAAGTGTGTGTCACAATACGAAAAAAAATTCATGGAACACTTGGTAGAACGGCTATTTACCAAAATATAAAAATCTATGATGAGTTCCACTAATAAATTATACTGTATAAGAAGAAAATGATATAATTTCATTAGAAGTTCCACAACTACCAAAATAGCTTCATTATTCCATTTATTCCTCGGGATACACACCAAAAAGTCTATTGTAACTCTATCCCAGTTCTATTTTATAATGATAAATGGCTTTAGTAAACCACCAGGTCATTGATGCTCATCCTTCACCTATTGAGAGGTGTAGTATCATTTCACGAACCATTCTATCTCTATTTTCATGTCTGGACACCAAAACTGTAATTTTACATCGTAGTACATCTTTATCCCACCTTGATGTATTTCCTACTTCGATGCATGTAATTCATGAAACAACTCATCCCTTATTCCCATAGGCATAAAACACAATTCCTAACATAGATGCTCTATTCCACATCTATGGTAAAATCTGAAAGTCACTCCCCACCTTCAATAATTTTTGTCAAGGATAAATATTATGGTTCTTCATTTAATCTGTTTCTAATCTGGCTCAATATTTTAGACTCTACTGAAACTGACATGATAAAAATATTCTCATGAACCACCTAAACCCCAACATGCATCATGTCTAGTAATGTGGACATTTTACACATAGCACTAGACTCCTGAACTAGATGTGTATGATTATTCCTACTTAAATCATCAGAAAAAATATTTCCCTTCTCAAAAATATATGTTAGATCCAAATATAATGATTTTATATACTCAACCCACCTCCGCTTTCAAAGATTAAAATCTCATAGGGAAAATATAAAATTCGATATCTTATGACTAGTATACATAGTAATCATTTCCCCAAATAAGTTATGGCAACCACATATCAAATCATAAACCATGACTTTTAAAACTAGGTCATGATAAGGGTAGATACGTTCAATTGTCCTCAAATGTCAAGACACATATGAAACAAATATACTTCCATACATCAACACTAATCCAATCATGATCCCATAATCATCAAAGAATGTTGTATTATCCTCACTCACCTTGGGTAGGATCAGGATTTATGGATCTGTAAAACACTTCTTCAACTCATTGAAACCATTCTCATATGATTCAGACCATTGAAAAATTTATCCCCATCATGGAGAATCCATAAAGAGTTGCTTCTGAATGGGAAATTTCATGTATGAACCTACAATAATACCCTTCCAACCCTAGAAAACTAAGGATATTGAAATCATTTTTAGGATTCTTCCATGGAACCATTAACCACACATTATTTGGGTCCGCTAACACACCTTCCTTATACATTATTCGAAACTAAAACTATACCAAAAGGATCTAGAATTTAGAATTAGATGACTTTGAGAATTAAAATTCTTAATAAGTGTACTCTGGATGGTTTGAAGATGTTTTTCATGATCATCATGTGTCTTAAAGTAAACCAACATTTCATCCACAAACAAAAATAGAAAATGATATAGCTATGAATGGAATATTCATTTTAGAAATTCCATAAAAACTATTTGGAGTATTCGTCATCCCAAATAGAATTAATATAAAATAATATAATATATACCTTATTCCTAATGATTCCCTCTATATATCAGAAGGTCAAACACTCAACTGATGATACCATGATATGAAATCAATTTTAGAGAATACAAAATCTACTGTGTACTATTCAAAAAGAACATTGATATATAGAATAGGATAATAGTTCTTCACAATCATCTAGTTCAACTTCTAGTAATAAAAACACAGGAACATGTTTCTGTCAGTCATCAATTCTAATAAAACTAGGGAACTTCAAGGTGACATTCTTTAACTGATAAAACCCTTATATATCAACTCTTCTAATCTAGTCTTAAGATCTTAATGCAATATTGGTTCCATTATATATGGTGGAATAAACACTATTTGAGCCCTCAATATGAGCTTAATAGAGAATTAAAAATCTTCTCTTATGAGGAATCCCTAAGATGTTTTCTGGAATCATGTCTTGGAACCCTTCATAATGGGTGGAAATAAATTATGATGTTCACCTGCATCATATAGAAAAAGACAAGAATCATTGGTGGGTTTCTCACCTAGTTTCTTATAAATTGGAACTGTATAGATCACAGTGATATCACACCCTTGAAGATGAATATAATTATCTCCCTCTAGTGACATAAAATCTGCGCTCCCATGTTACCAATATATGTCAGATGTTTTTTCTAGTTACAAGTACATACCCATAATTAGGTTAAATACGAACATGTTAATGATGTAAATATCACAAATGAAGATATAATGACAAAAATGAAGAGAACAAAAATTGCCCAAATAGATGTCTCTTGACCATACTCCAAAAGGTATATCAATTATAATATCCCCACTAATGAACTCCACCTCCAGGCTCAAAAACATTCACATGTTTTACATATATAAAATAATTAGAGTCTACAGTGTCAAAAAATGCATTAGCTATAATATAAGTTACAAGAATATTACCTGAAACTGAAAATGGTCCAACCTCACTATCCCCCAGTGTAGGATAACCTAGATGAAACAGTCATTACTATGTCCCCTATGATGATGTATGATTCCCTTTTGTTTAAAAATTGTACAGATATCAACACTCCTACCCGGAAGCACCACTTCCATTTTCTGTACTGTCGTAGCTTGTAGACCTGCAACTGAAATACTAATATGTGGTTGAAGACCCCCTTTGAGCACTCGAAATATTCCAAGATCCCCTATAATTAACCATTTATCATGGGTTTTTATAGAACCTCTAAAGATTCTGTAACACCACAAGATTTCATAGTGTGTTATTTCTTAAAAATAATTCAATAACTGGCACTACACGCAACACCGAGTTCAAGCGCACCATGACTTACCAAACAAGCTGTTCAATAGAGGTTATGAATAGTATTAACTAAATATTAAACTTTATATAATCCTTATAATTTTAGAATCCATATTATCAGTTTCTTAGACATAATGTAAGAACAAATTCATTTTCAGTATTTCACTTTTACCAACTTTGAATAGTGAACCCTTTTTAAATACAATATTTTAAACTTTTTTACTAAATGGGGATATCAAGATTTTAAAATGTAACACCCCAAGCTTCTATTGTACGCTTCTCTTTGAATAATGTGATAGCGTGTGTTGTACGCAACACCGAGTTCTAACACACCACAACCAATCAAACTAACCGTTATGAATAGTAATACCTAATTTTTGAAATTATATATATTTTATATTTCAAAATAGACGTTATTTATGGATTTTTAATATCGAATTTAGCCTAGGGTGAAATTTTCGAACTTTTTGGATAACACTTATATTTTGATGAATAGTGAAAATTACTAAATTTTAATTAAAAACAACTTTTTTAATTGAAATAATTTATATTGATAAATTATGAATTTTAGTGGTTTTAAAGTATATTTAGAATATATTTTTACCATTTAATATAATTTTGGTCATTTTACATAATTTTACAATTAAACCGAACATAAACAAGTGTCAATCTTTTGATAGTTATTATCTCTTAAAAACACGCTTTTTGTTTGGGAATTAATTTTAAATTAATTTCTGCCACTTCTGTGTTTTCAATTTGGAAAAATGGATTCCATATTTGGAATCAGGATATTTAAATTGTGTAAATAGGTAACTTTTATTTTCAGACATTTTGAATAATTACTGCGGTAAATATTTAATTTACCATGGTAAAGGGTAAATCCGGTAAATAAGTGTTTAAAATATAATATTATAATAATAATAAATTACCCTAAAACGTGTCCTAACCTTATTGGTTGATACATGAACGACTATGGGCATCTTTGGGCTGATTTTGGGACCTCATGGATCCACTTGTAGGTGATAGGGACACTTTATTTTAATTAAGTTAAAATGAATACAAAAATGACACAAGCATATATCTTTTAGAAAAACAATTATTACATAGGGTTATATATGTTGTATTTTCTACTATAAATATTCATTAGAAAGCTAAAACGATTTCCTACATAATTCTATTTTATTTATAATTTTTAGAGATTAAATAATTTAATTTATTTATGACACAATGATGATGCAGTAATTTGCATAATAGTGATAATTTAAAATAATTGATATTATAAATACCCAAATAAATATAATTTTAGAATTTTAATGAATTAAACTAATTGTCTTGGATAATATTACATATTAGGATTGATTTAATTAAGTTTTTCGAAGTAATAATTTTGTTATTAGTTTCACAAAAATCAACTATTGAATAGTGTAAAAATTGACATAAAAGAGTTTTTAAAACAAATATAATATTATTAATTGATATTAAATTCCTAAAAATCTAAGGCTCGGCCAAGAGACTTATATAATGATATTTTGATCATTAATGGACCACTTGGGGGTCACTTGGATGTATATGGTATGTTTATTAACCATATAATATAAAAATACAAAGAGACATTGTAAAAGTGAAACTAATTAACTAAGAGTTAAAACTAAAAGATAGGATTAATATAGTAACCCAAAACTGTCTAAATTCTATTGGTTGAATGGTTTTCAACCTATCCCCATCTTAAAATTTTAATAATAAACTTTGTATCCATTATAAAACTAATATGAATTTATTATAAATTAATATTTCTAGCTTTTCCAAAGGTGCCCCTCACCCCTCTTATAAAAGGTTACTCCTCATTGTCATTTCTTCACACCTTAAAAGCCTTCTGGTTCGGCAAAACTCTGCCCAAGTACTCTCCCAACTTCCCCCACTACAACCTAGAGTCCTTAGTTTGATCAGAAAGCCAACCTAAGGAGCCGTTTTGATCAAATCAATAGGAAGAACCCGAAGAAGAGGTAATGATTTCACCATTCTTTTCCAAGTTCCTCTCTTCTTCCACTTCTTCTTCCTTTGTTATTACCATTCTAAAATAAAAACTCCAGTATCATATATATACTGTGATTTAATTATAAATATGGTAAAACCATATTCATTATTCTATCCATCCTTTGAATAACATGTAACCATACGTGCGTACGTACGGCTTACCGTCTCCACGTCGTGGTGTAATTGTTATTCAATAAATTATTATTTGGATGAGTATAATAATGATGTGTAACTCATGTAAATAATAAATATAATATGTTTATGATTATGTATATATGATATAACATCCATTTATATATTATTTTAATATCAAAATAATGATATTGTCGCTCGTGCGTACGTACGGACTACCGTCTCCACGAACGCGATGAGATTCATTCTCCATCGTATCCATTCAAGTATAATTATCATATGATGATTTAAATATAATGTTTAAGGACTTGATATCATTCTGTATATGAATAATATACAACCTATCCATTACAAACATGTCTTATGTAACCAAGAATATAAAAGAAAACGAGTAAGTTAACATCTGAAACGACGATAATACTAAGATATTATTAACAAAGCAATGTTAAAAGATCATATATGATATCATATGAATGTATATGATTCTTGTATAATTTAATAACAATTATTTCACTATTATACAGGAGGTTAACATACCCCAACCAAGGAAAATTACAAGGTAAGGGTTTATTTCACAATCTCTTCATTATCTGAGGTTGTTTATACATAATAATCTATTGGGATTTCTTTATCATCCACATTCATGTTTCTTCGAAATGTATTTCAACACATTTTTACTATTTACAAAGAATATGGGTTAAAGTCATTTATACCCTTATGTGTTTTTAAAGGAATTTTTCCGTCGTTTTCCAAACAAGGCTATTTTAACCTTTCGACAAATTTAAGGTAAGAATGTTTTTTTAACTTATACGGTGGGTGCAGCTATTTACCACCATTATAAAATCGTCAAAGATTCCATTACAAGATTATAAGAAAATTTTCAAAGTAAATGTTTTATTTTATAATTATTTTACTTTTAAATGATTTCAAAATGAATATTTTAAGAATTTTTGAAAGGTACTCTTTATCAAGATCATAATTTTAAGTGTTTTAAAGATTTATCTTTCTAAATATTTTTAATTAATGTCCATGTTTTCAAAATGAGTTTAAGGATTTATTTATATGGACATGAATGTTTTGAAATGATATTTATTTTCAAAAGTTTCAAAGTGGTATGGGACACTTTGATTCAAAAATCTCTTTTAAATTACTTCCTTTATAAATGTGTGACTTTTCAATGATTTCGAGAAAGGAGATATTTCTCTCAAATAGTTTTGATTTCATCTATGTCAACATCCTTTGATGGATTTTAAGCTTATTTGAAGTTGATTTATTATGATACAAAACTTTTGTATTGCATTGAAGCCTTTGTGATATGTTTTATTGTGGATGTGTTATTTTTATACAATTCATGGTTTCTGGAGAAATTATTTACATTTCGTATGCTAGTTTTAATACGAATGTTTATGTTATGTTTAAACATTTTCATATGGGAATGCATTGGACTTAGTAAGTGACGGGTGGAGCCCGCTATAGCTCCTCGATGCATCGGTAGGTCTCATGAGGCAAGCCAGTGTCTTGACACAAGGCCTTGGCAAAATCTTATTTGTAGTCTTGGAACGAGGCCTTGGATATGTGGTTATGATAGTCTGGCAATATGAATTCCATCATTATGAAATTGGTTATTAATATTGCATGTGATTATTCGATTAGTAGAATATCCATATGAATTAGTAAATGACATTATTTCATTTTACTTTTTCCATACTATGTTGAAGTTCAAGTTTAAAAGGATTTTGTTTTAGTTATACATTTCCTTAAATGTTTATTCTTATTTATGAATGTTTCCGCTATATTGTTATCCTTACTGGGCATTTGAGCTCACCCCTTTTCTATGTTTTATTTTTCCCATGAAGTGATGAAGTAAATTATGAATGACCTGTAGGGATATTATGTGGGGAAATGAGTGTGGAATATGGAGACAATATGTTATTGTAGTAGTTTTTCACATTATGATGTAATGTATGACTTATGAATATATCTAGTGTTTCCAAGGCTACTAAACCAATCGGTCATTCAAGATTTGATCCTTCTTGTGATCATGCCAATGTTATGTAATAATGCACCGACTCTAGGTAACTGGGGTCGGGGCGTTACAGTTGGTATCAGAGGATGTTTAGTACAAACCTTGGAAGCTATATTTAGATAAACTCTGATTAGAGAACATAGATTTAAGATAGACTTTGAGGATTAGTATAAGAGAACTTCCTAGAATTTTGGTATTGTAGAGATTTTGTGAGTTTTCCGAGCAATGCATCCTTGTCTGGATACGAGCATGTAGAGGCGGCTCTGGCACAGATGTACCTAGGGGTAAAACCCAAAAACACTGCTTTGAGCTAGACTCGAATGGGAACTGATGCACGACAACGGGCCTCGCTGCACTCTTGGTTACGACACTCCCGGGGTATATGCTTAGGATAATTCTCATTTTCTTTACAAACCATTATGAAGGGTTTATGAGTATATACTTCCTTAAATGAGACATTTTTATGATTATGGATTATATCCATAAACAATTTAATTTATGTTATTTTTTTTCAAGTTTGAGATTAGGTATTGTTATTCATAAACTAATCTAATGCATGCCATTGTTTAGAAATGGTGCCCAGTAGAAGGAATGAGAACTCTAGCAATGAACATGATACAAAGAGAAAGAAGGATCATATATTTCATGGTCTTAAGACAGAATTTATTAGAGGAATAGTCTCACATGTATTATCATCATATGAAGAAATAATATCACGTGTTGATAAGATAAGTAAAGAGTTTACTGAGTCCTATGGATTTGAAGGGAAGCAAGAGAAGAAAAGGATGGAAGAGAGAAATATTGATAAATAGAAGAGGGAAAAGAAGAATTTTCCCATATGTGATAACAGTGGAAAGAAACACCCTGGAACTTTCCTGAAAGGAATGGGAGTTTGTTCTAAGTGTGGAGGAAAAGGGCACAAAGTACTTGACTGCAAGGGTAAGAAAATGGTTTCAAATGTACAATGCTTCATTTGCAAGGAGTTTGGACACTATGCGAACATATGTCCCAGTCATTTGACTATGCTGAAAATGATGCTATTGGATAATAATCAAGTTATGATACTACCACAGATGAAGAGGAATAATTAGAGTTCTTATGTTGATTATGTCATTTGAGTGTTGTATCAACAATATACTTGTTATAATAATTATGGAGTATATAAGGATTGTACTGCAGTACTATTTCATTAAGGACTTTATATTGTGTGGAACAAAGAAAAGTGACTCAAAATCATGTTAAATTTTGGGAAAATATATGGTTCAGAGAAAGATAAACCATAATATGGTTCTGATACCGAGGTAGTGATTTTAGAATAATACATGATTGATTTGGATAAATTATATTAGATAATCTTGACAACCTTGAAGCTGATTAATGATTTGTATATTCCATCATTTTTGGGGTTTAAAACATTTTTGGATTGATGAAGTATATCCAGCATTCTATATGGAATAAGGGAGAATGAATGTAATCAATAAGGATTATGGTAATTCAGGATGTTTCAGTGTTTTAAAAGAATACATGATAAAGGTATTAATATGCTATTACGGGGTAAAAAGGATCTACATTATGTTTACCTTCCTTATAAATGTTGTACTGTGAGTTTGGACAGAAGTATTTTGGATAAATTCTAGTTTGATAATAATTTTGGATTGCCATAAAAGGACAACCCGGAGGTTGGGAGGCAACCCGTCGCAACCGGCAAGGCCACGAGACTTGAACTCGCAACCGAAGGGAGAAAAGGGTGTATCACCTACCACTAGCCCATGAGATGTCCTGGATTAAATAATGTAGTTTTTTTAAAGATCTGGTAGATGAATTATAAATTCGTTTACTTTGGAACCCTATACAAATAGTATAAATAGAACTTTTTTACGTTCTGTTATCTTTAAGAGTGAAAGATGAGTTTGTGGTAGAAATTTATTAATGGATAAAACACTAATTATAAAGTAAGTATGTCTCCTTATGATCTTATCCAATCTCATAAACAAATTCCTCAACATTAAGAAAAGGAACTTAGAAGAAAAATTTTGTCCTAGATGGTACCTTAAATCATCACTAATTTATGGCTTTGGGATTGTTGGCCTTTTCATAGCCATGTTCTCTACCACTCTCCATCAGATAATTGACAGTTAGATTTCTCTTCCATATCCATATTTTCCTACATAGAACCCTAGTATGTGTTATTTTTGGTAATCTTCATACTTTCCACTCTTTATTTTAAATAGAGGCCTCATTAATTCATTTTTTGATTTGTGATTTCAACTAAGATATTTTGAAATGTCAAAAATTTGTTATCCTAATACCCTATGTTTTGTTGAACAGATGGTATTTCAAATCATCATCGATTGATGAATTTAAGGACATAAATTTTACACTTGTTTGTGATTGATGACCTCAATCACTACCTATAAATATTTATGTTTTTCCTCCAATTATATGTCTCTAATTTCCACCAATGTTCTCCTAATCGAGATCATAATTTGGTGGTGACCCTTTCATTTCTTTTTTCCTCATATTAAGACTAAATTTTAGTAACCCAATTTCCGATTTGGGTTTTCCCAAAAATATATTTTCTATTTTCAACCTTTTATTTTCGAAGAACAATTTCAAATTGCGAGGACGCAATTTATTGAAGGAGGGGAGAATGTAACACCCCAAGATTTCATAGTGTGTTATTTCTTAAAAATAATTCAATAACTGGCACTACACGCAACACCGAGTTCAAGTGCACCATGACTTACCAAACAAGCCGTTCAAAATAGGTTATGAATAGTATTAACTAAATTTTAAACTTTATATAATCCTTATAATTTTAGAATCCATATTATCAGTTTCTTAGACATAATGTAAGAACAAATTCATTTTCAGTATTGTAGTTTTAACAACTTTTAATAGTGAACCCTTTTGAAATAAAATATATTAAACTTTTTGACTAAATGGGGACATCAAAAATTTAAAATGTAACACCCCAAGCTTCTACGGTACGCTTCTCTTTGAATAATGTGATAGCGTGTGTTGTACGCAACACCGAGTTCTAACACACCACGACCAATCAAACTAGCCGTTATGAATAGTAATAACTACTTTTTGAAATTATATATATTATATATTTCAAAATAGACTTCATTTTTTTTGAATATCAAATTTTTCCTAGGGTGAAATTTTGGAAATTTTCGGATAACACCTATATTTTGCTGAATAGTGAAAATTACTAAATTTTAATTAAAAAAACTTTTTTAATCGAAATAATTTATATTGATAAATTTTGAATTTGAGTGGTTTTAAAGTATATTTAGAATATAGTTTTACCATTTAATATAATGTTGGTCATTGTACATAATTTTACAATTAAACCGAACATAAACAAGTGTCAATCTTTTGATAGTTATTATCTCTTAAAAACACGCTTTTTGTTTTAACAACGAGAATTAATTTTAAATTAATTTCGGCCACTTCTGTGTTTTCAATTTGGAAAAATGGATTCCATATTTGGAATCAAGATATTAAAATTGTGGAAATAGGTAACTTTTATTTTTAGAAATTTTGAATAATTACTGCGGTAAATATTTTATTTACCATAGTTAAGGGTAAATCTGGTAATTAAGGGTTAAAAAATAATGTTATAATAATAACAAAATTACCCTAAAACGTGTCCTAACCTTATTGGATGATACATGGAAGACCATGGGCATCATTGGGCCGATTTTGGGACCCCATGGTTCCACTTGTAGGTGATAGGGACACTTTATTTTAATTAAGTTAAAATGAATACAAAAATGACACGAGCATATATCTTTTAAGAAACCAATTTTTACATAGGGTTATTTATGTTGGATTTTAGACTATAAATATTAATTAGAAATCTGAAACTATTTCCTACATAATGATATTTTATTTATAATTTTTAGATATTACATAAGTTTATTTATTTATGACACAATGATGATGTAGTAATTAACATAATAGTGAAAATTTAAAATAATTGATTTTATAAATACCCAAATGAATATAATTTGAGACTTTTAAAGAATTAAAATTGTTTTCTAGGATAATATTACATCTTAGGATTGATTTAATTAACTTTTTCGAAGTAATAATTCTGTTCTGAGTTTCACAAAAATCAACTATTGAATAGTGTCAAAATTGACATAAAAGAGTTTTTAAAACAAATATTATATTATTAATTGGTATTAAATTCCTAAAAATCTAAGGATCGGCCAAGAGACTTATATCAAGATATTTGTATCATTAATGGACAACTTGGGGGTTTCTTGGATGTATATGGTATGTTTATTAACCATATAATATAAAAATACAAAGAGACATTGTAAAAGTGAAACTAATTAACTAAGAGTTAAAACTAAACGATAAGGTCAATATAGTACCCCAAACATGTCTAAATTCTGTTGGTTGAATGTTTTTCGACCTATCCCCACCTTAAACTTTGAATAATCATCTTTTGAGCGATTATTAACCGAATATTAATTTATTATAAATTAATATTTCTTGCTTTTCCAAAGGTGCCCCTCACCCCTCTTATAAAAGGGCACTCCTCCTTCTCATTTCATTACACCTTCATAGCCTTTTGGATAGGCCAAACTCTACCCAAATACTCTCCCAAATTCCCTCACTACATCCTATAGGCCTTAGTTTTATCAGAAAGCCAACCTAAGGAGCCCTTTTGATCAAATCAAAAAGAAGAACCCGAAGAAGAGGTAATGATTTCACCATTCTTTTCCATGTTCTTTTCTTATTCCACTTCATCTTCCTTTGTTATTACCATTCTAAAATAAAACTCCAGTATCATATATATATTGTGATGTTATTATAAATATTGTAAAACCATATTCAGTATTATATCCATCCTTTTAATAACATGTCACCATACGTGCGTACGTATGGCTTACCATCTCCACGTCGTGGTGTAATTGTTATTCAATAAATTATTATTTGGATGAGTATAATAATGATGTGTAACTCATGTTAATAATAAATATAATATGTTAATGATTATGTATATATGATATATAATCCATTTATATATTATTTTAATATCAAAAGAATGATATTGTCGCTTGTGCGTACGTACGGACTACCATCTCCACGAACGCGATGAGATTCATTCTCCAACGTATCCATTCAAGTATAATTATCATATGATGATTTATAAATAATTTTTAAGGACTTGATATGATTCTATATATGAATAATATACAACCTATCCTGGACAAACATGGCTTATGTAACCAAACATATAAAAGAAAACGAGTAAGTTAACATCCGAAACGACTATAATACTATGATATTATTAACAAAGAAATGTTAAAAGATTATATATGATATCATATGAATGTATATGATTCTTGAATAATTTAATAACAATTATTTCACTATTTTACAGGAGGTTAACATACCCCAACCAAGGAAAAGTACAAGGTAAGGGTTTATTTCACAATCTTTTCATTATCCGAGGTTGTTTATACGTAATAATCTATTGGTATTTCTTTATCATCCACATCCATGTTTCATCGAAATGTATTTCAACACATTTTTACTTTTTAAAAAGAATATGGGTTAAATTCATTTATACCCTTATGTGTTTTTAAAGGAATCTTTCCATCATTTTCCAAACAAGGCACTTTTAACCTTTTGACAACTTTAAGGTAAGAATGTTTTTTTAACTTATACGGTGGGTGTGGCTATTTACCACCGTTATAAAATCGTCAAAGATTCCCTTACAAGATTATAAGAATATTTTCAAAGTAAATGTTTTATTTTATAATTATTTGACTTTTAAATGATTTCAAAATGAATTTTTTAAGAATTTTTGAAAGGTACTCTTTATCAAGATCATAATTTTAAATGTTTTAAAGATTTATCTTTCTAAATATTTTTAATTAATGTTCATGTTTTCAAAATGATTTTAAGGATTTATTTATATGGACATGTATGTTTTGAAATGATATTTATTTTCAAATGTTTCAATGTGGTATGGGACACTTTGATTCAAAAATATCTTTTAAATTACATCCTTTATAAATGTGTGACTTCTCAATGATTTCGAGAAAGGTGATATTTCTCTCAAATTGTTTTGATTTCATCTATGTCAACATCCTTTGATGGATTTTAAGCTTATTTGAAGTTGATTTATTATAATACAAAACTTTTGTATTGTATTTAATGTTTTGTGATATGTTTTATTGTGGATGTGTTATTTTTATACCATTCATGGATTATGGAGAATGTATTGACATTTCGTATTCTAGTTTTAATACGAATGCTTATGTTATGATTAAACCTTTTCATATGGGAATGCATTGGACTTAGTAAGTGACGGGTGCAGCCCGCTATAGCTCCTCGATGCATCGGTAGGTCTCATGAGACAAACTAGTGTCTTGGCACAAGGCCTTGGCAAAATCTTATTTGTAGTCTTGGAACGAGGCCTTGGCTATGTGGTTATGATAGTCTGGCATTATGCATTCCATCATTATGAAAGTGGTTATTGATATTGCATGTGATTATTCGATTAGTAGAATATCCATGTGAATAATTAAATGTCATTATTTCATTTTACTTTTTCCATACTACGTTGATGTTCAAGTTTAAAAGCCTTTTTTTAGTTATGCATTTCATTAAATGTTTATTCTTATTTATGAAAGTTTCTGCTATATTGTTGTCCTTACTGGGCATTTGAGCTCACCCCTTTTCTATGTCTTATTTTTCCCAGGAAGTGAAGAAGTAAATTATGAATGACTTGCAGGAATATTATGTGGGGATATGAGTGTGGAATATTGCGACAATATGTTGTTGTAGTAGTTTTTCACTTTATGATGTAATGTAAGACTTATGAATATATCTATTATTTCCAAGGCTACTAAACCAATCGGTCTTTCGATATTTGATCCTTCTTGTGATCATTCCAATGTTATCTAATAATTCACCGACTCTAGGTAACTAGGGTCGGGGCGTTACAGATTCCCCATGCTGCTGAAAGATTGATAACCTACCAGTGGTTGGGGGAATATTCTATGAAAGTGACCCATCCTATAACACTATTGAAATGTCTTCGAGTAATGACTTATTGAAATGATCCTCCCCATAGGCCATTATTCATTACAATTCTCTATAAAACATTATCATAACGATGCATCCTACTTGTGGAATCTCTACCTCCTGACCATCCTAAAGAATCCCACTATCCTCCAACCTAATCCTCCTTTATGTTCATGTAAAAAATGATAGCATCATTCACCACATTTTAAAATATATTCCATTTAAAGATGTTCATATAGGACATGATTTCACATTTAATCCCATAGAGAAACCACTTAACAATAGTAACCTCATCTCATTCCAATGATTGAACAAAGATATTCAAGTATGTAAAGACACCATCATAGTCCATCAGATATATATTATCTTTAGTCAACCTCATGAACTCAGATTCATTTTCTTTTTTGAGTGCCTCAATGTAAAATTTCTCCTTTAAATTTCCATAAAATTTCTCATACTACATATTATTTACCTATGCAACCTAAGCCTATATGTCCCACTAAATTTTTCATTGACCATGTAACATATAAGGAAAAAATTAGACTATCTTCTTTACAAGAGTCCCTACGTAGTCATGTATAGTCTGGATAGACTTAATACAGTACCCTGCTACCTCAAGTCCACCCTCTCTAGTAAATGTCAGATGGTTCTACAACTAAAAATCACATGTCAGGTAAAGCATACTCTTCAGAACCCACCCAAGGTATCTTCCCATAAACTACATGAACCATGAAAAGTACTATATGAATGAATCTCCAACATCCTCACTCAGCACTATCGATTCATCAGGTTAAACCACTAGAGGATTGTTTTTAGCCATAACATCATATCACCATCTCAACAAGAATTATTGTGGAGGCATATATCTAAATTCCAGAATAATTTCCTTGGAAACAAATTTTTTAAAAAACATTTAAAAAGACGGTTTCACAAAATATATAGCAATTCATCCCCCAAACCCAGCACACGGTCAATATCAATGCTCTATCACTACCCCTAACCATCCTATATCATTGTATTGTTTAACAAAGTTATACACATTCTAACTATTCATGATTCTCATTAAACAACAATTTTTTCACATTTTTTTCATTTCAAAATTCCCAATTCATTTTAGGAACCTATTTCATTTAAAACAAACAATAAAATAAAATCATTTTCATTTAAACAACATACCCAAGGACTAGCATTTCCCATGCAGGCCTAAAATTATGCATGTCTCATAATAATTATAATTAATAAGAATGGTTCATGTATACTAAACTCCCATTCCACACTATGTAATGACTCAAATAAAAATATTTCCCAAAAAACAATAATCACATTAAAAAAAGTGAATAACTTGAGGTAGAACAACATCTAACTGTAACAGTAAACATCAACAAAAAATCACAACATGGGCACTTGGATTTTACACTCATAAACGAGTTAGGTACTCCCTTGAAGGAGATCATAACCATGTCCTCAATAATCCTATTCTCCTAAATAACATTCCCAATAGTATGAAAAAATAATAGAAGAGATCACAAAATTCCATTGATACCTCATTTTTTTGGGCCAAAATATTATCCCCATGATATGTTGAGGATATCCACAGTAGGATTGAAGCAAATCTGAGCTCAAACAACCCCAAAAATCATCCAATGTGACTACATCACAATTCTCATTCATGGGGACCTCTCGACTTCATGACCATGTGATGGTAGATAACGATACCCCTATAAATAAGATGACCACCATAAGTATGATAAGGGATTTCATAGATGGATTCACAAGTTCAGTGGAACAATGTCCTTTCATGAATCTCCCTTTCTCTTCACATCATGCCTATGAGCCTAGATCATGAAAATATCCAACCCATTACCCTCCTATGTGGTGGATACCTCGAACTTGTTTCGTCTTTTTTCCCATTTCATGAAGCCCCTGAGAACTATGAAACCAACCAAAACATGAATCCATTATGTTACTTGAGCAACGCAATACCCCCTTCCCCTATTATTCATTACCTATACCTATTTTGGGGATTACCTTTATAAATTCATGTTACCTTCCTAGAGGAAGGAGACCCTTTGAGGAATTTATGTCTTTATGGATTACCCAATATTCATGGAGCACCCCCTTTCATAATCCTGACTTCATGCCCAGGTAGGGTCCCCATGCTTCATAGAGTTATTTCCGTCACAAAGCCCCTATCCCCCATAGAGTAGCTGAGATTCATTATTCCCTTCTCAGCAAGTCTACCTGCTTTAAGATACCCTCTTTTATGATGCCTCCATGATTGGATATAGTGGTTTTCTAGTCCCTCATGAGGTTTCCTCTATTGGTTTTCCCAACCCATTTATTTTCTTCATAGGTACCCTAATGGATATTACTTTTTTACATATCTATGCTAACATGGACCCCTCTATCGGGCACTCCTCCACACCACTACCTTTAAGAATTTCTAAATCCTTCCCCCTCAAGGTTGAGGGGAATGTTTTATGTAAGTCCATGGGTTGAGGATTATGTCTCCCCTATCAATTCTAGAGGACATTAAGCTGCATAGCTCCCACATCCTCAACAAATGACGTAAAACTAAAACCCCCCCCCCCATGCAATGCAGAAGGGGTAACACACATCAGGCATTTTCTAAACCCACTCTGCTCAATGGGGTGAGATCATATCACATGTAATTAGATCCTCCATATATAGAATTATACCCTCATTAGGTAGCTTCTATGTGTATTCCCTATACGCTCTCCTATTCATACACTTTCCCTGGAACATCAGTCAGGTCTATTGAATCCTCTTGATTATCACACTGATAATGACTCATATGGGCATAGAGGTTATTAGTGACCATGAAATCATTACCCATTTGAAATAGATGTGTGTTGTTCTCATTCTCCCACACAGTTTATGTGGGATGCTTCACTAGGGTTCAATCCTGACCAATGGTAAACTTTGGTGCCATCCTCCTAGGTATGAGCATATTCGATACTAGCATCCTCCCATATTTCATTCCGACAGTGGTACCTCCCTCGAGCCAAAATGTATCAAGGGGATCATTCCCTATCCTGGAGGTCACATATCCTTGGGGTCTCTATGGGTAGCCAACCGAGTGTAATTACTATCATGCCCCACTCATCTGGGCGACTATCCTGGTGTATGCCTTGTCACCACACTCTCATCTGGGTAGCTTCCTTTAGTAAGCCCCAACCACATGTACTATTTTGTTTGGGAATCCTCTTTAGGTGTAACCCCAACCATCCATAAATGTAGTGGACTTGATTCCCAACCAACTAGGATACATAGCAAACCCCTCGGAGGATGATGACTGACACATCATACATCTCATTATTTTCACATCGGTTCACTCTTATCCTTACTCATGACATTAAACTGCATGTGGCCTTATAATTTAATGATCATTGATTACCAAAAAGTTTGGATACATAGGAAACCACCCGTAGGTTCAATAAAAAACCCCAAAACTCAATCAACTTCATTTAATTCTTCCATAATCCATCATAATTTTACTCAGGCCACCACATCCTGGAGGAATAATTCCATCCATCTAGACTATTCCAACAAGTAAGCCCCCTTAAAATAGCTTCTTCTTATATTACCAGGGCGGCTACATATTATTAATATTCACATCATCCATTATCCATCCAATAAAAATCTTTTTGTGAAGGGAAGCTAACCATGTGTAATTTTCACACCAAACCCTCTCGAACTACGTTGTCTTGATCCCAGTCTTCTAAATAGGGTATATAGGATGCATCCATGAGGTTCAATCCCGACCAATGATATCCTTAGTGTCTCCTGCAAATATTTCACCTCTCTGATGCACCCCAGTTTTGTCCAGATCATCCTTCATTGAATGAAACCTTCCCTTTATAGGACACACCATCACGGTTCCACTATCATTGAGTTTTTTTCCCCATACATCTGGTAAGCCATTGTTTCTACCTCCAAGGGACATACCCCATTTCTGTGTCATAAATTGAATTTATGGGACACACCATCCAGAGCCTCCTCTCATGGGGTGTTCTAACTAATTCCTTGGTAAACCTTCTAGGAATCCCCTCCGAGGGATATACCACTACGGGAAAAAGGGGTTTTGCGATGGGTTATTTGCGACGGGGGTATTTTCTTGTCGCAAATAACCACTTATTTGCGACGGGGAAGTCTCACCCATCGCAAATAACCACTTATTTGCGACGAGGAAATCTCACCCGTCGCAAAAGGCTTTGTGCGGAAAGCGCGCCAAACCACGGGAATGTTATTTGCGACGGGTGGTTACAACCCGTCGCAAATAACCAGCGGTGGTAAAAACTATTTGCGATGGGAATATACCCCCCGTCGCAAATAGTATGTCGGCATGTTAATATTTGCGACGGGTCCCGTTGCAAATAACTATTTAACCGTTGACCGTGATAAATGTGAGCTCAAGTATTTGCGACAGGTCCCGTCGCAAATAAAACTATTTGCGATGGGTATCCTGTCGCAAATACTCCCGTCGCAAATAATCTAACCTATAAATACCCCCACCCTTTTCTTTCCATTCATTCTCATTTTCTCTCAAAACTCTATTTTTAGAGTTCACAGTTTCTTAAGTTTAATTTTTATTTCCAGATTTGATATTGATGTCTTCAACAATTATCGGAGATCAACCTCAGATCAGTTTTAAAGGTATTTATTTTCCTTTTAATTTAAAATTTAATTTAAATTTTTTATTAGTTTTATTTATTTTTAATTAGTTGTAATTTAATTGTGTTTATATTGTTTTGTTATTTAATAAATTTAAATTATTAGTATTAATTGTTCTTAGTTAATTGTAATTAGTAGTAATTAATAATAATTAGAAATAATTAATAATAAAAAGGAATAATTAATAATTAATAGGAATAAACCTCCCCCATGCGCGCATTAACCTTTACAACTAAGCCATTTCATTTTTTTATACATTTAATGATCTATCTATATATATATAGTCATATTTATTCGTATATTAATATAGATTTATATTAATATAAATATATTTGGTTATCTAAATAAATAAATATATATTTATTTGTATATTAATATATATTTATTCTATATATATATATGTAGTTATAAGATTTTATTCATATATTTATTTGTATATTAATTAATATATATTTATAAGCTTCCTTTTAAATAAATTTATAAAATATGGGTTTTTATGTATATGTATAAATAAATAAATAAATACATATATACAATAGATACACACACACACACACACACATATATATGTATATGTATTGTTATGAATGAATACATAGGAATAAGGGAGTGAAAATCCACCAAGAATGTAAAAACGACTATAACTTCTAATCCGTACGTCTGTTACAACTCCACAACCAGTCAAATCCAAGAACATGAAACGATCTTCAATATGATATGCGGTATAGGCCAAACGGACATCTGGATCGGATGTTATAGCCATTTGGATGTTTAAACGACCATAAATTCTAATCCAAAAGTCTGTTTCAGCTCCACAATCAGTCAAATCGAATAACATGAAATGATCTTCGATATGATATATGGTAGAGGTTTATCGGACATCGGGAGCAGAAGTTATAGCTGTTTAAACGATGAAAACCCGGGGTACCCCGACTAAAAACTCAGTTTTGGAGGCCTTCTAGGCCTTTTTTGGCCTTGAAACAACCTTGTATGGGTTCTACCCATCCATAGCGCTGTAGAGCTCATCGCAGGCTTCAATTTGATATGCTGTGGAGCTCAAACGGAGTCCCGGATCAAAAGTTATGGCCGTTTGAAGTTTGGGTTTCATTTTTAACTTATTTTCCATCATTCATTAATTTCTTTATTTTTTTATATTAAAAGAGTTATTAAATGACTATTAATTGATAAAAATTACATAATTACTAATTAAAAATATTTTTTAATTTATTTTATAAGCCTCTTTTACTGAACATCTTATACATTCATATTTGATTTTCATTCATCCTTTCTAAAACATATTTAAAAAATAAATATTATATTTATATCAATATAAATAGGTTTATTGATTTATATAATAATAAATAAATTTTGAATTTTTTTTAATTTTTTTTATTATTATTTGCGACGGAAATATATTCCCGTCGCAAATACTTATTTGCGACGAGCCCGTCACAAATACCCTCTTCGAAGCAACCATTTGCGACGGGAATATGGCCCGTCGCAAATACTTTTTGCGATGGGCCCGTCGCAAAAGGTTTTTTTAAAAACCAGAAACCTATTTGCGACGGGCCAATTTCCCGTCGCAAATAAGTGTTTTTGCGACAGGCCCGTCGCAAAAAAAAAAAGTTGCGACGACGTTTTCTGCAACGGGCGATTTGCGACGGGGCCCCGTCGCAAAAGGCTATTTGCGACGGGATCCCGTCACAAATGACCCGTCGCAAATATCTATATTTCCCGTAGTGTACCTCCCTTTTCCACCATCATGAGGCATTATGATAAGTTCCACTCTATCTTTGTAGGATGTTAAAATCATTTCCTACCTCATGATAAAAATGGGACGCATGATGAAAACCGAGGAAGACATAACTTTGGAATAATATACCTTGTTATTTCTATGGGCTTACTCGAGTTTCATGCCATTGAGAATCCCTCTCCCAAGGGAGAATAAATGTGACCAATGTTCTAGCATCCATATATTCCAGTGATTCACAACATGGCTACTTCCCTAACCAAAGGTTTCTGTCTTATTAGGAAACCTTGGAATATCTAAAAAGAATTAGTGTAATTAACTAGAATCCTCAAAGAGATGACACTAGGAATGAGTTTCATGATCATTTTTTATCTATAAGGGAGACCTAAATTTGGGGACAAATTCTAAGGAGGAAATCCTGGAAGGAGAAACCGATATCCCATCATCCCATTTTGATCAAGGAGAAAACATCACCAAGAAAGTGGTGAATGCATCCAACCATTAAGAAGTTGGTATGTAGGGAAACAAATATGACATCATATTATGATAACATCCAAGGAAGACACTCCCTGATAGATGAATGAGAAATAGAAATGGTGAACCTATAGTGAAATATTCTACTCAATATGCGGATTAGTAGCACTTAAGGAATCCATGGATGAGCATGTAACTATATATAGATATCTGAATCCAAGTCCTACCAAGAAGATAGTGGATCTTTCATGGAACATAAATGAATTTGGGATAGTTAACCATTGGGAATTCTAGTCTACGACATCGTTAGTGTGGATCTCTCTTGGACGATGTTGGAAAATTGGGAATTTCATCCTGATATCGATAATGATAGCAAAATAATCATTATTTTAAGGACCCTATATATAGGAAAATTATCACCCCCACCCATAGACATAGTGTTAGGTGAAGTAACATTTTAATAACCCCTCAAGACTTCACCGTTTCCATGACTTCAGCCACAACAATGGATACCGGGTTCCCAAGACCCGTCTAACTATTTTAAAATATCTAGAGAGGGTGATAGACACCCTCGTATGTTGATATTTTTAGTAGGGGTAATTAAAACATGGGATTTGGACCGGTTGGACCAAGAGGATTTAGTGCCTCATCGATACCACCTATCAAAATGGTCGCGTAGGGAACCACTCCTCCCCATTCCAATTTACAACCCCTTCTAGAGCCTCTCTATGGAGTGTTATTATGAATATATCCCCTAAAACAAAGAGGAAAGGCTTAATGAGACAACCAATACAAGAATACCACCCATGATCCACCAAAATGGGCTCCTATTATCCCACTTCAATGCCCCTATTGATTGGTCCCTCAAACCGATGAACAAGTGGTCTACACCCCATCTCTACTTTCCTCAATCTAGATGAACTGACACCAATGTCGGGACCAGGGTTAGGAGTATAACCATAAAGGGTTAATATCATACATTGTTCCATGGCCCATGCCACCACTTGTTCATTCCACCAGATCTCTACCATTGTAGAGCAGGGACCCATCATTGTCCTATAGGAATCAAGACCTCGTCTGCCTCACTAGAATGTTAGGTTGACTCTTTCAAGAATTAGCCCCATCGAAATTTGTCCCAGCCTAAAAAATGATGATGAGGTCCACTATGGAGGAACTCTGGATAAAATCATCCACTACAGTGGTCTTACTCAATATTCTCACACACAACATGGAGGTTCTTCCAATTTTCCCATCATCGACCAAAGTGGAGGTCCTCCCAACCTTGTTGACATCTGGCAGGATGTTCCTCATTGAGCATTCTGTTCCTGATATAGAGTACCTCCCCATTTCACTGACCGCCAACTCTAAGGTCCTATATGGGCCATTCCCAACTAAATAATAGATCCTACCCATAGCAATATTGACCAAATTGAAGTCCATCTTCAATTCATCATCATCTAGTATGAAGGTCCCCTCCATACTACAACCAACTAGAGTGGAGGCCCTCCTCGCTCCATCAACTTTTTGCATGAAGGTCCTCCCATTTCTCCACTATTTCAAGTAGAGGTCCTCCCTAATCCATAAATACTAAGATGAGGCCCTATTTTCTTCATTGATGACCAATTTGAGGGCACATCTCATGTAATCACTACCAACAAACATGGTGGTCCTCCCTATGAAAAATGTAGCCAACATGGTTTTCCACCCCATGTTTCCATAAACTAAAGAGGAGGTCGCCCCCTCTCTATTACTCATCACTGTTGAGGTCCTCTCAATGTGTCTAGAAACCAGTTTGAAGGTCTGTCCCATACTCAGGTTCCCACCATGGATGTATTCCATGTATC
This sequence comes from Viscum album, assembly GCA_963277665.1. Lineage (NCBI taxonomy): Eukaryota > Viridiplantae > Streptophyta > Magnoliopsida > Santalales > Viscaceae > Viscum > Viscum album. The sequence continues at coordinate 384,212,937 of OY728167.1, read as the reverse complement.
TCATTTAATATATGGCCAGGTTCTCCTAGCACATCAACTCACCAAACAGGAGGTCATCCTGAATCAACCAACAACCAATATAGAGGTCCTCTCCATGTTCCCAATGACTCATTTAAAGGTCCTCCTAAATATTTCATCACCAAGGGTGGAGTTCCTCTATACTCTCATAATAGTCTCATCATAGGTCCTCCCCACTGGGACAACAAAAAATAAGGATGTCCTCCCCATATCCCTATTAACATAAATGGAGGTCCTCCCCACTCCATCACCAACCAACATGAAGTTACTACCCATTCAGAAGAACATCCCTACCCTGAAGAGTCATCATGGTGAAAAATGGAGAATTATGTCCACTGAAGGAATCAATCTATAAAGAAAAATGTTTTAATCAATCATGTAAAATTAATAGATTCTGAAGCCGAATGTGATTCAATGATGGATCCTTCACCCTAGTAATCTACAACAGAGTCTAGGTCAGGAGCCCAGTGGATGAGTTTCATCATCCTAGAATATCATATATAGAAAATCCAAAAATCCCTTCACATTTATATGAATGTTGTTGAATAATTTACTCCTTTTCAGGGTCTCACAGTCCAGTTGTCTCTTTCATCACCAGCTACATTATCTACCACGACACAGGATCAAATTATTTTCAGGACAAGATAAACCATGGGAACCTAATATAATCACCTATTACTTCCACTTATCTCACCCATGAGGTAGGGGTATGTAACATATCCTACATGGATGTGATAATAAGGTCATCACCAACTTTTAGAGATGATCCAATATACATTGATCATTCAGTTCATCAAACAGTCTCTCCATTGGCCAGTTTTCAACTACAACAGTCAATATCCTTTTCATTTCAAATTCCTTAGCCGGATCCAATTAGATTGTAGGGTATCCATGTGTCTGTTCCCACTATGAGGAATAGAGGATTGTGGGACACTAGCCACATATTAGTTTTCTGATATGTTCTAGCCAATTGCAGTTCCAACCATTGATGTTCTAGAGGCCCTAACACAAGATGATGTTATGTTCTTTTTCTGAACCATCTTAGAATGTGTATTTTCCTCCATGACCATAAAGTGGTCTATCCAATGATCTAGGATCATTTTTATGAAATAGAGTACCAGTTCCACATGGTTGAGTTGGTAGCACTTCCAGGGGCCGAACACCCTATATCACCGGACAACCACCAGAATCTTCAACAAAGATGAATTCAGATATTCATCATTCTTAGTAGAATTATTTAAGAGGTGTCCTAGTATGTGTAGATCTAGGGAAGGGGAAATTTCATTTCTCTCCCCATTAGTTCTATCATATGTTAACCTGGATTTCTTGATATCGAGGGTACACCTCTAAGTATAGTCCAAGTGAATATGGTTGATCTTGCATCACGCGAGGAAGAAAACACTCAATGCCTAGAAGAATCCTTACAATAATCTTAGAAGGAAAACATGTTACGTCTTCTAGATTTACCAAGAGGAGATGATAATTTAGAGACTGCAATAGTCATAATGATGGAGTCTCTTAGACTGATAGATCTATTACCTGTAAATCCTCATCCAAAGAATTTCCATGAAAAATAACCTTTATCGCATCCAAAGGATTATAAATTCCCATTATTGAATTAGTAGGTGCCACCCCATATTGCTCCACAACTTCCTAGGAGAGAGAATCGGGATCCAACTCTTCATCAAGGTTAGGCACCCAAATCACCCATTCCAAATTGGAAAAACATGTCCTAATCATTGAATGAGGCTCTTTATTCAAGTTATTTATCATGTTTCATGGAGTAAGGAAATATGAAGCTTCTAGAATGCAAGAAACCATAGGAGGCTGATCTACCTGATCACCCTGACTATTTCCATTATCAAAGGAACCTTGGTAATACCATTATGTGATGATATTTGTTCAGGGTTTATCTATAATACAAGGTAAAAAACAATTTGGTCTGTTTAGGCCCTACTCCAGTAGTGCTGGCATGCATCTCTATAAATCCTACAAACAAAAATGATGGTGAGTGGAGGTATAACTCTAACTAAGGGATTCAGAAGTATGATTACTGGTTGGATCATAGTGTAGTTGGTCATGACCCAGGAGTCATCATTACCCATTTGAATTGACCCAAAACTCCTAAATCCAATGATCCTCCTTTGAATACTACCTCTGCATCTATGGATTTCAAGACACTATCTTCCACCTCTCGAAAGAGTGGGTACGAACGGAGGAAGGGAATGAAAAATCCTCCACCAGTTCAAAATCCATCCCACACCCTTGGCGATTTCATGCCTCCAGGGAGGTGGGTCACCCATAGAGTCTACCCGATATTGGTAGATTCATCTGATGAAGATCAGGATTATACCTTTGTGAATATTGTTGAGTTGTTCGATCCCAATATTTTCCAAAATGATGAAGAGTATCAGGGATGTCCCTTGAATGGTATCATCTGATGACATCATCTAAAAATCCATAGATATGAGGAAAATCAGTGTTCTGAGGATAGAGATTTAATCCATGATGTGTATTCCACTAAGACCAAGTAGTATGGTATGTAAAGGAAGCAAAATGAGTTCTCCTATCATCCCATATTATCATATTTTCTACCACTGCCATCCATTCCAATTCACCAGGAATAATAGAAATGACCACATCATGATCAACCATTTATAGCTGTGGTCAGTACTTAGCAATATGATATTCATCAAGGGATATTATTGAATGGTTCATCAAATGAACGTCATGATTTTACCAGCACCAGTCAAAATCTATTGGTTCGACCCATAGTTCTTGTCAAACCTTCTTCCAAATAACAACTTATTATTCCTATAAATGTTCACCCAGAACATAAGTATGGTGTCCTCAAGAACATATCATGTATTATTTAAAATCTATCAATTCTCAATTCCCTCCTTATTTCCAAAGATATGTTAGAAGCCCTTGATGAATCCTTGAGGATCCCCCACCCATTTAAAACAGATGTGGAATCTGCATAGGACTTCCATGATGAGGAAGTCAAGAGAGTAGAATTCCGATCCATCATATCATTCTTAAGAGAAGATAACATCTATCTCATACAGGCGAACATCTTCATGTTTTACATCACTAGATAGTTCAATGGAAAAGAGGTATGACACTATTTTATTGACATAGGTTCTAGGATCAAACTTATCCCAACCCGAACACTCCAAATGCACGGAATGAATGAAGAAGACCATAGTACATCACACATGAAGACATAGGTTTATTACCAGACTGAGTAGAGGCCATGAGTATGAATCCTCTTGAATACCCAGTTCTGTGACCTGGTTAAATGCATTATTTTTATGATTGTCTCGCAGGATACCACCAACAATGCACTGATGGGATGACCTAGCCTCTTTCTACATGCAGTTGTTCCCTCTTTATATCACCATTTCCTCACATAATCCCTCAATTTTTGAATGGGAATTCTCCACGGTGATGTTCCCCCTTAACAGCTGGTGAATCCCTCTATTCGTAATTTTACTGATATAATAGAAAAGAAAAAATGGTTCAGAACAACATGGTTGAGCACACCACCACTATGGAAGATTCATGGATAGACGTGGATGCTACTTTCATTATACTGATTTATTCGTTTGAGGCCCAAACTCCAGACCGAGGACATGACTTCATCATTTATGATAAGAGATGAATATGTGTTACTGGGTAATTGTTTTTGGAATATCTCCTCATACCACTACATGGATACAACTGTATTACATACAAACATGTTTCTTTGGGCTAGGTTGATCAGACATAGATTGACCTATCACCAATTCATTGACATCAATAATGAAACCCTCAATCAAAGGTCTGATGGAATCAGGCTAACAGCTACCGTCACCATGGATTTAGTAGAGCAGGAGTTCCCTGAAGAGAGATTCATATCTTATCATGAAGGTCCTAGTGCTCCCATAAAATCAGTTGGATTTGATGAAATATATCCTCCTACAGATACGCCAACTAAAAATGAAGAAGATTTGTAAGAATCCCCTAATAAATTTAATTAAGGAATATCCATCACCATCAAAAAACTGTTTTAGGTCATCCTGACATCGAGATAGATGTAAGGCCAATGTTGATATGTGAAACCATTCTTGTAGAGGAATAGTATTAGTACATGTAATTCCTAAATCATCATTGTGATGTATTTTCCTGATTTTATGATGAGATTCCAAGGATAGACCCTCAGTTCTCCATCCACCATCTTGGTCTTCTAATAAGTAATTTTGGGTCCAAACAGCCTTCCAGGAAGATGAACCCTTTTCAGGGTTCTATGGTCGAGGATGAAGTTGATAAGCTTATAAAATCCAAAATCTTCAAGGAAGTTTAGTACCCATTATGGTTGGAAAATATCCTTTCTATTCGGAAGAAGAAAAAATATATTAGAGCCTTCATAAATTTCCATTATGTCAACATCTATTCTTGAAAGGATGATATTCCTCTTTCTATGAAAGCATATGTGATCAATGCCACATGTGAGTTCTAGTCTATCTCTAATGGATGGGTATTCTGGGTACAATAATATCTACATGGACCTCAAAGATGAAGAGTGTACTAACTTCATGGCACCCCAAGGATCCTTCTTTTATCCTGTAATTCCTTTTGTCCTGAAGAAATCAATATCCACCTATTATCATTCCAAGCACCACATTTTCAATTTCATCCTTGAAAAGTTAGAGGAATGATATGTGGACGATTTGGTGATCCAATCCATCCAGCATCTGAAAAATCTCAGAGAACATGATAAGGTGTTTGGATTCTTCCACTCCCACTATCTGAATATAAACCCACTGAATTACACCTTTGGAGTTACTTGAGTGACGTTTTGGGATTAGTTTTCCTATAAAAATGCATTGAGATTGGCCCAAGAAGATCATTTACAACATCTATATTCCTTCTTTGAGAAACCCCTGGGAGATCTGAGGCCTTCATGGGCACTTATCCAACATATTAAGATTCATCATGAATATGAATAGAAAGTGTAAGGGCTTCTCTAGACTCCTGAAAAAAGGCACCATCTACTAGTAGGATGAAGAGTTCTAGACCACATTTGAGGAGATCAATCAATATGGGCTTCAACCTGAAGTTCAGATTCTACCCATCTCAGGGAAGATGATGGTCCTATACGTGACCACCCATGAACAATCCTTAGGCACCATTATCATCTGGATGAATCATTAAGGACCAAGAATAGATTATATTATATCAAGAGCATAGAACTTAACACAGAATCCAGATAATATCTTATCGAGAAGAGATTCCCCACGCTAGTTTTTACAATGCAAAAGTTAAATCACTATCTACAACACCATGTGATATAGATGGTATCCTGCATAGATCTGCTAATGTAAATCTTGAATGTCCCTATATTGAAAGGACACCTAGATCATTGGGAAATGATCATTTATCTCTTCAACATTAGATTCATCATGTAGATGGTGATTAGTGGTTAGGCTTTGGAAGGCATCATGACCGCCCATCCATCCCCCACAGAGTATTCCCTCAATCTTTACATCCTATGAAATGTGATCCTCTCAGTGGATCAGGCAGTGCTGTGTTGGCAGATGAATTTTGATGGTGCCTCCAGGAGCCCAACCCATAGAAGGATCAAGGATCCCATACACAATATAGAGGGACTAGAGATTATCATCATCACCCCCACAAAGTTTTTCATTCCATATTCATTCCTTCTATCAGAATTATGATCTTACAATGAGGAAGAGTATCAATCTCTCATTACTGATCTTGAAATGGACCTCCTTATTTATTTTCCCCACCTACATGTGAAATTGGTCTCAATGTTATTCATCAAGTAGAATAAAGCATACTACATCATCAGGAATCATGATCTCATGCCTTATTTGGAACAATCTTATCCAATTGATGGACGAGTTCCCTTTTCATTCCAAGGTTACCCATGTCCCCCTATCAAAAAATGGTCAAGTCAGTGCCCTGGCCAATCCAACCACATCCCTTGCAGATATTGACCAGGAGGAAATATTCATCCATGTGGTGCATCAAAGAGTTATCACGCCTATCACTCAGGACAATGATGTCAACCAGCATGTAAGCTGACTTACCTATAGTTCGTCTACATTGGGGCCTTAATATTTCCTTGAATCTAAAGAAACAACATATTGGATGAATCCCTTCATCGAGTATATCCAGCATGTCACTCTACCACTGGACAGAGCTGAAGATGAGCGAATTCGTCAGTGTGCCGGGCAATTCACCATACGGAGTGGTCCTAGCCTTGGGAAAACAATCTACAAATGCGGTTTCAATGGAATTATCCACTTTTGAATTCATGGAGATGAGTTTACCTAGTTTTTGAATAAGATTCAGGTATTTTTCTTTGGAGTTCATCTTGTACCGTTTATACTCTCCCATCAGTTTCGAAGGTTGGGATAATTTTGGACCACCATGGTACTTGACTCTATCGTGTTCCCCCAAAGGATCCACACAAGCCTGATTCATTTCAACTTCTTTCATAAAATTTTAGAGCCCCTCCACACTAAAAGGTATTATTAGTACTTTATAGTCGATGAAATCGATGATGTGGGATAATATTCACCAAAAACAGCTTTCCAGTGATGGATAATTCTAACCACGAAAAAGTTAATTTCTATTATGGGTGAAGAAGTTCTTATCATGGAAGTGAAATCATAGTATATTGTTGAATTCATGACCTAACACATAATAATTCAATATGGATTACCTCTTTCCTTTATCCCTAACAACAACACTATATATAGTTCAACTGAGATAAAGAAGTTGTACGTAATGTACATCATTCAGTCCAACACGCTTCTCACTACCATGCATAGGCAAGTGGATATATCAAGGAATTCATCAAAAGCCTCCAAAAAATAATGTAGAATATGGTGGCCCAGAATAAGAAAATTTATTAAGATATGCTCCCCAATTCACTCTAGGATTATTGGAATAAGAATCATAATTCCACACCGGTGACTCCATATTCCATGGTGTACAAAATAGAGATTGTTCTTCCCATCGAGATATATCTACCCTCACTCCAAAATGATGTATATGTTCAGAAGAAATCATAATAAATAGCATAATTCCAAATCTCAAAATTGGAATCTCTTGATGAGAATAGGATCTGTACCATGAATAATCAATAGAGGCACTAGAACAATATATCTATAAATTTCAACAAGAAGGTTTTCGTCTAATCCTTCCTCTAAGGTGATATAGTTTTGTCTCTCCGGATGCTAATGTTACCTTGAATGAAGCCACCAAAGGTGTAGCCCAAGTTTTAAGGGCCTTAAATGATTCAAAATGTGTATCCTAATGGTTTATATTCTTTATTCATCATGGATGGGGAGTGCATCACTCTCCCGAACAATTCTATTTTTCTCAATTAGTACTCCTAATGAATGGGGTCTAACATCCTTATCACATGAAATTAAAATGAAAAAAATTCCAAATCCTAGTTACATGATTTTAACCTTCACAATACCATCAACATCCTAGTTTCATGCTATTAAAATTCATGATAACCATCATATTAGCTGTGTGATGTCAAATTATGAAGAAATATCCTAGTTTCATGACTTTAAACTACATAACAACCAACATAGTCCAAATTCTATGCCCATAAATTAATAACCTTGTAGTCAGAGCTGTATAACATTAAAACATATAACATCAACATCCTATTTTTAAAATTCCCAACTTCACTACATTGATGGTTCTTTATGCATGAACTTAACTTGAATGTTCCCCACATCTCTGTAACATGTAGGTAAACTATGTTGTATCATCTTAGTTACACATTGATAAATTTCATAATATTTTACTTCCTACGAACATGACGTTAAAATATGCACCCAATTCCAAATATAGAAACTTTGAAATATGTGTGGGTTCTTCCTGGAATGGTGTTATGTGGAGTGTACCCCTTGGTTCCTAATTCACAATGTGTTATAACTTCCACATAATAAAAATTTATCTTGGATCAAATTTTCTCCTCCATCCATACAACATGATGTTAAACTATACTGCAATGATCTAACTGCATGATGTCTAACTACAAATTCACATCCGAGTAACATGATACTAAACTAGGCACGAATGTTCCAAACTACATTACCTAAAACAAAGATCATTTTTTCAAAGAAATCTGAGCATAAAATATTTTTGTACCATGGACTTTACCCTTATTCCAACTACATCCTACAACTTAAATGCTTTTATGTGCTAGGTTTTGAAACCTAATGTGTTGGATTCCACAAAGACACATCCTTAATCCATTACCAAACATAGAGTATTAAAGTTTGGATACCCACTATCTTTCACATCTAAATGGACCCCCTAACAGCAACTTTATCATTCCATATTTGGATCACTCCCATCATGGGAAACAACCATAATGGATATTTCATAATAAAATAGAGAGAATTGTGTTTTTAACATGGTCAGCAGTTGATTATTCACTGTCATTCCCCATCCCTAAATGGGGTAGTTTTTTATCCTGTGTTCCGAATTTGGTCAGTAGTGGTTCCTACACATCAGTATCCCCTTTCAAGATCCAAATATGAAATGTCTATTTACCGCCTTTTCCACATCCCTATGTTCTGGTGAAACCCCATCACCCTCGGTGTTACCCCTTCATGTATCAACATGAGTTGAGTGGGAATGTTAGTTTTTGTGGAACTTTTAAAAATGGTGTTTCCATACCCTTTCTTGTGTGCTTCCATGTGATGAAAAAATCCCAACATTATCTCCCTTTTCCCTCAATGAGCATGACTGATGTGGGATTGGGTGTTTTGGTTTGGATTTTAACCGTATAGGGGTGCTACAAAACTCCATTTGCCTGAATTCTACGACTGTAAACTAAGAACCATATTGTCCAATAATTATTAATCTAAATTATCTGAAATATTTTATTCTTATTGTTTCATGTGTTGTTGAGCCCTCTTAGGTCCCCATTCATATCGAATATCCATACCACCACACTACATGTATCATATTGAACACATTTTTCTAGTAGTCCCTGTATTATGACCTTAAAACTGAGAGCCTATGGTCTAGGAAATATAAACTTAAACTATTTTTAGCAGGTCCAAGAATTATGACCTTAAACTATTCATAACCCCTATATTCTAATCAACCCAACTCAAAATTGTATGAATGTATCCTCCAGAATATATGTTGTGGAGATGGTCCTTATTAGTCCTTATTCTAATTGGGTTCATCACCTCACCATGCTATGTATTTCTTCTTGATCAATACTTCCATCGATTTCAGGTAAAATATTTATGATGCTGACCTACATAGTGTCATCCTCCAGGATACATTATGTTAAACGACCTGGAATTGATTGTCCTATCTACATGACCTTAAATGGTGGGTAACCATATCCCAATCACATGAAATTAAACTAGGTTCTAAAGTCCAATCCTTAAAACATGAAACTGTGTGTGGGTTTTTGTTCAAGATGTTTCATACAAAATGATCCTCCTTTTCCCTCATTCACATTGTGTTGTTCCTACTGCTCTACATATTCCACTTAATATTGATAACCCACTCCCTTATAGTCCATGAATCACAACTTTAAACTATATGCAGGTTCTCTCAGGAATGTGTTGTGTAACATTGGGTCCCCTAGACCATTCACTTTTTATTTTGTCTCCCCTACACAACGAACATGTCTAGTAGAGATTCCCACCTCATTATGGTCCAAATTCAAGGACACCAAACTATGAAAAATATAGCCTAATCTATATGAATCTAAAAATAACAACAGCACCATTATGTTCTCCTATGAGATGAAATCACTTCCAAAATTGGACCCATACCCTTCCATTATTGATAACTATGTATTGATTGAATCCCATCCATATGGGGTACATAGGAACACCCATACATTTAATCTCCGGACCTAGCCCTAATTTCAAGCTTTTGGCTCGTTTTCCAAAGTTTTCTCTTGGTAGTGTGTGGTGTGGTGTGGGCCTCCATAGGCCTCGTTCAAATTTGGGTATTTTTTCCACAACATACACATCCCACCTTGGACAAAATAATCTTCAAAAAAATACTATTCACGTAATGATAAACAAAAATATAATCATCATCCTAGATTAACAATAATAAAATCTGTAATATCCAATGTCTTTAATAAATGAAGTTAATCTGCATAGAATAGTCCTATAACATGACCATAAAAATGCTGACACCATTTTCCGGGCCACATGATGAAAGCAACCTATCATGTTGGTGTTCTCAAATGAGGGGATATCAATAGTGGAACTAGACATCCACCATTCCCTATTTCATGAAATATATATGTCTTGATTCCAATCCACACATGATACATAGTGACCCCCAATTTTTTTTATCCTGGTCTATCCACTCAAAAAAATCATTCCCTCTCTGTGTATGGTCCATAATTGCACTAGAAGATATCCCATTAATAACAATGTGTGGATTCATTCTTGTCCTCATGGGATATTTATTTATGTCTGAATCATCAATTCTATGTCCATTTAAAAAATTTATCTCTCCATTTCATGATGGGTAACCTATGTCCTTATTACATGATGTTAAACTCTCTAGAACATAAGAACTATGAATGGATAGATTCCAATACTCATGGGATTTGTAATGAAGCTCATATAATTTTTTATTTGTCCCATCCACAAAATTATTATATTCCTGGCCTCCTTGGCCTCATCATAGTTCTAGAAACATGACTTTAAACTCTATGCGAGCTTCATTAAGAATACACATGTGTTGTGTGTGGGACTCCTTTGTCCTAATTGACATCAGGTTTGGTATGCCACCAAATTATAAATATTCTTCTTTGTTCCCCCACCATTATAGTCCAAATTCTATTAATCTAAACTAATAGTTCAAATCCACAACATATGACATTAAACTCTGATCCTACCCTAAACATGTTCATGATTCCCCAAGGTAATTATGCGATGCTTCGACTTCCTCGCTAGAGAGGACTTCCCCCACCATTGTTGGTATTCTACCACATTGTTTTTTAAAACTACATATGGCTTGATTCCCATCATCATTGGATATATAGAGACTCTAGGAAATTTGGTCTTCGGTTCCAACAACTGGTTCATTATCCTTTTTGTCCCTTTGGAGTCAGTTATGGTCCATGATTATTACCGAAGTCTTTAGGTCATTCATCTTAAGGTGTGCATGCATCACACGAACCTCTTTTCCCTCATTCATGTCATTTATTACCTCTTACACAATGTATGCATACCCAAAGACTAACAATTTTCCACAACTCTGAGCCAAATGACTTTAATCATTTAACCATATTAATTTAAATATGTCCTTAAACTATTTTGAAATCTATGATTTGAATCCCACTTTTAGATATATCAGTCCATGCTTAGAATCCTACTCATCTTGTGTTTTCATTCATCATTCAACTCCATATTAACTTTCGAATGGTGATGGTCTCATTCCACAGTAGCTCACCATCCATCCTGGGCCAACACCCCAAGAGATCTTTCAGTATAAAATAGATATTAATTTGTTTCCAATTTGGCCTCCATTTGTTCTTGCATTTTCTCTCCCCACACTTGATTGGTATAGTTGTGGTCCCTATTTTTCAAAAACTATCAATAGATTTAATTTACCTACAAGTCACATATTCAACTAGGACCTTGGATGTATCAAGGTACCTCCTTTTTAAATCCTCATTTCATGGAGGTATTTCATAAATGGTGTTAACTATAATTTATGATACGACATGTCAGATAAAACCCTACACCATTCCTTGTTTCCAACATGGAGGATTTCTCATGTGGGCTTCAGTGTTTTGGTAAGGTGTTTATTTATTTGGTCTATTTTTGCATGATCTACATGGTCCAATATCTATGACAATAAACTATGATCCCCACATGGAAACTTTGGTGATTCAGGTTTTCCACTTGGATACACCATATATACCCATTTTTGGGAAGCCATATTCCATTTTGGTTCTTTATATTTGTGTGGGGTATAGGCCTTATTGGTCCTCAGTCACATTTGGTTCTTCCACTCGATACCACACAGATGTTATTCAAAATTTCATTATATGTGTAACATGCTGTTAAACTATTGGACATGGTCTATGATGTATTACTGTAAACTATGTTTAACATCCAAATTAAATGATGTTATTCTTTGGGATGTTTCCTGATCACATGATGTGAAATATTACCATACATCATCCTCACTGTATAGTGTTAATCTATGTGTTCATTATACTCAGTTGAATGACATAAAATTGAGAAGAATATGAGGCCTCCCTCAAGTGGTTTTCTCCCTAGATGCTAGTCATATATTGCATTTTTCCCATCATCTGCTATCACATTACACCCAAGATGGTGATCCTATAGAAGACATGTTTGATCTTTTCTCATAAAAATATGCTTACCCCGATGTGTTCTAAGTCACAATGGATAATTATTCTAGTGTTTGAATCCATTCAAATATTCCATCACTCAATTCACCCGCTTCATATACCCCTCATTTGAATCCTAATCATATGTAATGTCTGAAGGGACCCCCGAACATCCTAGCATCATGCCACTATGGCTCACCTACCACATTGGGCCAATTCCTTGGTAGACATTGGATGATAATTCTAGACAAGACCCATGTTTCATTCATGGTTAGCAGTTATTTCCTATCATGATACTACTCTCGTTATGTTCTGAATTATTATAATAATGATTCTAACTTATCATTCCCTTTTTTTCAAATATATTCCAACACCTAAAGGTTTATATCATTCATTCCCTAGAGAACATCAGGAAAGGGAACTTGGTTTTTACAAGACATATGATCAATATATACAACCATTCTCATCCCGAAAACTCCAGGTGTTTAGTTATCAAAAGAAGACCCTGAATGATTTATTGTTATCTGAAAATATCATAATAAGTGAATGATTATGCATTTTTCATTTATTTCTCGTACTGGTCATGACACACATGAGCTTATGGATTTTTCATTAGTTTTATCATAAGTATAATTGAAGTGTGGGAATTAAAATTAAGCAAGAATTGTTCCATGAAACAAAATTCAATGCATGAATGTTTTGTGAAAAAATTAAGGACATCAACATGTCAAAGCCTCTAATGAGTTCGGAATGGATCGCCTTATGAATCTACCCCTTCGATTGAGCACTTCAGCTTCACCACCATTTGGTAAATGGTCTCCAGGATCTATTGTTTTTTAATGAGCTCTCATTTATCTTCATCATTGATAGGGTGGAGATCATCATACCTAATCTATTCTTATACTAGATTGGCATTATGATAAACCACATGAGGTGGCCCCTATCTCATATCCTCTTGTGATTTCTCTAGTAGGACCCCCAATCGCATGACACATTCTGATTGATTTCTGAGGAAATTGGAATGCTAGATCATTTGTTCATCTATAATATAGATCTTTTATTCATCCTCATGAAGAATACAGATGATTTCAGACTTCTCCTTCCATAATTCATAATATTGGTTTTGACTTCCATCCCTCATTTTCTCAATGAGGTAGTCTCGGCTCAACATGTGTAGACCTTATGAGTCTACCACTCAGGTGCATAGACTATGCAACTAGTGGCAGAGTGACCACATCCTGCTTAACCATTATGTCTCTAGGGTCTCAATGAATTTGTTTAATATCTTTCACACCCTAAATATGGGCATGTGGATTTCTTCAGCCGCATTAGAATCTGATCTATCTAGTTCTTATGGGTCTATCTGTTAATACTAAAGGAATGCAGCCAAGAGTCCGTGACATGGTCCATCTTTGGTATTCTGAAAGATAGGATAGGATCCATATAGTGATTTTGGACATCATCAATTCATCCTACCTTGAATATTTTTCCCTCTCAGCATCGACTATCACCCCACCATTAGCTTCAACAGCAACCACAATTGAACGATCACTATTGGTAATCGCCTGGTCAGCTTGAGTGGCTAGCTACACATAGACGGACATTCCTGTTGGTAAAGGGGTACTAGGTCCTATAATCATGTCCCACATTATAGATCCAACTACTACTCCAATAACTATTTAGAAAGAGGGAATATTTCATCGAATCTGACTAGTAGAGTGTGAGTATAATTCTATCTGGAATGAAACTTACAAATGTCGAGTGGTGAAGTATCATCACCATGGTTTATCATCTTTAGGAAAGTGGGACATCCCCACCCCATATATGGCTGAGGGATCTAGATATTATATGGTTGCCACCCCTCCCTCTTGAACTCCAATTATCCTCGTATCCATTTTTGTAATCCACACATTTCATAGGGTGTGGTCCTCTACACATGCTACTCCACCTCCATCCCCATCATTAGGGGACTCTTTCCCAACATCCACCAACAAAAAATTTATTTACTTCAAGGAGTTTGGTAAAATCTTGAGGAAGTTACTACATATAATATTGATTTAAATCTCACCTAAAGGGCTTTAGTGAATTTTTCAGCAGAGTCCCCAATCTCTCCAAACTCTCGGGTGATCTATAAATTGGTTTCTTCCTCCCAAGATTCATCTAATTCATCATGAAAATTATAGTGAAATGAAATATTAGAAATATATTGTAGTGGGGGAGAGCTTGGTTTAGAAATACATTCACTCATTCCATCATTGGATGTGATCTTCCATGGGAGTGCACTAGATACTCCAATTATTCCTCATATTGTTCCCTCTCCCTCTAGGACATATGGAAGCCATCGTTTTTGTAACCATTCCCCATAAGTTCCATCCCAAACTTTTTGAGGTAGTACCAGATCATTAAAATAGTGAAGAAATATGTGTTGATATATTATTTCTCATAATATTTAGGGTTGAAAAAATCCACATGAATGTATACATCGCATTAACATCCTCCAAAGAGCTTGGGTAGGCATACTTTGGAACCCTCTTGATGGTTCCCCTTCCTCCTGAATTATTATGTCTAGAAGCACTGGACCTGGAAACTCTATTCCTCTTCCTCTTCGTTTAGTCCTATCACCATGATGCTCCCCTTCCACTATTCGACCCCAGCCCTATGTTGGATGAGCCACTCCCTCATTGGCCAGAATGGTCTGTTGCCTCAGTGTTTCCCATGGGTAACCAACATCTTAGCTCTTCGTATACATGTGGACAAGACTTTATGTCGTAGTGGATGGTGGTATATATTTACACATCTCTCTGTCTTCATGCATGAACACGATCTATAGATTTCACATAACACACAGGTTGTTTTCATGATGTAATCACAAATAGTCCTTTAGAGTCGGCCTCTACAGGAACATAAACTACCTCGTAAATTGGTGCGGGTTGTATGGTTCTCATATTGGCATGCATTCTACCCTTTAGAGAATAACTCATCCTTGGAATTAAAGTAGATACAACCTCTTCTCTTCAATCATCGTAGCATAATCATTTATCACCCCCGTCAGAAAAGGGAATAGATGAGAGGTGTATTGACATGCCCACCTGACTTTTACCAACACCACTTTCAATACCATGTTAAATGGTAATATCCATGAAATTTTCCGAATCTATGGTTGAAAGTTCATTTTTGGAGGATATATGGGATTTGGCTATTCATTGACTCCCATTTGCACATCTACATAGTCATACATGAAGTTAAGTCATTAGCACATTTGCAGTGGATTCATCCCCTAACTAATATGCCTAAACACCATATATATCTTCACTAGTACCGAGATCCCTAGGTTGATGTGCTACATTGTTTCTAGCATCACCTCCATGATGAATATTATTTGACCTTTCCCCCATGTCTTCATTTCTAACCAGCAGCATCCACCTATAGATGAGAATTATAATGAATCCAGACAACTTGCCTATCAGTTGTGGCTTGGTTTTGATGTGGCACCCCCATAATTGGCACTGCCTATCATCTAGGATCAACTAATATGCACCTTCCATGTCCTGCTAGTGTCCCCTCAGGTAAGGGAGAATTCTTGTCATGATTTTTTGGGCACCTAATCCCCCCTTAGTAGTCTCCTCTATAGGAATGTTCAGAAATTAGCCGAACCACTATTTGAAATTTACGTCCCATGTCCCTTACTAATCCTTAGCGGTTCCCGCTACTAGATTCAGTAGCACCTTCTCTAGATGTGAAATTTTCTATTCAAATTAACATGTATTCTCTATAGGTAGGAACTAGTTATAAATCAACCTAAGGATGTGGATCCCTAACTTTTGATGGAGGTCCTATAGGCTAATACTGTCCTTCCTGTGATGTAGATGGAATGTATTGGTCTCTGAAAACCATGTGCTCATATATTCTGACATGATATCATATTACTAGTAGACAAGGAACTGATATTCCCATTCCAATTCTTACAATCCTACTCATCTTGGACCCATCTCGAAAACTATATAGGTTGCACATACCTAGTAGGCCAAAACATATTCTTTAGTAAATTTTCCACCCTATGGCATATACCAATCATCGGTCAACCCTTTATTGGGGTTTCCTAGGCCAACCATTATGATATAATGTACTACTAAGGAGCTTCCTCTACCAAAAATGGATTCCCATAAATATCATTGGTGTGGTTTTAAAGGTAGTCAACTGTTATGGTAGTGTGATCCTTCTAGATACGACCACCGGTGGCTCTATGCCACTAGTATTGTCTCGTTGTTCCTCTACCCAAGTATTCCAATTAATATATGCATCCCAGTAGGATGAATACATAATCACTCAAACAAAATCCCTACAGTGGTAATAAATTTCATAGAGTATAATCTTTAGGAGAATTTGAGAGATGCTCATATAGTGATTCAAGGTTGCAGTGCCACCGAACATACTCCACCAGTAGAATATTTTCTTCCATTTATTCTCTATAGGAATCATCTACAAAGACCTCATGTTTAGATTCTTTTGTATCTATATAATGAAGCACTTAGGTGTTTTGAATCATGTTCATGGAAGTCATTTTCAGAGGATGATTTTTATAGAATTGTCTCATGGGGATCGTCTGCACCCTACACGTTTCATAAAGTAACAATAGATTGTGATGCCCAATTCACTGGGAAGTGTTACCAAAGTAAAGGTCTTAGTAACCTAGTTAAAAAAGAATGCATTCATAAGGGTGAAGTTTATTCGAATAGAGAGAAATTAGGTGAGTGGTTTGCAGAGATCATGTAAAGATTGTGGACCCATTTTCACTATTTATTGGCATGCGTTGGATTGATCTTTATGGAGGCCTATACACCTGTGTGAATCCCGCACCCACCTCCGTGAGACATATTTCTGATCATATGTCTTTTCCCCAATTCAACCTCATAATCTGATCCTCCATTTTTATTCATTTCCAATTATGATTGGGGATTTTTTTTGTGCTAAAATTATAGCCATAGTATATGTTAAGGACATCCACAATAGGTTTGAGGAAAATCTGATCTCAAAGGGCCGCAAAAATCATCCAAAGTGACCACCTTATCATTATAATTCATTGGAACCTCTCATCTCCAAGGCTGCACAAGTGAAGTTTACGATACTCCCATGAGTACGGCACCCTATGAGAGAACAATAAGGTAGTTGACAGATGGCTCCATGAGTCCAAATGATTCATGTCCTTTTGTGGAGATCCATTTATATTATTATCATGATTCTGAGTATCATAACACCTTGAACATATAAGTATCCAGTCCATTCCATTGCACGGGTATGCGTACCAAGACTATTCATCTTCTAGTCTCCCATTTTTTGAATCCCTTCAGGAACATGAAATTGATGAAAACATGAATTTCCTAAGGTAATTGAGCACTGTGATACGCACTTTGATTTTTTCTCATTACCTATACCTAATGTGGGGATGTCCTTCATGGAAAAAGGTGTTACTTTGAGGGATTTAAGTATTTATGGATAACCCATACTTCATGTAGAACCACCTCTCTAGATTCTTACTTCATGCCCATGTACGTTCCCCTTGGTTCACAAAGTTGTTTCCTTCGCGATGGTCGTGTCCTTTACGGATCACTTGCGCTTTGCGAAGCCCTTCATAGAATGAAACCTTGATTCATAACTCCCTCTTCCATGCATCCCTACAATCCTATATGTAGTGATTTCCTACTCCCTCATGAGGTTTTCCATATTTCATTTACCTACGTATTTATTTTCTGAAAATGTATGTGAATATCTATTCCTTTTCATCCAAACTACACAAACATAGACCCCACTATCAACCAGTCCACCACACTACTCCCATAAAAAATTGTTGGTGCCTTCCCCACTATAAGGGATGAGGGGAATCAGTTATTTACATACATGGGGTGATGAGTAAGATCCCCCCATATACATGGCATGATGTAAAACAATCTATCTCCATCTTCCCCAGCACAAGACAATAAAATATATTCTCACCCCATGCAGTGCACCTAGGTTTCCAAACCTCAGGTATTTTCGATGCCCACTCATATCTATAGGAGTAATATCTTCCATACATGAAATTAGACACTACTCAGATGTAATGAGACCCTCCAGATGAAACATCCAAGTGTAATATTCACACCATATCCCACACAAACACTTTCCAGGATGCATCATTCTGGTTTACTACTTCCTCTTATTTCTCACACTATGTATGACTAACATGGCCATAGTGGTTACTTGTGACCATGACACTATTCCCCAACCAATGTAAATCGGTTTTGATCCCTATATCATCAACAAGGTACATAAGATGCCACTATAATGTTAAATACTAGCCAATTCTAAACATTAGTACCCTCCTCCTAGGTTTTCACCTCTTGAATCCCATCATCATACAATATTTCATTCCATTCCAGGTCCTTCCATCAAGACACCTTGTCTCGGGAGGGGGGGGGGGTCATGACCCTTCCTGGATGTCACATCTCCTTTGAGTCTCTATGGCCAAGCATCCTCTTGTCCACCCCACCATGCCCCTCTCATATACCTAGCTATCTAGGTGCTATCCCCACCATTCCATTCCCATATGGGTAGCATCCACATGTATTCCCCAACCACATGTCCCATTTTGACTGGGCTTCCTCCTAAGCTATAAGACCCAATCATCCAAAACTATGTGGACATTGATTCTAAACCAACTAGGATATGTAGGAAACATGTCTCAGGTTAATTCCAGACACATCATCCATATCATCCTTTTCATGATAGTACAATCTCATACTTACGACATCATGTTAAACTACCTGGGGCCTCAGAAATATGTGGACTATGATTCCCAACAATTTGGGATACATAGAAAACATCCCAAATGATTATGAAAAATTCCATAAACATTCCATCCACTTCATAGAATTCATCTATTATCCATTTTGATTTTATCTAGGCTGCTACATCCTAGTGTAATCATTCCAACCTTCTGGTCCATTCCAATACATAATCCCAATTCACATTGCTGCTCCTAGAAGTACCCACGAATCTACCCATGATTAATCCCCAAAAAATCTGTCATCCAACCAACAAAACTTTTATTGTGCAGGGATGATAACTTGGTGTAATGCACACATCATAACCTCTCAAACTACATGGGTTTTGATCCCTATCTTCTAAAAAGGGTATGTAGGATGCCTCAATGAAATTCAATCTAGACCAATGATAATCCTTGGTGTCCCCTCCAATGAGAGAAAATCTCTTATACATCCTCAATGGTTTCCATATCATCCTTAATGGTGTTATACCTTCCCTTTATGGGAGACACCATTGAATTCCATATTTTATTGAGCATTATGACCCATCCATATGGTAAACCTTGGTTCCTAACTCCTAGTATTGTACCACTTCACAGTGTGACATATTCCCTTTACTAGACACCTTATATAGATTCCTATCTTAGGTAGAATTATGGCCCATTCATTTGTAAACCTTCTAGGTGTTACCTCTTAGGGATGTACCTCCTTGGTCACCCTCATGAGACATTCTGATCAGTTCCACTCCATCCCTGCATGATGTTAAATTTGTATCCTACATTGTGTCACACACGGGATGCCAGAGGAAAAACTCACAAGACATTCATATGGAATAATATACCATGTGAACTGCATGGGATGCCTCAAGATTCTCTCTTTTGAGAATGTCTCTCATGAGGAAGAATACAAGTGACCAACTTTCCATCATCCATACATGATAGTGATGCCCAACATGACTACTAACCTAACCGAAGGATTCTGCTCTATTAAGATCCCTTGGAATGTCCAGAAGAAGGAATCATAATTAAATGTAATCCATAAATAGATGGAATATAGAATTATTTTCTTGAACAAAAAAATAATCTATAATGATTTCCCCAAATTTGGGACAAATTCCAAGAAGGAATCAACAGAATGAGAAACCAACATCTCGTCAACCCAATTCGATCAAGGAGAAAACATCACTAAGAATGTGACGAATTCCTCCCACGATTGAAAAGAGGATTTTATAATAACAAATTTGACGTCAATGTATGATAAAACATGTGGCAGATGCACCCTAGTAGAAGAGTTGAAAATAATGTTGTGATTTCCTGACTAGGGTGCGTCACACCAGTTCCCCGAGCTAGTCAGTCACGTGACCTTAGACATGCCTCACCATATGCTAGATGATTCTGACCAGTAGTAAGGGTTTAATATTGGTCACAGGGAGAATATATTCCATTATAGAAGATGAAGAACAACATAAATAAATAAAAATTTCCAAAAGGAATATCCAAAATTAAAATAAAACAAGTATCACATGTTGACCCAAACAAGAATACAATATTCAAAACTAAAGTATTAGATATTTCATTCCATGTGATTGTCATGTGTTAAGTGAAAAAACCCCAAATAAAGACACTAAAAAATCCCATTGGATTCCCTAAACCAAGATGGGTTCCCTCAACCATGCTCTATCCCATATCATCCATCTAACATAGAGGTTTTTTCCATAACCTATCCTACAAACATGAAGTCTATTTGGGTAACCATCATGCATTCCACGTATAGTTTGGGTACTACTCAGTAGGCCACCACCAATAAAATATGAAACAATATTCAGTCTTATAATAGTGTAAATAGTGGTATAAATAATAAATTACAATGCCTAAGTAAATAGTTATCACATTTCAATTAGTCTATAATTAACCACATAAACCCCTGAGCTTCCCGAGGAAACCAACCCCATCAATACCTACTTCTTCATGTTTAGGAGTCCAAACTATACCTAATGGATATAACATATCATAGTACCATGGATATCACATAACATATGAACTTATTTCATATTAAGTCCAATTGGAACCATAGTTCAATTCTATCATTTTGGGATAAGAAGACTAAGTCCAGCACCCCATGGATATTTAAAGCAATCATCTATGTCCCAAAACCCATTTATCATTATGCAATTTGAAAGCATTAGTCGTTGTACCACAAACATATATTAATCAATCACATATGGGTTTTTGAGGAATCAATCAATGTCCCACACATGTATATCACAAATCACATGTGTCAAAATATCTAATATAGCACAATTTCATAAACATCATGGTTAATAATAATTATTCTTATTTTCAACCCTCCTCATCATGGGTTACCAATTAAAATATCAATTAAATATTTTTCATACACACTAATCACATGGAATGATATAACAACTTCACCATTAACCCATTTATCAACATTTAATCATCTAACCCATTATCCAATTTAGGTTATGCCAACCATCTCATAATCCTCATTTTCAATAATTTCAAATTCACATTAATTGACCAAATACACAGTTCAAATATCCCAACAATTTCACAATCACAATATTCTATTAATTAATTAATCATTTAATTCATCAAATTACACCAATTTCAATTTCCCCAATTTATCCCAAATAATAATCATAAGAAAAATAAATAAAATAAATTCAATTTTCAATGATATTACCCAAACATATAAATTGAAATATCATAATTAGATACATGAAGTTAAAAAAAACTATGGGATTTTAAATTTAGACCACCTACGACAATCTTGATGGTAAACACTCACCAACAGAGACCCCCAATTTGAAGTGGAACAACCAAGATCATGATGAAGAAGAAGATATATATACAAAAACAATATCCAAGATCAAATGGAATTGATCTATGAAATCATATATCTATATCCATTACCAATAGCGAAAAACATCCCTTCAATGGGTGAGAGAAAGATAGAAGAGAGAGATAATAAACCATACGGGATTAGTATCTCTTACTAGGAGAGGTGTAAATCTTCAATCCAGGATTTTATTCATCATTAATGGTATTTAAGATCCCTAGGAATTCATCAAAAAGCATATAAAAATGGTAGGAATCATTTAGGGTCGGTTTTTCATGAATTAGGGTGATGTTCGGGGTTTTGGGACTTTTTTATCTAATTTAAAGGGGTTTAATTTTCCTCATACAAAATTTCATGTACGAGGTGCATGGTATACCCTAATCGTGGTCTGTAATTTTTTACCTCACCCAGGGTCACTTCAATGTTTCTTCAAGGAGGGCTCACTATTTTAAAAAATGCTTTCCAGCTTCACAAATCCCCACATATGGGTTCATATAGTTTGTTGGGATGTGTACACAGTTTTGGGTAAAATGGGTGCCAACCGTGTACTACCCTCTTCCTTCCAAAAATCTCCAAATTTAACCCAAACACACCAACGATAAAACCCAAACAAGATATACTCAAAATTAGGAAAAATATTTAATAAAAAAGATTGATTCATCTCATTAAATGATCAGGATCTCATAGATGCATCCATTGAGGAGTGTCTAATAAGTGAGTTGGATTATACAAAGAAGTTGTTGTGCAGAAAGAATGTTATGATAGTTTATAATTTGAGGAATCATGGATTTATTCATGAGAAAAATGTTAGATAAAAGTTTATTAGTGTCCTGATCATCTTATCTTGAATTCATAGAGATTATAGCTAGTATATCCCATAGATGAATTTTTATATGGTGGCAATATTGTAAGATCCCTACATTAATATGATGATTTCTAGAGATCATTTTGAGTTACACTCTTTCCTTGTTTTTATTATATCATGGTTGGGTTTACCATGGGGATTATTCGGTGAAATTTGAGATTTTTTGGAATTAAGATGGGTTGTGTGGGGTAGGCACATGGTTTTCCAAAACCATGAGCCTAGACCAGAAAATTGTTTGAACCCAAACACATGGTATGCACATGGTTGGTGCACATTTTGTCAAACCTTTCACCCTATTAGTATTAACCGTGAGACACCACTAGGTGAGGTGAACAATTTTGAATAATGGTTAGGGTAAATTGTGCACCTAGTACAGGAAACAACGAGCATTGGAAATTAAACCATTGAAAATTAGTTTTAAAATATCCCCTTGTAATGGAACATAATTTGACCCAACTTCACCCAATATATTTTCTCTTATTTTGGAGTCTCTCAGATAGATTCCAATGAATTACAACCTATGTTCATAAAAAATTGAAACATGTATTATTGATTTTCACATCTCCCAGAAAGCGATTCTCGTCCTGATTAGTTTATTCCCACACCCTCATTTCAGAAATCTTTTGAAGGTATTTTCCAATTTTGATGATGGTTCTTTATCTAATTTCTATGGATTATGATTCTTATGATATCAGATCTCGGTTTTATATATAGGTCTTTTTAATTGTAGTGATCTTGTTTTTTTCACTTCTATTTGGGATTACCATACGTGAGGTTTCTTCAATGATCTAGAGGTAGGTGGTCTAAATTAAAATCCCATTGTCTTAAATTTTAATATCATGTATTTATTATGAAATTTAAATTGGAATGCCTTGAAATTAAATATTGAGTTGAATAAATTATTAAATTAATTAATATATTAAATATTGGAAATGATTAATTAATTTTACAAGTTATTAGGAAATGATTTGAACATGGGAAAAATGAATTTTGGTAATTGTGATTATGAAATTGGTGAATAGGATTAATTAATTGGTTAATTAATGAACGAAATATTGTGATTGTGGAATTTATAGTAACATAGATCATGTGATTTTTCAATTAATGTGATAATTTCATAAAATAAAATGTGTATTAATAGATTTTTGACTTTAATTTATTGGGTTAATGGGTTATATGATTTAAATATTTCAAAATTTATTAATGATGAATTTTTCATATTGTTCCACGGAATTAGTGTATTGAACCATTATTGTTTTTGTAATTTTAATGTTATATCATGATGTGAATTATTATTAAAAGGGTGGGTTAATGTTTAAAAACATTTATTTATGTGATATATATGATGTATGTGTGTTTTATGGATATACTATTGTGGGAAAAAATGAGTCTCCAAATACCCATATGTGACATTGAGTGTGGGACAAAGACTGAGGCTCCAAATACCACTATGTGATAAATGTGGTTTTTGATAGGGATTGATGATCTAAGTACCCACATTATATAGTGAGTATGGTACAACGATTAACACTCTAAATAACCATATTACATTAAGGTATTGTACATGGACTGAGGCCCTTAATACCTACGGGGTGCTATAATGATGTTATACACTCATGAGATTTTCAATAGACTACAGTTCCAACTAAAAATGATGTGAAATGGAATGAAATGGATTCTTAAATCAATTTTTTTATAATAAATTTTGAATTGAGTTTTTTATGGTCTAGAATATGGCACCGAACAAAGCAGGTATTAAGGGTTCAGATGTGTTTAGGAACCTGAGGGTTTCTGTGGTTAAATATAGATTAATGGAATATGTAAACTATTTTATTTTTTTATTTTCTTTTATTCTTTGTACAATGGTATACACAATTATTGACTAGTTATTGTTTTAGACACTGTTGGTGGGGGAAAATCAGCTGTACTCATACCCTACTCAGGCTGTCTGATCAATACCTGAATTTACTTCATGGAAGCCGATTAAGATAAGCGAAAGATCCATTTGTTAGATGGTAGAGTTTGGATGGAGAATATTTGAGGGAACCAAAAATGGTTTTGGTACAATATTGGGGGTTTCCATATGTCTTTCATTTGGGTTTTCATTTAAAAAAATACACATACTTGAAATGAAATATCTATTATTTTTGTTTGGATATTGCATTCATGTTTTAGTCATCAAGTGATTCTGGTTTGTCTAGTTATTGGTTTTAACAATTGGTTATTCTAGTTTTTATTTATTTTTAGCTATTATATTACTCTGATAAAGAGGATATAGTCTCACCATGATTGATATTAGACCTTCACAACAATTCATCATCCTCTAGAATACAATGAGGCATGCATGATCTAACATAATCGACCAACTCAGGGAACCAGTGTGTGGTACCTTGGTAAGGAATTTAAACATTTTTGAAAACTAATAATTACATATAAGAACGTAAAATAACAAAATGTTTTTGAAATACCAGTGCCCTGATCCCATCAGTCACATGATCTGATGTGTGCCTCCCCGTATGCTAAAGGCCGATGACTAGCTGTGGGGTTCTGATATATCAACATGGGGAGACTAGACATCGTTTATCAAAGAAGTACAATGGTGTATATAAGTAAGAAAAACTAAAATATATAACTAATAACAAAAAAACTATTATCACATGATGATAAAAATATGAAATACAATATCCAAAACTATATTGTTGATATGTCATGAAAATTGTGTTTAGAGTGTCAATATGAAACGCCCAAAATAGATAAGGACACTGACAACTCCCAAACAGGTCCTAAATCATGTCTAGTTACCTCATCCATGCTCCATCCTAAATCATTCCTCTAATATAAGACTATTTCCATTATCCTGAACATACATGAAGTCCAATCGGGCATCGATCAGGCAACTCAATTTGGGTGTGAGAAATACTTAGTATGCCACCACCACCAATATCTAAAACAATATCCAGTCAATAAAACTATATAAAATTGTATAATGATTAAAATAAAATCAATAAAGTAAATAGATTACATGAAATCAATTGTACATTATTTATCCACATAACCCCATGGAATCTGAAGGACACTCGGACCGTCAATACTTACTTCGGCCTGTACCGGAGTTTGAGACATAACAGATGTTCAATTCATAAGATCATTATCACACGTAGGATTTCAATATCTAATATAATTCATTACATGGACACATGGACCCACAATAAAATTCCAATAATTCGGTCCTACAATTCTATGGCTAGGACCCTTTGAGTATTTTCCGTATCATTCCATATCACCTAACCCACTTATAAATAAATCACGTAAGTGGGATTTTGAGGAATTATTCAATGTCCCGCACTCAATATCACATTAATGATTTTTGGTCTACAATTCCATGTTTAGAAACCCATCAGTAATTTAACAATCAATCCTTGTCCCATAAACCGCTTTTCAATCAATCATACAAGTTGTCTTTTAATGCAGCAATCCATGTCCCACAATAATTTATCAAACAATCACACAATTCAAATTTATCACAATTCTCAAAGTTAATAATCATTAACCCCTTTTTATCACCCCTTCCCATAATGGTCTACTACAAAATTTATCATAACAAACATGGTATTCCAATTTAATCATTTGTAATAATAAGAAATATTCACCATTAAATCATATTTCATTATTTAAACCACATAATCAATTAACCCATTATGGTAAGGCCACCCATTAAATAATCCAAATTGTAAATAAAATTACAATTACATTAATTGAACAATTACATAGTCCCAATATTCCATTAAACAAATAAATTATTAATTAATACAATTCCACCAATTTAAATTTCCCTATTTTAACACAAATAATTATCAGTTGGGAAAAAAAATAATGAAGTCATGTATGAGTAGAATTTCTAAATAATGAAAATTGAAATTTCACCAATTTCATAATAATAAATAAATAAAGATTGTGGGATTTTAATTTTAGTCCACTTACCTCAAAATTGACTTTGAATGCTAAAAAATAGAAATCCTTAATTGAAGAGGAAGAACTAAGAACCTAATGAAGAAAAAGATCCAGAATCCAAACCTAGATCCAATATCAAATAAATTAGATCTATCTAAAGGTAGATCTTGATCCATTAACCATAGAGGAAATCATCCCTCTAATGGTTGAGAGAAGGATGTGTGAGAGAGAGAGAATAAACCAAAATGGATGAGATGCACTTATCGGTAGATGTGATAATCATCAATCTAGTCATCAATTCATCAATAAAGGAGGATGGAAGGACTTTGAATCCATATAAGAGCCTCAAAAAATGAGATAAATTGATTTGGAATGAGAAAGGGTCGATATATGGTGAATTCGAACTGTTTGGAAATTTTTAATCTACTTTTTATAATAATTAAACATGTGTGCATGGTTTCCTATACATGGGTGTGGGGTTTTCCAAGATATATTCCATAACCATGCACCTCATCTTATTGGGGGTAGTGTTACTTGAAAAAGGTCACACAATATGAAAAAACCTGCACCAATTGTGAAATACATATATGTAAAGACCCGTAAAATTCAAGGGAAATTTTTTCTTAATTTTCTTTATAAATTTACAAGAGTGCGGTTTCAGACGGCACCTGATTCCGAGGCCCGGAGTGCCCGGAATTAATTTCCGAAGTTTGGCTCAGGTACGTTCAGTGAACGAATGAGCGGGAATTCCTAACTTTTGATCCGGTGCTCGGAATTGAAATCCGAGGGCACCGATGAACTCGCAGCGCCGATATTCGCTTAAAGAGACCTTTTCGGAAGTTGCGTTTGTTGCGGGTTGAAAGATAGTTTTTGGGTTTTTAGTTTAAGTTAAATAAATTTTGTTAAATACAAAATTTATTTAAACTTGTGGGTTAACTTCTCCCAAAGGAAGTTAGGGGTGGGACCCACACCCACTTAACCTCCTTTGAGAGGATTAAGTGTGGTGGGGCCCACACGAACCCTAAACCTTTCAAGTTCCCTAACTCCCCTCTCTCCCTGTTAAAGGCTTGTCAACTTAACTTCTATTTAATTATACAACTCTTGTATATTAAATTAGTGAGTTTAATTTTTTTGGAGTTATCCATTTTGAATTTCAAACCTTTGAAATTCTTTGTTAGGTTTGTGATTAAATTAAGCTCTTCTCTCTTTTTGTTGGGTTAGAACTCTTGAGCCATCTTGGGGAGGTTGAGAGCTTTTCTTCCTCCTTCAAGCTTTGACGAAGAACGCTCAAGTTCCGACGAAGAACGCTCAAGCTCCGACGAAGAACGCCGCTCCTCCCTTCTTCGTCTACCGTGTCAACGAAAGGGAACGCCACTTCTTCCTCGGACAACCTTCGTCGTCATACGAAGAATCGCCAACGACGTATCTCTTCAGGCGTATCTCTTCGTCATCGGATTTGACGAACGACGACCGCAACGCCCGACTTCCGCGACGTTGTCTTCCGCGGGACGTTGTCAATCTTCGAACCTATACCCTAGGTAGGGGTTGTTGTTTCATTGTTTTATTATTTTATTCTTGTTCGTGGTTCGCATGTCTAATGTGAGGCAATTGAATATTTTAAAGTTGTGTTATTATTTAACGTGAGGGGGGCCGGACCGCATGAACACGGCCGAACCCCCTCCATCGTTCATGTTGTTTTATCTTGCGGGTGGAAGCAATGTGACGTGGTGTCGTCGCACCACGGGAAAATTGTATGTTTATCTTGCGCAACGCCGTCGCGCGCGCGCCATGGAAGAATCTTCAAGAACGCGACGTCGCCGCGCCGCATCAAGGGGAATCGAAGGCGCGGCGGAGGGGCGCGGTGCCGTCGCACCGTGCCGGACGATGAACACCGCGGCCGGTTCCGGGCCACGGCGGAACGAGGAGACCGGTGGCCGGGCCGCCGGCGTCGGAAGCTGAAGAGGGGACCAGATTTTCCGGTCCCGTTGGAGAAAACCGGCCGGCCAGCTGGCCGGCCTGATGGCAATAAACCGGGGGAATTAATCCCCCGGCCAGCTCACAAAACCCCCCTCTTAATGAGGGGGGGCGGTTTCATTGAGGGGGGGCAACAGCCCCCCGGTTTTTCTCCAAGCCGGCCCCCACGTGGGGGCCGTTTTTCTTGCAAAGGGCGCGGCACAAGGCTGCGCCGCCATCCAAATCAGCGGGGGGCTTCGCCCCCCCCCCCCCCCCCCCCCCCGCGTGCTGCCCCCGCGCGGCGCCGGGCCGCCGCGCCACCGGCCGGGTCGGTCCGACCCGGTTCGGGTCGACCCGGGTCGGGCCGACCCAGGGGGGGGGGGTCGGGCCGGGTCGGCCCGGACCCGGACCCCCCGTTTCGGATCAGTTTCGGTCTTTTCGCTCATATCTTGAGCTATGGACGTCCGATTGACGTGCCGTCAGGTTTGTTGTGTTCCTCTTAGTGAGACGGATCTTTTGGCATACTCCGCCCGAGGTTTGGACGCAGGTAGAGTACGGTCGGGTTGGTTTTGCCTTAAAAATCAACCGGGCCCTGGGGACGAAAATGCCAATAACTATCAGACCGGGCGTCCGATTGACGCATCGTCTGTTGCGTTGAGTTCCTGTTGACGATACGGAACTTTTGGCATCCTTCGCCCGAGTTTTGGATACAGTTGATTGTGACCGGGTTGGATCGCACCCGAAATCCAACCGGGCCCCTGGAACGGGAAAGTTGTTTTCTTTCGGACAAGACGTCCGTTTGACAAACCGTCAGCGGCGTTAGTGTTTACGTTGAGTAACGGTCCCTATGAGTTTACCCTTTGAGAGTTCGGGGTACATTTGAGATACGGCCGGGTTTGGTTTGCTCACGAAACCAACCGGGCCCCTGGGACGAAAAGGCTAATAACTCACAGACCGGGCGTCCGATTGATGCGCCGTCTGTTGCGTTGAGACCCCTATGACATGGCGGTCCTTTGAGATACTTCTTCCTGGGACTTTGAGATACTTGGAGTATCGACCTGTAGCTCGTGGAGCGGACCCTCCCAGTGACGAGCGTGCGGAGTGCGGAGACCGTGTAGCTGGCTGAGACCCGACGACTGCTGATCGAACGACTCGGAGTGTTACAGAGGTGCGCTTGGTTGTAGCGGAACATGGGAGCGCTTGGTTGTAGCGGCAGACCCATGACAGAGTTGCGCTTGGTTGTAGCGGCACATGGGAGCGCTTGGTTGTAGCGGCATACCCACGACAGAGGTGCGCTTCGTTGTAGCGGCACATGGGAGCGCTTGGTTGTAGCGGCAGACCCACGACAGAGGTGCGCTTGGTTGTAGCGGCACATGGAGTGCTTAGTTGTAGCAGCTGGCCCGCAGTACTCGATGGGTGGAGTTCTTCAGCAGTCTAGGGTTAGTGAGCAGTACATCGGAGTCGTGACAGGACCACTGTACACTCCAGAGACGGAGCTCTTTCAGCAGTTACGGTTTCGATAATTAAAATCCTGGTTTGAGCTGAGACTTTTGACCTTGTGTTTACCTCATGATTGAGATGGGTCACTTGCTAACTTTGGTATATGTATGGGCATATACCCGGGTAGTAGTTATCCGTTGATTTCACAATCCTTGTGTTTCCTCATGATTGAGATGGGTTACTTGATAACTTAGGTATATGTATGGGCATATACCTAAGTAGAGGTTATCTGTTGAGATCTTCTTTGTGGTTATCCTTGTTGGTTTTAGTGTGACCTTGAGGGTCTCGGGGTCCCTACTGAGTATCGTTATACTCACCCCTGCACGGGCTATGCCCGCACCTCGTTGTGTTGGTTGCAGAAGACGGCCAGTACTGACAGAGGCAGAGTGTTCGAGGACTGGACGGTACCTGGAGGAGGACTATACGACGAGACGGTACCCAGAGGTGGACGTGACGACGAGACGGTACCCAGAGGTGGACCACTGGGCGGGACATACTCGGAGCGGACGGCGAGACCCGAGGAGCTGTCTGTACCCACCCTTCAGGTGGGATTTCCAGTGGACAGCTCGGCGTAGCATCTTTACTTTTCAGTTGCTGTTTTTCCTTTCGAGTTGTACTTTACAGTTGGTCTTGTATTTCCGGCCCCTTTTTACTTTCCGCACTTTTAGTTGTACTCTGCTTTTGATTGTGTTTACTTTCCGCTTGCTTAATCTGTGGTGTTTGTTTTCTTTACAAGGAAATGCCTTCCCTTTTTGCCGGTTTTACGCCTTGGTGCTAGTCGCCAGCCCCTGGCCTATGGAAGGCGGGCTTGGGGTAGTCACGGCACGGGCCCCGAGGACGGGTTGTGACAAATTGGTATCAGAGGTGGTCGGTTCTACCGCCGATTCTGATCTTTCTTTCTGTGAAGCAATAGTGTTAAGGGTACCGAGTGTGGTTTTCAGTTCAGGGTGTCCAGTGTTGGTGCGGGTGGCCGACGTATCCATACACTAGGACCCTGACAACTGATTTCCGACTTTGTGCACGAAAACACTGATTGCGTTTGTGTTTTCAAAGGTTTTCCCCCTTAAAACAGCTCAAACCAGGTCAGCTCACCAGGTATAACCGTTTGATCGTGTTATGTTGTTTCTTTCAAGATGTCTTTTCTCGGACGACCAGCTAGAGCCCGGAGGGATGTGCGTGCTGACAGTCTGTCAAGCGACGAGGCTTCGGTACAGGGCCCTCTTGCAGTTGAGGCACCAGCGGAGGCACCATCGGTACTACCATACGTTGGGCCACTGATGCCACCATCCCCAGCAGTAGGCGATGCACGACGCTTGAGTGCGCTGCATGAGTTCCAGCGCCAGAGGCCACCCAGGTTCAGGGGAGAGACGGACCCGCAGGCGGCTGAGGATTGGCTGGAGGCTGTGGTGGGAGTCTTCAGGCTAGTGGGGATGCCATCGGACTTCATGGTGACCTTTGCTGCCAGCTTTCTTCAGGCAGCAGCAGGCAGGTGGTGGAGCCACTTGTTCCAGGTTTGCGATAGAATGGCTTTCACATGGGAAGACTTTGAGACCTTCTTCAGGGTGGAGTTTGTGCCAGTAGCTCTACACCCCAAGCGTGTTCAGGAGCTGCTGCCTTTGCCGCATGTTTTTCGATCAGAAGCCGAGTCATCTGTGGGCAGTAGACAGATGATGCAGAGGTCCAGGAGGACCAGACCAGCAGTTGGGCGATCTCGGGTTTTAGGACCGGTGGTGCAGGGCACCCGGATTGGGAACAGAGCTAGCCGTGCAAGGAGCAGGTTGTGTTACTCATGCTGCGGAAAGGGTCACCTGGAACGTGACTGTCCGACTCCCCGATCCGCAGGCTTTGGGGGAGCCACCAAGATAGAGGCAGCGACAAATGCTTGAGCAACAGTAGAGCTCCTGGAGCAGGTGGACAGGAGCGGAACTAGTGGATACGTCTCTTGTACTTCTAGTTCCATGTTTGATGTTGTTTTTGTGTCTTTGTACC
The DNA here is from genome assembly GCA_963277665.1 of Viscum album. NCBI lineage: Eukaryota > Viridiplantae > Streptophyta > Magnoliopsida > Santalales > Viscaceae > Viscum > Viscum album. Next base: position 384,180,608 of record OY728167.1, on the reverse strand, counting down.
ATGAGATGCAATAAAATAAAGACACTTATCTAGTGATGTTTGCTTTCCTGTCCTCTTTTGCGATGTTACTAAGTGGTCCTGGTTAAGACTGTTGACTTGACCCTCACTTTCGAAATTCCTACTGGAGGAGACCCAGTGACCCCACACTGATGCCGACAGTGTGACTCGACCCTTGGAGGCGAGAGTGACAGTTGGATCTCTTAGTAGTTACGTCGAGGCCTTACGACGTCATCCATGGCATGAATGCATCCTTCATGCCAGGATTGACTGTATTAGGCAACGAATGTGGTTCATCCAGAGGATGAGACCAGATTTCTCTTATCGGCAAAGAAGAAGTCATAGCAGCAGTCGTTTTGAGTTTCAGTTCTAACCTAAAAAGGGAGACCTTTAGAGTTCGAGGATAGCGACCACGTTCTTATACAGGTCTCACCTCGACGAGGTTTACGAAGATGTAGCCGAGGCGGTAAGAGATCTTCGAGGTTCAATAGACCTTTCTAGGTCCCCAGCAGGGTAGGCGAGGTGGTTTATCGCTTGACCCATCCACCTCAGTTGCACCAGGTGCACGATGACTTTCACGTAACTCAATTGAGGAGATACGTGCTTGATCCTTCACGCATCATCGACCTCAGGGAGTTAGACGTCGATGATAGAGCAACATGCACGGAGGTTCCAGTGGGGATCAAGGATAGACAGGAGCAGATCCTACGAGGATGATCGATTCCTTGGGAGCACTTCCTTTGACAGTACGGGAACCTCCAGGTGAGCACATGGGAGGGGAAGGCTCAGATGCGTGCTCAGTACCGCCTTTGTATCCCTAGTTTGTGTTGAAGCTTTACGGGGACGTAAAGCCCTGAGGTGGGAGTAATGTAAAGGCCCGTAAAATTCAAGGGAAATTTTTTCTTAATTTTCTTTAGAATTTTACAAGAGTGCGATTTTAGACGGCACCTGATTCCGAGGCCCGGAGTGCCCGGAATTAATTTCCGAAGTTTGGCTCGGGTACGTTCAGTGAACGACCGAGCGGGAATTCCTAACTTTTGATCCGGTGCTCGGAATTGAAATCTGAGGGCACCGATGAACTCGCAGCACCGATATTCGCTTAAAGAGACCTTTTTGGAAGTTGCGTTTGTTGCGGGTTGAAAGTTAGTTTTTGGGATTTTAGTTTAAGTTAAATAAATTTTGTTAAATACAAAATTTATTTAAACTTGTGGGTTAACTTCTCCCAAAGGAAGTTAGGGGTGGGACCCACACCCACTTAACCTCCTTTGAGAGGATTAAGTGTGGTGGGGCCCACACGAACCCTATACTTTTCAAGTTCCCTAACTCCCCTCTCTCCCTCTTAAAGGCTTGTCAACTTAACTTCTATTTAATTATACAACTCTTGTATATTAAATAAGTGAGTTTAATTTTTTTGGAGTTATCCATTTTGAATTTCAATCCTTTGAAATTCTTTGTTAGGTTTGTGATTAAATTAAGCTCTTCTCTCTTTTTGTTGGGTTAGAACTCTTGAGCCATCTTGGGGAGGTTGAGAGCTTTTCTTCCTTCTTCAAGCTTTGACGAAGAACGCTCAAGTTCTGACGAAGAACGCTCAAGCTCCGACGAAGAACGCCGCTCCTCCCTTCTTCGTCTACCGTGTCAACGAAAGGGAATGCCACTTCTTCCTCGGACAACCTTCGTCGTCATACGAAGAGTCGCCAACGACGTATCTCTTCGGGCGTATCTCTTCGTTATCGGATTTGACGAACGACGACCGCGACGCCCGACTTCCGCGACGTTGTCTTCCGCGGGACGTTGTCAATATTCGAACCTATACCCGAGGTAGGGGTTGTTGTTTCATTGTTTTATTATTTTATTCTTGCTCGTGGTTCGCATGTCTAACGTGAGGCAATTGAATATTTTAATGTTGTGTTATTATTTAACGTGAGGGGGGCCGGACCGCATGAACACGGCCGAACCCCCTCCATCGTTCATGTTGTTTTATCTTGCGGGTGGAAGCAAGGTGACGTGGTGCCGTCGCACCACGGGAAAATTGTATGTTTATCTTGCGCAACGCCGTCGCGCGCGCGCCATGGACGAATCTTCAAGAACGCGACGCCACCGCGCCGCATCAAGGGGAATCGAAGGCGCGGCGGAGGGGCGAGGTGCCGTCGCACCGCGCCGGACGACGAACACCGCGGCCGGTTCCGGGCCGCGGCGGAACGAGGAGACCGGCGGCCGGGCCGCCGGCGTCGGAAGCCGAAGAGGGGACCGGATTTTCCGGTCCCGTTGGAGAAAACCGGCCGGCCAGCTGGCCGGCCGGATGGCAATAAACCGGGGGAATTAATCCCCCGGCCAGCTCACAAAACCCCCCTCTTAATGAGGGGGGGGGGGGGGGTTTCTTTGAGGGGGGGGGGGGGGGGGAACAGCCCCCCGGTTTTTCTCCAAGCCGGCCCCCACGTGGGGGCCGTTTTTCTTGCAAAGGCCGCGGCACAAGGCCGCGCCGCCATCCAAATCAGCGGGGGGCTTCGCCCCCCCACCCCGCGTGCTGCCTCCGCGCGGCGCCGGGCCGCCGCGCCACCGGCCGGCCGGGCCGGGTCCAGCGGACCGGGTCGGGCCGGGTCGGCCCGGACCCGGACCCCCCGTTTCGGATCAGTTTCAGTCTTTTGGCCATAACTTGAGCCACGGACCTCCGATTGACGAACCGTCTATGGAAACACGATCCTTGTATCGAGATGATCGTTTTGGTATATCGCACTCAAGGATTCCGAGAACTTTGAGTTCGGCCGGGTTGGTTCGTACACGAAACCAACCGGGCCTTCGGAGCGGTAACACTCATATCTTGAGCTATGGACGTCCGATTGACGTGCCGTCAGCTTTGTTGTGTTCCTCATAGTGAGACAAATCTTTTGGCATACTCCGCCCGAGGTTTGGACGCAGGTAGAGTACGGTCAGGTTGGTTTTGCCTTAAAAACCAACCGGGGCCCGGGGACGAAAATGCCAATAACTATCAGACCGGGCGTCCGATTGACGCACCGTCTGTTGCGTTGAGTTCCTGTTGACGATACGGAACTTTTGGCATCCTTCGCCCGAGTTTTGGATACAGTTGATAGTGGCCGGTTTGGATCGCTCCCGAAATCCAACCGGGCCCCTAGAACGGGAAAGTTGTTTTCTTTCGGACAAGACGTCCGTTTGACAAACCGTCAGCGGAGTTAGTGTTTAAGTTGAGTAACGGTCCCTATGAGTTTACCCTTTGAGAGTTCGGGGTACATTTGAGATACGGCCGGGTTTGGTTTGCTCACGAAACCAACCGGGCCCCTGGGACGAAAAGGCTAATAACTCACAGACCGGGCGTCCGATTGATGCGCCGTCTATTGCGTTGAGACCCCTATGACGTGGCGGTCCTTTGAGATACTTCTTCCTGGGACTTTGAGATACTTGGAGTATCGACCTGTAGCTCGTGGAGCGGACCCTCCTAGTGACGAGCGTGCGGAGTGCGGAGACCGTGTAGCTGGCTGAGACCCGACGACTGCTGATCGAACGACTCGGAGTGTTACAGAGGTGCGCTTGGTTGTAGCGGCACATGGGAGCGCTTGGTTGTAGCGGTAGACCCAGGACAGAGTTGCGCTTGGTTGTAGCGGCACATGGGAGCGCTTGGTTGTAGCGGCATACCCACGACAGAGGTGCGCTTGGTTGTAGCGGAACATGGGAGCGCTTGGTTGTAGCGGCAGACCCACGACAGAGGTGCGCTTGGTTGTAGCGGCACATGGAGCGCTTGGTTGTAGCAGCTGGCCCGCAGTACTCGATGGGTGGAGTCCTTCAGCAGTCTAGGGTTAGTGAGTAGTACCTCGGAGTCGTGACAGGACCACTGTACACTCCAGAGACGGAGCTCTTTCAGCAGTTACGGTTTCGATAATGAAAATCCTGGTTTGAGCTGAGACTTTTGACCTTGTGTTTACCTCATGATTGAGATGGGTCACTTGCTAACTTTGGTATATGTATGGGCATATACCCGGGTAGTAGTTATCCGTTGATTTCACAATCCTTGTGTTTCCTCATGATTGAGATGGGTTACTTGATAACTTAGGTATATGTATGGGCATATACCTAAGTAGAGGTTATCTATTGAGATCTTCTTTGTGGTTATCCTTGTTGGTTTTAGTGAGACCTTGAGGGTCTCGGGGTCCCTACTGAGTATCGTTATACTCACCCCTGCACGGGCTATGCCCGCACCTTGTTGTGTTGGTTGCAGACGACGGCCAGTACTGACAGAGGCAGAGTGTTCGAGGACTGGACGGTACCTGGAGGAGGACTATACGACGAGACGGTACCCAGAGGTGGACGTGACGACGAGACGGAACCCAGAGGTGGACCACTGGGCGGGACATACTCGGAGCGGACGGCGGGACCCGAGGAGCAGAGGAGCTGTCTGTACCCACCCTTCAGGTGGGATTTCCAGTGGACAGCTCGACGTAGCAGCTTTACTTTTCAATTGCTGTTTTTTCTTTCGAGTTGTACTTTACAGTTGGGATTGTATTTCCGGCCCCTTTTTACTTTCCGCACTTTTAGTTGTACTCTTCTTTTGCTTGTGTTTACTTTCCTCTTGCTTACTCTGTGGTGTTTGTTTTATTTACAAGGTAATGCCTTCCCTTTTTGCCGGTTTTACGCCTTGGTGCTAGTCGCCAGCCCCTGGCCTATGGAAGGCGGGCTTGGGGTAGTCACGGCACGGGCCCCGAGGACGGGTCGTGACAATATATTTCGGGGGTTTTACGATTTTTTTGTGGTGTAGGGAATGTTTTGGAAAATCGTGATCCAACCACACAATTCCATAAACCCTTATAGTATATTCCAATTTCTCCCCAAAACTCCCCAAGGTAAAACCCAAAAAATAGTACTCAAAAAAGGGAAAAAATACCTAAAACCACGTTGGAGAAATCTTTAGTAAAATTCAGGATCTTACAATCTCCACATGATAAAACTGGTCATCCTTAAGCAGTAGTCCCAAGCATCTCTATGATTCCATTTTCAAAGGATTGGTCCACAGAGCCCATATATCCTCTACTATCTCCCATGTTTCCTCCAACAAGGACCCATGTTTCCACAATACCCAATCTATCGACAGAGTATTTCCCTAGAACACTTTCTCTCTGTGATTTAACAAACATATCATATTCTTCTAAAAGGAAATATCAGTAACATACTAATCATCATCCACATATATTACATGAGAAGGGTCAATTTGAAACTTCCAAAGTTGTAAAACCTGAAAAAATTCATGTATAAAACTATACCTCAGTTTAATAGCCAATCAATACACCATCGACCTAATTCTCTCCAAAATCTCAAATGGTCCAACAATCTGGGAGCTAAATTCTCCATCCTTCAAATCCTATGGTGACTAAATCTAGGAAATATCATAAGGAATACATGATCACCTACAAAAAACTCTATGGGTATTAATATTCTAGTAGCAATCAACTTTTACATAATCTATAAGAATATGATTCTAAATATTATAAACCTTATCTGATGTATAATGCATGAGAATCAGTCCCAAAAACTCTGACTCACCTGTCTCCCTCACACTTAGAGGTTATATGCATAGCCAATCATAGAGAGCATCATATGTTTCCATGTATATAGTTGACTAATTACTGTTTTTATAGGTGAAATCAACAGATGCGAGGATCGTGTTCCAAGACCCATCAATGTCTATAACACAATCCCGAATGATATCCTCAAGAACCTATATAGCACATTTCGATTTCCCATCTGTTATTTGGTAGAATTCCATACTTTGAAAATCCTATTTACCAAGAACCATCTACATTCCCATCATGAATTGTGAAGTAAAATGAAAATCATGGTCTAAATCTATACTTCATGGAAACACATGTTGATAGACTATCTTTTGAACATTTAAATCTCCCAACTGAACCACTGATAAAGACTTATGTATTGGAAATAAATTTTCTACAATTTCAAATGGTCCTAGACCACCCAAATAGCATCATCCATTCAAGGAATCATCATGATACCCAAAAAAATGCCACATTAAAATCCTCCCACTTTGATTCATGGATGGGAATCATCTATATAAAACCACCAGGTCATTGATGCTCTACCTTCACCTATTTAAAGGTGTACCATCATGTCATAAACCATGTAATCTCTTTTTACATTCCCAACTACCAAACCTATCGACGTAGGCGATGGTACATTTTTGTAACAACTATATGAATCACCAACTATGAGGCATGAAATTCGTGCATCATTTCTCCCCACAAGATTATAGGTACAACAAGCCAATCCCTGAAATATTTTATCTCATCCTCATCTACGGTCTAATCGAAAGGTGGCTCCCCACATTCAAGGATCTACCACAAGGATAAACACTCTAGATCCTCATACTGCCTATCCCTTATTTGTATCAATAGAGTAGAATCTAATGAATCTAATATTAGATTCATTTGATCATAGATATCCTAATCCACAACATGAATCTCAACTAGTAAAGTAATCATCTTCCACTCAGCACTAGAGTCATGAACCAGATGATTCTAATTTTTGATTCATAGAATGTCAAAAACACTATTTCCCTTTACAGACAAATATTCCAGCTCAAACTCAAATGAATTCATATAATAATAACACATGTACTACCATAGGTTCAAATATCATTGGAAAAAAGATACAATTTAAAATCTTGTGATCTATATACATGGTAAAACAATTTCCCACAAGATAATTTCACCTACACATGAATGCATAATCCACTACTGCCAATTAGAGGTTGTGTGTAGGGTAATTATATTCATGTGACCTAAAAATCCATGAACCATATACTACAACTTGATATACCTTCATCAATATCGCTCGAAGCCCCACCATAGAAGCATCAGAAATCATACTATGCTCCTCACCTAGCTTTTATAGTACCAATATTTTTTCCTTTTTCAATTTATTATTCAAACTAGAGATATTAACCTAGGACATAATTTGACATTTAATCACATCCTAAATGAGTATTTCCAAAATTCACTAGAAATTTTAAAAAGACCGGCGTAGTCTATCATAGACATATTCCATGGATTCACCCTAAAAAACAAATCAACTGATTCCTTCATTAATATCTCAGGGATAATTATCTCTCAGAACATTTCTTGAATGTATTACCAATCCATGTTTTATAGCTTTCCATCCTGATTCTAAATTCCCCACACACACTTCTGTTGACCATGTAACATGTAAACAACTAATTTAACTTTCTTCTCAATAGTTGTATATAGGTAGAAAAGTATCTTCTAAATAGACTCAATACATATGTAAGCTCTCTCAGGTCGACCCTATCTGGTGAAATTTAGAGGGAGATATAATTGAGACTCCCATTTCAGAAATGGCTTATTTTTCTCAACCTTCCATAGGACTTTTTCTGTAAAATGCAATAACCAAGAAAATTTCGCCCAAAATCGCTCTCGGAATTCTTTACTCAGTACTATAGTTGCATTAGGTTCCACCTCTAGGGGCACATTTATAGGAATGTCCTCCTTCCATCGTATCAACATGTATCATCATGGAGGAATATCTCTGCAATATCAAACAATCATATGATGAAACATAATATAACTTCAACACATTTTTCAAGAGAGTTTTATAAAATCCATAAGAAGTCAGACCCGAACACCCCCGTATTGTCAAAACTGAGGAATTGTCACTGCCCATAACTTTTTCACATCTTTGTCATGGATAAAAAATGGAAAACAAATTATCTGTATTCCGGTTTCACATTAAAAACCCATTTACATAATTTTTATCATTTTATGAATTTTAAATTCCATATTAACCACCTATTTCATTTTAAAAACACAAAAAAAGATAAGCATTTTAATTTAAACATCGTACCAAAAAATGTTCTTTTTTGTGTGTGCCTAAAATGATGCATGTAACATAATAATCCATATTTTTTATAATGACGCTATCATACTCAAATCTCATTAAATACTAGAACACAAGTCAAAAATCATAAAACTCATAAGAATAATCAAATCACACAATAGGTGAATTAATCAAGGTGAAATAACATTTAAGTATAAAAACACACATCAATAACAATAATACCTCCCATGGTACGTGTATTTTACCCTCATACATGGGTAATCAACTCCCATGACCAAGATCTTAACCAATGCTTGACTCATCCTATTCTCATTTCTTTCTTATCCAAATATAATGAAAAATAAAAAAAAAAGAAAACCGCCCGGGTACAACTTATTAATGTTGCGACCCATGTGCCACATACTGGTGGCCCGAGAGGTTTGGTCATATAACCGTAAGATATTTTCCCCTTGTGTTAGATGTAAGGACCCGACCATAGGTTCCCGGAGCCGATGCCTTATTTTATTACATTGGCATACAAACATGGATTATGCATCCCAATATATAAAGTAGTTTAGTAGAATTTGGAAAGCAGATATATATATAAGTTTATCATTACATCATGAAGGGAAATGCAACAATAATTAATTCCGTTAGAAATATCCACGCCTCCTAGATTATTCCTGCAAGTCACTCATAAATAACTTTTTCATATCCTGGGGAAATGAAACATAAGAAATGGGTGAGATCAAACACTTCATAACTGTAAGAAATACTTTGTAAGATAACATAAAAATAAACATTAGTCAAGGTAAATAATTGAAAACACAAGCCTTTATAAATAATAAACTCGAACACATTATGGAAGGAATGTGAGATGAGTAAATAGTGCCATAAAAACATAATCATGGGTATTCCACTAGTCAAATGACTACATGAAATTTCAATTACTATCTTCATATTGAGGAAGTTCATATTCTGCACATTCTAAAACATTTTTTCAAGGCCTCGTCGAAGACATATAAAAATGATTAAGGCCTCTACCAAAACCATAAATAAAATTGGGAATAGCCTCGAACAATTCCACGTCTATTTATCTCATGATACCTAAAAATGCATTGAGGGTTTATATAGACCCCCACCATCAACATAATAAGTCTCAGTAATTCCTCATATTAGCACGGATAAACAGAAAAAAAATATACATTCATATTTAAGCTATCTTATGAAATTCACTATCCTTCCCCAATCATTAAACATAAAACACTAAACATTCCGAGTAATATGGTGAATTGTTTTTGGATAAATCACCAACAATAAAATTATTCATACACCATTAAATAAAATATAGTATATAACATCATAAATTATTAATATTAATAATATATAATAATCAAAAATAGTGTGGAATAAGATGAAAATACTCCTATAAAACCATTAAGACATTCTTGAGATAAATACTCTTTTATTTTGAAAAGAATAGTTATTTTGGAAAAATCATTGTATAAAACCAGAAGATAAGTAATATAGTATTTTAAAAATAAAATGAGTGATTATATATAGATAATTGTTTCCAAAAAAATAGATTATAGAGTTCCATTTAAAATAGGTGAGAATTTGAGAAATTCCTTTGAATCGGGCTTGTATATTGGAAACAATTTTGAAATATACATTTAAAATGTGTAACTATCCATAAAATAAGGAAGGTTTATTGTTATTAAAAATCTAAATAACTCTCATAAAGATTTTATGAGGATTAAATAATAATATACAATAATTTCATTTAGGTAATTCTATAATAAAAGTAACCGGATTGAAAATGGAGGTTTGGGTAAGGAAACCCTTACATTAAGTCTGGTTGTGTTCCCCTATTGAACTTAGGGTCTAGGAATATGAAATTATAATGATTAATAACTTAATTAAGAACCTATTATACATTTATTTAGTTTATAATAATTATTTTTAGTTTATTTATGTCCATATTGATAAGTTATAATATAGTATTCTATCGATTCAGATTGTTCATTTTCATGATCTTCATAATCGGTTCACTTGTTTATAATTAATGGAGTTCATGTGGAATGGTTTTAAATATAAATAATTGAAATTAAATAATATATATGAGAATAAATAATTTTTAATGGTCACTTATATCATATAGTTACATGGAATAAGGATGAATCATTAGATGACAACCACTTCGATTATTTGGCGGTATTTGGATTATTATGAACTACTTTTGTAATAAAAATTAATAATATGTATATATACCACTTCCTGAATATTAATTAGGTTATAATATATATTCTTTTGTCTGGTTCAACAATCCAATTGGTTTTATGACTAGTAATGAAAGAGATATTGATGAAGGAAACATTGTCTTCCACGAAGGTTATAAATTAGAACCTCATGGACGTAGATTTCATTTATAAAAATAAAAGGGAGGGAGTAAGAATATTGTTGATGATTAATCCATTAACATGATATAATTATAGTATATAGATTATAATGGAGTTATCATGGTCTTTTGGACATAGTATTTGAAGAGAGGATAACAAAAGAACAAAAATTTAAATGAAACTAAATGAAAAAGAAGGGTGCATTACCTCATGAAATAACCTCCTTGAGAACCTCCTTAAGGGAAGGGGTTTTGGTCTTTTGGAAAGAACAAGAGATTATTGGAAGTGGGGAGTGAATATGGAAGGGTAATTGGGAAAATATTTCAGGATCTTCATGTCTTGGAGGAGTGATGAGATGAGGGAGCGAGTGGGGGGGGGGGGAGGGGGTTTATAGTGGGGGAGAGGGGTAAAGTTTGAATATTTTAATCATTATTTTCTTATTTCCATCAAGCCAACAAATAGTGTGGTTTCATGGGGCCCCTAATAGTAATAAGTGAGTTTGAGTTTTCCCTCTGTAGACTTACATCAATTATGATTTCATAAATTTTGTATTTAACTGATAATTTGAATATACATTATTTTACCATATTTCACTATTCATAAAAAAATCATGAATTTCAGAACAATTCCAATAATTAACCCCTACCATTTTTCGACATTTATAACTATAAAATGAAATACATTTTTCAAAAATAAGTTTCTAAATATTATTAATTTATTTTTTAGATAAAATCATAGTTAATTCTGAAAATAACAATTTTAAAGGTGTAATTAGTTTTATATCAAATTGAAAAACTAATTAAGATTTCATGATCTTATGACCTTAAGAAAATAAAATAATATCATTATTTAATATTCATAAGGGTCATATTAGTATTCATATTACTATTTATAAGGGTATGTTAATATTCACCAAAAATCATGTTTGTTCATTCAGACTCTGAATGACTTACTGATAGCAATTCTATATGATAATTTTTCAAAATTCAAAACATAGTACAGGAAATTTTTTGTTTGATGGATATATTATAAAATGAATTCAATATTTATTTTCAAAACCTTTCGCTTTTACATTCTCCCCTCACAAAAATATTGACCTTGAAATTCACAAAATTTTACCTAAAAAGATTCGGGTAGGTCTTCAACATAACCTCCTTAGGATCCCATGTTTCTTACTCCATATTATGGTATCTACAATGAATCAATACTAGGCGAGCCATCTGATTTCTGAATACTTGTTTTTTTTTCAATAATCTTGACTGGATCTTCATAATAAGGCAGATCAGGCTTATGTTCTATTTCTTCATAGGTAAGTACATGTGTTGGGTCTAGCATGTATTTCCTTAACCATGACACATGGAACACAATGTGAACTTTGGAGTGACTTGGTGGCATTTCCAAATGGTAATCTATTACACCAATTTGGTCCAGAATTTCAAAAGGACCGATGTACCTCGGACTTAATTTTACCATCTTACCGAATCGTATAATACCCTTCCATGGTGATACATTTAAGAAAACATGATCACCTTATTGATATTCAAAATTACTCCTACAGTTATCAACATAGATCTTTTGCTTAATTTGAGATGTTTTGATATGGGTATGGATAATATTTAACTTTTCTGTTGTTTCCTCAACATTTTTTGGGCCTATATGCTTCCATTCACCAACAAAATCCCAACATGTTGTCGTACGATATCTCTTTCCATATAACGCTTCAAATGGTGCCATCAGAATAATTGAATGGATGTTACTGTTATAGGAAAATCCTACGAGAGGTAAATAATGATCCCACATACCTTAAAAGTCATGTGAACAAGACCTCAACATGTATTCCAAAGTTTGAATATTTCATTCTTATTTTCCATCAGTTTGTGGGTGGTAGGCAGTGCTCAAAGGAATATCAGTATCTAGGGACCTCTGATGACTTTTATAGAATTGTGATGCAAAATATGGATCACAATCATAAACAATTGATAAAGGTACACCATGATTTTTTAGAACATCATTAATATATAGTCTTGCTAAACATTAAATTGGTAAATAGTCTCTTGTAGCATGAAAATGTGCTGATTTTGTAAGACTTTTAAAAATTACCCTTATTGCATCATTCTTTCTTGGAGTCTTTGGTAGCCCCATGAAAAAAGTCCATTGTTATATCTTCCCATTTCCACATAGGAATAGGAAGGGGATGCATGAATTATCCAAGAAATTGTCTTTCAGCCTTCACCTATTGAAACACCAAACACATCGCCACATAATCAACCATATCCCTTTTCATGTTTTACCACAAAAAAATGTTCCTTTTAATTTCAATACAAATTTGTGCTACCAGAGTGTATAAAGAAATTAGAGCTATGATAATCATCCAATAGTTACCTCTTTAGCTTAGTAATAGTGGGAACATAAATCCTCTTTCCAAATTTCAAAATACCACCTTCATATACAAAATCAATTGACTTCTTGTCATTTACAGCTTTAATTTTACTTTGGAACTCTTCATCAGAAACCTAAGAACTTTTTATCCTTTCTAGAAAAGATGTTTTGGAAACCATTTGAAAAATTAGTGACATTTTACCTTCCTTGATAATTTCCATTTCCATGTTTACTAGATACATGAACAAATGATCCCTTTCAACTCTCATCTTGTTCAGAATTCCATGGGTTTTTCTAATCAAAGCATCTGCCACCTTATTTTCCTTCCTCGGGTGGTAGTTTATTGTACAATCATAATCATTGAATATCTCAATCCATATCCTTTGTCTCATGTTGAGTTCCTTCTATAAGAATATATTTTTTAATCTCTTATGATATGTATATATCTCATATTTTTCTCCATATAGGTAATGTCTCCAAAAATTCAAAGAAAATATTACCACTACTAACTCATGATCATGAGTTGTATAGTTTTGTTCAATAACTTTTAGCTACCTAGATGCATAGACAATAACTCTATCATTCTACATAAGGAATCATCCATTTCCTTTCAATGATTCATCGTTAATGATCAGGAATGCGTCATTCCCTGATGGTAGAGTCAATGATAGAGAATTCTCTAATAATCTATTCATATCTTTAAGTAATTCATCACATTATTTTTTCCATACAAACTTAACCCCTTTTCATGTATTCTTGGTCATTGGGTTGGATAAATAGGGGATGTTCTGAATGGATCACTGATAATAAGATACTAAACCAATAAAACTATGTACTTATGTTATGTTCGTTGGAGTATGCCATTATTTGAAGGCCTTTGTATTCATAGAATCTATAGATATTCTATCCTTAGAGACAATGTGGCTCAGAAAGGAAACTAATTGATGCCAAAAATAAGACTTTATAAACATCCCATATAATTCATTTCTTCTAAGAGTCTTCAGAATAGTACGCAAGTGATTTTCATGATCTTCATATTTTTTAGAGTATACCAGGATATCATCAATAAAAACCTCCAAAAAGTCATCAAGATAGTCCTTGAAAGCTCTATTATTTAGATCCATGAAAACAGATGGTTCATTAGTTAGTCCAAAATGCATTACTGTAAACTCGTAATGCTCTTACCAGGTTCAGAATGCTATTTTTGGAGTGTCTTCCCTCCTCAAAAGAAACTGATGATATCTAGATCTATGATCAATCTTTAAAAAATATTGGGCTCCAAGAAGTTGATCGAATAAATCATCAATGTGAGGTAAGGGATACTTGTTCATTATTTTTATAGTATTAATCTACCTATAGTCAATGCACAACCTCATATACCCATCTTTCTTCTTAATTAAACGAACATGGGATCCTAATGGAGAAACTCTAGGGAAAATAATTCCATTATCAATCAATTCCTTATAATTCCCCGACCCCAGTTACCCAGATTCAGTGCATTATTACATAACATTGGCATGATCCCAGGGAAATCAATTCCCCAAAGACCGATCGGTTTAGCAGCCTTGGAAGTACAAGAAACATTCATAAGTATTACATTACATTATAAAATGAAAAACCACATGAATATTGTACCCATTGGACACATTCATATCCCTTATACTATCACTTAGTCCATTCCTGTAGGTTAATCAAAAAATAATCTTTCACATCCTGGTGAAAATAAAAAATAGAAAGGGTTGAGCTCAGATGCTCAGTAAGGATAAAAATATAGCAGACTCTTTCATAAATAAGCATAAACATTTAAGGCAATGTGTAAGAGTAATACAATTTTCATGACCCGTCCTCGGGGCCCGTGTTGTGACTACCCCAAGCCCGCCTTCCATAGGCTAGGGGATGACAAGTAGCAGCAAAGGTGTAAATCCCAATAAAAAGGGAAGGCATTGCATTTATAATAGTAAACTGCACATCAGAGTATGCAATAAAAGAAAGCACAATGTGTTACTGAATACAAAAGTAAGTGTTGAAAGGTAAATGGGCCAAAATACAAACCCAAATGGAAGTACAGTACAACTAAAAGTCTAGTATAATAGTGGTAAATTAAAGGAGCAACACTAAGTCGTCCTCTGGAAATCCCACCTGATGGGTGGGTATAGATGGTCTCCTCAGCACCTCAGGTCCGTCCGTCCGCTCCGTGTATGTCCCGCCGAGTGGTCCATCACCAGTACTGTCCAGCTCTACAAGTCTCTACCAAGATCCACGTTGTCCGTCGTCTGCATCCAACACAATGTAGTGTGGGCATATCCCGTGCAGGGGTGAGTATAACGATACTCAGTAGGGACCCAAGACCCCTGAAGGTCTCCCAAAATCCACAAAGGATAAACCACAAGGAAAGATACAATCACGAAATATCAACCAAATCTACTAAGTTATGTGCCCATACATATACCTAAGTCATCAATTCCAGTTCGGCTCCAACTCTCGAGCCCAAGCACAACCCAGTCCACACAAGAAAGAAGTCAATCACCTCGATGATAATGATTGAAAGTCAAGACTCAGCTTACACAGGTATACACAACATAAAGAGAGTAAGAGATGATCTATTGTATCCACTACATATTCATTCACTGTCGAATGGATGATACCCGCTAAAAACTAAAATAATAGTACATCGTTGCTGCCAAACCCAAGGAGGATTCAGTCTAGTCTCATTGTTGTCGACCCCATGGAGGATTTAGTCTAGTCTTGTTGCTGCCAAACCCACCAAGGATTCCATTAGAGTTGTCATCGCTGCCGAACCCATAGAGGATTCTAGTACAGTTGTTGTCACTGCCAAACCCACGAAGTATTCTAGTACAGTTGTCGTCGCCGTCGAACCCACAGAGGTTTCTAGTATAGTTGTCATCACTACCAAACCCATAGTGGATTCTAGTACAGTTTTTGTTGCTGCCAAACCCACGAAGGATTCGAGTACAATTTTCTTCTCTGTAGAACCCACAGAGGATTCCAATACATTTTTCGTCACTGCCAAGCCAGTGGAGGATTCTTGAACTTTTGTCCTTACTGTCGAACCCGTGAAGGATTCTATTACAGTTGTCGTCATTGCTGAACACATGGAGGATTCTAGTACAATTATCATTCTCGCAGCCAGCTCTAGGGTTCCCACACACAGCATTCTCGATTCCAGGAGGGTCTGCTCCTCGGGTAAAGGGGTCGGTACATCAACTATCATGAAGTCCATAGTTGATGTATCTCAATGTTCCGTCTCATTAAAAGAAACCCAACGCGACTGACAGTGCGTCAATCGGACGACCTGTCCCAGAGTTTTTAGCTTTTCCAATCCAAGGGCCCGTTTGGATTTCAGTTAAATTACAACCCATACATACTACAATATCATCTGAATCCCATGTGGAGTATGTAAAAAGGACCGTCTTCTCAATATTATTCCAACCTATTTGACGACACGTCAATCGGTCGTCCGGTCCTTAAGTTATAAGTGTTTCCGCTCTGGGGGCCTGATTGGAATTACGTTCGTTCCAAACCCGGAAATTTTCCAAAGTCATCCAAAAATTACATAGAGTATCCCAAAAATAACGCTTTGTCACAAGGGTCCCAGTGCCACAGACGGCGCGTCGATCGGGTGCATGGTCTTTATGTTATTCACCTTTAAGTGAAAATGGGTTTGGCCCGTTAAGCCTAGTGGGAAGGTGGGTCAGGTCAACCAAGTTTAGGTGGGTCTGACGTTGCAGGGGGGTCGGACCGGCCCAGTGGGGTGTGGCCTAGCCTAGCCCGGTGCGGCGCGGTGCGGCCTGGAACTGTGTGGCACAGCCCGGCCCAAAGGGGCTGAGCGGTCCAGGGGCCCCCCCGGTTGCTCGAAACCACTATGCCACCCTCCCAAACCGGCCGGCCGAAGGCGGATGGACTTTCGAGCGTATTCTCCCCACTCGGGCAGGCCGCGGTTCCCTCCTGGTACCCTGGATCTTCTCAGCCTAGTCAACCGCCTGCCATCCAGTTCTCCCGCCAAGCGGCCAGCGGAATGGGGGCCACAGTCTTCCGCAGCACGGCGCCCCTTGTGGCGTCGTGGTCCTCCTTCGGCCCAGCCAGCTTTAGCCGGCCGGTTCTAGGTCAGTTGAGCAGCCCACGGTTTAGGGCCGCGATTCTAACGCATGCGGCCGGCGTAGGGCCGCCGCTTCCGTTCTTCGCCACTGCCTCTCGTTGCCGCCTCCAAATTATCTAAGAATAATCGGAGGGTTGTCGGGCCGTGTTTGTTTGGCCCACGCCCTCCGCGTTAGGCAGTATCAAATGGCCAAAGTTAAAACATGATTTTAACCACAGACGAAGAACAATTTTATTCAAATAAAATTGAAACAAACCCCTACCTCAGAATTGAGGCCGCACGTCGTCGAGTCGGGAAATACAAGTGTCGCGGAATACAGATGTCGCAGAGAACGGTGATGTCCCACCAACGTTAGAGGGAGGGAAATAGTCATAGGCGATGCTCCTCATGAGTGGTGTCTTCTCCCTTTATGCGAAGGAATAAAAAATGGTAGGAGTAGTCTCTTCACATCCTTCGAGTTGTGGAGCGTTCTTCGTGTTCTTCGTCGGAGAAGAACACTTTTCTTTTTGTTTCTCCAGAGCCTTCCCAAGATCCTCTAAGAAAATCCCCCTCAAATATTTTCCAACCAAAATAAAAATAAAGCTCTCCCACAATATAACATTTCCATGTGTTCAAATTAATTCTAATTAATTGAAGATTTAATTAATTAATTGAAATGGGTTGGAAAAAATTAAATGGAGTGAGGGAGGAGGAATGTGGATAGGCTCCACCCAATTAAATGAGGGGGAGTTCTCATGAATTAAACAAGGCTTTTAAGGGAGTTGAAGGGAGTAATGGGGAGATGAAAGGTTCAGGCTCATGTGGGCCCCACCTCACAAATATCCACACATGGGAAGTTATGTGGGTGTGGGCCCCACCAATAACTTCCCCATGGGAGGAAATAACCAACCCTATAAATTAAATTGTGAACCACACAATTTTATTTAATTTATGATTAATCCCAAAAAAATTACCTTCAATCCGCATGAAACGCAACTGCGGTAGAGGTCTCCTTAAGCAAATAACGACGTTGTTAGTTCATCGGTGTCCTCATATTTCAATTCCGAGCACTTGTTCAAAAGATAGAAAAACCCGCACGTACCATTACAGAATGTACCTGAAAAAAATTCATAAATTGATTTTGGGCATAACTAGCCTCAGAATCAAGTTCTGTAAGAATCCACAGACTCGTAAAATTCCAAATTATTTAAGAAAAAACTTTCCTTGAAATTTCTGGGTCTTTACAGCCTTTTAAACATGAACTTCAGCATAATATGGGAAAGGTAAAATTGAATAATCCCATTTACTTATTCACATGGATATTATAATAGATGAATTATCAAATTCAAATTCAATATCCACTTTCATAATTATGGAATGCATAATTCCAGACATTCATAACCACATAGTCATGGTATTGTGATAAGACTACAAATAAGATTTTGTCAAGGCCTTGTGCCAAGACACTAGTTTGTCTCATGAGACCTACCGATGCATCGAGGAGCTATAGTGGGCTCCACCAGTCACTTACTAAGTCTAATGCATTCCTCATATGAAATGGTTTAAACATAACATAAACACTCGTATTAAAACTAGCATATGAAATGTCAATATTTTAACCCCACACCATGAATGGTATAAAAATAGCACATCCACAATCAAACATATCTCATTCGATACAATATGGAAGATTGTATTATAATAGATTAACCTCAATCGAGAATAATGAAGGATATTGACATTGGTGAAAATAATCATCAAAACTATTTGAGAGAAATGTCCCCCATTTTGTTGAAAACATTTAAAAGTCTCAATATTTTTCAAGAAGCCATTTAAAATATATTTTTGAATCAAAGTATCCCATAACACTTTGAAACTTTTAAAAGAAAATATAATTTTAAAACATTAATTTCCATATAAATAAATCTTTAAAACCATTTTTAAAACATGGACATTAATGAGAATGATTTTGAAGAATAAATCTTTAAAACATTTAAAATGATATTTTAGTTACAGATTAAAACCAAAAGAGAGACACTTGAATACAAATAATTGAGGTAATTAACACTTTATAAAATCATGAGAATAAAGGGATTCATGATATACTATGTAAAAGTACAATATATACACCATATAAAAGTGAATTGACACATAACCAACAAAGAAGTCTCAAAGTAATGTAAATTGAGATGAAATCCCTTATAAAGACTGCATCCTTAGGTAAAGTATAAATAAATGACATAATTATGTGTGAAAAATATAAATACACTAAATTTTATTGGATATTAAGTGTATATAAATCATTGTATATTCACACACATTCTTGTAAAAACAACACTATTGACTTGGATGTTTAACTCAATGAATTGAAATTGAGATAAAATTACTCTTATCAAGTTATATCAATGACTTGAGAAATTATCAATGGGGTGATTATGTGTAGAAAATGTAAATACACAGAAAGGGTGGGGGATATTAATACATAAATAATAAATAGTCATTCTACAAATAATCTTGGTGTAAAATAATCAATGAAGAATTCGTAAAGACCAATGAGTGGAAGTCGAAATTTGAAATTCCCTTACAGATTTGGTAACTCACAGAACATACACCCCATGAAAGAAGGATCATAAAATTAAGATCTATAAACCAATAAATTAAATTATATTAAATAAAAAATACAATCATGGTGTAGTATATACACCACATGAAATAAATATGTTGTGAACAATGGAAATCTCACAAAATTAAAAGTTAGATAAGAAACCCCTTACCTCAAGTCCGACTTTTCTTGTATGTTCCATGTTCTTCCCGAATAATGAACATAAGTTAATTTCTACTTGATCAAGGACATTTTTTATTTTTATTATTACTTTTATATTACTTATATACTTACCATAAAAGTTAGTTAATTATTTGAGTTCATATTGGATATTTTATCGACGTTTTAAACTTGAGTCAAAAATCAACTTGTAATAATTACAATTTTTCCATGTGGTCAAAATTCCATTATCTACACAATGATATAATGATTTATATATCATATATATTTCATATATCCAGTATATATATATGTATTTATAACAATACATAACATTTGATGATAAGAAATGAAATGCGCCTTTCATGGAGATGGTAAGCCGTACGTACGCATGAACGCTACTTTCATTTCTATTTTGTATTTTAATGGAATTAAAACATAATTATTAATAGTTATATTATAATTGAAGTATAATATAACATATAATATCATTAACTTCATACTTTATATTTCCCACAAAAGTCATTAATGAGTCATATCACTTTGAGGGGGCGGCAGTCCACATTTCCTCAAATGAAATTATCCCGTTTTACCCATAATGGAAACCATAAAGGTATGATATAAACAGAAAGTACAGAAGAAAAAAATAAAACATAAAAATAATATATATCATATATAAATACAGTTTCATCTTAATGGCCATCATGAGAGGCGGTAGGAGATAATCGAACAATCATAGTTTCATGAGGCGTTAGTTTTCCAACCACAGAAACAACATGTTCTTCACCCTTTAGATGAAGGTGTGTGTAAGTGTAGTTCGAATGCTCCTCATAAAATAATACTAGTATATTTAGGATACTATTTTTGTTATAAAATAAAGGAATAAAAAGAGTTTATGGGGGTTGGAAAAGTAAAATAAAACAAAATAAAACAAAAGAATTTAAGAGAAACTGTTATCTTAAATTTGGGTAACTTCATTTGGTTTAAAGCAAAAGGACTTCTTGAAGTGACTTCTGCCTATGTTAAGGAATCTATGTGTAATATAAGGATCTTGGGAGGTTATTTGGTCCAGGGTTGGTTGAGCCAAGGGGCATGAGAGGCGTGTGTAGTGGGTTAGAAGTGGTGTCCTGTTATAAGGGGGGAGGGGCTCTTTAGGAAAGTGTGAAAGAATTATTTTATTATAGAGTGATATTCAGTTTCTAAAGGTCCAAAACTAATTGAAGTAGAATATAAGATGACTCATTGTAGAAATAAAATCATTAAATAATAATTGGACAGGTTTTGGGTATTGTTTTAATATTAATAATCTTATTTATTTAAATCATTTATTTATGAGGTAAATACTATATCATTATTATTTCATAAATAATTTCGATTATATGATGTATAAAAATTATAAAAAAAATTCCATAATGTTGGAAATAATTTTATATTTCCAATTAATATTTATAGTAGAAAATTTGACTTTTCTAACCCCATGTAAATTTTTTTTTACTAAAAGATATTTTTTATGTCATTTTTCCCTTTACTTTAAGTTAATTAAAATAAAGTGTCATTATCATTAATAAGTTGCTCCATGGTGTCCCGAAATCAACCCCATGATTCCCATGGCCGGTCGTGACTCATCCAATATGGTTAGAAAATGTGTTAAGATAATTTTGTATTATTATAATATTATTTTTACCTTGAATTACCCTATATATCTTTAACCGCGATAAAGAAAAGTCAAAAGTTACTATTCACCAAAAAAATTTCATCTTATTGAACCACATTTTACATACTAATAACAACAATAAATCTCGGATTTTCAAAATTCAATTCACCGAAGCGATAAAATTTCATTTATATGAAAAAGTCAGACTTTTAACTACTACTTAGTGGTTTTACTATTCATCAAAAATTGAAGTTTTTCAGAAAAATACCAAAAATTAATCCTAAGATATATTTGATATTCCAAGTTCAAAAATGATTTATATTTTCCATATTAAAAACATATAATTTGTATTAATCAATTTAAAATTAATTACCGTTGTCAGAAAATAGCATATTTTTAAGAAACAATTACTATCAAAAGATTGACAGTTGTTTATGTATAATTTAAAGTGAAATTAATTACAATGACCAAAATTGAATAAACGGGTAAAAATATAATCTAATTACACTTAAAAAACGATTTAAAATATAATCCATCCTTATAAATAAATTATTTTAAAAGGAGGTTTTGAATTCAAATATAGTATTTCTCATTATTCATAAAAAATGAATATTATTAGAAAAATATAAAAATTTCATCAAAATTAAATTTTTATGTCCAAATTATAGAAGATAATTTTATTTTGTCAAATTGAATATGTAAAAGGGTCAAATATTGGATTTAAAAAGGGTTCTCTATTAAAATGAGGAAAAATTGATTTTTTTTAAATATACATTTTTTTATCTGAAACAAAATGATTTTGTTCTTATAATATGTCTATGAAATACATAATACATAAGTTAAAATTATATTGAGTATATAAAATTCAAAATCTTGTTAATACTATTCATAACAACTTTTGAACAGCTAGTTTGGTATGTCGTGGTGTGCTTAAACTCGGTGTTGCATGCAGCGCAACCTATTGAATTTAATGAAAATAACTTACCATGTAATCTTGGGGTGTTAAATTCTCCCCTCCATTAATAAATTGTGTCCTAAAAATTTTAAATTAATCATAAAAAATAAATTCTTTAAAATATAAAAATACCTTTTTAGAAACCCCACATCGAAAATTGGGTTAATATAATTGAATCTTAATAAGAAGGAAAGGGAGTTGAAATAGTCCCAACCAAATTATGATCTCGGTTAGGAGAACATTGGTGGAAATCAGAGACACATAATTGGATGAAAAACGTAAATAAATATAGGGAGTGATTGAGGTAATCAATCACAAAAATGTGTTAAATTGAGGACCTCAATGTCATCAATCTATGACAATTTAAAATATCATTGGTTCAACAAAACATAATTCATTAGGATAACACATTTTTGGTTTTAAGATACCTTCCCTAATTTTTAATAATTAATTTTTTCGTAGAATAAGAAAATAAAAATATACTTGACAAGTAGCGTTTCATTCTTTATCTAATTCTTACCACAAACTCTCCTTTCACTCAAAATGATGAGAATTAAATATGACTTGGTCTCCCCTGAAGAACTAGAATCAACATATAGAGAATCGCATAATCCGAAATGGATTAACTATATATTTACCTTTTCTTTAGAGATTAAAAAAACCAAAATGGTTAGTAAAATATCAGATGATCCCAAAAGGATAATACTTAAGAGAAAAAAATATTAATCATAATTTCTAAAATTAAACCAACAATACCCAAAGTTCCATAAATACCATTCAATAAATAATTTTCCATAAAATCATTCAATATAATCCAAATTTATATTGAAATGCAAAACATAGAAAAATTTGATTATATAGTCTTCCACGTTAAATTGTATCTCAAAATAATATCTACTACTCTTAAACTC
Organism: Viscum album; assembly: GCA_963277665.1. Lineage (NCBI taxonomy): Eukaryota > Viridiplantae > Streptophyta > Magnoliopsida > Santalales > Viscaceae > Viscum > Viscum album. The sequence goes on along the minus strand of OY728167.1, from coordinate 384,157,605 downwards.
ACATACTTAAATGTAATTAAGCTAATCACATATTCTCTATGATAGGTTTATCATTTCCATAAATAACCCAAATCACTATAAATCCACAATAAAAACATAGGTAAAAAACACCATTACTCTTCAAATGAAATCCCATAGTATTCTATTTTCCGTAGGCATATAGTATTCCCAATAAAGTGAACATCATCCAAAATAAAATTTATCATTTAATCACCAAATCATTTTCCTATAATATGGATTCCTATTTTTTAAGAAATAAGATCCTAAATCAACTTATTATTGATCAAAAAACCATTTAACTAAAAAAGAATTAGTCATACTAACCAGGGACATCACATAGTCCAGTGGTAGGCGATAAATCCCAATCATATTATTTTTGTGGGTTCAATTCCCACATATTTTCTGATTCGACAGGTCGTCACAACGTCTGCATGTTGTCCTTTTAGAAAAACTATATATTTTTCCAATATTTACAAAACTGAGATAGATTCCTCAGAGTAACTATAACATAATTTCATCACAAATGTTATCTCATACCTCACATTTTCATCCCAAAAATTAATAACTTGTAATTGCTTCAAACTCAATGATCATATAAAACCAAATGGTGATTTATAACTATATGCACAAGAGAAAAAATAATTCTTCCTCAAATATCATTTTCAAATGACAATCTACAGAGTTACAAATTCAAGATAAAAGTATACCAAAGTAATCTCATCAACAAAGAGCATTAATAACTTTAAACTTTTTTCTATCCATTTATTTGCACATAGGTTCTTCCTTGTCCAAGACGTTATCCTATAGAATAGGGCATTGACATTGGTGATTCCAAGGTCCCTTACATTTAAGAAAAATGGCCGTAATTGGATTCTTAGGATCATTTTATTTTTATACATAGTACTCTTCATTTTTCCTCGGCAATTATTTACTTTATACCTTTCTTTCCCACACAGAAATCATTTTTTGTTCCATTAAGACACATTCCAGGGCGTCTCCTTCCACATTCTTGGCATGATGAAAATTGATATTTCTTCCCTCCATGGTCTCCACTGCTGGAGCTATTATCATTCACCTCCTATCTCTACTTTGTTTAGTTCAAGAGTTGGATAATATATATGTTGCTGATCATATTTTTGGAAAAATAATTCAGAATGAAGATAATATCTTTTATGCCTATCAACAATCTATTTAGTTTCTCATTTCCTCCACTATTCCCACCTTGTACATCATGTTCAATGTTACTATGACTTCCATGGAACCAGCCATTTACTAACACAAGAAAACATAGTGTGAGTAATAAAATTATTTAGAGAATATCATAACATTGTATTTTTAATCTAAAATACCTTTGTATTAACTTAGGTTATTTATTATCATCATATATTTTAATCCTCCAAATCAGTTTGTATGGAAAATGTGAATTATCCTAAGAATATCCCCCAGGAGTTTCATAACCAAGAGTGAAACAAGGCCCGTTGTCATGTACCAGGATACCCCAGGTTAAGCCCGAAACTCTTTGTTAGATTTTTCACTCCCAGGTACATCTATTATAGAGCCGCCTCTACCTGCTCGTATGAAGACAGTGATGTATTTCGTGGAAAATACACAAAATCTCTACATTACCAATATTTTAGGTAGTTCTTCTATACTAATCCTAAAAGTCTATCTTAGTGTAATGTGCTCTAATCATAGTTTATCTAAGTCCAGTTTCCATAGTTTGTACAAAACATCCTTTGATACCAACTGTAACGCCCCGACCCCATCTACCCAGACTCAGTTCATTATTACTTAACATTGACATGATAACAAGGAAATCATGTCCCAAAATACCACTGAGTTTAATATCCTCGGAAGTACTAGATACATTTATAAGTTTTACATTACAATATAAAATGAAAAACAACAATAATATTGTCTCCATTGACCACATTCATATCTCTTATACTATACCTTAGTATATTCCTGTAGGTTAATCGTAAAATACTCATTTTCATGCTATGGAAAATAAAACATAGAAATGGGTGAGATCACATGCCCAGTAAGGATGACAAAATAGTGGAATCTTTCATATATAAGTATAAACATTTAAGGAAATGTATAAGACTAAAACACAATAGTTTTAAACATGAACTTCAGCATAATATGGAAAAGATAAAATCAAATAATTCCATTTACTTATTGAAATTTATATTCTACTAGTCAAATAATCACATGAAATATCAATAGACACTTTCATAATGATGGAATGCATAATTCCAAACTTTTATAACCATGTAGTAATGGCCTTGTTCCAAGACTAAAAATAAGATTTTGTCAAGGCCTTATGCCAAGGCACTAGTTTGTCTAATGAGACCTACCGATTCATGGAGGAGCTATAGTAGGCTCCACCCATCACTTACTAAGTCTAATGCATTCCATATATGAAAATCATTAAACATAACATAAACATTCATATTAAAACTATCATACGAAATGTCAATATTTTAACCACACACCATGAATGGTATAAAAATTGAACATCCATAGTCAAACATAACTGATTCAATAAAATATGGAAGATTTTATTATAATAGATTAAACTCCATCAAGAATAATGAAGGATATTGACACAGATGAAAATCATCAGCAAATCTATTTGAGAGAAATATTCCCCTTTTTTCTTGAAAACATTTAAATTCTCACTATTTATCAAGAAGCCTTTTAAAATATATTTTTGAATTAAAGTGTCTCATACCACTTTGAAACATTTAAAAGGAATTTTAATTTTAAAGAATTAATTTCCATATAAATAAATCCTTAAAACCCTTTTTTTAAAACATGGACATTAATGTGAATGATTTAGAATAATAAATCTTTAAAACATTTAAAATGATATTTTAGTGAGTGTTTATAACCAAAAGGGAGACAATTTAATAAAAATAATTGACATAATAAAAACATTATAATATCATGAGAATAATGGTATTCATGATATACTATTTCAAATTACAGTATATACACCATATAAAAGTGAATTGGCGCATAATCAACAATGAAGTCTCAAAGGAATGTAAATTGAGATGAAATCCCTTATAAAGACCAATTACTTAGGTAAAGGATAAATCAATGACATGAATATGTTTGATAAATATAAATACAATCAATATGATTGAATATTCAGTGTAAATAAATTGTAGTATATTCAAAAATATTCTTGTAAAAAAACTCCAATGACTTGGATGTTTAACTCAATAAATGGAAGTTGAGTTAAAATTACTCTTATCAAGTTCATATCAATGTCTTGAGAAATTATCAATGGAGTGATTATGTGTATCAAAAGTACATACAAACAATGGATAGTGGAAATTAATACATAAATAATAATTAGTGATTCTATAAATAATCTTGGAGTAAAATAATCAATGAAGTTTATGTAAAGCCTAATTAGTGGAAGGTCAAATTTGTAATTCCCTTACCGATTTTGTAACTCACAAAACATACACCCCATGAAATTAGCATCATAAAATGAAGATGTAAATACCCATAAATAATATTATATTAATCAATGTATACAATCATGGGTTAGTACATACACCACCTGCAATAAATTAGTGGTGAACAATGAAAATCTCACGAAATTAAAAGTGAGATAAAAAACCTCGTACCTCAAGTCTGACATGTCTTGTATGTTCCTTGTTGTTACTGAATAATGAACATAAGTTAATTTATACTTGACTAAGAACATTTTTAAATTTTATTATTCCTTTTATATTACTTATTACCTTTCTATAACAATTAGGTAATTATTTGAGTTCATATTGGATATTTTATCGATGTTCAGAACTTGAGTCAAAAATGAACTTATTATAATTAAATATTTTCCATGTGGTCAAAAGTAAATTATCCCCAGAATGATATACATGATTTAGATATCATATATATTATATATATCCAGTGTATATATTTATTTATAACAGTACATAACATTTAGATATAAGAAATTAAATGCACCTTTCATGGAGATGGTAAGCCATACGTACGAATGAACGCTACATTGATTTCTATTTTGTATTTTAAATGAATTAAAACATAATTTTACATATGTATATTATAATTCCATTATAATATCATATATAATATAATTAAATCTATACTTTATATGTCCCACACAAGTAAGTAACGAGTCATATCACTTTGAGGGGGCGGTAGTCCGCACTTCCACAAATGAAATTATTGCGTTTTACCCATAATGGAAACCATACAGGTACGATATAAATGGATAATACATAAGAAAAATGAAAAAATAAACACAATATATATCATATTAAAATACAGTTCAATCTTAATGGCCACCATGAGAGGCGGTTGGAAATATTCCAACAATCATCGCTTCGTGATGCGTTAGTTTGCCAACCACAAAAACAATATGTTCTTCACCAATTAGATAGAGGTGAGTGTTATTATAGTTCAAATCCTTCTCATAAAAACATACTAGGATATTTAGTATAATGGTATTGTTATAAAGTAATTTAATAAAAAGAGTTTAGGGGAGGTTGAAGAAACAAAATAACACAAAATAATTTAAGAGATACCATTACCCTAAATTTGGGTAACTTCCGTTGGATTGAACCAAAAGGAATTCTTGAGGTGAATTATTTCTAAGGTAAGGCTTCTATATGTAATATAGGGATCTTGAGAGATTATTTGGGCAGGGGTTAGATGAGCCAAAAGGATTGAGAGGTTTGTGGAATGGCTTTGAAGTGGGGTCCTTTTATAAGGGCGAGGAGGGGCTCTTTAGGAAAGTGTGAAAGTATTATTTTATTATATAGTGATATTCGCTTTCTAAAGGTCAAAAACCAATTAATGTCTAAGATAAGATGACTCATGGTAAAAATAAAATCATCCAATAAGAATTGGAATGGTTTTATAATTTTTTTTAATATTAATATTCTTATTTATTTAAATCATTTATTAATGAGGTAAATACTACATCATTATTCTGACATAAATTATTTAGGTTTTTTTATGTCTAAAAATTATACAAAAAAAATATAATGTAGGAAATATTTTTATCTTTCAAATGAATATTTATATTCGAAAATATGACTTATTTAACCCCATGTAAGAATCAGTTTACTAAAAGATATTAGTTTATGTCATTTTTGCCTTTATTTTATGTTAATTAAAATAAAGTGTCATTATCATTCATAAGTGGCTCCATGGGGTCCCAAAATCTACACCAGGATGCCCATGGTCAGAAATGACTCATCCAACATGGTTAGGAAAAGTTTCAAAGTAATTCTGTATTATTAGATTAATCTTTTTACATTGAATTACCCTATTTACCTTTAACCGCAGTAAATAAAAGTGAAAATAACTATTAACAAAAAATATTTTCATCTTATTGAACCAAATTTTACTTAAAAATAACATCCATGTGTCTTGGATTTTTTAAATTCAATTAACAGAAGCGGTAAAATTTCATTTAAATGAAAAAGTCAGATTTTTAACAACTACTTAGTGGTTTAACTATTCATCGAAAATTGAAGTTTTTCAGAAAAATACCAAAAAATAAGCCTAAGATATATTTCATATTCCTAATTCAAAAATGATTTCTATTTTTCCAATTTAAAAAAATATAAATTGTATTAATTAATTTAAAATTAATTCCCATTGTCAAAACAAATAGCATGTTTTTAAGAAATAATAACTATCAATAGATTGACATTTGTTTATGTATAATTTCAAAGTGAAATTAATTACAATGAAAAAAATTGGATTAAAGGGTAAAAATATAATCTAATTCCACTTCAAAACAAATTTAAAATATAATATACCCATATAAATAAATTATATTAAAATGCAGTTTTGAATTAAAATACAGTATTTCTCACTATTCATAAAAAATGAATATTATTATAAAAATAGATTAATATCATACAAAGTATATTTTGATGTCTCAATTCTAAAAAAGAAATTTATTTTGTCAAATTCAATATGTAAAAGGGTCATATATTGGAATTAAAAAGGGTTCACCATTAAAATGTGGTAAAATTGAATTTTTAAAGAAATGCATTTTTTTATATGAAAAAAATGAATTTGTTCTTATAATATTCTTATGAAAAACATAATACATATGTTAAAATTTTATTGAGAATATATATTTCAAAATAATGTTAATACTCTTCATAACCACTTTTGTACGGCTAGTTTGGTAAGTCATGGTGCGCTCGAACTCGGTGTTGAGTGTAGCACAACCTATTGAATTTAAAGAAAATAATTTGCTATCAAATATTGGGGTGTTACATTCCACTAGTTGTTTCTTTAGTTACACTGACTCCACAGTGCTCATTCTATAAGGGGTCTTTGATATTGGCCTTGACCCTGGAATTAAGTCAATGGAAAACTCCATTTCCCGCTATAGAGGATGTCTAGGTAAATCCTTGGGAAATATGTCAATATATTATTTCCCAATAGGTACATATTCTATTTGAACATCATTTTCCTCACCTATAGTTATTTCATTCACTTACTCCCTAATAATTGAATTCAGTAGAGATTCTGGGGGTGGATCTAGATGGGAATCATAGAGTGTGGTTTCTGCTATAAATATAATGGATTCTACATCATTCTCAAAAAATTTCACTTCCTTATTCTTGAAATATATCTTCGCATCATAATTTGATATCCAATTCATGCTACGAATTATATCAATGTCAATAATTGGTATGATGATAAGGTTATAAACTAAAGTACATTTATGTGACATCATCTGGATTGATTAACATGCCTTTATTGCAATTATACATCCACAAGGATTTATGAATAATGACTCCTTTATTAAATTAAATTAGACGTGTATAATTTTCATGGAAAACTGGGAAGATATAAATGAATGTGACTATCTAGAATCAAATAAGGCATTGGTTATGTTTGATGAAACGACTAATATACCTACCACTACTTCATTAGGAACATCAATATCAGTGGTTGTGATCACATAATATTTTCCCTGCTCCCTTGTCCTTTTCTATTGTATGATTCCTTGAAACTTTGGAAAATAATTAACATAGTGTTTATCCTGAAAATTATAGGATTGAACATTAATAGATTATTTCACCCCCTTACAATCACTAGTAAGATGGACTTTCATTATAATTTTTTAGCATAATCCTTTTCATTTTAATCAGGCACCAGGGTGTTTCATTCTACAATTGTCATAGGGTTTAAATTAAGCTCTTCCCTTATTTCCTGTTTCTTTATTTCCTTTTCCAGAGTTTTCAGCATCCCTCTTCTTTCTCTTTCTTTCACTTAAATTCATATGACATAGAAAATTACTTTTCCATCTTGATAGCACATGACATTATATCTTCAGATGATAAGAAACTCTAGGAGACCAGAGCACGCCGTATGAATGGATTTAGTCCAACAAAGAATCGATCAATCATGCTCCTCAGATTTCATATGTAGTTCACAACATGCCTTTCTAACCTTGTGATGTTATCTTCATACATTGCAACATTATCATCTTCTTTTAGCATCAAATTCAGAAACTACCTTTCCATATCTTGTCACTATTCATGAGGAATGTATTCTTATAAGAGTTTTTCCTTAATTTCCCCCCATTCCATGTCTTATATCACTTACTCCTACTTTGTGTTTTGGATTAACTACCACCACTAATCCACATCTCCAGATAGATTATAATCTCACATGATGGCCTTCTCTCTTTTGTTACGTCCTAGTGTGAGAAATATCTTCTCTATGAAACTTATCCACTATTCACCAATAATTGGGGTTTTAGTCCCATTGAATGATGGGTTTTTTTCATATTGTAATATAACAAATATCCTCCATGCGGAGTATCCATATTCTCCATACGGGTAAGGATATTGTTCAGAAGCTGAGAAAGATGTCCCAGTATAATTATTAGGTGCTCTGCACCTGTCGCAAAACCAGAGCCTACATCATTATCTTGCGTCGGAGGGAAATCCATGAATGGGATACATGTATTCATGAGGTTTCTATTTCTTTCACTAGGTTACATTTATTAATGTTGGTATACACTATATTAGGTCATGAAACAAAATGTATAATCTTAACATAACACAATACTTAGCATAAATTGAGACCCTACCCAAGCCCAATCCCAAAATCACAAAAATGGTTTCTTTGAGGAAAAAGTTACATTTAAATCCTTCATAATGGCTTGTAATGAAAATGTGAATTATCCTATGCATTTCCCCCAGGAGTGACAACACAAAGAGTGAGGAAAGGACCATTGTCATGTACCAGGATAGCCCGGTTCAAGCCCGGAACTCCTTGTCAGAGTTTTCATTCCTAGATATATCTGTTCCAAATCCACATCTACCTATTTGTATCCATATAGGGATGTATTTTATAGATTGATCCACAAAATAAACTAATTACCAAAATTCCAGGATGTTCTTGTATTCTTATCCTCAAAGACTATCTTAGGGATTTGTTCCCTAATCAATGTTTTTTAAATTTATTTTCCATGTTTTCTACTAATCTTTCATTGATACCAAAGGTATGAACCTGGCCCTAGTTTCCTAGAGCTGGTGCCTTATTTTATTACACTGGCATATAAACAAGGAATGTGTATCCTGAAGGAAGAAGTAGTTTAGTAGATTTTGGAAACAAGACATAGATATAATTTTAACAATACATCACGATGGGAAATACAACACTAATTAATTCCATTAGAAATACCCAAGTCTCATTGATTATTCCTGCAAGTCACTCATAACTAAATTTTCTATATCCTGGGAAAATTAAACATAAGAAAGGGGTGAGCTCAAAAAATCAGTAAGAAAAAAAAAATAGTGAAATATAACATAAACATAAAAATTAGGGAAGGTGAATAATTGAAAACACGTACCTTTATAAATAATAAACATGAACACATTATGATAGGAATATGATCTTAGTAAATAACACCATAATAAAACACAATCATGGGTATTATACTACTCAAATAACCACACAAAATTTAAATTACTAGATTTATAATGAGGGAAGTGTATATGATGGACATTTTGAAACATTTTTTCAAGGCCTCAGCCATGATGTCTAAAAAAGATTAAGGCCTCGGCCAAAACTATAAATAAAATTAGGAAAGGCCTTAAAAAATTCCACATTTATTTGTCTCATTATACCTACCGATGTATCGACGGGCTATAGCAGGCCATACACATCAAATAATAAGTCCAATGCATTCCTAATATGCGTGGGGATAAACATAAAAAACATATATGTAACAACCCGAGATTTTATAAGATATATTGTTTTTAATTTCATTCATATATTCTATTGTACGACACACCAAGATTATCTTGCGCTATACACAACATTGTATTAGCTTGCAGTATATGCAACACTTTTCTTGGCTCTTGTAACACACAATTTCAAGTTCGTTTGATAGAAGTTATTCTACGCAACATTGATTGTCTATATATATATATTCAATGTATAAATAAAATATGGTTGGATTCTATTATACGAAACAACAATGGAGTTGTGCACTACACGCAACCCTTACTTGGCTTGCATTACACGCAATCGTGGCCTTCCTCGATAGCGTGTCTTGTACGCAATAACGGGTTTTACTAAACAATGATATATTATTAGAATATTGTTATGAAATAGCCTTTATGAATAGTGTTGACTAATTTTTTAATTTTATAACATTATTATTCATCTTACACATTTCTAGAACATTGTATAAGAACAAAATAATTTTTTTGGGTAAAATAAGTATTTTTCAAAAAATGCAGTTTTGCCGCCTTTTTATGGCGCACCCACTTTAAATCTAGTTTTTCACATTTTTATAAGATCAATTTGAAAAAATAAAATTCTTCTTTTGAATCAGGATATAAAAATTTACATTATATAATGTTTTGATATTTTTCCGATAACTTTCATATTTTAATGAATAGTAAAAACATGCTATATTTTAATTAAAAACAACTTTTTTCATCGTAATATCTTATGTGGTTAAATTATAATATTGAATGGTTTTAAAGTATAAATAGAATATATTTTTACAATTTAATATAATGTATGTCATTAGAATTGATTTTACCTTGAATTCGTAGGTTAAATCAGTTCAATCTTTTGCAATATTTTAAAGAAAAACCCGTTTTCTTTCCCCAAAGGGATTAATTTTAATATAATTTCTGCATCTTTTGTGTATTGAATTTGGAAAAATGGATTCCATATTTGGAATCCGTGGGTCCAAAATATGTTAGTAAGCTACTTTTTATTTTTGGGCATTGTGAATAGTAACTATGGTAAATTTTATTTACTATAGTTAATGGTAAATCGGGTAATTAAGGGTAAATATAAGATTATAAAATTACCATAACACTGGAAAAATCATATTGGATGGCTAAAAGTAGACCCATATAACCTAATTGTCAGATTAGAATCATTTTATGGACTTTTTTCCATGAAAATAATTTAATTATTATTAAAACTAATGAATGTGACAACATGTCACTTTCTTAAATCTTATAAGAATAATAATTTTAATTTAGTGATAAACTTCATAAATCTTCGAACATGAATAGTCTCCCGAAATCTAATACAATTATATACCTCATCGGAAATTATTTAGAATTTTTAGAGATTAAATAATTATCATTTATTATGACACAAAGATGATGCAGTAATTGTCTTATTAATGAAATATTGACATAATTGATGTTATAAATGCCCAAATAAATGTAATTTGAGACTTTTTATGACTTAAATTAATTTTCTAGGTTAATATGACATTTTATTGTTGATATAAGTAACTTGGATCGAACTTATAATTCTGTTATGAATTTCATAAAAATCATGTACCAAATAGTGTCAAAATTGACATAAATTAGTTTTTAAAACAAATATTATATTATTAATTGTTATTTTATTCCTAAAAATATAAGGTTCGGCCAAATGACTTAAAAAAGGTTATATATATTAATAATAAACATCTTGGGGATCGTTTGTCTTGATATAGTTAGTTTATTAACCATATATTGTAAGAAAACAAAAAGACACTGTAAAAGTTAAATTATTTAACATAGAGTTAAATCTAATTGATAAGGTTAATATAATAACCTAAACATGTCTAAATCCTATTAGATGAGAGTATTTAGAACCATCCCCACTTTAGATTCAAAATAAGACCCTTTGGAACCATTATAAACCGAATTTGACCTTAATATAAAATAATATTTTGAGGTTTTCCTAAGGTGCCCCTCTCCTCCCTTATAAAAGGGTACCTCCTCCCTCTCCTCCTCACACCAATTTGAGCATTAAATCTCGTCCAACCCCTGCCAAAATCTCTTCTACACTTCCCTAGTAACATCCTAGAGGTCCTGGTCTTCTTCAAAGACCATCCTTAGTTCTTTAAATGGAGGTTAAGTGAAGGTGTGTCAAAAAGAGGTAATATCCATTACCGATCTTTTTCAATTTCTTTCTTCTTCAACTTCTTCTTATTTAGTTGTTTGTTGATAAAGTAATAACATAAGTATTTATTATATACTGATATGCTATTATTAATATTAAACAACTCTAATTAACCTTCTATCCATCCTACGGCGCGTGCGTACGTACGGAATACCGTCTCCACGCCGTGGTGTAATCTATTTTCCGCCCCCACCTTAATTGGATGGGTATAATGGTGTAATGAGTAACTATATATGATTATTATAATGTGATATTGATACTGAAATAGTATACATGAACTTAAACACAATTCCACGACCATGGGAATGATATCATCGCTCGTGCGTACGTACGGACTACCGTCTCCACGGCGCGATGAGATTCATTATCCACATTAACCATTAATGAATGATTATAAAGTATATATAATGAATAATAATGAAATATATGACATGTTAAATCTACTGGATTTATGTATATATATATGTACGTCATCTACTTACTTCCATTCAAGACAATAAGGAAAGGAAAATAGCGTTCATGCGTACGTACGGACTACCGTCTCCATGAATGGTGTGTTTCATTTCATTTATCTATATATTATATATATATATATATATACTGAATATATATGATATATAAATAATGTTTTATATTCTGGAAGTAAGTAAATCATGATATTAGTAATAATAATGTCATGAACAACAAGTCCAAACACCTACGATAAATGAAACGATTTTACCCAAAACGCTTCTTTAACATGGAATTTACAAAAGAACGGGTAATATAAAGTCATAAGTGAACCATATATGATATCATAACAATGAATATGATTCTGTAATAAGTTAATGACATTATTTAAATCATTATACAGGAGGTTTATATACGTAGAAAGCATATCCGACATAAAGTAAGGAAAATATCACAATCTCATTTTTATCCGAGATTGTTTATACATTGAAATTTACTGGGGTGTATTTTATCATCAAAATACATGTTTCCCCAATATATAATTTTATTTCCATTCACCTACAATTGTTTAAATCCTCCTTTACCCTTCGGTGAGTTTTTAGTAAAAGATATGAAGGGAAACTTTTGTTGTTTTTCGTACGAGGTACTTTTTTGACTTTTCCGACAAAAGTACGAGAAGAATGTTTTTTTAACTTATACTGCATGAATGAATATTTAAAAACATTCTTTCCAAGAAGCTTCCTTTACGATTTTTCAAGTTTATTTTTGATCAATTTCTTTTAGCATAAAATTGTATGACATGTTAAGAATGGAAAAGTGTTTTTGAAGTAGAAAGGATATTTTCCTCAAGAATGAAGTTCAAGTGTTTTATCAAAATTATTTTCCATCAAAGATAATAAAGGGTTCAGTTTTTATCCCTATTATTACATTGATTTGATTATGTTCTGATGGAATTATTTTTATGAATTTCTTTATCGTATATGAATTGTTTTATGATGTTTAAGATTCCCATTTTTATTACATGGGTTATGCAATGATGTATGGTTTATGATTTTGTGACACGCATAAGAATGGTATCATTATGAGATGGGTGGGACCTATATCTCCCTCCAATGCATTGGGTAAAGATTTTATATCTCATGAGATAGTCATGGCTGGAACGGTAGGTTATACCGGTTCAGTGAAACAGGACTGAAACGAGGGTCACTCGGTTCAGAAATGGACTTTGTCCACTAAGATAGTCTTGGAAATGAGTCTTGACTAATAAGATATGATTCTCTATGATTATGTGTGTATGCCACAAAGTTTCATGTTTTACGTTATGATTATTGGGATTTCATTTCACTACTATGATTTATCCCATGTTATGAAATTATGCTCTCTTTTGCAGGTTAAAATTTCCGAAATGTTATGTTCTTATGAATATGATGTGATTGATATTTCTTTTGTTTACCCTTACTGAGCATTTGAGCTCACCCTTTTATGTTTTATTTTCCCCAGGATATAAAGAATGTTTTTAGGTATAAAAAAAGGAAGATATTTATGGGAGATGTTGAAGATCTTTCACCACGATTAGATGATTATATACCGAGATTCCAAAGACACTAAACTATTACGATCCTTGTGTGTGTGTTATTGTTATGTACTAATTATTCCGAAAAAGTAATGTAATGTCCATGTACGATAAGCTTCGGGTCTCTACAGTTGGTATTAGAGGAATGGTTTAGTCAAACTTTGGAAACTAGCATGTGAAAACGTTAGTGAGATCCCTAGAGATATTTCTAAGGTATGTCTAGGGATGTCCCTTAGGATAAGTATACGTATGGGATACAGTCCTAGAACTATGATAACGATCATAGAATTTAACCTAAGATGTTAGATATTGAGGATACTCCCCCTTTATTATGTTGTTTTCCCTATCATGATTTTTGCCTCTCACACTATTCTTTTTGGGTTTTAGACGATGGCTGGAACCCGAAGGAACCGTGTTGATCAATATAATGGACAATGCAATGATTGTCCTCCTGAACAAACAATTGTTATGGGAGATGGAGTGCAAATATTATTGTTATACTTACACAAGCTATGAATCATTCTGGACTTCCAAATGAGCAGAGAAGGGAACAATATTCTATTGAGTCCTTCATGAGGAAATGTTCGCCTTCTTTCAGTGGGTCTTCCGATCCACTTGTTTCTGAACAATGGATCAGTACCACTGAAAAGATATTTTCAGTTCTTCAATGTTCTGAACATGATAATGTAATCTTAGCAGTATATCCTTTGGAAGGTGAAGCTGATCAATGGTGGAATCTAATCAAGAATACGAGGCCAAGAGATGAAATTGAGTCCATAGAATGGTACGAGTTCCAGAACGTGTTTTTCAGTAATTACTTCTCTCGTATTCTTCGAACAAAGATGGAAAAGGAGTTTCTTGAGCTGAAGCAGAAGGATGATGAATCTGTTGGTATATACGAAGCGAATTTTACAAGACTTGCAAGGTATGCATCTGGCATTATCATCCAACCTGAAAGTAAAGTTGATCGATTTTTCAGTGGCTTAAAACCAAGTCATCGAAGGGAATTAGCTAGAAGAGACTTCAGTAGTTATGAAGAAATTGTGCGTTGTGCTATCAAGGTAGAAGTGGAAGTTGGTGTTACATATCCGTCTCATGGTTTTGACAAGAAACGAAAGATGGAGTTCAAGGAGAAATCTCAGAATAATGGTGAAAAGAAGATGAATGTTTCCTTATGCACAAAGTGTGGAAAGAAGCATGGTGGAGATTTTCTTAAAGGGAATAGAAAATGTTTTAAGTGTGGAAAAGAAGGTCATCGAGCAGGTGAGTGTCGAAGTAATTAAAAAAGGGTTTCTAATGATGTGAATAAAGAAAACACTACAGAAAACGCACCACAAACACTTCAATGCTTCAAGTGCAAGGAAATGGGTCATTATACTAATAAATGATCTAATCCAAGGTTTAGTGATGATCGACATGAGCAACCACTTAAGGAAAAGGACAAAGGGAAGTCACATGCTATCACTATTGGCGATGTTGAATATGAAAATGATGTGGTGGAATGATTAAGTGTTTATGTAATGGGATTCCAAAATAATGTTGTATCATGGAGTATTGGAATATTTATGTATTGGAATAATGTGGTATTCAATGTGATTGAGGTATTTTTGGAAATAAGATGATATGCGCATAATGAAGGTAAAACGAGAAAATGAAATGTTTAACAGTATTCATGAGCACATGATTGATATAAGGACTAAGTGATATCGTGGTTTGAGTATATAGATTTTTGAGGATTTTGGTATGTGGAAAGTGTTAGCTTTTAACTGCATTCAAGTTTTCACTATGGTTCAATGGGTATTCATTTTTTCAAGAGAATACATGATTAAGGTATTCACAAGATTGGAATGTGACCAACAATATATATATATGGGGGATAAATGATGGTATTCACAATCTTTGTTGATGACATTTCAAGTAATCGTTTTCATTATACTATGAGCTTGGACCGAAGTATTTTAGATAAGAGTAAATATTGTAATGGATTATGTTGGACATATACTAAGTATTGTTTAAGGATAGAACTTTTTTCGATATTACTGATGGGATTTTATAGTAATGTAGTTTTAGAAAAAGGACAACCTGCAGGATGGGAGAAAGCCCATCGCGTTGGACAAGGCTGTGGGAATAGTACCCACAACTGAAGTGCGACTGGCCTTTTTCGCCTACCACTGGCCTACAGGAAGTCCCTGTTTAGTAGAAACTAGTTTTATTATATTAAGCAGTATACATCCATTTTAGGAACTATATATGATTAATCTCACTATAGATGGACTTATGTATTTTTTGATAACTTTTCTAACCTTTTTTTTTGAGACAGATGGAATGAACCATCATTCTATCACATGATCTGCTAACACATCATGAATGACAAATTAAACTTCATTTCTTTAAGAGATGAAGTGGAAATTGTCCAGAGAATGACCAATGATGAGACTATACCAAAATCATGAAAGTATTTCTTCTAATTCCAATTTCATCAACTTTAGGGAAATGATCTTGAAAAAAACCAAAAATGTTGTCCTACTGCCCTTATATCTGATGAATCAGATGGTACCTTAGATCACCACAAATCAATAACTTTGTGATTGTTGGATTTTTCATAGCCATGTTTTCTACCACTCTCCATCAGAATATGACAGTTAGATTTCTCTTCCATGTCCATAATTTTTCCTATTTGGAAACCCAGTGATGAGTTCATTTGGGTAACCATTATATTTCATACTTTAGTTTTTAAAGTTCAGTTTTGGTATTTCTTTTTATGATGTGGGTTTTTATGAATAATAAATGATTTATAACCCCGACGAATTTCGAGGGCGAAATTCATTTTAAGGGGGGTAGAATGTAACAACCCGAGATTTTATAAGATACATTCTTTTTAATTTCATTCATATCTTCTATTGTACGACACACCAAGATTATCTTGCGCTATATGCAACATAGTATTAGCTTGTAGTATATGCAACACTTTTCTTGGCTCTTGTAACACACAATTTCATGTTCGTTTGATAGAAGTTATTCTACGCAAAATTGATTTTATGTATATATATATATATTCAATGTATAAATAAAATATGGTTGGATTATGTTATAGGCATCAACAAAGGAGCTGTGCACTACAAGCAACCCTGACTTGGCTTGCATTACACGCAATCACGACCTTCCTCGATAGCGTGTCTTGTATGCAATATCAGGTTTTACTAAACAATGATATATTATTACAATATTGTTATGAACTAGCCATTATGAATAGTGTTAACTAAATTTTGAATTTTATAACATTATTATTCATCTTACACATTTCTAGAACATGGTATAAGAACAAAATAGTTTTTTGGGTAAAATAAGTATTTTTCAGAAAAAGCAGTTTTGCCGCCTTTTGATGGCGCACCCACATTAAATCTAGTTTTTGACATGTTTATAAGTTTAATTTGACAAAATAAAATTCTTCTTTTGAATCAGGATATAGAAATTTACATTAGGTAATGTTTTGATATTTTTGTGATAACTTTCATATTTTAATGAATAGTAAAAACACGCTATATTTTAATTAAAAACAACTTTTTTCATTGTAATATCTTATGTGGTTAAATTATAATATTGAATGGTTTTAAAGTATAAATAGAATATATTTTTACCATTTAATATAATTTATGTCATTATCATTGATTTTACCTTGAATTCGTAGGTTAAATCAATTCAATCTTTTGCAATGTTTTAAAAAAAACCCGTTTTCTTTCGACAACGAGATTAATTTTAATTTAATTTTTGCATCTTTTGTGTATTGAATTTAGAAAAATGGATTCTATATTTAGAATCAGTGGGTCCAAATTATGTTAATAAGCTACTTTTTTATTTTTGGGCATTGTGGATAGTAACTACGGTAAATTTTATTTAATATAGTTAAAGGTAAATCTGGTAATTAAGGGTAAATATAAGATTATAAAATTACCCTATCACTTGGAAAAATCCTATTGGATGGCTAAAAGTAGACCCATATAACCTGAGGTTCGGATTAGATTCATTTTATGGACTTTTTTCCATGAAAATAATTTAATTATTATTAAAACCAAAGAATGTGACAACATGTCACTTTCTTAAATGTTATATGTATAATAATTTTAATTTAGTGATAATATTCATGAAACATAGAACATTAATAGTCTCTAGAAAGCTAATACAATTATCGACATCATAGGAATTTATTTAGTATTTTTAGGGATTAAATAATTATCATTTATTATGACACAAAGAAGATGCAGTAATTTTATTATTAATGAAATATTGACATAATTGATGTTATAAATGCCCAAATAAATGTAATTTGAGACTTTTTATGACCTAAACAAATTTTCTAGGTTAATATGACATGTTATTGTGGATTTAAGTAACTTGGTTCGAACTTATCATTCTGTTATGAATTTCATAAAAATCATGTACCAAATAGTGTCAAAATTGACATTAATTAGATTTTAAAATAAATATTATATTATTAATTGTTATTTTATTCCTAAAAATATAATGATCGGCCAAATGACTTATATAAGGTTATATATATTAATAATAAACAACTTGGGGTTAGTTTGGCTTGATATTGTAAGTTTATTAACCATATAGTGTAAGAAAACAAAAAGACACCGAAAAAGTTATATTATTTAATTTGGAGTTAAATCTAATTGATATGGTTACAATAATAACCTAAACCTGTCTAAATCCTTTTGTATGAGAGTATTTTGACCCATCCCCACTTAGCTTAGAAATAAGACCCTTTGGAAACATTATAAACTGAATTTGACCTTAATATAAAATAATATTTTGATATTTTCCTAAGGTGCCCCTCTCCTCCATTATAAAAGGGTACCTCCTCCCTCTCCTCCTCACACCAATTTGAGCTTTAAATCTCGGCCAAACCCTGCCAAAATCTTTTATCCACTTCCCTAGTATCATCTTAGAGGTCTTGGTCTTCTTCAAAGATCATCCTTAGTTCTTTAAGTGGAGGATAAGTGAAGGCGCGTCAAAAAGAGGTAAAATCCATTACCGATCATTTTTAATTTCTTTCTTCTTCAACTTCTTCTTCTTTAGTTGTTTAATGATAAAGTAATAACATCATTATTTATTATATACCTATATGCTATTATTAATATTAAACAAGTATAATTAACCTTCTATCCATCCTACGGAAAGAGGAAATCACCGCGCGTGCGTACGTACGAAATACCGTCTCCACGCCGTGGTGTAATCTATTTTCCACACCACCTTAATTGGATTGGTATAATGGTGTAATGAGTAACTATATATGATTATAATAAAGTGATATTGAAACTGAAATAGTATACTTACACTTCAACACAATTCCACGACAATGAGAACGATATCATCGCTCGTGCGTACGTACGGACTACCGTCTCCACGACGCGATGAGATTCATTATCCACATTAACCATTCATGAATGATTATTAAGTATATATAATGAATAATAATGAAATATATGACATGTTAAATATACTGTATTTATGTATATATATGTATGTCATCTACTTACTTCCATTCAAGACAATAAGGAAAGGAAAACAGTGTTCATGCGTACATACGGACTACCGTCTCCATTAACGGTGTGTTTCATTTCATTTATCTATCTATTATATATATATATAATGAATATATATGATATATAAATCTTTTTTTATATTCTGGAAGTATGTAAATCATGATATAAGTAATAATAATGTCAAGAACAACAAGTCCAAACACCTACGATAAATGAAACGATTTTACCCAAAATGCTTCTTTAACATGGAATTTACAAACGAATGGTTAATATAAAGTCATAAGTGAACCATATATGATATCATAACAATGAATATGATTCTGTAATAAGTTAATGACATTATTTAAATCATTATAAAGGAGGTTTGGATACGTAAAAATCATATCAGACATAAGGTATGGAAAATATCACAATCTCATTTTTATCCGAGATTGTCTATAATTTGAAATTTACTGGGGTGTATTTTATCATCCAAATCCATGTTTCCTCAATATTTAATTTTATTTCCATTCACCTACAATTTTTTAAATCCTATTTTACCCTTCGGTGAGTTTTTAGTAAAAGATATGAAAGGAATATTTTGTCGTTTTTCGTATGAGGTACTTTTTTGACTTTTTCGACAAAAGTATGAGAAGAATGTTTTTTTAACTTATACGGCATGAATGGATTTTTAAAAACATTCTTTCCAAGAATCTTCCTTTACAAGTTTTCAAGTTTATTTTTGATCAACTTCTTATAGTTTAAAATTGTATGACATGTTAAGAAAGGAAAAGTGTTTTTGAAGTAGAAGGCATATTTTTCTCAAGAATGAAGTTCAAGTGTTTTATCAAAATTATTTTCCATCTAAGATAATGAAGGGTTCTGTTTTTATCCCTATTATCACATTTATTTGATTATGTTGTGATGGAATTATTTTTATGAATTCCTTTATCGTATATGAATTTTTTTATGATGTTTAAGATTCCCATTTTTATTACATGTTTTATGCAATGAAGTATGGTTTATGATTTTGTGGCACGCATAAGAATGGTATCATTATGAGATGGGTGGGACCTATATCTCCCTCTAATGAATTGGGTAAAGATTTTATATCTCATGAGATAGACATGTCTTGAACGGTAGGTTATACCGGTTCAGTGAAACTGGACTGAAACAAGGGTGACTCGGTTCAGAAATGGACTTTGTCCACTAAGATTGTCATGGAAATGAGTCCTGACTAATAATATATGATTCTCTATGATTATGTGTGTATGCCACAACGTTTCATGTTTTATGTTATGATTATTGGGATTTCATTTCACTACTATGATTTATCCCATGTGATGAAATTATGGTCTCTTTTGCAGGTTAAGATTTCCAAAATGTTATGTTCTTATGAATATGATGTGATTGATATTTCTTTTGTTTACCCTTACTAAGCATTGGAGCTCACCCTTTTATGTTTTCCTTTCCCCAGGATATAAATAAAGTTTTTAGGTATAAAAAAAGGAAGATCTTTATGGGAGATGTTGAAGATCATTCACCACGATTAGAAGATTATATTCCGAGTTTCCAAAGACACTAAACTATTACAATCCTTGTGTGTGTGTTTTTGTAATGTACTAAGTATTCCAAAAAAATAATGTAATGTCCATGTACATTAAGCTTTGGGTCACTACAATATACATTCTTATTGAAGCTATCATATGAAATGTACAAACATTCCCCATTCATTAAACATAAAACATTAAACATTCCGAGTAATATGGTGAATGGTTTTAGGATAGATCAACCAGAATAAAATTAGTCATAAACCATTAAATAAAATATGGTAGATGAAAAAATAAATTATTAAACTCAATAATACGTAATAATCAACATGAGTGTTGAATCAAATGAAAATACTCTTATATAATCATTGAGAAATTCTTGAGATAAAAACTATTTAATTTTGAATATAAGAGTTTTTTTGGAAAAATATTAGTATAAGACCAGAATTTCATGAATATAGTATTTTCATAATAAAATTAGTGATTTTATAAAGATAATGGTTTCCAAAAAAAAGATTATAGAGTTCCCTTAAAAATAGGTGAAAATTTGAGAAATTCCCTTGAATCCGGCTTGTATTTTTTAAAACATTTTTAATGTTCCTTTTAAAATGTTTTACTATACTTAAAATAAGTAAGTTATCTGGTTGGTAAAAATATATAGAAACCTCAAAAAAAATTCTGATTATTACATAATAATATTCAATAATTTCATTGAGTTAATTAGACGATAAAAGTAACCAGAATGAAAATGGAGGTTCGAGTGAGAAAACTGTCACCTTAGGTCTGAATGTGTTCCCCTCTTGAACATAAGGTATAAAAATATGAAATTATACTCATTATAAAATTAATTCATAACCTATTAAAAATTTATTTAGTTTATCATAATTAAGATTAGTTAATTTATTTTCTTATTTATAAGTTATAATATTGAATTCCATCATTCGAGAGTGTGGTTTTCTTGATCTTCATAATCAGTTCACTTGACAATAAGTAATGAAGTTCATGTGGAATTGTTGTAAATATGAATAATTAAAATTAAAGAATATTTATGGAAGTAATGAATTTTTAATGTTCATTTATATCATTGATTATATGGAATGATGATGAATCATTACATGACAACCACTTCGATTATTTGGCAGTATTTGGATTATTATGAAATAGTTTTGTCATAAAAATTAATAATATGTAAATATACTGGTTCATGAATATTAATTATGTTATAATACATATATTATAGTTCAGTTCAACCATCCAAATAGTTTCATGATCAGTAATGAATGAGAAATTGAAGAGAGAAACTTTGACGTCCATGAAGGTTATAAATTGGAACCTTATGGACGTTGATTTATTTTATAAAAATAAAAGGGAGGGAGTAAGAATATTGATGATGGTACTTCCATTAACATGATATAATTCCAGTATATTGATGATACATGATATATCATGGTCATTTGGACAGATGATGTGAGGATATGACAACAAAAGAAGATAAATTAAATTGAAACTAAATAAAAACAAAGGGTGCTTTAACTCTTTAAATAACCTCCTTGAGAACCTCCTTAAGGGAAGGGGTTTTGTTATTTTGGATCTCAAAGAGCTTCTTAGAAGTGGGGAGTTCCTAGGAAAGGGTAATTGGGTAGATATTTGAGGAGCTTCAGGGATTAGAGTAGTGAAGAGAATATGGAGTGAGGGGGGGAGTTACAGTGGATGAGAGAGGTAAATTTTGATTATTTTATTCATTATTTTATTATTTCCATCAAGAAAACCAATATTGTAGTTTCATGTGACCCATTATAGAAATATGTTCATGTGATTTTGAACCATGTGGCCTTACATCACTTATGATGTCGTAAATAGTGTATTTAATTGATAAATTTAATATATGGTATTTTACCGTATGTCACTATTCATAAAAAATTCAAGAATTTCAGTAAAATCCAAAAAATTCACCCCTACCACTTTTAAATATATAGAATTAAAAAATGAAATCCATTTTTCAAAAATGAGTTTCGAAATATTAATAATTCAACTTTTAAAGAAAATCATAGTTAATTCGTGAAATAACAATTTTAATGGTATAATTATTTTTATATAACATTGAAAAAATAATTAAGGTCTCATTATCCAATTACCTTAAGAAAATAAAATAATATCACTATTTACTATTCATAAGGGTCATATTACTATTCCTATTACTATTTTTAAGGGTATGTTACTATTCACCAAAAATCATGTTTTCTCTATCAGACTCCAAATGACTTACTAATCATAACTCTAGATGACTGTTTTTGGAAATACAAAACATAGTAGAGGAAAAGTTGTGTCTAATGGATTGATTATAAAATACATTCAATATTTATTTTAAAAACCACAGGGTGTTACACTAGAGACTACTAACTAGCAGCAATGGTATGATATATGAATATGTGGAGAGAGTACCCACATTGTCAAAGGAGCAGAATAACAGATATAAGTAAGAATATCCCAAAGAGATAACTAATAACCATAAAAACCAAATCCCATGACGTCCAAAAAATTAAATACAATATAACAAACAAAAAAGATGATATTTCATTCCAAATACCTATCACATGTCAATATGAAAAGCAAAAAATAATAAATACACTAAAAACACCCATGAGGGCCATGAATTCTGTTTGTTTCCCTCATAAATGCCCCATCCCAAATTATCCAACTATCATTGGAAACATGGCCTTATCACATCCTTCCATCATGAAGTCTATTTAGGAACTGATCAGGAAACTGTAGTAGGGTGTGAGTATAATTTAGATGAACAACACCAGTGACCTCTAAAACATGATCAAGTTAACAATACTGTATGTAATTATATAATGAATGAAATAACAGCAATAATGAAAACATTTTACAGAAAATAAAATTTTCTTTATTTAACCACATAAAACCCAAGGTTCCTAAGGACACCCAAACACTCAATGACTGCTTCACACGATGTAGGATTTTTAATCATAACTCATGTTGAATTTATAAGATCATAATCATGCATGGGATTTTATTATCCATTTCAATTAAATTCCTAGCACGACCAATCTGAACCATAGTCCAATGATAAAAATTTGGTCCTAGAACTCAATGTCTAGGACCCCATGTGTAATTTAATCATTAGTTCATCTCCCACAACCCGTTTATGAAGGCATCACATGAGTGAGACGTTAAATAAGTATTATATGTCACACAATCGTTATCACTTGAATGGATTTGGGTATAGAATTCCAGTTCTAGAACCCCATGGGAATTTTATGTATCAATCCATTTCTAAAAACCCATTTATCAATCAACAACACAAATGAGATTTAGAAGTAGTATTCTACTTCCCACGAACATTTAACAAACAATCAAACAATTCATATTTATCAGAATTATCAATGTTAATCATTGTTTAACCCATTCTCATAATGTTGTCACATAATGTTATGCTATAAAATTTATCAAAAAAAACATGGTTTATAAATTTAATCACATGGAATAATATAGAACATTCAACATTAAACAATTTTTCATTATTTGAACCATATAATCCATTAATATGTTGAGGTTAAGCCATCCATATTGTAATCTTAATTTTCAATTTATTCAAAATTACATTAACTGAACAATTACAAAATAAAAAATTTCAATTAATTAATTAACCAATTAATTATTCAAAACCCACCAATTTAAATTTCCTCAATTTATCCAAAATTATTATCACACGAAAAATAAATTTAATCAAGTCAAACATCAATGACATTTTCTCATTAGGAAAATTTCAATTTTCACAATTCCATACACATAATTAAATTAATTCTATGGGATTTTTAATTTAGACCACTCACGTCAAAATTCATGGTGAAAACTCACCAATGGATATCCCTAATTGAAGTGGAACAACTAAGAACATAATGAAGAGAGAGATCTAGAATGAAAATAGAGTTCCACGATCTAATGCATTAGATAAATATAAAAAAAGATCCAGATACATTAATAATTGGGGAAAAAATACCTCTAAAGGACAAGATATGGATGTTATTGAGATATACGAAACCAAACATGAGGAGAATATCTTTTTAGGGGAGGATAATATCTTCAATTTAGGGTTTTATTATTTAGGAATGGAGGTTAGAATGTCCTAGAATCTATCATAGAGCCTCAAAATGATAGATATCATTTAGGTTCATTCCATGGTCGATTTAGGTTGAATTATATGGATTAGGGAATTTTTAATCTAATTTTATAAATAATTAAATTTATGATAATTATTTTATAGTTAGGGTTGCATGGTTTTTAATTCGTACACCATAACTGTGGGCCATTTCTTGGGGGGATCTTGGTAACTCATAGGAGGTATAATAGTTTTATGTCCTGTGTAAAAACTGTGAAATACCACTCTATTTAGGGTAACACTATTTTCCAGGGAAAGTAACACATTTGGGGAAAACAGTTCTCCA
Source organism: Viscum album (assembly GCA_963277665.1). Classification (NCBI taxonomy): domain Eukaryota; kingdom Viridiplantae; phylum Streptophyta; class Magnoliopsida; order Santalales; family Viscaceae; genus Viscum; species Viscum album. The sequence goes on along the minus strand of OY728167.1, from coordinate 384,132,575 downwards.
ACCGTTCCCTACCTAAAATTTTATCAAAACATATCACTTTTTTAAAAAAGAGTGTCATGAAACAACACTATTAGAAAAATAATGTTGCTGAAGGAATTTCATCCCTTGGTGATATAAAATTTTAACCCACCATATTAAGATAAGATACCCTCACTTTTTTTCTCCCTTTTCATTGTCCCTCCCTTTTCTTTTTTATATCCAACATTTCATGAAAACCACCACAACAGTTTCATAAAAACAAGTTAAGTAAAACAATCTTACAAACAGAGCTGTTACATTATCCCAAAATTTTTAATCTTAATCCAAAGCATGGAGGGGGAATTATTTATCAGATTTATTATGACATTAGAGGAGGATGAACAAGAACTTGTAGCCTCAAATCAACATAACGTTCCTTTAATATTTCATTTGTGATGATATCATCACTTTTATTCTTTATTGATATATATTCCATAAAAACATTTCCAGTAAAAATATTCTCTTTTCTTAAGTGAATCTTTATGTCAATATGTACTGATTTCGAATGTTGAAATTATTTTTAGAAATATTAATATCACTATGATTATCAGAATGTATATTTTAATTGTTTAGAAACATTTACATTCAAATATTCTAGTAGAACATTCATCCACAATATCTGGGTACAAGACTAAGTAGTTGTAATATATTTTGATTCAATAGTGGTCAATGTTACAGAATTTTGTTCCTTACAATTCCAACTCATAGTACATTCAGCCAACAAAACTTTTCATCCAGAAGTTGAATTTATATCATTATAATATTTATCCAAATTGGAAAAAGTATATTAATGAAACGTCATTTCATAATTTCTTTTGAATAAAAACCCATTTGATTTTTTCCTTTGAAATATATCATAATTATCTTTTCTTAAAAAATATATGATTCTTCGAGAATACATTATTACATGGAAAATAAAGTTATAGTATAAAAAATATCATTCCTTGAGGTTGTTTGGTAAATAAGACTTCTAATCAGATTCCAAAGTTAATTTTGATTCCCAAATTTACCAGACTCATCTTTACTCAACTTTATACCCAGTGAGAAATAAGTATATTCTTCTTTGTATTTTTCCATATTTTACTTTTGTAAAAATTCTTGGGAATAATTTTTTTGATATAAGAAAATGAATTTTTCTTTTTAATGAACATGTAATAAAAAGAAGGATATTAATTATCATAACATTGAAATCTCGAAGTTCCTTTTCATTCCCTTAGAAAAATAATTTAAAAAACATCTTCTATATGCCATGAAATAATTATACCAACAACATAAAAAAATAAATTTAGTGTTCTGGAGTCAACGTCTTTCACATATATGTTAATATGAACTATTATATTATAAAAATTCCACATTATAATACGATTTTATACATTATAATACCATTCATGTGGAGTTTGATTCATCACATAAAAATATTTCGTCAATCTAAATTTGTTTTTATCCTTATAGAGTTGAAAACAACATTGATATTAAATGTAAACTTCTTCCTCAATATCTCTATCTAATAAATATGAATTTACATCCATCTGATAAAATTTTTAATTTCTATGTGCATCCAATGAAATAAACATTATAATAGTTTATAATCATGCTATTGGGGAAAATTATTCTCTAAAATCTACACCTTCCACATGTGCATACCCTTTATAAACAAGTTATTATTTTTTCTTAAAACATCTCCATGTTTATTAAATTAGTTTATGTAAACCCACACTGTTCAAAAAAATTTTTTATTTTTTTTCGTGGAAAAAGTAACCTTGTTTCATTTTTATCAATATAATCCAACAATATATTCATTAAAAATGCACATAAATTTTATTGAATAGCTTCTGAAACTAATTCCAATTCAACTTTTGAGGTATGTGAAGTTTGATATTCTAATATCAACTTTGTTCTTATCTTGAAAAGGAAGTTATATATCCCATGAATATTTTCATTCTCAAAATGTTTATATAAGGTAGGTAATTTCAAATATTATTTCCCAGTTTAATTTTCCTCATCATATTATTCTTCGATGTCATGAAAATTTTGTTTCTTATAATTCAGTTTATCCTCCTCCACATTCTAAACAAATTTTTTAAATGAAATGTTATTTCCAATAACTTACACATAATATGATTCAACCAACTTTTGTAAATGATTTTCTCATATTATAAATTTTACAATTAGTTTAATAACCATTAAAATTTGATTCCTCATATTTCTCATAAATCTTTCCCAGATTAATTTTTTTGTTATTAAGTAAAAATGGACTTCCTAAAACATTTAAGTACTTCAATGATGGGTTTTATACCAATTATTGTGGGGATTCAGGCATGATTATAGTATAAAAACATCCATTATAATCATAGTTCAACCATACTAATAGCTTCACTCCAATAGAAATTTAAAATTTTTGTTTTCCACAGACATGCTTCATCCCATTTCAAAACAATCTTATATTATTTATTTCTAATAATCCATTTCTTGAGGGGTATATGGAGCATTATACTAATGTTTCCTTCCATTACTTTTTAGACAGTTTTTAAAAGTATTAGGTGTGGATTGTATTCCATATACTATTCTTAGCTTATTTATATAAAACACTATTTGATTCTCAATAACCTTTCCGAATAATCTGAATATTTCAATAGCCTTTGGGGTGGTGATTGTGGATGTGATTTTGGGATGGTGATGATGGCAGCGGCATTGGACATCATTGATGGTGGGAGTGATTGGATGTAGATTATGTCAATAGTTTCATTCCATGAATTTCTATTTCAGTTTCAATCCACAATTTCCCACTTTTTCTCTTCTATGGAACTTAGATCTCCCAACTCTCTCTGAGCTGGAGCTGTGTGGCGGTCTTCAAGTCTCTTTGGGATGTGATTTTGAGCGTGTTACTATGGGAGGGTGAAGGAGAAAACATTCAGATCACCGACCATGATGATGTGTTCAGATCTGGTTAAGATGTCAATAGATGTGATAGTGTAATGAGGGTGGGCTCGTGGTCCGAGATGTTGATGTTTCCCCCTTTTGAATTTTGCAAATTGGAAATTTCTGTGCAGGTTTTTAATATTGAAATTTAATTAGGGTGGGGTATCTTAGTGGACAAGATTCTAGGATGGTGGGTTTTCTAACCCTTTGGAGTTGTTTTGGTACACACATACCCTAATATGGCATTAGAAAATAAAAATATGGATTGAATAGGTAACATACTTTGACTTGTTCTAAATAAACCTGATTTTAGTTATCCATGTGAAATCATCAATAAAAGTGATAAAATATTTTTTTTGATTTATGTCTCATCAGACCACATTAATCAGAGTTAATATGATCAAGTGTTATGAAAGAATGAATGTCAACTATCTTATGAAATTTATTAGTCATCTAACCTTTCTGAAAAGTAACAAAAACAACGTCATCTCTTCTTTTCTATTCTGCAATACACTGAACAACATATAATTTAGAATTTTTTCTTATAATTTTCTTCTGAATATGGCCATGTATTTGGTGCCACAACATATTATCATCTTTAGAACATATATAACATGAGTTGACGGGTTCTCAAATCCAAAAAAATCAACTAGTTATTTATCTTTTTGTGATAAAATTTCCATCATTAATTGTTTTGATAATACATGAATATGTTTTAAAAATCACATTTTTCCCACATCACAATGTTGACTTAAAAAATATAACTTATTTTTAACCGATTATAAAATAAAACCACCTTAGATTTTACCTTTTTTACATCAATTTCAATTGTTCTTATTCCTCATATTTTTATGGATCTATCATTTCCAATGGTAAAAATTCTTCCCTCATGATTCATAACATGTTTCATGATTTTAAAATCACTTGTCATTTGTGAAGAACAACCACTATCAAGTATCCATGAATTTTTATTTCTTACTTGCTTTCAAGGCAGTATCAACCAAAAAGGATCATTCTTCAACTTTCTTTTATTATTATACTTAGAAATTTTTTCCTAGAGGTGTATTCTTACATTTTATAGAAATATACACCGTATTATCACATCTTCCAAAAAATTATTCCAAACAATCAAATCGATTCATCATTGGGATATTTCTAAATCTCATGAATTTTCCTTTTCAACATTATATATGTTAGGAAAGTTACACATTCTACTTTAAATTTTCTTCCACTCGGATTAACACTTCTTCTAGTTAGGGATATGTTATTCAAACAAATGAAATCCATCTTCCCATAATTCCATATCACCAAAAAAACCACAGTATATTGATTTTCTTTGTAATTAAGATCTTTATATGTATAATTTTTTATGTTGATATCTTCTTCCAACACTGAAAATATACTAATGTGGACCATCTTTATTCCTGAGTGTGTTTTCATCTTTAATAGATGAAATAGTTTTCTCACATCATTTTTTCACTAATGATTTAATGACACTGTTTATGGAACATGAAATTTATGAAAAATAAGATGAATCATTAATTTTGGTGTGTGATTATATCACCTTATTCATGATTGGAGCTTTCTTTGAAACATTAAGAGTCTATTCATTTACTTCTGAAGTGTTTTTGATGTTTTCATTTATCTAACTCAAGGTAATTTTAAACATAAAAATAATTAACTGAACCTTTTTAACATGTTCTTACTTAGATTCCATATTCATACTATGATATTCAACAATCTTTCGATGTTCTATAATTTTGTTTTGGTAACTTATGATCTCAAGAATGTATTCATAATCTTTTTTATGGAATATATTCTTCTTTTAAAAATATCATCAAAAGCATTATTTATTATTGTAATTTAATTATTTAGATTTTTATTTTTCCCAAGACATGAATGATGATATATTATGATATGATACTCTCTGTAAGATTGTTAACCTACTTATTTTTTACTATTTGGGTAGTCATCAACATTCACAAATTTTTCAATGAATCACCTAAACATTTCTATACTTTCATCCTCTGAGTAATTTTTTTCTAGTTGAGTCTAATTCACCTTTCATAATCAACATACTCCTTTTATCACCAGTGAACTTGTTGTTATATTTTTTGGATGAATTTTCTTATATAGATCTTTTATCCACTTATTACATTGAGGATTTTTATCATAATTATCTCAATATTCAAAAACATTATTCCTTAGGAAATTCATAGAAACTTTTCTGATTCCACCACACTCAAAACATTTGAGAGTATGTTTTCTACATGCATTCCTCTTTTGATTCAATGGTTCCTTGATTTAAGACACATGATTTTATCATTCAACCGATCATCCTATATATTTTTAGAATTACAAGGATCAACATATCCACCATAATCTATTTTGAATTTTCTCATTTCTTCAAAATTCATTTCATCATTCATTTTCTTTTTGAACATTGGAGCTTTCATCATTTCATAATAAAGAATAATTTTATGAAATTAATCATGACGTAAATCATCCTTATCTTCTAAAGATGAAATTTTTGAATTAAACCTATCCAGAATGTTTTGAATAAGATTTTTCACAATTTTAAAATATTCCCTAACATATTTGAATTCTCTACAATTTAAAACAATTTTATTTTCATCAGTGTGGTATTCATTAAGTTTCTTTATATATAATTCTTCTGTCTTCATACGTAGTAATCCATATTTGTAACTTTTCTTCGTTCACATTATTATTCCTTTTGGAAATACTTTACAGCTTGTCCCACATACTCATTGATGTTTTGAGACCCATTAACTTTATAATATTTTTTGATAAGGACATAATGATAGAACTCTTATCCTTTCCATAAACATATATATTTATCGTATCATCGAACTTCATTGGAGTGCATTTCTTCCTACGGGGAAAACCAATTGTTGTAGCATAAAAAACATATTGGACAAGCGATATGTGATAAGGAATCATTCAATTTTTTCATCCATAATAATAATTTCCATCAACTATAATAATTCCCATACTATTAAAATAATTTATATTATAAACCATAATGATTAATAAAAGGACACTTTTCTCTGGTAAAAACTAAAGTTCCGAAGGATCTAATGAAAAATGATTGGGGTAGTTGAATCAATTTCTCAAATTTTATAATATTTGAGAATTTAAAATACCTAATGTCTAAAATTTATTAGTTTTTATATTATTATCAACATTTAGTAAATAATCATCCATAAAAATTATTAATGAAAATAAAGTACATGAGATTGATAAGTTTTACCATCAGTGTGAGAACCTACATCCATGTCATATCCTCTCTAATGGGTCTATAGAAATTCATTATCATTAATAAAGGAATTAAATTTTTCCAAATCCAATTATAAACATTATATCTCTTGACAGGAATTATCATACTAACTCTAATCAATTTACAATGTCTCATCCAAAACAATTGTGCCAAAACCAAATAATAAAAAAATTAAATCTTCTCCATAAATTGTCCTTGGACCGATGAACCAGACTTCCATATCTTGTAGTCTCATTAACCTAGTTTGACTGATTTAGTTTGATCAAATCATCGTGACGAAGCCAAAATCAATCTGAAAAAATAAAAATATTATCAAATGATCAATATTATATTCTTCATTCAAATAAACAAAACAATGAGGTCTATGACTTTCTTCTAAGATCTTAGTCTAGAAAGAAAAAATATCCATGTATTCTTCTGTGGTACAAATTTTCTTATCACATCAATGTTATAAAAGTATGAAGTTGAAGTGATTATATCTATAGGTATATCAAATTAGGAAATGTGGGAAACTGAAAAAAATTACTCACATACTAAAATTTAGATGCACCGATAATCGTTCGCATATAAACATGAAACTTGGATTCATGAATCCTTCTCACGATTTATCCTAGATGAGTTTTCTATAATATACTATCTTTTATTCATTATAATGTAACTACCTCATCTCCATTACAATGTAACATCCTCATCTCATCATGATCTAAATTTTTTACTTCACTCATTAAAATATATCTATTATGATCCGAATTTTATCCTCTACTGATTACGATGAAATTCATCAATAGATGAATTATTAGTTTCACAAATCATCTGACTGAAAACATGATCTCTCCCTTTGTTTCATCTCATGTAAAAAAACTCTTTTATAATCATCACACTTTTATAAATGAATTCTGTCTGATGGATCACCATCATCAAATCTGATCAATCAGATGTTCTGCATCCGATGTGTTATCATTATGAGGAATTCATTTGATTAGTTTATTCTTATTCATGATCTGATGGATAGGAATATTACCCTAGTAAGAAAGGTTTTCCCAATCTACTTCTAACTAAAATTGTTTCTCAGTTCAGTCTGATGGAATCCTCATAACGATGGAATTCCAATTACGATGGAATTCTCATTACAATGTTCTAGATATGAATATAAATCCACTCAAAAAATTAATTTATTCAAACATTCTCAAACATGATATTTTTTACTTCGGATAACAACTGTTTTTGGTACTTCTTAAACTAATATTTTGTATCCACGTTTCTGGGAAAAATAAGAACTATTTGGAGACCTTCAAGATCCTTAATTATTCACAGGATTTCATCATGATACTTTTTATGATTTTGGTGGAATTGAATACTTGAAAAGTATCATATTAATTTATATTAAAAAATATGAAGATATTTCAAATCTGGACATTAATTTCTATTAACAACCACTCCAGCATTATTCTGACTTCCTCAATTAGAATATTTTAAATTTATATCAAAAACTATGTTTGATGAGTCATCAAAATCATTCTAATTGATATGAGACTGATTTTGAGTTTTATATATAGCTTCATGGAACATATAACTTCCATATTACTTAATCCTTAGGTTCCAGTTACAACTCAATCCGAAAAACCTATGTCTAGAAACCTGTGTCTAGAAAACAACATTCTTAAAGATAAAAACCTTTTCCCCAAATTTTGTTTGTTATGAAACAATATTCTTATATAAAAAACATTCTAATTTACATGATTTGATACTAATGGAAACAAATTTTTTTGAAAAGCTTAGTTGTCAATAAGTAAATTTTTTTAAAAAAACAATACATCACAATGGTTATTCAGATTATATTGTGATGTTTAAAAATAATAAGAATGAAAACATGCTTCAATATAGGTTCCAAAAAATTGGTGGATTGGAGCCTATTAAGGTGGAGGGGAGTGATGAGAGATCAATGTCCCATAGCAGCAATGTTTGAAACCCATTTCTCATGTCACAGTTATGTTTTATGAACCTGATTCCTTTTTAGATCATCCAAAACAATTATCTATACACTACCTCCATTATAAGTATTTTGGAACATTAATATTCTTATTTGGTTGTTATGAAGAATCCTAATTACAGGACTTCAATGTATGGAGAATTTTTTCAGATGGTTCCTTGCAGAATGGATAGAGATCTTTCCAAACATTGTCTAGTTGAAGCATCACTGATAAATGGATTAGGTACACATCTGAGTGACTTTGTGCAATAATTGGTTTCCACAAATAAATTTTATATTATAAAATCAAATATATTGGGATTGATTTAATCACACAATTATGTTATATGTCAACTATAGAATGAACACCATTGATAATGATCACCAAATGTAGAGGATATAAAGACCCCCTATAATGGATGTCCTTGAAGAAGCCTCATTTTATAAGACGGAATCCCAATCTAATATAGGTATTGGATTAAAAATTATTGAAAATTAATTCCTCTAGAAATAATTAAGAACATAGAGGAGAAAATGTCACCTTAGAAGTAGTGGGCATGGGAATGGATAAAATGAAGTTTATTATAATGCCTTATGTGATGTGAAATGCATGATAATAAAATAAATTATAGGGAAACTTATTCTTTGGCCTCACACTAATTAGGGAAGTCTCACCATTTCTGACACCATTTTAGGTTTTCTTTGTTTCTTTTGATTTCAATAAAATGGGATTTTCCCTCCATTCAAAAAAATCAACGGTTTAGTGTTATAATAGAAATAATAATTTTTCCTGATAAATATTATAATATTTATAAATAATCACAATATTAAATTTCATAATATGAATATTTTCTAGGTGACCTCTTATGAAGTGAAAATATTTCTCAATTTTATATATTTTTCATTGTATTTTCCTAGATTATTTAAAAAAACATTAAAAAAGATTTTCATGCCATTATCATAATAATAATTATTGTAATGTACGTAAATTATTTAAATGAATATAATATTTCAGGTGTATATATAATTATAGTAATAATTATAATATTTTATTTCATAATGTTACCATATTTTATGTTAAAAAATAATTATAATATTTCATTATGTATTTTAAAATCTATGGTTTAGTGTTATAAAAGATATAATAATTTTTCAAGTTGAATAATTATAATATTGACTGATAATTGCATTAGATAATGATATATTTATAACAAATATTAAATAGAAATGAGTAATATAAAAATCCGTGATAGTACATTCATATATTTACCATGAATTTAAACATATTATTGGGTTCAATCACAATTTTATTAATGCACCGGATGTCATTTGAACTCTGTAGTTATGCGTTATTATGCGAGAGTAGTACTAGGATGGGTGAACTCCTAGAAATTAATCATGTTGCACGAATTTTGTTTGTGTATTTCATATTTCATTAAATTGTAATAAATATTATAGTCAAATTATATGTAAAATATTATATTGAATATACTATTTCCTGATTACATGGAATTTTAGTAATAATTAAAATATTTCGTGTTATAATGTTACAATATTTCATGTTAACAAAGATTGTAATATTTCATGTTATATTATCATGATTACTATTTTGTGTTATAAAAAATAATTTTTTTCATGTTTAATAATTATAATATTTCTCAATAATCGCATTATTGAATTTAAAAATATGAATGTTTCATGAGTGAACTCCTTGGAAGTGATATTGTTTCACCATTTTTTGCATTTTTCATTTTATTTTACAACATTTTTTATAGTTAAAAATAATAATTTCATTTAATTTTAATAATAATAATAATGATATTATATATAAACTTTTAAAATGAATAAAATATTTCTTGTTTAATAGGAATTTTAGTTATAATTATAGTATTTCATTTCATAATGTTACCATATTACATTGTAACAATAATTATAGTATTTCATGTTGAATAATTATCATATTATCTGATAATTTAATTATTTGAAGTTATATTTATAACTAAAATTAAATAATAATATATAATATTATAATAATTTATTGTAATTTCAAATACTCAAAAAGAGTGTATGTGTATTTTTGAGTGTTATGACACCATCATTAATGAACTAGGTCCCATTATAACTCCATGTTTATGAATTCTTTGATGAGAGTAGTACTAGGATGGGTGAAATCTTGGGAAGTACTAATGTTTCACTATTTTTTGTGCATATTTCAAATTTTATGCATTTATAAAAAATAATATAATGATATTTTATTTGAACTTGTCTATTGAATATAATATTTCATGATTATAAGAAATTTTGCAAATAATTATTATATTTCATGTTATAATGTTTCAATATTTCATGTCATAAATGATTATAACATTTCACCTTATATTGTAACAGTTACTATTTTGTGTTATAATAGATATAATATTTTTTAATCTTGAATAATTATAATATTTCTTGATAATAACATTATTGAAATTTATATTATTAATGTTGCATGGGTGAACTCTTGGGAAGCGCTCATGTTTCACCCATTTCATTATTTTTTATTTCATTTTCCCTATTTTTTAAATTTCTAAAAACCATGAATTTCTCGCAGGTATAACAAAAATAATTATCATATTTTTCAAATTTTTTAATGAATATAATATTTCATGTTTTCTTATAAGTTAATAATAATATTCCCATAGAGACTTCGGGCCCTGTAATGAATAAATAAAGCTTCTTAGGTGGGTTATCCCGTTAGGGGGATATAATCTACCTTTCTAGCTGGTGTGTGTGGTTTGTGTGTCTGTGTTTATTGTAATTGTACCCGTAAGAACATAATATATATAAATATAATATAATAATAATTTTAAAATCTTATGTCAAACTTTTACCATATTTCACATTAACTATAATTATAATATGTCTTGACATATTATAACAACTATGGTTTTCTGATATAATTGAATTAATAATTTTTTAGGTAGAATATGTAACAACCTGAAAATTTATAAATAATATTCCCCTTTTTATTTTATTAAATTTAATTTTATATAAAATTGTTATAGAAAAAACATTCACTTATTTGGTTTTATAATATATTTTCAGATTTAAAAGACCATTATGAATCATTACCAATGAAAATATAGCCATTGAGCAATTACCACATATTTATTATAAATATATGGCTTAAAAAATCCAATTTTCATATAATATAATAAGTCATTGCCTCAAAAAATATAATAATAACCAATGAAGTCCATTTATTGGAGCTTATGAGGGAGATTGTGTAATTGTGATTTAACATCCACTAAGACCAAGATGAGATCCAATAACTTAAACATGAGTAAAACTATTTATAGGATAATTTTGATTTTATTGAGGCCATGACCTAAACCATGTATATCGAACCAACCCATGAAGGTCTTACTGTTTCTCACCTTACCATTAGGGAATTTTTTGGTTTGTTAAAGGGATATGTATCAATACCCTAATAGTATAAATATTTATATTTTATATAGTAATGAATATATTTTTGGCTTAAAATTGTTACTTTATAATTGTTTTTTGATTTTAATATAATAAATCAAAAATTATATTTCAAATAATTATTCAATTTCAATTAGGAGTTTTATTGTGATGAATTAATAAATTTTTATATAAATAATATTTTAATAGAATATTATTATTAAATAATTGTTATCAAATATATACGATCCTAAAATTTTTATGAACTAAAAGTTATTTTTATTACAGTTTAAAACCTATTATTGTCCAAAATCGCAGTATTTCTCAGTAATTTTTTATTCTTCTTTCAAAAGAAAAATTTTAATTATTTTGAAAATATTTATATGAAATGAATATTGTTTGGAACTTGAATGTCAAAATTATCTAATAGTTAATTTCTCATAATTTTCTGTGATAGATGAATTTTCTTGTAAAAAATAAATATTGTATAAATATACATTGTGTATTATGAAATCATATTAACCCAAAAGTGATGTAATAAATAATTCTATATAAATGGTATCCACAAAAAAATATATGAATTCCATTAAAAATAATTTTATTTTAGGTTTATTTTAATAATTTTATAAAACATTTATATCTTTTCCAAAACCATTAATATATTTTATGTTCTTAAAATAATTAATTTAGGAGTATGAATAACTTCCACATCAGCAAGGGTATTATTTTATGAAGTCCTTCCAATTTAATTATAAAATAATGAAAACCAATACCCTTTTCTAGAAACCATGGATGAAACCATTAGACAATTTTTGTTTTTTTCATTTTATTCTATATGGTCTATAAACTATTTTTTGTGAAATAATAATGAATTCGCACTAATTTCCTTTGTAAACCCAACCAAGATCCAATTTCTCTTCACATAAAATCCTTGATTCATGTCCTTACTCTACCCTCCCCTCTTTAAAGTCCTCCCAAGGTGCCCCCTAATGCTCACAAATTCCCTCCCTTGAATTTAATGTCACGCACTCAAGGTAATGGATCCTGTCCTTCTCTTCTTTATTCAGTAACATTCTTTATCTTATGAATTTTATCTGCATTTTATATTTCTAGGATATATTCTTCCCTATACAAATTACTGTAAATTGTATGACTAAATGATTAGATACCCATTTATCTCTCATCATTCCCTTCCATTAATATTTATACACCCCTGTTATGCCACTGAAAGTTTCCCAATGATTTTCCTTATCAAAACAATTAAATAGTGAATACTCGTACCCATTTCCCTTAAATAGAGTTAAACATTATTCACCCATACTTTTATATTGGGGAATTTGATGTATTTATTCTACAGTCCATGTTCGTAGAATAAAATATTATGAATAATGTACCCATGTTGTTTGATATATATTGACCACTTCAAAATGAGAATGAAATGAATGTGATGGGTGTAATAGAAATTATAAAGAGCACCAATGCATTGGATAAGTTTTTTTCCCACTATATATCATGCAATGGATTATGGTGTGAACCTAATCCATCATGGTGCTCTATCCATTATTATGTCTAGGAATTTATACTTGAACTAAGTATGCGATTTTTTTCGATATTTTTAACATTTCCCACATTTTTATGTTATCATGCTATATCATTCCTCATTGTACATGTTTATGGTTCTAACCCCTTTTATTCCCCAATGAATTTCCAATTGTATAACATGTATTTTCTTCTTCATTATATTCCATGTTTATTTCCCAATTAGGCATTATGGATCACCTATTTCTTATGTATGCTCCCAGGTTATCCCGTGTAGTTTTATATACGATAATGTTAAGGACATTATCAATAGAGAAAATGTATTTTCTATTTTTATTTGTTATGTAATATACCTATTTCCCAAATACACGGGACATATTTTTCATCAGGTTTGTATTAAGTGTAATATTATATAATAAATCATATATTTATATGTAATAAATGTAAGGAGTTTCATAGTTGGAATCAAAGGAAAAGATTAGTTATTAATTTGGATTAGGATTATTAAAATCTAGGGAAATAATTATGGATAAAAAATTTTATAACAATACCTACCTAAATTTTGGTAGGAATACATTAAGTGGATCATTTAGAAAATAAATCCCAATCTGGATACTACAAGTGGATTTGGTGTCGTTATTGATGTACAAACATGTAAAACCCAGAAACACCGTGTTGAGCTATAATCAAATTGAATTGGTGTATGAACACATGACATGATTCACACCCAAGATGACACTACCAGGAGATATTCATTGTTAAATTAATATTCTCATTACGAACCATTATTAAAGAAACAAACCCCCCCATAACTGTGTATGTTAGTAAATAATAATTTATGACATATATTGAAGCCTATAAATTCATTGTATGACCTTTAATATGTATAATAGTTTAAAAATAATCATCCCCAATTTTACCCTTTTTACATCCAATGATATTTAATAGGAGTAATCATGTGAAAAACTAATGTAACGTGAAATTTGATGATCACCCAAACGAGATTCCCAACCCGATGGGAGTCAGAATCATAAACATTGTTTGAATAAAATCTTAGCTGACTCGGGATACGAATTGAAAATATGATCCTGAGGAGAAAAAAAACCCCACTAATAAATAAGAGGCAACAATCGATACCTTTTTGTGATAAAATCATATGACTTTAGATGGATCATCTGTTCTCTTAATCATGGAAACATGGATCAACTCCATTGAGAACATATTCTCAATCCACCAATGTTCTATGTAAGAGAAGTTTCTAATGTATATTTGTTTCATAGATGGAGAATATTATCATTGGTGGACATTGATCAAGAATAGTAATACTGAGGAAGAGATCATAGTGATGGGATGGAAGGAATTCTGAAAATGTTTTTTGAGAAATATTTTCCTCTCATTCACTGACACAAATGGAAATGGATTTCTTTTCCATTAGGAAAAGAGACGATGATTGTAGAGACCCGAAGCTTGACGTACAATGACATTATATTACATTTTCGGAATACTTAGTACATAACAAAACACACACACAAGGATCGTAATAGTTTAGTGTCTTTGGAAACTCGGAACGTAATCTTCTAATCGTGGTGAAAGATCTTCAATATCTCCCATAAAGATCTTCCTTTTTTTACCTAAAACCTTTCTTTATATCCTGGGGAAAAGAAAACATAAAAGGGTGAGCTCAAATGCTCAGTAAGGGTAAACAAAAGAAAAATCAATCACATCATATACATAAGAACATAGCTTTTGGAAATATTAACCTGCAAAAGAGCTCATAATATCATAACATGGGATAAATTATAGAAGTGAAATGTAATCCCAATAATCATAAATTAAAACATGAAACTTTGTGGCATATACACATAATCATAGAGAATCATTTCTTGTTAGTCAAGACTCATTGCCAAGACTATCTTAGTGGACAAAGTCCCTTAAAGAATCGAGTAACCCTCGTTCCAGTCCTGTTTCACTGAACCGGTATAACCTACCGTTCCAGCCATGTCTATCTCATGAGATATAAAATCTTTACCCAATGCATTGGAGGGAGATATAGGTCCCACCCATCTCATAATGATACCATTCTTATGTGTGCCACAAAATCATAAATCATACATCATTACATAACCCACGTAATAAAAATTGGATTCTTAAACAACATGACATCATAAAACAATTCATATAAGATAAAGGAATTCATAAAAATAATTCCATCACAACATAATTAAATCAATGTATTAATAGGGATAGAAACAGAACCCTATATTATCTTAGATGGAAAATAATTTTTATAAAACACTTGAACTCCATTCTTGAGGAAAATATCCTTTCTACTTCAAAAACATTTTCCTTTCTTAACATGTCAAACAATTTTAAACTAAAAGAAGTTGTTTAGAAATAAACATGAAAACATGTAAAGGAAGCTTCTTGGAAATAATGTTTTAAAAATCCATTCATGCCGTATAAGTTAAAAAAACATTCTTCTCGTACTTTTCTTGGAAAAGTCAAAAAGTACCTCGTGTGAAAAACGACAAAAGATTCCTTTCATATCTTTTACTAAAAACTCACCGAAGGGTAAAATAGGATTTAAAAAATTGTAGGTTAATGGAAATAATATTACATATTTAGGAAACATGGATGTGGATGATAAAATACACCCCAGTAAATTTCAAAGTATAAATGATCTCGGATAAAAATGAGATTGTGATATTTTCCTTTACCTTAGGTCCGACTTGCTTTGTACGTGTCCGAACCTCCTGTATAATGATTTAAATCATGTTATTGACTTATTCCAGAATCCTATTAATTGTTATTATATCATATATGGTCCACTTATGACTTTATATTACCCGTTCTTTTGTAAATTAATGTTAATGTAGCGTTTTGGGTAAAATCATCTCATTTGTCGTTCGTGTTTTTAACTTGTAATTATTCATATGATTACATAGATCATGATTACATAATTCCAGAATATAAAACATGATTTATATATATATATTCATAATATATATATATAATAAATCAGTAAGTGGAAAGGAATACACCGTTCATGGAGACGGTAGTCCGTACGTACGCATGAACGCTATTTTCGTTTCCTTATTGAATTGAATGGAATTAAGTAGATGACATACATATAAATATAAATAATTCCAGTATCATTATTATTCCATATATTTCATTAGTACTTATTATATATACTTTATAATCATTCATGAATGGTTAATCATTGAGAATGAATCTCATCGCGTCGTGGAGACGGTAGTCCGTATGTACACACGAGCGATGATATCATTTCCATAAATATTGAATTGAATTGGAGTGGATTATACTATATATCAGAATCAATATGATGTTGCAATAACTATGTATAGTTATTCTTTACACCATTATACCCATCCATGTAAGGTGGTGGTGGAAAATAGATTACACCACGGCGTGGAGACGGTATTCCGTACGTACGCAGGCGCGGTGATTTCTTTTTCCGTAGGATGGATAGATGGTGAAATAGGATTGTTTCATACTTATAATAACATATCAGTATATGAGTGATACTGATGTTATTACTTCATAATGAAACAACCTAAGAAGAAGAAGAAATAAAGATGAAAGAATTGGTAACGGTAATTACCTCTTCTTTGAAGCGCCTCCTTGAGACCTCCTCTTAGGGCACTAAAATTGGTCTTTGAGGAAGACCAGAACCTCTAGGATGTTTCTAGGGAAGTGGAGAAGAGATTTGGGTAGAGGTTGGCCGAGCTTGAGTGCTCAAATTGGTGTGAGGAGGAGGGGGAGGAGGTGTCCTTTTATAAGGGAGGAGAGGGGCACCTTAGGAATATCTCAAAATATTATTTTATATTAAAGTCAAAATCGGTTTATAATGGTTCCAAAGGGTCTTATTTCGAAGCTAAGGTGGGGATGTGTCGAAATCCTATCAACCAATACGATTTAGATAAGTTTAGGGTATTATTTTAACCTTATCAATTAGATTTAACTCTAAGTTAAATAATTTAACTTTTACCGTGTCTTTTTTTTTTCTTTCACTATATGGTTAATACACTTACTATAACATGCCAAACGAACCCCAAATTGTTTATTATTAATATATATATCCTTATCTAAGTCATTTGGCCGATACATAGATATTTAGGAATAAAATAACAATTAGTAATATAATATTTGATTTAAAAACTATTTTGTGTCAATTTTGACACTATTTGATATATGATTTTTGTGAAAGTCATAACAGAATTATATGTTCGAAACAAGTTGATTAAATCAACAATAATATAACATAGTAACCTATAAAATTAGTGGAATTCAAAAAAAGTCTCAAATTACATTTATTTTGGTGTTTATAACATCAATTATGTCAATATTTCCTTAATAAGATAATTACTGCATCATCATTGGGTCATAAATAAATTAAATCATTTAATGTCTAAAAATTAAAAATAAATTACCATTATGTAGGAAATCTTTTTAGCTTTCTAAGGAATATTTATAGTCGAATTTATCTTATTTATAACCCCATATTAAAAATGATTTACTTATTAAACTTTGATTTTAACTATTTTAACCCTTCTTTAAATAAATTAATAATAAATGTCCTAATCTAATCCAAGTGGGCCTAAATGGTCATATTATATTCATATGGTTGTTTTTGATTGAATTACACTTATCCAATAGAATTGGGACATGTGTTAGGGTAATAGTAATATCATATTTACCCTTAGTTACCCTATTTACTATTAACCGCGGTAAAAAAAGTAAAAAGTTACTATTCACCAAAAAATTATTTTTATCTCATTGAACCACATTTTACTTACTGATATCAACCGTGTCTGTCGGATTTTCGAAATTCCATTCACAGAAGTGGTAAAATTAAGTTTTATGCAAAATTTAGTTTTTAACCTACCACTTAGTGGTTTCACTATTCATAAAAAATTGAAAGTTTTCAGAAAAATACAAAAATTTCACCCTAGGCTAATTTCGATATTCCGAATCCAAAAATGAAGTCCATTTTGAAAAATAAAATTTATAAAATTTCAAAAAGTGGTTATTACTATTCATAATGGCTAGTTTTAATAATATTTTAATAGCATATCGTTGTTTAGTGAAACTCGGTATTGCGTACTACACACGCTATCGAGGAAGGTTGCGATTGCATGTAATGCAAGGCAAGTCAAGGATGCGTGTTGTGAAAGCTCCTTTTGGTGTAGCGTACAACACAAGACATTAATAAAATTAAAAAGAATATTTTTCATAAAATCTTGGGCTGTTACATTCTACCCCCCTTAAAATGAATTTCGCCCTCGAAATTCGTCGGGGTTATAAATGGTTTACTATTCGAAAGTTTATTTAATAGAAACCCATATCGTAAAAAGGAATATCAAAACCAATATCTAAAAACAAAAGTATGAAACATAACGGTTACCCAAATAAACTAATCACTGGGTTTCCACATAGGTGAAAATATGGATATGGAAGAGAAATCTAACCATCATGTTTTGATGGAGAGTGGTAGAGAACATGGCTATGGAAAAGCCAGTAATCACAAATCCCTAGAGTTGTGATGATATAAGGTACCATCTGATTCATCAGGTATAAGATCACTAGGACAACATTTTTGGTTTTCAAGATCATTTTCTTAAAGTTGAAAATTTGAATTAGAATAAATACTTACTTTATTTTGGTACAATCTCACTGTTGTTCGTGCCTTGAACAATTTCCACTTCATCTCTTAAATAAATGAAGTTGAATTTGTTATTCGTGAAGTGTTAGCAGATCATGTGATAGAATGACGGGCCATTCCATCTGTGTCAAACAAAAGGTTAGCAAAAATTATATACATAAATCGATCTATAGTGAGATTAATCATATATGGTTCCTAAAATTGACTTATACTTCATATATCATACTGCTTAATATAATAAAACTAGTTTCTACTAAATAGGGACTTCCTGTAGGCCAGTGGTATGCGATAAAGGCCAGTCGCACTTCGGTTGTGGGTTCGATTCCCATAGCCTTGTCCGACGCGATGGGCTGTCGCCCGTCTTGCAGGTTGTCCTTTTTCTAAAACTATATTACTATAACATCCCATCAATAATATCAAAAAAACAAACAATACTAACTTATGTCCAATATAATCCATTCCAATCTTTAGGCATATCCATAATACTGCAGTGGACTCTCGTAATATAGTGAAAATGATTACCAGAGATTTAACACCATCGTCGATCCCCATATATCATAAGATATGTTTTGTTGGTCACATTCCAAACATTCAAAGTCCTTAATCGTGTATTCTCTTGAATACCTTAGTGAAAAAATGAATGCAGTTAAAAGTTAACACTTTCCACATACCAAAATCCTCAAAATTCTATATACTCAAACCATGATATCACTTAGTCCTTATATCAATCATGAGCTCATGAATACTGTTAAACATTTCATTTTCTTGTTTTCCCTTCATTATGCGCATAATATCTCAATCACATTGAATACCACATTAGACCAATACATAAATATTCCAATATTCCATGATACAACATTATTTTGGAATCCCTTAATCATTCCACCACATCGTTGTCATATTCAACATTGCCAATAGTGATCGCATGTGACTTCCCTTTGTCCTTTGCGTTAAGCGGTTGCTCATGTCGATCATCACTAACCCTTGGATTAGGGAATTTATTAGCATAATGCCCCATTTCCTTGCACTTGAAGCATTGAAGTGTTGGTTGTGCGTTCTCTGCAGTGTTTGCTTTATTCACTTCATTAGAATCCCTTGTTCCATTACTTCGACACTCAGCTGCTCTATGACCTTCTTTTCCACACTTAAAACATTTTCTAGTCCCTTTAAGACAATCTCCACCATGCTTCTTTCCACACTTTGTGCATAAGGAAACATTCATCTTCTTTTCACCATTATTCTGCGATTTCTCCTTGAACTCCATCTTTCGTTTCTTGTCAAAACCATGAGATGGATATGTAACACCAACTTCCATTTCTACCTTGATAGCACAACGCACAATTTCTTCATAGCTACTGAAGTCTCTTATAGCTAATGCCCTTCGAAGACTTGGTTTTAAGCCACTGAAAAATCGATCAACTTTACTTTCAGGTTGGATGATAATACCAGAAGCGTACCTTGCAAGTCTTGTAAAATTTGCTTCATAGGTACCAACAGATTCATCATCCCTTTGCTTCAGTTCAAGAAACTCTTTCTCCATCTTTGTTCGAAGAATACGAGGGAAGTACTTACTGAAAAACAAGTTCTTGAACTCGTCCCATTCCATGGACTCAATTTCATCTCTTGGCCTCGTATTCTTGATAAGATTCCACCATTGATCAGCTTCACCTTCCAAACGATATACTGCTAAGATGACTTTATCATGTTCAGAACATTGAAGAACTGAAAATATCTTTTCAGTAGTAATGATCCATTGTTCAGCCACAAGTGGATCAGAAGACCAACTGAAAGAAGGTGGACGTTGCCTCATGAAGGACTCAATAGAATATTTTTCCCTTCTCTGCTCATTTGGAAGTCCAGAATGATTCATAGCTTGTGTTAGTATAGAAATAAGATTTTTCACTCCATCTCCCATAACATTTGTTTGTTCAGGAGGGCAATCATTGCATTGTCCATTGCATTGATCAACACGGTTCCTTCGGGTTCCAACCATTGTCTAAAACCCAAAAAGAATAGTGTGAGAGGCAAAAATCATGCTAGGGAAAACAACATAATAAAGGGGGAGTAACTTCAACATCTTAGGTTAAATTCTAAGATCGTTAGCGCAATTCTAGGACTATAACCTATACGTATACTTAACCTTAGAGACATCCCTAGACATACCATAAAAATATCTCTAGGGATCTCACTAACGTTTTCGCATCCTAGTTTCCAAAGGTTGACTAAAGTTTTTCTCTGATACCAACTGTAGAGACCCGAAGCTTGACGTACAATGACATTATACTACATTTGTGGAATACTTAGTACATAACAAAACACACACACAAGGCTCGTAATAGTTTAGTGTCTTTGGAAACTCGGAACGTAATCTTCTAATCGTGGTGAAAGATATTCAATATCTCCCATAAAGATCTTCCTTTTATTTTTTACCTAAAACCTTTCTTTATATCCTGGGGAAAAGAAAACATAAAAGGGTGAGCTCAAATGCTCAGTAAGGGTAAACAAAAGAAAAATCAATCACATCATATACATAAGAACATAGCTTTTGGAAATATTAACCAGCAAAAGAGCTCATAATATCATAACATGGGATAAATTATAGAAGTGAAATGTAATCCCAATAATCATAAATTAAAACATGAAACATTGTGGCATACACACATAATCATAGATAATCATTTCTTGTTAGTCAAGACTCATTTCCAAGACTATCTTAGTTGACAAAGTCCCTTTCTGAATCGAGTAACCCTCGTTCCAGTCCTGTTTCACTGAACCTGTATAACCTACCATTCCAGCCATGTCTATCTCATGAGATATAAAATCTTTACCCAATTCATTGGAGGGAGATATAGGTCCCACCCATCTCATAATGATTCCATTCTTATGTGTGCCACAAAATCATAAATCATACATCATTACATAACCCACGTAATAAAAATGGGATTCTTAAACAACATGACATCATAAAACAATTCATATAAGATAAAGGAATTCATAAAAATAATTCCATCACAACATAATTAAATCAATGTATTAATAGGGTTAGAAATAGAACCCTATATTATCTTAGATGGAAAATAATTTTTATAAAACACTTGAACTCCATTCTTGAGGAAAATATCCTTTCTACTTCAAAAACATTTTCCTTTCTTAACATGTCATAAAATTTTACACTAAAAGAAGTTGTTTAGAAATAAACATGAAAACTTGTAAAGGAAGCTTCTTGGAAATAATGTTTTAAAAATCCATTCATGCCGTATAAGTTAAAAAAACATTCTTCTCGTACTTTTCTCGGAAAAGTCAAAAAGTACCTCGTATGAAAAACGACAAAAGATTCCTTTCATATCTTTTACTAAAAACTCACCGAAGGGTAAAATAGGATTTAAAAAATTTTAGGTGAATGGAAATAATATTACATATTTAGGAAACATGGATGTGGATGATAAAATACACCCCAGTAAATTTCAAAGTATAAACGATCTCGGATAAAAATGAGATTGTGATATTTTCCCTTACCTTAGGTCCGACTTGCTTTGTACGTGTCCGAACCTCCTGTATATTGATTTAAATCATGTTATTGACTTATTCCAGAATCCTATTCATTGTTATTATATCATATATGGTCCACTTATGACTTTATATTACCCGTTCTTTTGTAAATTAATGTTAATGTAGCATTTTGGGTAAAATCATCTCATTTGTCGTTCGTGTTTTTAACTTGTAATTATTCATATGATTACTTAGATCATGATTACTTAATTCCAGAATATAAAACATGATTTATATATATATATTCATAATATACATATATATTAAATCAGTAAGTGGAAAGAAATACACCGTTCATGGAGACGGTAGTCCGTATGAACGCATGAACGCTATTTTCGTTTCCTTATTGAATTGAATGGAATTAAGTAGATGACATACATATAAATATAAATAATTCCAGTATCATTATTATGTCATATATTTCATTAGTACTTATTATATATACTTTATAATCATTCATGAATGGTTAATCATTGAGAATGAATCTCATCGCGTCGTGGAGACGGTAGTCCGTACGTACACACGAGCGATGATATCATTTCCATAAATATTGAATTGAATTGGAGTGGATTATACAATATATCAGAATCAAAATTATGTTGCAATAACTATGTATAGTTATTCTTTACACCATTATACCCATCCATGTAAGGTGGTGGTGGAAAATAGATTACACCACGGCGTGGAGACGGTATTCCGTACGTACGCACGCGCGGTGATTTCTTTTTCCGTAGGATGGATAGATGGTGAAATAGGGTTGTTTCATACTTATAATAACATATCAGTATATGAGTGATACTGATGTTATTACTTCATAATGAAACAACCTAAGAAGAAGAATAAATAAAGATGAAAGAATTGGTAACGGTAATTATCTCTTCTTTGAAGCGCCTCTTTGAGACCACCTCTTAGGGCACTAAAATTGGTCTTTGAGGAAACCCAGAACCTCTAGGATGTTTCTAGGGAAGTGGAGAAGAGATTTTGGCATGGGTTGGCCGAGCATGAGTGCTCAAATTGGTGTGAGGAGGAGGGGGAGGAGGTGTCCTTTTATAAGGGAGGAGAGGGGCACCTTAGGAATATCTCAAAATATTATTTTATATTAAAGTCAAAATCGGTTTATAATGGTTCCAAAGGGTCTTATTTCGAAGATAAGGTGGGGATGTGTCGCAACCCTATCAACCAATAGGATTTAGACATGTTTAGGGTATTATTTTAACCTTATCGATTAGATTTAACTCTTAGTTAAATAATTTAACTTTTACCGTGTCTTTTGGTTTTCTTTCACTATATGGTTAATACACTTACTATAACATGCCAAACGAACCCCAAATTGTTTATTATTAATATATATATCCTTATCTAAGTCATTTGTCCGATCCTTAGATTTTTAGGAATAAAATAACAATTAGTAATATAATATTTGATTTAAAAACTATTTTGTGTCAATTTTGACACTATTTGATATATGATTTTTGTGAAAGTCATAACAGAATTATATGTTCGAAAAAAGTCGATTAAATCAACACTAATATAACATAGTAACCTAGAAAATTAGTGGAATTCAAAAAAAGTCTCAAATTACATTTATTTTGGTGTTTATAACATCAATTATGTCAATATTTCATTAATAAGATAATTACTGCATCATCATTGTGTCATAAATAAATTAAATCATTTAATGTCTAAAAATTACAAATAAAATACATTTATGTAGGAAATCTTTTTATCTTTCTATGGAATATTTATAGTCGAATTTATCTTATGTATAACCCCATATTAAAAATTATTTACTTATTAAACTTTGATTTTAACTATTTTAACCCTTCTTTAAATAAATTAATAATAAATGTCCTAATCTAATCCAAGTGGGCCTAAATGGTCATATTATATTCATAAGGTTGTTTTTGGTCTAATTACACTTATCCAATAGAATTGGGACATGTGTTAGGGTAATAGTAATATCATATTTACCCTTAGTTACCCTATTTACTATTAACTGCGGTAAAAAAAGTAAAAAGTTACTATTCACCAAAAAATTATTTTTATCCCATTGAACCACATTTTACTTACTGATATCAACCATGCCTGTCGGATTTTCGAAATTCCATTCACAGAAGTTGTAAAATTATGTTTTATGCAAAATTTAGATTTTAACCTACCACTTAGTGGTTTCACTATTCATAAAAAATTGAAAGTTTTCAGAAAAATACCAAAATTTCACCCTAGGCTAATTTCGATATTCCGATTCCAAAAATGAAGTCCATTTTGAAAAATAAAATTTATATAATTTCAAAAAGTGGTTATTACTATTCATAACGGCTTGTTTTAATAATATTTTAATAGCATATCGTTGTTTAGTGAAACTCGGTATTGCGTACTACACACGCTATCGAGGAAGGTTGCGATTGCGTGTAATGCAAGGCAAGTCAAGGATGCGTGTTGTGCAAGATCCTTTTGGTGTAGCGTACAATACAAGACATTAATAAAATTAAAAAGAATAGTTTTCATAAAATCTTGGGCTGTTACAATGATTATAACATATAGAATGAGGAAAATATCACAAGACATTCATGATATTCCTATGATTTTTTCATTACCCCTGAATACAAGTTTGACCGCTTTTTTGGTGGGCTAAAACCTAGTCTATGAAAATCCCTTGAAATCCAAAAAATTAATAGCTATGAGAATAATTTCTACTATGACCTAAATGATTAATTGGGGATTGATGAATATATGATCTTAGGGTTCTATAAAGTAATCATTAAGGATGAGGATATCCCTAATAATCTGTTTCATACAAGGCACATGAATTGTGATTTCATAGTAATGCCATTCGGACTCACTAATTAACCAGAAATATTCTCGGATGGGATGAATATATTTTTTTGGGACTCCCTATAAGAATTTGTGGAATTATTTATAGGTGATATTCTAATATAATCCATAATAATGTGGGATCATGAGGATCTTCTATGTTGAGTGATATAGACCACGATAGAAGAGTAGCTTTATTCCAATTACAAAAAAAATATGATTTATTGTTTAAGTAAGTCCCATTCATCAGGAATATCACCTCAAGAAATATGATATCTATAGACACATAAAAAATATAATAAATTAAAAGATATATTAGGGAATCACATGTGATATATATCCATAGTTTTCATATATAATAATGGTACTATCATTTATTTGTGAGGAATTTGTCATGATTTTCAAACCTTTTAACTAAGATAACTCGGAATGGTGTCATGTTTTTTTTTGAATGAGGAATGTGAAGAGAGAATCAATGAGTTGAAATAGAGTCTTATCGCTGCACCAGGCTCATACTACCCACACATGGGTAACTTTTTGTGTAATTCATCAATTATTCGAATATGTGATTCAGGAGTGTGTTTATGAAAAATGATAAAGTGAAACCCTATTCTTAAAGGATATTGAATGTTCCTAAGCAGAACTACCAAATGCATGATATAGATAATGTTTTAGTGATCTTAATGTTGAAAATATGGAATCATTATATCTTTTTAGAGAAGTTAAAAATATATACGGATCACTAAATACTCATGTATATATTCACACAGAAGGAAATGAATATTCACTAAAGAAGATAGTTAGAGGTTATCAAGGACTGTGACTTATCAATCCACTACCATCATAGGAAATAGAAAATTTGGATGACCCAATATGTTGAATGGTTCAAAAAAAAATTCATTATGATAATTTAAAAGGATTTTATCCTTATATACATTAAAAGTTTGGACATGGGAACCATAAAGGATGGAACATCACCAATCCTTTCACAAATGATTGATCAACCATTACTTATGGACATGATAAATTGAGCCCAAATAGATTATGTGGGGATTAATATGATAGTGGAAACTTTATTAAAAGGTAAATCCTTTGAGTTCAATTTTAATGAAGAAGGAGTTGTGAGATTTGTGTCAAGATGATGTATACCATCAAATCCTGATTTACAGAAGGAGATTTTGAATGATGCACATAGATCGACATTCTACATCCATTCAGGAAGCACATAGATATAGAGAGATATCCAAAAACACTATTGGTGGGATTACAGGATGAAAGAGATCACAGATTATACATCATGAAGTCTTTTATGTCATAAAGTGAAGGCTAAAAGGAAAATATCCAATGGGATTATGAAACCATTACCCATACCTATATGGAAACTGGGAAACATCAGCATGGAATTTGTCACTATTCATCTAAATAAATCAATATGATATAATGTTACATGGTTTTTGGTGGATCTTCTTACAAAGAATACTGACATAATTTCTAATTGATATTACTTCTCACTCGATCAACTTTCAAGGATATACATTATATAAGTGGTGAGGTTTCATTGAGAACCACTATCGATTGTATCTGATTGAGATCCAAGATTTTCCTCCAAGTTCTGAAAGAGACTCAAACATTCTATAAATATTGAGGTGAACTCTAGAATTATTATCACTATAAAATTTATGGTCAATCTGAGTAGTCTATCTAAACAATAGAGTACATGTTGAGGGAATTCTCAACTGACTTCCGAGGAGGATGACATCAAAATCTTTCTCTAGCCGAGTTCTCACACAATAACTATTTCCAATCGAGAATTAAAATGGATCCCTATGAAGTACTTTGTTGGAATATGTGCAAACCACCTCTATCTTGGGACGAATTTTTGGAATGAAAAGTACTAGGTTTTGAAATAGTCGGGAAAATGGTGGAAAATGTTAAGTCCATTCAAAATCATGACAAAACTACTCATAGTAGATATAAGAGATATGCCGATAACTGTCAATCATACATAGATATTGATTTTGGAGAAAAAATATTCCACTTCATATCTCCATTTATTAAAGTTACGTTATTTTAGGGAAATTTTATTTAAATATAAAAAGGTTCCTTTCAGATCCTTTATCACATAGGTGTGGAAACCAATCAACTAGAACACCCACTTGACCAATATAAATTACAATATGTATTATGTGTATCTTTCTATAGAATTTTCTGACCATATCCTTGAAATTAACTCAATATCGATGTGGTACCATTGGTTAACGATCTCTCATATGAGGAGCAGTCGATGAATATCTTACGTCATTGAGAAAATGTTCTAGAAAATAAAAAATACACCTGGTCAAAGTGTGTAGGAGAAAAAACATGTTTGATGAAGCATCATGAGAACCATAACATGTCATGAAATATAATTACCCTCAAATGTTTTATTGTATGAAATGAAAATTTAGAGGGAAAATTCATTAAGGGGGTATGATTTTAATTACACAATCATTATTAAATATAATTACCCTTATGATATAATGCGATGTCATATTATATATTATGGTTATAGAAAGAAAATTCAATTATTTGGTTTTATTATATCTTATCATATTTTAATGAATATTATGCATCATTACCATTGATAATATAGTCATTGAATAGTGATCACATGACTAGTATAAATATAGGGTTTCAAAAAATCCTGTTGACACAGAAAAAAGGATGTGATGCCATCAACCAACAGGATCATACCCTATAAATCCCATTTATAATATATTCTAAAGGAGATAGAATCACATGTCATTTGAAGATGACCAATCCCAAAAATATATCCAACAACATAAAGCATTAGAGAAACAATTTATAATAGAAGTTCAAGCCAATTGAAATCAAAAACCAAAACATATATGATGAACCACCCCATGAAATTCTCACTATAACACACCATACCCTTATGGAATTTTAGTGTATTAATTAGATATGTATCAAGACCATAATAGTATTAAAATTTATATTTTATAGAATAATGAATTTATTTTCATCTTATTTTATAAATAATGTTTATTTTTATACAATAAAAAAAATTGTATTTTTAATTTGCATTTAATCTATATTAAGTTATATATTATCATTAATTAATTGAGTTTTTTAATTAATAGTATTTATATAAGATATTATTATTAAATATAGTTTATCAAATATATATGACCAAATAAATTTTATGAAGTCAAATGTAACATTAACAAGTGTTCGAAAAATGTTATTGTAAAAAAATCCATAATTTGTCAATAAATATCAATTATTATTTTAATAGTGAAAATTAAAATTTTTATAAAATTATTTAGATGAAATGAATATTTTTTTTGTAATAATATATTCAAAATTATCCAATGGTTAATTTCCCATAATTTTCTGAGATTGTCAAATTTTCGAGTAAAAATTAAATACCATATAAATATACAATGTGTATCGTGATATCATAATGAATGAAATTTTTAGTAATAAATAATAAAAATGGTATCCGTGAAAAAATATATTTCTAACTTTAATATAATATAATTTTATGGTTATTTTATTAATTTTTTAAATATTTCATAAATCCTTCAAAATTGTTCGTATATTTTATGGTCGTAAAATATCTTGTTTAAGTATATTACTCAATTGAACAATAGAAGGGTATTATTTTATTAATTTTATCCCTTGTACTTATAAAATAATAAAAAAAACTCCCCTTAGGATGAAACAATGGTAAAAAATAATTATAAGGTTTTTAGTTTTGGTTTTTTATTATACAGAGTCAAAATGTTGGCCTGAGATATAATGAAGAATTCCCTCATTTCCTATAAAAACCCACCAAGATCAAATTTCACATCACTAAAAACCATGGAGAAAATCATTACTATAATGTACCCACATTATAGTCCTCCCAAGGGCCCCCCAAGCTATCATGAAGCCCCTCCCAAGAATTTGGATTCCCAATATCAATGTAAGAGATCATCTCCTTCACCTCTTTATTCAAGTATGTTCATTAATTTAGGTGTTCTATATTAATTTTCTAATGTTGTTATATTCTATTCCATATACACATTACATTAAATTTTATGTATAAATGATTATAGACCCATTTTCTCTCACCATTCCCTTCCCGGAACATTTATATGGACCTTTTAAGCAACTGAAATTTGACTGCTATTTTCCATGCCAAATATTTGTGTAATGAATACCCAAACCCATTTCAAATCATGGGTGTTAACCATTATCTAGTAATACTTCCATATTTGGGGGGGGGGGTTAAATGTAATTATTCCACACTCCTTTATCATGTAATAAAA
Organism: Viscum album; assembly: GCA_963277665.1. Taxonomy (NCBI): domain Eukaryota; kingdom Viridiplantae; phylum Streptophyta; class Magnoliopsida; order Santalales; family Viscaceae; genus Viscum; species Viscum album. The sequence goes on along the minus strand of OY728167.1, from coordinate 384,103,026 downwards.
TATTTTTATGAATGAATCCATGTTGTATGATCAATGTGGCACAATTAAGCTTGAGAATGAATTGAAAGTGACAGGTCTGCAAGGAATTATATACCACTCCAATGAATTGGATAATGATTTAGTCTCATGAAACATCATTCAATCAATTTGAGATTGAACCAAATCCATCATAAGAATTTTTTCAACCTGATATATTTGTAGATAGCCTTGACCTATGTCAATATTGTAGTTTTTTAAGTTGTTTCCACATATCTCATGTTTACTTTGTGTTATCATTCTATATCATTCTTCATTGTTCATTTTTATGATTATCACACCATCTATACACCATTGGTATTCCTATTGTATATGATTTATTTTATTCTTTGTGTGATTCATTGTCTATTCCCTTACCAGGATTTATATCCCACCATGTTCTTATGTATGTTCATAGGTTATCCCATAAAATCTTAATATAATGTCCCAAACCTCTAAGGTTTACTACATTGTCAAAATCTAGTGATTGGGGTGTTTTGGGAGCCAACTATATCTCATTTAAAGAGTTTTCTAAATTTCATGTTATTCCAACAGTCGGTCGAGGGTGTCGGTAGGTCACATCGTCGTTGATTCAAGGAATCATTGAGGTAGGGAATCAGTGATTCAAGGTGTCAGTGAGTTAGGGAATCAGTGAGTCAGGGTATCTGTCAGTAAGGGTATTGGTGAGATAGGGCATTAGTGACTTAGGCATTGGTAGGTTATGTTGGTGTCTCAACATCAGTGGCTAATTTTCAATCCCTCAGCATTAGTAGCTCAGTATTAGTGACTCAGCATTAGTATCTCCGTGTTAGTGACTCACTTTTGGTGTCTTGTTGTCCATGACTCACTCATTTCGGACTTGATATTGGTGTCTTGTGGTCAGTGAATCACCCATCGGTGACTCATTTCCAATTTCCCCAGTATTTTTTTATTTTCACACCCTTACATTTTATTTTATTTAAATCAAGTTTCAATTATTTTTTGGGTGATTATAATTCCTTTTTTAAGGATATTAATTATATCATTAATATCTTATTTCTTGGGGGACATTGAGAATGTCAACCTGTGTGATCTTGGACACGATCTGACTTTAATGGACTTGGAACCATTTCCTTTTGTTGATATAGGCTCTGGATTTTCTAATGCTGAGGTCCACTCTTCTGTTTTCTCTAGGTGCACGAATAAATTATCTTCCCCCAATGAGTTGGGAGCCTATGTTTTAGACCACCTTTAGTTTTCCTTGGAATCCCCTACTCCCACAACCCCTCTGTTTTCATGCATGGATGGGTTTTTGTCAACTATTGTTATAGGTTGGGATTATAAAGTCTCCCTTTAATTTTGTATCATCTGGGGTTGGAATAGTAATGTTATTTTGTGAAGAAATCAAAAACACAAAATTTAACAAATATAAATTATAATGATGAATTAAAGACTTGTTATGTAGTGGGACAACATCTTGGAAATGGTTGGGAAGCGGGGTTTCAGGACTGGGTTGCGTCATGATTTAATTTTTATGGGTGTGTTGGTTGTGGTGTTGTTGTGAATCGGGGCTACCAGGTTCTGTTGTGTGAGGATTATTGAGCGGGATAACATTATATAATGACAGCTGATAGTGGTTGAATGGGTGTTCTAGAAAGGGGAGTGTGCAACAGATTGTCTTACCTTGGTCCATCTTCGTAGAGTGTCATGGGTGACTTTGAGGATATTTCTTGTGATATGTTGGGTAGTTTCCATGGTAGGTATAGAAATAAATAAATCAATGAAATTATTATGGAGGATAAAAACTAGTTAAACGAAATTTTTTGGTTGATGTGTTTGTTGCGACTGTTGTGTGGCTATGCATGTAGGGTAGAAGCAATGGTGTTTTTTAGTGTACTCGTTGAATGTTTGGAATACCATAGGATGTGTTGATTGTTTTTTACATATATTTATAAACTTTTAGTTCCTTAACTTTTATATACACACCCCACACATGTTGAGAACTATGTGTCGAACACCCACATTATTATAGGAGAGGGTTTCTTTCCAAACATCCCAGTGGGAGGATGGATGGATGGTCACTGACATTACCCTAATACATCATCTAGGAATTTCTCACCCAGGTGTTTTCGGGAAGACTATAATAGCTTGAGGTTTATTACCAGATTTAGGGTATTGGTTTAGGGAGAGTTATTTGTTTCCCTGGTGTCTTTTGGATGAGGCCCAATTGTATTTGGGAAGGATGTGGTATTTGTGGGGCCCAAGTATCTACAGGAAAGAATGTGGTGTGATTTCATTCCCAAGTGTGCGTGGGTAGGATCTAACTGTGGGATTTGTGTAAGAGAATTGTATCATCAAGATATTCACCATTAGGGATGATCATTTAACCAGTGGGAAGTGGATCGAGGTACCCTTATATCGATGTTCTTATTATATTACATTACTTTAATTATATTATTTGACGAGCTTTCCTTGGTGAGGTTAGGTTGTTAGTATTCCTTGATAGGGTTTGTTGGTTTTTTATATTTTCTCATATGGGTATTAATTTGTTCCTCCCACTTGTAAATATGTGAAAATGGATTTTTCTACTGAGTATACTTGTATTATCACCCTAGGTATATAAAACTATTTTCAGGTTTCTAGGAAGATTATGTGGACTGTGATGGACCATACTAGCTCAAACATTAGGGACTACTCTACGATTCTACTTATTTTTATATTGTTACTTACTTTTAAGTTTTCTTTTAATTTCTAGTAGTTTTATTCAAACATGCAGTCGAGATGGATTTTGGTTTCTTTATATATGTATATCTTAGTGTTTTTTGAGGTGGAAACAACATATCTCTCAGTATTGGTTACTATAAAAAGTTTAACGCCTTCCATTTTTGTGATATTTATATACCCATTGTGTTGTTTTCCAACCCAGGGCCTATTTGAGGTGGGACTCAAGGATCATTATCTCTCCTTCATCTTGAGGAAGGAAGGTCTCAAAATCATTCTATCCCTTCCCTCATCTAGAAGAAGGTGGGTCGTGATAGAATGGTATTAGTGGTGATAGTTGGGATATAGGATGGAGTTTGGAGTTAGGAATAGTGATGAATGCATGTGTTGGTAGGGAAACACTGGTAGGTGATCTTGGTGTGTGACATTGTCCAGGGACGACCAACTAGGACATGATATTTTAGGGCTCCCCATGATCTGATGCAAGGACTCTGATCATACCAAACGACCATGTGAGGCTACACGGATTATGGGGTAGAGACCCTCTTCATGGTACACACATCCTGATGACATGTGTTATTGTTTATTTTGGGTGTTTTGGAAAATTAAAATAAACAAAGAGAAAAAATGAATCATAAATAAATTCCATACTACCCAGGCTTAGGAGTTCCTTATATTAATTTTAGTTATGGATCCCAGACATCGCCGGTGTATGGTATTAGTAGTGGATGGTCAAAAGGCTGACCCAGTTTACCTACTAATGGTCAATCTAGTAGAGGAGAATGATTACTCTAATATTATATGTCATGATTTCAAAATATAGGCTTAGGGAAAGTACAAGGGTAGGGTCTCAGACATGGAGATAGAGTGTTAGATTGAGGATCTTGGGATCAATTTAACTTAATCTGGGCTCTTCTAGAGTATTGGGGTCTTCTAGCAGTGTGATAGGTTTGGGGAGTAATTCATTTTTGGTGGACGCATTACCTTGGGGAGATGAAGGAGACTAATGTTTTGTGGGGTGAATTTGAGAAGGATTTCTGTGTGGAATTCCTATCTTCCAAGATGTGTGCTGAGAAGTGGAAAGAGATACTCTCCCTCTAATAGTGGAATGTGTCACTGAGGGAATTGGGGATCAATTTAAAGGGACTCCTATATTTTTCTATGTATCTCTTTCCTTATGAAGTGTCTTGATAAAGGATCATAGAGGAGGAACTCCTTACTTATATTTAGTATGCGTTTACAACCTTCACCCTACCGATGTACATAGAGGTTTCAGAAGAAGGTTGAGGTAGTGGAAAGGATGAACTCGGGGAAGATGGATATCATGGGAGGGAAGTAATCTGAGTTCATTAAAGGGGAAGTGATTCTGCAGTATGTCTTCAGTGTTAAGGCCTTCCATGTTTTTTCTAGTGGGTAGCTGACACCAGCAGTTTCAGTTTCAAACCTCTAGACCTCTCCCATTTCCCAAGTGCATGGGGATGATTTGTTGTTATTGTGGATGATGTGGGAACCTCTAGGGATATTTACTAATTGGATAACACTATGGTTGAGGTGGGGAGTTTCATCACCCTCCTCATCTTTAGTTTCCAGCTAGATATTTCTAGCAGTAGGGACAGAAGGGCCTTGCTCAACAAAGGGTGGATGGTGCAGGAGGAGCACACCTTTAGGGATCCCCTTAGGTTCTTTGAACAGGGAATGTTTGGGGAGGTTTCTGATAGAAAATGGATATAGTAGATGATTGTGGATAGTTACATGCCATATAGGTAACAGTTTAGAATGGTCGGAGATTGTTCGAGTTACGATCAATTTTTTTAGTACGCTTTCTTACGCCTTGTTTGATTCAGGAGCTTCACACCACCTTCATTTCACCCTGTATGATCCATGAATTCGGAATATACATTGAGATTCATTCTTTTACCTTGGTGTTGATAACTTTAGTCGGAGTTCAAAATGGTACGCTTGATGTTTTCCGGGGATGTACACTAATGTTGGGGCTGCATCAGTCTATTGGGGATCTCTTTCTGGTACAGATGCAGTCATACGATGTCATACATGGCATCGACTGGTTGTTTTCAGATCATGATGTTATTGAATGATTCCAAAGAAGATTTATGTTTTCAAACATGAATGGATAGTGTTTAACTTCTGATGGAGAGTAGATATACCTGGTGGGAAGCCGGTGTATGGATCCTCTTATTCCCTTTTTTCTAAGATTTTTGTTGGATCAATGGATGATGAGATGGTGTAGGTTCTCGGAGTTACTAGAGAGTTTCTTGATGTTTTCCCAATAGAGTTTGTGACTCTAACACCTTGACAAAATGTTGAGTTCTAGATAGTATCACAACCCAGTTCTATTTTGATTCCAATGGATCCTTATCAGATGGTTCCTTCTGAGTTATGGGATTTACAAAATCCAATTGATGATTTGATGAAGAAACGTTTCATCTGACCCAGTTTTTCATCATGGGGTGCTCCATTCTTTTTTGCAAAGACGGAAAATAGCGGTCTGAGGCTCTACATAGACAAAAGGAGACTGAATCAGGTATCAATCAAGAACGGTTACCCTATCCTAATGATATATAATGTTTTCGACTAGATGAGGTAAGTGATTTTGTATTACAAGATTTTTATATGGTTTAGATATCACTAGTTGAGGGTGAAGGGGGGGTGACACCTAGAAGACTGCTTTCTATTACAGGTATGGGATATTTGAGTTTGTTGTTTTTCCATTCAGTGTTATGAATACACCAGTTATATTCATGAGGCTTATGAAATTCATCATTCTCAAGTTCCTAGATTGATTCGTCGTCCTTTTCATTGATGATGTCCTGATTTACAAGAAGTCAGTGGAGGAGCATATCAAGCATCTCCAGACTGTCCTAAAGGTCCTTCGGCACTAATATCTCTATATAAATATTTCCATGTTTTTGTTTTGGAAATAGGAGGTCCATATCCATGGCATGTGGTTTCTTCTCAGAGTGTAGCAATTGACCTGTCGATTTTTGAGGTAGTTTTTTCTTAAGCAGTACGTAATAATGTGTCCAAGGTTCATAGTCTTCACATTATGGTATGCTAATACAAGATATTTTACCTGATTTCTTTTGGGTAGAATCTATGGTGATTATTGTGACTAGAAAAGGCCAAGCTTTTGGCTGGGGTGAGAAGTGCCAGGAAGTGTTTGGATATCAGAAATGGATGTCGGTGAATGCTCCAATGTTGAAGCTTCTAGAGGGAAAGTTGATGTTTGATGAGTTTTTCGATGGTTCCTTTCTAGGTTTGGGTTTTTTCTGATGCAGTAATGAGAAATGATCTCATATGGTTCTAGGTAGTTATTTACCCATGAACATAACTATGAAACCCATGATCTGGAACTATAAGCGGTCATATTTTCACAAAATATTTGGATACATTACCTCATTAGTGATAAATTTTTGGTCTTCACGGATAACAAGAAACTGAGTTACATCTTTTTCTAGAGATTCCTAAACATTCCACATAGTTGGTGGATGTATTTCTTCCAAGGTTATGATTTTTAGATATCATACACCTTAGGAAAGGGGAATGTTGTAAATGATGCTTTGAGAAGGAAGTCACAGATGGAAGTGGTGTGAGAATCGGTAGATTCTTAGAGAGCGATGGAGGAGTTGGCTTCCTGGCGCATAGATGCAGGACTAGATGGAGGTAGAGGATGTCTATTTCAGATGATGGTAAAGTCAACTATAAGGATGAAGGTGTAGGAGGCATAGATGGAGAGTTGATGCGTGATCACATTGGCCAGGGTGATGCTTTGTAGGGATGGTCATAGGATGGTCATAATCAGACGTTGTTCCATGGGAATCTATTTGTTCTAGTGGAAATGTGTGGGTAAGTTCTTCATGAGTTTCATATCTCCCCCCAAGAAGTAAAAACATGAGTTTCCGTGATGTACCATGGTTTGACGAAATAATTCTAGTTGTCTGAGAAGATTAAGGCAGCGACGGAGTTTGTGGACCAGTGCTTAGTGTTCCAACAAGAGAAGGATTAGGATCATGTACATGGTGGATTGTTACAATCCCTAGATGTCCCCATGGGGAAGTGGGAGGACATGTCGATTTATTTCATCATAGGATTCCCCAGGGGTCATGGAGGATGTGATTCTATTTTGGTAGTAGTGGATCAGCTGATGAAATCAGATCACTTCTTAGGGATCGCGGATTCATGCGAAGAGGATGCCTTAACACATATGTATGTGGATGAGGTGGTACAACTATATGGAATCCCAAAATCCATTATCTCAGATCATAATAAATGTATTATTTCATGATTATGGAGGGAATTGCAGTATGCCTTTGTCTGTCAGTTACAATTCATCATTATAATCCACCCTCAGACAAATGAAAAAATAGAGAGGACCAACCAAACATTGGAGTACATGTTGTGGGATTGTGTTATGAACTTTAGTGGTGTTTGGGTGAAAAATTTTCCCTTCTTGTAATTTTATTAAACAAATAGCTATCACTATTCCACTGACATGGCTCTGATCGAGGCCTTGTGTGGGAGGCCATATTGTTCACCCTTATGCAGGACAGAAGTTGGGGAGGTATATTTTTTTGGTCCAGATGTGGTGCAATATATGACAAAGAAGGTGTAGATCATCCGTGAGAGGATGGATGCATCATAGGACAAACAAATGTCATATGTCGATCGCAGGAGAAGGCCATTGAAGTACAAATATGGGGAAAATGTATTCTTGAAGGTTTCCCCTCTACGTGGGCAGTGGAGGATTGGACGAGGATGTAATATTTCTCCCTGATTTATCGAACCTTTTGAGTTTTTGGGATGATTTTGAAAGGTGTCATATCCTCTAGAGTTTCCACCATAGTTGGGCAGGGACCACGACATCTTTCATGTCTCCCATCTTCGTTGGTACCATCACGATGAATCCCATGTCATTGATTGGGGATAGTTGGATATCGAGGACGACACAATGTTCATGGGGCGACTAGTTGAGATCTGGTACCATAGGGAGAAGGTGTCGTGTCAATGGACCATTCCCTTGTTACTCATGTTGTGGAGGCATGGTGTCATGGAGGAGATTAATTGAGAACGAGATATGTAGATGCATTCACATTATCCATTGTTGTGTGGAGTTTTGCTTACATATTTTTCCTTGTGATTTAATGCTTGAACCTTGTTTTCTATGAGATGATTTATTTCCTTATTATGTGGGATGTGATATTGTCCTAACGTATGAGGTTGGGAGTATCTGATCCCAAATCAAGATGAATTATTTCATATATGATTATTCTCGTTTGGGAAAGTTAGTGTCGCCCTAAGAGGATGATATCATGACATGGGGGAAAGAAATTCCCTCATTCTTATGTTCAAAAAGTGCGAGTTTTGGTGCATGTGTGGTATGTCTTGTAGTTTCTGGGTTAGAAAATGTGGGAGGAGGTGTTCTTGGATGTTTAGGTTTCACTCAAGAAATTCATGGTTGTTTTTCCTTGAGAGGTATTCTAAAAAATGGTTGTTTGGATCCATTTTCTTATGGGTTTGGTTTTGAATTCATGAGGTATATAATATTTTGATAAGTATCAAATGTAATTACATAGACCTCTCTGTTCCATTATGTTTCTATAATCTAGTGTTTATGGTGTTTTGGGAGGAAAAAATAACTCATTTCAAGAGTTTTCAAAATATCTAGTCATTCTAATATTAGGTTGAGGGTTTCAGCAGGTCATTGCATTGGTGAGTTAGTGCATCAGTGTGTTAGGGCTTCAGTGGGTCAGGGTATCAGTGAGTTAAGTGTCGGTCATTCAAGGTTTTAGTGAGTTAGGGTGTCAGTGAGTTAGGGAATCGGTGAGTTCGGCCTTCAGTGATTCAGGGGGTCAGTGAGTTAGTGTGTAAGTGGGTGAGGGGATTAGTGAGTTAGTGCATTGGTGATTCAGGTGTCGGTGGGTTGAATTTTTCTATTAGTATTGGTATCTCAGAATCTTTGACTCAACATTGATAGCTCAACATTAGTGGCTCACTATTTTTGGATTTTTGTTTGTGACTCACCTATTAGTGACCCACTATGGGTGGCCTGTTATCGGTGACTCACCCATCAGTGACTCATTTCCAGTTTTCCCTAGTTTTTCTAATTTCAGACTTATTACTTTTTTCATGATGTAAATAATGTATTAAGTCTTTTTTGGATCTTTTTAATAGAATTTGAAAATATTTTTATTATAATTAATATCCTAATTCTCAGGGGACATTGAGATTGTTAAACTACAAGATCTTGTCCGCAATCTGACTATAATAGTGCTATAATTGATTCCATATGTGGATATAGGGTATAGATTTTTTTAAAAACGAGGTCTTATCGCCTCATCTATCTTGGTTCATGATAAACTTCTCTTCCCTTCGATATCCATGCACATGAGCAGTATCCCCCCTCCCCCTCTTTAGATTTCCTTGGAAGCTCCTACTTGCATGACTCTTCTGTTTTCTGTAAGGAGGAGTTTTTATACCTTGTTGTTCCATGTAGGGATTATAATATCTCTATTTAAAGGTGTACCATGTAGGGTGGGAATAGAAAGTTTTTTGTCAAAATTTTTGGAATCCAACTGTAAACAAATATAAAATCTAATGATGAAATACAATCTTGTTATACTGTTGCACTGCATTTTGGCAGTGGTTGAATAGCGAGGCTGTAAGACTAGGTTGCTTCATGATTTCATGTTTATTGGTGTTCTGGATGTGGTTTTATTTTTTAATAGGTCTTCTATGATTATTTTTGATAGGATTATTGAGCATGACTAATTTTAAGTGTGATAGTTGGTAGTGGTTGAATAAGTGTTCAGTAATGGGGACTGTGCAACATGTTGTTTTACCTTGGTCCATATTCCGGGAGTGTCATGGATGACTGTGTGGGTATTGGTCATTATATTTTTTGTAGTTTACTAGGTAGGTGTGGAAATAAATTAATTAATTAAATTATAATGGATAATATAAAATTGTTAAATGTTTGGGGTCGGTCGTTGTTTTGGTTGTGGCGGTTATGTGGTTGTTCATTTAGGGGTAGAAACAAATGGGGTTTTCAGTGGACTAGTTGTATGTTTGGAATCCCAAAGGATGGAAAGAGTTTTATTTTACTTATATGTATAAAAATTTAGTTCCTTATGTTTTCTATATGCACCCCTCTCATGTTGATCACTATGCACCAAACACCCCCATTGTTTTGCAGGAGGGTTTCTTTCCCAACATCCTGATGGGAGGATGGTTGGATGGTTACTAAATATAACCTAATCCCAATTCATGGAATCTATCTATGAGGTGTTTTTTGGAAGGTTGTAATGGCTTGAGGTTTTTTTACAGATTTGTGGTATTGGTTGTGTGAGAGGTGGTTTGTTTCCCAAATTTCTTTAGGATGAGGACCATGTGTTTTCGGGATGGGTGTGGTATGTGTGAGGCCCAAGTATCGATGAGAAGGAATGTGGTGCGGTTTTTTTCCTAGGTGTGTGTGGGAATGTTGTGATAGTGGGGATTGTGGAAGAGCATGGTTGCGTCATGACATTTTCCATTAGGGATTAGAAAGTAAGAAGTAGGAAATTAATGTAGGGTACCCAAATATCGATGCCCATATTATATTACATTTCATGACTTGCATTATTTGGTGAGTGTGCCTTGGTGAGGTTGGGTGGTTAGTATACATTGATAGGTGTTTTTGGCTTCGCCTATATTCTCCTAGGGGCATTAGTATATTCCTCCGTCTTTTATACGGGTGACTTCGTATTTTCCAATTGAGTATACTTGTATGCTCAACATATGCATATAAAACCATGTTCACGTTTCCAAGGAGATTACACAGATCGTGTTAGACCATACTAGCTCAGATGTTGGGGATTTTTGTAGTGTTTATGATTAGTTTTATTTTGGAACTAACATTTGATTTTTTTATATTTAGAAGCTTTACTTGAACATGCATGTGGGATGGATTTTGGTTTCATTATAAATGTACGTTTTACAGTTTTTTGAGTTAGATACAGCTTATTCCCCGATCTATGAAACTACAAAAAGTTTATGCCTCCCATTTTTGTGGGATTTCTATACCCTTGGTGTTGGTCACCACCCGGGGGCCTATTGTTGGTAAGAATCATGGGTCAATACATCTCCTTCATCATGATCAAATAATGTATTGAATATTACTACCCCTTCCTTCATTTGGAAGTATGTGGGTTGTGGAATTTATGTACGAGAATCTTAGTTAATTTTTCAATAAGGATGATGTATTTACTTTTTATGTTTTTATGTATTGTACCAAAACCCAAATACACTATACTTTTTGATATTCCATATTGTATTAAGTGTTACATTATGTAATATCAAAATGGTGTGAACCATGGGATAAAACAGTGATCCCAAACAATACTAAGGAAAAAGAATAAAGTAAATGGGGAGGTGGCATGTTGAGATCAATTTCATACTACTTCCATATGCAAAAAAATGAAATGAAACCACATGAAAAGAAATCATGTTGTTGATAGGCCACCACTCCACCGTCGTGGATAATGGCACCTCTTCTATGTGATTGGTTTTTCAACATATTATCATTATTAGCATAAGGATCGTTGATGGAATTTTATTGGATGGGATCCTCAAGAGTCATGATCTATGGCTTTTTCAATATCAACACCCAAGGAATGCTCTGCATCATGGATAACTAAATGATCATTTATAAATTATTTATGGAAAACCTTCTTATTATTGGTCCTGTATATAATTTCAAGAAATGTAATAGAAACAACAATAGTTTCATCCTCTCTAACAAATGATTTTACACCAACATATTCCATTTCATTATTATACAATGAGACAAACACCAGGGCATTAAGTATAAAACATGGTTCAAAATCATTTCCACTTTTCTTGAAACAAGCCTTAGATTTTCCAAGCCTATGATGAGGATATAAATGTGTGAAAATTTATAGATAATTCTTCCCTTTCCTAGAAGATGAGGATATATATTGGTCAACTAGAACCTCTATAGTATATCAATATCCTGATGCAACATCTGATTCAAACATAGAGGTGGCATTCCCAATAGTATCCTGGGCAAAAGCTAATTGGGTGGAGCCCTATTGGTTAGAATGATCAGATTGGTCATATTCTACAATATCAAAATTGGGACCTATTGGATGTCCTTAATCATGTACCTTATTATTCAGGCCATTTTCTAGGATATGATTAGGCACTGGATCACCATACCCCAACTGATTATCACTCTCTTGACCTTGAATGCTAGGATCAGGACTACCCCTGGGATCCTTCACAACTAAAGAGATTCCCATGACATTGGAACAACTATAGATATTAGTGGAGTGGCCTTTCTCCCTATATGATTTTAAAAAATGAATCCTTCTGCCATTTATAGTAGTTTTTACAATGTTATGGCACCTCACACAAATTTCAAGAACATTTTCAAAATCAATCATCAGATCAAATCGAAAATCATCAGCAAAAAGAACCATTATTTTAATAAGAGGAGAAGAAAGGTCAAAATTCACAAAAAAATGATAAAAATGGCCCAATCTTGATTTTTATCTCTCCTTTACATCTTAATTTGGACACTAATAGATAAATAAATTTCCCATTAAATATGAGGGTTTCATTGAAACTATCTCAAACCATGAATTTTTATCCAAATCTAACTGAGTGATTTTTTCAAATTTAAAGGATTGAACGATGGGTCCTAATCATGTACCCTAAGGAGGATAGGTTTCAGGTTCACAAGACCCATCCCCCATGCCATGGATTTCATTTCTACACTTAGAAGGAAAATATGGAAGAATCAATTTCCCAATGATGTGATCTTCCAACCCTCAAAATCCCATATTTCAAGAAGTCTTTTATTAAGATTAGAGAGACTCCATTGATTGTATTTAGCTTGAAATGATAAATATACAATGATACAGTGCTTAAAATCACATACCTTTTCTACAATGATTCAATGATAAGATTCAAAAAAATTAGTTTCACCATTTTTTATGATTTTTTTGGTTTTAGATTTAAGATACCCATAAATATCTACAAAATATCATTGATTCCACGAAATTTCCACATTATGTTGGCCTCCTAGAAGAAGGAAGGTGTTGTTGGAGTAGGGGTATTAACTGTATTGGATTCTTCCACTTGAATTGATGGTCTAGATGCTTCGACAACATCATAAGCATATGAGAACCATTAAAAATAAGGATCTCTACATGAAACAACAAGATTCTATCCCATTATTGCCAATATGACTTTTCCCTTGGAAATTGAAGCAGATGCATCATCTGAACTCTTTGTCGCAATGAAGGAAACTGACGGACCAGTAGTATTCTCCTTGTCCTCCAAATCCAGATCCTTCAGAGACACATCAACCCTAGGACTAGCCTGAGTCATCACCTTTTCTGCTGTAACCAGATCCACCATACTCGGTAGAAATCACGTAGCAACAACAGTTTAGGAATTGTGAATTCCCAAAAAACAGATCTCATTGGAGTTGTTGAAAATCAACAACTGTATCCCATGGAATCAACAACAATAGTTAATCAATCTAGAAAGAGTCAGGGTTAAAGAAAAATGATGGTGAAGCATGAAACAATGTTCGACGCCAATGACAGGGATCACAGAAATCCAAATCGCCATGGCGTGAGAGCTCAAGCGGCGCATCTCTCTCGATATAATCTTCTATATTACACAATAAATAATGTATTAACATGTAATCATGATAGGGGCTATAATAGAATAAGTACAATATTTCATATTAATTAAATTATTCAATTTTTTTTATAACAACTAAATAGTAATATGTAATATTTTAATCATCCAAAATACTTTAAAATAATAAAAAATTATGTATTTTTATTGTTGGGTGTCATTACACTAGAATTAATTCACCATATCCTATTATAAATCTGTAGGTAACCATTATTTGGTGATAGTAGTACACTACCACAAAATAGGGATTTCGTAGTGCCACCCTTTAACAGCGCTAAAAGTGAAATGATAAAGGGCGTACTATTATCAGTTCTAAAAAAAGTACCGATAAAGTGTACATTTAAAAGTGCCAAAAAGCACTGTTAAATGTACCCCTTTATCGGTGATATTTTTCGCACTGTTAATTAGTGTCCCTTTAGCATTGCTTTTTTTGTATAGGTGATAAAGGGGGGTCATTATCAGAACTATTTTTAATTGTGCTGGTAAAGGTTATATTTCAAAAAAAATAAAAAAAACTATATTAATATATACAAAAATTTAAATTGGTATACATATAATATATATGTACTATAAATTTGTTATACAGAAGTATAAATAGACATTTACACTTATCATCTATGATATTTAGTATAAATGGATTATAAAATATTGTTAACTAAAAATTTTTCTAATTATTATCGACTAATAATCATTTAATAACAACTTTAAGACACAAAAAATAAAAAAATTAATAAAAGATCTTAAATAAGTTGATAACATAACTCAAACTTAAAATTTCTATAACTTTTGATCTTGGTGTCCATTTGAGCTCTACTACATATCCAATAAAATCATTGGATGAGAATTACGGCCCTAGTGACATAGGTTAACATCTTTCACATTTTTCGAGCCACAAAAGCCTCCAAAACTATGTTCTCAGCTGGGATACCCTAATTTTTTAACATTTGATGAAATTTTATCCTCCTTTATGGGGGTATAGTTTCCCATTATCAGTGGTTGAATGAATTAAATCATATGGATTAAATTAATATTAATGTTATGTATTTGAATTTTTATCATTTTTGTAACACCTCATGCTTCCACGGTACGTTTCCCTTCAAATAATGCAATAGCTTGCATTGTACGCAACTTCGAGACTCTAACACACCGTTACTAATCAAAGCGGCAGTTATGAAAAGTAATAGCCACTTTTTTAATTTTTATAAATTTTATCATTAAAAATGAACTTAATTTTTGGATTCAGAATATAGAAATTATCCTAGGGTGAAATTTTGGTACTTTTCGGATAACTTTTATATTTTGATGAATAGTGAAAATTAATAAATTTTAATTAAAAAAAACTTTTTTAATCGAAATAATTCATAGTGATAAATAATGAATTTGAGTGGATTAAAAGTATATTTTGAATATATATTTACCATTTAATACAATCTTGGTTATTTTAAATAATTTCACATTGAAACCGGACATAAATAAGTGTCAATCTTTTGATAGTTATTATTTCTTAAAAACACGCTTTTTGTTTTGACAGTGGGAATTAATTTTAAATTAATTTCTGCAACTTCTGTGTTTTGAATTATGAAAAATGGATTCCATATTGGGAATTGGGATGTCCAAATTGTGTATATAGGTAACTCTAATTTTTAGACTTTTTGAATAATTACTTCCGTAAATATTTTATTTACCATGGTTAAAGGTTAAATTCGGTAAATATGGGTAAACAAATAATATTATAATAATAATAAATTTCCTTAAAACTTCCCCTAACCAAATTTTTTGATAAATGTACAATCTTGGGAATCTTTGCCTCGATTTTGGGACCCCATGAATCCACATGTAAGTGATAATGACATTTTATATTAATTAAGTTAAAGTAAATACAAAAATGACATAAGCATATATCTTTTAGATAAACAATTTTTACATAGGGTTATATTTGTTATCCTTTCGACTATAAATATTAATTAGAAATATAAAAATATTTCCTAAATAATGTTATTTTAGTTATAATTTTTAGTTATTGAATAATTAAATTTATTTATGACAAAATAATGATGCAGTATTTTCCTTATTAATGAATGAATTAAACAATGGGTATTATTAATGTTAAAATAAATATAATTTGAAATTTTGGATGACATAAACGAATTTTATTGGTTAATATGACATTCTAGGATTTATTATATGAATTTTAATTGAATTAATAATGTTTTAGTGACTTTAACAAATATCAATTATTGAATAGTGTCAAAATTGACATAAATGAGTTTTTAAAACAAATATTATATTATTAATTGTAATTCTATTCCGAAAAATAAATGGTTCTCCCAAAGGACTTATATCATGAGATTTGTATCATTTATGGTCCACTTGTGGGTCGCATGTATGTATATAGTATGTTTATTAACTATATAATATAAAAATACAAAGTGACATGATAAATGTCAAACTAATTAACTAAGAGTTAAAACTAAAAGATAAGGTTAATATAATGACACAAACCTCTATATAATTTATTATATAAAAGTTCTTTTATCCATAACCACCTTATAATTTTAATAATCCAATTTTGATCCATTAGAAACTGAATATGAATTTATTATAAATTAATACTTTAAGTTTTTCCTAAAGAGCCCCTCCTCCCCCGTATAAAAGGACACCACTTCTAACCAATTATTCATACCTTCAAAGCCTTTTAGTTTTACCAATATCTGCCCAAATACCTTCTCAACTATCCTCCCTTAATCCTAGAGGTCATCCATTAGTCTTAAATCCAACCCAAGGATCCTTTTTGAACAAATCAAAAGGAAGAACCCGAAGAAGAGATAATGTTTTCACCACCCTCTTTCAAGTTCCATTATTTTCAACTTCTTCGTTCTTTGTTATTTCCATTATAAAATAATAACTCCAGTATATCCTATATAATTTGATGTTATTATTAATATTGTACAACCATATTCATTATTCTATTCATCCCTTTAATAACATGTCACCATACGTGCGTACGTACGGCTTACCGTCTCCACGTCGTGGTGTAATTGTTATTCAATACATGATTATTTGGATGGGTATAGTAATGATTTTTATTAAATGTAAATAATAAATATAACATGATAATTATTCTTTATATATGATAAAACATCCAATTATATATTATTTTAATATCAAAGGAATGATATTGTCGCTCGTGCGTACGTACAGACTACCGTCTCCACGAACGTGATGAGATTCATTCTCCATCGTATCCATTCAAGACTAATTTTCATTTGAAGATTAAAAATAACGTTTAAGGACATGATATAATTCTGGATATGAATAAGAAAGAACCTGTGGATAACAAACACGTCTTACATTAAAAATCACATAAAAGAAAACGAGTAAGTGAATACCTGAAACGACGATGATACTAAAATATTATTAACAAAACAATATTAAAAGATCGTATATTATATCATATTTATATGATTCTTTTATAATTTAATAACAATTATTTCACCACTTACAGGAGGTTAACCTACCCTCAAATAAGGTAAAGTACAAGGTAAGGGTTTATTTCACAATCTCTTCATTATCTGAGGTTTCTTATACATAATTATCCAATGGGACCTCTTTTTAATCGACATCCATGTTTATTAAAAATTTATTTCAAAAAATTATTACTATTTTATAGAATATGGGTTAAAGTCATTTATACCCTGTTTTGACTTTTTACAAGAGTTTTATAAAGGAATCTTTCCGTCATTTTCCAAAAAAGGTCTTCTTTAAACTTTTAGACATAATTAAGTTAAGAATGTTTTTTTAACTTATACAGTGGGTGAGGCTGTTTTCCGCCATTATTATATCGTCGAAGATTCCCTTAAAATCATATAATAATGTTTTCCAAATAAAGGTTTTCACTATAATTATGTGACTTTTAAATGATTTAAAAAATAGATATTTATCTCAAATAGTTTTGATTTCATCTATGTCAACATCCATTGATAAATTTTACACTTGTTTGAAGTTGATTTATTATGAAAAAAATTATCCATATCTTATTTAAGGTTTTGTGATATGTTTGACTATGGATGAGTAATTTTTATTAATGGTTTATGATTAATGTTTGGGAATTTTGTATGCTAGTTTTAATAAAAATGTTTATGTTATATTTCATCCTCTTATTAATATAAATGTGTTGGACTAGTATGTTCTAGGTTGTGGACCCGTAAAAGTAAGCCCTACGGGTTGGGGTCCAGTTACAAAAGACCCTCCGGGTTGGTGTCTGGTTATTTGAGGCACTCCGGGTTGGTGTCTGCTTATTAGAGGCACTACGGGTTGGAGTCCGGTTACAGAGGCTCTCTGGGATGGAGTCCGATTATAGAGGCTCTCTGGGTTGGGTTCTGGTTACAGTTAGCCCTTAGTTCTCAGCATGAGGCCCTAACATAGAAATTAAAGTTCGGAATTATGCATTCCATTGTTATGAAAGTGGTTATTCATATTACATGTGATTATTCGATTAGTATAATTTCCATGTTAATAATTAAATTGCATTATTTCATTTTATCTTTACCATATTATGACGAATTTCATGTTTAAAAGACTTCTGTTTTAGTTATACATTTCCTTAAATGTTTATGTTTATTTATGGAAGTTTCTGCTGTATTGTTAACCTAACTGACCATCCGAGCTCACCCCTTTCAATGTTTTATTTTTCCCAGGATGCGAAGAAGTATTTTATGAATGATCTACAAGGATAGCATGAGGGGATATGAAGAAAATATGTTGTTGAAGTTTTTTTAATTTATGATGTAATGTGTGACTATGAATATATCTAGTGTTTCCAAGGCTACTAAACTGATCGGTCTTTCGGGATTTGATCTATTTTGATCATTCCAATATTATATAATAATGCTCCATCTATGGGTAATTGGGATTGGGGAGTTACAGTTGGTATCAGAGGATGTTTAGTACAAACCTTGGAAGCTAGATTTAGATAAACTCTGATTAAAGAACATAGCCCTAAGAAGGACCTTGAGGATTAGTATAGATTAACTTCATAGAATTTTGATATTATATAGATTATGTTTTTTTTCGAGCAATATAACCTTGTCTAGAAACGAATAGGTAGAGGTGGCTCGGGCACAGATGTACCTTGGGGTAAAACCTGAAAACACCGCTTTGAGGTAGACTCAAACGGGAACGGGTGCACGACAACAGGACTTGATGCACTCTTGGTTATGACACTCCCAAGGGATATTTTTAGGATAATTCTAATTTTCTTTACAAATCCTTATGAAGGGTTTATGAGTATATAATTCCTTGAAGAAAACATCTTTTTATGATTATGGATTATATCCACAAATAGTTCAATTTATGTAAAGTGTTTTAAAAGTATCAAATTATGTATTTTCATTGATAAACTAATCTAGTTTATGCCACTGTTTAGAAATGGTGCCTAGTGGAAGAAATGGAAACTGTATCAATGCATGCAGTCCATGTAGGGATAGCCCTCCTGCTCCAGATAATTATAGTGGAGCAGGTGATGCAACTGGTGATGATCATCTAATCACCATACTAGGATAACTAACTCAGGTTATGAATAATAACCTTACCTGTACGGAGCTCCCTGATAAACAACGTGGATGATCAATGTTAGATCTCTTCATGAGGAAACAACCAAAAATATTAAATAGGAGTACAAATCCCTTAGTTTATGATAAATGGATAAATTCCTTAGAGAAAATATTCCACGCCATGGGGAGGGGGAAAAGGGAAAAAGTTGTCATGCAGTTTACCGCCTCACCGGAGATGCTGATCAATGGTGGTCATTGATTCAAAATATGAATGAAGATGATGAAGTATAAAATATGGAATGGAGGGAGTTCAAAGAGATTTTTTAAGAAAAATACGTTCCTCGTGACCATCGAGTTGATATGGAAAGGCAATTTATAAGTCAGAGACAAAAGGATGATGAGAATGTCGCAATGTATGGGGCTAACATTACAAGGTTAGCGAGGCATGTGGCAGATTATATACAGATCCCAAGAAGTAATATTGATTGATTCTTTGATGGGTTAAAACCATTTATTCATCTAGAATTAGTCTCACAATATTTCTCAACATACGAAGATATAGTCTCATGTGTTATCAAGAAAGAAATGAAATTATCTAAATCTTATGACAATAAAGTAAAGAATGAGAAGAAGAGAACAATGGATCAAGAGACAGATAATGGGAAAAAGGGAAAGAAGGATTTTCCCGTATTTGAATATTGTGGGATGAAACACCCTAGTACATGCCTGAAAGGAATGGGAGTTTGTTACAAATGTGGAGAAAAAGGTCACCATACTCATGATTGCAAGGGAAAGAAGGAGGCTGTCAATGTTGGATGCTACAATTGTAGAGATATGGGGAATTATGCAAATGAATTTCCTAAGAGTCAGGGAAACTTATCACAGAAAAGTCCAATGGATCAAGGCCAAGGTTCAGTTGTTACGACAGTTGTTGAGGAATAATTAATGAATTTGTGTTTTTGGACTCAAGGATTATATTCTAGTTATGAGAATAACATGATATATATATAAGGATTGTAATGCTGTTCTTGTGGTTTTAATTAAGGTTTTAATATGAATAAGGTAATCATAGTTTCAGTATGTGTCAATAATAGAAACATTACTCTGTTTGGAGAATCTGATGTTGCGGTAGATTTTGGAATTTAGATACCTTTTACAGAGAGTCTGGACAGAGGTACTTTGGATAACTATAATGTTTTGGAATTGATTAATTTGAACGTTGGATAGTATTGTTCAAGGTTAAAACATTTCTTATGATTATTTCTAGACTATTATGATACTATAGTTTTAGGAAAAGGAAAAACTGCAGATCGGGCAATAACACGTCACGTTAGACAATGTTGCTGGAATCGAACCGACAACCATAGTACGACAGGCCTTTATTACCTACGGCTAGCCTACAGGAATACCCTAGTTATTAAAAAATATTTTTTTCATTATAATGGTATGTGTTAATGTTTGGAACCATATATTATTAGGATAAATATAATACTTTTGAGTTCTATTATCTTTTTGAAGTGAAAGATGAGTTTGTGGTAGAAATTAGATGAAGGATGAAAACACTACTTTTCATGATGTATATATATATATATCTTATTCTATGATGAAATTAATTCTTGAAATTTAGGGAAGGTATATTAAGACCAAAAATGTGTTTTCCTAATACCTTATGTTTTGTTGAACTGATGATATTTTAAATCATCATAGATTGATGGCTTTGAGGCCCTCAATTCTACACTTGTATGTGATTGATGTCCTCAATCACTCCCTATAAATATTTAAAATTTCCATCTAATTACATGTATATAATTATTGTAACACCCCAAGATTTCATAGTGTGTTATTTCTTCAAATTAATTCAATAACTTGCACTACACGTAACACTGAGTTCAAGCACACCGTGACATACCAAACAAGCCGTTCAAAAGAGGTTATGAATAGTATTAACTAAATTTTAAACTTTATATAATCCTTATAATTTTAGAATCCATATTATGAGTTTCTTAGACATAATGTAAGAACAAATTCATTTTTTGCACTTTTACCAATTTTAATAGTGAACCCTTTTTAAATCTTATATTTTAAACATTTATATATTCAATTTGACTAAATAAATTTACTTTTTAGAATGGGGACATCAATAATTTACAATGAAACATCCCAAGCTTCCGTGGTACGTTTCCCTTTGAATAATGCAATGGCGTGCATTGTACACAACTTTGAGATTCTAACACACCACAACCAATCAAACTAGCAGTTATGAATAGTAATACCTACTTTTTGAAATTTTATAAATTTTATCTTTCCAAATGGACTTCATTTTTGGAATCATGATATCGAAATTATTTTAGGGTGAAATTTTGGTACTTTTCGGATAACTTTCATATTTTGATGAATAGTAAAAATTACTAAATTTTAATTAAAAACAACTTTTTTAATCGAAAAAATTAATAGTGATAAATTATTAATTTGAGTGGTTTTAAAGTATATTTTGAATATATTTTTACCATTTAATACAATGTTGGTCATTGGATGTAATTTAACTTTGAAACCAGACATAAACATGTGTTAATCTTTTGATAGTTGTTATCTCTTAAAAACACGCTATTTGTTTTGACGACGAGAATTAATTTTTAAATTGATTAATGAAAATTATATGTTCTGAATTTTGTAAAATAGAAATCATTTTTGAATTCATAATATTAAATATATCTTAGTCCTTATTTTTTGTATTTTTCTAGAAACTTTCATTTTTTGATGAATAGTGAAGCCACTAAGTGGTAGTTAAAAAAACTGATTTTTTCATAAAACATAATTTTACTGCTTCTGTGACTGTAATTTAGAAAATCTGAGAGACACGATTAATATCAAGGAGTAAAATGTGGTTCAATGAGATGAAAATAATTTTTGGTGAATAGTATCTTTTTACTTTTATTTACCACGGTTAAAAGTAAATAGGGTAATTAAGGGTAAAAATGATATTAATATTACCCTAACACATGTCCTAATTCTATTGGACAAGTTTATCTCAACCAAAAACAATATTATGAGTAAACTATTATTATTTAGGTCCACTTGTATTTGATTAGGACATTTTTTATTATTTAATTCAAAGAAGAGTTAAAAGAGTTAAAATCAAAGATTATTTACTAAAACATTTTTAATATAGGGTTATACATAAGATAAATTCGATTGAAAATATTCATTAGAAATAAAAAACGATTTACTACAAAATTGTATTTTATTTATAATTTTTAGACCTTAAATAATTTAATTTATTTATGACACAATGGTGATGCAGTAATTTCCTAATTAAGGAAAAATTAGAATAATTGATATTATAATTGCCCAAATAAATGTAATTTGAGACTTTTTATAAATACCAATAATTTTCTAGGTTAATATGACATGTTAGAATTTATTTAATTAACTTTTTTTGAAGTAACCATTCTGTTATGATTTTTACAAAAATAAATAATTGAATAGTGTCAAAATTGACATAAAAGATTTTTTGAAACAAATATTATATTATTAATTGATATTAAATTCATAAAAATCATAGGTTCGGCCAAGAGACTTATATCATGATAGTTGTATCCGTAATGGACCGCTTGGGGGTCTCTTGGATGTATATAGTAATTTTATTAACCATATAGTATAAAAATACAAAGAGACATTGTAAAAGTGAAACTAATTAACTAAGAGTCAATACTTAAAAAGATAAGGTTAATATAATGACCCAAAACTGTCTAAATTCTATTGGTTGAGTGGTTTTCAACCCATCCCCACCTTAAAATTTAAATAATCCACTTTGGAGACATTAGAAACCGAATATGAATTTATTATAAAAAAAATATTTCTAGCTTTTCCAAAGTTCCCCCTCACCCCTCTTATAAAAGGGCACTCCCCCTTCTCATTAATTCACACCATCAAAGCATTTTGATTCGGACAAAATCTGCCCAGATACTCTATAAACATCCCTCAATTCATCCTAGAGGCCTTCCTTTAGTCATAATTCCAACCTATGGACCCCTTTTGATCAAATCAAATGGAAGAACCCGAAGAAGAGGTAATGATTTCACCACCTTTTTTCAAGTTCCTTTCTTCTTCCACTTCTTCTTTCTTTGTTATTACCATTCTAAAATAATGAATCCAGTATCTCCTATATACTATAATATTATTATAACAATGTTACAACCATATTCAGTATTTTATCCATCCTTTTAATGACATGTCACCATATGTGCGTAGGTACGGCTTACCGTCTCCATGTCGTGTTGTAATTGTTATACAATATATTATTATTTTTTTGGGTATAATAATGTTGTGTAATTCATTTAAATAATAAATATAAAATGATAATGATTCTTTATATATGATATAATATCCAATTATATATTATTTTAATATCAAAAGAATGATATTGTTTCTCGTGCGTACGTACGGACTACCGTCTCTATGAAAGCGATGAGATTCATTTTCCATCATATCCATTCAAGTCTAATTCTCATTTGAAGATCAATAATAATGTTAAAGGACTTAATATCATTCTGTATATGAATAGTATACCACCTATCCATAATAAACATGGCTTACAGAACAAAACATATAAAAGAAAATGAGTAAGTTAACACCCGAAACGACGATAATTCTAAAATATTATTAACAAAGCAATGTTAAAAGATCATATATGATATCATATTAATATATATGCTTCTTGTATAATTTAATAACAATTATTTCACCATTATACAGGAGGTTAACCTACCCTCAACCAAGGAAAAGTACAAGTTAATGGTTTATTTCGCAATCTCTTCATTATCTGAGGTTTCTTATACGTAATAATCTGCTGGGATCTCTTTATCATACACATCCATGTTTCTAAAAAATGTATTTCAAAACATTTTTAATATTTACAAGAATATGGATTAAAGTCATTTATACCCTTGTTTGAATTTTTATAAGAGGTTTATAGAGGAATCATTCCATTATTTTCCAAACAAGTTGCTTTTAACCTTTTCGACAGAATTAAGGTAAGAATGTTTTTTTAACTTATATGGAGGGTGCGGCTATTTTCCGCCATTATAAAATCGTCAAATCTTCCCTTATAAGATTATGAGGATATTTTCAAAGTAAATGTTTTATTTAAAAATTATGTGACTTTTAAATGATTTCAAAATGAATATTTTAAGAATTTATGAAAGGTACACTTTTTCAAAATCATAATTTTAGATGTTTTAAAGATTTAAATTTCCCAATATTTTTAATTAATGTCATTGTTTTCAATATTATTTTAAGGATTTATTTATATGGACATGAATGTTTTCAAATGATATTTGTTTTCAAAAGTTTCAAATTGTTATGGGACACTTTGATTCAAAAATATTTTTTAAATTACTTCCTTTATAAATGTGTGACTTTTCAATGATTTAAAAAAAAGATATTTCTCTCAAATAGTTTTGATTTCATCTATGTCAACATCCTTTGATGGATTTTAAGCTTATTTGAAGTTGATCTATTATGATACATAAATTTCCTATTGTATTGATGGTTTTGTGATATGTTTGACTGCGGATGTGTTATTTTTATACCATTCATGGTTTATGGAGAAAGTATTGACATTTTGTATGATAGTTTTAATACGAATGTTTATGTTAGTTTTAAACCTATTCATATGAGGAATGCATTAGACTTAGTAAGTGATTGGTGGAGACCTCTATAGCTTCTCGATGCATCGGTAGGTCTCATGAGACAAACTAGTGTCTTGGCACAAGGCCTTGACAAAATCTTATTTGTAGACTAGGCAAGAGGCCTTGGCTATGTGGTTATGATAGTATGGAATTATGCATTCATCATTATGAAAGTGGTTAGTGATATTGCATGTGATTATTCGATTAGGAGAATATCCATGTGAATAAGTAAATGGAATTATTTCATTTTATTTCTAACATATTATGCTGAAGTTCAAGTTTAAAAGGCTTTTGTTTTAGTTTTATACATTTACTTAAATATTTATGCTTATTTTTGAAAGTTTTTGCTGTATTGATTACCCTTACTGAGCATTTGAGCTCACCCCTTTCTATGTTTTATTTTTCCCAGGATTCCAAGAAGTGTAATGTGATTGATATTCAGGGTTAAGCCACGGGAATAATGGCATTCATAAAGATTATTTATGTTGTTTTGTATGTCTTAAAGTGCAAATGTAACATTCATGTATGTGATCAATTTTTTCAAGACTGATAAACTGATTGGTCCTTCGGGACTTGATTCCTTGTAATAATACCAAGGTATTAAAATAATACACCGACTCTGGTTAACTGGGTTCAGGGTGTTACAGTTGGTATCAGAGAAAGTTTAGCAATATACTTGGAAACTAGATTTAGATAAACTCTAATTAGAGCACATATCCCTACGATAGACTTTGAGGATTAGTATAGAAGAAATTCCTAGAATTTTGGTATTTTAGTGATTTTGTGAGTTTTCCAAGAAATACATCCCTGTCTGGATACGAGCAAGTAGAGGCAGCTCTGGCAAAGAAGTACCTAGGGGTAAAACCTGAAAACACCGCTTTGAGCTAGACTCGAACGGGAACTGGTGCAGGACAACAGGCCTTGATGCACTCTTGGTTATGACACTCTCGGGGGATATTCTTAGGATAATTCTCATTTTCTTTACAAACCATTATGAAGGGATCATGAGTATATAATTACTCAAAGAAAACATTTTTATGATTATAGATTATATCCATAAACTGTTCAATTTGCGTTAGGTATTTTACAAGTTTGGAAATATTCATTGAAATTCATAAACTGACCTAGTTTATGCTATTGTATAGAAATGGCACCCAGTAGAATGAATGTGAACTCCAGTAATACGTATGATCCAAAGTGTATGAAGTATCATATCTTTCATGGTATTAAGCCATCATTTAGAGGGGAAATAGTCTTCCACCTATTATCATCATATGAAGAAATAGTATATTGTGTGGATAAGATAACTAAAGAGTTTATTGAGTCCTATGCATTTTAAGGGAAGCAAGAGAAGAAAAGTATGGAAGAGAGAAATATGGATAAAGGGAAGAGGGAAAAGAATAATTTCCCCCATATGTGATAACTGTGGGAAGAAACACCCTGGAACTTTTATGAAGGGAATGGGAGTTTGTTATAAGTGTGTAGGAAAAGGGCACCAAGTACGTGACTGCAAGGGTATGAAAATGGTTTCAAATGTACAATGCTTCATTTTCAAGGAGTTTGGACACTAAGGGAACCTATCATCAGACTATGCCACAAATGATGCTGTTGGATAACAATCATGTTATGATACTACCACAGATGAAGATGAATGATTAGAGTTCTTATATTCATTAGGTCATTTGAGTGTTGTATCAGTAATGTACTTGTTATAATAATTATGGTGTATATAAGGATTGTAATGCAGTACTATTTCATTGAGGATTTGAGATTTTATGGTACTAAGAAAGGTGACTCTACAGAATGTTATACTTTTTGGAAATTACATGGTTGAAGGAAAGATAAACCTTAATATGGTCCTAATATTGAAGTACTTATTTTGGAATAAGATATGGTTGATTTGGGTAAATTATATTGGATATTCTTGACTACCTTGAAACCGATTAAAGATTTTTATATTCCATAATTTTCGGATTTTACAACATTTTTGGATGGATAAAGTATATCCAGTATTCTATATGGAATAAGGGAGAATGAATGTAATCAATAAGGATTATGGTAATTCAGGATGTTTCAGTGTTTTAAAAGAATACATGATGAAGGTATTCATATGCTATTACGGGGTAAAAAGGAACTACATTATGTTTACCTTCCTTATAAATGTTGGACTGTAAGTTTGGACAGAAGTATTTTGGATAATTCTAGTTTGAGATTAATTTTGGATTGCCATAAAAGGACAACCTGGAGGTCGGGCGAAAACCTGTCGTGACTGGCAAGGCCGTGATACTTGAACCTGCAACCGAAGGGTGACAAGGGTGTATCACCTACCACTGGCCCAGGAGATTTCCTGGATTAAATCATGTAATTTATTTTAAGAAGGTCTATAAGATGAATTATAAATTCATTTTTTACCCCTAACGAATAAGACAAATAGAATATTTTTTTTAAGTTCTATTATCTTTTAGAGTGAAATATGAGTTTGTGGTAGAAATTAGTTAAAAGATGGAACTCTACTTTTCAAGTATATATTTTTGTTCTCCTCTTATTCTATGAAGAAATTAATTCTTATACATTATTGAAGGGATCTTAAAACAAAAAATGTGTTATCCTAATACCTTATGTTTATTTGAACCCATGGCATTTTAAATCCTCATAGATTACTGAATTTAAAGACCTCAATTTTAAACTTGTTTAAGATTGATGACCTCAATCACCACATATAAATATTTATGTTTTCCCTCCAATTATATGTCTCAAATTTCCACCAATGTTCTTCTAATCGAGATCATCATTTGGTGGTGACCCTTTCATTTCTATTTTCCTCTTATTAAGACTAAATTTTATAAACCAAATTTCCAATCTGGGTTTTCCCAGAAAGATATTTTATATATTAAACCATTTATTTTTGAAGAAAAATTTCAAATTGTGAGGACGCAATTTTTTGAAGGAGAGGAGAATGTAACACCCCAAGATTTCATAGTGTGTTATTTCATCAAAATAATTCAATAACTTTCACTACACGCAACACCGAGTTCAAGCACACCGAGACATACCAAACAAGCCGTTCAAAAGAGGTTATGAATAGTAGTAACTAAATTTTAAACTTCATATAATCGTTATGATTTTAGAATCTGTATTTTGAGTTTCGTAGACATAATGTAAGAACAAATTCATTTTTTTCACTTTTATGATTTTTAATAGTGAACCCTTTTTAAATCAAATATTTTAAACTTTTATATATTCAATTTGACTAAATAAATTTACTTTTTAGAATGGGGACATAAAAAATTTACAATGAAACATCCCAAGCTTCCACGGTACGTTTCCCTTTGAATAATTCAATGGTGTGCATTGTACACAACTTCGAGTTTCTAACACACCACAACCAATCAAACTAGCTGTTATGAATAGTAATACCTACTTTTTGAAATTTTATAAATTTTATCTTTTGAAATGGACTTCATTTTTGGATTCATGATATCGAAATTAGCTTAGGGTGAAATTTTGGTACTTTTCAGATAAATTTCATATTTAGATGAATAGTGAAAATTCCAAAATTTTAATTAAAAACAACTTTTTTAATCGAAATAATTAATAGTGATAAATTATTAATTTGAGTGGTTTTAAATTATATTTAGAATTTATTTTTACCATTTAATACAATTTTGGTCATTGGATGTAATTTCACTTTTTAACCAAACATAAAAAAGTGTCAATCTTTTGATAGTTATTATCTCTTAAAAAGACGCTATTTGTTTCGACGACGGGAATTACTTTTTAAATTAATTAATGAAACTTATATGTTATGAATTTGGTAAAATAGACATCATTTTTTCATTCATAATATCAAAAATATCTTAGTCCTAATTTTTGGTATTTTTCTGGAAACTTTCATTTTTTTGATGAATAGTGAAACAACTAAGTAGTTGTTAAAAAAAC
The DNA here is from genome assembly GCA_963277665.1 of Viscum album. Taxonomy (NCBI): domain Eukaryota; kingdom Viridiplantae; phylum Streptophyta; class Magnoliopsida; order Santalales; family Viscaceae; genus Viscum; species Viscum album. The sequence continues at coordinate 384,074,405 of OY728167.1, read as the reverse complement.
TGAATTTTTCATAAAACATTAATTTACCGCTTCTGTGAGTGGAATTTCGAAAATCCTAGAAACACGATTAATATCAATGAGTAAAATGTGATTCAATGAGATGAAAATAATTTTTGGTGAATAGTAATTTTTTACTTTTATTTACCACGGTTAAAAGTAAATAGGGTAATTAAGTGTAAAAATGATATTAATATTACCCTATAAAATGTCCTAATTCTATTGGACAAGTTTATCTAAACCAAAACCAATCTTAGGAGTAAAATATTATCATTTAGGTCCACTTGTATTTGATTAGGACATTTATTATTATTTAATTCAAAGAAGAGTTAAAAGAGTTAAAATCCAAGTTTATTTACTAAATAAATTATAATATAGGGTTATAAAAAAGATAAATTCAATTGTAAATATTCATTAGAAACAAATAAATATTTCCTAAATAATGCTATTTTATTTATTATTTTTTGACATTAAATAATTTAATTTATTTATGACACAATGGGGATGCCGTAATTACCTAATTAATGAAAAATTAGAATAATTGATATTATAAATACCCAAATAAATGTAATTTGAGACTTTTTATAAATACCAATAATTTTATATATTAATATGACATGTTATAATTGATTTAATGAACTTTTTTCGATGTAATAATTCTGTAATAAATTTTACAAAAATAAATAATTGAATACTGTCAAAATTGACATAAAAGAGTTTTTAAAACAAATATTATATTATTAATTTATATTAAATTCCTAAAAATCTTAGGGTCGGCCAAGAGACTTATATCATGATAGGTGTATCATTATGGACCACTTGGGGGTCGCTAAGATGTATATAGTATGTTTTCTGACCATATAATATAAAAATACAAAGAGACATTCTAAAAGTGAAACTAATTAACTAAGAGTTAATACTTAAAGATAAGGTTAATATAATGACCCTAACCTGTATAAATTCTATTGGTTAAGTGGTTTTTGACCCATCCCCACCTTAACCTTTAAATAATATACTTTGGAGTTATTAGAAACCGAATATGAATTTATTATAAAATAATATTTCTATCTTTTCCAAAGATGCCCCTCACCCCTCTTATAAAAAGGCACTCCCCCTTCTCATTAATTCACACATTCAAAGCCTTTTGGTTCGGACAAACTCTGCCCAAATACACTCTCAACTTCCCTCAATTCATCCTAGAGGCCTTCCATTAGTCATAAATCCAATCTATGGAGCCCTTTTGATCAAATCAAATGGAAGAACCCGATGAAGAGGTAATGATTTCACAACCTTTCTTCAAGTTCCTTTCTTCTTCCACTTCTTCTTTCATTGTTATTAACATTATAAAACAATGAATCCAGTATCTCATATATACTGTAATATTATTTTAAAAATGGTACAACCATATTCAATACTCTATCCATCCTTTGAATGACATGTCACCATACGTGCGTACGTACGACTTACTGTCTCCACGTCGTGGTGTAATTGTTATTCAATATATTATTATTTGGATGGGTATAATAATGATTTCAAATTCATTTAAATAATAAATATAACATGATAATTATTCTGTATATATGATATAAAATCTAATTATATATTATTTTAATATCTAAAGAATGATATTGTCGCTCGTGTGTACGTACGGACAACCGTCTCCATGAACGCGATGAGATTCATTCTCCATCATATCCATTCATGCCTAATTCTCATTTGAAGATTAATAATAATGTTTAATGACATAATATCATTCTGGATGTGAATAAGATACAAACTATCCATAACAAACATGGCTTACATAATAATACATAAAAAATAAAATGAGTAAGTTAACACCCAAAATGACGATAATTCTAAAATATTATTTAAAAAGAAATGTTAAAAGATCATATATGATATCATATTAATATATATGATTCTTGTATAATTTAATAACAATTATTTCACCATTATACAGGAGGTTAACCTGCCCTCAACCAAGGAAAAGTACAAGGTAAGGGTTTATTTCGCAATCTCTTCATTATCTAAGGTTGTTATACGTAATAATCTACTAGGATATCATTATCATCTACATCCATGTTTCTAAAAAATTTATTTCAAAACATTTTTACTATTTACAAAAATATAGGTTAAATTCATTTATACATTTGTTTGAATTTTTATAAGAGGTTTATAAATGAATCTTTTCATCGTTTTCCGAACAAGGTGCTTTAAAACTTTTCGACAGAATTAACGTAAGAATGTTTTTTTAAACTTATACGGTGGGTGCGGCTATTTTCCACCGTTATAAAATCATCGAAGCTTCCCTTAAAAGTTTTAAAGATATTTTCAATGTAAATGTTTTATTTTATAATTATGTGACTTTTAAATGATTTCAAAATGAATATTTTAAGAATTTATGAAAGGTAGTCTTTTTCAAAATCATAATTTTAAATGTTTTAAAGCTTTATATTTCTAAATCTTTTTAATTAATGTACATATTTTCAAAATGATTTTAAGGATTTATTTATATAGACATGAATGTTTTTAAATGATATTTATTTTCAAAAGTTTCAAAGTGATATGTGACACTTTGATTCAAAAATATCTTTTAAATTACTTCCTTTATAAATGTGTGACTTTTCAATGATTTCAAAAAAAAAGAGATATTTCTCTCAAATAGTTTTGATTTCATTTATGTCAACAACCTTTGATGGATTTTAAGCTTATTTGATGTTGATCTATTATGATACAAAACATTCGTATTGTATTGAAGGTTTTGTGATATGTTTGACTGTGGATGTGTTATTTTTATAGCATTCATGGTTTGTGGAGAAAGTATTGACATTTCGTATGATATTTTTAATATGAATGTTTATGTTATGTTTAAACCTATTCATATAAGGAATGCATTGGACATAGTAAGTGACGGTTGGAGCCCGCTATAGCTCCTCGGTGTGTCAGTAGGTCTCATGAGACAAACTAGTGTCTTGGCACAAGGCCTTGACAAAAATATTATTTGTAGTCTTGGCATGTGGCCTTGGCTATGTGGTTATAATAGTCTGACATTATGCATTCCATCATTATGAAAGTGGTTAGTGATATTGCATGTTATTATTCGATTAGTAGAATATCCTTGTGAATAATTAAATAGCATTATTTCGTTTCATTTCTACCATATTATGATGAAGTTCAAGTTTAAAAGGCTTTTGTTTTAGTTTTATACATTTCCTTAAATGTTTATACTTATTTTTGAAAGTTTCCGATGTATTGCTTACCCTTACTAAGCATTTGAGCTCACCCCTTTCTATGTTTTATTTTTCCTAGGATTGAAAGAAGTGTAATGTGATTGATATGAAGGGTTAAGCCAAGGGAATAATGGTATTCATAAAGATTATTTATGTTTTTTTGTACATCTTAAAGTGAAAATGTAAGATTCATGTATGTGATCTATTTTTCCAAGAGTGCTAAACTGATCGGTCCTTCGGGACTTCATTCCTAGTAATCATGCCAATGTATTAAAATAATGCACCAACTCTGGGTAACTAGGGTCAGGGAATTACAATTGCCACCAATTTTCTCCTATTCGAAACTTTAATTTTGTGGTGACATTCTCATTTCTCTTTCCTTCTTATTGAAACTAAATTTTATTAACCCTATTTCTGATATGGGTTTTCCACAAAGGAATTTTCTATTTTCAACCTTTTATTTTCAAAGAAAATTTTCAAATTTCCAGGATGAAATTATTTTAAGTAGGTGATAATGTAACTCCCTAAGCTTCCATGGTATGTTTCCCATTGAATAATGTAATAGCTTATATTGTACGCAATTTCGAGACTCTAACACAAAACGACAAATCAAAGCAGCTATTATAAATTATAATACCCACTTTTTGAAATTTTATAAAATTTATCATTCATAATTGACTTCATTTTTGGATTCGGAATATCTAAATGATCATAGTATGAAATTTTGGGACTTTTCGGATAACTTTCATATTTTGATGAGTAGTGAAAATTAATAAATTTTAATTAAAAACAACTTTTTTAATCGAAATAATTCACATTGATAAATTATGAATTTGAGTTGTTTTAAATTATATTTAGAATATATTTTTACCATTTAATACAATGTTGGTTACTGTACATAGTTTCACATTTAAACCGGACATAAACAAGTGTCAATCTTTTGATAGTTTTTATTTCTTAAAAACAAGCTTTTTATTTTAACAGCGGTAATTAATTTTAAATTAATTTCTTCCACTTCTGTGCATTGAATTTGGAAAATTGGATTCCATATTTGGAATTAATAATTACAAATAGTGTAAATAGGTAACTCTTAATTTTAGACATTTTGAATAATTACTTCAGTAAATATTTTATTTACCATTTTTATAGGGTAAATCCGGTAAATAAGGGTAAAAATACTATTATAATAATAATAAATTATCCTAAATCATGTCCTAACCCTATTGGTTGATACATGTCCGACCATTGGCATATTGTCGTCGATTTTGGGACCCCATGTATTTACTTGTATGTGACAATGACACTTTATTTTAATTAAGTCAAAGTAAATACAAAAATGACAGAAGAATATATCTTTTAGAAAAACAATTTTTACATAGGGTTATATATGTTATCCATTCTACTATAAATATTCATTATAAATATAAAAGTATTTCCTACATAATTGTATTTTATTTATAATTTTTAGACATTTAAAAATCAAATTTATTAATGGAAAAATAATGACACAGTATTTTCCTAATTAATGAAAGAATCTAACAATTGGTATTATAAATTTTAAAATAAATATAATTTTAATGTTTTGATGACATCTACGAATTTTATTGGATGATATGAAATTTTAGGATTGATTAAATGTATTTGGATCAAATTAATAACGTTTTTATGACTTTAACAAAAATCAATTATTGAATAGTGTCAAAATTGACATAAATGAGTTTTTAAAACAAATATTATTTAATTAATTGATATTATATTTTTGGAAATATATGTTTCAGAAAAAGGAATTATATCATTATAGTATTATCATTTATGAACCACTTGGTGGTCTCTTGTATGTATATAGTATGTTTATTAACTATATAATATTCAAATATAAAGTGACATGGTAAATGTCAAACTAATTAACTAAGAGATAAAACTAAAAGATAAGGTTAATATAATAACCAAAACCAGTATAAAATCTATTTAATGAAAGGATTTATACCCATACAAACCATAGAATTTTAATAATCCACTTTGGATCCATTAAAAACTGAATATGAACTTATTATAAATTAATACTTTTAGTTTTTCCTAAAGAGCCCCTCCTACCCCTTATAAAAGGAAACCACTTCTAACCAATTATACATACCATAAAAGCCTTTTGGTTTGGACAAACACTACAAAAATACCATCTCAACTAACCTCCCTTAATTATATAGGCCCTCCTTTAGTCAGAAAGCCGACCCAAGGAGCCCTTTTGATCAAATCAAAAGGAAGAACCCGAAGAAGAGGTAATGTTTTCACCACACTCTTTCAAGTCCCATTCTTATTCAACTTCTTCTTTCTTTGTTATTTCCATTATAAAATAATAACTCCAGTATCTCCTATATACTGTGATGTTATTATAAATATGTTACAACCATATTCAGTATTCTATCCATCCCTTGAATGACATGTCACCATATGTGTGTACGTACTGCTTACCGTCTCCATGTTTTGGAGTAATTGTTATTCAATATATTATTATTTGGATGGGCATAATAATGACTTGTATTTCATTTATATAATAAATAAAACATGACAATTATTCTGTATATATGATACACTGTCAAATTATATATTATTTTAATATCAAAGGAATGATATTGTCGCTCGTGCGTACGTACGGACTACCGTCTCCACGAACACAATGAGATTCATTCCCCATCGTATCCACTCAAGACTAATTTTCATTTGAAGATTAAAAATAATGTTTATGAACTTGATATCATTCTAGATATGAAGAAGATATAACCTATGGATAAAAAACCAGCTTACGTAACAAAACATATAAAATAAAACGAGTAAGTGAACACCCGAAACGATGATGATACTAAAATATTATTAACTAAACAATATTAAAAGATCATATATGATATCATATTTATATGATTCCTGTATAATTTAATAAAAATTATTTAACCACTATACAAGAGGTTAACCTACTCTCAACCATTGAAAAGTACAAGGTAAGGGTTTATTTCACAATCTCTTCATTATCTGAGGTTGTTTATACTTAATTATCTACTGGAACCTCTTTATCATCCACATCCATGTTTATTAAAAATTTATTTCAAAACATTATTATTCCTTTATAAAATATGGGTTAATGTCATTTATACCCTTTTTTGAGTTTTATAAACGAATCGTTCCGTCATTTTCCAGACAAGGACCTTTTTAACCTTTTCGACAAAATTATGGTAAGATTGTTTTTTTAACTTATACGGCGGGTGCAGTTTTTTTCCACCATTATAAAATTTCCAAAGATTCCCTTAAAAGCTTATAAGAATGTTTTCCAAATAAATGATTTCTCTATAATTATGTTACTTTTAAATGATTAAAAAAAAGAGATATTTCTCTCTAATAGTTTTGATTTCATCTATGTTATCATCTTTTGATAAATTTTACACTTGTTTGAAGTTGAATTATTATGATACAAATCATCAATATTGTATTTAAGGTTTTGTGATATGTTTGACTATGGATGAATTATTTTTATTTACGGTTTATGATTAAAGTTTTGACATTCCATATGCTCGTTTTAATACGAATTTTTATGTTATATTTCATCCGCTTCGTAAGATGAATGTGTTGGACTAGTATATTCCAGGTTGGGTACCAGTAAAAGTAAGCCCTTTGGGATGGGGTCTGGTTACAGCAGACCCTTTGGGTTGGTGTTCAGTTATGAGAGGTACTCCAGGTTCGTGTCTGGTTATTAGAGGCACTCAGGGTTGGAGTCCGGTTACAGAGGCTATCCGGGATGGAGTTTGGTTACAGAGGTTCTATGGGTTGGGTTTCGGTTACAGTTAGCCCTTAGGTCTTGGCATGGGGCCTTGACACAGAAAATAATGTTTCGAATTATGCATTACCTTATTATGAAAGTGGTTGTTGATATTGCGTGTTATTATTATATTAGTAGAATATCCATGTGAATAAATAAATGGCATTATTTCAGTTTATCTTTAACATATTATGATGAAGTTCAAGTTTAAAAGGATGTTGTTTTAGTTATACATTGCCTAAAATGTTTATGTTTATTTATGAAAGTGTATGCTATATTGTTATCCTTGTTGAGCATCTAATCTCACCCCGTTAAATGTTTTTTTAGGATACGAAGAAGTATTTTATAAGTGCATGGATAGTATGAGGGGATATGAAGAAAAGATGTTGTTGTAGATTTTTTAATTTATGATTTAATGTATGACTTATGAATATATCTAGTGTTTCCAAGGCTACTAAACAGATCGGTGTTTTGGGATTTGATCCCTTGTGATCTTTCCAAAATTATATAATAATGCACTGACTCCGGGTAATTGGGGTCATACGTTACAATTGTTTATAATATAATTTTAAATAAAATCAAATATCTGACAAAATATACATATATTTTATATATACACAGATAAAAATTTAATTTTATAAATATATAATTATACATATTTACATACAAAATGTATTCCACAATGTATGAACCATTTCAAATTATAAACTATTTTCCATTTTATATAAAAAAAATACGAGTATGTATATACCTTATAATGTGTGTGTGTGTGTCTATGTATATTTGCCTGTATCTATATTAATACATGGATATATAATATTTCTATATTCTTACACATGTATAAACATATTAATATATAATATATGTAAATATATATATAAATATATATAAATTTGTATTATTATAATTACAGATACACATATAATATATATATCTGTGTGTGTGTGTGTGTACGTATGTTGTATATATTTATTTATTTATTTATAAAAAAAATTATAAATGTATTGAAAACTGATCTTATAAATGTTTATTAATAGATTAATTAATATATGGGAGAATATATAACTAAATATATATAATTTAACATATATAAATATATATTAATATAAAAATTAATACATAATTATATTTTTATATATAAATATATAAATATATAAACATAACTAACTATATATATATATTAATATATGTCTAAATATGTAAATATATTCATATACTTATATATATAAAAATATAAAAATATAATATATGAATATATATGACTATATATATATATATATATATATATATCATCAAATGGAAAACTTAACTGGATGGGTGAGTGGTAAAGGTGTGGGCATGTAGGATGAGAAGTCTAGGGTTCAAAAATAGGCAGATATAGGGGTGAGCGTGGTTAAAGGGGGGGGCTATAACTGTTAAAGGGTGGGGGTGTAGGGTGGGGGCATGCAGGAGTGTATGGGCGAGGCTGCGGTGTAGAGGCATTGTTGAAATGGGGGTCACGTGCTATTAAACCCCTTTTCGTTTCATATTTTTTAATATTTTTTAATATTTTTTAATATTTCTTTTAACTTTTAGCAGTGCTGATGAAAAGGTCCTTTATCATCTCTTTTTTAGGATTAATAATAGGGACCCACTTTTAATAGAACCTAAATTATAAATTCATTTTTAGCACTCATACAGGCTTCTTTAGTGCGGATAAAACCTTTTTTGTTGTTTTGGTACTGGGATGGGTGACTTGTTGGGATGCACTCATATTCCAACATTTTTGTGAATATACCAAACATTATTCTAGTATAATATATATTTTAATGATATTGTAAATATAAATTTGTGTTGAATAAAATATCACTACAGGAAAATAGCCGTTTAGCGGCTATTTAAAAACTGCCATGAAAAAAACCGTCATGAAATGCCTTACTTTTTTTAAAAATTGTATTTTTTAATTTTTTCGAGGATTAGCACCGGCTTTTTGAAAAACTGCCGTGAAATAGTGGCGGTTTGGGTAAAACCTCCGTGAAATGAAAGGAAAAAAATAAAAAAACATGAGAAACCCTGAAATCACTAAAATGCCATAACATTGGATCTAGGCGTCCGTTGGAGCACCACGACTAGTCAAATCGAAGCTCATGAAGAGATCTAGAGGCACGTATAATCAAATCCATGAGAAGATCTAAGTTGCGGAAGATATGAGAGTTATAAAAAAGTTTAAAAAAGTTATCCAACTTCAAATGACAATAACTTTCGTTCCGGGTTTCCATTTTGGCTCTACCACATATCAAATCGAATCCAGCGAAGAGAGCTATACACCGAATGGAGAGAATCAATCTTCTGTCGAGTTTTTTAACCCCAGAATCCACTCTGAAGGCCTCTAAAACCCCATTTTTTAACCGGTGTCCCGTCGAACTTGTCCTTAAATGGACTTAACTTTCGATCCGCATGTCAGTTCAGACTCCTCCACCTGCCAGATCATAGTTCGTTCCATGAAATTTATTTTGATTTGTCGCGGTTCCCACATGCACACCTGGATCATATCTTATGGATTTTTAGTGGGTATCACGTTTTTTATGTTTTTTGAAACCTCGTTTCTGGCACCCGTTCCCCGTCAGCTTTTTTTGTCATGGCCCGTCCTCAGTGCCCGAGTCGTGACTACCCCAAGCCCACCTTCCATAGGCCAGGGGCTGGTGACTAGCACAAAGGAGTAAATCCTGGAAAAAGGGAAGGCATTTCCTTTGTAAAGTAAACAAACACCATAGTGAAAGAAAGCAGTAGAAGTAAACAATAAGTAAAATCTGGGTACAATAGTAAGTGCGGAAAAGTAAGTGGGCCAGTATACAAACCCAAACTGAATGTAACGTACAACTGGAAAAGGAAAAACAACAACTGAAAAGTAAAGCCGCAACGTCGAGCTGGCCACTGGAAATCCCACCTGATGGGTGGGTACAGGAAGCCTCCACTGCTCCTCGGGTCTAGCCGACCGCTCCGAGTACATCCCGCCCCGTGGTCCACCTCCAGGTACCGTCCTGCTCCGCAGGCCTCAAACACGATCAGTGTTGTCCGTCGTCTGCAACCAACACAAAGTAGTGCGGGCATAGCCCGTGCAGGGGTGAGTATATGCTACTCAGCAGGGACCCTGAGACCCCCGAAGGTCTCCCCGAATCCACAAAGGATAAAACACAACGGAAAGATACAATCACGAAGTAACATCCGACACGACTTAGGTATATGCCCATACATATACCTAAGTCATCAATTCTCGTTCGGCTCCAACATCTGAACCCAATTACAACCCAGTCCACATAGGAAAGCAAAACGTAAATCCACACAGGATAGCACAACACAATCCACATAGGAAAGAAAAAAAGGATTCAGCTCACATAGGAATACTTCTTTATATGACGATAAAGAAGACAAGATATTGCCACTGATTCATCTAAGCCGTCTGGACCCACAAAGGATCGATAGGTACTAACACCCGCAATGACCCACAAAGGATCTGACCCACAAAGGATCGATAGGTTACTAACCCCCACAATGACCCACAAAGGATCTGACCCACAAAGGATCGATAGGTAACTAACCCTCGCAATGACCCAAAAAGGATCTGACCCACAAAGGATTGATAGGTAACTAACCCCCGCAATGAACCACAAAGGATCAGACCCACAAAGGATTGATAGGTAACTAACCCCTGCCATGACCCACACAGGATCGGACCCACACAAGATCGGTAGCACTGACCCACAAAGGATCTCTGAGTGATGTAGTCATCATCGAATCCACTGAGAATCTCTGCACAGTCGTCGTCGAATCCACTGAGGATCTCTGCACAGTCATCGTCAAATCCACTAAGGATCTCTGCACAGTCGTCGTCGTCGTCGTCGCAGCCAGCTCTAGGGTTCCCGCACACATCAAACTCATTCGGGAGGGTCCGCTGCACGAGCCTAGAGGCTGATACATCAACTGACACAAAGTACAGATTTGATGTATCCAAAAATTCTGTATCGTCAACAGGAACTCAATGTCGTAGACGGCGCGTCAATCAGACTCCCGGTCTGAGAGTTATTGGCTTTTTCGTTCTAGGGGCCTCGTTGGTTTTTAAGGAAAAACCAACCTTAACATACTCCACCTGTGTCTAAATCTCGGGCAGAGTAAGCCAAAAGATCCATCTCATTTAGAGGAATTCAACAAAGTCGACGGCACGTCAATCGGACGTCCGAAGCTCATGATATGAGCGTTTCTCATCTAAGGGCCCAGTTGGTTTCGTGTACGAACCATCCTAGCCGAACCCAAAGCATTCCAAAACCTTGAGTGTGATATACCGAAATGACCATTTCGATCCATGGATCGCATCGGCCCTAACTGCGTGTCGTTTGGGGGCCCGTAGCTCAAGTAATGAGCAAAAGACCGAAAAAGTCCGAAAACCGGGGGTGTGGGCCCGGAACGACCCTGCCAAACCCCCCTGGGTCGGCTCGAACTGGGTCGGCCCGACCTGGGTCCGGGTCCAACCCGGCCGGCGCGGCCCATCCCGGCCCGGCTGGCCCGGCCCGGCCTGTGCGCGACCCGGACCGGCCGGCGCGGGTGCGGCCTGGCCGCCAGGGTCGGCTCGACCGGTTACGGCCGAGCGGCGTGGGGAGTACAGCCCCCCCCCCCCCCCCCCCGTGTGAAGGAGAGCCGCGGCCCCGTGTGGGGCCTCTCGGTGTCACCAGACGTGGCTTAAGCCGTGTCCCTTCCTCTGCAGTCCACCACACCGCGGGACCGGCCAGCGCCGCCGCGGCTTCAGCCGCAGCGGGTCTTCCTGGCAGCGCGCCAGCGGAAACTTCCGCGGACCACCAGATGTGCTCCCTTGGTCCGTTTTGCCTGCGGTTTGCGCCTACGGCTCTCCCGGGATCCGAACTCTGCTGCGAAGGCCTCCAATCGCCATTCTGATCCCATTTTGTAAACGCAGTTAAATCACGCATCATTGAAAAAAACTGCGGAGGGTTGTCGGGCCGTGTTTGTTTGGCCCGCACCCTCTGCGTTAGGTGATAACAATTGAGAATAATATTCAACACATGAAAAAATAACAAGTTAATATTTAAATAATTTAAAATTGCACTTTGATCTAGGTTCTTTGTTTTAGAATGAAACAACCACGGGAATAAATATTATTCTCAAATAAAAACCCCTACCTCGTCGTTGTCATCGGACGAGAGTTTTTCGCGGAATTGACCGTCGCGGAAGAATAGGATCGTCGCGTCACAGAAGGGTGTCGCGTCGTCGCGGAAGGGAATCGCGTCGGTGATCTCCGAGGGTTAAAGAAAACACATGGATTTAATTTCACAAATTAAATCCATTTTAAGGATAAATATCCACAAAGGAAATTTAAAATATCTGAAATTTCCTACCTCAAGCTTTTGATGATCAGAGATTGTTGAGGGGAAGAACGTCACAGAAGAAGCGTCGTGAAAGGAGAATCATCAGCATCGCAGAACACAGCATCACGTCGTCGATCTCTGAGGGTTCGGCGTTATTCATGTTCTTCACGTTCTTTACGTTCCTCGCGAAGGAGGATGAAGGTACAGATTCTCCAAATCCTCTCAACAATTCGCACCCAAGAAGAAAGTGTGTTGGTCTTATTTTATTAATATGCCAACAGTTTGAAAAACAGGTTAAGAAACGAACCATTAATTTGGTGAATTAATGTTAACGTCTTAACAGTCCATTTAATAAGAGCGTTTAAGAGTTTAAGAAAACACCCCAGTTGACTTTCAATAATGAGGAGTTTTCGCGGGTGCGTTACTTAGAGGAAAAGAAACGGTGGGGCTCGTGCGGGACCCACCTCACAAATATCCTACCAGGAGGGTAGGATATTTTGAATTGCACCCTATCAGCTTCAACTCAGCTTAAGCAGCTTTAAGTGGCTTTTAAGTGGCTTTAAGTGAAATAAAAATAAATTTGTCCCACCACTTTATTTTATTTCTTAACTTAACCCCAAATATTAAATAACCACACCCAAGCAAACGCAACTCCAGAAGAGGAGTTTCTAAGAAAATACCGGTGCTGCGATTTCATCAGTGCCCTCAGAATCTGATTCCGAGCATAGGTTCAATAGTTATAAATACCCACTCATTCGTTCACTGAACATACCCGAGCCAAACTTCAGAAAATGATTCTGGGCACACCGGCACTCGGAATCAGGTGCCATCAGACACTGCGTTCTTGTAAAATTTCAAAGATAAATAAGAAAAAAAAATTCCCTGAAATTTACGGGTCTTTACATCACTCCCACCTCAGGTCTTTACATCCCTCTAAAGATACATCTTAATCTAGGGAAACAAATGTGGGTACTGAGCACGCATATGAGCCTCCTACTCCCAAGTGCTCTCTTGGAGGTTCCCGTGCTGCCATCTGATGCGCACTAGAGGAATTGACTGTCCATGTAGGACCCTCTCCTATTGATCCTAGATCTCCACCAGGACCTCCGCAAAAGTTGCCCCATCATCAACGTCTAGCTCCCCATGGTCAAAGATGTGTGTTTGGTCATGCACGTATCTCCTCAGCTGTGATACATGGAAGACGTCATGCACTCGGTGCAACTGAGGTGGTAGAGCCAGGAGATAATCCACCTTTCCAATCCTGCTGAGGACCTAGAATGGTCCGATGAAGTGTGGAGACAAATTTCCACATCGGCCAAATCTCCGTAATCCATGTCGAGGTGAGACATGCAAGAAGACGTGGTCGCCATCCTCGAACTCTAGTGGCCTCTGCCTCCTGTCAGCATTAGACTTCTGCCGGCTCTGAGCTGTCCTCATCTGCTCCTGGATGACCTAGACCTTCTCTGTCATGGCCCGGACCATCTCTGGTCCCACAAGTGCTGACTCCCTATGGTCTGTCTAGCACAAAAGAGATCTGAAAGGCCGGCTGTACAACACCTTGTATGGTGCCATCCAGATGGTGGAGTGGTAGCTGTTGTTGTACGCGAACTCCACCAAGGGTAGGTGGTCCTCCCAGCTGCGACCAAAGTCGAGGAAACAAGCACAGAGCATGTCCTAGAGAGTCTGAATGGTCCACTCCATCTGACCATCCGTCTGAGGGTGGAAGGCGGTGCTCAGACATAGATGCGTCCCGAACGCCTCCTGCTACCCTTTCCAAAGTCGGGAAGTAAAGCGAGCATCTCGATCAGAGACGATAGATGATGGAACATCGTGAAGCCGTACAATCTCCTAAACGTAGAGACATCCCAAGCTATCCACTAAGCAATTCTCTCTGATGGGTAAGAAGTGAGCCGACTTGTTGAGTCAGTCGACAATCACCCAGATGGAGTCATGACCTCTGGAAGTGCATGGAAGTCCAGTCACAAAGTCCATAGATATCCCTTCCCACTTCCACTCTGGGACCTCCAAGGGCTGTACCAAGCCTGCTGGTACCTGATGCTCTGCCTTGACCTGCTGGCAGATGACGCATCGTGAAACGAACTCCGCCACAACCTTCTTCATGCCCAGCCACCCGTGCTGTCGTCTGAGATCCTGGTACATCCTCGCCACTCCATGATGTACCGCCAAAGGAGAAGTAAGAAACTCTCCCAGCACCTCCTCCCATAAAGCAACTGGTACCAAGGTACGTCCTCTAAAAAGGATGTCGTGCTCTTCTTCAATGGAGAAACCATCAGGTGCCTGTCCAGAGGATATCTGCGCATGCCACGTCTCACAGTCAGTGTCCCCACGATGTGCCTCTCTGACCCGCTGCAGTAGTGGAGGAGTGACTGTGAGTGACTGTAGGAAGGCTGCTCCATCCCTATCCACGAAGTATATCCGCAATGCAGCAAGTTGCTCTATCGCATCCTCGAGTAGCTGAATACCCATCTCAAGATGAGAGCATCGGCTACCACATTCCCCTTCCCGGGAGTATAGACTATCTCAAAGTCATAGTCTTGGAGGAACTCGATCCATTGCCGTTGTCTCAGGTTCAGGTCCTTCCGAGAGAAGATGTACCCGAGACTCTGATGGTCCGAAAAGACTGTAAAGCGCTCTCCCATAAGATAGTGTCACCATGTCTTCAGAGTGAAGACCACTACTGCTAACTCCAGGTCATGGTTAGCAGAGTTCTTCTCCTGCGGCCTCAACTGATGTGATCCATAGTCGATCACTGCCCGCTACTGCATTAGGACACATCCGAGTCTGTTCCCTGATGCATCGCAATAGACTACGTACCCTACTCCCTCCTCAGGCAACCTCAAGACAGGTGCGTTGGTCAATCTCTGTCTCATCTCCTGGAAGCTCTGCTGACATCTGTCTGAACACACAAAGGGTTTCCCCTTCTTCGTCAAAGCTGAGAGTGGTGCCGTAACTCTGGAGAGGTCTGGCACAAATCTCTGATAGTATCCAGCTAGTCCCAAGAAACTCCGCACCTTCGTCACGCTCCTGGGTGGCTCCCAAGCTAGCACTGCCTCGATCTTCGCAGGATCCACTACAACTCCCTCCTCAGAGATGATGTGTCCCAATAATTGGACCTCACGCATCCTGAACTGAAACTTCGAGAGCTTTCCATAAATCTGGTGCTCTCGGAGTGTGTCCAGTAAAACATGAAAGTGGTAGGCGTGATCCTCCTCAGTCGTCGAGTATATCAAAATGTCGTCGATGAAGACCATGACAAATCGATCGAGGCATGGCTGAAATATCCCGTTCATGAGGCCCAAGAACACTGCTGGAGCATTTGTTACGCCGAATGGCATAACCAAGAACTCATAATGGCCATACCGACATCTAAAGGCCATCTTATGCACATCCTCGTCCCAAACTCTGAGCTGATGATAGCCTGACCTGAGGTCTATCTTCGAGAACCACTGTTCTCCCTTGAGCTGATCGAAGAGGTCATCAATCCTCGGTAGCGGATACTTGTTCCTCACCGTCACCTGGTTCAGGCGACAATAGTCGACACAAAGTCGCAAGCTCTCGTCCGCCTTCTTGGCGAACAATATCGGGGAAGCCCAGGGTGAAACACTGGGTCAGATGAATCCCTTGCCCTTGAAGTCCTCCAACTGTACCCGTAGCTCTCGAAGCTCAGCTGGGGCCATCCGATACGCTGGAGTTGATATCGGGGCTGTCCCGGGGTACAGGTCAACATAAAAGTCTACATCTCTGGCGGATTAAGCAAAAAGATCTGTCTCACTTAGAGGAATTCAACAAATTCGATGGCACGTCAATCGAACGTCCGAAGCTCATGATATGAGCGTTTCCGCTCCGAGGGCCTTGTTGGTTTCATGTACGAACCAACCCGGCCGAACCCAAAGTATTCCGAAACCTAGAGTGTGATATACCAAAACGACCGTCTCGATCCAAGGATCGAAACTCCGCTGACGGTGCGTCTTTTGGAGGCCCATAGCTCATGTTATTAGAAAGAGACCGAAAACATCCAAAAATGGGGGGGCTGGGCCCGGACCGACCCGACCCAACCCCCCTGGGTCGGCCCGAACCGGGTCCGACCCAGCCGGCGCTGGCGCGGCCCGGCTGCCAGGGTCGGCTCAGCCGGTTATAGCCGAGCGGCGTGGGGTGTGCTGCCCCCCCCCCCCCCCCCCCCCGCGTGAAGGAGAGCCGCGACCCCGCGTGGGGCTGCCCGGTGTCACCGGACGCAGCTTAAGCCACGTCCCTTCCTCTGCGTCCCTTCCTCCGTGGTCCCGCGCGTCTGCGGGACCGGCCAACGCCGCCGCCGTTTCATCCGTTGTGGGTCTTCCCGGCGGTGCGTCGAGCGCCGCCGCTTCCGGGCGGCCGGCCGCTGCCTCCGGCTACCGGCGCCGCCGTGCCGGCGTGGTACACCGGAGGAAACTTCCACGGACCACCGGACGTGCTCCGGTGGTCCGTGTTGGATGCGGTTTGCGCCTACGACTCTCCCGGGATCTGAACTCTGCTACGAAGGCCTCCAATCGCCATTCCGATCCCATTTCATAAACGCCGTTAAATCATGCATCACTGAAAAAAACTACGGAGGGTTGTCGGGCTGTGTTTGTTTGGCCCGCACCCTCCGCGTTAGGTGATAACAATTGAGAATAATAATTAACACATGAAAACATAACAAGGTACAATTTTAATAAATTAAAATTGCACTTTGATCCGGGTTCTTTGTTTTAGAAGGAATAAACAACGGGAATAATTATTATTCTCAAATAAAAACCCATACGTCGTCGCTGTCATCGGACGAGAGTTCTTTGCGGAATTGACCGTCGCGGAAGAAGAGGATCGTCGTGTCGTGGAAGGGCGTTGCGTCATCGTGGAAGGGCGTCTCGTCAGTGATCTCTGAGGGTTAAAGAAAACACACGGATTTAATTTCATGAATTAAATCCCTGTTAAGGATAAAAATCCACAAAGGAATTTTAAAAGATCTGAAATCTGCTACCTCAAGCTGTTGATGATCGGAGATTGTTGCGGGGAAGAACGTCGCGGAATAAGCGTCATGAAAGGAGAATCGTCGGCATCGCGGAACATGGCATCGCGTCGTCGATCTCCGAGGGTTCAGCGTTTTTCACGTTCTTCGTGTTCTTCGCGTTCTTCACGTTCTTCACATTCTTCGCGTTCTTCGCATTCTTCATGAAAGAGGATGAAGGTACAGATTCTCCAAATCCTCTCAACAAATCGCATCCAAGAAGAAAGTGTGTTGGTCCTATTTTATTAATATGCCAACAGTTTGAAAAACAGTTTAAGAAACGAACCATTAATTCGGTGAATTAATGTTAACGTCTTAACAGTCCATTTAATAGGAGCATTTAAGAGTTTAAGAAAACGCCCCAGTTGACTTTCAATAATGAGGAGTTTTCGCGGGTGCGTTACTTTGAGGAAAAGAAACGGTGGGGCTCGTGCGGGCCCCACCTCACCAATATCATACCAGGAGGGTAGGATATTTTGAATTGCACCCTATCCGCTTCAACTCAGCTTAAGCATCTTTAAGTGGCTTTAAGTGTAATAAAAATAAAGTTGTCGCACCACTTTATTTTATTTCTTAACTTAACCCCAAAAATTTAAAAACCACACCCGAGCAAACACAACTCCGGAAGAGGCGTTTCTAAGCAAATACTAGCGTTGCGATCCCATCGGTGCCATCGGAATTTGATTCCGAGCACCTGTTCAAAAGTTAGGAAAACCCACTCGTTCGTTCACTGAACGTACCCGAGCCGAACTTCGGAAAACCATTCTGGGCACACCGGGCCTCGGAATCAGGTGCCTTCAGAAACTACGTTCTTTTAAAATTCCATAGATAAATAAGAAAAAAAAAATTCCTTGAAATTTATGGGTCTTTACATTTTTAAATGGTCGTAACTTCCGATCCCCTTGTCCATTCAAACTCTTTCACCTATCAGGTCAAAGATCATTTCAGGATCTTTGATTTGACAGGTAACAGATCAAAAATGGACTCTCGGATCATATGTTAGCTCGGTTAAAGTGAGTCCAATGTTTATGTCACTTTATGACTGTTTTGATGGGTTTTAACAGTTGCTCAATTTACTACTCTTTATTTGGGTTTCCATGCCTTTTTATCTTTATATATGGGTTATTGTGGGTTAATATGTTGATTATGTTGAATTAATAAGGGGTTTTCCAGTGTTATCATGAGTTTTCATGCATTCTCAGTCTTTCTAATGCCTCATTCTTCATGCTTCTCCATTTGTTTTCATGCATTTTCATGACTTTTCATCCCCTATCACGTCTTTTCATACATTTTTAGGTGTTTCGTTTATTATTTATTATTTATAATACACTTCATTTTATTTATTATCTATTATTTGTTACGGGTTATTTATTATTTATTATTTATATTTCTTTATTACTTATATTTCTTTATTATTTATTATATATATTTATATATATGTATTATTTATTATATATATTTATTTATTATTTATTATTTATTATTTATTTATTATTTAATAATTTTTAATTATTAATAATTAATTATCAATTATTAATTATTCATTATATTTATTTATTAGTTATTATTTATTATTTATTATTTATATTTATTTATAATTTATAATTTATAATTTATAATTATTTATTATTTCTATTAATTTATTACTTATTTTTTTATTTATATTTATTAATTATTAATTATTAATTATTATTTATTATATATTATATATTATATATTATATATTATTTATTATTTATTATATATAATTTATTAGTTATTAGTTATTATTTATTATTTATATTTATTTATTATTTATAATTTATAATTTATAATTTATAATTTATTAATTATTAATTAATAATTATTAATTATTATTTTTTAATAATAATATTTTATTTATTATGTGTTATTTATTATTAAATATTTTTTTTATTTCGTATTTATTATTTATTATTATATATTATATATTATATATTATATATAATATATAATATATTATTTATTATTTATTATTTATTATTTATTACTTATTACTTATTATCTATTTTTTATTATTTATTATTTATTAATTATTATTTATTATTTATTATTTATTATTTATTATTTGTTATTTGTTTATTATTATTTATAATTATTTATTATTATTTATTGTTTATTGTTTATTTTTTAATTTTTAAAATTATTTATATATTATATATTATATATTATATATTATATATATATATTATATATTATATATTATTTATTATTTATTCATTATTCATTATTCATTATTCATTATTATTTATTATTTCTAATTTATTATTTATTATTTCATTATTGATTATTAATTATTGATTATTTGTTATTGTTTAATTTTTATTAATTTTATATCTATTATTTATGTATTATTTTTTTATTCAATTAATATATATATGTATATTAAATTCGGTTTATTAACCACCTGACGAGCTTGGTGGAGTGGTAAAGTCTTTGGAAAATATGCAAGATGTTAGGGGTTGAAATCTCACCAAACAAAGTATTTCTTTATATTGCATGGGCATTTGCATGTCCATGTGCATGTGCATGTTCATGGGATGTGCATGCATGGATAAATAAAGTAAATAAAGTAGTAAGAAATAAATAAATACAATCTGAAATAAATAAATAAAATATTAAATAAATAAATAAAATACGAAATAAATAAATAAAATACATAAAATAAGTAAAATAAATAAAATAAATAAAATAAAATAAATACGAAATAAATAAAAAAAATAAAAAAAAATATGAAATAAATAAAATAAATATGAAATAAATAAAAAAATAAAAAAAATACCAAATAAATAAAATAAATAAATAAAATACGAAATAAATAAAATAAATACGAACTAAATAAAATAAAATAAATAAAATAATAAAATAATAAAATAATAAAATAAATAAATAAATAAATATATAAAATAACATAAATAAATAAAATAAATACGAAATAAATAAAATAAATATGAAATAAAATAAATAAATACTAAATAAATAAAATAAATAAAATAAATAAAATAAAATAAATAAAATAAATGAATAAATGAATAAATGAATAAATGAATAAATGACTAATTGAATAAATGAATAAAAAAATAAAAAAATAAATTTAAAATTATAAAATTTAAAAATTAAAAAATTTAAAAATTACAAAAAATTAAGAAATAAAAATTAAAAAATTAAAAAATTACAAAACTGCCACGAAATGTTCTGTGATAATTTTGAAAACCGCCGCGAATAGTTTCCCGATGCATGATTTCGCCGCTGTTTTTCCAAACTACTGCGAATCTATTTAGCGGCGGTTTAAACCGCCGTGAATCGTAAAACCAACCCGCCGCTAAATGCCTTTTTTTCATAGTGTATTTCATGATTATAGGGTGTTTTATTAATTATTATAATATTTCATGTTATAATGTTACAATATTTCTAGATAATAATAATTATAATATTTCATGTTATATTGTAACAGCTAATATTTAGTGTTATAACAGAAATTGTATTTTTTCATGTTGAATATTTATAATATTAAACGACAATCATATTATTGAATTTTAAAATAGTATTTTTTCATTGGTGACCTCCTCTGATGTTCTCAAGTTTCTCCCTTTTCTATATTTTTCATTCAATTTTCCCCGATTTCATAAATTTTTAAAAATTAAAGAATTGAATGTAATTGTAACCATAATAATTATGATATAGTATAATCTTTTTAAATGTGTATAATATTTCATGGTGACATATAATTTTATAATTAATTATCATATTGTGTGTCATAATATTACCATACTTAATGTTATCAATAATTATAATATTCATGACATATTGAAACATCTATGGTTTAGGGTTATAATAGAAATAATTATTTTCATGTTGAATAATAATGATCCTTAACGATAATTTCCTTAGTTAATGTTATATTTATTTCAATAATTAAATAACAATATGTAATATTAAATCATTGATAATACTTTGAAATATTGAACATTAATTTCAATGTATATTTGGTGTGATCACACTTGCATTAATACCCCAGATCCCATTAGTGCTATAGATATATGCATGATTGGGGGATTATCGTACAAGGATGGGAGACATCCGAAGAAGTACTCATGTTGCACCCTTTTGTGTATATTTCAAATTTCAAGACTGTAAAATAAATATTATTATCATATTGTATGTAAACTATTGAAATGAATATATTATCTAATGATTACAAGGAATTTTAGTAACAATTATATTATTTCATGTTTTAATGTTAAAATATTTAATGTTAAACATGATTTTATTATTCCCTGATATATTATAACAAAAAACAGTTTATTGTTATAATAGAAATAATATTTCTTCATATTGAATAATTTTAATTTTTCTCGATAATCACATTATTGAATTTCGTAATATTAATACTGCATGGGCGACATCATGATAAGTGCACATGTTTCACATTTTTCAGTAATTTTAATTTTATTTAACAAGATTATTTACATTTTAAAAAACATGATTTACAAGTCAGTATAGAAAAAATATTTATGATATTGTTCATAAACATTTTAAATTAATATAATATTTCATATTACATATAATCTTAAAAACAATTATAATATCACGTGCCATAATGTTCAAATATTTCATATTAAAAATACATTTAATATTTCATGACATATTATTTCAACTACAGTTTTGTTCTATAATAGAAATACAAATTTTAATGTTGAATAATTATAATATTGGCTGATAATTCAACCAGATACATTTTATTTATAAAAATAATTAAATAGAAATTTGTAATATTAGAATCAATTGTAAGAGTTTAAAATATTTAACATGAATGTTTTCATATTTTTGGGTGAGATAAACACAATATTAATGTACTAGATCCCATTAAAACTCTACAGTTATGTGTGCTTGGGCGAGAGAAGTATCTAGATGGGTGACCTCCTGGGAAGTACCAGTGTTTCAATTTTTTGTTTATGTTTCCATTTTCATAAAAGTATAATAAATAATATTTTTATATTGTATGTATTTTTTTATTAAATATAATATTTCAAGATTATAGAGATTTCGTGTAGTAATTATAATAATTCATGTTATAATGTTACAATATTTGATGTTAACAATGATTATAATATTTCAAGTTATGTTGTAACAACTATGATTAAGTGTTACAATATTAATAATATTTTTCCATGTTGAATAATTATAATATTTCTCAATAATCACATTATTTAATTTAGTAATATTAATGTTTCATGGGTGACCTCCTAGAAAGTGCTCGTGTTTCAACCTTTTCTATATATTTCATTGTATTTTCCCAGATTTTTTACGTTTTCAAAATAAAATAATTTTAGGCAAGTATAACAATAATAATTATGAAATTGTACATAAAATTTTTAAATTAATTTAACATTTACTGTTTATATAGAATTTTTGTAATAATTATAATATTTGAAGTCATAATGATTCCATAATCCATGTTGACCACAATTTTAATATTTATTGATGCATTACAACGACTATGGTTTAATGATATAATAGAAACAATAATTAATCTTGTTGAATAATTATAATATTGGATAAAAATTAGATTTTTGAAAAACTAATTTATAACAACAATTGAATATAAATATGTAATATTAGAATCATTGATTGAAATTTCTAGTATTTCATAAGAATTTCTATTTATTGTTGTGTGCGATCACACAACATTAATGACCTAGATCCCATTAGAACATTTTATTTCATCATGCATGGGTGAGAGTATTACTAGGATGGGTTCTCTCCTGGGAAGTACTCATGTTGAAACATTTTTTTTGTATATTTCAGATCCCATGCGTGTATAATAAATATTATTGTGATATTTTATGTAAATATTTTATTGAATATAATATTTCGTGACTATAGGGAAATTTAGTAACAATTATAATATTCCATGTTATAATGTTTCAATATTTCTTGTTAAAAAAGGTTAAAATATTTCATGTTATACTATAATAACTACATTTTTGTGTTATTAAAGAAATATTATTTATTCATATTCAATAATTATAATATTTCATAATAATCACATTATTGAATTTTAAAATATAAATGTTTCATGGTTGATGTCATGGGATGTACATGTGGTTCATCTTATTTTTTTCCATTTTATTTTCCAATATTTTATCACCTTTGAAAATAATGAAATGTATATAAGTAAAATAATAATAATTTTGATGTTGTTCATAAACATTTTAAATTAATATACAAATATAATGTTTACATATAATCTTAGTAACACTTATACTATTTCTTGTTGTAATGTTTCCATATTTCATATTGCCAATAATTATAATACTTCATGTTGTATTATAAAAACCACTATTTAATATTATAATAGAAATAATAATATTCCATGTTCAATAATAATAATATTGGTTGATAATTGAATTATTAAATTTATATTTACCACATCGATTAAAAATAAATATTTATTATTAGAATCATTGCTAGTATTTCAAACATTTAACTAGAATGTTTTTTTATTTTTGGGTGAGATCACACTAGTATTAATGCACCATATCCTATTTGAACTCTGTAGTTGAGCATGCTTGGCCAAGAGTAGTACTTAGTTCGGTGACCACATGGGAAGTACTCTTTTTTCACCCTTTTTTGTGTATATTTATGTTTTCATGTCGGTATACAAAATATTATTATGATATTGTACGTATTATTTTTTATTGAATATAATATTCCATGATTATATGGAATTTTAGTAATAATTATAATATTGCATGTTATAATGTTGAAATATGTCAAGTAAAAATGAATAGAACATTTCTTTTTATATTATAAAAACTACAGTTTAGTGTTGTAATAGAAATTATTTTTTTTCATTTAGAATATGTGATGTCTCAACCCATGTGCCACACATCGGTGCCCCATGTAGGCCAGTCAAATAACCTCATGCCACCTCCCAATATGCTAGAGGATTTTTTCTAAAAGTGAGGGACCAATATCGATCATGGTGAGACTATACCCTGTTTATCAATTTTGGAAAATAGAGGTAAAAAATAAAAAATATTCAAATGATATATCCAATAATTAGAAAAACTAGTATCACATGACGAACAAAACTAGAATAAAATGTACAACCCAAAATAATTTATATGTCATAACAGATATATTTGTAGTGGAAAATGAAAACCCAATGTAATGACATACTAAAATACCCAAGACGACCTTGTCACAAATTCTAGTTCACTCATTCGTGATACATCCCTACTCATCCATATACCATATGGATCATTCCATTAGCATTTCCTTAATGGATGTAGTCTATTTGGGTATAGATCAGGTAGCCCATGTATGGTGTGGGTTCAACTTAGTAGGACACCACCAATGGAGTCTAAAACAATATACCATCAGTATCATTTTATGTAGTTTTATTAAGTACGAAATTTAATAAATATGGTAATTATTTTATATGATAAATTAATATTTATTTAACAACATTACCCCTAGGTTCCCAAGGACACCTGATCCATCAATACCTACTTCAGCATGTGCTTGGGTATAGACTATATCCCATATTCAATTAAAAATTTATTATCACACATTGTATTTAATTATCCCCTTCACATTAATTAATAGCACAAAAACGTTCAACCATTGTATAATTCCAATATTTTTGTCCTAGAATGCCATGTCTACCATCCCGTGAGTATTTAATAGATCATTCCCCATATAACACCTTGTTTATTGGTCAATCACATCTGAGTATTTGGATCATTTATCTATGTATGACAATCATATATCAGAAAATCACATTTTCTTATTTAGAGCATAATTCTGTGTCCTACACTTATATATCAATAAATCACACATATATCAAATATATCTCATGAGTCAAGTTTTGTCAAAATTAACCCTCTTATCACATTTCATATCATGACATACCATTCCTAGTATCAAAATAAATCTTGATTAAAAACATTAAAAACATTGGATAATATGAGAAATTAACTATTATATCATTTTGAGATATTTATATCATATAAACCACTAACCCATTGAGGTTATGTCAAACATCTCACAATTCACATTGTCAATTCATTCATAATCACATTAATATTCCTACTACTCAATAAAAATTTCCCTTCAATTCCACCATCACAACATTCCACAAGATATAAAACCCAATTAATTATTCTAATTTCACCAATTTAATAATTAAATTTACCAAAATTCTATTTTCCAATATTCAACTCAATTATTAATCACATGGAAAATCAATTTTTTAATTACTTGATTCCTTATGCTAAATAAAATATTATTTTCTCTAATTAAAGATCAAATTTTCAATCATGAAAATTTGAATTTGACAAAACATACACTCAATTGGAATTCATGAATATGTGAACTGAATTTAGACCACCCACCTGATAATTGATGACAAAACCTCACCCACAGAAAAAACCCAATTAAAGAGGAACAAGCATGATCATGACGAAGAATGAGATCTTTATCAAAACATAGATCTGAGTTAAAAAAAATAATTATAAATCAAAACATGATTCAAAACCATCATCAATGGAGGAAAACCATCAAATTTTTATTCATAAAGATAAATGATAGAGAGTGTAACCTAATCAAGATGAAACCTCATGCCTAGAGAGGTTCAAATCCGAACATCTATCCATCAATTTGTATAAAAATAATTTTCAAGATCCTAAGAATTCATCCATAAGTCTCCAAAAATCAGTGTAATGAATTAGGGTTTATTTTTGTTGATTTTGGGTGAATTCTGGGGGTTTAGTAATTTTTAAACCAATTTTCATAATAATTAAACATGTATGTTTGTTTTTATGGACACTGGTGCACAGTTTTCGAAACCTTGTACCTTAACCGCGTGCCTCTAATGTGGGGTTGAATTGTTACTCCAAAGATGAATCATATTTTCTCAAATAATGTTCCAACCCTGTATTCCCTCTATGTCTATGGTTTCACAGATTATGGTGGCAGGGTGCATTTTTGGGAAAATCGTGTGCGAACAGTGCATTTCCCAACACCCCTAAAAAAATCCAATTTTCACCGAAACACACCCTATATAAAACCAAAAAATTATACTCAAAATAAGAAAAAAGAGTACCTTTATATGATCTTGATACATATCTAGAAAAGTTTGTGTCATTAAAATTTTCCCACCATATAAAATCTCATTCTCGAGATTTAGTACAATGTATCTCTAAGACCCCAATGTAAAATGATTACGCCACTGGGCCTTTATATCCTCTTCTATCTCTAAATATTTCTCTAGAATGTGTCCCTATTTACACAATATATGTACTATCAACATGATATTTACATGAAAAAATTTCTCACTACTGTCCAACACACATGTTTGATGCACCACAAAGGATGATTCTATATCATTATCAACATCATCAATATCAATCCCATGTGAATGATCAGGTTAATACTGCAGAAGTTATGGCACATTAAAAACATCATTCATAGAAACATATATACATTGAAGAGAAAATACATATTCCAGTAGTGTGATTCTCTCTATGTTCTAAAATGGTCCAAAAAAATTGGTCACTAATTTTCCATAAATTCATATCCTACGGTGACGTAGTCTAAGAGATACCAATAGTACACACAATATCCCACTCTAAACTCGATGGGATGACGAAGTCGTTCATAATATGAATTATGTCTAATCTAAGTCGTGGACAAATGTTTTCAAATAAGTTGAACCTACACTGATGTCTCATTCACATGACTCAATCCTTAAAACTCTAACTCAATTTCCCTTATTTATCATAGAGGTTATATTCATGGCCTACCATAGAGATCCTCATATGGTTCCATCATCATAGTTTCTAGATAACTATTATAGTAGGTGAGATCCACCAAATATAGATTCTTCTTCCACGAACAACCAAATTCAAGAACACATGCTTGTAGAATATCCTATAAAACTTATATAGTATATTTTAAATGAACATCTATCTATGGGTGGAAATCCATACATTGAAAAATAAACTTTCCAGTACCTACTACAAGCCCTACCAGAAGTGTGAAGTATAATGAGAGTCATAGTTTGAATCTACATTTTTTGTCACCCCATAAAGATAGACTCTCTATCGAACATAAAAATTGATTGACTAATCCACTGATAATATCTCCCATATAGTAATGAAATGTGATCAATTTGTTATCTAGTCCATAACCACCCAAATAGCATCATTCATACATGTAGTAAATGGGAGACCCACTACAAAGTACATGGTAACATCGTCAAAATTTCATTATGGAATGAGAAATGGTTGTTGTAAACCACCAGGACAATGATGGACAAACTTCACCTATTGAAAGGTGTATCATCATTTCACAGACCCTGTGATATCCTTTTTCATGTCCTTACACCAATATTGTCATCAATGATCAAGATACATTTTTTTCATACCCATATTCACCACCAACATTAATTCATACATCATTTCTTATCATATGATCATAGGCACAACAAAAATATTACTAATATAGTTGATTTCATCCACATTTATGGTCCAATATAAAGGTGAGACCCCACCTTTAAAGATTTTCATAAAGATTATATATTAATGATTATTGTATTTCCTTTCTATAATTATACACAAAAGCGAAAAATTTACAAAAACAGATTAGAGAGTCATATTCTTATAATGCTCATGAAATACAACATGCCTCTCAACTAATAAAGTCATCATTTTCTACTGAGCACTATACTCATGAACTGCCTGAGTCTTTGTTTTCTTACAAAAAGTGTCATCAACACTATTTCCCCTCTCGTCCATATATTATATCTCAAATTAAAATGGTTTCATATACTTAAACTACATCTACTTCTAGATTTTCAAATTTTTTTGAAAAAATATATCCTTCAAGAAATTATGATCAGAATATAGAATAAACTTATCATTCCAAAGATAATGCTTCCAACACATCATGGCATAATCAACAATAACGTAATCATGGTCATTAATAGGTTAGTTTCATTCATGTGGCCTTAACTACTGAGACCCATATTCCATAAATCGATCTTTCTGCATTAACACTACTCCAAGAGTAATCACAGAAGCTGAAAAAACAACATAGAATCCTCACCAAGATCATGTAGGATCCTGATTGGTGACATTTTCAAGATTTTCATGGACTCCTAGAAAGAATTATAATATTCTTCCATACATTCATAAATTATCCCCTTCTTATTCAAGCCCAAAATAGGTGATTCAAAATAAGAAAATTCATAGAAAAACCTTGAATAATAACCACCTTACCCCCAAAATCTATGGACTTCAAAGTCATTCATGGGTTACTCCCATGAAATCACTACCCACACTTTCTCTAGGTCTACAAACACACTATCATATGGGATTATGTAACCCAGGAAGTGTACCTGACCCATCAAAAAATGACAATGAGATAGCTTGATGTATAGACAATTTCTCCTCAGTGTACTATGGATGATGTCAAGATGTCGGGAATGATCTCCATGATTCATTGAGTAAAGCATGATTTAATCCACATAACTACCACAAAATGATCTAGGTATTGGTGTAATATTTTTTAATCATATCCTTAAATATTTTTGGTGTGTTCATCAATCTAAATAGAATCATGATGTAGTCATAAGTTTCATACCTACTCCGGAAATCAAATCGATGTATGTGAGATGGTAAGACTCGCAACTGATGGTACCCAGATCTCATGTCGGTCATGGAGAAAAACCATTCCACCCGTATCTTTTCAAACATGTAATTAATAATCAAAATAGGTTATCTATTTGTCATAGCCATTTGATTAAACTTTTATTATTGAACACATAAGCACAATGTTCCATCATCCTTATTTGTAAAAACAATTAGGGAACCCCAATGTGACGTACAAAAATTGGTAAAACCATTATCCACCAACTCTTTTGCTTCATTATTAAGATTACGATGCTATTTTGGTGCCATTATTTATGGTGTAATAGAAATTGTCTCAGCTTCATCGATGAGGTCAGTTGTAAACTCCAAACACATATCAGGAGGAAAACATGATAAATTTTTAGGAAACAAATCTAGAAATAGATCTACTATATGTAGAAAGGCAGTATGATTTTCACCTCTATCATCCGAAAATTGACAAACAACCTGTGAAGTGAACACCCCAGGTTGCTGATGAAGTAGCTCTGCATGGACCACCTTGATATAATACCACCCACATGGAATATAATTTTCACACTTTATAGACATAAAATTCACACTCCGTTGGTAAAAATCAATGTTGGAATGATATGATACAAACTATTCCGTACCCATTATTAGGTCAAATACAGACAATCCAAGAATATAAATATCTAAACTAAAATGATACTCCACAATTTTGAGAGAAAACCCCTTGCACAAATAGATTTATCTCAACCATACTCCAAAATATGTATCTATGATCATAACCATTCTTATAAACTCCAATTCTAGGATCAAACTATTCAGAATTTGTGAAGAGATAAAATAATGAGAAAATCTCGAATAAAATAAGTTACTAACAAGTGTAGAAGCTATAATAATAGTACCTATATCTTTTGATGATATTGGATTGCTGTCAAAAGTATACACAAAATATAATGAAAATGTATTGACCCTCTTCTATATGATGCAATCTGAGTCCCCTAACCATCACCACTCTACTCATATGAAAATTATTTCCCAAAATAACCATGTCCAATTCCTCAACTTCCATAACCAATAGAACTATAACTACTAGA
The DNA here is from genome assembly GCA_963277665.1 of Viscum album. Classification (NCBI taxonomy): domain Eukaryota; kingdom Viridiplantae; phylum Streptophyta; class Magnoliopsida; order Santalales; family Viscaceae; genus Viscum; species Viscum album. The sequence continues at coordinate 384,044,200 of OY728167.1, read as the reverse complement.
TTGGTATGGTGTTGTAGTCCCCCATCTTGTATTCTGGTTCTATCTACCCACTCTCTCACTAGACATATGGGGTAGGTTCCTATAAATCCTATATTGATGTCCCATCCAGCTGTAATCCCCGCACACTACCGATGGATAGAGACACATTCCATGAAAGTGACTAGGCCTACCACACTGGGGATAGATCACTTGATTACGATCCTATTTAACTAATAATTCCCCTAGACACTTTTCTTTCAACTTCTCTGGTCACCATTCTCATAATGATGATTACTAATATCAGAAGTCATACCTCTGGACCATACAACAGAAATCACCTATCCTCTATTGGAAGCCTCCTTCAAAATCTCCTCAAAATGAGATCTCGATTCATAACCTCTGATTTTATTTCAGACGAATGATATTCACCAGGGGTATAATTTCACATTTAAGACCATGCTAAAATCATTTCACCACCATATCCTATTCTCTTATTGATGACGGATTAAAAAAATATAGATCTGTTAAATTACTATTATTGTCCATAATGAACATACTTCCCTTTTTCAACCTCATAAACATAGCTGATCTATGCTTCCCAAGAATGTAACGGTAAAAGTGCTACGAGAACATCTCCTAAAATTATTTCCACTTCAGAGACATCAGATGTCCATCCTATGTCTGGATGTCTGAAAAATAATTTTCCTTAACATGTAATATATAGGTAGAAAATTTGAAAAATTTATTAGGACTCTCTATGTTGTCAATTATAGTCTTGTTATATTAAATCTAGAACTCAAATGTGTGAGGTCCACCCTATCTAGTAAATGTCATATGGTGTTGTAGTAAAAAAACCATGTAAAATATGACATACAATTCAAAACCCAACCTTGGTCGATCTATATAAACTACATAAATCGAAAACAATTATAATACATCTACTCTCTATCATCCTAACCGAGAAATATATATACAGTAGGTTACACTATTGGTGGATCATCTCCATCCATATCCTCTTATCATCCTCTCAACAAGCATCTTCATGGAGGAACATCTCTACAATTAAAAAAACATGGTTCATGAAACATAAGAAAACCCACAACACATTCAATTAAGAGTGATTCACAATAAATCATACTAACCATACCCCCAAACCCTGCCACACAGTCAAAATCGAGGAGCTATCATGACCATTAACCTTGGTACATCCAGGACTTGGTTAAATAGGGTAGACATATTCTCATGATTAATGCTTCTTAATAGAAATTCATTTTATACTTTTGGATTCATTTTAACATATTCATTTCCATACCAAGCACAAATTGTATTTAAATTAAACAAGAATGGAAAAACATATCTTGTTCATGAACATACCAAAAAACTACTTTTCCGTGCATGCCTAAAAATGATATATGTCATAAAAATTTGTGAGTAATTATAATGATGTTTGAATACTCAGCTCTCATTCCATACCATTACATGAGTCCAATAATATAAAAACCTAGAAACAATAATCACATAACACAATAAGTGCATCACTTATGGTGAAATAGAATCCATATACTAAAAACACACTTCAATTTCAACAATTCCACCATGAGTACTTGGATTTTACACTCATACATGGGGTATTTACACCCATACACAAGCTCTTAATCAAAACCCAACACATTTTATTATCAATTTTACCATTCCCAAATCATAATAAAAAATAAATGGAAATAAAACCATAGTTGATACCACATTTTGATGTCCTAACCTAGGTTCCACACACCAGTTCCTCGAGCGAGTTAGTAAAATGTCCTCAGGCACACCTCCCTATACTGTAGAGGTTTTCAACGAGTAGTGAGGGTTTAATATCGATCATGTGTAGACTATAAAATCCTTATAAAAGTATAAAAACAAGATAATTATATAAAAAATTACCACATGATATAATCCGTAACCATAGAAAATTAGTATCACCTGATGACCAAAAATGAAATAAAATATACCAACCAAAACAGTAGAAATGTCATGACATGTACCTATCAAGTGTAAAATAAAAACCAAAAGAGAAGACATAATGACACTCCCAAGTGTGTCCAAATCCCATGCCTCATCCCCTTATTCATGATCCATCCCAACTCAACAATATAACATATGGCTCATTCCATTATCCTATCCTGCAATCATTAAGTCTATTTAGGTGCTGATTAGAAAACCTGAGTAGGGTGCAAGTAAAAATTAGTAAACTATCACAAACAGAGTCTAAAATAATATCCATTCAATAATAGTGTATGTAGTTGTATAAAGAATAAAATATAATAAAAATTTTAATAGTTTACATATTCAATTATTTTTTATTTACCCAGATAACCCTCATGTTCTTCAGGACACCTGAACCATCAATACCTTCTTTAGCCTATTCCAGGGTTTTAACCATATCACATATTCAATTCATAATTCATTATAACACATTGTATTTTATTATCCATTTCAATAAAATTCATATAACGACCTATCAGAACCATAGTCAAATTCTATCATTTTGGGCCCAGACTACCGTGAATATCACCCCGTGAATATTTGGAGCACCAATCCCTATATCACACCGTATTTATCAGTCAATTACCTATTGGTATTTGGAGTATCAGTACGTTTCTCACACTCATATATAAGTTAATCACATATAGCTATTTGTAGAATCGGTCTATGTCCCACACTCTTATATAAGTCAATCACACTAATACCACATCAATCAATATTAATCAACATTAACCATATCATCACATTTCATATCATGATTTACCATTTGAAATATCAAAACAGATCATGATTCATTAATTTAATCACATTTTACGATATGATATATTCACGATTAAACCATATTGTAATACATAAATCATAAAACCCTCAAACTTAATGTGCTCAAGTGAACCATCTCATAATTATCATTGTCAATTAATTCATATTCAAATTAAATGACCTACTACACCATCCTAATTGCCAATAAATTCCAAAATAATAATATTAAATTAAATTATTTTCCAATTAATTAATCTATTTCACCCAATTTAATAATCACATTTATTAAAATTCAATTTTACTATATTAAACTGAATTTTTAATCACATAGAAAATCAATTATTCAATTTCCTGATTCCATAAACTAATTAGGAAATTTATTTATGCCATTATTTATTTAATTATCAAATGTGCCAATCAGAATTTTATAAAAGATACATGAAACTGTAATTCAAGACTATAGTAATTTAATTTTGACCATCTATGTAAAATTTGGTGACATGTACTCACCAACAGAAAACATCAATTGAAGTGTATGAACCATAATCATAAAAAAATAATGATATTTGATAAAAATACTAAATATAATGTCAAATGAATAAATATCCATCAAATCAAGATCTAATCTGATCATTAATTGAGTTAAAACATCACATTTTTATCTAGAAAGAGATATAGGAGAGGGGGAAACCCAAACGACTACAAACCACATACCAAGAGATGATAACATCTAACAATATAGCCTTCAATTCACCGAGAAAATTGTTTGTGATCTATATGAATTAGTCTAAAACCCTAAAAAAATGAATGATTCATGGTTGAGATGGATTGACTTTCAATGAAGTCTGAGGGTTTTTTGAATTTTAAAAACAATTTTCGTTATAATTAAACTTATGTTCATGGTTTTCTAGGTAGGGGCACATGGTTTTTTAAACCATGTGCCTTAATCATGCACCTACCCTTTGAGGGTGCACAATTAATAAGAAGGGGGAACTTTATTTTCCAAACGTTGTGCTAACCATGCAATCAATTTCTGTTTGGGGTTGCATCATTTTCTGTGGAAGAGAGAATGGTTTGGGAAATCCATACACTAACCATGCAGTACTTAAAACTCAAAACAATACTCCCAATATTCACCCAAAAACACATATGATAACTCAAAAAAAGATATACTCAAAACAAGGAAAAAGTGAACCTATATATGAGCTTCAGAAATATCTAGAAATTTTCGAGTTCTGAAAGAATAATTATAATATTTCTTGATAAGAACATTTTTTTAATTTCAAAATATGAATATTTCATGGGTGACCTCTTGGGAAATGCTCTTGCTTCAACCTATTCAGATTTTTTTCATTTTATTTTCCCATATTTCATAAAATTTAAAAAATAAAGAATTTCATTTAAGTATAAAAATAATAATAATGATGTTGTATGTAATATTTTTAAATGAATATTAAATTTCATATTTACATATAATTTTAGTAATTAATATAATATTAAATTTCATAATGTTTAAATATTACAATTTAATAATAATTTTTATATATCAAGATGTATTATAACAACTACATTTTATTTTTATAATAGATAAAATATTATTTATGTTGAATCATTATAATATTGGATGATAATTTAATTAGGCGATGTTATATTTACAACAATAATTAATATAAATATTTAATATTATAATCATTTATAGTACATTAAAATATTTAAGAAGAATTCTTTTGTATTGTTGTGTGTGATCTCACTAGTATTAATGCACACAATCCCATTAGAAATGCATAGTTATTTATTATTGGGTGAGAGTAATACAAGGAAGGGTGACCTCTTACCAAGTAATCATGTTGCTCTTTTTTTTTCAATATTTCATATTCCATGCCTTTATTGAAAATAATATAATTATATTATACAAAAAATTTTGTATTGAAAATAATATTTTAGGATTAAAGAGAAATTTATTAATAATTATAATATTTTATGTTATAATATTACAATATTTATTGTTAACAATGATTATAATATTCCATGTTATATTATAACAACTATGGACTAGTGTTATATCAGAAATAATACTTTTTTTCATTTTTAATAATTAAAATATTTCTTGATAATTGAAATATTTAATTTCATAAATTGAACTTTTCATGGGTAACCCCCATGAAATCTCAAGTGTTCCACTCATTTTATATATTTTTTATATATTACTTAATTGTTTTCATTTTTAAAAACAATTAATTACATCTAATAATAATCATAATAATTATGATATTGTATGTAATTTTTTTAAAATAATATAATATTTAACATTTAAATTTATTTTTAGTTATAATTATAATATTTCATATCATAATATAACCATATTTAATTTTAAAATTAATTATAATATTTCATTATGTATTGTAGAAACTATTGTTCAGGGTTATAATAGAAATGATGATTTTTCAAGTCGAATAGTTAAAATATTAGCATATAATTTCAATAGTTAATATTTTATTTATAAAAATAATTCTATAGAAATATTTAATATTAGAATCATTGATTGTACATTCAAATATTTAACAATAATGACTTTTTATTATTGGGTGTGTTCATACCAATATTAATTCACCAGATCCAATTAGAAATCTATAGTTAAATTTTCTTGGGTGAGATATGTAATAGGATGGGAGACCTCCTTAGAAGTACTCATGATGCACTCTTTTGGGAGTATATATCAAATTTCATTCCAATATAATATTATGATATTTCAAATATTTTTTTACAGAATATATTATTTCATGATTACATTGAATTTTAGTAATAATTATAAAATTGCATGTTATAATTTTACAATATTTCATGTTAATAATAATTTTAATTCTTTATATAATATTGAATCAACTACAGTTTAGTGTTTTAACAGAAATAATATTTTTTTAAAGTTGAGTAATTATACTGTTTTGGAGATTCGCAATATTATATTTCTATAATATGACTATTGAATGGGTGGCCTCCTGTGTAGTTCTTGTGTTTAACCCTTATCTATTTTCTTCACTATATTTTACTATATTTTTTATATTAGAAAAAATAAAGAATTTCATATAAGTAAAGAAATAATAATTGTGACATTGTATAAAAACATTTTAAATAAATATAATATATAATTTTTATCAATAATATTAGAATAAGTATAATATTTGATGTCATTATGTTACCATATTTTATGTTAAAAAATTTATAATATTTCCTTACGAATTGTAACAACTGCGGTTTACTGTCATGATAGAAATAATAAATTATCATTTTGAATAATTATAATATTAGATAATAATTTCAGTTGTTAAGTTATGTTTATAAAATCAATTAAATAGAAATATGTAATATTAGAATCTGTGATAGTTATTTCATATATTTAACAAGAATATCTGATTATTGTTGGGTGATATCACACAAATATTAATAAATGAGATCCCCATAGAAATTTATAGTTAATATTTCTTTGACACGCTTGGATGAGAGTGGTAATATGATGGATGACCTCTTGGGAACCACTAGTGCTGCACCCTTTTTTGTGAATATTTAAAAAAAATTCCAGTATAATAAATATTATTATGATATTCTACGTAATATTTTCTATTGAATATAATATTTCATGATTATTGATTTTTTTAATAATGATAAAATTTATTGTTATAATGATATAATAATTTATGTTTAAAATGAATATTATATTGCATGTTATATCATGAAAGGTACAATTTAGTGTTGTAACAGAAATATTTTTTTCCATGTTGAATAATAATAAAATATATCAATAATAATGTTATTGAATTTCATAAATATTTCATGGGTGACCTCCTAGGATGTTCTTGTATTTCACACATTTCTTTATATTAATTGTATTTTCCAAAATATTTTATATTTTAAAAAACAATGAATTGAATGTAAGTGTAATGATAATAATAATGATATTGTAAGTAATTTTTATTAAAAATATAATATTTCATGTTTACATAGAAATTTATTCATAATAAAAAAATTAAATCCATACTGTTTTCGAATTTCATGTTACCAATAATTATAATATTTCATGATATATTATAGGAATTATGATTTATTTTTATAATAGAAATAATAATTTTTCATGTTGAATAATTATAATATTGGATGATATTTACATTAGGAAAAGTAATATTCATATGAAAAATGAAATAGTTATATGTAATATTAGAATCATTGAAAATACATTAAAATATTTAACAAGAATATTTGTGGAATGTATCAGGGACTTGTTACTACTGGCCTATGGGCCATATATGGTTCCCCCACAGCCTAATGAAAATTTAGATTATAAAAATGTGTAAAATATTATGGCCTCTAGGATTTTAGGCCAAACAATAATGTCTGTGTATTTTTGGGTGCAATCACACCAACATTATAACACTAGATCCCATTATATATCTACATTTATGCATTTTTGGATGATATTAGTACAAGGATAGGTGACCTCTTGAGAAGTCCCCATGATGGACCCATTTTTTTGTGTATAATTCCAATTTCATGCAGGCATAATAAATATTATTATGAAATTTTATGAAATATTTTGTATTGAATATGAAATTTCATGACCACATGGTATTTTATTAATAATTATTATATTTCATGTTGTAATATTACAATATTTCACGTTAACAATGATTGTAGTATTATGTGTTATATTATAACAAATATAGTTAAGTGTTATAAAAAAAGTAATATTTTTATATGTTTAAAATTATAATATTTCTTTAAAATCACATTATTTAATATCATAGTATTAATGTTACATGGGTGAAAACTGGGGATGTTCTCATTTTTCACCATTTCCATTATTTTTTATTTTTTATTCCGAAATTTTTTATATATTTTTTAAAAAAATTTATTGTATGTATAAAGAAATTATTATGAAATTAAACATAACCCTTTAAAATTAAATAATATTTCATGTTTACATTGAATTTATGTAATATTTACAATGTTACCATATCTCATGATAAAATCCATTAAAATATTACCTGATTTGTTGTAACAACTATGATTTAGTATCATAATATAAATTATAATTTTTCATGTTGAATAATTATAATATTGGAGGATAATTTCAATAGTTAAAGTAATATTTATAATAAAAATTAAATAAAAACATGTAATATTAGAATCGTAGATTTTATTTTAAAATATTTACTTAGAATTTTACTATATTTCTGCCTGTGATTACACCAACATTAATGCAACAGATCCCATTAGAATTCTTTTGTTATGCATGTTTGTGTGAGAGTAGTACTAGGATGAGTGACCACCTGGGAAGTACTAATGTTGAACATTTTTTGTGTATATTTCAAATTTCATGCATGTATAATAAATATTATTTTGATATTTTACATTAACATAAGATTTGAATACTATATTTCATTATAACAAGGAATTTTAGTACTAATTATAATATTTCATAATATAATGTTACTATATTTGAAAATGAAAATGATTATAATATTGCTTTTTATATTGTAACAAATATAGATTACTTTTACAAGAGAAATAATATTATTTCATGTCAAAGAATTATAAAATCTATCAATATTCACCTTATTGAGTTTTATAATTTAAATGTTACATGGTTGACCTCAATGGAAGTGCTCATATTTCACCATTTTCTATACATTTTCAATGTATTTTCGCAAGGTATATCATTTAGAAAAAGAATTGCATATGTGTATAAATATAATGATTACGATATTGTATATAAATATTTCTGATGAATATAATATTTTATGTTTACATATATTTTTATTATAATTATAATATTTTAATTCATATTGTTACCCTATTTCATGTGAACAATAATGCTAACATTTCATGACTTATTATAACCACTACAGTTTAGTTATATAGTAGAAGTAATAATTTTTCATGTTGAATAATTATAATATAGGATGATAATTTCATTAGTTAAAACTATATTTATAATTAAAATTAAATATGAATATGTAATATTACAATAGTTTATAGTAAATTAAAATATTTAACAATAATGTATGTGTATTTATGTGTGTCATCAGAACATCATTAATGAAATGTATAACAATAGAACTCTATAGTTAAGAATGTTAGGGTGGGGTATTATTAGGATGGCTGACTTCCTAAGTACAACTCATGTTTCACCATTTTTTGTATATATTTCTAATTTCATGCCATTATAATAAATATTAATATACTACTATACTTAAATTATTAATTAAATAGAATATTTCATGATTGCCATTAGTTTTATTTATAAATATAATACTATATGGTATAATATTATAATATTTCATGTTATCAATGAATATAATATTTGTTGTTATATTTTTATAACTACGGTTTTGTGTTATAATAGAAATAAAATTTTTTTCATGTTGAAAAATTATAATATTTATTTATAATTTCATTATTGTATTTCATAATATGAATGTTTCATCGGTGGCCACCTTGGAAGTTCTTCTGTTTCACCCAATTCTATATTTTTCATTGTATTTTACTATATTTTTTATATTTTAATAAATAATGAATTTTATTTAAGTAAAACAATAGAAAGTATTACATTTTGTGTAATCAATTTAAATTAATATAATATTTAATGTTTACATAGAATTTTTGTAGTAATTATAATATTTCATGTCATAAGGTTATCATATTTTATGTTAGGAATAATTATAATATTTCATAATGTATTCTAAAAACTATGATTTAGTATTATAATAGAAATAATAAATTTTCAGGAGGAATAATTATAATATTGAAATATAATTGCAGTAGTTAAGGTCAAATTTACGAAAACAATTAAATATAAAAATGTAAGCTTAGAATCAATAACAAAACCTTCCAATATTTAACATGATCGTCTAGGTATTTGTTGGTGCGATCACCCTAGTATTAAGGAACTATATCCCATTATAACTCTAATAATAGGATGGGTAATGTCGTGGGAAGTACTCGTGTTTCACCCTTTTTTATATATCAAATTTTAGGCCAGTATTATAAATATTGTGATTATATTATATGTTATCTTTTATATTTAATATAATATTTCACAATTACAATGTATTTTAGTAATAATTATAATATTTTATGTTATAATATTACAATATTTTAGGTTCACAATTAATATAATATTTAATGTTATATCGTAAGAGTTATGGGTTTGTATTATAATCAAAATAATATTTTTTTATGTTGATTAACAATAACATAATGAAATAGTGCAGACCATGGAGAAGCTCTATGGCCCCTGAAATTTTTTATAAAATAGTGTAATGGTTACATATATATGGTTTAGGGTGAATGTGGGAGAAAATACCACAAAATAAGATATCTCGATAATATAATTATTCAATTTCATAATATGAATATATCATGGGTGATGTAACACCCCAAAATTATAAAATGAAATAATTGTATTCGATAGAATATATTAATAGAAACACCATGTGTGTAATAGAATATAATATACTAAGATGTTACAATATTATTAATATTTTAAATTAATTCAATATATGATGATCTTGTAATGCACACAATACCTAGTTACCTTCTATTACATGCAACACAGAATTTTTTCGATACCTTCGATTAAACACATGAAATATATTTTTTGGTATTTTGTGTTACTTGTATTAATATTTTTTTCTATCTCTTCATGGAACAAATAGGATAGCTTGAGTTATACGCAAGATTAATTTTCCTCAATGGCTTCCGTAACACTCAAGTCATAGTTTTACCGAGCAATAATATATTAAACAAATATTAATATTTTCTATAGTAATATATAACATAGATTTTAACATAGTAGTTTTGAATTGGATAAACTACGCTATGAAAATATAAAGATTAAAAAGTATAAAATTAATTCATTGGTTAAAAATTAATTATAACGGAAAATAAGAACAACTTGAATACAAAGGGAATGTTTTTAGAAAAACTACATTTATGCTCACAAAGCTATTCTATTATAAGAAATTAAATTAATTTTTTTTATGATGTTAAGGAAATATAAATATTATATATTATATAAAATAAATTTTATATTCATCCAATATATTTGATAAGTATAAGATATAAAAAACCCAATATTACACATAAAAATTTATATTTTAATATAGGCACAATTGATGCATTTTGATTAGAAGGCTATTTTTAATCAATTTTTAGGTTGTTTTGTAAAATTAATATGTATAAATAAATTAATTATTTTTAAGGGAAAAATTACGTTATGGTGAATTTTTGAAATTTTCTTTGGAGTTTCATCTTATTATGAATAATGAAAACTAATGAAATTTTAATTTTAAAAAAACATTAAAGTCTAATTCAGCTATAAGTATAAATTATATTTTAATTGGATTTAAATATTAATTAGTAAAATTTTATACATTCTAATCCAAATTATTTCATTTTAAAAATATTCAATTTGAAAATGGATATCAAAACACATCAAAATTTTGATCATTTTTATATTAAAAAACATAATTTTCACCCATATATAGGATTAAATTTAAATTAAAATACGCCACTTATTTAATGGTATTTGGGAAAATCTATTAATCATATAGAATAATCAATATATATAATTTATTAAAAAATAAATTTTTTTCCTGACAAAAAATATTACTAAATTGGATTAAAATTAGTTACAATGATTACGAGAAAAAATAGCATAATACGGGATTAAACATTAACCTTAAGAGAAACAATAACCAAGAATTTTTTTTAAAAATACATTAGATTTACATATTTCGACCCAATACCCCCTTTTATATAATTTATCAATTATTTTTTCTATTTGACATTGGAAAAACGTGGGTGGAATTACCTTTCAGCAAATTCAAAATAATTCCCCACTCCCTCCACTATAAAAAGGCACTCTCCCCTCCCCCCCAATTCACTTCTCTCAAGACCATTCAATCACCAATATTCTAATATAATAATCTCAAAATAATCCTAAAACCATCATATATTCCTCCCATTGGGTATAAATCCATCCAAGGAATCCATTTGGTGCAAACCAAGAGGATTTTCCCAAACCAAAGGTAACATCCTTCCTCAAGATCCTTTTTTTATTTTAATTATACACCCCAACTATTAGTCTTATTACATGATAATATAAGAACATAAGTATCATAAATATACTAAAATGTTGTTATTATATTATTTCTACCTACATATACACACACATACATCTAATGGGTAACGATCTCACTGTTCGTGTGTATGGTGAACTACCACATCATGAATCAATGTTTTCCGTTTTTCCTTTACCACATCTCTTCATTGAGAATTATGATTTACAGTCTATTTATATATCATATATATAATATTTATAATGTATTTAATTTTTTAATAATTATAGAACATATACCATTATACATTCAATTTTGAGGAAATATGATAACATCATTTGTGGAAGTTTGGACTACTACAACCTCAAAATGATGTGATTCATTCATGATATAAACGAAATATATAATTTTTGGTTCAATGAAACAATATTAAATATATAAAATAGATATTATAAAATTTTTATAATATACATATACATTATTATTATTTAATTTTTTTTCTTTTAAAATATAACAATAAAATGAATGTAATGATCAAATGTACGTAAGACCTACCATCTCCATGAACGGTGCATTTCATTTCATATCTCCAATTTTTATATATTATTATAAATAAATATATAATGAATATATATGATAATTTCTTCATGGATTACATCAAGGATATGGTGAAATCCTGATCAATATATGATGAACAAACAAAACAATTTGAATCACATTCGAAAAACTAGTCAATCACCACCTTAAATAGTAAAAATAAAGAAAGGTTGTTAACAAACAAGTAATAAGATATTAGAATAGGACTATATATGATATTATAATTATTTGTATTGTACAGAAAAAACTTATTTACATTTTTAAAACCATTATATAGGATTCCAATGGATTTTTTACCTGAATGGAAATGCATGGTAGGAAATTATAGTCGCACTTTTGTTTTTGTGAGGCAAACACCATTTTTTCAACTTCTTTGTGTCATGTATATACTTACCATTTTGATATATTATATCATAAATTATTTTATATCAATGGTATTTAAAATACTCATTTAATTTTATTCCTTAACTATGCTTATGATTCAAATTTTTCTGAGTGGAATCAGGCACTATGGAATATTTAAAGATTATGTTTCTCATTAATAATTCTCCTGACCATTAAATGGTATTTCCATTCATTGAAACATATTTTATTTTTTTGAACCTAATTTCATATATACAGTGTATATAAATCCAATTTACATATAATATCATGATTCATTAATTCATCATGATATTTTGAGTTACAGTTTAGAATTAATTCATTTTAGGGGATTTGGAATAAGAATTTCCAAGTGAAAAAGATTTTCATAACACAATTTATTACATGGTGTAGTATTACTTTATTGTTGTCATTAATAATCTAAGATTATGTGTTTCATATACTTTTTTAAAATCTAATGTTTTATTTCAATTCTTTTATGTGTATTTAAATTTGACACATATAATATATTCATTGATTTATTTTCACATCAATGTTATGGTCTTTTCAATGGTTTACTTCACAATCTCATTTTGTTGAGGATTGATTACACAAGAAATTTATCCAGAGGAAATTATTTAATTATTATCTAATAATCCCATTAATTTTATTATAATTTGGTTATTTGTGACCATTTCTATGTAACTTTACAATTTTCTCACTCTTTATTTTTGAAAATGTCTTAGAAACTGTTTTCATAAAACCCGAATTTATTCCGTTATTTAGTTGGAGAACTTGTTTTCCTAGAAATTTTTTTTTATAAGAAGTTGTTTTGAAATGTTTTTAACCATCCAAAAATGATTGATTAAATACATTTATACCCTTTTGGTCTTTTTAAAATGTTTTCAAATGAATATTATTATTTTATTTTGAATAAAAAACATTCTATCCTTTTACCATGAAAAAATGAATCTTCTTTTTACTATGTATAGAATGTACACATTTACCCACCATTATTTATTTGAAGCTTCATTTTCATGCTTAAAATTTTAATTTTTATGGAAAATGTTTTTAAATGTGATTTTCAAAGAAAATTATTTAAAAAAAATTCAAAATGAAAATGATATTTTCCTTAACAATGTTTTTAAGAGATATTTGAATAGTATTTATATTCATAAATGAATACAAAAAATTATCCTTAATCAACATAGGATATTTTTTATTAATTATATACTTATTATTTTTTTGGTTAGTTCATGATCTCATTGACTTATGATAGTGTTTAAATTCACTACCTTGATTCATTTTAGTCCCATTGAAATATTTAATTTTCTATGATCCTTAGAAATTGAATTTACAATAATTATCCATATCATTTATCATGGATATTATAATATCCTAAACAATTTATAATGTTTTCATATGGTGTTATCTTTTACCGCTAATTCTTTTTCATGGGAAATATTGATAAAACTATATTGTTTATTCAATACCGATAGTTTATAATTCATACAACATATATTTATTACTCTATATAAGTAATTATTTGGATTTTTAAAGATGGGTGGGTATCATAATTTATATATCACCTCAATGAATAAATGTGTTCTCATGATCCAAATTATTTTCAAAAATTAAATAGGTTTCTACCTATAGTTTTAAACCATCTTGTGGTCAGCCGTGAAAGTATATGTTTCCATGTTCCTTAAATATAACATCCAATAATAAAAAAATACCTTAAATTTTATTCTATTTTCAATATCCATGAGAGTTTTCATTGACATATCTATGGATTCATTTCATTCTCATTTCATCGATTAAATTGAACGTGTTTACAATTATTTTCCTTGTTATATTATTTTCTCACATCCTTATAATTTTTTTTCTTATATATAATGTGTTCAGATGTTTTTAATATTATATATTGTTTTTACTCTTTCATATCAATTATTGATTACATGGTATGCATCTGCAGTTATTAACTTTTTATATTTACCATTCTTATTAATTCATTATTTCTTCCACTCTACCTTCCCCTCACTGATAATTTTTTCTCACCATTATTTTATTTACTTTCTATAGGATTCCATTATGATTAGTGAGAAATATATGAAATGATATGCTAGATAGAATATTTTATTATCCTAAAAAGAAAAGTATTATATTTTAATTACTGTATTCACTTGTAAAATAAGACTCATGTATGTATCTAGATTACCAATACTACTAAACTGTTTGTTCCATGGGGTTGTGATTTACTTGTATCTTATTCCAATGTAATGGTTTTAGACATCTACTTCGATATTTATATGGTCAGGTTATTATAGGATACCTCGTAGGATGTTCTAGTGTTTCACCATTTTCGGCATTTATATTTATATTTTCAAAGATTGTTTACATAAAAAATAATAATTTCATTTTTGTTGGAATTATTGTATCATTTTATAGATATATCCTGATCTTTGTTATCGTAAAACTATCCCTTGTTTTGAATAAATTTTTTTATTTATCTTATGTGTGTTTTGGTGAAATTTTTATTTTTTTTGAGGATTTTTATGAATTGCATTGTTGGGGAACTATTTTCCAAAACCATGCACCCTACCCTATATATAAATTCATCCCTAAAAATGGGATTTTCAGAAATGGAAGATGGTTTTTCAAACTGTTTGACCTCTTAGAAGTCACCATTCCCCCCGAAGAGTCCCACGATTTGGAAATCCATGCACCCCTAGCCAGGAAACCATGTGAGTAGTTTAAATTATTCATAGAATTTTATTAGATATTCTTGAACCCCCCATACTTCACCCAAAGCTGACCCAATATAACCATATCACATTCCTCTCATTTTATAATGCTTCTGAATGAATCCTTAGGGCTCTCGAACATCATTCATGATGAATTGAAGGCCAGATTGATGGATTTTCACCACCCCAGGTATGTGGTTTCTTCCAGATTAGGTTTATCTTTATCTATCTAACATCTCTATTTCCAGATAAAAACTGGATGGTTTTACTATTTTGGTGGAGGGTTTAGACCTAGGTTTAAGGGTTCTTGATTCTCTTTATTTTGGATCTTGGTTTTGGATCTTTATATCTTTTATTTTAATATTATTGGTTTTTACGCTTCATTAGGGGATTTCAGTGGCTGGGAATTTGTCAATTATTGTGAGTTATGTTGTCCAAATTCAATTCCTGTTGTCTTCAATACCAATTCACTGTATGTATTTTATAATTTCAATTGTAATTATTGATAATTGAATCTTTTATTGAATAAATTAATTGATTAATTAATTTGTATAATCATGGAATTCATTAATTGTGTATCCATTTAAATATGAGATGAATTGAACATGGGAAAATTGAAGTGGGAAATTGTTATTATGAAATTACTATAAGTAGATTAATTAATTGGTTAATAAATCAATGAAATGTTGTGATTTTGTAATTGATGCAAAATTGGGATTGTGTAATTGAAAAGTTAATATAATTATGTATTAATTAAAAATATGGATTGTGGGATGGATAACATAACCTTAATGGGATAATTGGTTATATTAATTGTATATTTAATAATGGTTTAATGGTGAATTTATCATAATATTCTATGTGATTAGAGTATTGAAACATGATTTTATTTGTTAGTTGCAATTGTATATCATGATGTGTAATATGGTAGGAGTTTTAATGTTTATTATCCTTGGTTGATATGATATATGTGATATATGTGTGATTTATTTATATACAAGTCTGGGACAAGAACTAAGGATCTAAATACCCATACATGATAAATGAGTTTAAGATAGGTACTGAGGATCCAAATATAATTATTTTATATTATGGAGTTGCACCATTTTTAAGGCTCCAAAAAACCATATGATATAGTGAGTGTGTGACAGAAAATGACACTCAAAATAATAATATGTGACACTAAGCCATGGGATTGAAGCAGAGTCTCTAAATACAAACAAGGAATTAGACATGATGTTCTACACCCATGAGATTGGCAGTGGAAAATGATTTCTAGTTTTAGTGTTGTGAAATGGAATGAAGTGGATAATAAAAGGAAATGTGTTATAATGAAATTTTTATTCCTTATGTGATATGGTCTAGACTCTAGCATAGGTCGAAGAAGGTATTGAGGGTTCAGGTTTCCTTGGGAACCGTGGGGTTTCTCTGGTTGATTCTTGAATAATTAGATGTGGAAACAGATTACTATATGCATTTCACTTTTTTATTTCTATAGCTGTATATACTTTTATTGACTGGATATTGTTTTACGCATCATTGGTGGTGTTTTACTATGTTGTACTCACACTCTATGTAGGATTATTGAATAGTACTAGAATAGACTTTATGTTTTCAAGACAAAATTAGGAAAGGGCCTTGTGTAAGATGGAAGAGTCATGACATAACATGTATGTGGGAATGATACTCGTTGTTAGGACCCACTTGGGAGTCTTAGTGTGTCTTAATTTTAGTTTTTCATTTGACACATAACACATATTTAGCATGGAATATCTATTATTTTGTGTTACACATTATATTCTGGGTTTTCTCTTCATGTGACTTTGCCCCTATCTAGTTATTGGCTAAATCATTTTGATATTATTTATTTACTTCTTCTATTGTGATACTTAGATAAATATAGTATAGTATCCCCTTGGGAAATATTAAAACCTTTCTTCTAGTTAGTATCCTTTGGTGTCTAGGGATGCAATCTTAAGGTCATATAACCGACCAGGTCTTGGGATTGTTGTTTGGAAGCCAAGTTAGGATGTTATAATGTATAATAATTATTATTACTATGATATTGTATGTAAAATTTTTAGATGAATATAATATTTTAGGTTTACATTGAATTTTAGTTATAATTATAATATTTCATGTAATAATATGACAGTATTTCATGTGAATAATAATTATAATATTTCATGACCTATGAAAACAACTTGGGTTGAGTGTTATAATAAAAAAAAATTTAGGTTGAAATATTATAATATTAGATGATAATTACATTAGTTAAATTTATATTTATAATAATAATTAAATAGAAATATGTAATGTTGGAATAATTGAGAATAATTTCTAAAATTTATAAAGATTGTCTGTGTGTTGTTGGCTACAATCAAAATACCATTAATGCACCAGATCCAATTATAAATCTGCACGTAAGTGTGCTCGGGAGAGAGTAGTTCTTGGGTTGTTGACCTCCTAGGATGTACTCATGTTGTGCCACTTTTTTGTTTATATTTCAAATATAATTCCAAAATAATAAATAATAATATGATATTTTATGTAAACATTTTTATTGAATATAATATTTAATGATTATCATGTATTTTAGAACTAATTATATTATTTCATGTTATAAGTTTTCAGTATATGTTCTTAAAAATGATTATAATTTTATTTATTGTAACAAATAAAAATTAGGGTTATAATATATATAATATTTTTCATTTTGAATAATTATAATATTTCTGAAAAATCACATTTCATAATATGAATGTTTCTTGGGTAATGTCTTGAGATGTTCTCTTGCTTCACAATTATCTATATTTCTAATTTTATTTTACCATATTTTTTTAAAATTTTAAAAAATAAATAACTACATGTAAGTTTAACAATAATATTTATGATATTCTATGTAAAACTTTTCAATCAATATACTATTTCATGTCTAAATAAAATTTAATTAATAATTATAATATTACATATCATAATGTTACCATATTTTATGTTAAAAATAATTATAATATTTAATAACCTATTGTAACAACTACAAATTAGTGTGATAATTGAAATAATATTATTTAATGTTGAATAATTATAATATTGTTTGATAATTTCATTATATAATATTTTTTTTATAACAAAAATTAAATGGAAATATGTAACGTTAGAATCAATAATAGTAATTTAAAATATTTAACAAGAATGTCTATGAAATCATGTATGAGATAAAACAAGTATTGATGCACCAGATCCCATTATAACTATATAGATAAGGGTTCTTGGGAAAGATTAGTACTGGGATGGGTGAACTCTTAGGAAGTACTATAGTTTCACTTTTATTTTTATATTTCAAATTTCAATGAAGTATTACTATTATTATTATGATAATGAATTAAATTTTTTTGTATAATATAATATTTCTTTATTATAGGTTTTTTTAGTAATAATTATAATGATGAATTTCATAATTATTCAATATTTTAGGTTAATAATGATTATAGTATTTCATGTTATATTGTAATGACTATGGTTTAGTGGTATAAATGAAATAATATTTTTTCAAGTAGATTAATTATATTCATTCTCGATAATCTCATAATTTAATTTCATAATATGAATGTTTCATGGGTGACATACATGTATGTTCTTATGTTTCATCATATTTTGTATTTTAATTGTATTTTACATTATTTTTTACGTTTTAAAATTAATAATTTCATTTAATCATAATGGTAATAATTATGATATTGTACATAAATAGTTCAAATGAATATAATATTTTGTATTTAAATATAATTTTATTAATAATTATAATATTTCTTGTCATTATTTTACCATATTTTTTGTTATCAATAACTAAAATATGTCATGACATGTTGTAACAACTACTGTTTTGTGTTAGAATAGAAATAATAATTTTTTCATGTTTAATAATTATAATATTGGTTGATAATTTCAATTTTTATTGTTGCTTTTATAAGAGAAATTAAATATTAATATACAATATTTGAATCAATGATATTACATCAAATATTTAATAAGGATTTCTGTGTATTTTTTTTGCATGATAATAGAAGCATTAATACACAATATCCCATTACTCTGAATAGCCTGAAGGCCTTTTGATAGTTTTTTTTATTTTTTGGATAATCTCCCATATAACCGGCGTGAGAGTGAACCCTTACAATGACCATAAGCCCAGTGGAATAAGGATCAATACGTAGCCCAAACGTCCAATTACACTACACACATGAAATTTCCCTCCCTAGCATTTGATTCATTGATAGATGCACAATTCTTGGTCCTGATGACTGTTTCCATCCCCTCCCATTCTTCCAATTATGTGATCTATATTAGTGACTGTTATATGATCTAATTCGGATTTTGAGGTCTTCTATCACATGGTATGATCTCAAAATGTGTCTCAAATTCCATGTGGCACAAACACCATATTGATTTCAAGGCCCTCCTACATCAATATGTCCAGGTACAACACCCCTACCTACATGATTCATGCATCACCCCCTACCTGCACCAGCCCTACATCACTAACAGATCATAAAACCCCAAATGGTTCCTTTGAGGATTAGAACCCTAATATTTGGAGAGAGTAGTACTACAATGGGTGACCTCCTCAAAAGTACTTTTGTTTCTCCCTTTTTTATTTATATTTAAAATTTCATGACAATAAAATAAATATAATAAATATTATTATGATGTTGTATGTAAAATTCTGTTTGAATAAAATATTTCATGATTAAAATCAATTATATTAAAAATTATAATATTTCATGTTATAATATTATAATATTTAATGTTAAAATAGATTATAATATTTCATGTTATATTGTAACAACAACACTTTATTGTTATTAAAGAAATAATTTTTTTTATGTTGAATCATTATATTACTTCTCAATAATTTTAGTGACTCATGTTTGGCCCTATCATACATGAGAATAATTCTACTTGTATTTACACGACTAGGCACTGAAACGTATTTCTATTCCATGGCCCAGTGTGCTCAGAATAAAATTTATTAAAATATTAAATATTTATATAATATGAACATGGCGAAAACAAGTTATCTATTAAACAGTAACCCAAATCATAAATATGAGGTCGCAGTTGTCTCTAGTTCATGCTGTTTAACATAGGGGGATTTATGTTTTGTCCATGAGGGTTTACAATAGAAAATGATATCGAGAGCATTTTTGTAAATAAAAGAAATTTATTTATTCTCGATTTCCTATCAAATAACTCAGGAATTGAGTCTTAGATCGATTCTCTAAGCCAACAATTGGGTTAAGAATATCTCAATCACCGTATGTGAAACAAACTGTTGCCTGTGATGGGTGTTTTGGATGGAGGCGTATTGATGGGGAGTTAAATGTGGGAAATGATTTATCTAAAAAGAACATAAAACCTTTCTCCTCTCACACTAGTTACAATGAACACAGGAGGAACTCCTCCTCCCCTACCTTTAGGGATGAAGAAATGAAGGAAAAATAAAGAGAAAGAGGTGTCGTAAGACTATGATTTTGATGACGATCACTCCCGGATCATGTTTCTACGGTTTCAAAGCACATATATAACCCTATAGATTCATCATTTCTCCTAGTGGTCGGATGATTTGAGTTTTAATACCGATCCCCTTATTTATGCATTGTGTTCTTCAATTATTCATCAATAAAGTGTATATTGGGTCCTTTGGTTTTTGAAACATGTCTTAAGGTCATTATAGACCACCGGAGTGTTATTAGTGGTCCGTGGAAGGTGGTGGAGCATGGGTATGGTGAGGAAGACTACTGTGAGGTGGGGCGGTGTGACCGAGGTCGTGAGAAGCATAGTGGATGCCGGGGTGGCATGGGGCGCACATGCGGTGGTGCAGCTAGGAGCTGATGGGGGGGGGCATGGTGGGCCAGTGAACACAAGCCAGAACGGCCAGTACAGGCGGGGCCAGGCGAGTAGGGCTAGGTCATGCCAATGTTTTTTATTAAAAACATCACAACAGAGAAACGAGGGGTCCTATTTTCATTTCATTTGTGGAAAAACAACCATTGATTTGAAGAAATAATATTTAGGTCACTTTTACGACCTTCTGTTGTGGGATCGAGACTTGGTGGCATTAAATGTCCATTAATAATAATAATAATATAATTATTATTTTTTACAGATTCTTATTTAAAACGTATCTTCTGCATCTAATGTCTGATTGATGAACCTTCAGTGGCATTGTGACCATATCCTTAAGGCATATGTTTGTAGACCAATTTTTTGTTCTTAATTTGAAATTGTGTGGGTGGTACCCATGAGGATGTGTTTGGGCGTTTTTGGTGAAATGTGACTATTTCATTATTTTTCCATTTTGGATGCATGATTTATCAATCCCGTGTGTTTTTTCAAAAGGATTGAAATGGATTGATCTATTTGATATGTTCCGGGATTGATGTGTGGTCCCCACAATGACCCGTTTGGGATTTTTCTGAGAAACATGTTCTATTTCACGATAATCAATTTTGGGAAAGTAATTTTCATATCCCGAGTGTTTTATTGTAGAGTGTGACGGTGGCCTCCATTATGGCTGGCAAGACCCTACACTCCATTGGTGAGGGGTCATTAAATTATGGAATTTATTCCGATGTTGTTACTCCCCATATGGATTAGGGTGTGTGTCTCCACATGAATTTTTTATATTTGGACTTATCCTCTACCGTGTTAAGGATTCGACTCTCAAATCTTGTTTGATGGTAGGGTTAGTACTCCCCTACCATTCTAGGGATAAGGTCCTCAATCCTTACAATGGTGCTCCCAACTGTGGTTGTGGGCCCACATCCCTGGTATTGGTTCTCCTCTACCATTGATATGGGATAACGTTATCTATGATGGTGCTCCCCAACCATATTAGGGTGTGAGATCACATTTCTCTGGGTGGTAATCCCCTGGTGTATTGGGGTGTGGGTTCACACATGAAATGTTTCTCTACACCATATTTGAGTTGTAGTGGGGAGTCGGCCCCTAAACTTGTTATGTGTGATTCATGGCATGTTTTTAGCACTACCTTGACATACATAGGTGTGGTTCACTCAATATTGGAGTGACAGAGGTTTCACTGGTTGGTTTATGAGCATGAAATCCCACAACTGTGGGGTATTTTTTAGGTGTATGAGACTCAATTGGGGCACCTTCGAACATGGGTAGGGTGCATGTCTGTGATGGCAGGACCTATGTTGTTGGGAACTAGTGAGGGGACTAGTACGTTGTTGCAGAGCCTTGAACAGAACCTATTCTTGACGATGAGAAAAAACCACATGAGGCTTGGCGATTAAGATGAGTATATATGGTGTTTTCTAGGTTTCCTTGTCGTGTTGTCACTTCTGGGTTGCCATAGTATATGGTTGAGATAACTAGTCATGTTTAGATGAGGATGGTGTCAAGATGGATTTTCACTTTCATTTGGGATCCATTAAGATCATATGAGTAGACTGATTCCAGTCAGTTGATCCTTTTCATTTAGGGTTTTTGGGGTGACTGCTGAGTATCTTTATACTCACCTCATCATGGGATTTGGCCGCACATGACTTATGTCTTATGCAGATCACAAGCTGTTTGATGGGGTCCCTAGAGGGCCTGGAGCTAGCAGATCATAGTGAGAATAACTTAATGGGATGTTTAATGAAGCCTTCCCAAGGATATTTCCTACAAGTGCATCTAACAATGATCCCATCCACCTAAGCATGTTCGATGTTTTGTAGTTTTCTTTTGTCGGGCCCTATATTTAACTGTTTTGGACTTTTACTGCACTCTAGTCAGGAATCTTGTATGCATGAATTTATTTTCCATTTATATATATCTCTACATTGTTTCATGGAGTTTTATATGGGTGTGTGCATATAGGTTTGATATGATAAGGGTTACCATGTATGTGATAGTCGTCTCAGTATTGGTCACCAGACCCTAGATTATTAGAGGTAGTCTTGGGGAGTCACGGCTCAAGAACCATTGTGTCGGGTCATGATTGAGTGGTATGACAGCAGGATACACCTTTTGGTCCTCATAACATTGTTTTCCTAGTTTTGATCTTGGTTTGCGTTGAATAGAGAAAGTATTATAATGTTTTGAGTTCAAATTTCATACCTAAGACTTTAGTGTTGATGCGGTGGATGACGTATCAATTCACCGTGACCCTAATAAGCATCATTTTGAATTAGGAAATTAGTACACTAGTCAAAGGGAAATAATGATACATGCATCATATAAGAGTTGGTTTTGGGTTTTCCTTATCCTTATTGAGTTAGATCCACTTATATACTCTTTGAACATGGGTGTGTTGATTGTATTTTGGAATGACTACATGATGAGAGCCATCCAGGGTTCCACGATGGGATTGTGATGAGATCCCCATTGAGTATATTCTTCTCAACTGGGCATCGGATTTGAAGAAGGAGCTCAAGCTGGTGTACCAATTGATCCACCACCTCTCAAGCAGCATGTTGCACTAACAGTGAAGGATGAGGTTTCACAATGGCTCAGTGTACTGTATGAGTTCTAGAGGAAAAAAACAATAAGGTTCTTGGGTGTCCTATTCCCCCAGGTAGTTGATGAAAGGATTTTAGCAGTCACATGACTTTTTCACCTAGGGAAGACACTTACTGATTAGATGGTGGTAATAGAGGGGATCCTTTTTCATGGTTTGGTCAGGCAATGGTGGAGTCTTATGAAAGAGTCCAACAACAAGGGGATGCTCACCAGGGATGAGTTTGAGAGGTTCCTCAGGGAAGAGTTTCTTCCAGCCATGTTGAGTTCGGTGAAGATTCAAGAGCTTCTGCAGCTTTGGCAGTGTAGCATGCTCATGATGGGATAATTAGTGAAGTTTACAGACATGAAACAGTACTTCCTAGACATGGTTTAGGACCCATTCTTCAAGGACAAGACTTTTAAGTAGGGCCTATTCAAAGATTCCCATGAAGGTTTGGTCTCATTATGCCTTTCCACCAATGTGGGTGTACTGGAGCGGGCTCTGGTGGTCGAGAGATTTTTGGTGGAGAGAATTCATACTTGGACGGAAATGGGGTTTTTAGGATGAGACGCTAGCCGCAGTTGGGAGAAAATAGGCATCTAGACCAAAATGAAGGAGTCGTACCCATTCCTAGACTCAATCAATTGGGTATGAGGAGTAGGGCCAGGCCAGGCTTCTGGTCGGTAGTTAGAGTGGCACTGCCATGCTTCCAACAGTCAGGGATATCTTGATAGAATTTGTTGGACCTGCCACACCGTTGAGAGGGATACAATTGAAAGAACACCTTTATAGATTTTGTGTTTCATGTATTTAGGTCAGTTGGGGGGAATACATATATTAGGAGTGGGTGTAGTGATATGAGGTGGAAGGTGGTACGAGTTACCACCACCACCACCCCGTGTGGTCCACGCCATGAATAGGGAGCTAGAAGAAGGGTTAAAGGACTACTAAATTCCTTATAGGTCATCAAAAAATAGGCTCCGTGGATGGATAGTGGTATGATATGTGTTCTTTCTACTTCTGAGTAGTTTGTTAAAGAAATTAAAGAGATACTCTTTTATTTCTACTATATTATTATGGTTTATTTGGAATGACACAAGGAGTCGATATGAACTTGTGTTGGTATTGTTGATCATAGCTTCAAATTAATGAGGAAGAGGGATGCATCCCACACCGATACATGTTTTTGTGACCCAACTAAAACCATGTAGGTGAGTTAGTGCTTCCAAAAGAGGACCGTGTCAAGGTGTGGTGGATGAGTTCCTCGGACATGTGTGTTCTGGGCGGGGTTGTGTGTTAGATATTGTGCCGAGCGACATTGAGACCTAGTGTACATTGGGAATCCCTATTTTTTTCATTTTTATCCTCCTGTGTTTGGGATCAGTTTGGTACGGGAGTCTTATGAGTAGTTCATGGTGCAGTTTGACGTGGCATCAAACTCACTAGAATGTGGGACACATTCCCTACTAAGATGCATTCTTGAGAGATGATCCCAAACTGTGTGGGTGAGTCAGTTCCACCCAAAGTGGATAGCATTGAGGTGCGGTGGATGATATCTGTTGGATTGTGTGTTCAATGTGGGTTTTTTATTCCATACTTCAAGTTAGTGAGGTAGAGTATCACCATACCCTATGACTATAGGAGACTAGAAGCACAGTGTTTTCCCACCTGGCATAGTTTAGGAGACATGTTCCCCATTACACGATGTCAACATAGGATAAGCTAGACTTGGGTGTGGCTATGGGTTCCCTAGAGTATGTTCTCATTGGTAGCATAGGACCCCTTGGTGATCTTTTTGAGGTTTTTACCGAACACACTGATGTGGGAGACCCGGTTGAGAGATCAATTTATTTCCGTCATGCCGAGCCATTAGCATTTCATGGACAAAAAGTTTTAAGGTGGGTTGGATGTAGACTATCACGTTTGTCCGTATTAGACTTTGGACTATTTTTGCATATATTTCTTGAGCTAGGAACTGAGACGAAAACCCATTCTGAGGTCCGATGTGCCTAAAATAAATTTGATAAAAATATTAAGTACTTTTATACAACTCATGTGGTGGAAATTATTCATCTATTAAACCGTAGCATGGATCAGAAATCTATGTCCATGTTAATTTTCTGAGTGTTTTTTTACCCTAGGTGGGGTATATGTTTTGTCAGTGCAGGCTTACTATAGAAAACGATATTAATGGAATTTTTTTAAATAAATTCAATTAATAAATCCTTGATGTCAGATCGAATAACTCAAAAAAGGAGTCTCACATTAAATTTATGAGCCCACCATTTAATTAAAAATGTTTACATTACCCTATTCACTATATAACGATGTCCACAACGAGTTTTTTGGATGGGGGCATGTTGACGGGGAGTAAAATCAAGAAATTAATTTTTTTTAAGACAATTCCCTTCTCCTCCCCCACCCCTTGCAACACATGTAGGAGGAAATCCTCCTCCATCATACTTAATTGATGAAACAATAAAGGCCAAATCAAGTAAAAAAGGTTACTTCAGACTCTGATCTTGATGGAGATCACTCCTGGATCATTATATAGTGGCTTCAAATTGTGGATTTGACCCCAAAGCTTTGATGTTTCACCCCGAGGTTGGCAGATTTGAGTTTTAATCATCGTACCCTTATATATTCATTTTTTTTCTTTGATTCATGATCAAGGACATGTAGATTGGGTCTCTAAGTTTCCAAAACATGTCTGGGAATCAATTTTGGACCACTGGATTGTTCTTGGGGGTTCGAAGAAGGTGGTGGTGCATGGGTCTGGCCAGGGAGGCTATGTCGAGGTTCGGCGACATGGTAGAGGTTGCAAGTGGCATGGTGGAGGCCGGAAATCGAGGGTGGAATAGGGTGTGTGGGTGGCAGTAGAGATAGGAGTCAGAAGTGGGTTGGGGTGCAGTTTGCTGAAATCTACGAGAAGGACCAATAGGTCCTGGCCGGTCCCGGCGGTTTGGGTCGGTTCAGGACAAGTTTTTTTTTCATAAAAACCCAGTATCATGAAAATTAGGGGTCTTATATTTATTTTGATAAGAGAAACATAACCATTTCTTCAAGGTTTAACATTTGATGCTACTTTGAGGACGTTTTGTTATGGTCTTGAGACTTTGTGGCATGAAACATCCATTAATAATAATAATAATATAATTATTATTATTTGGAACTTCTTGTATTAGATGTATATTCTACATCTGATGTCTAATTGATGCACCATCAGGGGAATTATTACCTAGAATATAAGGCATGTGTTTCATGATTGATTTTGAGGGTGTAAAATGATGTCATGGTTTGGGCCCCACAGGGCCCAGTTTGGGCGTTTGTAGTGAAATTTGACTTCTTCACCAACAACCCATTTTGGACGAA
Source organism: Viscum album (assembly GCA_963277665.1). Lineage (NCBI taxonomy): Eukaryota > Viridiplantae > Streptophyta > Magnoliopsida > Santalales > Viscaceae > Viscum > Viscum album. The sequence continues at coordinate 384,016,739 of OY728167.1, read as the reverse complement.
TGAGTAGTCGATCCCATGTGTTTATTCATAATGATCACAATGGTTTGATCCATTTTTTATGTTCTAAGATTGTGGAGTGCGCTGGACAATTACCCGATTATTCTTATTCTAGAGAAAAGTTCTCTTTTACTGGTTATCTCTTTTGGGAAAATAAGTAGAATATCCTAAGTGTTTTTCCATGTATAGTGTAATGGTGACCTCCATTACGGCATAAAGATCTACCCACATAGTGGTTGTTGGACCGTTAAAATTGGGTAGTAATTTCATGGATGTTACTCCCCAAATGGATTTGGGGCGGGTTTACCCATCATGTTTTTACAGTTGGACTAGTCCCCTACCGTGTCCGGGTGAGAGCACTCCAATATAATTGGGTGATTGGGTCGGTACTCCTCTGTAATTCCAAAGAGTAGGTCCTCTATTGTTATAGTGGTTCTACTATACCATTTATGTGGGCTCATGTTTCTCAGAGTGGTGGTCCCCTATCGTGGGTGCAAACCCACGTCTATCATAGTTTTTCTCCCCTACCATCGGTGCGAGATCACATTTTCTGGGATTATGATCACCTACCATATATGGGTGAGGGCTCAAATTTCTATGGGAGGTATTCCCCTATCATACTAGGCCTTAGGTTCACACCTATAGAGTAGTGCTCCCCCGTGTTCGAGTAGAGTGGATGGGATAGACTTTTTACTCATTATTATTAGTTTGGATTTATCACTCCCTCGACATACTGAGGTACAGGCCACACCAGATAAGAGTGAAAAAGGTTTCACAAGTTGTTTTATGATCTAATACTCCCCATAATGTGGGGAAATAGTGAGGAACAAGACTCTCTATTTGGTTAATTTTGACCTTGTTCCAGTCACATGTTAGCATTGGCCAGACCTCTCGTGTTTGGATATAGTGCGGGGCCTAGTGCATTTTTGTATTGTCTCGAATAGAACCAGTTTCTAGTGTTCAGGTTAGAACTTCTTGAGGATTTTCACCTAAGATGAGTATATCTGGGTTTTTATGGATTTCCTTGTGTTGTTTTCACTTCTAGGTTGACACACTATGGGGTTGAGATGAATCGTCTTGTTTAGATGTTGGTGGTATTGAGATGGTGTTTCTCTCTTCTTTGGGTTCCACCTATATGGGATGATCGGACTGATGCATTATAGTATCTCCTTTTTATTGTGTTTTTTTGGGGCCATTACTGAGTATATTTATACTCAAACATGCACAATATTTTCCTGCAAATTCTTTGCATGTTGTGGGGACCACATTCCTTTTGATGGAGTCCCCAGAGGACCTGTACAGGGAGAACTTATTGAGCTGGACCGACATGGGTGTTTACCGAAGCTTTTATGTGGAAATTTTTGGAAGGTACATCTAATATCAATCCCCTCCACCTAAGAAACCTGTATGCTTTTGTGGTTTTCTTTTAGTGGGGACCGTATTTTACCTCTCTATACTTTTGTTGTACTATGCTAGGGATATTTTTATGCATGCATTTCATTGTAGTTTATGTATATCACTACATTGTTTCATGGAGATTTATGTGGGTGCGTGTATATGGGTTTGATAAGATAAGGCCTCCCATGTGTTTGATAGCCTACTCGATGATGGTCGCTATCCCCTGGCCTATAGGGTGCAGGCCTGGGCACTAACATGTTGATCCTCATTCAATATGGTCAAGAAAATAATCACATTATTGATTATTATAATAGTAATATTACATGGGAAAACTCTTGGGAAGTTATAATGTCTCACCATTTTTTTGTACTTATCATTGTATTTTCTATAATAATTATTTTCTTTTTAATAAAAAAATTAATTATATGTATGTATAACGACAATAACTACGATATTGTACAGATTTTTTTATTGAATATAATAATAAATTTTACCTAGAATTTTAGTATGATTACAATATTTCTTGTCATAAGGTAACAATATTTAATGTTAAGAATAGTTTTCATATTTCATGACATATTTTAATAACTATGATTTTGTATTATTATACAAATAATATTTTTTCATGTTGAAAGATAATAATATTGGCTAATAATTTAATTACTTAAAGTTCAATCTATAACATAAACTAAAAAGAAATATGTAATATTATAATCATTGATAGTACATTCAAATATTTAACAAGAATTTTTATATCTTTTTTGGATGCGATCACAAGAGCATTAATGAACCAGGTCCCATTATAACTCTACAGTTATGCATGCATGGGAAAAATTGGTACATTGATGGGTGAGATCCTAGGATAATGTCATGTTTCATTGTTTATTATATATATTTAAAATATCATACAATTATAATAGTGATTATTTTGATATTGTATATATAATTTTTTATTGAATTTCATATTCAATGATTACAGGGAATTTTAGTAATAATTATAATATTGCATGTTTTAATGTTACAATATTTTCTGTTAACAATGATTATAATATTACATGTTATATTGTTAGAACTATGGTTTAGTTTTATCAAAAAAATAATATTTTTCATGTTTCATAATTATAATATTTATCAATAATAGAAATATTGAATTTCATTATCTGAATTCTTCATGGGTGACCTCCTCTGAGGTTCTCTTGTTTCACCCTTTTCATTGTTTTCTTTGTATTTTCCATGATTTTATACATTTTAAAAAACAAATAATTTTATGTAATTATAACAATAATAATTATTTTGTTTTATGTAATCTTTATAAACTAATATAATGTTTCATATTTATATAGAATTTTAGTAATAATTTTAATATTTCAGGTCATTATGTTACCATATTTCATCTTAAAAATAATTATAATATGCAAGGTCCCAGCCTTAAAACATTTCATAATCATGAAATAAAATGAATACTTCACATTGAGGATCTTTTTAGGTTTAGAGTTATAGAGAATTAGGCCATAACTATTACATAACAACATGAATATTACAAGTAGAAATTACTACCTAGTATCAATTTTTCATAAAATAAAACTCTTAAAAAGAAACATGTCTAGATCCAGGTTTTGGACAACATGACTTTTCCTTAATCCCATCCTTTACCCTATTCATCATTATGCCCTGTGGAAAACATTTCAAAAACATGGGATCAGCAAAAAAATTTTGGTAAGGGATACACAAAGAAGGAAAACTATTATTTTTTCATAACAACAAGTAAACCATGAAAACATTATCATAAGTAATACTTTACACCTTTATGAAATAGTAAATACTCATCACTGAATAAAATATCATTACGTACCCTTTTGTAACATATGATTACCATAAAACCCATAGAAAGAACACATAACATATAAGGGTAACTTGGGACATAAACATACTTAAAAAGAATAACCATACGGTCAACTTCCATACATTTCACTAAATGGTATAGCCATACGACCGACTTTCATACCCAATGCATTGGAGGTTATAACATAACCACCCATCCTGCCTTATCACAACCCCACCTATTATATGGTCGATAATGTTACCACCCGTCGAATTTCATTGTACCATCATAACACATAAAATATTTCAAATATAAACATTTCACTAATAACATTGCATTTTCAATCACAAGAAGTAATTTCATGATATTGAAAGAATCAATCCATTTTCATAAACCATTTAAAAAGTGATTTTTCAATCAAAGTGTCCCTTACAAAATTGAATCATTTAATGGAATTAAAATTTTAAAACATTTATTTCCATATAAATAAATACTCAAAACCATTTTTAAATCATGGACATTAAGGATAATTATTTAGAATAATAAATCATTAAAACATTTAAAATGATATTTTTGTTAAAGAGTTTCTCACAAAATGAGAGACTCTTGAATATAAATAATTGTTGAATAACATTTAATAAGAACATTATAATATCATTGGAAGAAATGGATTCATTATAAAATTTGAAACAGGACATTATATAAACCATGTAAGAGTGAATTGGTGCATAACGACATTGAAGTCTCAATGGAAATGTAAATTGAGATGAAACACCTTATAAAGATGATATCCTTTGATTAAGGATAAATAAATTAGATAATTATGTGTGAAATATAATAATACACCTGATATAATAGGATATTAAGTTTAAAACAATCATATTTCATTCACATAAATTTATAAGACAACATATTCAAGAAGTAAATGTTTAACCCAACTAATTGAAATTTGGTTGAGAAGCTCCCTTGCAATAATTCGATAGCCTAACAAAATCACTTTAAAATTTCGAAAAATATTGGTTGAGAGATAAAATAGTATCTCATCAGATGGACATAAAATTTACATCAATAATGATATATAATAAAATATCCCATCACAATAATTTGTAAATTAATAGACATAACAAAGAGAAGTCTTCTAAAAAGAGGAGGGTGAAATGTTCCCTTAACAATTTGGTAACATTCGAAACATACAACACATGAAAGAAGGATAATAAAATGAAGATATAAATACCCATAAATGAATTTATATTACACAAATATTACAATCATGGGCAGTACATACACCACACAAAATTAAAAGTGTAAAATATTGCATGAATCTCACAGGAATAAAAAGTGAGATGTAACAATTTACCATGTAGTAATCAGTTGAGTCGTATGACCAAAAGTTAATAACCAAACAATTAATCACATAATACCATGAATATAATGATAATAATTATAATATATATCAAAATGTAGTACACAATACACAACACACAATAAATAAATGGCGAACAATGAAAATCTCACAGAATTAACGTGAGATAAGAAATCCCTTACCTTGTGTCCGACTTGACCTGTTCATTCTTTAAACTCCTAAATTATAAAATAAAGATAATTTATACATTCGGAAAAACCATTTTAATTTTTATTATTCCTCTTATGTCACTTATTACCATGTTATAAAAATTACATAGTCATTTATGTTAATAACGGTCATTTGGTCAATATTTGGTACTGGAGTGAAAAATAGACTTCTTATAATTACATGTTGTTAATGTGGTCAAAAGTTAATTATATCAAGAATTATATTCATGATTTATATATCATATATATCATATATATCCAGTATATAAATATATTTATAATAGTAAATAACATTTAGAGGTATGAAATGAAATGTACTGTTCGTGGAGGCGGTAAGCCGTACGTATGCATGAACGCTACATCCATTTATATTTATTATTTTTATGTAATTAAAAACATAATTATACATAGTTATATTATAATTCCAGTATAATATCATATAAAATATTATTAACTCAATCCTTTATACGTCCCATATAAGGTTTTTACGATTCATATCACTATGAGGGGCGGTAGTCCGTACTTCCTCTAATGAGATTATCGTATTTACCGACTATGGAACCCATAAATAAATTACGTAAAGAAAAAATATAGAATCATAAAGAAACATAAAAATAATATATACCATATATAAATAAATTTCCATAATATGTTCCACCATGAGAGGTGGAAGGAGATAATTGAACAATCACCATTTCGTGAGGCGTTTGTTTTCCAACCACAAAAACATTATGTTCTTCGCCCATTAAATGGAGGTGTGTGTAAATTTAGTTAGAATAATCCTCCTAAAAACATTCTAGTATATTTTTCATAATGTTATTGTTATAAAATAATTGAATTAAAAGAGTTTATGGGGTTTGAGAAGTAAAATAAAAGAAGAAAAGTGAAGAGAAACCATTACCTTTAATTTTGGTAACTTCCTTTGGTTTTTACCAAAAGGAATTATTGAAGTGATTTATGCCTAAGGTTAGGATTATAGGATGAGTATAGGGATGTAGGGAGCTTAATTTGGCATATTCTGGATGAGAAAAAATGCTTGAGAGGTGTGAGTAATTGGTTATAAGTGGTCTCCTTTTATAAGGGAGAGGAGGGGATCTTTAAGAAAGTGTGAAAAAATTATTCAATAATAAACTTATCCTCAGTTTCAAAAGGTCTAAAACACATTAAGGTCGACTATAAGATGAATAATATTCGATATAAAATAATAAAATAATAATTGGATAGGTTTTTCATATTATTTTAGTGTTTATCATCTTATTTATTTAAATCATTTATTAATGTGGTAAAAACCGCATCATTATTTTGTCATAAATAATGTTATTTATTTCATGTCTAAAAATTATAAAAAAATACCATGATGTGGGAAATAATTTTATCTTTACAATGAATATTTATAGTAGAAAATATAACTTATATAACCATATGTAAAAATTTATTTACTAATATATATTTGTTTATATCATTTTTGCCTTTACTTTAAGATAATTAATCTATAGTGTCATTATCAATAATAAGTGGATCCATGAGGTCCCAAAATATATCCAAGTATTCCCATGTTCGGACATGACTAATCCAATAAGGTCAGGACATGTTTTAAGGTTATTTTGAATAATTATAGTATTCTTTTTACCTTGAATTAACATATTAACCTTTAACCGTGTTAAATAAAAGTCAAAAGTTACTATTCACCAAAAATTATTTTCATCTCATTGAACCACATTTTATTTAATAATACCAACCATGTATGTCGTATTTTTAAAATTCAATTCACAAAAGAGGTAAAATTTCTTTTAAATGAAAAATTCAGTTTTTTAACTACCACTTAGTTATTTCACTATTTATCAAAAATTGTTGTTTTTCAGAAAAATACCAAAACTTCAGTCTATGATATATTTTATATTATGAGTTCAATAATTATATCTATTTTACCAAATTAAGAACATATAATATGCATTAATTAATTTTATAAATAATTTCTGTTGTCAAAACAAATAGCGTGTTTTTAAGGAACAATATCTATCAAAAGAATGACTATTGTTTATCATAAATTTCAAAGTGAAATTTAATCCAATGACCACCATTAGATTAAATTTTGAAAACATATTCCATTTACACTTTATAAATTATTAAAAATATAATCTAACTATATCAATAAATTATATTAAAAGGCAGTTTTGAATTAAAATACAATATTTTTCACTATTCTTTACAAATGAGTTTTATCAGGAAAAACACCAAAAAATTACCCAATGTAAATTTTGGTGTCTCGATACAAAAGAAGAATTTTATTTTGTCAAATAGAACATATAAAACAGATAAAAAATATATTTAAAGAGGGTTCTCCATTAAAAGGTGGTAAATAGACCTTTTAGTGAATATTAGAGTATTTATGCATAAAATGAAATTATTTTCTTATTTTAAGCCTGTAAATTTTATTGGATAAATTTGCAAACATATAAAAAACATGTATAATCATATTCTAGTTAGTTCTATTCATTCCCGCCAATAAAATGGAAAGGCATTAAGTACCATTTAAAAGAATAATATTATATTATTAGTGTGCAACATAAGATTTCCATGAAACCATTATTGCGTATCGGGAATTCCATAGAACATAGTGCCCTCTATAAAGTCAATTTAATATTTAATTCCCAAATATTAATAAATATGAAAAAATATAATGTTCTTCATTTACTTTGGATGTTACATAATATTTCATGAATTACTCTAAAAACAACAGTTTTGTGTTATAATATAAATAATAATTTTTCAAGTTGAATAATTATAATATTTGATGATAATAGAATTATTTAATGTTATATTTATAACAATAAATAAATTGAGATACGTAATATTAAAATCATTGACAGTATATTTAAAAATATTTCATAAGAATGTCTACATATAGTTGGTTAGAATCAAACCATCATTAATCCACAAAAACCCATTAGAAATATATAGATAATGGTTCTTGCGTGAGAGTATTCCTAGAACGGGTGACCCATTTGGAATTACTCATGTTGCAAACATTTTTTATATTTCTAATTTAATGCTAGTATAATAAATATTATTGTGATATTGTATATAAATTTTTCTATTGAATATAATATATCATGTTTAAAGGAAATTTTAGTAATAATTATAATATTTCATGATATAATATCACAATATTTTTTGGGGAAATGATTATAATATTTCATGTTATATTGTATCAACTACGATTTTGTGTCAAAAAAATAAATAATATTTTTTCATATTGAATAATTTTAATATTCATCGATAATCACATTATTTAATTTCATTATATGAATGTTGCATGGGTGACCCTTGGTAAGCACTCTTTTTTTTCCTATTTCATTATTTTTCAGTTCATTTTCCCTGATTTTTTAAATTTTAAAAAATAAATAATTTTATTTATGTATAAAAATAAAAATTATGATTTTTACATAATTTTTTAAATGGAAATAATATTTCATGTTTACATAGAATTTTATTAATAGTACTAATATTGTGTGTGCAGTTATGGTGTGACTCAATGGATGAGGGGCCCCGTGATTCTGCATCAGACCTTGGTTCAAATTTGGGTCAGAGAATTTCCACTAGAAGGCGGTGATGTAGGCAGGCGGTGACACACGCACGATGCATGTATACAATGAGGCAGGTAGATGGTGACACAGACATGATTTAGGTAAGTGATGGTTCAGTCCTAACACAAAAAGATGGTGATTCATGAATGATGCATGCATGACACTACACTGATCCTTTAGGTTAGATTTTGTTCCTTTGATCAATGTTATGGGTTCAGTCTAACTGGGCCTTCGAGCCATGCACTGAATAAATAAGGATTGATAGGTGGGATAACCTTGGGGGGGATATAACCTTCCTGTATAGCCTATGTGTGTGGTGTGTGTGTGTTCAATGTTACAATACTTTATTTTAAAAATAATTATAATATTTCATGACGTTTAGTGAAAAGTATTGTTTAGTATTTTAATAAAAATAATAGTATTTGTTTGAATATTTATATTATTGGTTGATAATTCCATTAGTTACTATTATTTATAAAACAATTACACAAAAATATTTATTATTAGAATAATTTAATGTACTTTCTAATATTAAACATGAATATCTATGTATTATTGGTTGTGATCACACCAACAGAAATACACTTGATCCAATAAGATCTCAGATTCATTGTCAGGTATGTTTATTTATGTTTCATTTTATATACCTTATTTTGGCTAAATAAGTGTTTCTCTAAGATCATGAGAAGCCTTGGGGTGTTCTGGGGTTTTGGGGAATTAAATAAAAGGAAAAAGGATATTTCTGGTCATGTTTCATAGTGTGCACATGGTTTTTGAAAACCATGTGGAGAAACCTAGGTAATCATACATCCTTGGATAATTTCTTCAAAATTATTATCACATGGTCAATATAACCATGTAGAATTCCTAGTAAGCCATTCTAATGGGTGATTTTTAGACAGTGGCTCATGCACAGTTTGCGTACGATTTGGCAAACCGTGCAGGTAAACGGTGTGGCCTAGTAAAGTTGACAAAATTAAAAAAAAATCCATTAAGGTATTTTCTATTCATTATTATGTATTTCCTCTATTATCACTCCTGTTAACCCTAGTGACGAACTAAGGATCCCAATATCTTCCGTGTTTGATTTTCCTTCATTCCAAGGACATTTGGAGAGTCTTCAGTTATGGATCTTAGATCTGGGTATGTCTAATATCCTCCTTGATTTCACTTCTAAAGTGTGGTTTACATTGTTCTCCCATATCCTCCCAAACCGATCAAAACCTCTTTTTTTCCAGGGAAATATAGGTTAATGTTTCAATAGGGGTTTGAATTTGATCTATTTACACATTTGGGAGGGCATTCACAAATTGTGGTTGGTGGTATACAAGTTATATCATGTAATTTCATTATGGATTCATGTATGTACAACATTGATAATTGTCACTTATTGTTTATCTTTTGAACCTCTTGGTAAGATATGGGTGTTATAGATTTTCAAATGATTAATGGAAATAATAATTCTCCTCAAGGTATTCATCAAGGATGATTTGACATATTGAAGTCCACTCATGGGGTGGGCCAATATTTACGAGGACTATAACCTAGCTATGTATGTGCTAGGTTGTTGTGTGATCACGTAGAGCTCTTGTTGAGCATGTTGATATGATTAATGGAACATAAAACAGGGTATTATTTAATTGGTATTAGGTTATGTGGCTTGTGAAATATTGAGATATGCATAAGTGAGTTAGTGCATGTGAAATTGTGAATATGATAAATTTATAATTTTATGTGAAATGGGAGATATTTTGAAGGAAATTTCATAAGGGGATTTATGAATATGTTAAATTGGTTGATATATGGTTATTATTCAATACTCATAGAGATATAGGCTTGAGAATGGTATTTAGGATTAATGGGATAAGTGATGTAAATGGAAAATGTCTTAATGGGTTATGGCTTAATATGACTTACCGTCAAGATTATTATGGATTAGCAATGTTGTATGTATTTCTTGTGTTGGTTGTGATATTTTTTATTTGTGGTGAATGGATGGATAAGCATGTTCACTTGGATTGGGTTATGGGGTAAAGAACTGAGCCTCCTCCCATGGGGTCATGTCGGACGGATTATTTAACTCCACCCACAATGCTTGGGTTATGGAATGGGACATAGCTCTCTTCCGCTAACTGTGGAATTCCACCCAGATTGAGGCTTTGAGGTGAAGATATTGTTATGTTGTGTTTTTAATCCCTAGAAAGTTAGGGATTTACATATTCCATTATGAAAAATGATGAATTCGATGAACCTTGTGTGATTGATGGTGAACTAGTAACAAAACATGCAGGATGAATTGGTACCTTGGTTAGTAATAGCTATGTAGAGATTTTGGACTAGAGGACCCAAAATTGGATTTCCCTTTGTTTTTATTTATTTATTATGGAATGTACTATCTATTATACAAGATATTTATTGACACTGTTGGTGGTGGCCTATGGAATTGTACTCTCACCCTTCTTGGGCCATAAATTGGGTACCCTAGATGACATCATGCTTGCTGGTTAGGATAAGGGAATGATTCATATACTACAGAGGTGAGTTGTAAGCACCAATCTCAAGCTTAACCAAGATTTGTGATAAGTTTTAGTGGTTGATGGTGTGAATAAAAAAAATTCATGAATTGAAGAGGCGGTTGAGTAGCACACTGATTCTGATCATACATGAACCTTGTAAGAAGTACACTTTGTTTTGTGATGCTTCCAGTGTTGGACATGGGGTAGTGTTGATACAGGATGATCGGTTTACAGATTATGGGTCATGATAGTTGAGGCATCATGAAATAAATTACCCTACCCATGACCTTGACCTATATCATGTAGATTATTTTTTAATGTGTTGGAGGTAGTACTTTTTTTGGAGAGTGGTTCACTATGTTTACTGATCATAAGAGCCTTAGGTACATCTTATCTCAGCAGGATTTGAATCTTTGATTGAGATGGTGGGTTGGGTACGTAAAATCCTTCGATTTTGTGTTGGTTTACACATCAGGAAAAGGGAATAGTGTTGCAGATGCTCTGAGATGGGACACATAGAATCAATTGGTTTAGGAATCCAACTCTTAATTGAAAATGAAGGATTTGTTTACTGAGATGCACATGGAGTTTTATTATGGGCATGGAAAAATGGCCCTTACAACTATATGTATTTATTCTATGATTTTTAATTGGTTAACGAAAGTCAGTAGGAGGATCCATAATGATTGGATATGAAGGAACATCTTAAAGGTGGGGAGTAACCTTCTAGTCAGGTTGTTAGTGTTGATGGAGTCATCTATGTTTAGATCCGTCTTTTGGTATTAGCGGGTGTGCGCGATGAGTCGATATGTGAGTTCCATGCATCGATGTGTGTAGTACATGATGGAATGAATAAAATGTCTTATGATCTTCATCATCAGTATTGGTGGCCTTGATTGAAGAAATAGGTTGTGGGTTTTGTGGTACGATGCCGTATCTATCAAAAGGTGAAGGAAAATAATTAGCGTCTAGGTGGGTTGTTATATTCATTTACCATTCTAGAGTGGAAGTGGAATAATGTCACAATGGACTTTGAACTGGGACTTTTTAGGACGCCTCAAAAGAATAATGCAATCTGGGTTGTTTTGTATTAGGTGAAATAGCAGGATCATTCATTTCCAATCCAAGAAACATATACAGTTGATCAGATGGGTGAGTTATATGTCCAAGAGATAGTGAGATTACATGGTGTTCAAAGAACCATTTTTTCGGATCATGATCCATGTTTCACATCATTCTTCTGGTATGGGCTATATAAGGATCATAATTTCCCATGTTTTTTGAGTATGCCTTGTTACCCACATACAAACGGGCAGTCAGAATGTACAATTCTGGTATTAGAGGACATGATAAGAACCTGTGTTCTAGATGTTGGTGGTTTGTGGGAAAATCACCTTCCACTTGTAGAGTTTTATTATATATTTTATTCAGGATATGGTTCATATTGAACCTTTTGAAGCACTCTACAGGAGGCTGTTTGGATCTCTGTTGTGTTGGTTAGAAGCTGGGGATTCTGAACTGTTAGGACTGAGTCTTCTGAAAGAGACGTTAAAGAATGTTTAGTTGATTATTAATCATATGTAAACATCTTCTATTATGATGAAAACTGATGCATATCAGACTCATATACCCATTAAGATCATGGTGGGTGATAGTGTGTTTCTTCGAGTGTAGCCGAGGTTGGGTCATCGTCGAATCCAGAAGCATGGAATGTTGGAACCTATGTATGTGGATCCATTTGACATTGTAGAATGGATCGGGATGGTGGCTTACCAATTGGATCCTCCAAAATTATAATGTTAGATGCACGATGTTTTTCATGTTTTGAAACTCCAAAAGTATCAACCTGATCCATCTCAGGTGATAGATGTTGATGATGATGAGGTTGATCCTAATGCGTCCTTTGAGGTCATCCTAGTTCGTAATATATATAATAGTGAGAAATCATTTTAGGGAATGTTTGTGCCCTTGTATTGTATATGATGGAAACATGGAGAAGTTAAAAAAAAAGAAACTTGGGAGCGATAATTAGATATGCAGGCCAGGTAGCTTCATTTATTTTCTTCAGAAACTCAATGATGCTCGGGAATAGTGGCTTGAGGACTATCCATCCTATTGTTGAGATGTTTTTATATCATGGATTCTTCATAAGGTATGCTTGACTATGTTTTAGTTTTAGTTCCTTTTTTGGTTAAATATGTGTTTCTCCATGTTCATGAGAAGTCTTAGGGGTGTTCCTTGGGTTTGGGACACAAACAATGGTGAACAAGAGGTTTTTGGGTATGTTTCACATTTTTTAAATGGTTATTGAAAACCATGTGGAGTGACCTTGGTATCCATGTAGCATTGTATAGATTCTTGCTCAATTTTATCACATAGTTAAGTAAACTATGCATAATTATTGGGAAAAAATGCAAAAGGGTGATTTTGGGATGATGGCTCATGTATGGTTTGCGCACAGATTGTAAAACAGTGTGGGTAAACCATGCGACCTAGTAATGTTGATAAATTTTAATAAAAAAGACATTTTGGGATTTTTATTCCAAACATGGGATTTACGCCCATTTTACTCCCTTGAACCCTAGTGAAAAGACAAAAATCACATGATCTCCCAAGGGAGATTGTCCTTCATTCCAAGGTCATTTGGAGTGTCTTTGGTTGCCGATCAAAGATCCATGTAAGTCTAATCTCCTCCTTGATTCTTCTTCTAATTTAGGGTTTTCTGCTTTCTCCCATATTCATTCTAACCTATCAAACCCTCTTACTTTGAGGAAACCTGGGTTAAATATTAAAGAGGTTCTAGAATCTAGATCTAAGGCCATGTTATATAGTGCATTCTCTAACAGATTTGATGTAGGTAGTCTACAAGTTATATCCAATAGTTTAGTTGTAGATTTCTGTATGCCCAAATTTTTTCTTTATCAATTATTGTTATGATTTTGAACCTCTGGGTTAGATTTCGTATTGTAGGTGTTCAAATGATGAATGGGAACCCTCATGTCCCCAAGGGATACATTGAAGATGATTTGACCCACTGAAGTCCACCCATGGGGTGCACAAATAATTTAAGGTCCTTGAAACTATCTATGTAAGTTATAGGTTGTTGTGTGATCACATATATCCATTTTTGAGCATGTAGATATATTTATTTGAACTCCAGATGGGGTATTAGTTAATTCTTATTGGGGTATGTAGCTTATGAAATATGAATATATTCCTAAGTGAGTTAGTAAATGTGAAATGATGAATATGCTAAATCGATAAGGGAATATGATATGGGAATTATTTTGTAGGGGATTTTATAAAGGGGATTTATGAATATGTATAATGGTTTGATATATGGGAATTATTCAATATGCTTAGTGATCTAGACTTATGAATGGGATTTGGGATAAATGGGATATGTTTTGTATACAACTAATGTGTTAGTGGGTTATGACACAATATGATTTTCTAGGTTGATTGTTATGGATTATGATTATTGAATGTTTTGATTATGCTAGTTGTGATATGGTTTTTGTGTGGTGAATGGACATATAAGAATGTGCACAAGGCCTGTGTTGTGGGTTAATGGATTGAGGCTTATACCACTTTTTGAGTTGGAGTGATGCTCTTACTCTACAAACAATGCGCGTATTAGGGAAGGGGACAATGATATATTCCTCCAATAGTTGCATTACACTAGGAATGAGGATTCAAGGTGATGATATTGTGATATTGTGGTATGTTATCCCTAGTGATTTTGGGACTTAGTTATTCCCTTATGAAAATGATGAATTATATGGACCATGTGTTATTGTTGACGAACTATTAACAAAATATACATAATAAATTGGAACCATGGTTAGTAATATCTAAGATGATATTGTTTACTACTGGCCCTCAAATTTTCTTTCATTTTATTTTAATTTATTTTAAACATCATGCACATTATATTAGACATGAAATTTGTAGACACATTTCGTTGTGGCCTACTTAGTTTTACTCCTTCCCTGCTCAGGCTGGTGTTGGGTACCCGAGCAGACTTCATGATTTCGTGTCAGGAATAGGGAAAATGACCTTTACTTGGGAGTTGAGTTGGACATGGGACATGTATGGATGAGGTTCCAGACATGATGTCAGGATTTTTTTGTGGATTCAACAATTTTTATTTAATTTGGGGTTTGTTCACTTGGGATTTTAGTATGAGATATCATATTTACTGTTGGTTGTGGTTTGTACCTTGTTGGGAAATGGTTATTATTTTTTTAAATGATTAGATGATGTTATCTCCAATGTTTGTTTTTTTCTACTGTGGATTACTCTAGTAAGAGGGTATAGTCTCCCCATGGAAAAAATTAGAAACCTCACTGTTAGTCGGAAACCTCTGGCATACGAGGAGGTGTGGTTGAGGTCATTTGATGACTCAGATCGGGGTACAATTTTATTGGCTCCCGGGTCGGGGATGTTACCAGATCACATTTGAACATTGTAGTTAATTGTTCTTGGGAGTGAGTAGTTATGTGATTGGAGAACTCTAACGAAGTTCACATATAGATCCTTTTTTGTGTATATTTCACATTTCATGCCTGTATAATAAAAATTATTATGATTTTTACGTAAAAATTTGTATTGAATATAATATTTATTTATTAAATATAATTTTAGTTATAATTATAATATTACATGTTAAAATGTTAATATATTTCATGTAAAAAAATGATTATAATATTTATTTCTATTTTTTAACAACTATAGTTTTGTGTTATAATGAAAATAATATATTTTCATGTGGAATAATTATTTAAATTCTTGGAAATAACATTATTGAATTTCTTAATATGCATGTTACATGAGTGACCTCCTAGGAAGTGGTAGTGTTTCACCCTTTTCGGTATATTTCATTTTATTTTTCCATAGTTTTTACATTAAAATAAATAAATTCCTTGTATGTATAAAAATAATAATAATGTTATTATATGTAAACATTTTAAATGAATATAATCTTTCATGTTTACATAGAATTTTAGTAATAATTATAATATTCAATGTCATAATATTACCATATTTGATGTAAAAAATGATTATAGTATTCATAACATACTATAATAACTATGGTTTAGTGTTATAATAGAAATAAAAAATTTTCATGTCGAATAAATATAATATTGAATGATAATTTCATTAGTTAATGTAATATTTATAAAAAAATTTAAAAGATATATGTAATATTAGAATCATGTATAGAACATTAAATATATTAACAAGAATATCTATGTATTGTTGGGTGATGTCACATCAAAATTAATTCACCATTTCCAATTATAACTCTACAGTTAATCAGGCTTGGGAAATTGTAGTACTATGATGGGTAAACTCTTAGTAATTACACATGCAACACCCTTTTTGTGTTTATTTCACATTTCATGAAAGTATAATAAGTATTATAATGATTTTGTACTTAAAAAATTGTATAGAATATAATATTTTATTATTACAGTGAATTTGATTAGTACTTATAATATTTCATGTTATAGTGTTACAATATTTCATGCTAAGAAGGATTATAATATTTCGTGTTACATTTTAACAAATATGGATTAGTTTTATAATATAAGAATTATTTTTATTGTTGAAAAATTATAGCACTATTGTAGAGGTTATTGTAGTAGGTACTATGCAGTACTATAGTAGTTCAGACTTTTCATTCGATTTGGGAAATCATGCCACCAGTTTGGAGCATATAGGTCTCTATGGCATCAGACCACTATGGACTTTAGGACAAAGGGCCATCAGGCCAACAAAGGCCTTTGGGCTATAGGGAAATTGGTCCACTAATGGAATTTGTTCAATGGACCTATAGGCCATTAAAAAGTCAAAAATGAAGTATCCAGGAAAGACCACATTGGAGCCGACCCCATAAGAGGATTTAGAGAAAGTATCATCCACTATAATAGATTTAATCGTATTATATGAACAACATGATATGGAACTTTCAATATATATCGGGCATCATGCAGTTCTACATGTGGAAATTCTAATTAATTTTCCATGTGTGGTTTGGGGATAGGAACCCTATAATTTGCAGATGATAGGGAGGAGCAGTAGAAAACTATAGTTAGGCCTTGGTCCATCAAAAGTCATTTGTGGGCCTTGTTCCTCTCGGGACATTGTGTCATGTCCGAGCCTTCTGCCTTGTGCCGATGAGTCACGTAAGGGTTCCAAATCAACCATTATAATAGGGATTATCCAAAAATAAATAAATAAATTTATGTCCTCCGGACATACAAAGCATTATTTAATATCATAATATGATTGTTTCATGGGTGACCTCATGTGAAGTTATTATGTTTCACCCATTTATATTTTTTTCGTTATTTTTTCCAAAAAAAATTTGAAAAAATTTTAATTGAATTTAAATATAATTATAATAATAATTAAGATATAATACATAAACATTTTTAAGGAATATAATATTTCATAGTTTTCATAGAATTTTAGTAATAATTATGATAATAAATATCATAATGTTAACATATTTTAGGTTAATTATAATTATAATATTTCACGACGTATTGTAACAACAAATTTATAGTGTTATAATATAAATAATAATTTCTCATGTTAAATAATTACTATATTGGTTGGTAATTTCTGTAGTTAAATTACATTGATAACAATAATTAAATAGAAATATGTAATATTAAAATCATTTATAGTAAATTCAATTATTTGAAAAGAATGTATGTGTATTGTTGGGCATGATCACACCATCATTAATGGACAAGATCCCATTAGAAATTTGCAGTTATTCATGCCTGGGTGAGTGTATTACTAGGTTGGTTGACCACATAGAAAGTACAAATGTTGCACCCTTTTTGTGTAAATTTCAATTTTCTTGCCAATATATAAAATATTATTATGATATTGGATGAAATTTATTTTATTTAATATAATATTCCATGATTATAAGAAATTTTAGAAATAATTATAATATTTCAAGTTATATTGTTACAATATTACATGTTTTCAACGATTATAATATTTCATGATAGATTGTAACATCTATAGGTTAGTGTTATAATATAAATAATATTTTTCATGTTGAATAAGTATAACATATCTTGATGATCAAATTATTAAATTTATTAATATTAATTTTTCATGCGTGACCTATGGGGAAGTGCCAATGTTTCTCCATTTTCAATACTATTCATTTTATTTTCCCAAATTTTAAATATTTAAAAAAATTATTACTTGCATGTATGTATAACAATAATAATTATAATATTATATGTAAAATATCAATATGATTAAAAAATTTCATATTTAAATATAATTTCTGAAATAACTATAATATTTCATTTCATAATGTTACCATAATTCATGTTAACAATAATTATAATATTTCATGACCTATTCTGAATACTACAGTTTAGTGTCATAATAGAAAGAGTAATTTTTCATGTTGAATATTTTCAATATTGGAAGATAATTACATTAATTAATGTTAAATTAATAAATAAAATTAGAAATTAATATGTAACATCATGTAACTATTTTCAGGTACTCATAAACCCCTATTTTGTTCATGATTTGGTTGGTTCCTGTTTAGGGGTGCTTCAAGTGAAAATCTGAATTTTTTTGTTCATAGGATTTTCATGTTTGGTGTGTAGTCTTCCTACACTATCAGCCCTGTTAGTGAAAACAATGAAAATCAAGGAAATAAGGGTTTTCATGGATGGATCATGGTTTGAAAAACTATGCATCAACCAAGGAGAAACCATGCAACCCCACCAACATTGGTGCATAGTTAGGGTGCAGTGATTTTTAAATCTTATGGCCCTACCAAGCTAAAAATACACATTGTTTTCCTTATTCCAAATATTAAATTAAAAATTTATGAACCCTTATTTTATCCCCACTCTACCCAAAATCATGATTGGACATCCTCCTAGGTTAATAGAGTTATAAATGACTCATTTTGGCTCCTCCAACCCCCTTATCAAGTGAATTAAAGAATGGAGAACATTTTTCGATCCTAACCTAGTAAAAGTTCTACTCTTGGTAGATCTTCATGTTGTTATAGGGTCTAATATCCCTTGTATCATATTTTTAATCTCGGAGTGATTATTGGATATTTGTTTCTAACATTCTTCATTATAGTTTACCTTTTAGGGATTTTTGATTCATGACCCCATGATCTCGAGGTAAGTGGTTTCGTTTATGGTTGGCAGATTTATTTACCCTGAAATTTCATTATTTAAATTATTTTTTTTAATAAATTATTGAAAACCCAAATCTTTATGAATTATAGTTTCAATTTTATTTGTAATGAAATTGCGGAAGCCCTTAAATTCTACTATAGTGGGATTTGATTTGGATTTGATGGAAATTTTTGGAATCAATTTTTTGATATTATGTTGTCAAATAATATTGTGAAATTGATTTGTATAATTGATATCTAATTTTTTTTAAAGAAAATGGGTTAAATAATTTTTATAATAAAACATTGGTTTTATCCTATAATATGAATTATTTGATTAAAACCCTATTCTGGTTTTTAAATGGAAACTCTTATATTGAAATGGGAAATGGGTTAGTGGTATTTCAAATGGTTTTAAATTAAATGGATCATTATTGATTATTATTGAAAAAATGAAAGCCTATGTAGTTAGTGATTTATTATTTACAAACAAGCTAGGATAAGAATAATCTATCAATACATTGATGCATTAAATCTCCAACATAAACATATTCGTATATCTTATACCTATTTGATGTTTGTTAGTATTCCTTTTCTCGTGTCAGATATAGGTTTGTGAACATTTTAATTTTCATTTTATATGTGTGGGAGTATCCAAAAATCGAGAACAAGCATACCTTTTAGTATATGACCATGTTGTTTGCTGTTAATGCATTGATATTCAATCTGTTACATGTAATATTTTTTACACATCCTTCTGAATTTATATTAATTATTTTCTATAAAATTATTATAAAGTAAATTTCTGAATATTTCCATCATTTGAAATGCAATGAATCATTCAGTTTAAATATTCATTTGAAATTACATGGCCATTTTTTTAAATTTTAATTCTTTATTTCATTATTTATTCGGTAATATTGTTATATAATTTTTGGGGAGACCCTACATGGATTTTAGCTCACACCCTCAACGTTCCTTTGAACATTTGTATATTTCCTCCTTCCAGTTTCGATAAAGGGGATTTCACCTTAATGGAAGTGGTAATTATTGTTGAATTTTGGGCTTTGCGAACCTATGTCCATTGTGACATTAATATATTTTCCTATTTTATGGTACTCTAGTGAGTACATTGGGTTATTTATACATGTTTTACTTTCGGTACAGTCTCCCTATGATGTTTTTCAACTAAGTATACTGATATGTGTTGTTTCTAACACTATGTTTGTTGAAAAAAAATTCCCTTTTTTATTGTTTATGATACCAGGTGCTTGTCACCAACCCAAGGGGATCAGGAACACCCTCTTGTCCTTGTTGGGATGATCTATATTATCAGGGTACTAGGATATCTAGTGTATTTCATAATAGAGTGGTATCAGAGGTACATGTTAATCATATTCCCATGATGTTAGTTTGTAGTTGGGTAACATTGTCAGGACTTGTGAAGTAATTTCTATTGATTCCATGGCCATCTCTAAGAACAATTAATTTTCTGTAACCATTGGTTTTTTTGATGTTCATCTTGAGGAATAGTTCTAGTATTTTACCTTATTTTATTTTGGTTTGTATGAAATAAAAATCATGTGTTCTTATCTATTGGTATTTATTTCCATTGTATCTCTATTTGAGTGTTAATCTGATGTCTTCAATGTTTTATAATGATGTTGTGTAGGATCAATCCTATGAGAATAAATCTGAATAAGATCTATGAAGAATAATCTGATGAACTAGAGTGATAAAATATTCTATGGGACCATAAAATGTTTGATGTTATTATTCATATTTTCCATGCTTTTGGATAGGCACATACACCCATTCCCATTTATGCCTAAGTATTGAACCATGTTTGGATATCTTTAGGATTAATGCATAGGTGTTCCTTCTCCACAAGGAACTACTGTTCCAAGGATCCAATGACCATCAACTAGAAGTGTATTGGTTGAGAGATATCAATCTTATTTTTTTTCTTGAAACATACTTATAAAATCAATGTGAGATGTGACACCTTAATGTTAGATGGACCTAGTAGGAGATGTAGGGACACGAAGAATGGTAAAGAAGAACATGGGATTAGAGTGGAAATAAATTATAGGTATTTTCACTGACAAGTTCTATACAAAGTCTATGGTGTTGGAACAGTCTATAGAGTTCCTCAAACTGAAGGAGGCCAGTAAGACCATGACAGAGTATGGAAATCATTTTGTTGGGCATGTGCAGTTTGTACATGAAATTGTATTAAATGAGATGGTGAAGAATAAATGGATTGAGGCGGGACATTGATCTAATATTCATTATTCGATTTATTGATGAAAATTCCTTCTTATGATGATGTCATGGATAGAGCACTAATGGTTAATATAGGCCTAGCAAGTATATCTGGGTTGAAGGGAGTTCTTTTTTTTCTTAGTGACAATTCTTGGTGACAACATAATTTAAAGAGGAACCATGATGATACTCATAGTGGTTATGAATAGAAAGGTTTTTCTAGACCCCTACAGTTTCTAATATAGTTGATTTTATTTGTTACCAGTGTGGAAAAATTGGGCACACGAAATAGGTTTTCACTGGCTCACCAAGAATATGTGGTTCCTATTAATGTTGAAGTAACATTCAGATGTTCTATCATGTCTATAATACTCCATGTATTGTTACTGAATCATGGGATCCTAGTAAATATGTGGGGAATTCATTTCCTTCAATAAAAAATTGGTTCCACCCACATTCATCCTATTTTATGCTTCTTCAAGAAGTTGTAGCATCTCTAGAAGAAGTAGTTATGGGTCATGTGACAGTGAGTGATAGATAACTATAGCTTCATCATTAGTTAATTTTTTGTTTGATACTGTTTCATCTCATTGTTTTATTTCAATTTTTTTCTATTTTTAAAATCATTCTACAGATTTTTTTTCTTGTATTATGGATATTACTACAACCCTTCGAATAAAGAGAGAGAGGGTCTCCATAGCCCTTCTTGTGTTTCATCATTATCAGATATCAAGCATTCATGGAATTTTTGGGTTCTTGACATGAATCATCTTGACATCATAATAGCAATGGATTGAATGATTGAAAATAAATACCACAATGATTTTTATCTTTGATGGATCTCATTCACTACACCTGAACTGTTTTTTGGTATATCTTGGTGAGAATGGGACCAAAGTTTGAGTAGATCTAGAACATATTTTCCAGTGTTGTGGAATGTAATATAAGTGTTATATTTCCATTTGGAATTGGAACCTTTGAGCGGTGATCTCCCTCCAGTTGTAATCATGTTTCCCTTATTTTTTATACGAATTATCTTGTTTTCCACCAGTAAGGAATGCATAGTTTTCTATTGATTATGATTGGGGAACTCAGCCGGTTTATATTCTTTCTTACATCATGGAACTAGCTGATCTGATAAAGTTGAGGACTCAGTTGGATGATCCTTCATAGAAAGGAATCATGTGCCCGAGTATGTCGCCTTGGGTGGCTCTATTTCTATTTGATGATAAAGATGGTGGGACACTTATGCTTTATTTTTATAACTAGGAACTCAGTCAATTTATGGTAAATAAAACGTATCTGTTTCTACAGAATGATTATCTATTTTACATGTTAAAAGGGGATAAGTGGTCATAAAATATTTTTCTTTGATTTGGTTACCATCAGATGAGGATAACCGAATATATTATTCATAAAACCACCTTTAGGGGTAGGTATAGTCATTACGAGTACCTTTTCAATAAATTTTTTTTATCCAATTCTCTTATAGTCATTATGTCTCTAATGAACTGGATATTCGATGATTATATTGATACTTTCATGGTGGTCTTTGTGGATGACGTCATTTTTACACTATCTCTGAGGAGGATCATGTGTGTCATTTGAGATAAGTTATGGATTTGTTGATAAATTATTGACTTTATTCCAACATATCAAAATGTGATTTCTGGATTTGGGAAGTGATTTTCAAGGGACTTAGGGAGATACCAAGAAAGAATGTGAGATTCTGAGCTTCTTATGTTTAGCTATATATTATTTATAGTTTGTTTTATAATTTCCAAATGTGGATTCTTCGATGATTTCTCTAACACATTCGGGAGTAATGTTTTCTTGGAATAAAAATTGTCAAAGTTATTTTTATGTTAGGAAACATATTTTGATTATAGAGTATGTTTTGACACTTATAATGGTCGGGTGGGGCATTGTGGTCTTATATGATGCGTCATGTTCATGTTTTGGTTTTGTTAAGGTTGATCAAGTCCTTGACTGTGGAACTTAGCAGCTTAGGACTCATGTAAAAAATTACCAATTCCCTGACCTTGATCATTCTGGATTGATGCATTCACATAAGAGATAGCGAAATTATGTTTTCATATAAATGTATACCATGTGTTTAGACCACAAGATCTTGAGTTATATATTCTCTGAAAAATATTTTAAACTCCTCCTGAGGCATTGGGTGGAATACCTACAATCTTCTAATTTCAATATCACCAATACACTTGGGATGGGGAATTTCATTTTAGATGCTTTGAGAAGTAAACATGCAACCTAGAATTTGAGAGAATAATATGTTGAGTAGAACATGATGGATATATTTTCACGATTGCAATGCAGAGTTCATGAATTAGGGGTTAATGATTTTGTTTCTAGGCTATAGTTGAATTCCTCTATTCTCGATATGTTTTTTATGGAATAAATTCTTGATAATGAGTTATATAGAATCAAAAACTCTCTTTATTGTTGGGAGACTGTTGGTGACTTGTATACATCCATGGAATGCATTCTATTCATTCTAAACCATTTTATGGTATCATTCGCGGTAAGGAAAGCTGTGATGGGGATCCTTCATAATTATTAGTGGGAATTACACCCAAGAACAATGAAGTTGTTCAATAACATACAATGTAGATTATGGTTTCCAAGTATGATATTAGGAAACAAAAATTTTACATCTCATTATTACACTTTCCAACCATTATTGTACAAGTACAAGAAACCATTTGATTTCATCAGCCACTTCCTGTTCTAACTTGGATGTGGGATGAGATCTCCATTTTATTTTTGGTAGGGTTTCAATGTACCCAAAGAATGAATAATTCAATATGGTTTTTGATCAATAGGCTGACAAAAATGGACCACATTATACTAATTCCTGATACAACCAATGTTGAGGAGTTTGGAAATAATTTCATGATAGATATTATTTGTTTTTAGGGTGTTCCATCTTCTATTGTCTCTAATAGAGATCCATTTTTTCATTCCCTCTTTTTTTGGGGCACTTAGGAGGAACTAAAATCTTAGGTTCATTTGAGTAAAGAATACCATCAATAGTCAGACGAAGAAAATATAACGTTCTATGAAAATTATTGAGAAATTCTCCGAACCAATTTTCTTGACTTTTGTTGATCTTGGGATGATCATTTAGGCTTGTTGGGTTTTCGTACAACAATAGTTACCAGTATACAATTAGAATGGATCATTTTGAGGAGTTGTATTGTCTAACTTATATATCTCTATATTGTTGGTCACAGATTAGTAAAAGTTCCTTGATTGAACTAATATTTGTATAACATATGATATATAATATTTAGTAGATTTTTTTTAATGTTTAAATCATATAAATGGTATGAATCTTATGTTGATCGTCACTGTGGACTGTTGGAATTTTTTGTTGGAGATAATGATTTCTTAATGGATTCACTGCATATTGTTAATCGAAAGATTGGGAAAAAGGGAATATTTCTTCTTATTTTTTTGATATATTTGAGGTTTTTGAGAAGTTGGTTAAATTGGTTTATCAATTAGAACACCCACCACAACATAGTTCGATACATAATGTGATCCTTGTATCATAGCAGTGAAAGTATCCTTATGTTCCACCAATTGGTCTAAGATAGAGTGATCCAAATGTTGAGAATGATTTGCCTGTGATTGAGAGTCCAATCAGGATAGTTTATTTTGACTCCAATGTACATTGTGTGATGAAATACTTTTATTTGATGTTATATGGAAGCATAATTCTCATACTTAACAGATGTGGTAGAGAGAGGCACTGTTGAGAGAGAACCAGACTCATCTTTTTGAAATGGAAGCTTCTGAAATGGATTTAAGGGGATAGACTGTTTATATGATGCGGAGGATTTAACATCCTTTCAAAATTATCATGAACTGATAAACCCCTCTTTTAGTTATTCTTTTTTGAGTCTCATTTATGCGTTGTTCTTGTAAAAATTAGGAATCATTTGGAAGTTCTTAGGTTGTGTATGGTTGGAGTCAATTTTCCGAAATAGTACACCTTACTAGTGAAAACTGTGAAAACCTAGTAAGTTAGGATTTTATTTTCATCCTAATGTTTAAGAATAATATGTAACCACTAAGGAGAAACAATATAACCCCACCACCAGTTGTGAAACATTAGGGAAAACAGTTTGTCTAATTGTGTGACCATTCCCATCTAAACGTGCACACTGTTCTTTTTTCCCAAAAATTAACATCCAAATTCAAGAAACCAAATTTCATACCCACATGACTATATCTCTATATTGGACATCATCTTAGGTCATTGGAGCTCTAAAGGCCCCAGTTGTTCTCCTCCAACCCCTTCTAATGCGAATCAATGTGTGGAGATCATCATTCGATCCTTCCAAGGCAAGAGTTCATATCCTATTCCTTTTCCACACTCTCATACTCTCTCTTATGTAGGGTTTGTTAGATATCTATGCTTTGGGGGATCTAATATTAGTTCTTTTAGATCCTTAATATAGATTTAATTATCAGATCTTCATTTTTGACATTCATTATAGGGGTTTCCCATGTTGGGCTTTGTGATTTGGTATCTCATGATACGGAGGTAGGTGGTCGCCTTTATTTTTGGCCAATTTAATTATCACCAAATTTATTTATTTCAATTTATTTATATTCATTTAACTCATGAAAACCAAATTGATTATGGATACCATTTTTAGTTTTTTTTTGCATTAAATCAGGGAGAACCACCAATTCTAGTCAATAGGGGTTTGATTTGGATTTGACAAGAATTGTGAGATTTTACTTTGTTAAATTAAGTTGTCGAATTAAATTTTGAAATTGTTTTGTGTAATTTATTTCAAATTTTTATTTTATTAAAATGGATTAAATTATTTTTATAGGAGGAAAATTGTTTTATCCTATAAAAAGAATGACTAGATTAAAAACCCTTCTAAAAAATGGAAACTACAAAATTGAATTTAGAAATGGATTAATTTTAATTTAACTAGCTTTAAAACAAATTTCCCATTATTTATTGTTGTTGAGAACAAGAAATACTAGGTATAGAGTTAGTTATTAGGTAAAAAACGCTAGGATGTTAATACCCATGCAATGGATTTACTCTATACAACTCTAAAATAAACTTATTGGATGTACCTATCGCTCGTGGGATGTTGTTTGGTTTTCCTTGTCCAGTTTTAGAGAGAAATGTGTGCACATTTCAATTGTCATTTTATATGTGTGTAAAGAAACCATAACCTGACGTTATCATATCACATAGAATACAATCATCTTCCTCAGGGTTAATGGATTGATATATATACCATTTATTAAAAACATTTTTACACATGCATTGTGAATTTATATAAATATTTTTTTCAAAAAGTTTATTTATCCATTGTTTGAAATATTTATATTATTTGAAATGTAAAAAATGATTTTTTATTTATTAATTTGAAAATACATCCTCGTTTATTTAAGATTTAAAGCGTTATTTGGTTAATTTTTGGGAATCTTCTTATAGAACCCTTGGTAGGACCCTAAATGTATTTTAGCTCAAACCCTACCTATGCCATCAGGAATTTTTATATTTTATTCTTATAGGTTTCATAAAGGGAAATTCACTACTTCGAGGTGGTATTTTTTATTGAAATTTGTTCTTTTATTTGTTGTTTTTATTGGTACATGGGTTTTTATCCGTTTTTTGAGTACATTAATGATGTATATTTGGTTGTTTATAGTTGTTTGACTTCTGGTATAGTTCACCCTATGGATTTTTTATTATTATCATATTTATTTTTAATTAAATATGTTTTCCTAAATTTATTTTTAGAAATTATTTGGGAAAATTAAGAGATCAGGCACTGAGACGACATGCGATTTTGAGGCCGGTGTACCCATATTTTTTTTGAAAATTTTATCTTTTTAATACAATCTAATTTTATTTTTACTAAAAATGTGGAATAACTCTTAAAGGGGTTCCTGTATCTGAAATAAAAGGGAACCATTATGGTCAGATCATCGAATTTACTTGAGATGAGGCCTAATATCGGTCGGCGCAGGTCGGCTGTGAAAGATAGTTTTTGGACATAAATGTAAATAAAAAATTAAATTAAATTAGGTTATTTCCAAATCCTAATAACTCATGAATGGAGACTCAGATCTGAAATCCAAGGCCACCATTGAGTTCTTAATGTGGTGTTCTCCATACGCATGACTTAACATTAGTTAGCATAGGTCGTGTTTGGAAATCCACAGAAGGACGTAATCATCCTTAAATAATTTAATGATAAATTTTTTTATTGACACAATGAAGAGTGACTTTAAAATAATACTTATGTAGAAATCATAGTTTTAGCTGCATAACCATATGAAGTTTTTAGAATCCTTATGGAGATCTTGGAGGATTTTCCCTTTGCGAAGGACGACCAATTCGTTGATTAATGATCAGCGCACGGTGAAATCAAAAGATCTCGCCAATAATCATGATGCAAATTCAATATTTGTTTGTGTTGGAAACCAATGATGTAGCGAGTTTGATCTATTTGTTTTCTCCCTTCAACTATTTAGATTCAATGATGAGAATAGACTAACTAATGAATAGGTTTCTCCATGGTTGTATCACTCTTATGGGAGGGTTAAATTGTGGGGTTTGATGGATGATACATATCTGTGATTATCCTTCATCACTAATCCTTATGAGAATAATGAATTGAGACCAACACAAAAATGTAAAAAATCCATTCTTCAGGTGTTCATGTGAATTTAATCTCTTCCCTCAATCTCTCATGTTATTTATGTGTTGTTCGTCTTGTACATGCTCTTTGAAACCCCTATGAGAATGTTCGATCGTTGCACATACA
Organism: Viscum album; assembly: GCA_963277665.1. Classification (NCBI taxonomy): domain Eukaryota; kingdom Viridiplantae; phylum Streptophyta; class Magnoliopsida; order Santalales; family Viscaceae; genus Viscum; species Viscum album. The sequence goes on along the minus strand of OY728167.1, from coordinate 383,988,561 downwards.
ATTCATAGAGCAATGATCCAAGATTTAATACCAAAACATTTTGAAATAGAATAGAGGTTTGATGGATGGTGTGAAATCATTTGGTCGGAACAGCAGTGCACCACGGTGTAGGGAAACGGTGCACAACAACACAAGGCAACAACAGGAGGTGGAAGCTACAGCCAGTCCAGGCGAGCGGCGACACGAGTCTAGGGGGATGGACCTGGTATAATGTAGTAGAGGTTACACTTTGGAGGAGACCGCAGTGGTAAGGTTCTTGGTACGGTGGGCACGGGTGGTCCACATTGATCACTCCATTGTAGTGTTGGCCAGGGAGGCACATGGTCGGTGTTGACCACGTGTGGTGTAGCAGGTCAGACCACTGTGTGGGCCAGACAAGGGGTAGTTGGGCCACTCCAGTGGCTCACAAGCTAGACCCAGTGGCCCAATAGGCAGGGTCAGTGTGGGCCAGACTGAAGGAGACGATGATGGGTCGGGCCGGGTACCATGGGACTGGGTAGACCAGGACCGGACCCGGGTCAGAACTTTTATAAAAATAGCTATAACATTCAAATATTTTGTCCGTTTGATGAGTTTTTTGTGGAATTAGGACCCTTGTTATCAAATAGTACTTATTAGATACACTTAGGTGAGTTTTTGAGGATGGTGTAAAATGACCTAATGGATCGAGGGGTCGATTCTCTCTAAATGAGGATACTATGAGGGTAATCCAATGTCTGGATATGATCTTGGGACTACATGAGTTGTATAGACTGTGTTTCTTACAAAAAAATGTGTCTTATTAAGACAATGTGATTTATAGAGACTATGTGGTGTATAGAGATAGGGTTTATAATCGTGACTGTGTTGGTACTCCCCTTTCCTATTAGGTTACGGGTCCTCAAGTAACTAAGTTTCACTACCCTACTCAGTTAGGGTGCGGGTGCTCGAGAAATAGTGTCTTATTGAGACGTTGTGTCTTATCAATAATGTGTGTATTATCTATAATACATGTGTTGTAATGTGGGGAGAGGTTCCTCCATTAGATATGGATCTCCCTATACTATTGGATACAGTTACAACAAGAGGGACCATTTAATAGGTGTGAAATACACCAAGAGAGGATCCAGTGATCCCTCGATGTAATGAGGTAAGGGATAATATGTTCTGGAGTTTAAAAATTGTGTGGGTCAGTAAGGGAGAGTAATACCACAACCATTGGGTAGTGGTGATATGGGAGTCCCTCTTTCTTCTCTTTCTATATAATATGAATGTTGTCCCTAGTTTAGAGATGTGCTCCCTCATCTATGTGTAGTGGTGAGTGGGGGGCTGCTTCACATGGGTTTTTAAGATTGTGATTGGTGCAAGGCGACTCAGCTAGGACCTCTGGTGCTAGGCATTGGAAATGTACTGAGTAAAATGTTATTTATGGAGCAGGTTCTCTCGAATGTTCCATTATGAATTTAATATGTTTCCTAGATGGAGTTCATATCTCGGACGGAATCCATCTGAGATGGATGAGCTCATGGAGTGTGTCCTCCCAATTTCTGTGTAACGATTCAAACCTACAATGAAAATACTATTACTAGATATGAGGTTAGAACCTTATGATACATAGTGTATAAAATGAGTATATGTTGATGTTATTGATATATATGATGTATACATATATCTATGTGGAGCTGACTATTATATTATTTATGGTATACTTTGTGTATTTCTTAGTGGTATTCCATTGTTGTTTTTGGGTGTCCTACTAAGTATTGTGTTACTCACCCCCGCACGGGCTTTACCCCCATGTGTCATGTCTTGTGTAGATGATCAATGCTTTGATGGAGCCCTAGGTTGACTAGGACTAGGTGGTGCATAGAGAGATCAGATAGTCAAGGTGTGATCCTATTGCTTTAGACACCTATCCCACCTACCATTTAGGTAGGGTTTTTTACGATAGATTTTCTGGAACACGTGTGTCCACTTTTAGTGACACTTTCATTTATGGGATAGTATTTTGTCCCAATGTACTTTCTAGTTTTCTATTATTTTACTTTGTTGTTGGTATCATAGTGGTATGCATTCTTGTTTACTTAGTGTTTTTTATTTCTGAATTTTGGGCTTTTAGATGTGTTCATGTGTACAGGTACTGAGGAAAATGTCTCCAATTTATGGGATATGCCAACTTGGTGCTAGTCACCATCCCCTGGCCTATTGAAGGCGGGGTTGTGGTGGTCACAACACGGTCCCTATAAGATGAGATATTACATGATTTTTGTTGTTTCTCCCACTGTGTTTGTGGAAAAAATATTTCCCTCATTATCATGTATGATGTCCAGTGCTTGCTTCCAAACTCTGGGGATCAGGAATTCCCTTAAGGTATTGTCAGGACCAGCTCTCTTATCCTGGTTTCTGGGTATAAAATACAATTCATGACACAATCATTAATATTATAATCATTTATTGTACTTTAAAATAATTAACAGTAATGTATGTGCATTGTTGGGGGCAGTCACACCAGCATTAATGCACCATATCCCCTTAAAACTATTTAGTTAAGCGTGATTGGGTGATAGTAGTACTGTGATGGGTGAGAACAGTGACCTATTGGGATGTAATTCTATTTCACCCTTTTTTCTATATATTTCAAATTTCATGCCAGTATAATTAATATTATTATGATATTATGTGTAAACATATTTATTGAATATGATATTTCATCATTACAGGGAATTTTTGCCATAATTATAATATTTCATTTTATAATGTCACAATATTTTTTTTAACAATGATTAAAATTCTATAGGTTATATTGTAAAAACTACCATTTAGTGTTATAATATAAGAATTTTTTTTAATGTTTAATAATTACAATATATCTCAGTAATCGTATTGTTGCATTTCATAACATGACGATTTCATGGGTGACCTCCTAGGAAGTGATTGTATTTCACCCTATTCAATATTTTTCATTATATATTTTTCATATTAAAAACATTTTTTAAAACCAAAGTATTTAGTGTAACTATAATATTAATATTTATGATAATTTATGTAAAAATTTTAAATGAATATAATATTTCATGTTAGCATATAATTTTAGAAATAATTACAACATTTCTTATAATAATGTTAAAATATATCATGTTAAAAATTTTTATAATATTTCATGACATATTTTAACAACTACCATTTACTAATATAATTGAAATAATAATTTTTCATATATATTAGTTATAAAATTTGATGAAGATTTTCATTAAATAATGATATAATTATAACAAAATTAAAATAAAAAATATCTTATATAAGAATAATTGATAATAATTTAAAAATATTTTTTAAGAATATATATGTATTGTTGGGGGTCATCACACGAGAATTAATCCAACACCTACCATTTGAACTCTTTAGTTAAGTGTGTTTGGGAGAGAGTAGTATGAGGATTGGTGACAATAAAGGATGTACTTGTGTGGAATGATTCTTTGTGCATATTTCAAATTTCAAGGCTGTAAAAAAAGATTATTATGATATTGTACATAAACTTTTGTATTGAATATATTATTTCATGTTTACTTGGAATTATAGTAATAATTATAATATTAAAGATAATAGTGTTACAATATTTCATGGTAACAATGATTATAATATTTCATGTCATATTATAAAAATTATGGTTTAGTGTTATAATAGAAATAATATTTTTCATGTTGAATAATTATAATATTTCTCAATAATTGCATTTTTAAATTTCATAATATGACTTCTTTTCATGGGTTACTTCTTAAGAAGTGATCATGTTTTACCCGTTTCTATATTTTTCATTCTATTTTCCCATATTTTTTTAAAATTTAAAAAATAATAATTTCATGTGTGTAAATAATAAAAATTAAGATGTAGTATATTAAATTTTGAAGTGAATATAATATTTTACAATGGTATAGAATTTTTTTTATAATTATAATATTTCATATCATATTTTTATCATATTTAATGAAAAAATAATTTTAATATTTCAGGATATATTATAACATCTACAGGTTTGTGTTATAAAATAAATAATAATATTTCATGTTGAATAATTAAACTTTTGGTTGATGGTTTCATTACATAAATTTATATTTATAAATAAAAATTAAACACAAATGTGTAATATTAGAATCATTGATAGTGGTTTCAAATCATTAAGAATAATTTCAGAGTATTTTTGGGTAAGTTCAATAAAAATTTTATTCACCAGATCCCATTAGAAATCTGAAATTAATTGTGCTTCGGCGAGAGTAGTACTTGGATGTGTAATGTCTGGGGAAGTAATCATATTGCATCCCTTTTTGTGTATATTTAAAATTTCATTATAGTATAATAAATATTATTATTATATATATTGTAAAAATTTGTATTGAATTCAATATATCTTGATTATGGGGAATTTTAGTAATAATTATTACATTTTAAGTTATCATGTTATAATATTCAATGATAAAAATGATTACAATATTTCCTATTATATTTTACCAATAATGGTTTAGTTTTATAACATAAATAATAATTTTCATAAATTCTAATAATTATAATAATTCTTGATAATTTTATAATTGAATTTCATAATATGAATGTTCAATGGTTGACATCTTGGGAAGTGATCGTTTTTCACTCATTTCTATAGTTTTCATTGTATTTTTCCATATTTCTTACATTTTCACTGAAAATCAGGACATAATATTTTTATGAGATTACTGAAACAAAAAAATTCATCGTAAAAAATGCATCGATTATATGATCAATCAAAAAAACCTATTCAATTGATAAATTAACAAAAATAATAAAACCATGAAATGCAGTTTTGGTCTTGGAAAAATTTGGGAGAAACAAGAATTCCCACAATCAGTTTTTCTTGGAATTGAAGTCTTCACACTCTTCCTCCATCATATTCTTTTGGGAATTCTTATCAAAACATTCCAACCAAGTTATCCTTATCCTTTTATCAACTTCATCAGTCACCCTAAATATTTCCATCACCACCAGGGAGTTTTCCTTTGACCAAAATTTATAGTGATCATAAAAATACCCCACATTTATAAAAAGATCATTCCCAACTAATTTTCTATGGGATCCCTTTTCATAATACCCATATATTTCGATCAAAACATGTACATTATCTTGTGAAATATTCATATAAATTGGATTAATAATTTCTGACACATTAAAATAACCCAATGTATAAGCTTTAATAAGATAGATTAAATTATAAACTATTATGAGGATGGAATATTTTTCGTCCATATTTTTTATATATTCAAAATAGATGAATTTAATGTACATAAAAATGGTAATTATGGAATTTTTCCTAAAAATTTTAATTAAATTTTATGTTTCTTTTTTACATTAAATTATACAAATAATTATAATATTTTATGTCGTAATGTTATTATGTTTCACATTAATAATAATTATAATATTTCATTGCCCATTTAAACGACGATAATTTAGTGTCATAATAGAAATAATATTTTCCCATGTTGGATAATTTTAATATTGTTTTATAAAAGCATTAGTTAATTCTTTATTTATAGCATATATTAAATAGAACTATTTAATATTAGTTTTATTTATAGTATATTCAAATAATAAAAAATAATTTCAATGTATTGTTTGGCGTGATCACACAATAATTAATGCACTAGATCTCGTTATTAATCATCATTTAAGCGTTCTTGGGTGACAGTAGAACTAAGATATGTGACCTCCTGGGAATTACTCTTGTTTCACCCTATTTTTGTTTATATTTAAATTTTAATTATATTATAATAATTATTATTTTGATATTTTATGTAAATTTTCATTATTGAATATAATATTTCATTATTATAGGAAATTTTATAAGTAATTATAATATTTCAGGTTATAATGATACAATATTTCATGTTAATAACCCTTATAATATTTCATGTTATATTTTGACAACTATAGCTTAGTGTTAAAACATAAATATTTTTTCATTATATTTAATAATTTAATTATTTTTTGATAATAATATTGTTTAATTTAACTATATACCTTTATAACTCTAAAGATAATAATTCATTAGAGAGAGTAGTACTACAACGGGTGACCTACAAGAAAGTACTCATGTTGGACCATTTTTTGTGTATAATTCAAATTTTGGGCCAGTATAATAAATATTATTATTATATTTTATGTAGAAATTTTTATTGAATATAATATTTCATGATTACAATAAACATTAGTAATAATTAAAACAATTTATCTTATAATGATATAATATTTCATGTAAATTAGGATCATAATAGTTTATTTCATATTGTAACACCTTTGATTTAGTGTTATAATATAATTAATATTTTATCAAGTTGAATAAATATAATATTTATTGATAATAAATTTATTGAATTTTATATTATGAAGGTCTCATAGGAAATATTCTGGAATGTTCTAATGTTTCACCTTTTTCTATGTTTTTCATTGTATTTTCCCCTATTTGTTAAATTTTAAAAAATAAATAATTTCATATAAGTATAAAAGTAATATTTATGCTATTGTAGATAAAATTTTCAAATGAATATAATATTAATTTATTAAATAAAATTTTATAATAATAAAATAATTAGATTTTATAATTTTACCATATTTATTATTGGAAATAATTATTCTATTTCATGGATTATTATAACAACTACAATGTAGTGTTATAATAGAAATAATAATTTTTCATGTTAAATAATTATAGTATTGGATAGTAATTCCATCTAATAATTGTATATCTATAACAATAATTAAATAAAAATATGCAATATTTGATTCATTGATGGTAAATTAAAATATTTAACAATATCATTTTGTATTGGTGGGTGGATCACACCAGGTTTAATGCACCAAAACAAATTATAACTCTACAATTCAGTGTGCTAGGGAGAGTTTAAGGACCTAAAATTACAGGCAACAAATTATTGTGATTTTAAATTAAAATTATATTTCTTTCATTCCTAAGGAACATTTCAATTTTTCTTTATAGAGAGTTAAGAAGAACCCTTACATAGTAGGCCCTTGAATTACAAGTGGAAACATATAATCTGTATCTATTTTTCCACCAATGGAAACCCCTTTTAAAATAAATCAAGTTTACTTTCTAGGGAATATCTTCAAAGTTTTCATCATTTCCTCATCTTAGTTCCTAATAATCCTTTAACCTATCAAAAAAAAATGTAAAAACACGGGATAAAATAAAATATCATTTTAAGGGAAAAAAAGAAGGGAAAATGTTAGTCTAGTGAAAATCCACAATAAACAACTTCATAAGAAAATATATTCTTATTCAGAAAGAGGATTATCTTTTTAAAAATATCAATATCTTACACTTATATGAACAAAAAATTTTCCTGACAAAACATTAGATAGAATCATAAATATATGACGGTCAATTGGGTTATAATTTTCAATATCACATTTAAAAACATTGATGCTATCTCAGCTACACATGGAGTAATAATCAATGTTACATATGGAATAATCATAGAAGCACTATTCATATAGTCTCTTAGGAGAAACGAAACTATTTATCTATGTACCATTAACCAATGCATTGGAGATATATAATGGGATCAACCACCACCGATTTATTTAGGAACCCACAATCCTATAAAACAATTCCCAAGAAACATAGCATAATAATAACATATAAAGAATGCATACCATTAACATTCTCGAGGAAAATAAGTTACCCATTTTGAAATAACATATTATTTTTTTACAAAAAGGTGCAATCATAAATTAAAAAATATTATTTTTAAATAAAATGGAAAAAATTTAAAATAATCTTCAAAAAATTTATGTGGCATGAAATAAAGAAACTCCATTCTTCTGTATATGTTTTGAAAACATCCATTTCATATATTTTTTTCAAAAAATTCACAATGAACCACTTTTCAAAAATAAAAAAATAATATATTAAAAATAATTAAAAAAATCATTAGTAAACATGACATTAAAAAATAATAGGACGATATTGAAAATTTTTTTGAATTTTTTTTATAAAACGTTTAAATGGAAGAAACAAATTCCGTTTTATGTGTAACTATAAAAATATATTTTACAAAAGGTCATCCCTTATAAATATCAAATCATTTAAGTGTGAATTAATTAAATTATTAAAATATGTTTATCCACTATAAATCTATATAAAACATGTTTTAATATATACAAATATATATGTATTCATTTCACACATATGTATAACACGACATAATTAATAAGTATAATTTTAAACCAAAGAATGGAAATATGGTTAAGAAAATAACATACCTCACATTCAAGTCCCTTCAAATGTGTTCAATATTCTTGTATAATGATATAAAAATGAGATGAAATCATTATGAAACTATATTAATATAATAATCCCTTATGTGATGATTTTATAACACCTTATGTCCCATTCATTAAAAACATTCACTATTTTATTGGTTTTATGTGTGTTTAATTCGTGGTTTCATGATTAGTTCATTTGTGTATAAATATAGGTGTTCATAAAAAAGGGAATTAAAACTCTATAAGTATAATTAAATAGTATTAATGAACATAAAGATGTATTAATGGTCCCATTAATCTTTTTTATTTCATACAAGACTATAGTTCATTTGTTTAAAAATTAATGATTAATGATTAATATATATTGGTAGTTTTCCAAACATCACGAACTAGTTTCTATTTATTTAATATTATGTGTATATATTGGTTTCATGACATGAAATATTTTAGAATATACCTATATAAATATTATATAACCAAAATTACACATTTATGACCATCCATGAAGGCGGTAAATGAAAATTAGAAATCATTATCAATTGATAATGTAAACCGACATAATTTGGAAAATAGTTTCATTTCTTTGAATATGAAAATATAAGAAATGTAATGGATATGAAATACACTACTTGAAACAAAAAAAATATAGTATATACCTGATTTTGGAGTTATCATTATTTGTTGGATGAAGGAGTTGGGGAGAAAGTAGTAGATGAAATTAAATTAAGTTAGGTACATTGAGCAAATTACCTATTGAATATCACCTCCTTGATCGACCCTTAAAGAGATTATATTTGGGCTTATGGTGATTACATTAGCACTATGCTGTGGGTAGGCCGAGGAGTAGAGGTTTGGGAAGATATTTCATGATATTCAATGCTTGTTAGTCGAAATGGGGTGGTGAGGGGTTGTATTTATACTTAAGGAGGGGTGGGTTTAAGTGATTCAAATAATGATTATTTTATAATTAATGCCAACCAAATTGATGTGGAATTAATTTCATTGAGTTATATTGTTAAATAATGTTTTAATGAAGTTTATTGTCAATAAATACTTGAACCAACTAATAAATTCTGAAATGTTTAGGAATATTAATGTATTACCTTTTGACATTAACCATTCTCAATATTTTACGTAGACTGTAATGAATAATTTTTTTACCACGGTATCTTTATTATCAATAACAATGGAATTTTCCATAAAACCAAATTTTTAGAATTTTATTATAATTAAGGAAATCATTTTACCAAATTAAATTCATATAAATGGGAAAAATATATTTAAAATTAATCTCACACACAGAATGAATAACCGAGGGTATAAAGTGAAATGTTCAAATGTCTGAAAAGTATTTATATCAAATATAAATGTGAAATTGATTGAAATGAACTAAATTTTATTTTTTGAGGTATATTTTAACTAACTATAATTCGAAAAAAATTTAAAATAAAATTTTACTTCATAAATTTTTTAGATGAAAAAGAAGTTTTAAATTAAATTGCAATATATATCACTATTCATCTAAAAAATGATTCAGAAAAGTGAAAATTTATCATAACATAATTATGGTATTCATATTTAAAAATTATAATTTATATTTAAAAACGTTATAAAAATTTAATAATAAGATTTAATATAGGTGCTCCATCAAAAGGTGTCAAAATTGTCTTTTGGAAATATGTAGCATTTTATGCTTCAAATATGATTTATTGTTATCATAAAACTATCAGACATATTGGATGCATTTAAAAACATTTTTTATAATATTTCTAGATAATCATATTATCAAATTTCATAATATGAATGTTTCATAGGTAATCTCATCTGAAGTTCTCATGTTTCAATATTTTCAATATTCATCATTTACTTTTACCATCTTTTTTATATTTCTTAATTCAAATAATTACAAGTATGTGTAACAATAATAATTCTGATGATGTGCATAAAATTATTAATTGAATATAATATTTGATATTTATTTATAATTTTAGTAATAATTTTAATATTTCATTTCATAATTTAAAATTATTTTAAATTAACAATAATTTTAATATTATATGATGTATTGTAACAACTATATTTTAGTGTTATAGTATAAATAATAATATTTTCAGGTTGAATAATTATAATATTGGATGATAATTTCAATAGATAAAGTTATATTTATGAAAAAAATATAAATATGTTATATTAGAACCATTAATAGTACATTCAAATATTTACTAAGAACGTCTGTGTATTGTTTTCTTAAATCAAACTAGCATTAATGCACCAGATCCCATTTGAAATCTCTAGTTAAGCATGCTTGGTTGATAGTAGTAATATTATGTGTGACCTCCTCAAAAGTACATGTGGTGCACCTTTTTGCATATATTTCATATTTTATGCTAGTATAATAAATATTATTATATTATTGTACATAAAATTTTACATTGAATATAATATTTCATGATTAATTGGAATTTTTTTAATAATTATAATATTATAAGTAATAATGTTACAATAATTCATCTTAACAGTTATTATAATATTTCGTGTTATATTTTAAGAACTATAATTTAGAGTTATAATATAAATATTATTTTTTCATATTGAATAGTTATAATATTTCTCAGTAATCACATTATTGAATTTCATAATATGAATCTAGCAAGGGTGACCAAATAGTGATGCATGAATTATGATGCATACACTTTCCACTAGGCCTTTGGCCGAGTTAGTGGGCCTTTAGTCAATGCAATGTGCTTCATGCCCATTTGAATTTTATGCCATGTTATGAAAAAATAAGTATTGATTAGTGGGATATACCTTGTGGGGGTTATGTCCAATGTTTCCAACCTTTGTGTGTGGTGTGTGTGGGTTGAAGCTAATTGTACACATAAGAACAAAATATATTATTATAAAAATAACTATTATGATATTTCATGTAATCTTTTTAAACGAATATTACTTTTCATGTTTAAATATTATTTTTGTAATTATTTTAATATTTAATTTCATAATGTTTAAATATTTCATGTTAAAAGTTTTTATATATTTTCATGAATTTTTGTAACAACTACAATTTAGAGTTATAATAGGAATAATAATTTTTCATGATGAATAATTATAATAAAACATGATAATTTCATTAGTTAAAGTTATATTTTTTACAAAAATTAAACAGAAATATATAATATTGTAATTATTGAAAAAATAAAAAAATATATAACAATAATGTATGTGTATTTTTGGGATTGATCACACTAGAATTAATTAACTAGATCACATTAGAACACTATAGTTATTCATACTTGGGTGAGAGTAGTACTAGGATAGGTTACCTCCTGAGAAGTCCCCATGTTACACCATTTTTGTCTGTAATAAAAACATTCACGTCAGTATAAAAAATTTGTTATGATATTGTATGTAATTTTTTTATAAAATATAGTATTTCCTGATTACATGGAATTATATTAATATTTTTAAAATATCACATTATAATATTACAATATATAATTTTAACAATGATTATAATATTACAATTTATATTATGAAAACTACAGTTTAGTATTCAATAGAAACAATATTTTTTTATATTGAATAATTTTAATATTTCTCAAAAATTTCATTATTGAGCTTCATAATATCATTTTCTCATGGGTGACTTCTTGGGAACAGCTTTTGCTTCACCATTTTATAAAATTATCGCTTTATTTTCCTAAATTTCTTACATTTTAAAAAATATGGAATTGAATATAAGTATAAAAATATTAATTATGATACTGTATGTAAAATATTTATATGAATATTATATTTCTTGTTTCAATAGAATTTTAGTAACAATTATAATATTTCATGTCATAATGATTCCATATTTCTTGTTAAGGATAATTATAATATTTCATGACGTATGCTTAGAACTATGGTTCAATATTATAATATAATTAATATCTTTTCATGTTGAATAATTGTAACGTTGGATGATTATTTCATTAGTTATGATTATATTTATAACAACAATTAAATATAAATTTGTAATAATAGAATCATTGATAGTACATTATATTATTTAACAATTTATCATGTGTATTGTCGGGTGTGATCAGACCAGCAATAGTTCACATTATCCAAAGAGAAAATTGTAGTTAAGCGTGATTGGGTGAGAGTATTATTAGGATGGATGACCTCTTGGGAAGTTCTGGTGTTGTACTCTTTTTTTGTATATTTGATGTTTTATGCTAGTATAAAACAGATCATTATGATATTGTATATAAAAATTGGTATTGAATATAATATTTCATTATATTAGGGTATTTTAGTAATAATTATAATATTACATGTTATAATGTTACAATATTTCATGTTATCAAAATAATAATATTTTATGCTATACCAAAAAAGATAGGTTTTAGTGTTATAATAGAAATAATAATTTTTAATGTTGAATAATAATAATATTTCATGATAATTGCATTATTGATTTTCATAATATAAATTTCACATTTGTGACCCACATGTATGTGATGTAGTTACACCATTTTTATTATTTTTCATTATATTTTCTAATATCTTTAAGATTTAAAAATAAGAATTGCATGTAAGTATGAAAATAAGAATTATGAAATTGTTCATAAATTTTTTAAATGAATATATTATTTTATGTTTAAATAAATTTTTTGTAATAATTATAACATTACATGTCATAATGTTACCATATTTCTTTTTTTAAAAATTAAAATATTCCGTGAAATACTTTTACAATTATGGTTTAGTGTTATCACATAAACAATAATTTTTCATGTTGAATAATTATAATAATGGTTAATAATTATATTAGTCAAATTCATATTTATAACATCAATTAAATATATAATATGTAATATTATAATAATGGATATTACATTCAAATGTTTTACAAGGATGTCTGTATATTGTTGGGTGAAATCACACCAGCATTAATGCACTAGATCCTATTAGAACTCTATAGTTATGCGTGCTTGGGTGAGAGTAGTACTAGGATTGGTTATCTCATGGGAAGTACAGTTGGTGCGCTGGTTTTTTGTTTATATTTAAAATGTCATGCGAGTGTAAAAAATATTTATATGATATTCTATATAAAATTTTGTATTGAATGTAATATTTCATGATTATAGTGAATTTTAATAATAATTATAATATTTCATGATATAATGTTACAATATTTTGTGTTAACAATGAAAATAATATTTCATGTTATATTGTTACAACTATGGTCTTGTGTCATAACAGAAATAACATAATTTTATTGAATAATTATAATATTTCTCGATAATCACATTATAATGTTTCACCTCCTTGTAAGTTCTCATGTTTCACCCATTTCTGTATATTTTTTATATATTCCTTGAAGTTTTATATTTTGAGAAATAAATAATTTAATGAAAATATAATAATACTAATTATTATGATATTGTACATAAAATTTTTAATGGAATATAATATTTCATTTTTATATTTAATTTTAGTAATAATTATAATATTTAATGTCATAATGTTAACATAATTCATGTTTATGAAAATTATAATATAAAATGATGTATTTTAGAAACTACAGTTTAGTGTTATAATAGAAATATTAATTTATCATTTTGGATATATATACATATATATTAGTTTCATAGGGTATAATTACATTCAAACACACACACTCTACACACATAGGCCAGAAATCCAGGACATGGTACCCAAAAAGGGATATCCCACCAATCAAGCCTTATTTATTTAGTACATGTCTTATAGGCCCAGGGGCATGAATCCCATAACATGCCCCAAAATCCTTGTCTATTTTCATGACTATGTCATTCATCTGGTGTCACCAGGCATGTGTCTTACTTGGGACACCACCTGACTATATCATGCATGCATCACCACATGCTTACGTCATCATCTGCATCGCCACCAATATAGTACAAAAATAGTACATGCACCTAATAAGGGTTGATCCTAGGACCTCCTATATGCCATGTATGAGACTTTACATCTTGGGTACTGTTTTATTGACATGAATAATTATACTTTTGGCCGATAATTTTATATTGTAAAGTTATTTTTATAAAAAAAAAAAAAATTGTTTTATATGAATCATTGATAATACTTTGAAATATTTAACAAATGTATGGGTATTTTTGGGTGCGATCACACCAACATTAATGCATCAGATCTTGTTAGAATTATGCAGTTAATCATTCTTGGATAATAATAGTACTAAGATGGGTGACCTCCTGGGATGTACTCACATTTCACCCTTAATCTATGTATATTTTATATTTTATACCAATATAATAAAAATTAATGTGACTTAGTATGTATGATTGTTATTGGATATAATATTTCATGAATATTTTCTGTTGTAGTAATAATTATTATAATTAATTTTATAATGTTACAATATTTCATGTCAACCATGATCATGAGATTTCATGTTATATTGTAACAACTACTTTTTAGTGTTATAAAAGAAATAATATTTTTTCATGTTGGATAATTAAAATTTTAATTGATAATCACATTATTTAATTTCATAATATGAATATTGCATTGGTCAAAACCTTGGATGATATCCTATTTCACCTTTTTATGTACATTTCATAGTATTTTCCTCTCTTTTTAATATTTTTTAAATAATTTCATGAAATTACACAAACAATAATTATGATATTGAATGTAAACATATTAAATGAATATAATATTTCAATTTTATGAATAATTTTAGTAATAATTAAACTATTGAATGTCATAGTGTAACAATATTTTATGTAAACAACAATTATATCATTTCATGACATATTGTAACAACTACTGATAAGTTTTATAAATGAAATTAGTATTTTTAATGTTGAATAATTATAATATTGGATAATAAATTCCATAGTTAAAGTGATATTTATAAAAAGATTAAATAGAAATATGTAATATTAGAATCATTTATAGTACTTTAAACTAATTAACAAGAATTCATGTCTATTTCTAGATGAAATCACACAAGAATTAATGAACCATATTTCATTATAAATATGTAGCTATTCATTCTCGAGCAAGAGTAGTACTAGGATGGGTGACCATTTTGGGAAGTACTCGTGTTACAACCTCTTTTGTGTATATTTAAAAGTTCTTGACAGTATAATAACCATTATTATGACATTGAATTTTAAATTTTGTTTTGAATATAATATTTTTTGGTTATACAGAATTTTAGAAATAATTATATTATTACATGTCGTAATGTTACAATATTTCATGTTAACAATCATTATAAAATTTCATGTAATATTGTGACAACTGCAGTCTTTTGTTATAATAGAAATAATAATTTTTAATGTTTAATAATTATAATATTCCTTAGTAATCGTACTATTTACATCATAATATGAATGTTTCATGGGTGACAACCTGGTAAGTTCCCATATTTCTCCACTTTCTATATTTTTCATCATATTTTTCCATATTTTCATATTTTAAAAGATAAATAATTGCATCTATGTATAACAATAATAATTATGATATTTCATGTACATTATTTAAATGAATATAGCATTTAATCATTCCATATAATTTTAGTAATAATTATAATATTTCATGTAATCAATAGTTATAATATTTCATGATATATTGAAATAGATATGATTTATTACTATAACAAAAATAATAAATTTTCATGTTGAAAAATTATAATATTTGAAGATTATTTCTTTAGTAAAAGTTATATTTTAAAAAATAATAAAATAAAAATATGTAATATTAGAACCATTGATTATAATTATAGATATATAACATGAAGTTCAATGTATTAATGATTGTGGTGAAATAAGAACTAATTCCCTAGATCCCATTGAAATTTTCAATTAAAGAAGCTTGGGGGAGAGTGGTACTAGGAATGGTGACTATGTGAGAAGTACCAATGTTTCACCCTTTTTGTGTATATTTCAACTATTCTGATAGTATAAAAATTATTATTGTGATAATATACATAAACATTTGTATTGAATATATAATTTCACGAGTAAAGGAAATTTTTAAAAAAATTATAATATAGAAAGTTATAATTTTACAATATTTCATGTTAAAAATGATTAAAAATTTTAATTTTATATTGTAACAACTATGGGTAAGTGTTATAAATTAAATAATATTTTTTATGTGGAACAATTATAACATTTCTCGATAATTTCCTTATTTAGTTTCATAATATGAGTGTTTCATGGGTGAAAAACAGGAGATATTCTCATGTTTCACCCTTTTATTTATTTTCATTGTATTTTAAATATTTTTTACATTTTAAAAAACAAATAATTACATGTATGTATAATAATAAAAATAATGATATTGTACATAAACAATTTAAATGAATATAAAATTTCATGTTTCCATAGAATTTTAAGGATAATTATAATATTTCATGTCATAATGTAACCATATTTCATTTTAAAAAAAATTTAAATATTTACAAATGTATTATAACAACCATGGTTTAGTATTATAATAGAAATAATATATTTTCTCAATGAATAATTATAATATTGGATAGTAATTTCATTTTTTAAAGATATATTTATAATAAAAAATAAATAGAAATTTGTTATATTATAATCATTGATTGAACATTCTAATATTTAACAATAACATATGTGTAATTTTGGGTATGATCATACTTGAATTAATGCACCAAATCAAATTAGAACATTTCAGTTAAGTGTTCCCGAGAGGGGCAGTACTACAATGGGAAATCATCTAGAAATTACTTATGTTGCACCCTTTTTTGTGAATTTATGAATTTTCATGATAGTATCCCAAATGTTTTTATGATATTTTATGTAAAAATTTTAACTGACTATAATAGTTCATGATTATACATTATCTTAGTAATAATTATAATATAACATTTTATAATAATACAATATGTAATATTTACAATGATTATAAAATTTCAAGATATATTATAACAACTACGGCTTCGTGTTATAAAAAAAATAATATATTCTCCATGTTGAATAATTAAATTATTTCTTGATAATCGCATTATTAAATTTCATGATATGAATGTAGCAAGGATTTATTCCTAGGAAGTTCTTGTGTTTCACCAATTTCTGTATACTTAGTTGTAGTTTCCTCGATTTTTTTTTCATTTTATAGAATAATGTATTGAATGTAAGTATAAAAGAATAATTATAATTCTGTATTTTTTTAATTAATATAATATTTAATTCCTACATATAATTTTTGTAATAATTATAATATTACATGTCATAATGTTACCGTATTTCATGGTATCAATAATTTTTATAATTCACGATGTATTGTAAGTACAACGATTTAGTGTTATTAAACAAATAATAATGTTTCATGTTGAATAATTATAATATTGGATAACAATTACATATGATAATGTTTTATCTATAATAATAATTAAACATAAATATGTATTATTATACTCATTGATACTTCATTAAAATATTAAACAAGAATATATGTGTATTTTTATTTGTAGCACCATCAGTTTCATGTTAGTAACATATTGATTATGTATTTTAATTATGTAACGAATTTGGTTGATATTTGGGAGGTTTTAGAGGGATATTTACAAGATTTTAGGGATTTTCTATAGGCTCACAACTTGGGAATGGTTAGTAAAAATAGTGAAATTCCAATAAGAAACTGTGCATGGTGAATCTAGGGCATCTAGGCTAGCATGTAGTTAGAAGCATGGTTTTTACAAACTATATTTCCAACTATGAGTAACAATGAAAAGTGTAATATAGACCAAAATGGTTGCAGAATGATTTTTTTAACTATCCATATCAACCGTATGAAGGGTGGTGGGACGTAGTGGCTGACACAAGGATTTCCTAACTGTGGGACCCAACGATGTAGGATCAAAATTTTGATACTAAAAATGGGTATAATGATTATTTTACTCGAACCAAATTATTTTACTCCACATCAACCCAAACTGGTTTTTTATTCCTCCCAAATCCTTGGGAGACTCCCCCTTCAATCCGAAAGCATTACGTTGAAAAAAACAGGTTACGTTGAAGGCATGTTGTCTTGGTAAGTCTTTGTTTTTAGTGGGTTTCATTTTATCTACAAATCTCACATATATTGTATTTATAGATATATTACATTGGGGATTGATATATGATATGTTAATCAAATCATGATGAGATATAGTATTTTGATGTTAGGTAATGATATCATTGTTGGGTTTTTGAAGATTCAATCTCGTTTTGTTGGATAATTCATGATGTTTTTATTCTTCGCCTTAATTTATGAGGTTAGAGGCCTTAATCATGATTCCTATTTCATGAACTATAATACTTGATTTATAATTGGAAAAATTTGAGGAACTTGGATCTGATATTGGTGTGAAAACATGGTATAAATAATCTTTAGTGAAGGTTTGTGGAACTATGGAATTATAGTGAAAGGTGCTTTGATAAATATTTTTAAAATTTAAATTTTTGAAATCATTGTCTAGATAGATTCATGGAGAAAGTTTTTATGGAAAGGTTTTCAATAAATTATTTTTATTGAAATGGTGTTGGTATGGTTGATTTGGAAATGGTTTTTTGGAAAATGCTTTGGCATGTATTCATTTGTATTTCATTAAACATGTGGAAGGGTCATGTGCCCTTAGAGGTTTTGTATGTGGTTACCTAGTGATTACTTTGTAGATCGATGAGATACAGCTCCTGAGTATGGAACTATCACCTAGAATGAATTTTTAGAGATGCAAATACATGGAATGAATTTTTTATACCCAATGGATTTGTTAAATGGGTTGGAAAACATATTTGGTGTATTTCCATGGAAGACATTTTTTTGGAAAACTATTATTCATAAAAATAGTTTATTTTTTTGAAAAATTGTTTTATATGTTTTTATATAAGTTAATTTATATAAATGTGCTAACATGTTATATCTTAGGGGCATGTGTGGGGAAGTTATTTAGGGAAAACATAATGAATTTCATTACTCATCCCAACTTTGAAACATTGGTTCTTTTACAGATGATTTTTTTGTGACACAAGTAATGGAAACATATAAAATTCCTTTAGTGGTGAACCTTGATAATTTTGGATGGTATTATGGAGTTAGAGCATGGATCATCTTTGGATATGTGGAGTTACATCGTTGGAGTCATTTAGTATGGATGGTTTTTCTACCACTTTGTAGTTGATTTTGATATTGGTTTCCACATGGTACTATAACATAATTTTTTTGGTTGTTATTCATGGTATTGGATTATTTTATTTTCATTAATCATGCAATGGATTTGGATAATGTGTGATTTATTGTATTATTTTATTTTCATAGGGAAACCCATCCCCCATCTATTAATGAAACCGTTGGAATTTACTACTGGAATTTGGCATGTTGGGGATGTCGCGTAAAGTGAAGTAGAAATTCAACCTCATCTCAGCCAATGAGTAGGGGAGGGATGTTTCATGTGGTATCATCTTTATTAGGCCCTTGAGTTACAAATGGAATCAGTATTGGTTGGTCCAATATTTTTGACACAAATTGCTCATATTTTCTAGTTTTTTTATTCTTGGAGTTGAAAATAATTCTTTTTTAGTACTAATGTTTTTATGTTATAAAGGATTAGGAACCCTGAAACATGGGATGTAGATAATAATGATACATAGATAACCTATATACTCTGAACATCATGATACCAGGGAGTTGGTTTCACAAGTGTTTTGGGAAACTTTTAGGAGTTGAAATATAATTATTATGGGTTTTGCTGATGAGAAGAGCATGAGATTAATTTTAGAAATGAATTTACACTAAGGGTCTATATTTCCTTTTGAATAATGTTTTATGATTTGGTGTGAACATGTTGATTTTTTAAAAATTATTGAAATTTAATTCAAATGTGAGATTTGAAAAAGACATGATTGTTTATTTTTAGAATAGTTTGATTTTAAAAAGTATTGTGAACATTTCAAAAATGGTTCGAAGAATAAAATATGTTAAATTTTGGAAAATCATTTTTATGATACTTTTTATGTGGTATAATTTGATGTTGAGCAGATTTATGTGGATAGAGAGTGAAATTTATGGAATTTTTTATGTCTGTAGAAAATGGAACCCAGTAGACATTATAGAAACCAATTAGAAGAGGTTGTTGATAATTTAGTTGGACTAGATACACATGTGATCCAACAACTAGTTCAAATTAAATTCCATGATTTTGAGGATATTTATTAAGGGAACCAAAGGGATGAGACAAGGAAAGTGGATCAATCCATTAATTTCTAGATGTAGAATCCAACCATCATTTGGGGTGATTCAAGACCAGAGAGGGAGAGGTGTGGCTGAATAAGATAAAAAAAATCATCAAATTCACTGGTACATTAGTAGAGCTGAAAGGCATGTTAAAAAGGTATATATTGGGAAATATGGCATTCTAGGGGTGGGATTTAGTTGTTCGGGATAAATTTATCCTACTATTTTTATGGGAGGATTATAATTTTTTTTCAACATATAGTTCTATCATCATACATAAAAAATTTCTAGAATGATGGATGTTTTTTTGCTTGAAGAGGATATTCTCTCATTGAAAAGTAATATGGAGAAATTCATGAATTCAGTTCGCTCTTTCACCCAGAGTTATGACTAGAACATCCTTGAAGGAATTGATTTCTGAATCAGGGTTGAGGAAGTATATTCTCTCTACGATTGTTGTGATATGTATAACGGATTACAAAGAGCTGGTTATTAGAGAGACAGTGGATGAATGGGTGATGTCAGTGGTTATGGGTGGAGGTAGAATGTTTATATAAATGAGAAACAATGGTAACTCAATTTCATGGTATAATAATAAGGGGAAAACTCAATGTACTGTGATGACTCAGAGTTAGATGGTAGGATAAGTGAGTCTTCCTCTATGACCCAAGGGTAAAGATGGATGTTCACAATGTGGATATTGTGATTACATGAAGAGGGAGTGTATCAAAACAACTATAGAATTCCATAATTCCAATCAGATATGACATCTTCAGTGATAATGTCATAGTGCTCCAAGGTTGGGATTTTGAGTCACTTCTCATGGGTCACATACATCATATTCTTCAATGAAATTATGAAATTAGAATTTCACTTTTCAGTAGAACCATGATATCCATGTTGATTCTAGGAATACCATGACTCCAAAATAAGATAATTATCAATATGGAAATAAAGATCAATGTCCATAGAGTAATAAGTTATATGGAGATGAGCAGGTGACTACGGATAATCAATGTTGACTGTCGATGGTGTGATGTATGATTCATTTAAATTATACCCTTATGAATGAATCCTATAATATGGGTTCATGCCATTAATTTAATTCTTCTCATACTAATGATTTTTTGGGTTTTTATGTTGATATTATAACTTCTATTTTGAAACTTAAAACTCCTCTTGGTCAAAAAGAATGTCGATCCTTTATGTATGGACAATGTTATATAACTGTTGATGTAAGCAAGTTGATATGAGATTTCTCTAATCTTGATACAGTATTATATGACATAATATTGGGTATGTTTTATCTGCCAATGTTCATGGATCACACCTGAAGGGTATGTTTTATGACTAGTGATCGAGATAAGTATCTCTTTAGGGGAGATCATAATATAAATGATGTTGGAATGGGTTTTTTGGAACCAATAGATGGATCCATATAATATCGATCTATAGTTTTAAACTTGGCATTTGAGCAATATATTGAAAATAGTATTTTTTCCATTGGTTTATGACTTTTTTAGGGATGTGTTTCCATAGTATATCTCAAGGTTTCCACACAAATGGTAAGATAAGTTTATGATTGATCTCATCCCAAGGATCATTCCAATTTCACTTATGTCATATTGGGGGGAACCAAAAAAATTAATGGAATTGAAAATGCAGTTGGTAGAGTTGGAAAAAAATGGTTCATTTACCCTAGAACATATTCATGTCTATCATCAATCTTGTCTATGAAAAAGGTGGATGGGACACACCAGTCGTGTATAGAATATCACGTGATTAAATAAGTTACAAAAGTGAATAAATATCCACATCCACACATTTATTATATTATTGATCAATTTTGGATATCATATGGGTTCTCTAATATTGAATTGTGATTAGGATATCACCAATTGCGAGTTTGGAAGGAGAATATTCAGAAAACAACATTTATATTAGTCCATTAAGAGTATTTGGTTATACCTTTTCTTCATAAGAAGGCACCAGTGTTATCTATTGAATTTATGAATCAAATATTTCAAAGGCATATGAATTCTTTTGTGTTTTGTTTGTGAAGGACATATTGGTGTATTCAAGGACACGGGCAGATCATGAGAAACAGTTAGAGACAGTCATATGAATTTTTTGAGATCATCGTCTGTATGAAAATTTATTAAAGTGTATTTTTGTGATATAATAGGTATGTTTACTCAGACATGTAATTTATGTGAGAGTTTTTTCTGTGGATCAAAAAAAGATAAATATTGTAATTTCATAGAATCCTGAAAATAATATATTCTACATATAATGTTTCCAAGGACTAGATTGTTATTAAAAACATTTAATTCTTGATTTCTTACTAAAATATTCACTAATGACGTCATTTACATGAAAATATGTTCCATTCTAATGAAATCAAAAATGCAATAAGTCATTTAAAGACCAAAAATTTATCCTCACATAAACACCAACTTTGATCTTACCAAATTTAGGATAATGATACCTGGAGTATTTTGATACTTCAGGATTTTTTTCGGATTAGTTCTAATATAGGGATATCATGTAATTACGTATGGATCACTGTAGTTATGGTTTCATGAGAAGAACTACCCAAAACACTATTTGGAGTAATCTTTTGTATACATGAATTGATGACATGGAATCATTACCTATTGGATAATAAATTTATAGTGAGCATCGATCATTAGTGTTTGAAACATATTTTCTCAAAAATTTATTTGAACCAAATAAAAATAATATGGATAAAGTATCTCCAAATGTTTGACTTCGACATATGGTATACACCGGGTAAATGAAATTTTTTGGAAGATGCCTTATGTAGATATCTATATGCTTATTTTGTGATTGAGGCTCAAAATTAGTGGTAGTTGATGTCAGTGACAGCCAACATGCTCTTAGAAAATGAATATATAGGTGATGTTGCAGTTTTCCTCTAATTTTCTTGTTTTTCTTGATTTGGATGAAATGGATAGAAAGGGATATACATCTAATTTAGAATGTGTTTTTATGAAGATAAAACACAATGGTGGGGGTATCATTAATGGGTGGAAACTGGAAGAAATTATGGGTTTGTGGTTTCAAAATTGGATGGTCGTACTTATGGTTTGTGAGAAACAAATTCTTCATGATTACCACCATTTGAGATGGGTTGTTCATCCCAAAATAAGAAATATTTATAAGTTGTTAAAATCACAATTTTTTTAATTGGTATGAAATGGACGGTGGACGATTTTGTTTCACGATGATTAACTTGTCAACTGGTAAAGGCAGAGCATCAACAACTAGTAGGTATATTGATGCCTTTTCCAATTACTATTTAGAAATAGTGGAAGATAACCATATATTTTGTAAGTAATCTCCTAAGAATTATTCAAAAACATAGTTCCATATGGGTGAAAGTTTATAATCACAAAAATTCATCCCATTTCATACCTATTCGTGATTATTATATGGTGGATGAGTTTTCAAAAATAAATATCTTAGTAGTGCTAAAGATGAATGGGAAAACATATTAAATAGTGTCAGATAGAGATCAAAGGTTCATGTGTCATTTTTGTAAATCCATACAGTTATTCCTTAGAACTCAATTGACCATGATTGTAGTGTATCATCCTTTGATTCATTAACAATAGAAAAATATGATAAAAATGTGGGATGTATAGTTTCAGCATTGTGTAATGTTATTTTGGGAATATGGGTGGAGTATGTACCATTAGTGGTGTTATCATATAACATCATTTACAAAACATGATACATATGGATCCATTTAAAGAATTTTATGGGTGTCCTTATAACTGTTTTGTTTTTTGGGTGGAAATAAGTGAGACTTCACTGGTTGGGTCAAGTATTATTGAATAGACAATAGAGAATACTTAGTTGATCATAAAAAGAATTGAGGTGGCTTAGAGTCATCATAAATAATATGAAAATCATCGTTGATGTCCATTTACAGTCAGAGTGAGTGATCATGGGTTCTTGAGAATATATCAATGTATTTGGGATCATCATTTTTTGTTATAGGGAATGTAAAATCCTTCATACATTAGACCATTTGAGATACTGGAATGGGTCGTTGAATTGTCATATTAGTTGGATTTTCCACCACTATTTAGTGCGAAGCATAATGTGTTTTATGTAACTCATTGGAAAATGTATTAGCCTAATCCATACCATGTGTTTTAATTGGATAATGATGACCAAGATCCAGCTTCTTCATTGATACATTTGAGAGTAATGATTGGGGATAGTCAAGAGAATGTCTTGAGTGGGAAAATTATCAGTCTTTTGTAGGATTTTTTGAAAAAAATGGATTGATTATTTAAAAAACTGGGGAATGAGATAAATACATGGTCAATCAATGGAAAAAAATCTTTTTGGAAAACAATTTTTTCCTACATTCTAGGAATAGAAAGGCCAATAGTGGGGAGAATGTAGCACCCCCCTAGTTTAATGTATGTAACCTGTTCATTATTTATATTAAATATATAAAGTTCATGGGTGAAGTTGGTGAGGTTTGGAATATTTGTCAGTATTTTTTTGGGATTTTATATAGATTTATGATTTTATAATGGTTATTAAAAATTGTGAAAATCCTATAGGAAAACATGTACGGTGATTCAAGGGCTTCTAGGTAGGCACACAGTTATGTTTATGAATTTTCAAAACTATGAGACCATCTAGGAGTAACTAGGAAATGTGGAATTGAATAAAGACATAGTTGTTTCATGAATTTTATATCATTTTAGGCCAACTATGAAAATGGTTTTGGGAGGCAGTGGTAGTGAACGGTTGGCACATGATTTTCTAAACTGTGGGAATAAACCATTTGTTGTTAAAATCCACATCCAAAAATTTTATCTAACACATATTTGACTCTAAAAAACTTCTTTTTCGTCCATTTTGAACCAGAATCAGTTTTTATTCCACATAAAGCCCGTGGAGAATCTCCCCTTTGATCTGGAGGTGATTTGTTTTGGAAAAACATTGTGTATTGAAGGCCGATTTTCTTGGAATGTCATCATTTTAGTATGGATTTCTTAGGTCTGCCTATATTCCCAATGATTGATTCATATATGTAGTCTATTGGGGATATAAATATATGATACTTTTTCCTATTATGGTGTGATATGGATCTTTTGATGTTATGGAATGAGATATAATGGATTTTTTGGAGAATCAACCAAGCTTGGTTGGAGAATTCATGTCATTCTTCATCTTGACCATAATTTCTGAGGTAGGTGGTTTCAATCTCGATTCCTCATCCTATAACTATAATTATTGATTTCAAATTATTTAAATTTCTTGAAATTGGATGTAATATCAAAGTTAAAATCATGGTAGAAACCCTCTTAATTAATGTTTGGTGGATTTATGGAATATTTGTGATATGATCATTGACAAATAGTTTTAAAATGTGAATTTTAAAAATGTATGTTTGGTTTGATTCATGGATATAGGTTTTATGTAAAGGATTTCAGTAAAATATAGTTTTGTGTGAATGATTTTATAATTTTTTATTTGGAATTGGTTTTTCAGATAATGGGTTGGAGTGTGTTCATTTCCATTAAAATGACCCTATGGAAGGGGTGTGGGCCATTGGGGAACTGGTATATGGTTACCTTTTGATGACATGGTAGAATAATGAGAGATAGTTCATTAGTAAAGAACATTCACCTAGGAACACATGTGTGGAGATGTAGATATGTGGAAGGAAGTTGGTCGTCGAAAATTTATTTGTGGAATAGTTTGGAAAACATTTTTGGCTACATTACTTAGAAAATGATTTTTTTGGAGAAGTATTTTGTAATGAAATATTTTGGTTTTTAAATATGATATATTATATTATATATATAAGTTTTATATAAAAAATTTCTATCATGTTCTATCCTAGTGGTGTGAGTAGGGATGTCATTTAGCAAAAACCTACTGAGTTTCATTACTCTACCATGTATATCCACATATGCACTTTTACAAAAGTTGTTTATTGCGAAACATGTAAATGAATAGAATCACATTAATTTATTGGTGGATCATGATACTTTGGGAATGGTTTGAGGAGTTTGAGAATGGATTATGTTTAGATATGTGGAGTAATTTCCTTTCTTTCTTTGAGTTCTATTGTTTTTGTCTTCCTATTTGAAGATAATGTTGATCCTTGTTTCATCTGGGTTCACTGGAATTGTTTGTTTGGTTTTCAAAAATGAGATTTTATTTTTTTCGTGCATAGTATATTTTTTTATGGTGTTATTCTTTTTCTTATTTTATTTTAAAAATGTTAAATATCCCCCATATGTTAATGAATCGCTTTGAATTAATTAACACCCTTGGAATCTTGGGGGATGTCTCCTAATGGAAAGTAAAAATTATACCTAATCACAAGACAAATAGAATGGGATGGATGTTACAATACTGTTATTTGCGATGATACCCGCATTAATGCAGCATATCCCTTTATAAATATATAGTTAAGCATGTTTGGGTGAGAGTAGTACAAGAATGGGAAACCTTCTATGATGTAATCATGTTGATACCTTTTTTGGGTATATTTCAAATTTAAATCTAGTATAATAATTTCTATTATGATATTGTAAATAAAAATTTGTATTGAATATAATATTTCATGATTACATGGAATTTTAGTAAAAAATATAATATTCCATGCTATAATGTTAAAATATTTCGAGTTACCAATGATTGTAATATTTAATATTATATTATAACAACAATGGTTATGTGTTATATAAAAATAATAATTTAAATAGGAATAATTATAATATTTCTCAATATTATTATTATTGAAATTCATAATGAGAATTTTTCATGGGTAAACTCCTAAGTAGTGCTGATGTTGCACCCTTTTCTTTTTTTTCATTTTATTTCAAAGTATTTTTTACATTTTAAAAAAAATAATGAATTGCATGTTAGTATAAAAATAGTAATTATGATATTGTACATAATTTATTTTAATTAACATAATATTTAAGGATTAAAAGGAATATTAGTAATAATTATAATATTGGATGTCATAATGTTTCTAGATTTCATGTTAAAACAAATTATAAGATTTCCTGACATATTGTAACAACTAAAATTTATTTTTATAATAGAAATAATAATTTTTATAATTATTACCACAATTATAATAATGGTTTATTATTTCATTAGTTAAATTTATATTTATTACCACAATTATACAGAAATATTTTAAATTAGAATCATTGATATTACTTAATAATATTTAATAATTTTTTCTTTGTATTTATTAGTGTTATAACACCATCATCTATGAAATAAATCCCATTTGAAATATTTAGATATGCATTCTTTGGTGAGAGTTGTATTAGGATGGGTTACCACCTATATAGTACTTGTGTGTATCCTTTTGGTGTAAATTTGAAATTTCTTTCCATTGTAATGAATTTTATAATGATATTTTCAGTAAACATATTCATTAAATTTTATATTTCACGATTACAAATAATTTTAGTAATAATTATAAAATTCCCTGTTAAGATGTTATAATATTTCATGTTAATAATGATTAGAATATTACTTATTATATTTTAAAAACATATTCTTACTGTTATACAAAAAAATAAAATTCATTCATGTAGAAAAATTATAATATTTATCAATAATTACATTATTTAATTTCATAATATGAATTTTGAAGGGGAGAACATCGGGGAAGTTCTCATGTTTCACACTTTTCGGTGTATTTCACTGTACATTACATGATTTTTGACATAAAAAATTAATTTCATATAAGTGAAACAATTATAATTATGATATTGTGCATAATATTTTTAAATGAATATAATATTTTAGGTTGAAATATATGATTGGTAATAAGTATAATATTTCATGTCATTATGTTACCATATTTTATGTTTAAAAAAATATTATTTCATAAGGTACTATAACAGTATAGTTTAGTGTTACAAAAGAGATAATAATTTTTGATAATTTCATTATGTAATGTTATATTTATAAAATATATATATAAAAATATGTAATATAAGAATCATTTATAATATATTAAAATATTTAGCATGAATGTATTTGTATTGTTGGGTGTGACCACACTAGTATTAACACACATAATCCTTTTATAACACTACATTTAATCATTATTTGTTGGGAGTACTACTAGGATGTGTGACCTCTTGAAAAGCACTTTCATTGCACCATTTCTTGTGTATATTTATAATTTAATTATAGTATAACAAATAATATTATTATATTGTAAGAAAATTTTTGTATTGATTATAATATTTCATTTTTACATGGAATTTTAGAAATAAATATAATATTTAATGGTTTAATTTTACAGTATTTCATATTAGCAATGATTATATTATTTCATGTTATTTGGTAACAACTACGGTTTAGTGTTATAATAGACACAATAAATTTTCCTGTTGAATAATTATAATATTTCATGATAAAATCATATTGTAATTTTATAAATTTAATGTTGCATTGGTGACCTCCTATAAAGATCTCATGTTTCACCCTATTCTGTATCATTCATTTCATTTTCCCTGATTTTTTTTCATTTTAGAAGAAAAATAATTACATGTAAGTATAAAAGTAATTATTATGATATTTCCATGACCTTTCTTAATGACTATATTATTTCGTGTTTTCTTATAATATCAGTAATAATTATAATATTGCAAGTCATAATGTTACCATATTTCAAGTTTACAATAATTAATATATTTCATGATGTATTGTAACAATAAAGTATTAGGATTATAATAGAAATAATTTTTTTGATAATGAATAATTAAATTAATGGATGATAATTGCATTATTTAATTTAATATTTATAAAAAAATTAAATTAATATATGTAACATTTGAATCATTTATAATACATTCATATATTTTTAAAAAAAAATATGTGTATTGTTGGGTGTGATCATAGAGGAATTAATACATGACATCCCATTAGAACTCCACAGATAAGAATTCTTGGGCTATATTTGTACTTGGATTGGTGACCTCCTAAGAAGATCTCGTTTTTCACCAATTGTTTTGTGTATATTTCAAATTTCATGCTAGTATAATAAATATAATTATAATAATGAACAAAAAATTTGGTATTTAATATAATATTTCACGATTAGAAGAATTTTTTGAATAATTAAAATATATCATGTTATAATGCTACAATATTTAATTTTTACGGTGATTATCATATTGCTTGTTATATTGTTAGAATTACAGTTTAGTTCTATAATAGAAATAATATTTTTTTCATGTTGAATAATTACAATATTTCTCGATAATAAATTTTTTCAATTTCATAATATGATTGTTGCATTGGAAACCTCTTGGGAAGTTCTCATGTTTCACCGTATTTTGTATTTTTTGTTTTATCTTCCCAATTTTTATTAATTTTGTATGAATAAAATAATTTCATGTACTTATGACAATAATAATTTTGATATTGTATGGAATCATTTTTAATTAATAAAATATTTCATCTTTAAAAATAGTTTTAGTGATAATTATAATATTTCATGTAATAATATTACCACAATTCATGTTCATAAGGATTATAACCTTTCATGACGTATTGTAACAACTGTGGTTTAATGATACAAAAGAAATAATAATTTTTTAGGTTGAATAATTGTAATATTCGATGATAATTTCATTATTTAAAGATAAATTTATAAAAAAATTAGGTGGAGATTCTCTCTCTAAATAATATAGATAATCTCTCTCCTATTTTTAAAGTGGGTTTTTTAGTAGTCCCACCTCTTAACTAAGGATTATACCAAGAAGAAAGCATGATGATGGGATTATTTGTGATTTTGATCTTTTTTATTCTTATAGTAGGAGGCATGTCCACTTCATTTCATATAATGATGGGTCTCCACACTACTATAATGGTTGTTGGGGCCCATAGGTTATAGCCAATATGGGAATTTTGAAGAAGGTGATTGGAGAAGATTCCTTGATGGAGGTATCCAGGGAAACAAACATGATGACAGAGTCTTGTGTTGATGCATTGATGGTTGAAGATGACACTATGATTATGGTAGCTGGTAATGGTGCGTCATGGGATTCAAATTACATAAATATTTCATCACAGGGTTTTAAAATTTTTGTTTCATTGGAGGATGTGAGAAATAAGGTTTTTTAGTGAAAGCCTTAGGTTTACACTGGGGAATGACAAATTGAAGGATTTTTGGTATGAGGAAACTAACAATCCTAGTTGGATTTTCTATCTAATGATGCTGCATTCATAGGATATGGGGTTATATAGCTAGTATCCACTCAAAATGATTGTGTATAGTAGATGGTGCTAAAATGCAAGTTGTAAATTTATATTCTTCAGAATATTTCATGCTAGGGGTTGGATTTATTATTTTAGGATTAATTGGATAGAGGCCATTCATAGGAGGAATTTGAATATTTTCTACAATCAGATCTAACCACTTACATTTAGAATTTATAGAATAAGGGATTTTTTTTTGAAGGAGGGGAATCAATAAATGTTAGAGTACCTGGATAAATTCATGAATTTAGTCTGCTATTCCCCAACAGTTACTTCTAGTGTTTCTCTTAAGGTATGATTTTGTTTTTAGGGATGGTGCAGTAGATTCGCTAAATTATATTCATCCTCTGTATAAAGGATTACATAGAGATGGTCAATAGAGAAAAAGTGTAGGAAAATGAAATCTCATTGGATATGGGTGAAAAGGCAATGTTAATACGTATAGGAAATAGTGTTAACTCTAATTGATGGAAAAAATAAGATAACGGACACTTATTTCCAAGGTAGTGGGATGACACAGAGTATGATGGTAGAATTAGAGAATCATCCTCCATGACCCAAGATTAAAGATATATTTTTCCAACATGCATCATTTGAAGAAATGAAGTGTGAGTGTATGAAACCACTGACAAAATTCTACAATTTTGATCATATATGGAATCTTCATCACTATAGTCACAGTGCTCCATGGTAAGGTATTTAGGAAACATATCATGTGTTGTAGAAATTGTAAGATTTGATGGGATAAGAGATAAATAATTAACCTCTTAAAATAAACCAAGCTAGCCATGTTGATACCAGAAATACCATGAATCTTTATCAAGTGCATTATCAATATGGAAATAATGAAAAAATGTTTTGCGAGTAAGCAGTTGTATGTAGATGAGAAGGTGATTGTGGATGATCGATCTGTACTATTGATAGTGTGAGGTATTATTCTATTTAATTATACCCTAATAGAGGCATTATTTAATATGAGTTCATCACATCAATATAAATCAACTCATGTTGTCAATTCTATGGGTTTTCATGTTGAGATGATGCCTTCTATTTTGAATCTTAAAAATCCTATTGGTCAAAAAGAATGTTGATCCTTTATGTATAGACTATGTTCTATAATTGAGGATGGATCCAAGTTGGTATGGGATTTCACTGATCTTGATATGGATGTTAGTGACATAATCATGGATATGTATTTCTTTTCAATGTTCAAGGGTCACATTGAAATATATACCCAAATGATATGTTTTATGATAAATGATGGAGATCAAAATCTATTTAGAGGAGATCAGAATGTAATGGTTGGTGAAATAGTCTTGTTGGTACCAATATGTGGATCCATATCATACCAGTTGGCTGTGTTAACTTTGGCATCAATGGAATTGAATTAAAAAAGATTTTTTTAGTTGGGTTTGACCAGTTTCCAAATGTGTTTCCGGATAATCTCACAGGGATTGCATAAATAAGATAACATTAGTATTTAATTGATATCCTTCTAGGGACCAGTCTTATCTCCCTTATATATTAGTAAGTGGATCTAAATGATTTAATATAATTGATATTATAGTTAGTAAATCTTGAAATAAAATAGTTTATTCGACCTAGAACATCTCAGTGGGTTACATCGTTATTGTTTTTGAAAAATGTAGATGGGACACCTAAGTGGTGTGTATATTTTCACAAGATTGACTATGTTACAAAATAGAATCAAAATTTACATACCAAAATTAATTATATGGATGATAAATTTAGGGGACCTCAATAGTTATCTAAGATAGTATATTGATTAAGATATCACTAATTGTGATTTTTGAAAGAGGATATTTCAAAGTAAATATTCTAAAGTGTATATGGCCATTTTAGGTATGTGGTTATGAAATTTGGTTATAAAAATATAAAATCATTATCTATGGAATTGGTGATTCATATACTTATTTGGATTATTTTATGGTGGTTTTTATGAGTGATATATTGTTGTATTCATGTACATAGGATGATCTTGAGAACAACAAGGTAAAAATGTTGTGAATTTTGAAAGACCATCATTTTTGGAAAATTATCAAAGTGATATTTTCTGAATATAAGAGGTATGTTTCCTTTGATTCATAATTTATGAATGAGGTGTTTCTATGGATTTATAAAAGATAGATATTGTTATCTCATGGAATCATCCAAATAATATCTTTGAAATATACGGTTTCCTTGGTCTAGCCAGTTTTTAGCAATGTTTTGTCTATGATTTCATACGACAATCTTCAAAAATGACAACATTGATTAGAAAAAATGTCTCATTCTAATGGAATAAATAATTTAAGAAATATTTTCATGAGAAAAAGGTTCACCTTATATTAGCAACAGTCTTGATATTCCCAGCTTCAAGATAAGGGAACATGGTTTATTATGGTAGATTGGAATTTGGGTCATAATGTGTCATAATATTGGGAGATCATGTCATTGCTTATTACTCAATACATTTATGGTTTCATGAGAAGAACTACATAGAACACAATTTTGAGTTATCTATTGTTGTATATGATTTGAATATAAGTAGGCATTGCCTATTTATATTTAAATTTACAGTGTTTATGGATCATAAGAGTTGGAATCATATTTCGTCACAAAAGTATTTTAATATAAGACAAATAATGTGGATGTATTATCTCCAAATGTTTCTCATTGACATGCTATATACACTAGGTAAATGAAATTAGGTGGAAGATTAATTAAGTGTAAATTCATTTGATCAGCAAGTGATAGAGGATTCAAATCATTGGATGTTAATGTCATTGATGGATGAAATGAACTTGAAAATTGAATATTGAGGGGATGTAGCCGTTTTATTCATAGTTTCTTTTTTCCGAATTTGGTTGAAACAGTTAAAGAGGTACATACATCTAATATAGAATGTGTTTCTACAAATATAGAACACAATGATGGGGTTATTATTAACTAATTGAAACAAGAAGGGAGTTTGGTTTTGTGGTTTCAAAAAATGGATGGTTGTACCTATGGATTTTTTGGAAAAGCATATTCATTCTTATAACCATTTTAGATCATATGTTCATCACAATATATAGACAATGTATAAGGTGTTGGAAGCACAATTTTTGTGGGACAGTATGAAATGTATATTGGATGAAATTATTTTAAAAGTCTTATGGTGTCAAAATTTTAAAGAATATCATCAACTAATATTAGGTATATTGAATTCTTTACTAATTACTCTTTGGAAATCGGGGAAGATAACCCCAGATTTTGTAACAAGTGTCCAAAGAGTAGTCCATAAACATTATTCCACATAGGTGATAGTTTATTATATCACAAAGTCAACACATTTCATCCCTGTTTATGAATACCACTATGTAGAGGACTTATGAAAAATCTATATCCGATAAGTGGTAAATATACATGGTGTACCATATTTAATCATATCAGATAGAGATCTGAGGTTCATTTCTTATTTCTATAAATCCTTACAGAAATTCAATGAGACTCAATTAAACATGAGTATAGCATATCATCCTCCGGTGGATGATCAATCCAAAAGGATGATAAACATATTGAATACTAGAATTATGAATGTGTAATGGATTTTTTTAGAAAATGGGAGGATCATGTAGCATTAGTGATTTTCTCACATAACAACATATATCACGCCTCGATACATATGGATTCATTTGATGTATTTCATGGGTTTCTATGTCCTTCTCCACTTTTTTGTGTGGAAATAGGTTATAAATCACTAGTTGGACCACACATTGTTTAAAAGACAAAAGATAAGATTTAGTTGATCAGGAAAAAAATATAGACAAATCAGATTTATCATAAATCATATATGGATAATTGTACAAGAACATTGTCATTTGAGGTGAGTGATCATGTGTTCTTGAGAATCTATCCATGTTTCGGGCATCATTGTTTTTTGAAGTAGTACAAGTAATATTTTAGATACATTGGTCCATTTGAGATACTGGAACGAGTTGGTGAAGATCCATATCAGTTCGATTTTCTTCCACTGTTATGTGTGGTGCATAATGTGTTTCATGTATCTCTACGGAATAAGTAGAATCCTATCCAGACCATATTATTTAATGGTATAATAATGACCAAGAGAAGAATTTATCATTGTGTTATATGCCAACACTGATTGTAGATATGTTAGAGAAAGTCTTGTCTGGGACAATACTCATTGTTGTGAGGGATTTGTGGAAACAAGGATGTATTCAGTAAAAAAATAGGGAATGAGAGAATGAAGTGGTCATGAAATGGCCTAAAATCCTTTCATAAAATTATGGTTTTATACTTTCCAGGAATGGAATGGACACTATTGGGGATACTGTAGCACCCACAGTTTCATGTATGTAACTCATTATTCATGTATTTTAATTATTTAAAGTGTATTGGTTAATTTTTTATGGGTGTGGAAGAATTTTGAAATGTTTTTTTGGATTTTTTATAGGTTCATAGTTCAATCATGGTTATCAGAAATCATGAATCTCATACAAGAAACCGCAAAAGGTGAATTGGTGGATTTTGGGTAGTTTCACAGTTAGGTTCTTGGTTTTTCAAAACCCTGAAAACAACATAGAGTAAATATAAAAAGTGTAATCTAGGAATAACATGTTGATGCATGGTTTTTCTAACATTGTTGACCAACCAGGAAAATGGTGTTGGGATGCAGTAGTTGGTGCACGATTGGCACATTGTTTGCCTAACCATGGTGTTGAACAATGCACAGTTCAAAGTTAGATCCTAAAAAAATGGATCAAACATTGATTAGACAGCAAACAACATTTTCCCCCATTTTAAACCTATATAATTTTTTATTTCTCCCAATTCCTAGGAAGACTCAACCCATTAATCTAGAGGCTATTTTTTTCGAAAAAACATGGTGTGTTGATGGCCAATTTTCTTTGTAAGTCTTCATCTTAAGTGGTATTCAATAGTTTTACTTCTCTTTCCCATATTGGATTCATAGATATAGTATTTTGGGGATTTATATATGTTATGTTTTTTCAATAATGATCGGATATGGGGTTTTTTATTGTTAGGGAATGGGATCCATGTCAGTGTTTGTAAAATAAACATGTTTTTGTTGGTGAATTAGAATCGTTTTTTATATTTTACATAGTTTCTGAGTTAAGTGGCTTAAATCTATTTGCATAGTTTAATAAATAGATGTATTGATTTAAAATTGGTTAAATTATTTGAAATTGGTTTTGAAATTAGAGTGAAAATCATGGTAGATACCCTCATTAGTGTTGTTTTATGGATTTTTTGAATTTTTCTGTAATGTTATTTCATAAATGTTATTAAAATATTAGTGTTATAAATAGTTGATTTTTTTGATTCATGGAAGAATGTTTTATGTAAAGGATTTCAATAAAGTATTTTTCTATTGAAATTATTATAGAATGGTTGATTTGGAATTGGTTTATTGTATTATTGGTTGGCGTGTGATCATTTGTATTGAAATGTCCTTGTGGATGGGGTGTGTTCTATTGAGGAACTGGTATATGGTTACCGTTTGGTGACATGGTAGATTAATGAGAAAATATTCATCAGTATAGAAAATTCACCTAGGCATGCATGTGTAGATGAAGATACTTGGAATTAAATTGGTTATGCTGAATTTATTTGTGGCATCGTTTTGGAAATGTTTTTGGTTTATTTTTATAAAAAATAGTTTGATTCTAGAAAAAATAAATAAATATTGTTTGGTTTTTTGAAACGATATTTTATATTGTTTTATATAAATTTCATTACATAAATGTTCTAACATGTTCTGTAATAGTGGTGTGAATTGGGAAGTCATTTGGGAAAAACCTAATGAGTTTCATTACTCATACATGCTTTGCAAGTTTGGTTCTTTTTCAGATCTTGTTTATTGATATATAGGTAAATGAAATATTTAAAATTCCATTATTGGTGCATCTTGACACATTGGTACTGGATTGTGGAGTTTTAGAATGGAGTATGTTTCGATATGTTAGGTTATTCCTTGGAATTCATTGAGTTTTATTGTCTTTTCCATATCCTTTGAAGTTGATATTTATCATGGTTTCATCTTTTTTCTTTTATATAGTTGGTTTGGTTGTTATACATGGGATTGTATTATTTAGTTATCATGAATCATTTTGTGGCTTTGGTTATGGTGTTCTTGGTTGTGTTGTTTTGTTATGGATAGACTTTCACCCTTCTATCAATGAAGCCCTTGGATTTTATAGCCTATCGTTGGTCTCTTGGGGATGTCTCCTAAATCAAAGTTCTGATAACATGTTATCTCAAGACATGGAGGTGGGGAGGGATGTTATAATTCTCTTGGGTGTGATCACACCACCATTAATGCATCCTATACCATTAGAACTCTATAGTTAAGTGTTCTTGGGGAAGAGTAGTACTAGAATGAGTGACCTAATGGGAAGTACTCATGTTGCATCATTTTTTGTGTACATTTCAAATTTCTTGATAATATAATAAATATTATTATGATATTGTTCCGATTATTTTGTACAAAATGCCATATTTCATGAATAAAAGGAATTTTAGTAATTATTATAATATTTCATATCATAATGTTAAAAAATTTTATTTTAACAATGGTTATAATATTTAATATTATATTCAAACAACTACAGTTAAGTTTTATAACAAAGATAATAATTTTTCATGTTAAATAATTATAATATTTCTTGATAATCACTTAATTTAATTTCATAATATGAATGTTGTATGGGTGACCTTTGGGGAAGTTATCTCATTCCATACTTTTCTTTATTTTTCATTTTATTTCCACATATTATTTATATTTTAAAAAATAATTAATTTCATGTTATAATTAAAATAATAATTATGATATTGTACAGAAACATGTTAAATGAATAAATTATTTCATGTTAAAATATAATTTTAGTAAAAATTATAATATTTCATTCCATAATGTTTCCATATTTAATGATAAAAAAATTGAAATATATCAAGATGTATTGTAGCAAGTAAAATTTACTGTTGTAATAGAAATAATAAACTTTCATATTGAATAATTATAATAATGGATGATCTCTGTGTTAGATAAAGTTTTATTTATAAAAAAAATTAAATAGAAATATGTCGTAATAGAATCGTTGGTGGTAATTTAAAGTATTTATCATGAATGTCTATGTATTACTTTGTGTTATCACACTAGAATTAATGTTATAGATCCCTATAGGACTCTATAGTTAATAATGCTTTGGAGAGAGCTGTACTAGGTTGGTTTATCTCCTAGGAAGTATTCGTGTTGCACCTTTTCATGTTAAAATTTCAAATTTCATGGCAATGTAATAAAGTTTATTCTGATATTGTATGTAATAATTTTTATTAAATATATTATTTCATGATAACAGGGTATTTTAGAAATAAAGATAATATTTCATGTTATGAAGTTAAAATAATTCGTTTTAACAATAATTATAAATTTACTTATTATATGTTATCAATAGGAGTTTAGTGTTATGATAGATACAATATTTTTTATGTAGAATAATTAATAAATTTGTTGATAATTTCATTATTTAATTTTCTAATATTAATGTTTCATGGGTGACCTCTGAGAAAGTTCTCAAGTTTCACCATTTTCTATATTTTTATTGTATTTCCCTAGATTTTTTACATAAAAAATGAATTCCATGGAAGTATAAGAATAATAATACTGATATTGCTCAAAAAAATTTAAAATGAATATAAATTATCATATTTACATAGAATATTGGTAAAAGTTATAATATTATATTTTGTAACGTTACTATATTTCATGTTTAATTTAATAATAATATTTCATGGCATGTTGCAACAACTATAGTTTAGTGTTATAATATAAATAATAAATTTTCCTATTCAATAATTATAATATTGGCTGATAATTTCATTTGTTAAAGTTATATTTTTAATAATAATTAAATATAAATATGTAATATTAGAAACATTGACATTAATTTAAAATATTTAACAATAATGTATGTTTAATTTTTAGTAAAATCACACTAGTGTTAATGCACAGATCAATTTAAAATTCTGTAGTTAAGAGTTCCATGGTGGGAGTACTACTAGGATGGGTAACCTCCAGGGAAGCACTCTTCTAGCACCCTCATTTGTGTATATTTAAATTTTAATTTTAGAATAAGAAAGATTAATATTATGTTGAATCTAATTGTTTGAATTGAATATAATATTTCTTAATTTCAAGGAATTTTAGTAATAATTACAATATTCTATGTTATAATATTATACAATTTCATTTTAACAATGATTATAAGATTGCATGTCATATTGTAAGAAGTATGATTTAGTGTTATAACAGACATAATATTTCTTATTATTGAATAATTATAATATTTATTGATAATCACACTATATAATTTCATAAAATTAATTTTTCATAGGTGACCTCCTAGGAAGTGCTCATGATTCACCCTTTTCTGTATCGTTCCTTTCATTTTCCATGATTTTTTACATTTTATAATAAATCATGTATGTATAACAATAATAATTATGATATTATAAGTGATATATTTAAATGGATACAATTTTTTAATATACATAGAATTTTATTAAAAACTATTATATTTCATGTCATAATGTTACCATATTTCATGTTGACTATAATTATTATATTTCATGATATATTTTAACAACTATGGTTTTGTGTTAGAATAGAAATAATAATTTTTCATGATGAATAATTATAATATATTCTGATCATTTCCTTAATATATGTAACTGTTATAACAATAAATAAATTACAATTTGTAATATTAGAATCATTGATATGACTTTCATATATTTTTCAAGAATTAATGTGTTTTTTGGGTGTGATCCCAGAATCATTAATACACTAGATCCCTTTAGAACCCTGTAGTTAATCATCCTTGGGCGAGAGTAGTACTATGATAGGTGACCTCATAGGAAGTACTCATGTCACTCCCATTTTTTGGGTATATTTCAAATTTCATGTCTGTATAAAAAATATTACTATGATATTAAACATAAAATTTGTATTGAATATACTATATCATGATTACCAAGCATTTTATCAATAATTATAATATTTCATGTTATAATGGTACAATATTTCATGTTAACAATGATTGGAATATTTCATGTCATATTTTATGAACTATATTTTATTGTTATAATATAAATAATATTTTTTCATGTTGAATAATTATAATATATCTCGATAAACATATTTTTGAATTTCATAATATGAATGTTGCATTGGTGACCACTTTAGAAGTTCTCATGTTTCACCATTTTCTGTATATTTCATTATATTATACCATGTTTTTTACATTTTAAAAATCAAATAATTGCATGAATGTATAACAAAAAAAATATATGATATTCTTGTTAAACATTTTAAATGAATATAAAATTTCATATTTAAATTAAATTTCAATAATAACTATAAAATTTCAACTAATAACGTTACCAAATTATATGTTCCCAGAGATTATTATATTTCATGGCATATTGTAACAACTACTGTTTACTGTTATAAAAGAAATAATAAATTTTCATGATGAATAATTATAATATTCATTAATAATTTGATTAGTTAAATTCATATTTTAACAATAATTAGATGTAGAGTCAATTTTTCAACAATGTGGAGCATTAATATCCTGGATGTCAAGTGAATTTCATCAGTAGTCCCACCTCCTTTCAATATATTATACCAAGAATAAATCATTAGGATGATATTATTGGTCATTTTTATCATATTTATTCTTACAATAGGAGGAATGGCCCTGTCGTTTCAGATCATGGTGGGTCTCCTCCATGAGAGACTGGTGATAAGGGCCTTAATATAGTGGTTAGTATGAGCATTTTGATGATGGGGATAGGAGAAGATTCCAAAATGGAAGTTGTTGGAGATATAACCTTGAGGAAGGAGGATGATGACGCTGCTTTGATGAATGTGAATTGCACTATGATTGTGGTTTGTGGTAATGGTGTGCCTTAGGGTTCAAACTATTTAAACGTTTCTTCATAGGGTTTCCTAGTTTTCAAGATAAAGGAGGTCACTGGAAATAGAGTCTTTCGGGGAAAGCCTCAGGTTTTCTCTGGGGGAAGACTGATGAAAGGATTTTCACTTAAAGGAAACCAATGATCCTAGTTTGCTTTAGTCTATGAATACTTGATTCGTGGCTGACAAGGTTATGTAGATGGAATCCATTAATGGTGACATTATGTCGTAGTCGATGAATTGGGTGTTTCGGGATCCAGGTGGAGATACTAGTCAACAATGAAATAGGAGGAGACCTCATAATTGATGATGACGTTGAACTCGATGAAAACATCAAACTTGGAAGAACCCATTTATGTATTCTACATTTTAGTGTGATTGGTGTTTGTTTAGTTATAGTGAGCCTTACCATCTGTGGGGATGGTGCTGGCTAGAGATAAGATTTTATAAATGATCGACTCAGGGAGCAGGAAATAGCTATGTCACTGGGAAGTTAGAGACTAAGAACGGGGATGTGGCTATCTGTGGTTATATAGGATGGTGATTATTTTTATGAGTTTTTTTTCTTTTTGATCTTAGGAGGTGGAAAGGATAATTCCATAGGATGGGTGATGAACTTGGGGAGTTGTGCTTCTATTGGATGCCTTTTCTACTTTATTGGCATGAGATTTAGATCAGATATAGACCTCAAATGACCTGCATAAATTGATTCCATTATAGGGTTTAAACTGTTCCCTTATTATGAATGAAATCGGGCCTCCTAGCTACTTGATTATTGTCCTATGGGAGTTTTCATTTTTGGGGCTGACCTAATAAATTTCATGTGGGAGGACGATTGTGGTTTCTTGATTAGTTCTCCACGAGACTGTACTCTGATTGATGAATTATGCCTATGTGGGGGTATTTGGGACATTTTTTGGGTTGTGACTTATTGCATTCATTAATGGTAGAACATAACATGAAACCTGATTAGTGGTGTTCTATTTCACTACATTTATCTTTAAGTAAATAAATTTATAGGACCGAGAACACTCGTTTCCTGAAGATTCCTCCTATATTGTTTTCAATATGTAATATTATAATCATTGAAACTAACTTTAAATATTTAACAAGAATGTTTGTTTATTGTTGGGAGTTATCACACTATCATTATTACACTATATCTCTTTATAACTCTATAGTTTAACTATTATTGGGGTGATAATATTATTAGGACATGTGACCTTTTTGGAAGTACTCATGTTGAACCCTTTTTTTGGGTAAATATCAAATTTAATTCCAGTATAATAAATATTATTAATATATTTTATGAAAAAATATTTTATTGAATATAATTACTCATGATTACAAGGATTTTTTTTCATAATTACAATATTTCAGGGTTTAATGTGAAAATATTTTTTGTTAACAATGATTATAATATGGCATGTTATATTGTAATAACTAAGATTTATTGTTATAAGAGAAATAATGTTTTCCTCATATCTAATAATTATAATATTTCTTAATAATCACACTATTTAATTTCATAATGTGAATTTTTCATGGGTGACCTCCTCGGAAGTGCATTTGTTTCACCAATTTATGTATTGTTCGTTTTATTTTCTTATATTTTTAACATTTTTTATAATGTAATTGTATGTAAGTATAATAATAATAATAATGATATTTTATGTAAATTTTTTTAAATTGATATAATATTTCATGTTTATATAAAATTTTCCTAATAATTATAATATTTCATGTCATAATGTTACCGTATTCCATTTTAACAATAATTATAATCTTCCATGATGTATCTTAACAACTATGATTTAGTGTTATAATATAAATAATAATATGTTCATGTTGAATGATTATAATATTTGATGATAATTTCATTAGTTAATGTTATATTTATAAAAATAATTAAATAGAAATATGTAATATTAGAATAATTTATAGTAACTTAAAATATTTAACAAGGATGTTTGTGTATTGTCGGGTGTGATAACACTAGCATTAATTCACTTTATCCCATTAGAACTCTCCATTTAAGCGTACTTCAGAGAGAGTAGGACTAGGATGGGTTACCTCCTTAGATTTAGTCATGCTGCACCTTTTTTCTATATTTCAAATTTCATACCAATATAATAATTATTACTATGATTTTTAGTAAACATTTGTATTGAATAAAATAGTACATGATTATGGAGAAGTTTAGTAATAATTTTAATATTTCATGTTATAATGTTATAGTATTTCATGTTAACCAAGATTATAATATTGCATGTTATAATTTAAAAACTAAGGTTAAATGTTATAATAGAAATAATATTTTTCCCATTTTGAATAATCATAATAATTCTCAATAATTTCATTATTTAATATCAAAATATTAATTTTTCAAGTGTAACCTTATGCGATGTTCTCACGCTTCACTATTTTCTATATATTAATTTTATTTTCCAATATTTTTTATATTTTATGAAAAAAATTATTTCATGTATGTATAACAAAAATATTTATGATATTGTATGAATTTTTTTTAAAATAATATAATATTTCATGTTTACATTGAAATTTAGTAATATTTATAATATTACATGTCATAATGTGACCATATTTCATGTTAACAAAAATTATAATATTTCATGATATTTTTTATTAATTATGCTTTTGGATTATATAAGAAATAAAAATTATTCCTGTTGAATAGTTATAATTTCAGATGATAAATACATTATTGATGTTATATTTATAATAAAAATTAAGTAAAAATATGTAATATTAGAATCATTTATAGTATATTAACATATTTAACATGAATTTATTTTTATTTTTACCTGTGATCACAATATCATCAATCCAACATAACTCATTATAATGTTGCAATTAAGCGTTCTTGGTTAAGAGTGGTGAAAAGATGGGACCACCTGGGAAGAACCTGTGTTTCACATTTTTAATGTATATTTCAAATATTATTCCAGAATAATAAATATTACTATGAAATTGTACACAAAATTTTGTAATGAATACAATGTTTCATGGTTACTCGGAATTTTAATAATAATTA
The DNA here is from genome assembly GCA_963277665.1 of Viscum album. Classification (NCBI taxonomy): domain Eukaryota; kingdom Viridiplantae; phylum Streptophyta; class Magnoliopsida; order Santalales; family Viscaceae; genus Viscum; species Viscum album. The sequence continues at coordinate 383,944,663 of OY728167.1, read as the reverse complement.
TAATATTACATGTTATAATGATACAATATATCATGTTAACAATGATTATAATTTTTCATGTTATATTGTATCATATAAGGTTTAGTGTTATAAGAAAAATAATATTTTTTACGATGATTAATTATAATATTTTTCAGTAATCTATTTATTTAATTTCTTTATATTAATGATTCATTGTTGACTTCCTAGGTAGTTCTTTTGATTCATCATTTTCTTTATTTTCCAATGTATTTTCCCATATTTTTTACAATTTTTTAAAAAATAATTTCATATAAGAATGATAATAATAATTATGATATTGTAGCCAAACTATTTAAATGATTATAATATTTCATATTTACATGGAATTTTAGTAATAATTATAATATTTCATGTCATAATGTCACCAAATTTCCTGTTAACAATACTTATATTATTTCAAGATGTATTTTAATGACTATGGATTAGTTTCACGAAATAAATAATAATTTTTTAGGACAAAAAATTATAATATTGGATGAAAATTGAGTTAGGTAGAGTTATATTTATCACAAAAATAAAATATAAAAATTTAATATTAGAATAATTAATAGTATGATCTAATGTTTATGAAAATTTTCAGTGTATTATTTAGTGTGATCACATTAGCCATAATGTATTACATCCCATTAAAAATCTATAGTAAAACATGTTTGGGAGAGAGTAGTACTAGGATATATTGCCTCTTGGTATGTACTAGTGTTACAAATTTGTTGTGTATATTTCAAATTTCATGCGAGTCTAATAAATATTAATATTATATTGTAGAAAAAAAAATATTGAATATAATACTTCATTATTATATGGAATTTAAGTATTAATAATAATATTTTATTTTATATTGTTAAAATATTTCATTTTGAAAATGATAATAATATTTCATGTTATATTGTAACAACTATGGTTTAGTGTTATAACAGAATTAATATATTTACATGATGAATAATTATAATATGTGTGATCCCAATATTTTCTCGAGTTGAGTCACGCTTTTTTCTCAGGTATCATTTTTCCTTGTCTTTATTATATATTTTTTGTACTTTTATCATGCGTGAATTTTGGTGAAATTTGAATTTTTTTAGGGGTTTTGGTATGTCAACTGTTGGATCATGGTTTTCACATACTACCATCCCTTACCCAGAAAACTGTGAAACCTTATAAAGAGAGGGATTTCATTGATGGTTCATGGTTTTCCAAACCATGTTACCTTTTAGGTGTAAACGCACACCCCCCCCATAGGAGAGGCCCTTGGGTATGGAATAATGTTTTAAAAACTGTGTTCCATTTCCTAGTAAACTATGCACCTAGGTTTAATTTTCCCAAAAAATTGTTTCCAAATTCATGATCCCACCATCCCTAACCAAAAGATGACCCAACTCAACCCCAACTCATTCCTCTCATTTTCTGGGAATTCTAGATCAATCCCTATGTATTTTTAAAACCATTATTGATGAATCAAAGGATAGATTGATGTATCTAAACTTGTCCAGGAATGTGGTTTTTTATATATAAGGTTTTTCTCTCTCTCATCCCTCTTTCTAGACAAAAATGGATTTTTTTCCTCCATAAGTGATGGGTTTCAATCATGGTTTAATGGATATTTGTTTTCATGATCATGGATGTATGTTTCATATCTAAATCACATTCTTTATCATGGTCTCAGTTTTTAAACTTTATATTTTTGATTTTTTATGGAGATTATTTATCAATGATCTTGGGGGAGTTGGTATAAATTCAATTCCAATAGTATTGAATTCCAATTACATATATGTGTTTTGAAATTTAAAATGGAACATTGTTGGCCCGTACAAAATGAGCATAAAAAATTCATAAAGGATGAAATACCTTGATATGGGTTTTATTTTCCCCATAAAAATGGAGGCCAAGGTGTCTGAAGCTCACAGTTATTGTAATCCACTATGAGAATAGTGATAATGTGACCATTATATGGTCACACAAAGGAGCCAAATGTAGTAAATAGAATACAGAAGGTCCCATGAAGTCATATTGGCTGGTATTTTTTCTCTCATGGAGGCTCCATAGATAATCATTATCCATACAACGGAAGAAAAATAATCTCTACAAGGCCACCCAATTTTTCAACAGAATGATTTGGACAAACCATCCCTACATCCTTCAAAATTAAGATTAAAATAACCAAAAAAATATATTTCTCTTGTCGTCATAAAATACAATAAATGGATCACTAAAATAGGAGATTAATTTACTATAAACATACATGAAAACCCACAATACCCCTAATAATTGTAGCATAAACAATGGAAATTAAAAATGGAGGAGGTGGAGGCCACTTTTTAAGGAAAAACTCATGCATTGGATAAATAATGGGGAGGAGGATTGTTATCAAAAAAATATCTGAAAACCCCAACGACCCTATTCTTTTCTTCATAAAAAATTAAATAAAAAATCTAGGAGATAGAAGAAACATGATATCATAAAAGTCAAAGTTTGTTCCCTTATCAGTCTGAAAGACACCGTGAGACTCTAGCGACGTGACTACCTCATCTGATGAAATCCTATTTTCATGCCTTTATCATCACATTAATATACTCAGTTATGTCTAGAAAAACCTTTCACCCACCATTGGATCCCAAGGTCAAGAAGATGTATTTTTTCACAAAATTATCACAGATTTCCATATGAACATTACTGTTAAGAAAACACATCACCGAGAGAGATAGAGAGAGAGAGAGTATTGGGGTTTGAAAAAACTCATGGAACCTCAAGAACTCCAAAAAACATTGTAAAAATAAAAAATAAAAAATAGTAAGGTTGAGGGAGCCTCTCATGGTTGTATAAATCTTGATATGTAGTTCGAATGACCTTATATTTGTCTCACAATACCCATTAGAAAGTCATCTCAATCCCATGGAGGCCCCCAGATAAATCATCATTGTCTCTTGGAATTCCCATAAATTTCACCTGAGATCAAGTGAAGGCCCTTCAACAGGCACCCGGATCTTACTATGTCAATTGGATAGGCAAATATGACAAAATAAAAATAATTTTCCACGGCCAAATGATACCAAAATTACTCAATAATATACATGAATCCAATAAATGTTGTTTTGATGGGAGGGACACATGGTCAATAAGAATTAGGTGATTCCATAGAGTGATCCAAGGCAAGGACTCCTAAAGGCACGTGATGCCGAAGCCCTTTGTTGACTTCTACCTATATTAACACAATATATTCCCCACAAATTGTAAAACAACCCTGGTGGAGAGTCCTCTAAATCAACCACCCCATTATAAAAAATTAACCACCACTCATGACCACAACCACAGATGATGGCCTTTAGAATCTTAGCACAACGATTTTTTTTGCATTCAAATGAACCCGTGCTTGAGTGGATTTTATGGAGCATCTGATCTCATGACCAAAAAGTTTTATATCATTTAAGATATAATTGGAACACTATATTAGTCATTCAACATGAATAATTTCATCACGTGATAACATATAGGTCACATGATGGACTTGTTGTAGGACATGTGATGAAAAATCCATGCAACTGCTAGATCATGTGTGACTTAAGCGAAGATAACAATAAAAGATATAAGGTATTCACAATAAAAAGGATATAAAATTATCAAAAAATTTGGATAATCATCCACATAAATATATGTTGATCCCCATTCTCATCATGCGAACCCCCAGGTCATGCGGAAGGACTAGTGTATGTCACCCATGTCTTTTGAGATCACTTGAGAGTACTATTTGGATCATGTGTAGACCTCTAGAATTGTTGAATAAAGTCATACAGAACCCCCTAGACATGTCACCCTAGTATTGATAAGCCTCTCAAGATCACCATTCAGGCCTTGTGGTGTCATTCAGACATGTTTCATTACTCATATGATGACACCAATTCATGTTAGTTGAGTTTTTCAGTGGCACCTGGTCCTATCAACTGGCTCTCGTGGCACCCTCCAAGAAGAATTTCTCGGTATCACAGTGACTGCCTGAAATGTTAGATGATACATATGATACCCTCTGAGACATGTTACATGGACTCTTGCGACACACTCCATATGTGTCAGCCAGGACTTATGATGACACTAGGGTAAGTCATACAGATCAGTTGTCACTCTATGGATTTATTAGCCAGGTCGTGCGACGACTTCCAGGGAAACCTCAGTGAGTATGCTCAAATCAATAAGGAAACTTTATTTTGTAAGACCCGATCTATAGGAGAACCTCAGTGTGTATTCCCTAATTAGTATGGAAACATTAGTGTGTAATCACTGATCAACATGTAAACCTCTGCGCATAAGCCCCAATCAAAAGCGAAACCTCAGTGTGTAAGACAAATCACTTAGTAACATTCAGATTTGATGATTTTATTCATCCTCAATGTGTAAGCCTCAAATATAAGGATAAATTTAGAGTGGAATCTCAAATCAATTAGAACTATAAAGAATTTTATTCACATAATAATCAATATATACATAATGCCTACCCAAGGCCCGAGCACTATATAAAATCACCAAATGGACAACCTCAGTATATAGTTCCCACTTCTATAAGAAATGAGACCGGTCATTTTCCATCCATTATTTCTTACATAGATCATATCCCACATGGTCTAAGGGAACTAAAATAATCAAATGATTTTCATTATATGAATCTATAATGTTAAGGTAAATGTTAGTCTGTAAGACATGATCAGTGGCATAATATGATATGTCCCGATTATAAAGGGAACCTATGAGGGTAATCCCCAATCAGATGAACTAATAGAACACTTATTCCTTGCATAAAAATGATATATAAGATGCTTTCCGAAGTACTGATATCCATATTAGAACTCCAAATGGATATCCCAATACGTAATTCCTTTCTCTATATGCAATGAGACTGATCAATTTTCATTCCTTATTTCTCACATTGATCATATTTCACATGTGCTCAGGGAGAAACAATAATCATATCATTTGCATCATAAGACTCTACAAAGGTAAGGGAAACACTATTGTGTAATCCTTCACTAGGGGAATAATAAGACATTCCTCTGATAAATAGGAAATGTTAGTGTATAATCTCCAACCAGTGTATTAATATGTTATACCCCAAATACAAGTGAAACATCAAAGTATAATCACCATTCAATTATACTATAAGGAATAGGATTACTACCATATCCAGGATATGTAGGAAAACTTCTTAAGGCCCGATCCTAAACACAAATGGGAATCCAAATCAATGTGGGTCCCCTCATGTTCCCAACATTTCATCCATCAGGACATAATCCTACCTATAGACTGATCACTCTACCTCATCCCTTAGCAGACTATGAAATCAAATATACTACAGATTCTTGGATTCCAAATATAATCATGATATGTTAGACACCTCCCTAAGTCCTAAGCTATATATTAAACAACGTAAGGATAGTCCATGTACATACACCCCCTCATCCATATGTCATGATGATTATTATATTTCATCCATTTTTTCTCACAACAAACATAGCTCTTGTGGGCATAGGGAGTCACAATGAACACCTCATTGATATCACAATCCTCCATAATCAATCTAAATCTTAGTATGTAAGCCACAATGAATGGAATGACCTAATTACCCCTCATAAGGGGGAATCAACATTGGGTATAGTCTCTATGGATTGATCAAACTATGATTAATTAGATTCTATCTATAACTATGATATATAGGAAATCTCCTCAAGAATCATCCTCAAATATTTGGTGCCTCAGTGCTCGCATATATGTCCTCTCAACATGACGTTAAACTAAAAATCATTATCAAACTACATGGGTTTTTAATCCTACAATAACCAAGATATATAGGACACATCGTAAATGATCAATCCCTTCCTCTGAATATTAAAAATCTTCCCTTCATGGAAACATATTCTGAAGCCTCTGGTTGTATATCCCCATAATATAATGAAGCTAACCATCATTATTGAAATGGATGAAGAACCTGAGTTACATATTGATGTATGAGATTTATATTCTTTTTAAAATAAGAAAAAAAACTATAATGATTTTTACAGTAACTGATCCTGTGTCAGGATTAGGATTAGTCTTGCGAACTAGTCTTTAATTTATTATAGAGTCATTGAGTAGGAAAAAATTACATATATAATGGTGTGATGAGCTTGAACTCCCATCATCTCAACAAATGCGAGTACCCAAGAATCGTTTTGTCCAAAACCCACGATTACCAACTACCTTTAGAAGGTAGATGTGTACCCAGTTATGAATGAGAGAACTTTTGGGTGTTTCATTTAAGAATAGTAACGATTTGATATTAATTATTGTTCAAGAACCCCCCCACCCCAATAAACCATATAACCCAAATAAATCCTCCTCAATGAGGGTTCCCCAATCATCTCTTCTTCATAAAAAATGGGGATCCCTAAATGAATATATAATATAAAAAATGATTGGTTTATTGTTTGTTGGGCCATTTTCATTGCACATTATATGAAAACAGAAATAGTGAAACCGATGTGAATCTATAAAATAAAAAATTATTGAGTTATTTACTTTATAGCCATATCATTTAAACAATGTATGAAAATATAAATCGTGAACCTTTCATGAAACAGAAAATAATAATTATTGGTAATTTTCTATCAGGCCATTTTTTCACATTATATGTAAACAAAAATAAATAATATTAGTTTGAATCTATCAAATGACAAAATGGTTAGTGAATCATATGACATTACAATTTGTTTCATGTACTAAATAATATAAGAAGTATGAATATAATGATCCTAAATATTGTGCATTGAAACTAGGTTTCTCATGAAATTAGTCCATCATAATTTTATGAATTCCAAAGGAGAAGAATGTGCAGATCATGAATAAAATTAGAATTTTGTTAACAATGCATATCTGATAGAGAAAATCTTCGCTATGATATTGTACTAATTAGTGGCCTTATTTTCTTGTTGGAAATGTTAATATAGATACTACTCTCATCACCTACATACCTATATAAGACAATTTTTTCTTCATCCAAAAATCAATCTGGTAAATCACATATGGTTGCAACCCCTATTGGTTAAAAAATGGTATCACCTACTCGAAACCTTCAATGTATGGTCGAGATATATATTGTATGAGAATATCATCGATTTTGTACAATCCCAACCATGCAATATTCGAATGAGTTTATCTGATTATGAAACCTGATGATTCTATAACACCCAAGAAAAGATGTAGCTAAGCTAGTGGCCCTCATCGCCACAATTAATAGCTTTGAGAGATTATACCATGAGCATTAAAACCACCACCTTCTGTATTTAATGAAGAGGGATCTGGAAACAAAATATGTATACGTTTTGGATTAGGAGACTCCCATGATGTCTCCTTTCGTCTGCTTTCACCAGCATCATCCCACCAGAATTCAGCAGTCACCCTCTTAGGGTACCAACAGACACACAGATTCCTCTAACACACATGCATGGGAAACATGGAAGGCTTATTAGGGGATGATGGCACCAGATATTTAAGAGAACGATAATATCCCCACACCTACTAGTTATTCCTTATTTCATATTTTATAATGAACCAGTATGTAGGTTCATATCCATGCTCACTCTGAACAAGTCAATAGGCATATTCTTGCAGTAGGCATGGGGGGGCTCATATCCCTACCCTCATACATGAAGCACATTGGTATATTCCGGTGGAACCAGGAAGACATAAGTTATTTAATATTACCTCTTTAGTCAAATAAATATTCCAATATATAATTGAGATTGAAAATGTTCAGTCTTATATACATGCAGAAAATTATCTAAAATGCCAATACATTTTAGTAATTATGGAAGTACTCTTCTAGCATATTTCGAAACTATTGTAGAAGAAGGGATATATAGATATTCCTATCCTTCTATCCATGATATCTCAACACTCTAATCATCATGATAATGTGGATATAATAGAGCTTAAAAAATTATTTCTTCCATATAGGAGGATTATCAGTATATTCTAATAAAGGAAGAGGCATTAGACTTGGATTATATTCCCCTTCCAATAGGGGATCTCCAAGTGAGAGGGGAACATGGCTTGGGAAATGGGAACACTATTTTATATAATGTTAGGAAACATATTCCAAAGTGTTAGGATTAGGCTCATATCCTAGTTATAGTTGGGGCTCACCAAGTGAGTGGGGAACATGCCTCTGGACAAGCTCATTTTCCCATTGATGAAGTAAAACGACATAATAAAAAGGGCCTATATCAAGAATATATCCCCATTCTATATGGGGATAACATTGTATGAATGGAATAATCATTCAGATATCCTTCTTTTTTCTAATAGTGATTCTGTGTGAAATATTTTAGTAGATCGCAGATTCTGTTAGCATATTCAAACATCTGAAATGAATAACTATATCTACATAAATTTAGGGAAATATAGGAGGAGGCTCATATAACTTATCCCATTCTAGAGGTCTATATACATATTCAAGCAGTTAATGTATATTCATACATGGATCATATTCCGAATCCAACTGAGGATCACCATGTTATAGTGGCACATGCCTCCGAGAAGGCATCTACTCCTTCAATGTAAGACTAGTCAAATATCTAGAAGGCTCAGGATAAAGATCAACCTCTTGTTTTGACAATGGATTACCAAGATAAAATGAAACATGCCTTGGTACATGCTCATATTCCTATCAATAATGAGACGACTCACGGTCATATTCGAACAAATTCTCTGTAGTGAGATCATTAGCAACCCTCATACAACAAGATCACATCCTTATACAATCCAATGTGCTAGGTCAACATATTCTGACCATGACATAGATCATAGACCATGTTCATAATCTACTGAATGTTATTGTCTTCGAGTTCATTCAGGACACATTATCTGCAACCCAATGGTCCATCAACTCCTCCGCTGTAGCATAAGACGATGATTACCACAAAAATCCTTATTGTGGTTGTGTGGAGATGGATCATAAAGACTCTAACCCTATCATTTACCATGGCCAAACATCATGTAGTGATATTCACATAGACAAGGATATACTCCCCCTCTCATACACCTTAATATATTAAAGTTTCCTAAACCCTGTCACCATCTGATAGAAAGGATATCAAAACATTAGAGTCCATGCTATATAGTTTCCCATAAACATTCAGCAACACTCCACTCACATTAAAAGGAATCCTTCAAAATCATATTTTATGGTCTTGGTGAATGAAGGGATGTAATTCTAATAAATAGGTGGACAATATTGACATATAGAGAGAGTTGTATATAAAAAACCTCCCCATCATGCTCTAGAACCTCTCTAATACTGTCAATGATATCCCAATTGTGAAAATAAAAGATTACATTCTATATCTATGAAATAATATGATGGATAATAATTATCAGATGAAGGTTAGACACCTCCCTTAACAATGATATGAGGGTCACCTTCAGACCATCAGTATACTCTACTGTCAGCTAAACCATTCCACAATCCCCATGGTCTGATATTTGAAACCAAGAAGGAAAATAGAAATCTGAAACACAAATTCCTTCAATTCGTCACATCTCTTCATCATTTCATGTATCATTGTTAGTGTATGGGTAAATTATAGAGGGTTATACCTTTTCACTTCCTTGAAAATGTATAACCCCTTACATATAGTTCCATGTAATTTAATAACATTTGGATAAATTAGGGGATAATGTAATTCTTTGTCTAGTTGGTCACAACCACAGAATTCCCTAGGTTCAATGATTCCCAAAAATATTGAACGGAGAGAGGATGGAAAAAAATACATAAAAACAAGCCCTAAAAAGAAATAAAAAATTATTTCATAAAAGGAATCTAAATTTTTGATCACCTGGAAAACTTCATGTATGGAATGCTTCGTGTCATGGGATGACATTTCACCTAGATCCAATGTGAGCTCAGTTGTGATGCATCAAACAAGATGTAGTACAAGCTACCATATCAGAAATCATGGAGAGGTCATTGATCACTAGACTATGAAAATATCTACTACTACCTCCACCTCTTGAATAAGAAATTCCATAGAGGATTTGTGGTAAATCAGCATCTACTGTGAAAAAACCCCAACCCACTGGGTTTGTTACATTTATATCTCAATCAGCATCGCTAGATTCATCATCCCACAAGAGGGTTTAGGTACATAAATGGTGATTCTAGATCAACCACATCCCGCTGAGCTAAGGGAATTTATATATTCATGTCCTTCCAGAGAATCATCATATCCCCAACTAAATTAATTGGATACTGAACAACAAGACTGATAAATGAAAATTATCGAACCGAATAGCCCCTATATCTCATGGATGTTGGAATTTTCATTATCATCATGACCACAAAGTGAATTATTCTTCTCCATGTTGAGAGGGAATAATCAATTGTCATCATCCCACATATTCCTCCCACTGTAAGAAAAAAAAATTTTGGATGGGGTCAGTACAATAATCTTGGCAAGAAAATCAATCAAGGTCACTGTTCATAGACCAATATTGGAGGAGTGTCTGTAGAATGTGATCATAACCTATCGTGTTCACTAGGAAATGTGACCCAATATGGTTACGGTTTTGAATAATGACCATAATGAAGTAAATGAATAATAATGGTATTCTATCAAATGTAATGGAAAAACCACCATTTCCCGATACGCCGCTATGAAATTCATTACCATTATCATGGAAGACACTTTGGATCAAGTTATGATTATAGAGGGCCAGACCATAGAGAACCCACCACAGGAGGAGGGTGATTTGGATGCACCATTTGAGTCTGGATGCACCCAGAACCATTAAAGGCTCCCGAATATGGATCCTATGAATATTGAGATTCCGCCTACCTGCAAGAACACTACCAAAGAAAAAGGAAATGGTATGGATACATCTCTTTCACTGACATTAATAGTTTTTTGCATCCCTGGAAGAATAGTTTTCATAATACGAGTGTGAGATACAAGCTCTCAGACAACTCAATAGGGAGCTACTAATGAGAAATATTCCCACTAGGTATTGTATTTATGAAGAGCTGAACATTATCCATACCATAACCAATCATCATAAAAGAGTGTTTTATGTGCATCAGACAAGAACTAGATCTAGGAATCGTGTCAACATAAAAAAGGAAATAGAAGTTGATTGTGACATTCCTTTATAGCGGTGATAACCGCTCGCTTTATAGTGTGAACATACAGTCATGAGATGAGAAAAAAATTTGTGGGAGGCAATGGCAGGGCCACCTCATCGATCCTACCCCACATTCTGTCTATATGATATGGATAATGAAATTGTTCCCCTACAGTTGCTTAACATCATTGTGTCCCTAGGTAATCAAATGGAAGCCCTGGAAGGGTGACACACAAATGTAAAACCTGAGAGGAAGTAATATCCCAAATCGGTGGATGAAACTCTAACTCCACCCAATATTTCTAATCCTACCTTCAATAATTTTGATTGTACAGGTTACCTCAAAAAATACCACACACTTAATATCCAAATGTGGGATTGTTATGGGCCCTCGAGGTCAACAAGAGGAAAGAAAGATGAGGTGTTTTACACAAACTATATCTAGGAAAACAATTGTTTGGTATAACAGTCCTCCGGTGGCTTCCATTGAAGGATGGGAAGTCCTTAGTCATCATTTCCATTATCAATATATCATTACACTAAATTATATAATGAGAGTCTGCCTGAGAAATTGATGTCAAAGAACAAAATAGAGGGTGTATGATTTCATATCCAGAAGGAACAGTTTAATCTATTCACTCAAGATCCTTCTATCACTAGGGAAACTGTTAGAACCAAGTGTTAAATGTATCTTTGATGAGTTTTAGAAACCTATCATCTTGATGTAGTATCTAGTTGGGTTCCATGATTTCATATAAAAATAACATCTCAAAGATTCCATTCATCAAAACTGATCAAAAACTTGACTGATTCCCTCAACATAGGAGAAATTTCTAGGAAAAGTACAAGATATGGATGTAACTCTAAATAAAAGAGGTGTTCCCATCCAAGAATCGAGGATGGCCAAGAACCTACCAACACATCTTGTCGAGAGGCAACATGCACAGAATTACACTTGGATAGAAGCACAAAGAAATCAGGGTCAATCAGGATTTGAGGAATGTATTAATAAAGAATAATCATTCAAAAATAACTATTCTCGCATTAATTATGATAAACCACAGATAACATCATGCACCTGCTACCACAACCCATAAAGCCCGATTAAGTCAACCTCACCAATCATCATGAGTACTTCCATTTCGATAGAGGGATGGGTCATATTATCAAGGAAATATTCATCAAGAAATATGTCCTTCAAGGAATGATCAATTCAATATAGTTGGTGTTAGATAACTCTTTATAGAAAGAGAAATTAATAAACATGGACCTATTAGAATAAGAGGGTGATTGGAAGAATGTTATATCTAAGTGTAAGAGGAAACTCAACAATGGAATGATGTAAAAAAAAATTGATCGAGATCATGCCACCTTGAGAGAAAATCTAGGCATACCCAAAATATCTCCACCACATAATAAAAGGACACTAGATATGCCTCCCAAAGGTTGGAAAGAGCATTGGAAGATGGAAGAAATATAACATGAAGAATTATATTAAAATCAAACATAATCCTGAACTCATGCAGACTTCTTACCTAAAATATCCACAAAATGGGTACTACCCCACCAAATAGGACCCTAATCATAGGAGGATATAATCATTCATTCTGTCAAATTGATTGACTTGGAATTCCCCTTCTCCAATGATGAATATGCACAAGAGCATGATTTTACTACACATAATTGGGGAATGAGAGGCTGCTAGAGTAGAAACTGAGGATACATTGGATACAATAGATGTGGTCAAACCCAATATTTTGGTCACATCCCCACAAAAGGAATTCATGTAGCTAAGACCCATGGACATGTGCTCCAATAGTCCCAAATAAGCCATGGTGGTGTCCCATAACCCTCTTTGAGTCACTCATTCATAGTTATCTTACATGACATCCTAATAGGGGTTCGATTATCAAATCATCGCAAACAAATGGGATTGTTAGAACGACCCACACCATTAGAAGATGATTCTCGCAAAACCTCTTTATAAGAACTAGGTACATCCACCTCAAATTCAATGGCTACTGAGTCACATATCTAGAAGAAACCCTATATTGGTATGTGTAGAACTATGGAACTAAAGTACAACATTATAAAAAATATTTTATCAATCCCATTCAATATCTCAATCCTTGTGTGATCCATATTTGAAAAGAACTCATAGAGGAACTTTTTTAATCCCTCTAGTTCCCAAAAGAGTTCAATATATAAGATTATACTTTTGAGATATATTGAGTACAGACCATTTCATCAGAATTTCATTCCATTATCTCATCTACTGATTAGAATTAAGATGATTTTGTTTAGGGGAACATCTTGTCACTATATATTTCTATAGGTTACATTAATCTTGACATCCAGAGGGATCTGTTTAAAAATGGTTCTAAGATCATCCAAAAAATATATAATCCCTACAATATTTCATATATAGAGATAGGATTTATTATCCTATATGGATGACTATTCGAGGTTTTGATAAGTATGTGAAAAGACCTATCGGTAAGATCAAGAATGAATATCATTTTGTGGATCTAACATACGACATTGAGATTATGGTATCCAGTAAGTCATTGCATACACTGTTTGTCTTGAAAGGCCCCAGATTCATAGCTTCCTGGAAGTAACTTTAACATTAAATCAATCGTTGATGTATAACATTGATGGAAAATTCAGCATACTTCAAGTGGATAGGTCCCCCATAAAGACAAGATCTGACACATATGTTGAAGGATTTTTCTACAAAAGTAGAGTTAAGAAACTAATTGTATATAAGGATACACAGGTTGCAGGACCCTTCATCTTCAAGACCACACTTGCAAATCCCTCATGTAATGACCCAAAGACTAATCAATGGAAATTCCCTTCATATAATTATGTTATATAGTGACATAAGATTACATTTATAACACAATACAAACATTAGAAGTGAATAATAAGTGAAATAAATGGTATCATAAGAAGTTAAGGAACATATAACAACAGTAACATGACCTTTGGAATAGTAATGTGACCCTTATAAATAGTAAATCAGCTATTGTAATAGTAATCACTCTAATGTATGTATAAATAAAATTTATCTTTTTATGAGTGAAAATATTATATCATAGTACTAGTAAGTAAATATTTTAATAATTATTAATAAGGTGTTGGTATTTTTATATGTCAGGAATATTTAATTACAATTTTAGGAATAATTCAATAATTTAAATGAAAGTGTAGATTCTTGATATGTATTCATAAAATAATAATTTGATTCTACGATAATTTAATGTTACCTTGTGTAATTTTTCAAGGTGTTAGAAAATCAATTTAAAATTTAAAATTTATATTTTTTATGTTAATTTTTATTTTAACTAAATATTAAATTAATCATATTTAGAATATTATTTTTGGAAATTGGATTTCATTTTTTGATTCTACATGTAGAAAAATTGTTAGGGTTATTTTGTGGGTAATTTCTTGAATTACACTAATTTATATGTGAATAGGAATAATACAGTTTTTCACATAACTGAAATATCATAAATTGCATCAATAATGAGGTAATGATGACATAAGCATTATATAACATTAGGTTCATCCTTGTTCTATTTAATTTCAAAAATGGTTTCTTAGAATAAAATAAACTCAATTTCCAAACCTAAAAATAATGTTCCAAAGAAAAAGTCAAAAAGTTATTCGTTAAAAACTGTGTTATCTTTCTTTTCACTTTCTTTTTAATAAATTAATGAATTAGAATTATAAAGTTGATTTAAATTCTAAAAACAATTCATTTAGATTAATATATGGTCTGTTTTTCCAAAAACTAATTTTACATGTCGAGCATTTGATATATTATTTTATTAAATATTTTATTCAAAAAGCACCCCTTCTTCAAGTATAAATAACCCCTCTCCCTCCCCTTAGAAAACCACTCCTCTCATTATTTTAGTGAGCCTAATACTTACCAAAATTCTGCCTCTCAATACCCTTATAATACTTAGGGATTTCCTAGAGACCTCCAACTCCAATCACTAAGGGAGTTATTATTTTGTGCAAGAGAAGCTATACTGAGGAGAGAGTAAGACAATATTAAATCTTTTCTATTTTCTTCATCTTTATGTTCTCTTACCCTATCCATTTCAAAAAATATCCTAAAAAATTTATTATACAGTAACATAAAATTATATTAATTATTATACCCTACTATAATTATCATATTAATGATAAATATAAATGTCATACTTCCCTTTCTCGCACTATCTACTTCCAGTTAATGTTTGATTAACCATCAATGAAAACATTGCCAATATAAATATAGTAAACACCTTTATGTATGGAAAATATAAATTATATAAAATATATTAATACCAAATTACTTTTAATATATGCTTCTTAATCTAATCCTACAAATTTATAAATTACTTTTATTGAAATGTGATATCATCGCAAGATGAGAATAATTTATGTAAAATATGATTTCAAAACAACTCAATTTCATCAACGAAAATGATGAAATAAAATGAAATTAATATAATTGATAAATATTTTTATAAATTTACTCTAATTAAATTTTAAATAATTGTTTTAATAAACATAATTTTATTATCCATGAGGTGAATAAGAGACGATATTAAGTGTAAATTAAGGTAAGGGATCCTCTCCATTTCACTCTTAATCAAGATTTTCCTCTATGATATGACTTTTATGAGTAATCCAAAATTATGGGGTATGATTTATATCCTCCCAAATACATCCCTCTTGATGTATATGTGATTATAAAACCATTTTACATCTCTTCAATCCATTTTAGGTACACCCGATACAATGCCGATAATCAGTAATCAATTCTACCTGAAACTCCTTTATTTTGTTAGCACTACCCTATCATTCTTTTTACCCAAATGAACTTGTATTTTATATATATGTATAAATTATAAATTCTTTTTCGATGCTCCAAAATAATGTAACAATATCCATATCTAATTCTATTTTATGTATATGGATTCTCTTTAGTGAATCCCTCCTTGATACTTCCCTATAAGGAAACTCGTTTTAAGGGTAATTCCTAGATTGTTACACAATTTCAAAATCACACTATACACTATTTTGAGCCACCATTGTCTTTATAAAATAGTCTTTTAATTATGAAATCCTTCTTGGTTCACTTATGTTCTTATATAAAAGGTTTTTCCTTTTTCTATTTTGAAATATATATATTATCTTCCTTAAAACAACTTAAAAATGATTTAAATGCTAAAATTTATCTAATACATTTATTACATGTTTTCACCTTAGTTTGACATAACATACCATGATTAATGCCTATTTTTATATATGGCCTTACATGTAAGTTCTAATTCCATTCTTTCTAGGACACTTTCATGATACTCCAATTGGTTATGTGTTATTTCATGATTGTGGTGCCTAGATATTTCCATTAGTAACCCATATATTTATATGATATTGATTATGTATGATCATTTATATGGAAAAAATGTTCAGGAAAAGTATGATGGGTTCTCCCAGATAGCACTCCAACTCATTGGGTAAAGTTATGTTTAATGAGATGTTATGTGCAACAGTCTTTGCGATTGGCCTTGGTTTGTGCTACTCTCAGAAATAGGATTAGTGGTTATCATTGTGTCATACTAGTATGGGAAAAAGGAATGGCGGTTAGACATGACATGTAATAAAAACATGTTTAATGTTTCTTCCACAGTTATATGATTCCATTTTTATATGATCCCATGTTTATATGTTATGATTTCATATGTTCCATGCTTTTGATATAATTATGTCATGCCTTCTAACTTATGTTCTTATGCTTTATTCACATGTTATTTCCCATACTGGGATTATTAGATCATCCCTTTGTTCATGTGTTCCCCTGGGTACACTATGCAGATGTAAAGGATCGAAGAAAGTTAGGATCTCTTTGTGGATATTAAATGAAGAAGTGTTTTTACCCCATGTTTCGTGTTTTATGTACATATTATTCAAATATGCTAGACTTCACAATCCCTGGGATTTACTATGATGTATAATTGTGCACAAAATCATGTACTATTATATCTAAAAGGTTATGGTTTCTACAGTTTGTATCATATAATGGTCTAGTTATTTTTTGAGATTAAGAATAATGTACCTTAGTGAGAACCTTAAGGATGTGACTAAGTATAAGAAAACATCTTTAATTTTATTTGAGTATTGAGTAAGTGGTTTATTATGAATATACATCCCTATATGGACACAAGCAGGTAGAGGGGGATCGGGCACATATGTATCTAGGGGTAAAACCAAAAAACACCACTTTGAGCTATACTTGTAGAGACCCGAAGCTTGACTTATATGGACATTACATTACTTTTGCGGAATACTTAGTACATAACAATAACACACACACACAAGGACCGTAATAGTTTAGTGTCTTTGGAAACTCGGAGTATAAACTTCTTATCATGTTGAAAGATCTTCAACATCTCTCATAACAATTCTCCCCTTTTTGTTTCCTTACCTAAAACCTTTCATTATATCCTGGAGAAAAGAAAACATAAAAGGGTGAGGTCAAATGCTCAGTAAGGGTAAACAAAAGAAATATCAATCACATCATACACATAAGAACATAGCTTTTGGAAATCTTAAACTGCAAAATAGATCATAATATCATAACATGGGATAAATCATAAAAGTGAAATGTAATCCCAATAATCATAACTTAAAACATGAAACTTTGTGGCATACACACATAATAATAGAGAATCATTTCTTGTTAGTCAAGACTCATTGCCAAGACAATCTTAGTGGACAAAGTCCCTTTCTGAACCGAGTTACCCTCGTTCCAGTCCTCTTTCACTGAATCGGTATAACCTACCGTTCCAGCCATGTCTATCTCATGAGATATAAAATATTTACCCAATGCATTGGAGGGAGATATAGGTCCCACCCATCTCATAATGATACCATTCTTATGTGTGCCACAAAATCATAAATCATACATCATTTCATAACCCATGTAATAAAAATGGGATTCATAAACAACATGACATCATAAAACAATTCATATAAGAATAAGGAATTCATAAAAATAATTCCATCACAACATAATCAAATCAATGCAATAATAGGGATAGAAACAGAACCCTATATTATCTTAGATGGGAAATAATTTTGATAAAACACTTGAACTCCAATCTTGAGGAAAATATCCTTTCTTCTTCAAAAACATTCTTCCTTTCATAACATGTCATACGAATTTAAGATAAAAGAAGTTGATTAAAAATATACTTCAAAACTTGTAAAGTAAGCTTCTTGGAAGTAATGTTTTAAAAATCCATTCATGCTGTATAAGTTAAAAAAAACATTCTTCGTACTTTTGTTGGAAAAGTCAAAAAGTACCTCGTACGAAAAACGACAAAAGATTCCTTTCTTATCTTTTACTAAAAATTCACCGAAGGGTAAAATTGAATTTAAAAAATTGTAGGTGGATGGAAATACTATTATATATTGAGGAAATATGGATGTGGATGATAAAATACACCCCAGTAAATTCCAATGTAAAAACAATCTCTGATAAAAATGAGATTGTGATATTTTCCCTTACCTTAGGTCTGACTTGCTTTGTACATGTCCGAACCTCCTGTATAATGATTTAAATCATGTTATTGACTTATTCCAGACTCATATTCATTGTTATTATATCATATATGGTCCACTTATGACTTTATATTACCCGTTCTTTTGTAAATTCATGTTAAAGTAGCGTTTTGGGTAAAATCGTCTCATTTGTTGTTCGTGTTTTTAACTTGTAATTATTAATATGATTACTTGGATCATGATTAATTATATCCAGAATATAAAACATGATTTATATAATATATATTCAGAATATAAATATATATAATATATTGATAAATGGAATGAAATACACCGTTCATGGAGACAGTAGTCTGTACGTACGCATGAATGCTGTTTTCGTTTCCTTATTGAATTGAATGGAATTAAGTAGATGACATACATATAAATATACATAAATCCAGTATCATTATTATGTCATATATTTCATTAGTACTTATTATATATACTTTATAATCATTCATGAATGGTTAATGTGGAGAATGAATCTCATCGCGTCGTAGAGACGGTAGTCCGTACGTACGCACGAGCGATGATATCGTTCCCATGGTCGTGGAATTGTGTTAAAGTGTATGTATACTATTTCAGTATCAATATCACTTTATAATAATCATATATATTTACTCATTACACCATTATACCCATCCTATTATGGTGGTGGTGGAAAATAGATTACACCACGACGTGGAGACGGTATTCCGTACGTACGCACGCGCGGTGATTTCATTTTCCGTAGGATGGATAGATGGTTAAATATGGTTGTTTCATACTTATAATAAAATATCAGTATATTAATGATACTGATGTTATTACTTCATAATGTGACAACTAAAGAAGAAGAATTTGAAGAAGAAAGAAATTGGAAAGGATCGGTAATGGATATTACCTCTTCTTTGAAGTGCTTCTTTGAGACCTCCTTTTAGGGAACTAAAATTGGCCTTTTAAGAAGACAAGGACCTCTAGGATGATACTAGGGAAGTGGAGAAGAGATTTTGGCAGGTTTTGGCCGTGCTTGAATGCTCAAATTGGTGTGAGGAGGAGAGGTAGGAGGTGCCCTTTTATAAGGGAGGAGAGGGGCACCTTTGGAATAACTAAAAATATTATTTTATTATAAATCCATGTTCGGTTTTAAATAGCTCAAAATTGATTTATTTCGAAGCTAAGGTGGAGTTGGGTCGAAATCCTCTCATCCAATGGAATTTAGACAAGTTTAGGTTCCTATTTTAACCTTACCATTTAGATTTAACATTAAGTTAAATAATTTTACTTTTACCGTGTCTTCTTGTGTTCTTATACTATAAGGTTAATAAACTTACTATATCAAGACAAACTAACCCCAAATTGTTTATTATTAATATATATAACCTTATCTAAGTCATTTGGCATATCCTTAAATTTTTAAAAATAAAATAACAATTAATAATATAATATTTGTTTTAAAAACTATTTTATGTCGATTTTGACACTATTTAGTAATTGATTTTTGTGAAACTCATAATAGAATGATATGTTCGAAAAAAGTTAATTAAAGAAATAATAACATGTCATATTAACCTAGAAAATTAGTGTAATTCATAAAAAGTCTCAAATTATATTTATTTGGGTATTTATAACATCAATTATGTCAATATTTCATTTAAAAGATAATTACAGCATCATCGTTGTGTAATAAATAAATTAAATTTTTTAATGTCTAAAAATTACAAATAAAATACCATTATGTAGGAAATCTTCTTAGATTTATAATGAATATTTATAGTCGAGTTTATCTTATGTATACCCCTATATTAAAAATATTTTATTAAATAAACTTTGATTTTAACGCTTTTAACTCTTCTTTAAATTAAATAATAATAAATGTCCTAATCTAATCCAAGTGGGCCTAAATGATAATATTTTACACTTAAGGTTGTTTTTGGTCGAGATACAATTGTACAATAGAATTAGGACATGTGTTAGGGTAATATTAATATCATTCTTACCCTTAATTACCCTATTTACTTTTAACCGTGGTAAATAAAAGTAAAAAGTTACTATTCACCAAACATTATTTTAATCTCATTGAACCACATTTTACTTACTGTCATAAACCGTGTCTCTCGGATTTTTGAAATTCCATTCACAGAAGCTGTAAAATTAAGTTTTATGAAAAATTCAGTTTTTTAACTACCACTTAGTAGTTTCACTATTCATCAAAAATTGATGTTTTTCAGAACAATGCCAAAATTTCAACCTAAGCTATATTTCATATTCCTAATTCAGAAATGAAGTCTATTTTACCAAATTCATAACATAGAAGTTTCATTAATTAATTTTATAATTAAATCCCGCTGTTAAAACAAATAGCGTGTTTTTAAGAAACAATATCTATCAAAAGATTGACACTTGTTTAAGTCTGGTTTAAATGTGAAATTAAATCTAATGACCAACATTTTATTAAATTGTAAAAATATATTATAAATATAATTTAAAACCACCCAAATTAATAATTTATCACTATTAATTATTTCGATTGAAAAAGTTGTTTTTAACTAAAATTTAGTAATTTTCACTATTCATAAAAATATGAAAGTTATCCGAAAAGTACCAAAATTTCACCTTAGTCGAAATTCAATACTACGAATCCAAAAATGAAGTCCATTTTGAGAGAAAAAATATCTAAAATTTTAAAAGGTGGTTATTAATTTTATAACGGCTAGTTATAATAATATTTTAATAGCATATCGTTGTTTAGTGAAACTCGGTATTGCGTACTACACACGCTATCGAGGAAGGTCGTGATTGCGTGTAATGCAAGGCAAGTCAAGGATGTGTGTTGTGAAAGCTCCTTTTTGTGTAGCGTACAACACAAGACATTAATAAAATTAAAAAAAATATTTTTCATAAAATCTCGGGCTGTTACATTCTACCCCCCTTAAAATGAATTTCGCCCTCAAAATTCGTCAGGGTTCTAAATGGTTTACTACTTGAACGTTTCTTTAATAGAAACCCACATCGTAAAAAGGAATACCAAAACCAATCTTTAAAAACAAATGTATGAAACGTAATGGTTACCCAAATAAACTAATCACTGGGTTTCCACATAGGTGAAAATGTGGATATAGAAGAAAAATCTAACCATCATGTTCTGATAGAGAGTGGTAGAGAACATGGCTATGGAAAAGCCAACAATCACAAATCCATAAATTTGTGACGATCTAAGGTACCATCTGATTAATCAGATATAAGATCACTAGGACAACATTTTTGGTTTTCAAGATCGTTTCCCTAAAGTTGAATAATTTGAATTAGAATAAATACTTACTTTATTTTGGTACAATCTCACTGTTGTTCGTTCCTTGAACAATTTCTACTTCATCTATTAAATAAATAAAGTTGAATTTGTTATTCGTGAAGTGTTAGCAGATCATGTGATAGAATGACGGGTCATTCCACTTGTCTCAAACAAAATGTTAGCAAAACTTATTAAATATACATAAGTCATTATATAGTGAGATTAATCATATATAGTTCCTAAAATGGACTTATACATCATATATTATACTGCTTAATATAATAAAACTAGTTTCTACTAAACAGGGACTTCCTGTAGGCCAGTGGTAGGCGATAAAGGCCAGTCGCACTTCAATTGTGGGTTCGATTTCCACAGCCTTGTCCGACGCGATGGGCTCTCGCCCGTCCTGCAGGTTGTCCTTTTTATAAATATATATTACTATAACATCCCATCAATAATATCGAAAAACTTCTATCCTTAAACAATACTAACTTATGTCCAACATAATCCATTCCAATCTATAGGCTTATCCATAATAATGCAGTCCACTCTCATAATATAGTGAAAATGATTACCAGAGATTTAATACCATCGTTGATCCCCATATATCATAAGATATGTCTTGTTGGTCACATTCCAAACATTCAAAGGCCTTAATCATGTATTCTCTTGAAGAATGAATACCCATTGAACCTTAGTGAAAACATGAATACTGTCAAAAGTTAACTCTTTCCACATACCAAAATCCAAAAACTCTATATACTCAAACCATAATATAACCTTCTCCTTATATCAGTCATGAGCTCATGAATACTATCAAACATTTAATTTTCTCCTTGCGCATATCATCTACATTCCAAAAATATCTGAATAACCTTTCATGGATACTGGTAATATTAATCATACACTTTCAAAACTCAAGGAAAGACAATAGTGTAACAATCCTTAGATGTCTCTTTATTCCATAGTACCATGAGATTACTTATACAACATTACACATGATAAACATGTAATCATTCCACTACATTCTTAAACCATTAACCGAGCTTCAACAATTCTTTCATCTCACATATCATTTTATTCTCTTCATCATCATCCACATAAATACTACCCATACGACCATACTGATTCTCTTCATGAGTCTTTCCCATAGGACATTGGTTTGCATAATGCCCATACATTCCACATTTAAAACACTTAACCATTTTTTATGTCGTAGAAATACCATTATCCTCATCCGTGGTGTTAACTGAACCTTTTCCATTGCACTTACTTGATTTGTGTCCTTATTTTCCACACCCAAAGCATCTTCCAGTTCCCTTGAAACATTTTCCTTGATGCCTCTTCCCACATGATTTACATAGGGGAAATTGAACTTTCTTTCCTCTATTATCATCATGAAACTCCATCTTTCTATTATTAGCCGAGTCAGGAAACTTACCAAATTTTACTTTATTGATCATATTATGAGATTGCTGATTCGGCATAATAATTATGTTTGGGATTCCAAATCCCATCTCATTTGGTTGCTCATGAAGAATATCATTCCATTGTCCATCATATCCTCCATTATTGTGAATCATCTTGTTTCCAGCCATTTTCTAAAACCCAAAAAAGAATAGTGTGAGAGGCAAAAATCATGCTAGGGAAAACAACATAATAAAGGTGGAGTATACTCAATATCTAACATCTTAGGTTAAATTCTATGATCATTACCGTAGTTCTAGGATTGTATCCTATACGTATACTTATCCTTAGGGACATCCCTAGACATACCTTATAAATATCTCTAGGGATCTCACTAAAATTCTCGAATCCTAGTTTCCAAAGGTTGACTAAACCTTTCCTCTGATACCAACTATAGAGACCCGAATCTTGACGTATATGGACATTACATTACTTTTGCGGAATACTTAGTACATAATAATAACACACACACATGGACCGTAATAGTTTAGTGTCTTTGGAAATTCGGATTATAAACTTCTTATCATGTTGAAAGATCTTCAACATCTCTCATAACGATTCTCCCCTTTTTGTTTCCTTACCTAAAACCTTTGTTTATATCCTGGGGAAAAGAAAACATAAAAGGGTGAGCTCAAATGATCATTAAGGGTAAACAAAAGAAATATCAATCACATCATACACATAAGAACATAGCTTTTGGAAATCTTAACCTGAAAAATAGATCATAATATCATAACATGGGATAAAACATAGAAGTGAAATGTAATCCCAATAATGAGAACATAAAACATGAAACTTTGTGGCATACACACATAATCATAGAGAATCATTTCTTGTTAGTCAAGACGCATTTCCAAGACTATCTTAGTGGACAAAGTCCCTTTTTGAACCGAGTTACCCTCGTTCCAGTCCTGTTTCATTGAACCGGTATAACCTACCGTTCCAGCCATGTCTATCTCATGAGATATAAAATCTTTACCCAATGCATTGGAGGGAGATATAGGACCCACCCATCTCATAATGATACGATTCTTATGTGTGCCACAAAATCATAAATCATACATCATTTCATAACCCATGTAATAAAAATGGGATTCTTAAACAACATGACATCATAAAACAATTCATATAAGAATAAGGAATTCATAAAAATAATTCCATCACAACATAATCAAATCAATGAAATAATAGGGATAGAAACAGAATCCTATATTATCTTAGATGGGAAATAATTTTGATAAAACACTTCAACTCCATTCTTGAGGAAAATATCCTTTCTTCTTCAAAAACATTTTTCCTTTCATAACATGTCATACGACTTTAAAAAAAAGAATTTGATTAAAAATAAACTTGAAAACTTATAAAAGAATCTTCATGGAAATAATTTTTTAAAAATCCATTCAGGTTGTATAAGTTAGAAAAACATTCTTCATACTTTTTTCAGAAAAGTCAAAAAGTACCTCGTACGAAAAATGACAAAATATTCCTTTCTTATCTTTTACTAAAAATTCACCGAAGGGTAAAATTGAATTTAAAAAATTGTAGGTGGATGGAAATAATATTAAATATTGAGGAAACATGGATGTGGATGATAAAATACACCCCAGTAAATGCCAAAGTAAAAACAATCTCGGATAAAAATGAGATTGTGATATTTTCCCTTACCTTAGGTCCGACTTGCTTTGTACGTGTCCGAACCTCCTGTATAATGATTTAAATCATGTTATTGACTTATTACAGAATCATATTCATTGTTATTATATCATATATGGTCCACTTATGACTTTATATTACAAGTTCTTTTGTAAATTCATGTTAAAGTAGCGTTTTGGGTAAAATCGTCTCATTTGTTGTTCGTGTTTTAAACTTGTAATTATTAATATGATTACTTGGATCATGATTACTTTTATCCAGAATGTAAAACATAATTTATATAATATATATTCAGAATACACATATATATAATATATTGATAAATGGAATGAAATACACCGTTCATGGAGACGGTAGTCTGTACGTACGCATGAACGTTGTTTTCTTTTCCTTATTGAATTGAATGGAATTAAGTAGATGACATACATATAAATATACATAAATCTAGTATCATTATTATGTCATATATTTTATTAGTACTTATTATATATACTTTATAATCATTCATGAATGGTTAATGTGGAGAATGAATCTCATCGCGTCGCGGAGACGGTAGTCCGTACGTACGCACGAGCGATGATATCGTTCCCATGGTCGTGGAATTGTGTTAAAGTGTATGTATACTATTTCAGTATCAATATCACTTTATAATAATCATATATAGTTACTCATTACACCATTATACCCATCCTATTAATGTGGTGGTGGAAAATAGATTACACCACGGCGTGGAGACGGTATTCCGTACGTACGCACGCGCGGTGACTTCATTTTCCGTAGGATGGATAGATTGTTAAATAGGGCTGTTTCATACTTATAATAACATATCAGTATATGAATTATACTGATGTTACTACTTCATAATGAAACAACTAAAGAATAAGAAGTTGTAGAAGAAAGAAATTGGAAAGGATCGGTAATGGATATTACCTCTTCTTTGAAGTGCTTCTTTGAGACCTCCTTTTAGGGCACTAACATTGGTCTTTTAAGAAGAAAAGGACCTCTAGGATGATACTAGGGAAGTGGATAAGAGATTTGGGCAGGGTTTGGACGAGCTTGAATGCTCAAATTGGTGTGAGGAGGAGAGGGAGGAGGTGCCCTTTTATAAGGGAGGAGAGGGGCACCTTTGGAATAACTAAAAATATTATTTTATTATAAAGCCATGTTCGGTTTTAAATAGCACAAAATTGATTTATTTCGAAGATAAGGTGGGGATGGGTCGAAATCCTCTCATCCAATGGAATTTAGACAAGTTTAGGTTCCTATTTTAACCTTATCATTTAGATTTAACATTAAGTTAAATAATTTTACTTTTACCGTGTCTTCTTGTGTTCTTATACTATAAGGTTAATAAACTTACTATATGAAGACAAACGAACACCAACATGTTTATTATTAATATATATAACCTTATCTAAGCCATGTGGCTGAACCTTAGATTTCTAGGAATAAAATAACAATTAATAATATAATATTTGTTTTAAAAACTATTTTATGTCAATTTTGACACTATTTAGTAATTGATTTTTGTGAAAATCATAACAGAATGATAAGTTCGAAAAAAGTTAATTAAATCAATAATAACATGTCATATTAACCTATAAAATTAGTGTAATTCATAAAAAGTCTCAAATTATATTTATTTGGGTATTTATAACATCAATTATGTCAATATTTCATTAATAAGATAATTGTTTCATCATCGTTGTGTCATAAATAAATTAGATTTTTTAATGTCTAAAAATTACAAATAAAATACCATTATGTAGGAAATATTTTTAGATTTTTAATGAATATTTATAGTTGAGTTTATCTTATGTATAACCCTATATTAAAAATGTTTTATTAAATAAATGATGATTTTAACTCTTTTAACTCTTCTTTGAATTAAATAATAATAAATGTCCTAATCTAATCCAAGTGGGCCTAAATCATAATATTTTACACTTAAGGTTGTTTTTGGTCTAGATACACTTGTACAATAGAATTATGACATGTTTTAGGGTAATATTAATATCAATCTTACCCTTAATTACCCTATTTACTTTTAACCGTGGTAAATAAAAGTAAAAAGTTACTATTCACGAAGCATTATTTTCATCTCATTGAACCACATTTTACTTACTGTCATAAACCGTGTCTCTCGGATTTTTGAAAATCCATTCACAGAAGTGGTAAAATTCAGTTTTATGAAAAATTCAGTTTTTTAACTACCACTTAATAGTTTCACTATTCATCAAAAATTGATGTTTTTCAGAACAATGCCAAAATTTCATCCTAAGTTATATTTCATATTCCGAATTCAAAAATGAAGTCTATTTTCCAAAATTCATAACATAGAAGTTGAATTAATTAATTTTATAATTAAATGCCGCTGTTAAGACAAATAGCATGTTTTTAAGAAACAATATCTATCAAAAGATTAACACTTGTTTATGTCTGGTTTAAATGTGAAATTACATACAATGACCAACATTGTATTAAATTGTAAAAATATATTCTAAATAAACTTTAAAACCACTCAAATTAATAATTTATCACTATTAATTATTTCGATTGAAAAAGTTGTTTTTAACTAAAATTTAGTAATTTTCACTATTCATCAAAATATGAAAGTTATCCGAAAAGTACCAAAATTTCACCTTAGGCTAAATACGATACTACGAATCCAAAAATGAAGTCTATTTTGAGAGAAAAAATTTATAAAATTTTAATGGGTGGTTATTACTATTCATAACGGCTAGTTATAATAATATTTTAATAGCATATCGTTGTTTAGTGAAACTCGGTATTGCGTACTACACACGCTATCGAGAAAGGTCGTGATTGCGTATAATACAAGGCAAGTCGAGGATGTGTGTTGTGAAAGATCCTTTTGGTGTAGCGTACAACACAAGACATTAATAAAATTAAAAAGAATATTTTTCATAAATTCTCGGGCTGTTACAATACTCGAAAGGGAACTGGTGCACAACAATAGTCCTTGTTGAACTCTTTGTTAAGACACTCCCGGGGGAAATTCTTTCGTGAATTCATAAGAATAGTACAAACCTTTATTATGGATGAAAAAATCTCATAAGAATATATAGTAAGGAATATCTCTAGGATAAACTTGATTTAAACCTATGTAATCACACGTTAGGATATAATTTCCATTACAAGTTTATCCTCTTATATTCAAAGATTCCTTTTTATTCTTAGTAGCTATGTATTCAAGCCCTCTAATTGTATGTTATTTTTTTAATGGAGAGAAATATAAGAACACATTCCAAAAACCAATGTCATATGAAATGTGAATAGTTCCTTAATGATATGATTGAGATAACGGTAACAGGTTCTCAAAACCTCATGACTGTACTTGCTCAACTAGCTCAAGTAATGAATAATAATATAAATTCTGTGGAACGACCTCCTCCTCCATGGAAAGAGAAATTTTCCGTATAATCTTTCATGCGAAAATTCCTCCCATCTTTAGAAAATCTTCTGATCCCCTACTCACATAATATTGGATTAACTTCATTGAAAAGATATTCCTTATCCTCCAGTGATTGAAAGAATTGAAAGTTGTACTAGTGGTCTATTGTATTGATGGGGAAGGCAATCAATGGTGGAAATTTATCATGAATATAAATCCCCAGGTGGAAATTGATTCCATAGATTATGAGTAATTCTAGAGGATTTTCTTCAACAAATATTTTCTTCGAACCCTCCATCTCAAAATAGAAAGAGAGTTCCTCATACTCAAGAAGAAGGAAGATGAGTCCATTGGGTAATATGAAGAAAAAATTTCAATGCATGAAGGGTACACCTCTGGCCTTCTCAGGAACACTGAAAGCAATGTTGATCTCTTCATTAGCAGACTAAATCCGATCCGATGAATATAGTTTTAGATTTTAGACATCAATAGTTATGTGGATATTTTTCATTTTTCCCTCAAGGTTCAAAAATTCGATTTGGAGACTCTCATTGGTCTTATGGGAATGACTACAAGAAGTGGAAAATGGGGAACAAAATGGGTGGTTCAGTAAAAAAATTCCATGATGCAAAGAATCCTGAAAATACCAGATGTAAAAGTTGTGGGATGAAGCATCCTGGAAAGTATCTGAAGGGAACCATGAATTGTATCAAACGTGGAAATATGGGACATATAGACAAGAAGTGATAAGGGTATATGAAAACACCAACTAATGTGGATGAACAAATAAACATTCAGATCAACACTCAGCCAGTGGTGTAGTGATACAACTACAGGGATCATTGGCATTATGAAAATAATTTCCCTCACCAAGGGTTGTCAGAGGAAATCACCAACAACCTCCAAGGAAACAGGGAAGAGATTATTCTATCAATACTGCTAAGGCGGATCTAGAAAATTATGTTCTGAAAAGTATGCTAGTTATTCATTAAAGATTAACAGACATACAATTTTATTCTGGTTTTATGCATTCTTTCATATCTTACATGTTTAGTAGAACTATTCAAACACCTCCTCAAAATTTGGAGGAGAAGATATCTATGAGAACAGAGAACAGGGAAATTATTTCATCCATGGTTTATAACTCCTCCCCATTTAATGTTTGTAGACTGATCTTCCCAGTAAATCTTGTCCTACTTCCTTTTTTAGAGTTCATCACTATCTTGGGCGTTGATGGGATATCTCAATACAAATCCAACATCAACTTTCAGGAAAGGGAGATCACCCTTCACCTTCCTGAAGAATCCCCCAATTATTTACAAGTGTAAGGAGGAAGATGAATATCTTTTAGAATCAGTCTCTCAAGTGTGGATATTGGTTCCTTATGAGAAAGAATTTCTAGCTCAAATGATTGGGAAAAAGGAACGAATCTCACAAAAAGACATAATCGTTCTGAGATATTACAGTAATATATTCCCTGAAGAGGTTTGTAGTCTTCCTCCAAACTGAGAGGTTTAGTTCTCAATTAAACTTGTTCCTGGATCTCTGCTTATATCAAAGACACCATATATAATGGCCACTATAGAGCTAGAGGAGATGAATATGCAATTACAGGAGAATCTAGAGAAGGGTTTTATACACCTAAGTTCTTCACTTTGTGGTTCCACAATCCTTTTCGTCAAGAATAAGAACTGATCAATGCACTTTTTCATTGATTATCATTAGCACAATAAAATAACGATAAATTATAAGTATCCCTTTAAATGGATATATAACTCGTTTGACCATATTTGTGGGGAAAGTTACTTTCTCAAATGTAGACCATTGGTCGGGTTATCAACAATTAAAGGTGAGGAAGGAAGATATTCCCAATACATCCATTAGAACAGGGTAAGAATGCTATGAGTTTAGAGTGATTCCCTTCAGTCTCACTAATGATACTGCAATTTTAATGTATTTAATGAATAGAGTCATTAGATATTACCTTTATATATTTGTGGTAGTCTTTATTAATGATATTCTATTATAATCTAAGAGTAAGGAGGAACATGAGGAGAATTTGAAAACTGTGTTAAAGAATTTGCGAAGGGAGAAGATGTATGAAAGTTATAGTAAATGTGTGCTCTGGATGGAGGAAGTATTATTATTGGGGCTTGTTGTCACCAACAAATAGATATATGTGGACCCTTCGAAGACAACGAATATCGAAGAGTGGACCGGGCCAACATCTGTAATGGAGATCCATAGCTTTCTATTTCTATGTGGGTATTATTGATGATTTGTGAAGAAAATTTCACAATTGTCAAACCCAATGACCAATATGATAGGGAAGGGAGTAAAATTTGTCCAGTCTGAAGAATGTGAAGACTGTTTTAAGAAGTTTAGAAGTGGATTATCACTACACCAGTACTCACACTCCCAACAAATTGAGAATTCTTTGTGGTGTATAGTTACTCTTTAATGAATGGCATTGGTTATGTGCTAATGGAAAATGATAAAGTGAGATACTATATGTAAATCATGCTGAAAATACATGCGAAAAACTATCCCATGCAAGATTTGGAGTTGGTAACTGTGATCTTTTAATTGAAAATATGGTGTCATTATATCTAGGGGGAGAAGTGTGAGATATATACTGACCAAAAGAGTCAAAAATATATATTCAAAAAAATGAACTTAATATGATCCAGAAAATATAGATAGAGGGAATCCAGGATTATGACTTCTCAATCCACTACCATCCTAGTAAGGAAAACAAGGTTGAAGATGCTCTAAGTAGAAATGATCCTGCATCTTAAATAATGATGAAAATTGAAAAGGATCTGATAAACTTTTATTTGAAGAGAATGGAAATGGGAATAATTAAGGTTGGACAATCATCAATCCTTTCTCAAATTATTTCTCATCCATGCCTCATGGAGAGAATAAAGGATGCTCAATGAAATATGTGGAAATTATGAAAAGGGTGGGAGCTATCAGAATGGGTAATACTGAGAGATCATGGTTCACAAGGATGGAATTGTGAGATTTGGGAAATGATTATATGTACCATCTGATCTAGAGTTAAAGAAGGAGATTCTGAATGATGCACATAGGTCAAACTTCTCTATACCCCCAGGGATCATAAATATGTATCAAGATCTCCATGAAAACTTTTGGTGGGACAATATGAAAATGAAGATTGCTGAATATTCATCAAAGTGCATTGAATGTCAGCAAGTGAAGGCTGAGAGGAAAAAGTCTTAGGGGATGATTAAACCACTAACCATACCAACCTGGAAGTGGGACAACATCACCATGTTCTTTGTAAATGGAAATCGAAGGACATCCAGAGGAAACTATGCTATATGGGGTTTGTTGGATTGTCTTACAAATACATATGACTATATCGCAATTCGGGAGGACTTATCATTGGATGAAATTTAATGGATTTAAAACAAATAAGTGGTAAGAATTAATGGAGTACCACTATATATTGTATCCAATCATGATCCGAGATTCATCTCGATGTTCTGGAAAAGTCTCCGACATGATATAAGTACTGAACTAAAAATTATTACGGCCTATCATCCTCAAAAGGATTGACAGTTACAGTGAAATATTCATACACGAGAAGAAATGTTGAGATCAGGTTCTATGTACTTCAAAGGATGATGGGAACGACATCTTCTAAAGGTTGAAATATCCTACAGGAACAGTTTCCACAAGAGAATCTAGATGGAACCAATGAATCCCTTTATGGGAAAAGGTGCAAAACACCAGCGTGTTGGGATGAAGTCAGTGAGCGTAAGCTACTAGAGCATGAAATGGTTGATTAATGGGTTGATGAAATGTTGGAGAAGTTGAAAACCATTCAAAGAATATCAAGGTAGCCCAATGTCGATAGAAGAGTTATGAACACAATCATCGATAATACCTTGACACCAAAGTTAGAGAACTGGTTTTTCTCCACGTAAATTCATGGAATAAGGTCGCGAGGTTTTGAAAGAAAGGGATGCTAGGTCCCAAGTACATAATCCACATAGAGATGCTTGATTGAGTCAGAGATGAGGCCTATCGACTGGAACATCCACCTACCATGTTGAAATTAAATGATTTCTTTTATGCATCCCTCTTAAGGAAGTACATACCAGACACTTCACATGTACTCACTTTAGAGCTGGTACATATGGAGGATGATATTTCTTATAAGGAGCAGCCAGTGAAGATCTTAGATCGTAGATATAACATTATACACAACAAGAATATTCACCTGATCAAGGTTCTATGGAGGAATCTTGTGTAAGAAGTGGAAACATGGTAATTAGAGGAGCCAATGAAGTAAAAGTACCTGAACCTATTTATGGCCTAGAATGTAAAACAAAATTTCGAGGGCAATATTTCATAAGGGGGGGAAAATGGAACGACCCAAAGTATTATCATTAGAAATTTCCATCTTATAATTATGTCTTATAGTCACAAAATATTACATTTAGAAAACAATTAAATCATTATAAATTAATAATAGGTGAAATAAAAGGTATCTTTAGAAGTTAAGAAACATATAGCAATAGTAACATGACCTTTGGAATAGTAATGTGACCCTTAGGAATA
Source organism: Viscum album (assembly GCA_963277665.1). NCBI lineage: Eukaryota > Viridiplantae > Streptophyta > Magnoliopsida > Santalales > Viscaceae > Viscum > Viscum album. The sequence continues at coordinate 383,911,496 of OY728167.1, read as the reverse complement.
GTAAACTAGTGAATGTAATTCTAACCTCACCAGTATAAGTATAGATAAAATTTATCTTTTTATAAGTGACAATATTATATCATAGTACAAGTAAATAAATATATTAAAAATTATTAATAAGGTATTGGTATTTATATAAGTCAAGAATATTTAATTAAAATTTTAAGAATAATTTAAAATTTTAAATGAAAATTTAGTTATCTGAAATTTATTATTAAATTAATATTTTTATTTTAAAATAATTTCATGTGACCTTAAGTAATTTTTCAAAGTATTAGAAAAGTAGTTTAAAATTTAAAATTTTTATTTTAAAAGTGTATTGTAATTTTAATTAAATATTAAATTAATCATATTCAAAAAAATATTTTTGAAAAATGGAGTTCATTTTTTGTTTTTGACTCATCAAAAAATGGCTATTGTGATTTTTTTGGTAATTTTATGAAATACTTTAATTTTTGAGTGAATAGTAAAAATACATTTTTTAACATAAGCAGTATATCTTAAATTGCATCATTCATGATGTAGTGATGACAGAAAAATTTTATAACATTAAGTTTGGACATGTTATATTTAAATTCATAAATATTTTCTTAAAATACTATAAACTCAACTTCCAATCCTAAAATGAACTTATCAAAACCTAAAGTCAAAAAGTGATTCTTTAAAAATCATATATCTTTCCTTTCACATTCATTTTAATAAATTAATGAATTCGAATTATAAAGATGATTTAAAGTCTATAAATAATTATATTATATTAAAATATGATTTATTCTGTCAAAAACTACTATTACATGTCAAACATTAGATATATTATTTTATTTAATATTTTATTCTATAAACACCCCTCCTCAAGTTTAAATAACCCCACACCCTACCCTTAAAAAACCACTCCTCTCATCCTTTACAATGCCTAATATCTGAAACAATTATCTCCCTCAAGCCTCATATAATACTTAGGGACGTTCATGAGACCTCCAACTCCAATCAGCAATGTAGTTATAGTTTTGTGCTAGAGAAGCTACACCGAGGAGAGAGTAATACACTATTAAATCTTCTCTCTCCTTTTCCTCTATTTTTTCCTCTTACACTATCCCTTTAAAAAACATATGAAAAAAATTTGATTATAAATTAAGTTAAAATTATATTAATGATTTAAACCTACTCTAATTATTCTCTTAATGATAAATATAAATGTCATACATCCCCTTCTCACACTATCGACAACGTCCCGTTAAAGGTCGATTAACCATTTACTGAAACATTTAGAATATAATTATTATAAACACATTAATGCATGGAAAAAATAAAATATATAAAATATATTAATACCAAATTACATGTATTCTATTTTTTAGAAACTTATTATACTTATATATATATATATATATATTACTTTTTATAAAATGTGAAATCGTCTTTAGATGGGAAATGTTTATGTAAAATATGATATCAAAGAACATCAATTTCCTCAACAAAAATTATGAAATAAAATCCAATGAATATAATTCATAAATATTTTTAAAAAATGACTATAATTTACATTTATATAATTTTTTTAATAAACAAAAATTTATTATCCAGGAGGCGTAGAAGAGATGAAATTATGCATAAATTAAGGTAAGGGATCCGCTCTATTTCACTCTTAATCAAGATTGTACTCTATGTTATGCCATTTATGAGTAATCCCAAACGATGACATATGATTTTGAACCTCCTCCATACCACCCTATTGATGTATAAGTGAGTATATACTCCTTTTATCTCTCATTAAACCCTTTTAGGTACACTCGATACCATGCCGATAATCCATAATGAATTCTACTTGAACCTCCTTTATTCCTTCGCATTGCTCTATCATTATTTTTACCCAAATAACGTTATATTTTATTTTTATGTAAAACATAGAAGTAATGTTTATATGATCCAAAGTCATGTTCCAATATCCATCCCTCTTTCTCTTTTGGGGATATTCATGCTTTTAAGTGAATCCCTCCACGATACTTCGCAATAAGCATACTCATTTTATGGGATCTTCCTAGATTTTTAGCCAATATTTTGTGTACTCTATCCTATATTTTAATCCACCATTGTCTTTATAAAATAATTATATTTAATATGAAATCCTTATTGGTTAACTTCTGGTCTTATATAAAATGTTATTCCCTTTTCTTTTTTGAAATCTCTATAGTATCTTCCTTAAAACCGCTCAAAAATATTTTAAATGATAATATTCCTAAAATACATTTTGTACATGTTGTCACCTATATTTAACATCGATTATGATGATATATTACTATTCTTCCTTCTTAAAATAAATGTATTTTTTAGTTCCTTTCTTTCATGGACATTTTCGTGATACACCCACTATTTATGCTTTATGTCATCAATGTGGTATCCATTTATTTCCATGGGTATGCTTTATGTTTATATAAGATTATTTTGTATGATTATTTATGTGGAAACAATGTTCATAAAACGTAATATGGATGTTCCCAAATAGTACTCCAATGAATTGAGTAAGGTTTTGTCTCCTGAGATTCTATGTGAAACAGTCTTGGAATGTATCATTGGCTTGTGCTGCTATGAGAAACAGGATTGGCAGTTAGCCTTGACCCAAAATAGTATGGGAAATTGGATTGGCTATTAGTCTTGAATAATACTAAAAACATGTTTTATGTTTCTACTACATTTATATGATTTCGTGATTATATTATCCCATGTTTATATGTTATTATTTCATATGTTCCATGCTTTTGGAATCATTATGTCATGCCTCTTAACTCATGTGATTAAGAATAATTCATATGTTCTTTCCCTTACTAGGCTTTTTAGATCATCCCATTTTTCATGTATTCCCCAGGGTACCCTATGCAGATATAAGGGCTCAAAGGAAGTTATGATCTCATTATGGATATTAATTAAATAATTGTTTCCCCCAAGATTAATGTTTTATGTACCTAGTTTTCAATGACTCTATACTTCACAATCCCTGGGATGGTATTCTGATATATAATAATGCTTAAAATCATGTACTGTGATTTGTAAAATGCTAGGGTTGATATACCTTGAGTATCATAAACAATAACTCTGTGCTCCATATAAGTATTTTAATGCTAAAAACATATTCCCAGAGGTCCAAGAAACTTTTTTCTCCAATAATAGTTTAATAGACAATACACTCTAGAATATCTCAGTAATAACTCGGGTAGAAGGGGATGATAATGTCTGTTATTATAGACCCTCTCACCACAATAGTGATAGATATTCAACCAGATTTCCAACTTCATATATAAGTGTATTAACATAATAAAAGATTGAATAATTTATTATGACCTCAGGAACGCCCCTCCTACATTTGCGGAAGGTATATCTAACACCACAGATGAACTCAAAAAGATAAATCTTTGAAAAAAATATGTCTTGTGGAAAAAACTAATTAGTTTATACTTTCCCCTTGAATAGAAATATATTTACATTTCATTTTTGAAGAAAAATTAAAATTTCTTCGATTCGATCTAAAAATAAATTCTTGGAATTAATCCAAATGTGGATACGCACCATCTCAAACTACCCGATGAGAATCGAGGCTTCATGGAGGAAGACACGAAGATGCACACCTCTCATTCCATCGATGTAGAGGTGAATGATAAAAAATTAATCAAAGAGAAGTTTTTACTATTATTAAAATACCCACGTTGTCTAACCAATAATGTCCCCATCTAGAGAACAAATGGGTTGATTATGGTCTGCATTGATTTCAGAGTCCTTAATCAACACTGGTAAACGGATGATTTCCTATTTTCATCACATAACTTTTGATCAATAAAATTGATATCTTCTAAGACATTTCCATCATGGATAGGAAATCGATGACATTAAAATAAAAATGTACCTTAGAGATGAAAAATGCACTCCCTTCAGAAGGCCTTAGGGTATTTTTTTTCTATTAGGTAATCCTTTTCATCTTGAAGAACACTAGAACTAGTTATCTGGGGTCCCCATATAATATATTTAATCCATTCTTGGGAAGGATAGAACATTTTTATTTCAATAGACTAGTGGGGAAATATCAATAGTGATGTGATACCTTCATGAACATTCATGTAGTGTTTAAAAATATGTGAAAACACAATATAATGAAGAATTTGATAAAAATCACATTTGAGGTAACATCAGTGAGTTCCTTGGATTTGTGTTGTACCACCAGGACATCAATGTTTACCCATAAGAGACTAGTGATATCATATTAATGTCACCCCCAAAAATCTCAATTAAATGAAGGGGATCAAAAAGAACATCACCTAAAATCAATGATTCATTTCCAACCTAGACATAAATTCACTCCCCTTCACTAGGCTATGGAATAAGGGAATCACCTATCAATGGGAGGATGATTTCCAAGAATCTGTTGAATGTATCATATTTGGCCTACTTCTCCCACCAGTTATGATGCCCCTGGTGGAAGGGAGGACAATAATCTCTAAGCATCTTCCTGGGAATGATCACTAGGTTCCCTCCTCGCATAGAAAAATGTTGCTGAGAGTGATAAATATCACTATTACCTAATCCAGATGATGCTAGGTACTATGGCTCGATACTATAATGTCATGAAGAAAATCATTACTCTCATATTTCTATTTAAAATTATGAGGCATTATGTATAGAACCATGAAGTCCATCTATTACCTTATATCGGTCCAAATAAGTGTATCATTTGTGATCCTACATTGAAAGCGAACTTGGACCAATGTGTGTCCATTCTTCAGTATTATGACATATAGTTAATATCATATGATTTAGTGAACGGGAAAGCGCTTATTGATTTCCATGCAGCACATCAGACCTCGTAAAATAAACTGGTGGACACCAGGATTCCATATGATGAGGTCTTATATACATTTTAAACTCCCCTTACATGGGATATGTATTTTGGTGGTGCATCCCAAAGTCCTATCATCTAAGGGGTGGAAATCATGAAGTTAAATTCTGAAGAATTATGGGTTTTATTTGCCTTTCCGGAAGAATAAGTTGTATCCTACTCAACATCAATACTCAATGTCTATTAAAATAATGAAGAATAGTATCAAGCCCTCATTGTTGGCTTGGAATTATCCTACCAACTTCAAATATCCTACTTGAATATCAATGGGGACTCAGAGTCAGTGATACAGTAGATTAAAGATGAATATTCCATCCAAAAGAAATAACTTTACCCTATCACTATCTACATCATGGAATTGATAAAAGAGTTCACTTTTGATACAACAATGCATCATGTTCCCTGCTCAAAGAATACTCGCGTCAATGCATTGGAAAATGTGTCCATTCCTTGGCTGATCCTGATCAGGAATAATAAATCTTTTGTATCTTGCATTGAAGAATGTTCTTGTATATCGTCGTTTGTGATATGGAATAAATAAATTTGGTCAACACTTCCTCAGACACTAATAGATGGATAACCATGCCTGGATGTATGGTGCTAATAATCAGTTATCTTTAAAATGGGACTATATAACTCCCCGATCCCAGTTACCCAGAGTCGGTGCATTATTATGTAACATTGGCATGATCACAAAAGATCAAGTCTCGAAAGACCGATTAGTTTAGTATTCTTGGAAACACTAGATACATTCATAAATGTTACATTACCTCATAAAGTGAAAAATTACAATAACATAGTCTCCAATGTCCACACCCATATCCCCTTCAGACTATCCCTGTAGGTCAGTCATAAAATATTTCATCACATCCTAGGAAAAATAAAACATAGATAGGGGTGAGCTGAGATGCTCAGTATGGATAACAATATAGTGGAAACATTTATAAATAAACATAAACATTTAAGGCAATGTATAACTAAAACAAAATACTTTTAATCTTTAACTTTATCATAATATGGAAAATGTAAAAAGAAATAATTCCATTTACATACTCACATTGATATTCTACTAGTCGAATAATCACATGCAATATCAATAACCACATTCATAATGATGGAATTCATAATGCCAGACTATCATAACCACGTAGCCAAGGCCTCGTGCCAAGACTAAAAATAAGATTTTGTCAAAGCCTCGTGCCAAGACACTAGTTTGTTTCATGAGACCTACCGATGAATCGAGGAGCTATAGCGGGCTCCACCCATAACTTATTATGTCTAATTCCTTCCTCATATGAACATGTTAAAACATATCATAAACCATTACATAATCGTATCACATAAAACATGCATAAAAGAAATAAAACATTTCTACATTTCAATCACAAGATATCAATACAACACATTGATATAATAAAAACACTATCAAATCCATTTTCAATACCAAAATAATAGAAAATTAAAACTTGGTATTTATTTTTCATTTAAAGAATGTTATGGCTTGTAGAGGTATTCGAAACACAAATAATGATCACGGCGGCGGAGAAGTCGTTGTCGCCGCATACATAAGACAAAACATTCCTTTTTTTGTTAAGTAAAAATGATTCATATAAAAAGATTCCTTTTGAATAAATGTAAATGTTAAAGGGGTTTATAAACCATATAAAAGAATGTTGTGTATAAAACAAAATATGCCTCAATGAAAAGAGATTGAGACGAAGTCCCTTACCTTATGTCCGACTTGACTCGACCATTCTTTAACCTCCTGAATAATAAAATAGAGTTAATTTATTATTTCATAAGAACGTTTTTCAAGTTCAATACTCCTTTTATATCACTTATTAATATGTTATGAACATTCTGTAATTATTTAAGTTAATAATGGTAATTTTTTCGATCTTTGGTACTTGAGTCAAAAATAAACTTCTTATAATTACAAGTTGTTCATATGATAAAATATCCATAATATCCAGAATTATATTCATGATGTATATATCATATATATCATATAAATCCAGTATATATATTCATTTATATTATTACATACCATTTACATTTAAGAAATTAAATGCACCGTTAATGGAGACGGTAAGACGTACGTACACATGAACACTACTTTCATTTCTATTTCATATTTAATGGAATTAAATAATAATTATATAAAGTTATTTTATAATTACAGTATAATATAATATATAATATCATTAACTCTATCCTTTACACGTCCCACATATGGCATTATCGATTCAAATAACTTTGAGTGGCTAGTAGTCTGCATTTCCTAAAATGAAATTATCACGTTTACCCATAATGGAAATCATAAAGGCATGCCATAAATGAAAAATACAAAAGCATAAGAAAGACATAAACATAATATATATAATAAATAAATATAGAGACATAATAATGTCCACCATGAAAGGTGTTAAAAGGAGATTGAACGTCCATCGTTTCGTGAGGCAGTAATTCGCCACCCACAGAAACAGTATTTTCGTTAACCATTAGAACATGGTGTGTGCAAGTTTAAATCAAATCCATCTCATTAAAACATCATAGTATATTGAAGATAGTGGTGTTGTTACAAAATAAAGTAATTAAAAGTGTTTAAGGGTTGGAGAAGAAAAATAAAACAAAAGAACATAAGAGAAGACATTACCATAAAACCAGGTAACTCTTTTTGATTTGTTCCAAAGTCTTCCTTGGGAAGACTTATGCCCAATGTGAGGCTTCTAGGAGTAAGAGAGGGAATTTGAGAGTGTATATGGGAAGAGGTTGTCTGAGAAAAATGGCTGTAGAGACCCGATTGCTTGACGTACATGGACATTACATTACTTTTGCAAAATACTTAATACATAACAAAAACAGACACACAAGGAACTTAATAGTTTAGTATATTTGGAAACATGGAACATAATCTTCTAATCGTGGTGAATGATCTTCAACATCTCCCATAAAGATATTCCCCTTTTGTTTTATTACCTAAGACATTTCTCTATATCCCGGGGAAAATAAAACATATAAAGGGTGAGCTCAAATGCTCAGTAAGGGTAAGCATGGATAAAATAAAACAAATCATATATATTTGAACTTAAAAACATGAAAATAATGTTTAAACATCAAAAGCTTGATCAATGACATAAAACATGGAAGTATGTAAGGAATAGTTCATAAAGAAACATTAAGCATGATAAAATATCCTGGGAGTAAAACATGTAATTGAGGAAAACCATTAAGCACATGATATGATTTCCATAGTATCCAAGGCATTGCTGCCAAGATTATCTTAGTGGACAAAGTCCCTTTCTGAATCGAGTTCACTCCTCGTTCCAATCCTGTATTACTGAACCAGTTTAACTTACCGTTCTAGCCATGTCTATCTCATGAGATATAAATCTTTACCTAATGCATTAGAGGGAGATATAGGTCCCGCCCATCTCATAATGAAATAATTCTTACTTGTGCCACAAAATAAACATACATCATTCATAAAAACCCAGTAAATAAAATGGGTTTCATTAAAATCATCCCATCATCAAACAATCCATATAATAGAAATGGATATCATTTCATAATAAGAAAAGTGAGACCATGAAATCATAGATACAATATACTTGAAACATACACATATGAAATAATGTTATCTTAGATGAAAAATGGTTTTTGATAAAACAAATGAAATGAATTCTTGAGGAAAATATCTTTTCTTCTTCAAAATCATTTTCTTTTCACAAAATGCCATGAAATTTTAGAAGAATATGATTTTTGTTTAAAATAGTCATGAAATATTTTGGAGGAAGATTCATGAAAATAAGGCTTTATAAAACCGTAAAAATCCTTTAATGACAAATACGTTAAAAAACATTCTTCTCGTACTTTTGCTGGAAAAGTCCAAAAGTACCTCATAACGTAAACACAATAATGATTCCTTACATACCATTAAGTAAAAGTTAAAAATTGGTAAAAAGGAATTTAAACATACATGAATACACTTTTATAAAACATTTACATGGATGATAACAATAACCCCAGTAAATACTTACGAATAAGAAATCTCAGATAAAAATAACATTTGTACAATTATCCCTTACCTTAGGTCTAATATGCTTCGTACGTATCCAAAACTCCTGTATAATGATTTAAATCATGTCATTGAATTATTACAGAATCATATTCTTTTGTTATTATATCATATATGGTTCACTTATGACTTTATATTACCCGTTCTTTTTTAAATTCGTGTTAAAGTAGCGTTTTGGGTAAAATCGTTTCATTTGTCTTTCGTGTTTTAACTTGTAATTATTCATATGATTACTTAGATCAAGATTACTTACTTCCAAAATGTAAAACATGATTTATATATAATATATATTTAGAATATACATATATATAATTGATCGATAAATCGAAATAAATACACCGTTCATGGAGACGGTAGGCCGTACGTACGCATGAATGCTGTTTTCATTTCCTTATTGAATTGAATGGAATTAAGTAGATGCCATAAATAAATATATATATATATATATATATATATACAGTAGCATTATTATTTCATATATTTCATTATTACTTATTATTTATACTTTATAATCATTCTTGAATGTTTAAAATGGAGAGTGAATCTTTTCACGTCGTGGAGACGGTTGTCCGTACGTACGCATGAGCGATGATATCATTCCCAAGATCATGGAATTGTAATAAAGTGTATGTATAATATTACAGAAGCAATATCACTTTACAATAATCATATATATTCATTAATTTCACCATTATACCCATCCAAGTAAGGTGGTGGTGGAAAATAGATTACACCACGGCACGGAGACGGTATTCCGTACGTACACACGCGCGGTGATTTCATTTTCTGTAGGATGGATAGATGGTGAAATATGGTTGTTTCATACTTATAATAACATATCAGTATATTAGTGATACTGATGTTATTACCTCATAATGAAACAACTAAAAAAGAAGAATTGGTAGAAGAAATAAAGTTGAAGGAATCAGTAACGGACATTACCTCTTCTTTGTAACGCCTCTTTGAGACCTCCTCTTAGGGAACTACAATTGGTTTTTGAAGAACACCAGGACCTCTATGATGTTTATAGAGATGTGGAGAAGAGAATTTGGCAGGGTTTGGCTGATCTCGAAGGATCAAAGTGGTGTGAGGAAGAGAGTGAGGAGGTGAACTTTTATAAGGGAGCGGAGGGGCACCTTTGGAAATATAAGAAATATTAGTTTATATTAAATCCCAAACCCACATAAAAACTTCCGAAATGACTCATATACGATGAATAGATGAGATAGGTTTGTAATCTCATCAACCAAAGAAATTTATACATTTTAGGAACTTATTTTATACATTATCATCTTGATTTTTCCATATTTATCAATTTAATTTTATTTGTGTTAATAACATTATAAATTTAAAATTATAACAAATAATTACTTATATGTTGTGAATTGTCCATAATTGGATACTTTATAAAATTTTAGACAATATAAATTTAAATTTATAATTTTTAAATATTTTTGTGATTTTTAAACAATTTTATACTAAGTTACTTTTATAAAATAACAATAGTGTCAATTTTGACACTATTCAATTATTTGAATTTAAATAAAATATATACAGAAGATATGTTCGAAATAAATAATTTAATAGATTAATAAAATGACATATGTATCTATAAAATTAGTGGAGCACATTAAATAGTTCATATAATATTTATTTTATTATTTTTAAAACCATCTATTTGGTTTATCTCTTAATAAAATAATTACTACAACATTTTTGTATAATTATTTAATATACATATTTTTTGCATAAAAATTAAAAATTAAATCCTATGATGAATATAAATCTATTACCTTTCACAATAATAATTTTACTCGAATTTAGCATTTTAAAATAACAATATATAAATTATTATATTTATTAAATTATTAAGGTGACAACTTTGTAATCATTTAAAATAAAATAATATAAGTGTCATAATCGCCTTAACAAGGATCCAAATGGTCAAATATTCGGCCAGTGGATGATTAGGGTTTATATATAGACTAATAGTAAGTTTTTGGTAGATTTTAGTGCCTTTTGATATGTATTACGATTTCATTAAAAACTATATTATTGATTTTTCACTAAATAAATAATTTCGGCATCATTAATGTATAAGATAATAAGGTAATTAAATAACTCTAAAAAATTACAAATATATTACCATGACAAAGAAAAACATGGTATCTTTCAAATGAGTATTAATAAACGAATTTATATTATGTATAAACTTATATTAGAAATACTTTAATTACTAAAGTTGAGTGAGACATATTTCACTTTCCTTTAAATAAAATAATCTAAATGTCTTAATCACCTCCAAGTGGGTTCTAATGGATTCCATTTCGACCAAAATATGACTTAGGACAAATTATAATCATCCAATTGTATTAAGAAAAGTTTTAGGATAATTTTATAATAATATATTTACCATTAATTACCCAATTTACCTTTTACTATGGTAAATAAAATATATCGTTGTTACTATTCCTAAAGCCCAAAAATAAAAAGTAGTATATTCATATAATTTGGACCCACTGATTCCAAATATGGAATCCATTTTTACAAATTCAATACACATAAGTTTCAGAAATTAAATTTAAATTAATCTCGTTGTCGAAAGAAAACGGGTTTTTGTTTAAAACATTGCAAAAGATTGAATTTAGTTAACCAACGAATTCAATGTAAAATCATGGCTAATGACATAAATTATATTAAATGGTAGAAATATATTCTATTTATACTTTTAAACCATTCAGTATTATAATTTATTCACATAAGTTATTACGATGAAAAAAGTTGTTTTTAATTAAAATATATCGTGTTTTTACTATTCATTAAAATATGAAAGTTATCAGAATAATATGAAAAATTTATCCAAGGTAAATTTTTATATCCTGATTCCAAATAATAATTTTATTTTGTAAAATGGAACTTATAAACATGTCAAAAACTAGATTTTAAGTGGGCGCGCCATCAAAAGGAGGGAAAACTGCTTGTTTTGAAAAATAATTAATTTACCCGAAAAATTTAATTTGTTCATATACCAAGTTCTAGAAAATGTGTAATATGAATAATAATATTATAAAATTTAAATTTTAGTTAATACTATTCATAACGGCTAGTTCATAATTATATTATAATAATATAACTTTGTTTCGTAAAACCTGGTATTGCGTACAACACACCTTATCGAGGAAGGACATGATTTCATTTAATACAAGCCAAGTCAGTGTTGCGTGTTGTGCAAGAATCCTTAATTATTTCATATAACAGAATCCAACCATATTTCATTTATACATTGAATATATATATATATATACACTCAATGTTGTGTAGAGTGACTATTATAAAACGAACGTGAAATTGTGTGTAACACAATCTAAGAATAGTGTTGTGTATACTTCAAGATAATATAGTGTGTCATATAGCACAAGATAATCTTATTGTAGCATAAAAAAAATTACATCAAATAAATTAAAAAGAATACTTATCATAAAATATTGGGCTATTACATTCTACCCCCCTTAAAATGAATTTCGCCCTCAAAATTTGTCGGGGTTATAAATGGTTTACTACTCGAAAGTTTCTTTTATAGAAACCTTCATCATAAAAATGAATACCAAAACGTGGCCTTAAAAACTAAAGTATGAAATGTAACGGTTAGCCAAATTAACTCATCATTGGGTTTCCACGTAGAAGAACATAGGTGAAAATATGGATATGGAAGAAAAATTAACCATCAAGTTATGATGGAGAGTGGTAGAGAACATGGCTATGAAAAATCCATAAATCACAAATCCATAGATTTTTGATGATCTAAGGTACCATCTGATTCATCGGATATAAGAGCACTAGGAAAACATTTTTCGTTTCCAATATCATTTTCCTAAAGTTGAAAATTTTGAATTAGAAGAATTACTTTCTTGATTTTGGTAAAATCTCTCTGTTGATCATGATTTGAACAATTTCCACTTCATCTCTTAAAGAAATGAAGTTGTATTTGTTATTCGTGAAGAGTTATCAGATCATGTGATAGAATGATGGGTCATTCCATCTGTTTCAAGCAAAAGTTATAAAATATACAGAAGTCCATCTATGGTGAGGTTAATTATATACGATTCCAAAAATGATTTATAATTTATATATCATACCGCTTAATAAAATAAAACTAGTTTCTACTAACCAGGGACTTCCTGTAGGCCAGTGGTTGGAAATAAAGGCCTGTCGCACATAGGTTTTGGGTTCTATTCCCACAGCCTTGTCCGACGTGATAGGTTGTCGCCCATCCTACAGGTTTTCCTTTTTCTGAAACATCATTACTATAACATCCCATTAATAATATCAAATAAAACATCTATCATTAAACAATACTAACTTTTTCCCAACATAATCCATTCCAATCTTTAGGCTTATCCATAATACTGCAGTCCAATATCATATTATAGTGAAAACGATTACTTGAGATTTCATATAACAATCATGTTAATACCATCGTTCATCCCCATATATCATAAGATATGTCTTGTTGGACACATTCCAAACATTCAAAGGCCTTAATCATGTATTCTCTTGAAAAAAAAATTAAATACCCATTTAACCCTAGTGAAAACATGAATGCTATCAAAATTTTACTCTTTCCTCATTCCAAAATCCTCAAAATTCTATATACTCAAACCATGATATCACATAGTCCTTATATCAATCATGATCTCATGAATACTATCAAACATTTCATTTTCTCCTTATCCATTCATTATGCGCATATCATCTACTTTCCAAAAATATTTCAATCACCTTTTCATGGTTACCAGTACCATATAATTATTGAAAACCAATACATAGATATTCCAAAATTCCACAATACCATACATGAGATTCCATGATACTATTTCAAAATCCCATTACATAAACACTTAATCACTACAAAACATCATTTTTATACTCAACATCACAAATAGTGATCACTTGAGACTTCCCTTTATCCTTTTCCTTAAGTGGTTGCTCACATTGATCATCAATAACCCATGGATTAGGGCATTTATTAGCATAATGCCCCATTTCCTTGCACTTGAAGCATTGAAGTGTTGTTGTAGAGTTCTCTGTAGTCTTTTCTCTATTCACATCATTATCAACCATTTTCCCATTGCTTCGACAATCAACTACTCGATGACCTTCTTTTCCACACATAAAACATTTTCTAGTACCTTTTAGGAAATATCCACCATGCATCTTTCCACACATTGAGCATAAAGAAACATTCATCTTCTTTTCACCATTCTTCTGAGATTTCTCCTTGAACTCCATCTTTCATTTCTTGTCAAAACCCTGAGTTGGATATGTTACACCAACATCTAGTTCTACCTTGATAGAACAACACACAATTTTTTCATAGCTACAGAAGTCTCTTATAGCTAATGCCCTTTGAAGACTTGGTTTTATGCCACTGAAGAATCGATCAACATTACTTTCGGGCTGGATGATAAGGCCAGATGCATACCTTGCATGTCTTGTAAAATTCACTTCGTATATACCAACAGATTCATCATCCTTCTACTTAAGCTCGAGAAACTCCATTTCCATCTTTGTTCTAAGAATACGTGGGATGTAATTACTGAAAAACAAGTTCATGAACTCGTCCCATTCCATGAACTCAATTTCATCTCTTTGCCTCGTATTCTTGATAAGATTAAATCATTGATTATCATCACCTTCCAAATGATATACTGCTAAGATTACATTATCATGTTCAGAATATTATAGAACGGAAAATACCTTTTCAGTAGTACTGATCCATTGTTCAGCCACTAAGGGATCAGAAGACCCGCTGAATGAAGGTGGAAGATGCCTCATAAAGGATTCAACATAATGTTTCTCCTTTATCTGCTCATTTTGAAATCCAGAATGATTCATATCTTGTGTAAGTATAGAAATAAGATTGTACACTATATCTCTCATGATATTGGTTTAGTCAGGAGGACAATCATTGCATTGTCCATTACATTGATCAACACGGTTCCTTCGGGTTCCAGCCATCATCTAAAACCCAAAAATAATAGTGTGAGAGGAAAATACCATGCTAGTGAAAACAACAAAATAAAGGGGGAGTACCTTCAATATCTAACATCATAGGTTTAATTCTAATATCGTTAGCCCAATTCTAGACTATAACCTATACTTATACTTAACCTCAGGGACATTCCTAGACATACCGTAGAAATATCTCTAGGGATCTCACTAATGTTTTTGCATCATAGTTTCCAAAGGTTAACAAAACCTTTCTTCTGATACCAACTGTAGAGACCCGATAGCTTGACGTACAGGGACATTACATTACTTTTTCGGAATACATAATACATAAAAAAAACATACTCACAAGGACCGTAATAGTTTAGTGTCTTTGGAAACTTGGAACTTAATCTTCTAATCATGGTGAATGATCTTTAACATCTCCCATATGGATCTTCCCCTTTTGTTTTCTTACCTAAAACCTTTCTTTATATCATGGGGAAAAGAAAACATATAAAGGGTGAGCTCAAATGCTCAGTATGGGTAAGCATGGATAAAATAAAAAAAATCATATACATTTGAACTTAAAAACATGAACATAATGTTTAAACATCAAAATCTTGAGCAATGGCATAAAACATGGAAGTACGTAAGGCATAGATCATAAAAAAACATTATGCATGATAAAATAGCATGGGAGTAAAGAATGTAATTGAGGAAATCCATTAAGCACATGATATGATTTCCATAGTAGCCAAGGCATTGCTGCCAAGACCATCTTAGTGGACAAAGTCCCATTCTGAGTCATGTTCACTCGTTCCATTCCTATATTACTGAACCGGTTTAACTTGTCGTTCCAGCCATGTCTATCTCATGAGATATAAATCTTTACCCAATTCATTGGAGGGAGATATAGGTCCCACATATCTCATAATGAAAACATGTTTACTTGTGCCACAAAATAAACATACATCATTCATAAAAACCCAATAAATAAAATGGGTTTCATAAACATCATCCCATCATCACATAATCCATATAAAAGAAATGGATATCATTTCATAATATGAAAAGTGAAACCATGTAAATCATAGAGGCATTATACTTGAAACATACACATATTAAATAATGTTATCTTAGATCAATAATTGTTTTTGATAAAACACTTGAAATGAATTATTGAGGAAAATATCCTTTCTTCTTCAAAATCATTTTCTTTTCAAAAAATGCCATTCAATTTTAAAATAATAGAATTTTTTTTAAAATATTCATGAAATATTTTGGAGGAATCTTCATGAAAATAAGGCTTTATAAAACTGTAAAAATCATTTCATGTCGTATACGTTAAAAAAACATTCTTCTCGTATTTTTGCTGGAGAATTCAAAAAGTACCTCGTAACATAAACAAAATAATGATTCCATATATACAATGTAGTAAAAGTTAAAAATGGGTAAAAAGGAATTTAAACATACATGAATACACTTTTATAAAACATGGACATTGATGATAGCAATAACCCCAGTAAATACATACGAATAAGCAATCTCAGATAAAAATGAGATTTGCACAATTATCCATTACCTTAGGTCTGATATGCTTCGTACGTATCCAAACCACCTGTATAATGATTTAAATAATGTCATTGACTTATTACAGAATCATATTCATAGTTATTATATCATATATGGTTCAATTGTGACTTTATATTAACCATTCTTTTGTAAATTCATGTTAAAATAGCGTTTTGGGTAAAATCGTGTCGTTTGTCGTTCGTGTTTTCACTTGTAATTATTCATATGAATACTTAGATCATGATTACTTACATCCATAATGTAAAACATGATTTATATATAATATATATTCAGAATATATATATATATATATAATATATGGATAAATGGAAATAAATACACTGTTCATGGAGACGGTAGGTCGTACGTACGCATGAACGCTGTTTTCGTTTACTTATTGAATTGAATGGAATTAAGTAGATCACATAAATATATATATACATAAATTCAGTAGCATTATTATGTCATATATTTCATGATTAATTATTATATATACTTTATAATCATTCTTGAATGGTTAACGTGGAGAGTGAATCTCATCGCGTCGTGGAGACGGTAGTCCGTACGTACGCACGAGCGATGATATCATTCTCAAGATCGTGGAATTGTAATAAAGTGTATGTATAATATTAAAGAATAAATATCACTTTACAATAACCATATATATTCATTACTTTCACCATTATACCGATCCAAGTAAGGTGGTGGTGGAAAATAGATTACACCACGGCGTGGAGACGGTATTTCGTACGTACGCACGAGCGGTGATTTTGTTTTTCGTAGGATGGATAGATGGTGAAATGTGGTTTTTTCAAACATATAATAACATATCAGTATATGAGTTATACTGATGTTATTACCTCATAATGAAACACCTAAAAATGAAGAAGTGGAAGAAGAAATAATGTTGAAAGAATCGGTAACAGACATTACCTTTTCTTTGAAGCGCCTCTTTGAGACCTCCGCTTAGGGCACTACAATTGGTCTTTGAAGAAGACCAGGACCTCTAGGATGTTTCTAGGTAAGTGGAGAAGAGAATTTGGCAGGGTTTGGCCGAGCATGAAGGCAGAATGATGTGTGAGGAAGAGAGGGAGGAGGTGCCCTTTTATAAGGGAGGAGAGGGGCACCTTTGGAAATATAAGAAATATTAATTTATATTAAATCTGAAACCCACATAAAACCTCCAAAATGACTCATATCCGAATCTTAGATAATATAGGGTTGTAATATCATAAAAAAATAAAATTTAGACATGTTAGGAATTTATTGTAAACATTATCATCTTGATTTATCCTTATTTATCAATTTAATTTTACTTGTGGTGATAACATTCTAAATTTTAAATTATAACAAATAATTACTTATTTGTTGTTAATGTTCCATAATTGGATACTTTATAACCTTTTAGAACATATAAACTTAAATTTAAAATTTTTAAATACTTTTGTGATTTTTAAACAATTTTTAAATTTGTTATTTTTATAAAATAACAATATTTTCAATTTTGACATTATTCATTTATTTGAATATAAATAAAATATATAGAGAAGATATGTTCGAAAAAAAAGAATTAATAGATTCATAAAAGGTCATGTGTATCTAGAAAATTAGTGTCTAACATTAAATAGTTCATATAATACTTATTTTATTATTTTTAAAACCATTTATTTGGTTTATATCTTAATAAAATAATTACTACAACATTTCTGTATAATTATTTAATATACTTATATGTTGCATAAAAATTTAAAATAAAATCCTATGATTAATATACATCTATTAAATTTCACATTAATACTTTTAATCGAATTTAACATCTTAAAATCACAATATTTAGATTATTATATATACTAAATTTTGAAGGTGACAACTTTGGCATCATTTAAAATAAAAAAAATATAAGTGTCATAATCACCTTAATAAGGATCCAAATGGTCAATAATTCGGCCAGTGGATGATTAGGGTTTTTATATACTCTAATAATATGTTTTTTTTTCAGATTTTTGGGTCTTTTGTTATGTATTATTATTTAAATAAAAACAATATTATTGATTTTTCACAAAATAAATAATTTCTTCATCATTAATGTATAAGATAATAAGGTAATTAAATAACTCTAAAAAATTACAAATATATTACCATGACAAAGAAAAAAAAATTATCATTCAAATGAGTAATTATAACCGAATTTATATTCTGTATAAACTAATATTAAAAATACTTTAATTATTAAAGTTGAGTGAGACATATTTCACTTTCCTTTAAATAAAATAAACTAAAGGTCTTAATCACCTCCAAGTGGGTTCTAATGGATTCTATTTCTACCCAAATATGAATTAGTACAAATTATAATCATCCAATTGTATTAAGACAAGTATTAGGATAATTTTATAATATTATATTTACCCTTAATTACCCAATTTACCTTTTACTATGGTAAATAAAATTTACCGATGTTACTATTCATAAAGACCAAAATTAAAAAGTAGTCTATTAATATAATTTGGACCCACTGATTCCAAATATGGAATCCATTTTTCCAAATTCAATACATAGAAGTTGCAGAAATTAAATTAAAATTAATGACGTTGTCGAAAGAAAACGGGTTTTTGTTTAAAACATTGCAAAAGATTGAATTTATTTAACCTACGAATTCAATGTAAAATCAAGGCTAATGACTTAAATTATATTAAATGGTAAAAATATATTCTATTTATACTTTTAAACCATTCAATATTATAATTTAATCACATAATATATTATGATGAAAAAAGTTGTTTTTAATTAAAATATAACATGTTTTTACTATTCATTAAAATATGAAAGTTATCAGAATAATATGAAAAATTTATCCAAGGTAAAATTTTATATCCTGATTCCAAATAATAAATTTATTTTGTAAAATTGAACTTATAAACATGTCAAAAGAATGATTTAAAGTGGGTGCGCCATCAAAAGGTGGCAAAACTGTATGTTTTGAAAAATACTAATTTTACACGAAAAAATTATTTTGTTCTTATACCATATTCTAGAAAATGTGTAAGATGAATAATAATGTTATAAAATTCAAAGTTCATTTAATACTATTCATAACGTCTAGTTCATAATAATGTTATAATAATATATTGTTGTTTACTGAAACCCGGTATTGCGTACAACACACGCTATAGAGGAAGATCGTGATTGCGTGTAATGCATGCCAAGTCTAGGTTGCGTGTTGTAAAAGAATCCTTTATTATTTCGTATAACAGAATCCAACCATATTTCATTTATACATTGAATATATATATATATATATACACTCAATGTTGCGTAGAGTGACTATTATAAAACGAACTTGAAATTGTGTGAAACACAATCTTAGAATAGTGTTGTGAATACTTGAAGCTAATACAGTGTTCCGTATAGCACAAGATAATCTTGTTGTATCATATAACACATGACATCAAATAAATTAAAAATAATACTTATCATAAAATATCGGGTTGCTACAATGGATCTGAAGGTGTGAATAAGGTGGTAGAGGTGGGGTCCTTTTATAAGAGGAGAGGAGGGGTACTCTTGATAGTCATGAAATGTAACATTATTATGAAGTGATTTTTGAATTTCAAAGGTCCCACAATTATATATTACAAGGATATGGTGATAAGGGTTCCAAATCCACCCATACAATAGGTTTTTGACATGTGTAAGTATTATATTTTACCTTATCTTTTCATTTAAATTAAATCGTTCGTTAATGAGGTAATCGCCGCATCATCATGGTGACATAAATAAATTTATATTTTTAATGCCTAATAATTATAAAAAAAATTCGATGTTGTTGGTAATATTTTTATATTTCTAATAAATTTTTATAGAAAAAAATACGACTTGTATAACCCCTTCTAAAAATTGTTTTAGTAAAACAATACATGTTGTGACATTTTTATTTTTACTTTAAATAAAATGTATTAATGTCATTATCTTACACAAGTGGCTCCATGGGGTCCCAAAAATAATGCCATGGTTTGTATTGGTTGGCCATGAATCATATAATAAGAGTAGAACATGTTTCAATATATTTTTATATTCTCATAATATCATTTTTACCTTAAATTACCCTAATTACCTCTAATCGCGGTTCATAAAACTCAAAAGTTAATATTCATCAAAAATTATTTTCATCCCATTGAACCAGATATTACTTACTAATGACAAACATGTATGTTGTATTTTTGAAAATCAATTTTTAGAAGCGTTAAAGTTTCATTTAAACAAGAAATCAGTTTTTTAACTACCACTTAGTGGTTTCACTATTCATCAAAAATAGAAATTATTCAAAACAATACCAAAAATCCATGATAGGCTATAATTGAAATTACAAATTCTAAAATGAAGTCTATTTTAAAAAATTCCAAACATATAGGTTGCATTAATTAATTTTATAATTAATTCCCGTTGTCAAAACAAATAGCATGTTTTTAAGAAACAATATCAATCGAAAGATTGACAATTTTTTGTGTCCAAATTCAATGTGAAATTAATTAGATTGACCACCATTGGATAAAATGGTAAAAATATATTCTAATTATACATTAAAAACCACTCAATAGTATATTTTATCATTATATATTATTTTTATTAAGAAAGATGTTTTTAAGTATTTTTTCCAATTCATAGAAAATTGGAAGTTCTCAGAAAATTACAAAAAATTCAACTCAGTATAATTTCGATATTTCGAATACAAAAATGAAGTCTATTTTGAAATATTAAATTTTTATAATTTCAAAAAGTGGGTATTACTATTCATAAAGGCTAATTTGATTGGTCGCGGTGAGTTAGAATCTCAAACATGCGTACAATGCAAGCTATTGCATTATTGAACGAGAAGTGTACCGTGGAAGCTTGGGGTGTTACATTCTACCCTACATCAATAAATTGCGTCCTCGTAATTTGAAATTGTTCTTCAAAAATAAAAGGTGGAAAATAGAAAATACATTTGGGGAAAACCCATATCGGAAATAAGGTTAATAAAACTTAGCTTTAATAAGAGGGAAAGGAAATGAAAAAGTCACAACCAAATTATGATCTCGATTAGGAGAACATTGGTGGAAATTAGAGACAAATAATTGGAGGGAAGATGTAAATATTTGTAGGGAGTGACTGAGGTCATCAATCACAAACAAGTGTAAAACTTAGGGCCTCAAACCTTCAATCTATGGTGGTTTAAAATATCATCAGTTCAACAAAACATAAGGTGTTAGGATAACACATTTTTTGTTTTAATATACCTTTCCTAATGTTAAGGAATTAATTTATTCATAGAATAAGAGTTATGTATACATATATATATGTTTGACAAGTAGAGTTTCAACCTTCAACTAATCTCTACCACAAACTCATATTTCACTCAATAAGATAGAAGAACTCAAAAATATTATATTTATCCTAACCGTACAGGGTACCAAATATTAACACATACCATTTAGATTAGGAAAACTATTTTTTAATAACCACTGACTTCATGTAGGCTATTGGTAGGTAATAATGCCATATCGCACTATGGTTGTGGGTTCGATTCCTACAGCTTTGTCCGATGCGACGGGTTATCCCCCAACCTACAGGTTTTACTCTTCCTAAAACTATAGTATTATAATATTCCAAAAATAATCTTCAAAAATGTTTTAACCTTAAAAAATACTTTCCAATGTTAAACTTAATCCATTACAACCTTTATAGTTATCCAAAATACCTCTGTCCAGATGTTCTCGAAAAGGTCTCTAAATTTCAAAATCAATTGTAGCATCAGATTCTCCAAACAAATTAATGTTTCTATTATTGTCACATACTAAAAATATGATTACCTTTATCATATTAAAACCTTAATGAAAAAAACAAGTAATGCAGTACAATCCTTATATATATCACATTATTCTTATAACCATAATATTGTTCTTGAGTCCAAAACACAAATACAATAATTATTTAAGTTCATTTGTAGTAATAGAATATGTTTGGCCTTGATCCCTTGGCCATTTATGAGGTAACATTCCCTGACGCTTAGGAAATTCATTTGCATAATGCCCCATTTCTCTACAATTGTAGCATTCAACATTGATAGCCTCTTTCATTCCCTTGCAATCACAAGCCTGGTGACCTTTTTCTCCACATTTGTAACAAACCCCCATTCCCTTTAGGCAAGTAACAGGGTGATTCTTCCCATAATTATCACATAATGGAAAATACTTCTTTCCCCTTTTCCCTTTATCTGTCTCTTGTTCCACCGTTCTCTTATTCTCTTACATTACTTTTTTGTCATAAGACTTAGATAATTCCTTTTTTTTCTTGATAACACATGAGACAATATCTTCGTTTGATGAGAAGGATTGTGATACTAATGCTCGACGGAGAAATGGTTTTATCCCATCAAATAAATGATCAATCTTACTTCTTGGGTTATGTATATAATATGCAGCATGCCTCGCTAACCTTGTAATGTTAGACTCATACTTCGCAACATTCTCGTCCTCTTTTTTCCTCAGACTCAAAAATTTCTTTTCCATATCTGCTCGATGGACATGTGGAATGTATTTTTCTAATAATTTTTCCATAAACTCCCTCCATTCCATTATTGATTCTTCATCATCTTCCTTTGTGTTTTGAATCAGCGACCACCATTGATCGGCATCTCTAGTGAGGCGGTAAACTACCCTGACAACTTTCTCCCTTTCAGAACACCCTAAGGCGTGGAATATTTTCTCTAAGGAGTTTATCCATTTCTCAGCTACTAATGTATTGTACCCACATTAAATTTTGGCGGTGGATGCCTCATGAAACTATCTAACATTGATCCTCCACGTTGCGGATCAGGGTGCTCCGTACGAGTAAGGTTATTATTCATATCCTTAGTGAGTTTTCCCAGTATGGTGATAAGTTGATTAGCACCATTTGTATCACCAGATCCACTATAATTATCTTGAGAAGGAGGGAAGTCCCTACATGGAGAGAGTGCATTGATACGATTTCCATTCCTTCCAGTAGGCGCCATTTCTAAACAATAACATAAACTAGATTAATTTATAAATTAAAATACTTAATTCCATACTTGTAAAACACTTAAAATAAATTGAACTATTTATGGATATAATCCATAATCATAAAAATGTCTTCTTTGAGGAAGTATATAATCATAAACCCATCATAATGGATTGTAAATAAACTGAGAATTTTCCTATGCATATCCCCCGGGAGTGTCATAACCAAGAGTGCAGCAAGGCCTGTTGTCGTGCACCAGTTCCCGTTCGAGTCTAGCTCAAAGCGGGGTTTTATGGTTTTACAACTAGGTACATCTGTGCCAGAGCCGCCTCAACCTACTCGTATCTAGACCGGGATGTATTTCCTAGAAAACTCACAAAAATCTCTATAATACCAAAATTCTAGAATGTTATTCTATACTAGTACTCAAATTCTATCTTAGGGCTATGTGATCTAATCAGTGATTATCTAAATATTGCTTCCAAGGTTAGTTCTAAACAGCCTCTGATACCAACTGTAATGCCCCGACCCCAGTTACCCAGAGTCAGTTCATTATTACGTAACATTGGCATGATCACAAAAGATCAAGTCTCAAAAGACCGATTAGTTTAGTATCCTTGGAAACACTAGATACATTCATAAATGTTACATTACATCATAAAGTGAAAAACTACAATAACATGGTCTCCATATTCCACACCCATATCCCCTTCAGACTATCCCTGTAGGTCAGTCATAAAATATTTTTTCACATCCTGGGAATAATAATACATATAATGGGGTGTGATTAGATGCTCAGTAAGGATGACAATATAGCAGAAACTTTCGTATATAAACATAAACATTTTAGGCTATGTATAACTAGAACAAAAGCCTTTTAAACGTGAACATTAGCATAATATGGAAAAAGTAAAATGAAATAATGCTATTTAATTACTCACATGGATATTCTACTAGTAAAATAATCATATAAAATATCAATAACCGCATTTATAATGATGGAATGCATAATGCTAGAATATCATAACCGCATAGCCAAGACCTCATGCCAAGACTAAAAATAAGATTTTGTCAAGGCCTCATGCCAAGACACTAGTTTGTCTCATGAGACCTACCGATGCATAGAAGAGGTATAGCAGGCTCCACTCATCACTTAATAATTCCAATGAATTCTCATATGAACATGTTTAAACACATCATAAACCATAACATAATCGTATCACATAAAACATGCATAAAGGAAACAAAACATTTCCACATTTCAATCACAAGATATCAATAAAACACATTGATATAATAAAAACTCTTTCAAAACTATTTTCAATACCAAAATAAAAGAAAATTGAAACATGGTATTTATTTTTCATTTAAAAAAAGTTATGGCTTGTAGAGGAAGATGAAACTCAAATAATTGTCATAGCGGCGGAAAATTCATTGTCGCCACATACGTAAGTCAAAACATTCCTTTTGTCGTTTATTAAAAATTCATTGTATAAAAAGATTCCTTTTGAATAAAAGTAAATGTCAAATGGGTTTATACATCGTATAAAAGAATGTTGGGTATAAAACAAAATATGGCTCAATGAAAGGAGATTGAGACGAAGTCCCTTACCTTGTGTCCGACGTGACTCGGCCGTTCTTTAACCTAGAGAATAATAAACAAGATTTCATTTATAATTGCTTAAGAACATTTTTCAAGTTATTTTTTCCTATTATATCACTTATTACTATGTTATGAACATTATGTAATCATTTATGTTAATAACGGTCGTTTTTTCTATCTTTGGTACTTGAGTCAAAAATAAACATCTTATAATTACAAGTTGTTCATGTGGTAAAATATCCATTATATCCAGAATTATATTCATGATATTGATATCATATATATCATATATATTCATTATATATATGAATTTATAATATTGCATAACATTTAGAGGTAAGAAATGAAATCCACCATTCATGGAGACGGTTAGCCGTACGTACACATGAACACTAATTTCATTTATATTTCATATTTAATGGAATGAAATCATAATGATATAAAGGTGTATTATAATTAAAGTATAATATCATATATAATATCATTTACTCCATCCATTACAAGTCCCACATATGGCATTAACGATTCAAATCACATTCAGGGGGCGGTAGTCTGCACTTCCTAAAATGAAATTATCACGTTTACCCATAATGGTAATCATAAAGGCATGCCATAAATGAAAAATTCATATGAATAATGAAAAAAATAAACATAATATATATCATAAATAAGTATAGTTACATCTTAATGGCCACCATGAAATGTGTTAAAAGAATACTGAACAATCATCATTTCGTGAGGCAGTAATTCTCCACCCACAAAAACAGAATGTTCTTTAACTATTAGATGAAGGTGTGTGTAAGTGTAAATAAAATAATTCTCCTAAAAACATCCTAGTATATTTCAGATACTAGTGTTGTTAAAAAAATAAAGTAATTAAAAGAGTTTAAGGTGTTGGAGAAGAAAAATAAAACAAATGAACATAAGAGAAAACATTACCTTAAAATCGGTTAACTCTTTTTGATTTGAGCCAAAGGATTCCTTGGGAAGACTTCTTCCCAAAGTGAGGCTTCTAGGAGTAAGATAGGGATGTTGAGAGTGTATTTGGGTAGAGGTTGGCTGAGAAAAATGGCATCGAAGATGTGAAGAAGTTGGTAGAGGTGGGGGCCTTTTATAAGAGGAGAGGATGGGCACTCTTGGAAGGTCATGAAATGTTACATTATTATGAAGTGATTTTTGGATTTTAAAAGTCCCAAAATTATATATTTCGAGGATAAGGTGAGAAGAGTTCGAAATCCACCCATACAATAGGTTTTTGACAAGTTTATGTCTTATATTTTACCTTATCTTTTCATGTAATTTAAATCATTCGTTAATGTGGTAATCGCTGCATCATTATGGTGTCATAAATAAATTCATTTTTTTAATTTCTAAAAAATATTAGAAAAATACCATGTTGTATGAAATCTTTTTAGCTTTCTAATGAATATTTATAGTCAAAAATATAACTTGTATAACCCCTAATAAAAATTGTTTTAGTAAATCAATACATTTTTGGTACATTTTTATTTTTACTTTAAATAAAAGGCATTAACGTCATTATCTTACACAAGTGGCTCCATGGGGTCCCAAAAATCATCCAATGGTTTTTTCTTAAATTACCTTAATTACCTCTAATCATGGTCAATAAAACTCAAAATATACTATTCAAAAAAAATTATTTGCATCCCATTGAACAACATTTTACTTACTAATGATAACCATGTATGTCAGATTTTTGAAATTAAATTTTAGAAGCGGTAAAGTTTCATTTAAACCTGAAATCATTTATTTAACTACCACTTAGTGGTTATAATATTCATCAAAAATTGAAATTATTCAGAACAATACCAAATATTCCACCATAAGCTATAATTGATATTCAGAATTCAAAAATGATTTCTATTTTACAAAATTCCAGACATATAGGTTAAATTAATTAATTTTATAATTAATTCCTATTGTCAAAACAAATAGCGTGTTTTTAAGAAACGATATCAATCGAAAGATTGACAATTTGTTGTGTCCAATTTCAAAGTGAAATTAATTATAATGACCACCATTGGATAAAATGGTAAAAATATATTCTAATTATACTTTAAAACCACTCAATAGTATAATTTTTTATTATAAATTATTTTGATTAAAAAAGTTGTTTATTAGTATTTTTTCCTCTTCATAGAAAATTGGAAGTTCTAAAAAAATTACAAAAAATTAAACTTAGTATAATTTAGATATTCTGAATACAAAAATGAAGTCCATTTTCAATTATAAAATTTATATAATTTCAAAAAGTGGGTATTACTATTCATAACGGCTATTTTGATTTGTCGCGATGTGTTAGAATCTCGAACTTGCGTACAATGCAAGATATTTCATTATTGAAAGAGAACCGTACCATTGAAGCATGGGGTGTTACAGAATCTTATAACATGTAGAGCCAAAAGGGAAAATATTTAGTATTGGGAAAAAAACATCATGTAAGATGGTCCAAATAAGCATAAAACCCGTCTATAAGAATGGATTGGACCGAATCTTCCCAAGTAATTTATTAGAAGGAGATATTTACTCCATTGAGGAAGAAGTCTATGCATTCTATTTCAGCTCCCATCAATCTCGTAAAATGCACTCTTTCCTAATCGAGAGTACAAGATTTTACTAGAAATCCATGATTTGTGAATTTTTGGATTTTACTAATAAATTTAATGAAAGCTTGCTTCATGAAAAAATCATAAACAAAACCCCTATAATTTCTAGATACAACGTAATATTTCTGGCCATTTGAAATTTGGGGAATGGATATGGTGGGGCTGTATCCCCCAGCCACAATCAAGAAAGTCAAGTACATCCTTTCTACAAGAGAGTTCTTTTATAAATCGGATAAGGAAATCCCCTCAAAGATGTATGAACATGTTAAGGGTTTTTTCAATAATGATAATTTTTTTAAATTTATTATGTAATATACCTATTTCCCAAAGAAACTAGATTTCTCAATCATTAATATTGTATTATGATTACATTTATGTCTTAAATAATGAATTAATATTTAATAAAGAAAATGGTTTTCATCGAAATATATTCATTTTATTATAACAGTAAACCATAATTGTTTCAACAAATAATTAAATATTATAATTACTGTGAACATGAAATATGTCAACATTATGTCCTGAAATATAATAATTTTTACTAAAAGTATATATAAACATGAAATGATATATTCATATATAATTTATTCTATAAAATATAATAATTTCTATTGTTATACTTATATGAAATTGTTTGATTTTTAAATTTTAATAAATCACAGTGAATACAATGAAAAATAAAAAAATAGTGAAACATGAGCACTTTTCAAAGGTCACCCATGAAACATCCTTCTGTAGTATTTTATATATTTTTATTTTCCTTATTAAATTTTTACCACCATGTACACTAAGATGCCAAACAATCTAGTTATAATTACTCAACATGAAAAATTATTATTTCTCTTATAAAACTAATTCGTAGTTGTTATAATACATCATGAAATATTAAAATTGAAAGATTTTAATATTATGACATGATATAGTATAATTATTACTAAACTTATATGAAAACATGATATATTTAATTCATTTAAAAAGTTTACAAACAATATTAAAAATATTATTTTTATACTTACTTGAAATTATTTGTTTTTTAAATTACATAAAATATATGAAAATACTATGTAAAATACATTAAAGGTTGAAATAAAGGCACTTCATAGAAGGTCACCCATAAGAAATTCTTGTTGAGAAATTATATAATGTTATTATCAAAAAATATTTTTATTTTTAAATATCAAAATATACTATTTCTATTATAACACTATGTTGTTTTTGCTACAATGTAACTCAATTTATTATAATCTTTTTAAACATGAAATATTTTAACATTATAACATTCCATATTGTTATTAATACTACAATTACCTGTAATTATTAAATATTATATCCAATAAAAAATTTTAGGTTCAATATTATTATTATATTTATTAAACCACTATGAAATTATACATATACACAAAACAGGGTGAAATACTAGTACTTCACATGAGATCACCCATCCTAGTACTATTCTCTCCCAAGCATGCATAGCTATAGAGTTATAATGGGATAAAATGTATTAATTCTAGTGTGCTTGCACCCAACATGTATAGATATTATTGTCTGTTATTTTAAATTCTTATTAATGGTTCTAATATTACAAATTTCTATTTTATTTTTAAAAAAAATATTACACTCACTATTGAAATTGTTAACCAATATTGTGATTATTCATCTTGATATATTATTATTTTTATTGTAAAACTAAGTCATAGTTATTAAAATACATCCTTAAATGTTATAATTGTTGTTAACATGAAAAATTATAACATTATTTCATTCAATATTATAATTATTGCTAAAATTATATTTAAACAGAAAATATTATATTAATTTATAAAATTTAGATAGAATATCATAATTATTATTATTATACATACATGAAATTATAGGTTTCTTAAACTCTAAAAAATATGGGAAAATCCTATGAAAAATAATAAACACTGTGAAATGAAAGAACTTCCTAGATGGTCATCTATGAAAAATTCATATTATGAAATTTAGTAATGTTATTATTGACAAATATTAAAATTATTCTACATGAAAAAATATTCTTTTTGTTATAACACTATACCATATTTTTTATAATATAACATGATATATGATAATCAATATTAATATGAAATATTATAACCTTATAACATGTAATGTTATTATTATTACGAAAATTCTATTTAATTATGAAATATTAAATTCAATAAAAAAGATTACATACAATATCATAATAATATTTACTAAACATTAACCAAAATTTTAATATAGGAAAAAAATAGTGCAACACAAGTACTTCCCAAGAGGTCACCCATCTTAGTACCACTCTCTCCCAAGAACACGTAAATTTACAATTCTATTGAGATTTGGATTATTAATGCAAGTATGAATTCACCCAACCATAAAATGACATTATTGTTCAAAAATTTAAAGTATTATCAATTATTCTAATATTACATATTTCTATTTAATTGTTGCTATAGATTTAAAATTAACTAATGAAATTATAAGAAAAAAATTATAATTTTTCAACATGAAATATTAGTATTTCTATTATAAAACTAAACTATACTTTTTAAAATACACCATGAAATATTATAGTTATTTTTTACATGGAATATGGTAACATTATGAATTTAAATATTATAATAATTAATAAAATTATATGTAAACATGAAATAGTATATTCATTTAAAATTTTCACGTACAATATTACAATTATTATTGTTATACTTAAATGAAATTATTTTTTTAAAATGTTTAAAAAATATGTTCAAATACAATGACAAATATAGAAAAGGGTGAAAAAAAGAACTTCCTATGAGTTAACCAGTGAATTATTAATATTATAAAATTAAATAATGTAATTATTAATAAATATTATAATTATTCAACATTAGATAATATTATTTCTATTGTAATACTAAACTATAGTTTTTAATCTCATGAACCAACCTAGATACAATGATACCCTGATAATTGATTGGACAACGCCCTAGCCTGAAGTGTTTACCCAATACCCATAGGGTGGCGACTAGCACCATGCATCCTTCAAGATAAAACTAGAATTTGTTTTCGAAAATAAATAGAAGGATACATAGTTACAAGACTGTATGGTCAAATGAAAACCCCACATGGAGAACTATACCAGAAGTCAAATATGTTAAAAAAATAATGTACAACCAAAAAGTAATATAAAAAGAATAAACAACAATGACCACAAAATCTCAAATACCAAATATCAACAGTAACTATCACAACAAAGTGGTGCTTTCCCCTTTCTCAAACCATGAAGGAGGAAATCTACCATCACCTAAAGGAACAGTTATGGTGTGAGATAAAATGCCATAAGGGTCTCAACGAGGATTCCATAATAAAATGACACAATTAATTAACCAAACAAAATGTTAATATATAAATAATCAATCATTACTATTCAAAATCATATTTAAAATACTTCACGCTTCACATTTTGACTAGTGGTAAATATTTATAAATGATAGATTAAAAAATATTTTTTAAAATTGTTTATATAAATTATAAAGGCATGTTTAAAATAGTTTAAAACTAGTAATATATATATATATATAAATAATAAAAAATGAGTTTCATGGCCATCTTATAAGAGGTACGATAGATCCAGGTTATGGGATCCTCAGTCACTCAAATAGGTGATCTCGATTATATGGGTACACACATCTGGAAAACACTCGTCAAAGAGGAATAAATATATCAAATTTTGGATGTATCATGATATATATGTATTTATAGAGTTGTAAATTGACAAGGCATGTGTAAAACGATTTCTAGAAACACTCCCAAATTCAATGGAATGGTGGGTGGTTCCATATTTCCAAGACAAATTAAATTGAAATAAAAATAAATAATGAATAGTTTTTACACAATTTAATTGAATGTAATTTATTTTAAATCAAGAAATTTTGGGTTAAATCAATTGGAAATTCATAAATGGGACTAGCTGTGGTAGATCATGATATCACGAGTCACAAAGACATAAATGTGGAAACTCCAATGAAGAATGTCAGAAAAGGAGATAATATAATTTTACCAACATTAAAGAACTAAAACAATGGTAATTTTATTCATCCAATATCACAACATTATAACAAACATTACGTAATAGAGAGAGAGGTAGAAGGGGAGATAGGTAATGGGGTAGGAAACCTCATTGTGGAAGGACATAATGATGAGTGACACACTTTTATTTTCTTTTAAAGGGGTTTGAAGGAGCCATAGTAGGTCCTTTTGAGATACAATGAACATGGGTATTTCCAATCATATGTTAGTTTCAATTGGGAGAATAAATAGGGGTTCATAAAATTTTAGTTAATATTATAATAATTAAATGTTTGGCAGACTATTTCATGGAGGGAGAATCATAGTTTTCTAAACCATATGCAGTAATGAAATACCCAGAACCTAGGCTTGCATGGTTTGAACTAAAAGGGTGAAATATATGGGAATACCATGCACCAATCATAAGAAGCCGAATATCAACTCAAAATTTTGGAATTGTTACCCGAAACACCCATAAATGAGACCCAACCAAAGAATAATTAATATAGGGGTTGATGAGTTCATTAAAACAGAAACACTATGTTATAACCTCCCCACTATATAAAAATTATATCCCAACAAATCATGCTTCTTAGTCAAAAATATGAGACCATTATTCTCCCATTAGTACCTCCATATCCCACTTCCAATGAGTATCTGAACAATGTTATCATAACACTCGAACGAAAGGTCTCATTCACCCATGAATTACAATGTTTTCATATTCATCTATCCAAAATGTATTCTCAATCACAGATAAATCAGGCCCAATATCAAGGTCACTCCAGCTCTGCACATGAGATGGATCAAAAATATACATTCATAGCTAAGATAGGATAAATATTTTATGTATCGATGTCAAAATTGGAGGAATTTATTAATATTAAGAAAACATCCCCATCTCCTCAACCAACTAAAAATGTCACAAAAAATTATAGTAATGTTTCTTTTTCCTTACATGCTTTGAAAGGCCCAACTGGGGTGAAAATTTTAAGAACATATGATCACCAATTAAAATTAAACGTCAAAAATTTAGTGATAAAGGGTATATGAACATAGAGAAACGTGGAAAAAATGATAAAGGAAGAAATCCCTTACTTGAGTGTGGAACATGAAGAGATTGAGGAGGGGATTCTAGAGATATTTGTGTGAATTTGTAGGTTTCTAGATAGAAGAGGGAATATTAGGAATGTGATCCAGGTATTCTTAGTGAAGATAAGTGGGAACATGGATGTGTTTATATAGGAAATGATAGGGGGATTGTTTAATATTTCATAGACATAGGTTTTAAAATCTATATAATTAAATATTCAAAATAACAAACCTTCCCATTGTTTCTTCCAATGGTTTTTTGAAAAATTAGTGTCAGAAACATTATTTTAAAAGGATAATATCCATACATATTAAAATATGTGTCTTGATTATGTGGAGGTGAGTCACACTCTCAAGGAAATCGTTTTAAAATAATAAAATATTTTATAAGTCTTGGAGGGTCTAGGGAGGCATTATAATGTTAATCAAAAAAACAAAAATAAAATTATTAAAAAGGTTAAACATGTAATTTAAGAATATCCATTTCATAGTATTTTATTAAATCACTATAGGTTCACTATGATGTCATAAAACATATTATATATTTATTCAGTATTTGTATTTTACCCAAAAATTCGATAATCTCATAAAATTATGAAAATTTCACTATTGGATAATTTTTATGTATGATAACAAAAATAATATTTATTTCATATAAATAATTTTCAAAATATGGGAATTTTTTACTTTTAAAATTAAAATGACCATTTATTTAAAATCGACTTGTTTTGACAAAAAAGTTTTTTTAAACCCTAATAAAAGTTACTTTTGACTTTATAAAGATTATATGAATATTTATCTTTAATAGAAATTATGTAATGATAATATTTTACTGAAATATTATTTATTATGAAAAATTCATTAATTTCTCAAAATAAATTCATTAATTAAAAATAAACTTACAGTTTTGTCGCATGAAAATATAATTCTTATGAAACTGAATACATAATCATTTATTGAGTAAAAACTATAAAGAATAAATATAAACATAAAATATAATTAAAAGGATTGTACTTATAACACTATTATAATACCAATATTAATAAAATCACAGTTTAATAATTTATATATTTATAAAAAGTATTATTTTCCATGAAAATTCAATTTATCTAATTAATTATATTTTTTATGAAAAACATTGCTCATAATGGAATTTATGGAATAATAATTTTATTTATAAAAGGGTTGAACAAAGAAACTAATAACTAGTTACATAACCCATCATAACACCTACATAAGGCCTATGTGTAAGGTTTGCGATTGCGATTGACTCTTGGGACGACTTAGATAACATAGCTCAGGTGGTAATCTCTACTAACCTCCACTTATGTCGTAGGAAATTCCATTCAAGATTAACATGTTGGAGCTAGAATTCATCTTGGTCAAGAGAGAAGACCATGAATGATACCTCCTCTCCACGCTCTAAAAAATGAGCTTCCTAAGGCTCGAGTCTACTATATGAGGCCATCATCTCCCTTTTCTCTGTCAGAAAATTACTTTTAAAAACATAAATTTATACTAGTCATGTGATCACTATTCAACGGCTATATAATCAATGGTAATGATAGTTAACGGTCATTTAAACCTAATTGGATAATATAAAAAAATTACATTTCTTTTCTAGATAAAAGAAAGTGAATTTATTAATGAATGTTTAGGTGGTTGCAGAATGTCCATGAGAAAAACTATCCCACACATGATCTGTAGTAGGAAGCTTTGATCATTGTATTGATAATCCAGTGGAATTATATCTTTGTGGAGAAGTGTGAGATATATAATAATCCCAAAAGTCTCAAATATATATTCAAACAGAATGACCTAAATATGTGCCAATAAATATAGTTAGAGCTCATCAAGGATTATGACTGCTCAATCCACTACAATTCTATAAAGGCAAATAATGTAGAAGATGCTATATAGAAAGGATCATGCCTCATTTTCAAAGATGAGAATTGAAAATGATCGATCCATCATTGATTTTCATAGGGTGGAAATGAGAATAATTAATGGGGAACATCATCAATCCCCTCTCAAATGAATTCCCACCATTCCTCATTGGGAAAATAAAGGATCGTCAAAGAAATGTTGTGAAAATTATGAAAAGGGTGGAAGCTATTAGAAATGGGAAATCTTATTATTTCAATATTGAAAAGTAAGGAGTTGTAATATTTTGGTCATGATTATGTGTACCATCCGATATAGAGACAAATAAGGAGCTTCTTAATGATGTGAGTAGCACAACCTTCTCTATTCACCCTAGGAGAACAATGATATATCAATATCTCTTAGGGAACTTTTGGTTGGAAAATATGAATAAAAAGATTGTTGAGTATACATAATTATGCCTAGAATGTCATCATGTGATGGATTAATGGAAGAAGTCTAAGGTGATGATGTAACCAATACCCATACTGATATAGAAGTGGGAGAAAATCCCCATGGACTTTGTCAGTAGACTCATATGGACATCCAGTGGTATGAATGCTATACGGGTCATTGTTGATCATCTTACAAAAGAAATATCCCTTTATCTCAATTATAGAGGACATCACATTGGATCAAAGAGGGGGTATATATATCAAATAGGTGATAAATCTTCAAGGGGTACCACTATATATTGTATCCGATATAGATCCATGATTCACCTCAATGTTCTGGAAAAGTGTCCAGTATGCCCAATGCACTAAACAAAACTTCATTAAGGATTACCTACCTCAAACGGATGTCCAATATGAGTGAAAAATTCAAACACTAGGAAACATATTTAGAGGTTTTTCAATGTAAACTAATCTAGGATGTTACCATCATTATCCACTTGTCGATTTCTAATACACAAATAGTATCCACTCAAGCATCTGAATGGCACCATATGAAGCCCTTTATGGGAAAATGTGAAAAACACTGGTGTTTTGGGATGAAGTCATTTAGAATTAGCTGATAGGACTTAAAATGGTCGAAGAAATAGCAGGGAAGGTTAATTCTTATATGTAACACATCAAGGAATCCCAAAGATGACAAAAGAGTTACGTAGATAATCATCGACAATACATTTAATTCAATGTGGGAGACATGGTATTCCTCCACATATCTCCATGGAAGAAGGTCATGAGATTTAAGAAGTAAGGAATTCAAAGTCATGGGTATATCCTCCTATTCTAATTTTTTTTAATATTGAGATATGGACTATCGAATAACACTTCCACTTAACATTTCTAAACTACGTGATGTATTACACATATCCATATTAAAGAAGAACATACTAGATCCTTCATATATACTATCTTCAGAGGTGGTATAGTTAGAGAATGATCCTTCTAACGAGGAGAATCCAGTGATGATCTTTGATCATTGATATATAGTGCAACACAACATGACTACTGACCTAGTCAATGTTTTATGGAGGAACAATAAGTATGAAGAGAGAACATGGGAATTGGAGGAAGCAATAATAGAAGAGTACCCACACCTGTTTACAGCATAGAATGTAAAACGACATTTTGACTGAGAAATTTTATAAGGGGGGAAGAATGTAATGAACCAATGATTTATTCATGAAATTATCTCCTTATAATTATGTCTTATAGTATAATCATATATGATTACATATTTAACTGAATAAAAATGATACAAATGAAGAATGACTGAGCTAAAAATCTTCACTAGAAATTAAGGAACGTATACTGATGAAATAGAAATGTGACATTTGGAATAGTAATTTGACCCTAATAAATATTAAACTAGACAATTGAATAGTAACCACATTAATGAATGTTTGAATAAAATTTATCCATCTCATATGTGACAATATAATATAATTATATCATAGTATATGTAAAGAAAATGTTTAATAATTATTGATTAACTATTGGAATTTTTTTCAAGTCCTGAATATTTAATTATTAATTTATTTTAAATTTTATAATTTTGTAGAAAAATTATTTTCATGAAATTTATTCATAAATAATTACTTTTATGTGTTATTATAATAAGATTATTTCAAGAGACTATAATTAATTATTAAAAGTGTTAAAAAGGTAATTTTTTTTTAAAATTTTTTTCATTTTAATTATGATTTTAATTAAAAATTAAATTCCTTAAATTAAGAAGTTTATTTTTATAAAATAGAGTTCCTTTTGAATTATACATGTCAAAAAATGGTTGGGAAGAATTATTCTGATTTTTCTAAAATACCTGAATTTTTGGTGAATAATAAAATACATTAATTTACGATAAATACTAAATAAATGATTTTCTGCCTCATGATTGGGTAATGGATGAAGTAAATGGACATTTGTTTGAACTAAAATGATCTATTTACAATTAATTTTCATATGAGTCAAGAATAGTCATATTCTTGAAAAAAAAATTATCTAATGATTAATATAATGGGGAACCCTACTTCACCTACAATATAAAGACCACCCCTCTTTACCTCTTCTCTTTACTCCTCTCAGTCCTTTTTAATTTACTAAATTCATATAAAATACCCTCAAAATATCTTCCCCACGTCCATCATCCCTTGATCTCTCCGAAAGACCAAATCCTCTCCCCTACATATCCTCTTAAGAAAGAGATATTGAAGAGGTAAATTCCTCTCTTCATTTCTTTTTTTTAATCCAGGTTCCTTTATATCTTTTTTCATTCCTCACCTCCTATAATCAAAATGTTATGATAACTCTAGTAACATAGAGGTCTTTGTATATTGTAATTATAATATAATTTTTTCCTAATCTTATCTCATTTCCCCTAATTTTATACTGGAAATGGAATCACAATCTGTGATGAGTGAATTTATCACGCACAAGGACGACATGTTTTCAATTTCAATTACCATCATCAATTTTGGTCATGAAACCATTTTTATGGTTGAACAAAAAAATAATATATTTATTATTTATAATTTAATGTTTTGTATCATTTTTCACACATGATATTAATTTAAAAGGAAATATAGGTTCTTTTGGTAAAAAACCTCTAGTAAACCAAAACAGTTATGTTTAAGGTTTTAAATAATGATTCACCTTCACTCCAAATAACCAAATGAATTTTATAAAAATTGAATATATATATATATATATGGTGAATAAAATCATATAACTACAATTATGGACAACCATTATCATCTTACATGTCTATCCTTACCTGTATATATGTAAACCAATCATGAAAACCAAGGGTACAAACGCTCCCAAACATTGTAATTGTACCTATTAACCCATCAAAAAGTTAATGAATGAAATTTAAAAGTTTATAACAAATCATTAAAATTTTGAATAGGTTCTGGAAATATCAATTAATGAATATAATTTTTCTTTCTAGTACATTAAGATCATGTGAAGGACCCCATCGTTCTAATGTTAAGGTATTCTACCAGAACCTCCATTATTCCTTCGGGTTTCTCTATATTTCCTTTTTACCCAAATGAATTTATCTATTATTTTTATTTACTTAATATAAATGATGTGTATATTATCAAAACTCAATTATCAAGATCCATTCATCATTCTATTTCATGGATACACAGGGTTTTAATGATTTCCTCCACAATGTTTCCCGATAACCAAGCCTGTTTTAAGGGAAATTTTCGAATTCTTACCCAATATCAAGATCACTATATCATATATTTTAAGAATATATTGTTATAAAAAATATTAAATTTTATTATGAAATAGTTCTTGATTCACTTTTGGTTTTATATAAATTCTTATTCCATTTTCTATTTGAAATTTTCTTTAGTATTTTCCATAAAAAGAATATAAAATGTTTTAATTCTTAAATTTCATAAATACTACTACTACATGTTGTCACTTCTGTTTTACATCAATTATAATGATATATGACTTTTTAAACTTATTAATGTCTATGTTTTTTAAATTCCTTTTTTTCTCAGACACTAGAATGATACACCCATTTATTATGCTTTATGAGATGATTATGATACCCATTTATTTCCATGGTACCCTTATGTTTATGTATGAATGATTGTGTACGATTCTATATTTGGAAACAATATTCATGAAAATGTTACTATGGGTTAGCCCAGATGGAGCTCCACTGCATTAGGTAATGTTGAGTCTCATGAGACGTTATATGTAACGGTCTTGGAGGTTTTCATTGACTCATGCTACCATGTGAAATGGTCTTGGTGGTTACCCTTGTATTGCGCTCATATATGTTCAATGAGCCTTGAATCATGATAATGTCATGTCTTATATTTCTACCACATTACTATTACTTCATGATTATATGATCCTATGTTTAGATGTTATTATTCCATATGTTCCATGGATTTTTATATCATATTGCCATGCCTTCTGACACAAGTGATAAAGCTTTATTCGTATGTTTATTTTCTTACTAGGATTTTTAGATCATCCCTTAGTTCATGTTATCTCTAGGTTTTCCTATGAAGACATATGTTAATAATTTATGTTCATAGATCTTTATGAATATAAAATTAAGAAATCATTATTTAGTTCCACATTTTCAGTTTTATGTACCAAATATTCCATGATACTAGAATTTATGATTCATGGATTTTATTATGATTAAAATAATGTATTTATAGTTATAAAAGAATAGGATCTCTATATCTACTATCACATCCTATAGAATTCAAAAATATAGACTAATATTTGGTTTATTATCCCATTTAAGTACTCTGATTATGCCTAGATCCTCCATCATTAACCATCTATCATGTGTCTCGGTAGAACCTCAATAGATTCACCATCCATCAACCTAATTAGAAAATTATTGATGGTCGGGGGTACTATATATGAACACAACCATGCCTACAATAATATTAATAGCTCACCAAAGTGAGGTCCAATGTAAATTTTCCTTACCCCTATCCATTGGGCTTCTCACTACTTTAGTCAACATTCTAATAATGACAATTAAATCTCTTAGAATTTGTACTATTGAACACCCCATTGAATACACCAATCCTCCTTTTAAATCAGCATCCATGATCTCTTAAAAAATGACTTCCTAATTCAACACCTATGAAAACATATCAGTCGAAAGATATTCACAGGGGACATAATTTGGAATTTAATTCCATTCTAAAACCACATTTTCAATTTATCCTTACTTTTCTCCAACAATGAAAGAAATAATTGAATGTCTGTAATGTGACCGACATAGTCTATCATATACATATTCCCCAGAGTCAACATCATAAACTCAGTCTCTCTCTCCTACTTCAGTGCCTCAGGGTAAAAGTGATTGAATAACTTATCATGAAATTTTATACACTCTATATTCACAATATTTACATCTTATGTATGTATTTACTACCAATTATTTTCATTACCATGTAACATGTAAGTATTCAAGTAAAATCATTTATCATCATGAATCTCTATGTGGTAAAGTATATTCTAGATATAATCAATCCAAACATATATTCCAATGTTCATCCCGCTTCTGTAAACATGAGAGGGTTATACAATTGAAACTCCCACGTTTGGCCTCACATAATATTCGCAACTCTCCTTGGGTCTCTTTCCATAAAATCCTTGAACTAAGATATGTACTCTTAGAACTATTATTAGAACTCCTTACCTTCCACAATATGTGCCTTAGGTTCTAAAGCTGGAGGAATATTACAAACCTTGACCACTAATCCTCCTCCCAACAAGCATCATCAAGGAGCCTTATCTCTAAAATTAAAAACACATGTTTTAGGATAGACTGAAAATTGAAATTGTATTGAAAAAGGGGAGAAATTTATTCAAGGGAAAAGAACAAGAATAAAACTAGAAATTCAAGGTGGTCGATATTGGTGGATACCAAGGGAATGTACCTGGATAATTTCTCTACAAGACATAAAAAAATAACCCCATGTGTTGTAGGTGATGATTTCCTCTCCTGATCTACCTAAACGAGCTAAACCATCCTCTGGAAAGTTCATTTCTCTTCAATAAAAACTAACAGTAATGTCCAGTTTGATGAAAAATATACACTTCTGGGTATAATAAAACCACTCCCATAGAGGTTAGTCTTTCCCTTGAAGAAACTACACAAGGGATTCATAATCAGACTAAATTTATTTAATTTGTGTGCTGAACCTTTCAAAAAAAAGAGATACTCGTTGGTAAGGCTCTAATCACAACACCGAAAGAGAAACCTAAACCATAAACCATAAGGAAACCAAAACTACAGACCCTATGAAATCAAAAACTAGTCCACCAACCTCATCTCTTAGTCGGAGCAACCACTATCCACATTAATCTTTAGACCATGTTTTGGAGGGATCCAAAATAGCCAATGACCCTGGTTGTTTTTGAGTGGATCCAAGATCATTGAAGACATTGGATGAAATTGGCTCAGAATAGAATAATTCGTCCCACCTCAAATTAATTATCCCAATTATTCCATGAGAGTCGTTTTTCTCACCTGGAGAGAATGGATAGATAGTCAGGAACCATTTAGCAGTGCATTTCTATATTCCCAAATACACCAATAGTAAACTGAAAAATAAGGGCACACACGTTCTTTTCCTTGTCGTGAGATCTTAAACCCTAGAACCTGATACTAATAAGATAAATAATAGAATATCCATCACTAATGGAATATCCATCACTATTAGTATCAATTGTGATACCTATTGACACCCAATTACCAATTTCCCAATCACTTTTTATGAATAGATTTTCTAAAGATTCATGACGTGATCTGTAACAACAAACACACTACAAAACAATTTTCACACATTTTCTCTTGATATTATTATATGTCATAATTTCCTGAATTCATATCTACCAAACAAGGAATTTGATTTTTTAGGATTTTCTTTTCACCAATTATTTTTAGGTCACTCATCAATCTCACCTTGGTTGTGATGAATGGATCTATAATCACCACTATCAAAATTAATATAGTTTAAACCTTTAAAACATCAACGATTGGGAATGTACACCAAGAAGATACTCTAAAAAATATCTTTCTTTTCATCTTTAAGGGTAGAATTAATCAATTTTTAATGCCCCCTTTCCTCCATAAAATAGATTTTAGGAGTGGGAACCCATGGAATAAATAATCTCTCTCATGCCCAGTTATCCTTCCAAAGATTAATTTCACCTTTACCAACCAGCCAATGAGTATGCTCACATATCACATCTAGGTGTTTCATCATGAAATTAGATATATTGAACAACATTTTATTGTTGGGAGCTCAGTCATCCCATTGATGTCCGTATTTGACCCACATAAATCTACCCTATAGAGATGTGCCTTCGACAACTTCCCATGCGATCTATGCCTAGTCAATTCTCAGAATGTCCAAAAGACAATAATAAAATCACCCAAAAATTTTATCACTCGAGCTGAAATAGAATCCAATTATAATAATACATATCAATAACAACAGTCCAATACAGGGTACTAGGATTTTACCCTCATATGTTGGTTAGCAACTCCTATGAAAAAGCTTTTGACCGAGGCCCAACTAAACCTATAATCTAGTATACCTTTAAGAAATAGTAAGATAAAAGAAAATAAATGAAATGAAAGACCCATTGATAGTACATTGTGACGTCCCATCCTAGGTTCCACACACTTGTTCCCCATGTCGATCGGTCACATGACCTCAGGAAATCCTCCCCATATTGTATAGGATATTGATTAGTGGCGATGATCCGTTATCCTTCATGGGGAGACTACACTCTTTTTATCAATGTAGAAAAACAATGGAAATGAATAAAAATTATCCAACATACATTAATATATGTAGAATAATAAACTCATCTCATAAAGAAAATATAATGAATAAAATATCCAAAACTGTAGAGACCCATGTTTTTTGGATTTTGAAGTTTGATCAGAAATTAAATTTTTTGCTTTTGGGTGATCATGAGGGGTAAAATTTTAATTTTCAATAGAATACTGCATCAAATATGTTTATTTACCATTTATTTGGTAATGAAAAAAGGTGTTTAACCTAGGCAAGGATTTTGGTAGAATTCCGACCAGTTTGAATTTTGGCATTATATTTAACATAAAAATAATTAAAAATTAATTTAGTCGAGGGAGTTCTGGGTGGTTTTATAATAAAAAATGTGTATCATATTGAGATTCAAACAACATAGATGATCTAGGATGAGTGATTTTTCAAAGGTGAGGTATAAAATTTCATTGGGTTCAGGGACATGGGATGGTTGTTAAATGTATAATTAAATAAATATTTAATTAATTATTTGAGATTAATAAAACATATCTCCCCCCATTTGGTGTAACCATGCATGGTAGAAGGGGGTAGGGGATTCTCCTTATATGTGAAGGTTGGATGCAGAGAGGGATAAAAGGGAGATTCCTATGGACCCTTTCCTTAGCATAAATTGGGACCTGATTGAGGAGAAATGGATCTCAGGGGCATATTTGGCCCCAAATTTCAAGTGTTTACCCCATAAGGTAGAACATATTTTGATTTAAATTACCCTATCCCCACTGATTAGATTTGTTCATGTATTAAAGCCTTATTATTAACAGTAAAGACCCCATGGAGGTCGACCTATGATAATTTTGTGAAAATGGGTGGTTTTGTGAGATTTATAGGGGGTTCCCATTAAGAAATCCCATTTACACGACATGTTGTTTGAATAAAACACACCTTGTATTTATCATGTTTGGGGAAGAAGAGAATAAGAGGAGTACATGGAGTATAGTCTTGAGGACACACAATGTAGTTTCATTAGGCATGTGGCCAAGTACATGTCCATGTGACCGTGTATTGGGAGGCACGACCATGTAATGAACATGACTACACTTTGATTGGGTGACAAGTCGTATGTGAGTACATGACCAGGCATGGACATATTTTTAGACAATCTGAGGTACATTAGTTGGTATCCTCGATGGGGTCCACACTATGTTCCCAAACTACACACAATATATTGTGGTTGTACACACGAGGTTATTTTACATAACACTCCCATGTGGGTTGATGCCAGTACACATCATATTCTATGATAGATACATTGTATAGTACTCCTTTGTTTCCATTTTTTGGTTTTCAGATGTTTTGACACCCCATATACAGAAATGGTTGTTATAGGAGTCCATTATGAGTGGTATTTAGATTAATATGGTGTGAACTTTTCATCATCTTGAGGTTTTGTGGAAATTCTTTAGTACAATGATTGTTTAGTATGAGTATTTCCATGATGGTTGGGTTCATAATCCCTTACGTGGTTGGGTTGTCCAATAGGAGGCCCAGGTGAGGGTCATGAGCTTGGTGGTTGGCATGGACCTAATGTTCCATGGTGATTTTCTGAGGCTCATAGAATTGATCTTATATAGTGGGAGTTAGTATTATATCTTGAGAGATTTTGTTTGTACCTACATATCAATAATTTATGAGTGAGGTTAGATCTATTGAAGTTAATACCCTATTTAGAGGATCATGGTTGTCAGATCCTTTGGTATTTATTGATATCATAGTATGATAGTTATGGATGAGTGTACTCTGTGGTGTTGAGTTGAGACTAAGGGACTCTTAAGGATTCTCTAGTGGATTGGTTTCTAAACAAGTGATCAGTGGAAGTTATGGTTGTTTGTTGAGAAGGCCCATGTGGCACATGTTTCTTTTGGATTTCATTATAGGAGTGTTATTGATAGAGTATTGGTTTGATGCCAATGGGTGTTATATGAGGATGATTCTTGATATAATGATTTTATTGAGTGTTTTTTTGTTATCAGGTTTTGGTGTAGAAAAACTCTCCTTGAGTTCTAGTTATAAGGATTCAAGGGGGGATGACTATTTTTATGTGAGGATACAAAGGGTGATGTGTGGGTCTGATTGATAGAATGACCCTAAGAGGATTTGTGTGCTTATGTAGTTTTGTAATTGGTGTTCCTTGGGACACAATATAATATAAAATCTGATAGGATGAGATTTTTCAAGACAATATGGACATATAGCGATAAACTATTATTTTTTTGGATCATTGAGGTTGAGAAATTGATTATTCCCACAGGTTGAA
The DNA here is from genome assembly GCA_963277665.1 of Viscum album. Taxonomy (NCBI): domain Eukaryota; kingdom Viridiplantae; phylum Streptophyta; class Magnoliopsida; order Santalales; family Viscaceae; genus Viscum; species Viscum album. The sequence goes on along the minus strand of OY728167.1, from coordinate 383,866,597 downwards.
TTGATATGGTAGGGTTGCCACATATTTTAACCTAGTTTTATTTTATGATATGATATAGTAGATAGTGTGGGAAAGATGATCCATATGTATCCTGATGAATATTCGTGATTGAGATAGTTCAAATTGAGGCTCCTAGAATGGTTAGTATACTACGAATTTTGTGTTCGAATGAGGCTCTAAACATATATAGAATACATAATTGGTTATGATCTAGACTAATTTTCAAGGAATTAATGGTATACTAGATGAATGGAAGGTGGAATGACTCTCAAGTATTAGGGTTTGAGTGTTGGACCAAGGTTTCATGTATTTTGTCTTATATTTATAGTATAGAAGATGTAACATCTCATGAATGTGGTATGGTGTCAGATTAGAGGTTCTGATAAAATTAGGTATACAATTGAAATGGTGTTAGACTGAGTATCTGGAAACTAATATTATACTTTATGATAAGAGTGAATACTGAAGTTCTGGGTAATTATGGAATACCATGTGATATAGGATGTTGTATTGATGCTCCTTCTCCTTGGGATGGGCCAGACTGATGCTCTGGGAACCACTAATGTAATGTATATATGGTTGCTAGATGACGGTCCTAGGAAATAACATTGTTTTTTGTGATGGGTTTGATAGGACTGAATTTTTTTATCAGTACCCATGTAGAGTGTGAGTTAAACTTAGTAAGACACAAAAAATGATGTAAAAAATTGTTTCAAGTCAAATAAAAGTTTATGAAATTGTATAATGAGTAATTTATAATGAATTAGTAAATATTTATCACATTTTCAGGTATTCATCAATTAACATCATAAACCCTTGAGTTTTTGAGGACACCTGGACAAAAAATTCTTACTTTGGCCAATGAAATAGTCAGAAATATCCCTCAGGGATATCAAAATTTCATCAATTTAATTCCATGATTAAGGATAACATATGAAATAAAAATTTCATATATTTTCTTCCATAAATTCATGTTCACATGATAAACCTAAATATCATTGGTTTTACCTCATTGACCATTCAAATTCATTTTCACATAACCAATCCCGTGTTAATGTATACGAAACACCCCATGGGTGGCCACATTCATGGTCTAGTCAACCTCAATGGATCCCACATGGATCATGAGGGGATCAAAACATCATTTAACAAAAAAAAATTATCATGTCATCATATGGGAATCAAAATAACAATAATAAGGAAACAAAACAACCACTACATATGAAAAAACCGTAACAAAGACTATGTGATATAATTGTAGACCACCTACCTCAATTCCAAATCTGAATGACCACTTGACCATGGAATTTGATTTGGAATTGAACTGCCTTCGAAGACCCTAACTATGATATACATTAAAAAGAGGGTATTAGGGATTTAGAAGAAGTTGAATTAATACAAAATACCTCATATGAAAATAGAAGGGAGAGGATAGCTAGACTCACAAAGATAATTTATTCTTAACCAACAATGCTCCAAATAGCTTAGAGATTATGGAGATTGATCAGTGGTAAGTCTAGGGTGATTGGGTTTTCCACTAGGTCTGATGGATAAAGAATGGACGATAATTTTGAGATAGTCTACTTAAGGCCTAATAGGGAAAATGGAAAAAACCCACATTTAAATGGTTTCAAAATTTGGTCACATGGTTTTCCAAACTTCATGCCATCCATGTTCCACCGTTTTACCATGAGGGGGTCGGGCCACAAAGTTTCCTTGGGATCCTACACTATTTGTCAAATTGGGTGATAACCATGTTGGATGGATTTGTCCAAGCAGCATGGTTTCTCCTCACCCCTTACATGGTTTCCTCAAACCATGCACCCACATCATGAAAATAACAATTGGGGTTCATTTTTATTACTAACCAACCTCCAACTTTGCAAAATTCACTAAATAACCATACTCTCCCTTCATTCATGTCTAGAAACCCCAAAATACCTTTGAGCCTCCTCACAAACTTAGGAAGCAATTCACTAACAATATTTATGGTACTTAAACCAAAAAATAAGAAAGTACGTATCTCCGAGACATTCAAAATATATTATATAATTTTTTAATAATAGTAATATTTCATTTCATTATTTTACCGTATTTCATGCTTACAATAACTATAATATTTCATGACATTTTGTAACAAATATGTTTTAGTGTTATAATATTAACACCAATTTTACTTGTCGAATAATTATATGATTGGATGATAGTTGCACTTGTTTATATTTATAATGATAATTAATTATAAGTATGTAATATAGAATCATTGATAGTAATTTTAAATAATTAATAAGAATATCTGAATATTTTTTGGAATGATCACACATGAATTAATGCTCCATATCTCATTTGAATACTATAGTTTAGCGTTATTGTGTGGGAATATTACTAGGATGGGTTATAACCTTGTAAGTACTCATATTTCAACCTTATTTTATAAATTTGATTTTTTTTCAATGAGGAATTTTTATAATATTTGTTGAGATTTTATTTAATGAATTCCAAAATACGTATGTTTCATGGGGTGACATGCTTGGAAGTTCCCAACTTTCAACATTTTATGTTTTTTTCTTTGTATATTACTATATGTTTTAAATTTTTAAAAAGAAATAATTTCTTGTAAGTATAACAATAATAATTATGATATCGTTTCCAAACATTTTAAATGAATATAATATTTCATGTTTATATATAATAATAGTAATAATTAGAATATTTATGTCACAATCATACCACATATCATGTAAATAATAATTTTAATATTTCATTTTGTATTGTAACAACTATGGTTTAGTGTTATAATATAAATAATAATTTTTAATGTTGAATAATTATATTAGTGGTTGATAATTTCATTAGTTAAGGTTTTATTTATAGAAGAAATTAAATAGAAATATGTAATATTAGATTCATTAATAGTAATTTAAAATATTTAGTAATATTGTCTGTGTTATTTTTGGGTTTGATAAAACTGAGCTTAATATAATATATCCCATTAGAAATATGAAGGGAAGTGTGCGTTTGTGAGAGTCGTAATAGTATGGGTGACTTCTGGGGAGGTCCTTTTGTTTCATCTTTTTTTTGTATATTTTACATATCATGAAAGTAAAACAAATATTATTATGATATTTTATGTAAATATTTGTATTTAATGTAATATTTCATGATTATTGGGAATTTTTTTAATAATTATAATATTACATGTTATAATGTTACAATTTTCCCTGTTATCAATGATTATAATATTTCGTGGTATATTGTATCAACCATGGTTTATTGTTTCAACAGAAATAATATTTTTACATGTTGAATAATTATAATATTTCCTGATAATTGAAATATTTTTTTTCATAATATGAATATTATATTAGGGTAATCTTTGGAAGTACTAGATTTTAACCATTTTTTTATTTTTCATTATATTTTCCCAAATTGCTTACATTTTAAAAAATAATTTATTGAATGAATGAAAATAATAATTTTTCCATTGTATGTAAATATTTTAAATTGATATAAGATTTCATGATTATATATTATTTTAGTAACATTTATAATATTTCATGTGATATCATTACCATATTTCATGTTCACATTAATTAAAATATTTCACGATGCATTATAACAAATTCGGTTTTGTGTTATAATATAAATTATAATTTTAAATGGTTTGTAATTATAATATTATAAGTTTAATTTATTATTAAATTATATATTTATGAAAATAAATAAATAGAAATAGGTTATATTATAATCATTTATAGTTTTTTGAAATATCTCTCAAGAATTAATGTGTATTTTTTGGTGAAATCACACCACCATTAATACACCAAATCCCATTAAAACTATATCGTTAAAAAGGCTTGGGTGAGAGTAGTACTAGGATGGTGGACCTCATGGAAATTACTCATATTTCACCATTTTTGTGTATATTTAAAATTTCAAGCATGTATAATAAATATTATTATCATATTTTACAAACAATTATGTATTGAATATAATATTTAATGATTACATGTAATTTTAGTAATAATTATAATATGACGTGTGATAATGTCAGAATATTCAATGTTAACAATGATTATAATATTTCATTTTATATTGTACGAACTATAGTATAATATTATAATAGAAATAATACTTTCTCATGTTGAATAATTGTAATACTTCTTGACAATCACACTATTTAATTTTATAATACGAATGTTGTATTGGTGACCTCCTCGAAAGTGATCGTGTTTCACCCTCTTCTGATTTTTTCACTGTATTTCCCATATTTTTTACATTTTTAAAATACAAAAATTAAATGAAAGTATGACAACAATAAATTTGTTACTGTATGTAAACATTTCAGGTAAATATAATATTTCATGTTAATATAGTATTTTAGTAATAATTATAAAATTTCAGGACAAAATTTTACCATATTTCATGATAACTAGAATTATAATTGTTCATGATGTATTTTATCGACTACATTTTAGTGTTGTAATTGATATTATAATTATTCATGCTGAATAATTTGAATATTTTCTAATAATTTCATTAGTTAAACATATATTAATAAAAAAATGATGATCAAAATGTTATATTAGAATCATGGTTAGTGCATTCAAATATTTAATAAGAATGATTATTTATTATTGGGTGAAATCACACAAATGTTAATGAAAGAGATCCCATTAGAAATGTGAAGTTAAGCATTCTATGGAAAGAATTGTTCTAGGATGGGTGACATCCTAGGAATTACTCATGTTGTAACCTTTTTTGTTTATTTCCAATTTCATGATAATATAATAAAGATTATAATTATATTCTATGTAAAATTTAGTATTGAATATAATAATTCATGATTATAGGTAAATTTTGTAATAATTATAAAATTTCATGTTAATAACGATTAAAATATTTAATGTTATTTTTTAAAAAATACATTTTAATGTTATAATAGAAATATTATTTTTTCTTGTTGAATAGTAACAATATTTCTTGATATCATGTTACTGAATTTCATAAAATGAATGTTTCAAGCGTGAACTCCTTGAAAGTGTAGTGTTTCCGCCTTTTATTGATTTTTCATTGTATTAATGTAGAGTTTTTACATTATAGAAAACAACTAATAAAATGTAATAATAAGAATAATATTTATGACATTGTACGTAAACATTTTAAATGAATATAATATTTCATGTTTATACAGATTTTTATAAACAATTATAATATTTCATATTATAATGTCATAAAATTTAATGTTAAAAATATTATATATATTTCATGACTTATTTTAACAAATTGTATTTAATTTTATTTTACAAATAATAATTTTTTATGTTCAATAATCATAATATTGGCTATTAATTTCAGTAGTTAATGTTATATTTATAAAAAAATACTAATATGTAATATTTTAATCACTGCTATTATATTCAAATATTTAACATGAATATTTATATATTGTTGGGTGAGATCAAACCAACATTAGTGCACCAGATCCCATTAGAACTTGTCAGTTAAGTGTGCTCGAGATAGAGTATTATTATGATGGGTGACCTCTAGAAAATTATCAATGATTCTATTTTTTTGTATATTTTAAATTTAATGGTTGTATAATGTATATTATTATGAAATTGTGCATTAAATTTTTTATTGAATATAATATTTCCTGATTATAGGGAATTTTAGTAATAAATATATGTTTGAATCCTATCATCATACAATATTTCATGTTAATAATGAATATAATATTGGTTGTTATATTGTAATAACTATTTTGTAGTGTTTTAAAATAAAAAATATGTTTTCATGTTTAATAATTATAATTTTATTTGATAATCTCATTATATAATTTATTTTTATTAATGTTTCATTTGTGAAATCTTATGAAGTGCCTGTGTTTCCTCCTTTTCTATATTTTTCATTGTATTATCTCATATTTTTTACATTTAAAAATAAAAATTATATAAGTATACCAAAAATTATCATGGTATTGTATGTAAAATTTTGAAATGAAAAAGTATTTCATCTTTACATATATTTTTAGTAATAATTATAATAATTTATGTCATCATGTCAAAATAATTCATGCTAATAATAATTCAAATATTCATGACATATTATGACAACTACAGTATAATGTTATAACCAAAATAATAATTTTTCATGATGAAAAATTAAAATAGTGGGTGATAATTGAACTAGATACTACTATAAATGTAAAGACCCGAAGCCTGACATACATGGACATTACATTACATTTTCGGAATACTTAGTACATAACAAAAAAACACACACACAAGGATCGTAATAGTTTAGTGTCATTGGAAACTCGGAACATAATCTTCTAATTGTGGTGAAAGATCTTCAATATCTCCCATAAAGATCTTCCCTTTTTTTACCTAAAACATTTCTTTATATCCTGGGGAAAAGAAAACATAAAAGGGTGAGCTCAAATGCTCAGTAAGGGTAAACAAAAGAAATATCAATCACATCATATACATAAGAACACAGCTTTTGGAAATCTTAACCTGCAAAAGAGCTCATAATATCATAACATGGGATAAATCATAGAACTGAAATGTAATCCCAATAATCACAACTTAAAACATGAAACTTTGTGGCATACACACATAATCATCATTTCTTGTTAGTCAAGACTCAGTGCCAAGACTATCTTAGTGGACAAAGTCCCTTTCTGAACCGAGTCACCCTCGTTTCAGTCCTGTTTCACTGAACCGGTATAACCTACCATTCCAGCCATGTCTATCTCATGAGATATAAAATCTTTACCCAATGCATATGAGGGAGATATAGGTACCACCCATCTCTTAATGATACCATTCTTATGTGTGCCACAAAATCATAAACCATACATCATAGCATAACCCATGTAACAAAAATGGGATTCTTAAACAACATGACATCATAAAACTATTCATATAAGATAAAGGAATTCATAAAAATATTTCCATCACAACATAAGCAAATCCATGTAATAATAGTGATAAAAAAACATAACCCTTTATTATCTTATATGGAAAATAATTTTGATAAAACACTTGAACTCCATTCTTGAGGAAAATATCCTTTCTTCTTCAAAAACATTTTTTCCTTTCTTAACATGTCATACAACATTAAACTAAAAGAAGTTGATTAAAAATAAAATTGAAAAATTGTAAAGGAAACTTCTTTGAAATAATGTTTTAAAAATACATTCATGCCATATAAGTTAAAAAAAACATTCTTCGTACTTTTGTCGGAAAATTCAAAAAAAGTACCTCGTACGAAAAACGACAAAAGATTCCTTTCATATCTTTTACTAAAAACTCACCGAAGGTTAAATTGGATTTAAACAATTGTAGTTGGATTGAAATAATATTACATATTTATGAAACATGGATGTGGATGATAAAATACACCCCAGTAAATACCAATGTATAAACAAAATCAGATAAAAAAATGAGTTTGTGATATTTCCCTTACCTTTGGTCCAACTTGCTTTGTAAGTGTCCCAACCTCCTCTTTTTGACGCGCCTTTTCTTAACCTCCCCTTAAAGAACTAAGGATGGTCTTTAAAGAATACCAGGACCTCTAGGATGATATTAGGGATGTGGAGAAGAGATTTTGGCAGGGGTTGGCCGAGCTTGAAGGCTCAAAGTTGTGTGAGGAAGAGAGGGAGGAGGTGCCCTTTTATAAGGGAGGAGAGGGGCACCTTTGGAATAACTAAAAATATTATTTTATTATAAAGTCAATTTCGGTTTTAAATAGCTCCAAATTGATTTATTTCTAGGCTAAGGTGGGGATGGGTCGAGATCCTCTCATCCAATAGGATTTAGAAAAGTTTAGGTCATTATTTTAACCTTATCAATTAGATTTAACTCTAAGTTAAATAATTTAACTTTTACCGTGTCTTTTTGTTTTCTTACACTATATGGTTAATAAACTTACCATAACAAGCCAAACAAACCCCACGTTGTTTATTATTAACACATATATCCTTATCTAAGTCATTTGGTGGAACCTTAGATTTTTAGGAATTAAATAACAATTGATAATGTAATATTTGTTTTAAAAACTAATTTATGTCCATTTTGACACTATTTGGTACATGATTTTTATGAAATTCATAACAGAATGATAAGTTCCAAAAAAGAGACTTAAATCAACAATAACATGTCATATTAACCTATAAAATTAGTTTAAGTCATAAAAAGTCTCAAATTACATTTATTTGGGCATTTATAACATGAATTATGTTAATTTTTCTTAAAAAGGTAATTACTGCATCAGTGTTGTGTCATAAATAAATTAAATTATTTAAAGTCTAAAAATTACAAATAAAATAAAATTATGTAGGAAATATTTTTAGCTTTCTAATGAATATTTATAGTTGAATTTATCTTATGTATAACCCCATATTACAAAGTATTTAGTAAATAAACTTTGATTTTAACTCTTTTATCTCTTCTTTGAATTAAATAATAATAAATGTCCTAATCTAATCCAAGTGGGACTAAATGATAATATTTTACACTTAAGGTTATTTTTGGTCAAGATAAACTTGTTCAATAGAATTAGGACATGTGTTAGGGTAATATTAATATCATTCATACCCTTAATTACCCTATTTACTTTTAACCGTGGTAAATAAATGTAAAAAGTAACTATTCACCAAAAATTATTTTCATCTCATTGAACCACATTTTACTTACTGACATGAACCGTGTCTCTATGATTTTTGAAATTCCATTCACAGAAGCGGTAAAATTTAGATTTATGAAAAAAACAATTTTTTTAACTACCACTTAGTAGTTTCACTATTCATCAAAAATTAAAGTTTTTCAGAAAAATGCCAAAATTTCACCCTAAGCTATAGTTGATATTCCAAATTCAAAAATGATTTCTATTTTACAAAATTCCCAACATAAAAGTTGCATTAATTAATTTTATAATTAATTTCTGCCGTCACAACAAATAGCGTGTTTTAAGAGATAATAACTGTCAAAAGATTAACACTTGTTTATGTCTGGTGTAGATGTGAAATTACATCCAATGACCAACATTGTATTGAATTGTAAAAATATATTCTAAATATACTTTAAAAACACTCAAATTAAAAATTTATCACTATTAATTATTTCTATTAAAAAAGTTGTTTTTAATTAAAATTTAGTAATTTTCACTATTCATCAGAATATGAAAGTTATCCGAAAAGTACCAAAATTTCACCTTAGGCTAAATTCGATACTCCGAATCCAAAAATGAAGTCCATATTGAGAGCTAAAATTTATAAAATTTTAAAAGGTGGTTATTACTATTCATAACGGCTAGTTATAATAATATTTTAATAGCATATCGTTGTTTAGGGAAACTCAGTATTGCGTACTACACACGCTATCGAGGAAGGTCGCGATTGCGTGTAATGAAAGTCAAGTCAAGGATGTGTGTTGTGAAAGCTGCTTATGGTGTAGCGTACAACACAAGACATTAATAAAATTAAAAAGAATATTTTTCATAAAATCTCGGGCTGTTACATTCTACCCCCCTTAAAATGAATTTCACCCTCGAAATTCGTCGGGGTTATAACTGGTTTACTATTCAAAAGTTTCATTAATAAAAACCTACATCGTAAAAAGAAATACCAAAACTTGGCTTTAAAAACTAAAGTATGAAATATAATGATTACCCAAATAAACTAATCATTGGGTTTCCACATAGGTGAAAATATAGATATGGAAGAGAAATCTAACCATCATGTTCTGATGGAGAGTGGTAGAGAACATGGATATGGAAAAGCCAGTAATCACAAATCCATAGATTTGTGATGATATAAGGTACCAACTGATTCATTAGGTATAAGATCACCAGGACAACATTTTTGGTTTTCAAGGTCATTTCCCTAAAGTTGAAAATTTGAATTAGAATAAATACTTACTTTATTTTGGTACAATCTAACTGTTGTTCATGACTTGAACAATTTCCACTTCATCTCTTAAATAAATGAATTTGAATTTGTTATTCGTGAAGTGTTAGCAGATCATGTGATAGAATGACGGGTCATTCCATCTGTCTCAAACAAAAGGACAGCAAAAATTATATACATAAGTCGATCTATAGTGAGATTAATCATATATTGTTCCTAAAATGGACTTATACTTCATATATCATACTTCTTAATATAATAAAACTAGTTTCTACTAAACTTGGACTTCCTGTATGCCAGTGGTAGGCGATAAAGGCCAGTCGCACTTCGGTTGTGGGTTCGATTTCCACAGCCTTGTCCGACGCGATGGGCTGTCGCCCGTCCTGCAGGTTGTCCTTTTTCTAAAACTATATTACTATAACATCCCATCAATAATATCTCAAAACTTCTATCCTTACACAATACTAACTTATGTCCAACATAATCCATTCCAATCTTTAGGCTTATCCATAATACTACAGTCCACTCTCATAACATTGTCAAAACGATTACCAGAGATTTAAAACCATCGTCGATCCCCATATATCATAAGATATGTTTTGTTGGTCACATTCCAAACATTAAAAGTCCTTAATCATGTATTCTCTTGAATACCTTAGTGAAAACTTGAATGCAGTTAAAAGTTAACACTTTCCACATACCAAAATCCTCAAGATTCTATATACTCAAACCATGATATCACTTAGTCCTTATATCAATCATGAGCTCATGAATACTGTTAAACATTTCATTTTCTCGTTTCCCCTTCATTATGCACATATAATCTTATTTCCAAAAATATCTCAATCAATTTGAATACCACATTAGACCAATACATAAATATTCCAATACTCCATGATACAATATTATTTTGGAATCCCATTACATAAACACTTAATCATTCCACCACAACGTTGTCATATTCAACATTGTCAATAGTGATCTTATGTGACTTCCCTTTGTCCTTTTCCTTCAGTGGTTGCTCATGTTGATCATCAATAACCCTTGGATTAGGGCATTTATTAGCATAATTCTCCATTTCCTTTCACATGAAGCATTGAAGTGTTGGTGGTGCGTTCTCTGCAGTGTTTACTTTATTCACATCATTAGAAACCGTTTTTCCATTACTTTGACACTCAGCTGCTCGATGACCTTCTTTTCCACACTTAAAACATTTTCTAGTCCCTTTAAGACAATCTCCACCATGCTTCTTTCCACACTTTGTGCATAAGGAAACATTCATCTTCTTTTCACCATTATTCTGAGATTTCTCCTTGAACTCCATATTTCGTTTCTTGTCAAAACCATGAGATGGATATGTAACACCAACTTCCATTTCTACCTTGATAGCACAACGCACAATTTCTTCATAGCTACTGAAGTCTCTTATAGCTAATGCCCTTCGAAGACTTGGTTTTATGCCACTGAAAAATCGATCAACTTTACTTTCAGGTTGGATGATAATTCCAGATGCATACCTTGCATGTCTTGTAAAATTTGCTTCGTATATACCAACATATTCATCATCCTTCTGCTTCAGCTCAAGAAACTCCTTTTCCATCTTTGTTCGAAGAATACGAGGGAAGTACTTACTGAAAAACAAGTTCTTGAACTCGTCCCATTCCATGGACTCAATTTCATCTCTTGGCCTCGTATTCTTGATAAGATTCCACCATTGATCAGCTTCACCTTCCAAACGATATACTGCTAAGATGACTTTATCATGTTCAGAACATTGAAGAACTGAAAATATCTTTTCAGTAGTACTGATCCATTGTTCAGCAACAAGTGGATCAGAAGACCCACTGAAAGAAAGTGGATGTTGCCTCATGAAGGACTCAATAGAATATTGTTCCCTTTTCTTCTCATTTGGAAGTCCAGATTGATTCATAGCTTGTGTAAGTATAGCAAAAAGATTTTGCACTCTATCTCCCATAACATTTGTTTGTTCAAGAGGACAATCATTGCATTGTCTGTTGCATTGATCAACACAGTTCCTTCGGGTTCCAGCCGTCGTCTAAAACCCAAAAAGAATAGTGTGAGAGGCAAAAATCATAATAAAGGGGGAGTAACTTCAATATCTAACACTTAGGTTTAATCTAATATCGTTACCATAGTTCTAGGACTATATCTTATACGTATACTTATATTTAGGGACATCCATAGACATACCTTAGAAAAAATCTCTAGGGATCTCACTAACGTTTTCGCATCCTAGTTTCCAAAGGTTGACTTAACCTTTCCTCTGATACCAACTGTAAAGACCCGAAGCCTGACGTACATGGACATTACATTAAATTTGCGGAATACTTAGTACATAACAAAAAAACACACTTACAAGGATCTTAATAGTTTAGTGTCTTTGGAAACTCGGAACGTAATCCTCTAATCGTGGTGAAAGATCTTCAATATCTCCCATAAAGATCTTCCCTTTTTTTTACCTAAAACCTTTCTTTATATCCCGGGGAAAAGAAAACATAAAAGGGTGAGCTCAAATGCTCAGTAAGGGTAAAAAATAGAAATATCAATCACATCATATACATAAGAACATAGCTTTTGGAAATCCTAACCTGCAACAGAGCTCATAATATCATAACATGGGATAAATCATAGAAGTGAAATGTAATCCCAATAATCACAACTTAAAACATGAAACTTTGTTGCATACACACATAGTCATCATTTCTTGTTAGTCAAGACTCATTTCAAAGACTATCTTTGTGGACAAAGTCCCTTTCTGAACAGAGTCACCCTCGTTTCAGTCCTGTTTCACTGAACCGGTATAACCTACCATTCCAGCCATGTCTATCTCATGAGATATAAAATATTTACCCAATGCATTTGAGGGAGATATAGGTCCCAACCATCTCTTAATGATACCATTCGTATGTGTGCCACAAAATCATAAACCATACATCATAGCATAACCCATATAATAAAAATGGGATTCTTAAACAACATGACATCCTAAAACAATTCATATAAGATAATGGAATTCATAAAAATATTTCCATCACAACATAATGAAATCCATGTAATAATAGGGATAAAAAAAATAGAACCCTTTATTATCTTAGATGGAAAATAATTTTGATAAAAAACTTGAACTCCATTCTTGAGGAAAATATACTTACTTCTTCAAAAACATTTTTTCCTTTCTTAACATGTCATACAACGTTAAACTAAAAGAAGTTGATTAAAAATAAACATTAAAACTTTTAAAGGAAACTTCATGGAAATAATTTTTTAAAAATCCATTCATGCCGTATAAGTTATAAAAAACATTCTTCATACTTTTGTCGGAAAAGTCAAAAAAAGTACCTCGTACGAAAAACGACAAAAGATTCCTTTCATATCTTTTACTAAAAACTAACCGAAGGTTAAATTGGATTTAAACATTTATAGTTGGATTGAAATAATATTACATATTTATGAAACATGGATTGGGATGATAAAATACACCCCAGTAAATACCAATGTATAAAAAATCTCAGATAAAAAATTGAGATTGTGATATTTTCCTTACCTTAGGTCCGACTTGCTTTGTAAGTGTCCCAACCTCCTCTTTTTGACGCGCCTTTTCTTAGCCTCCACTTAATGAACTAAGGATGGTATTTGAAGAAGACCAGGACCTCTAGGATGATACTAGGGATGTGGAGAAGAGATTTTGGCAGGGGTTGGCCGAGCTTGAAGGCTCAAAGTTGTGTGAGGAAGAGAGGGAGGAGGTTCCCTTTTATAAGGGAGGAGAGGGGCACCTTTGGAATAACGAAAAATATTATTTTATTATAAAGTCAAGTTCGGTTTTAAATAGCTACAAATTTATTTATTTCTAGGCTAAGGTGGGGATGGGTCGAAATCCTCTCATCCAATAGGATTTAGACAAGTTTAGGTTATTATTTTAACCTTATCAATTAGATTTAACTCTAAGTAAAATAATTTAACTTTTACCGTGTCTTTTTGTTTTCTTACACAATATGGTTAATAAACTTACCATAACAATCCAAACGAACCCCAAGTTGATTATTATTAACATATATATCCTTATCTAAGTCATTTTGAGGAACCTTAAATTTTTAGAATTAAATAACAATTGATAATATAATATTTATTTTAAAAACTAATTTATGTCAATTTTGACACTATTTGGTACATGATTTTTATGAAATTCATAACAGAATGATAAGTTAGAAAAAAGTTACTTAAATCAACAATAAAAAGTCATATTAACCTATAAAATTAGTTTATGTCATAAAAAGTCAGAAATTACATTTATTTGGGCATTTATAACATCAATTATGTTAATATTTCTTAAAAAGGTAATTACTGCATCATTGTTTTGTCATAAATAAATTAAATTATTTAAAGTCTAAAAATTACAAATAAAATAACATTATATAGGAAATATTTTTATATTTCTAATTAATATTTATAGTCGAATTTATCTTATGTATAACCCCATATTAAAAATGTTTTAGTAAATATACTTTGATTTTAACTCTTTTATCTCTTCTTTGAATTAAATAATAATAAATGTCCTAATCTAATCCAAGTGGGCCTAAGTGATAATATTATACAATTAAGGTTGTTTTTGGTCAAGATACACTTGACCAATAGAATTAGGACATATGTTAGGGTAATATTAATATCATTCTTACCCTTAATTAACCTATTTACTTTTAACCGTGGTAAATATAAGTAAAAAGTTACTATTCACCAAAAATTATTTTCATCTCATTGAACAACATTTTACTTACTGAAATCAACCGTGTCTCTAGGATTTTTGATATTCCATTGAATGAATCCATAAAATTAAGATTCATGAAAAAAATAATTTTTTTAACTACCACTTAGTAGTTTCACTATTCATGAGAAATTGAAGTTTTTCAGAAAAATGACAAAATTTCACCCTAAGATATAATTGATATTCTCAATTAAAAAATGATTTCTATTTTACAAAATTCCCAACATATAAGTTGCATTAATTAATTTTATAATTAATTTCTGTTGTCACAACAAATAACATGTTTTTAAGAGACAATAACTATCAAAAGATTAACACTTGTTTATGTCTGGTGTAGATGTGAAATTACATCCAATGACCAACATTGTATTGAATTTTAAAAATATATTCTAAATATCCTTTAAAAACACTCGAATTAATAATTTATCACTATTAATTATTTCGATTAAAAAAGTTGTTTTTAATTAAAATTTATTAATTTTCACTATTCATCAGAATATGAAAGTAATCCGAAAAGTACAAAAATTTCACCTTAGGCTAAATTCGATACTCAGAATCTAAAAATGAAGTCCATTTTGAGAGCTAAAATTTATAAAATTTTAAAAGGTGGTTATTACTATTCATAACAGCTAGTTATAAAAATATTTTAATAGCATATCGTTGTTTAGTGAAACTCAGTATTGCGTACTACACACGCTATCGAGGAAGGTCGTGATTGCGTGTAATGCAAGGAAAGTCAAGGATGTGTGTTGTGCAAGCTCCTTTTGGTGTAGCGTACAACACAAGACATTAATAAAATTAAAAAGATTATTTTTCATAAAATCTCGGGTTGTTACAATAAATATAACAATAATTAAATAGAAATTTCTAATATTAAAATCATTGATAGTAATTTAAAATATTTAATATTAATGTTTGTGTATTTTTGTGGGTGATCACACCAACATTAGTGCGCCATATGTCATTAAAACACTATAGTTAAGTGTGTTTGGGAGAGAGTATTACTAGGATTGATGACCTCCTGATAAGTACTCGTGTTATACCCTTATTTTTGGTATATTTAAAATTTCACTCCATTATAATAAAAAAAATAATGGTATTTTATTTAAATTTTTTATGGAATATAAAATTTCATGATTAAATGGAATTTTAGTAATAATTATCCTATTTAATGTTATCATGTTACAATATTTTATGTTAAAAATTATTATAACATTTCTTGTTTTTAACAACTACAGTTGAGTGTTATAATTGGAAAAATATTATTTCACATTGAATATTTATGATACTTCTAGCTAATGGCATTATTGAATTTCATAATGTGAATTTTGCATGCGTGAACTTCTGGGAAGATCTCTTTTAATCCTTTTTAGTATTTTTTATTGTATTTTCCTAGATTCATTAAATTTTAAAAAACATATAATTAGATATAAGTCTAAAATAATAATTATGATATTGTATGTAAAAAATTTTTAAAATAAATTCCCATGTTTTGTTGTTATACAAAACCCTTTTTTCTCTCCTTCGTATTTCAGAGTATGAAAAATATTAAAGCACACACATGACACATCAATTTTACATGGTTCAAACTCAATGGGATACGTCCAAAGATCATACACCAGCAATGTGTCGATGTTCCAAATCCAATAAAATCACACTACTGTTTACAAAGTATGGAGTAGACTCCATATCCCTCCTAGTTTACCACAACTCACAATATGAAATCTCACTGCTCTTTCAAAGGATGTGTGATCACATCTTCATCAGAAGATACACTCCCAGTTTAAAGAATTTTAGGTCCGTTAATTAAGAATTGAATGAATCTTTCTCTGTTTATAGTAACCCAGTTGACATCCATCATTAGCCAGAAGATTAATCTCACTTTGCACCAGAGGTACCAGGAAATTTTCCAACTTTTGCGCATCCCTAGAATAACAGAATAAATTCTCTAATCCTAAGAATCTTCTCTTTTATTTGGTGTTCTTCTCAAATCATGGTGCACAAGTGTCACCTATTCACTTGCGTGACACTCCCATATCCAACTAAAAACATGAGTGATTCACATCCATTTACGCCCAAACCAATATTGGTGTGCAACTATTAACTGGCATGAAACATCTGAATATCTTTATACCTACCCATACACACCACCACCTGTGTGCCAAACCGACAATCACGACTGGAGCTCGAATATTCTCTAATTGTTCTGCTTCTAATGAAATAAGAATGGGTAGCCCATGATTTATTGGCATTTTGGGTACCCTGAGTTACATACGCAAGTCTCCTCCTAGTGTGCAAGTCATGGCGTCGTAGCCTCTATCGCCCTAGTCACCATACACACCCAAACCAATACATGGGCGCCCCTCTTTCCTTTTCCAGGTTTTGATGTTTTGATCTTGAAAAAAATATGGTGCAAAACATTCCAAGCCTCCAAGAAACTGGAGTGCAGGTCCCTTATCAGAAAACATTTTTTTCAATTTTTTTATTTTGAGGCCCAAATATTTTGCAAACATTAGATAACGACGCCACCTTTTATCTTATATTTTTTTACCCCATATAGATCATCCATTCCATTATTGAGATTCTTCAATCAATCATGGATTTTTAACAACATCCCTTGAACTCGACAACTCGCTAGGAAAACCCTTGATTCTCAAAAAATTGAACTTTGTGGTCTGCTTTTTTAACAAACACAACATGAAGGCCCACTTTGTCAACAAACTCAATCACCTCAAAAAAACTTCAATGATCCCATGAGGTATTTTTGAACAACACCGACACCGACAGAACATAAATTAATCATTGATACCGAGAGTATGAAAATGAATTTCCGACACTGACAGTACAAAAATGAGTCACTGACAACGATAGAACAAAAATTACTAGCCGACACTGACATGACCAAAATGACTCACCAACACCAATAGTACAAATTTGACTCACCAAAACCGATAGTAACAGAAATTAATCACTGACACAAACTATAAAAAAATGACTTGCTGACATCGATAGTACAAAAATGAATCACTGACACTAATAGTACAAATTTGACTCCTTGACAATGACAATAAATAAATGACTCGATGATTCCAATAGTAAAATAAATTACTAGTAGTCACCAATAATAAAATATGACTTGTCAACACTGATAGTAAGAAAATTATTGGCCGACACCACCAATACAAAAAATTGAAAACCTCCCATCTTTAAACGTTATATAATCCTGAGTTAAGTAATGAATTTGACATTATTTCACATTGAGGATCTTTTTAGGTTTAGATATTTAGATAATTTTAACATAACTATCACATAAAAAATATAGAATCATAAAGTGGACACATATACCAAAATCCATTTCTTTTATTACATAAAAATCTTCTAAAAAGAAACATGGTTTCTTTTCATGTTCAATCATCATAGATTTTCATTATTCCATCCATGAATATATTCTCCGTTAAATTACAAGAAAACAATTAAAAACATGGGATGAGAAAACAAATATCAGTAAGGGACACAAAAATAATGATAAACCATTAATATAGATAAAAAATGATAATCCATTCAATATTCCTTGAATGGATGAAACAAGAAGTTTTCACATGAATAAAAATCATAATTTTTCTCGATGAAAAGAACTAACACCAATAGTAATAAATTAAAACACTTTTAGGTGAGTTAGATCATCATATAAATAAAACCCTTTCAAACATCTTCCAATTGGAATAACCATATGGTTAACTTACAAATTGGAGATCTATAATGGAGATCACCCTACGTGTAAGCTATTTCGGGCTCACCAGTGAGATATAATGGGGCTCAAACCATGGTATAAGTTGTGTCCAGCTCACCCGTGAGATATAATGGGGCTTAAACCTTTTTATATGCTATATCAGTCTCACCTGTGAGCTATAATGGGTCTCAAGCATTCGTATAAGCTATATCGGGCACACCCGTTTCATATAATTCTCATGTAATATTTAAAAATCATGTTCATCACAAAACCCTTTTTAAAAAACCATCTAATCCCGTATTAATTTTTTTTTCTAAAAATAATATTTTCATTTAGGAATAATTTTTAAATACCCAGATACCAAAATTAAGGAATAATTGATTAATGGTAACAACACTACTCTTTATTTCAAACATAAAAATAATTTAATATATAAAATAATCACTCGATACAACATAGAAGATCAATTAATCTAGTGAATTTGTGGATTAGGAACATGACATAACAAATTAAAATATGAAATACACATCTTTATTGAAAACATATTTTACATGACCACACACATTTGTTCGTACAATGTGTTGCATGGGATAACCCAAGGAAATGAATAAGAAAAGAGTGATCTATAAATCCCAGTAAGGGAGTAAAAAACTAACAACATGAAGGATAACATACATGTTAGGAAATGGTCATATTAATGGATCATAATAAAAACATGAACATAAAGGCATGATATAGCATGATTATCATAACATGGAAATGTGGAACCTACATTTAACTTGATATTTTCAGGATCCAAGGATAATTGCATATGGGTAATGACTAAAACCTCCTTGAAATTTAATTATCATGAGTAAATAATCATTTCACTTGAGGAATCATGATACTAATCTTTACCTACTGCATTGGAGAACTATCAGGGAACACCCTTCTTAATCATTTCATTTCATGCATAAGTGTGCCCCATGGATCAAATAACATTGATTCATTAAACATAATCATTTATTCCATGACAATGTAATATGGAATTAATACATGAAACTCCGTAATCAATAAGTAAAGGTTTATAAAGTTTAATACCATTGATAGAAAAATGAGCATGTTATTCACTACACAATGACTTTGGATTTGGAAATCGCGGTGCAATTTTGGAATTATAACAGCGTGGAATAATAATTAAAAAAATTCTTGAATAGAGAGAAAGGGTTTTACCAACATATTTACAAGAATTGGACAGTAATAGGTTCATATAGATACATTTCCCAATATATGTAATGGAATTTAGTTTCATAATACAAAATAATTTCTTAAATGTAAATGAGAAGAATGAAATTCCTTAAGGAATATTAGCATGGTAACAGGTGCAAATGAGAGGCATTAATGAGATAGAAAGATGTATATAATCATTACGACAAAATTAGGGACATACCAGGGTGGTTAAAAATCATACCCCAACATTTTTAATTGAAAATTAAATTTTATAACTACAAAATTAAATTTGTGAAAAAATGATAAAAGAAGAAATCACTTACATGGAAGTGTAATCCCAATGGTTTTTAGGGGAATGAGAGAGGATTCTTGGGATCTTGGTGAAACTTGGGTGGATTTTAGAGATAGTAAGGAAGGTTAGTGACGTTTTCCAAAGGTTTTGGCTAAATAGAAGTGGGAGATTGTGTGAGTTTCTATAGGAAAACAGAGGGAATTAATTATTATTTAGGTTTTGGATGCCACACATTAAAGTAATAATAACTACAAAAAATCCTAGGGTTTTTTTGCGTGGATTTTTCCGAAGGGAATTTGAAAACATTATTTTATAACTCCATTGTACTAAAATTTAAAAATATTAGGGTTTCTTATGTGGAGGGGGGTAACACTCTCAAGTAAATAATTTTAAAAGTTAAAATGTTTTATATGTCATGGAGGGTCCACTAAGGCACCATAAAATTAATAAAACAAATATAAAATCACATTATTTTAAAGGTAAAACATATATTTTCTCAACAAACCATTTATAGAATTTGATTACATCCTTATTGGGTCATTATGATGCCATAAACACATTACATAATTGAACAATATTTAATTAATACCCTAAACATCGACTGTCTATGAAAATTATAAAAATTTCACAATTTCATAATTTTGACATCCTGAATCCAATAATGATATACATTTTGTCTAATTAATTTTCTATAAATTTTAATTTTTTTCTTTTAATTAAAAACTGATATTTATAAAAAATTCACGGGTTTTGAAAAAAGTAGATTTCAAACATTAAAAAAAATTACAACTGTATTCTTAAAAATTAATCAATAATTTATATTTAATAAAAATTAATTGGGTAATAATATATCATTAAAATATTATTTAATTAAAACCCCATTAATTTATGAAATTAAATTTCTTAATTGAATATTAACTAAAAATCAATTTTTTCTCTAAGAACTATTTACAATGTATCAATAATAAAATGAATGTGTATTATATATAAAAAATAATTTACATAATCATAGTGCAAGGTTAATTTTTAATAACCCCTTATAACACCCTCATAATGCTAAAGGGTAGGGATTCTGATGGTGATAGACTCTTGGGGAGGCATAGATAGCATCGCTCGGGTGGTAATCTCTATTCCCACAGGTGGTCCTGTTCAAGCTTAATGTGTTGAAGATCAGAGTGGGTCGGGTCAAAGACCAGTGATGCTACCTCCTTTATAATCTCTGAAAAATGCGATTCATATAGAGAGATTCTACTGGATGAGGCCATCGCTTCCTTTTTCTGAGTAAATTGGATTTGTTAAATCCTTATATTTATACAGATCATGGATCTGTGTTGAACATCAATAGTAGCAATGGTCAAAATTCATAATGGTATTTTAAAATTCAAAAACATAAAACCAAGGAAGTGTGTTTGTTATATATCAATTTTACATAGTAGGACCTTTAATTAGATCAAGAAGAATTTTTATTAATAAATTTTGGGGTCGTTACAATATTCCCCCCATTAGAAATTTCACCTTTGAAATTTCCCTTTTACCAAACTAAAATAGGTGACGTTTACTATGATTCATCACTTATTCTGATCCCCATGTTTCTTTTTCAATCTCGTGGTTATGCCACAACCGCTTGATGAGGGGAATTGTCTTATTTCGTATATCTTTTTCCTTAAGAACTATGATCTTCACCGTCTTCTCTTCATAGAAGATATCTTTCTCCAATGGTAACACCTATGGATCGATTACATGCAAGTGTTCATTTATGTACATACTCAAGAGTGATACATAGAATAGATCATGTATTTGAGATAGGTTTGGTGGGAGTGCTAGTCGATAGGCCACTGCTCCAATGCGACCAAGGATCTCAAAAGGGACAATGTACCTTTGAATAAGGTTTCCCTTATTCCTAAATCTCATAACTCTCTTCCACGGAGATATAGAGAGGAATACCATGTCTCCAACTTCAAATTCTAGGTCTCATCGATGATTATCAACATTGATCTTTTTTCGACTTTGAGAAACTTTAATGTGTTGGAGGATGGTCTTAACCTTCTCCACCATTTCTTCAACCATTTCTAGAACGAGGAGTTTTTTCTCCCCAACTTCATCCCAACATATCAGTGTTCTACACCACTTCCCATAAAGGGCTTCATGAGTATCCATTTGGATGCTTTAGGGGAAACTGTTATTGTAAGTTAACTCAACCAGTTTATGATGTTTATCCCATCATCCTTTTAATTCCTTTGAGCATGCTCCCCACATATCCCCAAGTGTTTGGATAGTCCACTGAAATTGGCCATCCATTTGAGGATTATAGGCAATACAGATGTTCAGCTCAGTATTCAGATCTTGTTGAAGACTCTTCCAAAACATAGGGGTATATCATGGATATCGATCAGATCTAATTGATAGTGGATCTCCATGTATCCTTACCACTTTTTTTATGTATATCTATGTCAGTTGATCTAATGAAAAATCCTCCCAAAAATAAAATGAAGTGTGTAGTATTTTTAGGAATATCCACAACAACCTAGATGGCATTTTTTCCGTTTGATGTCTTTGGATGTCCAGTGACAAAGTCCATGATGATGTTCTCCCATTTCCATGCTATTATGTGTAACAGTTTCATCATTACCTTATACTTATACCACTCAACCTACACATGATCACATTCATGGAAATTTTATGATTACTCAGTGATCTCTATATTCATGTTATCCCACCAAAAAATCTCTCAAAGATCTCGATACATCATTTCGTTTCCTGGTTGAATGGAGAAATTTGAACTATGTGTACGATCAAAAAGTTATTTCCTTGACTCCGAATTTTAAAAAACACCTATTCTGGACCCAAATCTCACAATTCCTTATTCATTAAAATTGCTCTCTAATTATTTACCATTTACAATATATTCCAATTTCTACTAAATTCCCACATCATCATTTTGAGCATCCTTTAACCATTCCAAAAGAGAGTGTTGATAAATCCTTTGTTAAAACATTGATGATGTTACTTTATTTATGATTCCCAAGTAAATCTTCAAAAAATATAAGGAGATTGGATCCTTCTCAATTGTAATCAATGATAGATTCTCTTGGTCCATTCTACATAGATCATCTGCCACCTTTTTCACCTTCCTAGGGTGGTAAAAGATTGAGAAGTCATAGTCATCGATCAGCTCTAACCATCTTTGTTGGCGCATTCTCAACTATTTATATGTGAATATAGACTTGATTCTTTTTTGGTCTTCATATATTTCACACTTCTCCCAAGACAGGTAATGTAAGCTAGTTCTCAAAGAGAATATTACTACAGGAAACTCCAGATCATGTGTCAGATATTTTTTCTGATGAACTTTCAATTTACATGAAGCATAGGAAATTAATTTGTCATTTTGTCACTTCTTCTAAGCATGGTTGAATACTACAAAAAGTTCTCCACTAGTGGACAGTATGATCACATGAATTGTGATAAGTCTCCTTTTAAACCCCTTGAAGCATCCTTCGCATTCACCACTCTATGAAAAGATTAATCCCTTATGAGTTAGCTTGGAATGAGGGTTGGGAAATTGTGATAAATTTATCACAAATCGGTGATAATATCTACCTAACCCCAGGAAGCTATAGATATTCATTACTAATGTTGGCCTTTTCCATCCATCAATTTCACCTATATTGGATGGATCCACAGATATCCCATTTCTAGTGATGATATGACCTAAGAATGAGACCTAATTCAACCCGAACTCACAGTTTTTGTACGTTTCATAGAGCTCATCATTTCTCAATGACTATAGTATAGTACATAGATGATCCTCATGCTCCCCCTTGGTTTTGGAGTTTATAAAAAAAATTTCGATAAAGACTACTAAAAAAATTTCAACGTTATATCTAAAGACTCTATTAATAATGTCCATGAATATTTCTAGAGAATTAGTGAGTCTGAGAGGCAATACTATGAATTCATAGTGCATGTATACTGCATGAAATCATCTCTTGGGTATATCATCTTTAGTTACCCTTACTTGGTAATATCCTGATCAGAAATCCACCTTTGAGTAGTATTGTGCTCTATGTAGCTAATTTAAAAAGTCATCAATTCATGGTAGAGTATACTTTTACTTTATCGTGATTTTGTTGAGTTGACGATAATCAATGCAAAGGTGCATTGAACCCTACTTCTTCTTCATGAAGAGAACCGGTTCACCACATGGAGAAGCACATGGGTATTTAAACCCTTTATCCAGATTCTATTGTAGTTGTTTGTTCAGCTACCCAATCATCAAAACCACCATTCTATATGGTATCTTAGATATTGGCAATGTCGTGGGTATAAGATCAATTGATAATTCAACATCTCTTCCTAAAGGAAGATCATGAAATTACTCATGAATCACTTTAGTGAATTCCCTCACAAGAGGCATGTATTCAAGGATGGTTTCTTCCTTATAGTCAATCATTAGAGAAATATACGCGTGCTCATAGGGTAGTAATAACCATTCTTGAGATGATTGTGCTATGTAAGATACATCCTTCTCCTTACACTTGTACATAGTCGGGGGTCGATTCACAATATGAAGACTGATTTCCCTATCACATAAATTTATGTGGGATCTATATAGTTAAAGACAATACATTCAATGAATCACATAAAATTCCACCAATTTATGTATGACGATGTTAATTGGGAATTTCAATCCAAAAATTATGACAGGGGAGGAGTTATATACATGGGATGAAATGATTTCCCCATTTTATGTTCTCACCGACATATTTAATTCTAGGATTTGTGGTGGTGTTGGGATCATTCTACTAAACATTTGGGATAGAAAATAATGCATAGAACTCTAATAAAAATTATGTGCTCTATTTTTTGAATGAATAAATAGAGAACATGTCACCACTTCGTTTCCAGGGATCACTTCGGTGGTAGTGATAGAAAAAGTTCGCCATTGCTTCCATCGAAGTTGTTGGTTTCCTCATGAAACTCTTAGATTAGGGAAATAGTTTGCAAAGTGCATAGGTTCTTTGTAGTTTATGTAGAGAAAATTGCATTGAGGGTCTAAAGAAGTGTTCACATCCTCTATCGTAGTCATGGTTTATTCTTGTCAGTAGTTAATGGCTAGGTACCCTTCTCTTCCACACCTAAATCATTTTCTCTTCCCTTTCATGGAATTTCCAGGGGGCTTATTTCTGCACCTTTGGAAAGTGGGGTGCTGGAATTTCATTGCACTATTGGATTTTCCACATGGACCGCCAGATCTAAAGTCCACATTATGCTTTGTATCCAGATGATACCCATGAGTTTTTTCGATATCTATTTTTACCTTGAGGGAACATAGTAATATTTCCTCATATCTCTTAGAGCCATCTATCACTAGGGATTTCTATAGGCTAGGTTTTAGGCCACAAAATAAGCGGTGAACCATGAAATCGAGGGTAACGACAAAGATGGAGGTGTATTTTGCAAGCCTTGTGAAGTTTGAATGGTACGATCTGATAGATTCATCATATTTTTTCTTGAGGGAAAGGATGTCACTTTCCATATTAATTTAAATGGCATGAGGAAAATATCAATAAAATTTATTTTGGAAATACATCCATTCCAACACCTCGATCTCCTCCTCAGGCTTCTTATTTTTTATCAGTTTACACAATTGATAAGCTTCACCCTTAATATGATATGCATCTAGAAGAACCTTACCTTGTTTGGAAAATTTAAGGATGGAGATGATCTTTTCATTGGAGTTTATCCATTGTTAAACAATTGAGGGATTCGATGATCCATTAAAATTAGGTGGCCTTATCTCATGAATCTCTCTATTGCGACTTGTTCATTCTTATGGGGGAGGTGGGGGTTGAAAGTTCCTCTTGACCCATGTTTCTATTCAAAACATGATCCAAATTAGAGAGTATCGTGTCAAAGTTCATGATTCCCACTCCCATCAGATTGGTCATCTCATTAGAACAATCATCACATTGATCTTCAATTCAGTTGTTAGCCTGAGTCCTCATATTACCGGCCATTGGATGTTATAAAAGGAATGTTAGGGGTAACACAAAAAATGGGAATCAAATCAAAAAAGGGGTAAATTATAAATTACACTTATTTCCATAACTTACGAATTCATGGTCATTAATCTAGTTTATCCATGATCTACATCCATACATATATTATTAGGGGAATTTTTTCCCATTAATAATGGTTCTTAATAATCTTATTAATTTACTAAAGCATATCCATCGGGAGTTTCATAACATAGAGTGTAGCAAGGAACTTTTTTGTGCACCAGATCACATTCGATTCATGTTCAATGTGATGTTTTTGGGTTTTACCCCTTGATACATTTGTGACAGAGTTGCCTCTTCCTGCTCTTATCTAGATTGGGATGTATATTATTGATAATAAACTTAATAAATACTCACCAAAATTTTGGGATGAATTTATTGTACTTAGGATTATCCCTATGGATTCAACTATGGTTTTCTAATCCTAATCCATAAATTAACTAAACCTATCCTCTGATAACAACTATTACAACCATGCTCTTTATTTCGCACTAAAACATAATTTAGTATAAAAAGTCATAACTTAATACAACATAAAAGTTCAAGATTTGTAGTGTCTTTGGGCCTTAGGAATATTAAAAAACAAATTTAAACATGAAATACACATCTCTATTGAAAATTTATTTTACATGACCAGACACATTCCTTAATACTTAGAATTGCATGGGATAACCTGAGGATATGAATAAGAAAATGGTGAGCTATAAAGAACTGTAAGGGAATAGAAACGAATAACCTGAAGGATAATATATATGTCAAGAAATGGAAATATCAATGGATCATAAGAGGAACATGATCATAAAGGCATGTTATATCATGATTATCATAACATGTAAATGTGGAATCAACATTAACATAATATTAGCATTAGAAAAGGATCATTGAAAATGGAGAATAAATAAACACTCATTAAAATATAATTGTATTGAGTAAACACTCATTGTACTTGATGTATCACAATACTAATCATTACAAAATTCATTGGAGCACTATCAGGGTGCATCCTAATTAATTATTTAATTTCATTCATAAGTTTTCCACATAGATCATATGACATGAATTCATTAAAAATAACCATTTATTTGAAGATAAATGAAATTTGAATTCATAAATGAATATACATAATCAATCTGTAAATGTTAATAATGTTGAATAGACTTGATAGAGAAATGGCAATGGTATTCACTATATAATGACTTTGGCTTTCAAAATTGCGGTGCGATTTCGGCAGCATAACAACATGACATAAGAATTCATATAAATGGTTGATGAGAGAGAAAGGGGTGTCTTATAATATTTACATGAAATGTAAAGTAAGGGGTTTATATAGATACATGTACCAAAAAATGTAATATAATTTAGATTCATAATACAAAATAATTACTTGAATGAAAATGAGAAGAGAGAGATTCCTTTTAGAATTTTGGAATGGTAACAGGTGTACAGGGGGGAATTAATGAGAGAGAAAGAGGTATCTAATAATTCATATATAATGAGAGAATTATTGGGGAGGCGAAAAATCATAACCCAAAATTTTTTATTAAAAAAATGGTATAAGATCATAATTATATTTTGACAAAGAAGATAAAGGAAGAAATCCCTTACTTGGAAGTGTGATCCCAAAGGCTTTGGTGGGGCTTGAGAGAGGTTTCATGGGAACCGGGGGTTCCATGAGAGGATTTTCAAGAGATGAGGGATGGGTAGTGATTGGATAAAAGGGTTTTTAGTGATGTTAAGTGGGATCCTGGGATGGATTATATAGAAAAATGGAGGGAATTATTTATTATTTAGGTTTTGGACACCAAACATTAATGTAATGAAAACCAGAGACTACCCCATGGTTCTTGACCATGGTTTTTTACAAATGGGATTTTAAGCCATTATTTTATAAGGCATATGTCCTAAAAACTTAAAATATTATGATTTATTATGTCGAGGTGAGACAAACTCTCTCGAAAATCATTTTAAAAGTTAAGATGTTTTATAAGTCTTCGAGGGTCAACTAAGGCACTAGAAAATTAATAAAAAAATATAAAATCGTATTATTTTAAAGGTAAAAACTATATTTGATGAAAATTTAATTTACCATATTTTATTACATCAATATTGTATCACTATGATGTTATTAAACACATTATATAATTAAACAATATTTAATTTTTACCTAAAAATTCGACTATCTTAGAAAATTATGGAAATTTCACTGTTAGATAATTTCAACATCCTCACTCCAAAAAAGATATTAAATTTTTCTAAATTATTTTTATATATATATTATTTTATAATTTTAAAATAAAAACCTACATATATCAAAAAATCATGGGTTTTGACAAAAACAACTTTCAAACCTTACTAAAAATTAAAATTTTGTTCAAAAAATTTATATGATCATTTATATTTAATTAATATTAATTTTGAGATAATATTTCCTTGAAATAATATTTAATTAAAAAATCGATTAATTTATCAAAATATATTTATTAATTGAATATTAACTCAAAGTACTATCTTTTCTTTGGAAACTATTTACAGTGTAACAATAATAAAATGAATATATATTCTCTATATAAAAATAATGTACATAATCACAGTGCTAGGGTCTTATTACATAAACCCTTATAACCCACACAAAAAACTGAAGGGTACGATGTGCAATGGTGACAGACTCTTGGGGAGGCTCAGATAACGTCGCCCGGGTGGTAATATCTATTAACATAAAATTCTCTCATAGGAGGTTCCATTCAATTTTAACATTTTGAAACTCATATTTGGAACGGTCAAGAGAAAAGACCATTGATGCTACCTCCTTTCTGATCACTAAAATATGGGCTTCATATAGAGAAATTCTACTGGATGATGTCAAATCTTCCATTGTCTTTATAAATTGAAAATGGTAAAACCCTATATTTATAATTATCATTTGATCACTATTCAATGGCTATATTAGCAACAGTAAAATTTCATAACAGTATTTTAAAATCTAAAAACATAAAACCATGGAAGTGAAAATGTTATATAACCATTTTAAATAATAAGACATTTAATTACATTGTGAGGAATTCTCATTAAAAATGGTTTCGACCATTATATATTTTTTACTTTTAGAAGGCATTAAGGATTATATAGGAAGAAAAATATAAAATAATTGTAATGACGGTGGTGATGTCTTTTCCATCGTATATTTTAAAAAATAACATACCTTATGTAATTTTGTAGAGAAGGTAACACACTTTATATTAAAATATTCCTTCTAAAAATTTAATTAAATTCAATATAGACATAAAATTTCCTCAATAGTCATTTTATATACATATAAATAAATATTTGAATTAATATCATAAAATTTTTGATAATTAAATCATCAAATGTTCAAGGTGTCCCATACCACATTGAACATTTAAATACTGATCCCCATGAATTAATATATTTACAAAAATAAAAAAACATTTATGTAGATAAAATATGGATAAAAAATGTCATATTGGTTTTATATACACAATATAAAATAATAATGGTGAATATTATCAAGAAATGCCACAATGAAAGGTGATTGCGACGAAGTCCCTTACCTTGAGTCTAACTTGGAACTTTCATCCTTTAAATTCCTAGATGATAATCATATGTTAATTTATGCATTATTTAAAAACTTTTTATTGTTTATGGTTCATTTTATATCTCTTATTATCATGTTCTAGAAATTAGTTAATTTTTTGAGTGTATATTGGATGTTTTGTTGATGTTCGGTATATGAGTCAAAAATGAACTTTTTTTGAAGAAAAGTATCCATTTGGTCAAAAGTACCTTATCTCTGGAATATTATTCATGATTTTAATATCATATATATCCATTATATATTTATTTTCAAATAGTTGATAACATTTAAAGATAAGAAAATAAATTCACACTTCATGGAGATGGTAGGTCGTACATACTCTTGAATGCTACATTCATTTATTTGTCATATTAAAAGAATAATAATAAAATTATATATATATATATATATATATATATATATTTTATTAAAATTATTATATTTATGTCATTTATGTCTCATTGGTTTAATAAAACCATCTTTTATGTGTTCCATGTATAGCATGAACGAGTCATATCACATTGAGGAGGTTGTAGTCCACACTTCCAAAAATGAAATTATCGTATTTACATATCATAAAAAGAATAAATGTGTGTTTTAAATAAACATTATATATCCATCGAGAAAATATAAATATTATATACATCATATATAAATACAATTCCATAATAATGGCCACAATGAGAAGTGGTCAAAAAAAATTGAACAATCATCGTTTCATGAGGCTTCATGTCGTTGTAAACAGAAAAATAATTTTCATATACATTAAATGGAGGCGTTTGTAAGTCTATCATTAATACTTATCCTAAAAAATCATAATATATTGAGGATACAATTTTTTATGAAATCATAGAATAAAAATATCATAGGGAGCGAGGAAGAAAAATAAAAAGAAAGGAACTTTAGAGAAGACTATACATCTAAAACAGGTAACTCCTTTGGATTCGAGAAAAATAAAATTCTTGAATTACCTTCTACCCACAATAAGGATTCGAAGAGAAAGTAAAATGTTTTTGGGAGATTATTGGAGTAGAATTTGGATGATCCAATGGGATGAAAAGGTATGAGTAAGTGTGTAGAGGTGGTGGCCATTTATATGGGGGAGGAGGGGAACATTAGGAATGTCTCGAAATATTACATTATTATAAATTTATTTTATAATTATAATAATTAATAACTGATATAATTATATTATAAGATGAGGGTGGGTCTAAATCCTCTAAATCAATAGGTTTTATTCTTGTTTAGGCCACAAATTTAGCTTATCTTTTGGCATTAACCCTATGTTAAAAATAATAACTCTTACCATGTATTCTTGTATTTTCATAATATATATTTACAATAGTTACTATAATATGGAAATATAACCACAAGGGGATCATTAATAAAATATTTTAACATTATATATGTCATTTGGAATAATTAAAGATTTTTAGGGCTATTATATCCTTTAATAAAATAATATTTATTTTAAAAACACATTTATGTCAATTTTGAGAGTATTTAGTAATTGATTTTAGTTAAAGTCTTAAAAACCTGATTACTTAAAAATAAATCTTTTAAAAAATAAAAATATGTTATAATAATCCATATAATTAGTTTATGGAATCAATATATTCAATTAATATTTATTTTAAAATTTATAATATCATTTATTTTAATCATTAATTATTAAGGAAATCACTACATCATCATTGTGTCATAAATTAATTTAATTATATAATGTATAAAAAATAAAATTAAAATACCATTATTTAGAGGATATTTTTATATTTATAAGGTATATTTATAGTCAAAGTTATCCGTTATATAACACTATATTTACTGTTTTTAGTGAAAAGATACATGTTTATGTTATATTTCTCTTTACTTTAAATTAATTATTATAACATGTCATTTTCACACCCAAGTGGCTCCCAAATTCAAAACATTCAGAATAAGGAAAATAAGTTTCAGAAATATGTCATCTAATATAATTAGAAATCGTTTTAGGGAAGTTTTATATTATTATAGTATTATTTTTCACCCTTATTGACTTGATTTACCCTTTAACCAGGGTAAATAAAAATTATTACTGTAGTTACTATTCATGATGTCTAAAAATAAAAGGTAATTATTTACACAATTTGGACCTTCTAACTCCAAATATGGAATATATATTCCCAAATTGATAAAACATAAATTTTATTTATTAATTTAAATTTAATTAAAGTTGTCAAAACCCAAAATCACATTTTTAAGAAGTAAAAAATGTCAAAAGACTGACATGTGTTTATGTTCAATTTTAAAGTGAAATTACATCCAATGACCATAATTGGATGAAATTGGAAAAACATAATACAATTAAAAATTTAAACTATTTAAAAGGATAATATAACTATATAAATAAATTAGATGAAAATTCATTTTTAAACTAAAATGAAATATTTTTCATTATTAATAAAAATATGGATTTTATCAGATAAAAATGAAAATTTCAACTAAAGTAAAATCTGATGTCCCAATATTATATAAGAAAACTATTTTATCAAATAGAATATATAAATATGACAAAAAATATTTTTTAAAAAAGGTTCTCCATCAAAAGAAAATAAAACGACATTTTAAAAATATTAGAGTATGTTTGGCATAAAATTGGAATCATTATCATTTTATTCCTCTACAATTCGTTGGATAAATGAAAAAACATTTAAAAAAATAAATAAAATAATAATATAGTTAATTCTATTCATTCACACCAATAAAACGACTACTTGTTAACTACCATTTAAAATTAATATATTATTGTTGTATAATTTTTTGGTATAACTCAGTGTTGTGTGCAACGTAAGATTTCAGAGAAACTCATGGTTGCGTGTCAGGTACACCATCGTACATAGTTTCCCCTTTAAAGTAAAAATAATATTAAATTAAAAAATATTAATAGATATTAAAAATTATTATTCTATAAATACCTTGTATATTACATCATTCCCCCTTTCAAAAATTGGGTCCTCATAATTTTAAAATTGGGACCAAAAACATCATTGAAAATCCCACATTGGAAATAGTGTCAATAAAAAAATAACTTTAAAATAAAAAAAGAGAATTAAAAATGTCACCCGAGATAACAAATACTAGTATTTAATGTAGTAAAACATGGATATGGAAGAAAATCAAACCATCATGTTCTAATAGAGAGTGATAGAAAATATTTTTAAGAGAATGACAACATCCAAAATACCATAAACATGTGATGGGTTAAACAGTCTTTGATTTACCAGTAGGAAAATTAAAAAAAATATTGTTTCAATATACTTTTCATAATTTTTATGAATTTTTTTATGATCTTCATTAATAACATAAGGAAACATACTTACTTTTCCAGTACAGTTTCATTCGTAAATAAATATCTACAAAAAACCTTATCTTTTCTCTAAATGATGAGTTTTCATAATGACTTGGTCACTAATGAAGCACTATAATCAAATTCTTGAGAATCATATAATCCCAAAAAGATGAACTATAAATTTCTATTTTCTCTAGTCATTAACCAAAACAAAAATGTTTAGTACAATATCAGTTAATCCCCAAAAAGAATAATCCATTATAGAACGAAATAATTCTCTTAATCTCCAAAATTCTACAAAAATTACACAAAGTTCAAGAAAGAAAACTCAATAAACAATTGTCATTGAAATACTTAAAATTAAAACAAACTAATAATGACACCCAAAATTCATAAATATTTGACCACATAGTCATCCATGATAAATGTTAACATTTATCTCTTAATAACATTTATTCCTCTTAAAGTCTCATTCTTAAATTTAAGTATCCTAATTACATGTTTTCTATGATAGGTTAATCATTTCCATAAATAATAAAAATTGCCATATGTCTATAATAATAACATAGATTCATCTAAAATAAAATTCTACCAAAAATCTTATATCGACCAAAGATTTACATACATGGAAATTACATTTCTTTTGCGGAATACATAATACATGACAAAAAATAAATTCCCAAGACATGATAGTTTTAGTGACTTTGGAAACATGGAACATAATCTTTTAACATTATGAAGGATCTTCAATATATCTTGTGATGATCATCACTTTTTTCCCACCTAAATCTTTTCTTTATATCATGGGAAAAAGAAAACATAAAAAGGGTGAGCTCAAATGCTCAGTAAGTGTAAACATATATAATTTTAAATGAACCATAAAAATAAGAATGTAAAAACATGTATATTATGTTCAAATATCACAATCATGAGTGATGAAATAAATCTTGTATGTCTATAAGTAATATATCAAAATTAATCATTAACCACTATAAAATAGCATTGGTAAAAATAATGGAATTCTAGAAAATAATTAAACCCATAATATGATTTTAATAGTAGCTAAGGCCTTGTTCCTAAGACCATCATAGTGGAAAAAGTCCATTACAGAAGCAGGTTTACATGTCATTTAAGCCATGTATTATTGAACTAGATTTATATATTATTATAGTCATGTCTATATCATGAGATATTAATATTTACCCAATGTGTTGGAGGGAGATATAGGTCCCACCCATCTCAAAATGAAATAAATATTACATGTCCCATAAAAATACAAATCATTCATCATAGCATAACCCATGAAATATTATGAGTTTCTTCGACATCATTCCATTATACAATGATCCGTAAAAGATAAATAGATTTCCTTATTCCATCATAAACACAATCAAATTAAATTAACAATGAGGATAGAAACATAACCCTATGTCATCTTAGAAGGAAAATATTTTTGACAAAACACTTGATCTTAATTCACGAGTAAAATAACCATACTTATTCCAAAACATTATTTATTATAAAAATGTTACAAAATTTTAAAATAAAAGAATTTTGGTAACAAAAAACTTGAAATAATTTAGAGTATGCTTCATGGAAATAAGGCATTATGAAGATGTAAAAATCTGTTCATGCTGTATCATTCAAACAAATTCTCTACTTATTTTTACGAGAAAAGTCAAAAAGTACCTCATACAGTAAACCAAATAATTATTCCTTACATGACATGTAGTAAAAGAGAAAATGAGAAAAAATGAATTTAAGCATACATATAATAATAGTAAATATTTAATGAAATCATGTTGAGAAATCATGGATATGGATGATAAATATATCGCCAGTAAATACTTATGTATAAATAATCTCAGATAAAAATGAGATTTCAAAATTATACCTTACCGTGTAATTTTCATTAATCAAGGGTGTGGTCACCTCCTGGATTGTAGTTTAATTATGTTATTAATTTATAACAATACCATATCAGTATTTATGATATCATATATGATCAAATTATATAATTGTGTTGATATTATTTTAATATTTGCATTATTTATGGTGTTAACTACTTCATTTTCCCATTCATGTTTATCCATGTAATTATTGTTTGTTATTCATATGATGAATTTTATTCATTACATTATGTTAATATTTATTATTTTCACTCCTAATATAGATCTTATAATCATTCTTTAATTGTTAACATTGAAAAGGAATCTCACCGGGTTTTGGAGATTGTCAGTTATACGTACGCACGAGTGACATTATCATTATCTTGATATATAAATGGTACGTAATTAGGAAGAATAATTATAATTTAATATTAATTATTTAATGTTATTATAATCATAATTATAACCATCCAAATAAATTATTTTTTAATCACAAATTACACCATGTCTTGGAGACGGCAAACCATACATACACACAAATGGTGATATTGTTATTCGTAGGATGGATAAAATGATGTATAAGTGTAACGCCCCGACCCCAGTTACTCAGAGTCGGTGCATTACTTCGTAACATTGGCATGATAAAAAAAGATCAAGTCTCGAAAGACTGATTAGTTTAGTAGCCTTGGAAACACTAGATAAATTCATAAATGTTACATTACATTATAAAGTAATAAACTACAATGACAAAGTCCCCTTAGTCCACACACATAAGCTCTTCTGACTATCCCTGCAGGTTATTCATAAAATAGTTCTTCACATCCTAGAAAATATTAAAACATTGAAAGGGGTGAGATCAGATGCTCAGTAAGGATAGCAATATAGAGGAAGCTTTCATAAATAAACATTAACATTTAAGGCAATGTATAACTAAAAAAAAGCCTTTTAAACTTGAACATTAGCATAATATGGAAAAAGTAAAATGAAATAATGCCATTTACTTACTCACATGGATATTCTACTAGTCAAATAATCACATGAAATATCAATAACCACTTTCATAATGAAGGAATGCATAATGCCAGACTATCATAACAACGTAGCCAAGGCCTCATTCCTAGTCTAAAATAAGATTTTGTCAAGGCCTCGTGCCAAGACACTAGTTTGTCTCATAAGACCTACCGATGCATCGAAGAGCAATAGTGGGCTCCACCCGTCACTTATTAAGTCCAATGCATTCCTCATATGAAGAGGTTTAAACATATCATAAACCATAACATAATCATATCACATAAAACATGCATAAAGGAAACATAACATTTCCACATTTCAATCACAAGATTTCAATATGACACATTGATATAATAAAAATATCATCAAAACCATTTTCAATACCAAAATAAAAGAAAATTAAAACTTGGTATTTATATTTCATTTTAAAAAAAAGTAATGGCTTGTAGAGGAAGCCGAAACCAAAATAATGGCCATGGCGGCGGAGAAGTCGTTGTTGCCGCATACGTATGACAAGAAAAACATTCATTTTTGTCATTTAGTAAAACACTTCATATAAAAAGATTACTTTTGAATAAACGTAAAAGTCAAAGGGGTTTATACACTGTATAAATGAAATTTGTGTATAAAACAAAATGTGCCACAATGAATGGTGATTGAGATGAAGTCCCTTAAAAAGATAATTTTTTTAAATAAAATAGATCTATTATGTGTATTCACTATAAGTACACATAATGAAAGTAAAAATACAACATAGGACATAATAATATCATGACATAATTTGAATGTAGGAGATTAACCCAAAGAATGGAAATTGGGTTAAGAAGTTCCCTTACCTTATGTCTGACTTGACTCGACCGTTATTTAACCTCCTGAATAATAAACTAGAGTTAATTTCTAATTACTTATGAACCTTTTTCATGTTCATTATTCCTTTTATATCACTTATTACCATGTCATGAACATTATGTAATTATTTATGTTTATAACGGTCTTTTTGTCGATCTTAGGTACTTGAGTCAAAAATAAACTTCTTATAATTACACTTTGTTCATCTGGTAAAATATCCATTATATCCATAATTATATTCATGATTTATATATCATATACATAATATATATCCAGTATATACATTCATTTATAATATTACATAACATTTAGAGTTAAGAAATGAAATGCACCGTTCATGGAGACGGTAAGCCGTACGTATGCATGAACGCTACTTTTATTTACATTTCATATTTAATGGAATGAAGTTATAAATATATAAAGGTATAATATAATTCCAATATAATATAATTTATAATACCATTTACTACATCCTTTATACATCCCACATATGGCATTAAAGATTCAAATCACCTTGAGGGGGCGGTAGTCCGCACTTCCGAAAATGAAATTCCCTCGTTTACCCATAATGGAAATAATAAATTATGCCATAAATGAGAAATACATAAGCATAAGGAAAACATAAACATAATACTAATATCATATATGAAAATAGTTTCATCAAAATGGCAACCATTAGAGGTGTTAAAAGAATATTGAACAATCATCGTTTCGTGAGGCAATATTTTTCCACCCACAGAAACAATATGTTCTTTAACCATTAGACGAAGGTGTGTGTAATTGTAAATCAAATAATTATCATAACAACGTCCTTGTAGATTCTATATACTGTTTTTGTTACAAAAGAAAGGAATAAAATGATTTTAAGGGGTTGGAGAATCAAAATAAAAGAAAACAACATTGGAGAAGACATTACCTTAAAATGGGGTATCTCTTTTTGATTTGAGCCAAAGGCTTCCTTGGGAAGACTTCTGCCCAAAGTGAGGCTTCTAAGAGTAAGGGAGGGATGTTGAGAGAGTATTTGGGCAGAGTTTGGTCGAGAAAAAAGGCTTTGAAGGTGTGAGTAAGGTGGTAGTGGTGGGGGCATTTTATAAGAGGAGAGAAGGGGCACTCTTGGAAAGATTGAAATGATACATTATTATGAAATAATTTTTCGAATTATAATGGTCCCACAATTATATATTTAAAGGATAAGGTGATAAGGGTTCGAAATCTACTCATCCAATATGTTTTTGACAAGTTTAAGTCTTAGAGTTTCCATTATCTTTTCATTTTATTTAAATTGTTAATTAATGAAGTAATCGCTACATCATCATGGTGTCATAAATAATTTAAATTATTTAATGTCTAAAAATTATAAAAAAATAACATCATGTAGAAAATATTTTTATCTTTCTAATGAATGTTTATAGTCAAAAATATGACTTCTATAATCCAATTTAAAAATTGATTTAGTAAAACAACTCTTGTTTGTGACATTTTTATTTTAACATTAAATAAAAAGTTATTTATGTCATTTTCCTACCAAAGAGGATCCATGGGGTCCCCAAGTTGACCCATGGATTGTCATGGTCGGTCATGACTTATCCAATAGGGTTAGGACATGTGTAACGGTATTTTCGTATTTTTATAATATCATTTTTTCCTTAAATTTTACTAATTACCTTTAATCGCGATTAATTAAACGTAAAAGTTACTATTCACCAAAAAATTATTTTAATCGCATTGAACCACATTTTACTTCCTAATGACAACCATGTATGTCGGATTTTTGAAAATCAAATCATAGAAGTGGTAATGTTTCATTTAAATGAAAAATCAGTTTTTTAACTACCACTTAGTGGTTTCACTATTCATCAAAAATTGAAGTTTTTTAGAACAATGCCAAAATTTCACCCTAAGCTATAATTGATATTCCAAATTAAAAAATGATTTCTATTTTACAAAATTCCAAACATATAAGTTGTGTTAATGAATTTCATAATTAATTCCCGCTGTCACAACAAATAGCGTGTTTTTAAGAAACAATATATATCAAAAGATTGACAATTGTTAATGTCCAATTTCAAAGTGAAATTAATTGTAATGACCACCATTGGATAAAATGGTAAAAATATATTCTAATTATACTTTAAAACCACTCAATAGGATAATTTATCACTATTAATTATTTTTATTAAAATAGTTTTCTTAAGTAATTTTCACTATTCAAAGCAATTTGGAAGGTCTCAGAAAAATACCAAAAATTCAACATAGGCTAATTTTGATATTCCAAATCCAAAAATGAAGTCCATTTGGCAAGATAGAATTTATAAAATTTCAAAAAGTTAGTATTACTATTCATAACGGCTACTTTGATTGGTTGTGGTGTGTTAGAATCTCGAACTTGCATACAATGCAAGCTATTGCATTATTGAATGAGAAGCGTATCATGGAAGCTCGGGGTGTTACATTCATCCCTCCTTCAATAAATTGCATCCTCGCAATTTGAAATTTTTCTTTGAAAATAAAAGTTTGAAAATAGAAAATACCTTTGTCGAAAACCCACATCAGAAATAAGGTTAGTAAAAATATAACTTTAAAAGAAAGAAAGATAAGTACAAAGGTCACCCGAGATAGCCCATACTAGGATTCTATGAAAATATGGATATGGAAGAAAAACAAATCATTATGGTTTGATGGAGAGTTGTATAAAACGGGATTAAGAGAAAGTTAACCATAAGAAAATAAAAAACATGTGATTGGTTAAACGGTCCTTCAATCCCCAATTGGAAAAGTTAACCGAAAACGTTTTTGTTTTAAGTTACCTTTTATAAAGTCGAGGAATTTATTTAGGAGATTCACTAAGAACGTAAGGGAATATACAGACTGGTCATGTAGACTTTCATTCTTTAATAAATTTTTACCACAAACCCATCTTTCACTCTAAAAGGTAATAAAACTCTAAAATATTCTATTTATCATAATTGTATAAGGTTCAAAATATTAACACAGACCATTTAGATTAGGAAAAAAAATTTAATACCCAGGGACTTCCTGTTGGCTAGTGGTAGGTAATAAAGGCATGTCACACTATGGTTGTGGGTTCGATTCCTGCAGCTTTGTCTGACGCGACGGGTTATGCCCCACCCTACAGGTTGTCCTTTACCTAAAAATATAGTATTATAATATTCCAAAAATAATCTTCAGAAATGTTTTAACCTTAAACAATACTATTCAAAGTTCATCTTAATCCATCCCAACCTTTATAGTTATCCAAAATACCTCTGTCCAGACTTTCTCTAAAAGGTCTCTTAATTCCAAAATCAATTTATCAGATTCCCCAAACTAAGTAAAGTTTCTCTTATTGTCACATACTAAAAATTTGATTACCTTCATCATATTAAAACCTTAATGAAAAGAACAAGTACTGTAGTACAATCCATATATATATCACATTATTCTTATAACCAGAATATAATCCTTGAGTCCAAAAGCACCAATACATTAATTATTCTACTTAAATTGTAGTAACAACATAAGATTGTCCTTGATCCCTTGGCCTTTTCTGAGGTATGTTTCCCTGACACTTAGGACATTCATTTTCATAATTCCCCATTTCCCTACAATTGTAGCATTCAACATTGATAGCCTCTTTCTTTCCTTTACAATCACGATCCTGGTGACCTTTCTCTTTACATTTATAACAAACTCCCATTCCTTTTAGGAAAGCACCGGGGTGATTCTTCCCACAATTATCACATAATGGAAAATCATTATTTCCCTTTTTCCATTTATCCGTCTCTTGTTCCACCGTTCTCTTTTTATCTTGCTTTAATTTGTTGTCATAAGACTTAGAGAATTCGTTTTTTGACTTGATAGCACACGAGAAAATATCTTCGTACGATGAGAAGGATTGTGATACTAAACCTCGATGGAGAAATGGTTTTAACCCATCAAAGAAATGATCAATCTTACTTCTTGAGATACGTATATAATCTGCAGCATACCTCGCTAACCTTGTAAAGTTGGCCTCATAATTTGCGACATTCTCATCCTCCTTTTGTCTCAGACTCAGAAATTGCCTTTCCAAATCTACTCGATGGTCACGAGGAAAGTATTTTTCTAAGAAAAGAACTTTGAACTCTCTCCATTCCATACGTGATACTTCTTCATCTTCCTTTGAATTTTGAATCAGCGACCACCATTGATCGGCATCTCCAGTGAGGCGGTAGAATGCCATGACAACCTTCTCCCGTTCACAACACTCCAAGGCATGGAATATTTTCTCTAAGGACTTTATCCTTTTATCAGCTACTAATGGATTTGTACCCCCATTAAATGTTGGTGGTTGTTGCCTCATGAAGCGGTATAACATTAATCCTCCACGTTGCAGATCAGGGTGCTCCATATGAGTAAGGTTATTATTCATATCCTAAGTGAATTATCCCAGTATGGTAATAGTTGATAAACACCAGTTGTATCTCCAGATCCACAATAATTATCTTGAGAAGGAGGGAAATCCCTACACGGAGTGCGTTCATTGATACAGTTTACATTCCTTCCACTAGGTGCCATTTCTAAACAATGGCATAAACTAGATTAGTTTATGAATCAAAATACATAATTCCATACATGTAAAACACTTAAAACTAATTGAACAATTTATGGACATAATCCATAATCATAAAAAAGTTTTCTTTGAGGAAGTATATACTCATAACCCTTCATAGTGGTTTGTAAAGAAAATGAGAATTATCCTAAGCATATCTCCCGGGAGTGTCGTAACCAAGAGTGCAGCAAGGCCTGTTGTCGTGCAACAGTTCCCGTTCGACTCTAGCTCAAAGCCGTGTTTTTGAGTTTTTCCCCTAGGTACATCTGTGCCAGAGCTGCCTCTACCAGCTCGTATCCAGACGGGGATGTATTGCTTGGAAACTCACAAAATATCTATAATACCAAAATTCTATGATGTTCTTATATACTAATCCTAAAATTCTATCTTCGGTCTATTGCTCTAATCAGAGTTTATCTAAATATAGCTTCAAAGGTTAGTACTAAACTGTCTCTGATACCAATTGTAACGCCCCGACCCCAGTTACCCAGAGTTGGTGCATTACTTTGTAACATTGGAATGATCACAAAAGATCAAGTCTTGAATGACCGATTAGTTTAGTAGCCTTGGAAACACTAGATACATTCATAAATGTTACATTAAATCATAAAGTGAAAAACTACAATGACAAAGTCTCCTTAGTCCACACTCATATCCTCTTCTGACTATCCCTGCAGGTCATTCATAAAATACTTCTTCACATCCTGGAAAATATTAAAACATTGAAAGGTGTGAGCTCAGATGCACAGTAAGGATAACAATATAGCAGAAGATTTCATAAATAAACATTAACATTTAAGGCAATGTATAACTAAAACAAAAGCCTTTTAAACATGAACTTTAGCATAATATGGAAAAAGTAAAATGAAATAATTCCATTTACTTACTCACATAGATATTCTACTAGTCGAATAATCACATGAAACATCAATAACCACTTTCATAATGATGGAATGCATAATGCCAGACTATCATAACCACGTAGCCAAGGCCTCGGGCCAAGTATACAATAAGATTTTTTCAAGGCCTCGTGCCATGACAATAGTTTGTCTCATGAGACCTACCGATGCATCGAGGAGCTATAGTGGGCTCCACCCATCACTTATTAAGTCCAATGCATTTCTCATATGAATAGGTTTAATCATATCATAAACCATAACATAATCGTATCACATAAAACATGCATAAAGGAAACATAACATTTCCACATTTTAATCACAAGATTTCAATACGACACATTGATATAATAAAAACATTATCAAAACCGTTTTCAATACCAAAATAAAATAAAATTAAACCATGGTATTTATTTTTCATTTTAAAAAAAGTTATGGCTTGTAGAGGAAGCCGAATCCCAAATAATGGCCATGGCGGAGGAGAAGTCGTTGTCGCCACATACGTACGACAAGAAAAACATTCCTTTTTTTCATTTAGTAAAACACTTCGTATGAAAATATTACTTTTGAATAAACGTAAAATTCAAAGGGGTTTATACACTGTATAAAAGAAATTTGTGTATAAAACAAAATATGCCTCAATGAATGGTGGTTGAGACGAAATCCCTTAAAAAGATAATTTTTTTTATATAAAATAGGTCTATTATGTGTATTCACTATAAGTACACATAAATAAAGTAAAAATACAACATAGTACATAATAATATCATGACATAATTTGAAAGTAGGAGATTAACCCAAAGAATGGAAATTGGGTTAAGAAGTTCCCTTACCTTGTGTCCGACTTGACTCGACCGTTCATTAACCTCCTGAATAATAAACTAGAGTTAATTTATATTTACTTAAGAACCTAATTCATGTTCATTATTCCTTTTATATCACTTATTACCATGTCATGACCATTATGTAATTATTTATGTTTATAACGGTCGTTTTGTCGATCTTAGGTACTTGAGTCAAAAATAAACTTCTTATAATTACACTTTGTTCATGTGGTAAAATATCCATTATATCCATAATTATATTCATTATTTATTTATCATATACATCATATATATCCATTATATACATTCATTTATAATATTACATAACATTTAGAGGTAAGAAATGAAATGCACCGTTCATGGAGACGGTAAGTCGTACGTACGCATGAACGCTACTTTCATTTCCATTTCATATTTAATGGAATGAAGTTATAAATATATAGAGTTATAATATAATTCAAGTATAATTTAATGTATAATACCATTTACTCCATCCTTTATATATCCCACGTATGGAATTAATGATTCAAATCACTTTGAGGGGGCGGTAGTCCGCACTTCCTAAAATGAAATTATCGCATTTACCCATAGTGGAAATCAAAAATTATGCCATAAATGAGAAATACAGAAGAATAATAAAAACATAAACATAATATATATATCATATATGAAA
Source organism: Viscum album (assembly GCA_963277665.1). Taxonomy (NCBI): domain Eukaryota; kingdom Viridiplantae; phylum Streptophyta; class Magnoliopsida; order Santalales; family Viscaceae; genus Viscum; species Viscum album. The sequence goes on along the minus strand of OY728167.1, from coordinate 383,822,958 downwards.
ATTGTGTCATCAAAATGGCCACCATTAGAGGTGTTGAAAGAATATTGAACAATCATCATTTCGTGAGGCAGTATTTCGCCACCCACAGAAACAGTATGTTCTTTAACCATTAGACGAAGGTGTGTGTAAGTGTAAACAAAATACTTATCATAAAAACATCCTAGTATATTGTAGATACTTTTTTTTGTTACAAAAGAAAAGAATAAAAAGAGTTTAAGGGGTTGGAGATGTAAAATAAAACAAAACAACATTAGAGAAGACAGTACCATAAAATCGGGTAACTCTTTCTGATTTGAGCCAAAGGCTTCCTTGGGAAGACTTTTGCTCAAAGTGAGGCTTCTAAAAGTAGGGGAGGGATGTTTAGAGAGTATTTGGGTAGAGTTTGGCCGATCCAAAAGGCTTTGATGGTGTCAGTAAGGTGGTAGTGGCGGGGGCCTTTTATAAGAGGAGAGAAGGGGCACTCTTGGAAAGATTGAAATGTTACATTATTATGAAATGCTTTTTCGGATTATAAAGGTCCCACACTTATATATTTTTAGGATAAGGTGATAAGGGTTCTAAATATACTCATCCAATTGGTTTTTGGCAAGTTTATGTCTTAGAATTTACATTATCTTTTCATTTTATTTAAATCGTTAATTAATGAGGTAATCGCTGCATCATCATGGTGTCATAAATAATTTAAATTATTTAATGTATTAAAATTATAAAAAAATAACATGATGTATGAAATCTTTTTATCTTTCTAATTAATATTTATAGTCAAAAATATGACTTGTATAACCCATTTAAAAATTCTTTTTGTATAACAACACTTGTTTGTGACATTTTTATTTTAACATTAAATAAAAAGTTATTTATGTCATTTTCCTACCAAAGTAGCTCCATGGGGTCCACAAGTTGACCCATGGAATGTATTGGTCGGCCATGACTCATCCAATAGGGGTAGGACAAGTGTAAAGTTATTTTCATATTTTTATATTATCATTTTTACCTTAAATTTCACTAATTACCTTTAATCGCGATTAATTAAACATAAAAGTTACAATTCATCAAAAAATTATCTTAATCCCATTGAACCACATTTTACTTCATAATTACAAACATGTATGTCAGATTTTTTAAAATCAAATCACAGAAGTGGTAATGTTTCATTTAAACGAAAAATCAGTTTTTTAACTACCAATTAGTAGTTTCACTATTCATCATAAATTGATGTTTTTCAGAACAATGCCAAAATTTCACCCTAAGCTATAATTGATATTACAAATTCAAAAATGATGTCTATTTTTCAAAATTCCACACATATAAGATGCATTAATTAATTTAATAATTAATTCCCGCTGTCACAATATATAGCGTGTTTTTAAGAAACAATATATATCAAAAGATTGACAATTGTTTATGTCCAATTTCAAAGTGAAATTAATTCTAATGACCCCCATTGGATAAAATGGTAAAAATATATTATAATTATACTTTAAAACCACTCAATAGTATAACTTATCAATATTAATTATTTTGATTAAAAAAATTGTTTTTAAGTAATTTTCACTATTCAAAGCAAATTGGATGTTCTCAGAAAAATAACAGAAATTCAACATAGGCTAATTTCAAAATTCCGAATCCAAAAACGAAGTTCATTTGGCAAGATAAAATTTATAAAATTTTAAAAATTAGGTATTACTATTCATAAGGGCTACTTTTATTGGTTGCGGTGTGTTAGAATCACGAACTTGCGTACAATGCAAGCTATTGCATTATTGAATGAGAAGTGTATTGTGGAAGCTCGCGGTGTTACAATAAGGTTGTCCCATAATTATAATAACATCTTAGAATGTATAATATACATGATTTACTAATTTATTATTGAACTAACATAGAAATATGGTGTAGAAAAAGAAATGAAATTGAATTGAATTGGTAACGAAATTACCTCTTCTTCATTCAACTTCCTTTGGATATCTTCTTAGGGACACCAGGGAAGGTCTTTTTGGATAACCAGGACCTCCAGAAGTTAACTACAAATTTTTATAGGAAAATTGGTTAGGGGTTGGTCGATCTATAAGTCACATGGTGATATGAGGAAATGTGGGAGGAGATGATTTTTTATAAGAGTGGAGGGGGGCACTTTAGGAAACACTCAAAATATTAAAACATAATAAGACTATTCAAGATCTAAATAGTTAAAATTGGACCCTAAATAAAATTTATAATACATGATCGACCATATCTTATCCCGTTATGTTTATTTGTATTTTTTTTATTTTTAAATAATTAAATAATAAATTAATTCAATAAGATTTTATTCTTTCAAAATTAAATAATATTCATTTAATTTGACTTAAATTACAACAAGTAAAAGTAATAATTAGATTATAATGATTTCACAAATCTTTAATTTATCTTTTATATCTTTTAAATATGCAGGCACGTTAAATAATCTAAAATATTAAGAAATTAAAATTATTAAGAATATTTATTATATTTTTATGTTAATTTAATAAAAATTCTTTTCAAATTTATGATACTTTTACGGTAAGTATATAACTTATAATAATTATAAATAAATTAATATAATGATAATTATTTCCTTTATATCAAAATAGACATTTAGATTCGTTTGTAGCTTCATTTTGGCCCTATTTGGACCATTAAAAGACAATAAAATCCAAGATAGTGATATTTTGTAACTATATTTGATTTAAATAATATATATATTATTTTTATGTACAAATTTCTATTAAACAACTAGAAATATATCAAATTGAGATATTAATTTAATATTATTCGTCCAATATTTTTTTGGACATGTTCTGGTATTATTTTAAACCTTATAATTTTGATTTATCCTTAGTTAGTTTCTTTAACTATTACCATGGAAACATGTATTTTTGTTTACTAAGGGTTAATAAAATCACTCTAAAAATCCAATGGAGACACAAATGGATTATTTTTTGACATATTTAACTTCATCCCAATTATTTGGCCAATGAATATATATTTATGAAATTTATATAATTTAATAAATTATTTTTTATTTAAGATATGAATAGTGTCAATTTTGATACTATTCAGTAGTTTACATTTTAAAAATATCATATCATAGAGATATTTTTGAACGCCTTACACCATAACTAACATGTCAAAGTCATCCATATAATTATTGGATGACATTAAATCACTCAAATTATATTTATTTTGATATTTTTAATATCATTTATTTGATATTTCTATTAACAAAATAATATCTACACTACTATTGAGTAATCATTAATTATTATTATTTAATATCAAAAATTGTAAATAAATTTCAAGGATATAGGTAATTAAGTTAGATTTCTAGAGACTACCTATAGTCAATTTAATTCAGCAGTAATCCCTAAATTTATATAAATATACTTATATTAAATGAGTGTGTGACATTTTGTCACATTCATTAATTTTTTTATATATTCATGTCATATTTAAGGGAAATTTGTCATTAAGTGATTCCATTTTGAACCAGAGATGATAAAGGTAGAATGTATTCATCTGACAGGATTTTGAAAGGTGATAAAGTAATTTTACAATATTATTTTTAGCTTTAATTACCTGATTTACCTTTAAACATGGTAATTAAAATAATTACTAATGTTACTATTCATAGTGACAAAAATTATAATTAACCAATTAACATAATTTGGACCCACTAATTAAAAATATAGAATCCATTTTACATAATTCAAAACACCTAATTAGCAAAAAATAATGTCAAATTATTTCCCATTGTTAAAACCAAAAAGTGGGGTTTTAATAAGTAAAAATGTATCCAAATATTATCATGTGTTTATGACCAATTTAAATGTGAAATCCCATCCAATAACAATAATTGGATTAAATCATAAAAACATAGTCCAATTACAAATTAAAATGAAATAAAAAGGCAATCAAACTATATAAATAAATTTGATGAAAATACAGTTTTGAATTAAAATGTTGTAATTTTGACTATTCATTAAAATATGGATTTTCATAGAAAAATACCAAAAATTAAATAAATGAAAATTTTTATGTTTCTATTAAAAATAAGAATATAATTTCTTCAAATATTATATATAAAAGTGTTGAAAATTAAATTTAAAATGGTTGCTCCATCAAAAGGCGTTCAAACTACATTTCTCAAAAAATACTTCTTTTATACGAAAAATTAAATTTTGTTCTTATATCATGTTTATAAAATACACGATATGCATGTTAATGTAATAGAAAATTCCAAATGTGTTTAATATTATTCCTAATGGCTAGTATATATCCAATTAAATAACATCTTTTTTATAATATATCATTGTTTTGTGAAACTCGGTATTGTATACAACAAAAACTATCAAGGAAGGCCTGTATTGCATGTAACGCAATCTAATAATAGTTTTGGGTATACTACAAGATAATATGGTTTTGTGTATAGCAGAAGATAATATTGGTGTAGTGTAAAACTCAAGAAATAATTTTTTTTGAAAGAATCTATCTCATAAAATATCATAGTATCACATTCTACCATACTTAAAATGAATTTCACCATCGAGATTCGTCGAGGTTATAAATGGATTACTCCAAGAATGATTATTTCATAGAAACCCACATCATAAAATGTAAAACTAAAAAATATTGCTAAAACGGAAATTTAGAAGCATAAAAGATACCCAAATTAACTCATCATTGTGTTTCCAAATATGAGAACATAGATGAGAAGTGATAAAATGGATATGGAAGAGAAATATAACCATCATGTTATGATGGATCGTGATAGAGAATAAGGTCTGATGAAATTTAACTACGAGAAATCCTTAAATTTGTGATGATTTAAGGGACCATATGATTCATCAATTAGAAGGTACTCATATTCCATTTTCGGTTTCAAGATCTTTTTCCTAATATTATTGAATTTTTGAATTAGAATAAATACTTAATTTATTTCATTATAATATCACTTTTGATAATTCCCTAAAAAATTTCCACTTCCTATATTATTTTAATAAAAGAAGTTGAATTTTTCATTAATGAAGTGTTAGATGATCATGAAATAGAATTATAGGTCATTCCATCTTTCAAAACTAAAATGTTATAACAAGTTATCAAATATACATAAGTCCACCTATAGTGAGATAATGCATTACTCTAAAAAACATCAATTGGACTATAACTTATACTGTCCATCAAAGTATAACATTTCAATACGTACAAAAATATAACATATAATACTAGATAAAGAGGTGAACTAAATCCAATTATCATTTGTCTCCCATATATCTTTGGATGTTCTTTGTTTTCACATTCCAAACATGTGAATTCATTATTAATGTATTCACTTGAATCATGGTAATAACATGAATTCCCATATAACCTTAGTGAAAACATTCATTCTGTCAAAATTAAATCTTTACACAACAAAAAATAAAAAAAATTCTATATACTCAAACAATGATATCACTATCAATCATCTCACAATCTCTTTATCCATTCATTATGAACATATCATGATATTTCCAAAAATACTTCAATCACTTTTCATTGTTACTGGTACCATATAATTATGGAAAACTATAATGGACTAATACATAGATATTCCACTATTCCATAATACTATAAAAGAGATCCTACAACACTATTTTTGTATCTTTTTAAATAAAAACATAATCATTCCACCACTTTGTTTTCATAATCAACATGACCAATAGTGATGGCATGTGATTTTCATTTGAATTTGTCCTTAAGAGGTTGCGGGTGTAGATAAAAAATAACACATTGATTATGGAATTGGTTAGTATAATGCCAAATTTCATTTTATTTGTATCATTTAAGTGTGTTTGATGCATTATCTATAGTCTTTTCTCTATTCACATCATTTGAAACCATTTTCCCATTACCTCATCACACAACTTCTCGATGACCTTATTTTCCACATGTAAAACATTTTCTAGTCCAATTATGACAATCCCAACCATGCTTCATTCCAAACATTGAGCATGAGAAAACATTCATATTCTTTTCACTATTGTGTTGTGATTTTCCTTTCAAGTCTATCATTATCTTCTGGTCAAAACCACAAGATTGATATGTTACACCAACATCAATTTATAACTTCATAGCACAATGCAGAATCTCTTTATAGCCATTGAATTCTCTTATATCTTATTCCCTTAAAAGTTTGGTTTTAATCCCCTAATGAATTGATCAACTTTACTTTCATATTGGATGATAAAGCCACAAGATTTTCATGGAAGCCTTGTTATCTTTTCATCATTTATACAAACATATTTATCATCATTTATCATAAGATCAAGGAAGTAATTTTCCATCTTTGATTGAAGAATACAAGGGGTGTATTTATTGAAAAAAAATCCTTGAATGTGTCTCATTACATGGATTCAATTTCATCATACTACCTTGTATTCTTAATTATAATCCACTAATTTTCTACTCCACCTTCTAAATGATAAAAAAAAATACTTTTTAGATTATGAATAGTGAAGGATGGAAAATATCTTCTCAATTGTACTGTTCAATTGTTTAGAATCAAGTGGATCATAATGTAATTGCCTTTGTATTTATAGAATAATAATTTTTTATTTATGTTAATATATTGTAATAAGGTATTAATTTTATGTTTAATGGGATTATTTTTTCACATAGCTTACTCGACACACAATAAGTTTTTTATCCAAAATCATACATTGCACACAAAATTGACATATAATGAAAAATAATACACTATTATTATTATTATTTTTAATGGTATTTAATGCCTAGATGTTTGAATGAAGGGAATAAAAAATATCAAATGAATTTATAAATATTGTTCACACATGTTTAAATAATGGTTTAATGGTTACCAAATTTATTAGAAATGGAAATAAAAACCCATTGAATATAATGGATGTGTTTTTATGTAAACCATTTTAAAAGAGAATAATTGTGTTTTACTATCACTATTATGAATTTTTATATATGATATATATTCAATGTAATGTTTTAAAGTCATATTATATCTTTTCTAGATATATTATAAGAAAAAATTCAGTTTTTCAGAAAAAAAATTGTCTTTCTAAAAATTCAATTTTACAACCTTTTGATGGAGAACCATTTTTAAATATAGTTTTTTCACTTTGATATTTTATATTTGACAATATAAACTTCATTTATATAATAGGTACATACAAATTTACATTGGATTAAATTTTGGTATTTTTCGGGAAAAGTTCATTTTTTATTGAATTGTGAAAAAAATACAGAATTATAATTCAAAACTGTCTTTTCATCTCATTTATTTATATAGTTAAATTGTACATTTAAAGGGTTTTAAAGTATAATTGGATTATATTTATGTCACATAATCAAATTTTGGTAATTTAAAGTAATTTGACTATCAAATTAGACATTAACTCATGTCAATATTTTGATAGTTATTACTTTTAAAAAACATGCTTTTTGGTTTGGACAACAGGAATTAATTCTAAATTAATTACTAAAACTTCTGTATTTTGATTTTGGTAAAATTTATTCCATATTTGGAATTAGTAAGTCCAAATTCTGTAAATAGGTGCCTTCTATTTTTATTCATTATGAATATTAACTTCAGTAATTATTTTATTTACCATGGTTAAAGATTAAATCTGGTAAATAATGGAAAAAAATAATATTATAAAAATCTTAAACTACCCAAACATGTTTTAGAACCCAATTGGATGATATATTTCTGACCATGGCCATCCTTGGGTCGATTTGGTGACCCCATAGAGCCACTTGGATGTGAAAATGGCATTTTTTAAGAATTTATTTAAAATAAATGAAAATGTAACATAAATATTTATCTTTGAGTAAAACAATATTTATATTGGGTTATATAATAGATATTTTAGAAAATAAATAAATATTATAAAGATAAAAATATTTCCTACCTCACAGTAGTTTATTTATAATTTTTAGACATCAAATAAATAAATTTATTTATGACACAATGACGATGTAGTGACGACCTTGTTAATGAATGATTTATATAAATGTGATTATAAATATGAAAAAAAATTATTTTGAAACATTATTTGCCATAAATATATTTTAGGCATGAGTATTACTTTTTATATTTTAATTAATCAATATTTTTTAAAATAATCATATTATTGTTTTAAAAAAAATAAGGATATGAATAGTATAAAATTGACATAAACGAGTTTTAAAAAAAACTATTTTATTAATTGAAATAATAGTCCTAAAAATCTATGATTAGGCTAAAATAATTATATGATGTTTAAGATTACATTAATTAAAAACATTATGTTATATTTTCATTTTATGTAAACTATATTAACCATATAATATGAATATACAAGAAGACATGGGAAGAGTCAAATTATTTAACTAAGGGTTAATGCTAAATGAAAAGGTTAAATGTGAAACAAAACATGTAAAAAACATATTGGTAGAGATAATTTCGTAAAATCCTAATATTATCATCAAATTAAATGAGTTTCTGAACTTTTTAAATCGAAATTATGTTTATAATAAAATAATATTTCAAGATGTTTCTAATGTACCCCTCCTCACACTATAAATGGCCACCACATATAACTCTTACTCACACCTCTCAAGCCACTTGGATTGTCAAAAATAATCCCAAATAATCTCCCAACATACCTATATTCCTTTTATAATCCTTATGTTGGGCATAATGAAACTCAAGAAATCCTTTTCGGTTAACTCGAAAGGTGTTACCTGATTTGAGGTAATGTATTCTCTCATGATTCATTCATTTATTTTCATTATCCAACCCCCTAAATTCTATTTATTCCATTATATTATAAAAAATACCATAACTAAATATAATAGGATGTTTTTATGATAAGGACTTGAAATAAACTTACACACACCTCCATCTAATGGATTCGAACATACAGTTTCTGTTTACGGAGAACTGCTGCCTCACAAAACGATGATTGTTCGATTTTACCCTACCACCTCTCATGGTGGTCATTAAATGGAACTATATTTACATATGTTATATATTATGTTTATATTTTCTCTATTCATATGTATTTTTTATGTACAACATACCTTTATTATTTTCATGATGTGTAAACACGATAATTTAATTTGAGGAAGTGCAGGTACCGCCCCTTCAAAGTGATATGACTCGTTCATGCCATATATGGAATTTATAAATGATTGAGATAAAAAAACTATGTAACATATATATAATATGATACTATAATGGAATTATAATATAACAATGTATCATTTTTTTTTATTCTATTAAATATGAAATATAATTGAATGTAATGTTCATGCGTACGTACAACTTACCATCTCCAATAACGGTGCATTTTATTTCATATATCCAGAAGTTATTGACTATTATAAATACATATATACTAGATATATATGTTATATATGATATATAAATCATGAATATCATTATATAGATTATATAATTTTGAGCACATGGATAATTTGTAATAATAACAAGTTCATTTTCGACTCATGTACCCAATATCAACAAATTGAAAGATATTAACATAAATAACTATGAAATTATATTAATGTGGTAATAAGTGATATGATAATAATAATAAACATGAAAAAAGTTCTCATTAATGCTTAAATTAATATAGGATTATTATTCTAGAAGAGTAAGTAACATACCTGATGAGTCGGACACAAGGTAAGGGACTTTGTCTCAATCTATTTCCATTAAGAAATATTTTGATTTATACATGACATTGTTTTATATGGTGTATAATCCCTTTTTAATTTTAATTTCATTCAAAAGGAATATTGTTCTATGAAGCATTTTACTAAAATTACAAAAGGAATGTTTCTTTTTCATGTACGCAGTGACAATGACCTTTCCGCCACTTCGAGCATTTTTTGATATTTGGAATCCTTAACAAGAAATAATTTTTTTAAAATCAATATAATTACCATATACCATTTTTACAAACTTTTTTAGTGAAATTAATTTTGAGATAGAATTTATATATTCAAAGTCATGAAATTATATATTGTGATTGCAGTATGGAAATGATATCTTTCCTTTATTCTTGTCATATGATTACGTTATGGTTCATGGGAATTGTTTATATATACGGGTGGTTCCAATATAATCCTAGGGAGGGTGAGCCCAAGATATATCTCTAATTCATTGGCTAACGTGACAGAGGTAAACATTAATATTTCTCCTAAGACATCTAGGAAATATACTGTGATGGGTATTCCAAACGTAACTCCCTATGTAGCTATGAAAGCTACAACGTAAAAATGATATGGATGCCACAAATTATATTTATGATTTTTGATTTCTATGCTTTATTCATAAAGATTTTTATTTTATGAGGTATGTTGAAGAGAATATGTTTTATGATTGAGAAGTATGATTTCATTTATTTGTATGTATTGATGGAATAATGTTTTCTCTCATTATTTTATAACCCTTACTGAGATTTTTGTGGTAATCCGTAGTTTTTGAAATATTATTCACATTTTATAAAGAAGTCTAAGATAAAGGAAGTATTCAAAGTGATTTATATCAAGAAAATAATTCATTTTTTATTTAAGGAGTTTTATTATTGGGTAAAAAATTTATAGAGTAGATGTGTATACATTGAAATCATTTGATATGTAATCTAATATTTACAGCATAATTATCTAAAACTCTAAATATGAAAGGATCCTCAATGCATATTATTAACTTTATTCAAGATTATGTATTGTATATGGATGGGGCCTTACAGTTGGTATCATATGTCGGTTTAGATAGCTTTAGAGGTTAGGGTGTTATTTGAGGATAAATGACATGTTTTATATAACCACAGTGGATTGAATATTATAATGATTTATATTTATTATAGATAAATTAAATGAGTTTAATATAAAATGAAATTGTATATATTAGTTTTTATCCTCCACATATTATAGTATATGGTTATTTTATTGATATACCCACACTAACCTTTTTTGGTTTTAGTAAATCGTTTGATCTAGCAGGAACCAAAGTAACAATGGATGAGAATGAAACTGTGGTGGTTTTTAAAATAAGCAAGCGAATGAAATGGGAATTTCAAAGAAAAATCTTTTTGTTATCCTCAACAAACTATTTGGATTCATGATTGACCACTTAAACCATGGGGATTTATCTAATGCATCTTATATGAGAGAAACAAATCCATTGGAAGTTCAGGTAATAATAATATTAAAGGTAAGTATATTCTAAAACATATGTGTCTAGGATGTGGAATGAAAACCCTAGTAAAATTCTTCATAGGGATGGAAATATGTATCAGATGTGGTAATTAAGGTCATAAAGAAATAACCTTCCATGGAAAAAGGAAGCTTCCAGTTGACTGTAGGAAAGGGAAGGAAGTTACACCTGAGGGATGAATTGAATATTTTAAATCTGGTGTGAATTGTCATTATTCAAATAGATGTCGTACGAAGAAGGTTCAAGAATGGGACCGGCATGACCTTAAAATATATGTTTACTAATAACTAATGCCACTCCATTTGAAGATGAAGAAACTAAAAATTACCTATGAATGGTATGAATTATTCCTTAGGTCAAGTTTTGACATTATAGAAATATTAAGATATTATGCATGATTTTGTTTGTAGGAAAAAATTATAAAATAATATGATGGAAAAAATGGATAAAGGATGAGGAAAAATTCTAGATGATTAGGATGTGTAAATTTTAGAAATTAAAGAGTTATGCTGGATCTATGTATGATGATATGCTTAAATGTATTAATGATATGATTACATTAGATGACTTTTTCTAGTATGTGTAACCCTGAAGTTGGATATGTGAAAATTTTATTCAAGTAAGAATTGTCTTTTATTATGTGTACATAACCGATAACCTTAGGGGTTTATGTAATCTTTATGTGTGTGGAAATTATGGGTTTTTAAATTTTGGGATGCAAAATGCGAGGTATGAGATAACCATTGGGGTTAAAATATGTTATAGTTATTTTTGAGGAATTTATCTCATTTTAGGGAATGTTATAAAATTATATAGTTATTGAAATAGGAAAACACAAAGACCATGTGACTACCCATCAGGCCAGACAAAGATGTGGCAGTAGAACAAACAACTAAATTGAGACTAGGATTTATTGCCTACCACTGGACTATGTGAAGTCCATAGTTAGTATGACTTGTTCATTTTTGTTAAATGATTTTATGGATCGAGAATAATATGATTTTTGGAACTTATGTGCTACCAAATGGATATCCTTAGTATAGGAAAATGATTTGGTGATTAAGTGGTAAATGTTATTTTGGAAGGCATTTTCTCTTTTGGGAACACTATATAACAAAGCAAAAAAGAATCCTATGGGATATCATTTGTGGAGTAAGGGTTGAAATATTATTTTGTAAGAATATAGGTTCTTTTTTTATACATATGGTGATTTGGGTTATTGGTGGAAATGAGTAACTTATCATAGAGAATATGTGATTAGGTTAATTACTATTTAGGATGAGACATTAAGAGTAGTTAATGTTATTTGGAGATAAATGTTACGAGTTACAAAGGAAGACTACATGATAAAATCCATCTATGTTTCAGTATTCAATAATAGTTTGGATTAATTTGAATAATATTAAGGAAAATTGTTTATTGAATGTTATTTTTTTATCTTTCCGTACAGTTTGTTGTATTTTTGAGATTAAGTGTATAATATCTTTTTATAAAGGATTATTCTTTTTTTGGGATTGTATGATATTGTACTAATAATTTTGGTTTTACTTAACTTCTAAAGGTATGATAAATATATATTTTGTCTTATTTGGATTATTTTATTCTCTAGAAGTTGATTCTAGCACTTCGGGGGTGACAATGTCATTATGAGTACTCATCGTTTGGAGAAAAGATGAGTTTGTGGTAGAAGTTTATTAAAAGATTAAACTCTACTTGAAAGGTAAGTATATTACCTTATATTCTTATTCAGTCTCATAATTAAATTTCTCGACATTTTGAAAAGGAACATAAAACAAAAACATTGACTATTCACATTTCCCCCTATGAAATCAAAGTCTGTTTAACCCATCACTAGTTTGTGGTTTTCTGGTGGTTAACTTTCTCATGATCAGGTTTTATATCACTATCCATCAGAACATGATGGTTAGTTTTCTCTTCCATATCCATGTTTTCTTGGAGACCTAGAATGTTTTATATTAGGTGACATTTTTATTTCTCTTTATTTCTTTTAATGTGATGGTTTTATTGACCCTTTTTCGATGTGGGACTTTCAATGATGTTTCAGAGCCTAATTTTTAAAATAGAAAGGGTAAAATTTACAATAATGGGGATAGATTTAATGACCAAGGTAGTTATAGTGTAATAATTTTTTATTTCTATTAAAACTTATGATTATGATATTTATTTTACATTAAAGGTGATTCTTTTTTCCGATTTCTTACTCGACACGCAACAAGGGGTTTCTCTGAAATCTTATGATGCACACATCATAGAGATATACCAAACAATAAAACAATAATATTATTATTGTAACAACCCAAAGTTTCATTAATGTAAATCCCTATTGATCTAATTAGATGTCTCTTTATGTTTATATAAAATGTCAAATTCTTTGGTTTTATGTTATGAATTTGGACTGTTGCTAATATAGCCGTTGTACAGTGATCACATGATTAGTATAAATACAGGACTTTAACAAATCCAATTTACTCAGACAAAGGAAGTGATGGCCTCATCCAGTAGAATTTCCCCATACGAAGCCCATTTGTTAGTGCTCAGATAAGAGGTGGCATCTTTGGGCTTTGCCCTTGAGCAAGCCCAAGCTGAGCTTCATCATGTCAACCTCGAATGTGACCGTCTATGGAAAAAGTGGAAGTTGATTGAAATTACCACTCGAGCGATGTTATCCGAGCCACCCCAAGAGTCTGTCACCATCGCACACCATACCCTTAGGTCTTATGCGGCTGTTTTAAGGGGTTATGTAACAAATAAGTAGTACTATGATCATGTACATTATTTTTTTGTATATATTAATGAATATAATTTCTAGTCATTTTTGATACATTGTAAATAGTTTTTAAAGTACAAATGGTTTTTTTAGTTATTATTTAAATTAAGAAATCTATTTTATTAAATTAAGGGATTTTTGAATTAAATAATATTATAATAAAATAATATTATTATTATTAAAATAATTTTAATAAATATAAATGATCTTATAATTTTATGAATGCAATTAAAATTTTATTAAAGTTTGAAAGCCATTTCTGTCAAAACCCATGAATTTTCGATAAATGTCGGTTTTTATTTTAAAAGTGAAAATTCACATATTTATAAAATTATGTAGATAAAATAAATGTTGTTTTTGTAATCAGGACGTCGAAATTATCCAAAAGTGAATATTTCATAATTTTCTGATACAATCAAATTTTTGGGTAAAAATTAAATACAGTTTAAATATATAATGTGTTTTATGTCATCATAATGACTCAAGAGTGATGTAATAAAATACTATTATCTTTAGGTTCTACCAATATATGTTTTAACATTAAAATAGTGTGGTTTTTTGTTTGTTTGACTTACTTTTCTAAGCATTAATGGACCCCTCACGACTTATTCAACACTTTCCCTTTTTAAATTAATTTCCATGGGAGTGTGAATCACCTCCACATATGTAACCTTATTATTTTAAGAAGTTTGGACTTTGGCCTTATAAGATATTTTTTTCCTCTTCCCTTTTCCAAAAAACATGGGCAAAAACCATGGGATGGTTTGTGGTTTGGTTTAATTTAATATAAGGGGTCCCAAACCTAAATAATAAAGAATTCCCTCTCCTTTCCTAAATAAACCCACCCAAGCTCCCACTTCCTCCTCACTCAAAGCCCTTGGGGTTTATCCAACCTCTGCCCTACTCTCTCTTGAATCCTCCCAAGGATCCCCAAGCTCCCAAGAATCCTCTCACAAGCCTCTCTCTAGCCTTTGGAAGCACACTTCCAAGTAAGGGTTTTTTCTTCCTTTCTCATTTTTGTCAATTTTCTTTAAGTTGTTTTTCCCTTTTAATTTCAATTTTAAATGTTGGGGGTATGGTTTCTCCAATCCCTCATACTTCCCTAATTATGTTTGAATGATGGAAGACCCTTTCTCTCTCATTTAATGCCTCCCAGGTACACCTGTTACTATGCCGAAATTCTGAAAGGAACTTCTCTCTCTTCTTTTTTCATTCATGAAATAATTTGGTATCCTGAATTTAAATTACATTACAATTGTTGGGAAATGTATATATATGACCTCACTACTGTCCATTACATGTAATTATGATTGGGAACCCCTTTCTCTCTCATCAACCCTTTTTATGAATTCTTATGTCACGTCGTTATGCTGTCGAAATCGCACCGATTTTCTAAGCCAATGCCATTGTGTAGTGGATAACCTGCCCATTTCTCCATCAAGGGTATCCAGCTTTATGTACCATTAATTATTGAATTACAAAGTTTCATGTATGAATTCCCCATTCCTTTATCGTGGAATAAATGATTATGTTTTAGGAACCCATGATTTATGATCCATGAGGCACACTTATGCATGAAATGAAATGTTTAAGAAGGGTGCACCCTTATAGCGCTCCAACGCATTGGGTAAAGTATAGTATCATGATACGTAATGTGAAATGAGTGTTGACTCATTCTATTTCAAGTGAAATGAGGTATTACTTGTTCTATATGTGCAATTAGGATTTAATCATGCTCCATGTGCAATGAGCATTGGCTCACGCTAATTCCATGTTAACTGTTGTTGCCACATTTCCATGTTATGATTATCATACATTATCATGCCTTTATGCTTTTCTTATTCTCTATTTATATGCCTATTTCCTAACATGTATTTTACTCGTCATGTTATTCCATGTGTACTCCCTTACTGAGCCTTATATCTCACCCTTTTCTTATGCATGTCCTCAGGTTATCCCATGTAATGCTAAGTATGAGGGAATGTAGTGGTCATGTAAAGGATGTTTTCAATAAAGATGTTGTATTTCATGTTTTGTGTTTTTATGTAATGATACTAAGCCTCAAAGACACTAATCCTCTTGATCTTCTTTATTGTATCAAAGGAAGATTTATGTAATAAATCATGTTTATGTAGTAATAAAATGCAGGGTTGTCATAGTTGGTATCAGAGGATAGGTTTAGTTATTTTTGGGATTATGAAACCATAGTAAATCCATAGATACAAGAATACGTATAATAAAAACATCCCTATGTTTTGATAAGTATTGAGTAAGTGGTTTATCAAACAAATACATCCCTGTATGGATACGAGCAGGTAGTGGCGGCTCTGGCACAGATGTATCCTAGGGGTAAAACCCGAAAACACTGCTTTGAGCTAGACTCGAACAGGAACTGGTGCACGACAATGGAACTTGATGTACTCTTGGTTACGACACTCCTGGGGGATATGTTTTGATAAATTCCCAAGCTTAGTATGAACCCTTATTAAGGGAATTAAAAAATTACCCTTAAGAATATATGTTAGAATGTAGATCATGAAAAGCCTATATTGAAGCCTATAGACTCATGAGTTAAGGAAAAAAAGATTATTTATAAGTCATCAACTTTTGTCTTTGGATTACCCTTTATGTGTTACCCCTAACATTCCTTTTTATTCCATACAATGGCCGGTAATAGGAGGACTCAGGCTAACAACCGTTGTGAAGATCAGTGTGACGACTGTACTAATGAGATGCCCAATCCAATGGGGGCGGGAATCACGGACTTTGTCACACTTCTCTCTCAGCTAACTCAAGTTTTTAATAGAAAAATTGGTCAAGAGGAACGTTCAAACCCCCCTAATAAGTAATAAGTCGCTATCGAGAGCTTCATGAGACAATGGCCTCCTACTTTTAGTGGATCATCCGATCCCACGATCGCGGAACAATGGATCAACTCCATTGAAAAGATCTTCTCCATCCTTCAATGTTCTGAACAAGAGAAGGTTCTCTTGGTGGCTTATTGTATGGAGGGTGAAGCTGATCAATGGTGGACATTGATCAAAAATACAAATCCCGAGGAGGAGATAGAGGTGTTGGAATGGAAATATTTCTGGAAGAAATTTTTTGATAAATATTTTCCTTGCACCCTCTAGCATAAGATGTAAAGGGACTACCTTTCCCTCAAGAAAAAAGATGAAGAATTTGTTGGAGCGTAGGAGGAAAACATCACAAGGATTGCACGATACGCTTCCGGATTTTTCATTACCCCTGAATGCATGGTTGACCGCTTCATTGGTGGGCTGAAGCCTAGCTTGTGGAAAGCATTAGCGATCCGTGACATCGACAGCTATGAGGAAATTGTCCGATGTGCCCTCAAGGTGGAAATGGAGATCGGGTAATCATAGGGGTATCATGGAGACAAGAAGCTTAAGGTGGAATTCAATGCTGGTGGTCCAATGGATAAATCCAACGGTTCTAAGAAGATCCAGCACCCCACTTGCCAAAAGTGCAGAAAGAAGCACCCTAGAAATTGCCTTAAGGGGACGAGAAAATGCTTCAGGTCTGGAAGGTAAGAGCACCTAGCTGTTAACTGTCGAAAAGAAAGACCCGTGGCTATGACAGAGGAGAGGAACGCTCCGTTCGAACCTCAACGTGTAGTTCAATGCTAAAAATTCAAAGAACTGGGTCATTTTTCAAATCAGTGCCCTAATCCAAGGGTTTTCAGAGACAACCAACAACCTCCAAGGCAGCAAGGAAGAGCGTTCGCCATCACTTCTGTTGAAGTGAACCCCGAAAACGAAGTGGTGACAAGTTTTCTAGTTATTCATTCTAGAATACCAAACATACTTTTTGATTCAGGTTCTATGAATTATTTTATATCTCAAAAGTTTAGTAGAATAATCCCAGAACCACCACAAATCATGGATGTAAAGATGTCAGTGAGTATGGAAAATGGGGAAATCATTGCATCCAATGAATATAAGTCCTCCCATGTTCTAGTCTGTGGATTGAATTTCCCAACGAACCTCGTCATACTCCCGATGATGGAATTTGATGCAATTATTGTCATGGATTGGCTTTCCTTATATAGAGCCATCATAAATTTTTGGGAGAGGGAAATTAGACTCCATATGGAGAATCGTCCCCCGATTCATTACAAGTGTCAGGAGGAAGATGAATCTCCATTAGCTCCATCATCTCAAGCATGGATATTAATGCCTTATGAGCATGTGAATCTAGATCAGATGATTGAGTCCAAGGAAGATACTATCCTTGAACAAATTCCTATTGTGAGAGAATTCGCTGAAGTGTTTCCCGAGGAACTGCATGGTCTTCCTCCGAGAAGAGATGTTGAGTTCTCAGTTGAACATATACCTGGGGCACTACCAATATCCAAGACTCCATATATAATGGTTGTTGTAGAGATTGAAGAGCAGAAGAAACAACTGCAGAAGAATCTGGATAAAGGGTTTATACGCCCAAGTGCTTCACCATGGGGTGCACCAGTCCGCTTCTTCATGAAGAAGGATGGGTCAATGTGGCTTTGCAACGATTATCGTGAACATAACAAAATCACGATAAAGAACAGGTATCCTCTCCCACGAATTGATTACTTGTTCGATCAGCTGTGTGGACCAGAATACTTCTCCAAGGTAGATTTGAGGTCGGGATATTATCAAGTAAGGGTGAAGAAGGAAGATGTCCCCAAGACTGCTTTTCGTACAAGATACGGGCACTATGAATTCATAGTAATGCCTTTCGGACTCACCAATGCTCTAGAAATCTTCATTGACTTAATGAATAGAGTCTTTAGAGATTAACTAGTCAAATTTTTGGTAGTCTTTATAGATGATATTCTAATATATGCCAAAACCAGGGAGAATCATGAGGAGAATTTAAGAACTATACTAGATACTTTGTGCAAAGAGAAGCTCTAGGCAAAGTACAACAAGTGTGAGTTCTGGTTGAAGGATGTTTCATTATTGGGCCATATCATCACAAGAAACCGGATATCTGTGGACCCCTCTAAAACAGATGCAATTGAGGGATGGCCGAGGTCAACATCGGTAACGGATATCCGTAGCTTCTTGCGGTTATCTGGATATTATCGATGATTTGTGAGAAATTTCTCACGATTGTCCAACCCTCTTAAAAAGATAACTCGAAAGGGAGTAAAGTTTTCTTGGAGTGATGAATGTGAAGAAGGCTTCAAGGAGTTGAAAAGGAGGCTTATCACTGCACCCATGTTCACTTTACCCACAAGTGGGGAGCTTTTTGTGGTATTCAATGATGCTTCGAAGAAGGTTTTAGGTTTTGTGCTGATGAAGAATGATAAAGTGATTTACTATGCCTCAAGGCATTTGAAAATCCATGAGTTATACAATCCATCGCATGATCTAGAGTTGCCGACTATGATCTTTGCCTTGAAAATATGGCGGCATTTTCTCTATGGAGAGAAATGTGAGATATATACTAACCACAAGAGTCTTAAATATATATTCCCACAGAAAGAGCTCAATATGCACTAGAGAAGATGGTTATAGCTCATCATGGATTATGATTGTTCAATACATTACCACCCTAGGAAAGCGAACAAGGTGGCAGATGCCCTAAGTAGAAAGGATCCAGCGATTCTATCAATGATGAGAATTGAGACGGATCCAATCTTCTTAGACATGATGAAGATGGACATGAGAATCATAGAGGAGGGAACATCATCAATCCTTTTGCAGATGATTGCTCAACCGTCTCTTTTAGAAATGTTTAAGGATTCTCAAAAGGATGATGTTGGAATTTAATAAAAAGTGGAGCTATCGAAAAAGGTAAATCCTTGGAGTTTAATGATAATGAAGAAGGAATTGTGCTGTTTTGGGAAAAGACTATGTGTTCCATCAAGTCCGGAGCTGAAGAAGGAACATTTGGATGATGCACATAGTTCAAATTTCTCTATTCACCCAGGGGGCACAAAGATGAATCAAGATCTCTGAGAAAACTTTTGGTGGGATAATATGAAGAAGGAGATAGCTGAATATACATCAAAGTGCCTGGTGTGTCAGCAAGTGATGACAGAGAAGCAGAAGTCTAAGGGGATGATGAAACCATTTCCCATACTATAGTGGAAATGGGAAAACATCACCATGGACTTTGTCACTGGACATCCAAGGACATCCAAAGGTAATAATGTAATCTGGGTTGTTGAGGATCGTCTTGCAAAGACTACACACTTCATTGCTATTCGAGATGATTTATCTTTGGATCAAATGACACAGATAAATATTAGGGAAGTGGTAATGTTTCATGGTGTTCCACTATCTATTGTGTCTGATGGATATCCAAGATTCACCTCTATGTTATGGAAGAGTCTTCAACATGCTCTAAATACTGAACTAAACTTCTGTACGACATATCATCCTCAAACTAATGGACAATTTGAGTGGACTATCAAAACACTTGAGGATATGTTGAGAGTGTGCTCAATGGGCTTTAAAGGAGGATGGGATCAACATCTTCCTCTGGTTGAGTTCTCTTATAATAATAGTTTCCACTCAAGCATCCAAATGGCACCATATGAATCCCTGTATGGGAAAAGGTGCAGAACACTGGCATGATAGGATGAGGTCGGTGAACGTATGATTCTTAGACCAGAAACGGTCGAGGAAATGGTGGAGAAGGTGAAAACCATTCAGCATCATATCAAGGAATCCCAGAGTCGACAGAAGAGTTATGCAGATAATCGTCGACGAGACCTTGAGTTTAAAGTTGGAGTCATGGTTTTTCTACGCATATCTCCATGGAAGAAGGTCATGAGGTTTGGAAAGAAAGGAAGGTTAAGTCCAAGGTACATCGGCCCCTTTGAGATTCTTGATCATGTCGGGGCTGTTGTCTATCGACTAGCACTTCCGCCTACTATGGAAAAAGTACATGATGTCTTTCTGGAATCCCACTTAAGGATATACGTACCAGACCATTCACATGTACTCTCTTCTGAGGTGGTACAATTAGAAGAAGATCCTTCTTATGTGGAGAAACCAGTGAAGATCTTAGATCGTAGAGAAAAATTTCTATGAAATAAGACACTGCCACTCGTCAAGGTGTTGTGGAGAAACCACAAGTTTGAAGAAGCGACTTGGAAATTGGAGGAAATGATGAAGCTGAGTTATCCACATCTGTTTTAGTGTGGGAAAGGGAAAATTTTGAGGGTGATATTTCTTAAGGGGGGAATATTGTAACGACCCAATGTTTCATTAATGGAAATCCCTCTTGATCTAATTGAATGTCTCTTTATGTTTATATAAACTGTAAAATTCTTTGGTTTTATGTTAAGAGTTTTGACCATTGTAATATAGTTTTTGTACAGTGTTCACATGATTAGTATAAATATAGGACTTTAACAAATCCAATTTACTCAGATAATGGAAGCGATGGCCTCATCCAGTAGAATTACCCCACATGAAGCCCATTTGTCAGAGCTCGGAAAAGAGGTGGCGTCTTTGGGCTTCTCCCTTGACCATGCCCAAGCTGAGATTCATCATGTAAAGCTCATACTTGACCGTCTATGGGAAAAGTGGAAGTTGATTGAAATTACCACTCGAGCGATGTTATCCAAGCCACCCCAAGAGTTTGTCAACATCACACACCTTACCCTTAGGTCTTATGCGGCTATTTTGAGTGGTTATGTAACAAATTAGAAGTACTATGTTCATGTACATTATTTTTTTGTATATAATAATGAATATAATTTCTAGTCATTTTTGATACATTGTAAATAGTTTTTAATGTACAAATGGTGTTTTTAGTTATTATATAAATTAGAAATATATTTTATTAAATAAAGGGATTTTTTAATTAAATAATAATTGAATAAAATTATTTTATTATTATTAAATTAAATTTTATTATATATAAATGATCTTATAATTTTATGAATGCAATTAAAATTTTTATTATGGTTTGAAATCCATTTCATTCAAAAGTCGTGGATTTTCAATAAATGTCGGTTTTTATTTTAAAAGTGATAATTCACATATTTATAAAATTATTTATATAAAATAAATGTTATTTTTGGAATCATGATGTTGAAATTATCCAACGGTTAATTTTTCATAATTTTCTGAGACAATAATATTTTTGTGTAAAAATTAAATATCGTTCAAATATATAATGTGTTTTATGACATCGTAATGACCAAATAGTGATGTAATAAAATACTATTATCTCTATGTTCGGCCAATATATGTTTTAAAATTAAAATAGTGTGGTTTTGGGTTTGTTTGACTTTCTTTTCAATGCATTAATGGACCCCTCAGAACTTATTCAACACTTTGCAATTTTAAATTAATTTTTGTGGGAGTGTGAATCACCTCCACATAATCAAGCATATTATTTTAGGAAGTACAGACATTGGCCTTATAAAATATTTTTTTCCTCTTCCATTTTCCAACAACCATGGGAAAAAACTATGGGATGGTTTTTTGTTTGGATTAATTTAATATAAGGGGTTCCAAACCTAAATAATAAAGAATTCCCTCACCTTTCCTATATAAACCCACCAAAGATCCCACTTCCTCATCACTCAATGCCTTTGGAGTTCGTCCAACCTCTTCCCTACTCTCTCTAGAATCCTCCTAAGTTTCCCCAAGCTCCCAAGAAGCCTCTCACATGCCTCTCTCTAGCGCTTGTAAGCACACTTCTATGTAAGGGTTTTTTCTTTATTTCTCATTTTTGTCAATTTAATTTAAGTTGTTTTTCCCTTTTAATTTATATTATAAATATTCGGTTATGGTTTTTAACCTCCCTCATACTGCCCTATTTATGTTTTAATTATGGGATACCCTTTATCTCTCATTAAATGCCTCCCATGTATACCTGTTACTATGCCGAAATATCCAAAGGAACTCTCTCTTCTTTTACATTCAAGAAATAATTTTGTATCATGAATCTAAATTACATTAAATTTTTTGGGACTTGTATATATATGACCTCCCTACTTTCCATTACATGTAAATATGATGAGGAACCACTTTCTCTCTCATTAAACATTTTTATGAAATCTTATGTCACGCCGTTACGCTGCTGAAATCGCACCTATTTTCATAGCCAATGCCATTGTGTAGTGGATACCATGCCCATTTCTCTATCAAGGGTATCCACATTTATGCACCTTTGCTTATTGAATTACAATGTTTCATGTATGAATTCCCCATTCCTTTATCGTGGAATAAATGATTATATTTTATGAAACAATGTTTTATGATCCATGTGGCACACTTATGCATGAAATGAAATGTTTAAGAAGGGTGCGCCCTTATAGCGCTCCAATGCATTGGGTAATGTTTAGTTTCATGATATGTCATTGCAATGAGTGTTGACTCATGCTAATTCAAGTGCAATGAGGGTTTACTCGTGCTTTATGTGTAATGAAGATTTAATCATGCTCCATGTGCAATGAGCCTTGGCTCATGATAATTCCATGTTAAGTGTCATTGCCACATTTCCATGTTATGATTATCATGATTTATCATGCCTTTATGATTTTCTTATGCTCTATTCATATGCCTATTGTCTAAAATGTATTGTACTCTTCATGTTATTCCATGTGTACTCCCTTACTAGGCTTTATATCTCACCATTTTCTTATGCATGTCCTCAGGTTATCCCATGCAATGCTAAGTACGAGGGAATGTAGTGGTCATGTGAAGGACGTTTTCAATACAGATGTTATATTTCATGTTTTATGTTTTTATGTAATGATCCTAAGCCCAAAAGACACTAAACCTCTCAATATTCTTTGTTGTATCAAGTGAATTTTTATGTAATAAATCATGTTAAAGTTGTAATAAAAAACAGGGTTGTCATAGTTGGTATCAGAGGATAGGTGTAGTTATTTTTGGGATTAGGAAACCGTAGTAAAGCCTTAGATACAAGATTAAGTATAATAAAAACATCCCTAAGTTTTGGTAAGTACTGAGTAAGTGGTTTATCAAACAAATACATCCCTGTCTGGATACGATCAGGTAGAGGCGGCTCTGGAACAGATGTATCCTTGGGGTAAAACCTGAAAACATAGCTTTGAGCTAGACTCGAACGGGAATGGGTGCACGACAATGGGACTTTTTTCACTCTTGGTTACAACACTCCGGGGGGATATGTTTTGATGAATTAACAAGCTTAGTATGAACACTTGTTAAGGGGATTAAGAAAAATTCCCCAAAGAATATATGTCAAAATGTAGATCATGAAAAGCCTAGATTGAAGCCTATAGACTCATGAGTTAAGGAAATAAAAGTTTATTTATAAGTCATCAACTTTTGTCTTTGGATTAGTCTTTATGTATTAACCCTAACTTTCCTTTTATTCCATCCAATGGCCAGTAATAGGAGGAGTCAGGCTAACAACCGTTGTGAAGATCAGTGTGATGACTGTACTAATGAGATGCCTAATCCAATGGGAGAGGGAATCGTGAACTTTGTCACGCTTCTCTTTCAGCTAACTCATGTTTTTAATAGAAACACGGGACAATAGATACGTTTAACCCCCTAATAAGTAATAAGTCGTTATCAAGAGCTTTATGAGAAAAAGGCCTCCTACTTTTAGTGGATCATCTGATCCAACAATCGCTGAACAATGGATCAACTACATTGAAAATATATTCTCCATCCTTCATTATTCTGAACAAGAGAAGGTTCTCCTGGAGGATTATTGTATGGAGAGTGAAGCTGATCAATGGTGGACGTTGATCAATAATACGAAACCTGAGGAGGATATCGAGGAGTTGGAATGGAAATATTTTCAGAAGATGTTTTTCGATAAATATTTTCCACGCACCATCCGGCTTCAGATGAAAAGGGACTTCCTTTCACTCAAGCAAAAAGATGATGAATCTATTAGAGCGTACGAGGAAAACTTCACAAGGCTTGAATGAAATGCTTTCGGCTTGGACGTTACCCAAAATTTCATGGTTGACCGCTTCTTTGGTGGGCTAAAGCCTAGCTTGCGGAAAGCATTAGCGATCCGTGACTTCGACAGCTATGAGGAAATTGTCCGATGTGCCCTCAAGGTCGAAATGGAGATCGGGGAATCACAAGGGCATCATGGGGACATGAAGCGTAAAGTGGAATTCAATTCTGGTGGTACGATGGATAAATCTAACGGGGATAAGAAGATACAGCTCCCCACTTGCGAAAAGTGCAGAAAGAAGCACCCCAGAAATTGTCTTAAGGGGATGAGAAAATGCTTCCAGTGTGGAAGGGAAGGGCACCTAGCTGTTAAATGTCGGAAAGAAAGACCCGTGGATGTGACAGAGGAGAGGAATGATCTGTTAGAACCTCAATGTGTTGTTCAATGCTACAAATTCAATAAACCAGGTCATTTTTCAAATCTATGCCCTAATCCATGGGTTTTCGGAGACAACCAACAACCTCCAAGGCAACAAGGAAGAGCATTTTCCATCACTTATGTCGAAGTGAACCCCGACAACGAAGTGGTGACATGTACGATAGTTATTCTTTGAATAATAGAAAAAGTAATTTTTGATTCAGGTTCTATGCATTCTTTTATTTCTCGAATATTTAGTAGAACAATCTCAGCACCACCACAAATCATGGAAGTAATGATGTCGGTGAGTATGAAAAATGGGGAAATAATTGCATCCCATGAATATAAGTCCTCCCCTGTTATAGTTTGTGGATTTAATTTCCTGACAAACCTCATCATACTCCCTCTAGTGGAATTTGATACAATTCTTGGCATGGATTTTCTTTCCTTATATAGAGCCAACATAAATTGTCAGGCGAGGGAAATTACACTTCATATGGAGAATCGACCCCCGATTCATTACAAGTGTCAGGAGGAAGATGAATCTCCTTTAGCACTATCATCTCAAGCATGGATATTACTGCCTTATGAGCACGCGTATCTGGCTCAGATGATTGAGTCCAAGGAAGAAACCATCCTTGAAGAAATTCCTATTGTGAGGGAATTTGCTGAAGTGTTTCCCGAGGAACTGCCTGGTCTTCCTCAAAGAAGAGATATTGAGTTCTCAATTGAACTTATACCTGGGGTGCTACCAATATCCAAGACTCCATACATAATGGATGTTTTACATCTTGAAGAGGTGAAGAAACAACTACCGCATAATCTGGATAAAGGGTTTATACGCCCAAGTGCTTCACCATGAAGTACAGTAGTCCTCTTGGTCAAGAAGAAGGATGGGTCAATGCGTCTTTGCATCGATTATCTTGAAATTAACAGAATCACGTTAAAGAACATGAATCCTCTCCCACGAATTGATGACTTGTTTGATCAGCTATGTAGATCAAAATACTTCTCCAAGGTAGATTTGCGGTTGGGATATTATCAAGTATGGGTGAAGAAGGAAGAATTCCCCAAGACTACTTTTCGTACA
Source organism: Viscum album (assembly GCA_963277665.1). Taxonomy (NCBI): domain Eukaryota; kingdom Viridiplantae; phylum Streptophyta; class Magnoliopsida; order Santalales; family Viscaceae; genus Viscum; species Viscum album. Next base: position 383,796,552 of record OY728167.1, on the reverse strand, counting down.
AGATACGGGCACTATGAATTCATAGTAATGCGTTTCAGACTCACCAATGCTCCAACAATCTTCATGGACTTGATGAATAGAGTCTTTAGAGATTACATAGACAAATTTGTGGTAGTCTTTATAGATGATATTCTAATATAGTCCAAAACCAAGGAGGATCATGAGGAGCATTTAAGAACTGTACTAGAGAATTTGCGCAAATAGAAGCTCTATGCAAAGTACAGAAAGTGTGAGTTCTGGTTGAAGGAGGTCACATTCTTGGGCCATATCATCCCAAGAAATAGGATATCTATGGACCCCTCTAAAACAGATGCAATTGAGGGATGGACGAGGCCAATATCGGTAACGGATATCTGTATCTTCTTGGGGTTAGCTGGATATTATCGACAATTTGAGAGAAATTTCTCACGATTGTCCAACCCTCTTACCATGATAACTCGAAAGGGAGTAAAGTTTGATTGGAGTGATGAATACGAAGAAAGCTTCAAGGAGTTTAAAAGGAGGTGGATCAATGCGCTTGTGCTCACATTACCCACAAGTGGGGTGTTTTTTGTGGTATTCAATGATGCTTCGAAGAAAGGATTAGACTGTGTTCTAATGAAGAATGATAAAGTGATATCCTATGCCTCAAGGCAGTTGAAAATCCATGATAGAAACTATCCATCACATGATCTGGAGTTGGCGGCTGTGATCTTTGCCTTGAAAATCTGGCGGCATTATCTCTGTGGAGAGAAATGTGAGATATATACTGACCACAAGAGTCTTAAATATATATTCACACAGAAAGAAATTAATATGCACCAGAGAAGATGGATAGAGCTCATCAAGGATTATGACTGTTCAATAAATTACCACCCTAGGAAAGTGAACAAGGTGGCAGATGCCCTAAGTAGAAAGGATCTAGTGATTCTATCAATGATGAGAATTGAAAAGGATCCAATCATCTTCGACTTGATGAAGATGGACAAGGGAATCATAGAGGAGGGAACATCATCAATCCTTTTGCAAATGATTTCTCAACCATCTCTATTGGAAAAGTTAAAGGATGCTCAAATGGATGATGTGGGAATTCAAGAAAAAGTGGGAGCTATAGAAAAAGGTAAATCCACAGAGTTTAATGTTAATGAAGAATGAATTGTGTGGTTTGGGAAAAGACTATGTATTCCATCAAGTCCGGATCTGATGAAAGAACATTTGGATGATGCACATAGTTCAAATTTATCTATTCACCCAGGGAGCACAAAGATGAATCGAGATCTCCGAGAAAACTTTTGGTGGGATAATATGAAGAATGAGATCGACGAATATACATCAAAGTGCCTGGTGTGTCAGCAAGTTAAGGTAGAGAGGAATAAGTATAAGGGGATGATGCAACCATTGCACATACCATAATGGAAATGGGAAAACATCACCATGGAATTTGTCACTGGACTTCCCAGGACATCCAAAGGTAACAATGCAATCTGGGTTGTTGTGGATCGTCATACAAAGACTGCACACTTCATTTCTATTCGGGAGGATTTCTCTTTGGATCAACTGGCACAGATAAATATCAGGGAAGTGGTAATGTTGCATGGAGTACCACTATCTGTTGTGTCTGATCAAGATCCAAGATTCACCTCTATGTTTTGGAAGAGTCTTAAACAGGCTCTGAATAATGATCTAAGCTTCAGTACGGCTTATCATCCTCAAACTGATGTCTAATCTGAGTGGACTATCCAAACAGATGGGGATATGTTGAGAGTGTGCTCAATGGACATTAAAGGAGGATGTGATCAACATCTTCCTCAGGTTGAGTTCTCTTATAATAACAGTTTCCTCTTGATCATCCAAATGGAACTAGATGACGCCATGTATGGGAAAAGGTGCAGAACACTGGCATGTTGGGATGAGGTTAGTGATCGTCAGCTGCTTGGACCTGAAATGGTCAAGGAAATGATGGTGAAGGTGAAAAACATTCATCAGAATATCAAGGCAGCCTAGAGTCGACAGAAGAGTTATGCATATAATCATCGACGAGACCATGAGTTTAAATTTAGAGACATGGTTTTTATACGCATATCATTGCGGAAGAAGGTCATAAGGTTTGGAATGAAAGGGAAGTTAAGTCCAAGGTACATCGACCCCTTAGAGATTCTTTATCATGTCGGGGATGTGGCCTATCGACTATCACTTCCACCTACTATGGCCAAAGTACACGATTTCTTTCATGTATCCCTCTTAAATAAGTACATACCGGACCCTTCACATGTACTCTCTTTTGAGGTGGTACAATTGGAAGACGATCTTTCTTATGAGGAGAAACCAGTGAAGATCATAGATCGTAGAAAAAACGTTCTATGAAATAAGACATTGACCCTCATCAAGGTGTTGTGGAGAAACCACATGTTTGAAGAAGCGACTTGGGAATTGGAGGAAACGATGAAGCTGAGTTACCCATATCTGTTTTAGTGTGGGAAAAGGAAAATTTCGAGTGCGAAATTTCGTAAGGGGGGAATATTGTAATGACCCAAAGTTTTATTAATGGAAATCCCTCTTGATCTAATTAAAGGTCTCTTTATGTTTATATAAAATGTCAACTTCTTTGGTTTTATGTTATGAATTTTGAACATTGCTAATATAAACATTGTACATTTATCACATGATTAGTATAAATATAGGACTTTAACAAATCCAATTTACTCAGACAAAGGAAGTGATGGCCTTATCCAGTAGAATTTCCCCATACGAAGCCCATTTGTCAGACCTTGGAAAAGAGGTGGCGTCTTGGGGCTTCACCCTTGACCAATCCCAAGCTGAGCTTCATCATGTCAGGCTCAAACGTGACCATCTACGGGAAAAGTGGAAGTTGATTGAAATTACCACTTGAGCGATGTTATCCGAGCCACCACAAGAGTTTGTCACCATTGCACACCTTACCCTTAGGTCTTATGCGGCTGTTTTAAGGGGTTATGTAACAAATAAGAAGTACTATGTTCATATACATTATTTTTTTGTATATAATAATGAATGTAATTTCTAGTCATTTTTGATACATTGTAAATAGTTTTTAAAGTATAAATGGTGTATTAGTTATTATTTAATTAAGAAATCTATTTTATTAAATTAAGGGATTTTTTAATTAAATAATATTTTAATAAAATAATAATATTATTATTAAATTGATTTTTATTAAATATAAATGATCTTATAATTTTATGAATGCAATTAAAAATTTTATTAAGGTTTGAAAGCCATTTCTTTGAAAATCTGTGAATTTTTGATAAATGTATGTTTTTATTTTAAAAGTGAAAATTCACTTATTTTGAAAATTATTTATATAAAATAAATGTTATTTTTGGAATCAAGGCATTGAAATTATACAACAGTGAATTTTTCATATTGTTTTGAGACAATCAAATTTTTGGGTAAAAATTAAATACTGTTTAAATATATAATGTGTTTTATGACATCATAATTACCCAATAGTGATCTACTAAATTACTATGATCTTTATTTTCGGCCAATATATGTTCTAACATTAAAATAGTGTCATTTTGGGTTTTTTACTTACTTTTCAAAGCATTAATGGACCCCTCAAGACTTATTCAACACTTTTCCCTTTTAAATTAATTTTCATGGGAGTGTGAATCACCTCCACATAAGCAACCTTATTATTTTAAGAATTTCGTAAATTGGCCCTATAAAATATTATTTTCCTCTTCCATTTGTGAAAAACCATGGGATGGTTTGTGGTTTGGATTAATTTAATATAAGGGGTCCCAAACCTAAATAATAAAGAATTTCCTCAACTTCGTATATAAACCCACCCAAGCTCTCACTTCCTCCTCACTCAAAGCCCTTTGAGTTCGTCCAAACTCTGACCTACTCTCTCTAGAATCCTCCCATGGTACCCCAAGCTCCCAAGAAGCCTCTCACTAGCCTCTCTCTAGCCTTTGGAAGCACACTTCCATGTAAGGGTTTTTTCTTCCTTTCTCATTTTTGTCAATTTTTGTTAAGTTGTTTTTCCATTTTAATTTCAATTATAAATGTTGGGGTATTGTTTCACACATCCCTCATACATCCCTATTTTTGTTTTAATTATGGGAGACCCTTTCTCTCTCATTAAATTCCTCCCATGCACACCCGTTACTATGACGAAATTCCGAAAGGAACTTCCCTCTCTTCAATTACATTCAAGCAATAATTTTGTATCATGAATCTAAATTCCATTAAAATTGTTGGGACATGTATCTATATGACCTACATACATTCCATTACATGTAAATATGATGAGGAACCCCTTTCTCTCTCATCATATTTTTTATGAATTCTTATGTCACGCCGTTATGCTGCCGAAATCGTACCGATTTTCTAAGCCAATGCCATTGTGTTGTGGATACCATGCCCATTTCTCCATCAAGGGTATCCACATTTATGCACCTTTACTTATTGAATTACAAAGTATAATGTATTAATTCCACATTACTTTATCTTTGAATAAATGATTATTTTTTATGAATCCATGTTTTATGATCCATGTGGCACACTTATGAATGAAATGAAATGTTTAAGAAGGGTGTGCCCTTATAGCGCTCCAATGCATTGGGTAAAGTATATTATCATGATACTCCATGTGCAATTAGTGTTTAATCATGCTAATTCATGTTCAATGAGGGTTTACTTGTGCTTTATGTGTAATGTGGATTTACTCATGCTCCTTGTGCAATGAGCCTTGGCTCATGCTAATTCCATGTTAAGTGTTATTGCCACGTTTCCACGTTATTATTATCATGCATTATCATTCCTTTATTCTTTTATTATTCTCTATTGATATTCCTATAGACTAAAATGTATTGAACTCCTCATGTTATTCCATGTGTACTCCCTTACTGGGCTTTATAGCTCACCCTTTTCTTATGCATGTCCTCAGGTAATCCCATGCAATGTTATGTATGAGGGAATGGAGTGGTCCGGTAAATGAAGTTTTCAATAAAGATGTCGTATTTCATGTTTTATGTTTTTATGTAATGATCCTAATCCCCAAAGACACTAAACCTCTCAATCTTCTTTGTTGTATCGAGTCAAGTTTTATGTAATAAATCATGTTTCAGTTGTAATAAAAAGAAGGGTTGTCATAATTATTATTTTAAATGGTAGTTAACTCCTAACTTTTTTAATGGAGGGAATGAATAATATCAACTATGTTTTTAAATATGGTTCACACATATTTAAATAAGGATTCATTTTTTACAAAATTTATTAGGAATGGAAATAAAAAACTATTAAATATAAAGGATGGTTTTTTATGAATTTTTTTTAAAATAGAATAATTGTGTTTTCATATCACTATTTATGTATTTTTATATATGATATTTAATAAAAGAAAATTTTAATTTCATTTTATATATTTTCTAGATATGATATAAGAACAAAATAAATTTTTCATATAAAAGATGTATTTTTCTAAAAATGCAGGTTTGCCACATTTTGATGGAAAACACTATCTAAGTATAGTTTTTGTTACTTTTATATGTTTTATAACAAATTATTTTATAGAATCGGGACATCAAAATTTACTTTTCATGAAATTTTGGTATTTTTTCGGATAAAGTTCAAATTTTATTGAATAGTGAAAAAATACTGCATTTTAATTCAACACTATATTTTTATCTAATTTATATTTATAGTTATATTGTCCTTTTAATATGTTTTAAGGTATAATTGGATTATATTTTTATCACTTAATCCAATTCTGTTCATTGGAATAAATTTCACATTTAATTTGGACAAAATACATGTGAATATTTTTATAGTTATTACTTTTTAAAAACCCTCTTTTGGTTTCCACAATGGGAATTAATTTTAAATTAATTACTAAAACTTATTTAATTTGAATTTGTAAAAATGTGTTCCATATTTGGAATTAGGATTTCCAAATTGTGTAAATAAGTACCCTTTATTTTTAGACATTGTGAATAGTAACATTAGTAATTATTTTATTTATTATGGTTAAAGAGTAAATTTTGTAATCAAGGGTCAAAAAATAATATAAATATAATATTAAACTACTGTAACATGTGTTTTAATCCTACTGGAAGATATATTTTCAACCATGGGTATCCTTGGGTCGATTTTGGTACCCCATTTAGCAACATGGATGTGTAAATGACATTTTTTAAAAATAATTTAATGTAAATTATAATGTAACATAAACATGTATCTTTTTCTATAACAATGTTTATAGGGGGTTATATATGTGATATTTTAGGCTATAAAATGTTATTATAAAGATAGAAAAATTTCCTACATTGCGGTATTTTAATTATAATTTTTTCACATCAAATAAATAGATGTATTTTTAACATAATGATGATGCAGGTTTTACCTTATTAATTAATTATTTAAATAAATGAGATTATAAATATTAAAATAAATTTATTTGGAAACATTATATGACATAAAAAAATTTATGTATGATTATGAGTTTTTATATTTGAATTAATTAATTTTTTTGAAAGAATATAGTTGTTATAGATTATTTAAATACTGATGATATAAATAGTATAAAAATTTAGATAAAAGAGTTTTTAAAACAAATACTATTTTATTAAATGATATAATAGTCCTAAAAATATAAGATTATTCCAAATGAATTATATTATCTTTAAATTTTCATTAATAAACCACTTGAGGTTCTATTGTCATTTTATGGTAACTGTATTCACCATATAATATAAATTTACATGATGACATGGTAAGAGTCAAATTAGTTAACTATGGGTTAAAGCTAAAAGATATGGCTATATTTGAAACCAAATATTGTATAAAACCTATTGGATTGGAGTATTTAGACCAATAATCAACTTATATTAGAATTAAATGATTTTTGGACCTTTTTATAAAAAAATTATGTTTATAATGAAATAATATTTCAAGACATTCCTAATTAACCTATCCCGCTTATAAAATGCCACAACCTCTAACCCTTAATCAACCCTTTGAATCCCATTATATCATTAAAAATATGCCCAAATAAGCTACCAACATCCTTATATTCCTCATATAATCCTTAACATTGGCATAAAAAAATTCAAGAAATCCTTTTAGCTTAAATCAAAAAGAGTAAACCGATTTGATGTAACATCTTCTCTCATGCTTCTTTCATTTATTTTTGTTCACCAACCCCCTAAACACTATTTATTACATTATTTAATAACAGAAATAGTATCTTCAATATACTATTATGTTTTCATTAAATGTATTTTAACTACACTTACACACACCTCTATCTAATGGATACAAAAATAATTTTTCTATGTATGGCGAACTGATTCCTCACGAAACGATGATTGTTCGATTTTCCACTACCACCTATCATGGTGGAAATTATTATTGTACTGTATTTATATATATATCATATATTATTTTAAATTGACTCTATTCTTGTGTAATTTTTATTTAAAAAATATTTTTATGATTTTCATGATGTTTAAACATGACGATTTCATTTGATTAAGTATGGACTACCACTCCCTTGAAGTTATATTTGTCATTTGTTCCCTAATTTTAATGTGTAAAGGATATAGTTAATTAACTTATGTAACATATATAAAAATTTTATATTATACTGCACTTATAATATACCTTTGTATCATTATGTTTTCATTCCTTTAAATATGAAATTGAAATGAAAGTAGAGTTCATGCGTATGTATGACTTATCGTCTCCATAAACGATTCATTTCTTTTCTTTTCTACCAATGTTATTGAATATTAGAAATAAAAATATACTAGATATATATGATATATATAATATCAAAATCATTAATATCATTTTGGATTTAATGGAATTTTGACCACATGGATAATTTGTAGTTATAATAAGTTCATTTTTTAGTCAAATACCCAATATCCAAAAAATAATTGATATTAACATAAATAATTACAAACTAATAGATCGAATAGGGACCACATCCATACATATCCATAGGAGTAAACAAGTGTATAAGGATATGACCGGAAGAATTTCTTGTATCCTTTAATTTAGAGTATGATAAAATGTGATTTTTAATACATACAAAAACACACTACATGAATGATAAAAACAATACAGAATAGGGAAAAGTTGGAGATATAAGGTTAGATGTGATCTGAGTGATATTCTATGCATCTCTAGTCTTTTAAAATTAAGTAGATGCAAGAATAGAGTCCTCTGGCAAGGAATAGAGTATCACAAGTCTAGTGCTCTGGTTTCCAGTTAGATCTGGCTCATGTTTTTCATATCGTTCGAATTGCAAAGGTGTTCTTGACTCTGATCTATGGTCTCGCAACTTTTGGATACGTGAATTCATCATGTGTTCTTGAGATGTATCTTGTATCTTGTGTTGGTTAGCACTTATTCACTATACCATGCAACTTTGTTTATGGGAAACACTTTTATTTTTATTCATCGAGTGCATGTGTTGGAGCCGACATGAAGCTTATATTCTGAATGTCATAACATGTACTGTCAGGTGATATGTCTACCAAGATTTTTTAATTATGTCAGTGGATTTAAAATACTTAAATTTTACCGTTATAAATAAAATTGAAAATGAAAAAATAGATTAAATAATGGTGACATAGTTGGTTTGGAACGGTTTTTATTTGGAAACTATGTCTCAATGAAGCAGTGTATCCATGAAGCAGTGTCTCCATAAAATAGTTTCTCCTTCTTGGACTTTGAGTGGTGAGACAGTTATGATGGCATAGTGGTATAGAGATCATGAACCGGTAGCACAAATTCAATGTTTGGACCATCGTTTCTTGTCCTTTTCCAAACTTCAAACGATGTCTTCGTATGGAACCAGTGTCACTAACTTCAACCGATCTACAATTGGTTTCACTGTCTGGTCATAGTGTCTGGTTCACAGTGACTAGGCCATGGTATCAAGGTCACGATGCCCATTCACGATGTCTCGTCATAGTGTCTTGGTCATGGTGACTTATCACGGTGTCTAGGTCATTCGTCAATAAAAACAGAACCGGTGGTAGGCTCACAGTTTCTCAGACTTAGCCAAATATTTGGGTACTAACATGAGCAGTAACATTCCCAGAGGGAATTAGACATAATCATTTATAAAATAAAGAATTATAGACCAATGTTAAATATTGTTTACAGTAATCAAACATGATTTATAGAAATTAATATCTTGGATATGTTTATTTAAATCATATAGAAACCAACCATCTGTATACATGATTTGAGACAAATTAAAATTGACTAACAAGCTTTATAGAATGTATAGTACTTTTTATCATTCAAACATGATTAAAACACGAGGAGTCCAACAATCTCCTCATTTTTTATGATCACGTATTATGTGAGTGAGATATTAGTTCTTAGTGGATGTTTATCTCCCTTAGTGTTTATTTGGATTTCATGAATATCCCTCTTTAGGGATTATCAATAAGAGTACAAAAGTAAAGAAGTGAATAGACAAAAGATGTGTCATTACAAATAGTAGACAATAAAAACACAAAACTATCCCTGTAAAAAATAGTGTTCAATTTTATTCAACATTGTTTTAATTCTATTTTCCCATGGAAGAAGCAGCATGAGAAGCAACAGGAGCAGAGGTAGAAGTTTAAAAAGAGAGCGAACCAACTGATAGAGAAGGTATAGGGAGACCTTCAAAAATACAAGGGGCCAAGGTAGGTGTAGTGGAAGACTAAGGATATTTTTATTCAACGATAACAAGTATGATCTTTCTTAGAGCATGAGAGAAAAACATATTGGTAGAGGAAAGGGAAGTGGATGATAAGGTAGTCAATCCAGGTTGCGCCGGTGCAGCTGCAGGAGCCACAATAGCAGTGATCTGCACATGAATATAAAGCCTCAAAATCTTGATGAAGTAAGAAATTATCTCGCCACCATACTGCATCTCTTTCACAAATTTTTCCTTGTTTTCCATGAACATTTCTAAAAAAGAGTGAAATCCTTCTATTAAAATTTTGTTTTGAAAGCTTGAGTGACATGAGGGATTTTTAGATTCCCTATAAGTTACTGTAAATGGTTTGTTATATCATGTTTAGTGAAAATACAATTGAAGTTTAAATCCACCTCCTTAGAAAATTCTTCTTGAGAAACATTGGAAATTTTTTAATTAATTCTTACCAGATCAAGAACTCTGTCACTTTTATTGATTACCACATATAAATATTCTTTATCAAAACCACTATGAAATAATTGAAGTTATTCCGTAACAACTATTCTAAGTAGATCAATGTCCAAGGAGGGTTGATATGACTATCTAGAGGCACTAGAAGCTATAACAGCTGAAGTAAGAGACTTCAGTTGATTCCTAAAATTCTAGGGACAACCCTTATACAAATCAATCAAATATTTAATGCTAATAACCAGATCAAAAATTTCTTGAACAATTTACATGTTCCATTAAGCCACCTTGTCTTCTAAGGAAGTTAGGTTGGGTTGAATCAAGGATGAAAAATCCTTTGGAATATGACTACCAACATCCTCAAAATAATGAGAAAAATATTATAGTCTCAATTTCAGCAGTCTCTGCATATATTAAACCATCAAATTGAGAGACATCACTTCCTCCCTTAGCTATTTGTTCTCAACACTGACCTCGTGAATTTCAGAAGCATGTTTGGATGAATCTACCAAATGATATTCCCTAACAATAGAGAAAAATATCTTTTACTCAATTTTGTCATAGTATCATGTTGAGTGTTCATGATATTTTCCACTCCAGCTAATAATTTATCGCCAAGGTCATTCAAATCATCCTTACTCTATAAGGAAGAATGTTCATGTGAATATTCAGGAATAGTGGCTAACATAGGCTGGTGATTCTTTGAAGAGACAAGACCAGAGAATGATTTGAAAATAAATATAGTAGAAAGGTTTATACTTTTAATTGAGACTTCTTGGGAATCATTCACATAAAAATAACTAGGTAATTTATATAATATATCCACTGTTCCTGGATTAACTAAAATAATCACTTCAACACTTCCTAGATTTGGGTGATCCTCCCCCTCAACAGGTGCATCTCATACAGGACAATGATATTTAGATCCTTGATCTATTTTTAAAATTATATCCCCAAAATCTTCACCTATTTATTTTATATCCAATTGAGAGTCTTGATCTATTCTTTCTTTAGAGGATGGGATAATCTCAGGAACAACTTGTATCTCTAGGTGTTCCTTAAGAAGTAGTTTCTTTCTAAAAAGAATGTTCTTCTTCTAGATGTTAATCCATAACATCCTTTTCCTTTTCATAACAACATATTCTTCTTTAGAAGTAGGTTATTCATCTAGATCAACAATTTCTTCAAGAATATGTACTTCCATATCAATTAATACTTGAGGAACAGGTTCACTACCTTCCTTATCTTGGACAGTGTCCTTGTGGGTGCTACAACCTCTTCTTCTTTTTCTGCAATAAGATAGTAATGAATTTAATATAGTTCTAGATCAGGATTATAAATGTCCTTAGTTCCTAAAGAATGATAAACATTTATGATCCTTTCATAGACTGTCTCATTATGCTCTACCCATGGTTTTATCCACAGATTCCAACTAATTTTCATTCTTTTGACTATAACTTTTGAGATACAAGATACATAGTCCTTAATGACTTATTCACCTGGTCCAACCATCCCTTTTGTATGAAGCATATCAGATATTATCCTTGAGTAGAATAAGGTGTTTGACATAGAGGTTGTCTTTATCAACTCACACATATGATGAATAACTTACTTGAAAGGATAATCATGTGTCCATTCTTCATAACATTTATCAAAAATGAATCATGATACTTTTGTGTAGGAAATTATACTTTTCATGGACTGATCATATTCTGAAAAAAGAGAAACAGTATTCTGGTTCACCAACTAGCTTAACTACTATAGCTCTTCTCTTTGTTTCATTTACATTAAATCTTCTCAAGGCCTCTTCTAAAAAAAATATCTCACTTGTTCGAGGAGGACCTAACTAGTAGTCCTAAAAAATTCCAACATGATGTATCCTTAGGAAAGAATCCCATAACCTCAATGAAAAGGTACATATTTGGCCATTGATCCAGCTTCTCACAACAAAATAGTCTTATGTATCAAAATACAATTTAACGAAATGATAAAACAGAATAACTAGATTTTTGTAAATCGATATTACAACTTTTGTGAACCAATCCAGCAATCCTTTCTCTTATAGTAATTCCAATAATAAATAATTACTTGACAGAATCCACTTATGAAAGATTTATTTTTAGGTACCAAAATTCTGTTCACCAGGTTCAGATTCAATGGTCCGTCAGGAACTATCATACATGTTATTTTCACATTTTTCATTGATATGTGCTTCTCTGGAGTTTATTAGGATTAAAGTATCATTATGGGCCTTCAAAGAAGGTTTGAGAGAGAGAAAGAATGTATGAATGAGGGGTAACAATTTTAGAGAAGAGAGACCGAGTGAAGAAATTACTAAAAACATATTTCGTTTTTATTATTTAGGGAAATCAAGCGTCGCATATTAAAAAACATGGGAAATTAAAAGAATAAAATAATTATGTACATCAATACATGTTCTAATATGTATATAAAATTCTAAATTGTCCTTACGGTGAGACTCGAACAGACTTTCACGGTGATACAATAACAGGTTTTCATGGTGAGACCATAAAAGGATCTCACGGTGAGATCTCTACTGTGTGACTACTAAAAGGTGTGATTGTATTGTTTGGAATAGTATTATTCCAGATAGTTACCGAGAAAAAGTAAATGTGAGACCATAAATTGTGAAACAGTAAGATGTGAAACAGTACACTTACTACTTAATATTTATCCTTCCAAATTCATGTATGATGTAATGTATTCTTTCATAATTTAATGGTTTGGTGAATATATCATCAAGAAAATATTCAGTTCCAATGAATTCCAATGTGATATAACCTTTTTGATAATGGCCTATCAAAAAGTGATGTTTTATAAAAATATGTTTTGTCCTAGAGTGTGAAAAGGGATTTTTTGAGTGGTTAATGGAACTTGTATTGTCACAATTTAAGGGTACATTGCTCAATTGTTATCCATAATCTTGTAATGTGTGTTTCATCCACAGAATTTGTGCACAAAATCTACTAGCATCTATGTACTCAGCATTGGTAGTAGAAATGAAATAGGGTTTCATTTCATATTACAACATGATACTAGGTACTTTCCTAAAAAGTGACAAGTTCCAAAGGTTCTTTTTCTATCTAACGTACAACCACCAAAATCAGCATCAAAATAGCTGACTAACTCAATGTATTTTTCCCTGCGATAGAAAATTCCTAGAGTGGGTGTACGCTTGAGGTAATTTAAAATTATATTAACATCATTTAAATGAGATTCATTAGGGTTTTCTTGAAATTGAGCACACATACATACACTAAACATAATGTCAGGTCAGATAGTGGTTAAGTATAATAGGCTTCCAATCATTCCTCTGTAAGTATTTTGATCTACAAATTTTCTATCTTCACCGAGATCCACCTTACATGTAGTACTCAGTGGAGTGTCACTACTTTTAGTACAATCCAAGAAAAAACATTTTAGAATATCTCTAGTATTTTTTCATTTATTTAAGATAATAACATCATTATTTTTAAATATTTGAAGTCCAATAAAGAAATTTTGTTCACCCATTAAACTCATTTCAAATTTTGTTGCATCATTTTATAAAATTCAATACCTAAATAATATTTTGAAGATCCAAGATAATATCATATAACATAATTCGATCTTCTGAAACATCATCCGAAATTATTTTTATAAAAAGCATAGGATCAACTATTCCTTTTTTGAAACCATTGGAGTTAAGAAAAGTACTTAATCTATCATACCGATCTCTTGGATATTGTTTTAAACCATATAATGCTTTTGATAATTTAAAATCATGACATGGAAAATGAGTATTTTCAAAACCATGGGGTTTCACAACAAAGACATCATCAGCTATATACCCATTTGGGAATGAAATTTTAACATTCATTTGATATAGATTGAAATTCAAATGTCTAGTATATGCAATAGAAATTCTGATGGCTTCAAGTCTAGATACTGGTGAAAAGGATTCCTCATAGTCAATTTCTTATCTTGACTATTATCTTGTGAAACCAATCTTGCCTTATTTATAACTATGTTACCAGCTTTACCTACCTTATTTCTTAACAACCACTTAGTGCCTACGGTAAATCTGTCTTTAGGTCTATCAACAAGTTTCCATAATTTTTACCTTTCAAACTGATTATGTACTTCTTGCATATCGATCACCCAAAATTCATCATTGATAGCATCATTAATGTTTTTATGTTCCAGTTGTGACAAGAGGACTTGATGTTCAAACTGATTTCTTTGAGAAGCACTAGTTTGATTTCATTAATCTAAATCTCCTAAAACAACATCTAAAGGATGGTTATTTAGAGTTCTAACAGCTCTAGAAAAAGGGGAACTGGTGATTTTTGGATCATCAGTAGGTTTGGGTTTATTATGTCTTAAATCTGAAGATTTTCTAGAATTTCAGGTTTTCACAAATTCCTTTACATGATGGTTAGAGAATTATGACATGATGTCCAAATTTGACACATTAGACTCCAGGTTCTCTTGAGTGGTCTTAGGCTCATGTGGATCTGTTTCATAAAATGTGACATGGACATATTCTTCCACACATTTATATCTTTTGTTGAAAAATCTATAGTCTTTACAAGTGATTTAAAATCCTATAAATATTCCTTCATCACTCTTGAATGCAAATTTATCATGATTTTCCTTATTATTAAGGATATATACATTTCAACCTAAAAATTTTAAGTAGATTACATGGGATTTCTATTGTTCCATAACTCATATGGGTTTCTTTTAAGAATGGGTATAATCAACACTATATTATATAGCATGTTTTATTTAGATATTGATCACAAAAAATAAATAGGTATATTATAATAACTATGTATGGTTCTATCAATCTCTTTCATGGTTCAATTTCTTCTTCCTACAACTCCATTCTGTTGAGGTGTTCTAGGGGAAGAGAAATTGTTACTATATCCATTTTTTTATCAAAATAGTCAAAATCTTGATGTTCAAACTCACAACCATGACCACTTCTTAAGGATTTAATTTTAACTGCACTATAATTTTCTAATGTTTTTTAATATTTTATGAAATGAGATTAGGGCTTTCTTTTGTGAGACAAAAAGAACGTCCAAGTATAGCTAGAAATTTCATCTAATAGAATATAAACATTGTGCTTCCCATTTTAACTAGAAACTCTAGATGGTCCAAAATAATCCATGTGTACCAGGTCAATAGGTTGAGAAGTTGAAACTTCATTCTATGGTTTGAAGGATATTTTATTTTTCTTTCCCTTTTGACAAGGATTACAAACATTATCATTTTTAAACACTTGTTTGGGTAGATATTTGAATAAACTATTTCTAGTTAGTTTTCTAAGAGATTGAATATTACAATGTCCTAGTCACCTTTTCCAAAGGAAAGATTAATTGTGAAATACACTTAAATATGATCCACTTTGAGAAACTAAAGACTCTAAGTGAACCGAGTATACATTTAAATATCTCAATGCAGAAAACACTAATACATTTTTAGAATTAAATAAATTGAAATCATAATTTTCAAATTTAACCTGAAATCCATAGTCACATAGTTTTTAAATACTAATAAGATTATACTTCCGTCCATCAACAAAAATTAATTTTGAAATTAAAACTAAAATAGAGTTTCTGATTTGGGCAAGGCCAATGATTTTTTCCTTTGGCATTGTCACCAATGGTGACATGTCCACCATCAATTTTCATTATTTTCTTGAAGCATGAATAAATCCCTATCATGTGTCATGATCACCCATTTTACATGTAACATAATATTTAATTGGATATCTTTAAGCAACTATCCTACATTGTAGTCAAATAAAAAGAGGCTTTGGTACCCATATTTTTTTGGTTCCAATAGTATTCATGACTAGTGCTTTAGGAACCCATATCTACCTTATAGGATTGTAATAAGAATTATGTAATGTTATTTTAAAATAAACTCTATTTGGTCCAAAAAATCATGGAAAAGTTGAGAGTGAATCATAATTTGAATTACCTGAAGGTTTTTCATAACTTGAAGTAATGTTTTATGTTCTATATTTAGAAACAAAATTTTCTCATCCAAAATTTCTTTTACCAGGTTGATAACGAATACCAATAGTATATTTTTGAGAAATATTTTTATCTATAATTTATACCAATGTTTCATTATCATTAGTAAACCATTCAAGTCATCTTTTAAATTCCTCATTATATGGATTTAGTGAATCGTTTTCTATGAGTAATTGAAAATTTGTCTCCCTTTCTACAGTATGTTCAGATATAACAGTTGATGTAAGAGCATGTTGTTTCATTTAAGACATGTATTTATCTTTTAGTTCATTACATGTCTTTTCAATCATATTACAATACTCAAAGATTTCATTATTAAAAATATTTTCATAATAAATTTCATCTCCATAATAATAGAAATTGTGTACAGGAGATTCTAGTGTTACCTCAGATGTTTTCTTCATAATACACATATTGGATTCTTTAGAATGATCATCATATGAAGATTCTGAGTCAAATGAACTATCCTCAGAAGTACACCATGTTTCATTCATTGCCATTTTATACTTTATATCTTTGTTCTCACATTTCATTTTTTACATGAGCTTGGGACAATTAGCCTTTACATGTCCATTTCGCTTACATTCATATCATACTAACTCATTAGACGTGTCACTTCTTTTCCAATATTTCTTCGAAATTCCTTTTTTGATTATATATTCCTTCGAAGATAGGATTTATGAAAAATTTATTCTTCTTGAAAAATCTCTTAAACCTTTTAGCTAATTGAGTCATCTCATCATCACTGTTTTGTGATGATTGTTCACAGATGGAAGATTCTACACATACATCCAATTTCCCTTTTTCTCTGTGTGTAGAGGTGGTGGTATTAAATGAAATAGATTTTCTTTTGGGTTAATACCTCTCCTACTTATTGACTTTTATCTATTCTTCATACATAATTAGTTTCCCAATGAGTTCTTTTACTGTTAACATGCGGATTTCGCATGATAATATAATAGAGACAGAGATTCCTCTCCATCTATCTGGTAGGAATCTGAGAATCATCATGATTTTTTATTTTGAAGTGACATATCTTTCAAGAGAAATAATTGTGTTGAAAATTTCTTTGAACCTGATATACATGTCAGAAATAGGCTCATGAGGATTCATTTTAAAGTTATCATATTTAATAGTATAAGCATTAAGTCTCATTTCATTCGCAATAGATGTTACTTCATGTGAAGCAGACAAAGTATCCCAAATTTAATGAGCAGTTTTATAGACATAAATTCTATTAAATTCTTTATCTCTTATGTATCAATATAAATCATTCATGTATTTTCAATTTTTATTTTAGGTAGTCTTGGTTGGGTAATCCCAAGTGTTTCTATCAGTAGATGGAATCTTATACTCATCTGTAATTGAAGACCAAATTTCAAAACCCATACTTTATAAATGAATTTTCATTTTTACATTCCATTGGGCACAATTGGTTCCATTAATGAATGGTGGTTTTTTTGTTGCATCACCTTATAGTAGACTATCCATAACAAGTAAATAAATATAAATAGATATTTCTTTATAATTATTAAAAATTTACAGATCTTTAATGTGAAAATAAAATCTCGGTTGATGATTTTCAAAAATAGAGGCTTAGCAGGAATAAAAAACTACTTTGATAACAAGTGTTGGTTGGATTAGAGTACTCAAGAGGGGCTTGAATTGAGTATCTCTAAAAATTTATGTTTCAAATGATTTCTTAATGGGTTACTAATAAAAATAAATACAGCTCAGTTAATCAATGTAATACGGTTATGAAAGTTTGACTATTTAAATAACATCTCACAAGATTGATTAATTCTTAGTAATCTTATTTTTAGTTATTAATATTAATTTTTAATATATTCTATTAAGGAAATACAATTATAACTTCCTTCCAAGATTAATGATCAATGTAAATCTAGTGATTTCTTAATTTTCCTGTAAAAAAGAGGAAACTAAATTAAACAAAGTTGATATAAAAAAAGTGGTTCAGTCTCAAGACATGACCTAATCCACTCCACATGGTGGTCACCTACAACTAAGCAGTTTATATTGATAAACTTGATCCACACCCTAGATCGTGGTAAACGACAATGCACAAGATAGTCCATGTCATGAGACCTATTCCACAGTTCCTTGTGGCTATAAACTAATAGGTCCCACATGGACCTCTTCCAAACTTATCTATGGGGGTAAATAAGTGTAACAATATATGAGAGGAAGGATATCGTATATCCCCTAGTTTAGTGCATGAGATTTTGTGTGTTTTAATAAAGGCACACACACTTCTCTAAATCGAAAAACAATAAAAAACAGAGAAAAGATGGTAAGATAAGGTTAGAAGTGCTCTGAGTGTTATTATATGAAACTCTGGACTTCTAGGATGAAGAAGATGCAAGAATCGAGTGCTATTGTAAGAAATAGATTATCACAAGTCTTTTGGTATGGTTTCCAATAAGATCTGGCTTATATTCATCATAGATTTATTATTGAAGAGATGTTCTTGAGTCTGATATATGGTCGATTAGATTTTGGAATCGCGAATTCATCGTGTGTTCTTTAGATGAATCTTCTTGAATGTGTAAGTTATCACTTCTTCACTATATCATTCATATTTGTTTTTGTGCCAAAAATTTCTTTTTATTCTTGTATTTCATGATTTGGAGCCGACATGATGAATGTATTATACACCTCATGCCTTGTAATTTCTGGTGATATGTCTGAAATGAAATATTAATTATGTCTGTGCATTTAAAAGACTCAAATATGACCGTTTGAAATTCAATCGAAAATGACAAAACAGATTAATGAATGGTGTCATAGTCTATCTGGAAACAGTGTCACTTGGAAATGGTGTCTCCATGAATCAGTGTCTCCATGAAAAAATGCCTCCTTATTTTAAATTAAGTAGTGAGAAAGTTATGATGACAACGTTGTATATAGATCAGGAAGTGGTAGCAGATATGCGGTGTTAGGATCATGGTGTTTGGTCCTTTGCCAAACTTTAAATGGTGTCTTATCAAGGAATCAGTGTCACAGACATCAACAGATCTAAAACTGGTTTTAGGGTCTAGTTACAGTGTCTGGTTTATGGTGTCTAGGTCACGGTATATGGGTTATAGATTTTGGTCACGATTTCTACTCACGGTTTCTGGGTCATAGTGTCTGGTCATGGTGTCTGGGTCCTTTGACAAAGAAACAAAACTGGTGGAAGACCCACAGTTTCTCATTCAAAGCCAAAAATCTGCCTACAGACATGAGCAGTAATATTCACAGAGTGAATTATACATAATCATTCATAACATAAATCATTACAGACCAAAGCTAAATATAGTTTACAATAATCAAACATGTTTTATAGTAATTAACATATTGGGTAGGTTTATTTAAGGAATAAAGAAACCAACCATCTTTACACATGATTTTAGAAAAATTAAACAGGATTAACAAGCATTATTGAATTTATAGGATTTGGGATCGTTAAATCATAATTAATATATGAGAATCCAAACAGAATTATTCATGAATATTTATATCATGAAAGGAATTTTTGTTTTATTTAAAGTGTTTTCTTATTGTTAATAAAATTTTATGGAGTAGAAGTATCTATTTTATAATATTTTGAGAAAAAAAGTAATATTTACTGAATAATTCTCTAAAAATCTAATCCTGAAAAGATCCCCAATGTTAATTTTTTACTAAATTCAAGATTATATAATTTTCATGGATGGAGCCTTACACATAATAATCACTTAAATAAGGTGTACATTTGCTAATAATGGGCTCAATAGAATGTTGTTCCCCTCTCTGCTAATTCAGAAGGCCATAATGATTCATATCTTGTGTAGTATGGAAATTAGATTTTTCATTCCATATCCCTTAACATTTTCTGGTTCAGTAGAAGAATAATTTCATTTCCCACTGCATTGATCATTAACACGGTTTCTTCGGGTTCTCTCCATCGTCTAAAAACCCAAAAGAATAGTGTGAGAGGAATAAATCAAACTTGGAAAACAATATAATTAGGTGGTAATTTCAATCTATAACATCTTTGGTTTAATCCTTGGTTATTCATGATCAATACCATAATTATAGTACTATAACCTATAGTAATACTTACCCTTAGAGACTTCCCTATTCATACCTTAGAAATATCTCTAGGGATCTCGATAAAGTTTTCACATCCTAGTTTCCATAGGTTGACTAAATCTTCACTCTGATACACACTATAACAACCCAATATTGACATAAATGGATATTTCCTTTATTTTGTGGAATAATTAAAATATGAAAAAATCCAACACCCAATAACATATTAGTTTAGTGACATTGGAAACATGAAACATAATCTTCGAACACTGTGAAATATCTTCGACATCACCCACAATGACCTTCCGTTTTTCATACCTAAAAACATTCATTATATCATGGTGAAAAGAAACAATATAAAGGGTGATATCAAATTTTGATTAATGTTAAATATAGAGAACATAAAACAAACCATAAAAATAATAATTTAAAAACATTAACCTAAAGAATAAATTTCAAAATCACGAGTCATGAAAAAAATATTGATAGTTCATAATGCATAGATCATAAAGGAACATTCTCCATGATAAAATATCATAGGAATAAAACATGGAATTGTGGAAAACAATTATGTAAAAAATATGATATCCATAATATCTAAAGAATAGTTTCCAAGACCATTGTAGTGGATAAATTCTACTACCGAACTGGATTTCATGACATTGTAGCCATGTATTACTAAACCACATTTACATTCCATTATAGTAATGTATATATAATGAGATATAAATGGTTACCCAATGCATTGGAGGGCGATATAGGTCCCACCCTTCTCATAATTAAATCATTCTTACATGTTTCACAAAAAACATAAATCATTAATCATAACATAACCCATGAAATATTATGTGTCTCTTAAACATCACTCCATCATAACATAATCCATAAATGATAAATGGATTTCAAAAGTCTGTCATAAAAACTATAAAATGAAATTAATAATATGGGTAAACATATAATCCCTTGTCATAATATATGCAAAATAATTTGTATAAAACACTTGAGCATAATTCTTGAGTAAAACATTCTTTTTTCTTCGAAAACGTTTTCTATTATCAAATTGTTGGTCAATTCTAAAAGTAAATAATTTTTTTGACAAAAATTGAAATTGTGTAGGGGAAGAATCATGGAAATAAGGTGTTATGAAGATGTAAAAATATGTTCATGTCGTATAAGTTAAAAAAACATTCTCCTTGTACTCTTATCGGAAAACACAAAAGGCACCTGATATGGTAACCAAAAAATGATTTCTTCCATAGCATGTTATACAACATAAAATGGGTATAAATGACTTTAAACATAAATATTAGAATAATAAACGTTTTATGAAAACATTTTTATAAATCATGTACATGGATGATAAATATATCACTAGTAAATACTTACATATATTCAATCTCTGTTAAAAATGAGATTGCACAATTATCACTAACCTTGTCCTTTTCATTAGTTTAGGGTGTAGTAACATCCTGTATAATGTTTAAATCATGTTATTAAATTATAACAGTACCATATACACATATATGATATCATATATGATCTTATTATATAATTTTGTTAATAGTATTTCAATATTACTAATATTTCGGATCTTAACAGCTTTATTTTCCCATTCAGGTTTTTCCATGTAATTAATGTTGCTTATGAGTAGGATGCATTTTATTCATGACATTATGTTCATAATTATTAAATTCACTCATCATATAAATTTTATAATCATTCATGAATTTTTATCGTGGAGAACGAATCTCACCACATCGTGGAGACGTTATGCCATACATACGCATGAGCGATGATATCATTATCTTGATGGTTAAATGGTATGTAATAGGAAAAAATCATTAATATTTAATATTGATTATTTAAAACCATTATAAAAATACTTATACCAATTAAAATAATTTATTTTTGAAATTTAAAATACACCATGGCGTAGAGATGGTATGGAGTACGTACGTACACATGGTGATATTATTATTGGTAGGATGGAAAAAAGGAAGTATAAGGTTTTCCAATAATAATAATTAAATAAAAGAATGTAGAATATACTAGATTTATTACTTTATTATGGAATCAAAATAGAATGAGGATGTAGTAGGAGAAAATAAAACGAATTTAATCGGTAAAGCAATTACCTATTCTTCATTGGACTTATTTTGGATATCTTCATAGGGACACTAGGGATGGTGTTTTTGGGAAACTAGGTGTAACACCCTAGGTACATAAAGAATATGAGATTTTAATATTTATCCCTATTTTTGAATAAAATGTTAATATTAATTTAAAGGGTACTCTATGCTTGATGACTTACCCAATATGCAACGACGAGTTCCTTTGAAATCTTATGTTGCACTCTAATAATAAAATAATTTTATTTTAAATGGTAGTTAACACCTAGCCGTTGTAATGGTGGGAATGAAAAGAACTAAATACAAAATGATTATATATATATTTTTCAAATATTTTTACTTTTTACAACAAATGTTAAAGATTTAAAAATGCAAATGAATCTAATTTTAAGCGTAAACATTCTTATATTCTTTAAAAGGTCGATTAACCGCCTTTTGATGGCGAACCTATTTTAAATCCATTTTTTGACAATTTTATGTGATATATTTCACAAAATAAAATTCTTCCTTAATATCGGGACATCAAAATTTACTTTGTGTAAATCTTTGGTATTTTACGATAAAGTTCATTTTTAATGAATACGTGAAAAATGTTGTATATTTATTCAAAACCAATTTTTAATCTAATTTATTTATAAGATTAGATCTTCTTATTAATTGTTTTTAAAATGAAATTATAATATATTTTTACCATTTATTCCAATATTGGTCATTGAAATTAATTTCACTTTGAAATTGGACTTAAACTAGTGTCAATCTTTTGATATATATTGTTTCATAAAAGCACTCTATTTGTTCTGACAGCAGGAATTAATTATTAAATTAATTAATGTAACTTATATGTTTTTAATTTTTTAAAACAGACATACTTTTTGAATTCAGAATATCAAATATAGCTTAGGGTGAATTTTTGGTATTTTTCTAAAAAACTTCAATTTTTGATGAATAGTGAAACCACTAAGTGGTACTTAAAAAAACCGATTTTTCATTTAAATGAAAATTTTACCACCTATGTGTTTTGAATTTCAAAAATACGACATAAATGGTTTCCATTATGAATTAAAATGTGGTTCAATGGGATTAAAATAATTTTTTGGTGAATAGTAACTTTTAAGTTTTTAATCACGATTAGAGGTAATTAGTGTAATTTAAGGTAAAAATAATGTTTTAATAATATGAAATGACCTTGACACATGTACTAACCTTATTGGATGTGTCATGGACGACCATGAAAATCCATGGGTAAACTTGGGGACCCCATGGTGCCACTTTGGTAGGAAAATGACATTAATAACTTTTTAAATAATGATAAAATAAAAATGTCACAAACATGAGTTGTTTTACTAAAACAATTTTTAAATGGGATTATAAAAGTCATATTTTTGACTATAAATATTCATTATAAAGATAAAATTATTTCCTACATCATGATATTTTTTTATAATTTTTAGACGTTAAATAAATTAAATTATTTTTGACACAATGATGATGTAGTGATTACCTCATTATTTTACGATTTAAATAAAATTAATGGATAATGTAAATATAAGAATGAAACCTGTCAAAAACCTATTGGATGGGTGTAATTCTAACTCTTATCACCTTATCCTTGAAAAATATAATTTTGGTACCTTCAAAAACCGAAACTCATTTTATAATAAAGTAACCTTTTATAACTTTCCAAGAGTGCCCCTCCTCTCCCCTTATAAAAGGCCCCCACCTCTACCACCTTACCCACACCTATCAAGCCTTTTTCTCAGCCAACCACTGCCCGTTTTGTCTCTCCAAATCCCTTTAATACTCTTAAAAGCCTCACATTGGGATGAATTATTTCCTAGGAAGCTTTTGATCTCAAATAAAAAAGAGTTACCTGATTTAAATGCAGTGTCTTCTCTTGTGTTCTTATGTTTTATTTTGCTTCTCCAACCCCATAAAATATTTTAATTCCATTATTTTTTAACAACACCAGTATCTTAAATATACTAGGATGTTTTTATGAGACGTATTATATCTAAACCTACACACACCTTCGTATAATGGTTAAAGAACATACTGTTTTGGTGGTTGGCGATTTTCTGCCTCACGAAATGATGATTGTTCAATATTCTTTTAACACCTTTAAATGTGACCATTATGATTTCACTGTATTTTATATATGATATATATGGTATTTATGTTTACTATATGCTTCTGTATTTTATAATTAAAACATACCTATATTCTTTTCATGTTGTGCAAATGCGATAATTTCATATGAGGAAGTGTGCACTACCGCCCCCTCAAGTGATGTGACTCATTCATGCAATACATGGAATGTATAAAGAATGAAATTAATGAACATATGTGACCTATATAACATATATATTATACAAAAATTATAATATATATATATATATATCTCATTTATTTTTTATTCCATTAATATGACAAAAAAATGAAAGTAGCGTTCATGCGTACGTATGGCCTACCGTCTCCATGAATGGTGAATTTCATTTCATTTTATATAAAAATGTTATGGAATAGTATAAAGTGAATATGTACTGGATATATATGATATTTAAATCAGTAATACTATTCTAGAGATGATGTACTTATAATTACATGGATGATTTTTTTCAAATAAGTTCATTTTTTACTCATGTACCAAATATCGAAAAAAACATTTGATATGAACTCACATAATTAACTAATTATTATAACATTAGAATATTTGATATGAATTGAATAATAAACTTTAAATGAGTTACTTAAGAAATTTTAAATTGACAATAGTTTATTATTCATGAATATAATGAAACGAACAAGACAAGTCGAACTTGAGGTAAGGGATCCGACCACTCTCTTTCTTTTCAAGTACCCTCTTTATTGTCGTTTCATTTATGATATATTTTCTTATATTGGAGGTTGTTCATTAATAATCACCATAATGTTATTTTTATTTTCATATGATGAGTTACCCCCTCTTACTCTCATCAATTCATTTTAACAATTTTTATGTGGTGCCGTTAGGTTGCCAAATTTTCTTAAGGGATCCTACCCCTCTCTTTCTTTTTAAGTACACTATTTTATGTCATTCCTTTTATGCTCATCCTTCTTATGATTCAGATTTTCTTTTATATTAAACTTACTGTAATTTTTATGTTCATATTATGAGAGACCCTATTTTCTCTCATCAATCCATTTTGGATGTTTTCAGTGGCGCAGTTAGGCTGCCGAATTTTCGTAAGGGATCCTACCTCTCTTTCTTTTTAAGTACTCTCTTTTATGTCATTTTGTTTAAGCTCAACTTTCATATTTTTTGGGATGTTCTTTTATAGTCCTCATACTTTAATTTTTATGTTCATATTATGAGAGACCCTATTTGATCTCATAAATCCATTTTTGGGAGTTTTAAGTGGCGTCGTTTGGCTACCGAGTTTTTGTAAGGGATTTTTCATCTCAGGTTTATTCCAGTGAAATTTATGCTATGTTTTCCACCATTTCCTTTGAGTGGTGTAGGTAATTCCAATTATTATACTAATTTTGTAGTATAATTTCAATTATGGGTATTTACATCTTCATTGTATGACCCTTCTTCCATGGGGTGTACGCTTCGAAAGTTATCCAAGTCGGTAAGGGAACCTTTCACCCTCCTCTTTTTAAAAGACTTATTTTGTTATGTGTTTTAATTCACATACTATTATGTTGGGATATGTTCTTCTATATTCTAATTGATATAAATTTTATATCCAAGTGATGAGATACTATTTTCTCGATCATCAACTCATTTTTCTGAATTTTGAAGTGACGCCGTTAGGCTGTCGAATTTTTGGAAGGGAACTTCTTAACCCAATTTTGATTCTTTGGGATAAACTTGTACTCCATGAATATGACGTTCTATGAATATGTTTGAATGACCTCTGATTGTTTTACACTTAATATCCACTTATATTTGGTGTACTCGTTTGTCACACATAATTATGTAATTGACTTATCCTTAATCCAAGGATATCGTCTTTGTATGGGACATCTTCTCAATCTCCTTTCATTGAGGCATATTTTGTTTTATACACAAAATTCTGTTATATGGTATATAAACCCCTTTTACATTTACGTTTACTCAAAAGTAATCTTTTTATACAAAGTGTTTACTAAATGACAAAAGGGAGTGTTTTTTGTCATACGTATGCAGCGACAACGACTTCTCTGCCGCCGTGACCATTATTTGAGTTTCGGCTTCCTCTACAAGCCATAACATTTTTTTGAATGAAAAATAAATACCATGTTTTACTTTTCTTTTTTTTGGTATCGAAAATGGTTTTCATAAGGTTTTTATATCAATGTGTTGTATTGATATCTTGTGATTGAAAAGTGGAAATGTTATGTTTCCATTATGCATGATTTATGTGATATGATTATGTTATGGTTCTTGGGCATTGTTATGAATACAGATGGTTTCGTGATAAACTAATGGCGGGTGAGCCCGATATAGATCTCCAATGCATTGGGTAATGCGAAGGAGTTAAACGTTAAGGTTTCTCCGAAGAGATTTAAGGAATATACTGTGATGGGTATTCCAAATATAACCATGAGGGTTACTCCCTACGTAAGAATGTTATGAATGCCTCAAGTTAACTTTATGTGTTATGATTTCTATGATTTATTCATGATTTTATTAGGTATGTCAAAATGATTATGTTTTACGGGTAATGTATGATTTCATACATGGACTAATGTTTTCATTTTGCATTTTTATATCCCATTCTGAGCTTTTTATGCTCATACCATGTTTTTGAAATGTTTTTCACAGTTCAAGGGAAAGGTACATGATATGATGATATTGTTAAGGAAGTGTCAAGAAATAATCCATGTTTTATCTTAAATATGTTTCCGTTGATGGTAAAAATGAATACTATCTTTTATGTAACCACTTTGATTAAATGTGGAATGTAATGCATGTTTTATGATCTAATTCTCTAAAGATATAATCCTGAAAAGATCCTCAATGTGTAATATTGAAATAACTCAAGATTAAGTAATGTTTAAGGCTGGGTCCTTATAGTTGGTATCAGAGGTCGGTTTAGATAACTTTATAGGTTAGAGTGTTGTTTAAGAAAAAGTGACAAGTTGTGTATAACCACAGTGGTTAGTATATTATATGGAGTAATTTTTTTTGAAAGATAGAATGAGTTTGAGATATCTTGGATAAGTATATCTTGGTGTTTATATTCATCTTTATTATATGATTAGTTTACTGATATACTCACACTAACCTTTTTGGTTTTAGTAAATGGCTGGATCTAGCAGGCACCAAAGTAACAGTGGAATTGAAGAAAACTGGGACTGTTTTAGGAATGAACAACTGAATGATATAAGAGCTGCAATGAGAACTCCTGTGGTTATCCTCAACCAACTATCTAGAGTCATGATTGACCACCTGAACCGCAGTGATTTTTATAAGGCATCATATATGCGAGAAACAAATCCCTACGGAAGATCAATTAATAAACATAAAGGTATGTATGTTCAAAAACCTATGTGTCAAATATGATGAAAGAAACACATAGGAAAATGTTTCAAAGGGACAGAAAGAAGCTATAGATGTTGAAATGAAGGTCATAAAGTAAGAACCTGCCATGGAAAAAGGAAGAATCTAGTTAACTCAAGGAAAGGGAAAGAAGTTCTTTCTGAAGGATCAATTGAGAGTTGTAAATGTGGTGTGCATGGTCATTATGAAAAAACATGTCCTAAGAATATGTTTTGGGAATGGGGTCACCAAGATCATACAAATATTCAATTACCAATACCTAATGCCATTGCGATTGAGGTTGAAGAAGTTGACAATGACCAATGAAAGGTATGTATTATTTCTTAACATATGTTTTCCTATTATTAGAATCTTATGATATGATTCAAGATTTTTTTTAGGAAGGAACTATTTTAGAATAAGTTGAAAAGGAATGGCTAATGGATCATGAAGAATGTTGAATGAGTAAGAAGTCAACATATAAGGGATTCAAGAGTTATGGTAGATTATAGGATGGTGAAATTCTTAGATGTATTAAGTCTCTTTTGATGATTGGGTTACATTAAAAGACTTTTTATAGTATCCCAGATGTTTGATATACGAAAATTTTATTCATGGAATACTTATCCTTTATTTTGTGGATATATTTATAAAGAACCATTTGGTTTTATATGATCCTTGAATTTGATGCAATTACTGTTTAATACATTTTGGGTTGCAAAATGGATTTTATTAGATAACGTTTGTGGTCAAAATATGTTATGATTATTTTTGAAGATTTTATCTCTTTTTGGGGGGTTGTTTTAAAAATTATAAAGTTCTGAAAAAGGACAACACACAGACCGTGTGACAACCCGTCCCGTCTGACAAAGCTGCGAGAATCGAACCCACAACCAATGTGAAACTGGTATTTCTTGCCTACCACTGGACTACGTGATGTCCCTGGTTTTATGACTTATTGTTTTTAGTTAGATGATTTTATGAATTAAGAGTAAGTTGATTTTGGGTTATCTATGGAAATTATTAACCTATCATGGAGGATATGTGATTAGGTTAATTAATTTTCAAAATGAGACTTTTAGAGAAACTGATGTCATTTGGAGATAAGTGTTAATGTGTACCTTGGAAGACTATGTGAATAAATCCTTTGAATATTTGGGTTTCAATCTTAGTTTGGTTTAATTTGAATAATTTTATGGAAAAATTGTTTATCGAATGGTCATCGTTGAACTTTGGGTTTTGTTGGACAAATTTTGGAGATTAAGAATAGATTTTCTTTTTATAAAGGGTTATCCTTTTCGGGATTATATGATCTTGTTCTATAAATTTTGGTTTTGGTAAGAGTCTAAAGACATGGGAAATATATATTTCTCTTTTTTGTATTAGGTGATTCTC
The DNA here is from genome assembly GCA_963277665.1 of Viscum album. NCBI lineage: Eukaryota > Viridiplantae > Streptophyta > Magnoliopsida > Santalales > Viscaceae > Viscum > Viscum album. Next base: position 383,767,260 of record OY728167.1, on the reverse strand, counting down.
TAGAAGTTTATTATAGTAATCTTAATGTGAACAAGTCTTCCTAAATACTCGTCTTTTGGGGAAAGTATGAGTTTGTGTAATAAATCTAGTAAAAGCTTAATGTCAACATGAAATGTAAGAATGTTTCCTTAAGATCAAAAAAAATTTCTCAATGAGAAGTATCTTAAAAAAAATGTTTTCTATTAACTTTTCCTACTGGGGAATCGAATATCGTTTAACCCACCACATGTTTGTGATTTTCTTGTAGTTAACTTTCTCCTAAATATGTTTTCTATCACTCTCTCTCAGAACATGACCCTTTTCTTTTTTTCCATATCCATTTTTTCCTACATGGAATCCTAGTATGGGTTAACTCGGGTGACTTATATACTTCTCATTCGTTCTTTTAAAGTGATTGTTTTACCGACTCTTGTTTTGATGTGGGACTTTCAATGATTTTTCCGAGCCCAATTTTAAAATTTTGAGGACGCAATTCCCAAAAGGGGGGAAGGATGTAACACCCTAGGTAAATAGAGAATATGACATTTTTATATTTATCCCTATTTGTGACTAAAATGTTAATTTTAATTTAAAGGGAACTCTATGCTCGATGGCTTACCCAATACGCAACAAAGAGTTCCTTTGAAATCTTACGTTGCACTCTAATAATAAAATAATTTTATTTTAAATGGTAGTTAACACCTAGCCGTTGTAATGACGGTAATGAACAGAACTAACTAAAAAATTATTATATATGTTCGTCAAATATTTTTACTTTTTACAATAAATGTTAGAGGATTAAAAATTCAAATGAATCCAATTTTAAGTGTAAACATTCTAATATTTTTTAAAAGGTCGATTAACTTCCTTTTTGATGGAGAACCTCTTTGAAATCCACTGTTTGACAATTTTATGTGATATATTTGACAAAATAAAATTCTTCTTTAAAATCGGGACATCAAAATTTACTTTGTGTAAATTATTTCTATTTTTACGATAAAGTTCATTTTTAATGAATAAGTGAAAAATGTTGTATTTTTATTCAAACCCTCTTTTTAATATAATATATTTATATGATTAGATCATCTTTTTAATTGGTTTTAAAGTTCAATTAGAATATTTTTTTACCATTTAATCCAATAGTGGTCATTGGAATTAATTTCACTTTGAAATTGGACTTAAACTACTATCAATCTTTTGATATATATTGTTTCATAAAAACATGCTATTTGTTCTGACAGTGAGAATTAATTATTAAATTAATTAATGTAACTTATATGTTTTGAATTTTTTAAAATAGACATCATTTTTGAATTTGGAATATCAAATATAGCTTAGGGTGAATTTGTAGTATTTTTCTGACAAAACATCAATTTTTGATGAATAGTGAAACCACTAAGTGGTACTTAAAAAAGAACTGATTTTTCATTTAAATGAAATTTTACCACCTCTGTGTTTTTAATTTCAAAATTCAGACATACATGGTTTCCATTATGAATTAAAACATGGTTCAATGGGATTAAAATAATTTTTTGGTGAATAGTAACTTTTAAGTTTTTAAATGCGATTAGAGGTAATTAGTGTAATTTAAGGTAAAAATAATGTTTTAATAATATGAAATGAACTTGACACATGTACTACTATTATTGGATGTGTCATGGACGACCAAGACAATCCATGGGTCACCATGGGGACCCCATGGTGCCACATTTGTTGGAAAATGATATTACTAACTTTTTATTTAATGTTAAAATAAAAATGTCACAAACCTGAGATGTTTTACTAAAAAAAATTTAAATGAGATTATACAAGTCATATTTTTGACTATAAATATTAATTAGAAATATAAAAATATTTCCTACATCATGATAGTTTTTTTATAATTTTTAGACATTAAATAAATTAAATTATTTATGACATCGTGATGATACAATGATTAACTCATTATTTAACGATTTAAATAAAATAAAAAGATAATGTAAAATCTAAGACCTACACTTGTCAAAAACCTATTGGATGGGTGGATTAAGAACTCTTATCACCTTATCCTAGAAAAATATAATTGTGGGATCTTAAAAAACCGAATCTCATTTTATAATAAAGTACCCTTTTATAACATTCCAAGAGTGCCCCTCCTCTCCCCTTATAAAAGTCCCCCCAACTCTACCCCCTAAAATCTTTTTATTCCTTTATTTTATAACAACACCTATATCTTAAATATACTAGTATGTTTTTATGAGAAGGATTATATCTACACCTACACACACCTTCGTCTAATGGTTAAAAAACATATTGTTTCTGTGGTTGGCGATTTTCTGCCTCACGAAATGATGATTGTTCAATATTCTTTTAACACATTTAAAGGTGGCCATTATAATGTCACTGTATTTTATATATGATATATATTGTATTTATGTTTACTATATTCTTCTGTATTTTATATTTAAAACATTCCTTTTTTCTTTGCATGTTCTGCAAATGCGATAATTTCATATGAGGAAGTGTGGACTACCGCCCCCTCAAGTGATGTGACTCGTTCATGCAATACATGGAATTTATAGAGAATGAAATTAATGAACATATGTGACCTATATAAAATATATATTATACTGTAATTATAATATATTTATATCTCTCATTTCTTTTTAATTATATTAATATGAAAAAAAATGAAAGTAGCGTTCATGCGTACGTACGGCCTACCTTCTCCATGAACGGTGCATTTCATTTCTTTTTATCTAAAAATGTTATGGAATAGTATAAAAGGAATATGTACTGGATATATATGATATTTAAATCAGAAATACTATTCTGGAGATGATGTACTTATAACTACATGGACGATTCTTTTCAAACAATTTCATTTTTGACTCATGTACCAAACATTGACAAAAACATTTGATATGAACTCACATAATTAACTCATTATTATAACATTATAATATGTGATATTTATTTAATAATAAAATTTAAAAGAGGTCCTTAAGAAATTATAAATTGAAAAAAATTTATTATTCAGGTATATAAGGAACTAACAAGACAAGTCAGACTTGAGGTAAGAGATATGACCTCTCACTTTCTTTTTAAGTACCCTCTTTATTGTCATTTCATTTATGATAAATGTTCTTATGTTGGAGGATATTCTTTAATATTCACCATACTCTAATTTTTATTTTAATATGACGAGTTACCCCCTCTTACTCTCATCAATTCATTTTAATAATTTTTATGTGGCGCCATTAGGCTGCCGAATTTTCGTAAGGGATCCTACCCCTCTCTTTCTTTTTATGTACACTCTTTTAAGTCATTCCTTTTAAGATCATATTTCTTATTATTGGGATGTTATTTTATATTAATCATAATTTAATATTTATGTTCATATGATGAGAGACCATATTATCTCTCATCAATCCATTTTAGATGTTTTGAGTGGCACCGTTAGGCTGCCAAATTTTTGTAAGGGATCCTACCTCTCATTATTATTAAGTACTCTCTTTTATGTCATTTAATTTAAGCTGAAATTTAATATTTTTTGGGCTGTTATTTTATAATCCTCATAATATACTTTTTATGTTGATATTATGAGATACCCTATTTGATCTCATAAATCCATTTTTGGGAGTTTTAAGTGGCGCCGTTTGGCTCCCGAGATTTCGTAAGGGATTTTTCATCTCACTTTTATTCCTGTGACATTTAGGCTACGTTTTCCACCATTTCCATTGATTGGTTTATGTACTACCCATTATTATACTCTTTCTGTAGTATAATTTCAATTTTGGGTATTTAAATTTTCATTGAATGACCCTTCTTCCATGGGGTGTACGTTTCGAAAGTTTGCCAAGTCGGTAAGGGATCCTTTCACCCTCCTCTTTTTAAAAGACATATTTTATTATGTCTTTTAATTCAAATAATATTATGTTGGGATATGTTCTTATATATCCTTATTCATGTAAATTTTATGTCCAAGTTATGAGATACCATTTTCTCTCTCATCAAATCATTTTTCTGAATTTTGAAGTGACACCGTTACGCTGTCGAATTTTTTCAAGGGAACTTCTTCACCCAATTTTGATTCTTTGGGATAAACTTGTACTCCTTGAATGTGTAGTTATATGAATATGTGTGAATTACCTATGATTTTTTTACACTTAATATCCACTTATATTTGGTGTACTCGTTTGTCACACATAATTATGTAATTGATTTATCCTTAATCTAAGGATACCGTCTTTGTATGGGACATCGTCTCAATCTCCTTTCATTGAGGCATAATTTTTTTATACACAACATTATTTTATATGGTGTATAAAACCCTTTGAAATTTACTTTTATTCAAAAGGAATCTTTTTATACAAAGTGTTTACTAAATGACAAAAGGGAGTGTTTTTTTTCGTACGTATGCGGTGACAACGACTTCTCTGCTGCCATGACCATTATTTGAGTTTCGGCTTCCTCTACAGGCCATAACTTTTTAATGAATGCAAAATAAATACCATGTTTTACTTATCATTTATTTTGGTATTGAAAATGGTTTTCATAAGGTTTTTATATCAATGTGTTGTATTGATATCTTGTGATTGAAAGTGGAAATGTTATGGTTCCTTTATGCATATTTTATGTGATACGATTACGTTATGGTTCTTGGGAATTGTTCTGAAGATAGATGGTTCCGTGATAAACTAAGGGCGGGTGAGCCCGATATAGCTCTCCAATGCATTGGGTAACATGTAGGAGTTAAACGTTAAGGTTTATCCGGAGAGATTTAGGGAATATACTATGACGGGTATTCCAAATGTAATCGTGAGGGTTACTCCCTACGTAAGAATGTTATGAATGCCTCACGTTACCTTTATGTCTTATGATTTCTATGATTAATTCATGATTTTATGAGGTATGTTAAAATGATTATGTTTTACAGGTAAATTATGATTTCATACATGGACTAATGTTTTCATTTTTCATTTTTATATCCCATGCTGAGCTTTTTATGCTCTCCCATGTTTTTGAAATGTTTTTCACAAGTCAAGGGAAAGGTACATGATATGATGATAGTGTCAAAGAAGTGTCAAAAATGAATCCATGTTTTATCGTAAATATGTTTCTGTTGATGGGAAAAATGAATACTATCTTTTATATAACCACTTTGTTTAAATGTGGAATGTAATGCATGTTTTATGATCTAATTCTGTAAAACTCTTAACCTGAAAAGATCCTCAATGTGTAATCTTGTAATAACTCAAGATTAAGTAATATTTAAGGCCATGTCCTTACACTAGGTCCTCTAGAAGATAACTAATAATGTTTAGATTGTAATTGGTTAGGATTTGGTCATGATATAAGGCTCAAAGAGGAGTGAGGATATTTGGGACGAGATACTTTTTTTAACAAAAGAGAGTGGTACTTTAGGAAACTCAAATAATATTAAAATATATTAAGACCATTCTAGTTCTAAATAATTCAAAATTACCCATAAAAGAAATTTATAATACATTTTCGACTATATATTATCCCATTTTTATTATTTAAAAATTTTGTGATTTTTAAATAATTTAATAATAAATTAATTCAATAAGATATTATTATTTCCAAATTTAATAATTTTCATTTAATTTGAAATACAATATAATAATACAAAGTGGTAATTAGAATATAATGATTACACACATCTAATATATATCCTATATAACTTGGAAATTTTTTTTACACATTAACTGATCCTTTGTACAACAAAATTAATATTATTAAGATCATTTATTCAATTTTTATGTTAATTGAATAAAAGTTATTTTAGAATTGAAATTACTTTTAAGGAAATCATATAACTTATACAAATTCAATATAAATATATATAATAAAAATTGTTTCATTTATATCAAAATATACATTTTTAATCGTTCATATCTCTATTTTGGCCCTATGTGAACACATAAATGATATTAAAACACAAGATAGTGATATTTTGTAACTATATTTTATTTAAATAATATATAATTTATTTTCACAAAAAAGTGTCCATTAAACAACTAGAAATAGACCATATTGTGATAAGTATTCAATATTATATATCGAATTATTTTTTTGGATATGTTTTGGTTTATTTTTAAACCTTATAATTTTGATATACCCTTAATTAATTACTTTATCTCTTATCATGGAAACTTGTATTTTTAATTACTAAGGGATAATATAGTCACTCTAAAAAAAACATGGAGCCATAAATGGACCATTAGTGACAAATTTAACTTCAATCTAGTTATTTTTCCAATGATTATATTTTTTTTTATTTTATATGTTTTAATAAAATATTATTTATTTAAAATATCAGTAGTGTCTATTTTGAAACAATTAATTAGTTGACTTTTTTGAAATATCATAAAATTTAGATATGTATAAAAAATTACTTTAAACAATAAATAATATTTCATAGTCATCCATAAAATTAGTTTATGACCTTAATGAACACAAAGTATATTTATTTTAATATTTTTAATATCATTTATTTTATATTTCTATTAATAAGATAATTTCTGCATCACGATTAAGTCATCATTAATGATAACTAGTTAATATATAAATACTACAAATAAATTTATATGATGGTAATTATATTATATTTATATATAATACCTATATATTATTTAATTCTCTGGTAATCCTTAAATTAAAAATAATATACTTATATAAAATGTGTGTGACATTTTTTCACATTCATTGTTTTTTATATATTCATATTCTCTTCATGGGATAGTGGCAATTAAGTGATTCTATTTCGAACCATCTATGATAAGGGTCGAATATATTAATCCAATAGGATTCTTATAGGTGTTAAGGTAATTTTATAATATTATTGTTACCTTCAATTACCTGATTTACCTTTAACCTTGGTAAAAAAATATTTACTAATGTTACTATTCATAATTATCAAAAATAAATGTAACCTATTAACATAATTTGGACCCAATAATTCCAAATATGGAATCTATTTTCCAAAATTAAAAACACATAATTGGAAGAAATTAATTTAAATGTAATTCTTATTGTTGAAACCAAAAATCAGGATTTTAAGAAGTAAAAACTTGTCAAATGATTGTCACGTGTTTATGTCTAATTTAAATGTGAAATTACTGCCAACATCCCAAATTGGATTGAATGATGAAAAATTATTCCAATTAAAATATATAACCAATTAAAAATATAATATAACTATATTAATAAATTAGATGAAAACACAGTTCTGAATTAAAATGCAGTATTTTTCAATATTCATTACAACCTGAATTTTATCAGAAAAATAAAAAAAATCAAAAAAGTAAATTTTAATGTTATTATTCCATAAAAGAGGTTTATTTTATCAAATATAATATATAAAATTGTTAAAAGTAAATTTAAAATGGGTGTGCAATCAAAAGGCGGCAAAACTGCATATTTTCAAAAATACTTCTTTTTACTAGAAAAGTGAATATATTCTTATATCATTTATATAAAATACATAAGATGAATTTTAATGTTATATAAAATTGTAAATGTGGTTAATAATATTCATAATTTCTAGTCTAAATCCAATTAAATAATAATATTTTAATAATACATCATTGTTTAGTAAAATTAGTTATTGCATACAACACAAGATATCGAGAAAGGTCTCTTTTGAGTATAACACAATCCAAGAATAGTGATGTGTATACTGGAAGCTAATACGGTATTTCATATGGCACAAGCTAATATTTTTTGTATCGTACAACACAAGAAATCAATGACATTAAAAAGTACCTCTCTCATAAATCTCAGGCTGCCACAACTCCTCAAATTAAATCCCACAGTATTAAAATTTCCATAGGCATATTGTGCCCCCAACAAAGAGAACATCTTCCGAAATAAAATTTATCACTTGATCACCAAATCATTTTATAGTACTAAGGATATCCATTTGATAAAACATAGGATCCCAAAATAAACTTATTCTTGATCCAAAAAATCATTTAACAAAAAGATTATGTCATAATAACTAGGTACGTCACGTAGTCTAGTGGTAAGTGATAAATCCAAGTCACGGTTCGGTTGTGGATTTGAGTCCCCCAAATTTTTCGGATGTGACAGGTTGTCACATGGTGTGCCTGTTTTCCTTTCTCAAAAACTATATAATTTTATAACATTACCAAAAACGAGATAAAATTCTTAAAAATAACCATAACATATTTTAACCTAAAAGGTAATCTCATACCTCTCATTTTTCTTCCTAAAAATTAATTACCCATATTTTCATCAATGGTAAATTTTTTCAAAAATATCATTGTTCGGATTAATATTTCAGCTAATAAAGCAACAAAAGGGGTTTATAGGACATTATAATTTTTATATACCATAAAATTATAAACCCATTATGATATGCATAACCCTTAAGAAAACATCTTTATATCCAAATTTGTCTAAATAATCCTCTGGTACCAACTATAAGACCCCATACCTCAATGATACATAGTGTTGAGTTACGTCAAGAATTTAAAATTATTTCACATTGATGATCTTTTCAGGTTTAGAGTTTTAGATAATTAGGACATAACTGTTACATAAAAAACATAGAAATTCAGAGTGGATACTTCCAATAGTATATGTTTCTTCCATAACCTAAAATTTTTTTAAACAAAACAAGGTTTATTTTCATGTTTAATAATCATACTTTTTCCTTCATTCCATACTTTACTCCATTCTGCCATTAATTTTGTGAAAACATTTAAAAACATGGTATGGGAACACAAACCTCCACAAGGGAAATACAAATAAAGAAAAATAATTCATATAGTTAAGACCTAATAATCAATTAAATGTTGATTGAGAAGATGAGACAAAACATTTTCACATGAATAACACTCATCCTTTTTAATCAATGAAAAACTCTAAAAACAATAGCAAGAAATTAAAATTCCTTTATGCTACATAGATCATCATAAAAAAATAACCCTTTAAAAAATATTCCAATTAGAATAACCATATGGTTTAATTCCAAATTGTAGATCTATAATGAGATCACCCTTTCTATAAGATATATTTGGCTCACCAGTGAGCAATAATGGGGATCAACACTTTGTATAAGCTGTGTCGGGATCACTATGAGCTATAATGGGGCTCAATCCTTCATATAAGATATATCGTTCACACTAGTGAGATATAATGTGGATCAACCATTCGTATAAGCTATATTGGCCTCACCCGTTTCATACAATGCTCAGGTAATATTTTAAAAACTCATTCATCACAAAACCCTTTTAAAAAGTCATCTATTCCCATATGAAAAACATTTCCATATAAAAATGACCTTTTCATTTTGGAGTCCATTTTATATACCCAATTACCCAAAAAAGGAATAAGGGATTTATTTTCCTTTTAAATGAAATTATGGCTTATAAAGGAATCCAAATATCAAATAACGGTTACGATAGAAGAGATGTCTTTGACGCCGTATATGATATAAAATAACATTAATTTTTGTCATTTTGTAAATAAAGTAAAACTCTTTGTATAAAAATATTACTTTTTAAAACATTGAATGAAATTCAAGATATACATAAAATGTCCTATATAATAGTTTTATATCCATATATAAAAAAATTTAAATTAATATCATGAAGAAAAATATTTGATAATTAAATGTTTAAACATTAATTATTCCCTATACCAAATTTTACATTAAAATCATAATCCCTATGAATTAATATATATATCAAAACAAAAAATAACATTATTTTAGAATAAATATGGATATGAAATGTCATAGTCGATTTATATACATCTTATAAAATAATAATGGATCATATTATCAAGAAATTCCTTAATGAATAGTGATTGAGACGAAGTCCAATACAGTGTGTTTGACTTTCCTTGTTCTTTCATTAATTTATTTAATATTAAACTTATGTTTATTTACCCTTTATTTATAATATTTTTAATTTTTATTATTAATTTTATATCACTTATTACCATGTCATAGCAATTAGTTAATTATTTGAGATCATATCCGATGTTTTGTTGATGTTCGGTATTTGAGCCCAAGATGAACTTGTTTTTATACAAATTATCCATGTGGTCATAAGTCCATTATATCTAGAATAATTTTCACAATTTAAATATCATAAATATCAATTATATATGGATTTTAGAATAGCTTATAGCATTTGGGTAAAATAAATGAAATGCACCGGTCATGGAGACGGTAGGTCGTACGTACACATGAATGCTACATTTATATCATTGACATATTAAAAGAAAAATATTAAAATGATATAAATATATATTATAACACCATTATTATATTTATTTCATTTATTTATCACAATATTAATAAAACCATCCTTCATGTGTTCCATGTATAGCATGTACGGGTCATATCATTTTCAGGGGCGGTAGTCCACATTTCCTCAAATGAAATTATCATATTTACAAATCATGGAAAGCATAAATGTATTTTAAAAAAAATCATAGAGGAAATATAAATATAATATCTATCATATATAAATACAATTCCATCATAATGGTCCCCATGATTGGGGGTAGGAGAAAATTGATTAATCTACGTTTCATGAGGCAGTAGTTCACCATACACAGAAATAGTACGTATGTATCCATTAGATGGAGGTGAATATAAGTGTAGTTAAAATTCATATCATAAAAACATAATATTATATTTAGGATAATTGTTTTTTTATATTATCATATAATAAAATGGGAATAGTGAGTGAAGAAAGAAAATAAATGAAAGGAATGTAAGCGAATATGCTAACTGTAAAATGGGTAACTCATTTTGATTTGATTCAAAAGGCTTTCTTAAATTTCCATCATCCCAAGGTTAGGATTATAGGAGAAATTTAGGGATGTTTTGAGATTATTTTATCAGAATTTTATTTGAAAATGGACCCGATACGTTTGAGTAAGTTGGAATAGGTGTTTGCCTTTTATAAGGGGGATGTGGGAACTTTAGGAATGTCTTGAAATATTATTTTATTATAAATTTATTATAACATTATAATAATTATAATGTGATAAAATTATATGATAATATTATTATAATTCAAAATACTCTCAATGAATAAGTTTTAGACAATTTTAGGTCACAAATTTATCATTTTCTTTTTTCTTTAACCCTTAGTTAAAAAAAATAACTGTTAACATTTCATCATGAATTTCCATAATATATTGTAACTATATTTACATCAAAAGAGAAATATAACAAAAATTGGATAATTAAAAACATTTCAAACATTATATATGTCATCATTAATAATCATATATTTTTTGGACAATTATATCATTTAATAAAATAGTATTTCATTCAAACATCCATTTAAGTCAATTTAGACACTATTTTGTAATTGATTTTTCTTAAAGTCATAACAACATAATTTAGTCAAAAAAATCTTACAAAATCAAATATAATATGTCAACAAAATCCAAAAATTTATTGGATTGCATCAAACATTTCGAATTATATTTATTTTAAAATTCATAATTGCATTTCATTGAATCATAAATTAAGAAGGTAATCACTTCATCCTCATTGTGTAATAAATAATATTTTTATTTAATGTCTAAAAATTATAAATAAAATATCCTTATGTAGGAAATATTTTAATGTTTTTAATGTACATTTACGGTTAGAGAGATCAGTTATATTACCCTATATTAAATCTTTTTAGTGAAAAGATACATGTTTATGTTATATTTCTATCTACATCAAATTAATTATTATATCATGTCATTCTCACACCCAAGTGGCTCCCAAATGAAAAAAATACTACCTAATGATTCGAATTGTCGAATATATCTAATAGGATTGTATTAAGAAATGTTTTAGGGTAGTTTTTATACTATTATAATATTATTTGGTTACCCTTATTTACATGATTTACCCTTTAACAATGGTGAATAAAAATAATGGATGAAGTTATTATTAATAATGTCCAAAAATAAAAGTTTCCTATTTAAAAAACATGGAACATATGATTCCAAATATGTAATCCAATTTTATAAATTTAAAACACATGAACTTTCTTAATTAATTTAAAATTAATTCATATCGTCAAAACCAAAAAGTGTGTCTTTTAGAAGTAAAAACCATCAAAATATAGGCATTTTATTATGTCCAATTCCAATGTGAAAATAATTCCAATGACCATCATTCACTGAAATGTTAAAAAAATTATCAAATTACACATTAAAATTAAATAAATGGAAAATATTAATTTATAATGAAATCAGATGAGAAGGTAGTTTTGTATTAAAATGAAGAATTTTCCCTAATTCAAAAAAAAAATGGATTTTATTAGAATAATACAAATATTTCAACCGAAGAAAATTTTGAATTTATACTTCTAAAAAAGAAGTTTATATTATCCAATAGAACATATATAAGTGAAAGAAGATAATTTTTAAGTAGTTTCTCTATCAAAAGGCAATAAAATGACCTTTTAAAAATATTAGTGTATTTTATACTTAAAATTGTATTCATTCTCATTTGAAGCCTCTAAAATTCATTGGATAAGTGTAAAAAAATTAAAAAAATATGTAAAATAATTATATAGTTAATTCTTTTCATTCATTCCAATACAACAGTTAGGCATTAAGTACAATTTATAATAATATTATTATTATTGTATTATTTTTCTATATAACTCAATGTTGTGTGCAACGTAATATTTCAGAGAAACTTGTTGTTGTGTGTCGGGTAAACTATCAGAAATAGGATCCCCCTTAATATAAAATTATTATTAAATTCAAAATTTTTAATATATATGAAAATATATTATTCTATAAATACATGAGATGTTATAAAATGACTCCTCTTCACTAACAGTACGTGAATTACTCACTGAAAACAACAATAGAAAACGACTCATCGGTTGAATTATTGTATTTTTTTTAAAACACTGTGAATTAGTCTATGACACCTCCCAGAACCCCCGATACACTATATTTTCAAAAAGGAATTTTCTGGAGAGGACTAGGTTATTAAATAAAATACCTCACATACAATTATCAACCTCATGATTTCAAAACCAAACCATAGGAAATAGGTGTCTGAACAACCACCGCATAATATACCTCTCAGGGGAAAACCACAATGTATTGTTCCAAAACTAGTGTGAAAAGCTCGATATCCAAGAACACCTCCCTGAATGATACCAAACCAAACAACCACATGAACCTCAAGGATCACACTATCCTGGCACATGTATTAGGGACTTCTTTCCTCCATGACAATATATTATCTGATTTGGGTGGCATAGGCTCGCCCGCATTTGTTTAATAACTTCTTCCTTAATTAATGTTGATTAGGAATTAGGTCGTACCCTCAATGTATGTCATGAGTTCTCACAAATCATAGAAAAGGAAACAACTCATTTCATAGAATCATTGTTAATAATTATAATATATGAAAATCATAAAGAAAAATAGAAGAGAAAAAATCATAACAACTTTGGGTACTGGGCACGTATCTTTGCCTCCCACTCTAATGTACTCTCCTCGAGGCCACTATGCCTCCACAACCCACAAACTAAAGGAATGGTAAATCCATGAATAACTTTCTCCTTATTTTTTCGATATCCACTAGTCGCTCCATGAATGTCACATCGTCCTTGATATCCAAATCTCCCTATTAAAATACATGGATGTCATCGTGAAGATACTTATGAAGACGAGAGACATTAAAGATGTTGTGGAACCTCCCCAACCTCAATGGTAACGCCATATGATATGCAACATCACCAAATCATCCCATCAATTCGAAGGGCCTGATGAACTGGGGGGAGAGCTTTCTCCCTCTATCGAACCTCTACTACCCATGTCATGGAGAAACCTTCTGAAACACATGGTCCCCAACATCGGACTCCAAGGGCCTCCTCCCATGTCATCCTTTTGTGCATGAGCTAAACCATCTATAACATTCTTTTCACCCCATCTAGTCCAAGGAAAGCTGAATCTACAACCTCTCTCTAGCATAAGGGTGAATGTCATGGCCTTCCATAAAAATCATTAAATGGTTCTTTTCCAATGTGAAAGTGATAGATATTATTGTAATAAAACTATATCATAGGAAAATGTCATACCATCGATACCCCAATGTCTAGAACACACACACACAATATATTCTCCAATGTTTGGATGGCCCACCAGGTGTACCCATCCATCTAAGGGTGGAAAGTAGTGCTAAGGAGTAACTGGGTGAAAAAAAAAGAATTTTGTTTTTACCTTTAGAAATGTGAGGTAAACCTTGCATCCTGATATGATATGATGATTCTTGGAACCCCATGTCGCCACAACACCACTTCGATATACATCCATGTCATGGAATCCACAACACTCGACTCCTTAATCGCAAGGAAGTGATCTACTTATGTCAGCTGGTCCACTACCACCCAGATAGCATCGCAGCCTCCCTAAGCCCTAGGGAGACATATGATGAAATCCATGGATAACTCATCCCACTTTCAGTCGGTGAAATATATGGTACCCAACACACTTCCCAGAACATGATTCTGATCCTTCACATTCTAACACATGAAGCACCATGCCACACACAATGACAGTGCCCGCTTCACCCTGGGCCACAAAAACATTTACCATAGTGCTCAGTACATCTTAGAAACTCCCGGGGTGTACGTTTAGTGGTGAGCTATGGATCTCATAGATAATTCCCTCTTGCATCACCATTGATACAAATTTCTTTCAATGGAAGAGCATCCATTTCTGACTATCGTCTGACCATCCTTCGGGTTCATCACTCTATTCGACATGATCACACATCACATAAGTCTCTATGTCTACCCACAAAGATTTATCCACCTACAACATCAAATAATATTGTACATTCATCTAAAAAATATATCCACTAACACTATCCAACCTATATCTAGGCCTAAAGAAGCCAACTCCTCCATTGTCTTCCATGAATCCGAGGATTCCCGAACTACCTCCTTTAGCAACTTTATTCTAATGGAATCGGCCACAATGTTACCATTTACTAAGGTTTTAGAGATCTCAAAGTAATTGTCTTGGAGAAATTCCATCCACCTCCACTCTCACAAGATCAGGAATCACCGGGAGAAGATATATCTCAAGATCTTGTGAACTATGAAGACTATAAAGTGCTTCCTAATGAAGTAATGCCACCACAACATCAGCATAAACAAGGCCGTCGAAAGATCCAAATAATTGGTGGAATAAAATCATTAATGAGGATGCTACTTCCTAGACCCATTATAGATCACTCCCCTATGCTGCATAAGTACACATCCCAATCCAAGACCAGAAGAATCGCATAACACTTCAATCGCCACCCCTTCCTCCAGAAACCTAATCACTACAGTACTGACCAACATCCCCTTTAAAGATTTGAATAATTACTAACACCTATTACATGACCAAGTTTTGTTAAATACAAGATAAAGTTGTCATGGGAGCTGTAACCTAAGAGAAATTTGGTACGAACCTAGGGTAATATCCTGCCATACCTAGAAAGCTATGACCTACCACCACATTCTTGGGTGCTTCCCAAGAAACAACCACCTTGATCATCTATGGGTCCACTGATATTCCTTCCTAATACACCACATGTCCAAGTAAGTGTACCCTTCATGTCCCTAACTTCTTCTTGGTGATCTTCCTATAGAGATGGGGTTATCAGATCACCGCCAAGACAGTTCTCATATGCCTGGAGTGATCCTTCTCTGACTGTTAGTGGATCAAGATGTATTTGATGATCATGATGATGAATGGGTATAGGAACTCATAGAAATTAGATTTCATGATCCCCATGAACATGGTTGGTTCATTTGTGACACTGAATGGAATTAAAAAAAATTCAATGTTCACATGCCTACACCTGAAGCAATCATCGGAATGTCACCCTCCTTCAGTGTCAACTTGTTATATCCAGAGCACAGGTCAATAATTTAGAACCAACCTTCTCCCCACTTATAGAAAAAATATCTTATATTCTCAAGAGAGGGTACTGATTATTGAATATTACTTGATTCAGTCTCCAGGGGTCTTTGAACAACCCGAGCCCACCGTCTTCCTTCTTTGTAAAGAATACCGAAGCACCCCATGATGACACAGTGGGCCGCACAAATACCTTCATTGTTATATTTTTTATTTGAATACACAACTCGCACAGCTCATAAGGTTCCTTCGCATAGGGATCCATCGAAATCAGAGAAGCACCAGGCTCTAATTCTATACCAAACTGAACATCACATCTAGGTGTAGAGCCACGACCTCCATAGGGAAAACATCTTGGAATTCCCCTAAAACTCCAAAAACCTCCAGCATCTCATCATCTTCCAATTCCAATGACATCTCCACCAACATCGAAAGGATGGGCTCCACACGCCAGCCACCCACCAGTCAACTCCGATCTCATGAAAAAGACACACACTATCAACACACATATGAGAACATTTCTATCATCCAGAAGTAGTCGATAACAAAATGCCCATAGAAAAATGAGTCAATTCTTTGGATGAAATTGATTTCATTCATCTTTAGCAGAAGAAGACCCCAACTTGACTAATGCATCCCCAACATCAGTCTACATCCCCAAAAAATATCAAACAAACTGTTTTGACTTCAAACTAGAGTGCTCAACACAATGGGAAAGGGAAGTATCTTTAAATCTATTACCAAATAATGGGACAGAATGGGGGCAACGAAGGAGTGTGAAGATCCTAAATGAAACAAATAAGAAGAAAGTGTTCCAAACAGACTGGTAGTTCCTTGAACAACCTCTAGACCCACATGAACTATTGCATCATTGGTGTGAAATAGCCCACACCCAGATCCTCTACCACTATGCTATCATCCACCTCCTTGAATATTCCATGGCCGAGGTCCTAGAGGAGCACCTTGAGGTTGTCCTCCTCCTGCACTGTGTGCCCTTGGTGGAATGGGAACCTTCTATCATTACTGCTGAAAAGGCCTAGTTGAAAACTATTCCTGAGGTGGGTGATGAACCTTCCCACCACCCCAATACTAAGATATAACTAGGAAGTGGATCTGAAGATTTTCACGCCCTCCATAGACAGAGCTCCATGGTCCCGAGCCCATTGGGATACGCCGAGGACAAGGAGACCAGAACTGGAACAACCAAGGTTGACACACTAGTAGTTGAAACCTGGATGGCCATGACGCTGAAGAATTGTGACTGTCAACCTACCCCTTTAACAAATAGTGTAGGATCCCCTCTAATGTTACACCTTCCTATGATTTCATCAACTCCCCTACCTCATCCTTTTTTTAAACAAATATGTATGTCGGCAGAGTGAAGGGGGTAACTGATACCGAAGAGAAAGTAGAAGGACCTCTTTCAAGAATCTCTCTGGAGACTCCTCATCCAGAAATAGGTTTATATAAAAACCAGCGATATCGTTGAACATGATCCCTGATTCTCTCACTGACATACACCATTTTTATAAAGAGATAATCTTATGTATCTTCTTGGAATTCTTCATCAATGAGTAAAACTCCACCAGAAACTCCCTCTCAATGTCGGACCATTAAACATTGCTCTCCTTCCTCTATCAAAGGTAATGAATCCAACACTAACATGATACTCCTCACATCTGGCTCACTTCCAGAAGAACATAATACTATCTTGGAGCCCACATCCAACTAAATGTGATCAAAATATCCTTAAGACATCCTCCCATCTCCAGGTATGAGACACTTCATTCGTACTTCTTCAAGGCATGCCTCTATAAAGAGTGGAGTGTATTATTCAACATGTCATATTCCTCTTCTTGATAAAACGTCCACTGATCAACTAGGTCAGCCTTCTAGGACTCAACTTCTTGTACGACATGTGGGAGACGTCCATGTGCCATAGGAAAAAATCTAAATAGCGATCCCCAAAACACGTTTAGTATGGAAATTTTATTTTAAATTTATCTAAATTGATCATTTAATTTATATTTCAAAAACTCCCAAGCCACATGAGAACACAAGTAATTAGGATTCATGTACCTTTTCTAGCATCTCTACCCTATAGCCAGCATAGACTCACTCGGTCATTCGGTAGGCCCAGATTCCTTGCATCAGATCATAGGGGGCCCTAAACTCCTATGTTCTAGCAGGTCATCCTTGGAATATTTCACAAACACAAATTAACTATCATTGTTTCCCTACCGTCCCATGAAATTCTGTCCATGCCTAACTATGAACTACATCATATATCTCGACCATCACCTATGATACCATTCTGTCATGATCTACCATCATCAAGATGAGGGAAGGGACAAAAAAGGTCTACACCCTTCCTTATTCATGATAACGGAAAGATAATTACCATATATTCTGGCCTTTAATAGGCTCCAGATTGGCGACAAGCACTAAGGGTATTGAATGAATCACAAGATGGAAGACATTAAAATATTTAATGAAAACACGACTGAGAGATAAGATGAAAAAAATCCCCAAAAATGGAAAACTATTATATAAATGAAACTAAAATCCAACCCATGCATGATTTAAACGTAAACTGCGACAAAGTACAACTGAATCACCCAAGAATGTTCCAAAAGAAATAGAATAAGTAGCAGCATATCAATTATCCCAATTCCTAATCAAGTAATGTCCATCATGGTCCTCAATGTCCTCTTAGAAACATGAAAATAGTTTTATAATAATGGTAGAGTATACAAGTATACTCAGTAGGGAGACTAATGTAACTCGTGCACAATTTGGAGAAGCATACTAATGCCCATTTGAAAACAATATAAACCAACCACACCAATCATGGGAAAAAGAACTAAACAATCCAAAATCTCAAAAGGAATGCTCACCAAATAACATATGTTAAATAAGGTAATAATATAATCACATCAACGATTTGGGTACCACACAACACTTTTCCCATTGGTTAATTTCTCATTCCTAACCACTAATGTCTTAATGCTACCACCTTTCCCTAGATGGAGTCTCACTACAACAACTGCATGCACACACATGGATCACAAACCACAGATACCCACCTATAGACACCTAGGTTACAACAACCACTCCTTTTAACTGAAAACCCCTTGACCTCATCCTGGTGACACCTAATAAAATAAACCTAGCCCACAGACACCTGGGCCCCTCATCCACACAAAAAATGACAGACTATTATTGACTTATAGTAAAACTCAATCCATTACAGCCTACCCAGATATGCTCGAGAGGTACGATCCCAGAAGGGGGTACGATGAAGAAAGTTAGTAACCAACCATCAATCCAAGCACCTGGATGTTTTGAAAGACACCCTCATCCTTGAAATGGGTAGTTTTGGAATGCAGTTCTCAATAAGGGTTGGGTATATATTTAAAATCACAATGATGTAATATTTATGAATATTAATGAAAAAAATTTAGCCCATCCTACGAGTCCCAACACAAACAATAATCTCACCATAACCACTTTTTTTGCTAGCCGTATATGCACTACCACACAAACATCCACTGCCATGGAATAAACCCAACCCCTTTTCCAATTAACCACTTATCATTCTTTATTAAGGTGTTCACTTAAAGTTATTCCAACACTACCGGGGAAACTACAAACCATACCCACCCCAAAAAAACAAGCAGGACAATTTGCAGTTCCATTAGAAAACGTCATTCGACGACCACAATACAACCAAAGAATGTCCACTACCTAAAATTTCATCCATTCCACATTCAATGAATCTCTCAACCTAAGATTTCATATTACCTCTTGTACTACCTTGTACAAAAATTCCCCAGCAATGAACCACAAAACACAGTAACCCCGATACACACACATACCCTTCCCCATTCATAGGACCAACCCCTCTGGCCACCCACGATTACCAATAAAACACTGGACACTACCACAACATCACGCTAAGAATATCCAAATTTATCCAATAGGTGTTCTTTAATTTCACGTTAAATAACAAGTGTGATCCTTGAATATTTTTAATCCTTGCAAATAAATTTATTTCAGCATTTGTATGAGATTAAGAAGGTTTTATTGCAATGACCAATCAACAGAGTATCAGCAACAAATAAGGAGCATCATCGGTGCGCAAACAAGGACCACCAATGGACACTATATTAAGAAGGCCTTACAACCCAATTTTTTAAAAAATAATACAATGATAACAGTTACGACAAATGATCAGCATCAATCCATCCTCAGTTCCCAACCCATTATTGTAATAGTTGGATTATCTTTTGATCATCATCTTCCCCACCCCTAATTTATTACTAGTTAAGGAAAAGGATCCATCCATCCTCAAGTAACATTAACACACCCTCCCCTCTCAATATATAATTAAATAGAGATGAAGGAAAATAAATTCGTGGAACAAAAAGAGACCAAAATTACTAATTACACCAAAGAGGGGGTCACGCGAGCAGTAGGATACTCTAAGAAAACTGGAAAGGAAAGGACTCCATCATAGGTGCATAACTCATATATGGAAGAAAAGTTATCTACAAACCAATAAATAAGAGAAGAGATGACCTTGTCTTTAGAAAATCTAGATCCTATATTAACGGAATGGGAAACGGTACCAAGGGGCATTAATGTCTGATTGGGGTTTAGATTTCATGATTTAACAATTTCAATGTATGGGGAGAATTAGGATATTAAATATATAATTAATATCATTTGAAATTCATTTATAAACACTCAATCAAGACATAAAACTATATTTACATCAAATAAAATTTCTGAGGTGTGAAACTGGAAAAACAGGGAAAAACATGAAAAAAGGACGATGATGCTGAAGCCGATGTTGATGGTGATGCTAACACCGACACCAACAATACAAAACAACACAACAACACAGAATGTTCAAATTGACATACCAACATTGATACTAAAAAAGGATTCACCGACACTGACAGTTCATGATTACATGCCGATACCAACATTTCAAAAGTACACATCGACACCAAAATTTCAAAATGACACGTCAACACCGACAGATCATAACGACACACCGTCAAAGATTGTTCCAAAGGACATGTCGATACCGATAGTTCAAAATGACACATCGACACCGATAGTTCAAAAAATGACTTTCCAAAACTGATATTACAAAATGACTCACTGACACCGAAAATAAAAATATTATTCACCAACATCAATAGTACAAAAATGACTCACCGACACCAACAGTATAAAAATAACTCTCTTACACCAACAATAAAAAAATGACTTGCCGACACCGACAGTATAAACACCACTTACCTAAGCCAACAATACAAAAATGACTCACTAATTCCGACAATAATATCATGACTCACCGACAATGACAACTCAAAAAATTATGTACCGACACAAACAACAAAAAATGACTCGCCGACACTGAGAGTACAAAAAAGACTCACCGACACCAATAGTACAAATAATGACTCGCCAACACCAACAATACAAAAAATGAATCACTGACACTGATATTACAAAAATTACTGGCTGATATCAATAGTACAAAAAGACACACTGATAGAAAAGATAGAGTTTTTAGAAAATTATTGAAATGAGTCACCGACACCTTCCAAAACCCCCCAAAACACTATATTTTCAAAAATAAATGTCCTGGAGAGATTTGGTCATTAAAAATTTAAATATATAATCATATGAATAGAGACCCATTTTTTCTATTAATGGGGATGTGTGGTCATCATATACAAGTAGTTGAGAAAAATGGAAAATGTTTTCCCTATCTATTTCGTTATCCATCTTGTTCAGATTACCTATAGATAAGGAAAATTACAATAAAATCAACAGGTGCCAAAGGAACTATCTATGTCCATGAATTTAGACCCAAATCTGGGTTAGTGAATTCGTTGTACTACTAAGATGGGTGACCTCTTGGGAATTAATCGTATTACAATCTTTTTTTGTGTATATTTCTAATATTATTGGATTGTAATTAATATTATTATGAAATTGTATGTATTGAGTTGTATTGAATATATTAGTTCATGATTCTTGGAAATTTTAGAAATAATTAATATATTTCACATTATAATGTTACAAATTTATTGTTAAAAATGATGTTAATATGAAATGTTATATTTTAAAAACTATAGTTTAGTTTTATAAAAGAAATAATATTTTTTTTCATGTTGAATAATTAAAATATCTATAAATAATCACATTATTTATTTTAAAAATATGAATGTTTCATGGGTGACCTCCTCAAAAGTTATAATGTTTTACCCTTTTCTATATTTTTCATTTTATTTTCCCATATTTTTTACATTTCAATAAATAATGAAATGTTTTTATGTTTAAAAATAATAGTTATGATATTATATTTAAAACTTTTTACTCAATATAATATTTCCTACTTAAATTAATTTTTTGCAATAATTATAACATTTCATGTAAAAATTTTATAATATTTCATATTTATAATAACTATAATATTTCATGATGTATTGTAATGTATGGTTTAGTTTTATAATATAAATAATATATTTTCATGTTGAATAATTATATTGTTGGTAGATAATTTCATTTGCTAAAGGTATATTTAAAAAAAATTAATATCATTATGTAATATTAGAATAATTTAATGTTTTCTAAATTATTTAACAATAATGGTTCTGTATTTTTGGGTGTGATAACCCCAGCATTAATGCATCATATCACATTATAACTCGACATTTAAGAATTCTTGAGAGAGATATTACTCGAATGAGTGACCTCTTGGGAAGTACTCATGTTGAACCTTTTTTCTGTATATTTCTTTTTTTATGCCATTACAATAAATATTATTATGATATTGTAAATAAATAGTTTTATAGAAAAACATATTTCAGGATTACAAGGTATTTTTGTAATAATTATTATATTACATGTTATAATGTTACAATATTTCATGTTAATAATTATTATAATATTTCATGTTATACTATAAGATCTACAGTATAGTGGTATACCAGAGAGAAGATTTTTTAGGGTGAAAAATTATATTCCCTCTTGATAATAACATTATTGAATTTCATAATACGAATTTTTCATGGTTGACCTTTACATAAGTGTTCTTGTTCAACCCTTTTTTGAAATTTTTATTGTATTTTCCTACATTTAATAATTAAAAAATAAATAATTGCATATAATAATAATAATAATAATAATTATTATGATATAGAACATAAAATTTTTAAATGAATATAATCTTTCATATTTGCATAGAATATTAGAAATAAATATAATACTGCATCTCAAAATATTACCATATTTCATGTTAACAACTATTAATATATTTCATGACATATTGTAACAACCTTGGTTTAGTGCTCTATTAGAAATAATAATTTTTTATGTGGAAGCATTATAGAATTCGTTAATAATTACATTAGTTAATGATATATTTATAACAATAATTATATAAAAATATGAAATATTAGTAACACTGATATTATATTCAAATTCATAAAAACAATATCTTTGTATTGTTGTGTTTTATCACAATAGAATTATTGCACTAGATAAAATTATAAACATACATTTATGTTGTCTTTTGTCTTCAGGCCACCAGTTTGGGATGATCAGTCTCAGGTCCTTCGGACCACCAAGCCCATTTGGCTACAGGTCCTTCAGTCAACCCAGGGCCACCATGGGACTTCAGGACATAGAAGATTCAGGACACAAATAGTATTTAGGTCATAGGGTCATTGGTCCATAGAGACCAATAATCTTCCTAGTCAGACCACACAGAGAAGGCCCATAAGAGGATTTAGATAAAGAATCAACCCCCAATCCTTAGATAACGAAATTTGAATAATGTGGGGATATGTATATTACTATTAATACCTTGAACTATGCATCTCTTTAAATGGGAATTATATCCCATCAACCATGTGAGATGGGGATCTAGGTACCTTCAGAGACTCAGATGATCGGGTGGGACTATTTAAAGTGTACTTAGATCTTGGTCGTTTAGGGTTATGTTTGGTCCTTGTCATATTTGGTCCTTGTTCCATTGAAATACAATTCATGTAAGGGTTCCACTATAACCATTAAAAGTGGAATTCTCTAAAAGTAAATTAAATTATATTACTATTGGTCTTTAATATTATGCTATATTTTTACCATATTTCATGTTAACATTTATTAAAATATTTCTTATTATATTATAGTAACTATGGTATAGTGTTATAATAGATATAATAATTTCTCATGTCGAATAATTATAATATTTCTTGATAATAACATTATTGAATTTCATAATATGAATTTTCATTAGTGAACTCTTGGGATGTTCTCGTGTTTCACCCTATTTCTAAATTTCTCATTGTATATCTTATATGTTTTAAATTAAAAAAAACCAAGAAATACATATATGTATACCAACAAAAATTAGTAAATTTGTTAGTATAATTATTAAATGAACTTTATATATCATGTTTGCATATAATTTCTGTAATAATTATTATATCACATGTAAGAATGTTACCATATCTTAGGTTAGCAATAATAATAATATTTCATTACATAATGTAAAACATTGGGATTAGTTTTATAATAGAAATAAAAATATTTGATGCTGAATAACATTAATGTTTGATGATAATTTCATTAGTTGATGCTATATTTAAAACAAACATTAAATAGATATATGTAATATTATAATCATTGATATTAATTTCAAATATATATCAAGAACGTCTGTGTATTGTTGGGTGTGATCACACCAGCATTAATGAACTATATACAATTAGGACGGTGCAATTATGCATTCCTTGACTAGAGTAGTACTAAGAAGGGTGATCCCTTGGGATGTACTCATATTTCACCCTATTTTGGTGTATATTTAAAATTTCATTCTACTGTAATAAATACTATTATGATATTGTATGTAAAAATTTGAATTGAATAATGTATTTCCTCATTATAAGTAATTTTAGTAATAATTAATATATTTAATGTCATAATGTTATAATATTTAATGTTGAAAATGATTATAATAATCATTATTTTGTGTTTAATAGAAATAATATTTTTTCTATGTTTAATTGTTATACTATTTATTGATAATAGAATAATGGAATTTCATTGTATAAATTTTAAGTGGGTTTCATCCTTGGAAGTGCACGTGTTTCCCCATTTTCTTAAGTCTTTATTGTATTTTTCCAAATTATTTACACATTAAAATAATATGAATTGCATGTATGTATAATAATAATAATAGTTATAATATTGGTCGTTTTCATTTTAAATTAATATAATATTACATTTTTAGATAGAATTTTAGTTATAATTATAATATTGAATGTCATAATGTCACTATATTTCATGTTAACAATAATTTAAATATTCCATAATATTTTATAACATCTATAGATTAATTTTATAATAGAAATAATAATTTTTCTTATTGAATAATTTTAATATTGGATGATATTTTCATTAGTCAAAGTTATATTTATAAAAATAATTAAAAATAAATATGTAAAATTATGATCATTTATAGTACTTTAAAATATTTAATAAGAATGCATGTGTATTGTTGTGTGGGATCACACCAACATTAATTCACAAGATCCCATTAGAACATTAAAGATAAGAATACATGGTTGAGATTAGTACAAGGGTGGGTGACCACCTAGGAGTAATATTATTTCTCCTCTTTTTGTCTATATTTCAAATTTCAGGAATGTATAATGAATATTATTATGATATTACATGTAAAAATGTATATTTAATATAATATCTCTTGATGGCAAGAAATGTTTGTCATAATTATAATATTTCATGTCATAATGTGACTATATTTTATGTTGACAATGATTATAAAATGTAATGATATATTATAACAACTTTGGTTTTGTGTTATAAACAAACTACTATTTCATTCATGTTTAATAATTTAAATATTTATTAATAGTAGAATTATTCAATATCATAATATGAAGTATTCCTCGGTGACCGCCTAGGAAGTGATCATGTTTCACACTTTTCATTACTTTTCATTATATTTCCCAGTTTTTTACATTAAAAAGGAATTCAGTTTATATATAACAATATTAGGTATGATATTGTTCATAAATTTTTTGAATGAATATAATATTTATGGTTAACATATAATTTTAGTAAAAATTATAATATTTCCTATAATAATGTTACAATATATCATTTTAACAATAATGTTAAGATTTCATGATGTATTGAAACAATAAGGGTTAGTTTTATAATATAAATCACAATATTTTAGGTTAAATAATTATAATATTTGAAGATAATTGCATTACATATAGGATTATTTATAAAAAATTTAAATTTAAATATATAATATTAGAATCATTGATAGTAAATTCAATTATTTAATAAGAATTTATATGTATTATTATGTGCGATCACACCAATATTAGTGCACAGTATCCCATTAAAACACTGTTGTAAATCATGTATGGGTGATAAGAGTACTAGTATGGGTGAAAACCGTGAAGTATTGGTATTTTACATGATTTTAGTGTTTATTTCCAAATTCAAGCCAGTATAATAAATATTTTTATGATATTGCACCAACACATTTTTATTGACTATAATATTTCATGATTACGTGGAATTTTAATAATAATTACAATATTTTATGTTATAATTCTACAAATATTTATGTTAATAATGATTATAACATTATAAGTTACATTTTAACAACTATGATATTGTGTTATGACAAAAATAATATTTTGTCATGTTCCTTTTTTATATTATTTATCAATAATCGCATAATAGAATTTCATAATATGAATTTTGATTGGGTGACCTCAAGGGAAGTGCACATGTGTCACCATTTTCTATATTTTTAATTTTATTTTAACTATTTTTTTCACTTTTTTAAAAAACATTTAATTGTATGTAAGTATAACAATATTAATTATGATATTGTATGTAAAATTTTACATTAATATAAAAGATTATGTTTTCATCGAAATTTAGTACTAATTATAATAATACATGTAATAATGTATCAAAATATCATGTGAACACTAATTATAATATTTCATGACATATTTAATTATCTACGGATTAATGTTATAATAGAATTATCTATTTTTCATGTTGAATAATTATAATATTCTATAATTATTTCATTAGATAATGTTATATTCATATAAACATTTAAAGGAAATTTTACAAATTAGAGTCATTGTTAGTACTTTAAAATATTTAACAATAATGTCTTTGAATTATTGGGTGCAATCAATCAAACAAAAATTCGCATATCCATTTAGAACTCTCATGTTATGTCTTCTTGGGAGAGAGTAGTACTAGGATAATTATCCTCATGGGAAGTAGTCATGTTCCTCCTTTTTATATGTATATATTAAATTTCATGCTATTATAATAAATATTATTATGATATTTCATGTATTATTTTTTATTTAATAAAATATTTCATGAATACATGGAATATTAGGAATAATTAAAATATTTCATGTAATAATTTAAAAATATTTCATATCAACAATGATTATAATATTGATTTTTTATTGTAACAACTATAGTTTATGGTTATAACATAATAAATATTTTTTCATGTAAAATAATAATAATATTTCTCAATACTTTCATTATTGAATTTCATAATATGAATTTTGCATGGGTGACCTTCTAGGAAGTGCTCTTCTTTCATCCTTTTCTATTTTTCTTTGTAAATTTATAGATTTTTTAAAATTAAAAAAAAACTCTTTATGTGTGTGTAAAAATATTAATTATGATATTGTACATTAAATTTTAAATAAATATTATATTTGATTTTCACATATAATTGTATTAAAAATTATAATATTTCTTGTCATATTGTAACAAAATTTACTCTTAAAAATAATTATAATTTATCGTGACATATTGTAACAAAAATAGATTAGTGTTTTAATAGAAATAATAGCTTATCTTGTTGAATATTTATAGTATTGAATGATAATTGAATTGGTTATTGTTATATTTATAACAAAAATTTATCCGAAATATGTAAAATTAGAATCATTGATAGTTTATTCAAATATTAAACAAGAATGGATGTTTATCAATGGGTGTGATCACACCATCATTAATAAACCATATATCATTAGAACTATATAGTTACACTTTATTGGGTGAGAGTAGTATGAGAATGGGTGACCTTCAGGGAAGTAATCTCGTTGCACCCTTTTTTGATTATATTTCTAATTTCATCCTAGTATAACAATGATTATTTTGATATTTCATATAATATTTTTTATATAAAAATATATTTCATGATTACATGGAATTTTAGGTGTATTTGTAGTATTTCATGTTAAAATGTTACAATATTTAATGATAAAAATGATAATAATATTACATGTCATATTCTGACATATATAGTTTAGTGTTATAATATAAATAATATTTTTACATGTTGAATAATTAGAATATTTCTTAATAATCACATTATTGAAATTCATAATATGAATGCTGCAATAGTAACCTCACAGTAAGTGCTTGTGTTTCACCATTTTATGTATTTTTTATTTTAAAAAAATGTAAGTGTATTGTTGGGTGCGTTGAAACTAGTATTAATGCATTGGGTCCCATTAAAATGTTGCATTTTATAATGCTTGGGTGGGAGTAACTCTAGGATGGGTAACCTCATGGGGAGCACTAGTATAGCACCATTTTTTGTTTATATTTAAAATTTCATTCTTGTATAATAAATATATTTATGATATTACGAGTAAACCTTTGTATTGAATATAATATTTTAGGATTATGGGTAATTTTTGTAACAATTATAATATTTCATGTTATAATGTTACAATTTTTCATCTTAAAAATTATTATAATATTTCATATTATATTGTAACAACTATGATTTATTTTTATACTATAAATAATATATTTTTATGTTGAATACTTACATTATTTATCTATTATTTCATTAATTAATTAAATTAATACGAATGTTTCATAGGTGACATCCTGGAAAATTCTCTTGTTTCACCCTTTTATGTATTTTTTATTGTATTTTCTTAGTTTTTATAAATTAAAAAGGAATATAATTACATGTAAGTATTACTATAATAATATTTATATTTTATGTGATATTTTAAAATGATTATTATATTTCATGTTTACATAGAATAATAGTAATAATTAAAATATTTCATGTCATAATGTCACCATATTACATGTTAAGAATAATTATAATATTTCATGACATATTGTCATAACTACATTCTAGTGTAATAAGAGGAATAAATTTTGTATGGTGAATATTTTTAATATTTGTTGATAATGACAAAAGTTAATGTTATATTTATAACAAAAATTACATCAAATTTTTAAATATTTGAATCATTGATAGTAATTTGAATTATTTAAAAAGAATTTCTATGTATTGTTGGGTGCAGTTACACTAGAATTAGTGAACCATATCACATATAACTCTGCAGTTATGCGTTATTGGGAATGTGTAGTACTAGTTTGGGAAAACTCATTTTGAAGTACTCATGTTTCACCCATTTTTTATAATTAAAAATTCATACCAATATAATATATATTTTTATGTTACTCTGATGTTAAATTTTGTACTGAATATAATATATCATTATTACAAGGAATTTTAGTTATAGTCATAATATTTAATGTTATAATATAACAATATTTAATGTTAACAATGATTATGATATGTCATGTTATATTTACATGACTAAAATCTAGTTTTATAATCGAAATAATATTTTTCATATTGAATTATTGATGTATATCTTGATATTCAACGTATTGAATTTTATAATATGTATTTTCCATTGGTGACAACTGGGAAAGTAATCATGTTTTACACTTTTATGTATTGTTCATTGAATTTTCTGAGATTTTTTTTTTCATTTTAAAAAACAAAGTATTCCATGTATGTATAATAATTATAATATTGATATTGTATATATACATTTTAAATTAATATAATATTTCTTATTTACCTAGAATTTTAGTAGTAATTAAAATTTTTATGTCATAATGTTAACATATTACAAGTTAATAATAATTATAATATTTCATGACTTGTTTTAACAACTAGGGTTTAGTGTTATAATAGAAATAATAATTTATCATTTTGAATAATTATAATATTTTCTATTTATTTCAGTAGCTAAATTTATATATATATTAAAAATTATATTTCAATATGTAATGTTAGAATTATTTATTGTACATTCAAATATTTAACAAGAATCTATGTGTATTATTCGATGTGATGACACCGGTATTAATGTACCATATCCCATTAGAGCTTCATAGTCAAGTGTTCTTGTGCCAGAGTAGTACTGGGATGGGTGACCTACTGGGAGGTACTTAAGATGCACCCTTTTTTGTGTATATATCAAATTTCATGCTATTATAATAAATAATATAAATATATTATCAATAATCATTTGTATTGATTATAATATATTATGACTACAGGGCATTTTAGTAATATTTATAATAGTCCATGTTATAATGTGATAATATTTCAAGTTAACAATGATTATAATATTTCATGTTATACTAAAACAAATATTGTTTAGTGTTATTTCAAAAATAATATTTTTTCCATATTAAATAATTATAATAATTCTTGATAATCACATTATTGAATTTCATAAAATGAATTTTGAATATGTGTCCTCTTAAGAAGTTCTCCACATTCACCATTTTCTCTATTGTCCATTGTATATTCCCATTTTTTTATATTTTAAATAATAGTGAATTTCATGTAAGCATAACAATAATAATTAATATATTCAAATTAAAAAATTTAAAAGAATATAATATTTTATGTCAACATCGAATATTCTTAATAATTATTGTCTTTTATTTCATCTTTATACCATATTTCTAGTTACACATTATTATAAAATATCATGAAAAATTTTAACAAGAAAAAATTAGTTTCCTAATAGAAATAATAATTATAAATGTTGAAATATTGTAATATTTTTTGATAATTTCATTTTGAATCATATATTGATAACAATAATTAAATAAAATTAGGAAATATTAAAATCATTGACATTACATTCAAATAATTAGAAGAATTTATACATATTTTTGGGTGTGATCACTATATCATTAATTCACTAGATCCCTTTATAATATTACCATTAAGCGTGCTTGGCCGAGAGTAGTACTTGGGTGGATTACATCCATGCAAGTACATTTGATTCACCCTTATTTAGTGTATATTTTAAATTTCATTCATTTATAATAAATTTTTTTATGATACTATATGTAAAATTATGTATTGAATATAATATTTCTTAATTAGAGGACATTTTTTTAATAATTTTAATATCTCATGTCATAATTCCTTAATATTTCATGTTAACAATCCATAAAATATTAACTGATATATTGTAACAGCTACAGTTTAGTGTTATAACAGAAATAGTATTTTTTCGAGTTGAATAATACTAACATATATTGATAATCACATTATTGGATTTTATAATATGATTTTTTCATGCATTTCCTCATGGGAAGTTGTTAGGTTTCATTTTTTTCTATACATTTTATTGTATTTTCCCATATTTCATAAATTTTATGAATTCTTGAATTTTTAGTCGGGGTTTTATTAATTGGTATGAACCGAGGAATACTACATCACATATGGGGGGGGGGGTTGAAAACCCACTTGGTGTATGATAATTTATAATCATTGTAGAATTTTTGTTGTAGTGGACGAACTGTCACACTAACGACATCATAGTAGAGATGAGATCTATAGTGTCATAGTCTACATTTTCTATGATACATTTGTAGAAGTATAGTTACTGTAGTAGTACAATTCCCCAATGGACTTCTGATAAAAAAATATAGGTCTTCAGGTTAATGTAATGGGATTTAATGACCAATGGGAGTATGTTCCATGTATGGGTTTCCTCTACCCAAAAAATGAGGTCATTTACTCTTTTCAACAGTAAAGAATCTTTTTCCCAAACATTAAAAAAAATTCATTTATCTATAACAATAATATTTATTATATTTTATGTATACATTTTAATTGAATAAAATATTTCATGTTTCCATATAATTTTATTAATAATTGTAATATTAAATGTAATAATGTTACTATATTTAAAGTTAATAATAATTTTAATAATTCATGAAGTATTCTAACATCCAAAAATTTGTGTCAAACTGGAAATATTATTTTTTTATGAATAATAATGAAACTATAATATGACAATTACATTAGTGAAATTTATACTGTAACAATATTCACATAACCATATGTAATAATGGATTCAATGATAGTACATTCAAATATTCAACAATAATGTCTTTGAACTGTTGGGAGCGATCACACAAACATTAATGATTCTGATCCCATTATAACATTACAGTTAAGCATTCATCAGATAGAGTAGTACTGGGATGGATGACGGCCTGTGAGGTTCTCATGTTTCACCCTTTTGTCTATGTTTTTAAAATTTCAAGCTATTATAATAATGATTACAGTGATACTGTATGTAAATATTTGTATTTAATATAATATTTCATCATTATAGGTAATTTTTGTAATAATTAAAAAATTACATGTCAAAATGTTACAATATTTCATTTAAAAAATGATTATAAAAATGCATATTATATTGTAACAAATACAATTTAGTGTTATAACAACTATAATATTTTTTAGGGTTAATAATTGTTGTATTTAATCATAATCACATTATTGAATTTCATAATATGGTTGTTGGAAGGGTGAACTATTAGGAAGATATCATCATTCACATTTTTAATTTTTATATTTTATTGATACATGTTTTATAATGTTTAAAGAACAAATAATTTTTGTGCACGTATAAAAATAATAATTATGATATTGTATGTAAATTTTTTAGTCAAATATAACATTTCATGTTCGCAAATAATTTTTGAAGAAATAATAAAATTTCATTTCTTAATTTTACCATATTTTATGTTTACAATAATTATAATAATGAATCAGCATCTAACTGTACATATTATTTAGTTTTAGTAAAGAATTTACATTCTTACGCATTTAGTGTCTTTTCAAGTATTGTAATCTAATGAATCCGGAAAAACTCATACATAAAATAACATTAATATATAATGTGGACACTTCTAAATAGTATCCTTTTCTTCCAAAATCCAAAAAAAATAAAATAATGCATGAACAAATTTTTGAAAAAACTTCATGAAATTAAACATTGCATATTCAAATCCCCTACATATCATATAGTCCTGTAAAAAACCATAAAAATATAGGATGAGAATTAAAAGATTAGTAATGGGCATAAAAAAGAATGAAACAATTATTCTATTCATAAACATGAAAACCAATGAAAACATGGTCACAAAGTAATACTTTTCACCCTGAATAAGTTGTAAATAAATTCAATTGAAAATAATATCATTTATTACCATTTTTAAATAACAAGATTACGATAAAATCCATATGAATCATTGAAAAAATGTGAAGGTATCTTGGGAAATCATTAAACTTCTCACTCATTAAAATTCAATAACAATGTGTTCTACTTCCAAACATGTCACACTAAAAAATGTAATATCCATATGACTGACTTCCATACCCAATACATTGGTGGGAAATCAAAGACGCACCAGTAATTGGTTTATCGTAGAGCCACCCATCATTAGTTTTTCATGTTATCACCCCTTAAAATTTTAAGGTCATTATAAAATCATACAACATAGTTGATTTATATTTTCAAAATTTCACACATAAAATTTCATTTTAAGTCCCATTTAATAATTCCAAGATAATTAAACAATCAATCCATTTTCAAGAGCTAATTTTAATAACAAAATACCCAATAATTAAAAGAGGGTATTCATTTTATTTTCCAATAATGAAGTCTAATAAAGGAATACCAACAGTAAAATTGACATAAAATTTCCCGGATAATATTTTATATCCATAAAAATAAATATGTAAAATAATATCATGAATATTGAAATGGTGGAATGGATTAAATAATTAAATATTCAAAACATCCCATTCCTATTTTAAAATTTAAATCATAAGACACAATAAATAATAACATTTAACAAAAAATTAAACAATATGATAATAGATATAATAAGGAAATGGAAAGTCAAAGAGGTTATATATACACATAATAAAATAATAAGGTTCATATCTTCAAGAAATGTCTTAATGAAAGGAGACTGAGAAGAAATCCCTTACCTTGAATCTGATATTTCACGTGTGTCATTTTATTCCTCAACAATAAAATTATTTTAATTACATAATTTATTTATAACCTTTTAATGTTTATCATTAATTTTATTTCACCTATATTAGTTTTTTAAACAACTACATAAATTGTTATGTTTACAACATGACTTTTGACCATTGTATGATTATGTTTCCGAATAACATTGTTACATAAAACATGGTCAAATGTTTCATTATATAAGCATATATAGAATAATATTAACTATATAATTTAAAAATAACAATGAATGATGGATATGAAAAATGAACTAATGTTATAATCATGTAGTTAGTAGGCCATACATATAATGAGTAACGTTCCCATTTTTAATGATCATTATGGAAATAATGTAAGTAACATTTGTGATTCAAAAGTAAAAATTATATAATGAATATAATATTAATTAATCATAAATTAATATATATAAAATTAATTTTATGTAAAAGGAATCACATCCGATGGAGGAGGAAGTAGTCCACATGTTCGCAACTGTCATTATCGATTTTTCAGTGTGTGAATGGGTTATATGAAAATTATATGTAATAATGACATAAATGTATTTATGATATTTATATAATAAGTATGTTTTTTTGAAAAATATGTTTTATTAAACACATATTTAATACAATCCATGTAATGTTTCAACGTATCACAGTTATTTGGGGAAGTGGTATGCCACACATCCAAACGGATGTTATCATATTTAACCAAAATGGAAAGAATACAGGTTTTTGTAAAGAAAAATTCACCAAGTATGAATGAAAAATTAATATCAATTATAAATCTTGTCATGAACCATCTCTCGGGGCCCGTACCGTGACATTCCCCAAGCCTGACTCTTGAAGGAAATGGGTTGGAGACCATCTCCGAGATGAAATATCCCAAAAGAGAAGACATTTTGCTTTAAAACTGAACACACACACACACACAACAAAATCTAAAAGTTCACATGGGAGAGAATACAAGAAGAAAACCTCAATGTAAAGAAAAAGGGGCCTAAATACAAGTCCAAACCCAAAAAAGAATTTACAACTTCCTCTATCCTTCCGCTTGAGACCCTACCAGAAGTGTAGGTGGAGGGTAGTGGATTGTAGTCTTAGTAGTATGCTTGTTTGTCCCGTCTCACTGAGCACAAACTGGTTCAAGAAAACCAGGGTCTCTGTTGAAGTGTTCGTCTATCCCGTCTCAATGATCACCGCCTAGTCCTGGACCACCATGGACTTCGTCGAAGCATCGACAACCTACAAAGGGCATAACACATGTGGGAGAATCCCGTGAAGAGGTGAGTAACACAATATTTAGTAGGGACCCGAAACCACATAGGAAAGACCAAAAAATAAGAGTATGAAAAAGGTAATATCAGTACACCTCTGACGAGAGTACACCAATTACAATAAGTACACTGCTGTGGAGAGTACACCAAGTGCACTATGTACACCACTGAGTAGAGTATGCCGAGTAAACTAAGTACACCAATGAGGAGAGTACGCCAAGTACACTATGTACACCACTGAGGAGAGTGCTCTTTGTACACTAAGTGCACCAATGGGGAGATTACACCAAGTACACAAAGAAAACCACTGAGGTGAGTACACCAAGAACATTGAGAGTCATCTCACACAGGTATAATCTAGAGTATAGAAGGAATGAAAATTAGTTGCAACACTGAACACCTTAGACTGCTCGGGTATTTATCCCTGATGAGTACCGTGGTCATGTTGGGTCACACATAGATGCTCCCCACCATGGGCCAGTTGGGACACACATAGCTTCTTTACACCTTAGCCATTGTACTGAGGTTCTCATCCCAGATGAGTATCGTCGGTCAGTCATGTCAAACAGAGCCACTCCCCATTGTGGGCCTACAAGGTGAAATAGATCCACTTCCCAGTAGGCCATCATAGCTGATATATATAGGGTCTATTGTAGATGATCCACATAGATTCAATTTTCACCAGTCTTCGGGTCTATGTCATCTGTAAGATTCCCACACATAATGTACTTTGTTCCTTGAGAAACTGCTCCTCAAGACATTCGTCGGATTTCATCTACCTTGAAATCCTCCTTAGAGTATTCCAAAATATCCTCCTCATCACAGGGTATCCAATTTCACAAATGGGTCATCAATCAGAATGTTGTTCTGGACGATATTAGTATTTTCATAAACTGGGGTCAATTGCATCTAGGCCTGGTCTGACCAGGTCGGACAGACCCAACCAAACCGGCCCAGAGGCCCCACAAGACCTGTTTCAGTTTGACTGAACAATCCCAAACTCGTTCTGGTATGGGCCAACATGATCCAGCTCGACCCATTGGGTCTTTCTAGACCCGGCCTGATTCGGCTGGAGGTCCAACCGACTGTGTCTCCTAGAAACCTAGTCCTATCTGGATCAGGCCACTGAAGTGAGATTTCATTGATTTCATCCCAGGCCGTATAGAATCCTAGGTTCTTCTCTTTCATCCTGCCTAAAACAGGCAGGCCATTCTCATCTACACTACCCATGAACGAGGGCTGGTTCTCCTCCATCCAGACGCATGGACGTCCAGCTTACAGCGCACTGTGGATGACTTTAGTTGGTAACCCCTTGTAGTCCCCGAGCATTGTCATTATACCATGTTCCAGTGGGAACCACTACATGCATAGTGTGGGGCACTCTACCGATGGATTCGGATGGCTGCATCCTTCTTCTAGTCGGTAACTTGTTGTTGGCAGCTTCTATCGCACCACTACGGCCCAAGCCAAATATAGTTCCCCCACCAAAGAACTATTTTAATTCTATAAA
Source organism: Viscum album (assembly GCA_963277665.1). Lineage (NCBI taxonomy): Eukaryota > Viridiplantae > Streptophyta > Magnoliopsida > Santalales > Viscaceae > Viscum > Viscum album. The sequence continues at coordinate 383,730,275 of OY728167.1, read as the reverse complement.
AAAAGATCAAAAACTATCTTTCACCGTCATCCTATTTCCATCTAGGTTAAGCTTCTCCTATGTGTAAAACTCCCTCACGATCTCAATGGTACTCTTAGATTTCCCATATGAGTTACTGTTTATGATTTATATGGATTTGAAAATAATATAATTGTTACTTAATTATTTTATTTATGGCCAAAAACTATCTTCCACTGTTGGCCCACGCTGGCCAACATTATGCTCTATCTAAGGAAATAATACCCTCATTAGTTCAACAGTGGTCTCAAATTTTCATTACAAGTAATTTTTCATGAGTTATAATAATATGACAAATAAATTAACATTATTTAATTATTCTATTTACAATTATTCCATGTTTTCATTTTATCACTAGATGCCTACTTCGACTAAACTTAATTCACGCCTAGGGTAAACCCGCCATCCTGAACGACACGTACCCCACATATTTTTGATATGAAAAAACATTTAAGATTTATTCCACTTTTGTAGTAAAACAAATCATGTGGGATGTTTAAAACATAACATTTTTTGACAGATCATTCTAGGAACTCTAGGACATAGAATCGCATATTGTCTTAGAAACTGGTCTCAAAATAATCCTATTTAATTAAAAAAATACATGGATTTCATGGTTATTAAAATACTCCAACTTTAGGGATTTATGTCCTCATAAGCCAAAATAAGGGCTAATAAAAAAATGGGTTGCTTTTCACAAATATCAGCCTCCCAATCCAATGTGCTCTCTTAGATATTCCTATGCTGCCACCGAACACACACTAGTTAAATTGACCATCCCTTAATGACCTGCTCCTGTCAATCCCCTCACTCCACTGGGAACTCCGCAAACGTCGCCACATCATCAAATATCTAGCACGTAGAGGCATCCCTAGCCCTCTAATGAACTCTTCTCCTAGGTAGTTAAAAAGTTGTCCTACTCGGTGAGGAAGTCAATGATAACCCATAAAATATTGTGTCTCATTTATATATGTGGAAGAACAGCCCCGTATTCCAATGATATTCCATCCCATAATAACTTCGGTACCCCGAGGGGTTGTGTCAAACCTACTGGAACCTGGTGCCTAGCCTACACTTTTTGACAAGTGAGGAACCTGGAAACATAATATACCAATAACTTCCTCATCTATGTCCTGTCAGCGATGGATCCTAAAACAATGTAGTGGTTTATTGTTGTTTTTCATTTTCCCCCAATATTATTCTAAAATGAAGAACGCGGTTCAACCCCTGAATTAGTTGATCTGCGGATCGTGCATTCTTATGGTAGGGTGTCACTATTGAGTTTTCTATCTGGGGATTAATTATTTGTTGATAAAACTATGATCCCAAAATCCCCTACATTAAAATACTACTGTGGAGGGAATGATCATATATGAACAAGGCCTGACCCCCTCCACCTTGTGCATTCTTGGTCGAAAAACATTTGAAATAGCGACAAGTAAATTTCAAGGCCTTCGTAAGGAAGGAAGAAACCATAGAGTCCTGAGGGAATAAGTGGAAATGAAAAAATACCACCAAAGAGGACCTGGTGGCCCAGGAATGGTTATGGAAGCACCAACCTGTGCCACATACAGATTCAGGGGCTGACCCTCGCCCATCACACTAGTGGAAGGCAGCAAGCTCGGTGCACCTCGTGGCGAAGGAGGAGGTTGTGTCACATCGGACGTGGTGGATGACTGGATGCGACACCAGCCGAGCACTATGCATGTGCTGCGGTCTGCTCCTTGTAGGCTACGTGCAAACAATAGGGGGTGACTGGTTGAATGAACCACACACAACCCAATCGAACGGGTTGGCCCACTAGACCGAGCCGGGACGGCAGACCAGGACACCGGAAAGCCTTGACTAAACATTCATGCTGGTCCACCATTGCGGACCTAACTGATGGGATTATTCCAGGACACATGGACTCCTAGGCTAGGAAAAGAGACTAGCCCACTAGTGCAGTCCAGGCTGGATAAATATTGGGTCACTAGGTGACCAAGAGTACTGGAACCAAGACTAACCTCAACTGGGTCTAGTAAGGCCCAATTAGCCTGGCCAATGAGCCATGTGGATAGGATCAAGTCATGTAGGACCCCAATATGGGTTAGTTTGGATTGTCCAAACTAGTCAGATCGGGCCCGGATGCAATCAGACCATGTTTACAAAAAGTGATGCATCTCCCAGTCTATGCGTCCAATTGAAAAACCGTCTATGGAATTGGGACCCAAATGATAGGGAAGTTCATATAAAATCCATTAATTAAGATTTCATGGATGTTTACCCAGCAAGGCATCATGACTCAACTACACAATGTGAATTCGTGACTTAGTTATTAGCGAGACTGCACAACTCAACTACCCAGTAAGACTTTGTCACTCAGCTACCCGACAATACTACTTGACTCAACTACCAGTGAGACTCCGTGGATCATACATCATCGAGAATTTGTGACTCAGATAATGAATAGGTATATGTGAACTTTCTATCCTAAAGGACTAATCAAGGATGAGTTCCTTTGTAGTAATTGATGTTCAGTGTTAGAAATAGCTGGGTTTTATATCAACACATTATGTTATACCTATGTTGAGATTACTTTAGTGACTATAATATTTGTTAATTTTTTTTGTTTCCATTGTGGATTTCTATCAGGCCCAAGTTGGTCTCGAGGTCCATAATGATTACTATAATTCTCACCACTTCACGAGATTCTATTACACCTTTTGTGCCATGTGAAAATGATTGATATCTTTGTTTGGGATCTTGGAGAGGTAGGGCATGGTGGTGCTTGGAGGTGGAACTAAAGATGCATTACTTTTTAGACACATCCGACAACGAGTTATACTAACTGTTCAGGTAGGATCCTTTGGATATGTCCTTCATATCTTGAACATCCTTTTAAAGTACTTTTATTTTATGTTGGGTTTTTATTATGGACCCATTTCCCTTTCAGTTTCACCCTTAATTGCACTGTTTTTTTCTCATGTGACATGCTGGTTGTTGTTATCCCAGTTTAGGTTTTACTTTTGGTTGTATGGGATGTGTGTGTGTTTGTGTAAATATTTAAAGTAAATTCCTTCCCTTTTTGGGATATTCATTTTGGTGCTAGTCTCCACCCCTGGCATATGGATGGTGGGCTTGCGGTAGTCATGAAATGGGCCCCTAGGGATGTACAGGCGTACTACTACAAATATAAGCAGATACCCTTCACTTACCCTTTAGGTAGGGTCTTGAGTGGACAGATTGGTATAGTTAAACTTTATCTTATGGTATTGGTGTTGTATTACTTCTCCTTTGTACATTCAGATTGGTTTGTGTGCATATGTGTAGGTTTGAAGTCAAATTATTTCCCTTTTTTGGATATGCCTTCTCGGTGCTATTTGGAAACCCCTGGCCTTTGGAAGGCGGGCTTGGGGTTAGTCATGAGATGGTCCCTAGGGGATGGGTCATGATATATCTTATAAAAAATATTTTGTTTATCATAATTATGAACCATGATAGGTGGTAATGGAAAAACTAATGACATCATTACGTGAGGCGGTAGTTTGTTGTACAATAATGTTAATTTCTTTTTTCATTTGATAGAAGTGTGTATAGTTGTTCGTAGAACCATTTATATTTAAAAATATAAATTTTCTGGGGATAATTATTTTATTATATATTCTTGGAATAATAATAAATGAAGATATTAGAGAAGGAATCAACGGTCAAAATGAATGTTGATGAAAGTTACCTATTCATTGGTAACTCTTTGTGGTTTTACCAAAGGACATCATGAATGGATTTAAGACCAATGTGGGAAATCTAGGGTTATTTAGGGAATTTTGGTACATTATTTGGGAACGTGATTGATGATACAAATTTAATGATATGTGTGATGAAATTGGAAGGTTGGATTTCTTTTTTATAGTGTAGGGGGATTGATATTCCATTAAATATATGAATTAAAACACTATTAACAGGCCCCCTTGAATCATATGACTCCAATAATGATAATAATTCGATATAATATGGTATATGGTCGAATAATATCCATAAAATAGGTTTTTTAAATGTTTTTAGGTTATTTGGACTCTTAAGATTATATTTTAACCAATGTGTAATCACAATTTTACATTAATCATTATAATTAATTTTAATCACATTCACTGTTTTTTTTGTCAAATTTTTTTTTTAAATTATAATAAATTTTGAATTATTATTATTCCAAATATATAATCTATTTTAAAAAAAGTACAATCAAGGATCTATTAGAAATTAATTTAAAATTAATCATGCAGAATGGATGACAAAGTCTGTTTTAAAGTAAAAATGATCAGTATATTCCTATGTGTTTACATATAAATTCAATGTAAATTTTTTATAATGAACTTAATTAGTCCAATTGAAATAAAATTTATTTAGTTATACCTTATAACAAAATCAAAACAATATTTAACTATATAAATAAATTTGAAGGAAATTTAGTTTTGATAAAAAAAAATACATTATTTTTCACGACTCATTAAAATATTAATGTTCTCAGAAAAACAACCAAAAAATCATCGAATATAAAATTTTGATATTTATATTTTAAAAATGTTGTTTATTTTTTCCATATAATTTTTTTAATGTATTAAAAAGATATATTTACGATTGGTTATCCATTAAAAGTCATAAAAAATATGTTATAGACAAATACAATTTTTAAACATAAAACTGGATTTATTCTTACCTTCTTCCTTTAAAATAAATTTGATGAAAGAAAAATAAAATTATACACATGTGTTAAAATAACAAAATTATTACTATTCATTTCCATTGATACAATTTTTAGGAGAAAACTACCATATTAAAAAATAATATTAATTATCACGAACCCGACCATACACCATGGTAACCTGATACCCAAGATGACCCTAACATGGATCGAAAGGAATTAATGATCCCTACAAATATATATACTTGGAAATGGAATAAAAAATATTTGAATGTGGGATTTATTTTTCCAAAATCCACAATAGAAGAAAGATATACAAGTTATTAATCATACGACAAGAAGATCACAAGGAGAAATATACTGAAAGTCAAATAGGTATAAACAACCCAATGTGCAACCACAAGGAAATAGAAAATAGGCTAAAAACTAAATTCCCAATGAAAAATGTAGCTGAATTCCCAATGATCAATAGCTACTACCACCACCATATGGTTCTTTCCCCTTGCTCAAAAATTGATGTAGGATGTCTACAAACACCTAAAGTCATAGGTATGTTGTGAACTCAAATCCCACTATTGTCTCACCTAGGATTCCATAATGAGATGAAACATTTTAATTAAAAAAATAAATATTATCAATTTTAAAAAAATAGGTAGAAAATTTAAAAATGTTATTAAATAAATCATTAATTTAATTTCAAATCATGGAAATATTTTAATGAAATATCATAATAAAACATTTTTTTTATAAAATTGATTATATAAATTCTCTAGTAATGAGTAAAATAGTTTAGAAACAATGCTATATATATATATATATCAAACCATTACAATGATAAAAATTCTCATCTTCTAAGACATATGATTATTCCTAGTTATGGTATCCTCACAAAATTATATAATGAAGAAGATAATGTGCACACAAACCCATTTGACCCTGGTCAAAGTGGACTGCCCAACTTCTCATTAGGTATAATATCAACTATTCAATTTATGTTAGACTTGTACATTATCAAGAGGCTTCTAGGGAATTCCCATAAAATAATGTTTTCTCTAATAACTCCCTAAAATACTAGGATTTAATGTTCTAAATAAATAATCAATAATGGATAATTTATTTCAAAACTGTTTAAAATACAATTCAACCCATTTTTCGAATTTCAATAGGCCAATTTTTATTTCAAAACCAAAATAGAGTTTTAATCAAATCAAGTCGTTTTCTCGGATAAAACCAATGGGCTTCTATGAAAAAAATTAACCAATTTTCATAAAATAAATATTTCTAATCAATTTAAAAAATCAATTTCAAAATTCCAATGCCATAAATTAAATTCTAAAACTTAATTTCTCAACTTTTAATCAAATCAAAATCACACCCCAGTTGAAAGAAAAATATATGTCTCTAAATTTCATGAAAAATAAAATCCAAATCCAACATTGAATGGAATTTAGTTTTTAAAAAATCAATTTATTACAATTAAATTTAAATAAAAACATTAATTTAAATTGATAATTTTAGGGTAAAAAAATAGAAAATCCTAAAGTAACCACCTACCTTGAGATCACGGGATCACAAAGATGAACTTACCCAAAGGGAAACACAAACGAGGAACATAAAAAATGGATATATAAGAATAAAAATATATCTAAGATAAAAAAATAAGAATATTATACCCTATAAAATTTGTAGATCTATAAAACCATGGTGTTTAGATAAGTGAGAGAAAGAGAACGAGATCGAGAAGATGGTCATTACCATGAAAATATTTAACGTTAATCAACTTGGTTCGATTTACTTCTGAAGGGGTGTAAAAGGGAAAACTATCCTATTAGATCCTCTAAGGGCGTAGATATCATTTTAGGGTTTCACAGTTACATCATGCACTTAAACTGAGGGTTTCAAGATTTCAAAATTAATTTTCTTTTTAAATAAATCACATATACACTATATACTGGGCTAAGCCACACAGTGAAACAAAATGTGCTCCCTAGTCATGCCACCCCCTTTTTAAAAAATGAATAGTTTTTAATAGGTGGGTGTACAATTTTTAAAACCATACATTTTGTGTGAAATCCACAATTTTTTTAGTTTTTAAGGTTACCACTAAGTAGATGCACGGTTTGTGCTAACCTTTAGCTAAACAAGCATAACCTTGAAAAATTAAAAAAACCAACATATTTCCTGATATAAACAAAGGTGAACTCAACAAATTATTCAACAAATGTAGGGGTTAATGAATATCTAAAAATAGTAACAGGTTGTTATAATCTCCCACTATAGAAACATTTTTTCCCATGAAATCCTATTAAGAGGATTCCATGAAAAAAATATGACGCCACTGCTCTATCATTACAACCTCCCTCTCCCACGTCTAATGAGTATCATAACCACGCTTCCATAACACTCTAACCAATTATATCTTACATCCATGACGTACCTCGGTTTTAATTTCCACTATCTTGACTGGATGCTCAGTTGCAACTAAATTATGTTCCACAAAAATATCACTCAATATCAGAATTTGAGATTGATCAGATAGATACTTACAATGCTACGATATATGGAAAACAATATGTATTTATATCAGCTCTACTGGAAGTGCTGAATGGTACACAACATTCCCCACATTCTTAAAAACAGCAAAAGGCTCAAAAAAATGTTGATAATGTTCTCCTTTCCTCCATAACTGTTGATGACCAAACCAAGGTGAAAATTTCAAGAACACCTGATCACCAACATAAAATTCCAACGATCTGTGACGATTACTAGTATTAAATTTATACCATATATATGCCGTCAACATTTTATAATGAATAAACTAGGTAATATTTTATCATCTCTTAAACGAAGACCAGTCCAACCATGGAACGTTTTCCATTCTCTGACCAACACAACATTGATTTACAAGGACCATAATAGAGGTCCTCAAAAGAATCCATTCTAATAGTGGATTGGTAAATGATATTTTTTAAAAAAAATCAACAATTCTTAGATGTTCTTCCCAAGAACCTCCAAATTCATAAACCTGGGTAAAATGTATATACTCAATAATCTATTTAGATCATTCTTGATGTATACTAGGATCAGTTAGATAGCATAGAACATGGGGGTTGAATAAGTGGTATGTTAGTTTTAGAAGTAATTTTACTTTTGATTCTACCTATGTGATTGATTAATGTCTTCATTCACCTTATTTAATACTCAACCTCACCCTACAGGAAATAACAACAAATAATGCACATCCCAAAAGGATTTACAATGTTTTATAGAAATACATACTCATTTTCGTGTTTGGTAGACCCCCAACATGGATTAACCACTATATTAGATGGTGATTACAATAATAATTGGTTAGACACCCCCAATTACTAATTGGTTATACCCTCAGTTAAAATAATCCATCAATAGATATTTAGACCTCTCAAAACACCTTCCTCATAGTGATTGGATATATCCCAAATCAAAATCATCATATAATTAGTTAGAAACCCTAACTGTAGCCTTAAATTTGAGAAGGATTTATCCTCTATAAAAATATCAATTAATGATCCTACACCACAAGATTTTGGGATCACACTATCTGGTATAAAGCTTCATATAACATTTCAATGATAATGTACTTTCTCAAATATACTCGAATCCCTTATAAATGGTCATCTATACCAGTAAAAATCTACTTGGGACAGAATTAATTCTTATTTTAATGACCCGACCAAATTGAATACCTAAAACTATGATACAAAATTTATTCAAGGTCACTGAAAAAAATACATTCCCATCATCAGTCTCGAGAATAACTACACACTAGGGAACATATACAACTTTTGAATTATAGATCATTAGGCATGTTCATAATAATACATGTTCTTATGAATTATTTTTTATTAAAATGTTATTACATGTGCACTTAAGTGTACTGAAATTTTATACTCACATACATTGTATCATGTTTACACAACCGCTTCACTTTTCTTTCGAAAAAAAAACCGATTATGGTTATTTCAAATTATATTCCTAATAATTCATGATCTCATGCATATGCTATTTTTCACATTGAATTTAAACCACAAACAATTCACTTGGAAAATCAATTTTGACACACATTATCTACCTTCTTATGAAGTAAATATTTCACACACATTGAACACTTAACACTAGTTTTTCAAAAACGATGAACATGTACATCTTTCATGATACATTATTCTTCGCATAATGTCCACAAGGATTCAAACAAATATGTGAAAATATGTATGGTTTAAATATTTTTTTCAGCATTGTAGGAGATAATATTTATGTTTTCATGCACTACATATAACATAATAATCATGTATTCTTAATGTTCTTCACAACACATCAGATTCATCACACTTCTTATTCACTTATATTCAATGTTACTTTAATGAATAGTATGTTATATTTCCATACACATAGTGAAAAAATGTGACTCTAAAAATTATTTATGAGGTAACATATAATCATTACTTCAGTCTTCTTTTGGAAACACGTTCACATAATTTTTCTTGAAAAATTATATTCTTCAAAAATACTATTTTTATCCTTCAAGGTGTTCTAAATCCTTCATGTAATAGTTTTTTATGTGGTTCTTAAATCATCTGAAAACAAGTTCATGGAAAATAAAATGAGAATATTCTTCATTCTATCACATATTCTGATCTCAAATTCATGATAATTCCTTTTCAAATAAAATCATGTTCTATTCTATTTCTATAACAAAAATACTCTTACATTAGTGATATGATCCTATATTAGAGATACAATACCAACTATAAAATTATATAGATCAAGATATTTTTAGAAAACTGTAACTTACTTGGAACCTCCAAACATAATAGAGATACATCCATTTCATAATTGGTACAAACACGACACATCCTCTAATCCAGTTCACTTGATATAAACATCCTCAAAAAATATCACATTTATATATCACTACATTGATTTGGATTGATCTTAATTTTCTCGTGAAAAAAAAATTTCAAGTGATTTCAATCATATTCAAATTTTCAGAACTCTCAAATGATGATGATAAAAATTAATTAAAATTTAATTAAACATTTCATGGATATTTGATGAATATAACACTTGTTCTAGCATTGGAATAGAAGATGATTTCATATATTATTAAAGGAAAAGATAATGAATAACGCTGATAAGAGAGATAAAAAAATAGATGAGTAGATTGCATGCTTGTGGTTATGTCAAATCTACAGTAACACACTTATTGTCGTTCCCAAATGAAAATAATCGTATGGTTTTGCAACCATTATAATAGACGTAATGTTGATAGATTGGAAAACATGTTTATGAAGTGATCTTATGATGTACTGGAACCAACCATTGTCAGCGCTCCACCACCACCATGCCACCTCATTTGTGGTTTCTTCATATGAATTTTCCCCTAGGGGAACACACCTCCGCCAACCATGCCACCTCCTAAGATGGATCACTCAGCCATGGCTGGTCCTCTGGGTCCCATATAAGGCTAGGTTCATGCTTTCATATGGGATAGATAATTTTTTGATTATGAAAAAAAATACATAGATAAATTTTTTATAATATAAAGCAATATAAATTCTTCATCATATGTAATTCCAATCCTACTTAATAAATTTAATCCTCCATTCTCAAAATTTAATTTCAACAAAAATTAAATATTTATCATGAAAAATAATTATTTTTTCAGCAAATATATTTAATATGTTGTAGAAAACGATCATTATTTTCACAAGTGTTGAATCTTAATATCACCAAAACAATTTTCATAATTAAACCTTAAATCATATTGAAATATTTCACCAAACACTCATTACGAACAAAATAAATTAACTAGACACTTCAATATCATCCTTTTATTTGTTTTTAATACTCAAATGGTGTTAATTTTTTTTATTATTTATACAGCTTATTGGAAGTGAATAAAAAGGTGAATTTATGAGTTAAAATTTCAGGAAACATCTTCCACACTACAGTTTTTTTCAGAATGAATCATCACTAAAAAATGAAATGATCTTTCAGTTAGTCAAAAGTATGTCTAAATGAGAAATCATAAGGTAGAATGCCTGGGATATTTTACATATTCATTAGATCTATTCAAATCCTATATGTAAATTCATTCCCTAGCATGTTTCAAATACATTATTAAAGGGAAAATTAAGATCTATATTTTTATGATATTTCCTTCACACATCTAAAAACATTAATCCCAAAATTATAGTGAAAAAACAAATAGCTTCCGCTTTTAAATCTAGAAAAGAAAATTGAGATTGATCCTAATATTCACTATATATTGAATATGTAACAGCTTAAAATCATATATTATCCCCCACAAGAGATGTTTCATTCTCCTTCAATTCCCCCCATTCTTGTACAAAAGAACAAATATAATGGAATATATAAGAATCATTTTTTTCAACGAAATATCACTCTGGCTATGTGTTTCTTCTAAATGATTCATTTACCTAATTCATTTTAAACTCATATTTGGATGATTTTTCCTTCATCTCTTCGGATATTAGAAGTGTCTCATAATGTTTTTTCCCTGACCAATTTTTCCACACATTTCACAATTCATAAATTTCAATTAATCATATTTTGATGGATCCTAATCATCTTTAAATTTTCCATATGTGACAACATTCATTTCAGTTTCCCCAATATAATTTTTACCTTTTTTAGATTTTTTTATCTTATCACATAATTCACTGGTGATTGTAGCTTTCTTCACTCTCTAACCTTAATTATAATTTTCATTTTAAAGAATCTCAACTGATAAGAAAAATCAATATTTTTAATCTTTGTTACTTTCATTACCAAATTTAACATATACTTCATTCATGCATTCATATATGTTCTCCATTGAAAGTTTAGATGAATTATTTATCATAGTATTATCTTCATAGTAACCTGATCTCATCTGATCAGCATTTCCCCCATTTATTGATGTCTTTCCCTTTGTAATGACATATTACACTAGTATGAATAATATTTATAAAAAACACTCCACAACACCAATTGCATCCTCTAAAACTTGATCTTCTGCACTGATATAAATCCATCGTAGAATATTGTAGTTGTTTATTTTTCAAAGATTGGGGATTTACCTTATTAGGAAGAAATATTATGGTTTAATTTATACAATCCTTCTTTTTAGAAAAAATGTATATTTTTTCTATTAGTCTAGTTGGATTTAGACATGTCTTTAAAACCTGCACAACAATAAATACCACATGAAAAAATGTGCCTCATTTTTCCTAGAATCAACTTCTTTTATTAGAACCATATTCTCAATAAATTTTTATTATTCAAAATGAATATCAAATTATTTTTTGAAGTATTAATTCATCTTATTCAAATAACATTGAGCTACAGGGATCATATAATATGTCTTAGATAATTCTTCCTCCTCCTTAACAAGTCATTATTTTTGATCTTTTATTTCCCTCTATGATTCAGATAATTTTAGTCGATTTTTTTATTCTATTCAACAACTATTGATTCTAATTTATCAATATCTTCCATTCCAATAGTTTTTAGATTTACTCTGAGCTCATATATCTTCATCTTATATTAAATTATTTCATTAAGATGAACCTTATCTTTCTTGAAAAAGTGTTTATTTTCCAAGGGAATCTAGTAAATTGTTCTTAAATTTTTTTTTCTTTTCCTTCTCTTGTTTTATATTTTCCACAGTTGTAGCTTCAAAATATTCTTTTAACAACCAATATAATTATTATCATTCATCTATTTCAAATTAATATCTAGATTTTATTTTTTTACCTATTAATAACATTTTTTTTATAATATATACCACCATATAACTCACAACTTGATGATATTGATTCATTAATTTTTCTACACATCATATTCGTATTTTATTAAGTAAACCGCTTTTTAAAATTCATACACATCCATTTTTTATAATTTTTATCCTCTTTATATGAGTTGCAATAATTATCCTTCTTCTATGGATAATTATCAGCAAAATTACCTCTTTTTTTAAAATTATTTGACTTTTTGGGTTGTTTATTACTTCCTTTCAATCTACCCATTTTGAACATTATTTTAAAAAAGTCCATTATTTGATTGATGTACTGTTTATATTCTTAATTTTTATAATCACTTGATTCTGGTTCTTCCTTGATTTTAGTTTTACCTTTTATCATGGATTTAATATCCATCTCATCTCTCTCCATTTTAATAGATGAGGGAATATTTCTTTTTCCATAAGATATGATATTATTATGATTTTAGCTCAATGATAGATCTTATCTCTCTTCCAAAATAGATATTATTATGTATAATCTATTAGGAAAATTTTTCATAAGCACCGTCAAAATATTCGAAACATACAACTTCTCTCCAAACCTGTGATAAATTCAACAATTTCATTTAATCTTTTAATGTAGGCATAAATAATTTAATCAACATCCATTTTTATGTATTTGACCCTTCTTATCAATATTTTCAACTTGGATTATATGACATTAATATTTACATCACAACTAAATCTTTTTTATCCATGATCTCCTAGGATGTTTCGAGATCTATCACTTTAGTGTACATTTTCTCTGATAAATCCATTAAGATTTTATTCTGAGCTTTTACATCAATGTCCAATTTTACTAGTATTGATTTATATCAACACCATTAATAATAAGAGGAAACTGACTATTTTTTCATATAAAAATTCTAGTCCAACAGATAGAATGTTAAGAAGCATTTTATACCTCTAACTATTGTAGTTCGTTCTATCATAAGTTGGAATTAATCTTATATTCACTAAATTAAAATTATATATTTCTCAATATGTTTTCTCGATCTAAAGAAGGTTCCATATTCCCAGATACTAATTGATATATACAAGGAATGTTCAGATACCACATAGAGGGGGGGTGGTGAATTAGTGGTATATCTTCCAAATTAATTTATTTATAATTTAACTTTTATGACTTATTAAAATCTATTTCCGTCATATTTATTTCAAGGACTCACCATAAATGAAATAATAATAATGAAAACACAACACATAGGGATATAAATGGTTTCATACTAATACCATGTCCTTGAAAAGTCTATTAGACCCCCCAAAATTATATTATCCACTATATTAGAAGATGATTACAATTGTGATTTGTTAGATCACCAAATTAATAATTTGTTATAAACCTAGTGTAAATCATCCTTCAACAGTTTGTTAGATCCCCAACTAAAACATTTTCATAATTATTGTTTATACACCATAATAAAAATCTGTAAGAAATTGGTTAGACCCCCTAGATGTAGCCCAAATATTTAGATGGGTTGATCTGAAATAGAATGAACAATTAATGATCCTTCTCCATAAGAGTTCTAGATCGTACTAGCTCATGTACAACTTCCTTTACCTTTTCATTGATGATATAATTTCTCAAATAAACAATGATCATGTTTAAATGGTCAATTATCTCAGTACAAAACTCCTCATGAATGAATTATTTCTTTTTCTGAAGACCCTGCCCCACCGAACACTAAAAACTCAAATAATTATTTTTTGAGTTGTGAATAGAAATACTACCCCCTCTTCAGTCTCAAAAATCACCACACACAATGCAATATATTTTTCATGTGTACTTTCAATCATCGTGAATTTTTATAACAATAAATGTCCATCTCAATATTTTGTTATAAAATTTTCATTACATGTGAACTTAATTTTATAGAAATTCTATACACAAAAAATTTATCTCAAGGTAACACTACCTCTTTAATCTCCTTTTGAAAACTAAAATAGATTATTGGTATTTCACATTATATAAATTATCATGCCTCAATACATCCATATTATATTTTTATAATGAAATCCAAACCAAAGTCTTTCAACATGGACACATAATTTTCACAAACACCCTCTACCTTATGGTGAAATCACCTTTTCACACACAATGAAAACTGATAAAAAATATCACAAACCACATCCATGTACATTTAGAAAAACACCTTCTTTTTTGCATAATGTATTTATATATTCTTACACAAAATGTACAAATATAAATGTTTTCATGATTATTTATTCAAGAGTGTACAACACAATATTCATGTGTACATGTACTTTATAATAGAAATAAGAGTGTATTCTCAATATTATTAATGATACATCAGATTATTATCACTTTTTATTAATATACCTTCACCGTTCCTTCTCAAAACAGTATGTGTTGTAGCCTTCTTCTTTTCTAAAAAAAATGTTACTCATTAAATTCTTCATGATAGAACATATAATCATTGATTATATCTTCTTCAAGAAACAACTTTTCAGAAAATATATCTTTAAGTCATATTATTCATGGATACTATTATTCACCTTTTTGGTGGTTTATAATTATTCACGTAAGAGTAGTTCACTCAATACATCAGTCATCACACAAAAATTCCAATGAAATTAAAAAACTTCTTCTTATGGTGATCATAAAATGTTGATCTCAATGGCATGTTCCTTCCTTCAGAAAAACATTACACTTGTTCTATCCTATTTCTCACTAAAAAATCTTTACATATGAGTGATTTGATCTAGAATGAGAGATAAGATGCCAACCAGAAGATGAGCATGACCAGGATATTGACATGAAACCTTCAATGACTTAGTACCTCTGAAAAATTATGTAGATCTATCCATTTCATCATCAGATAAAACACTATTCTATATCAGGTTTGGTTCATATGAAATCACCTTATTTGCAAAATATCACATCTACATGAAAATACAATGATTTGACCTAATCATCAATTTCTCATGAAAACAAATTCTCATGTGATTTCGATCATCTTATAAGTTTTAGAACTCTCAAATGATTATTAGAAAGCTCGACTAGACATTATTTTGATGTAACATGGAGCTTCGAAGAACATAGCACTCTGGTGTGGATCGAAGTAATAGATGAGGTTTGATGGGATTGATAGGGAAGAAAATGAATAACACTGATCAAATGGATCAAAAAAATAGATGAATAGATCACACATTTTTGGTTCTGTTTTTAGTACACTAATGATATTATTGTAATTCCTACACTAAAACAACCCTTGGTTTTATGCTCCATTATAATACAGGGTGGTTTGATAGACCGCCCAAAATGATTACCAAGAAATCCATTGACATTCCTGATCATCCCTGTGATAGTGCTCGACCATAGATGTTCCACCTCGCATGGTGGTTCCCCCTTATGAATTCACCCCTAAGGGCTTGTACCTCCATCCACCATGCTACCTTCTGGGCTAGCACCCTCATCAATGGTATACCTAGAAAAGACCTAGATAAGGGATGCATTAATATTTCATGTCTCCTGGCTGATTTTTTTATCCGGAACCAAATTTTATACATACGGAAACTCTAGGTAATATAATGGAATATAAATCCATATTCAAAATTAATTCTGATACAAATTAATAAACCCAAAGCCACTAGTCTCGGAAATATATGAAAAACAACATGAAATCATCCTCAGGAAAAATAAATCAAATTTCAAGGAATCTTATTCCACTATTGATTCCAATGTGCATTATTTTGAAAATTACATGAATGTAATAACACCTCTACAACCTTCATAGTATAAAACATAAAACATATTGAAAATTTTCACCAACAACTCATTGAAAAAAAAAATCAAAAGACTCTTCTTTTTGGTCTGTCCATCCGACTACGGATGGTATGACATTATCAAACTAACAAAATATTTGATTACCTCATGGAGGCATCTATAAAAATGGGAATTGTACCAGAGATCCATATCAAATACTATAATAGATCTAACTCTACATAAATGAACAATATAATTCCAATAAAGACATCCCAACTCCTCAACATTCGTTGTAACATGAATGTGTAATATGTGATACAAATTATAAAACATATAAAAAAACCATATCTTATTATTCATTCACAAGGTATACTGATATCAAACATAACAGTCCATAGTTATCTCATACAACTTCAATACTTGCACTGGATGTGGATATATTAATCATAATGGCTTCTGGTAGTCAACATTGAACTGTTGGAATGCATAACAATGAGAGACAAAATCTGAAATAACGCGTCTCGTATCTAGCCACCACAATCATCATTTCATGTCATAGAATATATGAATGGTTATTGGGTTCAATAGCCACTAATAATTATGGAAATACACCATAGTGGCCTTCCTGACAGATAACAGTAGAAAAAACAGTTACGATAACATATAATTCCCTCCACAGAGAATGACTACTCAACAATAATCTCCCAACCAAAAATAGAGTCTCTGTTTCAATGAAAATTATCATCAATATGATACTCCTAAATAAATAAATTATGAATTGATAAGGTCAACTAAACACATTCCACAACAACCTTGGCCTCTGCTTCTCTCGCTCATATGTAAAACTGTGAAAAAATAGACATCATGTTCCACTCTTCTGATGATTATTTAATTTCCTAGTTTAGATTATTTCTTCTCAAAAAATTCATAATGGAATTCCCTTTCCCCAAGGTATAGGTGATGTCAATGCACAAATATTCCATGTATTCTAACCATTTCCTTTAGAGGATATTAAAGTCAATTTGAGAGAAGATATGAATCAATATTTTTTCGTCATAATACAAAGTAAAACATTATCTGAAAATTCATTTCCAAAAAATATTGAGTGTGTCCATGAAGACTAGAAGTTCATGTTATCAGTTCGGGTAATTTTCTCATGTGGCATATGTTGGTGAGATCCATATGTAATGATATGATCACTGTTATTAATAATTCAACATAAACGTGAACCATATGCATCAAAAAAGGCCACATTACAATGATTAACATGTATAAATGTCATAACTAATGAAATATTCAAAAAGATATTTAATCTCAACAAAATAAATCTATCATTTTTTACCCAAAACTGACTATTCCCCTTTCATGTCAGCAAATTTATCCAAGAGTACTACTTTGAGAGAGCATTTACAAAACTAGATAATATCCATCTAAGACCAAGAAGCTCTGAATCTAAAAAATATTTTTTTAGTTTCCCCCCATCTCCAAACCGCTTTCAACTTCATAGGATCAACTGAGATACCAAGTTCTAACACCACATCCCCCCCCCAAGAACATCACCACACGAATCCAAAAATCACAATTTGATATCTTCGTGAAAGGTCAATAATTTCTCATCATTTCCATAACTAGTACTAGATGACGTACATGATCCTCCTCAAACATAGAATACACAAGGATTTCATCCACAAAGACTACCATAAATGTTTCAACATTCTCATGGAAAAAATTGTTCATCTTACCCATATAGACATTAGGAGCATTTTTTGACAAAATGGCATGACAGGGTAATGATAATGGCCATAACCTATCTGGAATGATTTTTGAATGTCATATTATTTTATTCTCAACTAATGGTAACCAAATCAAATATCAATCTTCTAGAAAAAAATTCCATACTAAACATGTCAAATAGATCATAAATATTTGAAACATATACTTGATCTTTACTATGATTCTATTGAGTTTTCAGTAATCAACAAAAGGGAGAATAGATCCATTATCATTCATAGAATATAGAATCTACACCGCCCACGATGGAACAATCAGGCGTATAAATAATTTATATTGAAGCTCTTCCAACCGATTCTTCAAATTTTTCATTTTTATTATAGCAATTCACTAATAAGGAATATATACTGGTTTAGTATCAAATAGTAAATTGATAGAAAAATTCACCTCTCATTGAGGTGCGAAACAAGAGAACATGGAAGGAAAATTCTAGGTAAATCAAGGAAAACTAAAGGATGATCATCATTCAAAGATTCTGTCTACAATTCAACATAAAAAAATGATATTACATTACCCATATATGGATAATAAGGTTCAGATTTACGTGACCACGGGTCCAATTCATCTTGAATTACTCAGCAAGACCCTATTTTGTGTAATGAAGAAGACACAACGAAGATAAAAATCGATATGAGATTAATTAGAAATGATCCTATCAATCCCGAATATGAATTAAATTGGATTCATGTTAAGAACCATAAATTATCAAGAATAATTGATATCCTATAATTTGAAAACACAATCAAGACTACAGAGACCCTTATTCCCCTTTTTTTCAAATGGTGTAGTAATATACATCCCATAATAAAAAATATATGTAGCAAGATTTATCATATTTACAAAAAGGGTTGAAATTAATAAACATTATGAAAAAATATAAAATATTGAAGTTACTAATGATGAATCTATTGTGGTGGTACCTCTCACTATCACTGGACCTATGTCTGATTCATTTAGAGAATCTTGCACTACGTAAAGGAACTTAGTTCAAGATTCTTTTGGTTGGTCCCTTTTATTTGTGAAGAATCTAATTTCACCGTAGTTTTGATAGGAACCAATTATCTCATGATGCTACATAGAGTAGGATATTAATTTCATAACTTCTTGAAGTTATGTAATCATTGGATCAAAATACATATATTATGTTCCTCAGTGAAAACCCACTTTGAGTGCCTAGGTTTTCCACACTAGTATCCAATCAAAGGGCCTCTATCCAGCACTGTAGGAGGTCTAGAAGAGCCCATATATTGAGAACTACCAATAGAATCATTACTCTTTATCATTACATTAATGGAACTCACACTAACATGGGGATTAAAGGGAACCCCAATCAACCCTTACTCACATGGAAGGTCCATTTCAACCACCATTGATATATCTAAGACATCAGTGTATGATGGCATATTCCAAAAGAAAAACTAATAACTAATATTAGATAGAAGTCTTATACTGAAACATCATGCCCAATTTTTCACATTTCATAGAATCTTAGGTACAAACAACACAGGTTCGGTAAAATGATTTTCATATATAGTCAGAGTCCTACAAGACTTTTCATGTCTGAAAAGCTATAAATCCTTGGACAACACCATCTACTCTGGATAGAAATGTTAAGTGAAAATAAAATTAAAGTCATTTAACTCTATTCCCTAATTTTTATTCATCATTTCCATAATTTACTACTATCTCCTTCCAGGTACTTCCATCATGAAGGTAGTACACTTCACATTTATCTTATTAAGTGTCTCTAAGAAGTCAAACAAATTCTCAATATCTCTCAACCATTCCTCAACATCCGTAGGATCATTGGATAACATGAATAATAGAAGATTTTTGTGAATGAAATGATAACCAATTTTTATTAAAATATTCTTCTAAGCTTACACAACTTGTTCATGAATGGGATCTAGTGTAGGTTTCTATCCAAGATCTTACACAGTATTCCCAATCACCTCAACCAGACTCAGGTCCAGTAAAAAATTTAATCTCTATGGTTCATTAGAAGCTTCCTCCTGGATGTAATTTTCATTTCTTCTTAGAGGAATGATTCTACAAAACATTCACAGAAAACAATGAATACATCATATTAACACTCATATAGAACATAAAGAAATGTAATCCTAAAAAGATAGATAAACAAGGTATGGATTTCAATATATCCAAATAAAAAATATTTGAAAATTCATGAATTAATATTCAAGATGTTTTTCAGAAAACCAACCCATGTGAAATAAGGTTCATAATGGTTAAAGATATCTTGGAACTAAATTGAAAATACCTTTAATGTCCTAATAAGATTACTCAATTGCATACTGACTTCAAGGAAATATGCCTAAACTAAACCTTTGGTACCACTTTTTTATGATCTGGCCAAGAACCCCTTGTACCCTGATACCTAAGATGATCATGGAATGGCTTGAAGGGCATTAAAAATATCAAATGGATGGATTATATAAATTAAAATTAGAAAATATGAATGTGGGGATAAAAACCGACAAACACAATGGAATAAATAGATACAAGTCATTATGCATAAAATAGAAAATCCAAGTGGAGAACTGTACCACATGTCAAATGGTTATTAACTATCGAATGTAATACCCTAAGGGACCAGAACATTTTATAACCACACTTGTCACATTACAAAAATTACCTCATATACCAACAATCAAACAAAAATTACCACCTTAATGTGATGATTACCTCTTAGTCAAACCCACCATGAGAAAATCGAAAAATTCCTATATGAATAAGTAGGGTGTGAGATAAAATCCATGTAGGGTATCATAAAGAAATCCATAATAATATTCCATATTTAATTAACCAAATAAAGTTTTCAATTTTAAATAAAAATTAATGGAATTTAAGAATAATATTTAAATTAAATCATGCCTTACATTTTAGATGATAGAATTACATTAAAATATCACTTCCCAAAACATTTTATATAAAAATATTTATAGAAATTCAATAGGAAAGAGTAATGTTGGTTAAAACTAATTGACTAAATATATATATATATGTGTGTGTGTGTGTGTGTGTCTGTATAAAATCATTATAAAAAGAAACATGGTCATCTTCTAATACGTAAAATAGTTTTATGATATGGGATCCTAACACACTTATATAATTAATATAGAAATGTGCACAGACGTCGCCTTGACACCGAACATAGAGGAAAGAACAAAATCCCACTAAGGAAAATAATTTTTAATGAGTTCATGTTAGAGTTTTAAATAATCATTCCATTTCATGGTAATTCCTATGATAGCATGTTTTTCCTTAATAATAAATAACTGCATAGGCTTTCATATGTTCAAACATTCATCAATAAGGAAAATTTTATTTTAGAAATCTATACAATACAATTCAACCTATTTTCTAATTTCAATATTCAAATTTTTATGTTAAACACAAAATGTAGTTTCAATAATATGATTCTGTTTTCCAATATAAAACCAAGGGGTTTCTATGAAAAAAACAATTTTTCATAGAAAAAATTTAAATCAATTTCACATGTAAAATTATACAAAATAAATACCATAATTTGTATTCACAATTTTCCATCAAATACAAATCACATCCCAATTCACTTTGATTGGGGTTTATACTAACTTCATGGAAAATAAAATCCAAATCCGCAATTCAATAGAATAAGTTTTTTATGAAATCAATTTAAATATATAATATTCAAACAATAAAATTATATAAATCATGAAATTTAGGGGAAAATAAATTGGAAAATATTAATAGAACTTCCTAACTTGGGATCACAGGATCATTAAACACAACTTCCACCATGATTATGTCAAATGAGAGACACCTTCAATGAATATTAGAGAAACAAATCAAGTTCCATGATCTAAAAATATAGATATTAGATAAACCAAAAATATGGAGTTCTATGAAACACTTGGCATGAGAGAAGAATGAGAAAGTTAACATGAAGCTAATCAATTTTTGGAAGATATTAAAGGTCATTTTCTTAACTTGGATTAATTTCTAGAGGGGTCTAAAGGGCCCAAAGTCGCATCTTGGTGTCATCCATGGTGGTGGAAATTGTAAAAGTGTCATACCAGTCTGTCGAGCACTTTAATAGAGGGTTTTGGGATTTGGGAATTAATTTTTAGACAAATTAAATAATGTACACATGGTTATATGGGTAGGGATATATTGTTAGAAAAACCATACTCCCTAGTCGTAAACCTCATTTTGAAAAGGATCAGTTTTTCTACTAGGTGGGAGCATGATTTTTCAAACTGTGCTAAAAATTTAAATCCCAACTTTTTGGGATTCCATGGTTTCCACTGAGAGGGTTCACAATTATAGAAAACCATCCACCAACCATACGCAATATAGAAACATTCAAAAAAACAATATTATTTCATGATGAAACCCAAGACAAACTCAAAAAACATGAAAAAATGATGTTTTATGTAATACCTAAAAATTTTAACATGATATTACAATAATAGTATATTTTTCATTGTTATAACTCAGTCTTGTTTACATTGTATGATTTTTAATACACTCATTGTTGTGTGTTGCTTATGTGATTGGACATAGTATCCCTTTTAAGGTAAAATTAAATATATAATTCATAAATATTAATAAATATAAAAAATAATTATTCTATCATTACCTGGTATAATACAAACATCCACCCTTTTGGATATTCCAACCTTTCAATTTCATTCACTTATCTAATAAGTGTGGATATTTTTCCCTCGTAACATTTTCATATTCTCATGTTACCTCTTCAACACTATTATTTTCCACTAAAACCATAACCTAATGAGTTGCTGTAACACCCAAAATTTTTGAATAAATCTTGTTTCCTAATTTTGTGTGTTATTTTATTTTATACTCAACAAAACTATTTCATTTGATAAATTGAGTATAATTAAAAGGAGACTGTTGGGTTTTGACTATTATATGACCGTTGGTCAATATGACCACTGTAAACTAAACGTTTCGATTATTGTCTCTATATACATGTGATCTTGGTTAATTAATATAGAAAGATGATTCGATGGCCTCATCCAGTAGTCTCAGGCCAATCGAACCCCATCTAACAGAAATTGGGAAGGAGGTAGCTCCACAGGGAGTTACTCTAGAACAAACCCAAGACGAACATCATCGTGTGAAGCTAGAACGAAATCACCTTCGCGAGAAGTTCAAAATGATAGAAATTACTACTCATTCAATGTTGGTCGGGCCGCCCTCAGATTCTATCACCTTAGCCCGACTTACACTTAGGTCCTACACTAGGGTTATAAGGTTCTATGTCTGATAACTGATTTTTGTAATCCTTTGAGATAAATAAAACCGTGTTTTCTTCTTATGGTGAATTTTGTAAATTTTCAAAATTTCGGATAAATTTAGGATATATATTATTGATGAATTTTAGAAAAAGGATATTTTAAAAATGTTAATGTAAACCTTAAATAATTAAAAATGTGTAATTATTTTCAAAAAATGGTCTTCTACAGTTATGTTCATTACGAAATTTGGAGTGTAATAAGATCAATGTAATTTTTGATGAATACTAAATTATGAATAGTGATTTTATGCTTAGGATTAGTAATGTGACCAAATGAATTAGTAATCTCACTTAAATAATGTATGAATATATTCTAGGAACCTTGATTAAGTAATGTGATTTAATAAAATAGGTAAATAACTGTTTTAGAAATTATTAGTCAAGTATTAGTTTTTTTGGGTGAATAGAGTTTTTTAATCAAAAATTAAATAAAAATTATTTATAAGATTATTTTTATTAAGTTGGCTTTATTTTTTAATTCAAAAAATTGATATTATGCTAAGGTAATTTTTGGGGATTTTTCTGAAAACAACGAATTTTCGGTGAATAGTGTATTTATATAAAAATTAAATTAAAAATATTTAGAATATTATTTTTATAAAATTGGGTTCATTTTTGAAATCGGAGCATTGATATTTGGTTAAGGTGAAATTTTTGGAATTTTCTGAGAAAGTTGAATTTTTGATGAATAGTGAAAATACAGTTTTTAAGTTACGGGTCATTAATGAAATCATTAAAAGATGTATTATGTATTTAATAAATATTATCTACTTATTAATAGTAATATAAGGTTTTAGGTGTCCCAAGTGTCCAATACCATGGGAAAATACCATGGGAAAACCCATGGTTTTGCCAGTACCAAAAATGAGGTGTCCCTTGGCCATTAATGCCATGTCCCCTCACTTTCCCTATAAATACCCACCCTTTCCTACTTTTGTTTTCACTCCCAAATCTCCCCCAATGAAGATATTCCCTCATTACCACCCAAGGGGTCCTCCAAATGTACCCCAATCTGTCAAGGTCCTGACTTTGGAGTTTTAAGAGATACGTTTTATGGTAAGGGATCATACCTCTCACTTTCTTTCCAAGTACTATCTTTTATGTCATTTATATTAATCCCCAAGTTATTATGTTGGGGATGTTCTTTTATATTCATACTACTGTCCGTTTCATTTTCATTTGATGATAGACCCCCTCTTTCTCACATCAATTCATTTTAAGGATGTTTAATTGGCGCTGTTGGGCGGCCGAATTCTTAAGGGATTCCTTCACTCTTCTCGTTTTCACGATCTATTTTCATGTCATGTCAATCAAGTTCCATTTTATTTTGATGGGGTATGATCTATGTATCTATAATACTGATATTTTATGTTCATATTATGAGAGACCCTATTTGTTCTCGTCAATCCATTTTTTTGATGTTTTATGTGACATCGTTAGGCTGTCGAACTTTAATAAGAGAAATCTTATTTTTGTCTTCCTTCGATGTTTTTCATTTAATATTGTATATCTTTCAAATTTCATTTCCATGTTCTTATATCAATTATATTATGTCCCTCTACTATTTTATGGATCATTTATTAGTGGGTGACTCATGTCCCCTCTCTTTTCAAAATTTTATAAAACCCTGTAGCATAGCAGTTATGCTGCAGAATTTTCGTCTCAAAATGCCTCTCTCTTTTTCTCAAATTCATTTATTTTATTAAGTGAATACTCAAAGATATTTCTTCAACAGGGGTATTCACATATATATCAAAAGGTTCTAATTTAAATTCTGGTATTTATATTCATGAAACCCGCTTTCATTTTCTATGGGGTTAAAGTGACATAAAGATCATGTCTTTAAAGCAGTTTTGAAAACGTTATGATTATGAAAGGAACCCCATTTCATTTATTCTATATCGGTTATTTATGAAATTTTTGATGATTATATATGTGGATCACATGATAATAAAGGAAAATTTAAGGGTGCACACTGATAACGCTCCAATGCATTGGGTAAAGACTTAATCTCGAGAGATGACCATCTTTAACGACGCCTTGGTGAATAACCATGGTAATTTTTAATGACACCTTGGGGATGGACCATGGTGAAACAAAAATTATTGTCTATATTACATGTTTTATCCACATATTCAAGTTATAAAACACATTATTTTTATTATGATATGCCTCATGATATCATTCTCAATCATTAAAGTTATTTTTCATGACTATTGATGTGTCTCGAGATCTCATATAAAATCTTTCCCTTGTATCCCTTACTGGGCCTTCTACTCACCCTATCCATTGATATATGTCCCAGGTTATGACATGCCATATTTAACATAGGATGAACAAATGAAGAAACCTTTCATGTGTTTAAGAAGAATGTTTTTTTGTCTCGTGTAATAAGTTCCTGGTTTTAATGACACTAAACCTTAAAGATCCTCAGTTTTGTATAATGTAATGATAGTTTATGTGATAAAAAGTCGGGATTCTATATTTGGTATCAAAGGATGGTTTTGTTATTTATGGAAATTAGGATATTACAAATTTAGGAATAAACCTATATAAAAGCTTAAATATAGGAAATATTCCTGGTATTTTGGTGTGTATTGAGTAAGTGGGTTCCAAACAAATAAATCTATGTCTGGATACAAACAAGTAGAGGTGGCTCTGGCACAGATATTCCTAGGATTAAAAACTCTAACAAGGTGTTTTGAGCCTGACCTAGGGTAACCTGGTGCACGACAACGGGGCTTGCTGCACTCTTGGTTTGACACTCCCGGGAGATATGCTTTGGTAAATTCATAATCTTTGTATGAACCATTATTAAAAGGACAAAGATAAAATAAAATAATGATTCACATAAGAAATGTGACGATTTCCCTATTAATATGACAGAGATGAAGAGAGATCAATTTGAAAATATTGTGATTATGCCAAACCAACTATCAAAAATCACAATTAATAATTGGTACCTAGTTCAATGCCCAAATTCATCAAGGAAGAAGAAGATGAAGTCTCAAAGATGTTCATATAATCAATTTGATAAGGGAAAGAAGACCCAATTTACCTTGTGCAAAAAGTGTGGAATGGGGAACCAAGTAGAATTTCACAAAGAACTGGGAGATGATTTATGTGTGGGGTGATAGGGCATAAAGTAGCCAATTTCTTTAAAAAATGGGTAATGTGATGAATAGATATAAGGTTCGATTTAATGTAACTAATACTTTTCATTGTCATAAATATGGAGAAGTTGGACATTATCCAAGGAAATGATCTCTTGGAAGGGATGAGAAGAATGATGAGAATCAACAATATTCAAGGAAAATGGAACAATGAAAGTCCTATGCTGAGATGGATCATGATGACTGATGTACATGTAACTTCTTTGCAATAATTGTCTATGTCATGTTGTATTTTAGTTC
The DNA here is from genome assembly GCA_963277665.1 of Viscum album. NCBI lineage: Eukaryota > Viridiplantae > Streptophyta > Magnoliopsida > Santalales > Viscaceae > Viscum > Viscum album. The sequence continues at coordinate 383,703,479 of OY728167.1, read as the reverse complement.
GTGCTCTATGAGTTTATCTTTTATGTTTTCTAAGATCATGGAGCCACTAACTAAGATGATTTTATATCATTAAGGAAAACATCTATTATTATGTACCACATGTTGATGTAGTGCAGCTGTTATTCTAAAAAAAGGTTATTAAAGTATTAAAACATGATTTTTATTTTTGGAATACATTCACTATTTTGGGAACTCTATATGATCGAGGTAAATATATTACTACAGTTTTTTCATTGAGTAGTAAAGGTTGACTTAAATTTTGAAGAATCGATGAATTTAAGGAAAAATTATGTTAACATATTTTACATATATAAATGATTAACCTATCTTTGGTAAATTGTGATTAGGTTAGATACTTTTGTTATAAGTTGATAAGAGTGTTTGATGTTGTTTGGAGATGAATGAAAAAGTTTATCTTGGAATAATATGTTATGAGATCGTTCTTATAATTGGGTTTCAATCTTATTTTGGTTTATTTTGAGGAATTTTAAGGACAGTTATTTATGGAATGGTCTATGATGAACTTTGTGTAGTACCATGGAATTTTGAAGATTTAAATAAGTTTCCCTTCATATGGGATTCTTTCTTTATAAAGATTTGTTTTGTCTTACCACTTCAATTTTTGGGATAAAGTTTAATGATAGAAGAAATAGATAGTTAATCTTTTTTGGATTATGTGATTCTCTAAGAGATGATTCTAGTGCTTTCATGAGACCAAGTAGTTTTGAATGCTTATCGTTTGGAGAAAAGATTAGTTTTGGTAGAAACTTATAAAAGGATGAAACTATACTTGAAGGTTGGTATATTCCTTATGTTTTTATAGTATGTTGTAAATGAATTTCTCAAAATTATGAAAAGGAACATAAAACAAAAACATTGTTGGTTTACATTTCCTACAGGGTAATCAATGACCATTTACAGACATCATAAGTATGTGATTTTCTTGTGGTTAACTTTCTCCTTATCATGTTTCTATCACACTCCCTCAGAACATGACCCTTTTTTCTCTTCCATGTCCATGTATTCCTACATGGAATCATATTGTGGGTTAAATCATGTGACCTTTGTAATTACCTTTATTTCATTTAATGTAATAGTTTTACTGACTTTTTTTCCAATGTGGGACTTTCAATGAAATTTCCAAGCCCAATTTAAAAAAAAAATTTGAGGACGCAATTTCTTAAAGGGGGAGGAATGTAACGACCCAAAATTTTGAATAAATCTTGTTTCCTAATATTGTGTGTTATTTAATTTTATACTCAACAAAACTGTTTCATTTGGTAACATGAGTATAATTAAAGTAAGACCACTGGGTTTTGACTGTTATATGACCATTGGTCAATATGACCACTATAAACTAAACGTTTCGATTATTGTCTCTAAATACAAGTGATCTAAGTTAATTAATATAGAAAGAAGATTTGATAGCCTCATCCAGTAGACTCGGGCCAATCGAAGCCCATCTAACAGATCTTGGGAAGGAGGTAGCAGCACTGGACTATGCTCTGGCCCAAACCCAAGCCGAACTTCATTGTGTGAAACTAGAACAAAATCTCCTTCACGAGAAGTTCAAACTGATAGAAATTACTACTTCATCAATGTTGGCCAATCCACCCACGAATTATATCACCATAGCACACCTAACACTTAGGTCCAATGCTGGGGTTATAAGGGGCTATGTATGGAGACCGTAACTGCTTTGTGTAATCCTTTAAGATAAATAAAATTTTGTTTTCTTCTTATGGTGAATTTTTTAAATTTTCAAATGTTCGGATAAATGTAGGATGTATATTATTGTTGAATTTTAGAAAAATGATATTTTAAAAATGTTTTTGTAAACCTTAAATAATTAAAAATGTGAAATTATTTTAGAAAAATGGTCTTCTACAATTATGTTCAGCACGAAATTTAGAGTCTAATATGATCAACTAAATATGTCAGGAATAGTAAATTATGAATAGTGATTTTATGCTTAGGATTAGTAATTTGACCAAATGGATTAGTAATGTCAATTTAATAAAGTATTAATATAATCTAGGCACCTTGATTAAGTAATGTGATTCAATAAAATAGGTAAATAATTGTTTCAGAAATTATTAGTCAAGTTTTAGTTTTTTTAGGTGAATAGTGTTTTTAATTAAAAATTAAATTAAAATTATTTAGAAAATTATTTTTATAAAATGTACTTTATTTTTTAATTCCGAACATCGATATTATGCTAAGGTAATTTTTGGGGATTTTTCTGAAAAAAATGAATTTTTGGTGAATAGTGTATTTATATAAAAATTAAATTAAAAATATTTAGAATTTTTTTTTATAAAATGGAGTTCATTTTTGAAATCAGAAAATTTTTATTCAGTTAAGGTGAAATTTTGGGATTTTTCTGAGAAAGTTGAATTTTCGATGAATAGTGAAAATGCAGTTTTTAAGTTACAGGTGTTTAATGACATCATTAAATGATGTATTAAGTATGTAATAAATATTTTTGGCTTATGAATAGTAATATAAGGTATGAGGTGTCCCATGTGTCCAATACCATGGGGGAATACCATGGGAAAGCCAATGGTTTTGCCAATACCACCAATGAGGTGTCCCTTGGCCATTAATGCTTTGTCCCCTCTCTGTCCCTATAAATACCCACCCTTTCCTACTTTAGTTTTCACTCCCAACTCTCCACCAACGAAACTCAGGTCTCATTACCTCCCAAGGAGTCCTCCCAAGGTACCCCCAATCCCTCATGGTTCCAACCTTCGAGTTTTAAGAGATACGTTTTAAGGTAAGGGATCCTACCTCACTCTTTCATTCCAAGTACTCTCTTTTATGTCATTTCTTTTAAGACCCATTTTATTATGTTGGGGATGTTCTTTTATATTAATCCTACTGTACTATTCATTTTCATTTGATGAGATACCACCTCTTGCTCTCAACAATTCATTTTAAGGATGTTTAAGTGGCATCATTAGGCTACCGAATTATTAAAGGATTCTTTTACCCTTCTCATTTTCAAGATCTATTTTCATGTCATGTTTTCAAGTTCCTTTTTATTTTGTTGGGGTATGATATCTATATCTGTCATAATTATCTTTTATTATCATATTATTAGAGACCCTATTTGATATGGCCAATTCATTTTTTTAATTTTTAAGTGACGCCGTTAGGCTGCCGAATTTTTATAAGAGAAATCTTATATTTGTCTTCCTTCAAAGTATTTCACTTCATATGGTATGTCCTTAAAATTTCATTACAATGTTCTTATATACATTATATTCTATTCCTATACTATTTTATGGATCATTTATTAGTGGGTGACCCATGTCCCCTATCTTTTCACAATTTTCTAAAACCCTCTAACATAGTCGTTATGCTGTAGAATTTTCGTCTCAAAATGCCTCTCTCTTTTTCTAAAATTCATTTATTTTATTAACTGAATACTCAAAGCTATTTATTCTATCGGGGTATTCAAATATATATAAAAATGTTCTATTTTAAATTTTTGGATTTACATTCATGAAACCCGCTTTCCTTTTCTGTGGGTTTAGAGTGACATAAATACCATGTCTTTAAAGTAGTTTTGAAAACGTTATTATTACGAATGGAAAACCATTTATTTTATGATATATGGGTTATTTATGATCTTTTTGATGATGATATATGTGGATCACATGAAAATAAATTCAAATTTATGGATACGCCCTGATAGCGCTCCAATGAATTTGGTAAAGACTTAATCTCTAGAGATGACCATTTTTAAGGACGCCTTGGTGAATATCCTTGGTAATTTTTAATGACAACTTGGGGACGGACCATGGTGAAACGGAAATTATTGTCTATGTTAAATGTTGTAGACACATCTTCATGTTATGAAACACATTATTGTTGTTATGATATTCCTCATGATCTCATTCTCATTCCTTAAAGTTATTATTCATGACTATTGATGTGTCTCATGTTCTCATGTAAAATGTTTCCCTTGTTTCCCTTACTGGGCCTTTTCCTCACCCTTTCCATTGAGGTATTCTCCCTGTTTATGAGATGCTGTAATGAACATAGGCTGAACAAATGAAGAAACCTTTAATGTTTTTAAGAAGAATTTTTTTTTGTCTCATGTAATAAGTTCCTGGTTTCCAAGACAATAAACCTTAAAGATCCTCAATTTTTTATAATTTAATGAAAGTTTATGTGATAAAAAGGCGGGATTCTATAGTTTCCTTGATAAATAATACATGATCTCTATGTTTATAAATATAAATGGGTTTTTTGTCATAATATTTTTTCTCTTCTAGATGACCTATGTCACGGATCCAAACTTGATATGATTCTAACACATACATTCTTGACATTGAACCATGACATTTTTTCTATACCTGGGATAACCTTGGAGGAACGGAAACATTGTATGAAATTGATCCAATTTTCTCTAAAATATCATATCGTCTAATGAAACATGGGCTCCGATTTCCATTATTAAAAAAATGATTCACATTTTTTGGTGGACAAATTTTAAAAAAGACATGATCACCTACCTTGAGGAAATATTTTATCTCTAGTTATCCACATAACATGTCTTGTTTCATTGTGTTTCTATCATTTGTAACTATATTAAATGAACTATATCATTTAATTTTTATATCTTATATGGTATCACAAAATTCCATTCTCCTACATAATCCCAAAATGTTGGTGTCTACCACATCTTTTCATACAATGTCTCTAATGGTGCGATCTATATACTAGAATGAAAACTTTTATTACAAGAAAACTGTAAAAAATAAATATGTCAATCACAACTTCCATAGTAATCTATTGATCAAGAAAAAGTATTTATTTCATGTTCTGAATCATCCAATCATACTTTCCATCATATTGTTGATGTATAGTTTTAATAAAATTTAATTTAGTTCGCAATGATTTCTGATGTCCTATTCTAAATTTGAATGTGAACCTGGTGTCATAGCCTAATAAAGTGGATAAAGGATGTAATGACCCAATGATTTATAAATGAAAATTCCTCTTGATCTAATTAAATGTCTTATTACATAACAAGGTTATATAAAACATATGTTCTTCCTTTGTTTATGTTTTATTATTTTAAAATACTATTATGAATTTTACTATTTCCAATATAGTCGTTGACTAGTGATCTCATGATTAGTATAAATACAGGGCTTTAACTGTAATGGCCCTGGGATTTGGGGTCCATTAATTTTTAAAAGATTGATGTTTGTGGTCTTCAGAGTGGTCGGGAAGGCCATCCCAGCTTCTCAGTGACTCCTAGTGGTAGCCCTAGCATACCGATAGCCTCGGCCTATAGGTAGCCCTATCCTACTAGTGACCTCGGGGTACCAGTAGCTCCCGGTTACCGGTAGCTCTCACCTACCCCCACGGCTTTTCTAGTAGTGCCTCCTTTTGCGCAAATTGGTTTTTAAACCATGTTTTGACACCTTTATGCCTATTTTTAAAACCCATTAATGATAATTAATTAAATTATTGGTGTGGTACCCTCCTTAAATGAAAAACCATGAGGTCTACTTCTGTTTCAACCGCCCCGAAAGGAGGGGACCCTTTAAGTTGGACGTGTGGGGTGTCCCATCCATGTGGTCAACCCACGATCCCGCTTATTATGTGGTATCGAGTTTTTCTCTCCATATCTTAACCGTCCCAGGGAATGGTGTATCTTAGCATTTATAACCTATAAGATTCTCCCTGAGTTTATTTTTTTCTATCTCCCTGCCCTCAGAGTACCCTTCCTCATAGCGAATTATACCACCGTTGTGATGTTTTCCATGAAGTTCCTGTTACTCCTGCTTTCCCAGTTTCCATGAGAGGACGTAACATTGATCATTGATCAATTAGGTAGGGATTTTCTCCTTCGTCTCTTCTTTCGATGTATCATGCGGGGTGGACATGCTTTTGTATCTATGTAAATTGATGAAAGACAACTTAATGAAGATAATGAATAGACCTTTATGGAATGGAAGGGGGTGTGATCGATCATGTTGTGCTCATTTATGTTTATATGTGTTGTGAATTATATGGGCCTATGCTTAGTGAAAATCACAGACATTGGTGGTATTTCATTGTGCACTAAAGTACCTCGGTGCTCCTATATGTTTAAATAACCGTAACATGGAATTGGTTAGTTACGTATACTCGGTTAAATAAATTAAAAGCACCAGGATTAACCCATTTCTATGATAACCCCAGTTAAAGCATAGTGGAATTGAAACCATGGAGTGTGTAAAATCTTTTAAATCTAAAAATACATGCATGGTACTACCTTGTGTTGGTGTTATTGGATTGGTTGTTTTTTCCTTCACGGTCCAATTTTGGGTGACTTAATTGTTTTCTAGGGTGGGGATGGGATCCCCTGTTGTTATACATTCACTAGTGGTGAATCTTAGGCTGTGGGGGTTACTCAGCTTATATCACGAATTGGGGTGGAATCCTCTATTGTTAAGAAACCATTGGCTCCTATTTTTTTGGGACATGGGGTTGTGTCTTAGGGTTTGTTTTGTTTCTAGTACATCGATGGATCTCACTTAATCCTTAGTTGTTGTGACTTCACAAGATAACTAGGTGTGAATGCTTAAATTACCTGATGTTTTTACTTTCTGTCTTATTGTTGTTTCTTCTGTGAATGTTCCTGTTAGTGGCCCATTACTGAAGGGAGTAACTCATACTGAACCGTTATGAATCATAACTTGAACAGGGAAACTGGGAACTTTTTGATGTGTGTCTGTTTTCTGAGGTAGCAGTGTTTGTGCACCTTCTTGTATCATCTTGAAGAACCATAGGTTGGGCGGTGTGTTGGTAAATATATAAGTAACTGTATGTTTTGTGTTTAGTCACACCCCACATGTGTTGGTAAATTAGTTTCAGACACCCCATTTTATGGGGAAGGGTGTTTCCCCTAGTTACTCTTCTCCATGCTCCCTCATCCCTCAACGATGATTGCTGGAGGTCACCATACACCCATGATTCTTCCGGTTGGTTTCTATTGGTGTGTTGTTTGCCCAGGTGTTTTCAAGAAGTGGTTCTAGTTATGGTTTGTTTCTCATGTGTCTTTGGGATGAAGCCCAGGTGTGTGCAGGCATGGATGGATGGTTGTGAGTACCATGTGTGTGCGTTTAAGAAGAGCATGGTAGCTTCAGGGTGTTTTACTTTAGGGATAAGCAGCTAGCTAGTGGGGGAAATGGTTGTGCAGGGTACCCAAATGTTTTTTCTTTTTACTATTACCTTACTGCTTGTGTTATTTTGTAAGCATGCCCGTTGAGGTGGGATGGATAGACTCCTTGATAGATGATGGTTTTTATTCTTCTCACGAGACTTTAGTACGTCTCCCCACTTGTGCAGGAGAGATATAGGTTTTTCCTTCTGAGTATACTTTTTATTCTCACCCTACAGTTACTTTCAGGATTCCATGAGGACTTCGGAAGCCGTGCCGGACCATACTAGTTTGGACGTTGGAGTTGCTATTGGTCGCTGTTGTTTCTGCTTCACCGTTTCATTCTTGTTGGTTTATATGTGGGAGTTCTTTTACTTTGTTCAGTTTTATTATTAAAACATGCAAGTAGTTTAGTTTTTACCTTACGTTTTCTATACTTTGTGGTGGTTGGTGTTGACTCATTCTTTTCCCCAATCTTGGTTAACAAAAAAGTTTAATAACTCCCATATTGTGAAACTGTTATACCTTTGGTGCTAGTCACCACTGCGGGGCCTACTGGATGCGGGAAGGATGGTCACGGGCCTTTGACACCCTTCCATCATCTTGTCGAAGGATGGTCATGACATAATGGTATCAGAGGGAGGTTGAGGGATAGGATGGAGTCTGGAGTTAGGCATAGTGAGGATTGCATGGGATGGTAGGGAAACAATGTTAGGTGATCTTGGTTCATGAAATAGACAAGGTAAGAACGACTAGGACACAGGATTTTAGGTCCCCCCATGATCCGATGCAAGGACACTGAGCCTATCAAACGACTAAGTGAGACTACATTGATTGCAGGGTAGAGACCCTAGGGAAGGTACATGCATCATACTGATTGTGTTTTTACTTGATTTTGGGTATCTTGAAGGAAAAATTTAATAACAATACTAAGAGAAAAAAAGAATATATATATATATAATAAGGATTTCCCTTGCTACTCGGGCTTAGGCATTCTTTGTTTACCTTGCAGCTATGGCACCCAGATGTTATCCATGAGCGACTCGGGTAGTTGAGGTCCAGCGGATTGGGGCAGTTGAACAGCAGAGGTTTGACAGGGATGAGGAGGACAACTTGTGGGAGAGGTCTATATGTTCCTTCCAGTGACAAACCCTCAAGAAGTACGAGGGAAGTGTTTCTGACTCAGTGACAGATGGATAGCTCAAGGAGATAGCCATCACTTTCTCTTTGATTCGTGCTCCGAGGGAGTACTGGGTTCTGTTGGCCGTCAGTCAGCTTAGAGGAGAAGTGCGTCAGTGGTGGACGCTTTTCCTCGGAGAGAAGACAGAGTCAGAGGTTTCATGGTCTAGTTTACAGAAGGAATTTTGTGAGGTGTTCCTCTCCTCGAAGGTGAAGGATGAGAAGAGACATGAGTTTATCTCCCTTAAACAGGGAAGCATGTCATTGAGGGAAATGGGGATCATGTTCAGAGATCTCTTGTGCTTTTCCCCAAATCTCTTTTGGGATAAGGAGTCTTGGACAAGATGGTTAGAGGAGGTACTCAGTCCTTCTATTCAGTATTTTGTCACTCCCGTCACCCTTCCGATATACCTAGCAGTGCAGAAGAATGCCGAGATATTATAGAGAATGCACTCGAAGGGAGGCACACCATGAGAGGGGAACATGGTGGGTTCTTCAAAGGGTAAGGTGGTCAGCAAGAGGTCTCCAGTGACAGGGCCTTATAGGTTTTGACCAGCAGGTAGTAGTCCTCATCAGTTCCAGTTCTGAGCTTATGGCCCTTACCCCTTTTACATAGGGCCAGGATGGAAGTGTTTCTCTTGCGGAGTTTTCAGGCACGTCCAAAGTAGGTGTCTGAGTCGAGCTCCACATGGTGGAGGTGGGCAGTTTCAGCACCCACCTTAGCATCATCCATTGCTGGTGAGGCCTTTCTTGCAGTAGTAGCAGGCCCGTGGCCCTCCGAGGGATGACCTTGCTGTAGGAGATCGACACAAGGGTGCTCCTCAGGGACCTCAAACAGGGAATGGTCAGGGAGGTGGTCAACAACAGCGAGGCAGAGGAGCTGGGCATGGAAAGTTGCACTTCGTAGATATAGTAGCTCTGGTAGGACCAGAGGTCGTTTGAGGTACGATCAGTTTATTCTGCACTCTTGTTTCTGCCTTGTTTGATTTGGGAGCTTTTCACCCCTTTGTTATGCCTGAGGTATCCCATGCTCTGGGTCTGGATGCCGAGAGACTATATGTTCCCCTAGTGCTGAGAACACTGGATGGGGGTCAGACCAGCGTGTCTTAATTTTTCCAAGGATGTAGACTGATAATTGGACTGCATCAGTCCAGTGGAGACCTTCTTTCGCTGAAGATACAACAATACGATGTCATTCTAGGCATCTATTGGTTATTCTCTGTGCATTCCATCATTGACTGCTATCGGAGAATAATTGAATTCTCCAACGAGGATGGACAATGTGTGGATTTTGTTGGTGTGTGGAGTTATCTGGAGGGGAGTCGAAACGTGCATTAACTCGTTTCTATGAAGAATGAGATGTCAGTAGAATTTGAAGATGTAGGAATGATGGATGTCCCAGAAGACATAAGTGAATTCCCTGATGTCTTTCCCGATGAGGTCGTGACTCTACCCCCTCAACGTGACATTGAGTTTTGAATAGACTTATATCCTGGCACCAGCCCGATCTCGATGGATCCTTATCGGATGACACCTTCTATGTTGCGGGAGTTACAGATTCAGAGTGATGATCTGATGGAGAAAGGCTTTATTTCACCCAGCGTATCACTGTGGGGTTCTCCAGTTTTGTTCGTAAATAAGACAGATGGTAGTCTACGATTGTACATAGACTACCAGAGGTTGAATCTGGTGATGATCAAGAATCGTTACCCCCTCCCGAGGATAGACAATATTTTCGACCAACTAAGGGGAGCGGGTTGGTTCCCTGAGATTGACCTGCATTCTGGATACCACCAGTTGAGAGTAAAGGAGGGTGATATCATGAAGACGGCCTTCAGCTATAGATATGGCCACTTTGAGTTCATGGTCATGCCGTTTGGCATTACAAATGCACCAGCTATGTTCATTAACCTTGTGAAATCTGTCTTTCGAGAGTTTCTGGACCACTTCGTTGTGGTGTTCATCGACGACATCCTTATGTACTCAAGATTAGAGGAAGACCATGTTGAGTATCTTTAGGCAGTTTTGCGAGTCCTTCGACACCACAATATTTATTGGAAACTATCTAAGTGCAAGTTATTAATGTGAGAGGAACATTTCCAGGATACATAGTGTCTCATAAGGGAATAGATGTAGACCTGTCGAAGGTCGAGGCAGTCGTTTCATGGGAAACACCCAAGAATGTGGCAGAAGTTCATAGTTTCTTGGGTTTGACAGGCTATTACCGGAGGTTTGTGCCCAACTTATCTCGAGTTTTAGTTCCATTGAAAGCTTTGACAACGAAGGCCCTTTCCTTCATGTGGAGCGACCAGTGCCAAACAACATTTTTCTACCTAAAGGAGAAGCTGGTTAGTGCTGCAGTGCTCAGATTTCCAGAGGAAGGGGTGTTGTTTCACGTGTTATGTGATGCTTCTGGCCTTGGGTTTGGATGTCTGCAGATGTAGTAGTGAGTAGTTATCTCTTATGGGTCTAGGAAGTTATGTCCTCATGAACGTAACTATGCCACCCATGATATAGAGCTTTCAGCTGTGGTGTCTACAATGAAGTTGTGGAGGCATTATCTCATCGGAGAGCACTTTTTGGTCTTCTCAAATCACAAGATCTTGCGTTATGTCTTTTACCAGCGGGATCATACCCTGTGGCAGTAGAGATCGGTTGAGTTCCTCCAAGACTAAGACATTGAGATCTCTTATACTGAGGGAATGGGTAATGTGGTGGTTGATTCCCTAAGCAGGAAATCACAAAAAAAAGTAGTTCGGGAATCCGCAGATGCTTGGAGAGCCATGGAAGAGTTAGCGGCCTTGAATTTGGATGCAAGGGTGGAAGGTTGAAGAGTCTGTTTGTTCCAGATGACCATAGTTTCCTCTTTAGTAGTGAATGTGGAAGAGTCTCAGTGTGGGGACTCGGAGGTAGAAGTGATGCGAGATCGTGTTAATCAGGGAAATGCTCCAGATGGATAGTCTAAGGATGGTCAGCATCAGATGATTTTCCAAGGAAGGCTGTTTGTTCCGGAGATGGTGCGTGAAAGAGTTCTCCATGAGTTCCATGGATCGGCTTTAGTGGTACATCCTGGGATCTCAATGTTGTACCAAGGCCTGAGGGGACAGTTTTTGTGGCCCAGGGTAGAGCGGGCTGTGGAAGAGTTCGTGGCTAAGTACCCAGTGTGTCAGCAAGTGAATGCTGAACACCGTTTTCCTGGACGGTTGTTGCAGCCTTTAGATGTTCCCGAGTGGAAGTGGGATGACATATCGATGGACATTGTCACAGGGATACCTAGGGCTCAGGGAGGCTATGATGCCATCTGGGTAGTGATGGATCTGATGAAAAAATCAGCTCACTTCATGGCGATTAAGGAATCGATCCCGGTGAGTACCTTATCCCAGAGGTACGTAATGAGGTGGTGCGGTTTCACGATATTATGAGATCTATTGTCTCTTATCGAGACACACAGATTACCTCATCAGTCTGTAGGGTATTACAGCGTGCCATTGGCACCCAGTTATGCATTAGCACTACTTTCCACCCTTAGACAGATGGGCAGACAGAACGGACAATCCAGATGTAGGAAGACATGATGCGGGCATGTGTTCTGGATTTTGGGGGATCATGGGTACAACACATACCTCTGTTGGAGTTTTCTTATAACAATAGCTTCCAATCCACTATCGGCATGACACCATTTGAGGCATTGTATGGACGGTCGTGTCGTCTCCCATTTGCTGGATAGAGATTTGGGAAGCAGCTCTTCTTGGGCCAGATGTGATGCAGGACACCACTGAGAAGGTTCTGCTCGTGTGTGAGAGGATGAAGGTATCCCAGGACCGGCCGAAGTCTTATGCCAATCGTAGGAGGAGGCCCTTGGAGTTCGAGGTTGGGATTCATGTTATCTTAAATGATTCGCCTCGACATGGGAAGTGAAGGTTTGTGAAAGGGAGTAATCTCTCCCCTAGGTTCATCGGACCTTTCGAGGTTTTGGGATGAGTTGGTGAGGTGGCTTATCATATTGTGTTTCCACCTCAGTTGGAGAAGATTCACAATGTCTTTCACATCTCCCAGCTTTGTCGATATCTACACGATGACTCCCACGTCATCGATTGGGGAGAATTAAATACGGATGACAATGTGACTTTTATTGAACGACCGATCAAGATCGAGGATCATAAAATAGAAAGTGCATCATGGATGAACCATCCCCTTGGATCATGTGTTGTTGAGGCATGGTGGCCTGGAAGAGAGCACTTGGGAGCGGGAGGCCCAGTTACACGTTCAGTACCCAGATCTGTTCTGACTTCCTTGTTGTTTTTGTTCTGACATCCTTGTTGTTTTTTATCTGAAACTTGTTGAAATGTTTTATCTTCTACTTTACCATATGAAATGCTTGTTTTTCTTAGGTTTTAGATGATAGGTTCCCTGTACTCTTTGTGAGTGTGTGTTCGAATGTGTGATGATGGGAAAAACTGACTACTAATCAGAACTCATTAAAGTTGATGTGATTAAACCCGTGCGGGTGAGTCACTGCTGCCTAGAGTGGATAATATTTGGACATCTAGAAGGGGACTCCCTAACTCATGTGTTAGAATGTGTGATCCTTGTGCTTGTTTCGGATGTAGGGGGATCTATTATAGCTTTCAAACAACCTAGGGGTTTACCCCTGAGAGGTATTTTTAAAGGGTGGTTGTTTGGACCCCTCTTTTATCCTTTCTAGTTGTTCTTATATTCTCGGGGATGGGAATAGTTTGATAAGTATCAGATGTAATGGCCCAGGGTTTTGGGTTCCATTACATGGTAAAAATATGATGTTCGAGGTGTTATGGGTGGTCGGGAAGGCCATCCCAGCTTCTCAGTGAATCCTAACAGTAGCCCGAGCTTCTGATAGCCTCAGACTACCGATAGACCTAACAAACTATTTACCTTGGGGTACCGGTAGCTCGCGGGTGCTAGTAGCTCTCTGCTACTGGTAGATTTCACCGTCCGGTAGCTCTTGCCTACCCCCCACGGGTTTTCCAGTAGCGCCTCTTTTTTTGTGCAAATTGGTTTTTAAACCATGTTTTGACCCCTTTAAACCTGTTTTTAAAACTCATTAATGACGATTAATTAAATAATTGGTGATGTACCCTCCTTTAATGAAAAACCATGTGGTGTGCGTCTGTTTTAACCACCTCGAAAGGCGGGGACCGTATAAGTTGGACGTGTGGGGTGTCCCAGCCGCGTGGTCAACCCACGATCCCGCTTCTTGCATGGTATCAAGTTTTTCTCTCAGTATCTTAACCATCTCAGGGAATGGTGTATCTCAGCCTTTATAACCTAAAGGCTTCTCCCTGAGTTTCTTTTTTTTCTATCACCCTGCGCTCGGAGTACCTCTCCTCCCAACGAATTGTACCCCCATTGTGATGTTTTCCATGGAGTTCATGTTACTCCTACTTTCCCAGTTTCCACGCGAGGACGTAATGTCGATCCTTGATCAATCAGGTAGGGATTTTCTCCTTTGTCTATCCTTTTTCTGTATCATGCGGGTTTTGAATGCATTTGTCTCTGTGGAAATTGATGAAACCCAACTTAAGGAAGAAATAGAAAGGACCATTAATGAATGGAAGAGGGTGTGATCGATCCTGTTATGATCTTTTATGTTGATATGTTTTCTGAACTATACGGGCCTATGCTTACTGAAAATCATGGCCATTGTTGGTCTTTCACTGTCCATTAATGAACCTCAGTGCTCCTTGATGTTTAAATAACCATAACATGGAATTGGTTAATTACATATACTCGGTTAAATATATTGAATGCACCAGTATTAACCTATTTCTCTGATAACCCCGGTTAAAGCACTGTGGAATTGAAACCATAGAGTGTGTTAAATCTTTTAAATTTGAAAATAAATGCAAGGGCCTACCTTGTGTTGGTGGTATTGGTTTGGTTGTTTTTTCCTTCACTGGCCCATTTTGGGTGACTTTATTGTTTTATTGTGTGGGGATGGGATCCCATGTTGTTATACTTTCGTTGGTTGTGAATATGAGGCTGTGGGGGTTACTCTGCTTATATCACGAATTGGGGTGGAATCCTCTATTGTTGAGATGTTGTTGGCTCCTGGTTTTTATAGACATGAGGCTGTGTCTCAGGGTTTGTTTTGTTTCCTGTACTTAGAGGGATCTAACTTAATTCTTTGTTGTTCTGACTTCACAAGAGAACAAGGTGTGAATGCTTAAATTACCCGATGTTTTTCCTTTCTGCCTTATTGTTGTTTCTTCTATGAATTTTCCTGTTAGTGTCCCAGTAGTGAAGGGATTAACTCATACTGAACTGTTATGAATGATAACTTGAACAAGGTAACTAGGAACTGTTTGATGTGTGCCTTTTTCTTAGGAAACAGTGTTTGTGCACCTTTTTGTATCTTCTTGAAGAGCCATAGGTTGTGTTGTCTGTTTGTATATATATAAGTAAATGTATGTTTTGTGTTTAGTCGCACCCACCTACATTTGGGAACATAGTGTCGGACACACCATTTTATGGGGAAGGGTATTTCCCCCTAGTTACTCTTCTTCTTGCTCCCTCTTCCCTCGACTGTTATGGCTGGAGGCGACCTTACACCCAGTAATCTTCGGGTAGGTTTTGATTGGTGTGTTATTCGCCCAGGTGGTTTCTAGCAGGGGTTCTGGTTATGGTTCATTTCCCAGGTGTCTTCAGGATGAGTCCAAAGTGTCTGCGGGCAGTGATGGATAGTTGTGAGGCCTAGGTGTGTGCGGGAAGGAAGAGGGTGGTAGTGTCAGGATGTTTGCCGTTATGGATGAGCAGTAAGCTAGTGGGGGAAATGGTGGTGTGTGGTACCCAAATGTTTTATCTATTTAATATTACCTTACTACTTGTGTTATTTGGTGAGTGTGACCAGTGAGGTGTGATGGATAGACTCCTGGATAGATGTTGGTTTTTCTGCTTCTCATAGGACTTTAGTACATATCCCCACTTGTGAATGAGAGCTCTTGGTTTTTCCTGCTGAATATACATTGTATGCTCACCCTACGTTTACATTCAGGTTTCCCGGAAGACTTCGGAGGTTATGGGGGACCTTACTAGTCTGGACGTTGGAGTTGTTGTTGGTCGCTGTTGTTTCTGATTCACCTTTTCCTTCCTATTGTTTTTTACATGGGATTTCTGGTACATTGTTCACTTTTGTTATTAAAACATGCATATAGTTTGGTTTTTACCTTGAATTTTCTATACTTGGTGGGGGTTGGTGTTGACTAATTTTTTCCCTTAATCTTGGTTATCTAAAAAGGGAAATGCCTCCCATATTGTGAAACTATTATACCCTTGGTGCTAGTCGCCACTCTGGGGCCTACTAGAGGCAGGACTCACGGGTCATTATCTCGTCTTCGACTTGGGGAAGGAAGGGTGGGGACCTTTACCACCCTTCCATCATCTCGCCGAAGGCTGGTCGTGACAGAATGGTATTAGGGGGAGGTTGAGTGATAGGATGGATTCTGGTGTTAAGCAGAGTGAGGATTGTATGGGATGGTAGGGAAAAAATGTTAGGTGATCTTAGTTCATGAAATAGACCAAGGAGGACCAGCTAGAACACAGGATTTTAGGTCCCCCCATGATCTGATGCAAGGACATTGAGCCCATCAAATGACCAAGTGAGACTACATTGATTGTAGGGTAGATACCCTAGGGAATGTACATGCATCATACTGATTGTGTTTTTATAGGATTTGGGGCATCATGGGGAGAGAATTTAATAATAATACTAAGGGAAAAAAGAAATATATATATATATAATAACAATAATAAGGATTTCCCTTGCTACACAGGCTTAGACATTCATTGTTTACCTTGTAGTTATGGCACTCGGACATTATCCACGAGCGATGCGGTTGGTTGAGGCCCATCGGATCGAGGACGTTGACCACCAGAGGGTTGACCGTGATGAGGAGGACGACTTGTGGCAGAGGAATCTACACACATTCTAGTGACAAACCCTTGAGAAGTATGAGGGAAGTGTTTCTGACTCAGTGACGGAGGAATGGCTCGAGGAGCTATCCATCACTTTCTCTTTGATCCGTGCACTGAGGTAGTACTGAGTTCCGTTGGCCGTAAGTCAGCTAAGAGGAGCAGCGCGTCAGTGGTGGAAGATTTTCCTCAGAGAGAAGACAGAGGCAGAGGATTCATGGGCCAGTTTTGAGAAGGAATTTCATGAGGATTTCCTCTCCTCTATGGTGAAGGCTGAGAAGAGACAGGAGTTTCTCTCCCTTCAGCCGGGAAGCATGTCAGTGTGGGAGCTCGTGATCAAGTTCAAAGATCTCTTGCGATCTTCCCTAGATCTATTTCCGGATGAGGAGTCTCGGGCAAGACGGTTAGAGGAGGAACTCCGTCCTTCTCTTTAGTACAGCGTCACTCCCTTCACCCTTCCGATGTGCCTAGCTATGTTGAAGAAGGCTGATATAGAAGAGAGGATGAACTAGAAGGGAGGCACATCACGAGAGGTGAACCCACTGGGTTAATCAAAGGGAAAGGTGGTTAGAAACAGGTCTCCAGTGATAGGGCCTTCTAGGATTTGACCAGCGAGGAGTAGGCCTCATCAGTTCCAGTTCTGAGCTTCTGGCCCTCACCCCTTATCCACAGGGCCAGGATTAAATTGTTTCTCTTTTGGAGTTTTCGGCCATGTCCAGAGCATGTGTCCGACTCGATCTCCACATGGTGGAGGTGGGCATTTTCAACATCCACCTCAGAAGCATCCATTTTCGGCGAGGCCTTTCTAGCAGCAGCAGTAATCCCCTGGCCCTCCGAGGGACAACCTTGCGGGAGGAGATCAACACCAGGGATCTTCTCAGGGACCTCGACCAGGAAGTGGTCGGGGAGGTGGTTGACAACAGCGAGGTAGAGGAGCTGGGTGTGGATAGTTGCATGCCGCAGAGATAGTAGCTCTGGTAGGACCAGAGGTCATTCGAGGTACGATCAGTTTATTCATCACTCTTGTTTCTTCCTTGTTTGATTCGGGAGCTTCACACTCCTTTGTTACGCCTGAGTTAGCCCATTCTCAGGGTCTGGATGCCGAGAAAATTTCACTTTTCCTAGTGTTGAGAACAATATTTTGGGGTCAAAACAGTGTGTCTTACTTTTTCCGAGGATATAGACTGATGATTGGACTGTATCAGTCCATTGGAGACCTTCTTTCGCTGAAGATGCAGCAATACAATGTCATTCTAGGCATCTACTGGTTATTTTCTATGCATTCCATCATTGACTGCTATCAGAGAAGGATTGAATTATCCAATGAGGATGGACGAAGTGTGGCTTTTATTGGGGAGAGGAGTTATTAAGAGGGGAGTCAACACGTGGAGCCACTCCTTTCTATGCTGAACGGGCTGTCAGTAGAATCAGAGGATGTAGGAATGATTGATGTCTGAGAGGTCATAAGAGAATTTCCAGATGTCTTTCTCGATGAGGTCGTGACTCTACCCCCTCAACGTGACATTGAGTTTGGGATAGACTTATATCCTGGCACCCAACCGATCTCGAAGGCTCCTTATCGGATGACACCTTCTGACTTACGGGAGTTGTAGATTGAGATTGACGATCTGATGGTGATGGGCTTTGTTCGACCCAGCATGTCACTGTGGGGTGCTCTAGTTTTGTTCATAAAAAAGAAAGATGGAAGTCTATGACTGTGCATAGACTACCAGATATTGAATCAGATGACGATCAAGAATCATTACCCCCTCCCGAGGATAGAAGATATTTTCGACCAGCTAAGGGGGGCAGGTCAATTCTCTAAGATTGATATGCGGTCTAGATACCACCAGTTGAGAGTAATGGAAGGTGATATCTCGAAGATGGCCTTCAGGTGTATATATGGCCACTTTGAGTTCGTGGTCTTGCCGTTTGGCATTACAAACACACCAGCTATCTTCATGAACCTCATGAACTCTGTCTTCCTAGAGTTTCTGGACCACTTCATTGTGGTTTTCATCGACGACACCCTTATCTACTCAAGATTAGAGGAAGAGCATGTTAGGAATATTAGGGCAGTTTTGGGAGTCCTTCGACACCAACATCTTTATGAGAAACTGTCTAAGTGCATGTTAATAATACGAGAGATACATTTCCTTGGACACGTAGTGTCTCGGAAGGGAATAGCAGTAGACCAGTTGAAGTTTGAGGCAATCATTTCATGGGCAACACCCAAGAATGTGGCAGAAGTTTGTAGTTTCCTGGGTTTGGTAGGCTATTACTAGAGCATTGTGCCTGAATTATCTCGAGTTTCAACTCAGTTGATAGCTTTGACTAGGAAATACCAGGCCTTTGTGTGGAGCAACCAGTGCATAATATCTTTTTGCTACCTAAAGGAGAAGCTGGTTAGTGCTTCAGTGCTCAGATTTCTAGAGGAAGGGGTGTTGTTTGAAGTGTTCTGTGATGCTTCTGGCCTTGGGTTGGGATGTGTGCTGATGTAGTAGTGAGGAGTGATCTCTTATGGGTCTAGGGAGTTACATACTCATGAACGTAACTATGCCACCCATGATCTATAGCATGCATACGGGGTGTTCTCATTGAAGTTGTGGTGGAATTATCTCATCTTAGAGCGCTTTTTGGTCTTCTCAGAGCACAAGAGCTTGTTTTATGTATTTCCCCAACGGGATCTGAACATGCGGCAGCCGAGTTAGGTTGAGTTCTTCCAAGACTACAACTTCGAGATCTCTTATACTTAGGGAAAGGGTAATGTGGTATTTTATGCCCTGAGCAGGAAATTGTAGAAGGAAGTAGTTTGGGAAACTGAAGATTCTTGGAGAGCGATGGAAGAGTTAGCGACCTTAAATTTTGATGAAAGGGTGGATGGTGGAAGAGGTTGTCTATTCCAGATGACCGTAGTTTTCTCTTTAGTAGTGCAAGTGTAAGAGTCTCAGTGGTGGGACTCAGAGGTATGTGTGATGCAAGATAGTGTTTATCCGGGAAATGCTCCCGAGGGGTGGTCTGTGGATGGTCAGCATCAGATGCTTTTCTGTGGAAGGATGTTTGTTCCGGAGATGATGAGTACATCAGTTCTTAGTGAGTTCCATGACTAAACTTTTTCGGTACATACTAGGGTCTCAAAGTTATACCAAGGCTTGAGGGGACAGTTTTGGTGGCCCGGGGTAAAGCGGGCGGTGGCAGAGTTTGTGGCTATGTGCCTAGTGTGTCAGCAAGTGAAGGCTGAACACCATTTTCCTAGATGTTTTTTGCAGCCTTTAGGAATTCCCGAGTGGAAGTGGGATGAAATATCTATGGAAATCATCACAGGGCTACCCAGGGCATAGGGAGGCTATGATTCTATCTGGGTAGTGGTGGATCGGTTGAAAAAATCAGCTCACTTATTGGAGATTAAGGAATCGAGCTCGGTGAGTACCTTAACACAGAGGTACGTCGATGAGGTGGCACAGTTGCATGGGATTCCTATATCTATTGTCTTTGATCGAGACATGCAGTTTACCTCATGAGTCTAGAGGGGATTACAACATGGCTTTGGCACCCAGCTATGCCTTATCAATGCTTTCCTCCCTCAAACAGATGGGCAGACAGAACGGTTGTTCCATACGTTGGAAGATATGCTATATGCATGTGTTCTGGATTTTGTGGGATCTTGGGTACAACACTTACCTCTGGTGGAGTTTGTATTTAACAAATCTTCCACTCCACTATCAGAATGAAAATGTTTGAGGCATTTAATGGAAGGTTATTTCGTTCACCCGTTTGCTGGACATAGATTGGGGAAGCAGGCATTCTTGGGCCAGAAGTGGTACAGGGCACCACTGAGAAGGTTCAGCTCGTGTGTGAGAGGATGAAGAAATCCCAGGACTGGTAGAAGTCTTATGCCAATCTTAGGAGGAGGCCCTTGGAGTTTGAGGTTGGGAATCATGTGTTCTTGAAGGTTTCACCTCGATGTGGGCAGCGAAGTTTTGGGAAGGGGAGTGAGCTCTCCCCTAGGATCATCGGACCTCTCTAGGTGTTGGGACGAGTTGGTGAGGTGGCGTATCAGCTGCAATTTCCACCTCAGTTGGAGAAGGTTCACAATGTCTTTCACGTCTCCCAGTTTTGTCGATATCTGCAGGATGACTCCCACATCATCGATTGGGGTGAATTATATGTGTATGACGATGAGAACATCATTTAACGACTGATCTAGATTGAGTATCATAAAGCGAAAGTTCTTTAGGGAAGAACCATCCCCACCGTTCATGTGTTGTGGAACCATGGTGGCCTGGAAGAGAGCACTTTGGATCGGGAGGCCCAGTTATGCGTTCAGTACCCAGAGCTGTTCTGACTTCATTTTTGTTTTTGTTCTAAATTCCTTGTTGTTTTTTATCTATCCCTTGTTGAGAAGTTTTACCTTGTTCTTTAATTTATTAAATTATTGATTTTCTTAGATTTTGGATAATCTGTTCCCTCTCCTCTATGTGTGTGTGTGTGTCCGAATGTCAGATGATGGGAAAACCTAACTACTAATCAGGACTCATTAATGTGGATGTGATTAAACCGGTGCAGGTGAGTCAGTGCTACCCAAAGTGGATAATATCCTGACATGTAGGAGGGGACTCCCTAAATCATGTGTTGGACAGTGTTATCCATGTGCTTGTTGTGGATTTATGGGGTGGGGGGGTTCTGTTCTAGCTTTCGAACAACTTAGAGGTCTACCCTTGAGAAGTATCTTTATAGGGTGGTTGTCTGGACCCCTCTTTTATCCTTTCTAGTTGTTCATATATTTTCAGGGATGAGAATAGTTTGATAAGTATCTGATGTAATGGACTGGTGTTTTGGGGCCCATTACTTGGTAAAACTTTGATGTTTGAGGTGTTCTGGGTGGTCTGAAAGGCCATCCCAGCTTCTCGGGGACTCCTAGCGGTAGCCCCAGCCTACGGCTAGCATCGGCCTACCGATAGACCTATCCTACCGGGGACCATGGGGTACCGGTAGCCCGCGGCTACCGGTAGGTCCCGGCTACTGGTAGATCGCGGGTACTGGTAGCTCACGGCTACCGGTAGCTCTCGGATACTGGTAGCTTTCACCGATCGGTAGCTCTCACCTACCCCCACTTGTTTTCCAGTAGCACCTCCTTTTTGTGAAAATTGGTTTTTAAACCTTGTTTTAACCCCATTAATCCTTTTTTTAAAACCTATTACTAATGAATAATTAAATTATTGGTGAGTTACCCTCCATAAATTAAAAACCATGAGGTGTGCGTCTATTTAAACCGCCCCGAAAGGCGGGGACCCTTTAAGTTGGACGTGTGGGGTGTCCCAGCCGGGTGGTTAACCCACGATCCTGCTTCTTATGTGGTATCGAGTTTTTCTCTCCATATCATAACTATCCCGGGGAATGGTTATATCACCTATTATAACCTAAAGGCTTCTCCCTATGTTTCTTTTTTCTGTCACCCTTCGCTCGGAGTACCCTTCCTCCGAACAAATTGTACCCCAATTTCAATGTTTTCCATGGATTTCCTATTACTCATGCTTTCCGATTTTCCATGTGATGATGTAACGTTGACCCTTGATCAATCAGGTAGGGATTTTCTCATTCGTCTCTACTTTTTGTGTATCATGTGTGGTGGGAATGCTTTTGTCTCTATGGAAATTGACGAAACTCATCTTAATGAAGATAATGAATGGACTTTTAAGGAATAGAAGGGGGTGTGATCGATCCTATTGTGCTCTTTTATGTTGATATGTGTTGTGAATTATACGGGCCTATGATCACTGAAAATGACGGTCAATGGTGGTCATTCTATGGAAACTAATGAACCTCAGTGCTCCTAGATATTTAAATAACCACAAAATGGAATTGGTTAATTACATATACTCATTTAAATAAATTGAAAGAACCAAGATTAACCCTTTTCTGTGATAACCCCGGTGAAAGCATAGTGGAATTGAAACCATGAGTGTGATAAATCTTTTAAATCAGAAAATACATGCATGGGCCTCCCTTGTGTTAATGGTATTGGTTTGGTTTATTTTTCCTTCACT
Organism: Viscum album; assembly: GCA_963277665.1. Lineage (NCBI taxonomy): Eukaryota > Viridiplantae > Streptophyta > Magnoliopsida > Santalales > Viscaceae > Viscum > Viscum album. Next base: position 383,681,141 of record OY728167.1, on the reverse strand, counting down.
GGCCCATTTTGGGTGACTTTATGGTTTTATTGGGTGGGGATGGGATCCCATGTTGTTATACTTTCACTGGTTGTGAATCTGAGGCTGTGGGGGTTACTCTGCTTATATCATGAATTCGGGTGGAATCCTCTATTGTTAAGAAAATGATGGCTCCTAGTTTTTGGGGACATGGGGTTGTGTCTTAGGGTTTGTTTTGTTTCTATACCTTGAGGGATCTCACTTAATCCTTAGTTGTTGTGACTTCATAAGAGAACCGGGTGTGAATGATTAAATTACTTGATGTTTTTTCTTTCTGCATTATTGTTGATTCTTATGTGAATGTGCCTATTAGTGGCCAAGTAGTGAAGGTATTAACTCATACTGAACTATTATGAATTATAACTTGAACATGGTAACTGGGAACTGTTTGATGTGTGCCTGTTTTCTAAGGCAGTAGTGTTTATGTACCTGCTTGTATCTTCTTGAAGAGCCATTGTTTGGGCTGTGTGTTGTTATATATATAAGTAACTATATGTTTTGTGTTTATTCGCACCCCACTTGTGTTGGGAACATAGTGTCGGACACCCCATTTTATAGGGAAGGGTGTTTCCCCCTAGTTACTGTCCTTCCTGCTCCCTCTTCCCTCAACTGTGATGGCTGGAGGTGACCATACACACAATATTCTTCGGGTAGGTTTTGATTGGTGTGTTATTCAACCAAGTGTTTTTGGTATGGGGTTCTGGTTAGGGTTTTTTTCCCAGGTGTCTTCAGGATGAGGCCCATGTGTTTGCGGGCAGGGATGGATAGTTGTGAGGCCCAGGTGTGTTTGAGCAGGAAGAGCGTGGTAGCATCAGGACGTTTGCCATTAGGGATGAGCATCTAGCTAGTGGGGGAAATGGTGGTGCTGGGTACCCAAATGTTTTGTCTTTTTACTATTACCTTACTTCTTGTGTCATTTGGTGAGTGTGACCGGTGAGGTGGGATGGATATACTCCTTGATAGATGTTGGTTTTTCTACTTCTCACGGTACTTTAGTACGTCTCCTCAGTTGTGCGCGAGATCTATAGGTTTTTTCCACTAAGTATACTTTTTATGCTCACCCTACGTTTACTTTCAAGTTTCCAGGAGGACTTGAGAGGCCATGAGGGACCTTACTAGTCTTGACGTTGGAGTTGCTATTGGTTGATGTTGTTTCTACTTCACCTTTTCTTTCATGTTGGTTTGTACTTGGGAGTTCTTGTACTTTGTTCATTTTAATTATTAAAACATGCATGTATTTTGGTTTTTACCTTGAGTATTCTATACTTGGTGGTGGTTGGTGTTGACTCATTATTTCCTCCAATCTTGGTTAACATAAAAGGGTAATGCCTCCCATATTGTGAAACTGTTATACCCTTCGTTCTAGTCACCACTCCGGGGCCTACTGGAGGAGGGACTCAGGGGTCATTATCTTGCCTTCGACTTGGGGAAGGAAGGGCGGGGACCTTTTCCGCCCTTCCATCATCTTGCCGAAGGTGGGTCGTGACATTAACTAATCCAATTTACTCAGAAAAATGATGTGGTGGCCTTATCTGGAATAATTTTCCAATATAAAGACCATTTTTCGGAGCTCTGAAATGAGGTAGTGTCACTGGGATTTCCTCTTGAACAAGACCAAGACGATCTTCAATGCATTTTTCGTGAACAAAATCCCCTACGAGAGAAGTGGAAGTAAATAGAGATTAACTCCTAGGAGATGTTATCTGAGCCACCCCAAGTGTCTGTCACCATCGGACACCTTACCCATAGGTCATATGTGTATGTTATAAGAGTCTATGTTATTATATCCAAGCACTATGATTATGTGTATTATTTTTGAATATAATAAAGAATATACATTCATTTTATTATTGATACATTGTAAATGGTTTCTGAAGCACAAATAGTATTTTCAGTTAGTATCCAATTATGAAATATATTTTCATGAATTAATGGATTTTTGAATAAAATAATTTTTTAATAAAATATTATTACTAAATTAAATTTTATTAAATATAAATGATTGTATAATTTTTATACAATTGTAATTTTTTTAAGGTTTGAAAAATATTTTTTCCAAAACCCATGAATTTTTGATAAATTCCATTTTTATTTTAAAAGATAAAATTCACATATTTAGAAAACTATTTATATAAACTGAATCTTATTTTTGTATTCAGGACATGAAAATTATCTACCAGTGAATTTTTCATAATTTTCTAAGACAATAACTTTTTTGGGAAATAATTAAATACCGTTTAAATATATAATTTTCTTTATGACATCATAATGACCCAATAGTAATGTAATATAATAATATAAAAGGGATATTCTGCCAAAATATTTTTTATCTTTAAAATAATGTGATTTTAGATTTGTCTGATTACTTTTATGATGCCTTAGTGCACCCTCCAATACTCATAATATATTGAATCATTTAAAATGATTTCCTAGAGTGTGTGACTCACCTTCATATAAAAAAGACTGATATTTTAAGAGTTACACACATTTTCTTTATAAAATAATTTTTCCCTAAACCCCTTTGGAAAAAACCATGCGAAAAACCATAGGTTATTTTTTCATTTTTATTAGTTTAATGTGTAGTGTTAAAAACCTAAATAATAAATAATTCCCTCTCCTTTCCCTTAAAAACCAACTCAATATCCAATTTCTCTTCACTAAAAACATTTTTAGCTTTAACAACCTTTTCCCTCCTCTCTCTCTAGAATCCTACTATGGCACCCCATGTTCCCTAGAAGCCTCTCTGAAGCCTCTCCCGATCCAATGGGATCACACTTCCAAATAATGGATCCTCACATTCCTTCCATCCTTATTTATGTCTTAGTTTTCTTATATTGTTATTCCCATTTATTTTAAATTAAAAATATTGGTCTATGATTTTTCAACTCCCCTATACATACCTCCTTATGTTTTAATTATGATACACCCCTTTGTCTCTCATTAATTCCAACCGTGTACACCTGTTATCATGTAGAAATTCCGTAAGGAATTCATCTCTCCTAATTTAAATTTAAGAAATTGTTTTATATAATGCAAATAAATTCCATTACATATGTTTGGATATAATGTTCCATGACCCCCTTATTGTCCACATCAGGTATAAATTATGATAGACTTCTTTCTCTCTCATCAACCCATTTTACGATTTCTATTTGATGTCATTATGCTACCAAAGATTCACCAAACTTTCCCTTGCCTAAATCATCATGTATGTGAATACCATTCCCATTTCTCTATGAAGGTTATTCACCCTTTTGCGGATTTACTCTTTGATTTTGGAATTACATTTATGTATTCAACATCTCTTATTCAAGTTATAAATTATTATTTTTAATGAATCCATCTTTATGATCAATGTGGCACACTTATGCATTAAATGAAATTTTTTTAAATGGTGCACCATGATAGAGATCCAATGCATTATATAAAGATTTGTATATTGATAATTCATGAGCAATGAGGTTTTAGTAATAATTATTCGAGTCCAATTCGGGTTTACTCATTCTACACGTTTAATGAGATTTGGCTCATGCTAACATCATGTTAAATGTTGATACCAAATCTCCATGTTATGATATCCATGTTATCTCATTCCATTATGTGCATGATTTTCTTGTGCTCCATTGGTATTCATATTGCCTAAAATGTACTGTATTATTCATTTTTTGACTGGTTTATTCCCTTACTAGCCTTCTTTATCTCACCCCTTTATTTTTGTATGTCCTTAGGTTATCCCATGTAATTATAAGTACGATGGAATGGTGCGGTCATGTAAAATAAGTTTTCAAAAAAGATGTTGTATTTTATATCTTAAGTTGACATGTAATATTCATAATTTCCCAAGACACTAGACCTCTCGATCCTCAGAGTTTTCTTAAGATCATTTATATGTAATATATCGTGTTTGTGTGTTTAATAAAGAGTATGGTTGTTATAGTTGATATCATAGGATATGATTACTTTTTTTTGGATTAGGAATAGAACACCCTAGTGAATTAATTAGTTATACAACTAAGCATAATAAAACATCCATAAATTTGGGTAAGTATAACGTAAGTGTATTATCAAGAAAATACATCCCTGTCTAGATAAAAACAATTAGAGGAGCCACAAGAATAGATGTATCTAGGGGTAAAAATCAAAAACACCACTTTGAGCTAGATAATAATGATAGCTTGTGCATGAAAATAGGCCTTTATTCTCTCTTAGTTTGAATCTCCCCATGGATATTCTTTTGTAAATTCATAATCTTAGTAGTAACCATTATTAATGGAATAAAATAAATGCCCCTAGGAACATATATTAGGAAGAGATCATGGATAACATAGATTGTAGCCTATAAATTCCAAATTTAAAGATATTAATGTAATTTATATGTTATACCTTTTTGAATTTGGATTCCCCTTTATGCATTACCCCTAACTTTCCTTTTATTCTAGCACATGTCCCGTAATAGGAGGACTCGAGCTAACAACTGAAGTGAAGATAAATGTGATTAATAATATAATGTAATGCCCAATCTGATGGGAGCATGAATCACAAACATTATCATGATACTCTCTATATTAACTGATGTTTTGAATAGAAACATGGATCAATAGAAATGTACACCCCACCAAATAAATTACATGTCATAATTGAGTTATTAATGAGATAAAGGCCTCATAATTTTAATGGATCATATGATCCCTCAATCACCGAACAGTGGACCAACTCTATTGAAATGATCTTCTTGATCATTAATTATTCCAAACTGCAGAAGGTTCTTCTAACTACTTATCAAATGGAGGATGAATCTGATCAATGGTGTACTTTGACAAAAAATATGAATCCTAAGGAATTGATCTAGGTGTTGGAATAGAAGGATTTCTGGAATCTTATATTTGATAAATATTTTCCTCGCACCCTCCGAAATTAGTTGGAAAAAGACTTCATTGAACTCAAGAAAAAAAGACGATGAATCCATTGAATAATATAAGAAAATCTTCACATGGCATCCATGATATGACTCCATCTTTGTTGTTACCCTTTAATGTGAGGTTTACCGCCACATTGGAGGGTTAAAACCAAGCCTACAGAAAGCCCTGGTGATCCGTGAGATCAATAGCTACGAGGAAGATTTCTATTATGCCCTCATATTCAAAATGGACATCAGAGAATCTCATGGGTATCATAAAGATAAGAAGAGGAATGTGTAATTTAATTCTGGAGGTTCGATGGATAAATCCAATGGTGCTAAGAAATTCTAGCACACCACTTTCCAAAGATGCATAAAGAAGAACCCCTGAAATGGCTTGAAGGGAAAGAGAAATTTATTTAGGTGTGCAAGAGAAGGGAAGTTTTCCATTGATTGCAGACAATAAAAACCCTCTACTATGAAATTAGAGAGAAACATTCTAGTTGAACCTTATAAAATTGTTCATTTATACAACTACAAATAAGCATGGAACATTGAAAACTAGTTCCCTAAGATATGTTTTTAAGGAGGAAACTAACAACTTCCAAGGAAGAAAGGGAGATATTTTTCCATCACTAACACAAAAGTGAACCCTGACATAGAAGTGGTGATAGGTAAACTAGTTATTTATTCAATAATAGAGAATTTAATTTTTGAAAATAGTTCTATGCATTATTTTATATCCTGAATGTTTAGTAGAACAGCCCTAAAAACACCAAAAATATTGGAGGTAGAGATGTCGGTGAAAACTCCAAATGCGGAAATCAATGAATCCCATGAATATAACTCCTTCCCGATCACAATTTGAGTGTCGAACTTCCTGATGAAAATCCGTATACTCCCTCCAGTGGAATTTGATGAAATTCATGACATGGATTGGATTTCCAATATATATATCCAACATAAATTTCAGTGGGAGGGAAATCACTCTCAATATGGCGAATTGACCCCCGATTATGTAGAAGTTCAAGGAGGATGATGAATCATCATTAGCATCATCATCTCAAGTGTGGATATTTATACCCTATGAGAATATATATCTTGATCAAATGATTGAGTATAATGATGAAACAGTCCTTTAAGACATGCCTATTGTAAGGGAATTTGCTGAAGTGTTTCCAGTGGAATTTCCTAGACTTCCTCCTAGAAGGGATTTTGAATTCTCGATTGATCTTATACATGAGGAATTTCTAATATCTAAGACTCTATAGAGAATGGCTATTTCGAAACTTGAGGAGCTAAAGAAAAATCTATAGGAGAATCTAGGTAAAGTGTATATATGTCCAAGTGCTTCACTATAGAGGCACTGGTCCACTTAGTCAAGAAGAAGTATGGGTCAATGCATCTTTTCATTGATTATCACGAGCTCAACAAAATCACAATAAATAACAAGTCTACTCTAAAATTAATTGATGACTTGTTCGATCAGATATGTGGTGCACAATACTTCCCCATGGTGGAAATGTGATTGGGATATTATCAAGTAAGGTTGAATGAGGATGATATCCCCAAGACATATTTTTTTAAAACATATGGGCACTAGGAATTCATAGTACTGCCCTTTGGACTCACAAATGACCTAGTAATAATCCTGGACTTGACAAGTAGAGTATTTATAGTTTACCTTGAAAAATTTGTGGTTGTTTTTATAGACAATATTCTAATATACTCCAAAACCAAGGAGGAGCATGAGGAGCATCTAAGCACTGTACTAGAGACCTTGATAAAGGAAAATATATATGCAATGTAAAGAAAGTGTGAGTTTTGGTAGAATGAAGTTTCATTCATGGGTCATATCATCATAACAAATGGGATATCTGTGGATCCCTCCCATACAAATTCAATTGAGGGATGTCACATGCCAACATCTGTGACTGATATCTGTAGATTCTATGAGTTAGCTGGATATTATCGCCGATTTATGAGAAATTTATCACTATTTTCCAACCCACATACAAGGATAAATCAAAAGGAAGTCATGATTTTTTGGAGTGATTAATAAGAATATAGTTTGAAAAAGTTGAAAAAGGAGGCTTATCACTATGCCCATGCTCACACTACCCACAATTAGAGACAATTTTGTGGTATTTAGTGATGCTTTGAAGAAGGTACAAGGTTGTGTGTTGATAAAAAATGGAAATTTATTTATTATTCTTCTAGGAAATTGAAAATTAATGACAAAACCATACTAAACATGATATACTATGGGCATCATTAATATTCTCATTAAAGAATTTGCAACATTACCTCTTTAGGGAAATGTGTGAATTATTTACAGATCAAAAAATCCTCATGTATATATTCACATAGAAAGAGCTGAATATGAACCTAAGAATATGGTTTGAGTTGATCAAAGACTATGACTGCTCAATCCATTACCACTCTGGGAAAGTGAACAAGGTGGAAGATGCACTAAATAGATAGGACCTATAGATTTTATCATTAATTAGATTTTAAAAGGATCCATTATTCTTATGTTTGATAATGACAGAAATTGGAATCCCAAATAAGGGAACATCGTCACTCATTTCCGATATGATTTCTCAGCCATCTCTTTTGAAATTTTAAAGGATTCTCAAAAGGATTATGTGGGAATTTAGATGAAAATGGAAACTATCAGAATATGGAAATTCTCAGAGTTCAATTTTAATGAAGAAGAATGTGTGAGATTTGATTCAAGACTATGTTTTCTATCAAATACAGAGATAAAGAATGAACTTTTGAATGATGCACATGGTTAAAATTTCTCCATTCACCAAGGAAAACCAATGATGTATCGAGATTTCTAAGAGAATTATTGGTGGGATGAAATGAAGAATGATATTTTTTGAGTATACATCAAGGTTCCGGGTATGTCTGAAAGTGAAGGACGAGAGGCATAAGTCTAGGGGTATGATTCAATGATTACCCATACGACCATTTAAATGGGAGAACATCACTATGTACAATGTTTGTGGACTTCCGAAGACATCTAATTGAGAAAATTATTTTTGTGTTGTTTTGGATCATCTTAAAATTACTACACACTTCATTTAAATTCTTGGGGATTTCTCATTGGATCATCTTGATCATATGTACTTCAGAGAATTGGTAAGGCTTCATGGACTTCCACTGTCGATTGTATCCGACCAAGATCCAATATTCACCTCTATGTTTTGGAAGAGTCTCCAACATGCTATGAATACTGAGAAAAAAATTAGTACAAATTGTCATCCTCAAAATAATGGAAAACTTGATTGCACTTTCCGAACACATGAGGAAATGTTTGAGATAATTATCAATGGACATAAAAGGATGATGGGGTCAACATCTTCCACTGGTTGAGTTCTCTTGTAATAACAGTTTTCAATGAAAAATCCAAATGGATCCTTGTGAATCCCTTGATGGGAGGAGATGAATAATACCATCATGTTGGAATCAAGTTGGGGAGAGAAACATATAGGTCCACAAATGATCGAAAAATTGGTGGAGAAGGTTAAGACCATCCAACAGCACATTAAAACTGCTCATAGGAGAAAAAAGAGTTATGCTGAAAATCAATGACGAGACTTAGAATTTGGTGTTAAAGACATGGTATTTCTCTGTATATCATCGTGGACGATTTTTATGAGATTTGGGAAGAAGGGAATTCTTATTTCAAGTTACATTGGCCATTTTGAGATTCGTGATCTCATTGGAGAATTGGCCTATCGACTAACACTCTCGCTGATCCAATCTCAAGAACATGATGTATTCCATATATCACTCTTGAGAATGTACATACTTGATCCATCGCATGTACTCTATCCATAGGTGGTACCAATGGATAATGACCTATCCTGTGAAGGGAAGCTGGTTAAGATCTTGATCATAGGGAAAAAGTTATACTAAATATGAAAATGACCTTCATCAATGTGTTGTGAAGAAACCTAAATTTTGAGGAGGCAATGTGGGAAACAGAGGAAGTAATGAGGAAGAGTAACCTGCATATGTTTTAGTGTGGGAAAAGGATATTTTTTGGGAGAAAATTCTTTAATAGGGGACTATTGAAACGACCCAAACTTTTGTTAATGAAAATTCCTCTTGATCTAATTAAATGTATTAATATGTAAAATGGTTATATAAAACATAGTAACCTCCAAGGATTTCGGTTTTTTATTTTAAAATGCCATTATAAATTTTTACCATCTCTAATATAGCTTTTGATTAGTGAATGCATGATTATTATAAATATAATTCTTTAACAAATCAATTTTACTCATACAATGGATGTGATGGCCTCATCTAGTAGAATTGCTCCATAAGAAGCCCATTTTTCGGAGCTCGGAAATGCGGTAGGCTAACTGGGCTTTGCTCTTAACCAATCCCAAGAAGATATTCAACATGTTATCTTGAACAAAATTGCATACAGGAGAAGTGGATGTTAATATAGATTACCACACGAGAGTTGTTATCTGAGATGCTACAATAGTCTATCACCATCACACACCTTACCCTTATCTCATATGCAGGTATTATAAGAGGTTATGTATCAAAACCCTGGAAATATGATTATGTGCATTATTTTTTATAGAATAGTGAGTATAGCTTCGATTTATTATTTTTATTTTCTAAATGGTTTTTGAAGCACAATTATAATTTTACATAATATTCAATTAATATATCCATCTTAATAATTTTATGTATTTAATAATTAAATAATATTTTAATATAATATTATTACTAAATTAATTTTTATTAAATATAAATGATCCTACAATATTTATACAATTGTAATTTTTATTGAGGTTTGAAATCAGTTTTTGTCAAAAACCATGAATTGTCGATACATGTCAGTTTATATTTTAAAAGTAAAAATTCACATATTTAGAAAATTAATTTGATAAAATGAATATTATTTTTGAACTCAGGATTTCCATATTATCTTACGGTGTATTTTTCATAATTTTCTGAGATAGTTGAATTTATGGGTATAAAATATATATCATTTAAATATATACTATGTTTTAAGACATCATAATGACCCAATAGTGATGTAAGAAAATACTATAAAATGGGTATTCGGAAAAAATATGTTTTACCTTCAATATAATCTTTTTTTGTAATTGTTTGAGTAATTTTATGATGCCTTAGTGGACCCTTCAAGCTCTATAAGATATTTTAACATATCAAAATGATTTCCTTGAGATTGTGACTCACCTCCAAATAAAAAAGCATAATATTTTAAGAAATTAGGAAATTAGACTTATAAAATAATGTTTCAACCTCCCCTTTTGTAAAACCCATGGGTAGAAACGCTGATTTGGTTTGTGGTTTTGATTAGTTTAATGTGTACTATCCAAAACCTAAATAATAAATAATTCCCGCTCCTTTCCTATAAAAACATAATCAATATTCCATTACTATTCACTTAAACAATATGGAGCTCGACCATACTCTTCCCTAATCTCTCCTGAATCCTCCCAAGGAGCCCCATGCTCCAATGAAGCCTCTCTCAAGGCTCTTCCAAGCCTTTGGGATCACAGATCCAAGAATGGGATCACCACTTTCCTGCTATCCATATTCATGTCCATGTATCCTTATATTGTTATGCCCTTTTATTCTAAATTAAAAATGTGGGGGTATTATTTTTCACCACCCATATACTTCCCTACTTATGTTTTAATTATGAGATACCCCTTTCTATCTCATTAATTCCTCTCATGTACACCCGTGACCATGCTGAAATTCCAGAAGTGATTTCTCTTTCCTCATTTAAATTCTAGAAATTATTTTATATTATGCATCTAAATTCTCTTAAATATGTTGGGATATTATGTTCCATAACCCCATAGTGTCCATTTTAGTTATAAATGGTGATAAAACACATTCTATCTCATCATCCCAATTTTTTATTTCTATTTGACGTCGTTATGCAGCTGAATTTACACCAAACCTTTCAATGCCAAAATAATCACGTATGTGAATACCATTGCCATTTCACTATCGAGGGTGTTAAACATTATGAACATTTACTTGTTGATTATGTAATTACATTTATGTATTCCAAATCTATTAATTCCTAGAATAAATTATTATGGTTAATGAATCTATGTTGTATGATTCATGTGGAATACTTATTTATGAAATGTAATGTTTATAAAGGGTTCACCCTGATAACACTCCAATGAATTGGATAACGATTAGTATAATCATATTTCATGTGAAATTAAGGTTTACTCATGATAATTCATGTTCAGTTAGGGTTTACTCATACTCCATGTTCAATGAGCCTGGGATCATGATAATATCATGTTAAATGTTGTTGCCACATCTCTTTGTTATGATAATCATGCTATATCATGTCTTTATGTTCATGTTTCTCTTATGCTCTATTGATATTCCTATTACTTAAAATGTATTGTATTCTTCATGTTATTACTAGTTTACTCCCTTATTGGGATTTGTATCTCACCCCTTGTTTTATGTATGTCCTCAGTTTATCCCATGAAATTCTATGTATTAATTAATGTTGTGGTCATATAAAAAATGTTTTCATAAAGATGTCATATTTTTTGTCTTTGTTTTCATGTAATGTTACTAATTTCCAAATACACTAGATATATTAATCTTCAAAGTTATCTTAAGTAAATGTTTGTGTAAGAAATCATATAAATGTGTGTAATAAAGTAAAGGGTTGTTTTAGAGGAACTCCTTGTAATAAGACAATCTATTTTAGATATAGTATAAAATGATGATATATGGAAATTGTATCTGAAATGAGAAGGAAATGAGAAGATTTTTTTAATAGACCATTAATAACCCAAATCATTATGTTACCATGGGTTGTTTTTGAAATACTTCCAAGAAATCCATTGATATCTTTTTGACATCCACTCTAGCATGAACACAGGATTAAGAAACCCTTTTGGTTGCTTTCTCTCTATTTTCACCTATTGAAATGTCAAAACATTCGTAGTAAATTTGACAATGAATCTTTTAATTCCATCCCACATGGAATACTCTAGAATATTTCTATACATATTAGTGCTTCTTAAAAGAATAAAATATAGAGAACGATGAGATTTAGTCAACAAATAATTACACAATTATAAATCACATGGACCTCGTAATATTTTTCCAAATCATAACAAAATTATTCTTTAATATGAAATTACTGAAAATTACAATTATTTATGGATTTACCTTTTCGTGCATAGATTGATCCATATTATGTGTTGTCTTAATTATATATGAAAACATTGACTGCACTTAACCGAAAACAAAATAGATTATGTCTATGGAGAAAAAACATCGTTTCCAAAATTTTAAAATCACTAATCAATGGATCATGTTACAAACATTACATTGTTAATTCAGCATCACATTTTAAAATAAAATCTGTAGTCAACTTGATTGATTCTCCATGATGATAATGAATTATGCAATAATAATCCTCAATTAGTTCCAGCCATAATCTAAATCTCATGTTCAATTACTTCTGGGTGAATATATATTTCCAAATATTTTAAATAGTACATATTTCACACTTTACCCCATACAATTGATTCCTCTTGATTTTTAAACAAAACATTATGGTACCTAATTCCAAATCATGTGTAAGGTAGTTTATCTCATGAGTTTTCTATTGATGTGAAGCATAAGAAATTACCTGATTATTATGGATTCTTATAAAAAAATTTAATTTCAATGAAGAATCACTACAAATAGTGAATTGAAAATATATCAAATGAAATACCAAAAACAACATTCCACAATAATGATATCCATTAAAAAACAGTAATCATATTCTTGTCCATAGAAATTTTACTCCTTTTTGCGTAAACCTAGCCAATGGTCTAGATAGTCGAGAATTTTTTTTAATCAACCATATGTAGTAACCCTACAATCCATGACAACTATAAAAAATTGGTGATATATTTGGGTCTTGGACATAATTAAAAAACATCCATTTTAGTAAGATCATCTAGTATTCCATCAATAGAAACAATGTGACCATGGAATAAATTTTTTCAACTAAAATTCACTCTGTGTAAAATTTTCATATATTTTATATTCTTTAATTTTTTTCAAAACAATCTTTAAGTGAATTTTTTATTCAATTTTTTTTTATAATGTACCAAAATAACATCTATAAAAATAACTACAATGTAATCTAAAATCATAAGGGAGAATTTATTCATAAGATTCAAAAATATAGAAGTTGTATAAGATAACCCAAAGGGAATAAATACAGTCTACAAATACCTATATCTCGATTAAAATGTTGTCATTATAATTCCATTCCCCTTTAGATTTATATAAAGGTACATGAACCTGAAATCATATTTTGACAAATAATGCACTCCCTGAAGCTGATCAAAGAAATAATCTATATATGTAAAATTATACTTTTTTATAATAGTAACATTATTAAAGGATTTATAACCATTGAAAAGTCTCATGGAACTATCATTATTTTTAACAAATAATGTTGGAGCTCCCTATGGTGATGTTCTTGGTTGAATAAAAAATTTATCTAATGCCACATGAAATTGGTATTTTAATTCCTCATGTTCTAATTGATCTATTTGATAAGGAGTTTTAGAAAAAGACATTGCATCAGGAAAAATATCATCAATAAATTAATTCCCCCAATTATGAATAAAACAAGGTAAATAATCAGGAAAAACATCCATAAATTCATTTACGATATGGATTTCACTAATAATAACAGTTTCATTATTTTCAACAACATGAGTTCCATAAATTTCACTAACATCATTCGTCAATTTCTAAGCTTCTTGGTATGTTATAAAAGCTATAAAATCTCTGAATAAAACATTCTTTTATTTTTATTTTATATTGTAATGATAAAATAAAATCCAATCCTTACCTAAAAATGAAATCAATATCACCAATGGAAAAATCAATAAGATTTTTAGTAAATGACATCCCACTAATGAAAATAAGTATATTATTATAAATTATAGATTTTCTAATGCTCATATTGTAGTTTTACCAAAATTACTATATTTTATTTGTGTGGTAATATTCCTTATTTACCTTCAAATTTATTATAAATTAATTAATTAAATGTTCCATAGTCCAAAAGGTATTTTCTTTATTCAAATAAAAAAGTAACATACCTTTCACTGCTTGATTTGATGTCCCAACATCAACTATTCTATTAGAAAATGATTTGGTTGATAAATTTTCTTCAAATCTTGATGGTTTCCACCCTGGGTAATCAACATGGGACACACATTAATAAAATAAACTAACTCATTGCAACTGAAACATCTTATCATTGTCATTTCTTTTTTTTCCTAAACTTTTTCCTTGTATTCAATATCCATATGAATAGACTTACCATATTATAAGCACATTCCAAACATTTAGAGAATATCTCCATGATTTTCCTTACCATTGTTCCCATAATATGGGATTTTGATTCTCTTACCACAATTTTTCATTGATGAATGATTTCAAATTTCATACCAACTATGCAAAAAAATTTTATTTTTTTCAGGGGATTGATGATCAACAGAAAAATCCATTTCATCCTTTTTAAATCTTCAAATATGTTTCTCATATATGTTGAACTCATTAGATTCCAATTCCCTTCGAGATCTTATCTTTAATACTATGTAAAACTAATTTATCATACTATAAATATCTTAGATAAAATTTTGGATGTACCTCATGAGTTGATTGATGTTTTAATTCTATGAAACCAACAAATATTCCACATTTTTTCTCAAATATTTTATTTGTTTTTCTATCCTAATTTTTACATTTGTTGGAAATTATTTTTCACAATAAATGTTCTTAAATTCATACCATTACAATGTATCTATTGATTTATTTCTCATAATATTATTATCCATTAACCATCAATGGTCGACTTCACCTTTAAAATGATAAAATGAAATAGTTACCTTTTGGTGATCCGAAGAACCCATGAAACTGAATGTCTTTTCTTGGGAATTAATCCATAATTCAGCTATTAGAGGGTCAGATTATCATATGAATGATGTGGAATGGTGTCACCAAAAATTCCATATTATCTTCATGTTCCTCTATCGTAGATATGGTTTCTCTCTTACATGGACACCACCACCATTTATATCTTATTTCTACTAATGTATCACTACAAAAAACCGTAGTTCCAATTCTAACCATCTCAGAATGCTGATTTTGAAAGACGTTTTCCTCTCTATGCCTTCCCACCATTCCTTTCATGTTTTCTATATGGGAAACCATTCCGAACAACCATAATATAGATGAATAAAAATGGTAATCATCAAATTATATCAATTTTTTACTTGACTATAAGGTAAAATATTTCAATGGAATGATATTAATATTACCCTTACCACTAAAGTTATCTAAAATGAATTTTAATAACAAATATAATGATCCATCCTTAAACATTATATAATCATAATTTTTATTTAATAATTTACTTTATTTTACATTAATTATATTTTTAGGTTTATAGTTTGATAGAATAAGTCCATAATGCATTCATAAAAAAACCATAAAATTCCATGGGAACACCTCTGAGAAGTATAAATTTTTCCCATAATCTTAATCTTCTAAAATAAAACGTTTTATGTTTTTTGATAACTCTTCATGAAATTTAACATGAATTCCTAAAATCCCTTATTCATCCTTATGTCCTATGAAAAATATTAAAAATCGTGGGGTGATGAAAAAATGTTCATTAAGGGATATAAAAAGAAGGGAACCATTAGTTCATTCATAAACATGAAAACCCATGAAAACATTATCATAAACTAATAATTATAACCCTTAATATTTATTAAATACTTCCCTTAAAAAATAACCTCATTTAATACCTTTTTTTAATCGTAGGATTACCCTAAACCAAATAATAATCATAGAAAATACATAAATGTGTTTTGGGACATCATTATACATGTAACTCTTATAAATGGAATATCCATGCAGTCATCCTCATTACATGGAACTCTTAATGATGGAATATCCATAATTCCTACTTTTATACCCATTTAATTGAAGAGATATCACTGAACCACTCATCATTTGTTTTTCACAGAACCACCCACAATCGGTTCATCATGTAACCATCCATCAAATGTCCAAGTACCATTATAAAATCATGACACATAAAAGATTTAAATTTTCAATATTTCACTCATAAAATATCAATTTTGATCACTAGAAAATATTTACATATATTTAAATAATCATTCCACTTTAAAAACACATATTTTTAGAAATAAAATATCAAAAAATGAAAAGAGGGGTTACATTTGATTTTTAAATAAAAAGGTGTGTAGATGAATCCAAACTCCAAAATTTACTTATAATTTATTTTTATATTTCTTCTATATCCATATAAATAAATTTGTAAAATAATATCAAGAATATTGAAATGGATTAATGTATTAAATCTGTAAAGATTGAATGCATCACATACCAATTTGAACATTTATATTATAAGACATGTTAATGGATAAAATTTTACAGAACATTAAATAACATGAGAATGGATATAATATGTATATGGAATGTAAAAGGGTGTATATATTCACTTTATAAATTGATAAAGGTGCATATATTCAAGAAATATCTCAATGAAATGAGATTGATTCTAAATCCACTACCTTGAATCTAATATGTGATGTGTGTATTTATCAACCTCAATAATACACGTATGTTAATTATTGATTTTATTCAGAATCTTATTGAATTTTATCACTTGTTTTATTATAATTATTAAAAATTTGGAATAATTAATTAAAAAAGTTTGTTTATGTTGTGGGTTTTGACTATATTTGGTTTATATATCAAAACAAATTTGGTAGGTCAAATATTGTCAAAGGAGTAATTATATAAACATATAAAAAATAATATTCAAGAAACATTTTTAATATTTATAGAAAATTATACTTTTAAAACAAACAATCAAAATGGTTTTGAAAAATAAATCAATGTTTCTATGGTTGAAGCGATTGGTCTTACGTATGAATGAGAAACGTTCCCATTTTCGAATTATCATTATAGAATGAATGTAAGTAACATTTATCTTTCTAAAATGATAATTATATCATAAAAAAATATTATATAATCATATATACTTATATATAAAATTCATGTGATATAAATGGAATTTCATTGCATCATGGAGGTTGAATTCTAATTATCCACGAATTTCGTTATCACTTTTTCAGTGTGTGAAAGGGTAACAAAAATGATAAATTATATTTATAAAAAGATAATTATTTAAGGGATATAAAATGGATTATATTTATGTCACATATTTTAAATTAAACTCATACATAATACATTCCATGTAATATGTGTTCTTATCACATTGCTTTGTGGAGGTTGTAGTCTACTCATTCACAAATAATGTTAATGTATTTACATAAATTTCCAATCACATCGGTATTCATATATAAATATTAAATAAGTACAAATACATAATAAATAACAAATATATATGCTATGAAAGTATTTTTCATTCATAATTCCAAACCATGTGATGTGTTAATGGATAAATTAATGACATCAGTATGTGGTCCCATAGTTCGCTTTACCAGAATGACAAATCAATTACCCCTTTGATGGAAGTGTGTGTCTATGTACATAGATGCCTTAACATAAACAAATATCATTATATAAAGGATTATGATGTCATTACATGATAATTTAATAATAATATTTGAAGTTATTGGGGAAGGAAACATAGTAAATAAATGTTGAGGAACGATACATCTTCTTTGTGTAACTACTTTTGGTTTACACCAAGGAATTTATTGGTTGGATTTATGTCCAAGGTGAAGCATATAGAATTATATGAGCTATGTTTAGGTATTGTTGGGATGGTTTTTAGATTATATAAAGGGATTTATGTGCAAGTTTAAGCATATAGAATTATATGAGGGATGTTTAAATATTTTGGGAAAGTGTATAAGCCATTTAGACTATTATGATTAAATTTTAACCACTATGAAATAAAAAATTTACATTAATTTTTGTAATTAATTTTAATCACTTTGACTAATTTTTTTTTAGAAAACAATGTTGAAGTTATTAAAAATTATATATTTTTAGGATTCAAAATATTGAATCCATTTTTTGAAATTCAAAATCATATATATACAAGAATTTTACATAAAATTAATCTTGTATAAGGGATTGAAACTTGTGGTTTTAAAGTAAAAATGTTCCGAAGCATGCTATGTTTTAATATTTAAATTCAGTGTGAAATTAATTCCAATGGAATAAATTGGTTTAAATAATATATTACAGAACTAATTATATTTGAAATACTATTAAAAAAAATTTATCTATAAAATAAATTTGATGAAAATACATTTTTGAAATAAAATACAGTATTATTCACTATTAATTAAAATATAAGTTTTCTCAGAAAAATTCCAAAATTCACCCAATGTAAATATTGATATTTATGTCTCAAAATAAATTCATTTTATATATATAATTTATAAAATTCAGAAAATTTATTTAAAATAGGTTCCCCATTAAAATGTAGAAAAACTAATTTTTAGAAAAATACAATTTTAAACCTAATGATTGATTTATTATTATCTTTTGCTGATAAAACATTTTAGATGAATTTAAAAAAAGAAATTCAGGCATGCATAAAAATAATATAGTTACCAATATTAATTCGGGATGATAACACATCTATGAGATAACATCCTTATTAAATAATAATATTAATAGTATATTATTGTCTTGTATAACTCAGTCTTACTTGTACTGCATGATTTTAAAGAAACTCATTTCTATGTGTTGTGTACTCTATTAGAAGTATCATCCATTTTATATTAAAATTATTAATATATTTAAATATTAATAAATATGTAAAAGTATTATTATATCATTACATGGGATGTTACAATTATAATATTTCATGACATATTGTAACACTTTCATATTAGTGTTATAATATAAATTATTAATTTTCATGTTGAATCATTATAATATTGGTTGATAATTACATTAGTTAAATTAATATTTATAGAATAAAATTAAATATAAATATGTAATATTTGATTCATTGTTAGTACATTTAAATATTCAAGATTATCTATGAATTGTAATTTTTAATCAGACCGACATTAATGGACCAAATCCAATTAGAAATATGTAGTAAATCATTATTGGGAGAGCATAATATGTACATCAAAGACCTCCTGAGATATGCTCGTGTTGTACCCTATTATTGTTTATGTTTTTAATTTATTTCCAGGATATTAAATATTATTTTCATATTGTACGTAATTTTTTATTGAATAAAATATTTCATGATTATAGGGAATTTTGGTAATAATTATAATATATCACATTAAAACGTTACAATATATCATGTCAACAATGATTATATTTTTTCATATTATATTGTAACAATTATAGTTTAGGGTTATAACATAACTAATATATTTTTCATGTTTAATAATTATGGTTTTTCATGATAATCACATTATTGAATTTTAAAATATGAATGTTGTGTGGGTATCCTTATAAGGACCCAGCCTTAAACATTAAATAATATTGAATTAAATGAATAATTCAATTAGAGGATCTTTTCAGGTTTAGAGTTTTAGATAGTTAGGCCATAACAATTACGTTTCAAAATATTACAAAATAGACAATTCTACTCGGTTTCCATTTTTTTACAAAACATGAACTCTTGAAAAAAAAGAGTCAGGTCTAGTTCCATGTTTTTTATGGAATGACTTTTCCTTGATCCCATCCACGACCCTATTACACTTTATGTCATGTGAAAAACATTTCAAAACATAGGATGAGCATATAAAACTCTGTAAGGGATACACAAAGAAAGAAAATTGTTAGCTTTTCAAAACAACAAATAAACCATGAATACTTAATCATAAGTAATACATTGCACCTTTTTTGAAGAAGTAAATACTCTTTACTGAATAAAATATCATTACTTATCCTTTTTAATCAAAATATTACCATAAAACCTATATAAAGAACACATAAATTAAAAAGGTAACTTGGGACATAAACATACTAAAATGGAATAACCATACGGTCGACTTCCACACATATCACTAAATGGAATAGCCATACGGACGACTTCCATACCCAATGCATTGGAGGTTATAATGTAACCACCAGTCCTGGTATTCACTCCACCACCCATCATTTGGTTTATCAAGTAACCACCTGTCAAATGTCCATGTACCATTATAAAAACATAAGACATGAAACAAATATAAAGAAAAGAAAAAATTTCCACATTTCAATCACAATATATCACATAAATATATTGACATAGAAAATCTATTTTAAAAACCATTCCAAATACCAAAAATACATAAAAGTGTATATGTTATTTATTTTCTTTTAAAAACATTATATCTTGTTGAGGAAGCCAAAGATCAAATAAAACTCGCGGAGGTGGAATGATCATTGTCACCGATTAAGTTAATAAGAAACATACTTTTCTGTCTTTTAGTAAAACGCATCGTAGAAAAATATTCCCTTTGAAAAGTCAAGGGTGTTTATACAACGTACAAAAGAAAATATGACTCAATGAATGGAGATTGAGACGAAGTCCCTTACCTCGCGTCTGACTTGACTCGATCGTTCTTTAATATCATTAATAATAAACTAAAGTAAATTTCTACATGATTATGAACCTATTTAAAGTTTATTATTTCTTTTATATAACTTATTTCCATGTTATAAACAATATGTAATCATTTAAGTTAATAACGTTCATTTTGTCGATATTTTTTACTTGAGTCAAAAATGAACACCTTATATTTACATGTTGTCCATGTGGGCAATAGTCCATTATATACAGATTGATATTCATGATTTAAATATCATATATATCATATATATTTAGTATATACATGTATTTATAATATTACATATCATTTGGAGGTAAGAAATGAAATGCACCGTTCATGGATACGGTAAGTCGTACGTACGCATGAACACTACATTCATTTCTATTTCTTATTATAATGGAATTAAAACATATTGATACATAGTTATATTATAATTCTAGTATAATATCATATATAATATTGTTAACTCTATCATTTATAAATCCCACATACGGAATTAACGTGTTATATCACTTTAAGGGGGCGGTAGTCCGCACTTCCTCAAATGAGATTATCGTATTTACACACTATGGAAACCATAAAGGCTTGATATAATTGGTAAGTACAGAAGCTTAAGGAAATCATAAAAAAGATATATATCATATATAAACAAAGTTCCATCATAATGGCCACCATGAGAGGCGGTAATATGTAATTGAACAATCATCGTTTGGTGAGGCGTTAGTTTGCTATCAAAAGAAGCCTTATGTTATTCATCCCTTAGATGGAGTTGTGTGTAAGTGTAGTTCGAATAATTCTCATGAAAACATCCTAGTATATTAATGATACTGGTCTTGTTACAAAAGAATGGAAATAATAATATTTTAGGGGTTGGAGAAGCAAAATAAAAGAAAACAATTTAAGAGAAACCATTACGTTTAATTTGGGTAACACACTTTGGTTTGAAACAAAAGACTTATTAAGTGCTTTCTGCCTAAGGTAGGGAATCTAGGAGGAGGATATGTATGTAGGGAGTGTAATTGGGTAGAGTTTGGATGAGCCAAATTGCTTGAGAGTTTTTATTAATTGGTTAGAAGTTTTCTCCATTTATAAGGGAGAGGAGGGGCTCTTTAGGAAAGTGTGAAAATATTATTTTATAATATAATGATATTCAGTTTCTAATGGTCCTAAAATCATTAAGGTCAAAGATAATATGACTAATATTCTAAATAAAATCATACAATTAGAATTGTACATGTTTTGGATAATAATTTAATCATTATAATCTTATTTATTTAAATCAGTTATTAATGATGTAAATACTGCATCATTATTGTGCCATAAATAATTTAATTGATTTGATGTCTAAAAATTAAAAAAAATACCATTATGTTGGAAATATTTTTGATTTTCAGATAATATTTTTAGTCGAAAATAGGACATATAAAACATCATAAAAAATTTAATTACTAAAAGATGTTTGTTAATGTCAATTTTCACTTCACATTAAAGTAATTAATCTGAATTGTTATTTTCAATTCAATGTGTCTCAATGGGGTCCCATAATCGACCCAAAGAAGCCCATGGTTGTTAATGACTCGACTAATATGGTTTGGACAAGTTTTATGGAGATTTTGAATTATTATAATATTATTTTACCATGAATTACCCTATTTACCTTTAACCGTAGTAAATAAAAGTCAAAAGTTACTATTCAGCAAAAATTATTTTCATCTTAATGAACCAAATTTTACTTCTTTATAACAACCATGTATGTCAGATTATTTAAATTCAATTCACAAAAGTGGTAAAATTTTATTTAAATGAAAAAGTCATTTTTTAACTACCACTAAGTGGTTTCACTATTCATCAAAAATTTATGTTTTTCAGAAAAATACCAAACATTCAGCCAAAGAATTATTTGATATTCAGAATTAAAAATCGATGTCTATTTTTCCAAATTCAAAACATAGAAGTGGAATTAATTAATTTTAAAATTAATTCCCGTTATCAAAACAAATAGCGCATTTTTAAGAATCAATAACTATCAAAAGACTGATTGTTGTTTCTGTCCAATTTCAAATTGAAATTGATTCCAATGACCAAAATTGAATTAAATGGTAAAAATACATTTTAATTTCACTTTAAAACCAATTAAATAGATAATCTAACCATGTAAATAGATTAAATTAAAAGGTACTTTTGAATTAAAATACAATATTTTTCATTATTCCTTAAAAAGTGAACATTATCAGAAAAATACCAAAAAAATTACCCAAAGTAAAATTTTATATCCCCATTCTAAAGAATGATTTTATTTGGTAAACTAGAATGTATTAAAGTGACCAGAACTATATTTAATGAGGGTTCTCCATTAAAAGGCGATAAATCGTCCTTTTACTGTAAATTATGCTTGAAATTAGATTCATTCACATTTTAAGCCTCTAAATTTTATTGGAAAAATGTAAATACTTTTAACACATATGTATACTCATATTGTAGTTAGTTTCATTCATTCCTGCAAATTACAATAGTTAGGAGTTAACTACCATTTAAAATAATAATATTATATTATTAGTGTGCAACGTAATATTCTAAAAAAACTGGTTGTTGCATATCGAGTACGCTATCGAACATAGAAACCCCTTTAAATTAAAATTAATATTTAATTCAAAAATATTAATAAATATGAAAATATCTTATTCTTCATTTACTTGGGATGTTAGATCCTTCCCCCCTTTTAGAAATTGTATCCTCGTAATTTTTATTCACTTATCAAAATAAGTGGGGATATTCATCCCACAAATCATTTTTAGATTACCACTTTACCTCTTCAACCATATGGTTTTTCCAAAAATCCTTTACCTTGTGAATTACCTTATTCCACAACACTAGCTATCTGTGGTCAAGAATCTGGACTAGCTGTTTTTCATAATAGAGATTCTCTTCCATCTAAACTACCTCTAGTCCCAAAAGATGATATGGATCTTTCATATATATTCTCAACATCGAAACTTGAAAAACATTGTGTACCTATGATAAACATGGAGGTAAAGCCACTCTTTACGCAACTGATCCAACATTCTCTAGAATTACATAAGGTCCAATGAACGTTAGACTCAACATTCCCTTCTTACCAAAATGCATCACACTTTTCCATGGAGAACCATTGAGAAAGACATAATCACCTACCTCAAAAGTAATATCATTTCTCCGATCATCTACATAACTTTTGTATCTTGTATGAGATATTCTCACGTGCTTCTGAATAAACTGATTTTCCTCTACCATATCTTCTACCAATTATGTTACCATAAGATTGCTTTCACCTACTCCATCCAAAAAAGCTAGAGTTCAACAATGCATTCCATATAATTCCTCAAATGGAGCCATAAGTATACTGGAATGAAAAATATAATTATAAGAAAATTCAATCAAAGAAAGATAATGGTCCCAACATCCATGATAATCCATCAAGAAAGCACATAAAATATCATACAATGTCTGAATTGTTCATTCTGATTTCCCATCTGATTGAGGGTGAAAAGGTGTACTAAAATTTAATTCAGTAGCCAACGGCTTCTGAAGGCCTTCCCAAATGTTAAATGTAAACCTGGGATCACGATCAGATACAATGGAGAGTGGAACACCATGCAACCTGACTATCTCTTTAACATACAACTGAGCAAGTTGATCTAGATACAAAGTATCTCTAATAGGAAGCAAATGACTAGATTTAGTCAATCAGTCAACTATAACCTAGATTGCATTATTATCTCGAGTTGTCATTGGTAATATCACAAATAATTCCATGGATATATTATCCCATTTCTATTATGGCACCAGTAAAGGCTGAAGCATTCCTTTCGGTAACTATTTCTATGCTTTATCCTGCTGAGAAGTCAAACAGATCATAATAAAATCAGAAATATCTCCTTTTATTCCATCACACCAGTAATACTCCCGAAGATCCATGTACATATTAGTTCTGCCAGGATTAACTGAAAACGGAGAACTATGAGATTCACATAACAACTCATTCTTCATCTGTGAATCAAAAGGCACACATAATCTCCTTCCAATCCTCAAAACACAATCATTTTCAATGTTAAAATTAGGTAACTTACCCTTCTGAACCAACTCTACCTTTTTCTAAAACTCATTGTCTTCCTTCTACACTTTGTTTATTCTGACTGATAGAGATGATCTCACTGACACCTGAAACAAAACAGAATAATTTCCTTCACCCACAACTTATATTCCAAATTTCATCAAATCAAAAACTAAAGGATATTGTTCCAATAATAGCATGGCTAATGAGACATTACTTTTACG
This sequence comes from Viscum album, assembly GCA_963277665.1. Taxonomy (NCBI): domain Eukaryota; kingdom Viridiplantae; phylum Streptophyta; class Magnoliopsida; order Santalales; family Viscaceae; genus Viscum; species Viscum album. The sequence goes on along the minus strand of OY728167.1, from coordinate 383,656,262 downwards.
AATCAAAGCAATGGCGACTTTATTTGATTTTCCCTAATGGTAATGGATCATGAAATCATAATTCTTGATTAATTCTCGACATCTCCTCTGTCTCATGTTCAATTCTTTTTTAGTGAATATATACTTTAAACTTTTGTGATAAGTATATTTTTCACATTTTACTCCATACAAATGACGCCTCCATATTTTTAAAGAAAAAACAGCAACAGCTAATTCCAAATCATGTGTATGGTAATTTAACTCATGATGTTTCAACTAACATTAAGCATATGAAATTATGTGATCATTCTGCATTATGACACAACCCAGTCCTTTCAATGAAGCATCACTGTAGATAACAAACTCACCATTTCTGGAAGGGAGTGCCAAAACTGGAGCATTCACCAATATTATTTTATATTCTAGAAAACAATCATCACATTCTATTGTCCAGATGAACATAACACCTTTTAGAATTAACTTAGTCATTGGACTAGATAACTGTGCAAAATTTTCAATAAACCTTCTATAATAAACTACCAAACCATGAAAACTAAGAATGTCGGTTATATTTTTCAGTCTTGGCCATTCTTCAACTACCTTTATTTTAGAAGGATCAATAGTTATGCAATTTTTTGAAATAATGTGACCAAGGAATAAATTTTTTTGTAACAAAAACCCACACATGCTGAATTTCCCATAAATATTCTTTTCTTTTAATGTTTCCAAGACAACTCTTAAATTACTTTCACGTTCCTCCTTACTTTTGGAATAAACCAAAATATCATCAGTAAACACCACCATAATCTTATCCTAGAACTCATGGAAAATTCTATTCATAAGATCCTTGAATACAGTAGGTGCATTGGCTAATCCAAAAGTCATTACTACAAATTCATAATGGCCATATCTAGTACGAAATGCGGTCTTCGTAACAGTTGCTTTTTTTACATTCAACTAATGGTACCTCGACTTCAAGTCAATCTTTGAAAAATGCTGAGCTCTTGGGAGCTGATCAAACAAATCATCGATATGAGTCAAAGGATTCTTATTCTTAATAGTGATGTTATTCAATGCTCTATAATCAAAGAAAAGTCTCATTGAACCATCCTTCTTTTTAGAAAATAATATAGGATCAACCCATGGTTATGTGGTAGGTTGAATAAAACCTTTATCCAATAACTCCTGCAATTGATTCTTTAACTCAAAAAGATCAATTTGAGCCATTAGATAAGAGGGTTTTGAAATTGGCTTAGCATGAGGAACTAAGTCAACAATAAATTCAACTTCCCGATTAGGTATAGTTCCAAGCAACTCATCAGGAAATACATCAAGGTACTCATTTAACACTGGAGCATCATTAATCTGAACAATTCCTTTATTTTCAACAATATGTTCAAGGTAACATTCACCTCAATTTTTACTAGTTTCTCAGCTTCATGATATGTTATCAAAATCAAGGGTTTATTCTTGTACACAAACTGTAAATCATTCTGAAAATAAACCTATTTAGCTCTACAGTCAATCATACCATGATAAACAGAAAGCCAATCCATGCCCAAAATGACATCAAACTCTACTAGAGGCAAAACAATAATGTTTTCAGGTAGATTCCTTCCACACACAAGGAGAGGAATGTTATAATTTTTTCTTTTGGTCTCAACTTTTATCCATGGGTTTTTACCATAAGATCAGTATTCATATCATGAGATGGAATTTCATATTTACTAGAAAACTTATCAGAAATGAAAGAGTGTGTATACCTTGAATCAAACAACACATTGGCTTAATCTGAATAAACAAACAGTGTACCTGATACTACTTCATTTGATGGCCCAACATATGTTGATGTAGTTGCGAAGGATTTCACCACCCCTTTCTGCTCGTTTTCTGACTGCTTTCCCTCAGTGGAGTTCTTCACTGGACACTCATTTGCATAATGACCCATTTTGTTAAATGTAAAACTTCTTACCGATGGCTTTTCAATGCCTGCTTGTTCATCTTCCTTACAGTTATGTGCAATATGACTAGACTTACCACCCTGGAAGAACTTTCTAGTCTTTGATGAACATTGTCCAAGATTCTTTTCACCACACATCTCACAAGTTGGATATTTAGTTTTCTTACCTCTATGCTTCATTAATGAATTCTTCATGTTTTCCTGCCAACTGAACCTCTTATTCTGTTGTTTTTCACAGAACACTTGATCATCAGAAAACTCCATTTCCACCATTTCTGCACATCAAACAAGTTTTTCATTACATTTTAACTCACGAGAGGCTAAAACTATTCGATATCATGGATTTAGTCCTGATTAAAATCGATTTATCTTACTATCAAGATCTCGGATGATATTTGGTGCATACCTTGCCAGTCGAGTGAACTTTGCTTCATAAGAAGCCACTGAGTCATCCTCCAGCCTTAATTCTAGGAATTGTTTTTTCATCCTAAGATGAACCACCATAGGAAAATATTTTTCAATAAACATACCTTTGAATTCATCCCTATCAAGAGAATCAATCTACTCACTATCCCATATATTTTTCACCATCGACCATCACTGATCAGCTTCACCTTCAAAATGGTAAATAGAGAGACTAACTTTTTGTTGTTATGAACAACCCATGACATCAAAAATATTCTCCGGTGCTTTAATCCACCCTTAAGCTAGCACCAGATCAGATGATCCACTGAATGATGGGGGATGTTGCCTCATGAATTGTTCTACTACTGACATGTCCCTATGTGGTTGATCTGTCTGATCTCGTGCATGGATACCACCACCATTTATCACCTGATTCAACTGTTCCATCACTGCAAAAAACTGTTCAGTTCCGATTCCAACCATCTCAGGTTGCTGATTTGGAATGTTGCTTTCTCTTGATAACGTCCCAACATAGAAGCCATGTTTCCTCTGTGGAAAACCACTTCTAAACACATAAATATCATAGGCGAAGCAACATCATAATCTGTAAATTCTATATCATATCAATATTAACATAAATTACTTTATGAATATTAATTTAACAATACCCTAACTCCTAAATTTATGTAAACCAACCAATGATACCAACTATAAGGACCCAGCCTTAAACATTAAATAATATTGAATTAAAAGAATAAATCATGTAGAGGATCTATTCAGGTTTAGATTTTATAGAGTTAGGCCATAACTATTACATTTAAAAATATTACAAAATAAACACTTCTACTCAATTTTCATTTTATTAAAAAACTTGAACTCTTGAAAAAATAGAGTCATGTCTAGTTCCATGTTTTAGACGGCATGACTTTACATCTCATCCTTGACCCAATTCCACTTTATGTCCTGTGAAAAACATTTCAGAACTTAGGTTGAGCATATATAGCTCAGTAAGGGATACACAAAGAAGGAACAATGTAAGTTTCTCAAAACAAAAAATAAACCATGACTACTTAATCATAAGTAATACTTTTAACTTTTTTTGAAGAAGTGAATACTATTCACTGAATAAAAGATCATTATTACCCTTTTGTAACCAAAATATTACCATAAAACCCATATTAAGAACACATAACATATAAAGGTAAATTGGGACATAAACATAAATAAATGGAATAACCATACGGTAAAATTCAACACATATCACTAAATGGAATAGCCATACGAATGACTTCCATACCCAATGCATTGGAGGTTATAACGTAACCACCCTTCCTAGTATTCACGGCTCCACCCGTCATTTGGTTTATCACGTAACCACACGTCAAATGTCCATGTACCATTATAAAATCACAATACATGAAAAAATATAAAGAAAATAAAACATTTCAACATTTCAATCACAATATATCACTTAAATATATTGACATAGAAAATCCATTTTCAAAACCTTTTTCAATACCAAAAATACGTAAAAGAGTATATGGTATTTATTTCCTTTTAAAAACATTACGTCTGGTTGGGGAAGCCAAATATCAAACAATACTCGCGGCGGCGGAAAGATCATTTTCACCGTGTACATTAAAAAGAAACATACTTTTTTGTCGTTTAGTAAAACGCTTCGTAGAAAAATATCTCTTTTTAAAATTCAATGGTGTTTATACAGCGTATCAATGTAAATATGCCTCAATGAAAGGAGATTGAGACGAAGTCCCTTACCTCACGTCCGACTTGACTCGATCATTCTTTAATCTCTTGAATAATAAACTAAAGGTAATTTCTACTTGCTTAAAAATATTTTTGAAGTTTATTATTCATTTATATAACTTATTACCATGTTATAAACATTATGTAATCATTTAGGTTAATAACGTTCATTTTGTCGATATTTGGTACTTGAGTAAAAAAGGAACACCTTATATATACATGTTGTCCATGTGGTCAATAGTACATTATATCTAGATTGATATTCATGATTTAAATATCAGATATATCATATATATTCAGTATATACTTTTATTTATAATAGTACATATCATTTGGAGGTAAGAAATGAAATGCACCTTTCATGGAGACGGTAAGTCGTACGTACGCATGAACTCTACATTCATTTATATTTATTATTTTAATGGAATTAAAACATAATGATACATTAGTATTTTATAATTCCAATATAATATCATATATAATATCATCATCTATATCCTTTATAAATCCCACATAAGTCATTAACGAGTCACATCACATTAATGGGGCGGTAGTCCGCACTTCCTCATATGAGATTATCGTATTTACCCACTATGGAAACCATAATGGCTTGATATAATTGGAAAGTTCAGAAGCAGAAGAAAATCATAAACATAATATATATCATATATAAATAGAGTTCCATCATAATATCCCCAATGAGATGCGGTAAGATGTAATTGAACAATCATCGTTTCGTGAGGCGTTCGTTTTCCATCCACAAAAATATTATATTATTCATCCATTAGATGTAGTTGTGTGTAAGTGTAGTTTAAATACTTCTCATAAAAACATCCTAGTATATTAAGGATACTGGTTTCATTACAAAATAATGTAAATAAAAAGAGTTTAGGGGTTGGAGAAGAAAAATAATAGAAAACAATTTAAGAGAAACGGTTACCTTAAATTTGGGAAACTCACTTTGGGTTGAACCGAAGGAATTATTATGTGCCTTCTGCCTAAGGTAAGGCTTCTAGGAGGAGGATAGAGATGTATGGAGTGTAATTGGGTAGAGTTTGGATGAGACAAATGGATTGGGAGTTGTGCAGAATTGGTTAGAAGTTTTCTCCTTTTATAAGGGGGAGGAGGGGCTCTTTAGGAATGTGTGAAAATATTATTTCATAATATAATTATATTTGGTTTCTAATGGTCCAAAAATCTTTAAGGATGAAGAAAATATGACTCAAATTCGAAATAAAATCATCCAATCAGAATTGGACATGTTTTCAATAATAATATAATCATTATAATATTATTTATTTAAATCATTTATTAATGAGGTAAATACTGCATCATTATTGTGTCATAAATAATTTAATTTAATTGGTGTCTAAAAATAAAAAAAAATAACATAATGTAGGAAATAATTTTGGATTTCCAGATAGTATTTTTAGACTAAAATAGGACTTATATAACAACATATAATAATTAATTACAAAAATATTTTTGTTAATGTCAATTTTGTATTCACATTAAATTAATTAATCTAAATTGTTATTTTAACTCCCATGGGGCTCAATGGGGTCCCAAAATCGACCCAAATATTCCCATGGTCATCAATGACTCAACCAAAAAGGTTTCAACAAGTGTTATGGAAATTTTGAATTATTATAATATTCTTTTTACCGTGAATTACCATATTTACCTTTAACCGTGGTAAATAAAAGTCAAAAGTTACTATTCACCAAAAATTATTTTCATCTTAATGAACGACATTTTACTTCTTGATAACAACCGTATATGTAGGATTTTTGTAATTGAATTCAAAAAGTGGTAAATTTTCATTTAAATGAAAAAGTCGGTTTTTTAACAACCACTAAGTGGTTTCACTATTCATCAAAAATTTAAGCTTTTCAGAAAAATACCAAAAAATAATCCTAGGAATTATTTGATATTCCGAATTAAAAATTGATTTTTATTTTTCCAAATTCAAAACAAAGAAGCGGAATTAATTAATTTTCAAATTAATTCCCGTTAACAAAACAAATATCGTGTATTTAAGAAACAATAACTATCAAAAGATTGATACATGTTTATGTCCAATTTCAAAGTGAAATTAATTCCAATGACCAATATTGGATTAAATGGTAAAAATATATTTTAATTTAACTTTAAAAACAATTAAAAATATTATCTAACCATATAAATAAATTAAATTAAATGTCACTTTGAATTAAAATACAATATTTTTCAATATTCATTAAAAATGAACTTTATCAGAAAAATACCAAAAAAAATTACCCAAAGTAAATTTGATGTCCCCATTCTAAAGAAGGATTTTATTTTGTAAATTAGAATCTATTAATGTGACCAAAACTATATTTAATGTGTTTTTTCCATTAAAAGGCGATAAATCGGCCTTTTAATGTAAATTATGCTTAAAATTAGATTCATTCACATTTTATGCCTCTAAATTTTATTGGATAAATGTAAATACATTTAACAAATATGTATAATCATATTGTAGTTAGTTTCAATCATTCCCACCAATTACAACGGCTAGGAGTTAACTACCATTTAAAATAATAATATTATATTATTAGTGTGCAATGTAAGATTCCAAAGAAACTCGTTGGTGTGTATCGGGTACTCTATCAAACATAGCAACCCATTTAAAGTAAAATTAATATTTAATTCTAAAATATTAATAAATTTGAAAATATCTTATTCTTCATTTACTTGGGATGTTACAGTCCTTCTAGTATGTGATATTGTTTTAGGATTTTCTGTATTTTTCATTATATTTTCCCATATTTTTTACATTTTTTTAAAAAATAATAGATTTTTTGTATAACAATAATAATTAAATTATTTTACTTAAAAATTTTAAATGAATATAATATTTCCTGTTTACATATAATTTTAGAAATAATTGTAATATTTAATGTTATAATGTTACTATATTTCATTTTAACTATAATTTTAATATTTCAAGATGTATTTTAGAAACTATGAATTGGTGTTATAATGGATATAATAATTTTTCATGTTGAATAAATATAAAATTTGGTGAAAATTTCATTAGTTAAATATATATATATATATGAAAATTTAATAGCATTATTTCATATTAGAATAATTGATAGTACATTCATATATTTAACAATATTGTCTATGCATTATTGGGTATGATCATGCCAGCATCAATTCACCAAACCCCCATAGCACACTGATGTAAAACGTGATTTGGAGAGAGTAGTACTAGGATATGTGACCTCCTGAGATACCCTTGCTTTCCCCTTTTTTGTTTATATTTCAGATTTCATGTTAGAATAATTAGTATTATTTTCATATTGTATGTTAAAAAATTACTAAATAAATATTTCATGATTTCAAAAGATTTTACTAATAATTAAAATATTTATTTTTATAATGATATAATATTTCAAGTTATAATGATATAATATTTCAGGGTATAATGACATAATATTTCTTGTTAGAAATTATTATAATATTTCATGATATATTATAACAACTACTACAAAGTATTATAATAGATATAGTATTCTTTTTTATTTCTTATAATTTTAATATTTCATAATAATCGCATTATCAAGTTTCATAATATGTATGTTTCATGGGTGACCTCCAGGGAAGTTCTAATGCTGCATCTTTTTCTATATTTTGTATTATATATTCCCAGATTAATTACATTTGAAAAAATAATTAATTTCATTTATATAGAAACCCAACACCAGTAACCCGGAGACAATACAGTACTTTATAACATCTACATGATTACAATGAGTAAGATACTAAAGGACCAATCATTTTAGTAGGTCTGGAAAACCATATTTCATACATGATACCAATATTACATTGGGATATAGAAAATGAAACATAATATTGAAAAAAGGGTAATAAAATGTATCCTTAAAACTCATTCAAATATTTCATCATCATATCATATGGAATTGAAAACAAAAACTGGGTTTTATCAAATTCTCAGTAAGGGAAAGCATACAATGGGAGTAATCATGAATCAATTTGAAAAAATAATATGGAATGATAAATAACAAAACACACTTTCAAATTAAACAAAACAGATAAGGAATAATTCATAAGGGATGGAAAATTAAAAAACACACTTGCCCTTTAATGAATAAGATATGACTGAAATGCATCCATATAATTTTTGGTAGTGAAAATAACCTAGATAATAATTAATAAATTGAAGGAAATGATTATTTTTAGACTTCAGGTATCTGGCACATGAAACACTACCATCAAGACCATTCACAATATTGTTTTAGTCTTTGGGTAGAATCAATTATATTGTGCATGGAAAAAATTCAAATGGTTTTTTTTTCAGTTGATTTAATCACATGAGACTATTAATGCATCTAGGTGCTTATATTAAACGATTTATGACCCATGTATTCTATGTTTAAATAAATCCTCATATATCTAATAATATATTAAATTAATAAAAAATATTCCTTATTGTAAAGTATCCCCATTAAATAGATAATGCATATTTATGAATAATTAATTAGTGGAGGAAAATTAATAACAAGATATTTTGACATTATTGAATGGAAATAAAATATAAAGATCATTAAAATCATTCTTGATGAAAATAATCATTAAAATTTCCAAAGTGTTGCATACCAATTTAATAATTATTAATCATAATCCATATGAAGTAAATACAATTAATGAAACTTATTATCCCGTGAGAATAGGGATATTCATGATATAATAATTCAATGGTATTTATTTCACCATATAATATTAAATTTGGGAATAACAACAAATATGTCCCAAAGGAATATCAAATGAGACGAAATCTCTAGCCTTGAGTCTGGCATGTCAAGTGTCTCTTTATATTCTTGAATAATAAAATTATATTAAATATTTACTTGATTCAAAATAATTTTAATTATTATCAATAACTTTATTTCATTTATTAATTTTTTTTAAACAACTACATAAATAATTATGTTTACATTGATTGTTTTGACCATATTTAGTTTATGTGAAAAAATGACTTTTCTATGTCAACAATGGTCAATGTGTCACTATATAAAAATATCTAGAATAATAATCATGTAATAATTATCATATTTATACATAAATTATACTTTTAAAACCAATCAGGAATGATTGTTATGAAAAATATATCAATGTTACAATCATGAAGACTGATGGTCATACGTACAATGAGTAATGTTCCAAAATTCAATGATCCTTATGGAAAAAAGGTATGTAACATTATATATTTCTATAATGATAATTATATCATAAATAAAATGTTATTTAATCAAATATAAATATATATATATTTTTTGTGATGTAAAATTCAGGACACCGCATCATGGAGATGGTAGCCCACACGTCCAAGAATGATGTTATCAATTTTATTGTGATTGAAAATGGTAAAATATAAAATGATGCAACATATTTTGAAAATTTTAATTATGTTATTAATATAATATATATTTTATTTATAAATCGTATGTTTAAATAAAACCATCATTAATACATTCCATTTAATGTGCGTGAAAATATCACAACGCTTTGGGGGGGGGGGGCTGTGGTCCATGCTTCCACAATCCTTGAAATCTTATTAACACCAAACTAAATTCAAAAAATTATGTGGTATAGAAAAAATTTAACAAAAATATAGAGATAATAAATATCCTAAATATCATATATAAACATGTTTAAATAATAATTCCCATCCATGATAGGTCATAAAGGAAAAACAAACGACTTCATTTTGTGAGTCATGAGTTTGTCATACACGAATGGTAAGTTTGCTAATGATTTTTTGGATGTGTGTGTTAGTGGAGGTAGAACCTATAACATAAAAATTTATTTATATTTAGGATGATTATTTTATTAAATAATCATGTAATAATAGTAAATTATGGGGTGCATGAATAAATAAAACATAAATGCACATTGAATATTATTTCCTAATTTTTCAGGTAACTCCTTTTTGTTTTCACAAACTGGATTCCTTGGATTTCTTTATTCTCAATGTGTGGATTTTATTTTGATGGTATGGGTTATGGAAGAAAATTTGGGTAGATTTTGGATGATCTACAGTGTCTTGAGAGGTGTGTGGAAAAGGAAGAGTCAATTCCTTTCTATAATGCAGGGGGAGTTACATTCTTGTAAATACCAAAAGGTAAACACTATTGGGAGGTATCCCTTAACTCATCTTGATAGAAATTAAAAAATAATATATTGAAGAGAATGTATGGTTGAAAAAAACCTCCACCGCACAAAATAAAGTTCATTTTTATAATTTTGATCCATAGTATATATGTTTACTCATATTTTTCATTTTTGTTTTTCATTTAGGTATGTAGCTTTCTATCCAATTAATTTGATGATGAATAAAAATTAATGTTATAATGATTAGAAAATTTTAGATAGGAAAATTTTAAATATGATACCTAATTTAAAAAATAAAAAATATGTTGTGTGCCAGAAATTAATTTAAAAATAATGGCGTGTAACGTGGAAAAGCACTCCTTTAACCTTACCCTTGTAAATAATGTTTTTACTATCTATGGTATAATATGTTTATTATAAAAGATAACTTGGTTCATTATTATACCATATTATATATTTATTATCACTTAAAAAATCATGGATGAATATATTATTTTTATTAATTTTAAATCATTTAATAATATATCATTTATTGTAAAATAACATTAATGACAATTTTGAAATTATTTATTTTTTAGTTAAAAAATATCAAAAAATTAACACAATTTAAATACATTTGGTTGAAATGCATTTTTCATGACATATTTATCAACAAAATTAATTTAGTAAAATAATTCAATAAATTTACATTACTTTTAATGTCTTTATAATCATTTATTTTATATAATTATTAAATAAATAATTCATGCACCAGCATTTGTTAAGTGTTTAATGTAATTATATCATATCTAAAAATTTAATTAAATTTATGACGATTAAAATTATATTTTACAATTTAATATAAGTTTTATAACAAAAACTATTTACGTTCTCCCATACATTATATCTAAATAAATGTTAATGGTAAGAAAGTTTCATTTTTTATCTTTTTATTTACTTAACAAATTGTAAGATTCAATTTCATGAACATGTACCCCAATAACTAAAAACATTCTAACCAATATGGGATATGTTCTAAATATTGGCATCTAATGGGTTTTGGACAAGTTTCTAGGTCATTTAGGTCCTAAATGTTAAGGTTTAGTCCAATGATATGATTATTTGTACATTATTTTATGTAATTAAATTAAATTACTTTCACTAATATTTTGGTAAAAAACTGTGTTGAAATTATAAGACATTATATATTATACTTATTCCTAATATGAAATCCATTTTCCCATTTTAAATAAAACTAGTGGAAAAGTTAATTTAAAATTATTCCCATGGAAGGGATGAGAAAGATTGTTTTTAAAGTTAAAATGATCAAACTTTTTCTATTTTTTAATTTTCAATTTCATAGTTGAATTTTTTCAATTAAGATAACTTGACATAAAAGTTATATAATTGGAATATTAATCTATAAAACCAAATGAAAACATAATTTAACTATATAAATAAATTAAATGAAAATTATGTTTTGAGTTAAAATTCAGTATCATTCAATATTCATTAAAAAAATATAACCACAAAATTCCAAAACACCAACCTAAACTAATTTTGATGTTCATATTGTCAAATATTATATTATTTTGATATTTATAAATTATAAATGTTTCTAAAATGGGATTCAGAATAATTTATCCATTAAAAGATTGTAGAACTCTATTTTGCGTGTATCAGATGCTCATTCAGTGTTGTGTGTAGTGTAAGATTAACTATTTGTATAAATAATGTTATCAATAAAAGATGATTTATTATAAAAGAGAAATATTTTATTGTTTTATGGTGTTACATTATCCCTGCTTTCATTAAATTTCATCCTCATAACCTAAACATGTCCTCGGTAATCTAGAGTTTCATATCAGAAAATAATATTATTTGAAAAAACCACATCATAAATAAGGTTAATAACACATTTCCGTAATAAGAGAGAAATTAAACATTGATGGTCGCAAAAAAACTAGCATTCAAATATTATATCATTATTGAAATCATGGACATGGTAAAAAAATAAAACAATCATGTTCTGATCGATAGAGATAGAGAACATGTTCATCAAAAAGATGATGACCAATAATCCATAAACTAGATGTGTGAAACAGGTCATTGATGTCATTAAAAATGAGGATAATGGGACCAAAATTTTGTTTCAAGACCCTCTTACTAGAGTTGAGGAATTATTTTAATCTCCTAAAATATTAGTAAATATATGTTTCTATGAACACAATCAGTCCTTTTGATTGTCCCTTGAACTATTTATCCTTCATATATCAGAACAAGATGTATCATATAATGAATAAATTTATCAATCTAGGAAACTACATATGAAGTTAAACATAAAAAATAGTGACCCTGACCAAAGAATCTTGGAGTCTCTACCTGAAACATGGTGTGTAATTTTTTTGTCACAAAACATACAGATAAAAATTACACATCTCATTCTAACATAGAGGATCGCTGTGGTTTTGGTTCTGGAAAACCAGATGCAATAGATACATTTCTTCTAAATCATGACAAAGATAAACTTCATATTTTTTCCATCAAATAGTAGTACTCATTGATTTTAAATTCTACTAAACCTTGAAAATTGAGAATGTAGGTTGATGATTATAATTACCAATAAGGGGTATTAGAAAAAATAATAGAATCTCTTTTTTTAAATAGAAAACATTTAAAATTTTTACAAAACATTATCTTAAAAAGAAAAAATCACTTCTTGAAGCATGTCATCAACATTTATTAATGGTTAGTATAATAAATTTTAAAGAAAATATCATACACAAGAATCATATGTATTTTCTTAAAAACTAAATTTAAAACATTTATCAGAGTGTACATACAAGTACAAAAATGTATGGAATGTTGCATAAATCATAAATTGATCAAAAAAAGTTAAAGGTGACATGAAAGGATTTAACACCACATTATCACATAAATTAACACTTTTATATAATTGTGTATGTAACTATGAAATGATTCACCAAGAACTTAATATGCAATTTGTGTATTTATAGGAGTATCATCAACTTTAGTTTCATCATTTTAATACATTTTCCTCATATAACATTCCATGTTCATACTTCACAATTTCTATATTCATTCATCACCATTATCATAAAATATTCTTAAAAAGTAATTATTCTACTAGTCAAATAATACCTTGATTGATTACATACTAATTCATAATGATGGAATGTATAATGCTAAACTTTTTCATGGCCTTTCGCAAAGATCGTACATAATCATTCTATAGAGTCCTCAGACCAATACCATATGGGTAAAAACCCAACAAAATTGTGGTCAACTACCACGCATAGTTGTGAACAAATCTAACATCATGTTCACACATCATTTCACATTAAATCCAGTGATTCAACACTTTACCCAATGTATTGGAGCGTTGTATAATTCCATGGGCATCAGTCAAATAATATAAGTCAAATACATTCCTCATATGTCTTTGTATGGTCTTATATTCACAGTATCCCATACTACAATAGATACTTATATTCTTAATTCGTGAGTTATCAAGATATATAATTTCATTCCCACATACATATTCATTAGTGAACTGAATTGTACAATAATTGTAAAAAGGGATAGATTTGTAGTTTTAGGTTATTATTGCATCAGATATAATAGTGACATGCATGGACTAGAATTACATGCTTTTTCCCATGAAATATTAACTAGTTCACATAATATAATGGGTTGTGTCATATAATAATAACACTTTCATTAAAACCCATTCATATGATTGTAAACCATTACATAACATAATTTATATGTTCTGACTTTAAGATACCTATTATTCGAGTTTAAACCTTACACAGCTAATTGAAATATCAAATAGTGTAAAACATAAACATAAACAATTAATGGAATTCCTTGTGGAAAATTGAAATAGAAAGCATGGATTTAAAACCATTATTTCATGAAAATTATACATAATTGAACATATGTTCTTGTGAATGTATATATATTTATACTTCAACATTGAGACAATTATCCAACTTACTAATATTGAGAATACCAATTAAAACATATGAAATCAAGATTGAATTACAAACATACATAAATATAATTATACAAATGATTGTTTTGCATACTCAAAAGAACCCCCAAATTAATATTTTGTATCATAAAATACCCTTTTTAAAAATTATAGTTCTCACTTAAAATAGATTGAGAATGTTAATTATAAAAAACACATATTTACCCCTATAAATCAATGGGAGTGGGAATACCCAAAAAATAATGACCTAAAGAAACTCCATAAATATTTTACGCATCATAAGCATCATGTATATATAAAAAAGTTCAATTTTATCTTTGAAATCATTTCATACCTCAAAACTATTTGTTAAACCTTTTTATATCAACCATTGGAAATACGAAATTTGACTAGGATCAATGTATATATATATATAAAGATTAATCCAACACAAAACCAGAAGAAATGAAACCCTTACATTATTAACATGCATGAAGAACATTATTTAAAAACAAACGATCATCAATTAAATTCATAAAAACAATACAGGGTTTTGTTTCGTATATTCAGATATAAATATGTACACATTTATATAGTTTAAAAAAACACAAAACATTATTAACCCTCACATGTGTTATACACATTAAAATAGCAGTTTAATAATAATAACAATTTTTAGAACACCTAAAACGAGTTAGGATTAGAAGATATAACAAATTCTTACACACACACACGCACACATATATATATAACTGTGAAGCCCAAAAGTAGATAAAAGGGTTTTCATATTGAAATTGAGGCATTATAATCCCTTACCAAGCATCAAGAGAGATACAGGGCTGAGTAGTGAGTGTTGGTAAATTGGGGAAGAGGAATAAGGAAAAATTATATGGGAAATTAGGGTTTATGTAGGCTGAATATTTATAATTTATACATCGTGATTAATACGAAAAAATTCACAAAGACCCACAACAATAGAATAAGAAAAAATAGCTCTAACACTCTAATTAAAATAAATCCTATGCTACTTGGTGATTATATTGCTATATATATATACTTATGTAATCTTATGGAAACATAAATAAAGAGAAAAGAAAATAATAAAAAGAATACCAAAAGAGGGTTATGGGTAGAATTTGATGGCCGGTCTAAAGAGTGTGGTGCAGTATCATGGGAGAAGAATATGGAAAGAAGAAAAACCATAGGTTATGAAACTGGTTTGGTGTGAGGAAGAAGAAGAAGCAAGGAGAAATCATCGAAAAAATCAGACGGTTGATATCAAAGGAGTCATGATCAAACTACTAGGGATGTTTCCGGTATTTTAAAAACAGATGGGTGGCTATGATCTATCCGCGGTTTGATTGGACAACTATTGGAAAATCCACGTATTTTAAATGGGTTAAGTGGGCGAGATCAGTCGATTCCACGATCAGATGTCTGAAAAAAACACTGGGGAAAAGCCACAATGGTAGGGATTATACCCCATGACTGTATCGTATGGTCCAAATATCACGCATCAAGATCAAATGGTTGAGAATTTATTCCCTCTTAAAAAACTCATCCCACATCAAAACAATGGGGATCTTTAGCCGGCTATATAATCCTCAGGCTACCATCCATCGCTCAATTGGTTTTCTTCCCCCTCACTTGTACTTTTGTGTACTGTTTCACCCAATGGGCATGTTCTTTTCCCACTCCCTGTAGTCGTGCCACCACACACGATGGATCCACCTCGCAAGTCCTATCCGTCCTTCTGGACCACTATCCCTTAGGGTTGGCTTATGCTGGTTGAGGGGCAAGGCTTGGCTGCCTACTTCTTAAGATTGGGATGAGCCACCTCCCTTGGCTAGCAGGAGGGATGGCCTAACGGTAGCATATATTTTTAAATTAGTCTTGATTAAAATCATTCAAAACAAAAATAAACCACATAACATCATTTTAAACCAATTAAATTATAAAAATGATGTTTTAAAAATTTAATTTTAGTAAACAACATTATAATTAATTTTTTTAGTCTAAAACAAGATTTCAACTTTATTTTAAACTTTGGAACATTAAAATACACAAACCAACATATAAATTATACCATGTCACCAAAAATATAACCTTTAATTACTAATAGTATACTAAAACTTGATTCCAATTTCCTTATTAATTTTATTCATAAATATTATGATTATAATAGTTTAAAAACTGTATAACCTTAATTTTAATATATTTTAAACATTTTAAAACATGTGAAATATATATTTTCCATAAAATAATTGGTTATATTTCATTTTATCAAAAAGTTAAATAAGCATACAAAGAGATATTTTCTTTAAAAAACATTACATTTACTAGAGAACATATAAATAAAATATTACATTCAATAATTTAAAACCCATATGTTCTTAATATAATTAAGACACTTGTAATACATAGAATACATAAAAAACTTATAAACATAGAATAATCAAATATCCATAATACGAATAATTAGTATTCTTAAAATAATAACCATACATAAAAATACATAACGATTATAATGTTTTATGACCATTTAAAGAATAAATGGCCATAAAAAGACATTAATGGTCAACAAGAGTCATAGGGGCATTATAAATATGTTCTTAAGTATTCCATACCTTAGAAACAAATCAGTGAAGATGGTGCTCTATATCCCTTTGATTCTCAA
The DNA here is from genome assembly GCA_963277665.1 of Viscum album. Lineage (NCBI taxonomy): Eukaryota > Viridiplantae > Streptophyta > Magnoliopsida > Santalales > Viscaceae > Viscum > Viscum album. Next base: position 383,639,336 of record OY728167.1, on the reverse strand, counting down.
TATAGTTGCCGTAGTACATTCCATAATGTTCTTCACTGTGCTAGACCCCAAGGATTCTCACTATTTTATTGGTATACTTGTGGTGTTTTGGGGTATCTTGATGATTCTGATATGTATCCTAAAAGGCATTATAGGTTAGTGAGGTTCTTTTGGCCTTATGGAACCGTATGGTTTCCAGAATTCATAGTGAATAAAACATGTCTTTTATTTTCATTGTGTATGTATTCTTATTTTAGATGGACCATTGTTGAAAAAACCAACATAACAATAATGAAGGTATTATTGTGAAAAAATAAATTTCTTCAGGGATTTACATTATCCACCCCTTAAAAGAATTCCACCCTTGATATTCCATTCATACACACCGTCACTAACCTTCTTCCATCCATTGTGATTTCCTTTCACATGCACCACTAGTTTCTACGAATTACCTAGTTTATAGTAAAAACAATTTCAAAAATCTCGACTTCTCACCATGAGACATGACCTGTGTAGCATGGTTCATACTCATGTAGACATCTAATGGTTAGTTGACGAAATTTTCAGGAAAATCAATTACAGAATAATCATAAGTATTTTCTTAAAAACTATAGTTAGAAACATATATCAGAGTTCACATAAATGAAAAAAAATTGATGGAATGATGCATACATAATAAATCGATCAAAAAATTTTAAAGGTGACATTAAAGGTTGAAAGTACACATTAGATCATAAATTATCACATCAATATAATTTTGTAAGTATCAGTGGAATGATTCTCCTTTTAATTAATATGAAATTCGTAGATAGATAGGTGTAACATCAACATCAGTTTCATCATTTTGATACATTTTCCTTAAATAACATTCCATGTCCATAAATCATTTGTGGCATATTCATTCATCACCATTATAATAAAATATTCTTAACCAATGGATATTCTACTAGTAAAATAACTGCTAGCTTGATCATATACTAATTCCTAATGAGGGAATATATAATTCTAGACTTTTTCATTACCTTTCACAATGACTGTACTTATTCATTCTATCAAGGCCTCAGGCCAAGACCATAGGGGTAGACACCCAACATAATTGTGGTCAACTACCACACATAGTTGTGAACAAATCTAGCATCATGTTCACATAACAGTTCACAATATCTCATGAGATTCCACACTTTACCCAATGTATTAGACCGCTATATAATTATGGGCACACCCTTCACATCAATTAAGTCTAATAAATTCCTCATATGCTTTAGTATGGTCTTATATTAATAGTATCCCATACTAAAATGGATACATACATTCTTAATATAGGATTTATTCAGAGAGATAATTTTATTCCTACATACTTATTCATAAATGAAATGAATTATACATTAAAATTAAAAAGTTCAAGATTTGTTAGTATTAGGTTATGGGTGCATTAGATTTAATAGTGACATGAATGGACGATAATTTCATGCTTTTCACATGTAATATTAACTAGTTCACACAAAATAATTGGGTTTCACATAAAATAACAACTTTTTCCTTAAACGCCTTTCATATGAATGTGAACCTTTTAATACCACGATTTACATGTTTTGACTTTAAGATACATGTTATTCTAGTTTAAACCATGCACGATTAACTAAAATATCAAATAGATTAAAAAATGAACTTAAAAAATTAATGGCATTCCTTGTCGAAAATTGAAATACAATGCATGGATGTAAAAACATTATTTAATGTGAAGTATCTATAATTTTACATATGTTCTTGTGCATCTATTTATATTTATTCTAGAACATGGAATAAATTATACAACATACTAATACATCTAATACCAATTAAAACTTATGAAAATACGATTTACATACACACATACATATATATATTTATACATATAAGTTTTTTTCATTCTCCAATGAATCCCAAAATAAATATTGTGTATATAAAAACACCCTTTTGAACAAATGATAGTCATACCTTAAAATAGGTTGAGTATATTGTTTTTACAAAAAAAAAATATTTACCCCTAGAGAAAAATGGGTGTGAAAACCCCCCAAAAATAATGACTTTCAAACCCTCCATAAATATATTACACATTATAAGCATAAAATAAATATATGAAATCAATTTTTTGAAAACTAAATTAATTTTGGATTTTGAAAGATGAATGGACCATATATACAAAAAGTGTATATAAGGGATTGTATACCTAAAACATGTTTAATTAGATCCTTTAAATCCTTTCATTCCTCAAGAAAATATTTGTTAAATATTTTTATATAAACCATTGGAAAATAGATATTAGACTAGGACCAAATTATATATATATATATATTAAACAAACCCTAAAATAAAGAAATGAAACCCTTTCATGATTAACATGAATTAAGAACATTATTAAAAAAACAAATGCTCATCAATTAAAATCCTAAAACCCCGAAATGGTTTTGTTTCATGTATATGAAAATAAATATATACATATATTTTAAACAAACACAAAACATGATTAACCCTCACATATGTTATATATCATAAAACATCATTTTAAACCTAAAAATCAAATTTAAAACACCCAAAACGATTTAGGATTTCATGATATAAAACATTGATTGCACATACATATATCTATGAAAAAAAGTCAATTTTAGGGTTTTCATTATGAAATGGAAGCATAATAATCACTTACGTAGCTCAATAGAGAGATAGGGTTGAGTAGTGAGTGTTGGTAAATTGGGGAAGTGGAATTAGGTAGAATTATGTGTGCAATTAGGGTTTATATAGGATGCGTATAAATATTTTATACGTCATGATTCATACAAAGAACAAAAAACAAAGCCGATGAAAAAAGACTAATACAAAATAGGTATGACACTATAAATAAAATAAATCCTAAACTAATCTGTGATTATATTATAAAATATATATACATATGTAATGTTATGGAAACTTAAAAGAGGAGAAATTAAAATTATAAAAACAAGACCAAAAGATGCTTACAGGTACAATTTCAAAGATGTTTTGAAGAGAGTGGTTTAGTATCTCGAGAGAAGAAGAAGGAAAGAAGAAAAATTATGGGCCATGCCACAGTTTTTTGTGAGAGGAAAAAGAAGAAGTGAGGATAAGATGTGGAAAGGAGCGATAGCCAAGATCAAATGAGGTCTGATCGGATGACTTTGGATGTTTCTAGGATTTTAAAAGTGGATGGGTGGTTACGATCTATACAGGAATTGATCATATGGATCTGGGAAAATCCATTATTATTAAACGGTTTGAGTATCTGAGATTATTCGAGTCCTTGATTGGAATGTTGAAGAAAACATGGAGGAAATGCCATGGTAGTGGGGATTCGAACTAGAGACCATGATCATGCGTTCGAGATCTCATGCGGCGAGATCAAATTATTGAGATTTCAAACCCTCTAAAAAATAATATTTTCCACCTCTGAATGATGGTGATTCTGAGCCATTATTATAAGACTCGATCTCCCAACCATTTCTCAATTATTTCTCTTCCCACTCCTGGTACTGCCCCATACCAGTTCTCCCTACGGGCGCACTCTGCGCCCACTCCCTCCCATCATGCCTCCCTACATGGTTGCGCCTCCTTGAAAGTCCCATGCATCCCAATGGCACTATATCCTATTATAGCTAGATAGAGGGTTGACCTAAGGGTAGAATATATTTTTATATAACTCTTCAGTATAATCATTCAAAAAAACCATATAAGTTCATTTTAAACGAAATAATGTAAATTTTTTTATTAAAACATAATATGATTAAACAAAAAATATCATTAATTTTATTAGTCTAAAAACTGATTTGAACATTATTTTAAACATTAGAACTTTAAAATACACAAATAAACATACAAATTATACCCTGACACAAAAAATTTAACCATTAATGACTAAGAGTATTATAAAATATGATTTCAAATTCATTATTGATTTTATTCTTAAAAATTAGGGTTATAATAGTCTAAATAAACTATACCGTTAATTATGACATATTTAAAATAGTTTAAAACATGTCAAATATATATATTTCTTAATAAAATAATTAGTTACATTTCAGTTTATCAAAAATCTCAAAACCCTACATATATATATATTCATTCCAAACATTACATTTATTTGAGAACATTTAACAAGAATATTACATTCAAACATTTAAAACCCTTATGTTATTAAATTAATTAAGATACTTATAATATTTAGAATTTTTAAAATACCTATATACATATAATACTCAAGTAAAAAAATACTAATACTTTTTATAATTAAAATAATCACCAAACGTAAAAAATAACTAACAGTTATAATGTTTTATGACCATTATAAAAACAAACGGTCATCTAAAGGCTTAAATGTCTACAACGGTCATAAGGTCATTATAAATGGGTGATTAGGTATTCCATACCATATAAAAAACTTGATGAATATGGTTCTCTATATCCCCCTGATGCTCAATAATATTGTCATAGCACTTGCCATAATTTTCATCATTATGATAGACCCAAAGGACTCATAATTTTCATGGACTATTTGTGGGGTTTTTGGTCTCCTAATGATTCGGATAGGTCTCCTTGTTGGAATTCTTGGTTATTAATTTTTCATTTTCCTTATGGAATTTTAAGGTTTCCATCATTATTATTGAATAAAACTTGTATTTTATTTTGATTCTATAAGTATTCTTACTTTAGATGCACAATTTTTAAACAAAACCAATATAATATAAATTAAAGTATTATTATTAGAAATTAAATGTGATCGGTGTGTTACATAAATCATTTCATAAATAGTCAAATAAATCAAAAAATTCTTATACAAAAATTTAGAATGAAGGTGACTATATTTCAATAACAAACTTATCATTATCCTTTAATAAATATGTAGAAGATATAAATTTTGACATTACAAAAATGGGATTAATGTCATCATTTATTATCAAAAGATATTGTAATATCATAAATTACCATAAAACCATAATGAATAAATGAGTTATTCCTTATTAAATAATTAAAAAAATGTCATTTTATATATTCCATAAATGCAAAAGTGTTCTAAACTCCATCAATGATATCATAAACGTATTTTCCCTAAGTCATTAATACCTTACAAGATAGTAAAAAATTATAAAATTTACAACATCCATATCAAGAATATATTTATCCAAAAATAATTACCTCAAACTTAGGAACATATTAGGTATTTTAATTCCTTCATTTATACATTTACCATGATGTTCATCATGTCACCGAATAAATTTTTTTCATCTCTACCCATCAGCAAAAACTTTTAAATACTCAATAAAAAAGTAATTCACTATAATACTTATATATTTTATAATACTCATGGCCTATACCTTACTGATAAAATACTAAAACAAAATATTTCATGAATCCAAACAGAGGAATATTAATCATTACTCATCATCTACAGTTGTATAAAAATATTTACAATGATTCATTAGCTTATTTTGGGGTATATTCCTTTGACACTTGGGACATTGATCTTGATAGTGTCTCATATCCTCATAGTTGAAGCATTGTAGATTCAAAACCCATTTTTAACCATGAATTCATAAGAATGGTTTCCTTTCACTAAACAAATTTTTGAAATATCACATTACTTTAAGCATGTATAAAGTTTATTGTTGTTGAAATATTTATATGTGGGAAAATAACTCTTTCCCTTCTTCTCTTTATCCATATTTTCCCTACATGTCCTTTTATACACATTCTTCCCTCTGAATCCATAATACATATATAATACTTTCAGTTTCTCTTTATCACATGATATTATTCCCTTATATGGGGAGAATTCGTCGGATACTAGTTACCTTAATAATATTAGCTTAAGGCCATAAAATAAATTACCATTAATAATATTTCGATCATGTGCATTGGTGTGGTAAACATTCCATATTCCATGCATCATTTCTAAATGACGGCATAGACTATATTATTTTTTACCATGTAAAATAAAAAGACTAGTGAAATACATAACATAAATTTAATAATTTTTTTATTGATATTCTCATAATGATAAACATAATTTATATAGGATGTTATCGTATATTAATCCTTCAATTCTACATTAGGGTTATGTTCCATAATATAATTTATCTAAATCATGTTTCCATTGTTGGTACTAATCTTCCTTTGATACCAACTATAGTTCCCCGAACCCAGTAACCCAAAGACAGTGCATTAATTTATTACATTAGCATGAACACAAGGAATCAAGTCCTAAAGGAAATATTATTTTAGCAGTTTCAAAAAATCATATTATATACATGATACCCATATTACCTTATGAGATAGAAAATAAATCAAAATACATTGAAAAAGGTAGTAAATTTCACCCTTGTAACACATTAAACTATTTCAAATTCACATAATGGGGAAGGTAAATAATGTTTTGGTGAGCTCAAATGCTTTGTAACGGTAAGAGTATTTTATAAATAATCATGAATTAATAATAAAAAATTATGGATAGGGAAATAAGTTAAAAAATATTCCATTTAAACAACTACAAAGGTAAAAATTAATATTAAAAGCTAAATTTCAGAAATAAATGCCAATTAATATATAAAATAATAACAAAATTCATCCTTAGATTTTTTTTCATATGGAATATCCTATGGATAATAACATAAATGATTGAAATGCTTAATTATTTAACGCCACCTATCTGGAAAATGAACAACTACTAATAAGACCAGTTAAATGGATTGTTTAATTATGTGGGTAGAATCAAATATATTATTATTTGAAACAAAATATGAGGGGTTTTCACCAACTAATTTGATTTTAAGAGACTACTGATGCATCAAGCATCACACATTAACAGGTCTCCAACCCGTGTCCTACATGTCCATAGAATTCTTCACATATCAACTAATAGAATTAATTAAGAAAATGCTCTTTATAATGAAATTTAATTTTTGAATAAACAATACACAATTATCAAAAATTTCAAATTGGGGGATAGTTAACAATAAGGGTTATTGATGTTAATGATTTGAAATAAAATTGAAATATCAATAAAATATTTTTGAGTAAAATAATTTTTAAACATTCAAAAGTGTCTGAACTGTTTTAAAACCTTTGAATCCTAATACACATACATAAATATAATTAAATAAAAATTATAAAATAATGGCTTTAAGGATATTCATGATATAATATTTCAATGGTATTTATATACACCATGAAAAAGTTATTTGGTTTATTAATACAAGTAAATATCAATAGAATGTAAATTGAGAGGAAATCCAATACTGTGAGCCTGAATTGTCATGTGTCTCTTTATATTCCAAATTTAAAAACCTATATTAATTAATTACATAATTTAGAAACATTTATAGTTTTATCATTACTTTTAGTTCACTTATTACAATATTTGAAATAAATTATTACACAATTATGTTTACATCATGTATTTTGAGGATATTTGGTCCATGTGTCAAAAATGACTTTGATATGTCAAATAGGGTGATATGGATCATTATATAAATATATATATTACAATAATAATGAAATAATTATCACACTTATGTATCAATTGTAATTTTAAATTTAATCATAAAATAGGGTTATGAAAAATAAACCAACTGTAGAGACCCGAAGCTTAATGTACATGGACATTACATTACTTTTCTAGAATACTTAGTAAATAAAAAAAACACACACACAAGGACCATAATAGTTTAGTGTCTTTGGAAACTCGGAATATAATCTTCTAATCGTGGTGAAAGATCTTCAATATCTCCCATAAATATCTTCTTTTTTTCTAAACCTAAATCCTTTCTTTATGTCCTGGGGAAAAGGAAACATAAAAGGGTGATCTAAAATGCTCAGAAAGGGTAAATAAAAGAAATATCAATCATGTCATATTCATAAGAACATATCTTTTGGAAATCCTAACCTGCAAAAGAGGTCATAATTTCATAACATGGGATAAATCATAGTACTGAAATGTAATCCCAATAATCATAACTTAATACATGAAACTTTGTGTCATACACACATAATCATAGAGAATCATTTCTTGTTAGTCAAGACTCATTTCCAAGACTATCTTAGTGGACAAAGTCCATTTCTGAATCGAGTTCATTCCTCGTTTCAGTCCTGTTTCGCTGAACCGGTATAACGTACCGTTCAAGCCATGTCTATATCATGAGATATAAAATCTTTACCCAATGCATTGGAGGGAGATATAGGTCCCACCCATCTCATAATGATACCATTATTACGTGTTCTACAAAATCATAAATCATACGTCATTGCATAACCCATTTAATAAAAATGGGAATCATAAACATCGTGACATCATCAAACAATTAATATAAGATAAAGGAATTCATAAAAATAATTCCATAAAAACATAATCAAATCAATGTAATAATAGGGATATAAACAGAACCCTATATTATCTTAGATGGAAAATAATTTTGATAAACACTTGAACTCCATTCTTGAGGAAAATATCCTTTCAAATTTAAAAAACATTTTACTTTTTTAACATGTCATACAATTTTAAAATAAAGAAGTTGATTAAAAATAAACTTGAAAACTTGTAAAGGAAGCTTCTTGGAAATAATGTTTTAAAAATCCATTCATGTCGTATAAGTTAAAAAAACATTCTTCATAATTTTGTCAGAAAAGTCAAAAAGTACATCGTACGAAAACGACAAAAGATTAGTTTCATATCCTTTACTAAAAACTCACCGAAGGGTAAAATTGGATTTAAACAATTGTAGGTGGATTGAAATAATATTAAATATTGAGGAAACATGGATGTGGATGATAAAATACACCCCAGTAAATACTAAAGTATAAACAATCTCGGATAAAAATGAGATTGTGATATTTCCCTTACCATAGGTCCGATTTGCTTCGTAAGTGTCCGAACCTCCTGTATAATGATTTAAATAATGTCATTGACTTATTCCATAATCATACTCATTATTATGATATCATATATGGTTCAATTATGAATTTATATTACCCGTTCCTTTGTAAATTCCATGTTAAAGAGTGTTTTGGGTAAACTCGTTTCATTTTTCATCCGTATTTTGAATTGTAATTATTCATATGATGACTTAGATCATGATTACTTAATTACAAAATATAAAACATGATTTATATATAATATATATTCATAATATACATATATATAATATATCAGTAAATGGAAAGAAATACACCGTTCATGGAGATGGTAGGTCGTACGTACGCATGAACGCTGTTTTCGTTTCCCTATTGAGTTGAAAGGAATTAAGTAGATGACATACATATATATACACATAAATCCAGTATCACTATCATGTCATATATTTCATGATTAGTTATTATAAATACTTAATAATCATTCATTAATGGTTAACGTGGAGAATGAATCTCATCGCGTCGTGGAGACGGTAGTCCGTACGTACGCACGAGCGATGATATCGTTCTCATGATCGTGGAATTGTATTGGAGTTTATGTATACTATTTCAGAATAAATATCACATTACAATAATCATATATAGTTATTATTTACACCATTATACCCATCCAAGTAAGGTGGCGGTGGAAAATAGATTACACCACGGCGTGGAGACGGTATTTTGTACGTACGCACGCGCGGTGATTTCGTTTTCCGTAGGATGGATAGATGGTGAAATAGGGTTGTTTCATACATATAATAAAATATCAGTATATGAGTGATACTGATGTTATTACTTCATAATGAAACAACTAAAGAAGAAGAAGTGGAAGAAGAAATAAAGATGAAAGAATCGGTAACGGACATTACCTCTTCTTTGACGTGATTCTTTGAGACCTCCTTTTAGGGCACTAAAATAGGTCTTTGAAGAAGACAAGAACCACTAAGATGTTTCTAGGGAAGTGGAGAGGAGAAATTTTCAGGGGTTGGCCGAGAATGAAGGTTCAATGTGGTGTGAGGAAGAGGGGGATGAGGTGCCCTTTTATAAGGGAGGAGAGGGGCACCTTTGGAATAACTAAAAATATTATTTTATTATAAAACCAAATTCGGTTTTTAATAGCTCCAAATTGATATATCTCGAAGATAAGGTGGGTAGGGGTAGAAATCCTCTCATCCAATATAATTTACACATGTTTAGGTATCAATTTAAACCTTATCATTTAGATTTAACTTTATGTTAGATAATTTAACTTTCACTATGTCTTCTTGTTTTCATACACTATAAGGTTAATAAACTTACTATATCAAGGAAAACGAACCCCAAGATGTTTATTATTAATATATATAACCTTATCTAAGTCATGTGGCTGAACCTTATATTTTTAGGAATAAAATAACTTTTAATAATATAATATTTGTTTTAAAAACTATTTTATGTCAATTTTGACACTATTTAGTAATTGATTTTTGTGAAACTCATAACAGAATGATTAGCTCGAACCAAGTTAATTAAATCAATAATAACATGTCATATTAACATATAAAATTAGTGTAATTCATAAAAAGTCTCAAATTACATTTATTTGGAAATTTATAACATCAATTATGTCAATATTTCATTAATAAGATAATTACTACATCATTGTTGTGTCATTAATAAATTAAATTATTTAATGTCTAAAAATTACAAATAAAATACCATTATGTAGGAAATATTTTTAGCTTTCTAATTAATATTTATAGTCGAATTTATCTTATGTATATCCCCATATTAAAAATGATTTACTTATTAAACATTGATTTTAACTCTTTTAACCCTTCTTTAAATAAATTAATAATAAATGTTCTAATCTAATCTAAGTGGGCCTAAATAGTAATATTTTATTCCTAAGGTTGTTTTGGGTCGAATTACACTTGTTCAATAGAATTAGGACATGTGTTAGGGTAATAGTAATATCATTTGTACCCTTAATTACCCTATTTACTTTTAACTGTGGTTTAAAAAAAGTAAAAAGTTACTATTCACTAAAAATTATTTTCATCTCATTGAACCACATTTTACTTACTGACATCAATCGTGTCTCTCGGAATTTTTAAATTCCACTCACAGAAGCGGAAAAATTATGTTTTATGAAAAATTCATTTTTTTACAACCACTTAGTAGATTCACTATTGATCAAAAAATGAAAGTTTCTAGAAAAATACCAAAAATTAGGCCTAATATATATTTGATATTATGAATTCAAAATTGATGTCTATTTTACCAAATTCAAAACATATCAGTTGCATTAATTAATTTAAAAATTAATTCACATTGTCAAAACAAATAGCGTGTTCTTAAGAGATAATAACTATCAAAAGATTGACAGTTGATTATGTCTAGTTTAAATGTGAAATTACATCCAATAACCCATATTGTATTAAATTATAAAAATATATTATAAATATACTTTAAACCCAATCAAATTAATAATTTATCACTATTAATTATTTCAATTAGAAAGGTTGTTTTTAATTAAAATTTAGTAATTTTCACTATTCATTAGAAAATGAAAGTTATCCGAAAAGTACCAAAATTTCACCCTAAGATAATATCGATATTCCGAATCCAGAAATGAAGTCCATTTTGAAATATAAAATTTTAAAAATTTCAAAAAGTGGTTATTACTATTCATAACGGCTAGTTTTAATAATAAATTAGTAGCATATCATTGTTTAGTGAAACTCGGTATTGCATACTACACACACTTTCGAGGAAGGACATGATTGCGTGTAATAAAATCCATTTCAAGGATTCATTTTGTGAAAGCTCATTTTGGTGTAGCGTACAACACAAGACATTAATGAAATTAAAAAGAATATTTTTCATAAAATCTCGGGGTGTTACATTCTACCCCCTTAAAATGAATTTCTCCCTCAAAATTCATCGGGGTTATAAATGGTTTACTATTTGAAAGTTTCTTTAATAGAAACCCACATCGTAAAAAGGAATACCAAAACCAATCTTTAAAAACAAAAGTATGAAATGTAACTATTACCCAAATAAACTAATCACTGGGTTTCCACATCGGTGAAAATATGGATATGGAAGAGAAATCTAACCATCATGTTCTGATGGAGAGTGGTAGAGAACATGGCTATGGAAAAGCTAGAAATCACAAAGCCATAAATTTGTGACAATCAAAGGTACCATCTGATTCATCAGATATAAGAGCACTAGGACAACATTTTTGGTTTTCAAGATCATTTCCCTAAAGTTGATGAAATTGGAATTACAAGAAATACTTTCGTGATTTTGGTATAGTCTAACCATTTGTCGTTATTTGGACAATTTCCACTTCATCTCTTAAAGAAATGAAGTTGAATTTGTCATTAGTGACGTGTTAGCAGATCATGTGATAGAATGATGGGTCATTCCATCTGTATCAAACAAAATGTTAGAAAATTTATCAAAAAATACATAAGTCCATCTATAGTGAGATTAATCATATATAGTTCCTAAAATGGACTGATACTTCATATATCATACTGATTGATATAATAAAACTAGTTTCTACTAAACAGGGACTTCCTGTAGGCCAGTGGTAGGCGTTAAAGGCCAGTCGCACTTCGGTTGTGGGTTCGATTCCCACAGCCTTGTCCGACGCGATGGGCTGTCGCCCATCCTGCAGGTTGTCCATTTTCTAAAACTACATTACTATAACATCACATAAATAATATCAAAAAAAGTTCTATCCTTAAACAATACTAACTTATGGTTAACATAATCCATTCCAATCTTTTGGCTTATCTAAAATACTTCGGTCCAAGCTCATAGTATAAAGAAAACGATTACTTGAAATGTCATCAACCAAGCATGTGAATACCATCATTTATCCCCCATATATCTTGTTGGTCACATTCCAATCATGTGAATACCTTAATGATATATTATCTTGAAAAATGAATACCCATTAAACCTTAGTGAATCATGAATGTTGTCAAAAGTTTACTCTTTCCACATACCAAAATCCAAAAATTTGATATACTCAAACCATGATATAACCTTCTCCTTATATCAGTCATGAGCTCATGAATACTATCAAACATTTAATTTTCTCTTTATCCCTTCATTATGCACATATCATGTACATTCCAAAAATATCTGAATAACCTTTCATGGATACTGGAAACATTAATCATACACTTTCATAACTCAAGGAAAGACAATAGTGTAAAAATCCTTAGATGTCTCTTTATTCCATAGTACCATGAGATAACAAATACAACATTACACATGATAAACATGTAATCATTCCACTACATTCTTAAACCATTGACCGAGCTTCAACAATTCTTTCATGTCACATATCATTTGCAGTTTTTTCATCATCATACACATAAATACTACCCATACGACTGTACTGATTCCCTTCATGAGACTTTCCCTTAGGGCATTGGTTTTCATAATGCTCGTACATTCCACATTTAAAACATTTAACCATTGTTGATGTCATAGCAATACCATTATCATCATCCCTGGTGTTAACTAAACCTTTTCCTTTGCACTTACTGGCTTTGTGTCCTTCTTTTCCACACCCAAATCATCTTCCAGTTCCGTTGAAATATTCTCCTTGATGCCTCTTCCCACATGATTTACATAGGGGAAATTGAACTTTCTTTCCTCTATGATCATCATGAAACTCCATCTTTCTCTTATTAGCCGAGTCCGGAAACTTACCAAATTTTACTTTATTGATCATATTATGAGATTGCTGATTCGGCATAATAATTTTGTTTAGACTTCCAAATCCCATTTCATTCGGTTTCTCATGAATAATATCATTCCATTGTCCAGCATATCCTCCATTATCGGGAATCATCTTGTTTCCAGCCATTTTCTAAAACCCAAAAAGAATAGTGTGAGAGGCAAAAATCATAATAAAGGGGGAGTAACATCAATATATAACATCTTTGGTTTAATCTAATATCATTACCATAGTTCTAGGACTATATCCTATACGTATACTTATCCTTAGGGACATCCCTAGACATACCTTAGAAATATCTCTAGGGATCTCACTGACGTTTTCCCATCCTATTTTCTAATGGTTGACTAAACCATTCCTCTGATACCAACTGTAGAGACCCGAATCTTGACATACATGGACATTACATTACTTTTGCAGAATACTTAGTACATAACAAAAAACATACACACAAGGACCATAATAGTTTAGTGTCTTTAGAAACTTGGAATATAATCTTCTAATCGTGGTGAAAGATCTTCAACATCTCCCATAAAGATCTTCATTTTTTCTAAAGCTAAATAATTTCTTTATGTCCTGGGGAAAAGAAAACATAAAAGGGTGAGCTGAAATTCTTAGTAATGGTAAACAAAAGAAATATCAATCACGTCATATTAATAAGAACATATCTTTTGGAAATCATAACCTACAAAAGAGATCATAATTTCATAAAATGGGATTAATCATAGTAGTAAAATATAATCCCAATAATCATAACTTAAAACATGAAACTTTGTGGAATACACACATAATCATAGAGAATCATTTCTGGTTAGTCAAGACTCATTTCCAAGACTATCTTAGTGGACAAAGTCCATTTCTGAATCGAGTTCATTCCTCGTTTCAGTCCTGTTTCACCGAACTAGTATAACCTACCATTCCAGCCATGTCTATCTCATGAGTTATAAAATCTTTACCCAATGCATTGGAGGGAGATATAGCTCCCACCCATCTCATAATGATACCATTCTTATGTCTGCCACAAAATCATAAATCATACATCATTGTATAACCCATGTAATAAAAATGGGAATCTTAAACATCGTGACATCATCAAAAAATTCATATAAGCTAAAGGAATTCATAAAAATAATTCCATCACAACATAATCAAATCAATTTAATAATAGGGATATAAACAGAACCCTATATTATCTTAGATGGAAAATAATTTTGATAAAACACTTGAACTCCATTCTTGAGGAAAATATCCTCTCAAATTCAAAAAACATTTTCCTTTTTTAACATGTCATACAATTTTAAAATAAAGAAGTTGATTAAAAATAAACTTGAAAACTTATAAAGTAAGATTCTTGGAAATAATTTTTTAAAAATCCATTCATGTCGTATAAGTTAAAAAAAATATTCTTCGTACTTTGGTCAGAAAAGTTAAAAAGTACCTCGTACGAAAAATGACAAAAGATTTCATTCATATCCTTCACTAAAAACTCACCGAAGGGTAAAATTGGATTTAAACAATTTTAGGTGGACAGAAATAATATTACATATTGAGGAAACTTGGATGTGGATGATAAAATACACCTAAGTAAATACTAAAGTATAAACAATTTCGGATAAAAATGAGATTGTGATATTTCCCTTACCTTATTTCTGATTTGCTACGTAAGTGTCCGAACATCATGTATAATGATTTAAATAATGTCATTGACTTATTCCAGAGTCATACTCATTATTATGATATCTTATATGGTTCACTTATTACTTTATATTACCCGTTCTTTTGTAAATTCCATGTTAAAGAGTGTTTTGGGTAAAATCGTTTCATTTTTTGTCCGTGTTTTGACTTGTAATTATTCATATGATTACTTAGATAATTATTACTTATTTCGAGAATATAAAACATGATTTATATATAATACATATTCATAATATACATATATATAATAGATCAGTAAATGGAAAGAAATACACCGTTCATGGAGACGGTAGGTCGTACGTACGCATGAACGATGTTTTCGTTTCCTTATTGAGATGAATGGAATTAAGTAGATGACATACATATATATACACATAAATCCAGTATCATTATTATGTAATATATTTTCTGATTACTTATTATATATACTTTACAATCATTCATGAATGGTTAACGTGGAAAATTAATCTCATCACGTCATAGAGACGGTAGTCCGTACGTATGCACGAGCGATGATATCGTTCTAATGATCGTGGAATTGTATTGGAGTGTATCTATACTATTTCAGAATCGATATAAATTTACAATAATCATATATAGTTATTATTTACACCATTATACCCATTCAAGTAAGGTGGTGGTGGAAAATAGATTACACCACGGCGTGGAGATGGTATTCCGTAAGTACGCACGCGCGGTGATTTCGTTTTCCGTAGGATGGATAGATGGTGAAATAGGGTTGTTTCATACATATAATGACATATTAGTATATGAGTGATACTGTTGTTATTACTTCATAATGAAAAAACTAAAGAAGAAGAAGTTGAAGAAGAAATAAAGATGAAAGAATCGGTAACGGACATTACCTCTTCTTTGAAGTGCTTCTTTGAGACCTCCTTTTAGGGCACTAAAATAGGTCTTTGAAGAAGACAAGAAGCTCTAGTATGTTTCTAGGGAAGTGGAGAGGAGAAATTGGTAGGGGTTGGCCGATCTTGAGGGCTCAATGTGGTGTGAGGAAGAGGAGGAGGAGGTGCCCTTTTATAAGGGAGGACAGGGGCACCTTTGGAATAACTAAAAATATTATTTTATTATAAAGACAAATTCGGTTTTAAATAGCTCCTAATTGATATATCTACAAAATAAGGTGGGTAGGGGTCTAAATCCTCTCATACAATAGAATTTAGACAAGTTTAGGTATCCATTTTAACCTTATCATTTATATTAAACTTTAAGTTAGATAATTTAACTTTCACCGTGTCTTCTTGTATTCTTACACTATAAGGTTAATAAACTTACTATATCAAGCCAAACGAACACCATGTTGTTTATTATTAAAATATATAACCTTATCTATGTCATTTGGCCGAATATTAGATTTTTACGAATAAAATAACAATTAATAATATAATATTTGTTTTAAAAACTATTTTATGTCAATTTTGACACTATTTAGTAATTGATTTTTGTGAAAATCATAACAGAATGATTACCTAGAAACAAGTTAATTAAATCAATACTAACATGTCATACTAACCTATAAAATTAGTTTAATTCATAAAAAGTCTAAAATTAAATTTATTTGGGTATTTATAACATCAATTATGTTAATATTTCATTAATAAGATAATTACTGCATCATCATTTTGTCATAAATAAATTAAATTGTATAATGTCTAAAAAATACAAATAAAATACCATTATATAGGAAATATTTTTAGCATCCTAATTAATATTTACAGTTGAATTTATCTTATATATAACACCATATTAAAAATTATTTACTTATTAAACTTTGATTTTAACTATTTTAACCCTTCTTTTAATAAATTAATAATAAATGTCCTAATCTAATCCAAGAGGGACTAAATGGTCATATTTTATTCCTAAGGTTGTTTTTGGTCGAATTAAACTTGTCCAATGGAATTAGGACATGTTTTAGGGTAATATTAATATCATTTTTACCCTTAATTACCCTATTTACTTTTAACCGTGGTAAAAAAAAGTAAAAAGATTCTATTCACCAAAAATTATTTTCATCTCATTGAACCACATTTTACTTACTGACATCAACCGTGTCTCTTGGATTTTTGAAATTCCACTCACAGAAGCGGTAAAATTATGTTTTATGAAAAATTCATTTTTTAACTACCACTTAGTGGTTTCACTATTCATCAAAAAATGAAAGTTTCCAGAAAAATAACAAAAATTAGGCCTAAGATATATTTGATATTATGAATTCAAAAATGATGTCTATTTTACCAAATTCAAAACATATCTATTGCATTAATTAATTTAAAAATTAATTCCCGTCGTCAAAACAAATAGCGCGTTCTTAAGAGATAATAACTATCAAAAGATTGACAGTTGTTTATATCTGGTTTAAATGTGAAATTACATATAATAACCAAACTTGTATTAAATTGTAAAAATATATTATAAATATACATTAGAACAAATCAAATTAATAATTTATCACTATTAATTATTTCTATTAAAAAGGTTGTTTTTAATTAAAATTTATTAATTTTCACTATTAATCCGAAAATGAAAGTTTTCCGAAAAGTACCAAAATTTCACCCTAATCTAATTTCGATATTCCGAATCCAGAAATGAAGTCCATTTTGAAAAATAATATTTACAAAATTTCAAAAAGTGGTTATTACTATTCATAATGGCTAGTTTTAATAATATTTTAATAGCATATCGTTGTTTAGTGAAACTCGTTATTGCGTACTACGCACGCTATCGAGGAAGGTCGTGATTGCGTGTAATTCAAGG
The DNA here is from genome assembly GCA_963277665.1 of Viscum album. Lineage (NCBI taxonomy): Eukaryota > Viridiplantae > Streptophyta > Magnoliopsida > Santalales > Viscaceae > Viscum > Viscum album. The sequence continues at coordinate 383,621,203 of OY728167.1, read as the reverse complement.
CAAGTCAAGGATTCATTTTGTGCAAGCTCCTTTTGGTGTAGCGTACAACACAAGACATTAATGAAATTAAAAATAATATTTTTCATAAAATCACGGGGTGTCACACCAACGTATCAATCCTAGAGACAGTAGGTCGTACATGTGCGTACATAACGTTCCCATTTTTCAAGTATTTTTATCGAAAGAAGCTAAGTAACAATATATAATTAAATTATTATATTGAATCATAAAAACCATGTTATTTCATGATATATACATATGTATAGGATTATTTTTATGTAAAATTAATCACATCGCGTTGAGGAGGCAGTAGTCCCCATTACCACAAAGGATGTTATCACTTTTTTATTGTTTGAAAAGGGTAATAACAAAATTGATATATTATATTTAAATTTTTCTAATTATGTACTTAATATATTTTATATTCCATCTATTTCACAAACTTTAAATTAAAATAACCCATAATATATTCCATGTAATGTGTGTGAATGTATCACATTGCTTTGAGGAGGAGGTAGTCCTCACATCCAAAAATAGTTATCTTAGTAACACAAAATGAAATGAATAAAGTCATCTATTATAAAAAAATTAAATAAAAATAATTACATAATAAATATAAAATGGTTCAAATATAAAAAAATTCTCTATCATAATTCCCATCCATGAATGGTGGTAAGGAGAAAACGAATGACATCATTTCATGAGGATGTAGTTCACCGTACACGAATGGTATGTTCATTACCCATTTTATAGAAGTGTGTTAATATATTTTTAGAAACTGCACAAAAAAATAAGTATATTTTGAAAACTTATTTTATTATATAACCATGGAACAATAATAAATCAATTGGTGGATAAACATATACAACATAAATTCACATTGAATAATTTTACCTCTTTTTCAGGTAACTCCTTTTTGTTATCACCAAATGGATTCCTTATTTTGATTTATTCCCAATGAGAGGATTAAATTTTTAGCGTAGGGATTTTAGAAAAGTATTTTGGAATATTTGGGGGAGAAATTTTGGTATGAGAGGTGTGAGGAAGAGGAAGAGTGAATGCCTCGTTATAATGAACATGGAGTTGAATTCTTGTAAATACCAAAAGGTAAAAACAATTGGGATGTATCCCTTACCTCATTAGTATAAAAATTGAAAAATACTTGATTATATATTATTTATGGTCTAAAAAACATATAAAACCCAAAAATAAGTGTGTTTTTATAATTTTGATCCTTGATCTTAATGTTTCATTATATTTATATATTTGGGTTTTCATTGAGATAACTAGTTTTATATACAAAGTAGTTTAAACATTAAGAATAAATTAAATTGAGAATTATTATACTACTTAGACCCAATAAATTATAAATATTATATATAATTTACAAAATTAAATTAAATTTTGTGTTGGATTGTAATTTTAAATGAAATGAAAGTATCCCACAAAACACTAATATATCCCAAACAGTGTTTACAAGGTTTTGACATTATTTGGTTCAATGTGTTAATTATTATGATAAATTTGTCCATTAATATTCCATATTTTATTTTTATTAACACTTAAAAATAAAATATTATAGGATTACATTTGTTTTAAAATTTTAAATAATTTAATAAAATATCAATTATTGTAAAATAACATTAATGCCAAATTTGACATTGATTATTTAATTTTAATTTATAAATTTCAAAACGTTATGGGAATTAAATTATGTTAATTTAACATATATTTAAAATTATATATTAGTCTTCAAAAATAATATATCCTCAAATGAATTTAAATTTACTTTATGTTTAATGTTTTTAGCATCATTTATATTAGGTATTATTAACTAAACAATCCATGCAATAGCATTTGATAAGAGTTTATTATAATTATATCATCTACAAAATTTAAAGATAAATTACCAAGATAAAAATAATCTCATTTAACTTTAATAATAATGTTTCTAACCTAAAATAAGTATTTTCTCCCACAATCCAAGGATTTATTAATGTTAAAGGTTAAGAAGGTACCCTTTTTGTTGTTTTCCATTCCTATCATATTAAATGGTCTATTTCTTGTAAATACTTCCCAATAAAAAATAAAATTATATTTGATCTGGGATGTGTTTTAATTATTGGTATCTAATTTATTTTCTCAAATGTTTTTAGGTCATTTTGGTCCTTAACATTAAGGTTTAGTATGTTTTAATGCTTAATTTCACTGTAATCATTGTAATTAATTTTATTTACTTTTAATAATATATTGGGTAAGATACTAAGATGAAATTATTATACATAATAAATTATTCTGATTCCAAATATGGATTCCAGTTCTCTATTTTATAATCAAATTGATTTCTAGTATTTAATTGAAAATTAACCGCAAAAATGGGATAAGAAACCAGGTTTATAAAGTAAAAATTTTCTAATATTTTCTATATTTTAAAATCCAATTTTAGAGTGAAATTGATTCCAAATGACTAAATTGGAATAAATTATATAAAATTGGTGTAATTATACTTTAAATCCAAATAAAGAATTACCTATATTAATATATTATATAAAAATAAGACTTGAGTTAAAATCCATTATTCTTTACTATTTATCAAAAATTGAAACATCTATGAAAAATACCAAAAAATCATCCAAACTTAATTTTGGTGTTCCTATAAGAAAAATTAATTTTTTGACAGATAATTTTTATAGATTTCAAAAAAATCGATTAAAATTAGGTTTGTGATTTGAAGGTTGTAAAACTCGGTTTTGCGTATAATAGAAGCTAACTTAGTGTTATGTGTAGAAGAAGATTTATTTTATGTATAAATCATGCTGACAAAAAAAATTAAATTTATTAAGAATGGAATATATTTTAAAATATTTTGGTGTTACATTTTATGTATAATAATATTAATAATATTGTAGGTAATCATTTCAACCAAATAAAATATTTTATGTATACACTGAATTTGAGTAATAATAATAATATTTTATGTCATTATGTTTCCATGTTTTATGGTACTAATTATAAATTTTAATGATTTATTTGTAACAACTATATTGTAGTGTCATAATAAAAAGAATTGTTTTCGTGTTGAATAATTATAATTTTGCTGGTAATTCCAATATTTAATGTTATATTTATAAAAATAATTAAATATGGATATATAATAACAGAATCAAATATAGAACTTTTAAATAAATAACAGAAATATCCATGAATTTTTTATTGAGATCACACCATAATTAATGAAGAAGGTTCCATTAGAACTCTTCAGTTAAGCATACAAGGGGTATACTATTACTAAGATGTTATTCATTATGTGAAGTACTCGTATAACACATTTTTTTGGTTAATATTTCCAATTTCATTCAAGTATAATTAATATTATTACAATATTTTATGTTAAAATATGTCTATAATATAATATTTCATGATTAAATGGAATTTTAGTATAAATTATACTATTTCATGTTATAATGATACAATATTTCATGTTAATAATGATTATAATATTTAAGGTTATATTGTAACAAATAAGGTTTAGTTATATAATAGAAATAATATTTTTTCATCTCAAATAATTCTAATATTTCATGATAATGGAATTATTTAATTCCATAATATGAATTTTTATGCGGTGACCCCCTAGGAAGTAATCTTGTTTTACCATTTTCTGTAATTTTCATTGTATTTAAACAAATTTTTTCCATTTTTTTATATTTCTATATATTTATAATAATAAATATTATGATATTTTTCGTAATCTTTTTAAATGAATAGAATATTTAATGTTTACATATATTTTGAGTAATAATTATATTATATATTTTCATTATGTCACCATATTTCATGTTAATAATAATTATAATATTTCATGACATATTTTAACAAATACAGATTAGTGTTATAATAGATATAATAACATATAATGTTGAATAATTATAATATTGGAAGATAATGTAATTATATAATGTTATATTTATATAAATAATTAAATATAAACATGTAATATCAGAATTACTGATAATTCATACAAATTTTAAAAAAATTGTCTATGTATTGTAGGCTATTATCACAAGATCATCAATGCACCAGATCACATTATAACTCTCTAGTTAAGCATGGTTTGGTGATTGTAGTACTAGGATGGGTGACCTCCTCGTGAGTACTCATATTGGGCACTTATTTTTTGTATATTTATTATTTAATTCAAGTATAATAAATGTTTTTTTAATTTTTTACATAATATTTTGTATTGAATATAATATTTCATGATTACATGAATTTTAACAATAATTATAATATTTCATGGTATTATGTTATAAGATTACATGTTAACACTGATTATAATATTTCATGTTATATTGTAATGACGATGGTTTAGTGTTATAATAAAAATAATAATTTTCCATCTTCAATAATTATAATATTTCTTAGAAATAGAAAAATTGAATTTAAAAATATTATTTTTGCATGGTTGATTTCTTGGGATGTTCTTGTGTTTCACCATGGTTTATAATTTCATTTTAATTTCCATGATTTGTTACATTTTGAAAAATAATTTCTTGTAATTTTAAAAATAACAATGATTATATTGTATGTAAAATTATTAAATGAATATAATATATCATGTTTACATAAAAAATTTGTAATAATTATAATATTTCATGTCATAATGTTACCATAATTATTTTTAACAATAATTATAATATTTCATGAATTTTTTTTACAAATATGGTTTAGCATTATAACAGAAGTAATAATTTTTCATGTTTAATTCTTATAGTAATGTCTTATAATTTCATTAGATAATGTTATATTTTAAAAAAATTAAATTGAAAAAATTTCTATTAGAATAATTTCCATTAATTTGGTATATTTAACAATGATTTATATGTACTATTGGGTATGATCACGCCATCATTAATGTACTGAATCAAAACAGAACTATATAGTTATGTTTTTTTGGAAAGAGTAGTAATAAGATTGGTGACTTCAAATCAAGTACTTGTATTGTGCCCTTTTTGTCTCTATTTCAAATTTCATGCAAGTACAATAAATATTATGTTATTCAACATAAACTTATGTATGGAATATAATATTTCATGATTATAGATAGTTTTAGTAATAATTATATTATTTAATGTTATAATGTTATAATATTTTATGTTTATAATGATTATAATATTTCATGTTATGTTGTAAAAAATATAGTTTATATTTATAAGAGAAATAATTTTTTCATGATGAATAATTATAATAGTTTTCTATAATCCCATTATTGAATTTCCATATTTTAACGTTCCTTGGGTGACCTCCTGGGAAGTGCTCATTTTTTACAATTTTCTATATTTTTTAATTTTATTTTCCAATATTTTTTACATTTTAAAAAATTATATTTTCATGTATGTATATGAATAATAATTATAATATTGTAAATATTAATTTTAAAATGATTATTTATTTCATATTTATATAAAATTTTAGTAATAATTATCATTTATCATGCCAAAATGTTATCTTATTTCATGTTAACAACAATTTTAATATTTTATGATGTATAATAATAACTATAGATTAATATTTCAATAATTCAAAGAGCTCATCCATGGATTTGGAGAATCTAAATCCATGAACCACAAATTTATTACTAAAATAAAACTTATAATGCAGTTAGAAGGAAACAAAAAACACAAAATTCCCATAAAAACTATAAAATGGATCATCTAGAAACAATATTCCATGGATATCATACCCTTTATTTTTTTCATCCATGCCACCTTATGTTGACCATTAGATGTGCCACATATTCATCATCCTTATTGATTTAAATGACTAATAAAGAGTGAAGCATATCAGGAACATTGAAGCTAAATCCTAAAACTCCATTTCTGGATGGAGTGGAGTCTATATTAAATGTTAAAATATAATAACCTATGGATATCTATATATTTCTTGAAGCCAAATACTTTTTCCTCCATTGATGAGAAAGTAACATCATGTTGCAAAATTACAATTTTATTGCTTCCTCACAGATGAATCTTATTGACCTTTCCCCTTCATGATCATATGGAATTATCACTACGGGAAAAAGGGGTATTTGCGACGGGTTTTTTGCGATGGGATTTATTCCCGTCGCAAATAGTCCTGTAAAAAACTTATTTGCGATGGGAATATTTGCCCGTCGCAAATAAGTAGCCTTTGCGACGGGATAGCTTTCCCCATCACAAAAGGACTGGCGAGGTTTGTGCGCCAAATCGCAGGAAACCTATTTGCGACAGGGGAATATTCCCATCGCAAATAACCGGCGGCGGTAAAAGGTATTTGTGACGGGAATATTCCCCCGTCGCAACTAGTGTGTCGGCAGGTGGTTATTTGCGACGGGACCCGTCGCAAATAACTATTTAACAGTTGACCGTAATAAATGATGGCTTAGGTATTTGTGACGGGTACCGTCGCAAATAGTATTATTTGCGACAGGAATCCCGTCGCAAATGGACCCGTCACAAATACTCTAACCTATAAATACCCCCATCCATTTTTTTCAAATCATTCTCAAATTCCATCTTCTTCTTCTCTCAAAGTTTTATTTCTAAAGTTCAGTTTTTCTGAAGTTTAATTTTTTTTCGGAGTCGATATTAATGTTTTGAAGAACGATCAGAGCAGATCCATTTTCATGGTATTTATGTTCATTTTAATTTAATATTTATTTTTAATTTTTTATTAGTTTTAATTATTCTTAATTAGTTTTAATTTAATTATGTTTACATTGTTTTGTTACTTAATAAATTTAAATTATTAGTATTGTTCATAGTTAATACTAATTAGGAATAATTAGAAATAATTTTTAATAATTAAGAATAAATATTAATAATTAGTAATAAATATTAATAATTAGGAATAATAACATTATTAAATTATTAGTATATTTTAATATTAATATTAAAATAATATAATTTTTTATATATATACAATTCTCTTTTCATCTGTGTGTTTGCTGTCTCCACATGTATTATTTGTATGTGGAGATAGAAAACACACAGATGAAAGGAGAATTGTATATAAATTATAAAATTATATTATTTTAATATTAATAATAAAATATACTAATAATGTTATTATTCGTAATTATTGGTAATTATTCCTAATTATTGGTAATTATTCATTTAATTACTACTAATTAGTAATAACTACCAATAATTAGTAATAACTACAAATAATTAGTAATAATTATCATTAATTAGTACTAATTTGTAATAATTACCCATAATTCGTAATAATTACAAATAATTAGTAATAATAAGTAATAATTACCAATAATTAGTAATAATTACCAATAATTAGTAATAATTACCAATAATTAGTAATAATTACCAATAATTAGTAATAATTACCAATAATTAGTAATAATTGCCAATAATTAGTAATAATTCATAATATTTAGTAATAATTCGTAATATTTAGTAATAATTCGTAATAATAAGTAATAATTCGTAATAATTCTTAATAATTAACAATAATTAGTAATAATTACCAATAATTAGTAATAATTACCAATAATTAGTAAAAATTCGTAATAATTAGTAATAATTCCTAATAATTAGTAATAATTCGTAGTAATTCGTAATAATTAACAATAATTAGTAATAATTAACAATAATTAGTAATAATTACCAATAATTAGTAATAATTACCAATAATTACCAATAATTACCAATAATTACCAATAATTACCAATAAATACCAATAATTAGTAATAATTAACAATAATTAGTATTATTTACCAATAATTGCCAATAAGTGGTTATAATTAGTAATAATTGGTAATAATTAGTAATAATTCGTAATAATTACCAATAATTCGTAATAATTACCAATAATTAGTAATAATTACCAGTAATTAGTTATAATTACCAATAATTAGTAATAATTACCAATAATTAGTAATAATTACCAATAATTAGTAATAATTACCAATAATTAGTAATAATTACAAATAATTCGTAATAATTACCAATAATTGGTAATAATTAGGAATAATTAGTAATAAGTACCAAGTATTAGTAATATGTTCCAATAATTTGTAATAACTACCAATAATTAGTAATAACTACCAATAATTAGTAATAACTACCAATAATTAGTACGAATTAGTAATAATTACCAATAATTAGTACTAATTACCAATAATTAGTAATAATTAGTAATAATTACCTATAATTAGTAATAATTGCCTATAATTAGTAATAATTACCAATAATTAGTAATAATTAACAATAATTAGTAATAATTACCAATAATTAGTAATAATTACCAATAATTAGTAATAATGACCCATAATTCGTAATAATGACCAATAATTAGTAATAATTATCAATAATTAGTAATAATTAACAATAATTAGTAATAATTAAAAATACTTAGTAATAATTACCAATACTTACCAATAATTACCAATAATTACCAATAATTAGTAATAATTACCAATAATTAGTATTAATTACCAATAATTAGTATTAATTACCAATAATTACCAATAATTACCAATAATTTTATAATAATTCTTAATAATTACCAATAATTGGTAATAATTAGTAATAATTGGTAATAATTACCAATAATTGGTAATAATTAGTAATAATTAGTAATAATTACCAATAATTAGTAATAATTAGTAATAATTAGTAATAATTACCAATAATTAGTAATAATTATCAATAATTAGTAATAATTACAATAATTACCAATAATTAGTATTAATTAGAAATAATTACCAATAATCACCAATAATTACCAATAATTACCAATAATTAGTAATAATTATCAATAATTACCAATAATTAGTAATAATTACCAATAATTACCAATAATTACCAATAATTACCAATAATTAGTAATAATTAGTAATAATTAGTAATAATTACCAATAATTAGTAATAATTAGTAATAATTAGTAATAATTAGTAATAATTAACAATATTTAGTAATAATTAACAATAATTAGGAATAATTAGGAATAATTAGTAATAATTAATAATAATTACGAATAATTAGTAATAATTACCAATAATTAGTAATAATTAGTAATAATTAGTAATAATTACCAATAATTACCAATAATTCGTAATAATTAACAATAATTAGTAATAATTAACAATAATTACCAATAATTAGTAATAATTACCAATAATTAGTATTAATTACCAATAATTACCAATAATTGGTAATAATTAGTAATAATTACCAATAATTAGTAATAATGAGTAATAATAAGTAATAATTAGTAATAATTAGTAATAATTAACAATAATTAGTAATAATTAGTAATAATTAGTAATAATTACTAATAATTAATAATAATTACCAATAATTAGTAATAATTATCAATAATTAGTAATAATTATCAATAATTATCAATAATTAGTAATAATAAGTAATAATTACCAATAATTACCAATAATTACCAATAATTACCAATAATTAGTAATAATTATTAATAATTAGTAATAATTACCAATAATTAGTAATAATTAGTAATAATTAGTAATAATTAGTAATAATTACCAATAATTAGAAATAATTAACAATAATTAGGAAGAATTAGTAATAATTAGTAATAATTACCAATAATTTGTAATAATTATCAATAATTAGTAATAATTACCAATAATTAGTAATAATTACCAATAACTCGTAATAATTACCAATAATTACCAATAATTACCAATAATTACCAATAATTAATAATAATTATCAATAATTGGTATTAATTACCAATAATATTAGTACTATGAAAATAATAAAAAATTTAGATAATATTAAAATTATCAATATTTGTAACATGTTTTCCTTTATTCTCAACATATTTAATTCTTAAAGGGTCAATTTTTAGGTATATCTCAATAAAAAGTTTGCGTCAGTCATGTACGATCTAAACTCTACAATTATCCTAGCTTTAGTGTTTTTTCTAACAAATTATTCAAAACCAGTATTGCTTTTATATTTTATAGAGAAATATGGGACAACGAGGTCGTCAACAATCATTATTAGGTGACCGCATATGGATAAATCAACATAGAAATCCAAATGGTTCTGGTTTAAATCCAGTATATGTAGAGGGTGTGGAGACTTTTTTATCATTTGCAGCATCAAATCCAGAATTTGTTTCAGAAGGCAAAATAAAATGCCCTTGCAGAAAATGTGCATTGAGAACGTTTGACACGTTTTACAAAGTGGGAGAACATCTCTTGCATTTTGGTTTTCAACCAGATTAAGTTTTTTGGTATCAACACGGTGAACGCAGTTCCAGAGCAGGTGATTCCAACTTGATTCCGGATCCATCCCGGTTTCAAGATTTAGTACATGATGTTGCAGGTTCATCTGTTCAACATACAGAAACTCCGGCTGATATAGCTTCAAATCTTGAGTTGGCACCGTCTGAATTTTATGAGTTGTTGAAGTCTGCTGAGGATGCATTATATCCTGGCTGCAAGATGAGCAAATTAGAAGTAGTTGCAAAATTTATGGCTGTCAAATCAGATAACAGAATGTCAAACACCTGTTTTGACCAGATATTTTCCTTGCTTAAAACACTGTTACCTGAAGGAAATGTTTTACCTACAAATTACTATGAGAGTAAGAGGCTGGTTCAAAATTTGGGACTTACTTGTCAGAAGATTCATGCATGTTCAAATGACTGCATTTTATATTCTGGGGAAAATGAGTCATTGGATAGTTGTCCCATATGTGGGAAACTGAGATATAAAGAAGGACAACATGGGAAGTCTGGTTTTATTCCTGTAAAACAGTTGAGATATTTTCCGCTTACATCCATAATTCAGCGTTTATTCATGTCTAAGAATACAACGACAATGATGTCATGGCATAAAGAAAATATTTCAACCAATAAAAGCTTGAATCATCCAGCCGATGGTGATTCATGGAAACATTTTGATAGAGTGCATCCATCCTTTGCTTTAGAAGCTAGAAATGTTCGACTGGGCCTTTCCACTGATGGTTTCTGTCTGTTTGGATCTTATGGTAGTCAATATTCATGTTGTCCTGTTTTTTTAACTCCGTACAATTTACCTCCATGGATGTTGATGAAGGAGCCAAATATCTTTTTGACTTTCCTAATTTCAGGAAATCCGAAGAAAAATATATATGTTTATTTGAAACCATTGATTGATGAATTAAATTTATTGTGGAGTACTGGTGTCAGTACATATGATGTTGCAACGAAACAGAATTTTATACTGAGAGCAGCATTGATGTGGACAATATGTGACTTCCCGGCTTATGGGATGTTATCTGGCTGGAGTACACATGGTCAGAAATCATTTCCTTACTGTATGGGAGAGAACAAAGATTTTATGCTCATTCATGCAAAGAAACCTTGTTATTTTGACTGTCATCACAGATTTCTTCCAGCTGATCATCCTTTTCGCAGAAACAGATCTCATTTCAGAAAAGTAACTGTTGAAAGGGATGAACCTCCAAAAATGCTATCTGGTTCGGAGTTAAAATCAGTTGTATTTTCATTACCTCCCATCAATTTTTGTCCCACAATAAACCAACAGAAAATTTCTGGTTTTGGGAAAGAACACAATTGGATTAAACGTTGCATATTTTGGGATTTTCAATATTGGTCTGATTTGTTGTTCTGACACATGTTAGATGTCATGCATATTGAGAAGAACTGTTTTGATAATTTTTTTCATACAGTTTTGGATACGCCAGGAAAGAGCAAAGACAATCTAAATGCACGTTTAGATCTTGCCCAAATTTGCAGGCATCCAGAATTGGAACTATTTGGGAATGTCAGAACAGAAAGGTTACAGAAACGAAAAGCAGCTTATACACTGTCTAAAGAAAACCGTTTATAATTTTGTCAGTGGGTTACAGATTTGAGACTTCCAGATGGTTGTGCTTCCAATTTGGGTAGATGTGTAAAAAATAGTCATATTACTGGATTAAAAAGTCATGATTGTCATGTTATAATGGAGAGACTTCTCCCCATTGGATTAAGAGGTCTGTTGAATTCTGTGATTTGGGATTCCATAACAGACATGTCTCATTTTTTTCGGGAAATTTGTGTGGCTACGGCAGATTATGATGCTCTAGGAAAACATGAAAAAGAAGTTGTTGTAATTATATATAAACTGGGTAAAATATTTCTGTCATCTTTCTTCGACTCAATGGAACATTTGATGTTACATTTTCCATATGAAGCCAAATGTGGAGGTCAAGTGCAGTTTCGATGGATGTACCCATTTGAAAGATTCATGCAAAAATTGAAAAGAAAAGTACGTAACAAAGCATCTGTTGAAGGATCTATTACAGAAGCTTATTTTCAAGAGGAAATATCTTCTTTCTGCTCCCATTATTTTGAATCTGAGTATCCTTCAAAACACAATCTAATGGGGTGGAACGAGAGGAATATTGATGAAATCGACAATCAATTATTTGTTTTCAACCAGTCAGAGCCTGGTTTTGGTGGAGTTTATGAACGCTGGCTTTCAGATGATGAACATCATAGAGCTCATACGTATGTTCTGCTCAACTATGAAGAGATGACATCAGTTGTACTGTAAGTGTTTATATCACTTATTCTATCATTTATGTTACAGTAAATGACTTTGGTTTTTATAGGTTGTATGATAATCATATCAAGAAACAAATTCCACAAATTACAACAGCTGCTCTCGAAGAATGTCGACTGAAAAATTTCTCTCAGTGGTTTCAAAAACTGGTAACATAAATTCTTTATCTCTAAACAACTCATTCAATATATAGTTTACTATATTGATAATTATTTCACAAATTTTCAGGTGTCTCGACATGCTGATAAAATTGACAAACGGCTGTGTGTATTGAGTAACCCACCTTCCAAACTTGTTAAAACTTATAATGCATATGTAGTGAATGGATTTTGATTCCACACACATCCATATGGGGAATCGAAAAAAACAATGAACAGTGGAGTTAGCTTGAGAGGATCTCATCATCGAGAAAATGAAGATGACTTTTATGGCATACATGATGAAATCATTGAACTCTGTTATCTTGGACAACATTACATAACCATGTTCAAATGTCAGTGGTTGGATACAGAGAGAGGCATGCATGTTCATCCAACTCATGGAATCATCGATATTAAATATAAAAGTGTTCTCGCAGTAAATTAACCATTCTTATTGGCTCAACAGGCATATTAAGTTTATTACGCAAAGTACTGTGCTACATCAAGAGACTTGACTGATTGGTGGAGTGTAATAAAAATCAAAATTCGAGACAATCAGTTTAGTCAAAGTGAATGTGCTTTCACTGATGTGCAAAGAATTGAAGTTTTTCAAGAGAGTACTCAAAATCAATCTCTTTTACAAAGAGACATGAGTATCGATGACGAAACCCCACATTTAAGAGTCGATGATGACGATGATGTTAATGATGTCACATATGAATTTGAAATGGTAAGAGATGAAGCAACTGTAACTCGAATGGATATCGATGATGTTGAGGAGGAATATGAAGATGACATTGACATATATGAAGATGATGATGAAGATGAACACTGATAGAATTCTATGGTATTTATATACAATCATAATATGTATATATGTATATATAATAGTAATTATCAATTATTTGGTAACATTAAAATTTTCTGTTTCAGATGGATGACGCCACATTTCGTGAGTTGGCGGATGCTGACCTGCCTTTCGATGCGGATGAGTTGCTAGCAGATGACCCTCAGCCTGCAGGCACTCCAGGGAGTACGCGGAGGGGGCGCGGTCTTGCACGATTGATGATTCCTGACCCCGTCCCCGAATGACGTCCACGTCTTGGGTTTGATCCACGCACACAGAGGTGTGATAACCTGTGTGATAACCTGTGGATTTGACTAAGATTTCATTAATCTATTCACATAATAAATGTTTATTATTTTTACATTTTTTCGCATATAGCAGTCGAATAGGGTAGCGCTATTTTGCGCAACTATTTGTCTCAGCCATGGACCACATGGAAGCAGATTTCCATTGATGTGTAGCAGGCCATGTTCGGCCATGGGTTGGTACGTACGTAAATAAATAATTTTTATTTTGAAAATTATTTCATTTCTAACTTTATATTTTGATTTATTTGTATGGTTTATGGTATCCGATCGAGGATACCATGCGTGACGCCATCCATGAGGCATGGGAGGTGGCCATGCATGATCACCTTCGTCAGTTTTTGCACAATTTAAGAAAAGCTGCCATGAAGAAAGCAGGAGTGTCAGATTTTGACGAGTCATGTAGAACACACCGACCAGAGTACATTTCATCCCATGTATGGGATGGATTATGTGCGCACTGGTTGAGTGGTGCCTTTCAGAGGAGATCATCGGTGGGGAGGCAGAATCGGGGGAGATAGGAGGTGACTCATCGAGCTGGGAGTCGTTCTTTCAGTACTCATAGACAGCATCTGGTACGTACATTATTTATAAATATTTTATATAACTATAAATATTAACAGTTTATTTTTTATTCTTATAGGCTGTCGAGCACCCCGATATTACGGAGTACGGCGTATATCGGAGGATGTATAGTGATCCTGCTACTAGGGAGCTCAGTGGTGATCGTTAGCATCACATCGTGGTCAGTATTATTTGATTTCAAGTTTAAAAATTAACTGCATATAATATATTCCCAATATTAATTTTAAATTGCAACTAAAGGAGTCATATGAGGCCGCAGCGTCACAGGCCCGACCTGAGAGTCAGGCCGAGTCATCAGATCAGACCACTGGCCGTCAGTTTGATGAGGCAGCATGGATGCAGGCCACCCAGTATGCCTTCGAGAAGGGCCGGGTAGTTGGTATCGGCTCTCGACTGACTCCCGGAGATTATTATGGCAGTGCTGCGATGTCGGCGTCCAGCTCGAGAGGAGATCGTGCATCTTCTTCTAATACACAGTATGCGGATCAGTTGGAATCTCAGACTGCACTGATAGAGAGTCTCCGACAGGAGCAGGAGCAGATGCGTCAGTAGCATGAGGAGGAGCGTCGACGCTAGCAGCAGCTATACGAGGAGCAGACGAGTCGGTGGCAGCAGCAGCATCAGGAGCAGATGGAGTACATGCGCCGACTCACTCATGCTTTAGGGATGGAGTTTCCTCCACCAGCATCTGCAGATCCCCCACCTCCCCCTCCTTTAGATTAGAGTTTGTATTTATGTTATAAAATTTGTGAAATCAAAATACGATTTTTTTTCTATTCGTAGTTTCTGTATCATTATAAAATATTAATAATATTATATTTTTAAATAAAAATATTAATATGAATAATAATATTATAATTTAATTATATTTTTTTACTTTAATTATTTTAATATTTGAATGTAAAATAATTCTATTATTTTTATATTAATTAAAATAACTTATTAATATTTTTTTATTTATGAATTATAATTCTAATATTATTATATTAATTAAATCATTTATTAATATTATATTATTTTTTAGTTATAAATTATAATTCTATTATTATTATATTAATTAAAATAATTTATTATTCTTATTTGTGAATTATAATTATATTATTATATTAATTAAAATCATTTATTAATATTATATTATTTTTTATTTTTGAATTATAAATGGATTATTATTATATTAATTAAAATAATTTATTAATAATTTAATTTTTTTATTTTTTTTATAGTATTTGCGACGGGATGCTATGCCCGTCGCAAATAGTATTCCGACGGGTCCCGTCACAAATAGTTTTATTATTATATTTATTAATAGTTTTTTATTTTTTTAAAAAATAGTTTATGCGACGGGCCCGTCGCAACATGTATTTGCGACGAGACCCGTCACAAAAACTATTTTAAAAGTTTTTTACAAATATACGGAGTACTATTTGCGACGGGAAGAATACCCGTCACAAAAATGGGTTTTAGCGACGGGCCCGTCGCAAATAAGTATTGTTGCAACGCCGTTTTCAGCAACAGGCCATTTGCGACGGGCCCCCGTCGCAACAAGCTATTTGCGACGGGATCCCGTCGCAAATGACCCATCACAAATACCTATTTTTCTAGTAGTGTATAATCCTTCATTTAATTATACATGCAGTAGAACACTCTTTATTAGAGTCCTTTCCAAATCAAACATTTGCATGTTTGATTAATAAAATAAAATGGGGTTTACTAGTTTTTGTGTATATTTCAAATTTCATTCTAGTATAATAATAATTATAAGGATATTTTATATAAAATTTTGTATTCAATATAGTTTTTCATGACCAATGGGAATTTTAGTAATACTTATAATATTGACTATTATAATGTCACAATATTACATATTAGTAATGATCATAAATTTTCATGTTATATTGTAACAAATATGGTTTACTATTATAACAGAAATTATATTTTTTTCACGTTGAATAATTATAATATTTCATGATAATCACATTATTGAATTACATAATATGAATTTTCCATGGGTTGCCTCTTAGGATATGCTAGTGTGTCATGCGTTTTATTATTTATTAATGTATTTGCACACATTTTTTATATTTTGAAATACAATGAATTTCATGTAAGTATAACAATAATAATTATGACATTATATTTAAATTTTTTAAATGAATTTAGTATTTCATGTATTCATTGTATTTTAGTAATAAAGAATATATTTCATGTAAAAAATAATTATAATATATCTTGATTTATTTTAACATATATGGCTGTGTTTTATAATAGGAATTAAAATTTTTCATTTTAATAATTATTGTATTGGATGATAATTTCATTACATAATGATGTATTTATAACAAAACTAAAAAAAAATTATAATGGAATCATTGATAGTACTTTCAAATACATATCAAGAGTGCCATTCTATTGTTGGTTGAAATCAAAACAACATTAATAAACCTCATCTAGTTATAATTCTATAGTTAATCGTCTTCAGTGAGAATAATACATGGATGGGTGACCTCCAAGAAAATTACTCATGTTGTCACCTTTTTTATCTATATTTAAAATTGCATGCTAATTTATGAAAGATAACTGTTATGGTGTACATAAATGTTTTTATTTAATGTAATATTTCATGAATGTAGGGAATTTTAGTTATAATTATAACAATTCATGTTATAAGTTTACAATATTTAATGTGATCTATGACTCTAATATTACATATTATATTGTAACGACATCCATTTAGGGTTATAACATAAATACTATTTTTCTGGGTTGAATTATTATAATATTTATCATTCATTGCATTATTTAATTTCAAAATATGAATATTCCATTGGTGGCCTCATGGGAAGTTCTCATGTTTCACACTTTTTTTTCATTTCATTTTCCATGATTTTTTACACGTAAAATAATAATTGCATGTATGTATAACAATTATAATGATCATTTTGTTGTTAGACATTTTAAGTTGATATAATATTTAATGTTTAAATTGATTTTTTTAAATAATTATAGTATTTCATGTTATAAGTTAACTTATTTTATGTTAATAAAAATTATAATATTTCATGATGTATTGTAATGACTATGGCTTAGTGTTACAATAGATATAAAAATTCTCATGATGAATAATTATAATATTACTGATAATCTAATTAATTTAAGATATATATATTTATAAAAGTTAATAAAGAATATATAATATTAGAATAATTGATAGTACATCCAGATATTTAATAAGAATGATTGTTTATTGTTGGGTGCAATTAGGCTAACATTTATAAACCAGATCCCATTAAAACATTGCAGTTAAGCATGATTGGGCGAGAGTAGCACTCGGATTGGTGGCCTCTTGGGAAGTACCAGTGTTGCTCATATATTTTGTATATATTTCAAATTTCATGCCTGTATAATAAATATTTTTATGATAATGTAAATAAACATTTATATTGAATAAAATATTTCATGATTAATGGAAATTCTAGTAATAATTATAATATTTCATTTTATAATATTAATATATTTTATGTTAACAATGATTATAATATTCTATGTTATATTATAACAACTACAATTTTGTGATTGAAAAGAAATAATATTTTTCAAGTCAGATTATTATAACATTTCACTATAATTGAATTATTGAATTTCATAATATTAATGTCGCATGGGTGGCCTTATTTAGAGTGACTATGTTTCTCCTTTTTTTATTTTTATTTTTATTTTCCATGATTTTTTACATTTTAAAAACTAATGTATTTTATTAAAGAATAAAAATATTAATTTTACAATTGTACGTAAAATATTAAATGAATATAATATTTCATGTTTTCATTGAATATTAGTAATAATTATAATATTTCATGCCATAATATAACCATATTTCATGTTAACAATAATAATAATATTTCATGATTTATTGTTACAACTATGTATTAGTGTTATAAATGAAATAAAATTTTTTATTATTGAATAATTATAATAATTAAAGATAATTGCATTAGTTATAGTTATATTTATAACATGTAGTTGGGGTATGGATTAATGTAAATTCAACCCCTTAATACTACATGAGGTTGGGGGTTCAAAACCCATTGGGCCCAGGTATTATAGAAGTTGTGTAGCAATGAAAGACATTGTAGCAGCGGTGAATACTATTGCAGCAGAAGGTACTGTATCAGAAATAGTACAGTAGTAGGTATTGTATCAGCCAAGTACAATTAACAAAATGGGACTTTGGGCCAATATTTGTGGCCTATAGGCCATGTAATGGGCTTCATTCCAGGTGTGCCGTCAGGGAAAAATATATGACAGAATATAAAAAGAAAATGGTATGGTGGTTTATCCCTTGGTTGGGGGGGGCTATGAGTTACTTTTTACAACTATGTCTATGTGTTTTGGTTGTGTGTTTTAATATAATCATTCCTATATGCAGGTAACATATAATATATTTATAAAAAATTTAAATACTAATATGTAATATTTGAATTATTTAGAGTACGTTCACATATTTAAAACAAATATTTGTGTATTTTTTGTTATGATCACGCATGAATTAATGCACCTGATCCCATTATAACATTGCAATTAAGTTTCCTTGGAATGAGTAGTACTTGGATGGGTGACCTCCAAGGAACCACTAGTGTTCAACAAGTTTTTTGTAAATTTAAAATTTGATTCCACTCTAATAAATATTTATATTATATTTTTCATAAAAATTTTCAATTAATATAATACTTTATGATTACAGGTAATTTCTGTAACAATTATAATATTTTGTGTTATAATATCGTAATATTTCTTATTATGAATCATTATAGTATTACATGTTATATTAGAACAACTATGGTAAGTGTTGTAATAGAAATAATATTTTCTCAAGTGTAATAATTATAATATTTCTCTATAATTGTATTACTCAATTAAAAAATATGAATGTTTCATGGGTGACCTCCTAGGAAGCACTCACGTTTCACCCTTTTCTATATTTTTCCTTGTATTCTCTCTTATTTTTTAAAATTGATAAATAATAATTTCATGTGAGTGGTGAAAAAATTATTATAATATTGTATGTAAAATTTTTAAACCAATATAACATTCCATGTTTACATCTAAGTTTAGTAATACATTTAATATTTTCTATCGTAATTTTACAATATATTGTGTTAACAATAATTATAATATCATGGCATATTTTGACAACTGAGTTTTGTTGTTATAGTTTAAACAATATTTTTTCATGTTTAATAATTATAATATTGTTTAATAATTGAATTAGTTAAACTCATATTAATAATAAAAAAATAATGAGGAATATGTAATATTAGAATCAATGATAAAACATTCAAATATTTAATAATAATGATAATGTATTATTGGGTAAGATCACAAGAATTAATTCACTAAATCCAATTATAAATGTAATGTAATGTGTGCATGGGTGGGAGTAGTACTAGGATATGTGACCTCTTGGGAAGTACTCATGTTGAACCCTTTTTTATATTTCAAATATCATACTACTATAACAACAATTATTGTCATATTGTACATAAAAATTTATATTGAATATAATATTTCTTGATTATAGGGAAATTATGTAATTATTATAATATTACATGATATAGTGTTACAATATTCCATGATAAGAATTATTATTATAATTCCTGTTATATTGTAACAACTATGATTTAGTTTTATAACAGAAATAATATATTTTAGTTTTTAGTAATTATAATATTTCTCAATAATCTCATTATTGAGTTTAATAATATGAATGTTTCATGGGTGACCTCCAAGGAAGTTCTTGTATTTCACACTTTATTGTATTTTTCATTGTACTTTCCAAGATATATTACATTTAATAATTAAATAAGTTAATTATAAAAAATTATTATTATAGTGAATGTAAACATTTTATATGAATATAATATTTCTTGTTTTCATATTACTTGAGTAATAATTATAATATATCAGGTCATAATTTTACCATATTTCATGTTATAAATAATAATAATATTCATGACATAACGTAAAAATGAATATTTAGTTTTATAATAGAATTAATAAATTTTAATGTTGAATAATTATAATTTTGAATGATTATTTATTTACATAAAATATATTTATAATAAAATTAAATAGAAATATTTAATATTTTATTCACTAATAGAATGATCAAATATTTAAAAAGAACGTCTGTGTATTTTTTTGCTATCATGCAGACATTAATGCACCAGATATCATTTGAATTCTACAGTTAATAATGCATTGAAATCAGTAGTACTATAAAGGGTGACCCCCGAATAATCACTCATGTTGTAACCATTTTTTGTGTATAGTTTAAATTTTAGTCGAGTCTATTAATGATTATTATGACATTGCACATGAACTTTTGATTTGAATATAATATTTCATGATTAGAGAGAATTTTTTATTAATTATAATATGAAAAGTCAAAATGTAACAATATTTCATGATAACAATGATAATAATATATCATGTTATATTTTAACAACTATGGTTTGTCTTCATAATAGAAATATAGTTTTTTCATGTTGAATAATTATAATATTTCATGATAATATCATTATTGACTTATATAATATGTATATATCATTGGTATAAGATCCGATCCTTTTTCCAAGTATGTTTATTCTTAAATATTTTATTGTAAATATTACTTAATAAATGTTTTAAAGGCATTTCATAAAAAAAAGGTCCCATTTAACACATTGGAATATTTAATGGAATTTTTTCAGAGTCAGAAACAGAGTAGGATAAGATTTTGAGGTCCAAAAATCTTTGATGAAGGAAAAATAAAAAATATTAATTATATTATAGTAAGAGCAAAAAATTTATACAAAATAACTGAATAAATCCAAAATGGTTCATTGTATTAAACATTTGAGATCACTATTAGATCTAAAACATGGTTTTTACCGTAGATAGTGTATGACATATGGAGGTGTCAGATGTTCAGACGCCTCACTATTAATTTAAATTATTAAATAATTTTTATTTATTTATTTTTATTAAAAAATTATATCATAAACACTATATTTCATAGAAGAAATCTGAGACCATCGTTGGGTCCAGAATAGTGAGTTTACCCTAGTAGAGATGTAATCCTTTACACAACATACATATTAATAAAGTCACCCATTAAAATTGTTTTATTAAATTAAATATTTAAATTAAATAATTAATAAAATAAGAGTAACGATTCGCCTTCTTCTCCAACATGTTTTTTCTATTTTAGACCACTGAATAACTATATGAGCTTCAATTAGGAGCCATTTTCAACCCATATAAATGCGAAACATATTTTAGGGGTGAATTAAGTCACTATACCATCAAAGATCAGTTGGAATAGACAAAAAATGAGGAGTTTTAATATAGGTTTATTTATAGTCAAACTATTTGATTTTCTTATTTTAAGTAGATCGATTTATATATTTCGGGTTAGATTGTATTGAGTGAGAACATCCTCAGTTGTTCAGTGGCTAATCCATGTATCGTTCTTCATCATCATCAGAGACACGATGCATAACCATGCATGTTGTGTGACCTTCATGTGCGCCTTATGAAGGGATTTTTTATTTTATTTTTTTATTTTATAATCTATATTCTCTCCTATTAAATAATTCTTTTCAAAAAATGGGGATGGATGGATAAAAAAAATAGTTTTGTTTTAGAAAATGATAAATCTATTTTTTAAAGATGATAATTTCACATATTTTAATAGAAATTATCAAAGAATAAATTGATGAAATTATCTTTTAAAAATCATCATTATGTCATCATTGTGAAATAATATCAAATAATTTTATAAATAAAATCTAGGTAATTATAACATAATAAATATATATGATAATTTTATAATATATTTATCAGAGGATAACATGTATTTATTAGGGTGGTCGTTCGTTCTTCGTTTTCGCTCGAACTAGAAACAATTATACCATTATTTTTGACATATCGATCATACTTGGTATAAGGTAGGTGGTCTAATACAATACCCATCGTCATGATTTTTATTATGTATTTTCAAGCTATATAACTTTCTACATCTCTTTTGAAATTGGATTTGTAAATAAAATTGGTCAATTTAATAAATTAATTAATTTTGATTAGTATAGATGTGGGTAAATTTAAAACCAATGAATATGATAAAAACATTTAGAATGAGTTATGGGGTTTTTTGTGAGATTTTGAGTTTGGATAATTAATTGGAAAACTAATTATCATGACATGAATTGGGGAATAATTTCTTGATTGAATATTGAGAATTGTGAATATGGGATAATTACATGGAATGTTAATTATGAAATGATGAATTGTAAGTTGGTTTTAATTATTTGGAATCATAGTTAATATATGTTAATTATGTGAATGGTTAGTCAATTTTTGAATTGGTTAATGTAAAAAGTGATGGGATTTAAAAATTAATTATTCAACTAAATATTTGGATTGGAATGATTAATTTGTGAATTAATTAATTGTTGTGATGGATTAGGTGGTAGACAAGAAATTACATTCCTTTAATGATTTAAATACATGGTAAAATTAGGTATATATAAGAATTTTTACACCACCGTTAGATATATTGGGTTCTTGGGTGTTAGAAATGGCATTCTATACTAGTAAATGTGTGTGAAAAAATAGTTTTTGGGTTTTAGACATATATTTATACCGCAGATGTATGTATACACTAGTGACTGTGTGAAAATAAATGGATTTTGAGGTGTATATACATGAATTTATGTACCAATGATATACATATACAATATATTTTTTAAGGAACATGTTAGGCTTCTATCATAGTGTACTCCTATTAATGGACTCACCTGAAAAAAAATCAAACTCCTGCATGAGGTGAACCTAGTACTGAGATATCATATCAATATCAAATATATTGAGCTCCAGTACATGTCAAATAAGGTATTAAGGTATGATATTACTTATAGAACACTTTGAGATCTTGTATGAGATTAAGCTAGTAATGAGGTATGGATTTTCACAGCAACCTTGGAGTTTAAATGGTAAAATAAATAACAAATGATAATGTTACAATAGTTTATTTTTCAATTTTATTTCATTCATTATAGACTTCCATACAATGTCATTTGACTAGTTCTTTTAGACACCATTGGTGGTGGACTGCTGAGTTATACTCAAACCCAACTGGGGATTCGTGATTAGTACTCTAATTGATGTTGTTGTAGCAGTAAAGGTTAAGGGAAATGGATTTGGTTTAGATTGTTGATTGAGGATGGAGCTTGGGTGAGGGAACCAGACATGATTCAGTACCTTCTTAGAAGTATCTAGCATTATTTATTCCAGTTTTGTTTTTAGATAATTCATACCTATATTGGCATTTCATGTTTCCCTAGAACTTCATTATTGTATTTTATGTATTGGTTATTCTTGTATCATTGAAATTTTATGATAATATATGCCTCATCTATTTCGTTTTTACTTATTATATTGTATTACTATGAAAAAAGTGGCTATATTATTCCCATGAATGACTTACAATACCCTCACTACAATTTGGTAGCCTCTGGCATATGGGGAGCTTCGCCTAGGGTCCTGTGGTGGTCTGGCTTGGGGTACCAGCGCATGGAACTTAGGTCGGGATGTTACAGATTGATATCAGACCATCAATTTTCTTTCTTCTTCATTTTCCTTATTGTTTGGGGAAATGTAGGCATGA
This sequence comes from Viscum album, assembly GCA_963277665.1. Taxonomy (NCBI): domain Eukaryota; kingdom Viridiplantae; phylum Streptophyta; class Magnoliopsida; order Santalales; family Viscaceae; genus Viscum; species Viscum album. The sequence continues at coordinate 383,597,030 of OY728167.1, read as the reverse complement.
GATTAGAATGAGTCAATAATTGGTAATGAGCATGTGGATTGTATTTCGGAACCCATGTATGAGAGAAAACACATGTACATTTGGTGGGATTTTTGTATTATTGTTTTTTTGATATAGTTGAATATTATTTCGCCTGGGGTGACATGCTTTTTGTGTGATGTTATTATTATTTAAATAATTTCATGATTATTTATTCGTGGCCCAAAATGGCATGAGTATTCACTCTTCATGAATAATTATAGGGATTCGGGATTATTTACAAATGCATCATTTTAGGATTACACAGGAAAACGGGTTATGGGTAAGTTGTTGAACATAAACAATTTTACTTTCTTGTGAATTTGAAATGAAAATGGTGCTGAAAAAATTGAAAAATATGGAGAAATATTTAAATAATATAAATAAATTAGTGTCTAAATGTGAAAATTGAATATTTTTACCCTTGCTAACCAAGGCTTAGGGTTAGGATTCTTAATGGGAGTGACAACACCACGATTTTTACCCTATGGTGAGACTTGGGGAAGATACTTGTTGTAGCCTGTCATGTTTCCCTCTTATGTAATCATCTTATCATTAGGAAATGTACCCTAAGGTGTATAATTTGGTTGGAGGATATATTCTTCTTCAACTCTTGTTGAGAGGATGGCCAGGAGGAATGACTGGGTATGGTCCTTTAGTATTTGAACCTAATGCACTGATAGTGATGGTTGTGGAAGTAGGGGATATGTTTTTTGATAACATCACTCACTTTAAAAATCATTGGATATAGACCTAGGAAGGGTTTTGAAAAGATTGTTTCATCTGATGAGGGAGTTACAATTGCATCACCCTATGATATTTACTGGAGAAGGTGGACTGAGGGCATTAGTGTTTTGGTTTAAGTCAATCGAGATGATAGATAAACATTTGGAGACTCATGTATTGAAGAGAGTCATGTTTGTGGGATACATGCATTGTGGAACAACAATGTGTTGGTGTGATGTCTAGGTGAGGACTATACTAGATGCCTTATTGATTTACAATGATTTTATCATGCATTGGCTACATATAAGGAAACTTCAGAAAAATGATTTTAGGATGGACTTAAATGTTAAATTATGTCCCATGTGAATATCATTATACTGCATAACTTCTCATTAGTGTAAAATTAGCCTCTCATTGTGGAGGAAAAACTCTATGACGATTCAGTGGTGGGAAAAAAATTTCTATTGGATGATCTTTAGGTTTTAATTTCAATATAATGAAGCTCCATTTTGAGAACATTAGGCAGGGTATTGGAAATAAAGGTGGGGGATATTAAGGATTATTTTTTCAAGATCTTATTCACATGATTTTCCACAAGTGTGGTAGGCCAGGATAGTATAACAACAGTTATCCCCGACCAACAGTGGAGTGATAATCTTGCAGTTGGTTGGGACATCTATATAGGTTCTCAAGGAACCCAAGATAGATTATCATTGATGGAGAAACTAGAAAGAGTTAGATTGTGGGAAGGGGATCTTATACACCATTGTAGTCATAGAGGAGGAGTTCTACTAGATTAGGTGGTAGAGGTAACCGACGTTGTGAATCTGGGATATAGTTCCCATATAAGTGGAGTGGTACAGGTCAGCAGAGTCATACAACATCACAAGATATAGGGGGAGTGTAGTTTCATGCGGAAGAACCTACACTTTTGGATAGTGAGGATCAACCATCGATAGTGAGAGGTACTATTCTTGTGGATTCTACCTTACATAGTTCTTTATTTGATACTACTCCCTATCATTAATTCATATATAAAAAACCTTATACTGGTTTGATCCAATCAGTGGATTTTGTTATCAGCGTTATGATGCTAGATACACCTTTGGGAGTATGGTCTACAGATAACTAATTATAGGTATAAAATGGATAGTTTCATACCAAGCATACATTGATTATTACCTCTACATGGTTACATTTATTTCTCCTGAAGTTGACCATTAAATTTACCATGGGTAGTGGGATAACTAGGTAGTCCTATTTGGTCCAATTACACAACAACACAGAGATCTCACATCCCAAATTGATAGTTTTTTAGTAGATGATGATGGTGTTGGTCAATATATCCTTACATCAGTGATGGATGTTTTTCCCAATGTATTTCTAGAAGACTTATCAAGGATACCACCAGAGACAGATGTAGAATTTACTATTGATTTCATCATAGGGGTGGAACAAGAATCTATTACACCATAATGAAAGGAACTGACATAGCTTTAGGAACTCAAATCTCAGATGGATGACATGATGGATAAAGAATTTATCCATCCATGTATGTCACATAGTGGATTACCTATGTTGTTAGGAATGAAGACTGATAGGTGTTTACATTTTTGTGTCAATTAATGGATGTTGAAAAATAATACTATGAAGAACGGATATCCACTTCTCTGTATTAATGATCTGTTTGACTAGTTTATGGGAGCCGTTGTTGTCTCAAAGATCGACTTGATATTAGGGTATCGTCAATTGAGAGTTCAGACATCTGATATACTGAGGACTGCATTCAATAGTTGGTATTTTTTTATGAGTTCCTCATAATTCCATTTGGCTTGAGAAACGAACCAGATGTGTTTATGGATTTGATGAATATGATCTTCCATCTGTTCCTATATCAGTATGTTGTGGTGTTTGTGGAAGACATCTGGGTGTACTCTAATACTCATGACGATTATTCCAAATATTTTGACATCTTCATGAGTACACTGAGTGAGTATTATATATAAACCGAGATATCTATGTCTATGTTTTTGATTAACAAGGTACACATCTTGGGGATCATTATCTAAAAGAAATGTGTATTAGTGGCCCCATAGAAGGTGTATGAAGTGGTTTCATGGAAGAATCAAATGAATGTTTTCGATATCCAATGTTTTTTTTGGTTACCTAAATATTTCTAGATATTCTTCCAAGACATTTCCTGTTTGGAAGTACCACTTATGGACTTGTCCAAAAAAGGAGTAACTTTTGAATGGCTGGAGGATTGTGAGAGAAATTTTCAAGAGTTAGAGAAGTGTTTGAAGTTGGAAACAATTTTTTTCTTATATATGTTCGGTGAAGAGTACATGGTTATTTTTGATTCTTCTAGGATACGACTTAGATTTGTGTTGATGCAAAGGGATAATGTTCTGGTGTAAACCTATCAGTATTTAATGCCACATGAATAGAATTTACCTATTAACGACCTTGATTTGGTAGCAGTGGTCAATTAATTTATGTGTTTGAGACACAACCTCTTTGGAGAAAAGTTTATTATTTATACTGACCAAAATTTATTTGGTTATATCTTTTAATAGAACAATATGAATATTATTTAGTGTGGATGGGTTGAGTGTATGCCTTCTTTTTGTTTTTAAATGGAATATACAACCAGAAATGGAAACTGTGTGGCTAGGACATTGGGTAGGAAAACTAGGACTCTAATAGTTCAACAATCTAGGGTTGAGTGGAAGATTCTGACACTTATAATTGAGATTCATGTTGTGGTTCAGTAGAGATGGGAGCACATGACACTCATGTCAGCTGCAGGGGAGTCTACGTATTTGATATGGTTTCGAGATTTTTCATTATGAGGACCCAGAGTTCTTGGACATGAGGTAATTATTTGATGGTGGGGATACACATTTGGTTTGGATGATTTATAATGATAGGATTGTCTTGGTAATGAGTCTTTGTTGGTGCCTATGATCATGTCATAGGATATCATGATGGAATTTCTTGCCTGTAAGTTTGCATTGCATCTAATTTTCACCAAAATGTACCATCACGCACAACGACAGTTTTGGTTGCTTGGAATGAATAATAAGATAGAATGTTTCATGAGACAATGACATGTCTGTCATTAGGTGAGGGAAGAGCATCACCAACCTAGTGGTTTTCTGTAAACATTTCCTATTCCTGAATGGAAGTGGGATAAAGTGACCATGGACTTTGTGGTAGGTCTCTGGAAGACACGTAGGATGAATGATTCCATTTGGTTCATTATGGATCATCTAACATAGGTTGCACATTTCATGCATATAAAGGTAAACTTTATAATAGAGTAGTTGGGATATCAGTATATATGGGAGATAACATGTATTCACAGGTTTCCATGGACTATAGTTTCAGATCATGTTTCACTCTTTACCACATGATTCTGGAAGGGCTTGAAAAAGAAACATGGTACATATGTTTTATTGAGAAAATATTTCCACCCAAAAACTTATCTATTGTTAGAGTGTACTATAATAGTTATTGAGGATATATTGAGGGCATCTATGATTGATTTTAGTGATTCATGGGAAATGAACATGGATTTAGTGAATTTTTTCTATAATAATAGTTATCAGTCTAATATTCATATGGCACCATATGTGGCACTTTATGGTAGTCTATGAAGATCAACACTATGTTGAATAGAAGTAGTTGATTCAGAGTCATTAGGACCGAGTCTCATGTTAGAGGCAGTAGAGCAGGTTCATCTGATTCATAAACATATGTCTATAACTTGGTGTAGGAAGAATTCGTATGCAGACATAAGGAGATGAACACTAGAGTTTAAAGAGGGTGATAGTGTATTCCTTCAGGTGTCTCCATGGATGGGTCACCATATGATATTAATATAGGGAAATTTGGCACCTAGGATTGTCAGACCTTTTGAGATTGTGGAGAGGATCATGTTAGTGGAATACTGATTGGATGTTCCACATAAATACAATGCAATGCATGATTCTTTTTCATGTATCACAACTACGATGGTATCACCATGGACCTTCTCATGTTATTTATGTGGATTATTTTGAGATTGAGATGGATGCATCCATTGAGGAGCATCTGATATGCGTGTTGGTTCATAGTGAGAATGTGTTGAGAAGAAAGATTGTGTCTATGGTTCATGAATTATGGATTCATGGATACGTGAGAGAATATGTATGGGAAGGAAATGAAGATATGCGGGCTTAGTGGCCTTATCTTTAGGACATGAAATCTTAGAGAGGCTTTTGAGTGCAGCTCAAGGAGGAGTTATTATAAGGTACATAGATTTTAAGATTCCATCCTTTTTTAATGTATGTTTTTCTTTAATGTTTTATGAGTTAAATAGATTAATAAATGTGTTAATGTCATTGAATAATAGAAAATTAGAAGTTAAAACCTTGTAATATATAACAAAATTGTTTTGTAGTCATACATAGAGCTTTAAGTGGTTCTTATGTACCAAAATCCTATGTGAAGGTGGAATAAAAATATTAAATACATTATAGTAAGCATGGAAAATTTAATAAATATAACTTAATAACTCCAAAATCGTACGTTGTAAAAAAATTGAGATCACCATTAGATCCCAAAAGTGGTGTTTACCCTAGAAAGGGTATGTCATATGTAGGTGTCAGGTTCTTGGATGTATCGCTTGTAGGATAATGTTTTAAATAATATTAATTTATTTATTTTTATAGAAAAAAATTATTATCTCAAAAACTCTACATCATACAAGAAATATGATACCACTGATGGGTCTAGAATTGAGGGTTTACCTTAGTTGTGGTAGGATTCCTATATTCAACAGACATATTAGTAAGGTCACCAATCAAAATTATTTATTGAATTAAATAATTAAATTAAATAATTATTAAAATGAGAGTAAATTTTCCCCTTTTTCTCCAAAACGGGTTTTCTAATTTTGACAACCAATAAACTGCAGAAGCATTATTTATAGTCCATTTTCACCACAAATACTCATGAAACATATTTTAGGGGTGAATTAAATCACTCCATCATCAGTGATCGGCTGAAAGACATCAAATGCAGAGGTTCAGTTTATGGTTATTTATGGTCAAAAGGAATGAATTTTCTATTTTGAATGGGAAAATTCTTGTGATATAGTTTAGATAGGGTTTAGTAAGAAAATCCTCAATTATTCCTTGGGTAATCTATGTGTCCTTCTTTATCCTCAGAGCCCTGGTGTGTGGCCCCCTGCTATGCGACTCAACTATGTGCCTCATGAAGTTCTTCTCTCTTTTAGTTTTTTCATTATTTTATTATCTCAATTAACTACTTTACAATAATTCTTTTAGAAAATGGAGTGGATGGGAAAAAGTGAAAACTTGTTTCTTTTATAAAATTAAATTTCTACATTTTTAAAAGATAATTTCATAAATTTGAAAATATATTATGAATGAATAATTTGATGAAATTAACTTTTAATAATTATAATTATGCAATCTTTGTGAAATAATATCAAATTTAATTGTAACTAAATAATATTGAAATATCAAATGATAATTATATATGATATTATTATAAAATATTTATCAGTGGAAAACATGCCTTTTAGGGTGTTTGTTCGTTCTTCATCTCTACTCAAACCAAAACACATCATACCATGATTTTTGACATGTGGTTCATCTTTGGTATATGGTGGGTGGTCTAAATCCAAATTATATATTCATAATTTTTATAGCATATATGCAATATATATATTATTCTTCGTCTACTTAGAAATACGATTTATAAATAAAATTAACTAATTTGATATATTTATTAATTACCTATTGTTATGGAATTGTGAAAATTTGGAACTATTGAAAAATAAAATTAATTTGATAATTATTTATGGGTTTTTTTGAATTATTTACCAGGGATAATAAATTGATAAATTTATTAACAATATTTGATTTAGGGAAAATCAGGTTTGAATGAATATTGTTAACTCTGAAGATAGGATAGTTAGTTGACATGTTATTTATCAAAAGATGATTCATAAGTTAGTTATAATCAATTGGAAGATTAATTATTATATGTAAATTATATGAAGGGTTAATCAATTTTTTAATTGGTTAATGAAAAATGTGACATGATTAATTAATTAATTGTTGAATTAAATATTGGGCATGGGTTTGTTGATTTTTGAATTATGTAATGGTTGTGATAGATTGGTTTCTATAAATGATTTTCCCAGTGGGTGATGATATAAAAAATGGTTAAATGGTCGATAGATATGACGTTCTATGTCAGAGATAGATATATTGGGTTTTCAGGTGTTAGACATGAAGTTCTACACAGGTTACTATGTGCGCAAAAATGGTTTTTGTGAGTCAAACTGTGTTTTCTACACTAGATGTATGTATACACTAGTGTATGGGTGTGAAAAAATGTACTTTGGGGTTATATACATGATGTTCTATGCCTATGATATACATTTATTATTGATTTGTGAGGGATCGTGTGAGCTTTCTGAAATAGAGTAATCTGATTTACAACCATATATGAAAATAATTCGAACTCCATAATGAGTTTAATCAGTTGCTGAGATATAATATCAACTATAAATACATTGAGAACCATCATGATTCAATGAAGGTATTAAGGAATAATATTTCCTAGGTAATTCTTAGGCTCTGGTATGATTTGAAGTTAGTATTGAGGTATGGTTGTTCACGGGAACCCTGTAGTAAAATACTAAAATAAATGAATAATTGATAATGTGAAAATGATTTATTTATACATTTAAATTCTTAATTTTTAGACTTGAATAAACTATATTTTTAATGGATTGATTAAGTCATTGTTGGTGGTGGCCTACTGAGTTGCACTCAGACCCTACTCGGGCTACCAGAACAGTACCCAAAGAGAATTTGTTGTTGTAGGACTAGTTAATGGAAATGGCCCTGGTTTAGACTTCTGATTTGGGATGGTGATTAATTGAGGGATCCGCACATGATTTAGGACCCTCATGGGAGTCTCTAGAGTATATTATTCTAGTTTTCTTTATAGACACATGATACATATAATAATTACATGTTTCTCTTTCAGTTGAGTATTGTGTTTCCTATCTTTGTGTAATGTCTCGACCAAGATCACTACTAAGACTGTGATCAAACCGGTCGATACATGGCCTCAAGTATTCCTCACCATACACCAGAGGCCACTGAGAAGCATCAATGGTGTTATGACATGATAATGGGGAGACTATACCCTCTTATCAGAGTTGCACATTGGTATAATAGAATAAATAATAATCAAAATTGGAAGCATTAAATAGCAATGATAAGTACCAGGAGACATATTATTATACTCAATTTTAAAAAAGTAGAAATTCTTGTTTATAAAACCAATGAATTCATGACATTGAAATGATACATCAATGAAAGTAGTAAATAGTACAACCTGATTTTTAGTACAATACCAAAATATGAAATTGAAATAACATCCCCATGGGTGATCTTCCTGAGCAACCTGGCCTCCATCTCAGTCCTTTTCCCTTAACACCCATTACATGGAATACAACAAACAACCTAGGTATTGTAAATATAATGTCTACTCATTTACCATGTTTACTGAGTAGGGTGTCTGATAATAATATCAGTAGCTGGTACCCACTGGTGTCTAGACAAATCCCTATAGGGAACTACAATTTAAACAGTGAGCAGGTATAGGGAATTATATCATATAGAATAAATTAACATCACCCATCCAGGTTCCTATGAGAAAAATGATGGCTATACCTATATTAGTGATTTGTTGGTATCTAAACATATAACCAGTTCATTAATTATGTAATTACAAATTTTAATTGATAGGTCACATAAGGCATAACCATCAAACACATCACCTCATAATATTATAAATTGGGAAGGTTCCACGATGTAACAAGGTAACAGGGATTAGTAATGTTTAATAACAATGTTACAAGGTAATGACCAAGCCAAAGAAGACCTCAAGGGTCACCAAATTGGTAATAACATTATCCCTATAGGGGACCCCGTTTTAAAGGAGCATAGTCCAAGTCATTATACAATATGATTCCAACCTTTCCCAAGGAATTCATCTATAGTAAAATGGGGCTATACAATGACTAGACCCGATGGTATTTAACCATGGAACCTCCATTTTAATGATATATACAAGGACTGTATATATGGAATCCTACTACCGAGTATATTTAATTCATCCAAGGTAAAATGAAGCTAAAAATTTTCTAGGACCAATGCTGTTTAACCATGGAACCTATTTGGCATTATTGGATCCAAGGAGTGTATTCTAAGGAATCTGGTATTACTACATTCGGGATACTACAATGTAATAGTTGATATCTATGGTTAGAATATTATTGCGTTCTAGGTGGGTCTCAACCTAAGAAAGTAATATCCTTGAATTTGGAATGGGGTCCTCGAGTGCTCAAGTCATTCCATTAGGAATCCGAGGTGAGATCAAGTCATACCTTTTCTATTTTGATAATGAAGTCATATAAAATTCATAAGGATCAAGCCATTAGCATTCATTAATGTAACAAGCATAATTGGTCATGAAACCATTTAGTCAAGTGATATGTAATCAATGAGTCAATTGTGTCCAATCCTTCCATTTTATGAGTGTGACCATGTAGCATGAAACCATTCATTTATTCCATTTAAGGCATATTCAATAGTTAATCATCATTCCACTACCTTCTATTAATGTGTTATGGGGTTCTACAAACATGTAACCATTTATTCATTTATAAAACTTTGTTTTTCAATGTAATAACTACATGAGAATCCATAAAACACCAATGGTATAAGTTTGATAAACCCTATAGCATGTCCATTGCATTCCTACTTCGGAATCCATGTGTCACCCTAGGTGTTAATTGCATTAAATAAATTCTGAATAATATAATTATCTCATCTCAAGGTTAATCATCATGCATTGAACATTTCACATAATTCATGTTTCTTAATTTACCAAATCATATAAATTATAATCATAAGGATACATGGGTCAGTTAGGAGATGTCAATGGAAATATGGAAATCACATACACGAGTAATTCCAGTCAAAAAAACATCCAAGAACATAGATAATGTATTGGTTCATTAATCATTTCCCAAGAGAAACTCTATATTTGTAGTTCCATTATATACCATGTCCTAAACATACCATATATCAAACATAACATCGAGGAATAAAGAAACAGTAGGGAAATAATATAGGCGGCATCAATGTATATCAATAAATTTTTTTCCTGAAGCCAGCACACCTCTATTGGAGGGATTTTATTACCAAAACATCTATGAAATAAATAATTTATAACATATAATATTTAAAACATGATACACGCTAAATTCACATTTAAGAGGAATTGTATTCTCAATACATCACAACATGAATTAAATTAAAACAAATGTACAGTTAGAATTTTTTTAATGCATTTATAAAATTGAGGGCTTAAAAAGGAAACCTACTTCAGGGTGGAATATATTTAATATCAATCAATTGATAGAAAATTTGGCAACCACTCATAATCGGCCCAAATTAGCACACACATACCTATATATATTAATAATCCAATGCATGTATTCCTTACACCAAGAGGGAATACGTACATGGAGGACATATATATATATATATATATATATATATATATATATTATACATACCATAAGTATATGAATGTGAACCCTCTGTTATTGATTAAAACTCACTGTAATATATACAATAATCATGGAAACATAGTGGAAATATTCATCACACCACAAAAAAATGACCAGGGACTCATAAAAACAATAAGGATCTAAATTAATTGTTCTTGAAACCAATCAACATGTGTATATACTTACCCGAAACAAATATGGAATGTCAAATTAAGTCCATCCACCTTGCCTTTGGAGGTGGATGCGGGAACACACATGAATGGAACCCAAGATATCATTCACACACCCAACCGGAGAATGAAATGAAAAATTCCATGTTATCTTGAAAACTTTGGTTTGGGTATACCTCCCTAGAAAATGGAGAGACTAAAAAATAGCCTCAAAGTAGAAGAGGAAGGAGGAAGTATTCCTACCATGATGGATTAGATTAAGAACCCTAATAAATCCTGGTTGAATGACTCACTAGAGAGGAGCTGATAAGAGGAGTTTGTTTGCATATGGGGTGAGGCTGGAGGGGTGTGTCGTGCCTACTGGAGACCGCGACAAGGAGGGTTCATTGTAGGGAGTGGTTTCTATGTAGAGGGTGGATGGTTCTAGGGTGGAACCTGGTAGGGTTATATCGATAGGGGATCACACAGCATAGTGGGGGGAGACCCTCTCACACATTAGGTAAGTGGGGGGGAGGGATTCCTCCCTTATGGTTGTATAAAAAACTAACAAATAATAATAATGATTATATTATTCATATCTTTTATAAAAACAATTTTATATTATTTCAAATTCTATAGATAATTCCATTTAACAAATTCTCTTTTTTACTTTTAGTTAATTTAAATATTAATATTTAAAAATAGTAGTGTCACAGATGGTTTGGGATACATGGTTTGGAAACCCGTGCGCTAACTGCGCACCCTCTACTAGACACATGAGGCACCCCACATTGGCTTTTCACACGATTTGGAGAACTATGTGTAGCCCATGTGATAGTATATTTATAGAATAATTAAGTGGAATAGTTTCCTACTATGGACTGCCTGATTTCAAAAAATTCATGCACCCTCTTTAGGTCCATTAAAATTTGGATTTCTAGGTCTGGTGGCCCCAAACCTCTGCATGAAACCCAAGAATCTTATCAAGACTTCAATCATGTTTAAAAATAACACATTTATGTGTTCCAACAATCCTAATTATGTTTTGATTCTATGTTTTAAAACAAAACCATCCAATAAATGAAAATGTTCAAAAACCATCATTTTTTAGTCCATTAAAAAACTCTGCAATATCCTCACCTTAAAAACTTCTAGTCCTGGATAAGAATTTGGGAACAATGTTACCATCACCGGACCTACAAGGGTGGTGATGTTTTTTTAAAAACATTTCATGAATTTCCAACAACCAATGCCCCTTTAAGAACATATTATGCATTCCACACTTAATCCATTACAAAATTAGCCAATTCTCATTCTCTAACTAGAACACTAAAATGGAGCATACAAAAGCCTGTTATGATAGATAAATGACCACTCCATCATCATGATAAACATCTAACTGATGTTTCTCCCCATAATATTTCTTAATGGAATAAATATCCAAATCCAAGCCACAGTACCTACACCATCTGTTATTTCATACAAATCATGCATCTAAGCATCCTAATGACACTCCTGGCATGATTTCATTAAAATGGAATTGTCGAATCCAGATCAAACTAAAAAATGGTCACACAAGATTTCTCATAAGAAACTTTTGACCATAAAAATTCAATTGCCTTCACATGGAAATGAGATTTAAAATGGTTTATTACAACTATAAACATTACGCTAAAAGAATAGAGAATGAGTCAAACCACTTAGTTGACTAATCTCGATGATTTCATGGTTAGATATTTAACACCAACAACACTCACCTCCACTAGATGATGTGCCCAAAAATGAACCTTCACAGATTTTAATCATTAATTAAGTGAAAAATTTTCAATCCAATATGGCTGAATAATTAAGAATACATCATCTTAGACAGTGTACATTTTATATGATAAACCATGATGCCTTATTCCATGGCATTTTTAATTTTCAATGAGCGCATTCAAAAAATCACATACTTGACATCAAGTGACACTGCAAGAAAATGGGCATATACCCACTGATTTCAAAAAACCTTGGGTATAGGGATAATATGGGGATCTATATGAACAATTTTGGAAAACTGTGGTTATAGACAACCTATACTCATGGTTTCTCCCAAAATCGTCGGTATAGATTTTTTTAAAGACCAATACACACAGTTTTGTAGAACCGTGGGTATAGGTGTATTTTTTCAAGATGTATACCCACGGTATTTTCCAAAACGGGGGTATAGTGGTTTTTCTAAAGACATATACCAATGGTTTATGTAAACCGTGGGTATTGTGGTGTTTTTTGAAGACATATGACTATGATTTTAGAGAACCGTGTGTATCGATTTCCTACTTTATGTCGAGGGAAAAAATTTATGTGGGACAAAAAAAATATTTGGCGGGAATACAGTATAGATTAATATTATTATAGATATAAAATTATTAATAAAAGTAATATCCCTACGTAGTTTGGTCATGTAGTCAGTGTTGTTGAAGGAGGTACACTATTCGAATCTCGGTGAATTTTGATTCTTATAAATCAGTTTAATTAATATAAGTAAATGAATATATTGATATATTATCAAAATATACATAGCTCAGTTGTTTAGGTGATGCATCCTCCTCCAACCGGTCGCGTGTTCGATTCTCGCCTTACTCATTTTTAGAAAATTCGTAATATTAATATATTTATATAAATACATACATATATATATTGACCATGACATTTTCTCAGTTTGTCAGAGAAGGAGGCCTGCTTGTGGGGCGTCCCATGGTCGAATCTCTCCACCTACATTTTTTTAACATAAATCCCCATGGTTTTCAAACCATGGGTGGAGTTTTGTTCAAATCTATACAACGGTGTGCCAAGCTGTGACACCCATATACCCAATGTTTGGAAAAAAATGGGTATATGCTAAGACCCTTATTATGATGCCTCTCTCCCCAAAATTTTCCAAAACCACAGGTATAGGTTATACCCATGGTTTTGGGGGCTATACCCATGGATTTGAATAGTGGGTATATGTAATTTTTTAAGTAGTTTGACATTTAAAAGATAAAACCGTCAAGGAAACCATGCATCTAACATATAACACTGAAAGTTAACGACTTAACGAGCTCATCATATTTTAAATATTTACCATGGTGTAAGACCAACACTCTCTTCATGCATCAAGGATGATGTCAGGATAGGGGAAATTATTGTCTATTAATAAGAGTAAACTAAATTAATTCTAATGGTTTCCAGTAAAACACACCCATCTTTTGGAATGAAAAACAGTCAAACCACAACTGGTTAACATAAAGAAAGAATTTCGACGTCACCTGTCGTTACAACAAAATTTAACCAAAAATGCCTTTATATCCCAAGGAATTTCGTGATCCCTCTAGAAATAACTACTGAAGTCCTCCAATACAAATAGTTCATTCTCAAGCATACATACTATAACATCCAAGAAAAATATTGAATGTGAATTTTTCATGTTTATTAGTATTTTTTAATTAAATATTATTTTTACTTTTAAGGGGATGCTATGTTCGTTGGAGTACTAGGCACACAACAATTATTTTCTCTAAAATATTAGGTTGCATACACGGCTGAGTCATACTAAGAAAAATAATAATAATAAAATATTATTATTTTAAATGTCAGTTAACGCCTAGACCTTGTATTGGAGGGAATGAACATATATTACTATATTATGATTAAACATGTTTGTTAAATGATTTTACATTTATCCAATAATATTTAGAAGCTTAAAATGAGAATGGATCCAATTTTAAGAATAAATAATCTAATATTTTTGAAAGTTTTTTTTACAACCTTTTGATAGAGGACCCTTTTTAAATATAGTTTTTTGTAACATTTATACAGTCCATTTGAGAAAATAAACTTACTCTTTTGATGTAGGACATCAAAATTCACATTTAGTAATTGTTTTTGTATTTTTATGATAACGTTCATTTTTAATGGATAGTGAAAAATACTGTATTTTAAATCAAAACTATATTTTCATCCAATTTATTTATTTGATTAAATTGTCCTTTTAATTGGTTTTAATGTTTAATCAGATTATTTTTTTACCATTTAATCCAATTTTTTTCTTTAGAGTTAATTTATCTTCTAAATTGCACATAAACACATGTCAATCTTTGAGTAATTTATACTTCTAAAAACATGCTTTTTAGTTTTGACAATGAGGACTAATTTTAAATTATTTTCTGCAACTTATTTGTTTTTAAATTGAATAAATGGACTCCATATTTGAAATCATGAGATATAAATTTTGTAAATTTGTATCATTTATTTTTATACATTATGAATAGTAACTTAAGTAAATATTTCAGTTAACATGGTTAAAGGGTAAATATCTCAAATAAAGGTAAAAAATAATATTATAATAATATTAAATTACTTTAACATATGTCTTAACCCTATTAGATGAGATAGGTCCGACCATGGCCATCCTTGGTCTGATTTTAGGACCACATGGAGCCACTTGTGTGTGAAAATGACATTTAATTACTGTTAATTAATAGTTAAGGAAAAATAACCAAAACATGTATCTTTTGCGAAAAAAATTGTCTTCTGGAGTATATAAGTGATCTATTTGACTATAAATATTAATTGTAAAGATAAATATATTTCCTAAATCATGGTATTTTATTTATAAATTCTAGATATTAAATAAATAAATTTATTTATGACAGAATGGTGATGCAGTCATTACCTTGTTAATTAATGATATAAATTTTAAACATTTACATAAATTTATTTTGAAACGATTTTTGTAATAAGATAATTTGATGTATTCATATTACATGTTATCCTTGAATTAATGATTTTTTTTTCAAATGAATCATGTTTTTTGGGTTTTTTATGGTCATGATATGAAATGTATTAAAATTAGCGTAAATTAGTTCTCAAATCAATAAATATTTTATTAAATGATATAATAGTCCTATAAATATAAGATTCATCCAACAAATATATATGATGTTAAAAAGGTCATTAATTATCAATTTATGTGTCTTGACATTTTATAGTATCTATGGTGACAATATATTATGAATATACAAGAAAACATGGTAAAAGTTAAATAAGATTAATAAGTGTTAAATATAAATGTTAAGGATAATTTTTAAACCAAAACATGTATAAAACTATTTTATAAGAGCCTTTTACCCATAATAATCTGCTATTCTAAATACATCACTTCGGTGTTATTTGAATTTGAAAATAAATTAGTAATAATATAATATTTTCAAACATTCTTAAAGTGGCCCTCCACCCTCTTATAAAAGGACACCATCTCTAACCCCTTACTCACACCTCTCAAGCCCCTTGGACCATCTGAAATATACTCCAATAATATCCCAACATCCCTATATTCCACTTATAATCCTTACCCTAGGAGGAAGGAAATTCAAGAAATCTATTTTTCTCTAATCAAAATATGTTACCCGATTTGAGGTAATGTCTTCTCTCATGTGGGTTTCCTTTGTTTTTCCTTCTCCACTCCCTATGAGGTTTTTATTCATTGTTTAAATAAAAAAACACTATACCCAAGATACTAGATTGTTTTTATGACATGTATTTTAACTATACTTACACACGCTTTCGACTAATTTTTATTGGTCATACTGTTTTTGTGGATAAGGAACTACTCCCTCATGAAATAATGATTGTTCAATCTTCTCCTACAATATCTTATGGTGGCCATTGTGATGTCACTATAATTATATATGATATTTATGATATTTATTTTATCTCAATTCCAATTTAATTATCATTTATAACATAACATTATGCTTTTCATTTTATATAAATATGATAAATTCATTTGAGAAAGTTTGGACTACCACCCCCTAAAAGCGATTATACTCATTCATGCTATACATGGAACATATAAAGGATTTAATTAATGAAACTATGAAACATATATAACATATATATTATACTAGAACTATAATATACCTATGTACCATTTATTTCTCACACCTTTAAATATGAAAAAGAAATGAATGTAGCGTTCATGCGTACGTACAACTTACATTCTCCATAAATAGTTCATTTCATTTCTTAAATCCAAATTCATTGGACTGTTATAAAAGACATATATACATGATCTATATGATATATATGATATCTAAATCAGGAATATAATTCTTCATATAATGTAATTTTTACCACATGAACAATTTATAATTATTACAAGTTCATTTTTGACTCAATTTCCAAACATTGAAAAAATGTATGATATGAACTCAAATAATTAAATAATTGTAATAGAAAGGTAATAAGTGATATAAAAGGAGTATGAATAATTAATAATTTTTTTGTCAAATAAAAAATAACATAATTTTATTATTCAGGAAATAAAAGAATGAACAAGTCAAGTCCGACAAGAGATTAGGGACTTCATCTCAATCTCCTTTCATTGAGGCGGATTTTGATAATATACACCTCCTTATTTTACATGGTGTATAATAAACCACATTTAAATGTAATTTCATTAAAAGGGAATATTTTTTCAATGAAGTTTTTTACTAAATGCAAAGAGAATGTTTATAATGTTTTTGGTGACAATGCTCTCTCTGTCACCGTAATAGTTATTTTCCTTCCTATATAAGCCTTAATGTTTTTAAAAGGAAAATAAGTCCCTTATTCCCTTTCTATGTATGTTTTTATTTAAAATTAATTTTTAAATGGATTTATTATTTTAGTATCGTTAAATAATTTCATGTGATTTGAAATGAAATGTTATTAGTGAAATATTGATATTTTCAATATTTATGTTTTATTATTATATAATGGTACTTGGACATTTTAAGGGTGGTTACGTGATAAAAAAATAATGGGTAGTTATGTGATAAACCAAATGACTAGTGGTTCTTTGATAAACCAAGGATGGATGGTTACGTTATAACCACCAAAGCATTGGGTATGGAAGTTGTCGTATTGATATTCCATTTGTCAGAATGATTTGTTGAAGTCGACTGTAATGTTATTCCATTTAAGTATGATAATGTCCAATGTTTACCATTTATATGATAATTGTGCTTTCTATGGGTTTTATCTTAATATATTTTTTTAAAATGGTATGCAATGAGCTTTTATTTAGTGATGTGTATTTACAACTTAAAAAAGGTGAAAACCATTACTTATGATAAAGTATTCATGTTTTACATGTTTTTTAGAGAAACTAACAGTTTTCCTTCTTTGTGTATCCCTTAATAAGCTTCTTATGCTTATCACAAGTTTTTGAAATGTTTTTCACCAGACATAAGGTGGAATAGGGTCAAGAATGGGATCAAGGAAAATTCATGTTATTTAAAACAATGAACCAAACCTTTTTATTTTCATTTAGGAGTTTTTGTTTTATGAAAAATATAGATACTGAGTAGAAGTTCTTATATGTAATACTCAAGTTGCTATGAACTAATTCTCCAAAGCTATAAAACGTAAATGATCTGAAATGTATATTATTAACATAATTCAGTATTATGTAATGTTTAAGGCAAGGGCCTTGTAGTTGTTATCAGAGGTCAGTTTAGATCATTATATGAGTTATAATTTTGTAAATAGAATATCAATAAATGATCTTTACATTATTGTATAATTGAAATGATATAGAATTTTAAGATTACCAACTTTTTTCATTTAAGATATGTATTTTCAGAATGGTTTTCCATAGAGGAAACATGTAAGTAGTGAAGGGTAGGAATATAGAGGAGAAAAACCTTCCAAATCAGCATCCTTAGATGGTTGGAATCAGAACTGAACAGTTTGTTGTAGTAATAGTGCAATTGACTCAGGATATAAATTGTATTGGTATACATGCATGAGATCAACCAGATAAACCCCAAAGGAACATTTCTATAGTGGAGTATTTAGTGAGGCAACATCCACAATCATTCAAAAGATCATCTGACCTTGTTCAAGCTGATGGGGGGATCACAGCACCAGAAAATATTTTTGATGTCATTGGCTGTACATAAAATAAAAATTCTAGACTTATTGTTTATTGTTTTAATGGAGAATCATATCAGTGCTGTTTGATGGTTAAAAATATCATGTATAGTGAGGAGATTGATGTTCTTGGTTGGGATGAATTCAAACGTATTTTTCATGAGAAAACTTTTCCTATGGAGGTTCGAATTAGGATGGGACAAAAATTCTTGCAATTGCGGTAGGAGGATGACTCAGTGATTTCTTAAGAAGAAAAGTTAACTTGTCTGGAAATGTATGCTCCAAATTTTATATGAGATCTTGATAATAAGATAAATCAATTTCACTTATGACTGAAGACACCATATAAAATAGAATTGTGGTCTCATGAATTCAAAAGCTACGAGAAACTTTTCATATAATCTACGAAGGTAGAAATGGTGTTTTATGATGATCAGGTGTTCTATGAGAGAATGAAAAAGAAGATGTCCAGTTGGAAGGAAAATGGAAATTATTTATCAAATAATCCTAGAGGTAAGAACATTTAATTTCCATCTTGTAAGAAGTGTGGTAAAAAGAATCCTAGAGAATGTCTCTCAAAATATGGAAAGTACATCCGGTGTGGTAAGACTGGTCATATTACTCATAACATTAAGGAAGATTATCATGAAAGAAATGAAAATCCATTGGTAAGATGGTTTAGTTTCAATGATTGTGGGAATTATGACAATGTGTGTCCAAAGATGATTTCCTAGGGTAGAAACCATATAGACCAAAAGCATAATGGTGGGGAAAAATCATTTTCTACTACTACAGTGGATGTGGGACTATCAAATGAAGTGGTATTAGGTAATTTTTTGTTTTTTTCTGATTATTATAATGTATTGTTTGATTCAGGGTCTATACATTCGTTCATTTCTAAGAGATTTTTGGGTAAATTTGGAATTTCCACCTCATGAAATGAATCCATAATTTATAGTAAATACTACTAAGGTAAATATTAAAGGAAGAATAAATTATAATAATATTAATATATTTATTTTTGGAAATAATTTACCTAAAAACCTTGTTTTTTCCCTCATGTAGAGTTTGATGTTATTTTTGGAATGAATTAGCTTTCTTTTAACCATGTTAAGATTGGTTATTTCTCAAAAGAGGATTCTATTCATAAAGAATTTCAGTTTTTGTACAAAAATGAACCCTTTTCCCTGATAAATTATCTGGAAGCTGAGAAAATAGTGAAATATCTAAATGAAAATAACATTGCAAATATTTATAAAAAACAAAGGAACTGTTCAGATTAATAATGTTCCAATAGTAAATTTTTATATTGATGTTTTTCCTAATTATTTTTTTGCTATTATACCTTATTAGGAATTTAAATTTATTGTTGAATTAGTTCATGATGCTAATACAATTTAAGAAATCCCTTATCGAGTGGCTCAAACTGATATTTTAGAGGTACATGAAATATTGCAGTAGTTGTTAGAGAATAGTTTTATTCGACCTATAACAACATTGTGTGGTGATCTAGTCTTTTTTGTTAAAATAAATGGTGTTTCAATGATACATTCCATTGATTATAGATCCTTTAATAATGTAACTATTAATACCATGTATTATTTTCCACATATTGATGATTTATTTGACCTGCTCTACGCAGCTCAGTATTTTTGGAAGATTGACATGAGGTCGAAGTACCATCAGTTGAAAGTAAAGGATGTAGACATTATGAAGATAGTGTTTCATACTAGATATTCCCATTACACATATTTTTGTTTTTCCTTATGGGTTAACCAATTCACCTGCTGCAATCATGAATCTTATGAATATAATTTTCCTTGAGTTCTTTAATAATTTTGTATTTGTGTTTATTGACGACATTTTGGTATATTCCAAATGTAAAGAGAAACCTGAAATTCATTTAAGATATTTCTTGAAAAAATCAAAAGAAAATAAATTTTATGGTAAATTTATCCAGTGTGTTTTTTGTTCATACAAAATTTCTTTCCTTGCTGACATTGTTTCAAAAAATTGCACAACTATTGATCCTGCACAAAAAAAAGTTGCTAAAGATTGACCAATAACCAAAAATGTAATGTAGATTCATAGTTTTATTGTTTCGTAAGGATATTATAAAGGGGTTGTTGAAAATATTTCATGTTTATCTATACCACTAACTATGTTAACATGAAAAGGTATTATGTTCATCTAGACAAAAGAATGTGATGATAGTTCTCAGAAATTAAAAATTATATTGGAGAATTCTCCTGTTTTTTGAATTAACTTATAGATGTGGTGAAATTATAATTTACAATGATTTTTAGTTGAATGGACTTGTTTGTGTCCAAATGTATAATGATCAGGTAATTTCTTATGCTTCGCGTCAATTGAAACATCATGATTTAAATTACCCTACACATGATTTGGAATTAGCTATTATTTTTTTTCATTAAAGATTTATATGAATCATTTATATGGAGTAAAATGTAAAATATATACTCAACACAAAAGTTTTAAGTATATATTCACTCATAAATAATTGAACATGAGACATTGGAGATGGATGGAATTAATCAAGGAATATGATTTCCTGATTCATTACCATCCAGGAAAAGCAAATAAATTGGTTGATGCCTTGAGTCGAAAAAGTAGTGATTCACTAACCATGTTACATTTAGAAAAATATAATTTGATTAATTATTTGATGAACTTTGTCATAAAAATTGTTTGTGAAGGAAATTCCTCTGTTTTGTTTCAGATTTCAGTGAAATCATCTCCCTAAAATAGAATTAAGCAAGTGCATAAGGAAGAAAGTGAGTTGCAAAAAAAGGTAGGATTGTTTCAGAAGTGTAATATAACATAATTTAACATTGATAATTATTCTATTTTGGGATATGGGAAGAGATTGTGTGTTCCTTGTGACTCATATTTGAAGAAATATTTGTTATGTCAAAATTATAGTTCTCCATTTTTAGATCATCCTGGTAGGACTAATATGTATAGATATCTTTGGGTGTATTACTAGTTGGATGTAATGATAATAGATATTGTTGAATTTACTATGAATTTTTTTACTTTTAAACAGTTTAATGTAGAGCGAAAATTAACAAAAGTGATGCTTCAGCCTTTACTAGTGCCAGATTAAAAATGGGAGAATATATCCATGGAATTTATTGTGGGATTTTCGAAGAAATCTCAATATAATAATTCAATCTGGGTTATTGTTGATCGATTGACTAAATATGCTCATTTCCTTCCAATTTAGGATTCCCTATCTTTATATCAACATTCATAGTTGCATGATAATGAGATAGTCAGGTTAAAGGGAGTTCCCCACTTCATTGTATCTGGTCGTGATCCCAGGATTACTTATAACATTTGTAAAAGCCTTTAGAAGTCATTGTGTAATGAATTAAATTTTAGTACAGGTTTTCATCCTCAATCAGATGGTCATTCAAAACAAACAATTTAAACATTCAGTGATATGAAAGGTGCTTATTCAATGTATTACTAGAGAAATTGGGAACAACATATTTCTATGGTTGAGTTTTCATATAAAAATTGTTTCCCTTCCATTATACAGATGTATCCATTTGAGGAATTATATGGAATGCAGTGTCAAAATAAAGCCTTTTGGGATGAATTATGTGAAAGGAAACTGATGGCATCAGAATTGGAAGAAGAGATAGTAGATAAAGTTTAATTGATATAGGAACACATGAGGAAAGCTCAGATCAGGCAGGAACTTTATGCAGATAACTAAAGGAAGGATCATTATTTCGAGGTAGGTGATCATGACTTTTTCAAATGTTTTCTATAGAAAACTATGATGCATTTTGGAATGAAGGGGATCTGAGTCTGTGGTTCATTGGACCCTATAAAATTGTGGATAAAGTTAGATCAGTTGCCTACATAGTGGATTTACCTCCAATTTTATCCCACGTGCACAATGTTTTTCTTGTATTAATGTTGAGAATGTACATGACTGATCCATCTCATGTTTTGTGCCAATATATAGTTCAATGGAAAGAAAATCATTCTCATTTAGAAAAACGAGTCATGATTCATGACCTAACAAAGAAAGTGTTGAAGAATAAAGTAATTCATCAGGTAATGGTTTTTTTTGGAAAAACCATATAGTTTAAGAGGAAACATAAGAATATGAAATTACTATAAGAAATAAATACCCCCACTTATTTGAAAAGTGAATAAAATTGGGAGGATGTAGTTTTCAAATGGGGGAGGGATGTAAAATCCCATGTAAATAATGAATATTACATTTTCATATTTATTAATATTTTTTAAGTAAATATTAATTTTACTTTAAATGGGATGATATGTTTTATGGCATACCCAACATGTAATAATGGGTAACTTTAAAATATTATGTTGTACACAAGGCTGAGTCGGACTGAGAAACATCATTATAATTATAATAATATTATTTTAAATTCTATTTAATGCCTTGCCATTGTACAGGTGGGAGTGAAAATAACTAACAATAATATGATTAAACATGTGTTTTAAATGTTTTTACATTTATACAATAAAATTTAGAGGATTAAAAAGATAATTAATCCAATTTTAAGTATAAACATTCTAATATTTTCAAAAGGTAGTTTTACCGCCATTTGATGGTGAACAATTTTTAAATCATGTTTTTGTCACTTTTATATATTCCAATTGACAAAATAAACTTATTATTTATAATTGGGACACCAAAATTTACTTTGGGTAAATTTTTGGTATTTTTCTGATAAAGTTCATTTTTTAATGAATGGTGAAAAATACTGCATTTTAAGTAAAAACTAAATTTTCATCAAATTTAAATATATTATTATATTGTCCTTTTAATTGGTTTTAAACTTTTATTAGATTTTATATTTATCATTTAATCCAATTTTTTTCATTGGATGTAATTTCACTTTGAAATTGTACAAAAACACTTGTCAATCTTTTGGTAGTTTTTACTTCTTAAAAACACGATTGTTGGTTTTGACAATAGGAATTAATTTTAAATTAATTTTTACAACTTCGGTGTTTTGAATTTGAAATAATGGATTCCATATTTGGAATCATGAGGTAAAATTTTTTATATAGGTAACATTTATTTCCATACATTATTAATAGTAACTTGAGTAAATATTTTATTTACAATGGTTAACGGGTAAATCTAGTAAATTTGGTTAAACAATAATATTATAATAATATTAAATTACCCTAACACGTGTCCTAAATGTATTGGATGAGATATTTCTGGCCATAGGAATCCTTGGGTCTATTTTAGGACCCCATGGATGCAATTGTGTTTAAAAATAACATTTAATTTTTTTAAAATTTAATGTCAAGGAAAATATAACCTAAACATGTATCTTTTATTAAATCAAATGCTTTATAGAGTTATATGAGTGATATCATAGTCAATAAATAGTAATTAGAATGAGAAAAAGGTTTCTTATGTCATGGTATTTTATTTATAATTTTTAGAGATTAAATAAATAAATTTATTTATGACACAATGGTGTGATGTAGTGATTACCTTATAAATGAATGGTTTACATAATAAATATTGATATAAATTTATTTTGAATATTTTTATATCATCCAATAATTTTATAGAGGCTTATTACTTGTATATTTTAGTTAATGATCTTTTTGGAATGAATCAAGTTGTTATATATTTTTTAAAAGTCGTGACATGAATAGTATAAAAGTTGACATAAATGACTTTTTAAATCAATTAGTATTTTATTAAATGATATATTAGTCCTAAAAATGTAATATTAAATCAACTAATATATATGATGTTAAAAATGTCATTAATTATTTATTTTTCAGTTTCATAGCATTTTATAGTAACTATGGTAACCATATATTGTTAATATACTAAAATACATGGTAAAAGTTACATAAGTTTACTAAGGGTTAAAGCTAAATTATAAGGTTAATTTTGAATGAAAAACTCGTCTAAAACATATTATTTTCAGATTATGTAGACCCATATTCATCTGATATTCAAAATATATCACATTTCTTTTATTATAATTCGAAAATCAATTAATAATAAAATAATATTTTTTACATTCCAAAAGTGCCCATTCTCCCTCTTATAAAATGAAACCACTTATAACTCATTACTAACACCTCTTAATCCCCTTGTATATTGCAAACATCTACAAAAATAATCTTCCATCAAACCTACATTCCTCTTATTAGTGTTCCACTATGCAGAAGGAGATTCCAGAAAGCCATTTGGCTCAAATCAAAAGAAGTTACCCGATTTGAGGTAATGACTTCTCTCAAGTTCTTTTCCTTTATTTTTCCTTCCCCACTCCCAATATTATTATTATTATTATTATTATTATTATTTTACATAAAAAACAAGTATCCTAAATATACTAGGTTTTTTTATGATATGTATTTGAACAACACATACAAAATCCTCCGTCTAATGGGTATATAATATACTATTTCTGTGGATGGAGAACTACTGCCTCATGAAACAATGATTGTTCAATCTTCTCCTACCACATCTTATGGTGGCCATTATGTTGGAACAGTAATTACATATGATATTTATTTTATCTCTATTCTATATTAATTATCATTTCTAAAATACCTTTATGCTTTTCATGTTGCATAAATATGATAATTCCAATTGTGGAAGTTCGGACTACCGCCCCCTCGAAGTGAAATGACTCGTTCATGCTATACATGAAACATATAAAGGATTGAATTAATGAACTTATGTAAAATATATAAAATATAAATTATAATATAATTATATTATACCTATTTATCATTTAGTTTTCATTATTTTGAAAATGATAAATAAATGAATGTTGTTTTCATGCGTACGTATAATTTATCATCTCCCCGAATAGTGCATTTCATTTCATATATCAAAATCCCATGGACTGTTATAAAATAAATATCTACTGGATATATGTTATATATATGATATCAAAATCATGAATATCATAATTGAGATAATGGTATTTTTACCACATGGAAATCTTATAATTATAACAAATTCATTTCGGACTCAATTTCCGAACATCGTCAAAATTTCTGATATGAACTAAAATAATTAACAAATTGTTATAAAAGGTAGTAATTTATATAAAAATAATAGTAAACATGAAAAAGGTTCTCTATCATGTATAAATTACCTTAAGTTTATTATTCATTAAATTAATTAACGAACGAGTCAAGTCGGACATGAGGTAAGGGACTTCCTCTCAATCTCCTTTAATTGAGGCATATTTTGATAATATACACCTCCTTATTTTACACAATGTATAATAAACCCCTTTTATATTTAATTTCAATCAAAGGAATCTTTTTTCTATGTATCATTTTACTAAATGAAAAAATTAATGTTTTTAACATTTACTGCGACAATGACCTCTCTAACGCTGTAATATTTATTTGGATTCCTCTATAAGCCTTAATGTTCTTAAAAGGAAAAAGAAATCCAATATTATCTTTTAGGGTGTTTTCATATTGAAAATGGTTTTAGAAATTGATTTATTATTTGAATGTCTATAAATTATTTCTTGTGATTTCAAATGAAATGTTATTAGTGAAATTTTGATGTTTTTAATATATTGTGGTTTATGATTATATAATGGTACTTGAACATTTGACGGGTGGTTATGTTATAAATCAATGACAGTTGGTTACATGATAAACCAAATGACAATTATTTCTTTGATAAACCATTGATGGGTGGCTATGTTATAACCTTTGATTCATTTGGTATAGTAGTATTTTGTTTGTATATTCCATTTGAAAGAATGATTTGTGGAAGTGACTGTATGCTTATTCCATTTAAGTATGATTATGACCTAAGTTTACCATTTATATATTATGTGTTTTTTATATGGATTTTATGTAAATACATTGGTTATAAAAGGATATGAAATGATATTTTATTCAACATAGAGTATTTACTACTTAATAAAGGTGAAAAGTATTTCTTATTATAAATTATTCTTTGTTTACATGTTGTTGGGAGAAACTAATAGTTTTACTTCTTTGTGTATCCATTACTGAGATTCTTGTGCTCATCCATGTTTTTGAAATGTTTTTCATAGGACTTAAAGTAGAACAGGGTCAATGATGGGATCAAGGAATAGTCATCATGTTTAAAACATGGAACTAAACATGTTTCTATTCTTTTAAGAGTATTTATTTAATGAAAAAATGGATAATGAGTAGACATATCTACATGTAATATTCAAGTTGTTATGACCTAATTCTCGAAATAACTAAACATGAAAAGATCCTCAATGTTAATTATTAACATAATTCAAGATTATGTAATGTTTATGGATGGGGCATGATAGTCACTATCAGTGGTCTGTTTAGATAAATTTAGGAGTTTGAATTTTCATAATAGTATATCCATAAATGATTTTTACATTATGGTAAAATTGATATGATATAGAATTTGAATATTAACATGTTTCTTTATCAATGATATGTTTTTTCAGAATGGTTTTCCATAGTGGAAACAGGGGAGCAGTGTTGTGAAGGCATATAGAGGAGAATAACCTTCCAAATCTGCATCTCGAGATGGTATGAATCGGAACTGAATTATTTGTTATAGTAATGGTGGCATTTACTCATGATATAAATGTTGTTGGTATACATTCACTAGATCAACTAGATCAACCCTAGAGGAACATGTCTAGAGTGGATCATTTCATGAGGCAACATCCCTCATCATTAAGATGATCATCTGACCCGCTTCAAGCTGAAGGGGTGATCAAAGAACTAGAAATGAATTTGACTGTCAGGGGTTGTATAGATATTCAAAAGGATAGTATTTCTATTTATCATTTTGAAGGAGAAGGAAGTATATGGTGGTCGATGGTTAATAATATTCGGGATAGTGGAGAGATTGATGCTCTTGGTTGGGACGAATTCAAAGGAATGTTTCTTGAGAAATATTTTTATTTGGCAGTCTGACTTAAGATTGAAAAACAATCCCTGTAATTGAGGAAGAAGGATGACCCAGTGGCTGGTGGTGAAGATAATATCACTAGAATATCAAGGTTTGCTCCAAGTATCATCCCAGATATTTATAGTAAGATAAATCTTTTTTACTCAAGATTGAATCCATGATATCGTAGAGCATTATCCTCTCGTGAATTCAAAATCTATTAGAAACATTTCAGATTTTCCAAGAAAGAAGAAAAGGATTTTTTTGATGATCATGTGTTCCATGAGAGTAATAAAAAGAACATGAATAGTTTGCATGCAAATGGAAAGTATTAATCAATGAACCATGGAGATAAGAAAACTAAATTTCCATCTTGTGAGAAGTGTAGTAAAAAGAATCATGGAGAATGTCTCTCTAAATCTATAATGTTCTTCTAGTGTAGATAAAATATTCATATTTCTCGTAACTGTAAGGAAGATGATCTGGAAGGCCATGAAAAGCAAGTGGTAATATGTTTTAGTTTCAATTTGTTTGGGAATTATTCCAATGTGTGTCCAAATTTGATTGTATAGTGTGGAACCAAAATGATCACAAGAATAAGGGTGGTGAGAAATCTTTTTTTACTAATACGGTTGAAGTTGGACCATAAAATGAAGTGTTATGAGGTACATCATATTTTCTTTCAGATTATTCCAATGTATTGTTTGATTCAGATTCTACCGATTCACCGATTTCTGAACAATGTTTGGGTAAATTTGGAAATCCAACTCAAGAAATGAATCCAAAACATATTTTAAAAGAACCTAGGGGAAATTTTTATCCAAGAAAAAAAATTATAAGAATATTCCTATACATATTTTTGGAATGAATTTAGATATAAACCCTGTTGTTTTTTATGTTATTTTTGGAATGGATGGGATTTTTGATTACCAGGATAAGATTTAATATAGAGATAAAGAGGTTTATTTTCAGAAAGACTTTCAGTTTGGGTATGAGAATGAAATCTTATCTCAGATAACTTATTAGGAAGATGATAAACTAGTAAAATATGGAAATTAATGTTTCCTTGCACATATTTCTGAAAACAAAGGAACTGTTCAGATTAATGATCTTCCTATAGTAAATGAGTATCTTGAGGTTTTTCCGGATGATTTTCATGGTATTATATCTTATTGGTAAGTTGAATTTATTGTAGACATAGTTCCTATTTCTAAGAAAATTTCATAATCCCCTTATCGAATGGCTCAAATTGAACTTTTAGAGTTAATGAAACAATTGAAGGAGTTGTTAGATAAAGGTTTCATTTGACCTATCAAATCACCGTGGTGTTCTCTAGGCTTGTTTGTTAAACAAAATAATGGTTCAATGAGAAATATAATTGATTATAGGGCCTTGAATAATATCCTTATTATGAACAAGTATCATTTTCCTCATATCAATGATTTTTTTGATTACATCTAGGGAGCTTAGTATTTTTCAAAGATTGACTTGCGTTTGGGGTACCATCAATTGAATGTAAAGGAATATGACATTCCAAAGACCACATTTCATACTAGATATTTCTATTATGAATTTTTATTTATGCGTTTTGGGTTAACCAATGTCCCTGCTATATTCACGGATCTTTTGAAAATAAGTTTCTGGGAGTTCTTGTATATGTTTTTGGTTGTGTTTATAGATGATATTTCGGTATATTCCAAAATTAAATAGGAACATTAAATTAATTTAAGGGTTGTCTTGGAAACCATAAAATAAATGAAATTGTATTTTAAATTCAGAAATTGTAGGTATTGGTGACAAAAAATTCCATTCTGTGGACACGTTGTTTCAAAAAATGTTAGAACTATTCATCTTGCTAAAACAAATGTTGTTGAAGAATGGCCAAGGCCCACAAATATAACTGTGATTCAAAGTTTTCATGGATTGAAATAATTTGAGAATGTTTTTTGAGAATTTATCACGGTTATCTATCTCACCAACTATGTTAACTCGAATTGGTTTTATGTTGATCTGGAAAAAACAATATGATGATGGTTTTCATGAACAAAAAAAATATTATTGATTGCTCCATTTTTGTAATTTACTTCTAGATAGGGTGATATATGTTATCTAAAATGATGATTTGTTGAATGTACTGGGTTATATCCTAATGAAGAATGATCAGGCAATTCTATATGATTGATTTGATTTGAAAATTCATGAGTTAAATTACCAAACACATGATTTGTAATAAACTACTGTAGATTTTGATTTAAAATTTTGAAAGCATCATATATTTGGCGTAAAATTTAAAATATATACTCACACAAATGTTTGATATATATATTCACACAAAAAGAATTAAACATGAGAAAGAGGATATGGTTGAATTAATCAAGAATTATTTCTTAATGATTCATTACCATCCAGGAGGAGAAAATAATGTGGTCGATGCTTTCAGTTGAAAAAGTAATCCTATATTAACCATGTTACATTTGAACAAGATCCTTTGATTTATGATTTGGTGAACTCTGGTATAAAATTTATTGCTATAGGAAATTACACCATTTTGTTTTAGGTGTCAGTGAAATCATATCTCTCAAACATAATAAATAAATTACATAAGGAATATAGTGAGTTGTATAAAAAGGTAGAATTGGTAGAGAAGGTTAAGTTACCTGAATTTTAGAAGGATAGTGATTGTATTTTGAGATTTTGGAATTGATTATGGGTCCCTTGTGATTCACAGTTAGAGAATGATTTGTTAGGAGAATCTCATAGATCTCCATTTACAATTCATCATGGTTGCACTATGATTTACAGAGATCTTCGAGAGTATTAGTGATGGGATGGAATGAAAAGAGATATTTCTAACATTATTGTGAATTGTTCAACTTTTCAAAAGGATAATGTATAGGAATAGTTACTTAAAGGGATGCTTCAGCCTTTACACGATCCAATTTGGAAATAGAAAGATATATCCATAGACATTATTGTAGGATTACCAAATATATCTCATGGTAATAATGTAATCTGGTTTATTGAGGACCGATTGACTAAATATGCTCATTCCCTTCCTATTCAAGATACTCTTTCTCTAGATCATCTTTCTTTGTATTATGTTAAATTGATATTCTAGATGCATATAGATTCACTCTCCATTGTATCAGATCGTGATCCCATTATTAATTCTATACTTTGGAAAATCCTTCAGAAGTCACTGGGAACTGAATTAAATTTCAGTACATCTTTTTATCCTCAATTAGATGGGTAGTCAGAACAATAAATTCATACATTTGGGGATATTATACATTCTTGTTTAATTTATTACCATGGATGTTGGGACCAACATATTTATATGGATTAGTTTTCATATAATAAATTTTTTTATTCTTGTATATAGATGGCTCCATTTGAGGCATTATATGGGAAGCGTTATTGAACTTCATCTTTTTAAGATGAAGTATGTGAAAGGAATCTGATTGGACAATAATTGGTAGAAGATATGTCAGAGAAAGTTTAGTTAAAATAGAAACATGTGAGAACAGCTCAGAGCAGGATAAAAAGTTATGCAGTGAACCAAAGGAATGATTTTTCATTCGAGGTAGGTGATCATGTATTTCTCAAAGTTTCTAGTTCGAAATGTGTGATGAGTTTTTGTAAGAAGGGGAAGTTGAGACCGATGTTCATTCGACCCTATGAAATCCTAGATAAATTTGGATAAGTTATTTATAGAGTGGATTTATCTCCATTTTTAACTTAGGAACTCAATGTTTTTCATGTTTCAATGTTGAGAACATATATACTGGATCCGTCTCGTATTTTTAGTCAGATATAGTTCAATTGAAAGATAATATTTCTAATGAGTAATAACCTGTCCAGATTCTTGATTGAAAAGAGAAAGTGTTGCTTAATAAGGTAACTCATTTGGTAATGGTTTTCTGGAAAACTCATATGGTTGAAGAGGCAATATGGGAATCTGAAAATTCTATAAAGGATAAATAACCCCACATATTTGATAAGTAAATAAAATTGTGAGGAGTCAATTTCCAAAAGGGGGAAGGATGTAGCATCTCAGGTAAATAAAGACTATGAAATTTTCATATTTATTAATATATGTGAGTTAAATATTAATTTTAATTTAAATGGTATTATATGTTATATGGCATACCTAACACACAAAAATGGGTTTCTCCAAAATATTATGTTTCACATAAGGTTGAGTTATACTGGAAAAAAATAATAGTAATATAACATTATTATTTAAATGGTTGTTAATGCCTAGCCGTTGTATTGGTGGGAATGAACAGAACTAAAAATATTATAATTTAACATTTTTTTAATTGTTTTTACATTTATCCAAAAATAATTAGAGGTTTAAAATGAGAATGAATCAAATTTTAAGCATAAATACTCTATTTTTTTACAAGGTTATTATATCACCTTTTAATGGAGTGCCCTTTTAAAATCAAGTTTTTATGACTTTTAGTTTTTTTATTTGACAATATAAACGAATTATTTAGATGAGGGACAACATAATTTACTTTGGGTAAATATTGGGTATTTTATTGATAATGTTCTTTTTCAATGAATAGTGAAAATTACTTCATTTTAAGTCAAATATGTCTGGTCATCTAATATATTTTTATTATTATATTTTCAATTAAATTTGATATGAAGTTTAATTATATTATATTTTTATCGTTTAATCCAATTTGGATCATTTTATGTAATTTCACATTGAAATTTACAGAAAACATGTCAATCATTTGGTAGTTTCACTTCTTAAAAATATGCTTTTTTGGTTTTGACATCGATGATTAATTTTAAATTAATTTCTAAAAACTTGTGTGTTTTGAATTTGGAAAAATGGATTCCACTTTTGGAATCAGGATGTAAATTTTTTGTAATTAGGTAACTTTTATTTTTAGACATTATGAATTGTAACTTCAGTAAAGATTTTATTTACAATGGTTAATGGTTAAATCCTGTAAATAAGTATAAAAAAATAATATTATAATAATATTAAATTAACCTAATACATGTACTAACCCAGTTTTATGAGATATTCTCAACCATGTTCATTATTGGTTAAATATTTGGACCCCATGGAGCCACTTGTGTGTGAAAATGACATTTAATTATTTTCATTTTAATGCTAAGGAAATTATAACCTAAACGTGTATCTTTTACAAAAACAATTGTCTTATGGAGTTATATAAGAGATATATTTGAGTTTAAATAGTGAATAGAAAGATAATTTTATTTCCTAAATCATTTTATTTTATTTATAATTTTTTGAGATTAAAATATTAAATTTATTTTAAACTCAATGGTGATGTAGTTATTACCTTATTAATGAATGATTTAAATTATTAATATTAAAATTTATTTATTTTCAAACTTTTTAGGTCATCCATGAATTTTATGGATGATTATTACTTGTTATATTTTAATTGATTAGGTTTTTACAAATGAATCATTTTGTTATGGTTTTTTTAAATTCATGATTTGAGTCGTATAAAAATTGACAAAAATGAGTTTTGTATCAGTTACTATTTTATTATATGATATAATAGGACTAAAAATAAAATATTCGGAAAAATTACATATATTGTGTGAAAATTTTAATTAATGATTCAATTTTAGGACTCTTGGCATTTTACAGTAACTATGGTAACCATATATTATGAATAAAGAAAAAGACATTGTAAAAGTTGAATAAGTTTACTACGGGTTAAAGCTAGAAGATAATGTTAATTGTGAAATAGAAACATGTATAAAACATATTTTATAAGAGTATTTAGAACCATAC
This sequence comes from Viscum album, assembly GCA_963277665.1. Taxonomy (NCBI): domain Eukaryota; kingdom Viridiplantae; phylum Streptophyta; class Magnoliopsida; order Santalales; family Viscaceae; genus Viscum; species Viscum album. Next base: position 383,563,803 of record OY728167.1, on the reverse strand, counting down.
TCATATTATCTTAGAAATATATCAATTTTGTGTAATTGTAAATCTAAAATCAATTAATAATAAAATAAATTTTTTTATCTATCCTAAAGTGCCCATCCTCCCTCTTATAAAAAGACACCAACTCTAACCCATTAATCACACATCGTAAGACACTTGGCTCACCCAAAATCTTATCAAATAAGATCCCAAAATTAATCTCTTCCTCCTTGAATCCTTCCCCTTGGTAGAAGGCAATTCAAGAAAGCCCTTTGGCTGATATCAAAAAAATTACCTCATTTGAGGTAATGTCTTCTATAATGTTCTTTTCGTTTAATTGTCCTTCTCCACTACCTATGATATTATTATAATTTTTTTACATAACAAAACCAGTATTATAAATATACTAGGTTGTTGTGATGAGAAATATTTTAACTACAATTACAGAAACCTATGTCTAATGGGTATGAAATATACTGTTTCTATGGACGACAAACTACTACCTCACGAAATGATGATTGTTCAATCTTCTCTAGCCACCTATTATGGTGGCCATTATGATAGATCTATAATTATATATGATATTTATAATATTTATTTTATTTATATTCAATTTTAATTCCCAATTATAACATACCATTACGCTTTTCATGTTGTAGAAAATAGGGAAATTTCAATTGAGGAAATGCGGACTACCACCCACTCAAAGTGATATGACTCGTTCATGCTATACATGGAACATATAAATGATTAAATAAATGAACTTATGTAACATATATAAAATATATATTATACTAAATTTTTTTTATACCTATGTATCATTTAGTTTTTATTCTGTTAAATATGAAAAAGAAATGGAAGTAGCATTCATGCATGTGTATGGCTTACCGTCTCTAGGAATGGTGAATTTCATTTATTTTATCAAAATGATATGTACTTTTCTAAAATACATATATAATTGATATATATGATATATATTAAATCTAAATCATTAATATTATTCTGTATATTGTACCACCCCAATATTTCATATTAAGCTATTTTCATTTAATTCAATAGCTTACAATACACGCAACACCAAGTTCGAGCGCACCACGACTTACCAAACTAGCTGTTCAAAAGAAGATATTAATAGTATTAACTAGATTCTGAATTTTATATACTCTATATTATTTTAACATATGTATTATGTGATTCTTAGTCGAATTATAAGAACAAATTCAAATTTTCAGATAAAAAAAGTATTTTTCAAAAAGAATTCAATTTTACAACATTTTTATGGAGAACCCTTTTTAAATACAATATTTGACCCTTTTAAATATTCAATTTTAAAAAAAATTCTTATTTATAATCAGGACATCAAAAATTACTTTCGATGAAATTTTGTTATTTTTCTAATAGTATTCATTTTTTATGAATAGTGAGAAATAGTGTATTTTAATTCAAAACTACGTTTTAATCTAATTTAGTTATAAGCATAGATTATATTATAAATTGGATTTGAGGTGTAATTATATTATATTTTTACCCTTTATTACAATTTTGGTCATTAGAATTAATTTCAGTTTGAAATTATACCTAAACTAGTGTCTATCTTTTGATAGATATTGTTTCTTAAAAACACGCTATTTGTTTTGACAACGGGAATTAATTTTAAATTAATTAAAATGCCTTCTATGTTGTGAATATGGTAAAACATAACTAATTTTTGAATTCTAAATATTAAATATATCTTAGTCTGAATTTTTGGTATTTTTCAAAGAAACGTCAATTTTTTATGAATAGTGAAACCACTAAGTATTAGTTAAAAATATTACTTTTTCATTGAAATGAAATTTTATCCCTTATATGAGTTTAATTTATATATTAAGACATAGATGTCTGTTATTAGTAAGTAAGATGTGATTCAATAATATGAAAACAGTTTTTGCTGAATAGAATCTTTTGACTTTTCTTTACCGCTGTTAAATGTAAATAGGGTAATTCAAGGTAAAAAGAATATTATAATAATGAAAAATTACCATAACACTTGTCCCAACCTTATTGGATGAGTCATGGAAGGCCATGGGAATCCTAGGTAGATTTTGGGACCCCATGGATCCACTTATGAATGATAATGACACCATATATTAATTTACTTTAAGTAAAGGCAAAAATTTCATAAACAATATCTTTTACTAAACCAATTTTTACATGGGGTAAATAAGTCATATTATAGACTATAAATTTTTATTGGAAATATAAAATTATTTCCTAAAATATGGTATTTTTTTATATTTTTTAGACATCAAATAAACAAAATTATTTATGACAAAATAATGATGTAGTATTTACCTCATTGATAAATGATTTAAATAAACAAGATTATTAATATTAAAACAATATCCAAAACCTATTCAATTCTTATTGGATGATTTTATTTAGACCATGAGTTATATTATTTCTGAGTTTAATTAGTTTTTGACTTTATAAATTGAATATCGCTATATAATAAAATAATACTTTCCCACTTTCATAAAGAGCCCCCTCCTCCCCCTTATAAATGGACACCACTTCTATCCCATTACACAGACCTCTAAAACCCCTTGGCTCGTCCAAAAACTTCCCAAATAGTTTCTAAATATCCCTCTCTTACACTTAGAAGCCTTAACGTAGGCAGAATTCACTTTAAGAAGTCATTTTGGTTCATAACAAATGAAGATACCCTAATTAAAGGTAACAGTTTCTCTTAAATTTTGTTGTATTATTTTGTTTTATTTTAATTCTACAACCCCCCCCCAAACAAATTTTGATTTTTATCTTTTATAACAATAAAAGTATCTTCAATATACTGTAATTTTCATTTTATAAGGATTATAACTCCACTTACACACACCTTAATCTAATGGGTGGAGAACATACAGTTTCCGTGGTTGGAAAACTAACGCCTCACAAAACAATGATGGTTCAATTATCTCCTACCTCCAATCATTATTGACATTAACATGACAATATATTTATATATGATATATATTATGTTTATTTTTTCATTAATATTTTTTACTTTCCATTTATATCATACCTTTATGGTTTCCATTATGGGTAAAATGCAATAATTTCTTTTGAGAAAGTGCGGACTACCACCCCCTCAATGTGAAATGACTCATTAATGACTTTTGTGGTATATATAAAGTGTGTATTTAATGATATTATTTATGTTATTATACTATAATTATAATATAACTATGTATCATTATGTTTTAATTCCATTAAAATACAAAAAATAAATGAAAGTAGCGTTCATGCGTACGTACAACTTACCATCTCCATAAAGGATGCCTTTCATTTCTGATCTAGAAATGTTATGTACTGTTATAAATACATATATATACAGGATATATAATATATATATGAAATATAAATAATGTATTTCATTCTAGAGAAAATTTAATTGTGACCACATGGAAAAATTGTAATTATAACAAGTTCATTTTTGACTCATGTTCCGAACATCGACAAAACATCCAAAATGAACTCAAATAATTTACAAATTGTTTTAGGAGGGTAATAAGTAATATAAAAGGAATAATAAAATTTAAAATTTTTCTTAATCAAGTACAAATTAACTTAAGTTCATTTTTCAGGAAGAACAAGGAACATACAAGGCAAGTTTGACTTGAGGTAAGGGATTTCTTATCTCACTCTTAATTTCTTGAGATTTCCATTGTTCACAACTTCTTTATTACATCTGGAGAATTGTGTACTACCATTTGATATATATATTACCATTATTATCATTTTATTCATGGTATTCTGTAATTAGTTTTCTGGTTATTAACATTTGGTCATACGACTCGATTGATTACAACATGTAAGGGGTTTCCATCTCACTTCTTATTCCTAAGAGATTCATGCTATAGTGCCTCTATTTACATTTGTGTGGTGTATTTACTTCCCATGATTGTATTAATTTTGTAATATACTTTAATTTATTTCTATTTACATATTCATTGTATGATACTTCATTTATAGGGTGTATGTTTCATATGTTACCCAATCTGTAAGGGAATTTCTAATTTCAATTTACACTCATTGTTTTTTATGCAAACATATTTGATTATTTGAAATCATGATTTTGTGTGAAATCACTATTTATTTACTTATGTAATAATTTTCACTCCCCTTTGCGTGGATATACTTTTGATACACCTAATCACTCCATTGATAAATTCTCAAGTTATCAATATAAACTTAATAAGAGTTATCTTAACTCAATTTCCATTCATTGAATTAAACATCCCTGACATTGATGTTGTATTTACATGATTATGAGTGAATGTCCTCTGATTGACTTACACTGAATATTTGATCATATTTAGTGTATTTATATATTTCACACATAATTATGTCCTTGATTTTTCCTTAACCTATGGATATGGCCTTTATAATGTATTTCATCTCAATTTACATTCCATTGAGACTTCTTTGTTGTCATATGCCAATTCACTTTTATAAGGTGTATATAATGTATGTTGAAATACTATTTCATGAATCTATTTATTATCAGGATATTATAAAGTTTTTATTACCTCAATTATTTTTATTCAAGTGTCTCTCTTTTGGTTATGAAATCTAACTAAAATATCATTTTAAATGTTTTAATGATTTATACTTCTAAATCTTTCTCATTAATGTCCATGCTTTAAAAATGGTTTCAAGGATTTATTTATTTGGACATTAATGTTTTAAAATTAAAATTTAGTTTAAAAGTTTCATAGTGGTATGGGAATCTTTGATTACAAATTTATTTTAAAAGACTTCTTGATAACTAGTGAGCCTTTTAAATGCTTTCAAGGAAAAGGGGTATATGACTCTCAAATGCTTCTGATGATTATTTTCATCTATTCTTGGTTGAGGTTAGTAAAATCATCTATATTGTATTGAATGAGTTATGTTTTACTGTGGATTTGATATTTTTATACCATTCACGGTTTTTGGTTAATGTATTGACATTTATTACGCTAGTTTTAATACTAAGTTTTATGTTATGTTTCAAGCTTTTCATATGAGTAATTTATTGGACTTAGTAAGTGACGGGTGGAGCCTGCTTTAACTCCTTGATGCATCGGTGGGTCTCATGAGAGAAACTAGTGTCTTGGAACAAGGCCTTGAGAAAATATTATTTGTAGTATTGGAACGAGGACATTACTTTGTGGTTATGATGTTTAGCATTATGCATTACATCATTATGAGACTAGACATTGATATTTCATTTGGTTATTAGTCAATTAAAATACCCATGACTATGTTTTATTATGGAATTATTTACTCAACTCATATTCCTTCCATAATGTTCTATTGTTTATTATTCATTAAGGCATGTTTTTTCAATTATTCACTATGCCTAATGTTTATGTTATCTTCAACTGTATTTCATACTCTTACTGAGCATCTGAGCTCACCCCTTTCTCATGTCTCATTTTCCGGGATATGAAGAAGTTAGTTATGAGTGATTTTCCAGAATAATCTTAGAAGTAAGGATGTTTCTAATAGAATAAATTAGTGTTGTTTTTCTTTTCAATTTGAAATTTTGAACTCATGTATGTATCTCGTTTCCAAGACTACTAAACTAATTGGTCCCTCGGGACTTGATTCCATGTAATCATGCCAATGTATTAAAATAATGCAGCAGCTCCTGGATTCTGGGGTTGGGGCATTATAGATGGTATCAGAGGAAGTTTAGTACAAACCTTGGAAACTAGATTTAGATAAACTCTGATTAGTGCACATTATAGTAAGATAGACATTGAAGATTAGTATTGAAGAACATCATAGAATTTGGGTAATGTATAGATTTTGTGTATTTTCCATGAAATACATCTTTTTTTCGATAAGAGCAGGTAGAGGAGGCTCAGGAAAAGATGTACATATGAGTGAAAACTCCAACAAGGAGTTTTGGGCTTGACCTGGGGTATCCTGTTACATGACAATGGGCCTTGCTGCACTCTTGGTTACGACACTCCCAGGGGATATGCTTAGGATAATTCACATTTTCATTACAAATTGATTTGGAGTTTTTTATTTAAGATGAGAATAAATAACCTTGGTCAATCCTAAGGTGTTTTGGATTAAAAATAAGTTGTTATGATATTCTCTAAATGATTTTATGACTCACACTTTTTTTTCTTGTGTTTGTTAATGGCTGGATTCCAAAGAAGTTATAGTAACATTGAATATGATGTACAAGGAGGGAATAGTGGTGGTAATAGTGGTGGAAATGAGAAACGAAATAGAATTTGATAGGTGTAAAAGATATTGTATTCATGCAGAATCAATTTTCCAAAAATATGATCAACAACGTATATATTAACAAACTCCTGGACTCAACAAAGAAGAGAAAGGTGGGGAATGATAAGAGATCTAGCAGTAAAGACCATGGAGAGAAGAAATATCAATTTCCATCATGCCAGAAATGTGGAAGGAGACACCCATGAAGGTTTCTCAATGGAACAAATAAATGCTTTATGTGTTGGAAAGAAGGGAATAAAGTAAAGAGTTAATGAGGAAAAATGAAGAGTACCACGGAATAAAAAAAATGATCCTAGGAATCCAATTAAGGTCTTTTGTCTTAAATATAAGGGACCTTGGAATCACCCATTTAAATTCCCTATTATATAGGAGAACATCTTTGTCATGGAAGAACCTATGTGGAAATAAATGGATGGAAAAATGTTTAAAGGTATTAGTGCTCTTTGTTGATGAGATTACTTTGGTAGACTTTTCTCTTGTAATTGTAAGCCTGTAGTTTGTCATGTTAAAATGATATTTGAGGAATAATTTTCTTTTATCTTGTGGATACAGCTATAAATAACCCTTTTGTTTTAAATGATCATTGAGATTGAAGAAATTACATGTTATTAAATTTTGGGATGAAAATGTGTTGTATCTGATAAAATTTGTGATGAAATTATGATGTACTTACTTTGAGGAATATATATCTTTTGTTGGAATATTATAAAATTATATAGTTTTTGAAAAAGGACAACACGCAGACAGTGTGATGACCCATCCCATCAGACAAAGATGTGTAAATATTACCCACAACGATAATACGATTGAGATTTATCACCTACCACTGGACATCGTGATGTCCTTGGTTAGTGTGACTAATTATTTTTAGTTAATTGATTTTATTGATCAATAATAAGTGGATTTGTGATCATATTTCTTATCAAATGTATAACCTTAATATAAGAATACTATTTGGTGATTATGTGATAAATGTTATTTTGGAAGATGTTCGCTCTGTTGAGAATACTATGTGCCTAAGGAAAATAGAATAATATGGGATTTCATTTAATGAGTAATGATGTTTTTTACCTGTGTTTTTATTGTGGATTTATAGCGATTTGGGTTATTTATGGAAATGATTAACCTATCATAGATAATATGTGATTAGGTTAATTACTTTTATGTATGTTACTTTAAGAGTAGTCCATATTAATTGGAGATACAATTTAACATGAAAGACTATGTAAGAAAATTCTTCTGAGTTTTGGGTTTCAATAATAGTTTTGATTATATTGAAAGATTTTAGGGATATTGTTTATTGAATGGTGTTTATTGAATTTTGGGTATTTATGGTCTAATTTTAGAAATTACTATTAGTATTTATTTCTCTTAAGTATTATCCTTTTGGGATGATTAGATCATTTACTAACCATTTTGGTTTTGGTAAATCTCTATAGAAAATTGAAATATATAGTTTATCCATTGTGTATTATGTGATTCTCTATAAGTTGATTCTAACGCTTCAGGTGTGACCAAGTGATCTTTAAAACTCATCATTTGGAGTGAAAGATGATTTTGTGGTAAGAATTAGATGAAGGATGAAACTCTACTGTTCAATTATATTTTCATTTTTTTCTTCTAGGATTAAATTATTTAATAAACATTAGGGAATGGATCTTAAAAAAATGGGTTATCATAATGCTTTATGTTTTTTTGAACTGATGATATTTTAAATTGTCATTTATCGATAGATTTGAGGCCCTCAATTTTACACTTCTTTGTGATTGATGACCTCAATCAGTACCTATAAATATTTATGTTTTTTGTACAATTTTGTGTATCTAATTTCCACCAATGTTTACTTAATCGATATCATAAATTGGTGGTGACTTTTATATCTCTCGTTCCCTTTTATCAGGACTAAACTTTATTAACCAAATTTACTATGTGGGTTTTCCACAAAGGTATTTTTCTATTTTTAACCTTTTATTTTTGAATAACAATTTCAAATTGGGAGGAAACAATTTATTGAAGGAGGGTAGAATGTAATAGCAAAATATTTCATTGGAAGTTATTTTCTTTAAATTCAATAGCTTGCGCTACACGCAACACCAAGTTCAAGCACACCACGACATACCAAACTAGCTTTTCAAAAGCGGTTATAAATATTATTAACTGGATTTTGAATTTTATATACTCTTTATAATTTTAAATTATGTATTATGTGTTTAATAGACATATTAATGAAAAAATTCTATTTTTCAGATAAAAATTGTTTTTTTCAAAAAAATCAATTTTACCACATTTAAAAGGAGAAACCTTTTTAAATCCAATATTTTACACTTTTACATTTTCAATTTGACAAAATAAAAATCTTATTTATAATCGGGACATAAAAATTTACTTTGGATGAAATTTTGGATCTTTTCATATAATATTCATTTTATTATGAATAGTAAGAAATACTGTATTTTAATTCAAATTTCCTTTTAATATAATTTATTTATGATATTATAATATTTTATAAATTTGTTTTCAAGAGTAATTAGATAATATTTTTACCCTTTCATCCAATTCTTTTCATTGAAATTAAATTCACATTGAAATTATACATAAACAAGTGTCAATCTTTTCATAGATATTTTTTCTCTAAAACACGCAATTTTTTTGACAACGTGAATTAATTTTAAATTAATTAATACATATTCTATGTTTTTAATTTTGTAAAATAGAAATAATTTTTGAATTAGGAATATAAAATATTTATTAGTCTGAATTATTGGTATTTATTTGAAAAACCTAAATTTTTTATGAATAGTGAAACCACTAAGTAGTAGTTAAAAATCTGACATTTTCATTTAAATAATATTTTACAATTTTGATGAGTTGAATTTTGAAAATCTGACACACATGGTTGTTATTAGTAAGTAATATTTGATTCAATAAGATGAATATAATTGTTATTGAATATTAACTTTTGACTTTTATTTATCGCGGTTAAAGGTAAATAGTGTAATTCAAGGTAAAAAATGTTATGATAATACAAAATTACATTAACACTTGTCCTAACCTTATTGGATGAGTTAGGACCTTCCATTGATATATTGGGGTCAATTTTGTGACCCAATTGAGTCACTTATGTATGATAACGATGCATTCTTTAATTAACATAATGTAAATGCAAAAATGACATAAACATATATTTTTTAGTAAACCAGTTTTTACACGTGGTTAAGTAAGTAAAATTTTAGACTATAAATAATCATTGCAAAACTAATAATATTTCCTTCATTTTGGAATTTTTTGATAATTTTTATACATCAAATAAACTAAATTTTTTTGACACAATAACGATGTAGTATTTACCTCATTAATAAATGATTTAAATAAATTAGATTATTAATTTTAAAACAATATCCAAAACCTGTACAATTTTTATTGGATGATTTTATTTCGACCACGAGTCATCTTATCTTCGACTTTAAATATTTTTGGACCTTTATAAACCAAATATCACTATATAATTAAATAATACTTTCACACTTTCCTAAATAGATCCTCCTCCCCCTTATAAAAGGACACCGCTTCTATCCCATTCCACCCATCTCTCAAGCCTCTTGGCTCATCCAAACCCTATCCAAATAATCTATCAAGATCCCTCACTTACACCAAAAAGTATTACTGTAGGACAAAGTCACTTTAAGAAGTCCTTTTGGTTCAAACCAAAGGAAGAAACCAAAAATAAAGGTAACGATTTCTCTTAAATTCCTTTTTTTTATTTTATTTTATTTTACATCTCCATCCCCACCCCATAAAATATTTTTAATATTTTATTTTATAATGAAAAGAGTATCCTCATTATACTAGGATGTTTTTATGAGAATTATTTGAACTACACTTAGACACACCTCCATCTAATGGGTGAAGAACATATTGTTTCTATGGTTGGAAAACTAACGCCTCGCGAAATGATAATTTTCTATTATCTCCTACCACCACTCACGGTGGCCATTAAGATGGAACTATATTTATATATGACATATATTATGTTTATGTTTTCTTTTTTTCTTCTTTAATTTCCATTTATATCATTCCTTTATGGTTTCCATTATGGGTAAAACACGATAATTTCATTTGAGGAAGTGTGGACTACCGGCCCCTCAAAGTGTTATGACTCATTAATGACTTGAGTGGGACATATAAAGTATGGATTTAATGATAATATATATGATATTATACGTAAATTATAATATACATGTGTATCATTATGTTTTAATTCCATTAAAATACAAAATAGAAATAAAAGTTGCGTTCACGCGTACGTACGGCTTACCGTCTCCATGAATGGTGAATTTCATATCTTATATCCAAATGTAATGTAATTTTATAAATACATATATATACTAGATATATAATATATATGATATCTATATCATTTATATCATCTTGGAGATAATAGACTTTTGACCACATGGAAAAATTGTAATTATAACAAGTTCAGTTTTGACTCAAGTTCCGAACATTGAAAAAATATCCAATATGAACTCAAATAATTAACTTATTTTTATAGCAAGGTAAAAAGTAATATAAAATGAATAAAAAACCTTAATTTTTTTTTTAATCAAGTGGAAATTAACTTATGTTTGTTATTCATGATGAACAAGGAACATAAAAGACAAGTCGGACTTGAGGTAAGGGATTTCTTATCTCACTCTTAATTTCGTGAGATTTAAATTATTCCCCACTTATTTATTGAATATGGTGTATTTTTTACTGAAATTTGATATATATAATATAAATATCCTCATTTTATTAATGGTATTATATAATTAATTTTTTGGTTATTAACTTTTGTTCATATGACTCGATTGATTACAATGTTTAAGGGGGTTCATCCCACTTTTAATTCTTGTGAGATCCATGCTATATTGCCACTATTTCCATTTTTGTTGTGTATATATTGCCCATGATTGTATTAATTGTGTAATATATTTTAATTTAAAAGTATTTAGATATTCATTGTAGGATACTTCATTCATGGGGTGTATGTTTTGTAAGTTACCTAATCAGTAATGGAATTTCTAATTTCAATTTCCACTCATTGGATTCTACACAAACATCATTGATTGTCCTACTCCATGATTATGTGTGAAATCACAATTTATTTACTTATGTTGTAATTTCAACTCCCCTTTTTGTGGATATTCTTTTGATACACATAATCACTCCATTGATAATTTCTCAAGTTATCGATATAAACATGATACGAGTAATCATAACTCAATTTCCATTCATTGAGTTAAACATCCAAGACATTGGTGTAGTATTTACAAGAATATATGTGAATGTCCTCTGATTTATTTACAGAGAATATAAAATCATATTTAGTGTATTTATATTTTTCACACATAATTATGTCATTGAATTATCTTTAACCTACAGATATGGTCTTTAAAAGGTATTTGATCTCAAATTACATTCCATTGAGTCTTCTTTGTTGTCATAGGCCAATTCCCTTTTATATGGTTTAGATAGTGCACTTTGACAAAGTATATCATGAATCCCTTTATTCTAATGATATTATAATGTGTTTATTACATCAATTATTTTTATTCAAGTGTCTCTCTTTTGGTTAGGTACTCTAACTAAAATATAATTTTAAATGATTTAAAGATTAATTCTTTTAAATATTTCTCATTAATGTCCATATTTTAAAAATGGTTTTAAGGATTTATTTATTTGGAAATCAATGTGTTAAAATTAAAATTCCTTTTAAAAGTTTTAAAGTGGAATGGGAAAATTTGATTCAAAAAACTATTTTAAATTGCTTCATGATAAATAGTGAGACTTTTAAATGTTTTCAAGAAAAAGGGGTATATTTTCCTCCAATAGTTTTGATGATTATTTTCATCTATTCACAGTTGAGGTTAATACAATATTCTATATTGTATTGAATGAGTTATGTTTGACTGTGGATGTTCTACTTTTATACCATTGATGGTTTGTGGTTAAAGTATTGACATTTAAAATGCTAGTTTTAATATGAATATTTATGTTATGATTCAAAATTTTCATATGAGGAATGCATTAGACATAGTAAGTGACAGATGGAGCCTGATGTAGCTCCTCAATGGATCAGTATGTCTTATTAGAAAACTAGGGTCTTGGCACAAGACCTTGAAAAAAATTTATTTGTAGTCTTGGCACAAGCCTTAATATTGTGGGTATGATGTCCATCATTATGCATTCCATCATTATGAGATTATCTAGTGATATTTCATGTGCTTATTAGACTAGTAGAATACTAATGACTATGTTTTATTATGGCATTATTTACTCTGCTTATATTCCTACCATAATGTGCTCATGTTTATTATTCGTTAAGGCTTGTGTTATCAATTATTCAACATGCCTAATGTTTATGTTATCTTCCACTGTATTTCTTACTCTTATTGAGCATCTGATCTCACCCTTTTCTCATGTTTCATTTTCATGGATATAAAGAAGTGTGTTATGAGTTTCTTGTAAAAATAGTCTAGGAATATTGAATGCTTCAATAGAATAAATTAGTGTTGTTATTCCATTAAAGTTATAATGTTGAACTTATGTATTTATCTCGTTTCTAAGACAACTAAACTAATCGGTCCGTCGGGACTTGATTACTTGTAATCATGCCAATGTACTAAAATAATGCACCGACTCCATGATTTTGGGGTTGAGGCATTACATAGATAAATTAATTTTGACCACATGGTCATTTTATAATTATAACAAGTTCATTTTTGACTCAATTTCCAAACATCGAAAAAATGTACGATATGAACTCAAATAATAAACTAGTTGTTATATAAAGGTAATAAGTGATATACAAGGAATAATAAACTTGAAAAAAGTTATTAATCAATTATAAATTAACCAATATTTATGATTCAGGAAATTGAATAATGAATGAGTCAAGTCGGACACGATGTAGGGGACTTCGTCTTATTCTCCTTTTATTGAGTAATATTTTGATAATATACACATAATTATTTTACAATGTGTATAATAGACCCATTTGAATTTTAATTTCATTCAAAGGGAATATTTATTCTATGAAGAATTTTAATAAATGATAAAAGGAATGTTTTTAACATTTTTAGTGGCAATGACCTCTCTGACGCCATAATTGTTCTTTGGCTTCCTCTATAAGATTATATATTTTTAAAAGGAAAAGTAAATCTTTTATTCCATCTTTGGTTGTTTTATTATTGAAATTTGGTTTTTAAATGAATTTATTATTTCAATATCTTGAAATGATTTCTTGGGATTCCAAATGAAATATTATTAGTGAAATATTCATATTTTCAATATTTAATGTTTTATGATTATATTGTGGTACTTGGAAATTTGACAGGTGGTAACGTGGTAAAACAATGATGGGTGGTTTCTTCATAAACCAAATGATGGGTGGTTCTGTGATAAATAATGGATGGGTGGTTATGTTATGACCTCAAATGCATTAGGTATGGAAGTCATCCATATGGCTATTCCATTTGTAATAATTATTTGTGGAAGTCAACCGTATGGTTTTTTCATTTATGTATGATTACATCCTAGGTTTACCATTTATATGTTATTTGTGCATTATATGGGATTTATGGTAATCTTTTGGTTAAAAAAGTGTAATCAATGATAATTTATTCAGGGAAGAGTATTTACTATTTCATAAAGATTAAAAGTATTAATTATGAAAAATTATTCCTGGTATACATGTTGTTTTGAGAGACTAACAGTTTTCCTTATTCGTGTATCTGTTACTGAGATTCTTATGCTCATCCCAATATTTTGAAATGTATATTCACATGATTTAGTTTGTAATAGTTTCAAGTTTGGGATCATGGAAATGTCATTCTATATAAAACATGCAACTAAACATGTTTATTATCTTTTAATAGTTTTTATTTTATAAAAAAATAGATACTGAGTAGAAGTGTCTACATGTAATATTCAAGTTTTTATGACCTAATTATCTAAATCTATAAACCTGAAAAGATCCTAAATAAGAATTATTAACTGAATTCAAGATTATTTAATGTTTAAGGCTGGTTCCCTATACATACATAGAAAACCATATAATTGTAATGTTGTCGAAAAATAACTAATATAAAAAAAACATTCATGATTCTAAGTCATTCAAGTATAAATAGACAATTTTTTAATGTTCCACGTACGTTGTGATCCTTATACATGAAAAGACACATTTACTCGGATAAACATTATAGTCTCCAACTTAGGAGTTCCCTAGTAAACATATAATCAAAACTACCTGCTCAGAAGTGTTCTAGATCTAAACTACATAAACGAATATGTGAGGTTCCTCTGAACCATGATCAAAGTGTCAAAACAATGAGATCGATTTTTAAAATACTAAGGGCTTCTATAATTAAGCCCAATTTTTGGGATGAAACCGATTCTTTAATGTATAGGTCACTCTACTTGAAGATGAGCTGAGACCATACTAGATGACTTATGATTCTTATCATGACGTCATATTTCTCCATACAACCATTTTCCTGGATGACTTCACACCATAATGTCCATCACTAAGTAGAAGTAAGGGTCAAATGACCTACGAATCAGAAAACCATGCCCGATGAATGTTTATCACACTAAAAATGATCATTTCCTAAAGCTCAAGCCCATAATAAGGTCAAAGAACACAATTCCCACCCATCTGAAGAAGGGTTTAATTTAGAAAAAAGGTGTCCAATGAAGGACAAAGACACCCGAACAACACGAAAAATTAATTTAATCATTGTAAAATCAAGGAATCAATCTCTAAGGGTTATTCCTAAAATGGATAGAACCATAGGATTCAAAAATTTAAATCCTAACACCATGTAATCCTAACATAATTCACTAGGCTCAATAGCTTATCGTCAAGACATTGCTAAGATGATAACTCCTATGGAAAATGATCGTGCTTTTGTTCCAAGAAAACAGAAGGATAAACTTTTAACTACCCTTATGTGATGGTTCTAAATAGGGGAAACCACTACAGGTATACAATTGAACATTAGGGACCTTTTACAGGTGTTCGAATACATGCGTTACCTTTTCCATGTTATAATGTTCCCATACACATTATAACTGAAAAATGGATCTCTTTGTAATCATAGCCATCTTATTTAACAAAATCCTTCATTTATATACCAAATAAAGCAAGAAAGACATAACAAGAAGCTAACACATGGTAACATTATAATGAATTATCTCAACATGTATAAATATAAGTTTTTCATAGCACTCAAGGCACAAAATCCTATTATCAGAAAATTAAATGCAACTGCATGGAATAACACTATGCATTGCATTTGAAGTTTCTATTTTCTTATATGATGCATGAAATTCAGCTTCCATTCCAAATCAATCCAATGTTAAAAATCCCATAAACTCATAACCCAATAAACAGTGTAAATTACTCTAGTAACTCAAGGTGAATTCATATCAACTATAGCATCAAACAACATGAAAAAATTTATATCAATGGTCAAATGGTCATTTCTTGTCGGTGGGGTGATCAGTCCCAGTTATAGATAATAACCAAGTACGGAAACATTTCTAGTCTCCTGTATACCAACCCAAATAGTGAATAAAATGAATAATTAAACCCCTTTGATACCACTTTTTAATGTTACGAGACATATCACCACTTATACAGTGGTCGGACCGATCACCACATGGCCTCAAATGTAACTACCCATACACTAGAGGATGTTGACTAGTAGTGAGTGTCTTAATAGGTGATACTGGGATACTATAACCATTTTTTAGAGTTTCGAAATAGAATAATGTATTAAAAAACAATCAATAGCCAAAGTAGTAAATCGAAATGATAAGAAGAAGAAGAGATGTTATTATATAAAATTTCATAGAAGTGGCCAAAACTGTTTTATATGACAGATGAATGCATGAAATAGAATTAATACATCACTAAAGGATGTAAAAATTACAACATACGTTTCATTAAAATAGAAAAATATGAAAAACAAAGAAAATCCCCATAGGCTATCATCATCAGAATCCTGAGCCCCTTTTCAATCCTTTGTTCCTAACTCCCAGGTACATGAAATACAACAAAAAACATAGAACCAAGAAATATAAGGTTATCCAGGGTACCAAGGGTACCTGATCATGGTGTGAGATAATAATCACAGTAGGCCGACACCCATTGGTGTCTAGACCAATCCCAAAAGTTAAATAAAATTTGAATAGTGATCAGGTATAGTGAATTATAACGGACGGAATAAATTAACATCACATGTCCATGTTCCTATGAGACAAGTGATGGTTATACCCGCTTTATATAATAGATGGTATCTAAACATGTATCCAGTTCATTAATTAAATAAATTATAATTTTATTTGATAGTTCATCTGAGGAATAGCCTACACTTACATCATCTTGTGACTGTATAAATTCATAAGATTATATGATGCAATATTAAAACCATGATTTATTATTTTAATTAATGTTGTTCTAATTTAATTACCATGTTAACGTAGATAGAAAGGGTCACAAACTCGGTAATAATTATTTCTTGGAAAAGGGTAAGAGTTCAATCCATAGAGCATACTCCAAGGAATTCCACAATAAGATACCTACTATGTCCAAGGACTGAACCATGGTAAAATGAAGAAAATAAAAGACTAGGCCTAATGGGATTTAACCATGGAACCTACATGTCAATTTTGGATCCAAGGAGTCTATCCATTTCATCCTACTATAGAGTACAAGGAATTTAGACAAGGTAAAGAAGGGATATGAAAATGACTGCACCCATTGGGATTTAACCGTGGAACCTACATGTAATTATTGGATCCATGGATCGTATTGCAAGGAATCATGTAGTACTTCATGATGGATTATACCGTGTCAAACTGTGTATCCACGGTTAAACATGGATCGGGTTCTAGGTGGGTCTCATCAAATGAAATTCATATCCTTGATTTCAGAATTGGGTCCTCGAGTGCTCAAGGAATTCCCTTGGGAATCCATGGTGACATTGAGTCAGGTTGTTCATATTTTGATATAGAATTCATATATAATTCTTATGTTTTAATACATTACCTTTCATTTGAGTGATAGGGATAATTTTCCATGCATCCTTTTCATCATGTCATAACTAAACAATGATTCCAATTGGTCTAATCCTTTCCTTTCATTAGTGTGATAAGGCTGATTAGCATGAAACCATTTATTTAAACCATTTATGGAATATTAATTAATTAAGGCAAATTCCGTTAACATCCATTAATTTGGTAAGGGGTGATATGAATGTCATACCTTATATTCATTTATGAACCTTATTCCGTCTATGGAATTCCTAATTTGGAATCTATGTATCACCCAAGGTATAAATATGATAAACCATTGAGTCTATCCATGGAATTCCTACATGGGGAGCCACGTGTCACCCGAAGTACTAATAACATTAAATACATTTGAAATAATTTAATAATATCATTTGAATTTTAATAATCATGAATTTTCAATTTCACTTAATTCAGCTAAATCAATTTACCAAATCATATCAATTGTAATCATAAGGCTCCATGGGCCACTAAGGGGATGAAAATGAAAAAAAATAAATCACATACACATGTAATTCCAATCTAAATTTTTTTAAAACACTTAAATGGTGTCTTTGTTCATTAATATTTTAAAAATAGAAAATTTTTATTTCAAATTTCATTAGGGTCCATGTACTAAAAATACCATATATCAAACATAACATTGATGCATAAAGAAAATAGTAGTTAAATAAAGCAGGTGACATTATTTTCTGTCAGTAAATATTTTTCTTAAGGATGCACACCTCTATTGGTGGGGTTTTACTACAAAAACATGATTTCTGTTGGTCACACAATTTATTTATTATATTTATCGATTAAAAAATTAAGCATGATAAATTCACATTTAAGTGGAATTAAATTCTCAAAACTTCACTACATGAATTAAAATCTATCAAATGTGAAGTATGAAATTTATTAATTCATTTAAAAAATTTATTACTTGGAAAGAGACCCTACCTTTGGTTGGAATTTATTTAATATCCATAAATTGAATGAAAAGGTGGTGACCACTCATAATTGTCCAACACTCGCACACACGTGCCTATATACATGTGTCAATAGTCCAATGCATATATTTTCTTCTCCATGTGAAAATATGTACATAGAGGACATATATATATTATATATATACCATAATTATATTCATTTTTTCCCTCATATGTTGATTAAAAATCACTAAAACATATCATATAATCACAAAAACATTGTGGTAATGTTTAACGCATTTAGATAAAAGGACAGGAACTCTAACACCATAAGGATCTAAAGTAAAGGGTTTAAAACCAATCAAAGAGTATATAACCTTACCCGAAACAATGAATGCAATCCAAATAGATTCAAACTGCATCGACCTCGGCATCAAATGTTGGAACCCACATCAATGGGTCCAGAGAGATCATTCACACACCCTATCTAAATAAGAAATAGAAAATTGTGCGTTATTAGAAAACCCTATTTTTGGCTGTACCTCTCTATAAAATAGAGACCTGTAAACATACACAAAAGTACTGATGAAGGAGGAAGGAGGAATACAATGATGGATCAGATTAAGAACCCTCAGTAATTTGGGATGAACGATGAACCAAAGGGGAGCTACGACGAGGAGGTTGTGCACCTATGGGGTTATATTGAAGGTGTTTGTTGTGCCTATTGGAGACAATGGCCAGGGGGCACATGGTAGCGAGTAGAAGCTATTGGGAGGGAGAGGGGCTCATGTAACATAGTGGTGGAGAGACCCTCGCACACGAGAGGTAAGGGGAGGAGAACCTCCATTAGTTTTATGTTAAAAACTATCATATAATAATAATAATCATAATCATAATAACAATAATATTATTAATATTCTCATCTATTAAAATAATTTGTTATTGTTTTAAATTATCCATTTATTCACCATTTATAATTTTTTTGTCTTTTAATTAATTTAAATATCAACTTTAATGATAGGGTACCGCACACAGTTTGGTCTATATGGTTTGGAAACGCATTCACCAACCATGCACCCTCTACAGGATACCTAGGGCACCCCGAAATGGATG
The DNA here is from genome assembly GCA_963277665.1 of Viscum album. Lineage (NCBI taxonomy): Eukaryota > Viridiplantae > Streptophyta > Magnoliopsida > Santalales > Viscaceae > Viscum > Viscum album. The sequence goes on along the minus strand of OY728167.1, from coordinate 383,544,400 downwards.
GTCACATGGTTTGGAAAACTGTGTGGAGACCATGAAATGATCTCTATCCACGAGATTTAAACTTCAAGGTTTCCTAATATGGTCTTCATGATTTTAGACAAACAGTGTTACCTATGAAGGGCCATTAAATGTTTCTTTTCTAGGTCTGGCACTACTTACTCTCCTCTGAAAACTCATGAAACATATTGGGCCTTCAACCGTGTTTGATAACAACACGTTTCAGTGTTCTAGAACTCAGAATTACGTTCCAAATCTTAGTTTTACAACAGTCTCATCCAGTAAATAAAAAAGATCAAAACCAATTGTATTTTAGCCTTGTTCAAAAACACATGGCTCTACACATGGTTACTCATGTGACACTGTAATTTTATGATTATATATGCTTATGATATTTCTTGTTTAATTATACTAGTGTTTTACTCCGATAAAATAGGGTATAGTATCCCCATGACTGAATTAATATACCCTCACTTCTAGTCTATAGCCTCTAGCATATGGGGATGTGCACCTGAGGTCATGTGGTGGTCTTACTAGGGGTAATTGTGAGTGGAAGCCAGGCCAGGATGTGACAATGGGTTGCCTCTTGGGAAACTGCCCGTGTTTTACCATTTTATATATGTTTCATTTTTTTAGTGTGTATTTTTTAATTTAAAAAACAAATAATTTTATACATTTATTAAAATAATAATTACTGCTTATTACATAAATTTTTCAAATGAATATAATATTTTATTTTTACATATAATTTCAGTAATCATTATCGTATTTCATGTAATAATTTTACTATATTTCAGGTTAAAAATAATTATGATATTTACTGATGTATTGTAATAACTAAGGTTTAGTGTAATAATATAAATAATAAATTTTCAAGTTGAATAATTTCAATATAAGATTATATGTTCATTTTTTAAGGTTATATTTATGAAAAAAATAAATAATAAGATGTAATATTAGAATCATTCATACTTCATTAAATTATTTAACGAGAATGTATGTGTATTATTTTTTGTGATCACACCATCATTAATGCTCCACATCCCATTAGAACTTTTTGGTTAACCATGATTAGGTGAGAGTGGTACTAGGATGGATAACAATATATGAAGTACTCTTCTTGCACAATTTTTTCCATACATTTCAAAAATAGTTCTTATATAATAATTCTTATTATGATATAGTACATAAACTTTTGTATTGAATATAATATTCCACGATTATATATAATTTTAGTAATAATTATAATATGTCATGTTATAATGTTACAATATTTTATGTTAACAATGATTATAATATAGTATGTAATATTATAAAAACTAGAGTTTAGTGTTAAAACATATATAATAATTTTCATTTTGAATAATTATAATATTTATCAATATTAATTTTTTTTAATTTCATTGTATGAATTTTATGTCGGTGAACACATGAGTAGTTATTACATTTCACCTTTATAGGTATTTTTACTTTATTTTCCCAAATTTATTATCTATTAAAAAACATTTATTTGCATGTAAGTATTAAAATAATAAACATTATATTGTCTGTAATCTTAAAAAATTATTATAATATTTCATGTTTACATATAATTTTAGAGATAATAATTATTCCACATGGAATTATATTACTATATATTATTTTAACAGCAATTATATAATTTCTTCATGTATTTTAACAACTAAAACATAGTGTTATAATATAAATAATTATTTTCCATGTTGAATAGCTATAACATTGGTTAATATTTGAATTATTTAATCTTTTGTTTATAGAAAAAAATAAATAAAAATTTGTAATATTATAATCATAGATAGTACATTTAAATACATGACAATAATTTTTCTGCATTATTGGTTGTGAGAGTACTAGTAATAAAGAACCAGATCCTATTAGAACATTACATTTATGCATTATTAGGTGAGAGTAGTACTAGGATGGGTGACCATCTAAGATGTTCTCATGTTGCAACTGTGTTTTTGGTATATTTAAAATTTCATTCCAATATAAAAAATATTATTATGATACTATATATAATTTTTTATTGAATATAATATTTCATGATTATAGGGAATTATGGTAATAATTTTAATATAGAATATTAAAATGTCATAATTTTTTTTGAAAAAGTTACGGAAACTCCCATAAATGAGAAATGTTGTAATATTTCATGCTACAAATTATTATAATGTTCCATCTTATATTTTTAACATAAACTATTTAGTGTTTTAAATGAAATAATATTTTCTCATGTCAAATAAATATAATATTTATCAATAATCGCATAATTGAATTTCGTAATCTGAATGTTTCATGGGTGACCTCTTGGGAAGTTCTCATATTTCACCCCTTCCTACAATTTTCATTGTGGTTACCTATATTTTTTACAATTTTTAAAAATTTATCATGTAAAAATAATAATAATGATAATAATTCATGAATTATATGAAAAAATTTTGAAATGAATATAATATTTCATAATGACGTATAATTTTAATAATAATTATAATTTTACATGAAATAATGTTACCCTATTTCATGTTAACAGTAATTATAATATTTCATGATGTATTGTATCAACTATGGTTTTGTATTATAATAGATATGATAAATTTTATTTTTGAATAATTATAATATTGTCGGATAATTACCTTAGTTAAAGTTATATTTATAAAAACAATTTGATAGAAATATGTAATATTATAATCATTGATAGTACCTTAAAATATTTAAAAATATTTTATGTTTACTATTGGTGTAATCACACTAGAAATAATTTACTATATTTTAGGATAATTACCTTAGTTAAAGTTATATTTATAAAAACAATTTGATAGAAATATGTAATATTATAATCATTAATAGTACCTTAAAATATTTAAAAATATTTTATGTTTACTATTGGTGTAATCACACTAGAAATATTTTACTATATTCTTTTTAGAATGTTGGAGTTATGCCTGCTTGGGTGAGAGTAGTACTGGAATTTGTGACCTCCTAGGAATTACTTTTATTCCCCCATTGTTTCTGTATATTTCAAATTTCATGACAGTATAATAATTATTATTATTATATTGTACATAAAACATCATATTGAATATAATATATCATTATTGTAGGGAAATTATGCAATACATATAATATTTCATGATATAATGTCTTCATATATCATGTTAACATTTATTATAATATTTCATGTTAGATTTTGACTACTATGGTTTAGTGTTATAAGATAAATAATATGATTTATTTTTTAAAAATAAATATATTTCTCAATAACCATACTATTTAATTTTATAATATTCATGTTTCATGGGTGACAATATAACATTAGTTATTATTTCATTATGGATAAAAATTCATATTGAATATAATATTTCATGATTATATGGAATTTATGTAATAATTATAATATTTCAAGTTATAACGTCTCAATATTTCCTATTAACATTGATTAGAATATTTCATGATAGATTATTACAACATTGGTTTAGTGTTATAAGAAAAATAATATGTTTTCTTTATGTATAATTAAAAAATTTCTCAATAATCATGTTATCTAGTTTCATGACCTGAATTTTTCATGGGTGACATCTAGGGTAGTTCTCATGTTCCACCTTTTTCTGTATTTTTCATTTTATTTTCGTAGATTTTTTATAGTTTATGAAACAAATAATTTCAAACATGTGTAACAATAATAATTATAATACTGTACGTAATCTTTTTAAATGAATATAATATTTCATTATTTAATTGATTTTTATTAATAATTATAATATATAATTTCATAATGATACCATATTTGTATGTGACCAATAATTATAATATTTCCTGATGTATTGTTATTGGTAAATACGGAAAATCAACTAATGGACAATCTACTGAAAAGTGAACATAAAGCGGTAATACACAAGAATAAAGCTGAGAATCATAAGCGAAGAGTAAGAAAAATGATCTTCAAAGAAAGGTGATCACATTATTGGATTTTTACTTGGTGTTTTTGGTGAGTTGAAATGACTTTCCACTTCCTATTTTTATAGGAAAAAGAATTTGCGTCGAACAATGTATCGGTGTCAAAATCATTTCACCATTTCAATTAATTCATACGGTCATGACCCGAATTTCCCTTTATTTTATGAAACTGTGTGGTTCTCCAAATGAAGAGGCATTACTCAGTGTGCCAATTAGAGAAGGCACCAAACAAACCCCGCATCCGAATCAAGTGGGTATCACCACCAACCCTATAATTAGTTAGCAAGTCTCAAATTTTACCTTGGGTAAACTCTTGATCAACATGTTTGACCTATTGTGATAAGTGGGGATCTTTTGAAGCTGCAATTTTCTAGAATCACAGACGATGCAGATCAAATAATATTTAACATCGATATGTTTCGACTATCCAAGACAAGTTGAAGTATTTCCAAAACAAATAGCACTCTGACTATCACAAAATAAAAAAACCAATCTTGATATAAAATGTTCTGTTGGATAAAATTTTTCATCCACAAAAATTTATTACATGCCTCTGTAGCTGGAATAAACTCTGAATCTATGGTAGAAAAAGAAACACATCTCTACAATCTCGACTTGAATTATACAACTCCCCCTACAAAAGTGATCAAATATCCTGAAGTAAACATCCTCGAATTGATATCTCCTTCCATATCTGAATCTGTAAAGCCAAAAACCACAGGTTCACAATTTCCAAAACACAATATTAGAGCAGAAGTACAACAATGATAATGAAATATGAATTTCCTTGTTCTCCAATTGTCTCTACATGTTTATGATTGAAAAATATTAACCACACCAACAACATGAGATATATATTATATCTAGTACATACAATTGCATACATCAAACAACCAATGTAATATGAATAAGGTATGTGATGTATCCCCTATATCTTCATCTTTAGAAGGTAACTGACACGTACTGAGATTAAAATATAGAGAAAGAGGAGTACAAACCACTTTCTCTATATCCATATATAATCTGTGAAGAACCTTCACAATGTATCTCTCCTGAGATAATGACAATTTCTTGGCCTTCCTATCATCGGAGATCATCATATTAATAATCTATTATGCAGGTCCTAAGTATTTCATCGCAAAAAACTAAGGAAGATACTTTTTCAATCTATCAATTGTAGAATTATCTAGGAGAACAATGAGAATATCATCAAAATAAAGAAACAATATAATAAAATAATCATCAGTAATTATCTGAAAAACATAATTATCAGAAGATGTCGTCAAAAAACTCTAATGAGAAATGATAGATTAAAAATTCTTATACCACTACCTCAGAGCATGATTAAAACTAAAAAATCTTCTTTAACCTATAGATATGATTTTTATTAATTGATTCAAAAAAACCCTCTATTTTCTCCAAATTTGTCTCATTCTAAAAATCTACATGGAGGAAAGCTATCTTCACATCCATCTACTCATTCTGCAGATCCAAAATAGCATCCAAACCATGGAAAACCTAAATGGAAGACATTTGGACAACATGTGATATAATATGATAAAAATGAATACCTTTCTTCTGAAGGATTCCTTTAACAACTAACATTTCCTTGTATCATGTAACTGAACTAGATTCTTCATTTTTAATCTAATAATTCTATCGATTTGGCAGAGCTCTCTTACCTGTCAGTAACATCACCGGCTCAAATGAAAGGTTGTCATTTTATGATGTCATCTTGTCATTCATTAAAAAAACCAATTTTTCATTCTATTCACATTACATTTCCTCATCATAAGATTATAGTTCTCCCCCTTTGGTGTGGATCACATACTCATTAGGTGAATACAGTGTATAAAAATTATGATGTCGAGATGGACTATGAAGTGGAAATAAAGGTTCATTAATAACTCTTGAAACCAGATGATAAGAAATAAAAGGTGTATCAAAAATATCAAATCCAACATTTTCACTATGAGAATCATCCTATACATCAACGTAATCAGAAGAATTGACAATATGAGGAAAATGTGAATCAGAACTTAGCACAACACTGAAAAAACCCACCAGAAGATAGAGAAGTGGATTTTTCTCCCCTATCAATTTCTGCAATAGTCTGATCCTCTTTAAACACTACATCATAGTTTCTAACATGTTTCATCCAAAGGGGATCATAAAACCAGTAACCAAACATTTCATGTCCATAACCAGTAAAAATAAACTGGTGTGTCATACCATCTGGCTTGGATCTCCCATCTCTAGGATCATGAAGAAAATCCTTGCAACCAAAAACACACAAGTGATCATACCATATCTTTTTTCCATAGAAAAACATGTGAGGACTGTTTGTATGAAAATCCACTACATTTTATAAATTGATAATATAAGTAGATGTATGTAAATCATCACCCCAAAAAAGTACGGGTCACTTTGCTTCTTAAATCCAACAACAAACTCTCTCCAATAAAGTCATGTTCATCCACCCAACTAAAAAATTTAACTGAGGTGTCTTGGGATGCATCTTCTAATTCTGAATACCTTCTTTATTTTAATATTTATCAAACAGATTGCAATACTCTCCCCCATTGTCAGTGTGAATACATTTCAATTTTTTTCCTGATTCCCTCTCAGTAGAAATAAGGAATTTCTTAAAAACACTGAGCACATGACTTATGGAATTCAATACACAAACTCAAATAAGACATGATTAGTCATTAATAAATGTCACAAAACAAGGACCACCACTAATGATATTATATTTCAAAGGACCAAAATCATCAGAATGTACCAATTCACGTACTTGTGACTTCCTGTGCGGAGGATGACTACGGAAACTCACTCTGCTCTGTTTTATAGAAATGAAATGATCTCGTGAGTCCAATTTGACACTCATCAAATTTTGAAGAATATTTCTCTTGTTCAAAAAACATGTCCCTTTCTCACTGATGTGACTGAGCCTCTTTTGCCAAAAATTGGATAAAACACTGCACTCCACAAAACAAGAAGTATCACAAGAAATAGAAGCTATGGTCCATTAAGAACCTGATTTCTCATTCCCTAATGATCCTTTGGATATATTCCATTTAAAATCGATAAATGTACTGATGAACCCTTCATCATCAAGAAGGCTGGTGGAAATAATATTCAAGAGAACCTCTGATGCCTGTCGAACATTCATCAAAATTAGCATACTTCCTGTACCGATCTATAAAAAATAGTCATGACACCTACAACGTTATCATGAACATTATTTACCATATTAAAAATCAAAAAATTACTTGGTCTGTAAGATGTAATGAAATCCTTCTTCAATGTCAAATAAAAACTTGCACCACTGTCAACAACCCAATAAGAATCACCAGGAGAATTATTAATGGAGTCATAATAAATAACAAAATCACCCCTGTAGCGGCGTAGGCATGATCATTTCCATATCCATTTTTCTTATATGGATTTTCCTTCATTCTCATATCTATTTTTAGTTGATAAAAAATTAAATTTGCATTCCCCTTTTTACTAAAAATATGGAATTTAAAATCTCTCTGCTTTGATCTAGATTTTCTTCAGCCTCTGATCTTACCTTGGATGTTATGTCCATGGTCCTAGCTTCCCCCCATGTTCTCTATGACTAAAATCTCTGAAGAAGATTTCTCCTAAGTACATCTATGGAACACTTCATTTCAAACCTCATACTTGAAAAAACTAAATGTCACAACACCATTAAGGGAAACCCCATTTGAAGTAACATGTAAATTCTCCCATGAATTGGGTAAAGTGTTAATCATCAAGAAAGATAAAACCTCATCATTGAAATTGATTCCCAATCCAAAATATTTATCCAAAAATCCATGATATTCACTGATGTAGTTAGAAATAGACATACCTTCTTTATTACTCAAATTAATCATTTTTTGAGAATAAACTATTTATTGTTTCTTGTATTATAAGCATCGGTCATCTCAAGATTCTCCCACATATTTATAGCATGATAGATATTGAAAAAGTGGTTCATCATATTGTCATTGAAAAATTAGTGAATGAATACACAAACAATATCATCCTTGAATTCCCATTCTTCATCTAAAATCCTTTCTGGCTTCAGGTAAAAAACACTGGAAGATGAATTCACTTGAATGAAAAGAAGATCCTTCATTTTTAGTCGCCACATATGATAGTTGTTACCATTCAAAAAAATCATCTTACTATAGTTGGAATGCATAATATATATGAAATAAAAACCAAACCCTCTGATACCAATTGTTGTGAATGATATAAAATTAACGAATTCTCAAAAAACCAAAATGTGAACACCGAAAAAAATAAAATGATTCCCTCAAAATAAAATAGGCATATGTGCAATGAAAAATTATGTTCAAACCAACAATGTTGACACTGGAAATTTTTTTGTTGAAAACCCAAAAGAGAAAAACCATGGGACATAACCCAGAAAGTTGGATCCACTAAAATCAAGAGGAACACTATAGATACTCCCCAATAATTGGAAGGGATATCAACCGTAATGCTCAAGAATAATGATGTGAATGAGAATCAAAGAGAAATAAAAATAATCATCAAATAAAGGGGATCACGAAATTGGATTTTCTCTCAGTATTGCTGGTGTGTTGAAACTCCATGTCACTGCCTCCTTATATAGGTAAAAGAATATGTGACAAACAATGTATCTACATTAAAAGCATGTAACATTTTTAATTAATTCATGGGGTCATGACATACATTTATCCTTATTTTATGAATCATCACGGTCCTCCAATTCAAGAGTCATTACGTATTGTGTCAATAAGGGAAGGCCCAAAAGTAATGTAAAAACTATGGTTTTGTGTTATAATATAAATAATAATTTTTCATGTTGAATAATTATGACATTCTCTAATAATTCCATTATATATTTTTATATTTTAATTTCTTGTAATTTCTGTGAATTTTAATTAATGTATATAGACTTTTTTCGAGACTACATGCTCCAACGACATGTCATTCCAAGGCATGGTGAGCAAGGTATTGAATAATGATCTTTTTTATGGTACGTTTAGTAAACTTGCGAGCAGGGTTTTATAAAATTTGAACTGGTGCTCAGAACAAATATCTGAGGGCATAATTGAACTATGAATGCTAGGATAAACCTAAAAAATAATTCACTATAGCCAGCAACGGTCTAACAAAAAATTTACTTTTCATACTTTTTGATAAAAAAAATAAAATTACTTAAAATGTTATTATATTTATTTTCTCTCGAATGTGTTCTGAAACAATGAAATTGTGGGGCAACGACGAGGTAGCAATGAGGTGCATTAGTGGAGCTCATTAATTGATTGTTAACACTCATCGTAACGATGCCTTAATATCGTGTAACAGAAACTCTGTTTCATAAATAAAACAGTGTAATGAAATGACATATTAGTATAATAAAAACATTTTGACCTTTTTTCTTTTTAATATTTTGATTTCCTGTGGGAATGAGGATTAAACATTGATGATTTTTCATTGAACCACTGATGAATTTTATCCCTAAAAAAGAACAACGAACACCAGCAGGACATCCTCGACATGGATGTGTCAAGAAGAAAGATGAATACCATCAACATCTTGGACCCTCAAGGATGATGCACTACGAAAAATAATGAAAATGAGGTTGGGGTTTCAATTATTTTAATGATTCCCCAAATCATTATTCTAAAATACCAATGTGGATTAACCCATTAACAGGTAAATCCACATATCATGAGTTCTTGTGGGAGGGTTTTGTTATTGTATTTTCTAATCCTGATTAATTATATTTTTGATATAATTTTAATCATTAGCCTTCCATACATTAAACCTATAATGCAGAGGTTGCGGGCTGACACAAAAAATCCCAACACCCTCTACCTTGTGCGTTCTTTGTGGACAAGTTTTTGAAAGGCTGCAAGGCATGTTCGAGGACTTCGTAGGGAAGGAGACACCCTATAGAGCCTGTAGCCACAGATGGATCAGGAGGAGGACCACCAAAGAAACTATGGGGGCCCTCAAAAAGAACTTTGGGCATGCCAGTGCCGATGGCTGTGGGGAGAGAGAGGCGGTGGCCCGTATCCGGGCCACCCAAGCCACCTGTCGAGCCGTTGTTCCACGACTACAGTAGAGAAGAGGAAACACCCCATCAGCCATGGTAGCCACCTGCCACGTGCCAGGTGGACGTCATTTAGGAGGAGTGACCTGCTCCTTATAGGCTACATTCAAGCATGGGGGGATGCGGCGGCGGCTGTCGCATCCCTGGTGTACACCATTGTCTGCACATGTGGCTGGGCCTCGGCTGGAGGGTCGAACCCCCAGCCAGTGGGATGGACCCGAACCATTAGGTAGTACCTCATCCTGCGAGATGAACCCACACAAGAAGGAAAGAACTAGGCCCTTCGGGCATGGCCAGACAAGACAGGGTCACCGGGTGTCCCGAAAACCAGGACCTCCATCCAAACTGGGCCAGGCCTAGTGAGGCCCTTTGGGCCTAGCCCACTACCCATGCCAGACCTAACCTACCATGAACTGAAATGGTTAGGCCGGGATAGTCTAATTAAATTCGGTCATGTTGGACCCTCATTTTGGGTTGGTCAGGTTGATCTGACTGGGTTAGACCGAGCCCAGACCTAATCAGCCCCTGTTTACTAAAACATCAATAACTCGCAGACCTGTCGTTCGATTGACGCATCTTTTATGGCATGAGGACCCTCATGAAGAGGAGGTACATTTGAGATACCTTATGGGATTTTTGGTGTGGTTTAGTGTATGGCTGGGTGGGTTTGGACTTTAATTCAACTGAGAACTTTTACTAAAATTCCCATATCATACAGACCGGGCATCTGTTCGATGTTCTGTCTATTTAGTTAGAACCCTTATGATGACACCGTCATTTGGGATTTTTTATGTGGGACAATTTGGAGTTTTAGGTATGACCGATGTCTTGAGAAGCGGCGATGTGGATCCTTAGAGGCCCAATATATGAGCAGCATCCATGTGGATCCTTAGTTTCCCGACAGACGAGTAGGTGGCGTGTGGATCTTTAGTGACTCGAGAGAAGAGTAGAATCCATGGGGATCCTTAGTGTCCTAGAAGAAAAGAATGATCTGTGTGGATCCTAAGTGGCCTGAAAAATGAGTAGCAACCATGTGGATCCTTAGTATCCCAGTAGACGATCATCGATTCATCAATGATGAGTCCCTCAACAGTATGAAACATTATTCACAGTAACCGAAAAACCAATCCTATTATAAAATATACCTTTTCTGAGATGTCCTTGCATTATTTATATTCTTTTTTTTTGCTTTTTCATATTTATCCTTACTTCAATGGCGTCGCCTACTGAGTAATGTGTTACTCGCCGCTACACGGGCTTCACCTGCATGTGATATGTCATGTATAGACGATAGACATTTCAACGAAGGACATGGTGTCCAAGGAGCATGTGGGGCCCAATAGGATTAGGAGGAAAAGACTTAATACCATGGATTCCAGTAGCTACACTACTCTTACCATCAGGTTTCGTTCTTAGCAAATGGGTACCAGAGTCCCATTGTACATTCCTACTTTTGGTTTCATTGTAGGGTTTGTATTCTGGACCACTTGTTTTTAGTTTTACATGAACTCATTAATTGTTTCAGTATAATTTTTTCCCCATTTGGTTTTTGGGACATGGTTGGGTGTGTGTGTGCATAGAGTTACTCATGGAAATTCCATCCACATTCCGGTTGATTCCTTCGGTGCTAGTCGCCAACCCCTGTCCTTCGGGAGGTGGGCTTCGACTATGTCACAACACGGGCCTAGGGGGATGGGTCGTGACATCATGCTGTCAATGTTGGTTGGTTCTACCTAAGAGAGGAAGACACTATTGTTTTGGTTTTGGGGAAATAGTTTTAAATTTTTTGAGTCTGAATTTCAGATTCAGGGAGTCCAGTGTTAGGGAGATAACCAACATATCCACACACCAGGACCATGAATTATGTTTTTCATCTCAATGTATAAAAACACTGGTTGAAAAGTGTTTCCTTCTATAATTTTTTAAAATATTCATCTCACCGGGTATAATCTATTGATCGGGGCACATCATGATATATTTCAGGATTCCTCCATGTAGACAGCTAGCTAGGATTCCGATATGTGGTTGGGAGGACAACCTACATAGTGACGTGACATCCGTTTAGAGACCAATTCTTGAGATGGCCCCACTGAGTGGTACATGAGTGCTACCCCCACCCATTGGTTAGCATCTACTACCTACAGTACCGATAGAGGATGTGCAGAGACATAGTTCCTTCCATGAGTTTTCGCGAGATAAGCCTCCCATGTTCATGGGAGATACGGGTCCCTAGATCCCTGAGGATTGGATGGAGGCGGTGATGTGGGTCTTCTGCATAGTGAGGACACCACTTGACCATATTTTGATCTTAGCTGCGAGCCATATTCAGGGCTTAACATGGAGATGGTGAAGTCTGATGATGAAGACGAATGATGAGGCGACCCTCACCTAGATAGACTTTGATTGGATTTTTTTGGGAGGAGTTATTCACCACGAAATTTCACTAAGTGCACATTCAAGAGCTGCTTCACCTTCATCAGGGCAGCATGACAGTAGCTAAGTACTCAGAATAGTTAACAGAGATTTCCCTATACTCTACAGACATGGTTTGAGACACTTTATTTCGGGCTCGAGGATTTTTGAAAAGACTCAGATGGGATATTAGGGTGTAAATGGTGTTTGTAAGCATCCCCACACAGGCTGGAGTGTTGGACCGATCTCTAATAATAGAGGGATTTCCCACAGAGCAGGAACCTATAGTGTCTTCCACCACTGGGAAATAGGTTGCTTAGCCATCTGTGGTAAGGAGCCGACAGATGGCACAATGGTCCAAGTGGGCCAGATTATATATTCGACAACCCCATGACTCAGGATCGGTGGTATGAGGCTGCCAGGACAACAGGAGATAGTAGAGGAGCATGGTGTTCTACTCATGCGACAGGCAGTGACACATGGCTCGCGAATTCCCAAACCACCGTACAGATGATCATATGATAGTCGAGGGACCGCTGACACAGAGGAATTAGTATTGGGAAAGGTGGTTTGTAGGGTAGAGGATGTGGAATGGGTGCAGGCCCAGTATAATGTGGTGGGCGACAGTTTGAGGTACTACCACCACCACCTCTAAGTGGTCCATACCGACTTCAGGGAGAAGGTAGAAAGGGGTGTGTTGAACATTAGGAAGCGAAATCATATGACCACATCACTCTGGATTTGATTCAAGGTACAATCAATGTCTTCTCCACCCTATCTATAGTTCTCAAAGATATATGTTCTAGTCACTCTTTCCTTTCCATGAATCCTGTTTGGAGCTTTTAAATTCTAGTGGATCTATTGGCACGATACTTACAGCATGAGACTCCTATGGTAGGGTATTCAAAGATTAAAAACATGTTCTAGTAGTGTGAGCTTACTCTAAGTGGAGATATCATTGGTCGGGATCTCCTAGTAGCAGCATAGAGGCCATATGAAGTCATCTTGGGTATTGACTCGTTATCCACAGTCCATGATCAGATCAACTATTTTAGGCATACAGTGTAGTGTTCTTGCAGATATGGGACCATGTTTTATTTCACCTGTGATAAGGAAACCCTTACATCATAGAACAATCTTTCTCAGTGGAGGGTGAAGTTAATCACTCAATAGTTGCCTAGTCTCTCCTTCACTGTAGTGGAAGATACGAGTCCAATATTTTATGTATTGGTGGATGATTACAGGGATTTTTTCCCTAAGGATGTTCTGAGAATACCTCCTTGCTGAGAGGTATACTATTTTATCAACCTGTACCCCGGTATGACAATGATATCCACACAGACATATCAGATGTCTCTCATGGAGCTTTGAAAGCTTATGGTAAAACTAGAGGAATTGCAGGAGAAGGGTTTCGTAAGGCTGAGTGTTTCCCCATGGAAATCCCTAGTGCTTTTCTCCATGAACGTAGATGAGAGTTTGAGGTTGTGCATGGACCTTGGTGCCTGAACTAGGTGACCGTGACGAACAAGTATCCACTGTCGAGGATCGATGAACTCGTTGATCAGTTGAAGGGAGTGAAGTGGTTCTCGAAGATTGACATCATATCAGCCTATCACCAGCTTTGGGTATAGGATGAGATTGTACAGAAGACATCCATCAGTTTCCAGTAGGGCTGCTATGAGTTCCTGGTGATTCTATTCTTCTTGAATGATTCCCTAGAGGTGTTCATAGGCCCCATTTACAATATTTTCCAATGTTACCGTGAAAGTATTCTTGTAGACTTTATTGAAGACATATTGGTGTAATCGATATCATAGTAGGATCACACTACACACCATCAGATAGTCCTTGATACACTCCAACAGTACAAACTTTATGTAAATCTCCCGATGTGATAGTTCTAGATTTGAGAGATCCACTTTCGGGGATACATCATCATGGAGACTAGAGTTTCATTGGATCTGATGAAGGTAGAGACAGTGCTTTCTTGGGTTCCACCCCGGAGCGTGACTGAGGTGTGGAGGTTCATGGGCTTGGATGGTTACTATTAGAGGTTTGTGCCCTACTTATCCAGAGTGGTTTCACCCTTATCATCATTGACACGAAGGGAAAACCCATCATGTGGATAGAGAAAATCTTGCATAGTTTCAAGGAGCAGATGAGGAGATTGACTAGTTCCCCCATCTTGATAGATCCAAAGGATGGCGTCGAGTATGTAGATTTTTGTGATGCATCAGGGACTGTTCTAGGTTGTTTCTTGATGGAGGAGAAAGTGTTGATCACCTATAGATTATGTCTATTTAGGTAGAACAAGCAAAAGTACATGACCTATGACCAGGAGTTAGCAATATTGGTCTTTTCATTGAAGATGTGGCAGCACTACATGATGGGAGAACAATTTACAATTTACTCTAACCACAAAATTCTATGGTATATCTCATCCCATAAAGATCTAATCTCGAGATAGTGTCGATGAATATAGTTATTCTAGGACTGTGACGTTGAGATAGACTATACTCCTAGGAAGGGGAACGTTGTAGAAGACACGGTTAGCAAGAGGATCGGTTTGCAGAAGCTAAGTGAGGCGACTGAGCTGCTAGCCACAATGAAGATATCCTTTGAGAATGATGATGGAGAATATTACCTTCAATTTATTATTATTACTACCCCACTCTTAAAATGATCTAGGGAGGCACAACTGGTGGATATTGAATGCGGGGATCGAATTGATCAATTATCCTAATGACAAGCTCCTGATGGATTTTTGATAGGTGGGGAGAATGTCAACCTTTTTCAGAGGGCGCACAATAGTACCAATGGTGTTATTGGATGAGGTGTTGAGGGATTTCCACACAAACCCTTGGGCGATATATCCTTGTATGGAGAAGATGTACTAGGACCTCTGACGTCAGCACTGGTGGCCCAGAATGAAGAATGTAGTGGGTGAGTTCACCTCACTATGCCTCACGTTTCAGCAAGTGAAGGCCTAACATCAGGTTCTAGTATGATTGGCTCATCCACTTGAGGTACCAGAGTTGAAATGGGATAGTTTCTCGATAGAATTTATGACGGGGTTACCACATACATCCAGAGGGAATGATTATATCTGGGTGATCATTGACTAAATTAACAAGCCGTCTCACATCCAACCCATCTTAGATGAGGGACCGGTAGAGGGATTGGTACGCCTCTATGACCTGGAGATAGTGCGACTTCATGGGGTGCCTTCAACCATCTTATCAAACCGCAATTCACAATTTAAAACCCGATTGTGGAATGGACTTCATGGGGCATTCAAGACATAGGTACGCTTGAGAACATATATTCATCCCTCGAAGGATGGTCATATTGAGCGGACAATACAGAATAAGGGGGATATGCTTCTTGCTTGATTCATTGATTTTGGTCATATTTTGGAGGACCACCATCCATTGGTGGAGTTTAAATACAAACACTGGTATCACCCAACCATTAGTAAGGAACTATTCAAGGCCTTGTACGGAGCGGTCTTTCTGAACACATCTATACGGGACAAACCCAGAAGAGTCGAAACACATGGATCTGGTGTTGGTACAGGCTGCCACTGAGAAGGTGCAGGTCGTCCATGAGTGGATGAGGACTGTATGGAGTATACATAAGTCTTATTCCAATAAGATATTGAGACCCTTTGAGTTCGACGAGGGAAACCATGTCATCTTTTGGTCTCACCACGAAGGGGATTGCTATGATTTGGCCAGGGTGGAAATATATCATCAAGGATTA
The DNA here is from genome assembly GCA_963277665.1 of Viscum album. NCBI lineage: Eukaryota > Viridiplantae > Streptophyta > Magnoliopsida > Santalales > Viscaceae > Viscum > Viscum album. Next base: position 383,528,136 of record OY728167.1, on the reverse strand, counting down.
TCATACTTTTTCAGATCCTGAGGATAGTTGGGGAGGTGGAGTAATACCTTGATCTTCCCCTATAGATTAAATGAGTTCATGATTTTTTCCAAGTTTTGTAGCTGAGAAGATACGTGCATGGTCCATAATACGTAATCAAATGGGGAAAGATGGACATTAACGATGGGGAGAAATTTTCAAAGTTCCCGATGGAGATAAAGGATCAACGAGAGTGGGTCTTGCATGGACAATTGATTCACCTGGTGTGAAATCAGTGGCATCATAGGAATATCCAAGAGACAACATGGAAGAGGATGCTCAGATTCGTTCTCAGTACCCCCACTTGTTTTATTATATATCATTTCATCTTTCAAGGACTCAAAGCCCCATGCTGGGGAGAATTTAATGTCCCCGAATTTCCGTGTAATATTTTTAAATTATATGGAATTATTTCAGGACTAAAAGATCTAATGGAACATAATTGTGATGCCCAATGAGACTAGAAATGATTTTTTATCTTTTTTTAAGGTATATTACATCATGGTTTAGGAAACTTTTTCTATCTTTTGAACCGGTACTCAGATAAAAATAGGAGGGAACCGTTGAACTTGGAATGTCAGGATTCCCCTAAAAAGGTCACAACTTTGTCCAAAAAATGGTCGAATGAAAAATTTCATTTTCAGACTATTCGACAAAAATAATAAAATTACATAAAAAAGTTATTTTACTTCTTTTCTCACCGATGATCAATGACATAGTGACACTGCGGTGAAATGATGAGGCAGCGATGATGCGCATTAATGGAGCTTGTTAATGGATCCTTAAAATGCAGTGTAATGACACTTTAATGACGTGTAACAACAACACTGTTTAATAAATGAAACGACGTATGGTCATGTGGTCGCAACGTAAGAGAAAATATGTGACATGTTTTCTTTTTAATAGTAATACGTGTTCGTGGAATGAGGATTAAATTGTGAGGATTCTCTGATGAACCTCCGACGAATTTTCTCCGAAATAAAGAATAGAGAACGTTGATGGGACTTCATCGACATCGACTTACCATGAAGAACAATGAACAACATCAACCCCTTGGACCCTTGAGGATGAAGCTCTATATAAATGAAAACCATTCAGGCAGCGATGATGTGCATTATTTGAGCTCGTTAATGGATCCTTAACACACAGTGTAATGACACTTTAATGATGTGTACCAACAACACTGTTTATTAAATGAAACAGTGTAACATCATGACATCGCAACGTAACAGAAATTATGCCACATGTTTTATTTTTAATTGTAATACATGTTCATGGAACGAGGATTAAATTGTGAGGATTCTCTGATGAACCTCCAACAGATTTTCTCCCCAATAAAGAACGGATAATGTCATGGGGACTTCATCAACATTGACGTACCAAGAAGAACAATGAACAACATCAACCTCTTGGACCCTTGAGGATGAAGCTCTATATAAATGAAAACCAATGAGGTAGGGGTTTGAATTATTTTTAATATTTCCCCACTTTTTATTCTAAACAACGAAATCCAATTAACCCACAAACATGTTAATCTACAGATTATGCATCCTTGGGTTTTATATTCAGGATTAATTTTATTTTTTATAGAATTTTAATCCTAAGCCTCCCCTACATTAAACCATATAAGTGGAGGGTGCATCTTGACAAAAATAAATCCCAACACCCTCTATATATTGTGTTCTGGTGGATAAATTTTTTAATGGAGGTAAGGCATGTTTGAGGCATTCAAAGAGAAGGAGACACCCTATGGAGACCGTAGGTGCAGGGGGATCGAGAAAAAGAGCATTGGAGAAAATCTGGAATCCCGTTGCAGTTGCCACAGGTGGAGAGAGGGGTGAGCCCATCGACATGCCATGACATCATGGAGGCGGCGGGCTGCATCCGGGCCTCTCGTGAGACCCAGCGATCCATGGTTTCTCGATCGCGATATAGGGGAGTTGTCTCCCATTGGCCCCAATAAGTGCTAAATGAGGTTCTAGTAGGGTGCCACATATGCGGATCTACCCACTCCTTGTGGGCCGCGTTCTTATAGGGGAGGGGACGAGATAGCTGGTACCGCATCCCTGGCACACAACACCAGCCGCACTTCTGATCGGTCTTCATCTAGCAGGCTGGAACCATGCCGGTGGGCCAAAATCTCTCCCTTGGGGCAGGAGTCAGTCCCTTTGAGATGGGACGGATCAGATAAGGTCACCACAAGACTCGGCAGGTGGGACCCCCTGCCAAACTAGGCCCGGCCTATTGAGGCTCATTGGGCCTACCCCACTGGCCAGGACATACTAGAACTACCCTGACCCGAACCAGGTTAGGTATTTCCAATCAAATTAAATTAGGGAATTAGGGACCCCAGGACCTGGATGGTCGGGTCGATCCGACCGAGTCAGACTGGGCCCAGACACAACCAACCTCTGTTTACTAAAAATCTAATAACTCACAGACCATACATCTGATTGACAATCCATCTAGAGAATGATGACACTTGTGATGTGGCGATTCATCTATGTTACTCTACAACAGTTTTGGCATGGATTGGCATACGTCTGGGTTGGGTTAGACTCAAATCCAACCATTACCTTTTTACTAAAAATCCCATATCTTATAGATCGGGTGTTCGTTCGACATGTAGTATTTTGTGTTGAAACTCTTACGAAATGATGATCTTTTGGGTTTTTCTAGGTGGGAATCTTTGGCAGTTTAGGTACGTCCAATGGATCAAGAAATAGTCATGTGGATCCTTAGTGGCCCATCAGACTATCAGAATCTGTGTGGATCCTTAGTGGACCGATAGACGAGCATGAGTCATGTGGATCCTTAGTTGACATGTGGGTCCTTAGTTTCCTAGAAGACGAGGAATGATTCATCATGGATGATTCCCTCAATATTACGAAACATTATTCACTATATCTGATAAACCATTCCTACTCTAAACAATACCTGGTGTCAGTTATCCTTGATTTGTGGCATTGAATTGTGGTTTAATTGGGGTATCTATCCTTAGTGGACTCAGGTCCCCTACTAATTACTATTTTACTCACCCACGTATGGGCTTCACCCTCATGTGTTGTGTCTTGTGCAGACGATGGACCTTTCTATGGAGGACATGGTGTCCTAGGAGTAGGCAGACACGACATACTACATTGGTTTCTAGTAGCTACACTACTTTTACAATCAGGTGGGTTTTTCTGAGGATGGCTACTCGAGTCCCTTTGTACATTCCTATTTTCATTTTTTGTTGGTTTTGTATTATGGGACACTTGTTTTTAGTTTTCCTTATACTCAGGACTTTATTCAGTATACTTTTTTCCCCATTTTAGTTTGTGGGATGTGGTTGGGCATGTGTATGTGTAAAAGTACTCAGGAAAAGTCCACCCACATGTAGGATGATGCCTTCGACACAAGTCTCCATCTGCTAGCCATCGGGAGGTGGGCTTATGGTATGTCACGACATGGGCTCGGGGGGATGGGCTATGAAAATATTTATAAAAAATATGAAATTGAAATACGTAATCTTAGAATAATTAAAACTTCATTAAGGTATTTATCATGAATATCTATGTATTATTGGATATGATCACACCAACAATAATGCACTAAATCCCATTAAAACTCTTCAGTTAATAGTGTTTTGGTGATAGTAGTTCTTGGATGGTTGACCTCCAGGGAAGTACTTGTGTTGAGCCATTTTTTTTGTATATTTCATATTTCATGATATTATAATAATGATTAATATTAAATTATATGTAAATTTTTTTTATTGAATATAATATTTCATGATTACATGTCATTTTAGTATCAATTATAATATTTCATGTTATAATGTCACAATATTTCATGTTAATAATGATGATAATATTTCATGTTATATTATAACAACTATTTTTTAGTGTTATAGAAAAATTATTATCTTTTAATGTTGAATAATTATAATATTTTTATATAATCAAGTTATTAAATTATGTAATATGAATGTTCATTGGGTTACCTTCTGGGAAGTGATCATGTTTCACCTTTTTATAATTTTTTCATTGCCTTTTCCAAGATTTTTTACATTTTATTAAATAGAGAATTACATTTACCTATAAAAATAATAATTTTCATATTTCATATAAAAAATTTAAATGAATATAATATTTTATATCCACATATAATTTTAGTAATAATTATAATATTACATGTTTTAAGGTTACCATATTTCATGATAACAAAAATAATAATATTCCATGATGTATTTTAATAAATATGGTTTACTGTAATAACAGAAATAAAAAAATTTCATGTAGAATAATACTAATATTGGTAGATAGTTTCATTATCTAGAGTTATATTTATAAAAAGGATTATATATAAATATTTAATATTAAAAGTATTGATAGTACATTGAAATATTTAACGATAATGTCTATATATTTTCTTATGCCATCAAAAAAAATTAATGAATCTTAACCCATTAGAACTCTGCAGTTAAGCGTACTTGGATGAGACGATTACTGGGTGGGTGACTTCATAGGAAGTATTCATTTTGTTACTTTTTTTTCTTATATTTAAAATTTAATGCTAGTATAATAATGATTTTATGATATTGTATATAAATTATATTATTTTATATAATTTTACTTTATTTTTGGTATTTTTAGTTATAATAATATTTCATGTTATAATGCAAAAAAATGTCATGTTAACAATGATTATAATATTTCATGATATATTCCATCAAGTGTTTTGTGCTATAACCTAAATAATAATTTTCCACATTGAATTATTATAATATTTCTCGACAATAATAGTGTAGAATTTTATAATATTAATTCTTCATGGGTGACCTCCTAGGAAGTGCTTGTGTTTCACCCTTTTGGTAATTTTTATTGTATTTTCCATGATTTTTTACATTTTAAAAATAAAATAATTTCATGTATGTATATCAGAAATAATTATGATATTGTATGAAAACTGAATAAATTAACATAATATTTTAGGAATAAATAGATATTTAGTAAACATTACAACCTTACATGTCAAATTGATACCCTGTTTCATCTCGACAAAAATTATAATAATTCCATACATATTTTTACAACTTCTTCATATTTTTATATTAGAAATTATATTTTTTAATGCTTATTAATAATAATATTGGATTATAATTTTATTATTCAAAGTTATATTCATAACAATAATTAAATATCAATTTTTAATATAAAAATCATTTATAACACTATAAAATAATTAACAAGAATGTTGATGTATTTTTAGTTTTGATCACAATATCATTAATGGACTAGATCTCATTAGAACTCTACAATTAAGCATTCTTGGGAGAGACTAGTAGTAGGATGGGTGATCCCCTGGGAATGCATTCTTGTTGCTGCATTTTTTGTGTATATTAAAAATTTAATTCCATTATATTAATTATTATGAAGATATTTTATGTAAAATTTTATATTGAATATAATATATCATGGTTACTAGTAATATTAAAAATAATTTTAATATTTCTTGTTATAAAATTTCAGTATTTCATGTCAATATTGATTATAATATTTCATGTTATATTATTACAACGATATTTTAGTGTTATAATAGAAATAATATTATTCCTATTGAATAATTATAATATTTATAGATAATCACATTATTGAATTGAAAAATATGATTGTTTCCTAGATGACCACCATTGAAGTACTATTGATTCACCCTTTCATGTTTTTTCCATTGTATATTCCCAGGTTTTTTAAATTTTGAAAAATAATTAATTGAATTATATATAACACTAATATGCAAGATGTTTTATGTAAAATGTTTATATGAGTATAATATTTTTTTGTTTACAAAAAATTTCAATAATAATTATAATATTTCATATCATAATGTTACCATAGAAAAAAGTTTTGTGAGCCATGAGAACCTATTTCTACCATATTTATAGAATAATAAAGACAGAAAATGAGAAATAAAGAGGATATGGTAAAATAATGGAAAGACCTGATCCAAATTAAAAAACTACCATTGAGGAGACTAAGAATCATCCCAGTAATCATAATCTGAGGCATAACCTACATATTCCCATTCTGATTGCGAATTCTTCTCATTGAAATGTATGAAGCTCTTTTCCATATGCTTATCCTACTCAAATGTGATCATAGTCCGGACCCTCCCAGCCCATTAATACCTACAACCTCAAACATGATGTTTTGGGAGACAAACTCGGTTCCATGTCTTAGTTTGATGACATGCTTCTTCCATCTCTTCCATCTCCAAATTTGAGCTCTCTATGTGAAGAACCTCCTTAGAGTAAAAAAGAGGATATTCAATATAAAAAACATTCAAATATTTGGAGAAATCAATATCTATTATTCTATTTATTTATTTATATTATAATGAGTGATCCTTACAAAAAATAACATGCACTTAAACAACAACCACATCCCATGATTTTTTTTCTACACATATATTATCCCTCTAAATCACCCCAACATGATCAAGATCAGGGTCATCACCTAGAATACTTATAAGGGATCATTCCACCACCAAATGTTCAATAGATCCATAGTCATTGAAATAAGTAGGGGATTTTGTTGGATTACCATCCATAACATCAGGAACCTTCAATTTATTAAGGTAATCAACAACATACATAGAAGAATGAGCAATCACATCGCCATCATTATGAAGGTCTGATCCTACAACTACGGAAACTTTGGGACCATTAATATACATAACTGTTTCAGATCCCAGAAGAATATTTGAGGTTGTTTTATATTTCATACCCTTAGAGATAACATTCTCATTGTGATTCATCTTACATTTGTCATCATAGTGTCTTAGAGATCAACATAGAAGAAAAAATTACTGACATTTTTCGTACATCATTGTTTTATTAATATCATCATATGGGGTTAAAAGGGTCACCTTATTAATGTTAATGGATAAAATTTCAATATCCACTAGAAATAATGAATAATTCCAATAAATTACATCTTTAGGTTCATTTTCTTATTGAATAGGCACACTAATTACCACATAAATGTCATATATGATTTTAAGATGCCAAAGGATCCAATTTAGTTCATACAATCTCACCCATACCAGAGAAAATGAGTTTCTTACCATTTATAGATAAAACCCCAGAGTCCATTCATGGAGATGTAATGTCCATGGATTTAGAGACAGAGAATTAGAGGACCATGCATGAGACACCAACATTAGTGAACCGGATCCCATTATTAATATGATGTTAACAAAGCTTGGGAGAGAGTAGTGCAAGTAAGGGTGACCTCTAGGGGTGCACTCCGGTTGCACACTTTTTGTATGTTTATTTAAATTTTCACACTGGTGTAGTAAATATTATTATGGTATTGAACGTATACTTTTTTATTGAATATACTATTTCATGATCAAAGGTTAATTTAGTAATAATTATTATATTGTATGTTATAATAACACTATATTTAATGTTAACAATGATTAGAATATTGAATGTTATGTTGTAACAACTACAGTTTAGTTTTCTAACAGAATTAATATTTTTTATCTCTTTATTATTATAATATTTTTTAGTAATCACATTATTGACTTTCAAAATAAGAATGTTTGATGGTTGAAATCCGCAGATGTTCTTGTGTTTCACCCTTTTCGATGATTTTGATTGTTTTTCACATAATTTTATCATTTAAAAGAAAAAATTATTTCATATATTTATAATAATAACTATTATGATATTTTAGGTTAATTCATTAAATAAATATAATATTTTAGGTTTACAAATATTTCTAGATATACGTATAATATTTAATTTCAAAATGTTACCATATTTCATGTTAACAATAATTATAATATTTCATGAACTATTGAAACAAATTCAGTTTAGTTTTATAATAGAAATAATAATTTTTCATTTTGAATAATTGTACTATTGGATAATAATTACATTGTTTAACATTATATTAATAATAATTAAATCAAAATGTATAATATTATAATCGTTGACAGTACATTCATATATTTAACAACAACAACTATCTATTTTCTACATTAAAAATTTCATGTGAGTATAATAATGATTATTATGATATTGTACATTATCATTTTAATTGAATATAAAAATTCATGATTACATTGAATTTTATAAACAAATAAAAAATTGCATGTTATAATGTAACTATATTTCATGTTAACATTGATTATAATATTTCTTATTATATTGTAACAGATACAGTTTTGCTGTTATATCCAAATTAATAATTTTTCATGATTAATAATTATTATATATCAGGTCAATAGCATTATTGAATTTCATAATAATGAATGCCACATGGGTGACCTCTTGGTATGTTCTTAAGTTTCACTATTTTCTTTATTTTTTATTATTTTCAATGATTTTTTAAATTAAAAAATCATAATTACTTGTCAGTATAACAGTATTAATTGTGATATTTTTTGTAAACTGTATAAATGAATATAATATTTAAGGTTTACAAAGAATTTTAGTAATAATTATAATATTACTGTAATATCATTTACCATATTTCATGTTAACAAAAATAATTATATTTCATGATGTATTAAAACAACTATAGTTAAGTGTTATAATAATTGTTTTTAATGTTGAATATTTATAATATTAGATGATGATTGTATTACTTAATGTAAAATTTATAAGAAATATTAATAAAAAATAAGAAATAACAAAATCATTGACACCACATTCAAATATTTAACTTGAGTGTTTGTAAATTGTGGGGTGAGATCAAACCAGCATTGTTAAACAATATCCAATTAGAAATATACAATATAGCATGGTTGGGAAAGATTTGTACTAGGATGGATGGCCACATAGGAAGTACTTGTGTTTAACTTTTCTTTGTGTACATTTCAATGTTCATGATATTGTGTGTAAACATATGTATTGAACATAAAATATCATGATTTAATTGACATTTATAATAAAATTTAATATTTTATGTTATAATGTCATCATATTTTATAATAACAATAATTATAATATTTCTTTTTTAATTGTAACAAATATAATTTAGTGTTATAAGAGAAATAGTAATTTTTGATGTTGAATAACTATAATATTTATAATAAGCACTTTATTGAATTTCAAAACACTAAATGTTGCATGGGTGACCACCTTTGATGTGACTATGTTTTACCCTATTATATATTTTCCAAGGTATTATCCCCGATTTTTTTTTTTCATTTTAAAATAAAATAATCATGTGTCTTTATAATAATAATCATTAGCATATTCTGCATAAAATTTCTAAATGAATATAATATTTATTGATTTCATTTAATATTATTAATAATTATAATATTTGATGTCATAATGTTACCATATTTCTTGTTAACAATAATTATAATATTTCATGATGTATTGTAACCACTACAGTTTAGTGCTATAATTGAAAAAATAATTTTGCATGTTTTTTAATTATAATATTGGATGATAAATAAATTATTTTATATTATATTTATAATAATAAAAAATAAATATATAATATTTCATTCATTGATAGTACTATAAAATATATAACAACAATATATGGGTATTATTGGGCGTTATCAAACAATCATTAATGCACCATATCCTTTTCAGACTCTGTAGTTAATCATGCTTGGTTGCGAGTTGTACATGGATGGGTGACATCCTTATTTCGACTCATCTTCCACCCTTTTATTGTCTATACATCAAATTTCAAGCCTGTGTAATAATTATTCTTATAATATTTTACATAAAACATTGTATTGAATATTATATTTCATGATTACATAAAATATTACTAATAATTATAATATTTCATGTAATAATGTTACCATTTTTCATTATAATGATGATTATAAATATTTAGGTTATATTTTAACAACTACAGTTTATTATTTTAATAAAATAAATCATATCTAATAATTATAATATTTCATGAAAATCCATGTAATGAATTTAATAATAATGAATGTGTTATGGATGACATGCTATGAACATCTAGTCTTTATACTTTTTCTGTATTTTTTATTGTATTTTCACAGAAATTTGAAATTTTTAAAAATAAAAAATTAAATGTTTGTATAAAAATAATAATCATTTTATGGTATTTAAATTGGTTAAAGGAAAATAATATTTCATGATTAAAAATAATTTTATAAATAATTATAATATTTTCCTCCATAATGTCACCATATTTCATGTTAACAATAATTATAATATTTTAAAAAACATTTTAACAAATATGGTTTACTATTATAGAAGAAATAATATTTTTTTGTATTTTATAATTATAATATTATCTCATATTTTCATTAGGTAATGTAATTATTATTATAATTAAATTTAAATATTTAATATTAGAATTATTGATATAACATTAAAATATTTCACAAGAATGTCTATTTATTATTGGGTATGACCATGATAGAATTAATTCACTATTTTTCACTACAACTCTATAGTTTTGTGTAATTTGGAGAGAGTAAACTAGGATGGGTGACCTCCAATGATGTATTTTTGATGGACTTGTTTTTTGTGTACATTTCAAATTTCACACTATTATAATAAAAATTATTATGATATTGTACTTCATCTATTGTTTTTATTATAATATTTATGGTTACATTTCATTTTAGTAATAATAAATACATTTCATGCCATCAAAAGCTAATATTTCATGATAACAATGACTATATCATATCATTAAATATTGTAACCATTACAATTTAGTTTTATAATGGAAATATTTTATTTTCCTGTTGAATAATTATAATATTTCTTATTAGTGAAATTATTTAAATTCATAATAATGAATATTTCATGGGTGACCTCTTGGGAAGTGCTCATGTTTCACCCTTTTATGTATTTTTCATTTTTTTGAAGAATAGTTTTTACATTTAAAAAAATAAAATATAATATGTCATTATAAAAAACATAATTATGATACTTGAAATAATATTTTAAAATTAATATAATATTTCATTTTTATCTATAATTTTTCTAATAAATATAATTGTGCATGTTATAATGTTAAAATAATTCATGTTAAATATCATTATAATATTTCTTGATGTATTGTAACAACTACAGTTTAGTGTAATAATAGAAATAATAAATTTTAAACGTGAATAATTATAATATCTACATGAAATTTAATTATTGAAACTAATATTTATATCAAAAATTAAATAGTAATATGAAATATTAAAATCATTGATAGTACTTACTAATATTTAACAAGAATTTATATGTGTTTTTTGGTGTGATCAAACTAGCATTAAATAACTTGATATCCTTAGAACTCTACGGTTAAGCATGCTTGGGTGAGAGTAGTTCACATATATGTGACCTCTGAGGAAGTACTCAGGTTGCACCATTTTTGGGTGAATTAAGAATTTCATGTTAATAAAATAACTATTCTTATGATATTGTATGTAGACTTTTTTTGAATATAATATTTCCTGATTACATAAAATTTTTGTAATAATTATAGTATTTTAGGTTATAATGTAACAATATTTTATGTTATCAATCATTATAATATTTCATGATATATTAGAAGATTTATAGTTTTTTGATAAAAAATAAATAATAAATTTTCATGTAGTGTAATTATATAATTTCACAATAATCACAGAATTGAATTTTATAATAACGAATATAGGAAGGGTGACCTCGAGGGAATAGCTATTATTTCACCATTTTTTATATTTTTCATTGTAAATTTCTATATTTTTGTATATTTTAAAAAATAATTAATTAAATTTCAGTATAAAAATAATAATTATTATAATGTTTGTAATATTATTAAATGATTATAATACTTCATGATTACATAGAATTTAAGTAACAATTATAATTTTTCTTTTCAAAATGTTACTGTACAAGAAAATCTCATTCAGAGATAAAGTCTTTGACCATTTATTAAAATAACGAAAAAGTACTGCAGGCAATCATAACGAACAAGAGCATGTAGTTACATGTTAGAAACCATACCCATCACTGTATCTGTCGCCGTCTCCATGATCAAGCGCCTCATCTACGGTGGTCGATTCCCACTCCGAACATTCATACTGCTTCAGGATCTTCACATACTTTCTTCTGAGATTTTATTTCTCTAAATATACAAAATTCTCAGAAGAATTCATCCCTTTACTTTTACTAATAGAAGATCAGGTAGACATCAGCTTTGGCATTGAAGAATAATCCTTTTGCTGCCTTCTTCTTGGTGGGGTGGACACATCACCCTCATTCCCTGCTACAACCTTCTTTCCATACAGCACAACATCACTAAAAGAAGCTCGACCTCAACAATCATTCTCCTTTTCACTATCAGATATGTCCCCCCATTTCTCAGTGACAACCACAATCTGCTAGCCTCCATTCCCGCCCTGCTCCTACCCAACATGACTGTTACTATCAATAATATTTAAACACTATGGTTGCACCACATGATCATGATCCTCAAGCACCCCATTCTTTAAAAACCCTTCTCCAGAAACATCATCTTGAGGATGCAACCCAACCTGAAACGTACCTACTTCAATCCTTGGAGAAAACTCGTTGTAGATTCCCCCATAATCCAATCCCTTACCGAAAATCATGATGCCATTCTGAACACACACCAATTCCAGACCCATCACCCCACTGTTCCACACATCATGTGTGACAGTCATCCTGCCAAGAGACAAATCAAGAGAAATATGGTCCTGACCCACTTCCAGTTCTTCATTCATCAGACCAGAGAAACAATTACTGACTTCAATACACTCCCTCTACTACACATGTTGTGTCTTTATCCCAGGAGATGCCCTCGCCCATCCACCAGCTTCCTCCGTAGAAGCCCCTGCCTCTGAGGCCATAGCAGATCCTTCCACAACCTCCTTCCCCCTCACTGGTACCAATTCATGACCATTGATCACTCCAACAGAATGGATAGCCTGCTTCACTGCCTAAGACACCCCAAGATCATTCTGAAGTCTTCCAAATACCTCATCAACCCTCGGGTTGAGAGACTCATTCACTCCTCCCATCCGCCATCCAACCAGTGAACATGGTTCAGACCGAGCTCCCTTACCCAGGTATTGCTTCCCCTATTGAGAATTTAAGGCCACCACTTCAGCAGCCATTGGAACCAAAACCTCCCACGGAACCACCCTCCTACCTATGCAATTCTCCCTCAAATGCCCAACTTTAAGACACCGAGAGTAGTAGTCAAACCAAGACTCAAAAACAAAGGACTTCTTATATCTAAATTCCTCACTCACAGCAATGATGATCGACATAATTGGAGGTTTCAACATGCCCACTTCAACAGAAAATCTCAGTGAAATCAGGTGACAAACAACCCTAGTCATACTGTCTGAGCATAAATAGCGACCAACCAGATTTCCCAGCAAGCGAAAAATATCATGAAATGGGATAAATCATAATAGTGAAATGAAATCCCAATAATCTTAAAATATAACATGAAACATTTTGGAATACCCACATAATCATATTAAATCATTTTGTATTAGTCAAGACTCAATGCGAAGGCTATCATAGCGGACAAAGTCCATTACTAAACAGAGTTCACTCCTCGTTCCAGCCCTGTATCACTAAACCAGATTGACATTTCATTCCATCCATGTCTATCTCATGAGATATAAATCACTACCCAATTCATTGGAGGGATATATAGGTCCCACCCATCTCATAATGAAACCATTCTTATGTGTGCCACAAAATCATAAATCATACATCATAGCATAACCCATGTAATAAAAAATGGATTCCTAAACATCATTCCATCATAACATAATCCATATAAGATAAAAAAGAATTCATAAAAATAATTCCATCTTATTATAATAAAATAAATGTAATAATAGGGACAGAAACATAACCCTATATTATCTTAGATGGAAAATAATTTGGATAAAACACTTGAACTTCATTCCTGAGGAAAATAACATTTCTTCTTCAAAAACATTTTTCCTTTCTCAACATATCATATTATATTAAACTAAAATAAGTTAAATGAAAATGAACTTTAAAAAATTTAAAGGATGCTTCATGTAAATAATGTTCTATGAAATCATAAAAATCTATTCATGCTATATAAGTGAAAAAAAACATTCTTCTCATACTTTGGCTGGAAAAGTAAAAAAGTACCTCATACTGAAAATGAAAAAAGATTCCTTTCATATCTTTTACTAAAAATTCACCAATAGGTAAAATTGTACATAAAAAATTGTAGGAGGATAGAAATAATATTTCATATTTAGGAATCATGGATGTGGATGATAAATATGCCCCAGAAAATACTGAAGTATAAATAATCTCGGATAAAAATAAAATTGCTAGATTTTCCCTTACCATAGGTCTCATAGGCTCTGTACATTTCCAAACCTCCTATATAATGATTTAAAAAATTTCATTGACTTATTCTATAATCTTAATCATTTTTATGATATCATATATGGTCATATTCTTGTCTTCTTGTTAGTAATATTTCATTGCTACTTGTTATTCGTGTGTTTATTGCTTTAAGTTCCTATGCATGTCGAATAAATTTTTAATCCTCTTTTTTAGGTTATAACAACATCAATTACAAAATGGGATTTTTATAATATATATAGAATTTTTTCATTCAATTCTTCTATATAATCATGGTCTAATGAAGATCATTTAGAGTGAATCACATCGCACCGTGGATACGGTAAACCGTACGTAGGCACGAGTGACGATATCGTCCCTATAATTATTGAATGGTATTGGAGCGGATAATAGAATATATAATAATTAGTATCATGTTATAATAATAATATATTGTTATTATTTACACCATTATACTCATCCTAGTAAGGTGGTGGTGGAAAACAGATTACACCACAGCATGGAGATGGTATTCTGTATGTATGCACGCACTGTGATTTTGTTTTCCAGAGGATGGATAGAAAGTGAAATAGGGTTGTTTCATATTTATAAATAAATATAATTATATGATTGATACTTATGTAATTACTTTATTACGATACAACAAAAGAAGAGGAAGTAGAAGAAGAAACGAATTTTAAGGAATCGGTAAAGGTTATTACCTCTTCTTCGACGCGCCTGTTCTAAACCACATCTTAGGGTACTAAAGTTGGCCTTTGAAGAGGACCAGGACCTCTAGTATGCTTCTATGGAAGTTTAGAAGAGAAATTGGCAGGGTTTGGCAGAGCCTGAAGGCTCAAAATGGCGTGAGGAGGAGAGGGAGGAGTTTCCCATTTATAAGGGAGGAGAGGGGCACCTTTGGAAACATAAGAAATATTAATTTATAATAAATTTATACTGCACTTAAAACCCTCATAAATGACTCAAATACGAATATTAGATGAGATAGGGTTGTAATATCATCAACCAATAAAATTTAGACATGTTGAGAAATTATTATAAACCTTATCAACCTGATTTATCCTTATTTAATCTATTTAATTTTATTCGTGGTAATAATATTCTAGATTTGAAATTTTTTAAAATAATTACTTATGTGTTGTGAATTTTCTATAATTTTATAATTTATGACATTTTCTACCATATAAATTCTGATTTATATTTCATATATATTTTTGTGATTTTAAAACAATTTTTTAATAAGTTATTTTTATAAAATAATAATAGTGACAATTTTGACACTATTTATTTATTTGAATTTAAATAAAATATACAGAGAAGATAAGTTCAAACTAAAAGATTTTAAAAATTCATAAAATGTCATATTTATCTAGAAAATTCTTTTATAACATTAATTAGTTCATATAATATTTATTTTAATTTTTTTAATACCATTTATTTGATATTTTGATCAATAAAATAAATTCATCATCACTATTGCATCATAATTAATGATAATTATATAATACCTAAAACTAATAAATAAAATTACATGATGTAGATAATCTTATTATATTTCCGGATACTATTAATGTTATAAGATTTATGAATTTTATCAATAAATTTAAATTATTACACTTATAAGATATAAGAGAGTGACATATTTTCACTTTCATTAGATTTAATAATAATTACATCATTTTCAAGGTCAAAGGTCCATGAAATAAATATATTACGACCCTTAGGTGATATGGGTCTACTTTTATTAATCTAATTGAATTTTGGCAAGTGTTAGGGTAATTTTCCAATCTTATTTCTACCCTTAATTACCTGATTTACCTTTAACTGTAGTAAATAATAATTATCATAGTTACTATTCATAATATCAAAAAAATAAAAGAAACCTATTAAAATAATTAGGACCCACTGAATCCAAATATGAATACATTTTTCAAAATTCAAAACACATATGTAGATGTAATTAATTTAAAATTAATCATGTTGTTAAGAAAACAGGTTTTAAAAGTCAAAACATTGCCAAAGATTGAAATGCTTTTACCTATGAATTCAATGAATACTTAATGTTAATGACATACATTATATTAAATGGTAAAAATATATTCTATTTATTATTTAAAATAATTCAATAATATATTTTAACCATATAAATTACATTGATGAAAAATGTTCTTTTCAATTAAAACTAGTGTATTTTTACTATTCATCAAAATATGAAAGTTATCATAAAAGTATCTAAAATTTATCCATGAAAATTTTTATATCCCAATTCAAGATAAGAAGTTTAATTTGTCAAATTTAACTCATAAACTTTTCAAAAATTAGATAAAAAATGGTTGTTCCATCAAAAGGCAGAAAGCTGCATTTTTGAAATAAAAAATTTCTTTTATCTAAAAAAATGATTTCTTTTCTCGTATCATATGTAAAATGAAATCTATCGTTATATTAAATTCAAAATGTGTTTAATAATTTTTATAAAGGATAGTTTATATAGTATTTTAATAA
The DNA here is from genome assembly GCA_963277665.1 of Viscum album. Lineage (NCBI taxonomy): Eukaryota > Viridiplantae > Streptophyta > Magnoliopsida > Santalales > Viscaceae > Viscum > Viscum album. Next base: position 383,511,245 of record OY728167.1, on the reverse strand, counting down.
CATATCATTGTTTAGTGATACTCGGTATTGCATACAAAACACGCTATTGAGGAAGGTCGTTATTGCATGTAATGAAAGCCAAGTCAGTGTTCTGTGTAGTGAAATAGCCATTTGTTGTTGTGTATAACGTAATATATAAAAAATATTTTTCATAAAATCTCAGGGTGTTACATTCTACCCCCCTTAAAATGGATTTCTCCATCAAAATTTTTCACTTCGTAACAAACAGATGAGGATACCTCTCCCTCATCATATCCTCAAGCTCCCATGTAGGTTATTTTAATTGGTGGTTCCTCCATTAAACTTTAACCAAGCGAGTGGTCTTGTTTCATAGAACTTTTTCGCTACGATCCAGAATCTCTTTCGGTTGTTCTTCATAAAAATGATCTTGCTCCAGCGATACAACTTCTGAGCATAGTACAAGTGAAAGATCGGGTATGTACTTTCTCAGGAGAGATACATAGAACACGTTATGAAATTGAGAGATATTCGATGGAAGTGCCAATCGGTAAGCTACCATCCCAACAAGATCCAGTATTTCAAAAGGATTGATATACCTAGGGCTCAACTTCCCCTTCTTTACAAATCTCAATACTCTCTTTGAATGAGATATTTGTAATAACACATTATCACACACTTCAAACTATAGGAATTTTTTTCAGTTGTTAGCATAAATTTTTTGTTGACTTTGAGATGCTCTTATATTTTGTTGAATATATTTGACCATTTCTACCATCTCATTAACAATATCAGGTCCAAATTTCTTTCCATCCCCAACTTCATCCCAACAAGTTGGAGTTCGACATTTCTTTCCATAGTGAGCTTCTTAAAGAGCCATCTGAAAAATTGAGTGAAAGCTATTATTATAAGACAATTACACCAAAGGTAGGTGATGATCCCAACCACCATTGAAATCCATAGAGAAAGCTCTCAACATGTCTTCAGGAGTTTAAATTTTCCTCTCAGACTGACCGTCTTACTGAGGATGGTAACCAGTGCTGAAACTCAACTCTGTATCTAGAGCATGCTGAAGACATCACCTGAACTTCAAAGTAACCTTGCATCTGGTATAGATATAATCGAAAGTGGTAATCCATTCAATCTTAACACCTCCTTTATATATATCCTTGAAAGCTGATCAAGAGAGGATAAGTCTTATCTAATAGCAATGATGTGTGCCGACTTCGTAAGATGATCAACTATAACCCAGATAGCATTATTGCCATTGCATGTTTTAGGAAGTCTGGTGACAAATTCCATAGTGATGTTTTCCCATTTCCATTCTGGTATGGTTAATGGTTGTAATATCCCCATAGACTTCCCTCTCTCAGCTTTAACTTGCAGACAAACCAATCATCTAGAGACATATTCAGCAATATCTCTTTTCATAGTATCCCACCAAAACTACTCTTTCAGGTCCCTATACATATTTGTGCTTCCATGATGAATAGAGAATGAAGAAATATGAGTCTCATCCAGTATATCCTTCTTTAATTCTTGTATGGGAGGAATACAGACACAGTTCCTGAACATTATTATCAAATCACAATCAAGGTTGAATTCAAGAACATTTCTCACCTTCTTTTGAAACTCTACATGTTCTTTTTTTCCTCTTTAATCATCACATTTTTAGATGGTTGAACATTCATTTGAGAAAGATAAAATATCTCCCCTTTCATTAAAATTCCACGATCCATCCTTTGTAAATACATAATTATTGGATCTTTTTTTATCCCCATCATGGATAATATAACATGGTCATTTCAACTTAATGCTTTTTCCACCTAGTTTTCTTTCCCAGTGTGGTAATGAATTGAGCTGTCGTAATCCTTAATCAGCTCCAACAAAATTATTTGGTCCATATTCATCTCCTTTTTTGTGAAAATATACTTTAAACTTTTATTATCAGTATAAATATCACACCATTCACCATAAAGATAATTCCTCCAAATCGTTAATGCAATGATTGCCTTATCTAACTCCAAATCATGAGTTGGGTAATATTGATTATGGATTTTCAACTATTGTGAGGCATCAACTATCACCAGATCACTTTTCCTGAGAACACACCCCAATACCTTCTTGGATGCATCACTATCCATCACAATCCTTTCTCCAATACAAGGCAGTGTGACAATAGGTGCACTGGATAACCATCATTTTAGATATTTGAAATTCTCTTCACATTCCTCTGTCCAAAGAAACATAACTCCTTTTCGAGTCAATTTGGAGAGTGGTTTAGATAACATTTAAATTTTTTTCAAAAAACGTCGATAATATCCATCCAAGCAAGAATACTATAGATCTCAGTTACTATTGTTGGTCTCAACCGTCTTTCGATAACCTCTATTTTTGCTAGATCCACAGATATCCCCTCTTTTGAGTTTATGTGACCCATAAATGAAACTTTTTCAAGCCAAAATACACACTTGGTAAATTTGAAATAAAGCATCTCCTTTCATATGGTCTTTAATACAATTCTCAAGTGATTTTCATGTTCATACACGATCATTGAAAAGACAAGTATATCGTCCATAAATACTACCATAAAATGATCAATTTAGTCTCTAAAGACTCTATTCATGAGATCCATGAAGATAAAAGGGGCATTATTAAGACCAAATGGAATCACTATAAATGCATAGTGTCCATACCTTGTACGGAAAGTCGTCTTTGATATATCCTCCTTTTTGACCCTTAATTGATGATTCCTTGAATGAAGATCAATCTTGGAAAATTATTGATCTCTATGTAGTTGGTCAAATAAGTCATTAATTTGTGGTAGAGGATATTTGTACTTAATAGTGATCTTGTTAAGTTCTCGATAAAGAATGAAAAGTCTCACTGATCCATCTTTCTTCTTAACAAAGAGAAGAGGTTCTCCCCAAGGTGACACACTAGGGCATATGAATCCTTTATAAAGATTCTCTTGGAGTTGCCTCTTCAATTCTTGCAACTCAGTTGGGGTCATTCTATATGGGGTCTTTTAAATAGACAAAGCACCCGGTATGAGTTCTATTGAAAACTCAACTTCACGATTTTGTGGAGGACTTGGAAATTCCTCCGGAAAGTCATCATCAAACTCCCGTAAAGTGGGAATATTCTTAATCTTGAGATTCTCTCCAACTATTTGAGATAAATAACCTTCATTTATTGGAATAAAGACCCATAATATGGAAGTAATTTCCACTCGAATGTTATACTCGTCCTTTCATTGAAAGATGATCATAGAATGATACTGAAAATGAAACGTGACTTCTATTCTCATAAAATTGATTTGTGCCCCATATAATGAAAGCCAATCCATGCCAAGAATAACATAAAATTCCACTGTAGGAAGGATCCAATGATTTTCAGGAAGCACTTTCCTACAAGCATCCCTCAGAGAAGAATTGTAAACTTTTGATGCCATTGTTATGACATTAGGGGTTGTCAAAACTATCTCAATATCAAATTTCTAAGGTAATATGGAGATACCCTTAGAAAATTCTTTAGAAATAAAAGAGTGGGTGGATCCAGAATCAAATAAAACATTTTCTACTTTAGATTGGATGGTATGTATACCTTTAACCACATTGTTATCGTACTCACATCACCGATAGAAATTGTGTGTGACACTCCTTTTTCTACGGCCATAAGAGTTTGTTGACATCGATCATCATCATCAACCCTTGGATTAGGTCATTGATTGGTATAATACCCCATTTCCTTACACATGAAACATTGATGTTTAGGAGGTAAATTCAGTGTATCCCTTTCTTTGTTCGCATCATTAGACATATTCTTCCCATTATTTCAACATTCAATTGTCTGATGACCTTTTTTCCACACGTAAAACATTTACTTTTCCCTTTAAGACAATTACCTCCATGTTTTTTCCATAATTTGATCATAAGGGGAAACTCATCTTCTTTTCAGTGTGGTCTTTATATTTTCCTTTGAATTCCATTTTCCTCTTCTTATCAAACCCATATGACTAATGGGTTACTACAATCTTCATCTCAACCTTTAGAACACATCGAACAATTTTCTCATAGCTATTGAAGTCCCTTATGGCTAACAACCTTAGATGACTTGGTTTTAATACACTAATGAATTGATCGATATTACTCTCATGTAGGATAATAATTCCAGAAGCGTACCGTTCAAGTCTTGTAAAATTTCCTTCGTATGTACCTACCAATTCATCATCCTTTTGCTTCAGTTCAAGAAACTCATTCTTTATCTTTGTTCGAATAATAAGAGGGACGTATATATTGAAAAATAAGTTCATGAACTCATCCCATTACATTGAAACAATTTCATCCCTTTGCCTCGTATTCTAGATAAGATTCCACCATTGATCAGCTTCAACTTCCAAACGATATACTACTAAGATGACTTTATCATGTTCATAACATTGTAGAACTGAAAATATATTTTCAGTGGTACTAATCCATTGTTCATCCACTAATGGATCAGAAGACCCGCTGAATGAAGGTGGACGCTACCTCCTAAAGGATTCAACAGAATTTTTCTCCTTCCTTTTCTCTTTTGGAAGTCCTGCATGATTCATAGCATGAGAATGTTGTGTGAGCATGGCGACATGATTTTTCATTCTAGCTCCCATTACATTTGGTTGGTCATGGGGACAATCATTGCATTGCCTGTCACATTCAGTATTAACATGGTTCCTTCAGGTTCCAACCACTGACTAAATCCAAGAATCAATGTGTGATAAACACTAATAACAATAGGAAAACCACACAATCAGTAATAAAATCTCACACTTTAGGTCTTATCATAGGATATTCATGGCCATTTATAAAACACTAATATTTTGTTTTGTGCTTAGACATATCCTTAGGGTTCTTACTAAGGCTTTCATATCCTAGTTTCCAATGGTTGACTATACATTTCCTCTGATACCAACTATATGACCCATAATTTATATACATGGTTATTACTTCAGAATTAAATCATACATATTAAAACAAATAAAAAAACCATGATAGGACCGTATAGGTATAGTGTTATTAGAAACTGGGAAACATAAACAACCGGTTCATAAATCATCTATATTATATCCTCTTTATTTCATCATATTTAGAGTCCCTTTTGGGATATCCTACATAATACCCTTCTTCCAGACTTGGGGAAATGAAAATATACAAAAGGGTGAGCTCAAATGCTCGGTAAGGGTAAACAAAAGAAATATCAATCCTATCATATTCATTAGAACATAACATTTTGAAAATACTATCCTGCAAAAGAGATCATAATATCATGACATGGGATAAATCATAGTAGTGAAATGTAATACAAATAATCATAACTTAAAACATGAATCCTTTTGGAATACACACATATTCATAGAAAATAATTTTATATTAGTCAAGACTCATTTCCTCAACCTTCATAGCGGACAAAGTCCATTACTGAACTGAGTTCACTCCTCATTCCAGCCTTGTATCACTGAACGAGATTAACTTTCCATTTCGGACATGTCTATCTCATGAGATATAAATATTTACCCAATGCATTGTATTATGATATAGGTCCCACCCATCTCATAATGAAACCATTCTTATGTGTGTAATAGATTCGTAAATCATACATCGTAGCATAACCCATGCAATAAAAATGGGATTCTTTAACATCATGCCATCATAACATAATTCATATAAGATAAAAGGGCTTCAGAAAAATAATTCAACTATTAAATAATCAAATCAATGTAATAATAGTGGTATAAACAGAACCCTATATTATCTTAGATGTAAAATAATTTTGATTAAACACTTGAACTCCATTACTGAGGAAAATATCGTTTCTACTCCAAAAACATTTTAACTATCTCAACATATCATATAATTTTAAACTAAAAGAAGTGAATTGAGAATAAAAATTAACACATTTAAAGTAAGCTTCATGGAAATAATGTTCTATGAAATCATAAAAATCCATTCATGCCATATAAGTTAAAAAAACATTCTTCTCGTACATTGGATCGAAAAGTCAAAACGTACCTCGTACCGAAAACAACAAAAGATTACTTTCATATCTTTTACTAAAAATTAACAAATATGTAAAATTGGATTTAAAAAACATTTAGGAGGATAGAAATAATATTACATATTGAGTAAACAAGGATGTGGATGATAAATATGCTCCAGTAGACACTAAAGTATAACCAATCTCAGATTAAAATGAGATTATGATATTTTCTGTTACCTTAGGTATGATATGCTTTGTACGTATCTGAACCTCCTATATAATGATTTAAACAATGTCATTGACTTATTCCAGAATCATATTCATTGTTATGATATCATATATGGGCATATTGTTATCTCCTTATTAGTAATATTTCATCGCTACTTGTTATTCGGGTGTCCATTGCTTTAAGTCCTTATGCGTGTCGAATAAATTCTTATTCCTATTTTTAGGTTATCACTAAATCATTTACATAATGTTATTATTGTAATATATATCATATTTATTCATTAAATTCATTTATATAATCATGGTTTAATGAAGATCTTGTAGAATGAATCACATCGCACCGTGGATACAGAAAGTCGTACGTACACACAAGCGACGATATCGTTCCCATAATTATTGAATATTATTAGAGTGGATAGTAGAATATCTAAGAATTAGTATAATTTTATAATAATCATATATATTTTTTCTTTATACCATTATACCCATCCATGTATGGTGGTGTTGGAAAACAGATTACACCACGGCGTGGAGATGATATTCTGTAGGTACGCACACATGGTTATTTTATTTTCCCTAGGATGAATAGAAGGTGAAATAGGGTTTTTCATATTTATAATAACATATCATTATATTATTGATAATGATGTTATTACTTTATTATGAAACATAAAAATGAGATTATGTAGAAGAACAAATAAATGTGAATGAATGGTTAAAGGATATTACCTCTTCTTTGACGCGCCTCTTCTATTCCTCTTCATTTGGCACTAATGATGGTCGTCGAAGAAGACCAGAACATCAAATATGTTTCTAATAAAGTGGAGAAGATAAATTTTCATGGTTCGGCTGAGCTTTAAGGCTCAAAATGGTGTGAGGAGGAGAGGGAGGTGGTGACCTTTTATAAGGTAGGAGAGGGGCAGCTTTGGAAACATAAGAAATATTAATTTATAATAAATTCAAACCCCACTTAAAAACCTCAAAAAATGTCTCAAATACGAAGATTATATGAGATAGGGTTGTAATATCATCAAAAAATAAAATTTAGACATGTTGAGAAATTATTTTAAACCTTTTCAGCTTGATTTATCCTTATTTAATCAATTTAATTTTATTTGTGGTAATATTATTCTAAATTTTAAATTGTTATAAATTATTTCTTATGTGTTGTGAATTTTTCATAATTGTATAATTTATGACATTTTCAACCATATAAATTTCAATTTATAATTTTTAATTTTTTTTGTGATTTTTAATCAATTTTATAATATTTATTTTTCTAAAATAACAATAGATCCAATTTTGACACTATTCATTTATTTGAATTTAAATAAAATAAACAAAGAAGATATATTAAAAATAAAAGATTTAATAGATTCATAACATTTCATATACTATACAATTCTTGGATAACATTAATTAGTTCATATAATATTTATTTCAATATTTGTAAAACCATTTATTTGATATTTCAATCAATAACATAATATCAACATCCCTATTGTGTCATAATTAATGATAATTTATTAATCCATGAAAATTATAAATAAAATTAAGTGATGTATATTATTTATTAGCTTTCTAGAAACTATTAATTTTCGATGTTTTACGATGTTTATCACTAAATGTAAATTGTTACACATATAAGATATAAGAGAGTGAAATATTTTCACTTTCATTAGTTTTAATAATAATTACATCCTTTTCATGGTCAGTAATACATGAAATGGATCTATTCCGACCCTTTGGTGATATGGGTCGACTTTTATTAATCCAATAAATTTTTTTCAAATGTTAGGGTAATTTTACAATCATAGTTTTACACTTAATTACCTATTTTAGCTTTAACTGTAACAAATAAATATTACAGTTGTTACTATTCATAATATCAAAAAAATAAAAGTAACCTATTAACATAATTTGGACCCACTAAATACAAATATGGAATCCATTTTTAAAAATTCAAAACATCAAAGTTTTAGTAATTAATTTAAAAATAATCTCATTTTTAAGAAAACAGGTTTTAAAAGTTAAAACATTGCCAATGATTTAAATAGTTTTACCTATGAATTCAATGTAAAATTAATGATAATGAAATAAATTAGGTTAAATGGTACAAATATATTCTATTTATAGTTTAAAACCATTGAATAACAAATTTTGTCCATATAAATTTCTTTTGTGAATAAAGTTGTCTTCAATTAAAAATTGGCATATTTTTACTAATCATCAAAATATGAAAGTTATCAGAAAAGTATCAAAAATTTATCCAATTTAAATTTTTATATCCTGAATCAAAATAAGAATTATTATTTTTCTATTTGAATAAATAAAATTTTCAAAAATTATATTTAAAATGGGTGCGCCATCAACAGACAGAAAACTGCATTTTTGAAAAATAATTATTATTTTATTTGAAAAAATTGATTTTTTTCTCGTATCATATGTAAAATGATTATAAAGTTATATAAAATTTAAAATTCAGTTAATAATATTTATAATTGCTTTTTTATATAATATTTTAATAACATATTTTTTAGTTAAACTCGGTATTGCATACAACACACGCTATCGAGGAAGGTCACTATTGCGTTTAATGAAAGCCAAGCCCGTGTTATGTGTAGTGAACATTTAATTTGGTGTTGCGTATAACATAAGATATAAAAAAAATATTTCTCATAAAATATCAGGGTGTTACAGTGTGATCAAGCTATAATTCACTCACTCAATCCTATTAAAACTATGCAGTTATGCGTGCTTGGGAGAGAATATTACTCAAATGTGTGACCTAATGGAAGCACTTATGTGGCACACTTTTTTTGTGTTATTTTCAAATTTCAGAAAAGTATACAAATATTTATTATGATATTGTGAGTAAAATTAAATATTGAATATAATATTTCCTTATTACATGGAATTTTAGTAATAATTATAATATTTCATGTTATAATGTAATAATATTTCATGTTATGAAATTATGATAACATTAAATGTTATATTGTAAAAATGACGGTTTATTTTTATAATAGAAAAAATAATTTTTTTTATTGAATAATTATAATATTTGATGATGATCACATGATTTAATTTCATAATCATGAAATTTTCAAGAGAGTCCTCCTAGGAAGTTCTTGTGTTTCACCTTTTTCCTTATCTCACAATGTATTTTCAACGATTTTTAAAATTTTAAAAAATTTATTATTTCCTATAAGTATATCAAAAAAAATTAATATATTGTACATAATCATTTTAAATGAATTAAATTTTTCAGGTTTACATTTAATTTTTGAATTAGTATAATATTGATTGTCATAATGTGGTCGTATTTCATATTTACAATTATTGTAACATTTTTTAACTTATTTTAACAACTTCAGTTATGTGTTATAATAGAAATAAAAAATTATCATGTTAAATAATTATAATATTTGAAAATAATTTCATTAGTAAATGTTACTTTTTAATCAAAAAATAAATAATAATATGTAGTATTAGAATCAATGATAGTACATTAAAATATTTTACAAGATATCATGTTTTTTTTGTGGTTATAATCTCACCGACATTGATACACCAGATCCCATTATAACACTGTAGATAAGATTGATTGGGTGGCACTTGTACTAGGTTGGGTGGTCTCCTGGTAATTACTGATGTTCCACCCTTTTGGTGTATATTTGAAATTTTATTCGTGTATAATAATGACTATTATGATATTATAGGTAAAAATTTTCATAAAATAAAATATTTCATGGTTAAATATAATTTTATTAATAATTAGAACATTACATGTTATAATGTCATAATATTTAATGTCAACAATGATTGTAATATTCCATGTTATTTTGTAACAATAATAGTTTAGTGTCATAAAAAATATTAAATATTCATATTGAATAATTATAATATTTCAAGATGATTGCATTATTTAATTTCATAATAATGATTGTTGCACAGGTCACCTCATAAAATATTCTATTATTTCACCATTTTCTAAATTTTCATACCATTTTCCTAGATTTTTTATATATTAATAAACAAGGAATTTCATTTCATTACAAAAATAGTAATTATTATTTTGTACATATATTTTATAAATTAATATAATATTTAATGTTTAGATTGAGTTTTAGTAATAAGTATTATACTACATGTGATATGGTTTTAATATTTCATGTAAAAAATAATTATAATATTTCATGAGGTTTTGTAAACACAACAATTTAGTTTTATAATATACATTATAATTTTTCATGTTGAATAACTATAATATTGAATGATAATTGAATTAGATAAAGTTATTTTCATAAAAATATTTAACTAGAAATATGTAATATTAGAATAATTGATAGTACATTAAAATATTTAACATTAATGTTAGTGTATTGTTGGGTAGGATCAAACATCCATTAATGCACAATATCCCATTATAACTCTGCACATAAGAACTCTTAGGTGAGAGTTGTATTATTGTTTGTGACCACATGGTATTTCCTCATGTTTCTCCCATTTTGGTGAATATTTCAAATTTCATGCCTGAATAATAATGATTTTTATGATACTGTATATAATGTTTAGTATTGAATATAATATTTCATGATTACATGGAATTTTAAGAATAATAATAATATATCTTGTTGTAATGTCACAATTTTTCATGTTAATAATGATTATAATATTTAATTCCATATTTTAACAACTAATGTATAGTGTTATAAAATACTTAATAATTATAAATGTTGAATAATTATAATATTTCAGGAAAATCACATTATTGAATTTCACAATAATGAATGTTTCATGGGTGACATCCTGGAACGTACTCTTGTTTTACCCTTTTCTGTATTTTTAATTTTATTTTCCAAAAATTTTTACATTGTAAACAACTAATAAATTCATGCATGTAAAAGAATATTATTTATGAAAATGGAAGTAAAATATTTAAATGAATATAACATTTCTAGATATATATAATTTTAGTAATAATTATAATTTTTAGGGTCAAAATTTGACCATATTTTTTTAAACAATTATAATATTTTATGATGTTTTCTAAAATAAAAAGTTTTGTGTTATAATGGAAATAATAATATTTCTTGATGAATAATTATGACATTGAATGATAAAAAGTTAGGTAATGTTATTTTTATAAAAATAATTAAATAACAATATGGAATATTTGAATTATTGATATAACTTTAAAATATTTTCCAGTAATTTCTATGTATTATTAGGTTTTATCACACGATAATTAATTCACCAGATCCCATTAGAACATATCAGTTAAGCATGCTTGGGTGAGAGTATTACAAGAATGGGAGACCTCATTGGAAGCACACATGTTGCACCGTTTTTTGTGTACATTTAAAATTTCATTCTAGTAGAATACTGATTGTTATGATATTTTAATTGAACAATGTTTTTGAATAAAATATTTCATTAATACAAGTAATTTAAGTAACAATTATAATAGCTCATGTAAATTCTAGATGGGTGGCCAATGCTCTGTACAAGGCATCCGGCAGCTTTACACAAGACAATGCTAGTGTGTAAGCTAATGAAAGGTTTTTTGAGCTTGATATATTCATGATACAATTTCTTGGGTGGGGAAGCTCTAGCGTTGACACTTCTTTGGGGACATCAGTGTTATGTATTGGGCATTGCACCATTGGTCATACAGGTGGATGTATATATCCAATGAAAGGCTTCCATTGATTCACCATCACACATAATCCCTTTGAATGCACTTCCCATTGTGTTCATGTCTTCGGGATTATGTAATGCCGAGATCAAAATGAGGATTTATCAATGTTGGGGTGTGGGTGTTTTTAAGATTATTCCGATTGGGAAAGGATTTTTTCATGTTGTTTTCAACAGTAGGGATGATCTGCGTATGGCCTAGAATACGGGGGTGGCTCATCTTAAGCTGGGTGTCATCAAATTGTCTGAATGAGATCGATATTTCCATCCATTCACTCAATGTCAAACCACATCGCTGATAAGGATTCATCTGCATGGCCTGAATTGTTTTTATTGGCACCCTAAAATTCATTGTGATATTTGTTCTTGTGTGGGGAATCCTTTGAATATGGATCATCAAACTATTGAGGGAGAGCTCAGATTTTATGCATGTGTTCTGGGGGAAGATAACATGGATTCAAATCTTCCTGAGTTCATTAAATTCATTGATAATGATAAGAAGTTTCAAATAAGAATTTAATATGAACATAAGACACCTTTCTGTGATTATTGTAAACTAGTTGGATATGCTATCTCGAACTGCCTTAATATTCATAAGTAGCATCGGTTAGTGAAGGAATCCACTGCTGAAAAAGTGAATCCACGGAAGGAGGCTAGCAAGAAAAATAAGGCCAAGGTCTCTTCTGAAAAGGGAGAACATTATGGTAAGGATCATCATGTAACTGAACAGATTGAGGGGAAGGTTGGGACTGTTGTTTCAACCATTCATCCTCAAAATAATTTTGATGTTGATGATTCAGATATTTATTTTGAGGATGTTAATATGAAATTTTGTACTCTTTATTTGGCTCTTACCTCTGTGGAGGATGAGTATAAAATAAGCGAAAATGATTTTCTTAACAACATTGTTGATACTCTAGGGGGAAAACATAAGATGGTTTCCCTGGGAGTTGTTAATCTAAAAAATTATGCATACCCCCCCAAGAAAATATTGTGCAACATGGTTGAGGAGGATGGAGCATTGGAGGAAAAACTTCTCCACGTGCTCTTTGGAGGCGAACATCTCCTCCATAGAAGGAAGAAATTTTGATTCTGCAATGGACATTTCTAGGACTTCGGTTCGTAGAATGAAAACTAGATGCCTTTCCAAGCTTCCTAATGGATCCAATAGTTCTTTCATGAATAAGAATGCAAGGAAGAGACAAAATAAAGGAAATTTCAATTATAAATTTGTTTCAAAATGAATATACTCTTTTGTAATTTTCAGGGTCTCACTAACTCCTCTATTGTTAGTGCTTTGCATTGGCATATTCAGATTCAGAAGATAATGTTAATTGGTATCTCTAAACCGAAATACTTTTTTTCTTTGGGTTTTTAGTGCTTAATAAATTGGGATTTCACTTGATTGCCACCAATGATTCATCTGGACAATATGAGAAATTATTGGTTTTTGTTCAATCCTCCATTTATACTATTGACATTATATCCATCAATGAGCAGGTGATTTCATTCTCTTTGTAGTGGAAGTTGGAGAATATGGTTGGATCATTTGTTTAGGCTAAAATAATGTATCAAGATCATAGGATTTTGTTGAAGGAACTTGACAACCATAGTGGAATTCCTTCTCCCCAGTTCATTTTAGGTGATTTCAACCCTATCCTCTGTTCTAGTGAAAAAATGGGTCATGTTCACTTGAAAATTTCTCTTAGGGAATTAAAAGGTTGTGTTGATGATAATGATCTGATTTAGGATAGATTGGTTGGTGAAAAATAAACTTGGTATAGAAGATATCTCAACCCTATGATTGCTAGTAAGTTGGATCGAGCCTTTGTGAATTTTATTACCCGAAAAAAATGGGATTCCATTTTTAAAATCACTCTACCTAAAATTTCTTCTGACCATCATCTGATTTAGGTTAGTTTTAAGGGTAGGTAAAACTACATGCCTCTTCCTTTTCATTTCAATATTTCTTGGGCTCTTCAACGTGATTGTGTCAAGCTGATTAAAAATTCCTAGAATAATATTACAGGTGCATATTTTCCCTTCAAACTGAGGATAATCATGTGTTGTTTTAAAATTTGGAGTAGGGAGACTTATACTGATCTGGACAAGGAAATACTATTTCTTGAATCCTCTCTACAACATCTCCAAGATGAAGCCTCGAGAGTGGACTTCAATATGGATTTCTCCAGGGAAGCTATTCTGGAAACTAAAGTGAGCACGGTCCATGCAATGAATGAGAATAATCTTAAGGAAACCTTCAAAATATAATGGATTCAATACGGGGATCGAAATACTAATTTTCTCAACTCTCTCCAAAGAATTAGGAAGGACAGTCCTCCTTTCACCTATCTTATGGTTGGTGATCAATTTTTAGGCAACAAGGAAAACATTTCTGATTATATTGTTTATTTCATTGAGCTATTTAATGGGCCTACTTTTCGGGGATCCTAGATGGATGGTATCATCCCTTCATTGGTGTCTGTTGCTGATCATTTATTTCTCACTATTTCCCCTTTAGAATTTGCGATTATTAATATTGTTTTCAGACTTAATTCATGCAGCTCCCCGGGTCCAGATGGTTTCAACAATTTCTTTTATCATAGGTATTGGGATGTTATTTAAGGTGATGTTTTTGACATTGGATTCTCTTTCTTTGCCTCAGGAGTTCTTCCATAGGGTATCAGTGCTCAATTTATCTCAATAAATCATAAAGTTGAAAATGCTTGTGAGATTCACCATTTTTGACCCATTGCCTTGGTTAATACTAGTTACAAGATCATAAGTAATATTATTTGTAATAGGTGCTCAATAAATTCTTCTAGGATTGCTTCTTGGAATCAATATGGATTTATTAAAGGAATATGAATTCTGGAATGTTCTTTCTCAGCTTCAGAATGATTGAATCTGCTCAGGAAACCAGCAAGAGAGGGCAGAATTACTGTCAATCTGGGCATAAAAAAGGCATATGACAATCTGGATTGGACCTTCCTCTATAATGTTCTTGGATGTTTTGGTTTCAATGATATCTTTATTGGAAGGGTTACCAATCTTTTTGCAACTTCTCAAGTCTCGATTTTGGTTAATTGTTCCCCAAAAGTGTACATTGCCTGCTCTAGAGGTGTTCATCAGGGAGATCCTCTCTCAGCCCTGCTTTTTTCATTTCCTAATGATTATCTCAGTAAACATATCTCTCACATGGTCTCACGGGGTCAGCTCAAGCCGATATAGGAATCCAGGTCTCTCCTCGCCCAAACTCATATTTCATATGTAGATGATATTATCATCTTCCTGTAGGGTAGAAAAAGAAATATGCAGATCCTGATGCATGTTCTAAATCATTATGAATGTGTTTCTAGACAATTATTATGTTAATAGATATCATCCATAAACATTGGAAAGCGGTATTCTATTAATAGAAATAATTGGATTACTGTAGAGTTAGGAATCCGAGTAGGGGTCCTGGGTTTTCACTATATTGGAGTGACATTATTTTGGGGGAGACCTAGATCCACATTCTTTTCTGAAATAGCTAATGGGGTTAATGGATAACTCTCAACCTAGAAGAGGAAGCGTCTATCTATTGCTGGGCGTTTAAGCTGCATGAAGTTGGTTATAGTTTCTAAATTGGTGTACTCCTTCATGGTCTATAAGTGGCCGAGTTGAATTCTCAAGAATATTAATATCTCTATCAGGAACATTATTTGGAGTGAAAATATCCATGAGAGGAAAATGGTCACAATTCCATGGAAGGATTGTTCTCTCCCTCATAATAATGGTTGCATGTGAATAAAAAATATTGCTCATTTTAATGATTCCCTTCAATCCTATCTTCTATGGAAGATTCTCCACATCAATTTTTAATCAATGGGTTTTTCCAATGATCATTTTGCTTTTAAATTAAGGAAAATAAGGAATTACAAAATTGAATCTTCATTATGGACATCAATTAAATCTTTATTTCAGGGTATTATATCATGCTCTTGATGGATTGTGAATAGGGACTCGACCCTCAAATTTTGGATTGATAATTGGACTAATTCCTCTCTTGTTGATAATTTCTAGCTGGATGTTTGAGATTATAATGTGAATGTCACTATTAAAGTGTTTTTTGATGATCCTCCCTCATTGCTCCTAGATTAGCTCTAATATTTGGTTGATCAATATGCCTTTATTTGCGGCTCTGATCTTCTGGTGTGGGAACCGGCTAGGATTGGACTTCTTACTGGAAAACTTTTCTATCAGCATGTCACCAGGGGCCATCGTGATGACATCAATTAGTTATATGCTTTCAATAAAAAATGGATCAGGCTGTCAGGTCTTACTCTTGTTTGGAGGATTACTTACAACAGGTTACCATCTGATGATACTATTTAAATGTTTGGTATTCACCTTTTCTCTAGGTGTGCTATGTGACATCTGCATAGGTAGGATGTGGAACAACTATTTCTCAGCTGCGTGATGGCCTCATCCATTTTGATGGATGTCTTAGAGGCTTTTGAGCTAGATGGTCTTCGATGTTCTGGCCCGCAAGCTCTACTTCAGTGCTTCTCATTCATCCAGTTATCTCCCCAGGTACGTGCTCTACTTTGTGTGGATGTATCTGAATGTTTTAATGCTATATGGGGGCAATGAAAAGAAGCAATTTTCTTTGGATAAGGCATCTATGTGAAGCTGGTCAATAAGAATTTTTTTTCTATAAAAGATATATACAGCGCTGGCATGGGGTATTGGGACAATAGTATTCACCATTTTATTGTGTTGAAAATCTGGGTGTTTAGGGAAATTACAGACCAGCTTTGGGGACTTTTGAAGAGTTTTGGTTCCCCCTATTCTACATTGGATTAAGGTGAATACAGACGGTGCAACAAAGGGAAATCCGAGGCCATAAGGGTGTGGTGCTATTTTTAGGATGCATGATGACTCTGTTAAGGGATGATTCTATGGAAATTCTGGTGCTACTAGCTCACTTATGGTGGATATACTTTGAATAATTCAGGTTTTATCATTTTCTAAAATGAAAGGTTGGAATAATAAATGGCTGGAAAGTGACTCTAGCACTCTTATTTAGGCCATCAGAAATGGTGAGCTTCATTTCTCTTAGAGGCCTGCTGCAAAGTGGATGGAATGTATGAAGAACCTTCTGGGTCTTAACATCATCATCACTCATGTTTATCGGGAAGAGAATATATTTCTATATGGCCTCGCTAATATGGGAGTTGGTAAGCCTCTCTCCTGGTTAAATTCTCTACCTGTGGTCATGCTCTATCATTATGAGGCTGATTGTAATAAATCCCCAAATTTTGGTCTCATGTAACATTTTTTTATTTTATAAATATTAGCCTTGTCCTTTTGGTCAAGGGAACTTTAAAAAAAAATACATGATGGAAGTAGAAGTTTTTTCTTCAAATGTCTATCTTCTGGTGCTGAATTTGTTGGAAATTATCTTTAAAGATAGATTTTTATCTCACTTGGAGATGGAAACTCAAGACCGTCTTCAGAAATTCATGATATTCATTATCCTTATGGAATATTTTGTTTGTTCATCAGAGGAGGATCATTTTCCACCTCAATAGGGCAAGACATAGCCAAGGGGATGTCATCCAAATGGCAGAGGGAGACACCCTTAAAATCTGGGAACTAGTGGTAGTTCTTGTAAGTTATTCTTTGTTCCCGTTGTGGGCATATGTGCTTTGTTTTCATGTTACCCCCTTGTATGTTTTAATATTTTTTTAATAAATTTGTATTTATGGATTTGGTTCTCAAAAAAATGATCAAAACATTTTGTGTAAGTGTTGGTGTTTCACTCGTTTCTTTATTTTTCATTTTTTCCCATCTTGTTTTAATTGTAAGAAATAGATAATTTCATACAAGTATAACACTAATAATTATGAAATTCTATGTCAAATTTTTAAATTAATATAATATTAAATCATTACATAGAATGTTAGTAATAATTATAAGATTCCATGTCTTAATTTTAACATATTTTATGTTAATAATAAGGATAACATTTCATGATGTATTTTGACCACTACAGTTTCATTTTATAATAGTAATAAAATTTTTCATATTGATTAATTATAATATTGATTATTGATAACAGTAGATAAATTTATTTTTATAACAAAAATAAAAAATAAAAATATAATATTATAATCATTTATAGTTCATTAAAATATTTAAAAATAATTTTTATGTATTGTTGTGTGCAGTCACACCAGCATTAATGCATTAGATACCATTAGAAATTTGTAGTTAAGTGTACTTGGGTGAGAATTGTACTAGGATGGGTGACCTTCTAGGAAGTACTTTTGTTGCACACGTTTTGTTTGAATGTTTCAATTTCATGCCATTATAATAAATATTATTTTTATATTGTATGTAAACATTGGTATTTAATATAATGTTTCATGATTTCATGGAATACTTATAATAATTTTAATATTGCATGTTATAATGTTATAATATTTACTATTAAGGAGGATTATAATATTTCATGTTGTATTGTAATAATATAATGGAAATAATGTTTTATGTGGAAACATTATATAATATCTTAATAATAACATTATTTAATTTCATAATATGAATGTTACATGGGTTAACTCTTGTAAAGTGATCATGTTTCCCCATTTTATGCATTTTTCATTATATTTTCCTATATTTTTTTCATTTTATTAAAAACTAATTGCATCTATTTATAACAATAATAATTATGATTTTGTATATAAACATTTTTACATGAATATTTCATTTCATGTTTACATATAATTTGAGTAATAATTTTAATATTGAATTTCATAATGTTTCCATATTCTATGTCAAGAATAAATATTATAATTCATGATGTGTTGTAATAAATATGGTTTAGTGTTATAATAGAAATAATAAATTTACATTTTGAATAGTTATAATATTAACTGATAATTGAATTAGTTAAAGATATATTTATAATTAAAAATTGGAAATATGTAATATTAGAAAAATTGACATTACAGTCAAATATTTAACAAAAATTTATATGATTTTTCCGGTGTGATCACACAAGTATTAATGCAGAATATCCTATAAGAGAACTATAGTTAAGCGTGCTTGGCGGATATTTGTTCTAGGATGGGTGTCCTCATAAGATATAGTCATGTTTCACCCCTTTTGTGCATATTTCATATTTCATGTTAGTTAAAAAATGATATTTCTATATTGTATGCAAGAATTCGTATGAATAAAATATTTCATGATTACATGTAATTTTAGTAATATTTTTCATATTTCATGTTCTAAGGTTATAATATTTCATGTTACCAATGATTAATATATTTCATGTTATATTGTAGCAACAATGATTTTGTTTTATAATAGATAAATATTTTCATGTTTAATGATTAAAATATTCCTAGATAATCACATTATGGAATTTCAAAATATGAATGTTGTATGGGTGACATCCTAGGAAGTTATCATGTTTCACACATTTCTATAATTCTCATTATATTTTCCATGATTTTTCAATTTTAAAAAACAAAGAGTAACATGTATGTATAACCATATTAATTATGACATTGTAAGTAAAAAATTAAAATGAATCTAATATTTCGTGTTTAGTTAGAAAATTAGTAATAATTTTTATATTGTTTTTAATATTGTTACCATATTTAATGTTAAGAATAATTATAATATTTCATGATGTATTGTAACAACTATGGTTTACTGATATTGTAGAAATAATAAATTTTCATGTTGAATTATTATAATATTGGATTAAAATTTCATTACTTATTGTTTTTTTATAACAAAAAGATAATAAATATTTTTAATATAATAATCAATGATTGTAATTTTATTTTTTAAAAAAGAATGTCTTTGTATAGTTGGGTGCAATCAGAATAGCATTAATGCACCAAACACCATTACAACACGACAATTAAGGTTTCATGGGTGAGATTATTTATAGGATGGGTTCCATCCTAGGAAGTACTTGTGTTGCACCCAGGTTTATGTAAATTTTAAATTTCATGTTGTAAAATAATGATTATTATGAGATTGTAAGTCAATTTTTTTATTGAATACAATAGTTCATTATTAATGGACCATTTATTTATAATTATAATAATGCTATTATAATGTTACAAAATTTCATGTCAACAATTATGATAATATTTAAAGTTATATATTAAAAATTATTTATTTTTCTTACAAAAATAAGGTTTTTTCATGTTCAGTAATTATAATATTTATCAATAATCACATTATATAATTTTGTAATATAAATGTTGCATTGGTGACCTCCCTGGATGTTCTTCTATTTCATCCTTTTCTGTATTGTTCATTATATTTTTCTTTATTGTATATATTTAATAAATAAATATTTAGGCTTTCTTAAAGAAATAATAATTATTATATTTTATGTAAATATCATAAATGAATAAAATATTTCATTTTTCATATATTTTTTGGAATAATTATAATATTTCATGTCATAATGATACCATAGTTCAAGTTAAAAATAATGATAAAATTTGATGACATATTGAAATAATAATGATTTTGTATTAAAATAGAAATAATTATTTTTTATGTTGAATAATTATAATATTGGATTATTATAGCAGCATTAAAGTTATATTTATAACAAAAACTGACTAGAGATATATAAAATTAGAATCCTTGATATTACATTAAAATATTTATAAATAATTCATATTTATTATTTTGTGTGATCAAAACAATATTAATGCACTATATCCTATTAAAACTCTCATGTTAATCGTGCTTGGGAGAGAGTAGTACATTGATGGGTGACCTCCTTTGAAGTACTTGTGTTACATCTTTTCTTTTTGTATATTTCAAATTTCATTTGAGTATAATAATGATTATTATGATATTTTAGTTTAATGTCACAACCCCCTCCCTCCAAAGATGCCCCTCTTGTGCTGGAAATAAAGGAAAAGAGACATGGTGGTGACCAACACCAAGGGTATATAATCTCATGAAATGGAAGGCATTAAACTTTTTGTAATAAAAAAAGATTGGGAGATAATATTATGATTCCGAAAACAACATTAATAAATATATATATATAATAAATACAAAACCATCCCACATGCATGTTTAAAATATAACTGTTACAAAAGGAATATCCATGGTTAATACAAAAAACAAGGCTAAGTAGTGACATGGAAATTGTCCTCAAGCCCAAGATAGTAATGCCCATCATAGAACAGAAATACCTCAAGGTAGCATGAAGGTAGTTTTATATACATGGGGTGATCATACAATTATAATCAGAAGGGAAAACCATGGTCCCTCATGAACAAGAGGGAGAAGCATACCAATCCCCCTATGAGAAAACATCATAATCCAAAATCACCCTATGTGGAATACTAGCCCTCCCAACCGCACCAAGGCACACTCACCAAATATCGCATTTCCAGTAAAGTAAAAGAAAGAGAATATAAATGATTGTTTAGCCTGAACCACTTCCCACTAGTTAACATATCATACTCAAATAGAAAACATACTGATGCTACAATACTCTTCCATAAGACCCATTTCAGATCCTTCCCTCAAACACCCGGGACTCAGAGCTAGACCTGAAAACTAGTCATACAAAGCTCACCAAATCCTACCCACACACACATGGGCCCCTGCCATACCAAATTCCAACCATAGACACCTTTTCCACAACCATACCAGTGTCTGAAGACACCCGGGAAAGAACATCACGTCTTATGTTGTAGACACCAGGGAAATCACACCACATCTCATCATGTAGACACTTGGGAAAGCTTACCGCACCTGCAGACACACGCTCCCTAGAACCACACCACAACCTAACTAAAGAGTGTTGGGAAAAACAATGCCTAAAATTGTGACCAAGGAAGAGACGGTAACAAGCCGTCCATCCTCCCACTGGGAGCTTGAGAAATGTCACCCTCCCCTGTGAAAATGGGGGTGTTGGAAACATAGTGATAAACTAGGGAGTGGTGTGTATATAAATCAAAAAGAAGTAATCATATATATATAGGTATTAAACACTCATCACATCCTATGGGGTTTCAAAACAATCATCTATCCTAGAAAACCGCCTTTGAAACTACCTCTAAATGCACAACTACACAACAAGAAACAATTCAATTAATAACCTCAAACAAATCATTTAACAAATTATCAATATTTTTCGAGGAAACCATTTTATCATTCCATCCATACCCAGAAAACTACATACCACAACATGCCATAATCCACACAATAGAAACCACATAGAAGAAAACAACCCTAGTAATGAAACAAACTACATATTTCTACTCCATTTAACACCCATACCATCTGCTGTTATCATCATTCTTCAATTTAATTCCTAAAAATCCTTCCACTAAACAAGAATACCCCCAACATACTGACAATCTGTGAGACTATCCTCATCACAACCAACCCAATAGACCTGTTTTATCACAAAACCACACCCATAAAACCGAGTAACATAAACATAGCACAAACCAAACATTCCACACACTTCTCAAAAGTTTCCCATCCATTCCACAATAAATCAATACCTATACCTGAGATTCAATTAGACCACCCGTACCACCCCACCATATAGTCATTATATCATCCCTAGAACCACACAACCACACAAGTCACAAAACAGATTAAAACAACACATAACACACCACCACACCAAACAAGGCATGGTGTATTTAGATTTAGAAAACAGTCATTCTTTAATACCTCTTAGATAATTTAGTGTTTATCACATAATAATTTTGATCCAGTGGAATCAATTTATTTAACCGGGTACAAGTGGTTAATCAACTAAATATATACAATCATTCAACACATATTCAACAACAATTCAACACAAGTCATCTTGACTTATAAATGGATGAATCTACATCAGATGATCTATTATTGGAGAAACTTGACTTTTGGAAGACTAACAAAATGCATCACTGTTATCTCAATAACATCTCAAAAACTATATTCTGACAATGTATAGGAATATGGAGGTCTATTTCATTACATCAGATATCATTAAAAATATTCCCAACATTGAGAATTCAAAACCAACCTAGAAGAATAAGGGGTCCAAACAACCACCCTATAAGATACCTCCCAGGGATCATTCTATAATTGAAACAATGTTATGGACTGGACATCCCAATGTCCAATGATAAACAACCCAATTTTATTTTCAGAAGATAGTGTGAAACCTACACATCCAATAATACATCCTTCGACATATACTACACCAAATGACAAAATATATAATCCAAAAATCACATTAATGATTCCATCTCGAACACATGAATTATGGAATTCCTCCCTCCATGTCATCATAATATCCACTCTGGGTGTAATTGACTCACCCACACAAATTTAATCATATATCAAATATGTGTCATGATTAGGAATCATCTCCTCCTCTTTTCACACCTTAGGACATTAGAATACATCATATAACAAGGAAAAATCTCATCTCACAACAAACAAGATTCAAAAATACATTACCAATGGAAGCACAATAAGGAAATCACAGAATAAATATTAGTGGTGGGCATGCATTTACTTCTCTCTTTCACATTTACTCTAGTCCATGCCACCATGGCTCTATAATACACGAACCATTCGAATAGTATACCTGCGTAGAACCTTCCCCTGATGATCTTAGATCTCCATTGGCTATTCCATGAATGTTGTGTCACCTTTGACATCCATATCTACCCATTAAATGACATGGGAGTCATGTTGAATATACCAATGAAGCTAAGAGACATGAAAGACATCATGTACCTTATATAACTGCATTGGTAGAACCAACTAGAATAACACCTCGCCCAATCTCCCTCAAACCTCAAATTGTTTGATAAACCTCAGAGAAATATTTCTCCCTCTTCTGAACCCTTACTGCCTAGATCAAGGGGAAACATTCAAGATCATGTGGTCCCCATCATCAAACTCTAAGGCCCTTATCCTACTATAGGAATGAGAATTGTTCCAGTCGTATCCTTCTTTCATCATCTCATGAACAAGATGAACATTTTCAATCATGTTCTACAACACATTAGGACCAAGAGTAGTTGTCTCCCCAACCTCTTCCCAAAAAATGTTGAACGACACAAACTCTCATACAATGCTTTAATTGGATCCATTCCAATGGAATTTTGATAGCTATTAGTGCATTAAAACTATACCAAGGGAAATTTTCACACCCATGATCCACCAAAGTCAATGATTCATGACCGCAACATGTCCTCCAATTTCATGATGGTCTTCTTTTTCTATCCATCTATCTGGGGGTTGAAAGTAGTGTTGATGTGATCTGAGTACCAAAATCATGCTACAGTCCCCTATAGACTCATGAGGTGAAAATTGTGTCCTAAACTGAAAAATTGGACCTCTGAAATCGATGTTGTAGCACCACCTCATCCAGAAACATCCCTACCAAGGCATCCATTGCACATGAATCCTTAATCACTAGGATGTGCACCAATTTCGACAGTTGATCCACTAATATCCAGTTTTCACCAGAGTCTCCTTGAGCCATAGGTAATCATATGAAATAATACATCAATATGTCGTCCCATTTACAATTAGGGATATATAAGGGATCCCAAAATCTACTAGGAACAAATTTCTCAGACATCACTAGCATGAATACTAAGCACCTCGCCACACACATCTGCACTTCTTGCTTCATCCCAGGCCACCATGACTACACCCTCAAGCCACATTACATTTTAGAAATTCCTTGGTGTACATCCAATGGTGATCTATGAAACACATAGAGGACACCCTTCCACATATCCAATGGAACAAACTACCTTCCATTGAACCACATTCGATTCATTCCATCCTCTAACCATCCCTATGGAGGATCACCATGCTCAATGTGATCATGCATCACTTATTCCTCGGAGTCCTCCAAGGATACTCCTCCAAATTCTACATCCAGGAAGACTACATTGTCCTATGAAACTGAGATACTCGTCCAACATCCATTCTTGTAACTATGTGAAAGGTGTCCTAATTCTCAATTTCCTTCAAAGCATCCGTAGATCCCCAAGCTAACACTTTTTGTGAATTCCTAATAAAGAACTCATCCAGGAATTTTCCCTTTCCTAAGGTGTAAGATATACAAAAGTCATAGTCTGGGAGAAAATCCATCCACCACCACCATCATAAGTTTAGATCTCACTGGGAAAAGATATACCTCAACCTATTGTTATCTGTGATGAACAAAAATCACTCCCCAACTAGTTAATGCATCCACAACCTCATAAAAACATGACTGTCGGTAACTCTAGATCAAGGGTCGAGAATCTATGTTCACGGGGATGTAGCTGCATAGACCAATAAAATATCATTCCCAGTTGTTGAATCAACACACACGGAAATCCAATATAGGAAGCATAAAAAAACCTCAAACATCACCCCTTCCTCTATAAACTGGAGCACTGGAGTACTAACCAAATTCACCATCAGATAGCGAAACACTGTCTGCCACTACTCACTGCCTAACAAAGACAGGTCCTTTCTGATCATATCTATCAATGGGGCTGAAACTCAAGATAAATTGGGTACAAACTTTTAATAATAGCCTTCCATACTGAGAAAACTGCATTCCACTAGAACATTCTGGGGTGATCCCCAAGATATAACTTCCCCAACCTTCGACATGTCCACTTATATACCCTATTGAGACACCCCATGTTAAATTATGTGTTCCTCTCTTGTCCATAAAATACACTTGGTCAACATCCCATAGAGCTAGTTGTGTCAATAAACCTCCAAGACCATCTAGAGATGCTCAGTATGTTCCTCATTTAACTTTTTGTAGATCAGGATTTCATCGATGAATACGATGATGAAATGTTTCATGAACTCATAGAAAGTGGATTTCATGAGCCCCATGTACACTAATAGTGAGTTCGTAAAACTGAACTTCATAACCACCAACTCGAAATATCCATACCTTCCCCGAAACATATCCTTCAGTATATCACCCTCTTTCGCCCTCAGTAGGTGATATCTGGACCACAGATCAATCTTAGTGAACTAACATTCTCCCCTACGTTGTTCAAAAATATCTTCTATCATAGAGAGAGGGTAACAATCCTTTACTATTACATAATTCAAACCATGGTATTCTATTCTCAACCTTTTAAAACATTTCAGCCATTTCTAAAACATGAATGTAGAACCCCATGGTTAGAAAATAATTCGTATAAAAAGATTCTTCATCAGATCATCTATTTGAATCCTCAACTCAGGTAGCTTTGTATGTTTCATCTGATAAGGAGACATTGAATTTGGAGAAGCACCATACTTCAAGTATATCCTGAACTAAATAGCACATTCAAGGGGTAGAATCATATCCTCCTCATGAAAAACATCCATGATATCCCCAGAAACTCTAGGGACATCTGTGAACTCTACTTCCACTACCATCTCAGCCAACAAGGAAAAAGATGCTCCACACATCGACTGCCCCTGAAAGATCCACTCATCGATGAAGGCCACACATTGACCATCTATGTATGAAAACACAACACCTATTTGGATGAATTCAATAACATTAGGAATAGATTAAAACCAGTAAATTCTAATGACGACATTGTGTTGTTGCATCTGTAGCATAAGAACATCCCCACAAGACTCATGTAGTCCCATCATCATCCTACAACCCCGACACAAATCTAACAAGCTATTCTAACCCTCTATTGAACTACTAAACACCCGGGACACTTGAATCCTATATAAATAGAGTCCCATATCATGGGGTAGACTATTTGAAACAAAGGGGTATTAAGTTATTGAGTAAAAGAATGAACAAGAAAGAGTACTGAACAAAGTTATCATACATTGACTGATCTCTGGCCCTGCTCAAACTGCTACCTCTATAGCATGAAACCGATCACGACCAACCCCTCTTCACCTCAACTAATTACCACCACCTCAACCATTCCATGAAAAGTAATACCATGTGGTCTACTTATACTTATTTAGTCTCCCCTTAGTGGAGCATGAGCATTTTGTCCCTACTACTGAAACATCCATGCCACCAACAACTACTGAGGCGGGTATTGGACCATCCCACCTCCACCATACTAAGCTCAAATTTACATTAGGTAGTAAATCATAATATGGCCACAGAAACCACAAAAAACAACTTGGTCCTAAGTTCATAGGAATGCCATCAGTAAATGAAGTTCAAAATGGGAACTGCTAAGGTCGACTCCCCACTGGCCAGAACCTAGAAGGCCCTGTCACTTGAGAACTTCTTCTAGTATACTTGATCATAGATGAACCCATATGGATCCCCAATTGTGATATACCTCCCCATAAGTGAATCTACTCAACTAAATCTCCCTTCATCTGGAAATCCAATTTTGTTGGTAAGGTAAAGGGAGTAACCGCGTATGGGAGAGATGGATGAAGGTCCTCCTCTAAGAGTCTCTTACAACAAACCTCATTCGGAAAGATTTCCATGAACATGATCCCCATCACTCTTTCTAAAATACACCTATACTAGAAGGAGAGTAACTCCTTACCTTTATCATCCATTATGGTGGAGTAAAGGAATTCCACCCAGAACTCATTCTTATAGTCTTCCCATAGAACATCGGCCTCTATACTATCTCCCATGCACCAGTGTCCACTGCTGATGCATAGCCCCCTGAATATCGATCAACACAAGAGGAACCCAGTACTACATCAGAGCCTGGATAAAACTAAATGTGATATCAAACTCCTTGATCTCGCTCTCCATCTACATGTCAGAAAATTTTCCCTCATGATTTCAATGTTTCAGCTCCTATGAAGAACACAATATCATCTAAAAATGGCCATCCTTCTTCGCTGGATCAACCCTCCATCTGTCTACTAAATTTTCCTAAATGGCCTTAACCCCTTGAACAACACAATGATGATGACTGGGTCCCATAACTGAATAGTAAACAAGGAATTTCCTATTCCAGTGTACAATGGAATTTTATTTAAGATTTATTTCAATTCATTTGACTCATTTACTCTGTATTTATTTCATATTTTACAATATTCCCAAATTAAAATTGGAATAAAAGTTCTTATGATGCATGTAACTTTCTAAGGATCCCTACCCTGTAACCAGTGTAGCCTTACATGGTAGTTTGGTGGGCTCATATTCCATGAATTGGATCACATGGGGTGCTAAAATCATGTATCCTAGCCGGTCTTAGCTAGTCTATACCACAAACCAAGGTCACTTGACACTATTTCCCAATCCACCCATGCAATACTCACTGTTCCTAACTCTAAACTTCATCCTATATCTCAACCATCACATATGATACCATTCTGTCATGACCCCTCCCTCCAAAGATGCCCCTCTTGAGATGGAAATGAAGTAAGAGAGATAATGAAACCCCTAGTCCCTCCTTCAATAGGCCCCAAGGAGGTAACCATCACCAACGGTATAGAATCTTGAGAAGTGGGATGCATTACACTTTTGATAATAAAACAAGATCGAGAGATAAGATGGTTCATCCCAAAACAGGTCCAAGGCATACATACAGATATGTGTGTGTATATATATATATCCATATATAAGAAAGATATATCATTCCCAAATACATGTTTAAAATATAACTCTTACAAAATGAGTTTCCAAGGTAATTACCAAAAAAAGGATAAGTCGTGACACGACAACTCTCCACAGGTTTGACCAAGTAATTCCAAACACGGTGCAAATATCCCTCCTAGAAACCTAAAAGAGCCTATATATATATAGGGTGAGTATAAAAGTATAATTAGTAGTTTAAACCAAAGTCTCTCATTCAATAGTTGGAGAATCATACTAATTCCCTTCTGAGAAAAAAATAAAAACCAAAATCACTTAACAAGGAAATCAAGCCATCCCAGTATCACCAAGTCATTTCCACCAAATAATATAGGTCAAGTAAATTAGTATAATTATCAGATCTCTGTTTGGGTACCATGAACCACTTCCCAATGGTTAACTACTCATACCTTAATGATGAAAGGCTTGGTACTACCACACTCTTCCACAAGCCCCAAATTAGTACCTTCCCGCACACACATGGTCCATAGAGATTGTACGAAAACCTAGGAAAGTAAAGCTCACCGCATCCTTCCCGCACACACCTATGCCACATCCATACCACATACTACCCACAAACACCTAGTCCACAAACTCACCACAACCCAAAGACACCACATAAATCACAGCACATCTCATTCTATAATCACCACTCAATGAACACCACATCTCTTCCCATAGACAAATTAGAAATCACACCTCACCTGCATAATCCTAGGCCTCACAACCACAAAATTTCACTCCCAAATAGTCTTGGGATACCATTTCCTAGAAGTGGGAGTCGAGTATGATCTAAATAATCATCTATACATCCTCCACTAGAGATGTTGGGAAACTTCACCCCATGTGACAATGTGGGTGTTCGACACATATTTCACAACTAGGGTTGGATGTGTATTGAAATCAAAAGGATGTACAAATATAAAAATACATATATATATATATATAGGTATAAAATAATCAAAATAACTTATTCATTTTTTTAAACAAAAATATATCCGAGAAAACAACCTTTGTTTCTACCTTTAATTGAACAGATACAAAACAATCCACATTTCAATTCATAACACCAGTTAGCTCATTTAACCAATTATCAATCATTATTTAAAAAATAATTTTTTCATTCCATGAATATTTGGGGAACAACTAACCCCAAAATGTAAAAATCCACACACATTACACCACACAAAGGAAAATTAACCACAATAAAGACACTCAATTCATATTTATATTTCGTTTAACACCCATACGATCCACTTCCATCATCATTATTCAATGTCATTCCACCCAATCCTTCCTCTCAACAAGATGACCCACAACATACTACAAAACCCCAAAACACATAATTTCCAAATGAACCCCAAAAACCCTATTATATCCCAATATCACACCCATCACACCCAGAAACATAATCATAGAACAACATGAACTTGAAGCCCCGCTGCTCAACTGCTTCCCAACCATTCCAAAATCAATCACTCTCTCAACCCCTTGATTCCATTATTCCTCCTATACCACCCCCACCCAATTGTCATTCTTTCAACCTCATCTCCACATAACCAAACTAGGAACAAGAATGGATAAAACCACACACAACACACAACCACACCAAACACGGGAGGGTGTATTGAGATTTAGCAAACAACCATTCTATAACTCCACATTGATAATTCAGTGGTTGTCATAGAGAATGTTTTATCCTGAGGAATCCATTTATAAATCCAAATTTACATGGTTAATAAATTCCATATATAAAATTATTCAACATAAGATCAACACCAAGCCACTAAAATTCCTCCCATGTTCCCAAAAAAAAGACAACCAACAACCATTATTTTATATAGGCATACAACCCATACAACTCCCAATATCAGTAAACAATAAAATGGAAGCATGTGTCCCTTTTTACAAGCCTATATTTGTTAACTCACATCTGATTCAATTATCGTTATTAAATTTTCATTCAACTACCTTTACATGTAATACATTCTTACACCCACCTCACATGATACACAAATAACATGGAAGAATGGATACCAACTAGGAGAAATAGATCACCAACATATCCGCCTTACACAAATAATGGGGTGCACAAGGCTGCAGGGAAACACGATCCAAGGGTGAATCAAATATGAATAGCTCCTCAGGGATGAAAGGATATTGGATGCTCGGGTGTCAAGAGAAAATAGAAAGAATAAATGAAGGAATGGTTTCTGGATTTGATGTTCTAGATCCATGTCTCAAGGGATATAAAACCATTTTGAACTCTCCATTACAAGTGGATCTTCACCATGCATTTTTACTAACATATGGCCTCCTACAGATTATGAAAATTAATGATATAATTTATATCATTTAAAACGTATTTAAAAACAAATAGAAACGTTTTTGAACCCAATTTACGTAAAATGAAATAGTATATGGAGAAACTGGAAAACATAGAGAAACTGAGAATTTTAAAAAACAGTCGAAACGACTTTCCATTGGGTGAGTGAGCATCGTGAGTCACAATTGTGACTCACCAGTGAAATTCACCAATATGACTCACCTGTACTAACTCACCAGTGGACAAATGACCATTGGACGAGCTACTGTTGAAAAAACATGAATTTTAGAAAACTCTCAATACGAGTTATGTTATCACAAGAACACCAAAAACAAGAGATTTTTAAAAAGATATTGAATAGAGAGGTTCATGCCATTACTCATAAATTTTCTATTGAATATAATATTTCATGATAATTTTGAAATTTTGTTATAGTTATAATATTTCATTTTTTAATTTTACAATATTTCATATTAACAATGATCATAATATTTCAAGTTATATTTTAGAAACTAACGATTAGTGTTAGAAAATAAATAATATTCCTTCATGATGAATAACTGTAATATTTATCCACAATCTCATTATTTAAATTTTTAATATGATTTTTTCATGAGTGAAGTCATTGGATGTTCTTTTGATTCACACTTTTCTAAAATTTTCATTATATTTTCCTAGATTTCTAACATTTTAAAAAACTTATATTTACATATAATTATAATTATAAAAATAATAATTATAGTATTGTATGAATATTGTTTTAATGAATATAACATTTCATAATTACATAATATTTTTAATTAATATAATATTTCATGTCATAATGTTTCATATTTCCTGTTATCAATAATTTCTTTATTTCATGATGAATGGTAGCAAATATGATTTATTTTTATTATAGAAATAAAAACTTTCATGTTAAATAATTATAATTTTGAATCATAATTTAATTATTTAATGTTATATTTATATAAAAAATAAAATTACAATTTGTAACATTATAATCATTGATATGGCAT
This sequence comes from Viscum album, assembly GCA_963277665.1. Taxonomy (NCBI): domain Eukaryota; kingdom Viridiplantae; phylum Streptophyta; class Magnoliopsida; order Santalales; family Viscaceae; genus Viscum; species Viscum album. The sequence continues at coordinate 383,479,396 of OY728167.1, read as the reverse complement.
TCAAAATTTTAACAATAATGTCTATGAATTGTTGGGTGCAATCAAACCAGGATTTGTGTACTATATACCATTAAAATAATGTATTCAATCCTTCATATTTGGGAGTAGTACTAGGATTCATGAATTCCTAGGAAGTACACATGTTTCACTTATTTAGTGTATATTTAAGTTTTAATTCCCACCTAATAATGATTATTCTGATATTTTTTGTAAAACTGTTTATTGAATTTCATATTTCATGGTTACTGTGAATTATAGTAATAATTGTAATATATCATGTTTAAATGTTACAATACTTAATTTTAAAAATGATTATAATATTTTATGTTAGATTTAATAAACTACAATTCAATTTTATACAAAAAATATTTTTTAATGTTTTGTAATTACAATATTTCCAAATAACAACATTATTGAATTTCATAATATGATTTTTTTTTCATGGGTGACCCCTTAGAAGTGCTCGTGTTTCACATTGTTCTATATTTTACTTTGTATATTCATAGATTTTTTTAAATTTTTAAAAACAATGACTTCCATGTATGTATAATAATAATAATTATGATATGGTATGTAAATTTTTAAATTTATATAATATTTTAGGTTTACATTAAATATATAGTAATAATTACAATATGGAATGACGTAGCTAGGGGCTTACACAAGTGGTAAAGGATCAATGTAGTCGTGCATTAAAAAGATGTTCAAATCTGGGTGGAAGTGAATTTCCGTATACATGTGGTGACGCAAGAATGACACATGAAGCAAGAAGGTGGTGATGTAGGCATGGCGTAGGTCTAGCGATGCTTGCAGTATAATGTAAGCATGTTGCGGGATTGGACCTTTGTGTTATGTAATGGGCATCAACCCCACTAGACCGTTGTTCCATGTATTAAATAAATAAGGCTTGCTAGGTGGGATATCCCTTAGGGGGAAGGATTATGGCATGCCATTCTAGCTTGTGTGTATGGTGTGTGTGTGTGTGTGTGTGTGTTTAGTGGAATTATTTCCTGAAAACCCTAATATATATAATATTTAATGTTATAACATTTCAATATTTCATTTTAATGATTATAATATTATTTTACGATGTATTTTAACAATAATGGTACAATGTTACTATAGAAATAATAATTTTTCTTTCAGAATAATTATAATATTGGTGGATAATTGCATTAGTAAACCTTTTATTTATAAGTAAAATTGAATAAAAATATCTAATATTGGAGTCATTGACAATGTATTAAATTATTTATCAATATAGTATTTCTATTATTGGGGGCAATCATACTAACATTAATGCACATTATCCTATTATAACTTCGTAGTTATGCGTTCTAGGGAGAGAGAAGTACTGGGATGCCTGACCTCCTTGGAAATAGTCATATTGCACCCTTTTTTTATATTTCATATTTCATGTAATTATAATAAAATATTACTATGATATTATATGTAAACATCTGTATTGAATATAACTATTCTAGATTACAAGTACTTTTATTAATAACTATAATACTCTATGTTATGAAGTTACAATAATTAATGTTATCAATGATCATAATATTTCATGTTCTATTGTTTCCAAAATGGTTTAGTGTTGTAATAAAAATTATATTTTTATCATGTGTAAATATTATAATATTTCTTCACTTTCTCATTTTTGAATTTATTAATATTAATGATGCATGGATGACCTCTTGGGAAGTTCTAATGATTCACCCTTCTCTGTATTTTTCATTGTATTTTCTTAGATTCTTACATTTTCAGAAAATAATGAAATGTATTTATACAAATAATAATTCTGATATTGTATGTAATCTTTTTAATTGAATATTAAATTTTATTTTTAAATAAAAATATAGTAATTATTATAATATTTCATATTGTATTGCTATGATATTTCATGAAAAAAATAATTATAATATATCATGAATTATTGAAAAAATATATGGTATAGTGTTATAATAGAAATAATAATATTTCATGATAAATAATGATAATATAGGCAGATATTTTCATTTGATAAAGTTTTATTTATAAGAAAAAATTTAATATCAATAAGTAATATAACAATCATTTAAAGTAATTTTAAATAAATTATAATAATGTATCTGTCTTTATGGTTGATATCACATTAGAATAAATTCACCCAATCCCATTAGAACTCTATAATTAAGAATTCTTTACTAAGAGTAGTATTAGGGAGGGTGACCTTCTCGGAATTACTCACATTTCCCCATTTTTGTGTATATTTTAAATTTCACGCAATTATAATAATGATTGTTATGATATTGAAAGTAAATATTCTTATTGAATGTATTATTTAATGATTATAGGGAATTTTAGTAATAATTATATTTTTTCTTGTTATAAGAGTTCAATAGTTCATGTTAATAATGATTATAATTTCTTCATGTTATATTGTAACAACTACAGTTTAGTGTTTTAATAGAAATATTTTTTTTTTCATGTTTCATAATTATATTATTTATCTATAATATCAATATTTAATTTCATTATATAAATATTACAAGGGCATCCTCATGGGAAGTTCAAGTGTTTCACCATTTTCTACAATTTTCATTTCATTTTCCTAGATTCTATACATTTTAACAAATAAATAATTACTTGTATTTATAAAAATAATAATTATGATATTATACATATTATTTTTAAATGAAAATAATATTTCATGATTACATATAATTTTAGTATTAATTATAATATTTCATATCATAATGTTAGCATATTTCATGTTTAAAATAATTATAATGTCTCCTAACATATTTTAACAACTATATTTTAGTGTTATGAAACATATAATATTTTCTCAGGTTGAATAATTTAAATATTGGATATTAATTGCATTATTTAATGTTATATCTATAACAAATATTAATTAGCAATCTGTAATATTATAATCATTTATTGTAAATTAAAATATTTAAAAATAATGTCTATTTATTTTTGGGTGTAATCAAATCAGTATTAATACACTAGAACCCATTATAAATGTCTAGGTATCCATTCTTGGGAGGGATTAGTAATAGGATGGGTCACCTCTTGTGGAGTACTCTTGTTACACCATTTTTTCTCCATATTTTATAATTGATGCTAATTTAATATATATTATTATGAATTTATACAGAAGCTTTTTGTTTGAATATAATATTCATGATTATATGGAATGTAGTAATAATTAAAATATTTCATGACATATTATTACCATATTTTATGTTAACAATAATTATAATATTTCATCGTGTATTATAACAACAGTTTACTTTTATAGTAGAAATAATAATTTTTATGTTTAATACTTATAATATTGGATGACAATTGTATTAGATTATTTTGAATTTATCATAACAATTAAATAGCAACTTCTAATATTAGAATCAATAATAGTAAATTAAAATATTGAATAGTAACATATGTTTATATTTTTGGTGTCATTACACCATCATTAATGGACATGATCTCCTTAGAAATCTACACTTAAGTGTGCTATGGTGGGAGTAGTACTAGGATGGGTGACCTCTTGGGTAGTACCCATGTTGCATTTTTTTTAGTATATATTTCAAATTCCATTCTTATGTAATAAATATTATTATGATATTGTATGTAATATTTTTAATTGAATATAATATTTCCTGATTATAGGGAATTTTAGTAATAATTATAATATTTCATGTTATAATTTTCAATATTAAATGTTAATAATGATTATAATATATCATGTTAGGCTGTAACAACTATTTTTTAGTGTTATAATAGAAATAATATTTTTTTCATGTCTATTTATTATAATATTTCTCAATAATTGCATTATTGAATTTCATAATCTGAATATTTATTGGATAAATTCATAATAAGTGATCATGTTTCACCATTTTCTATATTTTTTCATTGTACATTGACATATTCTTTAAATTTAAATAATAAATATTTTCATGTATGTATTACAACAATAATTATTATATTCTATAAAATCTTTTGAAATGAATATTATATTTCATTATTATAAATTTTTTTATAATAATTATAATATTTCATGTCATAATGTTTCACTATATCATGTTAAAAATAATTGTAATATTTCATGAGTAATTGTAAAAAAATACAATTTAGTTATAGATTAGAAATAATAATTTATCATTTTGAATAATTATAAAATTTTCTAATGATTGAATTAGATAATGTTATATTTATAAAACCATTCAATAATTGTTTTTAATATTAGTGTAATTGGTATTACTTTTTGATATTTAAATAAATGTTTTTGTATTTTTGGGTGTGATCACAGTAGAATTAATTCCCCATCCCCCATTAGAACTATACAGTTAAGTGTTCTTGTGTGGCAGTATTACTAGGATCAGTAACCTCATGGGAAGTACTCTTGTTGCACCTTTTTTTTCTATATTACATATTTCATTAAAATATAATTAAATTTATAATAATGTTTTATATAAAAGATTTCCATGAATATAATATTTTGTGATTACATTGTATTTATGTAAAACTATTAATATTTCATGTCAAATTGTTTTAATACTTAATTGTAACAATGATTAAAACATTATATGTTATATTTTAACTAATACATTCTAGTATTATAATAGAAACAATAATTTTCTCATGGTATGTAACAGTAATGTTTCTCAATAATCAAATCATCAAATTTCATAATATGAATGCTTAGTGGTTCACCTCTAGGAAAGTTATTGTGTTTCACCCTTTTCTATATTTTCATTGTAAAAGCCCAATTTTTTAACATTTTAAAAAACAAGGAATTGAATCTAATTATAAATATAATAATTATGGTATTTTATTTATAATAATAATTAAATGAATATAATATTTCTTATTTATATAATATTTTAGTAATAATTTTAAAATTTCATGTCATAATGTTACCATATTTCATGTTATGAATAATTATAACATTTCATGACTAATTGAAAAAATTGTTGTTTAGTGTTATAATATTAATAATTAGTTTTCCTATCGAATAATTATAATATAAGTTGATAATTACATTTATTGATGTTATATTTCTATCAAAAATCTAATATAAATATGTAATAGTAGAATAATTGATAGCAGTTTCAAATTTTTAACGATAATGTCTTTCTATTGTTTGGTGTGATCACACCACCATTAATGCAGAAGATCACATTTGAACCAACAATTTATTTGTGCTTGGTAGAGAGTAATACTAGGATGGGTGACCTCCAAGGGCATAGTCGCATTGTACCCTTTTTTATTCATATTTAACATTTTATTCGATTATGATATTATACATAATCATTTGTATTGAATATAACATTACAGGATTTTAAGGCATTTAATTAATACTTATAACAATGAATTTTATAATGTTACAATAGTACATGATAATAATGATTATAATATAATATGTTGTAGTGTAACGACAACAATTTTGTGACATAAAATAAATAATAGATTTTTTTTGAATAGTTATAATATATCTCAACAATCAAATTTTTTAATTTCATAATATGAATGTTCCATGGGTGAAATCTTGAAAAGTTATGGTCTTTCATTCTTTCTGGTATTTTTCATTGTATTTTCAAGGATTTTTATATTTAAAAAACATTGAATTTAATGTAAAAATAATACTAATTTTGATATTGTTTTTATTTTTTAAAATGAATATAATATTTCATGTTTATATATAATTTTGGTGATAATTATAATATTCCATGTCATAATGTTACCATATTTCATGTTAACAGTATTTGTAATATTACATGATGTATTGTATCAACTACGATTTACTACAATTATATATTCCAGACCATTTCTGGGGATGAATCATTCTTTCTTTTTCATGAATTTATTTTATTCTATTGATTATATTTTTTATTTTGTGTGTTAATGGAAAATATTTATGTTTTGGAGGGGTTTTTGGAATTTCATGGTTGGAAAAGTATTTTACCAAACTATACGCCCTTCCTTTGGAAAATATGCAACCCCATACATAGAGTTATTGCACAGTTGGTTCATGTTCTATCAAATTTTTAACCCTCTTAGGAGAAACTATGAAATTGACAAAGTAGCAGTACACAGTTAGTGTATCGTCCCATGTTTTTAAAATGAGACTCTATATTTGATAGTGTACATAATACGCAACATCGAACATAACCATAAATCCAAATATTATTAAGTTACCTTAAAACCTAGATGTTAAAATTGTGGGAATGAATATAAATAATTTATTTATTAAAATATTCTTTTCACATATATATACCTAAATAGTTTTTGAAAAATTATTTTTAAATTAATGTAATACCATTTTTAAATAAAAATAAATGTTTTTTCTGAAAAAAAAAACTTAAATGCAAATAGGTGAGTTTATAAAATAATAAATTCACTCCGGATGGATTTAATTAATGTAATATATAGTTAACATATTAATGTTATTATTTTAAATTCATCTTACCTGTAATCTAGATATGATAAAAGAACAACATCAATTTTTTAGATAAAAGATGTATTTTTTTAAGAAAAAACTTTTACCACCTTTTGATGGAGAACAGTTTTTAAATATATTTTTTTCACATTTATAAGATCATTTTTGACAAAATATTCATATATATTTGGATGAGGGATATAAAATATTACATTGGTTGAGTTTTTGTAATTTTTTTATTGAATTCATAATTTAAAAAATATTGACAATTACTGCATTTTAATTCAAAACTACTTTTCTATATAACATATTTATATATTTAGATTGTACTTTTAATTTGTTTTAAATTATATTTAGATTAATTTTTTTATCATTTATTCTATTTTTGGTTATTGGAAGTAATTTTACATAGCAATTTTATATAAATATAAGTTAATCATTTCATGTTATTTACATTAAAAACCCAATTTTCTCATTAATACAATTGGAATGAATTGAAATTAAATTATTAACCTCATCTGAATTGAATTTTCAAAAACTAACATACATGGTTGTAATCAATAAGAAAAATTTTGTTTAATATGATCAAATTAAGTTTTGGTGAATAGTATCTTTAGAATTTTATTTATCACAGTTAAAGGGTAAATCATGTAAAAATGGAAAGAAATATTAAAATAATAATATAAAACGACACTAGAACTTGAACTAATCTTATTTTATGAGTTATGGATGACCAAGAAAACCATTTGGATGAAATTTTGGCCTTTTAATGCCACATGTATGTGATAATGAAATTTATAACATTTAATATATAGTAAAGGAAAATTATCATAAACATGACTCTTATTTTTAATTCAATTTTAATATGCAGTTATATATGTTATATTTTAAACTATAAACCATCATTATAAATATTAAAATATTACCTAAATCATGGTGTTTTATTTAAAAAAATTTAGAAATTTAATATTTAAATTTAACTATGACCCAGAAATGATAGAGTGATTGATTTATTGAGGAAGAAATCAAATAAATTATATTATTAATATTAAAATAAATATTATTTGAAATAATATATGCCATCCATGAATATTCCGAATTACTATGACATGTTAGGAGTGATTTAATGAATTTATTTAAATGAATTAACTTAATAATTTGAAAAAAAGTCAAGTACGAATACTGTCAAAATTGACATAGTTCATAACATAAAATATATAATTGATTATTAAATGTCATAAAATACCTAAGAATCAAGGAATCTACCAAATGGTTAGGATAAGAAAAAATATGTCATCAATGATACTTTTCTAGGCCGTATGATATGTTAATGTAATTAAATTTACCCACAAAGTGTAAATAACATAATATCACTGTGAGATTAAAAACGGTAAAATAATGGTCAATCTAAAATGATAGGGATTAAAAAATTAAAAAACTTTTTAAATTGTAATTTTATAATGGGTACTTGTCCCAAAAAAATATTATCTTCGAAATTAAATTATTTTGGGACCATTATGATCTGAAATTAAATTTCTGTTAATTTTCTATTTTAAGAGTGTCCAATGGTGTCCCTCCCCTACCATATAAAAGGGTATCCATGCTTCTCTAATACTCACACTCCCAAAGCCATTTAGTGCAGAAAATATCTACCCAAAACCATTCCTAGAATCCCTCTCCTCATTCTTGAGGCCTTATTTTAGGCAATACACCCTCCTTAGAGGTGTTATGGTTTTTTTTAAGTGTGATCAACTGAATAAGAGGTATCATTTTCTTTATGTATTTCTCTTTTATTTCTTATTCTTCCACTTACTTTAAATATCCTCCACCATGATGCGATAATAAATCCAATATTCTAAATATACTGATATTTTATCATTTTAATATCATCAACTGAGTCGATTTAAAATTTCATCAAATGGAAAATAAACATTTCATTTGTGTGTACGGAGGACTACCGCCTCACGAACTGATATAGTACATTTTTCATTTCCATATATCAAGATATGTTATAATTATAGAATAATTATTTATATATGATATTAATTACATATTTATAATATTAAAATAATAATATTACTATTATGTTCTTACCTTCGATTTAAATAAATCGGATAATGTCGTTTGTGCACACATGTGAACTTTCAACTCCGCAAAGCGATGTGAATCATTTTAATTCACTACATGACTTATATGATATATATAAGTATATATAAAATATAATTTTTTTGTTAATATTATGATGATCATTTTTAGAATGAATATAATTATTACCTTATTACAATAATGATCAATGATAAATGGAAATGTTACTCATGTGTACGTACGACCTACCACGTCAATGATTATAACGTTGTTCATTTTTCATACCATAAATGAATGGTTTGATTTAAAAAGTACAATTTATGTATTGAATTCATTATTATGTCAGTAATATAATTCTTCATATTATGTACTTTTGAACACATAAACAATTTACATCATAGCAATTTCATTTTCAACTGATTTACAAAATTACGATCAAAGGATCGATATGAACATCAAAAAAATTTAATTCGTATAACATGGTAATAAGTGATATAAAAGGAATAATAAAATTTAAAATGACTTAAATGAAATTATAAATTGTCCTGAGTTTATTATTCTAGTAGAACATGGAACATACTTAAACTAGTGGGACTCACGGTAAGGGATTTCATCTCAATCTCCTTCATCAAGACATTTCTTGATGATATGCACCATTAGGAATTGTATATAAAACAAATTTTACATTTTGTATCTATATTATATCTATAACAATGTTATTTATGTTTTTTTAATTATTATACTTTCATGTGTATTATAATTCAAATGGTCAAAATGGTACGAGAATATTTATCTAAAACAACATTTTAAATGTTTTAAAAAATTAATTTTTAAAATAATTCTCTTTCATGTCCATGTTTTAAAACTAGTTTTAATTATTTATTTATATTTACATGAATATTTTAATGTGTAGCTTCCATTCAAAATATTCAAATTTTTATGGGAAACAGTGATTCAAAAATGATCTTTCTAAATTCGTTAATGGTGTATACAAAATTGATTGATTACTTCAACAACAAGGAATGTTTCTTACATATATTCCTTGAATGGAATTTCACACATTTTAGATTCTATTATGTATTGATATTTACTTTACATGTTTAGTATTTTATTTTTAAAAAATGTGTTTTCATTTATGATTGTCTGTCTTGTAAACAAGAAATGTGATTTCAAAGTGGTAATGTTATTTTTCCTTTATGATTATTTTATGTGTTATGATATTGTTGTGCTTATTGGGAATTGCTTATGTATGTGGGTGGTTCCATGAAAACTGAGTGTGGGTGAGATCGTGATGTAACACCCCAAGCTTCTACGGTATGCTTCTCTTTGAATAATGTGATAGCATGTGTTGTACGCAACATCGAGTTATAACACACCACAACCAATCAAATTAGCCGTTATGAATAGTAATACCTACTTTTTTAAATTATATATATTTTATATTTCAAAATGGACTTCATTTTTGGTATCCGAATATCGAAATTATCCTAATATGAATTTTTGGTATTTTTCTGAGAACTTCCAATTTTTATGAATAGTGAAAAATACTTAAAAACAACTTTTTTAATCAAAATAATTTATAGTGATAAATTATATTATTGAGTGGATTTAAAGTATAATTAGAATATATTTTTACCATTTTATCCAATGGTGTTAATTAGAATTAATTTCACTTTGAAATTTGACCTAAACAATTGTTAATCTTTTGGTATATATTGTTTCTTAAAAACACGCTATTTGTTATGACAGTAGAAATTAATTATAAAATTAATTAATGCAACTTATATGTTTGGAATTTTGTAAAATATACATCATTTTTTATTTTGTAATATAAATTATATCTTAGGGTGAAATTTTGGCATTGTTCTGAAAAACTACACTTTTTGATGAATAGTAAAACTACTAAGTGGTAGTAAAAAAACTGAATTTTTCATAAAACATAATTTTACCGCATCTATGAATGGATTTTCGAAAATCTGAGAGACACGGTTAATATCAAGAAGTAAAATGTGGTTCAATGTGATTAAAATAAATTTTGGTGAATAGTAACTTTTTACTTTTATTTACCACGGTTAAAAGTAAATAGAGTAATTAAGGGTAAAATTGATATTAATATTACCCTAACACATGTCTTAATACTATTGGCCAAGTGTATCTCGACCAAAAACAACCTTAGGAATAAAATATTATCATTTAGGTCCACTTGTATTAGCTTAGGACATTTATTATTATTTAATTCAAAGAAGAGTTAAAAGAGTTAAAATCAACGTTTATTTACTAAAATATTTTTAATACAGGGTTATACATAAGATAAATTCGATTGTAAATATTCATTAGAAATATAAAACGATTTCCCACATAATTATATTTTATTTATAATTTTTAGACCTTAAATAATTTAATTTATTTATGACACAATGATGATGCAGTAATTACCCTAATAGAGAAAAATTAAAATAATTGATACTATAAATACCCAAATAAGTATAATTTGAGACTTTAAATGAATTAAAATAATTTTCTAGGATAATATGACATATTATGATTGATTTAATTGACTTTTTTGGAAGTAATCATTCTGTTATAAGTTTCAAAAATATAAACTATTGAATAGTGTCAAAATTGACATAAAAGAGTTGTTAAAACAAATATTTTATTATTAATTGATATTAAATTTCTAAAAATCTATGGTTCGGCCAAGAGACTTATATCATGATAGTTGTATCATTAATGGACCACTTGAGGTCGCCTGGATGTATATAGTAACATTATTAACTATATAATATAAAAATAAAAAGTGACATGGTAAATGTCAAACTAATTAACTAAGAGTTAAAACTAAAATTTAATGTTAATATAGTAACCCAAACCTGTCTAAATTATATTGGTTGAATGTTTTTAGACCTATCCCCGCCTTAAACTTTGAATAATAAACTTTTTAGCCATCATAAACCGAATATGAATTTCTTATAAATTAATATTTCAAGCTTTTCGAAAGGTTCCCCTCACCCATCTTATAAAAGGGCACTCCCTCTTCTCATTACTTCAAACCATCAAAGCCTTTTGGTTCAGCCAAAATCTGCCTAAATACTCTGTAAACTTCCCTCACTACGACCTAGAGGCCTTAGTTTGATCAGAAAGCCATCCTAAGGATCCCTTTTGATCAAATCAAAAGGAAGAACCCGAAGAAGAGGTAATGTTTTCACCACCCTTTTTCAAATTCATTACTTCTTCCATTTCTTCTTTCTTTGATATTACCATTTTAAAATAATAAATCCAGTATCTTATATATAATGTGATGTTATTATTAATATGGTACAACCATATTCAGTATTCTATCCACCCTTTGAATAACATGTCACCATACGTGCGTACGTACGGCTTACCGTCTCCACGTCGTGGTGTAATTGTTATTCAATATATTATTAGATGGATGGGTATAATAATGATTTGTAACTCATGTAAATAATAAATATAAATTGATAATGATTATGTATATATGATATACTATCCAATTATATATTATTTTAATATCAAAATAATGATATTGTCGCTCGTGCATACGTACGGACTACCGTCTCCACGAACGCGATGAGATTCATTCTCCATCGTATCCATTCAAGTATAATTATCATTTGATGATTTAAAAATAATTTTTAAGGACATGATATCATTCTGGATATGAATAATATAAAACCTATCCATGAAAAACATGTCTTACGTAACAAAACATATAAAAGAAAACGAGTAAGTTAACAACTGAAACGGCGATAATACTATGATATTATTAACAAAGCAATGTTAAATGATCATATATGATATCATATTAATATATATAATTCTCGTATAATTTAATAACAATTATTTCACCATTATTCAGGAGGTTAACCTACCCCAAACCAAGAAAAAGTACAAGGTAAGGGTTTATTTCGCAATCTCTTTGTTATCTGAGGTTGTTTATATGTAATAATCTACTGGGATCTCTTTATCATCCACATCCATGTTTCTTAAAAATGTATTTCAAAACATTTTTACTATTTATAAGAATATGGGTTAAAGTCATTTATACCCTTGTTTTACTTTATATAAGAGGTTTATAAAGGAATCTTTCCGTCTTTTTCCAAACAGGGTGCTTTTTAACCTTTTTGACAAAATTAAGGTAAGAATGTTTTTTAACATATATGGCGGGTGCGGCTATTTTCCACCATTATAAAATCGTCGATGCTTCCCTTACAAGATTATAAGAATATTTTCAAAGAAAATGTTTTATTTTATAAATATATGACTCATAAATTATTTCAAAATAGAAAGATAAATTTCTCTAAAAATATTTTTGATTTCATCTATGTCAATATCCTTCGATGGATTTTACGCTTATTTGAAGTTGATTTATTATGAAAAAAAACATCTATATTGTATTGAAGGATTTGGGATATGTTTGACTGTGTATGTGTTATTTTTATACCATTCGTGGTTTATGGATGAAGTATTTACATTTTGTATGCTAGTTTTAATACAAATGTTTATGTTATGGTTAAACCTTTTCATATGGGAATGCATTGGACTTAATATGTGACAGGTGGAGCCCGCTATAGCTCCTCGATGCATTGGAGGGTCTCATGAGACAAACTAGTGTCTTGGAACAAGGCCTTGGCAAAATCGTATTTGTTGTCTTGGAACGAGGCCTTGGGTATGTGGTTATGATAGTCTGGCATTATGCATTCCATCATTATGAAAGTGGTTATTGATATTGCATCTGATTATTCGAATAGTAGAATATCCATGTGAATAAGTAAATGGAATTATTTTATTTTATTTTTTCCATACTATTTTGATGTTCAAATTTAAAAGGCTTTTGTTTTATTTATACACTACCTTAAATGTTTATTCTTATTTATGAAAGATTTCGCTATATTGTTATCCTTACTGGGCATTTGAGCTCACCCCTTTTCTATGTTTTATTTTTCCCAGGATGTGAAGAAGTAAATTATGAATGACCTATAGGGATATTATGATGGGATGATTGTGTGGATTATGGAGATAATATGTTGTTGTTGTAGTTTTTATTTTTATGATGTAATTTAAGACTTATGAATATATCTAGTGTTTCTAAGGCTACTAAACCAATCGATCTTTTGTGATTTGATCTTTCTTGTGATCATGCCAATGTTATGTAATAATGCACCGACTCTGGGTAACTAGGGTCCAGGCGTTACAGTTGCTATCAGAGGAAGTTTAGTACAAACCTTGGAAGCTAGATTTAGATAAACTCTAATTATAACACATAGATTTAAGATGGGCTTTGATGATTAGTATAGAAGAACTTCCTAGAATTTTGGTATTGTAGAGATTTTGTGAGTTTTCCGAGCAATACATCCCTATCTGGATACGAGCAGGTAGAGGCGGCTCTGGCATAGATGTTCCTAGGGTTAAAACCCGAAAACACCTCTTTGAGCTAGACTCAAATGGGAACTAGGGCACGACAATGAGCCTTGCTGCACTATTGGTTACGACACTCCCAGGGGATATGCGTAGGATAAATCTCATTTTTTTTACAAATCATTATGAAGGGTTTATGAGTATATACATCTTCAATGAAATCATTCTTATGATTATGGATTATATCCATAAATAGTTCAATTTATGTTAAGTGTTTTATAAGTATGGGATTATGTATTTTGATTCATAAACTGATCTAGTTTATACAATTGTTTAGAAATGGCGCCTAGTGGAAGAAATAGAAACTGTATCAATGCACACACTCCTTGTATGGATTTCCCTCCTTCTCAAGATAATTATAGTGGAGCTGGTAATGCAACTGGTGCCGATCAGCTAATAACCATACAGGGACAACTTACTCAGGTTATGAATAATAACCTTACCCGTATGGAGCACCCCGATCCACAGTGTGGAGGATCAATTTATGATCGCTTCATGATGCAACAACCACCAATGTTCAATAGGAGTACAAATCCCTTAGTAACAGAGCAATTGATATTTTCCCTAGTGAAAATATTTCAGGCTTTGGGGAGTAGTGAAAGGGAAAAAGTTATCATGGCAGTTTACCGCCTCACTGGAGATGCTGATCAATGGTGGTCATTGATTCAAAATATTAAGCAAGATGATGAAGTATCAAATATGGAATGGAGGTAGGTAAAAGATCTATTTTTAGAAAAATACTTTCCTCGTGACCATCGAGCAGATATGGAAAGGCAGTTTATGAGTCTGAGACAAAAGGAGGATGAGAATGTCACAAAGTATGAGGCTAACTTTACAAGGATAGCAATGTATGCTAGAGATTATATAAGTAACCCAAGAAGTAATATTGATCATTTCTTTGATAGGTTAAAACCATTTCTCCATCGAGCATTAGTATCACAATCCTTCTCGTCGTACGAAAACATTGTCTCATGTGCTATCAAGACCGAAAAGGAATTATCTATGTCTTATGACTTTAAAGAAAATCAAGAGAATAAGATATGTAATGATCAATCTGGGAATGGAAATAAGCGGAAGAATTGAAATGTTGAATATCCATCCTGTGGTAAATTTGGGATTAAACACCCCAGTACTTGCTTGAAGGGAATGGGAGTCTGTTACAAGTGTGGTGAAAAAGGCCAACAAGATCATGATTGCAAAGGGAAGAAGGAAGCTGCCAATGTTCAGTGCTACAATTGCAGGGAGATGGGGCATTATGAAAATGAATGTCCTAAGCATCAGGGGAACTTATCTCAGAAAATTCCAAGGGATCAAGGCCAAGCTTATGTTATCACTACTGCTGAGGTAGAAGCTCTGAAAGATGTGGTGGCAGGTAATTTAATGGTTTCCTCAAGTTTATCAAATGCATTATTTGATTATGGATCATTGCATTGTTTCTTATCTTCCCATTTTCCTAAGAAAATTATATATTTTAAATTTGATTTAACAAGGGAGTTGTCAGTTAAAACTCCTAAGGGAAGTATAATTGCAACAATGTTTTGTGAATCAGTCCCCATTAGAGCACATAATGTTCTTTATATGCTGATCTCGTCGTCATACCTATGATTTAGTTTGATATAATACTCGGTATGTATTGGATTTTGGGTTATGATGCGAAGATTTATTGTAAGAATAAAGAGGATATGATTCTTGATGATGATGATAAGGAACACCTTATCATTAGATCAGAATCGTCACCACCTAATTCTTATCTAGATCCACCGCCAGTAGCTCAACTAAATTCAATTATTATGGAGGAAGAGAATGAAATAATTGTGGTTGAGGAAAGGAATGTTCAAATAGAGGATTTACCTATTGTGAAAGAATATGTAGATGTATTTCTGGAAGATTTACCTGGACATCCTCTAGAACGAGAAGTTGAGTTTTCCATTGATTTAATTCCTGGATCAAGGCCTATATCGAAGACCCCTTATATAATGGCCACTATAGAATTAGTCGAACTAAAAAACAACTAGAGGAATTGAGTAATAAAAGATTTATTCGTCCTAATGTTTCTCCATGGGGAGCCCCTGTACGTTTTGTTAAAAAGAAAGATGGATCAATGAGGTTTTGTATCGACTATATGGAGATCAATTCTATAACAATAAAGAACAAGTATCCCCTACCTCGCATTGATGATTTATTTGACCAACTACATGGAGCTCAACACTTTTCAAAGATTGATCTTCGATCTGGATACCATCAGTTGTGTGTGAAGAAGGAATACATTCCGAAGACAGCATTTCTAACCCGGTACGGGCATTATGAGTTTACAGTAATGCCTTTTGGATTGACTAATGCACCCTCTGTATTCATGGATCTGATGAATAGAGTTTTCAAGGATTATCTCAATGAATTTATGGTGGTATTTATTGATGATATCTTGGTATACTCAAAAAGATATGAAGATCATGAAAATCACTTGCGCATTATCTTGAAGACTCTGAGAAGACATGAATTATATGGGAAGTTTAGCAAGTGTGAATTCTAGCTTCAGTAGATTTATTTTCTTGGCCATATTGTCTCTAAAGATGGAATCTTTGTTTATCCTTCTAAGACCACGGAAATCTATGAATGGCCAGAACCTACGAGTATAACTGAGGTACGTAGTTTTATTGGTTTGGCAAGTTATTATCGATGTTTCGTCAAGAATTATGCCCGATTGGAAAACCCATTAATGATTCTCACACGTAAATGGGTTAAATTTGTTTGGACAAAAGAGTGTGAAGAATTTTTTGATGAACTTAAGAGAAGATTAGTCAATGATCTTATGTTTACTCTACCATCGAGGAATGATGGGTTCGTTATTTATAGTGATGCATCGAAGAAAGGACTCGGTTGTGTCCTTATGCAGAATGATAGGGTTATTGCCTATGCATCACGACAGTTGAAGATTCATGAACAAAACTATCCAACTCATGATCTCGAGTTAGCAGTTGTGATATTTTCTTTGATGATGTGGAGGCACTACCTCTATGGAGAAAAATGTGAGATTTATACTAATCACAAGAGTTTGAAGTATATTTTCTCACAAAAATAACTCAACATGAGGAAAAGGAGATGGCATGAATTACTCAAGGATTATGATTGTACGATACACTACCACCCGGGGAAAGCAAAAAAGGTGGAAGATGCTTTGAGCAGAAAAGACCATGGAGTTTTGAATGTGATGAGAATTGAAAGGGATCCAATTTTCATAGATCTAGTAAAGATGGACATGGGAATAACCAGGGAAGGTGAAACATCAATGCTTTTTCAAATGGTTGCCTAACCATCTTTACTAGAAAGGATTAAGAGTTCTCAGACTAATGCTGGAGAATTTCAAAAGAATATTAAAGCTGTGAATGATGGGATATTGAGAGATTTTGTGTATAAAAATGGAATTTTGAAATTCGGGAAGAGGCTTTGTGTTCCCGATATACCTGATCTAAAAAAGGAATTTTTGGATGATGCTCATAGTTCCAATTTCTCTGTACACCCTGGGAGCACCAAAATGTATAGAGATTTGAAGGAACATTTTTTCTGGGACAATATGAAGAGGGAGATTGCCAATTTTGTTCCAAGATGTATGGTTTGTCAACAAGTGAATGCTGGAAGGCAACAGCCAGGTGGAGTATTTCAACGTCTTCTAATACTTGAGTGGAAATGGGACAATATTACAATGGACTTTGTCATGGGAATACCAAAGACTCCTAGAAGGAACGATGAACTATGGGTTATTGTTGAACGTCTTACCAAGTCAGCACATTTTCATGCTATAAGAGAAGATCTACCACTGGAACATCTAGCAAGACTATATATTAATGGGGTGGTGAGACTTCATGGAGTACCCCTATCGATTATTTCTGATCGTGATCCCCGTTTTACTTCATGATTCTAGATTAGTATTCAGAAATCCCTAGATACTGAACTTCATTTGAGCACTGCCTACCACCCTTAGACAGAAGGAAAATCATAACGGACTATTCAAACCTTATAAGACATGCTGGGATCTTGTTCACTTGACTTTCAGGGTATGTGGGGTCAATATTTACCTTTGGAAGAATTTTACTATAACAATAGCTTCCATTCGAGTATTCAGATGGCACCATATGAAGCGTTATACGGAAAGAGATGTCGCACACCAACCAGTTGGGATGATGTTGGTGAAAGAAAACTAGTAGGTCCAGAACTGGTGGAGGAAACGATGGAAAAGGTGAAGGTAATCCAAAATCACATCAAAGCAGCTCAAAGTAGGCAACAGAGCTATGCTGATAATCGAGGGAAGGATTTGGAATTTCAAGTTGGTGATCATGTTTTCCTGAAGGTATCTCCATCGAGGGGAGTCATACGTTATAGTAAGAAAGGTAAATTGAGTCCCAGGTACATCGGACCTTTCGAAATTCTAGAACGAATTGGGGCTGTAGCTTACCGATTGGCAATGCCGCCAAGTCTCTCCAAAGTTCACGATGTGTTCCACGTATCTCTGTTGAGAAAATACATGCCTGACCCAACGCATGTACTCACCTATGAATAATTAGAACTGGAACCCGATCTTTCTTATTGTGAAGAGCCTATTAGGATTCTTGATACAAGAGAACAAGTACAGAGAAACCGGACGACACGTCTGGTAAAAGTTTTGTGGAGAAACCATAAGTTGGAAGAGGCAACGTGGGAACCCGAGGAACTTATGATGAAAAACCACCCGAGTCTTTTCATGCAGTATTATTCTGGAAATTTTGAGGACAGAATTATTTGACGGAAGGGAGAATGTAACACCCCAAGCTCCTACGGTACGCTTCTCTTTAAATAATGCGATAGCGTGTGTTGTACACAATAATGAGTTCTAACACACCACAACCAATCAAAATAGCCGTTATGAATAGTAAAACCTACTTTTTGAAATTAAATAGATTTTATATTTCAAAATGGACTTCATTTTTGGTTTTGGAATATCCAAATTATCCTAAGATGAATTTTTGGTATTTTTCTGAGAACATCCAATTTTTATGAATAGTGAAAAATACTTAAAATCAAATTTTTTAATCAAAATAATTTATAGTAATAAATTATATTATTGAGTGGTTTTAAAGTATAATTATAATATATTTTTACCATTTTATCCAATGGTGTTCATTATAATTAATTTCACTTTGAAATTGGACCGAAACAATTATCAATCTTTTGGTATATATTGATTCTTAAAAACACGCTATTTGTTGTGACAACGGGAATTAATTATAAAATTAATTACTGCAACTTATATGTTTGGAATTTTATAAAATAGACATCATTTTTGAATTCGGAATAACAATTATAGCTTAGGGTGAAATTTTGGCATTGTTCTGAAAAACATCAATTTTTGATGAATAGTGAAACTACTAAGTGGTAGTTAAAAAACTGAATTTTTCATAAAACTTAATTTTACCGTTTCTGTGAATGGAATTTTGAAAATCCAAGAGACACGGTTAATATCAGGAAGTAAAATGAGGTTCAATGAGATGAAAATAATTTTTGGTGAATAGTAACTTTTTAATTTTATTTACCACAGTTAAAAGTAAATAGGGTAATTAAGGGTAAAATTGATATTAATATTACCCTAACACATGTCCTAATTCTATTGGACAAGTTTATCTCGACCAAAAACAACCTTAGGAATAAAATATTATCATTTAGTTCCACTTGGATTAGATTAGGACATTTATTATTATTTAATTCAAAGAAGTGTTAAAAGAGTTATAATCAAAGTCTATTTACTAAAACATTTTTAATATAGGGTTATACATAAGATAGATTAGATTGTAAATATTCATTAGAAATATAAAATGATTTAATACATAATGATATTTTATTTATAATTTTTAGACATTAAATAATTTAATTTATTTATGACACAATGATGATGCAGTAATTACCATAATAGTGAAAAATTAAAATAACTGGTATTATAAATACCCAAATAAATATAATTTGAGACCTTAAATGAATTAAACTAATTTTATAGGATAATATGAAATATTAGGATTGATTTAATTGACTTTGTTCTAAGTAATAATTCTGTTATAAGTTTTACAAAAATCAACTATTGAATACTTTCAAAATTGACATAAAAGAGTTTTTAAAACAAATAGAATATTATTAATTGATATTAAATTCATAAAAACATAATGTTCGGCCAAGAGACTTATATCATGATATTTGTATCATTAATTGACCACTTTTTGGTCTCTTGGATGTATATAGTATGTTTATTAACTATATAATATAAAAATACAAAGTGACATGGTAAATGTCAAACTAATTAATTAAGAGTTAAAACTAAAAGATAAGGTTAATATAGAAACCCAAACCTATCTAAATTCAATTTGTTGAATGGTTTTCGACCTATCCCCACCTTAACCTTTGAATAATAATCTTTGGAGCCATTTGAAACCTAATATTAATTTATTATAAATTAATATTTCTAGCTTTTCCAAAGGTGCCCCTCACCCCTCTTATAAAAGGGCACCCCCCCTTCTCATTAATTCACACTTCAAAGCCTTTTGGATCGGACAAAATCTTCCCCAATACTCTCTCATCATCCCTCAATACAACCTATAGGCCTTATTTGGATTATAAAGCCAACCTAAGAGCCATTTTGATCAAATCAAAAGGAAGAACCCAAAGAAGAGATATGTTTTCACCACCCTTTTTCAAATTCATTTCTTCTTCCACTTCATCATTCTTTGTTATCACCATTCTAAAATAATAACTCCAGTATATTATATATACTGTGATGTTATTATAAATATGGTACAACCATATTCAGTATTCTATCCACCCTTTGAATAACATGTCACCATACGTGCGTACGTACGGCTTACCGTCTCCACGTCGTGGTGTAATTGTTATTCAATATATTATTATTTGGATGGGTATAATAATGATGTGTAACTCATGTAAATAATAAATATAACATGGTAATGATTCTTTATATATGATATAATATCCAATTATATATTATTTTAATATCAAAATAATGATATTGTCGCTCATGCGTACGTACGGACTACCGTCTCCACGAATGCGATGAGATTCATTCCCCATCGTATCCATTCAAGTATAATTATCATTTGATGATTTAAAAATAATGTTTAAGGACTTGATATCATTTTGGATATGAATAAGATACAACCTCTTGATGACAATCATGGCTTACGTAACAAAACATATAAAAGAAAACAAGTAAGTTAACACCCGAAATGACGATAATACTAAGATATTATTAACAAAGCAATGTTAAAAGATCATATATGATATCATATTAATATATATGATACTTGTATAATTTAATAACAATTATTTCACCATTATATAGGAGGTTAACCTACCCTCAAACAAGGAAAAGTACAAGGTAAGGGTTTATTTCGCAATCTCTTCATTATCCGAGGTTGTTTATACGTAATAATCTACTAGGATCTCTTTATCATCCACATCCATGTTTTCTTAAAAATGTATTTCAAAACATTTTTACAATTTACAAGATTATGGGTTAAAGTCATTTATACCCTTTTTTAATTTTTATAAGAGGTTTATAAAGGAATCTTTCCATTGTTTTCCAAACAAGGTGCTTTTTAACCTTTTTGATAGAATTAAGGTAAGAATGTTTTTTTAACTTATACGGCGGGTGCGGCTATTTTCCGCCATTATAAAATCGTCAAAGCTTCCCTTACAAGTTTATAAGAAGGTTTTCAAAGAAATAGTTTTATTCTATAAATATACGACTCTTAACTTCTTTCAAAATAGAAAGAGAAATTTCTCTAAAAAGAGTTTTGATTTCATCTATGTCAACATCTTTCGATGGATTTTACGCTTATTTGAAGTTGATTTATTATGAAACAAAAATTCTATATTGTATTGAAGGTTTTGTGATATGTTTGACTGTGGATGTGTTATTTTTATACCATTCATGGTTTATGGATGAAGTATTTGCATTTCATATGCTATTTTTAATATGAATGTTTATGTTATGTTTAAACCTTTTCATATGGGAATGCATTGGACTTAATATGTGACGGGTGGAGCCCGCTATAGCTCCTTGATGCATCGGTAGGTCTCATGAGACAAACTAGTGTCTTTGCACAAGGCCATGGAAAAATATTATTTGTAGTCTTGGCATGAGGCCTTGGCTATGTGGTTATGATAGTCTGGCATTATGCATTCCATCATTATGAAAGTGGTTATTGATATTGTAAGTGATTATTCGATTAGTAGAATATCCATGTGAATAAGTAAATGGAATTATTTCATTTTATTTTTTCCATACTATGATGAAGTTCAAGTTTAAAAGGCTTTTTTTAGTTATACACTGCCTTAAATGTTTATTCTTATTTATGAATGTTTCCGCTATATTGATATCCTTACTGGGCATTTGAGCTCACCCCTTTTCTATGTTTTATTTTTCCCAGGATGTGAAGAAGTAAATTATGAATGACCTGCATGGATATTATGAGGGAATAATAGTGTTGATTATGGAGAAAATATTTTTTTGTTTTAGTTTTTATTTTTATGATGTAATTTAAGACTTATGAATAAATCTAGTGTTTCCAAGGCTACTAAACCAATTGGTCTTTCGAGATTTGATCTTTCTTGTTATCATGCCAATGTTATGTAATAATGCACCGACTCTGGGTAACAGTGGTCGGGGTGTTACAGTGATATCTCTATAATGCATTGGTTAATGAGATTGAGTTAAATTATAAGGTTTATCCTAAGATATTTAAGGAATATATTGCACTTGGTATTCGAAACATTACCATGAATGT
Source organism: Viscum album (assembly GCA_963277665.1). Taxonomy (NCBI): domain Eukaryota; kingdom Viridiplantae; phylum Streptophyta; class Magnoliopsida; order Santalales; family Viscaceae; genus Viscum; species Viscum album. The sequence continues at coordinate 383,456,614 of OY728167.1, read as the reverse complement.
TACTCCCAATGTAGTTATGAAAGCTAAAATGTACGTATGATACGGATTCCACACGATTACTTTATAATTTTTGGATTTTTTATTACTAGGTAATTTTTCAGGAATCAAGTGATTTAATGAAGAAAGCTAAAGAGTTTATTTTTATGGGTGAAAAGTTTGATTTTGTGAAAAAAAATTCATGATTTTAAAAAATTCATGGACTAATAGTTTCATTCCATTATTATATACATTATTGAGTTTTTTGTGCTCATCCTTTGTTTTAAATTTATTTATAGTTTTGAGGATTACATAGGACAATGAAGATTACATGATAAATGTTTTGAACATATGTCTTGAATATAAATATTTTTTATTTTAAGTAGTAATATTTTTTGAAAAAAAAGTAGACAACGAGAAAAGTGTATACTAGTAATGTATGAGTTTACTTAATAATTTCTTGTGGTAATTCTCTAAAAAACCAATACGGAATAGATCCCCAATGTGATTTCATGACTTTAATCAAGATTATGTAATGTTTAAGGATTGGTTTTAATAGTTGGTGACAATGTAGGGTTTAGAAAACATTAGGGATTAAGATGTCTTCTTAAGAGATAAGGATATCATCACAAGTTTATAATTTTACGGTTGATTAGATTTTTAATGTCACAGAAATCCATTTTTTGTCTTTATGTTCAGAAATATAAAGGTGATTAATGGTATTTTTGGAGGAATTTATTTTTGAGGTTGTTATGGGTTATTACATTTTCTAAATAAAAATAAATGGTATAGAATAAACTTTGATGTAAATATATTTTATTCTTATTTTGTGAATTTTATCTCTATTTGGTAATGTTATAATATTTATATTATTTTTTAAAAAGTAGAAAACAAAGGGTGTGTGACAAACCTTCATGTCAGATAGCTCTGTGGGGATTAAACCTATAATTGGAGTGGGACAAGGATTTATCCCCTACCACTGGAATACATGAATTCCTTGGTTAGTATGACTTTATTCATTTTAGTTAGTTGATTTGATAACTTGATTTCTAGAACATATGTTTTGTCAAATTGATATCATTGGTATTGGAAAATAATTTGGTTATTAAGTTGTAAATGTTATTTTTGAAGATGTACTTTATTTTGATGATACTATATGTCTAAGGAAAATAGAATAATATGGGATTTTATATTAGGAGTAATGGTATAATTTTACATTGGATCAATGTATGTTATTATTTTGGACTTATGGATATTTGGATTATTAATGGAAATGGTTAACCTATATTTTGGAATATGTTATTAGTTTAATTACTTTTATGTATAAGAAATTAAGAGTGGTTGATGTCATTTAAAGATAAATGTTAATTTATCTTGTAAGATTAGGTAATCAAATTCATTAAAATTTTGTATTTCAATCTTAGTTTGAATTGTTTTTAGTAATTTTAAGTAATGTTCTTTGTTGAATGGTCTTTGTTGATCCGTGGATATTAGTGTTGAATAATGGAGATTAAAATAGTATGTCTCCTTATAAATGAGTATTTTTGGGGGGAAGTTACCTGATATTATAATAACCATTTTGGTTTCGGTAAATGTTTAAATGTATAAGAAATATATAGTTATTCTTTTGTGGAAGATTTGAGGTTTCATATATTTATTATGGTGCATCGAAAATGAAAAAATCATCTTAAAATCTTATCATTTGAAGAAAAATATCATCTTTTTGTGGAATTAGATTAATTGATGAAACACTACATGTCAGTTAAGTTTGTTTCCTTATTTTCTTTGTCAATAAAAAAAATAATTTCTCAAAATTATGAAAATAATCTAAAAACAAAAAATATTTTTATTTATTTTTATAATAAGATGTTAATGGACCTTTAACCTATCATAATTTTGTGGTTTTTTGATTCTTAACATTATACTCATCTTGTTTTATATCACTCTCTATCAGATAATGATGGTTAGTTTTTCTTCCGTATTTGTATTTCCCTGCATGGAATCCTAGTATGTATTATCTTGGGAGACCTATGTTCTTTACATTCATTCTATTAAAGTGGACATTTTATTAATCCTTTTTCTAATTTGGGAATAAAATAAAGGAATTTTGAAAATTCATACCTTAGTTACTGATACCAAATTCTAATTCTACGGATGAAATTTTTAATATAGGGGTAGAGAATGTAACATCCTATGTTTTTAAAATGAGACACAATGTTCGATAATATATATTCCATATCGAACATAACTGAAAAACAGAATAGTATCATATTTCCTTATAACCTACATGTTATAATGGTGGGAATAAAAAAAATTAATTTATCTATGAAAATATTTTTTACACATTTTATAATTAATGAATATTTGAATAATTTTTTATAAACGAAAGTAATCCCTTTTTAAATAAAAAGGAATGTTTTTTTGAAAAACTATTTAAATGAAAATAAATTAGATTATAATATAATAAAATCAAAATTGATGGAGTTTATTAATCAAATAAAAGTGTCATATATTCAATGTAATATCTAAAATTCGATTTATATGTTTTCAATTCATTTTATATGAACAACATCATTTTTTCAGACAGAATAAGTATTTAAAAAAATGTTGTTTTACCACATTTTGATGGTAAACGCATTATAAATTCATTTTTTTTACTTTTATAAGTTCTATATGATAAGATATACATCATATTTTTATGAAGGACAAAAATTTTTAAATTGGATGAATTTTTTATTTTTCAAATGAAATTCATAATTCAATGAATAGTAAAAAATACTACATTTTAATTCCAATCTTATTTTTCATCTAACATATTTATATAGTTAAATTTAACTTTTAATTAGTATTAGAGTATAATTTTGTTATTTTTTTATCATTTTATACAATTTTGGTCATTAGAAGAAATTTCACCTTGACATTTGATATAGAAACATGTCAATCATTTGATGTTTTTTAATTGTTTTGAACCTGTTTTCTAATTCCGAGGATGAGATTAATTTTATGTTTAATTTTCCACTACCATGAATAGAATGTTAAAAAACCAAAAAAAAATATTTTTATTATGTTTGAGAAATTTTGTTTATTAACCTGAAAATAATGTTTGACTAATTGTATCTTTAGTATTTAATTTACCGTAGTTAAAGTGTTAATCAGATAAATAATGGAAAAAATAATATTATAATAATAAAAAACTACGCTAAACATCTATTAATATTATTTTATGAGTTATGGATTATATATAAAACACATGAGATTAATGTTTTACCTTTTTATGCCACTAGGGAATGATAATTACATCGATAACATTCAATTAACAGTCGATGCAAAATTTTCATAAACACGACTCTTATTACTGAATTAGTTGTCATATGGGCTTATATAAGTGATATATTATAATATACATTATAATTATAAAATTAAATTTATTACTTACGTCATGGTATTTTATTTATAATTTTTAGACAATAGATAATTAAATTTATATATGACACAATGATGATGTCGTGGTTTATTTATTAATTAATAATTCAAATAAAAGAGATTATAAATATTAAAATAAATATTATTTGACATAAATTAGTATATAAATGAATTTTTTGGACAAATATTACATTTTAGTTTTAATATAAGGTATTTATTTTGAAAAAAATCAAGTTTTTATGATTTTTATAAAAATAATGGTATGAATAGTTTCACAATTGGAAAAAATCATAACTTAAAATATAAAATAGTTTATTAACTCTTATAAATTTCCTAAAATTCTAGGATTCTTCACAATGGTTATGATATGTCAAAATATTTCATGAATATCACTTTTGTGGAACTTTTCACATATTATTGTAATTTCATTAACCCACAAACTATAAATAACTTATGATCATAGTATGATTAAAAAAGGTAAAATAGGGGTTAAACAAAAATGACAATGCTTAAAATAAATTAAAAAAATTTAATATTTTAATTAGAAGATATTTATTCAATCCAAAATAATTTTATATTCTAAATATTTAATTATGGTACCATTTGGAACTAAAATTAAATTTATATTTATTTAATATTTAAGAGTTTCCAAGGGTGCCCCTCCCTCTTCTATAAAAAAGAAAAAACTCTTATCTAATAATCACACATCCAAAGCCTTTCCATTCTTCAAATATCCACCCAAAATTATTCCTATAATCCATCCCCTCATTCTGGAAGCCGTAGTTTTGACTGAACTCCCTCCTTATAGGTGTTAAGCTATTCTTTAAGGGTGATTAACCAAAGAAGACTTATCGTTTTCATTAAGTATTTCTAATTTATTTATTTTTATTACACATCCTATAAATATACTTAAACCATGATTTAATAATAAATCCATTATACCCAGTATAAATAGATTTTATTATGTTAACATCAATACCTTAATCCATCTTTAATTTCATCAAATGGGAAACAAACTTTTCTTTTAAGTGTACAGCAGACTACCGCCTCACGAATCGATATTGTTCTTTTTTTCATTATTATCTATAATAACTAGTAATAATGATATAATTAATGTTTATATATGATATTAATTAAATATTTATCATTTTAATTGAATAATATATCAATTTTGTTCTTACATTCTATGTAAATAATCATGATGTCGTCGTTCGTATGTACGTGTGAATTATCACCTCCACGAAGTGATGTGTATCCTTTTAATTCAACAAATAACTCCTATGATAAATATATATGTATATTTAAAATATTATGCCGTTTTTAATAATACTATGATCATTATGGAAAGTTAAAATAATAATTACCTTATTTCCATAATGATCAATGAAAAATAGAATCTTTACTCATGCATACGAACAACCTATCGTCTCTATGATTGTAACGTTGTCCATTTTTCATAACATAAATGAAAGGTTGGATTTAAAATGAATTATTTATTTATAAAATTGATTAATATTTCATGAATATTATTATTTATATGACGTACTTATGACCACATGGGCAATTTAAATCATAAAAAAAAATTTGACTGAAGTACCAAATTTTGGAAAAACATTCGATATGAACTTAAATAATTATGTAATTTTTTAACATGGTTATAAGTGATATAAAAGGAATAATAAAAAAATGGTTCTTGAAAATGTATAAATTAACATATTTTTATTATTAAGGAATAAAAAGGAACATACATGAGACATCCCAGACCAGAATACCACTATATAGGTGCCCCAATACTGGTGTGCCTCATGGCCTCATGCACATATCCCTAAATTCCAGAGGCTGCCAACTAGAAAAGAGGTCCTAGGGTCTATTTTTGGGGAGATTATTTCCACATTATCAAATTTTATCACAATGGGTGAATGTAAATGTAGCAACATTGAGGGAGAAATATAATTAAAAAAAGAAACAATAGAAAATAGGGACAACAAAAATAATAACTGAAACAATAGACAACAACTAATGATATGTCATATCATTAGAAAACAGGAAAACATGGATACTAGATAGTAGTAAAAACATGTTCCATATATGTATAATTTAAATAAATGTCCATCCCAATCATCAAGGGTTCATCTCGGTCATCTGCTATCAAGTTCCATACTAAATAGAAAGCATAAAATGTTTGAAGTCATATGCTTCTCTTTGTCAACATCTGCAACCATGTGATCTACTCTTGGTACCAAACGACACTCAGAGAGGGAGTGAGATAAATATAATTGGGGCCCCACCAATGGTGTCTATAACCTCCGGCCTATGTAATGTACATGTAACACTATGAAATCATGCATATATATTGAAAAGTAGTACAATGGAACCAAATAATCAAGTACATACTTCATCCCGCATATGGTGTCAGACAATGAAAAAAGATCATTTAATTAATTAATTTAAAATAATATACTAATAGGTCTCATGAGGAATATACATCACTAAAATCACCTCATGATAGTATAATTATTGACGGTTCCAAGATTTTACAAGGGAGACATGATCAATGAAATTTAATAGTGAGTTACCAAAGTAACATTCATGTTGATGTAGACCTCATTGGTCTTCAAATTAGTAATAGATGTAACCTAGAAAGAGGTAAGAGTGTAATCAAAAGAAGCATAGTCCAAAGCATTCCACATTGAGGCACCTACCATGTCCAAGGCGATCAACCAAGGTAAAACAAGGTGATGCAGAGATAGATCCCAATGGGCTTTAACTATGAAACCTAATTGTTAATCCTAGATACAAGGAGTGTATTGAAGGCATCTTGTAATGATACTAAAAGGATCCTATGGAGTCATATCACTCCTCACCTATTAGACCAAATCAATATCTAGGTGGGTTTCAACCTATGAAATACATATCATTGATTTAGAATGGGGTTCTTGAGTTCTCATTGCATTCTCAAATCAGAATCCAAGGAAAGATCAACTCAGGACACTCCCATTTAATATTGATGTCATGTAATATCTCCTTCATTTCAAGCCTTTCCTTTCACTAGGGTGATATAGTCAAATAGCCTGAAACCTTTCTATCAATCCATTTGGTTCAAGCCTTTCCTTTCAATAGTGTGACAAAGACATGTAGCATGAATCCTTTTTATCAAGTCATTTGTTTAAAGATTTTAATTTCATTAGTGTGGCAAGGAGAAGTATCAGAAAACCTTTTTATAAAGTCATTTGGTTCATTACATTACATTCATTAACATGATATGTTCATGTAGCATGATAACTTTTTTATCAAGTCATATGGTTCAATCATTGGCTTTTATTAGTATGGAAAATAAAAGTATCATGAAACTATTTAATCTATTTAAGGAATTTTCAAGATTCATTCCACTCTATTCCATTAATTTGGTAAAGGGTGCTACCAATATGAAACCAATTCATAATTCACAATTAATTATCAACATTAAGAACTAATCTTATGCAGGTTAAGTGGTACACATACATGTTGCTTTCCATTATAAAATTCACAATATAAATCAATCCAATCAATATAGAAAAGATTTCTTTTAGTGTTTTCAATCCAAGACACACCCAAATGATGGCACAAATGTGTTAAATCACTAACAAAACATGTGGCATTACCTTCAAAATGGATGGGATGGAGTCGTAGTCATAAAAAAAAATCTCACAAATCGAGTGAAAATATCTATACTATTAAAATGAGTATAATCATGGCATATAATTTCAATAAATGAAACACGATGAAATCAGTGGGCCCCACATAAAAAATTAATAATCATCGAACTTTTTGGTTGAGTTATAGACCACCCAAATTTGTCTTGTAAAACTCTCATGTTTTAGTATTGGCACTTGAATTGGATGTGATCAGAGTATATCTATGAAAGAGATAAAAATGAGCATACACCAATTCCTCGGTCGAGAAAAAATGTGAAGGATAAAGGCTTAAAAAACACTAGTACATACCATTGCACATCCAACGTGATGAAAAAATGCTCAACCAGATCCCAAACAAATGAGATATCTTGATTAATGAATTATATATTCAAAGGATCCAAAATGAGACGAAAATAGGTTAATCCCACTAGTAATTTGATCAGGGAGTATGAATGGGGATAATTAGATAATTAAAGGAAAAATTGTCATGTTACAAAGAAAATTGTCTTGTGCATATTTTTCCTTAATTGTTTGAAAAAATGTGCACAAAATGTGTCAGGTTTTCTTGTAACAAGTTGAAAATTGATTTTTTAGACTACACGGGCATGCACAAACCTTGCGACATGGTTCTTCCAAGATATACCAATCTACATGGTTAGAAAAATTGTATGTCAAATGTGCACTAACCATGTGACCTTATCAGGTTTCCCAAACAAATGGGGTATGTTCTATAAACATTCCCTGAACACCCATCAGAACATTACTTAATCAAAAGGAATACATATTATCTACAAATTATTTATTTAGAATGAATTTTAAAGGACCCATAACGAAGCGAAAAACCTAGTTCTTACTATCTTCCCCCATTACAATATCTCGTCCCCATGTAGACCTTCCAAGGGTGTAGAAACACTATCTATGAACAATTCTGGCCACTGAGCATGTATGTCGTCTTGCCTCTCCAATGTCTCATCATGTACCAAGTCGGGATAAAATAGCCCTCATATTATAGTGACAGACCGACCATGGGGGGTATTTATTCTCCAGTCAACCATGCATACTAGATACTACTAAAAGGTAGCATTAGCATATAACTGAACTTATTTGGGATCAAAGGTTTGAATTAGGTTTGAATGATACTGTAGAAGTTGTGAAACATGATTGATGTTGTGGATTCCATGGTACCTCTGAGGCTGTACGAACTAATAGGCGACTCGGGCGATAGATTCTAAGATCTAAAACAGTCCTACATAACAAGGTGACAACTTCCCATGCATTTGTAACCATCAATGCCCTAGCCTAGGTGATACCCCCAAAAACATGATCCCCAACCATGACCTCATAAGGTAATCGATGGTGATTGACATAAGAATTTTTCTTATACTAACCAATAGTAATACTTTTTATAATGATTTGAAGCATCTCTAAAGTCTCCTAAATGAGATGAGGATGAATTACACTTGCCTCACTTGCCTCCAGCCAGCATAGGGGAGAAAGTAATGACCTTCCATATATGTCCTCAAAAGTATCTAATTAAATTTTTTCATAAAATGTATTAATATAGAAAAAATTAATGAGTGGGAATGTTTTTTACAAGAACCGCCCTAATCGACAACACATGCTCAGAGCTTATCCTCTAGAACTAATATTTTCTTATTTTGATTATCCATCTGTCTGAGGGTGAAAATATATTCTTAGGAAACACCTATGTTCCCATAGCCTTCTAAAATACCTTCCAGAACCATGATTTGAAACAAACATCCCAATATGAAATGATAGTACAAGGAACCCCATGTTTTTATATGATCTCATGAATATACAGTCTCCCCAATTCATCAGCTGATAAAGTCTCCTGAAAAGTAATGAAGTGGGATGATTTTTTGAGTCGGTCAACGACTACACACAATGCATTTCTACCCCTATAATGTATTTTTAAGCATACTATGAAATACATTGAAACATCTTCCCATTTCCATTCAGGGATAGAAAGAGGTTGTAGCAATCCCAGAAGTCTCTAGTGCTCTCCCTTCACGTGATGACAAGTGGAAAACCTAGTTATAAAGTCTACAATATGATGTTTCATCCTTGTCCACCTATAATACCATCACATATCTTGATACATCATAGAGATTCCTGGATGAACTAGCTACTGAGAATCATAGGACTCTTTATTCAACTAATCTTTCATATCTATAGGGACCTATTCATGTCTATGAATATGTAAGATGTTTTCTCTATCTCCAAACAAATCTGGAGGTGTGTTATCTCTTGATATACTCTCACAAAGAACCAATCCTTCAATATCTGAATACTGTATACTCTTGAACTTCTCAAGTAGGGAAGAGGTAATTGTCAAGAATAAGAGAAAATCCTACTCATTAATATCATGAAACCCTATACGGATCTTAGAAAAGATGGCCATTAACTTCCATTCATCACTGGATTCCCATACTACATATGTCTATGTTTTCTAACTCAGTGCATCTGTAACTACATTAACCTTTCCATGAGTATAGGAAAGCTAAAAATCAAAGGATTGTAGATATTCGACACATCTATTCTATTATAGGTTCATGTTAAACTGAATAAAGATATAATTGAGGATCTTGTGGTCTGTGAACACCAAAATGTTATCACCAAACAGATAATGTCTCCAGCAATGTAAGGCATGGAAAAATGCTACAAGCTCAAGGTCCTACATTGGGTAATTTCTATCATGAGGAAAGAACTACAGTGATCACTATGTAATGTATCTTAATTCCTTCATCAGCATTCCTCCTAATCCAATTCTTGATGTTCCACAAAAGATGATATAGCCTATTATTGCCATTGGAAGAGTCGATATAGGTGTCAAAACAAGCCTCCCTGTTAGCTCCTAAAATAATGTTTCAAATTATTCCAAACATATGAACATAAAAAATTTCTTTGTAAGACCAATAAATTGTTTTGAAATATATTAGAAGTACTATATGAAACACTGGTAATATCTATCCAACCCTAAGGAACTCATGATATCACAAACATTCTTGGGCTGCTTCCCAGAAACTACATCGCTATCTTTTTATGGGATAAAATATAATCTTGATTATGATGTTATATGGCCTAATAAGTGAGCTTTTTTTATCCAGAAGTGGAATATAGGAAGCTGGAATAATGTTGATGCTCTCATAGTGTACTGAGAACGATCTCAAGATGCTTGGAATGGTAACTACAAGTGAGAGAATACACTAACATTCTGTTGAAAAAGTCTAAAAAAATAATCCAAATAGGGGTTGAAAACTCTATTCATTAGATCCATGAAAATGGTGGGATCATTCAAAAGATATAATGACATAACTAGGTACTAATGTAGACTATACATTCTAAAGAAATCTATAAGAGGTATGTATGATGGTCTAACTCATACCTGATGATAAAATGATCTTAGTTCGATCATGGAGAATACATCTTCTCATTAGAGATAGTGTAAGATATAATATATATTTGAGGTAGTGGATACGGGTTCTTGACTGTAAGCTGGTTCAACATTCTGTAATCCACACATAGATGTAAGGTTCCATCTGATGTCTTTTTATAAAGAAAGGGTGAACCTGAAGAAGATGTACTGAGACATATAAATCCTTTGGACTCTAAATCCTCAAACTGTACCTTAATATCATGAAGCTCTGTTGGTGGTAATTGGGATCAGGGTTCTGGCTACCACATTCATGAACTCCTCTTCATCTAGACCTATCGTTTATATTCCCACTCCCTACCTTATGTGGCCTATAAGAACATGCTCCTGAAGGTGGAGATGGTGTATACCATTTTCTACTCGAGGATGGTGGAATGGTGTTGTAGAAACTCTGAAGAGTCCCCATACGGCCAAACTTCCGACACTCTAGTGGGTCTCCAACACAACAAGGATTTTTATTTGCCCATATTCCACACTCATGATGCACGTTAGTGATAACGAAACAGACATTCTGGTTTTCACTGATCTAACGAGAAACCTCGAGAGAACTCTTCTTGCCATCGGAGGAACTACATGTATGACTTGTCATTGGCCGTACATGAATTATACTATTTAGATCCCTCAGGTTTCACTCAGTGATAAGAGCCTAATTTACTATCTCATAAAAGGAAGTTAGGATAATATCATTTACCTGCATGTGAATGGCATACTAGAGCGGATCTTTAAGTTTCTAGGACACAAAATATCATCACCACCTAGAAGAGTTGAAAATAAATGAAAATGCATGAAATGTGATGAAGATTCAATAACTCATATAGAGCCCTATTTAAGATGCATGGAATATTTTTCCCTACCGTATCATAGAGTCTGAGGATAGAACTAATCATAGAAGTAAGTCTAGAAATCATCTTATAACATTCTCTAATGATGACCAGCATGGTAATCACATCCCACCGGTCCACGGGTGAATCCCAAAGCATGTATGTGGAAAGCTTGACCCTTCGATCTATAAATATCTCCAGATGCTCAATGATAGATAGGGTGTCTTCTAGCCAGGACTCAGCAGCCAAAAAACCACCAACCCTTGAAATGTTTGAAGGATGTTTCTAATAAAACATATGAGTCAGATCGGCTAACGTGGGGGATAGACTTGGATTACCATTCATGGATTGCATCAGATGTTGGAAACTATCATGAACTTGGTAGTTAGTTCCCAGATCATATACAGTATGTGGTGCCTAATGTGGCACTCCTGGAGGTTAGACTGGTATCCCGGGACCCACCACATCAGGATCATGGTCATCACCACCATCATGTCGTATGTCATGAGGATGTCCTGATGGCATTGGTCGACATTGTTTGAGAACATGGCTCAGAAAAATCATAAGTAGAAAGACAACATCACTTGTGGAAGCCAAATGTAGGAAATATCACTACCCATGGAATGCAACCACAACTACCTGCTTAGACATCCAAGTATCAAAAAGTTCTCAAGTATATGTTTCATTTAATTTTACATTTAATTTCAAGTTTCACTCATTAACCCTTCATAAACATTTCAAGGTGGGCTAAGGATGTGAACCCATTTCATATTATAATTCATAATCCATTTTAAAATGTATAATAATTCACATTAAATCATTTCCCATACATCTTATCCTTGAAATGAATCCCATTTAGTCATAGCATTTTGGATAGACATGATAAATTACTCATAACAGCCCTTGGGGGACCATATGCCTCATGAATTAAAACATGAAATCACTTAATCATAGCCAAGAGTAATACAAGCATTAGTTAACTATTACATCATTACTCAATAATCAGAGGCATATCTAGTAATTCAAAGAAGTGAAATGAAACTATATGGATTGGCAATATGCATGACATATGAATTCTAGGTGCCTATAATGATGAATGTAACAATGCTTCTTGCCCTTATATCATTGGGTCAAGGATGAAATAAAATCATCAAACAGTGTAATAATCAACAACAACACACATCATGTGCATCACCCAATGGTGAAATAATATCAATTTTAGTATGGAATAGAAAAAAATAATTATATTTTAGGAACCATGGGCTTTACTACAAACATGGGTTCGCAATGCCCAAGCATGACTTAGAACAACCTTCCAAATGATTATAATATCTATTCCATTTTTCAAAAATAGTAAAGAAAGGAAAGAAACTCCTCTGATACCTTTTTGTGATGTCCTAGACCTGGATGCCACTTGATAAGAACCTGAAGCTCAGTGGGCGACATGGCCTCCAGCGCATCTCCCTAAATGCCAGAGGCTTCCAACTAACAGCGAGGGCCTCACGTGTCTCGATGGGGAGACTGTGCCAAAATTTCCAAATGGAATCACAACGGGTAAATGTAAATGTAGGTAAATAGTGGAATCAATATTAGTAAATAAATGGCACATAAGAAAATATAGATAACAATAACAACTAAAATAACTAGAATAACATAAAATAGTTGATGATATGTCATGAAACTAGAGAAATGGAAATAATTGATACAAGATAGAAAGAAAAACATGTTCCACATAATTAGAAAGTAAATCAAAGACTTTCCAAAGCATCATGAGCTCTTACTTAGTAATCTGATATCAAGATCCATACTAAATAGAAAGTAATCAAGAATTAGAAGTTGTATTCTTCCATTTTTCAACATCTACAACCATGTAATCCACTCCTGGTTCCAAAAGGATCCCAGAAAGGGTGTGAGATAAATATTAGTGGGCCACCACCAATGGTGTATATAACCTATGGCCTCTATAATGTAAATATAACGGTGTGCAAGATTTCATATAGAATGTGAATAATTACAGTGTGGAAAAATAACAAAGTACCTGCTTCCACCCAGGCTAGTGTTCGACTATGTAACTAGTTAATTTAATTAACTAATTTCTAATTTTATATGGATAGGTATCTGGAGGCATTTCCAACACTTACATATCCTCATGATTGAATAAATAGTGATGGTTCCAAGATTTCATAACGCAACCCTGATCAATGAAATTTAATAGTGAATTCCCAAGGTAAATAGAAATGTGACATAGACCTCAAGTGTAGACAACACATTAACAACTGTAGCATATCAAGGGGTTATTGTCTAATCCAAGAGCATAGTCCAAGGTAATACACAATTTGGTGCCTTATGATTCTAAGGAGATTGACCATGGTAATGTGGGGTTAAGCAGAGAAAGGGCATGATAGGATTTAACCATAAAACCTACATGTCAAAGATGGATCTAGGGAGTGTATCCAAGGAATCATATATTGTTAATGAAAGGATTCTACTGTGTTATAATGGGCATAGAATTAAAGATAAGGATTGGGATATAGGTGTGTTTCAACCTATTAAAACTATATTGTTGAATTAGAATGTGGTTCTAGAGTTCTCATGGAATTATCCGATCAGAATCCAAGGTGATCTCAAGTCATGACACTATAATTGGATTATAAAGTCATGTAATATCGCATTCGTTTCAAGACTATAATTTAATTATTGTAATAAGGTAATGTAGCATTAATCATTTTATATAGTCATTTGGTTCAAGAATTTCCTTTTATTAGTGTGACAATTTCATGTAGCATGTATCCTTTTTATAAAATCATTTTTTCCAATCATTTCCTTTCATTAGTGTGACAAGGACAAGTAGCATGAAACCATTTTATCAATTCATTCAGATCAAGAATTCCTTTAAACAATGTGATAAGTTCAAGTTGCATGAAACCATTTTTATCATGTCCTTTGGTTCAAAACATTCAATTCATTAGTGTATCAAAGAAAGGTATCATGAAACCATTTATGTCATATTCCATATTCAATGTTCATTCTACTACCTTCTATTAAGGTTGTAAGGGGTCATACAGACATGAAACCAATTAATCATTCACATTTAATTATCAATATTAGTCACTTACCTTAGGAAGGCCAAGTGGTATACATACATTGTACTTTCCATTATGAAATTCACAATATAAACAGAGCTAATTATTATATAAAAGCTTACCCTTATATTAGTCATGTAAAGGCATAGCCGAATAGTGCCACAAATGTGTCAAAACACAAAACAACAATTACAGAATAACCTTTGACATGGAAGGGATAGAATTGTGGTCAAACCCACTAAAAATTAATAACATATATAAAAAGATAATATCTATATAGTTCAAATGAGTTTATGCATGGAATATAATTTCAATGCATGACCCCTGATGAAATAAGTGGTCCTCACATGACAAATCCAAACTCAAAAAACATTAAGAATGAGTTATAGACCACCCACCATAGTATTTTTCAAGTCTCCTCTTGCATTATTGGACCTTTATTAGGCTCAGATCGAAGTAGATCTATGAATGATAGAAAACATTTCATACCTTGATTACTCGGTCAAGAGAAAAAGGGAAAGAGAAAGGATTAAACTGACTTGAGTACTTACCGTTGTGTATCCAACAAGACAAACGAAATCTATATCGTATCCATGAATATGTAGATCAATTTATTCCAGCCTTAGATCATTAAAGGTCTCCAAAATGAGGGGAAATAGGATAATCCTACTAATTATTAGATTTGGGAGGAAGAAGTGGGATAATTAGATCACTAAGGGAAAAAAATTTAATTTACCTAGAAATATGGAATCCGCATGGATTGACCACACAATTTGAAATACCATGCCAAATCATGAAATATTTTTTTAATAGAAGGGGCACATTACGAAGTTAATTTTCAAGGATGTGCAACAACCATACAAATTGTTTATGTCTAGAAATTTCAATCTACACAGTTAGTCAATCCTTGCACCAACCATTCGGCATGTCTAGTTTTCAAATAAATATGGGTACCGAGATCCATAAATTTCTCAGACACCCCTAAGAACATTACTCACTGAAAAGGAATCCATATTAGGTCTGAAGAAAATATTTATACAAAAATTTAATGGATTAATACCTGAGTGAAAAATAGGGTTCTCACAATACGTGATGAGTCGGACTCCGAGTAAGGTATTTCATGTCTATATCCTTTCATTGAGACATTTCATTATTATATTCACATTTATAAATTGTATATACAACCCCTTTGACATTTTGTATCCATATTATATATATACACTCTTGTTATTTAATGTTTTTAAATCATTCTACCTTCACATGGCATATAATTTAAATGTTCAAAATGGTAAGGGTCTCTTTAACTAAAACATAATTTTAAATTTTTTTATGATTAGCACTTCAAAATAGATCACATTAATGTCCTCATTTTCAAAATGATTATATGGATTTATTTACATATACATAAATGGTTTAATGTGTCAATTTATTTCAAATGTTTCAATGTGGTATGAGGTACTTCGATTCAAAAATATTACTTTTAAATTCATTAATAGTGTTTTAAAAACCGATTGATTATTTCAATAATATGGAATGTATTTTTAAATATATGCCAGGAACAAAATTTCTCACTTTTATTTCACTATTATGTATTCATATTTACATTAAATGCTTACAATTTTATTTTAAAATAAGGTGTTTCAATTTATGAGTGCACGATTTGTAATGATTAAATGTGATTTAAAAGTGGAAATGTTAATGTTCCATTCTTCATGTTTTATGTGTTATTATTATGTTATGGTTCTTGGGAATTTATTATGTTTACGAGTGGATTAATGATATCTATATGGTGGTTGAGCCCATTATATCTCTCTAATGTATTATGTAATGAGATAGAGTTAAAAAATATTGTTTTTCTTAAGAGATTTAGCGAATATACTGTTATGTGTATTAAGAATGTAACCACGAAGGTAACTCCTTATGTAGATGTGAAAATAGAAATGTAATTATGATATGGATTCCATAAGTTTCCTTTATGATTTTGGATTTTTTATTTATAATTTGTTTTTATGAATATTAATATTTCTTGAGGTAATCAAAATATTTTATATTTTATTGTTAAAAATAAGATTGTTTTAATTTTTTTCCTGATTTTAAAATATTCATGGAATAAAATATTCATTTGTTATTTTATATCCCTTACTGAGCTTTTTTATACTCATCCCATGATTCAAATTTTTTTTTATAAGTATTAAGATTAGTGAAGAAAAATAATAATACATGATGAATGTATTGAAGATATTTCTTGGAATGAAATCATGTTTTTTAGGTGATTCATTTTGTGAAAAGATGGAGAGAGAATAAGTTTCCACTTCTAATGTATGAGTTTACTATGACTAATTTTGTCCTAATTATAAAAAACCACAATCAAGCAGAGATCCTAAATGTGAAATATTGACTTAAATCAGGATTATATAATGTTTATGGACATTTCCTTTTAGTTAGGGCCCGTAGTTTGTTATGATTTATCACATAACATGTTTTTTCAATGGGACATATTACGTATTCTCTACATAATAATGTGTAACATTTCCCTTGTCGAATGATTATTATGGGAAGATGACACATATTATTTTATATTTCTA
Source organism: Viscum album (assembly GCA_963277665.1). Taxonomy (NCBI): domain Eukaryota; kingdom Viridiplantae; phylum Streptophyta; class Magnoliopsida; order Santalales; family Viscaceae; genus Viscum; species Viscum album. The sequence goes on along the minus strand of OY728167.1, from coordinate 383,439,598 downwards.
TAATGATCATAATATCTTGTGTGACATATTATTTCTCTATAAATACTTATATATATCATTTATATTATTTGGTGATGAAAAATAATCAAATCACTCTGTCAAAGGATGTTGTCCACATGTACCATGAACAATTTTATCATTTGTTAGTTTAAGAAAAAAAATTATATATTATATTTTAAAAATTATAAATAAATAATTAATAGAAAAATTATTTCATTTAAATCAAATATATTTTATAATCTTATTCTTATTAAATTCTATGTAATGTATTTGTTAAAGATGAATCAAATTGCCCCATGAGGCTGTATTCCTCCACACATCGAAGTAATGTTATCATTTCCACTAATGAATTGAAATTTAAAATGTATATGTGATATCATAATAAAAAAATTATATTTATGTTATTAATATCATATATATATATATATATATATAATTTAATTATATCATAATAACAAGTCATGATAAGTGATGATGGAAAACTAAAGATATCGGTTGTAGAGGTTATAGTCCGTCATACACAAGAATGATGATTTCTTATATCATTTGATATAAGAATATATGGATTTAGAATATGACCTAAAATAATGAAATATCAGTATATGTTATATAATAGTGGTATATTATTAATATTATTTTGTAATATTTGATCGTGGTGGAATAATAAAAAATATGAAATCATGTTTTTAAGCATTATAACTCTTCCTTTGACATCAACATTAGGTAAGCTACAGAAGCCTTTATAGATTGGATTTTTATTTAAAATAAGGGATCTATGTAACGAGGGAGTATTTATTAAGGTTTTTTTTCTAGTCATGGATAATCAAAATGGATTTTATGGTGTGAAAATGAGAGGGGAGAGGGTGGTATTTTATCAATGATGTGTGTGTTGCAATTGTAAATGCTGAATAGAAAAAAAGTATGTATGTTTGTAAAAAATAAAAAAAAATTTAAAATTGACCATTCTGAACTTGTATACATGATAAGTTTAAAATAATTCCACCCAATATTTTTTGGGGAAGTTTTTTAGTCATTTTATCCCTTATCATTTTATGTTAACCCCTGGTAAACTCGTTATCACCTTACCCTCTATAATTTAATTTACTAATTTCAAAAATAATAATAGATAATAATTAATAAGTCCATATTAAATTATATAATTTATAATGATTCAATATATTAAATTCATTTAAAAAAATTGAATTTATATGAGGTGAAATATTCATTTAAATCTAATTTTAAGACGCAATTAAAAAACAAGTCTTCAATAAGTTTCTTTTTCAAGAAAAAAAATGTTTTTATATTTACTCTATGATACATAATAGTTATCGTATGAATATAAATTAATAATTATTAATACATATTTTTTAAATTTTATCTAAGAAATACTCAACATGGATAATGTTAATGTATTACAATAGAGAATCAATATGCACTGTAAAATAGTTTTCAGAAAAAACAATTTTCATTCCGAAATATAAAATTAAACTAAATTCTGAAATGAAATCCATTAAAAATATTTCATGTTGATTAAATATAACTATATGATTTTTATTATACATAATGTCATGTAAAAACAAAATTTTTATTTCAAATTACATAATTTATTTTAAATTAATTACATTTTAAAATTAATTAGTATTTTTAACTATTCAACAAAAGTTAATATTTTTTAAAAATTCTAAAACATTAATATTATGCAATTTTTTATATTCTGACTTGAAGAATAAATATAATTATATAAAATGAATTTTTCAAAAAAAATTTAAAATTTATTTTACAATTATTTGGGAAATGTGATGAAACTTCTTTTCATAAAAATTATACTTTTGAAGAATACAACTCGATTTTTTATCATATACATAAAAACATTACATTAATGATAAAAAAAATTATATAATATAAACATTGTTCATTAAAATAATTGAAAAAATTGATTTATTTATATTTAATATGATGGAACACATTTTTTCACATAAAAGTATTTTTTTAGAGAAATATTTCCTTTATCTTCTATATGAGTAATTATCATTTATAATTAATTGATTACCAATATATCAAATTTAAACTGTTAATTTTAATAATTTAGTAATTATCAATAATGAAATCCAACATTATAGGTCAGTTATTAAGGCTATGATTTAATAATATTATTTTAATATAGTGTTATATTTTATTTAAACTTGGTGTTTTGTGTTTAATATGCAATAGATAATTATCACCATTTAAATTCCCAGGGTGTCACATTATCCCCCCATTAATAAATTTTTCCCTTGATATTTTAAAATCATCTCAACAATTAAAGGTTAAAAATTGGAAAATACCATTATTGGAAACCCACATCGTAAAAAATGTTAATAAAGCATCGTTTTAATATGATAGAAAATAAAATATGAATGTCAGCAAGAATAACAAATAATTAGGATTGCATATAGGAAATAATTGGTTTGAAGTGAAAATATGGATTTAGAGGAAAAAAATGTTTTTGAAATTCTCTTATAGATTGATTGAGAACATGGTCTGGATAATGTCAACGACCACAACGCCATCGATCAGTGTTTGGTGAAGATACAATCGATTCATTAGAAATAAATGTAACTTGATAAAACATCATTATATATCAATTTCATAGAGTTTTGAAATATAATAATATTTAAATTAATTAGGTAAGATAAATTTACTTACATGAGGGTTTGAAGTTCTTCCTTTAATCAATATTGACCAAAATCTCATATTTTACACTAAATGATGAGTATTAAAGATGTATGTTTCATTCCTATTGCACTGATGTAAACTTCTGATAGATCAAATTTTATATATAAGGATAATAATATATTCCTCCAATCATCATTAATTAACTAAAAAAATGTGTATCACATGGTGAGATAATTAAAAAAATTATTAATCCTTCATATGATTATATAATACATTAATATCCAAAATTCAACTATAATACTAAAATGTTGGAAAAATTCATTCCTCAAATTAATAAACCTATAACCTCAATAACCTAAAAAATAAATTTTTTCTAACCTATAAGGTTATCTCATACCCTTAAACTTACATGCACTATAATAATTTTTTCTTATTTTGAAATATTAATAATGCTTGACTCACCGAATCACTATTATATCCAATAATCATCTTTTTTGTAAAACATTTGATCCCATATTTATATCAACATTAAGGATATGATAAGAACTAGTGGTCACATATAGCATTATACATATTTCGACAAAAATATGGGAAATCCCCCTCATAAAATACGTCACATTAACAATAACCTTTACATATACCTAAACCAAAAAACACATCTCATAAAATATAATAAATAAAATGAATACATAAAAAATAAAAAATTTGAATGGGGTGTATAATAATTTGAATTTATGATCAAACAGAATATTACAGGCCTATGATAGTGTAAATTAATCTTATGATAACATTACCTGAAACAATAATAATCACAAAAATTATACAGTCCTGTCTCTAATAACAATTTTAATAGCCTCAAACCTGCACTCCTGGATCTGTTGATAAATACATAGGCTTCATATTTCTAGATTTGATACCGAGGAAGTGGAATTGTTTTTTTCAATAAAAAATTCAAATTCAAAGGATATATTGGATAATTTCTATAGTCATAAACTTTTTTTAGAATTGTAGTGAATTAGAAAATAATACACTAGTTGGATTAAAAACATCTGGTTCAAAATGAAGAATATAGTCTTGCGATATACAATACTTTTTAATTTCAAATTACATCATCAAGATCATCCATGTCTACTAATTCAAGAAATTATTAATTTAAAATCATTTTTTGTGTCCTAGGGAAAAAGAATCATACGACGTTCAAATAAAAAGATTATTTAAGGTATATATAAGAATAAAAAACTAAATTTCCATAGTGATTAAAGGACGAGAATAATTTTATAAAGAAATAAATAAATTTAATGATAATAACATATGAATATTCATACCCAACAATAAATTAATCATTTAGACCTAAAATCTATTATACAACATTAGAAAAAATAGTGGGAAGAATAAAAAATCATGAACTATTTGAATTAAATTTTTATCAAAAAAATTAATAATGAACATTTATTTTAACCCAAATGAAGTAAAATACTATCCTTAAAATATCAACACATTCAGTTAAAATGAAAATTAAATATTCTTTTGTAAAAACCTATAGAAATAATAGATAATACATGTAGGTATATTTGGACATAATTATCCATATAACTATTTATAATGGAATAGCCATATTGTCAATTTCTATAAAGAATTAATTGGAGGTGTATCATGGAAGCACTGATCATCAGTTTATAACATTAGTAGATTTTTTTTATAATTTACCCACCCATAAATTCCGGAAAAGAAAAAGGCTATTTAATTTGAATGATTTTTAATAAACCCCAATTTAATTGGGTTGCGGGGGAAATTTACATGACTCATAGGTCATGATAAAAAAGGATTAATACATGACATAAATAATTGAGATACCTAAAACCACTATAATATACCATCCCAAAATATTAATAGTAATAAAATAGCTTCCAAATTTCTAAGGATTCACATTAATCTTTTACCCATATAGAAATACATGGTGTGTGGTATTACCAGAATAATATATATCCTCTAAATTATCCAATCTAGTTTCCTACAGATTCATAACCAAATTGTTTTAATACCCTAATAGATCTGAAGTAGATGAAATTGAAACTCAAAAATAATCCCTTTAGAAGACACAACTGATCCAAGTTAGCCGAGACATTGTTGGAGTTCTCCTATTCTGCATACAAATCCTTATGTTGAGTCACCATTAGAGATCCCTAGTAATCCTATTGATCAAGACTATTACAGCTGAAATCCTCCTTGGCAATCTACATTGATTCCTCAAAAGGATTAGTAATCGGCATGACCATCACTAAGGCCTACCACCATCACTATCGGAGATCCCAACCATGCCTCACTGATCTGAAATGGTTGTAACATATACATCACCATAGATTAATTCCCACATTTCTAAATAAACCAAATACATGGGGATTAAACCCCTAATAGTGATTAGATATCTAATAAAAATCTAATATACCATATTTATTACCCTCTCATCATTGGTTTATAATATAACCAACCATCATTAGTTCATAGAGTAACCACCCATCATAATGCATGTGAACCATAATGTAACCATAAAAAAGAAATTAATACATTCTATTAATAACTGATAGAAAAATAATAATTCATCTATTAACTTCATTAACCCATTGAAAATAAAAGGGTTCCACAATAATCTATTTGAAACATGATTAATGGATGGAAGTGAAACATGTTCTATAACAAACTATTTGACGCAATCATAATCCATACAAAAAAAGAATGGGGATTGTATAATTTCATAATATACTTTTGCAGCATAAATAAAATCATGGGTTTTTGATGATTATGAATGGAAATAAAATTAGAATATTAATAAAAAATATAGTGAGGAAATAACCATTTCAATTTCAGTAAAATTCCAGTCATAAACCCATTGTAGATGAAAATGAAATAATCCACTAAATTTCGTGAATATATAGATATTCATTATATAAACTATCAATTTTTTATTATATATACAACATAATGTAATATTGGTGTATAACTAACATATGTCTTAAAGAAAAAAATATGAGATGAGAAATCCTTCTAATGACCCAAATAATGATGTGAGAATTAATCAATGAATAGATTGTTTGAATCAAATATTAATACACATAAAACAAGTTTAAATGAAACATAAGATAATGAAAAGTTATTATACATATAATATATGAATATCTATAAAATGAAGAAATTATATTACCTGATAAAAATAAATTGACTTATGATATTATGTACCACTTGAAAAATTTCAATCCAAATACATATGGGTGAAATAATCTAAATTAAAAAATAATATAATATTATTTATTAAGTATTAAGGATATTACAATTTAAAGGGTATGTATAAAAAATTAAGTTTTAATATATAATTTGAGTCGAATACATAAAAGTGAGACGAAAAACACTTACAATGATTGTATCATTGAATTGAGATTCAATCAACGAGTTAATTATGTGTGAAGAATTTTAATGCACATAATAAATGTGGATATAGATCATAATTAAGTAAATCATATTTTAATATATATTAATTTTATAACATAATCAATGATGTATATTTTTACCCTATTGAATGAATCATTATTTATGAAACCCCTTAACAAGTGTCCCTAATTCCCATGAGTACTCTTTAGCTCTTATATAATAATAATATATGCATTATTTTATTTCTTATGATTCTATTATATAATAAAAAAATATTTAATTAAGTCATTTAGTTTATTTTTTTATTTTCATAATTAATTATTCAATTAGTTTGGACCATGTCAGGTGTATTGAGGATGTTTTGATCATCATTTTTTTAAAAAAAGGTATGTTAAATGTGTTCCAAGGGATAATTCCATTGTAATTTATTGAATGGAAATAGTAAAAAAAATATCAAATTTATACATCTATTTTACTTTAAAAACCATTCATGAAATATTCTTAGGAAAAAATGAACAACATTACATTCATGGAGATGGTAGGTCGTACGTACACATTAATGAAGATTCAATTTATCAGTGATCATTAATGAATTAAGGTAATTATGTTTTTTATTTTCAGATTTATATTAATATAAAAAACAACAAATTATTTAATAAAATATAGTTACATATGTCATTCATGTGTTTTGGAGAGGAAAAAATAATTACTTCACTTCGTGGAAGGTGGTAGAGCACACATAACATGAGTGATGTTATCATTTTTCAGTGTAGGAAATAAGATGAAACGTTGTATTTTACGAATGAAAAAACATTCATGAACATAGAAATTATTACAATTATAAAACATATATTTTTTGCCTTCCTTTATATTAAAATCCATGTAAATAATTAGTGAAAGGAGAATCACATCGCTTCGTGAGGCGGTTGTGCACCTTACAAAAATTGATGATATCATATGCACAATATAATGGAATGTAACAAGTTATATATGATATAATAATTCCATAAGTACAATAATATTATAAATATCATAGATATACTACAATTACATCTTTATAACAATTAATGTTATGCGATGATGTCAAACATGTAACGACCCAAAGTTTCATTAATGGAAATCCATATTGATCTAATTAAATGTCTCTTTATGTTTATATAAAATTTCAACTTCATTGGTTTTATGTTACGAATTTTTACCATTTCTAATATAGTCGTTGAACAGTGATCACATGATTAGTATAAATATAGGGCCTTAACAATTCCAAATTTACTCAGACAAAAGAAGAGACGATGTCATCCAGTTTAATTGCTCCATACAAAGCCCATTTATCGAAGCTCGGAAAAGAGGTGGCATCCTTGTGATTCACTCTTGACCATGTCCAAGCTGAGTGTCATCATGTCAAGCTCGAACGGGACCATCTACGGGAAAAGTGGATGTTGATAGAAATTACTACTTGAGCGATGTTATCCGAGCCACCCCAAGAGTCTGTCACCATCACACACCTTACAATTAGGTCTTATGCGGCTGTTTTAAAGGGTTATGTAACTAATCGATAGTAGTATGTTCATGTACATTATTTTTTTGTATATAATAATGAATATAATTTCTTGTCATTATTGATACAATGTTAATAGTTTTTAAAGTACAAATGGTGTTTTTAGTTATTATTTAATTAAGAAATAAATTTTATTAAATTAAGGGATTTTTGAATTAAATAAAATTTTTATAAATTATTATTATTATTATTATATTAATTTTATTATATATAAATTATCATTTAATTGTATTAACACAATTATTATTTTTATTAAGTTTTAAAAACCATTTTTGTCAAAACCCGTGAATTTTCAATAAATGCCAGTTTTTATTTTAAAAGTTAAAATTCACATATTTATAAAATTATTTACATAAAATAAATGTTATTTTTGGAATCAGGATGTCAAAATTAACCAATGGTTAGTTTTCATTATTTTCTGAGATAGTCAAATTTATGAGTGAAAATTAAATACCGATTTAATATGTAATGTGTTTTATGACATCATAATGACCCAATAGTGATGTAATAAAATACTAAAATCTTTATGTAATGCCAATATATGTTTTACCATTAAAATAAGATGATTTTTGGTTTTTTTGGATTACTTTTCAAAGAATTAATGGACCCCTCAAGACTTATTAAATATCATGTCTTTTTAAAATAATTTCCATGGGAATGTGACTCACCACCACATAAGCAACCTCATTATTTTAATAAGTTCGGACCCTGGCCTTATAAAATATTATATTCCTCATACCTTTTCCAAGAACCATGGGCAAAAACCATGGAATGGTTTGTAGTTTGGATTAATTTAATACAATGGGTCCCAAACCTAAATAATAAAGAATTCCCTCACATTTCCTATATAAACTCACCCAAGCTCCCACTTCCTCCTCACTCAAAGCCTTTGGAGTTCATACAACCTCTGCCCTACCCTCTCTAGAATCCTCACAAGGTTCCCCATTCTCCCAAGAAGCCTCTCATTGGCCTCTCTCTAGCCTTTGGAAGCACACTTCCAAGTAAGGGTTTTTTCTTCCTTTCTCATTTTTGTCCAATTTTCTTTAAGATGTTTTTCCATTTTAATTTCAATTATGAATTTTGGGGTATGATTTAACACCTCCTTCATACTTCCCTCTTTATGTTTGAGTGACGAGAGACCCATTCTCTCTCATTTAATGCCTCCCATGTACACCCGTTACTATGCCGAAATTCCAAAAGGAACTTATCTCTCCTCATTTACATTCAAGCAATACATTGGTATCATGAATCTATATTCCATTAAAATTGTTGGTACATGTATCTATATAACCTAATTACAGTTCATTACATGTAAATATTATGAGGAACCCCTTTCTCTCTCATCAACCATTTTTATAAATTATTATGTCATGTCGTTACGCTGTCGAAATCGCACCGATTTTTTAAGCCAATGCCATTGTGTAGTGAATATCATGCCCATTTCTCCATCAAGGGTATTCACCTTTATGCACATTTACATATTGATTATAAAGTTTAATGTATGAATTCTACATTCCTTTATCATGGAATAAATGATTATTTTTGATGAATCCATGTTTTATGATCCATGTGGCACACTTATGCATGAAATGAAATGTTTAAGAAGGGTGCGCCCTTACAGCGCTCCAATGCATTGGGTAAAGTATAGTATCATGATACATCATGTGAAATGACTATTGAATCATGATAATTCAAGTGCAATGAGGGTTTACTCATGATATATGTGCAACCAGGATTTACTCATGCTCCATGTGCAATGAGCCTTGGCTCATGCTAATTCCATGTTAAGTGTTGTTGTCACATTTCCATGTTATGATTATCATGCTTTATCATGCCTTTATGTTCATGTTTCTCTTGTTCTCTATTTATATTCCTAATGTCTAACATGTATTGTACTCCTCATTTTATTCCATGTGTATTCCCTTACTAGGCTTTATATCTCACCCCTTTCTTATGCATGTCCTTAGGTTATCCCATGCAATGCTAAGTATGAAGGAATGTAGTGGTCATGTAAAGGAAGTTTTCAATAAAGATGTTGTATTTCATGTTTCAGGTTTTTATGTAATGATCCTAATCCCCAAATACACTAAACCTCTCGATCATCTTTGTTGTATCAAGTGATGTTTTATGTAATAAATCATGTTTTATTTTGTAATAAAAGTAGGGTTGTCATAGATGGTATCAGAGGATATGTTTAGTTATTTTTGGGATTTGGATTAGAAAACACTAGTAAAGCCTTAGAGACAAGACTAAGTACAATATAAACATCCCTATGTTTTGGTGAGTATTGATTAAGTGGTTTATCAAGAAAATACATCCCTCTCTGTATACGAGCAGGTAGAGGCGGCTCTGGCACAGATGTATCCTAGGGGTAGAACCCGAAAACACCGCTTTGAGTTAGACTCGAACGGGAACTGGTGCATGACAATGGGCCTTGTTGCACACTTGGTTACGAAACTCCAGGGGGATATGTTTTGATAAATTCACAAACTTAGTATGAACTATTATTAAGGGAATTAAAAAAAATCCCCTAAGAATGTATGTTTGAATGTAGATCATGAAAAGCCTAGATTGAATCCTATAGACTCATGAGTTAAGGAAATAAAAGTTTATTTATAAGTCATCAACTTTTGTCTTTGGATTACCGTTTATGTGTTACCCCTAACTTTCCTTTTATTCCAGCTAATGGCCAGTAATAGGATGACTCGGGCTAATAACTATTGTGAAGATCAGTGTGATGACTGTACTAATGAGATGTCCAATACAATGGGAGCAGGAATCACAAAACGTGTCACGCTTCTCTCTCAGCTAACTCATGTTTTGAATAGAAACACGGGTCAAGAGGAACGTTAAACCTCCCCTAAGAAAGAACAAGTCGCTATCGAGAGCATCATGAGACAAAGGCCTCCTACTTTTAGTGGATCATCTAATCCCATGATCACTGAACAATGGTTCAACTCCATTGAAATGAACTTCTCCATCCTTCAATGTTCTAAACAAGAGAAGGTTCTCTTGGCAGATTATTGTATAGAGGGTGAAGCTGATCAATGGTGGACATTGATCAAAAATACAAAGCCTGAGGAGGAGACTGAGTCGTTGGAATAGAAGGATTTCTGGAAGATGTTTTTTGATAAATATTTTCCGCAAACCCTCCTGCTTAATATGGAAAGGGACTTCTTTTCCCTCAATAAAAAAGATGTAGAATCTATTGGAGCATATGAGGCAAACATCATAGGGCTTGCACAATCCGCTGCCAGCTTTGTCGTTAATCCCAAAAGAAAAGTTGACCACTTCTTTGGTGGGTTGAAGCCTAGCCTACGGAAAGCATTAGACATCCGTGACTTCGACATCTATGAGGAAATTATCCGATGTGCCCTCAAGGTCTAAATGGAGATTGGAGAATCGCAGGTGTATCATGGGGATAATAAGCGTAAGGTAGACATCAATGCTGGTGGTCCGATGGATAAATCCATTGGTGGTAAGAAGATCTAGCACCCAACATTCCAAATGTGTGGAAAGAAGCACCCTAGAAATTACCTTAAGGGGACAAGGAAATGCTTCAGGTGTGGAAGAGAAGGGAACCTAGATGTTAACTGTCGGTATGAAAGACCTGTGGCTGCGACAGAGGAGAGGAATGCTCCGATCGATCCTCAACGAATGTTTCAATGCTACAAATGAAATGAATCTGGTCATTTTGAAAATTAGTGCCCTAATCCAAGGGTTTTAGGAGGCAACCGTGAACCACCAAGGCAGCAAGGAAGAGCTTTTTCCATCACTTCTGTTGAAGTGAACCCCAACAATGAAGTGGTGATAGGTATGCTATTTATTCATTCATTAATAGCGAACATACTTTTTTATTCAGGTTCTATGCATTCTTTTATATCTCAAATGTTTAGTAGAACAATCCCAGCACCACCACAAATAATGGAAGTGAAGATGTCGGTGAGTATGGAAAATGGGGAAATCATTGAATCTCATGAATATAAGTCCTCTTGTGTTATAATATGTGGATTGAATTTCCCGGCAAACCTCGTCATACTCCCTCTGGTGGAATTTGAAGCAATTATTAGCATGGATTGGCTTTCCTTATATAGAGCCAACATAGATTGTCAGGAGAGGGAAATCACACTCCATATAGAGAATAGACACCCTATTCATTTCATGTGTAAGGAGGAAGATGAACCTACTTTAGCTCCATCATCTCAAGCATGGATATTACTTCCTTATGATCATGCGTATCTGGCTCAGATGATTGAGTCCAAGGAAGAAATCATCCTTGAAGAAATGCCTATTGTGGGGGAATTTGCAGAAGTGTTTCCTGAGGAACTGCTTGTTCTTCCTCCTAGAATAGATATTGAATTCTCAATTGAACTTATACCCAGGGCATTACTAATATCTGAGACTCCATATAGAATGGTTATTGTAGAGCTTTAAGAGATGATGAAAAAAATACAGGAGAATCTAGATAAAGTGTTTATACGCCCATGTGATTCACCATGGGGTGCACCAGTCCTCTTAGTCAAGAAGAAGGATGGGTCAATGCGGCTTTGCATCGATTATCGTGAACTTAACAAAATCACAATAAAGAACAAGTATCCTCTCCCACGAATTGATTACTTGTTCGATTAGCTGCGTGGAGCACAATACTTCTCCACAGTGGACTTGTGGTCGAGATATTATCAAGTAAGGGTAAAGAAGGAAGATATCCCCATGACTGCTTTTCGCACAAGATACGGGCACTATGAATTCATGATAATTCCTTTATGACCCACTAAATCTCTAGCAATCTTCATGGGCCTAATGAATAGAGTCTTTAGAGATTACCTAGACAAATTTTGTGAAGTCTTTATATATGATATTAGAATATACTCCAAAACCAAGGAGGATCATGAGGAGCATTTAAGAACTGTACTAGAGACTTTGCGCAAGGAGAAGCTCTATGCAATGTACATCAAGTGTGAGTTCTGGTTGAAGGAGGTCTCATTATTGGGCCATATCATCACAAGCAATAGGATATCTGTGGATCCCTCCAAAAAGAATGCAATTGAATGATAGTCGAGGCCAACATCGTTAATGGATATCCATAGCTTCTTGGGGTTAGCTGGATATTATTGACGATTTGTGAGAAATTTCTCATGATTGTCCAACCCTCTTACCAACATAACTCAAAAGGTAGTAAAGTTTTCTTGGAGTGATGAATGCGAAAAATGATTCAAGGAGTTGAAAAGGAGGCTTATCACTGCGCCCGTGCTCACATAACCCATAAGTGGGGAACTTTTTTGTTGTTTTCAGTGATCCATCAAAGGAGGTATTAGGTTGTGTGCTGATGCTGGATGGTAAAGTGATATCCTATGCCTCCAGGAAGTTGAAAATCCATGAACGAAACTATCCAACGCATGATCAAGAGTTGGCATCGGTGATCTTTTCCTTGAAAATATGGTGTCATTATCTCTATGGGGAGAAATGAGAGATATATACTGACCGCAAGAGTCTTAAATATATTTTCACATAGAAAAAGATTAATATGTGGCAGAGAAGATGGATAGAGCTCATCAAGGATTATGACTGTTCAATACATTACCACCTTGGGAAAGAGAACAAGATGGCATAGGCCCTATGTAGAAAGGGTCCAACAATTCTATCAATGATGAGAATTAAGAAGGATCCAATCATCTTAGACGTGATGAAGATGGACATGGGAATCATAGAGAAGGGAACGTCATCAATCCTCTCACAAATGATTTCTCAATAGTCTATTTTGGGAAGGTAAAAGGATGCTCAAAAGGATGATGTGGGAATTCATGAAAAAGTGGAATCTATCAAAAAGGGGAAATCCTCAGATTTTAATGTTAATGAAGAAGGAATTGTGTGATTTGGGAAAATACTATGTGTTCCATCAAGTCCGGAGCTGAAGAAGGAACTTTTGGATGATGCACATAATTCAAATTTCTCTATTCACCCAGGGAGCACAAAGATGTATCGAGATCTCTGAGAAAACTTTTGTTGGGATAATATGAAGAAGGAGGTCGCTGAATATACATCAATGTGCCTGGTGTGCCAGCAAGTGAAGGCAGAGAGACAGAAGTCTAAGGGGATGATGCAACCATTTCCCATACCAGAATGGAAATGGGAGAACATCACCATGGACTTTGTCACCAGACTTCTGAGGACATCCAAAGACAACAATGCAATCTAGGTTGTTGTTGATCATCTTACAAAGACTACACACTTCATTGCTATTCGGAATGATTTCTCATTGGATAAACTGACATGGATATATATCAGGGAAGTGGTAAGGCCGAATGGAGTGCCAGTATCTATTATTTCTAACCGAGATCCAATATTCACCTCTACGTTTTGGAAGTGTCTTCAACATGCTCTGAATACTGAACTGAACTTCAGTACGGCCTATCATCCTCAAAATGATGGCCAATATGAGAGGACTATTCAAACACTTGAGTACATGTTGAGAGCATGCTCAATGGACTTTATAGGGGGATGAGATCAACATCTTCCTCGGGTTTAGTTCTCTTATAATAACAGTTTCCACTCAAGCATCCAAATGGAACAATATGAAGCCCTTTATTGGAAAAGGTGTAGAACACCGACGTGTTGGGATGATGGTGGTGAACGTAAGCATCTTGGACCGGAAATGGTCAAATAAATGTTGGAGAAGGTGAAAAACATTCAGTAGCATATCGAGGAAGCTCAGAGTCGGCAGAAGAGTTATGCAGATAACCGTTGATGAGACCTTTAGTTTAAAGTTGGAGACATGGTTTTTCTACGCATATAACTCTGGAAGAAGGTCATGAGGTTTGAATGGAAAGGGAAGTTAAGTACAAGGTACATCGTCCCCTTCGAGATTCTTGATCATGTCGGGGTTGTGGCCTATCAACTAGAACTTCCACCTACCATGGCCAAAGTTCATGATGTCTTTCATGTATCCCTCTTAAGGAAGTACATACCAGACCCTTCACATGTACTCTCTTATGAGGTGGTACATTTGGAAGATGATCTTTCTTACGAGGAGAAACCAGTGAAGATCTTATATCACAGAGAAAAAGTTCTACGAAATAAGACAATGCCCCTCATCAAGGTGATGTCAAGAAACCAGATGTTTGAAGAAGCGACTTTGGAATTGGAGGAAGTGATGAAGGTGAGTTACCCACATCTATTTTAGTGTGGGAAAAGGAAAATTTCGAGGCCGAAATTTCTTAAGGGGGGAATATTGTAATGACCCAAAGTTTCATTAATGGAAATCCCTCTTGATCTAATTAAATGTATCTTTATGTTTATATGAAATGTCATCTTCATTGGTTTTATGTTAAGAATTTTTACCTTTGCTAATATAGTCATTGAACAGTGATCACATGATTAGTATAAATATAGGGCCTATAAAAATCCAAATTTACTCAGACAAAAGAAGCGATGGACTTATCCAGTAGAATTGCTCCATACGAAGCCCATTTATGAGAGCTTGGAAAAGAGGTGGCGTCCTTGGGCTTAGCTCTTGACCAAGTCCAAGATGAGCTTCATCATGTCAAGCTCGAACCGGACCGTCTACGGGAAAATTGGAAGTTGATAGAAATTACAACTCAAGTGATGTTATCCGAGCCACCCCAAGAGTTTGTCGCCATCGTACACCTTACCCTTAGGCCTTATGCAGCTATTTTAAGGGGTTATGTAACTAATCGATATTACTATGTTCATGTACATTATTTTTTGTATATAATAATGAATATACTTTCTTGTCATTATTGATACATTGTAAATAGTTTTTAATGTACAAATGGTGTTTTTAGTTATTATTTAATTAAGAAATATATTTTATTAAATTAAGGGATTTTCTAAATAAATAATATTTTAATAAATTATTATTATTATTATTAGATTAAATTTATAATATATAAATGATCATATAATTGTATTAATGCAATTATAATTTTTATTAAGTTTGAAAACCATTTTTTTCAAAACCCGTGAATTTTCGATAAATGTCGGTTTTTATTTTAAAAGTGAAAATTAAAATATTTAGAAAATTATTTAGATAAAATAAATGTTATTTTTGGAATTAGGATGTCGAAATTATCCAACGATGAATTTTCATAATTGTCTGAGAGTCATATTTTTGAGTAAAAATTAAATATCGTTTAAATATATAATGTGTTTTATGACATCATAATGACCCAATAGTGATGCCATAAAAGGCTATAATCTTTATGTTCAGCCCATATATTTTTAACCATTAAAATAATGTGATTTTGGGTTTGTTTGTCTTACTTTTCAAAGAATTAATGGACCCCTCTAGACTTATTAAACATCTTGTATTTTTAAATTAATTTCCATGGGAGTGTGACTCACCTTCACATAAGAAACCTCATTATTTTAAGAATTTCGGACCTTGGCCTTATAAAATATTATTTTCCTCTTCCCTTTTCCAAAAACCATTGTCAAAAACCATGGGATGGTTTGTTGTTTGGATTAATTTAATATAAGGGGTCCCAAACCTAAATAATAATGAATTCCCTCACCTTTCCTATATAAACCAACCCAAGCTCCCACTTCCTCCTCACTGAAAGCCTTTGGAGTTCGTCCAAACTCTGCCCTACTCTCTCTAGAATCCTCCCAAGGTGCCCCAAGCTCCCAAGAAGCCTCTCACAAGCCTCTCTCTAGCCTTTGGAAGCACACTTCCAGGTAAGGGTTTTTTCATCCTTTCTCATTTCTGTCAAATTTTCAATAAGTTGTTTTGCCCTTTTAATTTCAATTATGAATGTTAGGGTATGATTTTGCACCTCCTTCATACTACCCTCTTTATTTTTGAGTAATGGGAGACCCTTTCTCTCCCATTAAATTCCTCCCATGTACACCCATTACTATGCCAAAATTCCGAAAGGAACTTCTCTCTCCTCATTTACATTCAAGCAATACTTTTGTATCATCAATCTAAATTGCTTTAAAATTGTTGGGACATGTATCTATATGACCTACTTACTATCCATTACATGTAAATATGATGAGAAACCCCTTTTTCTCTCATCAACCATTTTTATAAATTCTTATGTAACGCCGTTATGCTGTCGAAATCGCACCGATTTTCAAAGCCAATTCCATTGTGTAGTGAATACCATGTCCATTTCTCCATCAAGGGTATTCACATTTATGAAAATTTACTTATTGATTATAAATATTCATGTACGAATTCCACATTCCTTTATCGTGGAATAAATGATTATGCTTTATGAATCCATGTTTTATGATCCATGTGGCACACTTATGCATGAAATGAAATGTTTAAGAAGGGTGCGCCCTTATAGCGCTCCAATGAAATGGGTAAAGTATAATATCATGATAAATCATGTGAAATGAGTGTTGAATCATGATAATTCAAGTGAAATGATGGTTTACTCATGCTTTATGTTCAATGAAGATTTACTCATGCTCCATGTGCAATGAGCCTTGGCTCATGCTAATTCCATGTTAAGTGTTCTTGCCACATTTCCATGTTATGATTATCATGCTTTATCATGAATTTTTTTTCATGTTTCTCTTGTGCTCTATTGATACGCCTAATGTCTAACATGTATTGTACTCCTCATGTTATTCCTTGTGTATTCCCTTGCATGGATTTATAGCTCACCCCTTTCTTATGCATGTACTAAGGTTATCCCATACAATTCTAAGTACGAAGGAATGTAGTGGTAATGTAATGGATGTTTTCAATAAAGATGTTGTTTTTCATGTTTCACGTTTTTATGTAATGATACTAAGACCCAAAGACTAAACATCTCGATCATCTTTTTTGTATCAAGTGAAGTTTTATGTGATAATTTATTTTTAAGTTTGTAATAAATATAGGGAAGTCATAAAACATATGTCATCTGTTTATGATGCAGTGCTCTATTATACACACTATTGATGATTTGATATCCCATTTTATGAAAGAGGTTATGGATTTAGTTTGCTACATTAACATAATAAAATATCATTATATTTAATTTATTGTTGATACTATATCATTATAATTGAATATTATTTCATGTATGTTAATGAAGAAATAATATAAAATGTAATGGTGACAAACGATACCTCTTATTGACACAACCTCCTTAGATATGGTCCAGACAACTTGTTTGGATGATTTTCTGATTCAAATAAGGGATATAGGTCATGGGGATATATTTTAGCATGTTATCTCGGATGTTCCTGGATAATAATAATGAAAATTATGTTGTGAGGAGGTGGGGTTTGGAGGATACCTTTTATATGTGAGCTGAGTGGTACACATAAAGATTTAGAAAAGAAATAAGATTAAACACGTTTTTTAGAACAAAAATGATACCAAAATAGACATATATAGATATTTTTACATGATATGGATGAAATATGAAATGAAAATAGTTCATATGTATGTTTTTAGGTAATTTTAATCCTTATCTTGTTAGTTTAACCCCAGATAAAGCGGTTCTCAACATAATCCTGGAAATTAATTGTGTCTAATTTAACAATTCATTATGGTAAATAATTGAAAATATTAAAAAATATATTTCATAATGATTAAAAATATATTATACATTTATTAAAAATTATTTCACATTAGTGGAAATTTATTTTTAAAAAAAGAACGTAAACGTTACAGAAATTAGGTTTTCATGAAATGTATTTTTCAAGAAAAGGATGATTTTATATCAACACTATGAAAAATAATATTCATTGTATTTATCAAATTTAATATATATAGATATATAATATAATAATTTAATTAAAAATATTCCACTTTAGGGGATATATTAAATAATTAAAATGGGGAATTATAATGATCTTTAAAGTAGTTTTCAAGGAATCAAATTTTTAAAGAAAAAATTACAATTATACAATGTTTTGATTTTATAGTGATTAAAAAGAAATTAATTTTATCAAAAAATATAATATTAATTAATTTAATTGAAAAAATGAAAAAACTAATGGGGCCTTCAAATTACATAAATTATTGATTAGATGTGATTTTTTTAAAATTAGTTCTTTTTTTATTATTAATATCGAAGTCAATATTTTTTTTTATAAAATAGAAAATTTCCATCATATGTTAATTTTTATCTGATGGTTTAAAAAATAAATCTAGTTTATAATATAAATTTTATTCATTATGATAAACTTATTATTCAGTTTATAATATACATTTTTATCTAAGGAGGACATTGGATTAATCAAAAGTGATTATAGTATGATGAAAAAAATGTATAACATTTTTTTCTAGATTTGAATAATTAGTTTACCATATTGACTAAAATAATTAGGAAATAATTCTATATGACATGATGAATTTCATCCTTTAATCATTTTCCTGCTCAATCTCATCTTCTTCATCAAATGATGAGTATAGAAGAAGAAATTTTCATGCATGATGAACACTAATTTCATTATACGGTTCAAAAATTATACTACATGAGAAAAATCCATATAATCTATATTTATACCGAATTTTTTTCTAAAAAATATAATAGATTTTCCAAAAGAATAGTCCTTCCTCTGAGAAAATCAACATTAATCTAAAAAATTCAGTAAAATTCCCCAAATTTTACTTAAATCATTCATAAATAACAATACTTAAAATTTACTAAAAAATATAGGATAATATTGAAACCCAAAAAAGTAGAAGTGTTCCATTATTTAGTCCTCCCGGATAAATTCAATATTTATCTGAAAATAATACCAATCAATATTTGTGTAACATATAAAATATATAATTTCCTTAATCACATATTATATGTGATATTCTAATCATTATTATAAATAACAACAATTCCGAAAAATCGACATTAAAAAACATATATGCATCAATAAAAAATTAAAACCTTATTTCATGCATAATATCCCATGGTATTATGACTACCTTAATCCTTTAATGATCCCAATAATTTTAGGAATATTCTTTTCAAATCATATAGGAAAAAATAGACATCCAATCCAATGATTATCTATAAATTTATTTCTACGATCCTAAAATGAGTGTTAACATTATTGGTCGGATTGTTTAAATAATAGAAAAAAAATTCATTTATATTAGGAAAACATGTAGGTTAGTGGTTGGTGACTCACCCTTATCACACTGTGGTCATTGCTTCATGAATCAATGCCTCACGAGATGTTAAAGATTATTTCCTGTCATCAAGGTTATATTTTTTCTAAAACTATAATATTTTTATATGTGAAAAATTCTCAAAAATGTGATAAACATACATTAAATTTACATAAATATATTCAACATTAAATAAATATTTTGAACTCAATAGTAATCTCATACAATTAATTTTTCATCCCAAAAATATAATAACCAATAAATATCACCAAATATAAGATCATATAATCATTAATGTTTATCCATACTATATAATATATTTTCAAAAAAAATCACATTCATCATAAAATAATTATTCCCTGTGATAATAAAAAGGGGTACATATACAACAGTCATCTATCCAAAATCAGTATCAATTTCCCAAAAAACACCCCTAATCAAAAGAATATTCATTATTTATAACATATTACCACCCATAAATCTACAATAACACTTGAATTAGTTATATGTATAAATCATAATTAGTTATTATTCATCATAATTCATTATCAATACCCATTATAAATATTCATTAATATTTCATTACAAAAAAAATGTGAATCACTTATTATGACTCAATAATGTAAAAACATAAGACAAAAAATTATCCATAATATTCTTATGTTATTTTTAGTTTCAATAAATTCATCATTAATGGAATTAGGTATATCTAAAAATATATTTATTAACAATTTGATCACATTCCTGAGTCTTACCCCTAAGATATTGATTTTAAAAATTACCATTCTCCCCTAATTTAAAATTTTCATTTGATATATTTTGAATAACCTATTTTTCCTTCATGGATTTATATGAATTCATCCTTTTTACATGGTAGATTTTTCATTTATAACATATTTTTATTAATATAGAACATATTCTTATTTATCAATCATATTTCCCTGGGTTCTTCTTCCAACAATCCTAACACATAGGTTTTTGAATATTTTAACTATTATGATCATTGTAACCAAAACCTAGATTGATATTCATTTTCCTGCTGTTATATAGGTTGTTAAAATCACAT
Source organism: Viscum album (assembly GCA_963277665.1). Taxonomy (NCBI): domain Eukaryota; kingdom Viridiplantae; phylum Streptophyta; class Magnoliopsida; order Santalales; family Viscaceae; genus Viscum; species Viscum album. The sequence goes on along the minus strand of OY728167.1, from coordinate 383,418,820 downwards.
ATATTCTAGTAATTAATCATAATATATGATATTTATTTAAGAATAAATATAATATTATTCTTTATATCTCCTATTTTGATCAAGTTCTCATTCAAACATCCACTATATTATTCATCACATTCATTGTTACTTTGGTTCTTTATAGATTGTGAAATTGTGTAAAGTAAAATATAATTTTGGGAGAATATCAATAAAATCATAATAAACTATCATATGTGGAGTATAAACATTAAGATATCCTTAACCATGATATCATAAAATCATGTGATTTATCAAAAATAAAGTATAATTTTACCTATCGTACTTACCATTGTGGTTATAGAGGACTTTTAACATACACTTAAATAATATCCTAATATCTAATGCAATAAAAATGAGACTATATTACATACTTTAAGGAATAAAAAATCGAAATTATGTATACTATGATTTTTTACTATAATAATCATCATACAATCATGAAGATACATTCAGTTTTATATTTTGAGTGAAATATAACATAAATTGTACAATAAATCATATATGTTAAATGGGTAAACTTCTACACTATATCTATTTTCCAAAAAAAATATTTATGATAAAACAATATTTTATATTAATGTTACATCCTAAAATTTTTTATCATGACAACATGAATTTCCTAACTCACCTCAAAATACCGTGAAAAGCATTTGTCAAAGTGTGATAAGAACAACAAGCTCTGTATGGCACAAATATTTAATTAGTGAAACTTTTAGTTCAAGACTACATAAAAATATAATTTTTGAAAATTAAATTTAGTGTCAATTTAATCACTATCATTCCAATTAAATCACCTCATATTCAAAAATAATTTACTAAATAATTTTATTATAAATCATAAAGGAATATCTAAATCATATAATGGTTTCATTACAATCAGGAAAAAATAATAACCTATTTTTTACAAAGTTATAATTCCTAACATAATCTATATATTTAATATTAAACAAAATATCATTATCATACACTGAGGAATAGTAATTTTCCCATTAAAACCCATATGTTGTATTAATAAAAACTGTACTTAACTTGGTACATCATTCTCTCTGTCACTCTTGAAATCAATCTTACAAATGGAATAACCTTATGATCGACCACCTTTCCCAATGCATTGTAGAAGTACAATAGGACCATCCATCAATAGTTTATAATGGATCCAACCATCCACATACATAATGATAATAACCATAACAATTTCATAAAACATGAAACTTGATTCTTCATTGTTATAACCCTAAAAATAATCATTCCACCCATAAGAAATAATTTTAAAGTATTGAAATATAAATTTCCATTAAAACATTATAACTGGATTCCCAAGAATAAAATGAACGATGTTTTTTATTGGAAAAATTCGTGGAATCATTTAAAATATTCTAAACACCAAATAATAGTTATGGTGGTGTCAAAGTGTGATGTCTCAGACATGTATGCTACATTATGGGTGCCTAGTGCTCAGTGGGCTGCATGGACTCAAGCACTTGTCCCAGGATATTAGAGGCTATCGACTAGAAGTGAGGGACTAGGGTGTTTCAATGGATATATAATTACACTGTTACCAATGTGTAGCATAGTGGATGAAAGTAAACATAGGTAAATATCAGAATAAATATAAGTAAATAGAAGGAACATCGAAAAAATAGAGACAAAAACACATTTCCTGAAACAACTGGAATAAAATTCAACAATATATTATGATATGTTATGTACTAGAAAACAAGAAAAGCATGGTTACAAGACAAGATACATAACATGTTCCACATATGTATAAAGGAAATAAAAAGACTATCTAAAGAATCCTGAGATCCAAATCGGTTATCTATTATCATTATCCAATATAAACAGTAAGAAATCAAGGGTTTATAGATTTCTACTTCCCTTTATCAACACCTGCAGTCATGTAATCTAATATGGGCTCCAAATTGTGATCGAAGAGGCTGTGAGATAAATATTAGTGGTACACCTCCAACGATGCCTATAACATCGTAGACCATGTAATGGAAATCTAATAGTGTGGATGCATGGATATTTAAATTAAATATGTACAATGTATATAAATTGAAAAGTATCTTATTTAACCCTCATCAGGTGTCTGAACCTATAAGAAATTCATTAATTAATAAATTACCTATTTATTTTGATATGTAATGGGAATCATAGACAACACTAACATCACCTTTGGATAGTATAAATAGTGAAGGTTCCTATATGTAACAAGGATCCCATGATTAATGATATCTAATAATGAAGTCCCATGGTTATAAAAAGGAAATATAGACCTCAAGGGTCACCATATCAGTTTAAATTATAGCTTTTCATGGGGTAAGAGTGTAATATATGTATCATATACCATGGAATTCTATAATGAGGCTCCTACTAAGTCCAATAATTTCATCCAATGTATAATGGGTCTAAGAAATGACTGGACCCGATTGGAGTTAACCACAAAAACTACTTGTCAATGTTGGATCCAATGAGTGTATCCAAAAATCCTATAATAATATTGAAAGGATCCTATGATGTCATACCAGGAATCCAAGAATAGATAAGGATTGGTATCTTGGTGGGTCTCAACCTAAGCAAGCAGTATCCTTTAATCAGAACAAGGTTCCCAAGAGCGCATGGAATTTTCCGTTTGGAATCCAAGGAGTGCTCTAGTCAGGCCATTACTATTTGATAGTCACGACAAATAATAATTCAATTGTTGCAATCCTTTCCTTCTATTATTATTATATAACAAGTAGAAATGAACCTTTTAATCAATTCATAATTAATCAATAAGTCCATTTGGTCAAATCCATTAATTTCATTAATGTGACAAGGTAAGGTATCATGAAACCTCCTTTATTTCCATGTAAAAATATTCAATATTTATTTTTCATTCTGCTACATTCCTTTAATGTGATAAATGGTTCTATGGACATTCATCATATTAATTATTCACAATTATTATGGTCCATTCATATACTTATTATACTTTCCAATCTCCATTTCACATTTTATTATCAATTAAATAATATACCATAGGCGGGTAAACTGCTGAGTATACAAGGTAATTACAATTTTGAAATTCACAAAATGAAATAAGACATTTAAGATATGAAATTTTACCTTTATAAGTTTCAACCAATGTTACACCAGAATGATGGATCAAAATTTTCAAATACAAAAATTTAATTATGGAATAATGTACTATGTGGGGAGGATGGATTTGTGGTAATAAAAAAAAATTAGTCACATATATGGAATGATCATAACCATATGGTTCTATTAATAATAAAAATGGAATTAAAATTAAATAAATGACATCGGATGAAATCGGTGGTCCCCAAATGACAATTCCAAAATTAATGAACTTGAAGGATGAGTTGTAGGCCACCAAGCCTAGGGTTGTATCACTATCGTACTTTGATATTGGCCCTTGATTTTACATGTATAGGAGTATATAAATGAAAAATTGAAAATATACTAATACCTAGATAACTATATTGATATAAATAGTGAATAATAAATTCTTAAATAGAATCTAGTACTTATCATTGGGCATACAATGTGATGAACAAATGGTTGAACAGATCTTGTATGACCGAGATATCTTGATTCCTACCTTAGGTTTTCACGAAGCCCCGAAATTAGAGCAATGGTGGCCAATACTATTGGTTTATGGATTATGTAATAAGGATGGGTATAATTAGATAATTATGGTAAATCAAGACATTTTACCCATAAAACAGCATGCAAACGGTTTTTCTGCACAATTTGAAAATTTCTACACAATCCATACATGGGAACCTGGGAATAACGGGAACCTATACAGTTAGGCTAAATTCCCATTCACAAACCATGCATATTTGGTTTTGTTTGAATTTTTCATCTTTATAGTTATCCAAATAGCGAAACAACAATGCGCTAACCATGCGACATTACCATTTATCACAAAAAAAATGTTCTTGGATCTGAAAAAAACTCTATTACCCCTAAAAAAAATTATAACCCAAAGACATGCATATTAATTACAAAATATTTTATTATACAAAAAATTAATGGATCCATACCTATGTAAAAAAACAAATTATTATATTATTTACCCCTTAAAGGAACTCATCCTGTAGTTCACATTCCTAGGTTGGGGAAGCATTGTCTGAGAATAACACTGAACATTTGGCACGTACACTAGACTCCCTCTCCCAAGTCACATATTTCACCTAGACATAATACCATAGCACATATACTAGAGGGACATACTAGCCATAGAGATCCTTTTTGGTCTGGTTAACGACTCATTCTGGATACTCCTCGAAGTTAGCATCAACAACTAACTCAACCACCTTGACATTAGATGTATAAGACATGTCCACATGATACTGGTGAATCTGTGAGACATGAACGACGTCGTGCATGGTATTGAACCTATGTGGTAATAGTAATTGATAGGATACCATTACTTCTCTTTGTAGAATCTAAAATAGCCCTATGTAATGAGTTGAAAACATCCATTACTTATGAACTATCTGTTCCCTAGCATGGGTGACACAAAAAGAATAACATGATCCCTAACCTCAAACTCAAAAGGTCATCTATAGAAATCAACATAAGATTTCTATGCAGAATGAGTAGTATTAAAACTCTTTCTAATTACCTAAACCAACTCTGCAGTATCCTAAATGGGATGAGGACCCAGTAGGGTTGCCTCACCCACCTCTAGCTATCACAAAGGTGAACGGAACAACCTATCATATAAGGCCTCCAAATGATACATCCTAATTGATTCTTGAAGGCTATTATTATAGGGGAAATCAATGAAACAGATATGTTTCTCCCATGAACCATTGATATTGAGGACATTTAATCAGAGCATATCTTCTGTGACCTATATTTTATATTCGGATTGACTATCGGTATGAGGGTAAAAATATGTTCTCAGAAGAATTCGGGTTCCCACAACCACTAAAAATCCTTGCTAGAACTCTGATGCGAAAAGAGAGTCCCTATCTAAAATGAAAGTACATGGACTCTTGTGTAGTTGCATGATTTCATGAACATATTGTCTTCCCATATCATTAAATGAGAATGTCTCTTGAATATGATGGAAGTGGGGGTCCTTTTGTTATTCGGTCAATGAATTCACTTATATCATCACTACCCCTCGAAAAACATGGTAAACCAACTATGAATTCTGTGGAAACATCTTCTCATTTCCAATTTTGGACATGAAGTGGCTGTAACAATACTTCAGGTCTCTGGTGCTTTGCCTTTACCTGCTGATAGGTGGAACACATATTTATAATGTATGTTATCTAACATTTTATCCCATTCCACGAAGACTGGCAGTGCAACTATCGATACATAATTGATATTCCTAGACGAAATGACCACTGAGAAGCATTGGACTCTTTAATCAACTCATAAATTCTATCTTTAGGAACCTATACAAGTCTATCAATACACAATATTATGTTTATGTAGATATAAAAATAAGTAGGTCGGTAACATCATTATATAATCTCATGGAGAACCATGCCTTTAAGATCAAAAAATTGTCTACTCTTCACACTCTCGAAGTGTGGAGAGGTAACTACCAATGATGAAATGTAATACTACTAGTGGCTATCAAGAAACTCTAGATGTATCTTAGGGAAGATTTCCATTAAATATTATTCATCACTAGATTCTCGTATAACATGTGTTTGAGTTTTTTGACTCAGAGCATCTACCACCATATTTCCCATCCCCGACGTATAGGCAAGCTCAAAATCAACGAATTGTATATATGTTACCCATATCAACTATATGTGGTTCATGTAAAATTGTGAAAAAATATATTCGAGTCTCTTGTGGTCTATGTACACCATAAATCCCTCACACAATAGATAATGTCTCCAGCAACAAAAGTTGTTGAAAACTACTTCTAGTTCAAGCTTGTGCATCTGGTAATTACTATCATGCTTCCACAACTTCCGAGATCCGTAAAAAAAATACTTTTTCCCCATTAATGAATAATTTTCCTAGTGTGATTCCATGATCATCATAAAAGACGGAATAACCAATGCCTGGATATAGAAGAGTCAGAATAGGTGTAGAAAAAATCATTAATCTTAGCTCCCAAAAGGATTTCTCACATTTTTCTGACCAGAGGAACATGAAACCCTTATTTTTAGGTCTATTAAGAGGTGAAAAAGTAATTATATGTAATGTATAAATCACATGTAATATCAATACATCCCTAAGAAACTCTATATATAAAGCATGTTCCTATGATCCTACCAGGAAACTGCAACACTAACCTTTTATGGGTCAATAGATATTCCTGATTCTAAGATTATATGACCTAATAAGTGAGATCCATTGATCTATAATTGGCACATTGAAATCCTGGCATAATTTTTATTCTCTCTTAGTGTAATCATAAGAATCTTTTTATATTTTTCAGGCTTTCTATGAGTGTGAAAATACACCAAGATGTTGTCCACAAGGACTATGATGAATGGTACTAATAGGGGTGGAAACACTATTCATCATATCCACGAAAATGGGGGGCAAGTTTGTAAGACTGAATGGAATAAAAATGTACTCATACAGACCATAACTACTATGAAAAGTTGTACATGTTATATCTAATGGTCTGACTTGTATATGATGGTAACCCAATCTCAGCTCAATTTATGTGAAATCCTTCACTCTTCAGAGCTGTTCGAAGAGATCATCTATTCGTGGAAGGGGATATTGGTTCTTTACAGTATGTTATTTATGAATTCTATTGTCCACGTATTGACATAAGGTTCCATCCACCTTCATAGTGAAAATCATGGGAAACCCCAAGAGGATGTATTGGGATATATAAAACTTTTGGCCTCATAATCCTTTAACTACTGATTGAGCTCTTGAATCTCTATTGGTTCCATAATATATGGAGGAATGAAAACTAGATCCTCTCTGGGAAAAAGATCTATAGTAAAATATACCTCTCTTTTAGGTGGTAATCCAGAAAAGTCATTATGAAAGACATCCCTAAAAAGATCTACTAATGGAGGGAAATTGGTATGTCTTAAACCCTGATCCTCCATAAAGTGATTTTAAATCTAGGTGGTCACACTACCTATCCCATGATGCTCTGGTATATCTCTCCCACCCTGACATCCCACTCACCATTATGTAGATAACTGATAAAATTTGGTGATGTAAAAGATACCCAATAATGATAGTAGTCTACACAAGCATGATAGTCAATCATCCAGTACATCCCAAGAATTACATTGAGGCCTTTCATATCGAGAATGAAGTGGATTCATAAGAAAAAGTAATTGGATACCACATGGGGACAGTCCCTACAATGGCGTATACACTTTTTTCATAACCCTAACAAAATATCTAGCATAATTACACCATAGTAATATCATATATCTTGTCTGATACTATCCAAAATTGATACAGAGTTAAAATAGTTTGATGCACAAATATCAAATACAGAAGATACTATTTTAGATTCTATTAGAATAGTACATCATAATGTAGATGGTCCCACAACCTGATCCTTGGGTATCAACAATAGTTCATTACCATGATCAAAAATACTATACTGAAACTACTCGTAACCAGGGGATGGCTAGCATGACCACACCATCCTCATCGGCCTGACCTAATGGTGCTACTCCAACACCCCACCTGATGCAATGTAAAAGAACTCACTCCTAAAGGAGTAGATAGTGCAGATCCTTTTCCACTCAAATATGGGGGAATGGTCCTACAGAAATGATTAAGATGCCCCATATGTTCACAAGAACAACACTGGAATGGGTATCTATCACACTTAGGATGAAATTACCCCCTCTTCCACAATGATGACACACTTTAGCTCTATCAAAATCTGTACTCTAGTTCTCACTATCCGAATAAGAAACCTTGAGGGAATATTTCCTGCAATTGAAAGAACTATTGTACTACCACAACAAAAAATTTCTATACCTAGTACTATTACCATCTCTTAGTTTGTGATCAATGAATGATTGAATATATTAGAAAAATTAGGAATGAGAAATAAATTTCCCTATGTACATATGGCATATTTGAGCCCATCCTCTAAGCATAAAGAATATGAAATATCATCAGCAGCAATAAGTGGTGAAAATCATTAAAACTCCATGATCCAAACTGAATATTCAATAACTGACATGGATCCCTATTTGAGATTCATGAAATCATTGAAATTTTCATCTCATAGTGTCAAAGGAAAGAACTAAACATATAAAGAAGTCTATAAATCAACCCATAACATGCCCTTATGACGACCATCCTAGGAAGTCACATCCGACAAACACATGGAAAAATGTTGAATCATGTATGTGGAATTTTTGAATCTCTTCCCTTGAGACATTTCTGGATTCAAAATGATTGAAATTATGGCCTATATCCAAGTCTTAGAAGCCTATGGACCTCCATAAATTTATAAAGTTGGAGGATTCTACTGTTATAACTCACAGGTCAGATCAGCCATCGTAGGTGCATACTGTGGAGCACCATACATGGACTACATCCGACATAGGAAACTATCATGGGCTTGGGAACCAGAACGCAGATTAGGTACCAAGGGTGGTACCTTGAGTGACACTCTTGGAGGTATGTGTGGTGTCTCTAGGCCCAATACGTCTAGATCATGGTCATTTCCACCTTCTTGGCATCAGATATGAGGACGTCATATGGGAATTGGTCTAAATATTACAAACACATCACATAGATCATGATTCAGAATAAATATTTCATCACCAGTGGAATCTAAACATAAAAAAACTCTCTACACAAGGAATACTACAACACTACCCTCTTAGATAGCCATGTATCAGTAAGTGATCAAGTATATGTTTCATTGTTTTAAATTTAATTACCATGTTCAATATGTTGACATTAATTAACATGACAAGGTGGTATAAGGATGCGTAACCGATTCATTTTTGTTGTAATGATGCACTTTATAACGGATATACATTTCTGGTGATTCATTTCCCATACAATTCTCAATAGAAAGGAAACCCAATTATTTATTATATAATGGATCAACTCGGTAAATTACCCTTCCCAAATCAAGAGGGCCCATACACCACTAGAATTGAGATAAGAAACAACTCAATTACAGTCATGAGTAATGCAAGAAAAATTTAACAATCACATAATCAATCAATAATCACAACTATATCAAGAAAATAAATATAGTGATATTCACCTATATTCCATGGAAATATGCATGACATGGAAATTCTATGTGCCCTTAATGATGCATGAATTTTTATCCTTTCCCTCATATCATCAGGAAAAGGATTATAGAAATCCTCAATTATAGTAATGTTCAAATACTCAACACAACATGTGCATCCCCCAATGGTGAAATAATATTAACTAAAATAGGAAAAACTAAAACAATAATTTTATTTTAGGTAACATTGATTTTACCCCAAAATTGGTCAGTGATGCCCAAACATGGATTATGACCAAGTCCCATGTGTTTCTAATAATATGATTATTGTCTCCAAATTGTAAATAATGAAATTAAAACAACATCTAATACCACTGTATGACATCCTATACTTGGATTCTACTTAATGGATAGCCTTATCCGGGTGGGACACTTGGCCTCAAACACATCTACCCAAACGCCAGAGGCTGCCGACTAGAAAAGAGGGCCTACATTGTGTCTGTGGGGAGACTATGCAATCATTACCAAAGTGTAGTGTCGTGGATGAATGTAAACATGGGTAAATAGAAGAATCTATATAAGTAAACAAATGAAACAATAGGAAAATAGAGACAACAACAATAGTATATGAAACAACTAAAATAACATTCAACAACAAATGATGATATATCATGAACTAGATAAATGGAAAATAGTGATACATGAAAGAAAGATTAACATGTTCCATAAAAGTATAAATGAAATACAAATAATATCCCAAGAATCCCAAGATAAAATCGGTCCTATGCTATCATGCTCCAACATAAACCACAAGCAATCAACTGTTAGAAGCCATGTGTGTCCCTTTATCAACACCTACTGTCATGTAATCTAATCTGGGTACGGAACAACACTAAGAGAGGTTCTGATATAAATATCGAGTCAAAACATTCCTATTTTATAGTGAAGTCATATAATAATTAATTGGTTCATGTATTTCATTCCAATATTGTGGATATTACCTATGGCATGAAACCATTTAATCAATTCATAACATTTCATGACGTCCATTTGGTCCAAGACATTCCATTTATTAGTGTGACAAGGCCAAGTATCATGAAGCCTCTTTTAATTCAATTTAAATAATATCCAATAATTCAGGGTCAGTCCTCTACCTTTCATTAATGTCATAAGGGGCGCTACTTCCATGTAAACCATTAATCATTCACAATTAATTTGTTCATTTCATATTCTTCATATATATTCCAATTTATATTTCACATTTGATTATCAATTGAAGCACTTACCATAGGCAGGTCATGCGGTGATCCAACAAGGTACATTCCATTATGAAATTCACAATATAAAATAATAAATTTACCATATGAATGGTTACCCTTATAAGGGTTAAGAAAAGTCACATGTAAATGGTGGCCCAAACATGTCAAATACAAAAAACCCAATTATGGGATAACATATTATAGGGGATTGACATAGTTGTGACAATAACCACCAAAACATTATCAAATATATGGATAGATAACATCCATACAATTCTAATGATTATAATCATGGTATATAAATTAAATAAATGGTATCTAATGAAATCATTGGTCCCTACACGACAATTCAAAAATCAACAAACATGAGGGATGAATTATAGATCACTCACCTTAGGGTTGTACGAATATCCACATCTAGTATTTTAACATTTATTTGGCTCAGATCAGAGTAGATCTGTGAAAACTGGAAAAATCTTCATTCTACAATTACTAGGTTTGGAGAAAAAAAGAATAATAAATGCTTAAACAGACTCGAGTACTTACTGTTGTGCATCAAACGTGACAAACAGAAACTCTAATGGAACCTGAATGATGGGAATCTCTTTATTCCTACCATAGTTCCTCAAAAATATCCAAAATGTGAGAAATAGTAGCTAGTACCACTATTTTTTACATTTGGGAAGATGGAGGTGGATAATTAGACCATCATGGGAAATCTATACATTTTACCCCAAAAAAAGAATGTGCATGATTTTTTTGCACGGTTTGAAAAATAATGTGAAAACCATGACAGGATGTCAAGGAAATAAATTAAAAATTCATGGTTAGGCCACGTGGTGATCCCCAATCCATGCGATTTGGTTATGTGTGGAATTTTACATCTTTATGGTCCGAAAAATCATGCACCTGAAATGCACTATCCATGTGATTTGGAAAATGTTTGCCAAAAAAGAAGTGTTCCAACCTCCGAACAAGTCTTGGATAAATCAATGAAATATTGTAACCCAAAAAATCCAAATTAGGTCCAAAATGAAAACTTAGACTAAAAATTAAAGGATCCATACCTGTGTGAAAAACTGTGTTATTATAAAATGGTTGTTTTATCCTTATTCAATTAAAGAGAACATTCCATTTACATTCTTCTTGAAAAATTTAAACCATTCCATAAAAATATTGCACAGGGAAAAAATAGATAGAATGTTGAAAAATAATATTTACATTATAATTCTGGTATGGGTTTATAAATACATTGGTATTATTAAAAAATATTTACATGGACGAAATATGGAGTCTTATAGGAAAATTTAATTTTTTCATAAAATGTCGCTCACCTTGAGTCCGACTCATCAGATACTTTCATTTTCATATATAATAATAAACTGAGGTTATTGATTTATGATCTTAAGATAAAATTTATAGTTTATTATTCATTTTATTTATATTAATACTATGTTATATAAATTTACATAATATTTTATGATCACATCAGATATTTTGATGATATTCGATTCACATGTCCAAAATGAAATTGGTATGATGATTATGGATAAAGAGATCATTAATAAATGATATCAAAAATAATAATCATGAAATAATTATAAAATTTAGACATTAATTTTAATTTTAAATAAATCCATTAAAATTTTTAGGATAAATGAATTATGTTACAATGATGGAGAAGGTAGGTCCTATATATGCAGGACTAAAAATTCCATTTTTCAATCGAAAATATTGAATAAAAACTCAGTATTGTTTTATAATCCTATAATGAACATGATATCATAAATATCACGTTAATTTTTTAAATATACTTATATATATCGTCAATGTGATGCATCAATAAAAAAGAAATCATATCGCTTCATGGACGTGGTAGTCCACAGACACACACAAAGGACGTTATAATTTTTCAATGAATGGAATGGTAATATGCTAAATGATATAATTTATATATTAAATGATAAATATTTAATGAATAATAATCCCATTAATATAGTAATTCGTGATAGAGGGAGATGAAAAGATAATTAGTTCAGTTTTCATGGATGTAATCCATTTTAAATAGGAACGATGAGTTCATCAAACTTCTGATAGTGGATGGAGATTTATATAAGTTATTAAATTGAAATAATAACATCACAATATATATTTGAAACTACTTTAAATATTATAGAATGGTTTAATATTTTTTAAGTAATTGTATGATGAAAAATATGTGAATCATTCGTATAAAAACTATACATTTTCATTGGAAAATATCTTTTGATTAACTCCAAAAAGAATCCAAGGTTAGATAATTCCTAAAAAAGACCTCTAGAATGATGGTATATGTTCTTTAAAGTTATTTTTGTAGGTATTTTCATAACCAAATGGGTTCTAATGTGATAAGTAAATGGTTGAAAAGATACCCTTTTATAAGAGACCAGAGGAGCACCATTGGAATTTTTCATAATATTAAATTTATATAAATAATTTCCAATTATAAATAGATCCAAACTAATGTATTTCAGATATTGAATGAGGAAGGGTTAAAATATAAACATATAATATTTTTTTGAAACATATTGGTCATATTTTAGTCATAATCATTTTTTAACCCCTCATCATCACCATTCACACATATTTAGCCAATATGGATTTTCCCAATTTGACGGACAAGATATTTAACATGAATTGAAATATAGTCCATAAATAGATGATATTTTATATTTAGAGAAATATGATAATAAATTTGTTGAATATAATATTTTTATAAATCATATATAACATAACAAAAATAGTTATTTTAAAATATCAACAATGCTAATATCTATAATGATTCATTAAATTCATTTTAATAACCTCGATAAAACAAGTAAAACATGAATGAAATATTTTATAATATCCATAAAATTTTATTTTCATCTTTGAAATTTTTGTTTCTAATCAATAACTAAATATGTTTGTTTTTAAAATTTTAAAATCATTTATTTAATATTTCTATTAACTGAATAATTAATGTTTCACCATTGTGAAATTATTATTATTAAAGAAATATGTAATATAAATTTATAATAAATAAAACTGATGGAGGTTAATAAATTGAATTTGAAAATAATATTTATAACTAAACTAATTTAATTTTAATTCCTATGTTAGTGATGTTATAACTACTAAAACAATAGTGTGATATTATTCTCTCTCTTTTTAATAAAATCTTATAATGTTTCTAATCAAAACAAAATTGATACCAAATTCCTTAAAACAAAATCCTAGATGATTATGGATGAAATTTAATCTATAAACAAAATTAATTAAAATTTTATGGTCATTTTATAGACCATACCGTTTTATTTTTAACATTAACAACACAATTTACCCATTATCTTTGTACAAAAAGTAACTAATGTTACTATTCATTGACAAAGAATAATGGAAATATTTCCATGATTTAGACCCACCAAATCAAATTATAGAATAAATTTTAAATAAATTATAAAATAAAAGTGGTATAATTGAAAACTAAAGATAAAAAATGAAATGAAAAATGGGTTTACAATTTTTTTAAAATAAAATCTATTTATATAATATCAAATTTAAAAATACCTTGAAATTCATATTTTGATTATTTAAAATCAAAAATATTTCATTAAATTATAAAAATTATCAAATTATAAATTTTTTAGGAAGTCCATAAAAATAAAATAAATTAAAAACGAGTATTTTTCACACTTCATTGAAAAACTATATTTTTATAAAATTATCAATAAATAATCATATGATATACATGACATAATCAAATAAAAAATGAAATTATTTTTTTAAATAATAATTTATAATTTTTTATGAAATTTTTTATTATACTCACTCATTAAAATAAATAAAACCCAATTTTTAAGAAAAATTATTTTTGCAGAACAAAATGACATTACTAAAAATTGAGTTATTATTATCAGGGAATTTATAAATAATTTCATATTGAGTAATGATTTTATATTTATTTAAAAAATAAATTATTCATATTCATACACATTAATTTAATAGCAATATTATTATGGTCACATTTAAATACTAATATATCAGTTTTTCATTTTGATCGGTGTTTAGTATCTTGTACGCTATCAAGCATAACTATTTTTAATTATTCAGAGGATACTTCCTCATTTAGAAACAATTTAATGTAAATATTTTATAATCATTTTATATAGGTGTTACATATTTAAAAATAGATAAAAATATTTTTCTCCAATTATTTTAGGATTTCAATGCTCTTCAAAATGTGTTATAGTTTTGAGATAAAATAGGGAAAAAGAAAGACTATGTTTTCAATTATCTATATATCAAAACAATAATTGAGAAATGATGAAATGGATTTCCCTTACATTGCTCCTTGTGACCATTATACATCCTTTAAAAATTTGTGATTAACTTTAAAAATCTCAAATATAGCCTTGCACGATAGGTGTTTACCATTACGTACCCTCTAATAAAAATTGAATACCCTTTCATAGTTGATGAAAAATAATTAATTTAAGTAGTATCCACATAAAATTTAGGTAATATTTTGTAGAATATATATACTTATATGATTCTACTAAATACTTTCATATGTATAGGTATATATTATTTACCATTTTTTATGTCTGTAATGTGCATATGGGTAAATAAAAAGATGAAAATTACTAAATTGTCAATTAATGGACTTATAAATTTTAAGAAAAAAGGATTTTTCATAATAGTTATAATATAGAATGTTATAATAATTCCTATTAATTAATTCTCATCCTTGAATTGGTAATTTAGTGGTTATACTAAAATATCATAGGACATTGACCACAACTACCTTGTTTTCACTTCCAATAATATTCTTGAATTAATCCTAGATACCAAAGGACTCTGAAAAGTTGTGTCATCATTCCTCAAAATACCTTCTTACTATAGACTAAAATCTATACATGGATCTTAAAAAATGATGTTTTATATTGTATATTATGATTCTCACAATCGATTGTATACATTTGATCATGTATTTACCTCTAAATATGAGAGACACTGAAAGCATCATGCGTAAATCTATATCATGCAGGAAAAAAAATAATTGGCCACATTCTGGACACACTCAGTAATATCACATGGTCCATGAAATCTTGGTACAAGATTTAAAGGATTTTGTAAACATAAGTTCCCTAGCCAAGGAGTCACCCATAAGAAAAAATCACTAGTCACAGTGAACTCCAAGGGTCACATCATCTAATAATCATACAATCACTACCTTATATGAGCAGTGATAAAATATATTTCATACCAATTGTAGTATTTCTAAAGTATATTTTCCATGCTCTACCCCACAATAACTACCTACTCATACCATTATAGAGGTGAGGAACATGGTTGGTTAAAGAGATCCCCAAAAAATGGAAAGGGTATTTTCATTGGAAAACCTGACCCTCCTCATAAAAAGAATGATGTTTGGGTGAAGAAACCATCCGACCCAAACCTAGTTGTAGAAAACTCAAGAAAGTCATGGGATGATCTTTTAGAAGAAGAGGAAAATTCTAATGAAGACCAGGTTATATTAGATGAAATTGTAAAATGATCATTGTGACCATTGAACAGTCTCAATCCAAGATGTTATGGGAGGAGTCACATAGGGTCTCTTATTTTGTAATTGGGCAGCATTTTATTGGGGTCATTGACTCAAATGAAGCTGATATGGGTAAGGCAGATAAATTAGATAAAGTCACCTTGAGGAAAGAAATAGACAAGCAATTCTCTTCATAGATTTCTTCCGGTAGTCAAATGATACAGTAGGATGAGGGTGTCAAATCTGATGTTGTGATTACCTTGGCCCAACTGGATCCAAAGCTAAAGGATCCCTCCATAGTGACACCAATCCATCTTCCCCCCTCAGACCAGACTGCCAAAAACAATTCTATTACGTCGGGTCATTAAGATGAAAACTCAGGTTCATTCCTTCCAACATGTGCCTCTATATAAATGACTTCTCCTATGAATTTTCAACTTAATGGACTCCCTATGATAGCTGGCACACATGGAATAGCTCCCACATTTAACATTACTGAAAACTAGTTGAAATTATTAAGTGGAATCTTAATGGTTTCTCCGTTGAAGGCTTCTCCACTTAATGAAACTGATAAAATTGATATTACAAATGATGGTAAGGTTTTACCTGTTTCATCTAATAAAAAATAGGGTAAACAATCTAGTCCTTCCTCATCCAAAATGTCCAAAGATCTGCTAGGAGAAAACTCTCTAGAAGTAAAACTATGGGTTCCTCTAAATCCAGTTTCCAATGAATTTTATTTATTGAAACTGTAAGGGTATCGAAAAACTAAAAAAATTTATTATTTTAAAAATAATTATTATGAATCATAGACCTATGATTTATTCTATTGTAGAACCTAATGATAACTTTTCTTGAAAAACCATGCATCTCTGATTCTATGGATATATGTTTTTTTGGGCTTACAAAGAGGGTACTTCTACTAATATTTTTTTGATTTTTTATCACTCCTCATTTCAAAATGTAAAACTTTTCCATGTTTAAGAGAAAATGTTTATTTGTGATTTTTTGGATGATTAGTTGATCATCTTCTACTCTGTGATATATGCTATGAATTGATACCAAGATAGAAGACCTCTTTGTAATGACGTTCTATTCCTATCTAGAAATATTCATGACCCTTGGTTTGTAATTGGTGAGTTCAATTCTATCCTCAACTCCTATTAGAAATTGGTCCCCACTCACTCTTTGATATCTTTGTGATACATAAAATCTATGATTGAGGATATTATCCTTGTTGAAATAAACCATATGGGTGAAAAGTTAACTTCGTATAAAATAAATTACAACTAGGTGGTCGCTAGTAAATTATATAGAACATTCAAAAAATAAATAATATTTGAAAAATTGGAACGTTATCTCTAACATAACCCTGCCCAAGCAAAAGTTTGTACATCATCCCATCCTTTTTAGTATGCATAATAAAAGAAAAACCACTCTCTACCCTCCAATTTTAATAATTCTTGGTCCTTTGATCTTGAGTGTCTAGCATTACAAAAAATATTCTGATGTCTATTAAAAATCATAATGACTCTTATACGTTCATTACCAAACTTAAACATCTTATACCATACCTTAAATATTGGTGCATTAATAAATTCAAGATGAATGACAGTTATATTTCCTCTCATGAAATTGAACTTACCCAACTACAAAACACCAATACTAGCTCTGACTTCACTATAGATCTACAACATGTAGTAAATACTTCTATGAAAATTAATTCTTTTCATTCCCTTAGATATAACATGCGTATGAAAGTTTTTAAAACTAAATGGATTTTGGACGGTGATAGGAACACTAAATTTAACAATTATCTACAAAGAATTAGGAAAGCTAGTAGGCCTTTTACTTTTCCTAGAGATGGGGAAAATCTCATTGATAGTTAGGAAGGTATTTCTAATCATGTTTCGCTTATGTTGAAAATATTTTCAATGGTATTGATATCAACAACGATCTCTTACCATATTTAATTCATGTTTTTGTTAATATGGAAGATAAGTTGAATATCATAAGCATTACTCTAGACCATGAAATCAAAGACACTGTCTTCAGTCTCAAATCGGACAGCGCCCTGGGCCCCAATGGTTTAACAATGGGTTTTAACAGCTATTTTGGGAACTCATATAATCTGATGTTTGTAAAATTGTTAAAACATTTTTTTTCAAATGGTTGGCATCCCCATTGATTGAATACACAATTTCTCTCTTTAGTTCCCAAAGAGTGAAATGTCTTGGGGATTCATTCTTTCATACCTATTCCCCTCATTAATCGAATTTACAAAATAATCACCAAACACCTTGCCAATAGACTTACTGATATAAGAAGTATAATTGTCTCTGGGAATCAACTTGGCTTTGTGAAGGGTTAGTCTATCCATGACTGTATATGTCTTTCCTCTCAATGTACAAATACCTTAAATAGGTCTACCAAAAGAGGAAATATTGATATTAATCTTTATGTTAAGAAGGATTTTGATACCGTTGACTGGAGTTTTATTTTCAAAGGGCTTCAGGTATTTGGTTTCAACGAATCATTCATTAGAAATATTAAGACTCTATTCAATTCGAATACTATTTACATCGTTTTCCATGGCTCCCAAAATGGTTACTAAAAATTCACAAAGGGAGTTTGGCAAGGTGATCCCCTTTTCTCCATTATTTTCTCTATCTCTAAAGATTAACTTATTAGATTACATAACTTCCTTGTTCATAAAAAAGAACTCAAAATTATTAATTCTTATAAAAACATAAATTTCCCAACACATCTCCTCTATGCTGATGATATTACCCTCTTCTTACAAGGAGACAAAAGGAAGGTTCACAATATAAAAAATTCTATTTCCAATTAAGAATATATCTCTAGACAAAACATTAGCTAGATCAATTCATTTTTATTCATGGGAATAAATTTTCCATCGGTGAGAAGATGTTCCATAAACAATCTCTTAAGTATCAAATAAGGGTTATTTCCCTTCACTTACATTGGAGTATCCATTTTTTAGAGTCGTCCTAAATATAGTTATTTTTTCAACACTATGAACCAAATCCTCATCTAACTAGCCTCTTGGAAGGGTAAATCATTCCACAAGGTAGGCTGAATATGTCTCGTTAAATACACTATTGTCTCTAAAATGGTTTACTCTTTGATGGCCTACAAATATCTTGTTGGACTCATAAAAAAAACAAATGATTATATTAAAAATTTTGTTTGGTCCTGAAGCATGCTCGATCAGAAACATGTGACCATCCCCTGGAATAATTGTTGTCAGCCGTTGGAAAAAGGTGGCCATGGAATTAAGAACCTTAATATTTTAAATGAAGACTTGAAAGACAGATTAACTTGGATCCACCTTCATAACAATTCACCAATCATTGTATTTCTAAAAAGATATTCCTTGATAAGATAAATAAGGGAACCTCAAACTATATTAGCTCCTCTGTTTTTCCTTATATTAAAAAGACCTTTTCGAATATTATGATCAATTCATGATGGATGGTTAGAAATTAACATTTCATGAAATTTTTGTTTGACAACTGGATTGGTACCCCATTAATCTCCATTCTTCCTCTTAATAATTTACCAGAGAACTCTAATTGTACTATCTAGGAGGAGATAAATTCTTAAATCTCTATCCTTCTTGATAACATAATAAATATCATTGATAATTTTCCCTTTTCCAACTTTGATGATTTAATTCTTTGGAAATATGTTCATAATGGTCTTCTTGACTCCATGATTTTTTACAATCATAATTTTGAAAATTTGGATAATAATTTTAATAGGATAAATTCTTTTGATAACCCTTTGATTAAGACATCTAGGGTTACTATTGTTTGGCACACTGCACACAATAGAGTCCCCACTGATGTTTGATTCCAAGCCTTTGATATTCATATTTTATTGAAATGTAACCTATCTTACCAACATAGAGAATATAATAACCATCTTTTTCTAACATGTGATAAAACATCTTCCCATTGTAAATGTATTTTTGACATATTTCATTGTAGTTGGATTTTGGTTTAATATCTCAACATACATCTATATCATTTTGTGGATACTGAATCCCCTCCGCAAATCACGAATCTTTTCCTTCCTGCTATTCCAGATCTCATACATGTGATCTGGTATGCTAAAAATCCTCTCATTCATAGAAATTCATTATTCAACTTGAATTAAGGTTGGATGCATATCCCCGTTTCTATTCGTGAAGCTACCTCGATTCAAAAGGCTTTTTGTGAAACCTCTGTCAAATACATTTAGATTATACATTGTATAAGGATTGATAGTATCTATCATCATCCTAGGTATAAATTTGAAGTGTTCTGGAAAACCCCACTCCCTGGATGGATTAATGTGAATAGGGACATCACCTCTAAGGGAAATTCCGGTCTCTCAGGCAATGGTTCTATTTTTTGAGATCACCTTGGGAAATCACTAGATTTCTTTTATGGAAATTATGTTATCGATTCGTCCATGGAAGCTGAAATTATGAGTGGAATTCATGATGTTTTCATAACCATGAAATTGGTATGGAATAATATTTGGATTGAATGTGATTTGACAATGATTTTCCTGGCCATTTGGAATGCAGTGGGGCATCTTTCTTGGCCACTCACAACCCATTGGATGAGTTGTCTTCAATCGCTCATGTAGATCAGTTTTATTGTAACACACACCTTCTACGATGACAATATGGTAGAATACGACCTTGCTAATAGGGGTGTTAACCAGGAAATTACCTATATTTTTGACCTTCCTAATAATATTCTCTCTTTTCTTGATAATGATTATAAGAAGTTTCTGTCGGTTAGACTTTTGTAATCCTCGACATTTGTATTATTATCTTCTGTGTCATGGTCTTCGACAAAGGAATAATCTTTTTTAACAAAAATAAATAAAACAAAAATTATATAAATTCCCATAAATCACCCTATAATACATAATTGATCATGAAAAAAAGAAAAACACCTTTATTTTAGGCCAACAATATCCATGGTACATTTTTTTCATACCTGGATGCACTATATACCATGAAGCAAGAGAGTATCTCACCAGATACTCCATCATTGAAGACGACACACCTAATCTCCCATGGGTGTAGATCATTTTGTCATTGCCTAAGGAACGCCCTAGAATAGAAGCATCCTACCATGTGTTCATCTATCAATACTCACACATAGTATGAATCTTTTCTCACATTAACAAAGTGTATAATAGTTTTTTTAGAAAAACTGGATTTTCATTAATAAATATGACATCTTAATAGATCAATATTCATTTTTTACAAAAGTAAACATCGAAGGATTATAATAGTTTAGTGTATTTGAAAAATGTATACATAAACAAATGATTCATGTGTTATGTAAATAGTCTCCCACTATGTTATTCATAATTTTCATCCTTCATTAAAATTTCACACAAAATACCATTATTTATAAACTACTGAAAGGAAACATAATAAACAATGAGATCATATTCTTATTAATGGTAAAAAAGAGAGATATATAAAAATGACATGATAAAAAATGGAATCATAAAATGAGATTAACATTTGAAAGTAATACACTTCAAATCAATGATCATAATATTTAGTTGTGGTATTATGATTTTCAATTCATAAGAGATATATCAAAAATTAATCATAAATCATAAGACATTGGTGGAAAACATAGGAATAATGCATGTAATTGTGGCATACATTGAGTCTTGGAAAATAATTTTCATAATAGTTATGGATCACATTCAATGATATCATAGGGAATTGGGTCCACTCCTTAGAATGTGATAGTATTCAATGTTCACTCTCAGGAAAATCATAGTGCATAGTGTCCCTTATTAAACTATGTTCAATACAACATTCACTCAAGTGTATATCAGGATATATAAACCATTACCAAATTCATTAGAGTGAGATATTAGTCACATGAATAACCTTATTGAAATCATATATATTTATAAAACATGTTCTTAAGAAATACAGCATATCAGAACCCATAAAATGATATGTCATTATAGAACATATCATCAGATCCTAACCTATGGAAAAAATGAAATGTGTCATAATCATTTCAATATTTCATTATAGAATAACCCATGGAAAATGAATTAGTTTCATTAACATATTTTCATCATAATAGTGATCAAAACCCATCTGATTAAATAATAAGGATGTTATGATTAGTTCATATCCTCAAAAAATATAGGTTACATCAGTAAGCATAATATTATTTTGAAGATGATTTTGAAAGATGATATGTAACATTTCATGGGGAAAATATCCATTCATTGTAAACAAATTAAAAATAATGAAATTCATAAAATATTTTGAAACTAATATTCATTGAAAATAAAAATTGAAACATATAAAGTTCTATTTTAAAAATGGAGTGGTCATGATGACGTAGAATGTTTCATATTCCATATAGAAAAAACCAGGAATTCAATCATATTTTCCATAGGACTCAAAATATCATTGTTAAGAAAATGAAATTAATAATACTTTTAAAAAAAATATTTAAAAATAAATCACTGGAAAATGTTTTTAAAAAAAATAATAAGTTATTATTCATAACAATATTAAAAAAAATTGAAAGCAAGGATTTGGTTGAAAAATATTTTTCACCTAATGAATGTAATAGTGATAATTTCTATTAACATTATATTTTTGATCACTTGAGTACATAATTATATGAAAATAAATAGAAATAATATTACATTGAGGCACTACCACTAGAGAATAATGTCCTGATAATTATTTATAGGAAGATAATAATATTTTATCCTTAGAAAAATAATAAAAATAATTCTGATAAACGATTAAATTGTAGAAAAAATCCCAGAACTCTTTTTATCATGTAAACCCACATAATGAGAGATCATACAATGGATATTCATATCCCCAATAAATTAATGATAAAAAACATGATATACAATCATGGGATGAATATACTCCACAGAAAAGAATCATGTGAATAAAAGTGAGACGGAAATTGATTAACATATGTCTCGACTGCCTCAAACATATTCAAAACTCATATATAGTAAATATATGTTTATTATATATAAATTATAGTAACATAATAATATATTTCATACAATATTTGAATTTATTTTTACCTTATTATTATTATTTTATTAAAAATTCAATATTAAAATCGTGTTTTAGGTAATAACAATTTAATTATTCATGTATGATTTGACTTTTTATTCTCCTTCTTATTTATTTTACTTGGTTAAATCGTATCCTGAATGTTATACAAGATGTAAATATCATATATAATTTTTATAAACATATTAATATTAATACATTAAATGTATATAATTAAATTTAATTACACCGTTTATGTAGACGATATGTCGTATGTATGGGTGAATGCTATTTACATTTTCTACACTGATGAAACAAAATGAGGATAAATAATGAACAAAATTTATACAATAATTATTATGTGACATAGATCATATACATTCAATAATATATTTCATATTATAATAAATTTAATGGTTTAGTGACAAATCAATCACATCACTTCATGAGTTACAGTCTAATGTATTCACAAATTACATTTTCATTTGTCCCACTAAATGCAAAGTAAAAAAAAAGGAATATGTGATATTATATTCATATAATTATAATTATTTCAAAAAAATAATATATATATATATAGACATGAAATATATCAATTAATTTACCCAACCATGAGAGTTGTTAATGGAAAATCTGTCACATTGGTTCATGTGGGGGTAGTCCTCCGTACACACGATCGATGTAATCAATTCCCCTATTAGGGAATATTGGTAGGATATAGTATATAACCATAATAAAATTGATTATAAATATATGGAAGTTAAATATGATATTATAATATAATTTCTTTATTAGAATCTATGAAAGTGGAGGAAGAAATAATTAAATGATCAATGAATGATGTTACATATTCATCAGAAACTCCTTTGTGTTCACAAAAAAAAAGATTTCCTATGAAGAATTTATGATAAAATAAGGTTCTATAGGATTTTTTTAGGGACATAAGGAATATATTTTATAGGTAAAAGTAGAACAAAATGGGTTTGAATGTATGGGGAGGAACATATATGTGGAGGAATTTTATTAGTGAGGTGAGTGGATGACTTGTAATTTTGGAAAGAAAGAATTAAACAAATAATTTTCTCATAGCACAATGCTCCAAATTTGATATATTTAAAAATATATAAAATATAATATACAAATATTAATATAAAATAATATTGAGACATGATTTATGTCATTTTTAACCATTGTAAATATTTTATCACCCTAGTAAACCAGTTTTGACATTAGTTGTTGAAAATGATATTTAATGTTTCCACTACTAATTATATTAAAAAATAGAACATATATGAAAATATAATTTAAAAAAATTACAAATAATGAATACATTTTTTTTATTTAATTTCACAGAAGTTTAGTAATTTAATTTAAAATTAATCACATAAATGGGTTAAAAAATCATATTCCAAAATAAAAACACCAATAATATGAAAAACAATTATATAAAAATTCAGTATGAAATAGATTACAAATAAATAATTTCAATAATATAATAAATAATTTATCTTATGATAATTTGAAATCATTTAAAAACAATTTTAATTTTTTTAAAATCATTAAAATAAATTAATATTCTTAATAAAAACCATTTTTTATTATTATTCATTATAAAATGTATCATGTAATTTTTTGCCACAAATTATTCCTAAGATAATTTCTACTCGATGACTTAAAGAAATTCCTAAAATTCATTTTATAAAGTTTAAAAAAATTATCTTCAAAATAATTGTGAAAAATGCAATTAGATTCTGTTTTATGAAAATAAAATTTTTCAAATACATTTTCACCACCTTCAATTAGTTTTTGGCAACCATTATAATTAATTTAGAACTGATGAATTCATTTTATAAATGTCTAAACCATAAAATTTCATTATTTTTTCAATCATATTCATACCTCTCATTCAAACAAATAGTTTATAACTATAATTTTTAAATTAACAAAATAATCGTATATTTTTGTTAGATAATGTATGGTCCTTCCTATAATGAAATCTATTTAAGAAACACGTCATTTGAGGTAACAAAATATATCGACGAAATAATATTTATTTATGAAAAAAATTATTTCATAATTTCCTATGGTGTTACATTATACCCTATATAAAATTCATTTTTTCCTCAAAATTACATAACTCAAATAAAAAAGTTAAGGATAATTCGTCCTCATCGTATCCTTAGGTTCCCATGAAGCTTCCCTAACCTGGTGGTTTCTCCATATATAATCCAACATGTGACTATTATAATTTCTTATCACTTTCGCACTATTATCTACAGTCACTACAAGATTATCCACATAAGAAATGTCTTATTTTTGTTGTATGGTCTCTAGGATATGCAGATGTGATGGATCGTGTATGTTCATCATTAGGTGAGATTTGTGGAACATAATATATAATTGATAGTGATTTGTATGGAGTTGAAAATGGTAAGATACTATCCTGATATGAAAAATAATTTCTATCTTTAAAAAAATACATTGGTCTCATCTTACATTTATTTCAGAATCTTAAAGAATTCCTAGATAAATTCATAGGAGCACCTTTTGACTGAAGTCAAATTCTAGATAACATCAATAATTAATTGTATATATTTTCTATTGAAATTTATCTAATTTTTAAGATTATGAGTGTATCTAAACTTATCTTCAATTCAATTATCCTACTCTAGTCCCAGTATAATTGTTTCTCTAACTTCATCACAACATATCAGAGTTTTACACATCATTCCATATAGGGATCCTTAAGGAGCTATCTGAATACTCAAGTAAATTTTATTATTATGTGAAAACACAAATAGAGTTTTATGATTATCCCAACCACATATTATCTCTATAGAAAAAGCTAGTATCATATCTTATAGAGATTCAATTATTCCCACATTCTATCTATCTGTCTAAGGATGATACAATGTGCTGATGCATAATTCTACATCAAGATCCTATTGATTAATTATAAAATTAAATTAAGGAGAACCTAAAATATAAATAAAATAAAATTGAGAGTAGCATTAAATTAAATCTTAATACATCCATATTGTATTCCATATAAATAAGATCCAGAGAGAAATATTCTCTAATAGAAATTATTTTTTCTAACATCATAAGTTTACCGACTACAAACCACAAATATTTATTCGATTTATACATTATTATGAGCTAAATGAAAAACTAAATTGGGTTGTTTTCACATTTTCATTATGTTATAGGTAATGGTTATAAAACCCCAATATAATATTTTTATCAAAACCATAACATTCTTACATTCCAAGTACCATGATAAAAACTCAGAAAAATCTGTCTTCTTCCCATCCCATTAGAAATACTCTATCAAATATCCATACATCATTATACTTCCATAATTATTATATGAAGAGTAACTATGGGACTCCTATAATATATAATTATTAAAATATTTTATTGATTTAACTCATGATGGATTCCTAACCATTATAATTCCATCATAATCATGGATAAACAAATAATCTTTACTTAACTTCTTTAGTACCTCTACATATTTCTTATGTGCCTCTTTAATATTCTATTTGATAGATGGTTTGAAAATAATTTTAGAAAGACAATATATTTCCCCATAAATTAGTTTTTTTATATATATCATTTTAAAATATATAAAAAAATTATCTTTTGTGATCCTCATCATTCATAATCTAGAAGGATCCATTCTTCTTAATGAATTAGCCATCATATTCTCTTTATCATGGTGGTAATGTATCAAGAAATCATAAAATTCTATCAACTTCAACAATATTCTCTAGAACATATTCAGCTATTTTTTTAGAGAATATATATTTCAAACATACATGTTTAGAATATATCTCATGAATGTCTCAAAAATGATAATTCATCAATATCCATAATGAAAAAATTGTAGATAACTATATATAATGAATTTAGAAATTTTCCTCATGGGCCATGAATTGTCATGAGGAATTAGATATGACCATATAAATATTCATTAGAACACATCCAAATCAATTATTATATGAACCAAACAATATAAAACTATTATCCACTTAAGGGTAATGTAAGCATATGTGTGTTGAATATCCATCACATTAGTTACTTGATGTTTTACTCACATTCATCTGTCCAAAACAATAAGGAACCCTTTTGAGTAATTTTGGTGAGTGGATTGGATATCCATGAAAAATATTCCCCCAAAGGATCAATACTATCTATCCAAAACAAAACAACAATGAATTAATTCAAAGTTGTTGATCTGGTCCACCATTAAATAAAATCTTTCTCTAATGGATCCCCAAATATACCCTCTCTTAATATAATGTGACCCAAAAAATGAAATCTTTTTCAGCCAAAATTTTCACATTTTAAATTATTCATAAAAGTTCACTATTCATAAGGATATATTAAAATCATCAAGTGGTATTAACTCTCTTCCATACTCATTAAATATAAATCAATTCTTTCTATAATTTCTTCCACAAAATTACCATTGTAATCTATACATACACTATTTATTAAAACTACATAGATTGTGGGGGAAATTTTTAGAACAAATGATATCATTAATTATTCATAATGTCTATACACTATAATTTATTTTATGGGTATAAAACCTTCAATGAACACAAATTGATTATAAAAAAACAATTATATATCCAGTAAAATTATTTATCTTCAGACATTTTTTCAAAAAAAATCATCAATATGTGGAAGATGAATCATTTTCTAGAGTTTGATCTTTTCCTTTTCATAATATTCATTTCTAAATCACATTGATCCATCATTATTAATAAAAAAAGAATATTTATCCCCAATGTGATAAACTAGGACAAATGAACTTTTTTTAGTGATTACTGGGACGTGATTCTTCATTTCCTATAACTCAATTTGGGCCATTCTATATGAAATTGTGGAAATAGGTGAGTCACCAGTTATGATATATATTGAGAACTCAACATCTCGATTCAGTGGAAGACATGTAAATTAATCTAAATTGAAATAATCAAAATACAAAAACAAAACAAGATATCATAGAATTTGTTTTTATCCAAAACCATCTAGGACAAAACATATTTTGAATTGGTGGTGGATGTGATTTATATCAGAATATTATGTTTATCATAAATATGATATAATATCATAGTTTATTTTCTAAATTCAAATGTGACATTAATTGCCATATAATTGAAGTCATATTTATCTAGGTAAATAAAATTATTTCCTAATAAAAAATAAAATTCATCCATATGGATAATAATAAGACTTTCTTGAAGCATATTCTCAAAAAGATCTACTGGAGAATAATTAGAGGCTTTGTATGTAATCATTATACCATTAAGGGGGTTCCAATACTAGTTTCGCATGTAATCATTATGGTGGAATATTGAAACTCTAAAAAAATTCCTTTGATAATAATGAAGTGTGATATCAATAGTTTAATTATACATTTTCAGTTCTAGAGTGGATGGTATGTATATATTTCACAACATCACTATCGTTCCCTAATAAGAATGGTTAATATAATGAGATATCTATTTTACTATCAAAATAAGAGGTTGAAACCATTAATTATTGTTTATACCAATTGGATTTGAGAACAAGATTTCATAATAAATGTTTTTAATATATGTGATGCATTGTAGTGGGGGTGTTGAATTTTTTAGAATTCTCGTTCTCCATTGACATCATTAAATGAATTTTCCATTCACATAAGTAGTCAATTTCTCAATGACCTTCCATAAAACAATTTAAAAATTTCTTCTCCCCATATAGAAATTCCCACCAGGACTATGTCCACACAATGGGAACAATGGTAAACATATATTCTTTTCTCCTTGATTTTAGTATTTCCATTGATTTCCAACATAATTTCATATCAAACCATGATATTGATGTATAACTCAACCCTCTCCTTCCACTAATATAACTCATTTAATCATATATTTAAAACTACTAAAATTTCAAATGGCTAATTCAATTTAGATACGTTCATTTAAACCACTAGAGAATCAAACAATATTACTATTAGGTGGGATGAACATAAGATTACCATAAATGTATGATAATATTGTCTTCATATGACCCAATATATTCATCGTCCATTTTATTTCAGTCATGTAAATCCTCTATTTTGATTGGAATAATAAGAGAAAATCACATATTAATAAATAATCCCTTCGACACATCACAATATATAGTGTACATTTCATCATGTTTCATCATATTATTTGTACGAGTACACTATTTATCTGATTCAGTGTCTAAATGATAAATATAAAAAATTAAATTATAATGTTATGAACACCGGATAATGGGGAAAAATTAGTGGTATTGATGCATTTCTTAGCCATTAGTGGATAATAAGAACCACTGGATGAAGGTATATGTTTCCTCATAATGGAACAAATAGAATGACCTTTTCTTATTTTTACATTGGGATGTCCAATATCATTGATAGATTTATATTGTTCTGTTAGTATAAGAATGAGATTTTATATTTCATTTCCCTAAAGATTTTTTTATCAGGAGTAAAATCAATACATTTTCCATATTATTTTGTATTATCATGATTTCTTTGAGTTCCAACCATTAACAAAAACAAAAAATCATAATATGATAAACAGTTATCATAGTCTTAAAACCATATATTCATGCTAAATTTACTATAAAAATACATTATATTATTGACCATGATTATAATTTGCTAAAATCCATTATAATTGTCCACAAAGAAAATATAGAATCGAAAAATCATTCTCCCAGAAGATTCAAACCATGTGCATGATTCAGCCCATTGTCCTATACTAGCCAACATATGAGTCAATCATGCCACACCATTTCATTATTTATAACAACAAGGTAGATATTTTCCAAAAACACATCCAATTTTAGTGGCATGATATGGATGTATTTCTTCATAACCTAACACTCCGTAGGGAATCATTAATTCCTACATGGATATAAATATTTAATAATTTATAAAACTCATAAAACATAAATAATGATTAATATCTAGAAATTCAACATTTTCAAACACAAAGGGACATATCATATGTTTTAAATTATTTAAATAAAATAAAAAATGTAATTTAATTATTTGTTTAATGCAAAGAAATAAATATCACCAAGTATTGGGGTTGAAATCAAGAGATGAGGCATTTCGAGTTTAATGTTTTTTTGGTATGTGGGAAGGGTATTCAATTGATAATGGATTTATTCAGGTTTGGCGTTATGATTGGGTCAGATTATATCCTTTTTAGGTGTATCATTCCATATTCTTATGATTATTCCTTCAGAATGGTCATATATATGGTGAAAACACAAAACTATGTGACCCAAAAAATATTTAATCATAATTAAACGACATTTCATATTTATCATAAAAAGTTTGTCCAATTAATTGATGAAATAAATTTATATTACATAGGATGAAGTATTTGTCATGTAATACAAATAGATGGAATGTTTGATTTGATAAATATTGTTATAGTAATCCAAAACCAGAATAATAGATAGAAACAATACATATACAGAACTCCACCGAAAATCACATCACCCGAAACAAAAACCTACTCTCTCATGCTAGGCATGATTAAAATTAGTAGCATGGATACATGAGGAAGAATGTAGGTGAAGAACAGTGAAAAATAAGGGCTATGTGGTGTCACTCTAAGCATGTGACTCTTCCTTGCAACATCGCTCCAACTCTTATAAGGTCCCAACATTAAACCATACATAATATTGATTTTTTTCCAAGAATTTTTATTCTTTCACAATGAGTATCTTTTCTATTTTAGGGTTTTAGATAATTATCCCATAACTATTACATTACATATAATAAATTAAAATGTTGAAACTTCTTCTCTATCCACATTATTAACATTAATAAAACTCCTTAAATAATATAATAAATATTTTCTTGATAAAAATGTTCTTAAATTCTTCCATTCTCTTACCATTCCTTTTTATCTGTGAAAAACATTTCAAAAACAAGGGATGAACCTAAAACTCTCAGTAAGGGATATTTAGTATTGAAAGAAAACATTAGTCTATGAATACATACAATTCAACAAAATCATAATTTTTACTCCTTAAACAAAAGCTCTTTTAAATACGTCATGAAATTATATGATTTATGAATAACTCATAGAAATCATAAATCATAAAGGTAACTTTTTTTATCCATACCATACTAAAATTATAGCTTTCACACCCATATAGGGAGTAACCATCATGGTTATGTTTGGATTACCCATCACTACATATTCCCTAAATCCATTAGGAGAAACCATAATGTTTACCTTTGTCATGTTACCCAATGCATTGGAGAGATATCATGGGCCCACCTTCCCTCAGTCTATCATGGAAACACTAATATGCATAATCAATTCCTAAGAACCATAACATAATCCAAACACATTAACACACATAAAGGATAAATAACATTACCACAGTGCAATCGTAAGACATCATTTAATGATATTGATACAATTTTTCCATTTTTAGAACCATTTTCAAATCAAAAATACCTAAATATGGTATTTAATTTTTTTCAAACATTATTACTTTGTTGAGGAATCCAAGTATCAAATAATTATTATAGGGTCGGAAAGGTCATTTTCACCACGTATGATAAAAAGAAACATTCCTTTTATTGTTTACTAAAATGTTTTCTTGAAACAAGATTTCTTTTGAAAACCATTGAATTAAATTAGTTTTGAAAGGGGTTCATCATATATCATATAAAATAATTTCATGTATAAATTAAAATATGCATCAACGAAAGGAGATTGATATGATGTATCTTATAAAAATAATTTCATTTTATTATGGATAAATACATGAAATAAATATGTATGAAAATATAATGAATTTAAGTTGATATTTAGTGTAAACAATAATTAGTCATTCAGACATATTCTGGGAAAATGAAATCTAATGACCTAGATATTTAACTCAATGAATGAAGATTGAGTTAAGATTTCCCTTATAAAGTTCATATAAACGCTGTAAGAATTTATAAATGGGGTGATTATGTGTAGGAACAGTATATCCACCTAAAATGAAGTTTAAATTACAACATAAATACATAAATAGTGATTGCACACAGAATCTAGGCATAATATAATCAATGAATTATGCGTAAGACCAAATGAGTGGAAAGTGAGTTTAGAAATTACATTTCAAATATCATTTTTTAATAAAATAGATCGATAGTGTGTATTAAATACAAAGAAACATAATAAAAGTATTAATGTTTGATTAGATATCCAAAATCAATTTCTCACATAATCATAGCACCAAATAATCATGATAATGAAGTTTAACCTAAGGAATGGAAATTGGGTTAAAATGTTCCCTTAAAAAGATTATGTTTTAAGAAAATATATTGATTATATGTATTCATTGTAAATACACTCAAATAAAGAATAAATACAAGATACGATATCAAAATTTATTTATCACATAATCAAATAAAGACATAATAATGAAGTAGAAGATTAAACCAAATAATGGAAATTGGGTTATAAAGTTCCATTTAAATTATAATTTTGTTAATAAAATAATTGAATTATGTTTATTCACTATAAATAATCATAAATAATATATGTATACAATATAGGATATAAAAATATATTTATCACATAATTAGGCCGCGGAATGATCAAGAAGTATACGATTGACCCCAGGAATGAAAATTGTGTTAAGAGGTTCCCTTACAGAGTTTATAATAATGATGTAAGTATTTATTAATGGGTGATTATGTGTAGAAATAGTATATTAGCACCATAAGAATATGAAATTAAAACATAAATAAATAAAAAGTGATTCCATATATATTATTGGCATAATATAATCAACAATGTATTTGTAAAACCCAATGAGTAGAAATTTAGTGCAGAAATTCCGTTAACTTGAATTTGACTTGTCTAGTTCATTATTTAATTATATGAATAATAAAAATTGGTTAATTTCAACTTGATTCACATGTTTTTTCATGTTTACTTTTAATTATATATCACTTATTACCTTGTTTAAAAAATTATTTAATTATTGGAGTCCATGTTGGACATTTAGTTGATGTTTGATACTTGAGTCAAAAATGAACTTGTTCTGATTAAAAGTTGTACAGATGGTCATAATTTCATTATATCCAGAATATTATTCATGATTTTAATATCAAATATATCCTTTATATATTTATTTAGAATAATCCAAAACATTTGGAGATAATAAATTAATTGCACAGTTCATCGAGACGGTAGGCCATACATACACATAAACGACACTTTCATTTCATTGTCATATTATATGAATGAAAATTAAAATATACATAGGAATATTATAATTAGAGTATAATATCCTTTTTATATATGTTACATATTTTAATTAACTCCATCCTATATATGTTCCATTTATGTCATGAATGAGTCATATAACTTTGAGGGGGAGGTAGTCCACAATTCTTCAAATGAAATTATCATATTTACACATTATGGAAAAAATAAATGTATGATTTAAATAAAAATTACATAATGATAGAGATAAAATAAAAATAATATACATCATATATAAATACAGTGTCATCATAATGGCTACCATTATCGGTGGTCGGTGAAAATTGAACAATAATCATTTCATGAGGCAGTAGTTCTCCGTACACAAAAATAGTATGTTTGTATTCATTAGATGGAGGTGTGTGTAACTATAGTTATAATAATTATCATAAAAAATAGTATATTGAGTATACTGGTACTTTTATGTAATCATATAATAATAAGAACATAGGGAGTGGAGAAGTAAAATAAAACAAAGGAACTTAAGGAAAGACATTACCTCTAAATCGTGTAACTTCTTTTTATTTGATCCCAAAGGATTACTTTAATTGCCTTCTCTCTAATTTAGGGCTTCTAAGAGGAATTTATGGATGTTGGGATCTTATTTGAGAGCAATTTGGATGATAAAATGTTCTTGATAGATATGAGTAAGTGGGTATAGTTGGTGAGCTTTTATAAGGGGTGGAGGGGCACTTTAGGAATGCCATGAAATATTATTTATTATAAAGTGATTTTCAAAATATAAAAATTAAAAAGATAAATATTTAGAGGATAAGATTATAATGGGACAAAATAAACTCAACAAATAGGTTTTATTAATGTTTAGGTCACATAATTGACCTTATATTTTTTCATTAACCCTTGGTTAATAACATTAAGTCTTGCCATGTCTTCTTTTATTTTCATAATATACTGTTATAATAGTTACTATAAAATGCAAAGAGAACCCAAAGTGGATCATTAATGAAAATTTAAACAAGATCAAAGTCATTTTTAAGAATATTAGAATTTGAGGACTATTAAATCATTTTATAACATATTATTTGTTTTAAAAACTCATTTATGTCAATTTTGACATTATTTAGTTATCGATTTTTTTAAGTCTTAAAAACATGATTTGTTATAAAAAAAGACATTAAATCCAGGAAAATATTTAAATATCATTCATACAAGTTTTTTATGGCATCAAAATGATCAAATTTTATTTTGTATTTATAATATCATTTATTTGAAACATTCATTAATAAAGTAATCACTACATCATCATTAGGTGATTAATAATTTTTTTTATTTATTGACTAAAAATTATAAATAAAATACCATGAAGTAGTAAATATTTTTATATTTATAATTAATATTT
The DNA here is from genome assembly GCA_963277665.1 of Viscum album. Lineage (NCBI taxonomy): Eukaryota > Viridiplantae > Streptophyta > Magnoliopsida > Santalales > Viscaceae > Viscum > Viscum album. The sequence goes on along the minus strand of OY728167.1, from coordinate 383,384,015 downwards.
ATATTCAAATATATCAGTTATATAACACTATAATAATTTTTTGTTAATGATATATGTTTTTGTTATATTTCCCTTTACTTTAAATTAATTCTTATAACATGTCATTTTCACAATCAAGTGGCTCCCAAAAAAAATAAGTTCTGACTAAGCATTATCATGGTCATACATATCTCATAAAATAGGATTACGACATGTTTTTGGGTAGTTTAATATTATATTAATTTTATTTTTTACCTTTATTTACCAGATTTAGCCATTAACTATGGTAAATAAAAAAACAATTAATAATGTTACTATTCATATTTTCCAAAAAAATTTAAAAATATAAAACATTTGGAAATTATGATTCGAGATATAAAGTCCATTTTTCCAAATTCTAAATAAATATATTTTATAAATAATTTTAAAACTAATTCTCGTTGTCAAAACCCAAAAATAGGATTTTAAAGAAGTAAAAAACTATAAAAATATTGGGATGTTTTATCTCCAAATTAAATGCGAAATTACATGAAATGACCAATATTAGATTAAAGGATAAAAAATAATCCAATTAAAATTTAAAGCCAAATAAATTGAAAATCTATCTATATTAATAAATTATATGAAAATGATGTTCTGAATTAAAATGTTGTATTTCTTACTATTCATTAAAAATTAAATTTTTCAGAAAATTATAAAAAATATATTAAAACTAAATATTGATTTCCCGATTCTATATCAGAATTTTAATTTGACATATATAACCTATAAAACATAAAAAATTATATTTAAAAACATTTCTCCTTCAAAACGCGGTAAAACAACCTTTCAAAAATATTTGAGTATCTTATGCCTAAATTAGGATTCTGTATCATTTTAAGCATCTAAAATTCACTAGATAAATGTAAAAACATTTTATAAATATGTAAATTAATATTATTGTTAATTATTTTAATTCCATCCAATACAACTACTAGTAGTAAACTACCATTTAAAATAATAATATTAATGTTGTATTATTTTTCGGTATAACTCAATGTTGTGTGAAACATAATATTTCAGAGAAACCTATTATTGTGTGTCACGTATGCTATTGTACATAGTGTCCCCATTAAATTTAAATTACTATTAAATTATAAACTATTAATAAATCCAAAAATGTATTATTCTATAAATACCTGGGTTGTTTCATCATTCCCTACATTGGGAATTTGCGTCCTCAAAATATTAAAATTGGTCTTGGAAACATCATTGAAAATACAACATCATAAAAAGAGTCAATAAAACTATAAATTTAAAATAAATAAAGATAATTACAAAGGTCACCCAATATAACACATACTTAGATTGCATGAATGAAAACATGGATATGGCGGAAAAACAAACCATCTTATTCTGATGGAGACTGATAGAAATCATGATCAGAAAAATTTAACAACCAGAATTCCATAAAAATTATATGGGTTAAACGATCTTTGATTTCATAGTTGGGAATGTAAATGGATTTTTTCGATTTAATATCCTTTTCATAAATTTGAGGAATTTATTTTTGATCTTGACCAAGAACATAAGGAAACAAACATAGTTTTCTATTAGAGTTTGGTCCATTAATAAATATCTACCACAAACTCATCTTTTATCCAAATGATGAGTATTCGAGATTCCTTGGTGAAACATGAAGCTCTAGATTCGACTTATAGAGAATGAATTAATCCATAAAATATAAACTATATATTTCCGATAATGTAAGACATTGTCCAAAAAAAATGTTTAGTAAAATATCAGATAAACCCCCAAAAAGAATAATCCTTTTAAAAAAGAAGTACTACTAATAATATCCCAAATTCAATTAACAATACCCAATGTTCAGCAAAAGAAAATAAATTAATAATTTTCCTTAAAATTGTAAATAATAATAATCCGAACTAATAATGAAGCCCAAAATTGACAAGGATCTGATATCATATTCTTCCCCAATAAATCATAACATTTATCTGTAAATAACATCGACTACTCCAAAAGTCTTATTCAACGAATTTATTAATCCAATAATATATTCTCCAAAATAATTAAATCTTTTCGAAAGATAACCCAAATTTCCATAAGTCCACAATAAAAACATAGATTCTTACAAAATAAAATTCAACCATTACTCCTTAAATGAAATCCCATAGAATTCTATTTACCATCGGCATATAGTGTTCCCAAATGAGCGAACATATCCAAAAATATCATTTACAACATAATCAACAAATCTTTTTCATATACTAATGATATCCATTTTATAAAATATAATTTCCCAAAATAAACTTATTCTTGATCTATAAAATCATTTAACTAAAAAGAATAAGAGATACTTTTATTCTTGCTACCCTTATGGATGGGACGGGTTGTCACCCATATTGTGGGTTTTCCCTTATATAAAACTCAAAAATAGCTGTAACATGGTTTAACCTCAATGGTTAGCTTATACCTCTCATTTTCACCCAACTCAATATGACCCCGATATATTAATTCATTAATTCCTTAATATATTATCATATTTTATTTCACCCCCATATGATAAAATAAGATTGTTCCCAAAAGAAATAACATTGTACCTTGATCATGGTGTCCACCTGGTTTAATCATCACCCTGTTCATGTAGATATAATTTCTATTCATTGGAAAATGATTTATATATCCTTAAAAAGCATTTTTTTCATTTATCAAAGTACACCCTATACAACTTGGGTCATATGGGTGTTTACATAAAAATAGTTTTGCAAAATATTCATGTATGACATATAATTTCAAAACATATGATAAAAAATGATTTTTTATAAAACAATCATACCATGTTTAAGTTAAAACATTCAATACATGTTCCTTTTAAAATACCATAAGGGTGTACTGGAAGAATATATTTTAATAGAAAATATAAATAGGTTTCCTAATGGTCTCCTTCTCCGTCCACTTTTTAAAAAATCATAATATTCATTTAAATATTGTGAGAAGGTAATGTATTTAAAAATTAATTGATTATATTTATCTTTCCTCAAAACATTATAATATAGAGAAAATATGATTTGATTAAAAACAATCCATGAAACGTGATGGTATTAAGGTATAGTGGAGGTGTTTAAAATTTCTAACAATTTCTTGCAAGTAAGTTGAATGTTAAAAACAGTTTCACAATCTTCTGGGAAAGACTATGCAATAATTATTATAAGAATGTCATTAGGAAGAGATTGGAATGTTGTTTGAGATCCTTGTTCATCCATTTTTAACTGACATTATTTGATCTAAAAAAGTTATAAAACAAGGATTTAATTGAAATTATAAACTTAGAGACTTACCATGGGTTTATTAGAAATTTATAATCATTAATGTTTTCTAAACATTTCATTTCATACCAAATATAAGGCCCCAACCTTAAACCTTACATATTCTTGATATTTGATCAAGAATTTACATTCTCTCTCATTGAGGATCATTTCATGTTTATAGTTTTAGAGAATTAGGCTATAACTATTACATTACATCTCAAAAATTACAATGTCCAAACTTATACTCTATCAAAATATTTCACCATAATAAAACTCCATAAAAAAGAATTATTTTCTTGGTAAAAATATTATTTAATTATTCCATTCTCTTATACGTACATAAACGCTATGAAAAAAATTTGAAAAAAGATGGGATCAGCTTAAAAATAACACTAAATGATATAAAATAAGGAAATTAAAAATTACTCCACGAATACAAACAAATCAATGAAATCATACTTTTTACGCATAAAACATAATCTCTTTAACATACCTCCTGAAATCATTATATTTATTAATAACTCAATGAAATAAAAAGTAATAAAGGTTTGTTTTGGAATCCATAACATACTTAAATTATTGGTTTCACATCCACATAGGGAGTAACCTTCACGATTTAGTTTGGAATACCCATCACAATATATTCCCTAAATCTATTTGGAGAATCCTTAACGTTTAACTCCATCTTGTTACCCAATAAATTTGAGAAATATAAAAGGCACACACACCCTCTATTTTTCAAGGAACCATAAATATACAGAAGTAATGCACAAGAACCAAAACATAATCATAACACTTGAATAAGCATTAAGTAAAAATAAAATTTCCACATTTTAATCATTAGACACCATTTCAGGATATTGATATAATCATTCCATTATCAAAAATATTTTCAAAACCCTAATAACTAAATATGTTATTTACTTTTCTATTTAAGAACATTACAGATTTTAGAGGAAGATAAATATGAAATATTTCCCATGATGACAGAAATGTCGTTGTCGCCACGTATATTAAAAAGAAACATTCCTTTTGTTGTTTAGTAAAATGCTTCATAGAAAAATATTCCTTTGGAAACCCATATAATTAAATTAATGTTCAAAGTGGTTGATTATATACTATAAGTTCCAAGCCATAAACATTACATAATATTGAATTAATTTAATAATTAACATTGATTATCTTTTTAGGTTTAAAAATTTATAGAATTAGGTAAAAACATATACATAACAACTTTAATATTACATGTAGACACTTATACTTGTATTCAAATTTTTTCATAAAATAAAAACTCTAAAATGAAAAGAAACATGTTTAGTTCCATGTTTTAAATACCATTAATTTTCCTTGATCTCATCCTTAGCCCTATTCCACTTAATGTCCTATGAAAAATAATTTCAAAAAAATGGGATGAGTATAAAAATCTTAGTAAGGGATACACAAATAATGAAAACTATTTGTTTGTTGAACAACTTCTAAACGATCAATACATTATCATAAGTAATAATTTTCACCTTTATGAAGTAGTAAATAATAATCATTGAATGAAATATCCTTTCTCACCCTTTTTTAACCATAATGTTACCACAAATCCTAGATAAAGGACACATAAAATATAAAATGTAAACATGGGACATAATCATACATAAAGGGAATAACCATAAGGTCGAATTCCACAAATAATTCAAACAAATGGAATAGTCATAAGACTGACTTCTATACCCAATGTATTGGAGGTTATAACTTAATGACGCTTACTTGGTTTATCATAGAACCACCCATAATTTTGTTTATCACGTAACCACCCATCCTTGGTGTGTCACGTAACTACTCATCAAATGTCCAAGTACCATTATATAATCATAAAACATAGAATATTTCAAATATCAATATTTCACTAATTAAATTTAATTTGAAACAAAAAGAAATAATTTCATGTTATTGAAATAATATATCCATTTTAAAAACCATTTTCAATAAGAAAACACCCAAAAAGATAATAATGTATTTCATTTCCTTTTAAAACATTAAGGCTTATAGAGGAATCGAAAAAAAGATTACGACAACAGAGAGGTCATTGTCATCGCAAACGTCAAAAACAATCCTTTTGTGTTTTGTAAAATGATTCATAGAAAAAAGATTCTATTTGAATGATATTAGATTTCAAAGGGGTTTGTTATAAACCTTGTAAAAGTAGGAGGTATATATTATCAAAATATGTCTCAATAAAAGGAGATTGAGACAAATTCCCTTACCTCGTGTCCGATATGACTCATTCATTCTTTAATTTCATGAATAATAAAATTAATTCAATTTATAATTTCTTGAGAACCTTTTTAAATTTTATTATTCATTTTATATAACTTATTACCATGATATTAATATTATTTAATTATTTGAGTTGACATTTTACATTTTTTCGATGATTGGAACTGGAGAAAAAAATGAACTTGTTATAATTATAAATTGTCCATGTGGTCAAAATTACATTATATCATTAATTATATTCATGATTTAGATATCATATATGCCATATATATCTATTATAGATTTATTTTATAATAAACTATATCATTTGGAAATAATAAATGAAATGAACCGTTCATGGAAACGGAAAGACATATGTACTCATGAACAATACTTTTATTTTTTTCATATTTAATGGAATGAAAACTAATTGATAAATATGTATATTATAATTCCATCATTATATATATGTTTTATATTTTAAATAATCTCATTAATTCTATCCTTTATACATTCCATGTATAGCATGAACGATTCATATCGCTTTGAGGGGAGGTAGACCTCAATTCCTCAAATGAAATTATCATATTTATACAACATGAAAGCATAAAATTATGTACTAAATGAGAATTTAATTAAAATATAGATAATATAAAAATCATATATATCATATATAATTACATTTCCATCATAATGGCCACCATAAGAGGTTGAGGGAGAATTTTGAACAATCATTATTTCGTGAGGCAGTAGTTCGCCGTCCACAAACATAGTATGTTCTATAGCCATTAGATGGAGGTGTGTGTAAGTGTAGTTTTAATACATCTCATAAAAAACATATTATATTCAGGATATTGGATTTGTTCTGTAAATAAATAATAAGATTATAATAGGGAGTGAATAATGAAAAATAAAGGAAAAGATCTTAAGAGAAGACATAACCACAATTTCAGTTACTTCTTCTGATTTGAGCCAAAAGGCTTTAATGAATTGCATTATTCCTTGGTTAAGAATTATAAGAGGAATATAGGGATGTTTTAAGATTATTGGAGAAGATTTTGGATGTGACATGGGTCTTTACATGTGTGCATAATGTGTTAGAAATTTTGTGCTTTTATAAGAGGTAGGAGGGGCACTTTAGGAAGGTTCGACAATATTATTTTATTATTGATTGTTTTTTGAATTATAATAACAAAAAAGTGATATATTAAGAATGTAATAGTAGTATGAATATAAATACTCTCATAAAATAGGTTTTAAGAATGTTTTTGTTTCATAATTAACCTTATCTTTTAGCTTTAACCAGTAGTAAACTTATTTAACTTTAATCATTTCCTCATGTTTATTCATAATATATGGTTACCATAGTTACTATAAAATTACCAGAGACCCAAAAATGATTATTTAATGAAATTTTTAAGATAATATATTTACTTTGGATTAATCATATATTTTTACGACTATTATATCATTTAATAAAATATTAATTGATTTAAAAACTCATTTATTTAAGTTTTTATTTTATTCATATAATGACTTTTTAAAAATCAATAACAACTTGATTAAATGGGAAAACGTTCATTAAATAAAAGATAACCAGTAATAATCTTCCATAAAATTCATGTATTACATAAAAAGATTCAAAATAAATTTATTTTAATATTTATAATCTCATTTATTTAAATCATCCATTAATAAGGTAATCACTACAACACCATTCTGTCATAAATAAATTTATTTATTTAATCTCTATAAATTATAAATAAAATAACATGATGTGGGAAATAGATTTATCTTAATAATTAATACTTATAGTAAATGGTATCACATATAATACTCAATGAAAAAACTATTTTACTAAAAGACACATGTTTAGGTTATAGATTCCTTAACATTAAATTAAAAGTAGTTAAATTTCATTTTCACACACAAGTGGATCCCTGGGGTCCTAAAACCTACCCAAGGATTCCCATGGTTGAAAATATATCATCCAATAGGGTTAGTATGTGTGTTAGGGTAATTTAATATTATTATAAATTTATTTTTTACCTTTATTTACCTGATTTACCCTTCAACCATGATAAATAAAATATTTACTGAAGTTACTATTCATAATGTCTAAAAAATATACCTTTATAAAAAAATTGGACATACTCATTCCGAATATGGAATAAATGTTTTCAAAATCAAAACATATAATTTGTAGAAATTAGAGTAAACTTAATTCCCGTTTTCAAAACTAAAAATCATGTTTTTGAGATGAAAAAACTACTAAATGATTGACATGTGTTTATGTCCATTTTCAATGTGAAATTACATCCAATGAACGAAATTGGATTAAATAATAAAAATATAATCTAAATACACTTTAAAAACAATTAAAAGGAAAATATAATCATATAAATATATAAATTACATGAAAAGCTAGTTTTGACATAAAATGCAGCATTTTTCTCTATTCATTAAAAAAATAATCTTTATCAGAAAATTACCAAAAAATTTCCCAAAGTAAATTTTTGTTTCCCACTTCTAAATTAGAAGTTTATTTTTAAAAATTAAACTTATTAATGTGAAAAAACTATATTTTAATAAGGAATCTCCATCAAATGGTGGTAAAACTACCTTTTAAAAATATTAAACTATTTATGGATAAAATTTGATATATTCTCATATAAAGCCTCTAAAATTTTTATGATAAATGTAAAAACATTTAACAAACATGTTTATTCATAATATAGTTAGTTATGTTCATTCCCACAAATACAACATCTTGGCATTAACTACCCTTTAAAATAATAATAATATATTATTATTATTTTTCACATTATGACTCATCCTTGTGTGCAACATAATATTTTGGAGAAACACATAGTTACGTGTCGGGTATGCCATCGAACATAGCTTCCCCTTTAAAGAAAAAATAAAATTTAATTCAAAAATATTAATAAATATGAAAATAACATACTCTTTATTTATCAGGGATGTTACATCATTCCCGCTTTTGGAAATTGTGTCCTCACAATTTTATTCACTTATCAAATATATGGGGGTATTTATCCATCATATAATTTTAGATTCCCATGTTGCCTCTTCAACCATATGATTCTTCAAAAAAACATTTACCAGATGAATTACCTTATTTCAAAAAACATCATCTCTTCAATCAAGAATATAGACATACTAGGTTTTCCTTATAAGAATGATTCTCTTGCAACTGAACTATCTCTGGACCGAAAACATGAGATGGATCCGGCATATACATTCTCAACATTGAAACATGAAAATCATTGTCTACCAAAGATAAAATTGAAGGTAAAGCTACTCTGTAGGAAGCTGATCCAACTTTCTCCAGGATTTTATAGGGTCCAATGAACCTCAAACTTAGATTCCCATTCTTACCAAATCACATCCAATGTTTCCATGGAGAAACTTTGAGAATTACATGATCACCTACCTCGAATGAAATATCCTTCAGTTATCCGTAAAACATTTCTCCTACTCTTATTTGTCCTCGGGATTTTATTTATCTACTGAACATTATCTACCATCTCTTTTACTAATTCTGGTCCCATCATTTTCCATTCAACTACTTCATCGCAAAAAGCTAGTGTTTGACACTACTTCCCATATAATTCCACAAATGGAGACATCCTCATACAATAATGAAAATATTTATTATAATAAAACTCAACCAAAGATATATATTGGTATGAACATCCCTAGTAATCCATTGAACAAACACATAGGATATCATCCATTTTATGAATTCTTCATTCTAACTACCCATCTGATTGAAGATAAAAAGTTGTACTAAAATTTAATTCAGTACTCAATGAATCTGAAGTGTTTTAAAAAAGGTAAAAGTAAACTGGGGATCAGTTTTAGATAGAATGGACTAGAGAACTCCATGAAACCAGACTGTCTCTTTAACATACATGTGAGAAAGTTCATTTAGAAATAAATTATCTCAAATAGGATGTAAATGAGAAGATGTATTCAATTGATCTATAATAAAAAATATTTCATTATTACCTTAAGATTTCTTCTGTAAGTCCACATCTAATTCCATGGACATATTTTCATATTTACACTCTAGCACCAATAAAGGTTGAATCTTCCCTTTCAGTAACTATCGATCTTCTTTAACCTATTGAAAATTCAAACACTTCACAGTAAGGTCATCAATACCTCTTTTCATTACATCCCACCAGTAATAGTCCTGAAGATATATGTACCTTTTAGTGCTATCAGGACAAACTGAAAATGAAGAACTATGAGTTTCACATAACAACCCTTTCTTTAATTGTGAATCATAAGGCAAACATAATCTTTTTCCAAACCAAAAAACATAACCTTTATCAATGTTAAATTCGGGAAACTTACACTTATGAAGAAACTATGCATTTTTCTGCAACTCACTATCTTCCTTCCACACTTGCTTAATTATGAATGATAGAGATGATTTCAATTACACCTGAAACCAAACAGAGGAATTTCTTGCACCATCAACTACTATGGAACTATTCATCAAATTGTTAAAAAGGATCTTTTTCTAAACATATCATGGTTAATGTAGCATTAATTTTTCGATTCAATGCATGTTCCACATTATTTTATTTTCCTTGATGTTAATGAATCATTCAATCATAATACTTGATTAATTCCATCCATATCCTCTATCTCATCATCAATTCATTCAGAATGAATATATACATCAAACATTTATTGTTAGTATATATTTCAAATTTTACTCCATACAGATGATGAATCGAAACATTTATGTAAAAAAATAGTATCTAATTTGGAAACATGTGTAGGGTAATATAGATCATGAAGTTTCAACTGACGTGAAGCATAAGAAATTACCTGATCATTATATATTTTGGAAAAAACAGATTCCCTTCAACGAAGAACCATTGTAGATAAAAAATTCACCATATATGGATGGTAATGACAATACTTCAGCATTCACCACTCTTATTATCAATTCATGAAAAAAATCATCACATTCTTTTGTCAAGATGAACATAAAACATTTTCAAGTTAACATAGTCAGTGGATGAGATAACCATGCAAACGTCTCAAAAAAACATCTGTAATATCCTGCCCAACCAAAAAAACTACAAATCTCAGTTATATTTGTGTGTCTTGGAAATTATTTGACAACTTATGTTTTAGCTGGATCCAGAGTTATGCCATTTTTTGAAAAAATGTGACCATCAAATTAATTTTTTTGTTACAAAAACTCACACTTTTTGAATTTACCATACAATTTTTTTACATTTACGGATTGAAAGACAACCCTAAAAATAATTTCACATTCCTCTTTAATTTTGGAATATACTAAAATGTAATCAAAAAACAAAACCAAAAACATATTCAAGAACTTATTGAAAATTCTATTCATAAGACCCATAAACTATTGCAAGCGCATTGGTTAATCCAAAAGGCATAACAAAAAGTTCACAAAGGCCATATATAGTACAAAACATGGTATTAGGAATGTCTATTTACATTACATTCAAATGATTGTACCCCGACCTCAAGTCAATCTGTGAAAAATTATAATCTCCATAGAGCTAATCAAACAAATAATCAATACAAGGAAAAGGATACTTATTCTTAAAAGTTTTTTTATTCAAAGATCTATAATCAATGAAAAGTATCATTTGACCATATTTATTTTTAACAAACAAGCCTGGATCACCCCACGATGATGTGCTTGGTCAAATGAAACATTCATCTAACAACTCCTGTAATATTTTATTTAACTCTATAAGATCAATTTGAGAGATTCTATAAGGGGTTTTTGAAATTAGATTAGCATTAGTAAATAATTAAAAATTAAATTAAACTTCCCTATTAGGGATAATACCAAGAAACTCATCATGAAAAACATCAAGATACTCATTCACTAATGTCACATCATTAATAGGAATAGATCCTTTGTTTTCAGCAATATGTGTATGGTAACATTAATTTCCATCTATCACTAGTTTCTCATCTTCCTGATATGTTATCAGGATAAGGGTTTATTCTTGTACACAAAATGAAAGTCTTTCTAAAAAGAAAACTCTTTATCTCAATAGTCAATATGACCATGTTAAGAAAAAAGACAATCCATTCCCTAAATAACAACAAACTATTTTATAGGAAAAAAAGCAATGAATGAAGTTCAATTCTTTCCAAAAATATGTATATGATGATCCTTATAATTTCTTTTTACCTCAACATTTCCCATAACAGTTTTTAGCATAAGTACTATTTTCATTTGGTGTGGTGGTATTCCAAATGTACCTGAAAATTTATCATATATGAAAGGATGTTTAGACCCTGAATCAAATGATACATTAGAAAAATATGAAAAAAAGTACATAATACCACTTTATATGATCGTCCCACATCAACTTTAGTAGTAGAAACATATGTTTCCTCACCCTTCTGCTTTTAATCTATCTGGTTTCCTACTTTTGTAATCACTTAGGACACACATTAGCATAATGACCAAACTCATTACAATGAAAGCATCTTACTGCTGGATTTTTATTGCATACATGATCATCTTCCTTACAGTTATGAGTAATATTACTAGTCTTACCACACTGAAATCACATTATTGATATTGAGACACATTCTCTAGGATTCTTTTTACCACAGTTCTCACAAGATAGAAATTTAATTTTCTTACCTCCAGACTTCTTTGATGAATACATTAAATTTTTATGGTAACTAGACATCTTTTTTTTCATACTCTCATGGAACACCTAATCATCATAAAACTATATTTCTACCTTCCCAGCTTATCTAACAAGTTTCATATAACTTTAGAGTTTACAAGAGTCTAATTGTCTTCAATATCACAGCTTCAGTACTGTGTAAAATCTATTGATCATACTATCATGATCTCAGATGAAATTTGGAGCATAACATTCAAGTAGAGTGAAATTATCTTCATAATAATCAAATAATTCATCCTCCTACCTCAATTTCAAGAATTTTTTCCCTCCTATGTCAAACTACCTTATGAAAATATTTTTCGAGAAACATACCCTTGATTTCATCCCAACCAAGAGCATAAATCTCCTAACTGTCCCTGATATTTTTAACCATTGACCTCCACTAATCAACTAGTCCTTAAAAACCATAAACAAAAAGGATAAACTTTTGATTTTATGTATAACCCCTAACATCGAAAAAATTTCTATTGCTTTAAACAACCCTTTAGACTGAATAGGGTAAGAAAATCCTCTACATGATGAGGGATGTTGCCTCATGAAATGATCCACTATAGACATTCCCCTATGGGGTTTATATGGTTTATTTCATGCATGTATACCACCACCATTTATATCATGAGTCAACAACCCCATTACTATAATGAACTGTTCAGTTCCAATTCCAACTATCTCGTAATGATGATTTGGAAGGTTATTCTCCTCTATATGCCTTCCCATCACTGAAAATCTATTTCCTCTACTGAATTATTTTTTTAAAAAAACATATATTAGATTAATAAACATGGTAAACTTCAAATTCTATATCATTTCAATTTTTACATAATGTAAAAAATCATTTATGGATATTCTATTAACAAAATTTTAACTCCTAATGTTATATAAATAGACCTATGATACCATATATATGGTCGCATACATAAACATTAAATAATATTTATTTATGTTAATAATTAACATTGAGGATCTTATTAGGTTTATATATTTATAGAATTATATCATAATGTATATATAAAAACTTGAATATTATATGTAGGGAGTCTTACTCAGTATGCATTTTTTCATAATAAAAACTCTTAAAAGAAAACAAACATGTTTAGTTCCATGTTTCAAACATCTTGACTTTTCCCGGATCTTATCCATGAACCTATTCCACATTCAAGAATGGGAAATAACATTTAAAAAACATGGAATGATAGTAAAAATATCAATAATGGATACACAAAGAAGGAAAACTGTTTTTTCAGAACAACTTGTAAACAAATAATACTTTATCCTAAGTAATACTTTTAACATTTATGAAGTACTAAATAATATTAAAAGAGTAAAATATCATTTCATACCCTTTTTTAACTAATGGATTACCATATAACAATATAAATCACAGAAAACATACAAAATTTATACTTGGTATATAATCATTCTTAAATGCAATAACCATACGGTTGACTTCCACAAATACTTTTTAAAAATGGAATAGCCATAAGACAGACTTCCATACCCAATACAAAGGAGGTTATAACATAACCACCCATCCTTGGATTATCATGGAACCACCCATGATTTGGTTTATCATGTAACCAACCATCATTGGTTAATCACGTAACCACCCGTCAAATGTCTACGTACCATTATATAATTATAAAACATAAAACATTAAAAATATCAATAGTTCTCTAATAACATTTCATTTGAAATCATAAGAAATAATTTCAAGATATTGAAATAATCAATCCATTTCAAAAACCATTTTCAATATGAAAATACCCAAAAAGTAAATATGGGATTTATTTTCCATTTAGAAACATGAAGGCTTATAGAGGAAGCCAAGAAATGATTACAGCGGTGGAGCGTTCATTGTCGTCGAAATCGTTAAAAACGTTTTTTTTCATTTATAAAAATGCTTCATAGAAAAAATATTACCATTTAATGAAATTAAAATTCAAAGGATTTATTATACACCATTTAAAATAAGGAAGTGTATATTATCAATATATGCCTCAATTAGAGGAGATTGAGAAATAGTCCCTTACATCGCGCCCGACTTGACGCGTTCGTTCATTAATTTAATGAATAATAAACATAATTTAATTTATAATTTAATCAGAACCTTTTTCATGTTTATTATTACATTTATATCACTTATTATTTTTCTATAACATTTAGTTTATTATTTTATTTCATATCAGACATCTTGTAGTTGTTCAGAACTTGAGTAAAAAATGACATTATTATAATTATAAATTGTCAATGTGGTCAAAATTCCATTATCTACAAAATGATACTCATGATTTATATACCATAAATATAATATATATCCATTATATATGTATTTTAGAATAGTCCCTATAATTTTGATATAATATATGAAATGGACCGTTCGTATGTACGCATGAAAACCACATTAATTGCATTTTCATATTTAATGGAATGAAAACAAAATGATAACTAGGTATATTATAATTCAAATATAATATCTATGTTATATATGTTATATAAGTTCATTATTTCCATTCTTTATACGTTACATGTATAGCGTGATTGAGTCATATCACTTTGAAGGGGCGGTAGTTCGCACTTCCTCAATTGAAATTATCATATTTATGAAACATGAAAAGCATAAAGTTATGCTATAAATGAAAATTTAAGTATAAAATATATAAATTTAATATAATATTTAACATATAATATTACATTTCTATCAAAATGGCCACCATATGAGGTGGTAGGAGATTATTGAAGAATCATCGTTTCGTGGGGTAGTAGTTCTTCGTCCCCAGAAACAATAAGTTCTATACCCATTAGACAGAGGTATGTGTAATTATAGTTCGAATAAATATCATAAACAAAACCAAGTATACTAAGGATAATGGTGTTGTTTTGTAAATAATGAATAATAAGATAATAGGGAGTGGAGAAGGAAAAATAATGGAAAAGAACTTGAGATAAGACATTACCTCAAATTGGGTAACTTCTTCTGATTTGAGCTAGAGGGATTTCTTGAATTCCATTATGCATAGGGTATGACTTATAAAAGGAATAGAGGGATTTTTCGAGTTTATTTGATAATTTTTTGGATGATACAAGTGTCTTGAGAAGTGTGAGTAATGGGTTAGAGGTGGTTTCATTTTATAAGAGGGATGAAGGGCACTTTAGGAATGTTAGAAAATATAATTTTATTATTAATTAGGTTTCTAATTCTAATAACACCAATGCGATATATTTATAAGATAATATGTGTATGGGTCTATATTCTCTCATATAATATGTTTAAGATATTTTTTGGTCTCAAAATTAAACTTATCTTTTGTTGTTAACCATTAGCAATCTTATTTAACTTTTATGATGTATTATTGTATATTCCTAATATATGATTATCAAAGATACTATAAAATGCCAAGAAACCCACAGATGGATAATTAATGACATTTTTAACATCATATATTTCATTTGGATAAGTCATATATTTTTAGGACTGTTATATCATTTAATAATATATTAATTTATTTAAACACTCATTTATGTCTATTTTTATACTATTCATATCATGAATTTTAAAAATTCCATAAAATCTTCATTTATTAAAAAAATCTACATAAATTAAAAGATATAATGTAATATTGAACCATAAAATTATTTTATGACATAAGAATAATCAAAATAAATTTATTGTAATATTTACAATCTCATTTATTTAAATCATTAATTAACAAGGTAATCACTACATCACCGTTGTGTAATAAATCAATCTATTTATTTAATCTCTTAAAAATATAAATAAAATAACATAATGTGAGAAATATTTTTATCTTTCTAATGAGTATTTATAGTCAAAGATACCTGTAAGAACTCAAGTTTTTAGAACGGGTCAAAATCCTGACCCTTTTTGAATTGTTTACTTATTCCTGAGAAAATTGAGAAAATCAGGGATGTACTAAAAATTTGCAGACTACATGCCATGTACCCTAAGGTATAGGCTATGTATAGGTGAGGAATGTACCAGCCTTGGGCTAACTGAGTACATGTCGTGTGATGACAGCGTGGGAATTTCCTACTACACGGCATGTAGTGTTGCTCAACACGCAGTGTACCCTTGACCGTGTGGAGGCCATACATGGAGTGTATTCCTATTGGCTGGGTAGAATGATTTTAGCAAGTACACTCTGTATAATATTTATACACGTCGTGTAGAGGGTTTGTGTATGGGGTTATACAGTTTGTGTTGGGGATGTCAGCTAGGTAGATACGTACATGACTTGAACCTACAAGTACACGCTGTGTGGTCAGTCAGAAAGTCCATGGTGAAATTTCAGTCGTCTTATTAATATTAAATTGATACATTGTGTGTAGTCCTAAAGTACACGCCGTGTATTTTATTTTTTTGTTAAAATTTATAGTAGCCTTGTTTTGAGGTAGGGGAAGCAGTTTTCATCAGGAAAACGCGAATAGCTAGCCGAGAATTCAATCCCTTCAAGTATCTTCATTTTAAGATGGAATCAAACACCGTTTGATCCATTGGAACCCACATAGTAATGTCTGGATTCTTCTTGAGTCATCCTTCTTGATTTATGTTCTATGAAATGTTAAAGGGGTTTGACTGGAATTGATTCTTTTGTAGATCTACAATGGTTTAGACCTAATTTGAGAATGTTATCGGAGAAGTGTCATCGTACGAGTCTCAGGTAGGTGGTTCATACCTCTTTTTTGGTTTTAACAGAATTTTGGGTGGCACGACAGCTGGTGCATATTCTGGTATTTTGAGCAAGACCCTACCTTACCATTTATTGGATTTTAATTGAAAATTGACTTATGGGATGCCTTTGGGTACGCCATGTCACCTGTTTTTCTTGAGCAGGGCCAGGAGAGTGGGTTTTTCTTGTCGGGACAGTTTGGCTGGGGAAATCCAAAATGGTTATAATTAAATTGTACTACTCAAAACTATTGAGTTTAGTTTTTTAATTCATTATATGATTTGTTAGAGGCTTCCAAGACCTTGGTGTTGGTTTGGGGAAACACATAGTTAATTCAATTCAACTGTTTAGTTTGTTTTTCATGTTTAATGTATTTCTTTTGATTATATATGTAATTGCTGAATTGAATGCACTGGAACCCCTTGGGTTGTGTTAGGCATGGCCCGGGTATTCTTGAGTGATGATGATCACAGGTTGGGATTGGTCTGGGTAACATTGGGTGGTTCAGACCATGAGATTGGGCGTCATTGATGTCGGCTTGAGATAGGGTGACTATCAAGTTGGGAATGGACCGGGTTACTATGATGGAAAGGCCAACAAACTTGAGTGACATGGTCATAGGGACATGAGGTGTCAAAGATGTTGTGGATTGGGTACTATTCTTGGGATTACTTCTCACCGGGAACATTGAGTAGTGTGCACATAGAGGGACTCTGTGATGAGGTGGTTTTGACCACTTTTGTGGATAGAGGCCCCTGTTAGTTCCATTTTAGGTATTATTGATTGGGGTTATTGCTGTAAGTAGCTACGTGGAAGGTGAGGAGCCTTCGGGGGATATCAATGAGGCTGTCGGGTTGGGGGAAGAGCCTCACCATTACTTGAGGGAAGGAATTGTTATCCCTCCGGTCACATTATTGGAGGGAATATATCGTTGTCCCTCGGATTACTTGTTTGAGGGCAGACATCATTGTCCCTTCCGTTACTTGTTTTTGGGAAAAAATCATGTTCCCTCATGTTTTTTATTTGAGGACAGACATCTTTGTTCCTCCGGACCACTATTTCATGGGCTTGCCATCGGGAGGTCAGCACATGAGACACACGGTGTTAGGGGGGCACATGGTGCTGGGTTATATGACAGTGATTCCGGCCTTGGCTGAAGCAAGTGACACTCCTTGGTGGAAACTGAGCACCAGTGCAGTTTGTGTTTGGTTATGTTATCGTACTGTTAACTGTTTTCCTTATAAATACATGCCATCTTAAACACTTATATTAGGTGCGCACTGTTGGGTGGGATCCTACAGAGATTCGTCTCACACCCTGCATGGGCCCTTCGGGACGTGTGTAGACTTTATGGATTTATGTGAAGGAAAGAGGCTAACTTCAAGAGCTGTACTATTTTAGTTGTCACATGGAGATGGTAGGGACCTTGAGGTCTTACCTAGTTGGTGTTACATTTTTTTCATCCCTTCCTATATCATCATGCTTACTTTTGTAGCAACAGTTGGTTATCCATTACATTCCTTACATATGGATATGTATGTCCTACTTTGGATGTATTTTTGTTGTTCAGTTGTAGTCACAAGTGATCAGCATGCTGTTGTACTTACTTTTTTCTTCTATTGTTTATATTTATTTTTTCCGCTATTTATCGATGTTGAATGTGGTTCCGCTCTACAGTTCTGGTTCGAGTATGTTGATTCGTTTATTCCACTTAATAATAATTATTATACTCATACCAGTACCATTATTATCCTCCAAGAGGGTATATCCACCCCACTATACCTATAAGACCCTAGTTTCTAGTCAGCAGCCTTTGGCATTCATGGATGTGCGCTTAAGGTAGTAACACCCAACCCACTTAGCAATGTTCAGGTGGCTATTTAGGTCTACGGCATTACAAAGTGGTATGAGAGGTGTTCTTGACAGGGATTTAATGGCACTATTTTTCTGGATACTAAGGATATTGAGACTTCTCTTTTTATTTCGGCTAGTTTTACTATTTGGGATATGGTAGACTGGAGATAGGTTGTTACTGGAACTAGGTTTCTAACTTTTTCTTGGGTGCCTACTACACTAGGTATGAGGGATGGACCAAGATTCCATTGGTGGGAATTTCTATTTGTTTTTTCCTCAGAGTACAGTTTATATGATTTTGACCTCGGTGGATCACTTGGTGTGTGATGTTATTGATTGTGATATTTGACACTTGACTGTGTGCGGTAAGGGAGAATTGGACCTAGTCCTATTAAGCAACGGCGTGATTTGTTGGCATTTGATAGGAACATTTTTAGGGTATTTCAATTTCATAACTACACGCATGCTTTGTGAAGTGATAATACCATGTGGATAATGTCAATTTCCATTATTTGTATTATTTTCAAATGTGAATAGGTGAAATTACTGATAGAATTTCTTGTTGATTTCAATTTTTTATTCCATGCCTTATATTTTTTTAGAATTTCATGTGGAAGGGTATTTAGGTATGGCTCTTATAAAAGAAGAAAGGTACTATGGTTGAGGTGATTTTGATCACTAGGATTGGGTGACTCACCTATCAGTTTGAGGCAATATTAGTTTTTAGGATGGGCATTGCCCAAGGTACTTTTGATACTTGGATCCATTGAGTGAGGGTAAGGAATCGATGAGGCCAATATGCCTTTGGCATGGGTTGAGATAGGGTAGAGTAAGGGTAGTTGTTTTGTTGTGTCTCTTTGCTGCATTCCTTATCTGCATCGAATATATATTGTTATATATATATATGGGTTGTCTGAAAATTTATGGTATTCAGCGTATTCCCTTTAGTCAACTTAGATGGAGCGTTAGGTGGGAGATGGTACAGTGTTGTAGTTGGAGGATGAGGTTTTTGATCCGATGTAGGTAGAGTATGAGCCGCAGGTAGAGGCTTGGGGACAGGATCAGGTTTAGGATCTAGTACAGGTAGGAAAACTGCCTGGTTTGGAAGTGTTCGGACCATGTCTCAACGAGAAACTCTAATCTAGCCTTGTACGTGTCATGTTAGGGATCGACAGAGGTGCGCTTGTTATATAGCCATCGATGGAATATCTAACGTGGGAGTTCCAGTCGCAACACCTGCGACTATTTCAAGGTTAGTGTGGTCCGCAGGCGGATTAGAATTGGATAGAGAGCATGTAGATTATCTTTGATCAGCTCGAGATGCCTCCACGGTAGATGGTCAAGCTGTCTATGTACATGCTGAGTGGGCCGATGAAGCATTTGTGGGATGAGAATGCTCACGCTCGCAAGCATGAGGGACTGGCAAGGAAAGACTTTGAGAACAGGTTCTTCGATCAATTTTACCCGAAGAAACTGATGGCAGAGAGAGCTCGGTAGTTAATGAGACTTCAATAGTGAGACATGTCGGTCATGGACTATGCTGATACATTCACTAAGTTGTCATGTTTTTCACCAGGTATGGTATGTGATGGCAAGGAAAGGGTGAGGCTCTTTGAGGATGGCTTACGACACGCCATTTGGATCCAGGTGAATATCTTCAAGCTAGGTTCATTCTCATAAGTGGTGAACCAGGTGATCATAGCAGAGGGAAACCAGAGTGATATGACATTGGTTGGTTGGGGAACAGTTTTAGGTGATAGCTCGGATAGCAGGAAGTGAGTATTTGATGAGTTATAACAGGGTAGTCAGGATAAGGATTCAGTTAGACCACCTAGTAGCAGTTCAACAGTGGTTTTATTTCAATGTGTGAATCCATGACATGTTTGGACATAGTGTGATAGGCCTCCAATAATGTTACGGGCATGTGGATAGGTTGGGCATCTAGAGAGGTTCTGTAGACATCCTTTTGAGACAGCTGGAAGGCATGGACCAGGATAGACGGTGGCATCTGGAGTTGGTTTAGTTTCGATACCAGGAGAGGGTAGCCTAGGTTCAGATACACGTGGATGTCAAGATAGAGACTGTGGGATCCTGCTAAGGGGTAGTGGATGGTGACTAGAGCAGCACCACGGGTAGGTCAGGCATCAGAAAGTTATACTTTAGGACAGCGACATGCTGTGGAGCTACCAGAGGCTGAGCAGAATGGTTATAGGATGACGGTTAGGGTACACTACTGGTTTGGACATGATTTCCCTTATTTTATTTTTTGTCATCACTAATAGAGGCTTGACTGTTTTGAGTGAATGAGGTGCACATGATTCATGTGGACTAACGAGATACTAGTAAGTGGGATTGGAACTATATTGGGTGCATGATATATTTATATATATGTATGAGAAGCATAGTAGCAGGGGCATCGATTATGTGGGTTACATGGGTGTCTTGGGAATCGGGGCATCATGTATGCAGGTTACATGAGGTTCCTGGGGAATCGGGACATCGAGGATACAGTTTACTTGAGGTGCATGGCATTAGGTTTTATTTTGAGCTCCAATGGGACGTAGGACCTCTTGGAGGTGGACACCGATGCGGTGCAGGGTATGTTTTGTGTCGGAAACGACACATGAGCACCAATTAGGTGCATGAGTGATGATGTGTCATGAGAGGACCATGAGTCTAGAAACAGGATATTGACCCCTTAATTTGTTGAGTTTTGTAAGGTTGAGACAGAGTTAGGCAATTTCTAAGGTGGGGAGCCCCTTGAGGAATTTAGAAAGAATCTTTGAGATCGGGGGAGTCCAGGTTACATTAATCAGGATGGTACATTCAATGTCCTCCCAAGTTTTTTTTGATAGCTCGGGGACGAGCTATGTTAATGTGGGGATATTGTAAGATCCTAGGTTTTTAGAATTGGTCAAATTCTAGACCCTGTTTGAATTTTTGACTTGTTCCTGAGAAAACTAAGAAAATATGGGATGTTCTGGAAATTTACAAACTACACACCATGTACTATAAGGTACATGTCATGTATGGGTTAGGAACATACGGTCTGTGTGCTTTCCGAGTACATTTCGTGTGATGACCATGAAGTAATTTCTTACTACACGCCATGTAGTGTTCCTCGGCATGCCATGTACCCTTGCCCGTGTGGAGGCCATACATGGAATGTAGGCATGTTTTCTGGGTAGAATGTTTCTAGAAAGTACACTCCATGTACAATTTGTACACGTTGTGTAGAGGGGATGTGTATGGGAATATACATGGCATGTTGGCGATGTCTGGTGGGTAGATACGTACACGTCGTGTACCTATAGGTACACGCCGCGTAGACAGTCGGAAAGTCCTCACTGAATTCTCAGCTATCTTATGAATATTAAAATGATACATGGTGTGTAGTCCTAAAGTACATGACGTGTATTTTCTTTTTTTGTTGTTAAAATGGGCAGTAGCCTCATTTTGAGGCCGAGAGCTGTGAGTTTCATCCAAAAAATGTTAATAGATGGTCGGGACTTCAATCCTTTATTGTTTCTTCATCCAAAGTTGGAATAAAACACTGTTTGATCCATTGGAATTCCCTTAGTAAGGCCATGATTCCTCATGAGCTGTTCGTCTTGATTTTTGTTCTACGATGAGTTATAGGGGTTTGAGAGGTTTTGATTCAAATGTAGATCTGCATCATTTTAGAGGTAATTGGAGGTTGTTATCGGAGGAGTATCATCATACGAGTCTTAGGTAGGTGGTACATACCACTCTTTGTGTTTTCGTATACTTTTGGGTGGCACGACCTAGGGCGTGTTTTCGAGCATTTTGAGTGTGACCCTATTTTACCTATTACTTCCTATTAATTGAAAATTGAATTATGGGATGCTTTTGGGTATGCCTTGTTACATGTTTTTCATGAGCGGGGTTGAGTGAGTGTTCGTTGCTCATCGAGGAATTTTATCCGGGGAATCCCAAAATTGATATAAGTAAATTCTATTATTATAATCTATTGAGTTTAGTTTATTATGTCATCATATGATTTGTTAGAGGCATCCAAGACCTTTGTGCTAGTTTGGGGCAACACATAGTGAGTGAAATTTAACTATATAGTTTGTTTTTCCTGTTTAATGTATATCGTTTGACTATATATGTAATTGCTGAATTTCATGTGTTGTAACCCCTTGGGTTGTGTTGGGCATGGACCGAGTATTCTTGAGTGATGATGACCATAGGTTGGGCTTGGACCGGGTTACATTGTGTGGTTCTGACCGTGGGATTGGGCGCCATGGACGTCGACTTGAGGCAGGGTGACTGTTTGTTTGGGCATGGCCTGGGTTACTAGAATGGAAAGTCCATATGACTTGAGTGACATGGGGGTACGGACATGGGGTGTCAGAGACGTTGTGAATTCGGTACTATTTTGGTGATTACCGCTCACCTAGAACATTGAGTTTTCTTCACAAAGAGAGACTTTGTGATGAGGTGGTTATGACAACTCGTGTGAGTAGAGGCCCCTGTTAGTTGCAGTTTATGTACTATTGGTTGGGAGTGCTTGTCGTATGAATCCACGTGGAAGGTAAGGATCCTCCAGGGGAGAGAATTGAGGCTATCAGGTTGGGGGTAGAGGATAACGTTACTTGTGGGAAGACGTTGTTATCCTTCTGGTTATATTATTTGAGGTAAGACATTGTTGTAAGTCTAGTTACTTGTTTGAGGGTAGACATATCTATCCCTTTGGTTCCTTGTTTTAAGTCAAACATCGATGTACCTATGATTGTTTATTTGAGGACAGACATTGTTGTTCCATCGGGCAACTATTTCTTGGGTGTACCTTCGGGACGTCGGCAGTTGAGACACGCGGTGTTAGGGGGCACATGGTGCGGAGTTACATGATAGAGATTCTAGAATTGGCTGGATCTGTTGACACTTTGTTGAGGCTACTGAGCACCAGTGGAGTTTGTCTTCGGTTGTGTGCAATATAATGTGTAATGTTTTCCTTATAAATGCATGCCTGCTTAAAAACATATATTAGGTATGCACCGTTGGGTGGTATCCTTCTCAGATTCATCTCAATCCCTACACAGGTCCTTCAGGACACGTGCATACATTATGTATTTATGTGAAGGATAGAGTCCAGCTTCCTGAGATGGACTGTTTTATCTTTCTCATGGAGATGGTAGGGACCGTGATGTCTTTCTTAGTTTGAGTTACATTGTTTTTCTTTCCTTCATTTATTAGCATGGTTACTTTTTTAGCTACAGTTGGTTAGCCATTGGCGCTGTTACATATGGATATGTGTGACCTATTATGGATGTATGTTTGTTGTTCCGTAGTAGTTACAAGTGATAATTATGATATTGTTTTTTACATTCTTCCAGTGTTGTTTATATTTATTTCTTCTGCTATTTATTGATATTGAATGTTCTTCCTCTCTGTGGGTCTGGTTCGAGTCTGGTGAGTTTTTTATTCAACTTTTTCTTTTTTATTATACTCATACCAGTACCATTATTATCTTCTGAGATGGTATATCCTCCCCAGTATACCTATAAGACACTCATTACTAGTCGGCAGCCTTTGGCGTTCAGGGAGGTGTACCTAAGGTTGTAACACCCAACCCGCTTAGCACTATTCTGGTGGTTGTTCGGGTCTAGGTCATTATAATATCACTTTTATAACTCCATAAAACTAATTTTTTAGAAAAAGATACAGGTTTAGGTTATATTTTATTTAACATTAAATTAAAAGTAATTAAATTTCATTTTCTAAAAAAATGGCTCCATGGGGTCATAAAATCAATCCATGGATGACCATGGTCGTACATATCTCATTCAATAGTGTTAGGACATATTTTAGGGTAATTTAGTTTTATTATAATATTATTTTTTATCTTTATTTACCATATTTACCCATTAAGCATGTTAAATCATCATCATAATCATTTCAATTTTTATTCAAGAATAGGCAATGAAAAAAAAGACATGACCACTGACCACACAACCACATGACCACTACACACATGACCACATTCCCACATGCCCCCATTTCCCCATGCAAGGGATTGCACCTAAGGTGGTCTAAAATAGTGAAGGATAAGGGAATCCCCTCTAATGAGGTTGACCCCCTTGGGTATCAAAGTTTTAACATTATGAAAGCAAACCAGATCAGTCCCAATGACCTCAAGGGAAGAAAGGTAATCCACAACATGGTTCCCCTATCTCCATGTGTGTTTTTCCGAGGTATCATTTTTGATCATGCTCCCTCCATTCCTAATAATGTAGGATATCTTCGACAAAGTTGTAAAGAGATAATTCAGAGCATCATAGTAGATTTTAGAGTCAGTTTCCACTTATGATATCACAATACCCCATTGTTTCAAATTCTTAATCCTTGCATCATATCCTTGGCATCAGCTTGAAGAGAAGATCCATAGACGAGATGATCCGAAAAGGCCAGAACCATTAAACCTTGAGAATCTCAGACCGCACCACCACCACATAGGACCCCTCCATGACATGACCCATAAGTATTTTGTTACAGTCCCCTGGGGGTAGGGTTCCAATGGATCCAATGTCTGCAATAACTGCTGCTCATTGGCTGGGAAACTTGAGTTTTCATGTTCATCCACCGCAGCGAGGGAGCTTCTCGGTATTTGCTGAAGAGACGAGCCATGTCGATGAGGAGACTCTTTGTTTTGAGAATGATGGATGGGCAAGAAGATATAACCCCTTTATGAAGATACTTATTTCTCATCATCCAGATAGACCAACACCCTGCATGCATGATCAAGGTTCGAGCTTCCTTCTCCATCCCACTGTCCCCTGATTCATGATACCACCTATCCAGGAGAGGAGAGTATGCTATGATCTAAACCATAAGTCCAGTAAACTCCTTGATGTATCTCCAAGCAGCCCCTTCAAATTCTCCTCAAAATAACAGATGGTTCATACTATCCTCATAGATGGAAACACAACATGATCAACGAGACACAGTAGGGATCCCACAGCGTCTAATATTATCGTCAGTTGGAATGGCCATATTCCTAATTCTCCAAGTCATAATGTTTTATTTCGAAGGGATTGGTTTTCACCATAAAATCACATACCATAAATCACCAGGATCTAGAGCCTCCTACAAACGTCGGTAGTCCTGGGAATTAAAATCCCTTGAAGATGAGAGGTTGAACACACAATGATCTGGATCCAAGGAGATGTCAATGAGGTTAATGTTTTCTTGTTTCTCATCATAGAACCCCACATTAATGATGTTCGGATTCATGCTGCCTTTTTTAAATGTGAGGTTCGTGCCTAGAAAACACGGGAACCCGAGCACCCACCCTACCCAATTGTGGTGAAAGAAGGAGACATATCCTCTCCCAATAATCCATTGAGAGTGTCAATACAATTCTATAGTAATGAGGGAGATTTTTCACTAAAATGGAAATTCACGATCTTCCATTATGGGTTGAGACCCATACTGTGCATGCATGGTTATTCCCCACAGCATACACTGCACCACAACATCCCAGTAAAGTTTAGCATGAATGCCTTTGATGGTGTCTTCAAGACATCGCACACTAATACATCCTGCCTTCGCGGGCTTAGCCATCTTCTGCCACAAAGACCAATGAAATTTTACTTCCATAAGGGGATCCCAGAAGATTCTAGACAAGATCTTTTCAATGTTACTGATGAACCGCTTTGGAGGGTTAACATCTGATAGAGAATGAACCAGAGATGCCAAGAGAATGCTATTAATGACAAAAATACGGCCACCAAAGGAGAGATACCTATTTTTCCAGTTAAGGATGTGGTCTGCAATTTTACTACTGAGATGATCAAAATCTAGAATAAGGATTCTGCTGGGAGATATGAGAGACCCTAGATATTCTATAGGGAAGCCTCCACGTCTCATGGAAAGGGTGCGTTAAATCTATTTACTTCGACAGTACGTGAAAAGTTTTGAGATGTAGTAAAGACTTGTTTCTTTATTGACCACTTGGCCACTCTAGTATCAATAATCCTCTAGCATTGAGGTCAATCCACTAATTGAGGAACTACTAGTGTTCATCAAAATTATGGTGTCATCAACGAACATAAGGTGTGAAATAGGTTAAGCTCTCATACTCCTTTGAAATGCTAGAGTATCTCCTCTGATCATGCTCCAATATATGAGATGGTAGAGGATGTCCTGGGATAAGGGGAAAATTCTTTGTGAGACTGGGTCACCTTATCTCAGGTCATAGGTGGTCACAAAAAAACCGAAAGATTTTCCCATGAATGAAATCGATATCCATGCTCAACTGAAACATCGAAAGACCATGTCAATATTCCAAGGGGAGAAACCCATTCTTTCCATCACCTTATTAATGAAAATCAACTCCATACGATCGTATTCTTTTCTCATGTCCATCTTGATAATGATATTGGAGCCAATAGATTTGTGATGGATATCTTTTACCATTTATTGGGAAAGAGCGATGGCACCTTGAATGGACCGGACCTTCACGAATCTGTGTTTCTCTAAGGAGAACCACATTGAATGATGGGTGGACAGTGTTGTACTGATTATGCTTGCGAGGATTTTATATGGAAAATTGCATAGGCTCGTCGGTCTGTAATGCAACATCAAGGAGGGATTCTTGTTTTTAGGAAGGATCACCATTGTTTTAGCACAAGACACCCACGAATGATTACCTCACCTAACATTTCAAAATATGGAATCCATTTTTCCAAATTCCAAACATAAAAGTTGAAAAAATTAATTTAAAATTAATTCCCGTTTTCGAAACCAAAAAGCGTGTTTTTTTGAAGAAAAAACTACCAAAAGATTTACATGTCTTTATGACCAATTTCAATATGAAATTATTTCAAATAACCATAATTGGATTAAATGATAAATATATAATCTAATTACATTTTAAAACAATTTAAAAGTAAAATATAATCATATAAATAAATTAGATGAAAAGACAATTTTGGCTTAAAATCCAGTATTATAACTATTCATTAAGAAAATAAACATTATCGGAAAAATACCAAAAAATTAACCAAAGTAAATTTTGATGTCTCGTTTCTAAAGAGAAAGTTTATTTTTTCAAATAGAATATATATAAGTTGTAAAATGATATTTAAAAAGGGTTCTATATCAGAAGGTGATAAAACTAACTTTTAAAAATATTAGATTATTTATGCTTACAATTGGATTCATTCTCATTTTAAGAATCAAAATATTATTAGATAAATGTAAAGAAATTTAACAAACATGATTAATCATAATATAATTATTTATGTTCATTCTCTCCAATAAAATGGCTAGGAGTTAACTACCATTAAAAATAATAATATTATTTTATTTTTCTCAGTATACTCTGCCTGGTGTGAAGCATAAGATTTTTGAGAAACCCATTGTTATGTGTCGAGTACGCCATCGAATATAGAATCCCCTTTAATTGAAAATTAATATTTAATTAAAATATATTAATTTATATGAAATTTTCATATTATTTAATTACCTTCAATGTTTCATATACCGTATAAAAAAATTTCATGTATAAATTTAAATATGCTTCAATGAAAGGTGATTGAGATGATGTCTGTAACACCCCGAGATTTTATGAAAAATATTCTTTTAATTTAATTAATGTCTTCTGTTGTATTCTACACCAAGATTACCTTGTGCTATACGCAACACCGTATTAGCTTGCAGTATACGCAACACTATTCTTGGACCGTGTTACACAAAATTTTGATAATAGTTATTCAATGCAACATTGAGTATATATATATATATATATATATATATATATTAAATTTATAAATGGAATATGGTTGGATTCTGTTATACGAAACAACGAAGGATTCTTTCACAACACGCAACCCTGACTTGGCTTGCATTACACGCAATCGCGACCTTCCTCGATAGCGTGTGTTGTACACAATATCGGGTTTTAATAAACAATGATATATTATAATATTGTCATGAACTAGCCGTTATGAATAGTATTAACTAAATTTTGAATTTTATAACATTATTATTCATCTTACACATTTTCTAGAACATGTTATAAGAACAAAAATAATTTTTTCAGGTAAAATAAGTATTTTTCAAAAAATGCAGTTTTGCCGCCTTTTGATGGCGCACCCACCTTAAATCTAGTTTTGACATGTTTATATGTTCAATTTCACAAAATGAAATTTTTATTTTGAATCAGGATGTAAAAATTTACATTAGATAATGTTTTGATATTTTTTCGATAACTTTCATATTTTAATGAATAGTAAAAACACGCTATATTTTAATTAAAAACAACTTTTTTCATCGTAATATCTTATGTGGTTAAATTATAATATTGAATGGTTTTAAAGTATAAATAGAATATATTTTTACCATTTAATATAATGAATGTCATTAGCATTGATTTTACCTTGAATTCGTAGGTTAAATCAATTCAATCTTTTGCAATGTTTTAAACAAAAACCCGTTTTTATTCGACAACGGGATTAATTTTAATTTAATTTCTGAAACTTCTGTGTAATGAATTTTAAAAAATGTATTCCATATTTGGAATCAGTGGGTCCAAATTATATTAATAGGCTACTTTTTATTTTAGGGAATTATGAATAGTAACTACGGTAAATTTTATTTACCATAGTTAAAGGTAAATCGGGTAATTAAGGGTAAATATAATATTATAAAATTACCTTAAAACATGCCAAAATCCTATTGGATGACTAAAAGTAAACCCATATCAACTAAGGGTCGGATTAGATTCATTTTATGGACTTTTGGCCATGAAAATAATTTAATTATTATTAAAACCAAAGAAAGTGACAAAATGTCACTCTCTTAAATATTATAAGTATAATAATTTTAAATTAGTGATAAACATCATAAAATTTCGAACCTGAATAGTCTCCAGAAAGCTAACAAAATTATCTACATCATGAGAATTTATTTAGAATTTTTTGGGATTAAATAATTTTCATTAATTGTGACACAATAGTGATGCAGAAATTATTTATCTAGTGAAAAATCAAGGATATAGTTTTTATTAAACTAATAGTGACCATAAAAGGCACAAAACCCTAACCAAAACTTTTTGGTCATGTAAATGGAAACTATAATAATCCAATGGTCGAATATTTGACCATTTGGAGTCTTATACAAGCTATTATGACACTTATATTATTTTATTTTAAATGATGCCAAAGTTGTCACCTTCATAATTTAATAAATATAACAATTTAAATATTGTGATTTTAAGATGATAAATTCGAGTAAAAGTATTATTGTGAAAGTTAATATATTTATCTTCATCATAAGATTTTATTTTAAATTTTTATACAACAAATAAGTATATTAAATAATTATACAAAAATGATGTAGTAATTTTTTTATTAAGAGATAAACCAAATAAATGGTTATAAATATAATAAAATAAATATTATATGAACTATTTAATGTTCTCAACTAATTTTATAGAAACATATGACATTTTATAAATCTATTAAAGCTTTTAGTTCGAACATATCTTCTGTATTTATTTTATTTAAATTCAAATAAATGAATATTGTCAAAATTGACACTATTGTTATTTTACAAAAAATAACATATTATAAAATTGTTTAAAAATCACAAAAATATTTAAAAATTATAAATTTATATTTATATGGTCTATAATGTTATAAATTAAACAATTATGGAAAATTCACAATAAATAAGTAATTATGTGTTATAATTTAAAATTTAGAATTTTATTACCACAAATAAACATAAATAGATTAAATAAGGATAAATCAAAATGATAAGGTTTCAAATAAGATCCAAACATGTCTAAATTTGATTGGTTGATGAGATTACAAACCTATCTCATCTAATCTTCTAATATGAGTCATTTTTGGAGGTTTTTAAGTGGGGTTAGATTTATTATAAATTAATATTTTTAAGAATTCCTAAGGTGCCCCTCTCCTCCCTTATAAAAGGGAACCTCCTCCCCCTCCTCCTCACACCAAATTGAGCTCTCAAGCTCGGCCAACCCCTGACATTTTCTCCTCTCCACTTCCCTAGAATAATCATAGAGGTTCTGTTCTTCTTCAAAGATCAATCTTAGTTCCTTAAGTGGAGGATTCAAAGAGGCGTTCCAAAGAAGAGGTAATATCCATTACCGATCTTTTCAATTTCTTTCCTCTTCAACTTATTCTTATTTAGTTGTTTCATGATAAAGTAATAACATCAGTATTACTTACATACTGATATGTTATTATAAATATGAAACAACCCTAATTCACCTTCTATCCATCCTACGGAAAAAAGGAAACCACCGCGCGTGCGTACGTACGTAATACCGTCTCCACGCCGTGGTGTAATCTATTTTCCGCCACCACCTTAATAGGATGGGTATAATGGTGTAATGAGTAGCTATATATGATTATTATAAAGTGATATTGATACTGAAATAATATTCATACACTTTAACACAATTCTACGACCATGGGAACGATATCATCGCTCGTGCGTACGTACGGACTACCGTCTCCACGACGCGATGAGATTCATTCTCCACATTAACCATTCATGAATGATTATAAAGAATATATAATAAGTACTAATGAAATATATGACATAATAATGATACTGGATTTATTTATATTTATATGTTAGTCATCTACTTAATTCCATTCAATAAGGAAACGAAAACAGCGTTCATGCGTACGTACGGACTACCGTCTCCATGAACGGTGTATTTCTTTCCATTTATCGATCCATTATATATATGTATATTCTGAATATATATTATATATAAATCATGTTTTATATTCTGGAATTAAGTAATCATGATCTATGTAATCATATGAATAATTACAAGTTAAAAACACGAACGACAAATGAGACGATTTTACCCAAAACGCTACATTAACATGAATTTACAAAAGACTGGGTAATATAAAGCCATAAGAGAACCATATATGATATCATAAAAATGAATATGATTCTGTAATAAGTCAATAACATTATGTAAATCATTATACAGGAGTTTTGGACACCTACAAAGCAAGTCGGACCTAAGGTAAGGGAAAATATCACAATCTCATTTTTATCCGAGATTGTTTATACTTTGGTATTTACTGGGGTTATTTCTATCATCCATGTCCATGTTTTATAAAAGTGTATTCATGTATGTTTAAAGTCCTTTTTAACCATTTTTACTTTTACCACATGGTATGTAAGGAATCTTTCTTTTATTTATGTTACGAGGTACTTTTTGACTTTTCTGACAAAGTTACGAGAAGAATGTTTTTTTTAACTTATACGGCATGAATGGATTTTTAAAACATTATTTCCAAAAAGATTCCTTTACAAGTTTTCAAGTTTATTTTTAATCAATTTCTTTTAGTTTAAAATTTTATGACATTTTAAGAAAGGAAAAGTGTTTTTGAAGAAGAAAGGATATTTTCCTCAAGAATGAAGTTCAAGTGTTTTATCAAAATTATTTTCTATCTAAGATAATAAAGGGTTCTGTTTTTATCCCTATTATTTCATTGATTTGACCATGTTGTGATGGAATTATTTTTATGAATTCCTTTATCTTATATGAATTGATTTATGATGTCATGATGTTTCAAGAATCCCATTTTTGTTACATGTGTTATGCGATGATGTATGTTTTATGATTATGTGGCACACATAAGAAAGGATTCATTATAAGATGGGTGGGACCTATATCTCCCTCCAATGCATTGGGTAAAGATTTTATATCTCATGAGATAGACATGGATGGAACGGTAGGTTATACCGGTTCAGTGAAACAGGACTGGAACGAGGGTTACTCGATTCAGAAAGGGACTTTGTCCACTAAGATAGTCTTGGAAATGAGTCTTGACTAACAAGAAATGATTTTCTATGATTATGTGTGTATGCCACAAAGTTTAATGTTTTATGTTATGATTATTGTGATTACATTTCACTGCCATGATTTATCCCATGTTATGAAATTATGCTCTCTTTTGCAGGTTAAGATTTCTAAAAGTTATGTTCTTATGAATATGATGTGATTTTTTTTTATTTTGTATACCCTTACTGAACATTTGAGCTCACCCTTTTATGTTTTCTTTTCCCCAGGATATAAAGAAAGGTTTTAGGTAAAAAAATGGAAGATCTTTATGGGAGATAGTGAAGATCTTTCACCACGATTAGAAGATTACGTTCCGAGTTTCCAAAGACACTAAACTATTACGATCCTTGTGTGTGTGTTTTTGCTACGTACTAAGTATTCCGCAAATGTAATGTAATGTCCATGTACGTCAAGATACGGGTCTCTACAGTTGGTATCAGAGGAAAGGTTTAGTCAACCTTTGGAAACTAGGATGCGAAAACGTTAGGGAGATCCCTAGAGTTATTTCTAAGGTATGTCTAGGGATGTCCCTAAGGATAAGTATACGTATAGGATATATTCCTAGAACTATTGTAACGATATTAGATTAAACCTAAGAAGTTAGGTATTGAGGATACTTTCCCTTTACTATGTTGTTTTCTCTAGCATGATTTTTGATTCTCACAAAATTATTTTTGTGTTTTAGTTAATGGAGGGAACCAAAAGGAATTCAATTAACATTGAATCCAATGGACAAATTGGTGACTATGAGCAACAGAATTGTGTAATGCCTAGAGAGAAAGATGTTGTGATTATGCCGAATCAATCATCGCGATATATGATTAACAAGGTGAAATTTAGTGGTATGCATAATTCATCAAAGAAGAGGAAGATAGACTATTATGCATGTTCGCATGTTGAGGAGCATAAAGAAAGGAAGATTGAGATTTCTAAAGAAGGGAAGAAGAACCTTGAGGAATATCTCAAATGGAGGGACCGATGTTATCTGTGTGGAGAAAAGGGTCATAGAGTGACAGACTGTTATGGAGTTCAATGTCTTATTTGTGGAGAACATGGGCATTACCCAACTCAATGCCCTGACCTAAAAAGTTACTTCTAAATCAAGGAAGGACTTATTCCAGGATAATCATTGATGTGGATGGACTGAAGTGTTTTGGTATTCAAGAATAATGTTGTTGAGGTACTTTTATGGTGTGTTGAAATATTTAAGTATTGGTCTATTGTGGTTTTCAATAATTTTAAGGTACCGGTAACTATGAAAAGTGATTCAAATATTTTGGAAAGTAGATGATAAGTGCATAATGAAAGGATAAGAAGATAATGAGATGTTTGATTGTATTCATGAGCTCATGATTGATATAAGGAGTAAGTGATATCATGGTTTGAGTATAAATAATTTTGAGGATTTTGGTATGTGGAAAGAGTTAACTTTTAACAGCACTCATGTTTTCAATAAGGTTCAATGGGTATTCAAGAGAATACATGATTAAGGACTTTGAATGTTTGGAATGTGACCAACAAAACATATCTTATGATATATGGGGATCAACGATGGTATTAAATATCTGGTAATCATTTTCACTATGTTATGAGAGTGGACTGCAGTATTATGGATAAGCCTAAAGATTGAAATGGATTATCTTGGACATAAGTTAGTATTGTTTAAGGATAGAAGTTTTTTCGATATTATTGATGGGATGTTATAGTAATATAGTTTTATAAAAAGGACAACCTGCCGGACGGGCGACAGCCCATCGCTTCGGACAAGGCTGTGGGAATCGAACCCACAACCGAAGTGCGACTGGCCTTTATCGCCTACCACTGACCTACAGGAAGTCCCTGTTTAGTAGAAACTAGTGTTATTATATTAAGCAGTATGATATATGAAGTATAAGCCCATTTTAGGAACCATATATGATTAATCTCACTATAGATCGACTTATGTATATAATTTTTGCTAACCTTTTGTTTAAGACATATGGAATGACCCGTCATTCTATCACATGATCTGCTAACACTTCACGAATAACAAATTCAACTTCATTTATTTAAGAGATGAAGTGGAAATTGTTCAAGGCATGAACAACAGTGTGATTGTACCAAAATAAAGAAAGTATTTATTCTAATTCAAATTTTCAACTTTAGGGAAATGATCTTGAAAACCAAAAATGTTGTCCAAGTGATCTTATACCTGATGAATCAGATGGTACCTTAGATTGTCAAAAATTTATGGATTTGTGATTTCTGTCTTTTCCATAGCCATGTTCTCTACCACTCTCCATCAGAACATGATGGTTAGATTTCTCTCCCATATCCATATTTTCACCTATGTGGAAACCCAGTGATTAGTTTATTTGGGTAACCGTTACGTTTCATACTTTTGTTTTTAAAGATAAGTTTTGGTATTCCTTTTTACGATGTGGGTTTCTATCAAAGAAACTTTCAAATAGTAAACCATTTATAACCCCGACGAATTTCGAGGGCGAAATTCATTTTAAGGGGGGTAGAATGTAACACCCCGAGATTTTATGAAAAATATTCTTTTAATTTAATTAATGTCTTCTGTTGTATTCTACACCAAGATTACCTTGTGCTATACGCAACACCATATTAGCTTGCAGTATACGCAACAGTATTCTTGGACCGTGTTACACAAAATTTTGATAATAGTTATTCAATGCAACATTGAGTATATATATATATATATATATATATATATTAAATTTATAAATGGAATATGATTGGATTCTGTTATACGAAACAACGAAGGATTCTTTCACAACACGCAACCCTGACTTGGCTTGCATTACACGCAATCGCGACCTTCCTCGATAGCGTGTGTTGTACACAATATCGGGTTTTAATAAACAATGATATATTATAATATTGTCATGAACTAGCCGTTATGAATAGTATTAACTAAATTTTGAATTTTATAACATTATTATTCATCTTACACATTTTCTAGAACATGTTATAAGAACAAAATAAAATTTTCAGGTAAAATAAGTATTTTTCAAAAAATGCAGTTTTGCCGCCTTTTGATGGCGCACCCACCTTAAATCTAGTTTTTGACATGTTTATATGTTCAATTTGACAAAATAAAATTTTTATTTTGAATCAGGATGTAAAAATTTACATTAGATAATGTTTTGATATTTTTTCGATAACTTTCATATTTTAATGAATAGTAAAAACACGCTATATTTTAATTAAAAACAACTTTTTTCATCGTAATATCTTATGTGGTTAAATTATAATATTGAATGGTTTTAAAGTATAAATAGAATATATTTTTACCATTTAATATAATGAATGTCATTAGCATTGATTTTACCTTGAATTCGTAGGTTAAATCAATTCAATCTTTTGCAATGTTTTAAACAAAAACCCGTTTTTATTCGACAACGGGATTAATTTTAATTTAATTTCTGCAACTTCTGTGTAATGAATTTTAAAAAATGGATTCCATATTTGGAATCACTGGGTCTAAATTATATTAATAGGCTACTTTTTATTTTAGGGAATTATGAATAGTAACTACGGTAAATTTTATTTACCATAGTTAAAGGTAAATCGGGTAATTAAGGGTAAATATAATATTATAAAATTACCTTAAAACATGCCAAAATCCTATTGGATGACTAAAAGTAAACCCATATCAACTAAGGGTCGGATTAGATTCATTTTATGGACTTTTGGCCAGGAAAATAATTTAATTATTATTAAAACCAAAGAAAGTGACAAAATGTCACTCTCTTAAATATTATAAGTATAATAATTTTAAATTAGTGATAAACATCATAAAATTTCGAACATGAATAGTCTCCAGAAAGCTAACAAAATTATCTACATCATGAGAATTTATTTAGAATTTTTTGGGATTAAATAATTATAATTAATTGTGACACAATAGTGATGCAGAAATTATTTATCTAGTGAAAAATCAACGATATAGTTTTTATTAAACTAATAGTGACCATAAAAGGCACAAAACCCTAACCAAAACTTTTTGGTCATGTAAATGGAAACTATAATAATCCAATGGTCGAATATTTGACCATTTGGAGTCTTATACAAGCTATTATGACACTTATATTATTTTATTTTAAATGATGCCAAAGTTGTCACCTTCATAATTTAATAAATATAACAATTCAAATATTGTGATTTTAAGATGATAAATTCGAGTAAAAGTATTATTGTGAAATTTAATATATTTATCTTCATCATAAGATTTTATTTTAAATTTTTATACAACAAATAAGTATATTAAATAATTATAC
The DNA here is from genome assembly GCA_963277665.1 of Viscum album. Taxonomy (NCBI): domain Eukaryota; kingdom Viridiplantae; phylum Streptophyta; class Magnoliopsida; order Santalales; family Viscaceae; genus Viscum; species Viscum album. The sequence goes on along the minus strand of OY728167.1, from coordinate 383,347,043 downwards.
AAAAATGATGTAGTAATTATTTTATTAAGAGATAAACCAAATAAATGGTTTTAAATATAATAAAATAAATATTATATGAACTATTTAATGTGCTCAACTAATTTTATAGACACATATGACATTTTATAAATCTATTAAAGCTTTTAGTTCGAACATATCTTCTGTATTTATTTTATTTAAATTCAAATAAATGAATAGTGTCAAAATTGACACTATTGTTATTTTACAAAAATAACATATTATAAAATTGTTTAAAAATCACAAAAATATTTAAAAATTATAAATTTATATTTATATGGTCTATAATGTTATAAATTAAACAATTATGGAAAATTCACAACAAATAAGTAATTATTTGTTATAATTTAAAATTTAGAATTTTATTACCACAAATAAACTTAAATAGATTAAATAAGGATAAATCAAAATGATAAGGTTTCAAATAAGATCCAAACATGTCTAAATTTGATTGGTTGATGAGATTACAAACCTATCTCATCTAATCTTCGAATATGAGTCATTTTTGGAGGTTTTTAAGTGGGGTTAGATTTATTATAAATTAATATTTTTAAGAATTCCTAAGGTGCCCCTCTCCTCCCTTATAAAAGGGCACCTCCTCCCCCTCCTCCTCACACCAAATTGAGCACTCAAGCTCGGCCAAACCATGCCATTTTCTCCTCTCCACTTCCCTAGAATAATCCTAGAGGTTCTGTTCTTCTTCAAAGATCAATCTTAGTTTCTTAAGTGGAGGATTCAAAGAGGCGTTCCAAAGAAGAGGTAATATCCATTACCGATCTTTTCAATTTCTTTTTCTTCAACTTCTTCTTCTGTAGTTGTTTCATGATAAAGTAATAACATAAGTATTACTTACATACTGATATGTTATTATAAATATGAAACAACCCTAATTCACCTTCTATCCATCCTACGGAAAAAAGGAAACCACCGCGCGTGCGTACGTACGGAATACCGTCTCCACGCCGTGGTGTAATCTATTTTCCACCACCACCGTAATAGGATGGGTATAATGGTGTAATCAGTAACTATATATGATTATTATAAAGTGATATTGATACTGAAATAATATTCATACACTTTAACACAATTCTACGACCATGGGAACGATATCATCGCTCGTGCGTACGTACGGACTACCGTCTCCACGACGCGATGAGATTCATTCTCCACATTAACCATTCATGAATGATTATAAAGCATATATAATAAGTACTAATGAAATATATGACATAATAATGATACTGGATTTATGTATATTTATATGTATGTCATCTACTTAATTCCATTCAATAAGGAAACGAAAACAGCGTTCATGCGTACGTACGGACTACCGTCTCCATGAACGGTGTATTTCTTTCCATTTATCGATCCATTATATATATGTATATTCTGAATATATATTATATATAAATCATGTTTTATATTCTGGAATTAAGTAATCATGATATATGTAATCATATGAATAATTACAAGTTAAAAACACGAACGACAAATGAGACGATTTTACCCAAAACGCTACTTTAACATGAATTTACAAAAGACTGGGTAATATAAAGCCATAAGAGAACCATATATGATATCATAAAAATAAATATGATTCTGTAATAAGACAATAACATTATGTAAATCATTATACAGGAGGTTTGGACACGTACAAAGCAAGTCGGACCTAAGGTAAGGGAAAATATCACAATCTCATTTTTATCCGAGATTGTTTATACTTTGGTATTTACTGGGGTTATTTCTATCATCCATGTCCATGTTTTATAAAAGTGTTTTCATGTATGTTTAAAGTCCTTTTTACCCATTTTTACTTTTACCACATGGTATGTAAGGAATCTTTCTTTTGTTTATGTTACGAGGTACTTTTTGACTTTTCCGACAAAGTTACGAGAAGAATGTTTTTTTTTAACTTATACGGCATCAATGGATTTTTAAAACATTATTTCCAAAAAGATTCCTTTACAAGTTTTCAAGTTTATTTTTAATCAATTTCTTTTAGTTTAAAATTTTATGACATTTTAAGAACGGAAAAGTGTTTTTGAAGAAGAAAGGATATTTTCCTCAAGAATGAAGTTCAAGTGTTTTATCAAAATTATTTTCCATCTAAGATAATAAAGGGTTCTGTTTTTATCCCTATTATTACATTGATTTGACCATGTTGTGATGGAATTATTTTTATGAATTCCTTTATCTTATATGAATTGATTTATGATGTCATGATGTTTCAAGAATCCCATTTTTGTTACATGTGTTATGCGATGATGTATGTTTTATGATTATGTGGCACACATAAGAAAGGATTCATTATAAGATGGGTGGGACCTATATCTCCCTCCAATGCATTGGGTAAAGATTTTATATCTCATGAGATAGACATGGCTGGAACGGTAGGTTATACCGGTTCAGTGAAACAGGACTGGAACGAGGGTTACTCGATTCAGAAAGGGACTTTGTCCACTAAGATAGTCTTGGCAATGAGTCTTGACTAACAAGAAATGATTTTCTATGATTATGTGTGTATGCCACAAAGTTTAATGTTTTATGTTATGATTATTTTGATTACATTTCACTGCCATGATTTATCCCATGTTATGAAATTATGCTCTCTTTTGCAGGTTAAGATTTCTAAAAGTTATGTTCTTATGAATATGATGTGATTTATTTTTTTTTTATTTTGTATACCCTTACTGAACATTTGAGCTCACCCTTTTATGTTTTCTTTTCCCCAGGATATAAAGAATGGTTTTAGGTAAAAAAATGGAAGATCTTTATGGGAGATATTGAAGATCTTTCACCACGATTAGAAGATTACGTTCCGAGTTTCCAAAGACACTAAACTATTACGATCCTTGTGTGTGTGTTTTTGTTATGTACTAAGTATTCCGCAAATGTAATGTAATGTCCATGTACGTCAAGATACGGGTCTCTACAATGTCCCTTACAAAGATCATTCCATTAGATTAAGGATAAATAAATGACATGAATATGGGTGAAAAGTAAACCTAATATAACTGCATATTTATTGTAAAAGAATAAGAGTTCATTCACACATATTCATGGATAAAAAACCAATGACATAGATATTTAACTCAATGAATGAAGATTGAGTTATGAATTTCCTTACAATGTTTTTTATAAATGAAGTGACAACATTTGAATGGGGTAATTATATGATGAAATGGTACTTCCACACAAAGGGTAGTGGAAATTAAAACACAAATAAAAAACAGTGATTCCACACAAAATCTTTTCAAAATATAATCAATAAAGTACCCATAAAATCCAACGAGTGGAAATTGAGTATAAAAATTCTCTTAGAAATATATTTTCTAATAAAATATATCACTTAATTGTATTAACTATAAATAAACATGATTAATGTAATAAAAAAATATTATATATCTAAAATTAATTTAATAAAAAAGCATAGCATGGCCTAATCATGAAGTATAAGTTTAACCTAAGGAATGGAAATTGGGTTAAGAAGTTCCCATACAAAGATCACTTTGTAATTAAAATACACCGATTATCTGTATTCACAATAAATAGGCATAATGAAATCCCTCGTGTGGTGGTGTGGGTTAGTCTTCCAGGTCTCCCTCTCCCCTTCCCGAATTGTGTGTTCCTGAAGGCCACCAGGGACACATTGGGAGGCTTTCTTTGCTCGGATGAATGCACTCGCAGCGGTGAGGAGGTCTTGGTGACACAGATCTACGTGGATCTGGATATCTTTCTACTGGTGCCAGATAAGATAACTCTGAATGTTTCGGAGTCAGTGGTCTAGGACTAGGATGTTGTGATCCCGGTGTTTCCTAGGTACTACTCGTCTTAATTACTACAGGGACATTCACTTCAGAATTGCCGTTGTCGACTCCCCAGAGGGCGTCATCATGTTGTAGTCGGCCTTAAGCCACTCATGGATTATTATTTGTCTCCACGAGGATCAGCCTCTCCATCGGGTTCACTTTTGTTCCCTCATCCTTCTGGATGTTCCATGGACACCTCTCCTTGCATGATGTCAGGATCTCCGTCCAAGTGCTCGCGCTCTCCAGAGCAAAAACAGTTGAAAGGTGGGGTTCTAGATTTCCACCTAAGAGTGCCCATGGGCCTGTTCCCCTAGCATGGCAGATCTCAGGTTTATCCATGGCCCCCAGTATGAGTGTTTCCCCTTTCCTCAGAGAGTATGGAGTTCAAGGGGAATTCCCTAGACTAGTGGTGCTTCCGACAGGCCCTAGGATGTTGTCTTACAAAATTCCATGTGCTCGAGGGAACTCTACCAGAAATTGACTTCTTACATAGGCTATCTCTTCATCTAGTAGAGGAGGTGGTGTTATCACAGGCATTTCTTGGGATTGGGACTCTGGGGGGAAGGTGACTTCGGCCCGGGCGGCTAAGGCGGCGAGTGGGATCGCCTCGATGGCCCCTCAGTATCCACCTCGTCCATCTCCAACCTTACCGAACTTGAGTCAAGGAGTGTGCACCAAGTATATGAAGAGGGATCTTCAAGAGGGGGAGATCTGCTCTGTTCTGACAGAATTGACCATAGGTTCTGGGGCCAAGTCCAGGATAGGGTTGTTTTAATATTTCCATTAATAATCTAGAGCAACCGAAGGATTGGGGCGAGGTGAAGACTGATTTGTTATCCTCGGAAGATAGGAAACACAAATCCAAGGGGTTGGATATTTTCTAATATAATTAGAACTTTGTAAAGATCCAATAGTTCACTCGTAAGCTCAAAAAGCATGCGTCCATGCATGCAACTTAGACTAACAATCATATATGGCAGTTTTGGAAGAGGGAAGTCTCAGTGAAGATAATTAAGGCTGGGTATTAGCACATCATGATGATTGTGTCGAGTGGTGGAGAAGAGTTGTATATTTCCATGATTTATGGTAGTTGTGACGCCCAAGGGTGGGAGGTGTTGTGGTCTGAGCTCAACAGGTTCAACCAAAGTGCCCAACCCTGGGTGGTGGGAGGGTACATAAAAATCATTATGCAACCAGATGAGCGGAAGTGGAAGGTTGATTTCTCGAGGTGGGAAAGTTCATCGTTTGTGCAGTTTGCGGTAGGGAAGGGGTTAATGGACCTGGGCTATTCAGGCGATCCATTTACCTGGTGGAACAATGGAAGGGATGGAAGTCAATGTTGGAGTAGGCTGGACTGGTTTTTGGCAAACATCTATGCCATATCCAAATATCTAAATGTTAAGGTGAACCACCTGACGTGAAGTATCTTGGATCATTTGTCGCTCTTGTTGACTCCTTGAAGGACGGAAGCTGTGCATGAAAATTTCAAGTTCACCACCCAATGGGCGAGTAATCTGTAATGTCAACAAGGGGTAAAGAGAAGCTAGACCAAAACCCCTAGGGGACACACATGGGTGGCCATCCACCACAAGTTGATATTCTTAAAGCAAGAACTCTTGGTGTAGCAAGGTCTCGTCCTCCCCTAGACCAGGAGCTGGCGGCGTCAAAACAGGAAATCCCAAGCCTGGAGGCCAGGCTTGAGGAGAGATGGGACAAAGATAGTTTCAAGAAACTTTTGGAGTTAAAGAGTTCTTTGGCGGTGTAGGTGTTCTCTCAAGAGCGAAAGGAGAGTGATTGTTCTACGTTCAAGTGGCAGAATGAAGGTGACAAGAACAACACATACTTTCATGCACACATTCAGGAGAGGAGGCGTGTTTTGAAACCCAATCTCACGATGGATGATGGATCATTTTCGGACGATGCAGACATGGTCGGGGGTATGGCATGTGCATTCTTTAACGATCTCATTATGGATACTAATGTGAACATGCCTTGAGGGTACGCTTCGGGGGAGGATGAGATTTGGGAAGGGATTTTGAATATTATCTCTGCGTAGGAGAATTCCCTACTAGAAGGAATCCCAGAAGAAGGGGATGTGAATGAGGCAGTGTGGATCGTAAACCCTGATAGTGTAGCAGGCCCCGATAGATTCCTGGGCTCCTTCTACAAGGGCTCTTGGGAGGAGGTAAAATGCGACCTTATTTCTGTTATTCATGATTTCTTCCAAGGGGGAGGCCTTCCACGGATAGAATATGCGACTACACTGGTCCTCCTACCAAATATTAAAGGCACTTCCATCCACTACCACTACCATCTTGTGAGCATGTGTAATTTCACGTATAAGGACCTGGAAAGCATAATCAATAGGCTGATGTCTAGCTTCATCCCCCGGTGGATAGCCTTAGAAGAGCACAACTTGGTTAAAGGTCATTCGATCCAGGGAGCCATGGTGATGACACAAGAGATATTAAGATACCTGAATACCCCATCTCCTGACTCCAATGTGGAAATTGAGCAAGAAATAAATATGGACTACGACAGGATGGAATGGGGATTCATAAATAGAGTTCTTGTGAATATGGGAGTATCAAACTGGGTCTGAGATCTTATTTTTAGGCGTGTGTATTCATTGTGGATGGTGGTGTCGTTTATGGGGATTGTCCATGGCTTCTTCAAAACCGTTCATGGACATCAGAAAGGTGATCCTCTATCCCCATGTATATTTATTATCATGAAGAATACTCTGAGTAGGATAATCAATAAAGGCGTTTGCGAAGGAGCCATAAGGGCTTACCAGAGGATGTTCAGCCTCCCCCAGTGTCTCATTTGATGTTTGTGGATGATTCAATCGTGTTCATGAATTCCGGGTGGAGGTCCCTTTAGGTGCTGAACCAGATCCTCACAGAATACTTCTTGTGGAGTTGAAAACTCATTAACAGGGAGAAGGGAAAATTCTATGTTCCTATCTCATGCAATCCGAGAAGGGTGGCCAGGATGGGTAACATGCTGGGAATGAGGAGAGGCTCATTCCCTATTGAATTCATTGGTGTCCATGTCTCGGCAGGTCGAGCAAAAAATAGGGATTTCGACAATGTGGTAAATAGAATCTTAGATTTCATCCTGAATAGGAAAAATCACTTTCTCTCCTTCAGAAGATGGATCACCCTGGAGAATACTATGATCTCAGCAATCCCGATGCATGCCATGGCCTCCACGTGTGTATCGAAGCGAGTCATCAGGTTTATCGACAGGATTCTTGCACGCTTCATATGTCATGTGTTGGGTGAGGGAAAGAGATAGTGGGTGTCGTGGGGCAAGATGGACCGACCCATTTGTGAAGGGGGAATCAATTTTAGGAGTATGGTGGAGACAATACACTTCATTCTTGCGATTTTTGACTGGGATTCCATTGAAGCTCACACCTTGTGGGGGAAGAAGATGTCTTTGAGATATAAGGAGAATACAGTTTATGGGTCTTCTAGGGGGACAACGTTTTGGACCTCAGTGTTTAAAATCATTATGACTCTCCTCCCTCTCTCACGATGGATAGTCGGGGAAGGGCGCATCTTCTTCTGGCACCACAACTGGGCGTGTGAAGTATTGGCCTACCCGGGATGCCCGACACCATAATTCTCCTTCATGGAGGAATTTTCATACCACTTGTTCTACAGGTCGGTCCTATAAACCTCTCATCATGAAATATTTGACTTTGTGGTTATGAATTATGACTAGGGAAGATGCGTCTATACAACTTCCATTTCGGGGAGGCTCAATGCCAAGGATTTCTTCAGGATGAACAACATTCATGGGAAATGTTATAGGTGGAATAGCATGGCATGGTGCAACAAGATTCTGGTGAAACTCAATTTCCTTACCTGGGGGATACGTAATAAATCTATCCCCACTGATGAACATATTAAATAGATTTGAATCAGTCTTGCGTCTTATTTTCAATGTTGTAAGAACAAAAGTGAAGAGACCATGAATCACCACTTTTTTGAAGGAGAATGGGCTAGAAATGTTTGGAGGTTCTTTGAAGTCCACTCAGTATACTATGAAAAAGGGGGTAATGTTGAGTTGTTTATAGAGAGATGGTTCTAGGAGGATTGTGTTCTAGTGGAGGAGTCTAAGGTTTCATCCACTATCTTCAAAATGGTCTGGTGGTGCTTATGCAAAGATAGAAACCATTCCAGATATGAGGGGAGAAGCCCAACTTGTCGATCTGTGGTGGAAAGTACACGATGCATGCTGATTGACATGATTGGCACTGCGGGCAAAGGGAGAGAGATGTCATCCATGTGTGTGTTGTAGGATCCAATGAGGATGGCCACCAAGAATGGTTGAGAGAAGCTGGGAAGGTGGATTCATTGGATCCCCCAAGTGATGGGATCAAGCTTAATACTGACGGATCCTGTGTCTTGGGTGAAATAAGGGGAGGAGGCATTATTTGGGACTCCAAAGGGAGTGTGTTGATGACCTTCTCAGCACACTGTAGCATCAGATCATCAATACGTGCAGAAGCAATGGCGGTTTTTTAATTCTTACTTTTATGCAGCCTTAGGGGAATTTCCATTAACCACATGGAAACTGACTCTATGATTACCCACGACGCTCTTCTCTGTAGAGGCACCATAACCTGGTCAATCACTAATACAATTAGACTGTTTAAGTAACTCATAAAAAACAATGTTAGTATTTCGTACATATGGTGAGATGGGATCAATGTGACAGACTATATGGCATCTATTTCGGTTCCTGGTACACAGCTGACATGTCCTACTAATGTGTCAAATATGAAATCGGAGGGGTGAACCTTATACGGGGTGATTCCCTTGGGCTACATTATTTCTGACCACCATAAAATGGACTGTTGGTTTTGTTGGTCCTTCAAGCCCCCCTCCCTTTTCAGGAATAAAAATCTTAATGTTGGATGGACATAATCAAGAAATATATGATTAACCAAAAGAGTCAAAATTGGGTTTAGAATATCCCTTACAAAGAACATTTTGTTAATAATATATAAAATTATGTGTATTCAATATAAATACACATTAATAAATTATATGTACAAGATATTAGATCAAAATATATTTGTCACATAATCATATCATGAAATAATAAAGAAGTAGAATATAAACACAATGAATGGAAATTTGGTTAAGAATTTCCCTTACAGAGTTGATATAAATGACGTAAGAATTTATAAATTGGATGATTATGTGTCGAAATAGTATATCAACACAAAGGGAAGTGGAAATTGAAGCATAAATAAAAATACAGTGATTATACACATAATCATGGCATAATATAATCAAAATATATGTGTTTAAAACCCAATGAATGGAGATTGATTTTAGAAATTCCATTATATTTAATCCGAAATTCCCCATTTGTTCTTTCATTTACTTATTAATAAAAACAGGTTAATTTACACTTTCATCAAAACCTTTTTCAATTTAATTATTCTATTTATACCACTTAAAACATTATTTTAACAATTAGTTATTTATTTAAGTTCATATCAGACATTTTGTAGATGTTTGATACTTCAGTCAAGAATGAACTTGTTATGATTACAAATTATCAATATGGTTATAAGTAAATTATATCCAAAATATTATTCATGATTTAGATTACATATAAATCCAATATATATGTACTTATAATAATCCATAACATTTGGATATAATAAATGAAATGCATCATTCATGGAGACAGTAGGCTATACGTACACATGAACACTACTTTCATTCCTTTTATGCCATATTAAAGGATTGAAAAATAAATGATACATAGGTATATTATAATTAAAATATAATATCTATGTTATATATGTCACATAAGTTCATAAAATCCAACCATCATAAATTATATATATACAATGGATGAGTCATATCACGTTGAGTGGGCGGTAGTCCGGACTTCCTCAAATGTAATTATCATATATACACATTATAGAAAGCATAATGGAATGTTGTAAATAAAAATTACAGAACAATAGAGTGAAATGAAATATAATATATGTCATATATATATATAGTTCCATCATAATTTCCACCATGAGAGGTGGTTTGAGAAAATTGAACAATCATTTTTTCTTAAGGCAGTAGTTCGCTGTACACATAAACAATATATTTGTATTCATTGGATGGAGGTTTGTGTAACTATAGTTAGAATCCTTCTCATAACAAAATCCTAGTATATTTATGATCATTTTTTCTAATTTAATCCTAGAATAAGAAGATAATAAGGAGTGCAGTAGGAAAATAAGTAAAGGAAATTGAGAGAAGACACTACCTGTAAATTGGGTAACTTCTTTTGATTTGAGGCAAAATGATTTCATGCATTTTTTTCTACCCAATGTAAGGATTATAGTAGTAAGGTATAGATATTGATAGATTATTTGAGCTGAATATGTTTGATACAAGGGCTTTAGTGGTGTGAGTAAGTGGGTATAGTTGGTGGCCTTTTATAGGAGGGAGGAGGGGCACTTTAGGAAAGTCTTGAAATATTATTTTATTATAAAAATAATTTCAAATTATAAAAATTAAAAAGTGATATATTTAGTCGATATATTGATTATGGGTCTAAATACTCTCAAAAAATAGGTTTTATACATGTTAATTTTAAAAAATAATGTTATCTTTTAGCTTTAACCCTTGGTTAAAAACATTAACTCTTACCATATCTTCTTGTATTTTAATAATATATGTGTATTATAGTTAATATAAAATGCCAAGTGAATCAAAAGTAGATCATTAATGAAATTTTTAACTTTATATAAATCATTTTTTTAATCTTAATATTTTATGAATATTATTTCATTTAATACAATAGTATTAGTTTTAAAAACTCATTTATGTCAATTTTGACAATATTTAGTATTTGATTTTTGTTATATTCACAAAAAATTGATTACATCAAAAAAAGTAATTTAGAAAATGATAATATTTTAATATCTTCCAAAAAATCATTAATGGTATAAAAATGATAAAATTATTTTTTTAATATTTATAATATCATTTATTTTAATCTATCATTAATAAGGTAATCACAACATTGTGAATGTGTCATAAGTAAATTTATTTATATAAGGTCTAAAAATTATAAATAAAATACCATGATGTAGGAAATAGTTTCAGATATCTAATTAATATTTATAGTCAAATATTTCAATTATAAAACGCATTATTACAATTGATTTAGGAAATGGTGAATGTTTATGTTATATTTCTCTTTTCTATAAATTAATTCTTAGAACGTGTCATTTTCACACACAAGTGGATCCCAAATGCCAAACATTTAGCCTAAGGATGATCATTGTCAGAAATATATCATTAAATCATATTAGTGTATGGTTTTGGGTAGTTTTATATGATTAGGATATTATTTTATACACTTAATTACATGATTTATCCTTTAACCATGGTAAATAAAAATAATATTTTCTGAATATACTTTTCATAATGACTTAAAATTAAATCTAAATATTTACACAATTTTGAACTTTTTTTACAAATATGGAATCCATTTTTCCAAATTAAAATAATAGAAATTTTATAAATTAATTTAAAATCAATTCTCATTGTCAAAACCATAAAATGAGTTTTTATGAAGTAAAAACTGACAAAATATTAACATATTTTTATGTCTAATTTAAATGTGAAATTACTTCCAAAGACCAAAATTGGATTAAATAATAATAAAATTATCCAATTAAACTTTAAAAATAAATATAATTACAATCTATTTATATAAATAAATTATATTCTAAGCCAGTTTTAAATAAAAATGTAGTATATTTCACTATTAATTAAAAATTGATATTTATCATAAAATTACCAAAAAATTATCCAAAATAAATTTTTATGTGACTCTTCCATTGAGATGTTTTTTACAATATAACATATAATGTTGCAAAAACTAGATTTAAAAAGGGAGTTCCTTCTAAAGGCGGTAAAATGACCTTTCAAAAATATTAAAGTAATTTATGCATAAAATTTGGATTCATTCTCATATTAAGAATCTAAATATCATTGGATAAATGTAAATACATTTAAAAAATATGTTAAAAAGTATAATTAATTATTTTCATTCCCTCTAATACAATGGATAGGCATTAACTACATATTTCAAATAATAATATTGTTGATGTATTATTTTTTGATATAACTCAATGTTGTGTGGAATATAAGATATTTGGGAAACCCATTATTGCTTGTATGGTACGATATCATACATTGTGTCCACATAAAAATAAAATTAATATTAAATGTAAAAATATTAATACATATAAAATTGTATTATTCTATATATACCTAGGATTTTACAACTCCTCTATCATTAAATATTTCTAACATGAGGAAGATGGGTGTCCTTATAGGAAAACCCATCAAAACCCCATCCACGTATAATTTATTTTACTATTTCTTGATGTATTAAAACCTGTAATTTAGTAACATTAACTGTGTTATTTAAAATTCCGTGCATTGTGATTTTTAGTGTATGTTCTACAAAAACTCATCTCGAAAAAAGTCACATCGTCTAATAAAAATACATGATGTATAAATTATTTTTATATTGTGTAATAAATTCACAACTTGTGATGTCATTGATTATTCCTATGATAAATCCATTGTGTGTATATGTATTACATGATGATTAATCATTCTGATCTTGATTTTTTAGGTTCTCTTTATCTTCAATAATTCGGTGTCACACCACTTCACTTCACACACAATGTAATGTGTCTTTTATCTCCTGTATTCTCCTGTTTTTGTTACTTTTCCAAATATTCGTTGGTTCATACCATAGAACATAAAACTAGTCAATCTGTTCCAAAATTTGCATGATTATTTCATTAAATAAACAAATCAAAACATTAAAATATCTAAAATTAATGCATGAAATTCAACTATAGTTACCACATAATCAATTACATAATAAAATTTTATCTTGTTATACTATATATGACTTTATCCTAATGGTTCTCATTAATGATATCTCCTACAATATTCCCAATTATAACTAAACCTATTCTCTTATAATAACATTTGACACAATTTATTTTTATACATTAATAATAAATCATAATTGATAAATATTTTTTTGGATTACTCAAATGAACACATAATGATTGTAATAGTTTTGTACATTTGAAATCATGGATACAGGGAAAACATGTTCATAGGGGAACTACGTATACACCCACTATGTTCACCATAACTATAACCCTTCTTATACATATGAAACATAATATGTTTCTTCATAACCCCAAGAAAGGTTATATAAAAAGTTTTGATCGTTGATGATTAGTTAAATAAATCAGGAGAGATATATAAACATAAAATTGGAATAACAGTATTAGTACCTGAGTGTAACATTTTAAAATAATAAAATATATATTAATTTTCATAATAATGATTCATGGAATATATATTGATTGATAATAATATATTAATGATAAACAAATCAAGAAAATTTGTCATGATAAATGTAATAAACATAAGAAATTGAATTGTGTCACACACATAAGCATAAAAATTTATTTACTTAGTATTGATGTATCATTTCCAAGGCAATAAAAATAGAATTTTTTCACTCCACAAACCATCATGGAGGTCAAGGTTCACTCCCAATACCATCATAGTGTAAAAATCATTTAATTAACTCAGTTCTCTAATAATTCTATTCCTGTATTACTCATGACATTTATGTATTAAACCAACTCATTGGTAGGTGATATAAGTCCCCCCTATAAAAAAATGAAAATCATTAATATGTGTTCCATAGAACTAAAAAAATTCCTCATATCAGAAACCTTAAAAGTGTATGGGTTTCATAAAAAAAATATCAAATCATAAAATTTGAAAATGAGATAGGTTTTAAAATCATTTCATAATTTAATCAGTGCATAACCCATGGAAAAGGAATGATTTTCTTGCACATCTTTCCATCATAATCATGAAAGCAAATCATATAGTGAGAAAACTAGGATTGTGTCATTTGATAAAATCCTTAATAAAACATATGTAACATCCATGGACATCATCTTTGAAGGAATATAATTTTGATATAACAATTGGAACTTTAATTTGGGAAAATAACCATTCAATGAAAATAATATATTTAAATTAGGAAATTCAAAAATTATTTTATAAATAATTTTCATTAAAATTAATATTTGAATCCCATATAGGAATCTATACAAATTGAATTTTCATTATGGTAGAGAAATTTTCTCATGACATATATATAAAAATGAATGTTTCTTTCACATTTTCAGTAGATTTATAATGATCCTTATTTGAAAAAAGGCAAAAATATTCCGTTTAATCATTTTTTAATAAATAAAATATGGTTAAAATTTTATTTACAAAATCATAAGGGAAAATAAAAAACATTTTATTATTTTTTCTGAATATGGGCACAGAGGGAAGAATTTCATCGAATGAAGAGAGAAATAAAGTCATTTTTTGTATTGAAATAGTTCTTTCCTCTTATTAGACTAAAGTAATGAATAGTAAAATAAATTTATTTTTAGTAAATCAACCAAAAAAATTAAATGTCTAGTGAATATGGGATGTATCTCACATAAAATAAAAGTGATATTTAAATCTCTTACCATAAGTCTCGACAACATTCATACAAGATCATACCTCCATTATAATTAATATGTTTTGACAAAACATATGTTAATGAACCATAAATATATATTTCATACCATATTTGATTTTGTGATGGACTTCTTATTATACATTTATAATTTTTTTTGTTAAAATCATGATTTTGGGTAATGAATGATGTGATTTTCATTTTTGTACTGATCTGTTATTTTTGGTCATATTAATTTCATCATTGTTGAATAAATTATAAATTTATGAAACATTTTATAAATATCATATATATATATATATATATAATATAATCCATTAAGTATAGAGAAAAAAAGAAATTACACCATTTATGGATATGGTATGATGTATTTATTCAGGAACACTTTCATTTTCTCAAATGAGTAAACTGTTTAAAGAAAAAATTATTATTCAATTTTACTAAATCATTTTTATGAAATGTGTTGGACCCAAAGGTGCTCCTTTATAGAACTATACTATATTTTATAATTTTTTCATTCCACATTGGGTTAATCAATGAGTTTTCCAGACAATTATTCTTAAAATAGAGGCCAAAGAAAGTGTTTAAGGAGTCGTAGTTTCACAGTGCTTGAAAAAATTTGGGGCCTCAAAATTGGGAGTTTATTTTTTCAGAAAAGGAGGTTTAATAACAAGAAGTCCAATAATAATGGATCTCAGATCATTAAACACAATTAGTGGATTCTTAATAGTGGTACGTGGAATTTGATCTATACATATAATCATGTTATACAGACTCCAAATGAAAAATTGTTCATGAGAAGGTTAACAGTACACAGAAGAAAATCAGCTCATGGGATTTCCAGTCATTTATGAAAATGAGGAATTGATTTGTGATGTCGTGAAAGGAGAGAGGAGTTCTATGGAAAATCTTGGGAAAATTGTTCATGGGACTATTGCGAGTTTCCAAAGATGCACGGTATGCTATGAAGGTCATACCACATCAAAGATTTGGGAAATCTGGGATTAACAGAATATGTGGATCTCTTTTTCTATATAAGGATCCCTAATAAATTTATTAAAGACATAAATTTTAATTACAATTCAAGGATTAACTCAATAAATTCAAGAAGTTGTTCGTATGAAAAAAAACCCATAAAGGAGAAGAGGTTTTGGAGGAGGATTCCATGAAAGTAGAAGTGGTACCTAGAGACAGTATGGGAAAAGGGTTTTTTGGGACAATGATGCCCAAAAAGTAATATGGCTTGTGGAAGGTGGTTCATATAAGATGTATGAAGGAAAACATTTATCAAATGAGAATTTGGTACATAGATATTAAGCGGTATGAAAAATTGGTACGTAGGGGATGTTTGTGGAGGCAGTTTGCAGAGGTTGTATGTGGAGCAGTGTTGTTCACAAAGGAAGTACGCCCGTTCTTGAAGGAATAATTCATGAACTATCAGGGCACTAAATGGTTGATTACAATTATGGTTATAAGAATTAATTCAATAGATAATATATATATATATATATGAGGATTCATTCTTTAATGATGATGGTGGGACCTAAACATCTATAAATTATGTTTGGATTCCTATCAATGTATTGTGCTAGGGGTCCGCTGGAAGTGTATAAAGGGAAAAAGTTATTTATCACTAAAAAAATGTAATGTCTTAAGACATTGAGGTAAGGGATCTCTCTAAACTCTCTTTGGATAATCTACTCACTATTATGGTGTCCTATTAAAGGAGAGTAAAACCTAAATATGCAAGGACTCGAGTTATTACGGAAATGGATTTCAATGCCACATAAAAACTAGAATGATAGTTTTGATTAATATAATAATAAAAATGAACTTGATTCTATCATTTCCATGAAATTTAAAAAGGTAAAAGGGAAATTGGAATGAAACATACATCTATATTGTGTTTGTTTTGGAAGAGTGGGGAACATTTCCTCTTGATGCTCAAAGTTCAATGATGATGAAAAACATCAAAAAAGTTTTTTTATAAAGGGAGACTTCAAATATAGAATGATATTATAGAAAATGAGTTTTCTCGGTGAAGAAGATCGTGATGATAATGATTTCTTTGAGAAATGAGAACTATAATTTTAATCTGGAACCAATGCATCCATGATGTCTACCATTTAAAATTCTTAACCATCAATAGGGAAATCAAGATATAATATATTGACCAAGGATTCTAATATCTTGTTTCAACTTAACGACTCTATTCATAATCCTGAAAATAAATCAAAGAGTTTAAAAAATTAGAGAGAAATTATGGAAGACTCGTCAAAACATGTTGATATATTGGAAGATGAAATTGATTGACTTGAGGAAGTAGTAAAGGAACATTAAACAACATTTGAAAGCTCTAAAGATATAGATGAATGGATACTCGGAATTAAAGAACATGAAAAATTCAAAAATGATCTTACATAAAGACTAGATGAGGAGTCCAAAACTGTTCGGGGACATGAAGAAGAAGTTTTTACTATTAGGATTAATCTTGAAAGTGAATAAAATTCAAAATAAACTAAGAAGAAAAGTATGTTTGTAATGTTTTCCTTTGTTGAACAGCTCGAGAAAGCTAATAGTGGTTCTGATGGAGGTGAGTATTTTTTTTAATGATCAAATACTGACATGCATGGGATACATTTGAATTCATTGTGATGTTGAAACATAGAATACTAGAAGAAATATGGGACTGAATAATAGCAGGATTAATATTAAACATATCATAAAGACAACTAATGTTGAATCAAAGATAGTATCAAATCATATTGAAAGGTGAACTAAAACAAAAAACTATTTTCCCAAGATAATAGAAAGTAAAACAATATTCATGAAGAATAATTTAAGTGATATGACATTTCCACTAATAAAATGTCAATTCATTGGAAATATGGGTAATACCATGTCATTCTTTGAAGAGGAAAGGAGCTATTTGAATGGGGAAGATGTAGGATGTCAAGAAAAGAGAAATAATTCATAACCTAATTCATATAGAAGAAACATTTTCTATGGAGAGTTTTCACATTGTTCTAACTTTTTCCATAAAGATATTAATTAAAGTTAGAGTAATGACTGGAATGATTTGTACAGAACTCATAGACAATTCAATACTCTCCAACCAGATCTGTTTCTCTTGTAATCATGTTTTCTTGTTTTGACGAAGAGTATGATTACGATGAACTTGTGCCCATGAAAATGAAATATAAAATCCATGTCTATACTACAAATAAACAAATATTTTCTTTATGTAATGATAAAAGTGGAAAAATCCAACCAATCGGAACTAGATCTCAACTATATAAATAAAATCCTCACATTAATTTTTGATAGTGGTTTCTCGTCCCATATAACTGGAAATGCACACCTACTGTCAAATGTAAAGAAAAAGGGTGATGGAATAATGAGATTCAGTAAGGATGGTTCTTTAATGATCAAATGATGTGGAAGTACTGAACTGGGTAATGGAATGTGGAAGAAGGAAAAAGTTCACTTTGTGGATGGGTTTCATTACAATCTCAAAAGTGTCAACCAACTTAGTGACTCAATACTTATAGTATAATTCAATCATAATGGATGCACTTAAAAGGGAAAGATGTGGAATTATCTCATGAACAACTACAAAATAGATGGAAACATATAAAAGGTATATATTAAAGAAAACATTTTCCATCAGATAGTTGATGAAGAAAACAACTTTTGGCATCAATGGTTGGGGAACACCAATAAAAAAGACATGGAAAAGATATCTAAGATAAATATAGTCATTTATATCCATAATATGATGCGAGAATGAGAAAAGAGTTTTGATACTTATGTACGATGGAAGTTGTTCTACAGTTCATATAATCCAAAAAAGAATAGGGATTTAAATATTCTTTATCTCATCCATACATATGTATGTGATCTGATAAATATTTTCAAAACTCATGGAGAAATGAAATTTTTTCTTTTCACTAATTAGTATAGTAGAATGTCTCCTTTGATGGTTAAATAGAAGAAATGGAAAGTACATTATTTCATGAAAAATAACCAAAAAATAGATGAGAATGATACTGGATATACAATCAATATTTTCTGGTTAGAGAGTGGAGGGGAATACACATCTATTGAGTATTAAAATTACCTATAGAATCCAAGTAAAAAACATCACAAGGCTGATGTATGAACCACACAAAAAAATGGAGTTGTTGAGCACTGGAATAAGAATTTGAACAATATAGCTAGAACTATAATGATTTAGATTTTTATCTGTCAACATTATTAGAAAATGTTTTCCTCGGCTATGGTGTATACCCAAAATTGTATTGGGCTATATATGGGTGAAACAAAGAAACCATATGTGTTTTTTCAAGGTAAGAATCCCTTTTGATGTATTTTTATGTATTTATAAATAAATTTTTTATTTAAAAAAGGAAACCAAGGAATGTATGGAGATGCTGTGGATGAAGGAAAATTCCATAGATATTAAATAAATAGAAAATATTAAAAATGATTCAAAAAAACGTCTAAAAATTGTGGAATGTAGTAATGTGAAGATCAATGAAGATAAAACCACAAATGACTAAAGAAATTTGTATGATAATGTGAAAGATGATGAGGATAAATGTGGACATGGAAGGGATCCAAATAGAAAAGAAGAGGATGGAATGAAAAAAAATTGAAGAATCACATCATGATGTGGAAACAAAATAATAATTTTAAGAGGAGACAATTTCTAAAAAAAATTATCCAGAACCTTATAAGAGAAATTGATAAGAAAAAATTGATCAGTCCAACATCATTAGGGATTAGAAAGTTCCCACACTGACAAGGATTATAAGGAATAATTCACAATATGAATTCTTATCATTTGTGGAACTATCCTTATTCGGAGAAGATGAAATGAATGAATCTTGGGTTAAATAAATTAATGATGAGTTGGATCAGATTGATATGAACCAAACATGATATCTTGTAAAGTGACCACAAAACCACAATGTGATTTGTAGGAATTTTTTTTTCAAAAATAAATTTGACGAACATGGAAGTGTGATGAGAAATAAATAGTGAATGGCGTGTTGATTATATTCACAAATTGAATGTTTTGATGTTGAAAATACATTTCCTATGGTGCCTAGATTGGAGTCAATCAAACTATTTATTTCCATGTAAATTCAATGAGGACATATTGTGTATCAAATAGATTTCAAAACATCATTTTTAAATGGTGTTATTGAAGATGGTTTCTACATTGAACTACACAGTGGATTCTTTCTTTTTGATGATGAAATGGTGGTTTTTAGATTAAATAAAGCACTATATAGTTTGAAGTTGGCACCGCGTGCATGGTATTTCTGACTAGATTCTTATTTTAAAGAGCATGAATTTTAAAGTGGAGGAGTGGATCACAATATTTATGTAAATAATTATTTGAAATACCAATTCATAGTAATGGAATATGTAGATGATATTATATTAGGTTTAAGTAGGAAAGGATCAAAACTAATTTTTTCAATCACATGAAATCATAATTTGAAATGTCTATGATTGGTAAACTCACATAATTATTAATGATGCATGTAATTTTTATGCAAGACTACATGTTTATTTCTCATGAGATGTATGAAAGGGAGTTACTGGACAAATTAAATATGAATTACTCCAAACCAATGATGAATCCAATTACTATTGGAACAAAACATGGAAAGTGTGGGGATGTGACCTTTTTGGATCCCACCTTATAAAGAAAACTCATAAAATGATTACTATAATTAACTATATGGGAACAGATATTATCTTCCAAATAGTCTTACCAGCCTTAATTGAAGGTAATCCTAAGGAAGGACATATGGAGGAAATTAAAAGAATCATGAGGTACATTCAAGGTACTCACTATTACGGATTATAAATTGATGAAAGAAGATATTGTTAACTATAAACATTTTCTAATGCAGACTAGGTAGGATATGTTGTTGAATTGTTTTTAAAGTGGTGGAGAATTCCTTATTGGCATGAAATGTGTGGGCTGGTTTAGTAAGAAATAGGAAATTAATTTTCTTTACTACTACTAAGGTATAGTATATCTCCACTTTAAAGGCATGTTTTCAAAAATTGTTGTCAAACAACCAATTGTCTGATATTGTTGATGATGTGAAACAACCGATGGTGATTCACTATGTTAAAAGGGTCAAAATTTATTTTATAAAGAATCATATTAAACATTTTTGTATGAAACACATTGAAATTATATAACAATTTATCAACAAAAAGGTTGAACACGGAATGATTAAAATGGAGAATGTTCGAACTGATGATCAACTGACTGACATTCTGAAAAATCCATTAGTATAACATGTGTTTGAGGAACATCAATAGAACCATTGTGCTCAACCGCATCCTAGTGTGTCAGGAGTTTCTGGTTTATCCCATATCCCCAATTATTTTACCTATTATAATCTTTTTGTGAAAATGATATTGGTTTTTGTGGGACATACGATCTACGGGGAGTGTGTTTTGAGCTCCACACATTCAATAACAGGTTCGTTGGGTTTATTGATGAAGGGGGGATGAATACATAAATTCATTTATTTGAGTTTTTAATAGTAATGAAAAGTTATAGGAGAGTTGATAAAAAGGGTGATGGATGAAACTATTTTTTTATGGTTGTAGGTTTTTTAAAACATATTAGAAATCCGTAATGTTTCAAATAAATGAGAACTAAATTCGTGATTACCCTCTTCTTTTATACACTTAGCATTTCTCATGTAGACTAAATGTTGGCCATGTTTTTCTTTCATATCAGGTTTTGATGGTTACAAGAGACTTATTTAATTTATCTGTAGATTTCCAACAAACCCAATGGGGGTTGTTGTTGGACCCAAGGGTGTACTTTTCTAGAAGTTGTGTTTTTTTGGGGTTTGTTGTCAATCAACATTGGGATGCTCCATGAATTTTCAAGACAAGTGATATTATAATACAATATTAGGAAATTGTGTAAGGTGGCACCGTTTCCTAGTGTTTGATAAAATTCTGGGCCTTGAAATCACGATTTTATCTATTTTGGAAAATGAATATTTTATGAAAAGGGTCCCACAACACATAGTGTGAGGAATGCTAAACACAGTTTGAAAACTACTAAGAGAGGTACACAGAATGTGATTTCATTATAGAATAATTGAATGTGGACCACTAATGAAAAATGTTTCATGAGATGGATATTTTTTGAGAGAAGGATCATAGTATGAGGAAGGAAAATGCCTCATTGGATTGCTCACCATTTGTTAAAATGACGCATTGATTTGTAAAGATATGAAGGGCGAGAGGTGGTACACAAACCGTGAAGGGAAAATGGGTCATGGGAGGACTATGGATAGCATGATATACACTATACGTGGAGAAGGAGGTAACACATTGAATATTTTTGAAATCATGCATTAACAGATTTATTAGTTCTATTTTCCTATATAAGGATAGCTAATCCAATAATTAAAGATAAGCTTTTTTATTAGACATCTGAGAAGAATTTGGTAATGTAGAAAAGTCCTTTGTGGGAAGACAACCCTATGAAGGAGAAGAGGTTTATGAGGAGGATTATATGGAAGAATAAGTGTTCTGTGGGGATAGTTTAGGGAAGGGTTTTTTGGGGGAAGTGAAGCCCAAAATGGAAAATGATTCACGCAAGGAGGTTTGGAGAAGATGGCTCACAAAAGACAGTTAGCATAATAGTAGTTGGTATGTGGAGAAGAATTAGTATGAAAAAATTGTACATTGAGGAGGTTTGTAGAGGAAGTATATAGGGGTGGTACACAGAGCAGCGCAATTCATGAAGGAAGTAGGCCAGTTGATGGAGGACTAGTTTGTGAACAATTAGTGAGTGAAAAGATGGATTACATCAATAAGTAAAATTAGGACTTCAAAATACCATTGATATATATTTAAGGTTGTATTATTTAATGATTTTGAAGTGATATATAATTCTATAAACTGTTTTTTGATTCCTCTAAAAGAATTCATCTTCGGATAGACAACAGAAGTTGTTTGAGGGACTCAATGAGATATCCCTAAAAAATTGTAAGGGCGGAATGCCTGTTACTGAGTGACTATTCTGAATCCTTTATACTCTTCAATGAGTGATGACAAGAACATTTAGGTATTCCTGAAACACTGTTAGTGTATGCTTCTTGAACTATACCCTAGTGCTAAACCATGTAAAATTAATGTGTTTATTCTTTTCATGTGGTTGTTTGATTACTACTTGTTCTCATCAGACAAGTTTTACAGGTTTCTACCAATGTAGGAACAAGACAAATATCATCAGAAGAAAAATTTCACACCCTAATTCACCCATACTCCCTATTGTGTTCTAGGGTCCTTCAAAATATATATATCACATATTATAATTACCCTAATTATTACTATTATCCTTCTAAATAGTTAGTCACAAAAAAATCACATCCCCTCACCAGGAGGTAGTCTGATATACACATGAATGATGTTATAGTATCTCCCAGAAAATGGAAATTAAAATTTAATATGTTATATTATATTTCAATAAAAATAGTTGTGTTATATAAATATAAATATCATAAAATATATTTCCCAACTATGATTGGTGTTTATTAAATATGTGTCGCATTGGTAGGTGAGGTATTAATCCTCCGTAGATGTGATCAACATTATAGTTTCCCAATTTAGATAATAGGGTATAGATATAGGCCATTACATGAAAATAACAATATCATACTATATGGAATATTATTGGGATATTATATTGTGACGTCCTGAATCCGGAGCCACTCAACTGGTGCCCTGTACCCAGTTCTCCACGTGACCTCAAGCGCATTTCACCAAATGCCCGAGGCTGCCGACTAGCAGCAAGGGCCTTGGTGAGTCAATGGGGAAACTATTCCCTCATTTGGTAAAGTGTACAGTGGAGGGATAAACATAAACAATAGCGGAAGCAATAAAAAACATACAACAACTGAAACTAAATATCGGAATAAATATATAACATAATAATAATGATGCAGTATGGTACAAGTCTATGGAAAGAAGTAAACAAAGAAACAGGCTAAAATACAACTGAAACCCAAGTTCTAAAAATGAAGAGTAAACTCCAGTAGAATCTCAAGCCTACATTCGGTCCCATGCTCTCCATCTCTAACCCGCAATCAGTCACCTGAGGATGAAGGTCCACAATCCTTATCCACACTTGAAACCATATAACATATTTGGGCCAAAAAGCAGGACCCAAATAGGGTCTGAGAGTAATCCCACTAGGCAACCACCACAATATTTGTGCCCTACTGTCAGTGAGTAATATTGAAGAAGTAATGAAAGTAAAGATAGTAATAAATTAGGAGTACACCAGTAAACAATCCTACCAATTACCATTCACATTAATTTAACAATTTAACACATTCATTTAATTAAGCAACCAAGGAATCTTGAAAGCTCTCTCTTCCTTGGTGAAGTAAGTAACACATCATGTATCTCAAAAGACTACATAAACTACAAGAAGTAAAAACCCCAAGATTGTTCTTTGGCTTGGTAGACTCATCACAACCAACCATCAATATTCACACTAACTCTCTGGGTGGCTCAAATTAGCGTACCGATATAGTCAAGTCATCAAACAAGGCACAAACACTCTGGGAAGCTCTCACATCAATTCCCCTATGGTCTTGCAATGATAGCTATAGAATCTCTGAGGAAGCCCTTACATCTAATTCTTCCCATTGTCTCGATATGTGTGTAAACTAAGAAAACTATTTGGAATCACAAAGTCCTATTCCAATAGGTCCTGCATATGAATCAAATCCAAGCAGACCCTCTAGGGATGCACTTAATCGTATATTCCCTCTTCGATCTCCCGCACCAGGTTCTTAGAGCCCTGAGCAGTCTAGTCATGCGTAATCGACTATCATCAGCCCTAAGTAAGATGAACAACTACTTGTATAATAGCTACTATTCATAAAAAGCATTCAAACAGCAGGCAACACAAGAAATAAGTTATAACAAGAAAACTATAAATTACAATAGGGTTTGCCTTACAGAAAAACTGTGCCAAAATGGGATAAATAGCCAAATAGGGAAAAACACCCATGGGATGATCCTCAAACATGAAAACAAGAATATATTAGTATCAATTAACCTTCTGCTAACATGATATCCAAGGTAATTAAACAATAGGATCAAAATCCCAAACCTGAGATACCCAATACATGGGTATCTGACACTTTTGCAACCAAAATTCAATGAGATTCAAAGTATGGAAATAAACCACCTACCTCAATCCTCGTAGATCGATAAACGTGAACATTGTCCTTTGAATCAACCTAGAATGGAGTAGATATAAAAAACTTTTAAAACTTTCAACTTTAGATAACTCACACGAGAGGAAAAATTAGGAAATGGGGCCAAGGAAGAACCAAGAGCTCACCGATGCAATTCTTCTGCAATCGACGATGTTCGATTCAGACAACTGTTGACGAATCATCGAGTTAGAGAAGGATCAGCCTCCTCAGATGCTCTGGACAGAGATAGGCGGGGATGAAGACATTTATTAACATTATACGCGACCCCGGTCCGTTTAATGAAATAAAATGAAAGTATGTGACGTGTAATTTTATAGTACACAACGTGTACTTGGTTTTTTCGTACTCCACATTAAGCAGCATCCAAATCACCACTACATGGTCATGTGTGTGTCCATGACACGGCCAGCACACGACCTCATGTGGAAACAAAGTACACAACATGTACTTGTAATGTACATGGCTTGTACTTAGAAAATTTCCAAAATTTCCTATTTTTCCCAAAAACAGCCAGAAAAGGAAAAACATGCCTAAAAAGAAGTTCTAGGTTCTTTCAAACTTACCCCCTTAAAGAAAAATTTCCCCGAATTTCCCTAACAAGGTGGAGATGAAGTATCCTCGAACAACTCTGGCACTGTGATCGCATATCGGACTCCCACTCCCATGTCTCGTCCTGTACACGGCCATGCAGCCATAGCACTCGTACTAGAAGAATAGACCGGCCATGGAGTACATTTTCACTATGATCAACAATTCTGATAGGATGCTCCTCGAAATATGCATCCTACTCCATCTCAACCTGCATAGGTTGAAAAACATGAGACGGGTCTGAGAAATGTCGTCGAATGTGAGAGACATGGAAGACGTCGTGCATAGCCGGGTACCAATGAGGTAACTGTAACCTATAAGAAACCAGCCCGACTCTCTACAGAACCTCAAACGGCTCGACGTATCTTAGTGAAACTTCCCCTTTCTCTTAATCATCTTATGTCCCAACCTCATGGTAAGACGCGGGAAAACAAAATCTTCGACCTTGAACTCTCAAGTTCGTCTCTGCTTATCTGCATAAGATTTCTACCGAGACTGTGTAATAGCCATCCTCTTCTGAATCAACTCCACCTTCTCTGTGGTCTCTTGAACAAGACGAGGTCCAATCATAGCTGCCTCTCCTGTGTCAAGCCAACACAAGGGTGATTGGCATGACATACCGTATAAATCCTTGTAAGGTTCCATATGAATAGTTTCTTGAAAACTTTTATTATAGGAAATCTCCACTAGAGGTATATGATTCTCCCATGAACCTCCAAAATCAAGGACGCATGCTCGGAACATGTCCTCCAGCACCTGAATCGTGTGCTCTGACTGGCCATCTATCTGGGGATGGTAAGATGTACTCAGAAGTACTTGTGTACCCAAAGCCCTCTGTAGCCCTTTCCATAAATGCAAAGTAAAGCGAGCGTCCCTATCAAAAATGATAGAACTCAGAACCCCATGAAAGCATAAAATCTCATGGATGTACAACCTCCCAAGCTCATCCACAGCCTAGGTCTCCTTGATAGGCAGGAAATGCGCAACCTTCATGAGTTTATCCACTACAACCCAAACTGCATCATTCCCTCGAGGCGATCTCAGTAACCCTATCACAATGTCCATCGTGACATCATTCCATTTCCACTAAAAAATAAGTAACTACTGTAATAGCCCTGCGGGTCGCTCATGATCTACCTTCACCTTCTGATAGGGGGAACATCGCATAACAAAACCAGCCACATACTTCTTTATAACTGGCCACTTATACTGACGACGTAAGTCTCGATACATCTTTGTGGCAACAGGATTAACTGCCCAAGCTGAAGCATGAAACCATGCATTATCTCCTCACATATGTCTGCTAAAACCTATATGCGACCATGAAAACGTAACACCTCATCATCTCCCACTATCCACCCTGGAGTAGGGTCTCCATCTCACACACCCTCTCGTTGGACTAGGCCTTCTGGGTCTGATAGCTTCCTCATTCGACCTCGATCTAGAAGAGTAGAGGTAACAGTTACAGAAGAAAGAACTGTCTATCCCTATCTGTCATGCCCCTCCAAATGCATCACAAAGAACAGAGGCATAAGCTACCACTCGTTGTTGGCCTCCTAAATTTCCTATAACTGAGTCCTCCTATTTAGGGAATCTACCACATCATTGCCTTTCCCAGGCGTATAAGCAAGTACAAAGTCGAAGGACTGTAGGTACTCGACCCACCTCCACTATCTCAGATATATGTCACGCTGCATGATGATATACATGAGGCTCTTGTCATCCTTATATACCACAAAATTCCCTCCCAAAATGTAATGTCTCTAACAAAGTAAAGAAATTAAAACAACTGCCAACTCCAGGTCATCTGTAGGATAGTTCTTCTTATGTGGTCTCAACTTCCGAGATCCATATGCAATGACATGATCCTCCTGCATAAGCTCTGTTCCAAGCCTGAAGACGGGTGCATCACAGAAAATAGTATAACTCTTGCCCGGCTTTGGCAGAACTAGAATCTGTGTTGAAGTCAATCTCCCCTTCAACTCCTGAAAAGCTGATTTGCAGGCTTCCGACCAAACATACCTTACTCCCTTCTTAGTCAAGCCTATCAATGGTGCTGCTAGGCATGAGAAGTCTTGTATAAACCGCATGTAATAACCATGTAGTCCCATGAAACTCTGCACCTTGAAGACATTCTTCGGCTGCTCCATGGTAACTACTACTCTAAACTTCTCTGGGTCGACTAATACTCATGTCTCTAAGATGACACGCCCCATTATTTGAATCTCCTCTATCCATATGTGGAACTTAGAGATCATAGCATATAATTGATTCTCTCTCAGTCTACACTATATGATCTCAAAATGGGTAGCATGGTCATTTCGATTCTGAGAGTACACCAAGATATCGTCCATGAAAACCTCCACAATGGAGTCCATGTAAGGATGGAATACTCTGTTCATCAGTGACATGAAAACTTCTAGTGCATTCGTGAGACCGAACGGCATATCCAAATACTCGTATAGACCATACCTGCTCCGGAAGCTTGTATGAGGTATATCTGATGGTGTGACATGCAACTGATGATAAAAAGATCTCAATTAGATATTCGAGAACCCCATGGATCCTCGAAGCTTATCAAAGAGGTCATCAATTCTTGGCATAGGATATCGGTTCTTGACCATCAACTAGTCCAACATCTGATAATCCACAGAAAGCCGCAAGGTACCATCCGCCTTCATTGAAAACAAAATAGGCGAACCCCAAGGAGAAGTATTGGGTCGGATAAAACCCTTTTCATGAAACTCCTCCAGCTGCTTCTTGAGCTCCTGAAACTCAGACATATCCATCCTATAAGGAGGTGTGGATACCGGTGTTGCTCCTGGGACAAGCTCGATAGAGAAGTCAACCTCACCCTCTAGAGGCAACCCTGAAATGTCTTCTGGAAAGACATCCGGAAAACAATCAACTACTGGAGGGAAGTCTATCTGAGAAGTCCCCTAGTCATAAAAATATAATCTAGAAATCTAGGATGTAACACCGCCCAACCCATGATGCTCTGGTCCATCTCTGCTCGCCTAAACATCCCATTCACCCTTATGAAGAAAAGATCTTCCCTCTAATGACGTGAAACTCACTCTGTGGAAATACCAATCGACAAAGGCCTAAAAAGGAACTAGCCAGTCCATTCCAAGAATAACATCATAACCTGTCATCTCTAGGACATAAAAATCCCAGAGAATGTGACATCCACCGTCCTCAAGGAAGAACTCCTTGAACTGATGAACACTTGCAGTTCTAAGTCCCAAGGCAGTGTCTAGTGTCATCATATCCTTAGAAGTAAATATCATAAGTCAATGTATCTCCAAAGTGTGAATAGAAATAATTCTTTGAGATTCTCTTGTATAGAATAGTGCAAAAGATAAAACAGAGGCTACTAAGATCATACCTCGAACAGTAGAAGCTCTAGGACCCTACTACTGATGAATTTTTTCTACCACAAATGTCTGGCTAGTACTGAGGCCCTGTGTAGCATCCTGAGAACCTTGAGCTGATCCTCCTAGAGGTTGACCATTGCGTTCACGGCCTCTACCCTGTCCTGAAGAACCTGAAGAACTATAGTCCCCAGTGTACTTTGGAACTGGTAACACCTCTCCCATATGAGGAGTAGAAATTGATCCTCCTTCACTATCCACTGGAAGAAGAACCTTGAAAAAACGCTACAGATGACCCATGTTGCCGCAAGATCGGCACTCCACTGGGTCTCTCAGGCACTAAGGCTTCTTATTCCCACTCATTCCACACTAATATAACACCACTTGGTTGCCAGAAGGAAGATCCCGTATACTAGGAGGAATACCTCTCTTCCCTGAGTAACCTTGAGTAGACTCTTAGTGGCACTTTATGTTGTCAGAATGAAATGAATCAGCCCTGGATGCTGAACCACCCTAGCCCATAGCTCCAGTCTCCCTCTAATTTCATTCGGTGATAAGCGCCTGGTTGACAATCAGAGTAATAGAATGGAACTGGAAGACGTTCACCTGTGATCTGATCTCTGGTTTGAGGCCTTCCTCAAACTTCCTTGCCAAAAACAACTCGTCATTTCCCTGAATAGGAGTGAAACGCTGCAGCTCTGTGAAACAGGAGGAATACTACATAACCGAAAGAGTATCATTTTGTAGGTTCATGAACTCTCTGGCTCTGTCGGCCCTCAGTGTCATAGGGTAGAAGTAGTCATAGAATGTACACTGGAACTCGACCCAAGCCATAGTCCGTCGACACCCTGCCCGCGAAACTACATCCCACCATCTCTTGTCGGAATCTCGCAGCATGTATATGGTGAGCTTTACTCTCCTCTCCGGAGGCATCTCCAGATGCTCAATGATAGAAATCATGGCTTCCAACCATGACTCTGTAGCGTGCGATCCTCCATCCCCTAAGAATGTGGGAGGATGCTACTGATGAAAAACTCGTGTCAGCTCTTCCATAGACAGGGCAGGATGCTGAGCTCCCTGGAAGGTCTACATGAATCTAAGGAAAACATCTCTGAACTAAGTGTTAGAACCAGTGTCTAGAATCACTGTAGGTTCCATGTCCGGAATGAATGGTGGAACTACAGGTAGCCCCTGGTCTTTCGAATCAGGCGTACGGTCACTGACTGGTTTCTGAGGTGCAACGGGAGGACGTCTTGGTGCCATAGCTCGGAATGGTCAAAATAACATCTCAAGTCAGGATTAACAATGACAGAAAAACTGAATGCATAAGAAGGAACAGGGAAAATAAGGCATTCAAGTTAAGAAAAACACGACTACACAGTGTGTTCCATCCCTACAATGTTGGTTCCCCAGGGTCATTCACATGGGCGTGCTCATCTACCTAGACTGGTCATGTAACACCCATAATACATGGAATGTTGTCCTAACACACGGAGTGTACTAAAATCCTCTCCCCTTCCTGAGTCCTTTTACATGGTTAAGCCACATGTCTCCTTTAAGACAAAACTACAAGGCGTGTTCAAGGGGGAAACAGTGAGTACTAGACATGCCTTACTTGTCCCGTGTTGTTATCGACACGGCCTAACACGTGATCGACACTACACGTTGTGTTCTAGACAGACACGGCATGTACGAGGATGGTTTACACTGACCCGTGTTTTTTGTGACACGGTCCGGTACCTAGATCAAACTACACGGCGTGTAAGAGTATGACATGGCGTGTATGGGAAAAGATAACATGACCCGTGTTGATCGTGACATGGCTAGGGTTCCTATTTCATACTACATGGCATGCTAAACATGTACACAACGTGTTCCCAAAAGAACTGTCACAACCCCGTGTCCCTGTCCACATAGTCAGTGAGACAGTTTAAAAACTACATGTTGTGTATTAATAAAATATACACCGTGTACTCTAGGTTTTTCCGGACAGTAGCTCATAAACTACACTAGATCCTAGAAAACACTGAAAACCAAGCGTTAAGGGGCCATATTCTGACCCGTGGGGGCCCATTCTCCCTTCGAATCAAATCTTGACATCATAACAATACATATAACAAATAAACAGTATAATAATCCGATGATCCACCAAATTATGATCCTTGAGGGCCCATAACACCTCTAAGACCAAAGTTTGGCATCCATGCTAAATAATATGTAAAATAAACAATACCTTATCAGCATAGTAGGTATCTCTATGACAGAAACTATCACCACATCATGCATAGTCTATCACGACATCTATCATGACAACATGCAATTTCTAATACACTCTAGATGGAATGGTAAAATGCATGATATGTGATTTTCTAATCAGTTCATATATGATGCATGAGATGGAATACCCTCATCTCATTGGGTAGAAACAAAATAGAACTACAATCATATAATCTGTAATATCACAAAACAAGTGATCCACCATATGGTGAAATATAATCAACAAATACACATGAACAAACTAAGAAGTGCAATTATGGGGTAATATAGCTTTTCCCTATACACAAGTTAATTACTCACGGGAACAGTTCAGTATCATCTACCCATTTCTTCTTATCCTTGTCTATTTTAACAAATAGTAAGGAAATAGAAAAGAAAGAAAACTCATTTGAAACCACTTTGTAACAACCCGAATCTGGATCCACTCAATTGGTGCCCCATACCCGATTAGCCACATGACCTCAATTGCGTTTCCCCAAATGCCAGAGGCTTCCGACTAGCAGCGAGGGCCTTGGTGAGTCAGTGGGGTAACTATGCCCACATTTGGGAAAGTATACAGCGGAAGGATAAACATAAACAATAGTGGAAGCAATAAACAGCATAGAACAACTGAAACTAAATAGAAAAGAAATGTATTACATAATAATAATGATGTTGTATGGTAAAATTATATGGAATGTAGTAAACAATGCAACATGCTGAAATACAACTAAAATTGAAGAAATAAATATAAATAGTAAACTCATGTAGCATCGCAAGCCTAGGCTCGGTCCCATGCTCTCCAGCTATCACCAGCAATCAAGCACCTGAGGTAGAAGGGCCACAATCCCTATCCACACCTGCAACCATGTAACCTTTTTGGGCCGAAAAGCATAACCCTAAGAGGGTGTGAGACTAATCCCAGTAGGCAACCACCACAAGATTTGTTCCCTTCTATCAGTGAGTAATATAGAAGAAGTAATGAAAGTAAAGAAAATAATGAATTAGGAGTACACCAGTAAACAATCATACCAATTACCATCCACATTCTTTTAACAATTTACTTCATACATTTAATTATGCAACCAAGGAATCTAGCAAAGATCTCTATTCCAAGGTGAAGTAAGTAACACAATTGGTATCTCAAAGGACAACCTAAACTACAAGAAGTACAAAACCCAAGCTTGTTCTTTGGCCTGGTGGACTCGTCACAACCAACCATCAATATTCACACTAACTCTCTGGGTGGCTCAAACTAGCAGACCCCTATAGTCCAGTAATCGAACAAGGCACAGACACTTTGGGATTCTCTCACGTAAATTCCCCTATGGTCTTGCAACGATAGCTACAGAATCTCTGAGGAAGCCCTTACATCTAATTCCTCATGTGGTCTCGATAAGTATGTAAACTAAGATTACTCTTGGGAAGCACAAAGTCATATTCTCATAGGTCCTGCATACAAAAATAATCCAAAAAGACCCTCTAGGGAAGCACTTAATCATATTTTCCCTCTTTGATCTCCCACACCAGGTTCTCACAGCCCTGAGCAGTCCAATCATGTGTAATAGACTGTCAGCAGCCCTAAGTAAGTTCAAAAACTACTTAGATAATAACTACTATGCATCAAAAGCATTTAAACAGCAAGAAACACATGAAATCAATTATAACAAGCAAACTAGCAATTTCAATAGGGGTTTCCTTATAGGAAAACTGGGCCAAACTGCGATAAACAACCAAACAGGGAAAAACCCCCATGGGGTGATCCTCAAACATAAAAAAGCATATATTTGTATCAATTAACCTTAGGCTAACATGAAATCTAAGGCAATTAAACAATAGGATCAAAATCTCAATCTCGGGATACCTGATACATGGGTTTTCGACACTTTTTAACTAAAACCCAAAGACATTCAACGTAGGGAAACAAACCATCTACCACAATCCTAGTACATCGATATACTTGAACCATGGCCTGTGAATCGGCCTAGAACAGAGTAGATCTGCAAAATCGTCTAAAACTTTCAACCGCAGATAACTCACACGAGAGGAAGAATCGGGAAATGAGGCCAAGGAAGAACCAAGAACTCACTGCTATGATTCTTCTGCAATCGACGGTGTTCAATTTGGAAAACCATTTAAGGATCGGTGGCTCGGAGAAGAATCGGCCTCCTCGTATGCTACGGACAGAGATAGGCAGAGAAGAATACGTTTATGAACATTATAAGTGACCCTGGTCCATTTATTGAAATAAACAGAAAGTACACATCATGTACTTTTAGAATACAAGGCATGTACTTGGTTTTTCCATATGCCACATTAAGCAGCCTCTAAATCACCAGTACATGGCTGTGTGTGTGGCCAGGACACAACCATCACATAGCCTCGAGCGGCTACAATGTACATAGTGTGTACTTAGAAAATTTCGAGATTCTCCTCTTTTCCAAAAAAACGACCAAAAAAGGCAAAACATACCTAAAAATATGGTATGGATTCTTATATATATTGATGATATATAATTAAAATTAAAGGATGTAGAATAAGAACAAAAATAATAAATCTTGTTGTTCAATGTTACCTATTATTCAGAAAACTCATTTAGGTTCACAGAAAAATCAATCCTATGGTAGAATTATGATCATACCATGGGGTATTAGTTATTGGTATGTATTTTGGTAAGTGTTTTTCATATGTTTTTTTCCAAAATAAAGGATTTAGAAATATTGAAGAGGATGAGAGAGGGGGTGGTGTTTTATATGTTTGTTGAATGGAACACTTGTGATTTTTTAAGAGAATGAATTTCACCTAGGTTTTTATCATGAAAAAAGTATTAAAAATATCTATTTTCAAACGATATAATATATAATGTTGAAATATGACCATATATATTATTTACACAAGTTATAGGTCATTTTTATGCATTATCATTTTAGTTTAACCAACGGTAAATTAGTTTTTACCGTAACCATGAAAAAAAAATTATTTTCATAATACAAATTGTGGTAAAACATTTATTAAAACATAATATATATTATAAATTATTATAATTAATTATATTTAACAATATATTATGAATTTCATTCATGAAAGTTGAAATATAGAAATTAAAATTTTACTCACTGGCGTGTCCAAAAAAAGGTGTTCAAATAGAAAAATGTTAAAATGTTAAAAAAATGTATCAAAATTAAATATTAAACTGATTCAAATGACATAATTTACATTAATTGAAATAAATTTTAAAATATATTAATTTTAAAACCTTTTATTTTTTAAGTTTTTTAAATGATTTAAGAAAATAACAATTATTAATAAAAAACATATTTTCCCAATTCTATTAATAATTATTATTTTTTATAATATTTGTAAAACATCTTCTAATGATAATTTGTAAATTATTATTTCAAAATTTAATTATTTCCCCTCTAATAAGTATTCTACAAGTGAAAATTATAATATAATAATGAAAAATTCATAGAAACTTCATTTAAAAAAATAATGTTTTTATAAAAACTATTCCATTATTTTCAAAGAGATTTTATTTTACATTCCTGTTAATTTAAAAGCAATGAATTCATTTTATAAAATATTATACTATAAATTTTTATAATTTAGTTATTCCTACTCATATGCATTAGTCCTATTTGTAGGTGATAGTCCTTATATTTATATAATAATATTAACAATATATTTTTTTGGTAAAACATATTATCCACTATTATTTAATATATTGATAATTTTTTCCATATAACATACAATATTGAAAAAATAAAATTTATTTAAGGAAAAAAATTAATTCATAACATAATTTCGTGTAAAAAAGATGACATGGTCATTAAATTTTTTAATATCATTGCACCATGATCACAAAATGAATCTACTAGTCATTCGAACATTACACTCGTGAGAAATATTTCTCCCATATAGGTTACTCTATATTATATTTAGCTTCCAAATAATTTAAAAGAGGGAAATTTAAAATGAAAATACATTTTATAGGAGTATAATTTCATCTAAGAATAAACACACCAGATACTCCACCCAATGCATTTTACAAAGACTCATGTCTGGTTGGGAGATGATATATCATAAGAAATTATGGTATGTGAAAATGAGAAAACATTAACTAATGATATATTGCCTCTAAAACATCATATCATAGAACCATAATTCTAATTCTAGGTCATACATTGGGTAGTTTTACTCATGGGGTAATAGATGATTTCACCAATAAGAATCAACATGATCCCTCTACATAAATACATCTCCTATCCCAACACTTGAGGATTCTCAATACAATGGGTATTCTATATGAGGATCGCTTTGAAAAAAAAACATGTTTTATTTCCATTCATCTATTCATATCAAGGAAAAACTACTATGAACGATCATACTATGTAACATTTTTCCCACATATTGTTAGCTCTGCCATTTGTGATTCCAAATGGGAGAAATCCTCAATGAAAAATCTATTGTACCCCACACGCATGAGGGAACTCATGATTTAAAACATTTAAATAGGGAGTATTGAAGAGAAAAATAAATTTTCATTCTATTGGTCATATAAAATAATTTTATTATAAATAAAAATATAATGTATCTATACATCTTGAATCAAATGTTTTCACTTGAACATTTAGACATATAACTAATTATGTTTGTGTTTGATCAATATAATATCACAGTCCTTAGCATACATATCTGATATATTAGAATATAATAATATATCAGCCATGATTAAAAAGAAAATGAGTCATGATATATATTGAAAATTATATTCTTCTTATCCATCAACATCATATAATAACTGTTATACCTATATGGAATAACAAGTTACATAAGAAGTCTATACCTTATCATAATCAATTTATATGAAATATCCCACTATTTGATGTACAAATGTTCGTATCGTAAATCAATATAAATCCTTTCCAATCACCAGGAACCCTATATCTGATCAATATCAAAAATAAATCATGGTTAATGGATTTAGGATCTTCTATTTTAACTTCTTTAGCTTCATATATTCAATATAAAACTATATTAATAATTTTTCCTTATAGGAATACATCATTGAAACACCACATGGAGATGTTCTTGATCTAATAAACCCATTTTGATCCAATTATCCTATCTACGGATTCAAATATCTTTTTTATATTGGGGTCACATGAAAAAAATGAATTCTTATGAGATGTTATATGGAAAAAGCTCAACCTTGAACTCAATTTTTCTTCCTAAAATAATGAATGATAAGTATATAAATAATCATGATAATGATAAAAAATTGATGGAACTGTTGACTATGTTTTTTATTATTACACATTACAAATAATGAATTAAACTTAAGTTATTATATATCTAACCATACTCATGTCTAGTTGTACCTTATCATTTTTGAGACCCCCCCCCAAACAACTATTACATAATTCTCACCCTTACTTGAGAATAAGGAAACTCATATCGGATATTAATCGACGTGACCACAATACATTGTATTTCATTCCATCCCAATGATCACATAAATTATAGTCATATAAATTAAATGAAATCCTAAAAAATATGCATATCCATAAAATAATATAGGACACTCTATAAATCAGTAAATAATGTCTATATTCTTTTGTAAGGGTGTATCAAAAGAAAAAGTCTCTGAAGAAAACATAACAAATAATTAATTTCCATAGATATCATGAGAATATGTTTAGTATTGAGAATATCATGTATCAAACATAGTTGAATATAATGTAGTGGGAATCAGTTATATACCTTTAACTATACAAGGTCCCTATCCACTAGTATATAGGACCACAACATTCACATAATCCATTTATCTCTATGAATAATGATCCTCCCTCTTCTATGAATGACATATCTATGTCCTGGATATAAGTAGTGCATGGGTCTTTAATTGGGGACCCATGTAGGCACCTTGACCAATGATCCTTGAATATCTATGAAGATTATTAGAGAAAAATAACTGAGGATTTAATATATTTCATCATCAGTGAAATTAAAAAGGGTTCATTTTGAATGATGTTGTAAGCTGTCCACTACATGCACCATGTAACAACTTGTTCGAACCTCCTCCTACCAAGTGGAAGTTTCTATACTATAAACCATCATTCTAATACACAAATTTACCTCACCAACCCTTATATTATAACTACTATTAGAGACACAAGCTAATGTACTATGAGGTATTATCATCAGTGCACTGTATGCATGAAGAAAACTCATAATCCAATCCCCCCATAATATCATCCCAGTTATTAGGGAATAAAAAATCACCTAAGTATAAATCATTATCAAAATCTCATATACCTTCATCTGAGATATAGAAAAATTATAATCTTAAACATCATATATTTTGATTCCTAATTCCATGTTAAGAGATGGGCAAGTCATTTTTAATGGTGAAATAAGAATAATATAAGAAAAATAAAATGACCCCATGATAAATCACTATAAATTATTCAAATCAGAAAAACATTATCATATTTGGGGAATAAATCATGGATGAAAACATATATGAGTGATTCTAATGAAAGGGTCTCAGATGTTTCTACATATCCCATGACACCATGTATCCTTAAGGAAGGTCCCTTAATCATAATGGCCAAAATAATAGCCTATGCATCCCATGTTTTCACTTTTAGGTCAATGATTCACTCTATGATATCAATAATGTCCTCAAATATTGTGTTCCATTAGTTCCCTAAATTGTTATCATATGCATAATCTGAATATTTAATCCATATTAAACCATAATCCTCTATTTGACTCTTGGATGGTTCAGAATCGTCACCTGAACAACATGTGTTTGGGTTGGGGAATTCCCATGTGTTACCACCAGTATATCATGTGGAGGAATGTGAAGTCATCATTGTCCGTAAAATTCCATCATTTCAATTGTGGAAATTTTCCTAAAACATAAAATGAATATTTAAAACGCCTTTAAAAACATACATTCACGAACTTATGTAGTTTAAAAATCATATGGTGAATTTCTATAAGAAGTAAAATCATAAGAGATACCAATATATATGGTATAAAAACATACTCATATTAAATTATAGAATACAAAATGGGAATATCAAAACCAAAATAACTTGGATATATCTGTCAACCATAAATCTTGATATGTCACAAAAATACTGAAAAAACCAAGGAATTTAATTAATTTAATACTATACAACACACAATTTGATATTATTTGACACATGATCATAAATGAAAAATATTTATGTATGAATGAACACAAAATTTCAATAAAATATAACATCATACATTCACTGGTAACATGGGGGTTTTTTATAACTAATTTTTCTAAGAAAAATTAATCACATATACTCTAACTCCAAACAACCAATCCCATTTTTATTATAACCCAAAAAATAGGTCAAACTAATCTTATATATTTGATAGCATTTTGTAATGGATTTACCAGAATATATTGGTTTGGGCCAAATATCCACATGTCCTCATTAATTCCTACCCATATATAATTAAATTCCATTATAGATTAATGGTCTATAGTATCATGTGGAGACAATACCCTCAATATTCATTTCCTTCAGAGGTTGTTAATATGTAATAAAATACCAAAAAATCATATAAATTTAGATAAAAAATACTATTATAGAAGACATTCTATGTCATAGAAAACTAATTAATAAACCCATACATGGAATTCAATGTGTAAAACAAAATAATTAGTAATTGAAAAATAATGAAATAAAACTACTATAGGAACTATCAAGAGTTTTTCTTGGTACTTTATCCATTTCCCAGCTCTGTGATCCTCATTGACCTATCATAGGCCCCCTTCCATTCTCCAAATAACTAGTAAAATAAACCTAAATCAAATTATCTAGATAAGGTGTCTACATAATTATATTAATAAGTAATATAGGGGATTTAAATATGCGGGATCAATCAGTTTAATAGTCTTAATGAAATTTATTCAAACATGATACCCAGATTATATTTGAAATTGGAAATAAAAAAAAGAAATTATTTATCCTATATCATTATGATTAATCCAAGTACCATTGTTCATATATTGGGTAATAGAAAAAAAATTATTGTGATTTAAAATTCTTATTAAGGGGTTTTTACAATAGAATTTATAATGTGTAAATAAGTAATGATAAATATGAAATGGAAAATTATTCATCAAAATATCCATTTAATAAATACCAAAATATCAATATGTATTAATTGATAATATTGATTTATTAATCTCATGGATAATAATAAATTAATTCTTAGTTAATGAAATCCATATAGTTTGAAATCATGTTCTCTGACAACGTGATTTATTTACTAACAAGGCCTTCTTCCAAGATAGTTTCAATTATGGGTATGTGTAAAACAAAAACCCAATTAATAACTCTATACAAATGGATTCTTCAAGTGACATTTTGATGCATGGTGGGGATATCTATAATAAATACCCACCCATCACTGCTATAACAATTGTTTCCTCTTATATTGTTCGATTAATTGAATTAATAAAAAATATTCCTTTAAAATAGTTAACTATATTATGTAAAGAATACAGAATATTATGATTTTTCTTATTGATCAAACAACGTTCGTAGAAAACCACCATATATTGAAATGTTAAATGTTATATTAATTAATCACATATTTTTTATAACTACTATGGATATTTAAGATATATTTAATATAACATTTTTATAAAAAAGTGAACATTTCAAGAGGATGTAAATGAAAACTATTCAAGAGATGATATATGATCATAATTTCATGAGAAACATTTATTTGGTAGGAAAATAAAAAATCATAGAGTATAAAAGTGGATGGATGTGAAACATTTAAAATATGATTTCATTATATTTTTACTTACAAAACCATTGAAAACATGTATATGAAGATAAATTGTGTGAAATAGTTCCGGCAGTGGGTGAATCTATAAACACCGTTTAGGTTAAAATGAAAACATTAATTTTTCTATTATTTAAATAATGTATAAAATATAACTTTACAAAAACATTATAAATATGACATTAAAACCATATAAAAATTTATTCATAACACATAATGTTATATATAAATCATTTGTGTTAATAATAATGAGTTTTGAAAAATAATTTGAAAAATACTCATAAGAAAAAAATATTCCAAATAATAAGATAAAAAAGAGAAAATTCTAATTAAAAAAATTACAACTCATGATTGAGGATAAAAAGGTTGTAAATTTTGGAAGGAAAATAATAAAAATAATTAAATATCAATAGTATAAAAAATTATTTGGCATTTATTAATGTAAAATTATATGATTCTTTGAATGAAAATAATAGAAATCCAAATATAATAAAATTTTATAATAAATTCATACATTTTTTATAACATTTAAACTGTATCCCATTGATATAGTAAGCATTAATTGAATAAATAATCATCATTATTAAATATAAATTCTATTTAAATAATTAAAATCATATATATACACCACAGAACATTAAATAAGTGCATAATTCAATACACATCTCAAATAAAGTGTAAATTGAGATGAAATCCCATAGAAAGATCATATGGTTGATGTGAGATTCATTCAATGATTTAATTATGTATAATATATATAAATTATCCCAAAATAAGTGGAATTAAATGATAATATATTAAAAGTATGATTCATATATAATCATGTATTAAAATTTCCAATGATGTAATAGTATAACATAATGATTTGAAATTGAGTTATGAAACCCCTTTAAAATATCAAATCATTTAAGTGGGAAATATTAAATGACGTAATTATGTGTAACATATGTAAATCAAAAAATGATAACTGGAAATAAATAATAAAATAATTATAGTTAATTTTACACATATTCATGACAAGATATAATCAATGAAGAAGTTATATACCCTAATGTAATTAAATTTAGTCTTGAAACCCCTCACCTGATGTTCAACATTCATTGAAATTGAGTTTATCCTCATGTATGATAAATAAATATTTATTATACCTAAATAACATATCATTATATATATATATAATATTTTTTATGGTCATATTATAATTTATTATCACCCATTTGTTAACTATATTCCATTATTACAATTGTTTTAGGTTCTAAATTCATTGTTTTATCATGCTTATTTTCTAACTGAGGTTATGGTACTTGGGTAAAGGATATAATACCAACATATAATGAATTATTTTAATTTTATTATTATCATATTTCTTCGATATATAATTTTATTAATCATCCTTGAATGTTGTACCTAGAAAATGAATCACATAACTTCCTGAAGATGGTAAGTTGTGCATATGTATGAGAGATACTATCAATTTTAATTAGTTGAATGTTCAATAAAATAGGTGATATAGTAAATTTATAGAATAAATGTTATTTCATAATAATCATATATATTTATTGTATCAATCATTATTTTTATTAATGTTAGTTTGTGATGGAAATGTAATTACATTACTGTCTAAGGTGGTTGTTTTCCATACACACGAGCAATGGTTTAGTTTTCCATTTAAAGGAGAATGATATGGATTAATATATTTCCAAAAAAATATAAATTCTCAGTATATGAGATATAATTTGTTATTATATTGTATATTTCAGTAGTTATTTAATGGTAGTAAATTAAGAAGTAAAAACAAACTAGATTCATTAATATGATTACATTCATGTGTCCTAAGAAGTCTTCGAAATCATATTACTTTTAATATTTGAAGAACCTTTATTCTATTTTTAATTAAATTGGTTTTATAATATAATGATATTTTATAATAATTATTTCAAATTATATAATCACATAAAAACACATATATTAACATAATATAAATAATTTTATTATTCAATAAACAACTATAAATATTTGATTATAATTTATTTTTATCTCTATATAAACAAAAATGAAAAGTTCAATACCAAGAGAGTTTCATTCTGTATTTTTCTTTACTAAAAATATTATCAATTAATTTATCATAAAAATGTGTCCCATAAACAATTATATACCAATATTATGGTGATATATATAATGGTGACAATGGTAAAAATAAATTTATCCAAAATTAATTATGATGAATCATATGAGACTTATAAAAAATTCATAATAATGATAATCCTGAATAACTCTTTTATCATGGTGACAAAATTTTACATCATATTATTATTTTCTATGAGAGAAAACTAAATAGTTCATAATAATTTTCATTAATTAATATTATTAAAAATAAGAAATCCATTTTATAATATTGAATATATATAAGTGGTAGAAAATAATTTTATATGAATCCCACAATGAATAATACAAATCAATTTTATGACAAAAAATCATATTTTCTAAAAAAAAATTGTTATATTAATCTCAAGTGTATTATTGATTCTAATATAATTAATTAGAATATTTATAACTAAAGGAGAACTATTTATCGTTCAGAAAATTCATACCCTCATGGGGATCTTTCAGTGAAATGCAATGAACATTTTACAACAATCAGTATTTTTTAATATTTATTATAAAATGAGTCTATTCAGAAAACACCAATAATTTCATTATGATACAATTTTGATATGATGATATATATAATTATGGTCCATTGAAAAAATTTATTTTTTTATAGATACGAAAATTACTTTTAATATTTTCTTAAAATAATAAAATAAAACCATTTTAAAAAAACACATTCTTGAACCATATGACGGAATTACTGATAAATTGAGTCTTTTTTAACAAGAATTAATAAATTCATTTGTATGGAGTAGGACCGATTTATAAATATAGAATAGTATATTTATCCATAATTATAACTATAGTGTTATCATCTATATTTTGACAACTATGTTTAAATAATAAAATTTTAATATTATATAGTAGTTTCTTTATACTATCTGTTGTGAGTAATGTATGATTTTATTTAATTCTTCAACTACTCTCTGATTCATATGTTTTGTGTGATTATAAAACCTTTTAGGACTCAATAACTATGAAAATAACATTATTTCGTAAGTATATGGAAGTGTATGACATGATATTAATATATATGTGCACCAACGAATACTACCAATCGTAAGCTGGGTGATCATGAACAATCAAAGAAACAATGAAACCTGACCATACCATCATCAAAGACATGCCCAATATACACTATATATAGTAAACAACACGAATTAGATGATTTTGTGGGATATCATCAGCCTTTACCAACATGAATATTTCACCATTGAATAACAACACCTTATCAAAAATTAAGTGTAAAGAAACCCCATGACTCATAGATACCTACATTCTGTTGAAGATACACACACGTAGCATGCCCATATAGTGGGTCCCTCTCATATGCAACTATAATCCTAGTAATAGATTACACCAGTATATATGGACAAATTTTCAAGAGAGATATTGTATTACCTCATTCATGCATTGATAAGATGCTGACTATCTTTAAAAAACCAGTAACTAATGAGTAATGTCACCCATTTTTTCCTTTAAGGTGTTAGAGAACCCTTTGAGTACACCTATAATCATGATCATTGATTTATAGATTCCATCAACTATATAAAAACCCAAATTTAAGGAATTTTATAACAAGTACCAAAAAATCACAATAAGTAATTACACAAACTATTAAGTAGTAATAAAATAATAATTGATAGCCTATGGTACAAAAAATAAAAAATTAATATAATGTTTCAATTCTAGGTACGTACACAATGAAAAATTTATAAAATATCCATAATAATGTCAGATTATGATGAAGATATAATGAATAATGGTTTCAGGAATCAAATAAAAATATTCTCAAATCATTCTCACTCAAAACATGCCTTCATACTAGTTAGTTAAAATAAATCAAAAGGATTTATGAATAAATTTCTAATTATATTAATTCTGTATGTATAAATCCTCACACTGTAATAAATTACCTATAATATATAATTGATAAATTATTTATCTAAGGCTTATTATTTTAAAATATTCTATTCAAAATTAATAATCACCAATCCAAAATTCCATGATATTTTATTTATCCATAGAAAATTCAAAGATAATTCATTCATAAATATTTTTTTTGTAATTATGTGTTATTAACCTTTAATAATTCAATATTCAACCATTAAAAATAATATTAATGGAAAACTAATAATTTTTTTAAAATATGAATAAAATAAATACCTATTCTACCCCATTATTTATTTCATAAATAATGTTGTACTCAATAAGAGATGATTTATCGAGAGAGAGGGTTATAGCATGTTTAGAAACTATAATATGGACTTTGATTGATTGAAAATGACATCACATATCATATACAGTGTTTTCATGAAAACCCAAAAATAATATGATATAAAAAACTAATGGAAAAACATGTTTGGGAATTTAAGAAAAATAAAAGGAATTTTTATTCAAAAAATTAATATCCCATCTCTAAAATCAACTTATAATTTATCATAAATTTATTCTTGAATTATATGTGTTAAAAATAATTCAATATAAATTTTGAAAAGTTAATCGATCCAAATGGATTAGTTTACTACAAATTCATGCTTTTAAAAATCATGGATACAAATTATATGTTTCATCAGGGAGAGGAAAAATGTAAAATACTATTTCAAAAAATATTTAAAGATAAATGTAACTACACAAGGGTAACATAATTTTACCTCTACAGATCTCTATATTACCCTTACACATCCTTTAGAAAATATGAAATATTTTTACACTGATTAAAACTCAACATTATGCGTTGGGGGATT
Source organism: Viscum album (assembly GCA_963277665.1). Taxonomy (NCBI): domain Eukaryota; kingdom Viridiplantae; phylum Streptophyta; class Magnoliopsida; order Santalales; family Viscaceae; genus Viscum; species Viscum album. The sequence goes on along the minus strand of OY728167.1, from coordinate 383,302,347 downwards.
ACCCTTAAATAACCAATGAAAATAATGGGTCACCCATACACATTGGATAAATAATCATCCTAATTTTACGTAGTGGTTACATTACCCAAACATAATGATTGAAAAAATAAAATAAAATTTATAATAATATAATAAACGATCATGTGTGTAGGTAAAATGAATATACAATTATGTATACCATATTAACTAATTAATGGTAAAATAATGTATAAAAATATTAAATTCTATCTTTAATGAAATATATATTATTTTCAAAAAGGGTTCTTAGAACACATAATATTTGTGAATGTAATAGTAACTATTTTTTATACAATCCCATTTATATTTAAGATTGATTATGTTTATATACTTATTAAATTAAATTAATATATAATTTAATTTTAAAATCCATCAACATTATTCTTTTATATTTATCTATTTATTTTACTTTTTCTATCTTATTTTCCTTTATATAGTAATTAAAACAACTTTTAAAATGTTATAAATGACAAACATTGTTATTTTTAAATTTCCCCAAAATTCATTCTCCACCAAATAAATATTCAATATATTGTTTTTAGTAATGCTTTTACAACTCAATAATTATTTATTATAATAAATTAATACAATATTTGACTTCATTAAAAATAATTTAAATAAGCACTCAAATAATTTTATGAATTTGATAATTTTTTATATTTTACCAAAAATGTGAAAGGATTCCTATATTTTCCATTTATTGAATGTATTTTTCTTTCTATATGTCGTAAATTTTATCATAATTGAATGTTAATTTTAAATTTTAAATTTTTATTTGAATATAAAATAATTTCCTCCATATACTAGAAATATTTATTTTATGTTTTTCTAAAAATGATATTTTTATAATCTTCATTAAGGATGTACATGATATCCTTTTGATTGTATTTTCATCTATGTAGATTTCCATTAATGATTCATATATATTACTAGGGATAAAATCTAATGACATTAACCACTTTATTTCTATTGATGTCTTAATATAAGGATTTATATTTTACTTAGGAGGTAAAATATTAACATTTTAAATGGTAGTTTCCTAATTCCAAAGATTATGTGGATTAAGTAATGAATTGTTATTTATTTATTTTATATGTTGAATTCAGTTTTTTAATTTAATTATAGGCACCTATTATAGTTCCTTTTTTCATTGGTAGGTCCCATAAGACAATCTAGTTATGTCATACATTTTTTTGTTAATCGGCACTTGAGTCCCAAAATGAATTTGGTTTGATATATATAGCCAAAATGGTCATAAGTAAATCATCTCTACAATAATATATGTGAAATTAATATAATTTTGAAACAATAATTATTATTTTATCCCAAACCATTATGTATGGTAAGGAAATTTAACTACGTTATAGTCATGGAGTTGGTAGGTCGTACATACGCATGAGTAACACATTAATTTTTCAATGATAAATATTGAAAGAAGTTAAGTATCATTTTATCATTCAGGAATTAAAATAATATAATTAATATAATATTAATAATTTTTATATACTTATACATATCATCTATGCGATCAAGTGATGAAAATCGAATAACATCACTTCGTGGAGGAGATAGTTCACACATACACATGAGTGATGTTATCATCATTATGTTCCTCGAATGTAAGAATTTAAATGATACAAGATTATTTATTAATGATAAATATTTAATTAAAAACATATAAGAAAATTAATTCTATCATAATATACATAATTGAATTATTATGATGGAAAATAAATTATATCGGTTCATGAGACGATAGTTCACCGTACACTTAAACGATTAATTATTTTCATAATTGATAGATGTGGAGATGGATTTTGGTGGTTATATAAACATAATAACATATATTTATATTGAGTATAATTAATTTATTATTTTATAATGGTTAGAGAAGATATGAACGAAGTGGTTTATTATATAAAATAGAAACACTTATTAAAAAATGATACATATTCATTAGTAATACTTCATTCTATAACACATTATGATCACTATTGATAATGTTCTATATAAAATGAGTGGACTAGATTGTTGGTAGGGTTTCTAGGAAGGGATATGTGGAAATATTGTATGGTCAAAATAAAATGATATGTTTTATGAAAATAGTAGAATTCATACTCTTTCATAGGAGAGTAGAGAGGCACTTTTGGAAGTCTAAAAAGTATTAAATTAATGTAAATTTATATTCTTTTAGAAAATGTTCCAATGGTTTTTATTTATAATATAGTATGATTTTAGGGATAAATATATTCATCCCAAAAAAATTAGACATGTTTTTATTATTTTTTAATCTTTATATTTTTGTTATAACCATTATATTCCCATTTTAATTCCTAGCATAAAATTATGTAATTTACATTTTCAAGGCTAATATAATTAATTTAAATTCCAAAAAGACCAATAAATCAATCATTTAATAAATTTTAAGACTTATCCCAAGTTATTTTTATTAATTTTAGTTTTATAGATTTTTTATCATTTATTAAAATATTATTTATTTTAAAATATCAAAAATGTCAATTTTGACACTATTTAGTACATGATTTTATATAAATATCATGGAAAAAATATAAATCTATATTAGTACATATAAAACATCAATAACATGTTTAATTTGTATACAATTGTTTTTTATTGCATTAAGTATATCCAATTATCTATATTTTAATATTTTTAATATCATTTAATTGATATTTTTGTTAATTAAACAGTTACTACATCATAATTGTGTTAGTCTTTAAGGTGAATATTTATTTCTAGAAAATTAAAAATAAATTACCATGATGAATATATAAATTTTATATTTCCAATTTATATTTATTTATTAATATAACTCTTACATGAACCCATATTAAAAATATTTTACTTGTTAAAAACAAAATCATCCCAAAATTGACTTTTATTTGAAATTACTATTATAAATTTCATAACCACACCCAAGGCATATCCAGTTCTTATAATTTCATCTTGATGTTGTTTTTGGTCAATATACACTCATCCAATTAAATTATTATGTGTTTTAGGGTAATTTTTTAATATTTAAAATACTATTTAACCCTTAATTACCTGATTTACCCATAACCTTGGTAATTTAACAAAATTATTAATGTTACTATTCATGTTGTCCAAAAATAAAAAGGGACTAATTTAATAAAAATGTAACTTTTTATTCCAAATATTGATCCATTTTATAGATTTTTGTACATAAAAATTTCATAAATTAATTAAAAGTTAATCCCATTGACGGAAGGAGAAAACATTTTTCAAAGTAAAATCTTTCAAAAGACTACAAAGTGTTCATTTTGAAATTCAATATGAAATTGATTATAGTGACCTAATATAGATTAATTTATAATGGTATGGTAAAATTAAAATTTAAAACCATTTAAATATATAATTTAATAATATAAAAAAGTTTGATGAAAAATCATTTTTCAATTTAAATACTATATTTTATTACTATTATTCAAAATATGAAACCTATAAGAAACATATAAAAAATTAAACATGTGGAACTTTTGATTATAATATTTCAAATAATTACGTTATTTTTTATAACATAATTTATAAATTTGATAAAACATAGATTTAAAACAAGCGCTCTATCAAAAAAAGGCAAAACTAGCATTTTTGATAAATAAATTTTTGGCATAAAATTAGAGTTGTTATTATATCATGGACAAAAAACACCTAATATGAATTTGAAATATAATATTTAATATTATATATATATATATCATTAATATAATCGAATAAGAGTAATTTTAATATTTATTTGTATGAACATTCATGTGAACATTAAAAAAGTTTTTTAGAAAATGATTCCTTTTATTTTAAACAGGGGATTAGATTAAACTATAATAAATTGTTCAATGAGTTATATATTAATGTTTAAAATATATTTTCATCATTTAGTTAATCATTGTTTTCACCATTCTAATGTCTAGGTTATAATGGTCACATTTATATAATAATATTTTGTTATTTATTTATGGATAATCTGGCATATAACAGACACAATCGAACATTAGTTTTCTTTTTTTAGAAGATGGGATATTATGGATATGTGTATGATGCTTCATTTTATTTGCAGGTGTTTTTTTCTAGACCATTTTTGAAAAAAATTGTATTATTTCATGATTTTATTTTTATAGGAGACATAGTTCATTGGAAGCAAGCTTTAAACATGGAGACTCATTACACACATTTAAAATAAATACAATGCTATGTTGGACATGATTGAAATCCATGTTTTATATATATTTATATTTTCAAATTATTTTTGTGTTTAGAAATTTAAAATAAAATCAAAATTATTGAAAATAATTCTTATTGACTTATTACTTGATTATTATAGCCTGAGTGATTACCTATTATTTTTTTATCTCCCATTCGTAAGTGGAATCTGAGTTTAATTAAATTTTATCTTTAAGTAGATTTATTAGGCGACACCTTGGACTTGTAAACCTATCAGAACATCCATTGAGAACTTATTGAGACTATAAAAAATGAAATGAAAATTTAATATAATTTTTTAAATAACAGTTCATCCACTTTTTCCAAATAACAACCATTAATTTTTTCTGTCCTTAGCCCATAGTTACAGTGAATGAATTATTTATAATATAACTATTTCAACCTAATTATCCCTTCCCACCCTACTATTGGTATTTTAAATTATTATCCTTTGATCAATTGTGGGGGATATTTATATGGTTGAAAAGGGATTTATTAAATGAGAAGAAGTATTTCTATAATTTACTAGATAGATTGTTTATGATCTATGTTATAATATCTGGCATTTTATTCTTACCTTGTTAGATTTAAAAATAACGAAGGGTAAAAGGAAAAAATATTTTATTTTGTGAATTAAAAAGGTAAAAAATCACCATTTTTAGATTGAAGAATCCCCTGAAGAATCATATTTTTTTTAAGGTATGGATGTGGTAACATTCCTAACATTGACTTAAATCAAATAAATGAAAATAATAGAAAAATAATGGATCAGATTTTATTTTTGATACATAATCGGTACACTAATTGATGGATTTTTTTATGATTAGAACATGGAAACTATTTGATCTTCTAGGATCCACACTATTAAACTATTCCCATTTATAATGAATTAATATTTTTATCTTAAAATTTTATTGATCCTAAAATTCACTATTTAACCACCTTACCTCAGCCTCAGAGTCATTTTAACCATTAATTTAAATCCCTCATGAATAATTTTTTATTTGTATTTATCAAGTGGAGATGATATATCCAATTTAATACTATAGTTTGGAACATTTTTTATGGTTAATCATAAATCTGGTTACATTTTACTTAGTGTGATGGGAGAAAATTCAATATGTGGTGAATTGAAAAATGGGTACAGAATTTATGAATCAGTTTCGAAATTGTAATTAAAATATTTGTAATCTCAAAAAATAACCTTACAATAAGGCATGAATTATTTTATATATGATATTATTCCTAGAGAAATATCATTTTTCTTCATACACATAGTTTTATTTGACTAGTTGTATTTTATTAATGTTTTAAATTTTTTTCTTCTCGAATCTATGTTGAGGTTATTTTATCTTAAGGACATAAAATCATTCAAGTGTGGGTGAATTTTTTAGATGAATTTTTATATAAATTTTTATTCATTTGATTAAATATTATTCCTCTGTTATTCAATAATACAGCAGGTATGTGTTGATTATTGAAGTCAACAGGTTTGTATGATTCTAAGGGAAAAGCTATCAAAACTTGATAAAAGCGGACTTTACACATCATGAACCATATATAAAATGTGAATTAATCATTCATACTATATCACAATATATAAAAATATTACATGAAGTGAATCTCAAATAAATGTCATTTAGTATTCAAATTCCACTTCCCCTTAATGTTAATGTCGTGATAAGAAACATGTTGTGAGTTCCTACTACATGTCATGTGATAAGTCACATATCCAAATCCCAAATAATTAAAAATATATTATCCCCCAATCTGAAATACATATAAGAATACTTTGGTATATATTACATGACATGTTAACATTAAACATAATGCAATTTCCAACGTATATAATTTTAGATAAAATAAAACATCACATAAATTTTTCAGAGCATCTATTTTCACTATTTTTTATCACTTCACTCACTTTCTTTCTCTCCCAACTCAACATTAAACAATGTCTTTTAATGTTTTGATTAATTCAAAGTGATGTTGATTTATTTTAAAGTGATCTTCATTTCTTTAATCGTCATTAACCTTTCAAACATCCATATTTCATTTCCATTTCTATTTGACAATGGCTTTAACCTATGTTCGTTCTTGTTTACTGGTTAATTTAAATGTTTGATTGGTTTATTACTTGTTATGATTTCAGATATCTTGATTGACAAACTCTCTATTAAAAATAGTAGTATTTAAATTTTTTGTTAATATTTTGTTAATTTATAAAATTGATTCATAGATATTCATTATTACCATCATGAGTGGCTAAATAACATAGTGTAAGTGTTGATAGTAGGTGAGTATTAGAATAAATGTGTCTCTAAATCATAACTTGGTAAATATAATAATATTAATCTGGTAACATAACAACAATTTACTCAATTATTTTTGGCAACAATGACCATAAAGAGGTTTAAATGAATGTACCTGAGGAAAATAAAGTAGAGTAGTCTATAAAAATTATAATGTGACAATTTATTCCATTGAAGATTGGAAAAATACATCCAGGTTTTTAGATTTTTTCGGGCCAAAGAATAGTTTCATCTTGAATAGATCCCTTTTATTTTACCATAATTAACTAATTTTCTATGCACCTCTTTATAGCATATTCCATAGATCTATTGAAAGATATAAATGAAATTATAATATTTTCCTAAAACCTGAAAATTACATTTATTCCTACCTTATTTGAAAACCAAAAACCAAAATACATAGTGTTAGATAAATTACAAACTGAACACAATTCATGATGACTCATACACAAAGGGTTCGTAGTCATTGGTTCCTTTTCAAATAAATATTACTCATGGGTTCGACCCCAAACTACCACTATACTATGTCATTGTACAAAGTGTAGTTTATGACAAAAAAATTCAAATATAACAACATCCCTTGTGAATGAAATAACATGCACACGCACATCACAAGTAATATAAGGATTTTCATGGAATTTTCATGGAAATATTTTCTATCTTACTAATGAGTACATATGGAGAGATAATCCCAATGTAAAAGCATAATAAAGGAAAAAATTTTACTATACCTGAAGCGAACATAAAAAGGTTAACAAGACATGATTCATACTATGTTTGTAATCCAAATAGAAATATTGAAATTTTCATTGATGTGATTATGAAAATATTTTTATGGGTAACAGTCTCCCAAATATTCTCATCATATGAAGAAATTTTATCATGTTCTATCAAAATATAGAAATAATTATCTAATAATTTTGGAGTCGAATGTAATGAAGAGAATAAGGGGACATAAGATATAAAATTTGATAATGATAACAAAGATAATAATTATTTTCCCACATGTGATAATTGTGGAATGAAAAATAATTTTTTTATTCATAGAAGTAATATGAGTTGTCTTTAATTGTGGGAAATGGTTATTATGCTCTTCAATTAAAGGTATGGGAGAATACATCCATATTCAGTGCTTTAAATATAAATAGGTTGGTCAATATTCCAACCAATTCCCCATACATTAATGGAGTTAATTATAAAAGAAGCTAAGGGGAAATGGACAATAATATGAAGTCACTACTGTAGTGGTGGAATGTTTAATGTTATACTCTATTTGAATTATTTCATTATATTATACATGTATTTTATAAATGATATTATAGTAATATAGATCATGAGACTAATAATTATTTCATTGCAATATTTCTCCTTTAATGATATAAAAGAATATGTTGACTGGTATCAAGAAAAATGAAATTTTATTTTTTTGTGAGTTTAAATTTTTTAGAGAACACATTAATAAAGAGAATATTTCCACTAATATATTTCTAACATTATGTTAGTAAGGATTATTTTGGGTAAAGATAATATTCACATTGAATAATAATTTTGGTCATTATTAGTGACCTTGAAAATGGTTACTGGTTAGATGAAAATTTAATTTATTAAGGATTTACAATTTATCTGGATTTATGGTATAGAATGATTATGTAAAATGAAAAAAAAAATGAAATCATTTATGTCTTCATTAAGTTTATTCATGTTATTACTATATTTCATGACAAAATTATATTAACTATTCACATATTTTGAATTTGAGAGTATGTTCTTCTTTATATTTTATGGATAATATAATGTCTATTTAGTTACTGTCTTTCTAAATTTCTGGTTTTTGATTTTTTACACACATATTTTGTATGATTCCATAGTATAAATATTAATGGATTAGATTAAAATGATCTTTGGGTTTTATTTTACATCATGTAATAACGATGTTGGTCTTAGGAAATATCTTGATAAATGAAGAATGATTTTTTATTATTTTATTGAGATTATGGTATTTTTATTTTTATTTTTAGTACTTATTGAATAAAAATTATAATTTTAAATTAATTTCATTGAGTAAGAGATGATGTAAACATAAATTTTACCACATAAAATGATAAAACCATGCCAATATAATGATCTCGAGTCACTAAATTCATTGTCTAGATTGTAAATGAAGTACATTACTAATTGTAATTGAATCATGAAACACAAATGAAATCCTAAAACCTTATTTTTTATGAATATAAAATATTCCCTTGAATCATTTTATATTTATGGATATGTAGTCAATAAATATATCCTTATATGTTTTCCAATCACTCTCCACAATTATTTATGTTTTTACTCTTTATCTATATTTTAATTTCCGACCAATGTTCCCCTTATATGGAAACTATGTTATGAGTTACCTAAGCTAACCCTTACATTTTGATATTTCCTCATTTAAGATAAATTTTATTATGACACGTTATAATGTGGGTATTTAATGATTTTTGTACCAATAATGATTGATATCAAATTGCGAGCGTGAAAATTATTTAAGGGGGTAAAATTTATCCCCTGAGGATATTTAAAGAAGAATATTCAGTTTTATAGAGTATATGGCATGAAATAAATATTATTATAAGTGAATATAACTCCTCCAAAACATTATTATATATTTAATATTAAATAATTTCAATACCTTCAATAGCTTGTCATGCATGCAACACCGAGTTTTAAAAATTGTGATAGTAAAATAAATTAAAATTATTTAAACATGACCAATATAAACTAGACGATACTATGGACGTTATTTATATGACTAAATATGCATTTAATAATATAAATATGACACACATTCATTATTTATCTATTGATTATTTATAAAATAGAATCATTTAAAAAAATATATGCATTGAAAAAAATATTTTTTTAAGAAAATTTATTCAATCATATCACAAATAATTTATAATTAATTTTTAACACATTCATAAAACATAATTCATAAAAATAAAATAATTTTTTAATGTATCATATAAAAAATTTGGCTTTATTTTTTGAATTTTTCAAAAAACAACAATTTTTTGATGAATAGTAAAACATAATACATTTATTCAAAAATTCATTTTAATTTAAATTATTCAAAAATATATATTATAATAAAATTATAATTAACAAAATATTAGTTCAATAATATTATAATAAATACAATTTATAACATTGGAATCAATTTCATATTGAAATTATATATTAAAACATTATCAACTCCTAATGAGTTTCCATTTGGATACACACTTTTTCATCAAATCTACAGGTAAATATTTAAATTGTATTATTCAACATATGTGTGTAGAATTTAGAAAAATGGATTAAATTTTGTGACTAAAAAAATTTATATTACCTAAATGGGTCAAACTAATTTTGTTCCATATTTTATAGTGATAAAAAAAATTTAATTACTTCAATTATGGTAAAATGAGTTTACTATGGTGTAACACTAAAAATATATGAGTGAAAAATACCAAAAAAATTGGATAAGAATATTAATGAATTAATTTACTTATACCATTTCAATAATATTCTAAAAAATATGGTTATTTATTTCCACATTTATTTAAAATGAACTATATAATAAATTCTGTAATGTAAAAGACAAACAAGAACCTTCCTTGCTATTAGTATAAACAATTTATTGAGATTATGATACAAATAACATATGTTTAATTTTAAATATTTTTCAAAATATAAATTATTATTATTATTAACATTATTTAACATTAGTTATTAGTTCATAAATTTTTAATTTAAATGCCTATGAAACTGTATCAAAATAGTTATTTAGTTAATAGAAAAATTAAATAAATGATAATAAAAATATTAATTGTATAATAAATTAAATTATTTATTATTTTCGAATAATGTTTTGGATTATTATATCATTTTATATTATTTTAAAAATATGTATATATTATAATTACATAACTTTAATGATACATTTAAAATTCAAATTAATTTAAAATTTTCAAAATTCATATTAAAGTTATTTTTGAAAAAATGATAATTTATTAAATGATTTACAATTTATAAAAAAATACATTCTACTATGTGATTTTTAAATAATTAAAAATATAATATATAGTCCATTTATAGAAAATTTTATATTTTATTGTGAAAATATTGATGCATAATGTTTAAAAACATTATCATAATTGTTTAGGTTAAAGTAGTGTTTTTTCACGTTACATGTGGTTCTATTAAAATTAATTTTCAACACACACTGTCTTTTTATTTGATAAATTAGATTTCATATTTTTAATATATATGTGTAAAATATATAATATTCCCATTATATTTTATGATCAAAGGATAACTGACAATGGTTTGAAATACTAGTTAATGTAGGGGAAAATATCATTGTAAAAGTAAAGATATATATTTGTAAAGGATCAACATGCACAAAAATGTGGTTTTTGGTGTAGAGGAGGTGTGGATTTTATATATCCACCCTAAAAGAATTTAATTATAAATTCATGATCCACTTTTTGTGATATTGAATACCAATTATTGAATAGTTTTGTTAATTACAAAAATCAAACTCCTCAATTGAATAATGGAACTCACTCCCATCACATCATCACACCTCCCAATAACAAGATCTTGACCAAACCAAACATAAATCACTCCCCAACATCCTTATACAGCTTATTAAGGTTTTTTAATCCTAGAAGGTAAAACCTAGTTCCCATAATAGGATATCCATATGGTATTTCTCAAAGATAAGCTAACTATCATAGAAAATACCTTTCATTTTTTATCTTGTGTTTCAAAATATTTTTATTTCATAACATATAAAACATAACAACAAAATAATATAAATTATAATGAAATTTTATTATGTTACTGGAATGAAAAATATCCAAATTAAAATCCATAAAATGGGATATGGTAATTTTCCACATGTGTACGGTAGACTACTGCCTCGTGAAAAATGAGACTCATTTTCCATCAGAACATAAAATGGTTGTTTATGGGGATGGATATAATAATTATAAGTAATATAATTATATCATAATTATAATCTCTGAAATATAATATAACATATATGATTTTTTAATTTCCATTCCATGTGGAATATGATTACGACACTTGTGTTTATGATGAACTACCGTCATCCGAATCGATGCTGTTCATTTTCACAAACTCATTATATAAGGCCCCATCCTTAAACCTTACATAATCTTGAGTTCTCATAAGATTACACGTTGAGAATCTTTTCAGTTTTAGATTTTGAGAGAAATAGATCTTAAAACATGCATTACAACCCACATTTATGAAAAGTGGTTACAATAAAAGATTGTATTCTTTTTTCCCATCAATTGAAACATATTGAAAATAAAACATGGATTCTTTCTTGACACATCCTTAACTCTATCATCTTATCATGTACCTTTCCCGTGAGCTGTGAAAACATTTGAAAAACTTGGGATGAGCATAAAAACTCAGTATGGGTTATAAAAAAAACATGGAAAGGAAACATGAGTTCATATATACATAAGAATGAAATCATACTTTACCCATAAAACATAGTCACTTTAACATACCTCATAAAATCATGAATAAATCATAGAAATCATAAGACATAAAGGTAACTTAAGGCATTCATAACATTCTTACATAGGGAGTAACCCTCTTGGTTACGTTTGGAATACCCATCACAGTATATTCCCTAAATCTCTTCGGAGAAACCTTAACGTTTCACTCCTTTGCGTTACCCAATGCATTGGAGAGCTATAACGGGCTCACCCGCCCTTAGTTTATCATGGAACCACCCGTCTTCATAAATATGCCCAAGAACCATAACATAATTCATATCACATAAAACATGCATAAAGGAAACATAACATTTCCACATTTCAATCATGAGATATCAATACAACACATTGACATAATAAAAACATTATTAAAACCATTTTCAAAACCAAAGTAAAACATGGTATTTATTTTTAATTTAAACAAAAGGGTATGGCTTGTAGAGGAAGCCGAAACTCAAATAATGGTCACGGCGGCGGATAAGTCGTTGTCGCCGCATATGTATGACAAGAAAAACATTCCCTTTTTTCGTTTAGTAAAACGCTTTGTATAAAAAAGATTCCTTTTGAATAAGCGTAAAATTCAAAGGGGTTTATACACCGTATAAAAGAAGGTTGTGTATAAAATAAAATATGCCTCAATGAAAGGAGATTGAGACGAAGTCCCATACCTCGTATCTGACTTGACCCGAATGTTGTTTAATCTCCTGAATAATAAACTTGAGTTAATCTCTTCTTGCTTAAGAACCTTTTTCAAGATCATTATTCCTTTTATACCATGTTATGAACATCATGTAATCATTTAAGTTAATAATGTTCATTTTGTCAGTATTTGGTTCTTAAGTCAAAAAAAGACTTCTTACACTTACATGTTGTTAATTTGGTCAAAGGTTCGTTATATATAGAATTATATTAATGATTTGGATAACATATATATCATATATATTCATCATATACATGTATTTATAATATTACATCACATTTAGAGGTAAGAAATGAAATGCACCGTTCATGGAGACGGTAAGCCGTACGTACACATGAACGCTACTTCCTTTTCTATTTCGTATTTTCTGGAATGGACTCATAATGATATAAGAGAATATTATAATTCCAGTATAATAACATATATAATATAAATAACTTTATCCTTTACACATCCCACATATGGTATTAACGAATCAAATCACTTTCACGGGGCGGTAGTCCGCACTTCCTAAACTGAAGATATCTTGGTTACCCATAATGGAAACAATAATGGTATGCCATAAATGAAAAAAACAGAAGCTTAAGAAAAAAAATAAACATATTATATATCATATATAAAAATAGTGACATCATAATGGACACCTTTGACGGTGTTAGATAAGTATTGAACAATAATCGTTTCGGGAGGCAGAATTTCGCCATCCACAGAAACTGTATGTTCTTTAACCATTTGATGTAGTTTTGTGAGAGTGTAGCTCGAATAAATCTTATACCAACATCCTAGTATATTGAAGATACTGGTGTTGTTACAAAATAAGTAAATAAAAAGAGTTTAGGGGGTTGGAGAAGCAAAATTAAACAAATGAACATGAGAGAATCGATTACCTTTAAAAGTGTAACTCCTTTTGATTTGAGCCTAAAGACTTCCTTTGAAAGGATTCTGCCCAAATGGAATCCTCTAGGATGAGGAGAGGGATGTGGATAGAGTAAATGGACAGGGTATGGCCGAGCCAAAGGCTTGAGGAGTTTGTGAAATGAGGTAGAGTTGGGGGCCTTTTATAAGAGGAGAGGAAGGGCACTTTTGAAAAAAAAAGAAATATTACTTTATTTGAAACTGTGTTTCGGTTTTAAAAGGTCCCAAATTGATATAATTCGTGGATAAGGTGATAAGGGTTCTAAATACACCCATACAATAAGTTTTTTACATGTTTAGGTCATAGATGTTACATTATCTTTTCATTTTATTTAAATCGTCAGATTATGATGTCATCGCTGCATCATTATGATGTCATAAATTATTTAATTTATTTAATGTCTAAAAATTATAAAACAAATACTATGATGTAGGAAATCCTCTTATATTTCCAATGATTATTTATAATCAAAAATATGACTCTTATAACCCCATTTGAAAATTGTTTTAGTAAAACGTATCATGTTTGTGCCCTTTTTTACATTAACATTAAATAAAAGGTATTTATGTCATTTTCCAACCAAAGTGGCTCCATGGGGTCCCCTAGTTGACCCATGGCTTTTATTTGTCGTCCATGACTCACCCAATAGGTTTAGGACAAGTTTCATGGTGTTTTCACATTTTTATAATATCATTTTTACCTTAAATTACACTAATTACCTCTAATCGCGATTAATGAAAAAAATTACTATTCACCAAAAATTATTTTCATCCCATTGAACCAAATTTTACATACTAATGACAACAATGTATGTCAAATTTTCAAAATTCAATACACATTAGTGGTAAACTTTCATTTAACTGAAAAATCAGTTTTCTTGATTACCAATTAGTGGTTTCACTATTCATCAAAAATTCGAGTTTTTCAGAAAATTACCAAAAATTCACCCTAAGCTATAATTGATATTCCAAATTCAAAAATTATGTTTATATTACCTAATTAAAAGAATATAAGTAGAATTAATTAATTTAATAATTAACTCCAGTTGTCAAAACAAATAGCGTGTTTTTAAGAAACAATAAGTACCAAAAGATTGATACTAGTTTATGTCCGATTTCAAAGTGAAATTAATTCCAATGACCACTATTAGATTTAATGGTAAAAATATTTTCTAATTTCACTTTAAAACCAATTCAAAATATAATCTAATCATATAAATAAATTAGATTAAAAAGAGGTTTTGAATTAAAATACAACATTTTACACTATTCATTAAAAAAAGAAATTTATCGGAAAGATACCAAAAACATACACAAAGTAAATTTTGATGTCCCAATTCTAAAGAAAAGTTATATTTGATCCAAAAGAATTTAAAAGAGTGATCAAAACTATATTTAATAACGGTTCGCCATCAAAAGGTGATAAGTGAACCTTTAGTGAAAAATTAGGGTATAAATGCCTAAAATTGAATTCTTTCCGTATTTTAAGCCTTTATCGTTTATTGGATAAATGTAAAAACATTTAGAAATATATATAATCATATTTTAGTTATTTCTATCCATTCCCGCCAATACAACGTCTACATGTTAACTACTATTTAAAATAATATTATTATATTACTAGTGTGCAACGTAAGTTTTCAAAGGAACTCATCGTTGCGTATCGGGTATGCTATCGAATATAGCAACCCATTTAAAATTAAATTATTAATAAATATGAATATGCCTTATTCTTTATTTACCTGGGATGTTACATCCTTCCCCCCTTTTGGGAATTGTGTCCTTGCAATTTTATTCACTTATCGAATAAGTGGGGGTATTTATCCCTCATAGCATTTTGAGATTCCCATGTTGCCTCTTCAACCATATGGTTTTTCCATAAAACCTTTACCTGATAAATCACCTTATTCCGCAACACTTGCTCCCTGTGATCAAGAATCTGAACCGGTTGTTCCTCGTAAGATAGATTCTCTTCCAGCTGAACTACCTCTGGACTCAAAACATGAGATGGATCTGGCATGTACTTCCTGAAAATTGAAACCTGAAAAACATTGTGTACCTAAGATAACCTCGGAGGTAAAGCCACTCAGTATGCAACTGATCCAACTCTCTCCAGAATTTTGTATGGTCTAATGAACCTTGGACTTAGCTTTTCTTTTCTTACCAAATCGCATAACACTTTTCCATGGAGAAACTTTGAGAAAAACTTGATCACCTACCTCAAAAGAGAGATCCTTCCTCCTGTTGTCCGCATAACTTTTCTACCTGCTCTGAGCTGTTCTCATGTGTCTCTGAATCAACTGAACTTTTTCTGCCATCTCTTCTACCAACTCTGGTCCCATCATCTTCCTTTCCCCTACTTCATCCCAAAAAGCTGGTGTTCGACACCGTTTGCAATATAATGCCTCAAATAGATCCATATGTATACTGGAATGAAAACTGTTATTATATGAAAACTCAACCAAAGAAATATGTTGGTCCCAACTCCCCTGATAATCCATCGAACAAGCACGTAGCATATCCTCCAAGGTCTGAAATGTTCATTCTGATTGCCCATCTGATTGAGGTAGAAAAGCTGTACTAGAATTTAATTCAGTACCCAATGACTTCTGAAGGCCTTTCCAAAAGTTAGAAGTGATCCTGGGATCACGATCATACACAATGGAGAGGGGAACTCCATGCAACCTGACTATCTCTTTAAGATACAAACGGGAAAGTTGGTCTAGGGAAAAAGTATCTCGTGTAGTAAGGAAATTAGCAGATTTAGTCAAGCGATCAACAATAACCCATATTGCATTATTACCTCGAGATGTCTTCGGTAATCCCACAACAAAGTCCATGGATATATTTTCCCATTTCCACTCTGGTACTGGTAATGTTTGAAGCATCCCTTTTGGTAACTGCCGCTCTGCTTTAACCTGCTGACAAGTCAAACACTTTACAGTAAAATCAGCAATATCTCTTTTCATTCCATCCCACCAGTAATACTCTCGAAGATATCTGTACATTTTAGTACTTCTAGGATGAACTGAAAATGGAGAACTATGAGCTTCACAAAACAACTCCCTCTTCAACTATGAATCACAAGGTACGCACAATCTCTTCCCAAATCTCAAAACTCAATCATTATCAATGTTGAATTCAGGAAACATAACTTTCTGAACCAGCTCTACCCTTTTCTGCAACTCACTATCTTGCTTCTATGATTGCTTGATTCTGTCTGATAGAGAAGATTTCACTGATACCTGAAACAAAACATAAGAACTTCCTGCACCAACAACTTCCATGCCAAAGTTCATCAAATCCTTAACCAAAGGATCATGTTCCAAATTCAACATTGTTAATGAAGCATTACTTTTTCGACTCAAAGCATCATCCACTTTATTTGCTTTTCCCGGATGGTAGTGAATCATACAATCATAATCCATGATTAATTCTATCCATCTCCTATGTCTCATGTTTAACTCTTTCTGAGTGAATATATAATTTAAACTTTTGTGATCAGTATATATTTTACACTTTACTCCATACAAATGATGCCTCCAAATTTTCAATGTAAAAAACAACAGCAGCTTATTCCAAATCACGAGTTGGGTAATTTACCTCATGTTTTTTCAACTGTTGTGAAGCATAAGCAATTACCTGATCATTCTACATTAGGAAGCAACCAAGTCCTATCAATGAAGAATCGTTGTAGATGACAAACTCACCATTTCTGGAAGGTAGTGCCAAAACAGGAGCATTCACCAATCTTCTATTCAGTTCCTGAAAACAATCATCACATTCTTTTGTCCAGATAAACTTAACACCCTTCCGAGTTAGCTTAGTCATTGGACCAGATAACCGTGAAAAATTTCTAACAAACCTTCGGTAATAGCCTGCCAAACGAAGTAAACTACGAATCTCTGTTACATTTTTGGGTCTTGGCCATTCTTCAACAACCTTTGTTTTTGCAGGATCAACGGTTATCCCATCTTTAGAAATAATGTGACCAAGGAAAGAAATTTTTTGCAGCCAAAACTCACACTTGCTGAATTTCCCATACAATTTCTTTTCTATTAAGGTTTGGAAAAAAAACCCTTAAATGACTTTCAGGCTCCTCTTTACTTTTAGAAAACACCAAAATATCATTGATGAAAACAACCACAAACTTATCACCTGATTCATCTGGGCCATCACTAAAGTAAACTGCTCAATTCTGATTCTGACCATCTTAGTATGGTGATTTGGAAGGTCATTTTCCTCTGTATTCCTTCCCAGAAAATCGGTTCTGTTTCCTCTATGAAAACCCATTCTGAACACAAGAATATCTTAGGCAAAGTAACATGGTAATCTATAAATGTTACATCATTTCAATTAATTTATAATTTAACACTTTTCTAACTACTAAAGTTATCTATACCGACCTCTGATACCAACTATAAGGCCCCAGCCTTAAACCTTACATAATCTTGAGTTATCACAAGTTTACACGTTGAGGATCTTTTCAGGTTTAGAGTTTTAGAGAATTAGATCTTAAAACATGCATTACAACCCACATTTAAGCAAAGTGGTTACAATAAAAGATAGTATTCTTTTTTCCCATCAATGGAAACATATTGAAAATAAAACATGGATTCTTTCTTGACACATCCTTGACTCTATCATCTTATCATGTACCTTTCCCGTGACCTATGAAAAACATTTCAAAAACGTGGGATGAGCATAAAAACTCAGTATGGGTTATAAAAAAACATGGAAAGGAAACATGAGTTCATATATACATAAGAATAAAATCATACTTTACCCATAAAACATAGGCACCTTAACATACCTCATAAAATCATGAATAAATCATAGAAATCATAAGACATAAAGGTAACTTGAGTCATTCATAACATTCTTACATAGGGAGTAACCCTCTTGGTTACGTTTGGAATACCCATCACAGTATATTCCCTAAATCACTTCCGATAAACCTTAACGTTTCAATCCTTCACGTTACCCAATGTATTGGAGAGCGATAAAGGGCTCAACCGCCCATAGTTTATAACGGAACCACCCATCTTCATAAATATTCCCAAGAACCATAACATAATTCATATCACATAAAACATGCATAAAGGAAACATAACATTTCCACATTTCAATCACGGGATATCAATACAACACATTGACATAATAAAAACATTATGAAAACCATTTTCAATACCAATGTAAAACATGGTATTTATTTTTCATTAAAAAAAACGGGTATGGCTTGTAGAGGAAGCCGAAACTCAAATAATGGTCACGGTGGTGGATAAGTCGTTGTCGCCACATACGTACGACAAGAAAAACATTCCCTTTTGTCGTTTAGTAAAACGCTTCGTATAAAAAAGATTTCTTTTGAATAAGCATAAAAGTCAAAGGGGTTTATACACAGTATAAAAGAAGGTTGTGTATAAAATAAAATATTCCTCAATGAAAGGAGATTGAGACGAAGTCCCATACCTCGTATCCGACTTGACCCGACCGTTCATTGATCTCTTGAATAATAAACTTCAGATAATCTCTACTTGCTTAAGAACCTTTTTCAAGTTCATTATTCCTTTTATACCATGTTATGAACATCATGTAATCATTTAAGTTAATAATGTTCATTTTGTCGGTATTTGGTTATTAAGTCAAAAATAGACTTCTTACACTTACATGTTGTTAATTTGGTCAAAGGTTCCTTATATCCATAATGATATTAATGATTTGGATAACATATATATCATTTATATTCATCATATACATGTATTTATAATATTACATCAAATTTAGAGGTATGAAATGAAATGCACCGTTCATGGAGACGGTAAGCCGTACGTACGCATGAACGCTACTTCCATTTCTATTTCGTATTTTCTGGAATGGAATCATAATTATATAAGAGTATATTATAATTCCAGTATAATAAAATATATAATATCATTAACTTTATCCTTTATACATCCCATATATGGTATTAACGAATCAAATCACTTTCAGGGGGCGGTAGTCCGAACTTCCTAAAATGATGATATCATGTTTACCGATAATGGAAACAATAATGGTATGCCATAAATGAAAAATACAGAAGCTTAAGAAAAAAAATAAACATATTATATATCATATACAAAAATAGTGACATCATAATGGCCCCCTTTGAAGGTGTTAGATGAGTATTGAACAATCATCGTTTCGGGAGGCAGAATATCGCCATCCACGGAAACCGTATGTTATTTAACCATTTGACGTAGTTGTGTGTGAGTGTAGCTCGAATAAATCTTATAACAACATCCTAGTATATTGAATATACTGGTTTTGTTACAAAAGAAGTAAATAAAAAGACTTTAGGGGGTTGGAGAAGCAAAATAAAACAAATGAACATGAGAGAATGAATTACCTTTAAAAGTGTAACTCCTATTGATTTGAGCCTAAAGGCTTCCTCTGAAAAGATTCTACCCAAAGGGAATCCTCTAGGATTATGAGAGGGATTTTGATAGAGTAAATGGGCAGGGTATGGCCGAGCCAAAGGCTTGAGGAGTGTGTGAAATGAGGTAGAGGTGGGGGCCTTTTATAAGAGGAGAGGAGGGTCACTTTTGGAAAGTAAAGAAATATTACTTTATTTGAATATGTGTATCGGTTTTAAAAGGCCCCACATTGATATAATTCGTGGATAAGGTGATACGGGTTTTAAATCCACCCATCCAATAAGTTTTGGACATGTATAGGTCATAGATTTTACATTATCTTCTGATTTTATTTAAATCGTCAGATAATGATGTCATCGGTGCATCATTATGATGTCATAAATAATTTAATTTATTTAATGTATAAAAATTATAAAAAAAACTACTATGATGTATTAAATCTTCTTAGCTTTACAATGACTATTTCTAATCAAAAATCTGACTTGTATAACCCCATTTAAAAATTGTTTTAGAAAAACGTATCATGTTTGTTCCATTTTTTTACATTAACATTAAATAAAAGGTATTTATGTCATTTTCAAACCAAAGTGGCTCCATGGGGTCCCCAAGTTGACCCATGGATTGTATTGGTGGGCCATGACCCACCCAATAGGTGTAAGACAAGTGTCATGGTGTTTTCACATTTTTATAATATCATTTTTACCTTAAATTACACTAATTACCTCTAATCGCGATTAATGAAAAAAAGTTACTATTCACCAAAATTTATTTTCATCCCATTGAACCACATTTTACATACTAATTACAAAAATGTATGTCGGATTTTCAAAATTCAATACACATTAGTGGTAAACTTTCATTTAACTGAAAAATCAGTTTTCTTGATAACCACATAGTGGTTTCACTATAATCAAAAATTGGAGTTTTTCAGAAAATTACCAAAAATTCACCCCAAGCTATATTTGATATTCCAATTTCAAAAATGATATTTATATTACCTAATTCAAATAATATAAGTATAATTGATTAATTTAATAATTAACTCCCACTGTCAAAACAAATAGCGTGTTTTTAAGAAACAATAAGTATCAAAAGATTGATACTAGTTTAAGTCCGATTTCAAAGTGAAATTAATTCCAACGACCAATATTGGATTTAATGGTAAAAATATTTTCTAATTTCACTTTAAAACCAATTCAAAAGATTATCTAATCATATAAATAAATTAGATTAAAAAGAGGTTTTGAATTAAAATACATCATTTTACACTATTCATTAAAAAAAGAACTTTATCGGAAAGATACCAAAAACATACACAAAGTAAATTTTGATGTCCCAATTCTAAAGAAGAGTTATATTTGGTCCAAAATAATGTAAAAGAGTGATCAAAAATATATTTAATAACGGTTCTCCATCAAAAGGTGATAAGTGAACCTTTAGTGAAAAATTAGGTTATAAATCCCTAAAATTGAATTCTTTCCATATTTTAAGCCTTTATCTTTTATTCGATAAATGTAAAAACATTTAAAAATATATATAATCATATTTTAGTTATTTCTATCCATTCCCACCAATAAAACGGCTACATGTTAACTACTATTTAAAATAATATTATTATATTACTAGTGTGCAATGTATGTTTTCAAAGGAACTCATCGTTGCGTATCGGGTACGCTATCGAACATAGAAACCCCTTTAAAATTAAAATATTAATAAATATGAATATTCCTTATTCTTTATTTACCTAGGATGTTACATCCTTCCCCCCTTTTAGGAATTTCATCCTTGCAATTTTATTCAATTATCGAATAAGTGGGGGTATTTATCCCTCATTGCATTTTCAGATTCCCATGTTGCCTCTTCAAACATATGGTTTTTCCATAAAAACTTTACCTGATGAATCAACATATTCTGCAACACTTGCTCCCTGTGATCAAGAATCTGAACCGGTTGTTCCTCGTAAGATAGATTCTCTTCCAGCTGAACTACCTCTGGACTCAAAACATGAGATGGATCTGGCATGTACTTCCTTAACATTGAAACATGAAAAACATTGTGTACCTGAGATAAACTCGGAGGTAAACCCACTCGGTATGCAACTGATCTAAATCTCTCCAGAATTTTGTATGGTCCAATGAACCTTGGACTTAGCATTCCTTTCTTACGAAATCACATAACACTTTTCCATGGAGAAACTTTGAGAAAAACATGATCAACTACCTCAAAAGAGAGATCCTTCCTCCTGTTGTCTGCATAACTTTTCTGCCTGCTCTGAGCTGTTCTCATGTGTCTCTAAATCAACTGAACTTTTTCTGCCATCTCTTCTACCGACTCTGGTCCCATCATCATCTGTTCCCCTACATCATCCCAAAAAGCTTGTGTTCGACACCGTTTTCCATATAATGCCTCAAATGGAGCCATCTGTATACTGGAATGAAAAATGTTATTATATGAAAACTCAACCAAAGAAAGATGTTGGTCCCAACTTCCCTGATAATCCATCAAACAAGCATGTAGCATATCCTCCAAGGTCTTAATTGTTCGTTCTGACTGCCCATCTGATTGAGGAGGAAAAGTTGTACTAAAATTTAATTCAGTACCCAAAGACTTCTGAAGGCCTTTCCAAAAGTTAGAAGTGAACCTGAGATTACGGTCAGACACAATGGAGAGGGGAACTCCATGCAACCTGACTATCTCTTTAAGATACATATGAGAAAGTTGATCTAGGGAAAAAGTATCTCGTATAGCAAGGAAATTAGCAGATTTAGTCAAGCGATCAACAATAACCCAGATTGCATTATTACCTCAAGATGTCTTCCGTAATCCCACAACAAAGTCCATGGATATATTTTCCCATTTCCACTCTGGTACTGGTAAAGGTTGAAGCATCCCTTTCCGTAACTGCCGCTCTTCTTTAACCAGCTGACAAGTCAAACACTTTACAGTAAAATCAGCAATATCTCTTTTCATTCCATCCCACCAGTAATACTCTCGAAGATCTCTGTACATTTTAGTACTGCCAGGATGAACTGAAAATGGAGAACTATGAGCTTCACATAACAACTCCCTCTTCAACTGTGAATCACAAGGTACACACAATCTCTTCCCAAATCTCAAAACACAATCATTATCAATATTGAATTCAGGCAACATACCTTTCTGAACCAGCTCTACCCTTTTCTGGAACTCACTATCTTGCTTCTGTGCTTGCTTGATTCTGTCTGATAGAGAAGATTTCACTGATACATGAAACAAAAAAGAATATCTTCCTGCACCAACAACATCCATGCCAAAGTTCATCAAATCCTTAACCAAAGGATCACATTCCAAATGCAACATTGTTAATGAAGCATTACTTTTTCGACTCAAAGCATCAGCCACTTTATTTGATTTTCCCAGATGGTAGTGAATCGTACAATCATAATCCTTGATTAATTCTAGCCATCTCCTCTATCTCATGTTTAACTCTTTCTGAGTGAATATATACTTTAAACATTTTTTATCAGTATATATTTCACACTTTACTCCATACAAATGATGCCTCAAAATTTTCAATTCAAAAACAACAGCAGCTAATTCCAAATAATGTGTTGGGTAATTTACCTCATGTATTTTCAAATGTCGTGAAGCATAAGCAATTACCTGATCATACTGCATTAGGAAGCAACCAAGTCCTTTAAATGAAGCATCGCTGTAGATGACAAACTCACAATTTCTGGAATGTAGTGCCAAAACTGGAGCATTCACCAATCTTCTTTTCAGTTCCTGAAAACAATCATCACATTCTTTTGTCCAGATAAACATAACACCCTTCCGAGTTAGCTTAGTCATTGGACAAGATAACCATGAAAAATTTCTAACAAACCTTCTGTAATAGCCTGCCAAACCAAGAAAACTACGAATCTATGTCACATTTTTGGGTCTTGGCCATTCTTCAACAACCTTTGTTTTTGCAGGATCAATGGTTATCCCATCTTTAGAAACAATGTGACCAAGGAAAGAAATTTTTTGCAACCAAAACCCACACTTGCTGAATTTCCCATACAATTTCTTTTCTTTTAAGGTTTGCAAAACAACCCTTAAATGACTTTCATGCTCCTCTTTACTTTTAGAAAACACCAAAATATCATCGATTAAAACAACCACAAACTTATCACCTGATTCAACTGAGCCATCACTGAAGTAAACTGCTCAATTATGATTCTGACCATCTTAGTATGGTGATTTGGAAGGTCATTAGCCTCTGTATGCCTTCCCAGAAAATCAGTTCTATTTCCTCTATGAAACACCATTCTGAAGACAGAAATATCTTAGGCGAAGTAACATGGTAATCTGTAAATGCAATATCATTTCAACTAATTTATATTTTAACACTTTTCTAACTCCTAAAGTTATCTAAACCGACCTCTGATACCAACTATAAGGCCCCAACCTTAAACCTTACATAATTTTGAGTTATCACAAGATTACACGTTGAGGATCTTTTCAGGTTTAGAGTTTTAGAGAATTAGATCTTAAAACATGAATTACAACCCACATTTAAGCAAAGTGGTTACAATAAAAGATAGTATTCTTTTTTCCCATCAATGGAAACATATTGAAAATAAAACATGGATTCTTTCTTGACACATCCTTGACTCTATCATCTTATCATGTACCTTTCCCGTGACCTGTGAAAAACATTTCAAAAACTTGGGATGATCATAAAAACTCAGTATGGGTTATAAAAAAAACATGGAAAGGAAACATGAGTTCATATATACATAAGATTAAAATCATACTTTACCCATAAAACATAGGCACTTTAACATACCTCATAAAATCATGAATAAATCATAGAAATCATAAGACATAAATGTAACTTGAGGCATTCATAACATTCATACGTAGGGAGAAACCCTCTTGGTTACGTTTGGAATACCCATCACAGTATATTCCATAAATCTCTTCGGAGAAACCTAACGTTTCACTCCTTCGCGTTACCCAATGGATTGGAGAGCTATAACGGGCTCACCTGCCCTTAGTTTATCACGGAACCACCCGTCTTCATAAATATTCCCAAGAACCATAACATAATTCATATCACATAAAACATGCATAAAGGAAACATAACATTTCCACATTTCAATCACGAGATATCAATAAAACACATTGACATAATAAAAACATTATGAAAACCATTTTCAATACCAAAGTAAAACGTGGTATTTATTTTTCATTTTTAAAAAAAGGGTATGGCTTGTAGAGGAAGTCGAAACTCAAATAATGGTCACGGCGGCAGATAAGTCATTGTTTCCACATACGTACGACAAGAAAAACATTTCCTTTTGTCGTTTAGTAAAACGCTTCGTATAAAAAAGATTCCTTTTGAATAAGCATAAAAGTCAAAGGGGTTTATACACCGTATAAAAGAAGGTTGTGTATAAAATAAAATACACCTCAATGAAAGGAATTGAGAGGAAGTCCCATACCTCGTATCCGACTTGACCCAACCGTTATTTAATCTCCTGAATAATAAACTTGAGTTAATCTCTACTTTCTTAAGAACCTTTTTCAAGTTCATTATTCCTTTTATAAAATGTTATGAACATCATGTAATCATTTAATTTAATAATGTTCATTTTGTCGGTATTTGGTTCTTAAGTCAAAAATAGACTTCTTACACTTACTTGTTGTTAATTTGGTCAAGGTTTCGTTATATCCAGAATTATATTAATGATTTGGATAACATATATATCATATATATTCATCATATACATGTATTTATAATATTACATCACATTTAGAGGTAAGAAATTAAATGCACCATTCATGGAGACGGTAAGCCGTACGTACGCATGAATGCTACTTCAATTTCTATTTCGTATTTTCTGGAATGGAATCATAATGATATAATAGTATATTATAATTCCAGTATAATAACATATATAATATCATAAACTTTATCCTTTACACATCCCACATATGGTATTAACGAATCAAATCACTTTCAGGGGGCGGTAGTCGGCACTTCCTAAAATGAAGATATCGTGTTTACCCATAATGGAAACAATAATGGTAATCCATAAATAAAAAATACAGAAGCTTAAGAAAAAAAATAAACATATTATATATCATATATAAAAATAGTGACATCATAATGGCCACCTTTGAAGGTGTTAGATGAGTATTGAACAATCATAGTTTCGGGAGGCAGAATTTTGCCATCCACGGAAACCGTATGTTCGTTAACCATTTGATGTAGTTGTGTGAGAGTGTAGCTCGAATAAATCTTATAAAAACATCCTATTATATTGAAGATACTGTTGTTGTTACAAAATATGTAAATAAAAAGAGTTTAGGGGGTTGGAGAAGCAAAATAAAACAAATGAACATGAGAGAATGAATTACCTTTAAAAGTGTAACTCCTTTTTATTTGAGCCTAAAGGATTCCTTTGAAGGTTTATTCCAAAAGGGAATCCTCTAGGATGAGGAGAGGGATGTGGAGAGACTAAATGGGTAGGGTATGGCAGAGCCAAAGGCTTGAGGAGTGTGTGAAATGAGGTAGAGGTGGGGGCCTTTTATAAGAGGAGAGGAGGGGCACTTTTGGAAAGTAAAGAAATATTACTTTATATGAAAATGTGTATCGGTTTTAAAAGGTCCCACATTGATATAATTCGTGTATAAGGTGATAAGGGTTCGAAATCCACCCATAAAATAAGTTTTGGACATGTGTAGGTCATAGATATTACATTATCTTCTCTTTTTATTTAAATCGTCAGATAATGATGTCATCGCTACATCATTATGATGTCATAAATAATTTAATTTATTTATTGTCTACAAATGATAAAAAAATACTATGATGTCGGAAATTTTTTTATCTTTCCAATGACTACTTATAATCAAAAATCTGACTTGTATAACCCCATTTAAAAATTGTTTTAGTAAAACTTATCATGTTTGGGCCATTTTTTTACATTAACATTAAATAAAATGTATTTATGTCATTTTCCAACCAAAGTGGCTCCATGGGGTCCCCAAGTTGACCCATGGCTTTTCGTGGTCGGCAATGACTCACCCAATAGGTGTAGGACAAGTGTCATGGTGTTTTCACATTTTTATAATATCATTTTTAC
Organism: Viscum album; assembly: GCA_963277665.1. NCBI lineage: Eukaryota > Viridiplantae > Streptophyta > Magnoliopsida > Santalales > Viscaceae > Viscum > Viscum album. The sequence continues at coordinate 383,275,068 of OY728167.1, read as the reverse complement.
CTTAAATTACACTAATTACCTCTAATCGCGATTAATGAAAAAAAGTTACTATTCACCAAAAATTATTTTCATCCCATTGAACCACATTTTACATACTAATGACAACAATGTATGTCGGATTTTCAAAATTCAATACACATTAGTGGTAAAATTTCATTTAACTGAAAAATCAGTTTGCTTGATTACCACTTAGTGGTTTCACTATTCATCAAAAATTGGAGTTTTTCAGAAAATTACTAAAAATTCACCCTAAGCTATATTTGATATTCCAAATTCAAAAATGATTTTTATATTACCTAATTCATAGAATATAAGTAGAATTAATTAATTTAATAATTAACTCCCGCTGTCAAAACAAATAGCGTGTTTTTAAGAAACAATAATTATCAAAAGATTGATACTAGTTTAAGTCCGATTTCAAAGTGAAATTAATTCCAACGACCAATATTGTATTTAATGGTAAAAATATTTTCTAATTTTACTTTAAAACCAATTCAAAAGATTATCTAATCATATAAATAAATTAGATTAAAAATAGGTATTGAATTAAAATACAACATTTTACACTATTCATTAAAAAAAGAAATTTATCGGAAAGATACCAAAAACATACACAAAGTAAATTTTGACGTCCCAATTCTAAAGAAGAGTTATATTTGGTCCAAAAGAATGTAAAAGAGTGATCAAAACTATATTTAATAATGCTTCGCCATCAAAAGGTGATAAGTGAACCTTTAGTGAAAAATTAGGGTATAAATGCCTAAAATTGAATTCTTTCCGTATTTTAAGCCTTTATCGTTTATTGGATAAATGTAAAAACATTTAAAAATATGTATAATCATATTTTAGTTATTTCTATACATTACCACCAATACAACGGCTACATGTTAACTACTATTTAAAATAATATTATTATATTACTTGTGTGCAACGTAAGTTTTCAAAGGAACTCATCGTTGCGTATCGGGTACGCTATCGAACATAGCAACCCCTTTAAAATTAAAATATTAATAAATATGAATATTTCTTATTCTTTATTTACCTGGGATGTTACACATTACATGGAAAGAAATTATGGGTAAATTTAATGAATATATTTCATACGTATGAAATTTTTTTATTCTTAATAATTAATATACCACCCACATTATTACTCTATCCTTTATTTAGAATATATATTTTCTCTTGTGCATACATATAACAAAACGTCTCCACAAAGCGATGAAAATAATTTTTTATGTCCACTTTTAAAGAACTATTAAATGATAGTATATATATATAGTCATTTTTATTGATAATAATAGAATCATTCATAATATTAGGGAACTGTATACTATTTTTATGATCTTGATCATTCATGACCAAATATTCTTGAGAAAATAAAGAAATTAACTCCTGGAACAATAGTGGTAATGATGGATTATTAAAGATCATGTCATAAGATGTTATAAAATCATTATAAATGACATTATAAATATTATTATTTTTATTCATTATGCTAGTATCATGTTTGGAACTGCTATATAAGAGGTTAATTAGTTCTCGACTAAGGTTATGTGTCAGGTAAGGGATTTTCAACTAACTTTAACTTCTCTAAGAAATTCACCTTATTTAGTAGTAATTTAGTTGTTATGTTGTGTATTATAACACTTTTTATGTAATATATTGATATTTTTTATATTCATGGTCTTGAATTTTTCTTTCTATGATTATTTCTTTTACGATGATTTCGCTTCATAAGATACAAATGTGGTGAGAGTTTTATTTCACAGTCTCATTATTAATTGGGATATTTTTTGTTTAAGTCTCTATTTGGGAAATTGTATAATATTTTAAAATAAAAATAAATGTATTTTATTCTTATATTGTAATTCATAATCATTTTTTTAATAGTACCAATTTAACACTCTTGCTACTTAAAATTAATGAAAAAATTCTTTTTAAAAATTGATATTATTTGTCTCTTTAATAGAAAATATTACGTCATGAACACCCATGATCTATAACAAAATTCTAAAATATACATTTTATAAATTTAATAATGATTTAATAATGTAAATTTTCCACATTTTTAATTTCTAAAAAAAAATTAAGTAATATTAATTTCATATGTAATACAATGATTGTTTTCCTTTTACCAAAATTGTGAAAAACAAAATTTGTTAATAATGATATGATATGAATGGAATTTTCCACAGTCACAAACACTCAATTTTCTAAATCCAATTTTATTTGATATCATTATTATTTTCAAATAAACTTAATCTTCTCATGTTTTTTATTTTTTAAAATTAAAATTTATTTTCAAAATGCCAAGGTTATATTCTCAAAAATGATTAATCACATTTTTTATGGGTTTTCTACTAATCAATAACATAAACTATTTATTATAATTATGATCCAAAATGATATTTTAAACTGATATCATCCTTATTATTTAATTTCATGGTTTATGATTGGTTTGACTATGTATGTGCTACTTTGATACGGTTCACCATATTACTTTGGATCGTTTGTGATTTTATCATCGATTTAGGAATGCATTATTATCTCAAATGATTATTATAAAAATAATAATATATACATTTTTTATTTTAATAACCATTCATATGAAAATTTTACCGTACACAGTATGTGATGGGTGGGACACAAATTTATATTCCCCCTCTGGCATAAGTGCAATTCATGCCACTAATTCGATTGGGTATTTGGTGGAGTCATTAATCATTAATATAGATTACATGCCATGGGGACTTGATTTTATTTTTTATATTTCATGGAATAAGGCCTTGATAGTAACTTTATGATGTTTATAATTATGAATTCCATCATTATGAAATCAGTTATTGATATCCATGAGATTACATGTTTTGTTATTATATAAATGGATTGGATTCAAGATCATGTTATTATTTATACAGAATTATTTAATAATTATTTAATTCTTACATATTTTGATGAATTTATTGAATAAATTCAATATCATGTTAGATATTTACATTTAAATATTTATTATATCTTATTTATTCAAGATATAATAATCTATATGCATATCCATACTGAGAATCTTGGTAGACCACTTTATTATTTTTTTCCTCATGATACAAGGAAGCATTATATTATTGATATACCAGGATATGCAAGGGGGATAAATGTATTATCAATGATAATTGTTTATTATTATTTTTTATTTCCAATTTATTTGATATTCATGTATGTTTCTAGATTATAAAAACTTCTAAACTATTTTTTCCATCATGATTTGATACATTCTATCATGTTCCTAGTTATTAAAGTACACACTATTAGTAGGTTACCAGTGTTGGGGTCATTACATCACCTGCATCTAATTATGAGCTGAGTATTATCATATTTTTTTTAAAAATGTTATATAAAAGTGGATACATTAATACATGAAATAATCAGATATTAGGTAAACATTGCAACCCAAAAATATTTTTCCATTCATATACTATTATTTTATAAATATATTTGAAATAGATTGTGATTATATATAAATAGTAAAATAACTATAACTTAAAATATAAAATTTTTAAAATTTATATCATTTTTAAATTCAAATGATTTTGACCAACTTAATGATAATTATTTATATTTACCAGAAGTTGTTATGTTTATGGTGAATTTTCAAAAAATATCATCTCTTCAGGACATTCATTAATTTCAATTTAATAATGAAATTTATATATCCCATTTTTTTATTTGGTATTAATGAATCCTAAAATACAATTTAAATAAAAATAATTTAATTAATTCCATAGTAATCAATACTAAATATTTTTTTTCAATTCAATTATTCTTACGATTAAAATACAATTTTCAAAAAAAAATTGTTTCACTGTGTTTTGTGGACATTTATTAAAACTAATTTATGAAAATTTTATAAATATAATATATAAAACTAAAAAATTATATCAATAATGAGGATATAATGTTGTAAAAAGGTAAATATCATTTTTCTCAATTATGAATTGTAATCTTGGTAAAAATGTTATAAAAATGGTAAAATGAAAAATATGTCTAATAGGGTTAAAATGTTGTGACAATGAAATTAAATTTCTACTTAATTATTATATTATGATTGGATATAGACTTTATCACCATATATTAAATGTTATATATTTTAAATTACAATTTTCTATGACTAAAATCATTATAATATCTAATATTATTGAATTATTTTAGGTGAGCCACTCAAATTAATTATAAAAGGGTGACCACTATGCTCTTAAATTCAAACCAAATATTCCATTTAAGTAAAAAATGATCATTCTTGGTTAACTTAAAAATATACATCCCATATCCATGAGTTCATATTAAAACAAAAAGAATAATCCTAGTATTTTTAATTCGTAAGACAATGAGTTCTATTTAAATAAGAGTTATAACTCTTAATAGATTATTTTCATGTATATTTCTTCTTCCACCAACTTAAAATGTAATATTATCATAATCACATCTTAGGATCTATATATTTTCTATACTGAAAATTTAGTATTTTTATGGAATAATGAAATTATTTATATTCCCATTCAATGGAAAATGATGGCATCATTTTTGTGTATTTACAGAAAACAATCTCCATTTTTTGAAATATTAAATTTTACAATGCTTATATACGCAACTAGTTATAGTGACATAATAATGAAATATATGTGATATTTATGAAATTATTATAATCAATTTAATATTATATATCATATAACTACTTTCCCTTTATTCTATTTAAAATTATAATGTCGCTCTTGCATATAGGTAGACTACAACCTCCATGAAGTGATATGATTAATTTTACATTTTTTATTCTCATAAATAGAAATTAATTTAGTTTTATTAAATTATTTTGATATTTATATTATTATTTTGATTTTAAAATATTATTACTTTATTTTATTCATTTTCTTATTATCAATTTAAAAAGTTGAATTTTCACTCACATGTAAATATAGGCTACTATCTCTATGAGGTGATGTAATTAAAATTTCAACAGAATTTTCATACGATGGTTTTAAAAGAATATTAAATGTATAAAATTATAATTATATAATTTATTTGATTATAGAGATGATGATAAAGTGACCTATTATATCATGGGTAAAATTTTCAAGTAATAAATAAAATGTTTATAACAAGGGTGTAATATTCATCAATTTTAAGGATCTTACATGTTTAGAGTCATAAATGATTAAATAAGATACTATATATAAATAATTTCACATTTACATGAGGTATCTATTTTATTTATAAATCTTTTTTTTATAGAGATAAATTTATATTATTCCTAATAACTTTAATGTCTTGAACACTAACATTAACAAAATTTCAGTTATCAATATGACTCATGAAAAATTATTACACAATATAGGATTAGGGAAAAATGTATCAATAAGGGAAATAAAATAAATAACACTTTCTTCTTGTTTGTAAATATGAAAATTCCATAAGAATGATTTCTACTTCCACATTATACTTTTGACATCAAAAGTCACTTTATTTTATCTTTAAAACAATATAATTTCTTAATATATTACATAAAACATTTCATATGAAATCATAATGGAAAAACCACAACCACTACGGTTTCATAGAAAATAAGACAACTCCATAATTTACAGTGACCCTTACATAGATTCTGAAATTGTTCCTATGTATTTATTCTACTACCTCAAGCATGTCCCCCAATCCACATGGGATGGAAAATAGGACCACAGGTCTATTATTTTCATTGGGGAATAGTTTTCTAAACATGAATATTTTATTGTGCTAGGATTGACTTTATTTATGTCGAATATGTCATGAACCAAGCCGGAGTGTCATCCAACCCAACACATGATCCCAACCATGGATTGGACTGAAGGGTGTTCTCGATCCCCATTATCGGGAAACAAGAGCCTAGACATAAACAATATACTATGGGAACAATTTCACCAGTTTTCATAAACATAAATAATTACCTGAAATAACCGACATGAAAATAAATAACTGAAACCTACAAGGCATAACGATTTTAAAATTAATGGTTTAAAAATTTAAAGAAAATACTAAAATTTATGTGAAACAACAAAAAATTCCAAAAAACTCTATGAAATATGATGGACATCACCATCAGCCCACCACCACTACAAGCAGGTAGAAAAAGTAGCAACTCAGGCCACCAATATATCCATGATATGTCATTCCTTTTCTTATGTCATATATAAAAAGTCTACATACATCCAATGGTGTATGAAGTGTGTGATCTAAATCCCATTAGGAATCCACACAAAAGAAAAGGATTATATGATATAACATCAAAGTTAAAATTAATATGAACTCTTTGTATGAAAAACATGGGAACATTTTCATGAAGTCATTTTAATGGAAAACCATTTTTGAAGGAATACATTCAATTAGAACCATTTCATCAAGGAAATATTTCTAGAACAACATTTATAATGTCATCATTTCAAAATGAAATATTTACTGAGATAAAACTAATTTAAAATTGAATATAATCGAGGTCCACTTTATATAGACAGATGGAACAATTATTCAAAACTATCATGTCACATGAGTGCACCATTAGAAATTCTTATCACTAATGTAGCTCGAGCGAGAAACTAAAACCTCGTACCTCAATGAAACATATTATAGTGTCCATAACCAATATATTTATCATGAAAAATCCAATATGGGGGACACTCCATGGACCTAGTGGTCTCCAATCATAATTAATGTTTAGATAGTGTTGTATGAATTAATCATGCTATGTTAAACTCTGTATTTCCACTTCTATATAAACTAGTGTCAATCCACTCAATAAAATCGGGACTTACCACGTTCCTATCACAAGAATAAAAGATATATTCAGTCCACCTAGATACTCATTATTCCATTAATGATCAATTCCACATTTCCCGTGGCACACAATTCATCACATTCAAACACACATTCCATAAATTTAAAAAACAACAGTAAATGAATTCATTCACAAATAAACATACAAAAACCACTTTTTTATATAAATAAATCACTTTATATATTAAATACACAAAAAACATTCGAAATCACATTACACATAGCCCATATAACTCATAAAAACCATTTGGAACATTATAAATAACACGCATAATTGACCAACCAATACCTTGGGTTGAACCCCATTTAAATCCTCATATATTCCAAGTTTCTTTTTAGACTGCACTTCCAATCATTTAAAAAATTTAAAATTCATACTAAATTGTTGATATAATGTAGAAAAAATTAAAGGAAACTCATTTCGTTTAGAATAAACATTCATAACATTAAATCACATTGGAATCCCAATTACCACATCCCATACAATTAATAAATCCTTTATAAAGAAATATTACAATTAATAATACATAAAAACAACCATTACCTTTAGAAAATCCACTTTTATCAGAAAATCCTGCCAAAAATATTTTAAAATATATTTTTCACCAAAAAATATAACTATATAACTTTCTTAAATAAATAAAATAAATATATTAAAATCATCTAATAATGTTATGATATGGAAATACCAACCATAAGAATAGAAAATTCTATAAATTGGTGTGAAACTAAAAAATCACCCACAGAAGATCCTAGCAGGGAATGATCAAACAATAAATAAAAATATTGAACCCTAAAGAACAAGATAAAACCCAAATAATACCTCCCAAACTTCTAGATACATGGAATACCATGATAGAAGAAGGTAAACCCTTCATAAGTGGAGAAATGGTGGAGGAGAACCACCTACTTGAAAATTTCATGGAGTTTCCAAGACAACTAAGTATAATAAATGGAGATACAAGGGATCCATGGTAGGAGGAGGGGATGAACAAGGATATATGTCCTAAATTCTATGTAGAGGGTTGGATTTGTGGCTAAATCATGAGAATACACATTCATAATTTTCAGATTTCAAATGATATGGACAAGTCGCATGGTTTTCCTTCATGGTTTACCAAACTGTGTACCAAATATCCGCCCCTATAGTATAAGGGGAAAATGGCACACCATTTTCTCACATGGTTTAAAATGTTTGTTCTACCCATTAAGTTATCCACTCTTTTAAAAATGTTTGTATGTTGTTGGGATTCTTAAATAAGGGCGCGCGATTTAACAAACCTTGCACTGACTGTGCACCCCATGTTGTCACCTCAAAAACTGGCATTGTTCACAAAAAAATCCAAAAGGAAACTAATGAATAACCATGAGGAAAAGGATAAAAAATATCATCTTAAATATCTAACCCCTCACACCATAAGATTAAGTAAAAACCTAAGACCCATGCTCAAATCAAAAAAAAGGATGAAATAAATCTGGGTGTGACAATTCTCCCCACCATATTTCTTTCCACAACCATAAAGCCACTAAAAGGCATTATCCCAAAACAAAGACCTATACTCCTATATAGCTCAATAATAATTCCAAAAAATATTAAATGAAAATAATTGAATAACTCTGTGAAAAAATATTGAAATTCACACAATTTAACATGGGAGGAAAAAATAGACTCCATACATATGCATTATGTCCCCATAAGTACACAAAACCTCTAGTTGATCAATGAAAAGAAAAAGGAATTATAACCAATACATTATACAAATTATCAGGTAAATATGAATGAAACTTACCATATTATGCTCATTCAACTTACATTAAATGAAAAAAACTCAAACACACTTCTTGATAAACATTGGAAAACTCTAAACAAGAACTTCTACAACTTCGTTATTCAAACATGATAATTGTGTGCACAACAAAGGACCCATGATTAGTTGATAAGTTATATCAGAGCCACCATATCCAAATTAACCATCTCAAGAATCATTTCCACATACTTGATTTAATAAAACCAATGGGAAAATTATCACCCAACTCTTCTTCATGGGGGGGGGGGAATTGAGGTTAGATAGCTCCAGATTAGACTACCCACTACCAAACCAACTCTAGAAACTAAACAAAATTATCTACATGAGGGTCCTGAATAGATTCTCAACCATTTCAAATGATTTAACATTAATATAATTTTGAAGGAAATTTTAGAGAGACATGCGGTGGGTCCCCCCACAATGGGAACCAACCACCTTAACTAATTATGATATACTAATGTGATAACACAACATGATAAAATTAAGGAACTTTTCACATATACCAAAAAACATGATCCAACAATCCCCTTCACCATGGGCAGAAAATGATATAAGAGAAAAAAACACCCACTAGATATTCTATAACTGAAACCAATTCACTATGGAAAACTAAACAAGGATAACCAAACATGTATCAATAACATGAAAACTCAACCACAATAATCCCAAGAAAATGAGACAACCATACCTCCTTAAGACCAAATAAGAGTTTCCAAATGACATGAGACACTATTAGAACATTAGGTCTCAATGTCCATCTCTACAAAATAGTATCATTCAAGGTGAATGAGCTTTACTTTGTGTTTAAACTATCTCCAGTTCCCACACTGAAGAAAAATTCTAGTCCAAGGAATCTCATGCCTTGGTGTTCATGAATGCACACAAGATCCAAATAGGGGTCTATAGCTGGCTCTCAAATATTTGACAAATATAATGCCTTGCATCTAGAATGTGATAGTCTACAATCTGAATACATTAATTAGTTTTATGAGTGACTAAATTAAATTCCCAGAAGAACCCAACTAAACACAACACCTCATGAGACTGTAATTCTTTGACACTATAATTTTACTATGATTGGGAATTAGGGTATCCACACACATAATCATCTTTCACCTTGAATGAGAGACAACAAAAAAAGAAGCCCATGGAATAATCCTTCATTTAAAATAGTAGGATTTGGAAGTTTTTAAAGAAGAACATGATTCCATTAAAACATAAGATATCAAAAGGTTCCACAACATCCAATTTTTTAATTTTAAATAGAATAAAACACTAAAAAACTCCATCGTACACTACTATCACAACCAGAGAATCATTTCCAAGAAAGGGACTTTAAACTGAGTCCAAAAAATGATGTACTACTGAAAATCGGTACGTTAGAAATTTATATATACACATAAAATGGATTTATTTGAATAGAATAGACACACAAATGGAATAGTGTGATCCTACACCTTAAATAAACTGATGATAAATACATATACATTTTGATATCTTGGATAAAATCAACAACATCTGCCCTCATTAGATTTCAGGAATTCACTTATCCACATCCTCATCAGACCTTCGAGTATAAAAGTGACAATATTCACCTTTGATGACTTTCGGAATGTAGGAAAACTAGATATTCCTTAAATTAATTACGCTTCCACTGTTCTTCTACGATATGATCTTGTTAATCAAAAAAATAAGAGGTGGATTCATTTTCCAAAATATCAGAATAAAGTATTTACATCCCTCAAAATTTAAATTTTTGTTAAGACATTATCTCAAAACAAAGTCCATGGAAATAGCTCAAACATTAAACATCATTCCAAAAATGTTTTATCAAACCCCAACCAACTCACAAGAATCATTCTAAAACATTAAGGAGACACACACAAATACTATTGGTTATCAAGTCATCTGATCTTCTATTAGGAGAACTACTAATAATATAATGGGTATGGTGGGTTAGAAAAACACCAATAGTATTCCATGGAGACACATACAAGCATTTTGTCATTCAAAACCAGAAACCCATCACCTAATGTAATTAACCATTCACATTCTTAAATAAGTCGATTAATGTGGTCACTCATGGAAATAATAAAGGGTCAAAATAATAATTTTTCAATTTCCAAAATAAAACATTCAATCCACAACTCCAAACTTCCCAAATTGTCCCATTTCAAAGATTCAGATGTTTTGATAAAATTAACTAACCAACCAATTGAATACTATTTTAAATCTTCTCACATCAATACCTTTTCATCATTTCCAAAATAAAATCCCATAGATTCTATCTAGAAATTATAATTCAGTCTAATCAAAAAAATTAGCAGATCAAAATATGAAATTTAGAACATATTACAAAAATCCACCTTGAAATAGTTCACGTTTATGAAATAAACAATTTTTATAAACTAAATGTTTTAATTTCAGGAATTTAATTTTTTCAAACCCTCATTCGCACATTACCCAAAATAAGTTTTACAAAAATATATGTTTATAAATATTCTTTCAAAATTATTCTTAATATACATTTCCCACATTCAAAAAAACAAACTATTACTACATTAAATCTAGTTTTCATAATTCAAAAATAGGATTTTTTGAAATATTTTTTTAGAACCCAAAAAGAGAGAAAAAAATTTAGAAGAGGAAAATAATTTCAGCAGATGACATGCTCATATGGTTGGTAGTCATACTCCAATATCACCTCCATCACAACGAGCATTATAGGACCATTTCCATAGATTCACAAGGCATTCTATGCCTTACGAGCTCATAGTGACCACTTACCCACTCACATCTCATTTCCCAAACACAAAAAATACACAAGAAATCACGAAAACAAAATAATGGGAACTTCTCATTCAAACTAGAGCCCCATAATGAGGTGTGATGGAAAGGTACCCTACTCGAATCCCGAACTTCTAGTACCAATAGTCAGTTATCCAGTCTATCAAGAATCATTTCAATTTAAAATGACACAAAAAGAGTGTGAACTACTTTGATACCATTTTTTCATGAACCAAATTAGAGTTTCATCCAACCTGACAACAGACCTAGCCTCTGGCATGACCTAATTGATATTGAGGATCCCCATAGACTAGAAACAGGCGCTTGATCATCAAAAATTTAATTTGGGAATGATTTCTCTAATTTTTATTAGAATAAATAACCCACATAAATAAAAAATATGAAAAATAAAATAAAAAATCCCAAAAAGTCATACCAATTTTCAAATTTAATGATTACAACAGTAAAAAAACACAAAATACTAAAATGGAAGGTAAACAAAAAACATTTTCAAAACCTCCAAGAGACATGAGGGACATCACCCTCACTCCACCACCACCACCGACAATAAATAACGCATGAATCTCATGCCCCTAATTTCCCCATGATACATATTTCCTTTACCTAGTTCATATATGAAAAGTCTACACACACTAAAATGTGAATGTAGGGTGTGAGCCAAATCCTAGTAATTTTCCACCAATAACAGAAGTATTCCATGATATACAATCAAAAGGAAAATTAACAAGCACACTTTCAATGAAAACCAATGGAAAATATTCAAGAGTACACTTTAAAAGAAAAATATTTATAAAGGAACACTTTCAATGTGAACCATTTCATCCAGAAATATTTTCAAAATAACACTTGTAAAGATATCATTTTGAAAGCAAAATTTTATTAATTTAAACATACATTAAAATGAAATAAAATCAATGTCCACTATGTTCTGACGGATGAAACCACTTTGGATATGTCTCATTCCACAAGAGAGAACCATGGGTAAATCCCTTAAGTTAATATAGCTCAAGTGAGACACTAGAACCTCATACCTTAGTGAATCATTTTATATTAACCCCAACCAACCGAATTACCATGGATGATCCACTAGAATGGGAAAACCAAAGGGACTAGAGGTCTATGATAATAATAGATATTTATTTAATATTTTAATCATCAATCCAACTAAGCGAAATTGGTACCTTCCACTTCCATACCAACTAGTGTCAATACACTAGAAGAAGTTGTGGCTTTAAAATTTCATATAACTAGAATACAAGATATATTCATCCCACCTAGTTAATTGGAATTCCCTTAGTGCTCAATCACACATTTCACAAGTCCCACAAATCATCACTTTTACACACACATTACAAGAATTATAATCACATTAGTAATTCACCACATTTACAAACCAACACATGAAAACAACCATTTTCCATAAACAAACCACATAATACCTTACAAAAACAAACTAATTTAACATAGATTTCACACTTCTCAAATAACTCATGAAACCCATTTGGAACATTTCATAAAATAAAACAATTGACCAACTAATGACATGATATATGATCCTTTAAAATCCACATATACTCCATGTTCATTTTTAAAAAATGACTCCAATTATTTAAAAAATATAGAATTCATACAAAAGGGTCAAAAAATGTTAAAAATATGAAAGAAATATATTTTAATTAAAAATATTATTCACACCTTCAAATCCCTTTGGAATCCAATTTATAACATTGAAAACAATTCATAAATCCATTCTTATGAAACATAACAATAAAACAAACACAATCATAAACATTCCATTTATATAATTAACTTTCATTATAAACAAATTTCATAACACATCAAAAGTATTTTTCTTTTACAGAATTTAATGATTGATCATTTTGAATACACAAATATTTGTATGAAAATAATCTTACTATTTTAGGGAATGTAACACATTAACGTATGTGAAGAAACATCCAGAAATTAGTGTGAACTTGCAGTTGAACCACCCGAAGACCCTAAAAAGGCAGGATCGAACACTAAACATAAAAATTGAACCCTAATGAATGAGATTCAACACTGAAATACCACCCATCCCACTTGTGAACTAAAAACCCCATGAGAGAAGAGGATACACCATATATTAGAGAAGATATCAAGGAGGATATTTTATTAACTGGGGATTTCATGGAGTTTCCATGACAAATCCACCAAAATATATAGAAAAAAGGGAGATATTGGAGGAGGATGAGGGACCTAGGGATGGAGATCCTGAATGGAGGAGATATGGTGGATTTAAGTCTATATATCGAGAGGGAACATCCATAATTTTCATATTTTTAACAACCTAGAAATGTTTCATAGTTTCCCTTCATGGTTTACCGACCCATGTGGTAATCGTGCAACTGTTACCATCTAGGAGAAAAATTCCACATAGTTTTCCTGTATAATTTACAAACCATCTGATAACCGTGTGTTTAGCCACATTTTAAAAATGCTAGTATGCCAAAAAAATTTCTAGAGATGGGTGCATGGTTTAACAAATCATTCATGAAATATGTGGCTCATGCCATCAACCAAAAAAATTACATTTTTTACCCAACATTCCTCATGGAAACTAATGAATTACCTCAAGATCAATGATAAAAAAATATCATCTTGAAATTTCAAACCGCCACACCAGATGTTTGAGGGAAAAATCGAGAACCATGTTCGAACCTGATTAAATGACGAAAACAGAAACCCACATGTTACATGAGTGATTATTATTTTTATTTTTAATTAATTTTTTTCAATATTTTATTTCATTACATTTAAATAAAATATTTTTTTTATTCTGATCAATATATTATCTCTTGTGTTTAGTTACTTGTTTCATAAGTTTTATTTTATATACATATGAACTCTGTCAATATTTTTCATAAGAATTCTGATGTAATTTATTCTTAGAGTTCAAATTTTTTATTATTTCACAAAAAATATAAAATTCATCATATAATATTTTAAAAGAAACTTACAAAATCCATAAATAATGGATAGAATTATTTTAAGAAGTTAAATTAATTTCAATAAATCAACCATAAAAATGTCGAGAATTACACATTGAAAAATAAAAAAGTAACACATTTGTAAATATTAAAATAGATAATATAAAAAATATAAAATAACACAAAATTTAATATTTAAATTATATATTAAAAAATATCAATATTAATATAATAGTAAATAAAATTATATTTTTAAGTTATATTTAAGATTAAAATATGTATTTTAATTTGAAAAATATCATTTTATATGGTACTCTAGTTTTTAGTTGTTTTTTTATTTTTCATTACACCCAGATCAAATAAATTTTTTTTTATATTATAGTAATATTTAAAATCTTATTACCTCTGACAAAAAATCTATACCCTACCTATGTCGGTAATGTGAGAAGGTAGATATTGACACATGAGTCCTACCTTTAGTAGGTCCCGGGTGGGCGACTAGCACTGAGGGTATAGTAGAAAAAAATGGGAGGCATTGGCCTCTATGAGAACACATGAGAAAGAGATAGATAATACAAAAAAACAACTCCAAATCATACTACACTATAAAAGTAACCCTAGAAAATATATGTAATGTCATGAAGTAACTAATACAACTGATAGGGAAAAATTCCTGTACAAACAGAATGTAAAATGACATCAAAAAAGATCCTGGACAGCTCCTACAAACCCTATGCTAATAGTAAAAATCATGACTCCAACATTCTCAACTTTACCTAGAAAAAAAGTTGTATATAAGTAGGTTGAGTATAATAGTATACTCAGTAGGATCCTACCCATAGAATCTTGTTCAAATGTTACGAAAGCATTCTAAAACAGAGTGAACAACTTGTGAAAGTAACTCACCGCGGAAATAGGTATACTATATTCCCAGCCTCACCATAGATACTCTCAACAAGTACTGCATACAAGAGTATATGACACAATAAAGAATATCATGGGAACCCCTCAACATCTTCCCCACTGTTTTGCTGCTTTTCCCCAACATCGCATGTCATAAGAATCTCTCTCAAAAAAGGATTTCTCATAGACACCTAGTCAGTGAACCACAACATGCACCCCATGCAACAAAACCACCATGTCCATGTAACAAAACTATCTAGGTTGTGTCTAGGATCAACCATAGCTAGCGTAATGTGTATCATCCATTGAGTAGTATACATTAATCCACTACAGCCAATAAACTAAGTAAGGATCCTCAATCCATCACATCCTAAACATGTTAAACCTATGGTTTCCCGTAGGAAACTATCTTCAGAATATATGCTAAGAATAACTAAAAGCCATTAAATCCTTCTACACACATATATGGGGAAAACTAATTTTCGTTACTACCCGCAAAAGTGACTACCAAGATAATAGAGTTGGAAAAAGGGGTAGTCGTCCATCTATCCTCCCATAGGAATGTTTGGAAACACAATCTAAGGATCACAATTCACAGGGTGTCTGTTTCCCAAAGAAATAGGGTGGGGTAGCATATAGAAACACAAAAATCACATGGAATTATATAGCTCACAACCACATTCAGGGAAAAACCTAGTCTTAGACACAACTGAAGCTAAAGTTTCTTGGATTTCTGACTACCACTACTAAGACTAGATATCTTATAAGTCAAAAAACATTTAAAGATATTTAGTAGTTACCTAATCCCCTTTAATCGAATTCAAAATAAATTAATTAATTATTTAACCATTAATTAACTATTACAAATTCTACATTACAATTCATTATAATCACACCATGTTCAATTCCCTCCTTGCATAACCAAACCAAGTCTACATCTTCTCAGAAATATTACCTTTGAATTGCATCCTAGAAACCTCCAATCCTATGGGTTTTAAATATTTTTTCAAATATTTATCTATATAAATATTACTTTCTCATAATTCCAACCATTTTAGAAATGCTTAACTAAGCTACCAAAGAGAAGGGGAACAACACAATGAGTAGATGGACTATCGGTCGTGCCTTTTACTCCTATATAAGTATAATAGAACCATCCATCCTCAATAATCTAAACATAGAAATAACATGGAATACCTCGTGCGTCATTGCCTCATTTTGGATGAGGCCATGCAAGATCGTCTCCGTTATGAAATGGGGAACGTAAATAATATAAATAATTAAAAAGATTTAACAAACATCCAACATTCATAACCAACTTGTTTCATCATATCTAGTATCCTCCCTGACACCCACATGCATGAAACAATGCATCTCTCCACTCTCGGAATAAACTACTACCCCAAACCATGGGCATCCCTACCCCCAATACCACAACAGCCACCTAGGATCTGCTATCCTAGGCTCAAACCAAATCACAGGCAGTAGTAAAACAACCAAAAAAAATTGGGATTTCATACCTAAGAAAGGCATCTATAAATCACACACAACGAGAAATCATGGCTCCAAACATACCTCTCTTTGACAATAAAAGAAATATGGTAAGTCAGAACCCAACCATAAATTATTTTTTACCAAACAACTAGTTATTAAACCCATATTGAATTTTTTGTTTCATTAAACATGCATAACTACATCCATTCGATTATCAATAGTTTACCATAACAACAAATGGATTTAAAAACATGCCAATTTATTATTCTCCAATTAATATATAATTAATACAAGATTTATGTTTTTTACCAATTTCCCCCAGGAATGACATTCTAAAAATATAAATAATAGATATCAAACACCATAGAAAAAACAAGAGGCAAAAACATCCAATCAATGCCAATTTATTTAAATAGTTCAAATATTTACTATGTCAATTACATTATCACCCTGTGGGATAAATCATGATAACTCTATAGTTGAATATAATATAATAGAGAATTCATAAACCCCATACCTCAAAAGTATTAAGATATTATTTTCAGGAGAATGAACAACACAATAGATCACGGTCACCTCTCATGGAAGACTACATCCACCTGAGGATGAAGAGACATCACAACAACAACAACAAACATCCAAGAAAACACCATTAGAAACATAAATATCACATGAAATAACATATAAAGTATGAATGGATTGAGAGGAAACCATAATAATGGTGGTAAAACATACCTTATATCGAATATAGGTCGATACTACTTGGTTTCACTAAAATAAGGGCTACACTTCAAGTAGGGAAAAACATGAAGGGAACCAATCAAATGATGAATGTTTGATCACATGGCTCCTATTGGATGAAAGGAAATGTTTTACAATCTCTCACTAGGGAAAAAGAAGTTTTAAACAAGGAGGAACATATCACATCCCTTTATATGATTTAATGGAGCATCAGTTTACGATGCACCAAATTTTTCATTAATATTTGATATGTCAATGACCACATCTTTTAACCGAGTAAAGGCTTCCAAAATGTTAGGAAAAATTAAGATATATGTTTTGGGATTTTATTTGGCATTAAATCACTTAAAACTAGTTTATTAATGAATTTACATAAATTTAAACATCAAATATTTGAAGCTATATGAAATCTAGAAAAATCTAGAAATATGACAAATGAAATGAAATAGTTCTAGAAACACTGTTTATGAGACAGTTTTTGTGCCATCGTTTTTGTGCCACTATTTCTGTTCCACTGTTTTTGTGCAATCATTTCTGTCCCACCATTTCTGTACCAATGTTTCATGGAACATTTTTGGAAATTTTGAAAAATAAGTGAGAACATTTCGTAACAATATTTCATGAAACCATTTAATGAAACATGTTTGAAATTAGGCAATGAAAGTGACATCGTTTCCTGAAACCGTTCACTGAAATAGTTTGAAAATTTGTAAAAAGAAGTGACACCATTTTATAAAACCATTTCATGAAATAGTTTATATATTTTTAAAATTAATTTAAACTGTTTTGTGACATCATTTCATGAAATAGATTATAAATTCTGAAAATAATGTGACACAATTTTGAGATAACTTTTCCTGAAAACATTTGGAAATTGTGAAAAGTTACACTATTTTATAACATAGTTTCATGAAACAATTTTTTTTAGGAAAACTGTTTGGGATAAGTCACATTGACTTCCTAGAACACCTCAAAACCCATATTTAACAAACGGAAATAGTCCATAGATTCCTAAGACATTATATTAGATATCTCTCATAAGATTCTATTTCATTATGAATCCAATACAAACCCAAATAGAAAACATAAAAATGGGTCTGAAAAAACACCCATTGATATACCTTTCAAGGTTCCCACCATAAAATGAGCACAGACACTTCAAAAGGAACATGTAAAACTACATGAAAACCACAACAATCTCATAAAAATATATTATGGGAAATACCTCTCAAAAGAGAGAAATCCACAATATGCAATAATAAAAATCCATATTATAAATTGGAATGGTCTACAACCACAAAGAAATAATCTTTATAAGAATAGGATCTAAACATCAAATAGCTCCGGGTATTGAGAATGTAACTACAACACACATTACTAGGTACTCTACAGACCTCTGCCTCAGAATCCCCCACCTAGGACTCTTCTACCAATTTCACTAGAGATGACTGCATCGTCATCTGGAAAAGACAACCTCTACCCTGGACTTCTCCCATATTCAAATTCATTTCTAAATTCTCTTCCACCACTCACCACGAATCACCAGATTCATGTACTACATCACTACGCGACTTCTTTCTCACCATTCAGCTACAACATTCCCTTTACCATGTTTATACCAAATTTTGAAGTTGAAATCATTTATGAATTCTATATAATGACACTGCCACAAGTTCAAGTATCGTTGGGAAAAAACATACATCAAGCTCCTATGATTAGTGAATACCACCAAGCACCCATTGATGTTGAAATTCCTCCACAACTTCAGATTGAACACCACTAACACTAAATTGATATCATGGGTGGTATAGTAACATTCATGGGGATGAAACTACCGAGACCAATAATAAATGAATGATCTCCAATGCATCTGAACACATCCTAACCCAAGTTGTCTAGAATCGTAGAAAATGTCAAACTAAATTTCCACTCCTAGTAGTCAATGAATCGGATCACTTACCAACTTCTCCTTTAGATACTTGCATGCTTCCTGACAGTTATCATTCCAAACAAACACATGATCCTTCTTGGTCAAGACTCTCAGAGGAGTCGAACCCCAAGATAAATTTTCCATTAACCTTATGTAATAGCCTATCTAACCATGGAAACTTCACACCTCTACCACTATCTTGAGGGATTCCTATGAAAAACCTGGTTATATCTTCGATGGATCCACAACTACTACCTTATGGGATGAAACATGCACTAATAAAAGGACATCATGATCCCAAAACTCATACATGGACATCTTCCCAAACACATGTTGTCGATAAAGAACTCCAAAAATGGCATGTAGATGTTATGAATGATCCTCCTCATATTTGGAGTACACAAGTATTTCATCAATGGAAACCACCATGAACATATCCAATAACTCAGAGAACAAATCGTTCATCAATACCATGAATAAATCTAGAGCATTCGTCACACCGAACGACCTCACCAAGAACTTGTAATTCCCATAACAAAAATTGAATGCAGTATCTGGGATATCTTCATCCTTCACTAGAATCTGATCATACCCTAACCGCATGTCGATCATTGAGAACCAATTTTCAGCCTCCAGTTGGTCAAAAAATCATCAATCTATAGATGAGGGTAGATGATATTCTCTATCAGTTTGTTCAATTGATGATAATTGAAACACAACTACAAAATTCCATTGGTCAATTTTTAAGAAAAACATCGGTTCACCCCATGGCGACACACTCGGTTGAACAAAACCACACTACGATATACCATTGTGCTGTATATGTAGATGTTGCAACTCTGAAGGTGCCCTCGTATTCAAAGTCATTGAGATAAGAGACACGCCTTGTTGAAGATAGATCCCAAACTCAATCTCCAGACGAGGGGGTAATTCTAAAACCTCTTCTGTAAATACATCCATTTATTCTTCCATGACCCTGGAAAAATAAAACTACTTTTCCTCTGACAAACTCAACATCAGATTAGACATCAAGGATTAAAATGAAGCAACACGCCTCCGACCCATCATACACTCTCACTCGCCAACAAAAAATGTTTTCTCTCTATCTGTATCCAAAAACACCACCTACCTATGGAAGAAATACCTGACATCCTGCACCAAATACCACCAATCCATGCATAGTATGACATCATATTCTTGTATCTATAAACATAGGAATTCTTCCCATGGGTGATTCTTCCCATGAACTAACTCGCAGTCTCTACGTAGTTCAAACAAGTAAGGTCGACCTTCAACTAGCATAATCAATTACAACAGAACATGAATCCTCTGTACATAAAGTAAAAAACCATGGAAACCATAAGGTGATATAAAGGATTGTGTGGTTATTGAGTCAAAAAAGGAAAACAACCAAATAGAATACAAGAAAAAAGTACCTTGAGTGATTTTTGGCTCACCAGGCACTAGAAAAGATAAGGCATGTCGCTGACCAAGACCTGCTCCATGGCCTCTCGGACCCTGATTACGACCACCACCATTGTCGTTCTCTACTCTCAGAGGACGAGAAGCATCTCGGGGCTGTCCTCTGACAGCCCTAAATTATCTTTGTGGATCCAAATCTGGTGTAACCTGCAGCTACTACCTTGGTTGGAACTGCCTCAACAGAGTAACATTGAGAAAACACATGGTGCATGCAAACTGCTCTGAAAGTCAAGAACTCTTGCTACGAATAACCTCATCCTCCAAAAGGAAAACAAGTTCCTAATCTATTAGAACAGTCATGATATCCTCCAACCATAGCGAAATAATATACTGAGGGCTGAGACCTACCCTTTCCAGAATAGAAACTCTTATTCCTCGAAAATCGGGAACCCGAGACCACATCTATAGTTAATGGTGAATCATGTAGACTGTCGTCAAATGAAAATATGGTTCTTTCTAACATTCTCTCAATGACCTCTTCCATCACAAACTCTTCAAGTTGTTTCTTTAGCTTAATCGGGATGACCTGCAGCTGGATCTCTGCATTATTATTTTAAAATATTATTAAAATTTATAAAGAATTATTCTACAATTTTAAAAATTATGTTGTATTTTTCACAAATATTTTTTTATGTATTATATACATATTATAAAAAAAAAATTTTATCAATATGAAAAAATTAGTATAATAAAATGGATTTTTAATTTGGTGACCTCATATCTAGATTATTTAATCATGACCATTTTATATTATAGAATAGTAGGTATGTTACATTAGTAAACACTAATTATTTAAATAAAATTAAAACGGGGTAAAAAGGGATTAATCAAGAGGAAAAGGCTACAATAATTTTTAAAGAAAAGTGTTGTAATGGGTGTGAATGTCCTTTAATGATTGTTTACCATCCCATATATATTATTATCCAAATTTGGATTGACATTCCTCGAAAGTGACTTCACATTATGGACTTTTTTTAGTATTTACAAAAGGTGCATCCCATTTCACATAAAAAGAGTCAATACTCTCATTAGTTCCCCTCATAAAAAACCTACTTATTTCAACCCAAACTATACAAAACCCACTATAAAACATTTATAGGTAGCATTATTTGGTTTTATACTTTTACAAAGACAACCATCCCTTAATGGCACAACCACATTTATAAATGATATAATCCATGTAGAGAGGTATAAGTTAACCACCTCTCTTTTCCCATTTATATTTAATTATGTCATTTTCATCTATCTAATATAAAATTACCAAATAATAATTTTTTTAGTTGTATAATTATTTAACTGTTATGTTATTATAAAAATTTCATAAGCATTATCCACCATTACCATTTCTATTATGAAGAATAAAATTTATATTCTTGTGGTGTTAAGGAAGACACCACCATGAACAACATGTTTCATTTTCTGTTATAAGCATATTATTATTTTTTGAATAGGTAATTAAATAAATAAATTTTTTATATATTGAAATATTCCAGATTCAAAAATAATAGTAATATTATGTTATCCCTATTCTATATAAAATGAATTCATCATCCATGCATACATGTAGACTATCGCATCTAGGGATTCATCTATTTTAGTTTTTCATTATAATAACTATCTTACGTAGTCATTCATGATAAATCTATTAATTATTTTTTATTATTTTAATCCTATTATTTTAGTTTTATAAACAAAATTGGTAAACATAATATATTTTGACTAATAAAAAACCAAACTAAATTCAACAATTCAAAATTGGATTTTAGGAAAAAATAATAATTCCATGTATATATAAATAAAATTATATAGGATAAAATATTCTTCTAATTAATTAAAAATATCTTCTAAAACACTAATATAAAATAAATAAAATCATAAAAACAATGGTACAATGGTATTTCGTATAATTCACTTCCTAAAAATTCATTAATTATGATATGTTATTGTATAGTTTTTTTGACCATCAATATCACCAATTTCATAAATTTACATCATCGAAGATAATGGTATTATAATATTTTTATATATATGAAATAAATATTTAAATAATGTTTTTCATTTCAATATAATAGGAATATAATAATTTCACTCATTATTCAAGAAAACACAAATTAATTCACTTTGAATCCCTGAAACATGATCAGTACAAACATCATCATTAAATATCAAATCCAAGACTCCCATAGAATGAAATAATAACATTATAAATAAATATATAAATAAAACTAATTTACTTATTTTATATGGGAATTATTTATATTGAGAAATGATAGAAGAAGAGAACTGCAATTATAAAACATCCTTTAAATGATGATGATTACTCAAAAACTGATATAAAAAATGGATAATAATAAACAAATATACATTTAGGTAATATTTATAAATTAATTTAATAAAATCATATATATTTATATAAGGTCATGAAATTGGTGGTCAATATAGTTAATTATTATTATAGGATTCTAGAGCACATTTTTCTAAGAAGATATTGAGGTAAAGAATTTATTATCTCAAATATAGTTTCCCAAGGAATATTTTCTAATTCTCAGAATGAAACCATTATTATGGTATGATTTATACCTAATTAATTAATTATTCCGTAATAATTTTTATTTAATATAAATATCTTGTTACATATTTAAATGGAATTTGATTTAAATGATACCAAATTTTAATGGTGATTTGTTAACGGTTTACTCTAACTATAAAGGGGTTTGTTACTGATATTAATTTTAAATCAATAATTTTTAAAAGAGATGAACCATTTCTGGAATTAAAATTATTTGTAGATGATATGTAATTTTTAATTAAATATTTATGGTGTTTTATATTCAACTCATGATTTCATTTTCTCTGGACACATATTTCACCTAAATTTTTCCTTGTAAGTGAAACTGACACTATTTGTTCTTATAAATAATGAAACTCATTTTTAATATTTATATTAATTATATTCCATGTAATGTTTCCTTATATATGATTTAATATATTTTTTTTATTTTCAAATAAATTACCAAATATTAAGTGTTTTATATAAATTTTTAATCTTTTTCATATGGTAATTTTCATCAAAATTAAAAAATACACTACTTTTAATTTTTACATTTAGAAATGAAATTATTTATACATTTTTATTTTAATGGAATCCATGTATAAGTTTTTAAATGATTTAAAAAATAATTTTTTTGGACTATTGTTTTAAAATATTTTCTTTAATTTGATTTCAAATGAAAAATAATATTTCTAACTTCTAAAGTTGAACTTTTCTAAATTTTATAAAATGCTTTTTTGATCTGTTTCATAATCCTTTGAAAAATAATTTACAAAATCATGGGTATTTTTAAATAACACCATGTATATTAATTATTTGGATGGAATATATGATGATATTTTATATATTCCAAATTCTATATCATTTAATTTTTTCATTTTGATAATAACCTAGGATCATCACTCCCAAATAGGGTTCTAAAATCATAATCATTACATTTCAATATTTGATTCCAATCAGTGTGGAAAAACAAATTTCCAACAATAACAGACACCATCAAATGTATTATCCTGATCTATTACATTCTCAATGACCTTTTATGCTTATAATTTTTTAGAATTATGACAAACACTTACATAAGAAATAACCCTATCATTAAATGAGAATTTATATCACTTAACCCATCTTTTATTAATTCATATTAATGCATTATCATAACCCATATGAAATAAAATATAGACATAATTCATTCTGACACATTAATTAAAACATAGATGAAAAGAAAACATAAGAAGGGTGAGTTCAAATACTCATCAAGGGAAAACATACACATTAATTATTAGATTTCATCAATGAAAACAAGTGGTTCATAAGGGAATGATGAAATTATAAGAGCACGGTAAAGACTCCTAAATGAACATGTAATGGACCAGTCCCTCATGGCCTAGTGCTCTACCAAAACATTGGTCCCATAAAATGGTTCCACTGAAATGGTTGCACCATGAAACTGGAATCAGTCATGATGACACTGTGATGGTGGAACCATAGCAGTTGCACCATCATGGTTGCTCATGAAAATGGTGGCACCGCTAATGGTGCAACCGGGATAGTGGCACCCAGATCGTGGCACCGTTAAGGTTTCTCACTAAATGATGTCCCACCCTTGTACCTTTTTCCAATTTCCGACTTTTTCTGCTCCCGTAAAGTATCATTTGATGTAAAAGTATTTTAATACACCATTAAAATCCATTAAAATACCATAAATGATAGATAAAATTCCCCAAGATCCGGGCCAACCAATACATACCAAAACATGTGTCTTTTTCCTCGGTGTAACACCCTTTTCCCGTACATTCCAGGTCCACCCATGTTATGTGTTTTCCACTATTTAAAGGAAACCTTTTACT
Source organism: Viscum album (assembly GCA_963277665.1). Taxonomy (NCBI): domain Eukaryota; kingdom Viridiplantae; phylum Streptophyta; class Magnoliopsida; order Santalales; family Viscaceae; genus Viscum; species Viscum album. The sequence goes on along the minus strand of OY728167.1, from coordinate 383,249,677 downwards.
CAATACCGTTATTATAAGGCCCCAGCCTTAAACCTTACTTAATATTGAATTAAATTAATAATTCACATTGAAGATATTTTCAGTTTTAGAGTTTTAGAGAATTAGGTCATAACTATTACATCTCAAAAGATTACATAGTAGAAACTTCTACTAAGTTTCCATAAAATAAAAAAACACTTAAAAAGAAACATGTCTAGTTCCATGTTTTAGATAGCATGTCCTTCCTTGATCCTATCCTTGACCCAATTCATCTTTAAGTCCAGTGAAAAAACATCTCAAAAACATGGGATGAGCATAAAAAGCCCAGTAAAGGATACACAAAGCAGGAAAACTGTTAGTTTTTCAAAACAACAAGTAAACCATTAATACATTACCAAAGTAATACTTTTCACATTTATGAAGTAGTAAAAACTCTTCAATGAATAAAAGACAATTACCTACCCTTTTGTAACCAAAAGATTACCATAAAACCCATATAAAGAACGCATAACATATAAAGGTAACTTGGGCCATAAACATACTTAAATGGAATAACCATACGGTTTACTTCCACACATAATTAATGGAATATCCATATGGACAACTTCCATACCCAATGAATATGAGGTTATAAGGTAACCTCCAATCCTGGTATTCACGGCACCACCCATCATATGGTTTATCACGTAACAGCCCGAAAAATTTCCAAGTACCATTACGAAATCATAATACATAAAACAATTATAAATGAAAGAAAACATTTCCATATTTCAATCACAATATATCACTTAAATATATTGAGTTAAAAAATACATTATCAAAACCATTTTCATAACCAAAATACATAAAAGATTATATGGTATTTATTTACTTTTAAAAAATATTACGGCTTGTTGAGGAAGCCAAAGATTAAATAATATTCGCGGTGGCGGAAAGGTCGTTGTCAATGTGTACGTTAAAAGAAACATAATTTTTGTCATTTAGTAAAATGATTCATAGAAAAAAGATTCATTTTGAATAAAAGTAAAATATAAAGGGGTTTATACACTGTATAAATAATGTTGTGTATAATCAAAATATTCCTCAATGAAAAGAGAATGAGACGAAGTCCCTTACAAAGACGGTATCCATAGATTAAGGATAAATCAATTACATAACTATGTGTGACAAACAAATACACCAAATATTAGTGGATATTAAGTATAAAACAATCAGAGTTCATTCACACATATTCATATAATGAGATATTCAAGGAGTACAAGTTTACCCCAAAGAATCAAAATTGGGTTAAGAAGTTCCCTTGCAAAAGTTCGACACCCTAACAGCGTCACTTCCAAATTCAAAAAATGAGTTGATGATAGATAAAAATGGTATCTCATAACTTGTACATAAAATTTACACTAATAAGAATATATAAGAACATATACCAACATAATATTATATGAATTAAAAGAAATAACAAAATAAGTCTTTTAGAAAGAGGAGGGTGAAAGGTTCCCTTACCGACTAGGGTAACTTTCGAAATGTACACCCCATGGAAGAAGGGTCATACAATGAAGATGTAAATACCCATAAACGAAATTATATTAAAAAAAGAGTAGAATAATTGTCAGTACATACACCACTCAATGGAAATGGTGGAAAATGTAGCATAAATGTCACGGGAATAAAAGTGAAATGAAAAATCCCTTACGAAAACTCGGCAGCCTTACAGCGCCACTTAAAACATCCAAAAATTGTTTGATGTGATAAAATAGGGTCACCCATCATATGAACATAAAAATTATAGTAAAAATAATATAAAAGAACATCCCCAAACATAATAAATATGAGGTTAAAGGAAATGACATAAAAGAGAGTTGTTAAAAAGAAAGAGAGAGGTAGGATCCCTTACCTCAAGTCCGACCTGTCTTGGTTGTTTCTTTATATTTCTGAATAATAAACATTGGTAAATTAATAATTTCTTAAGGAATTATTTTAAAGATTATTATTCAGTTCATATCAAAGATTATAATGTTATAATAATTGGTTAATAATCTGAGTTCATATCAGACGTTTTTTTCGATGTTTGGTACATGAGTTAAAAATGAACTTGTTTGAAAATGATTGTCTATGTAGTTATTTGTAAATAATCTCCAGAATAGTATTAATGATTTAAATATCATATATATCCAGTACATATTCATTTTATACTACTCCATAACATTTGGAGACAAAAATAAATGAAATGCACCGTTCATGGAGACGGTAGGCCGTACGTACGCATGAACGCTACTTTCATTTCATTGTCATATAAATGGAATTAATAATAATTTAGAGATATATATATTATAATTAATTTATAATATATATGTTATATGGGTAACATATGTTCATTAATTTCATTCCTTATACAATCCATGTATTTCATGAACGAGTCACATCACTTGAGGGGGCGGTAGTCCACACTTCCTCGTATGAAATTATCGCATTTTCACAAGATGAAAATCATAAAGGAATGTTTTAAATATAAAATTCAGAAGAATATAGAAAACATAAATACCATATATATCATATATAAAATATAGTGACATCATAATGGCCACCATGAAAGGTGTTAAGAGAAGATTGAACAATTATCGTTTCGTGAGGCAGAAATTCGCCATCCACAGAAACAGTATGTTATTTAACCATTAGACGACGGTGTGTGTAAGTGTAGCACGAATACATCACATAAAAGCATCCTAGTATATTTAAGATACTGGTGTTGTTACAAAATAATGGAATAAAAAGAGTTTATATTGTTGTAGAAGCAAAATAAAACATAAGAACACAAGGCAAGACATTACCTTTAAATCGGGTAACTCTATTTGATTTGAGCTTAAAGGCTTCCTTGGAAAAGCTTCTGCCCAAAGGTGAGGCTTAAATAATAAAGATATGGATTTGGGGAGATGAAATGGCTAGGTGTTGGCTGAGCCAAAGGCTTGATAGGTGTGGGTAAGGTGGTAGAGGTGGGGGCCCTTTATAAGAGGAGAGGAGGGGAACTCTTGGAAAGTTATAAACCTTTACATTATTATAAAATGCTTTTCGGATTTTAAAGGCCCCAAAATTATATATTTAAAGGATAAGGTTATAAGAATTCGACGTCAAACCATAAAATAGGTTTTTGAAAAGAGTAGGCCTTAGATTTTACATTATCTTTTCATTTTATTTAAATCGTTAAATAATGAGGTAATCGTTGCATCATCATGGTGTCATAAATAATTTAATTTTTTTTAATGTATAAAAATTATAAAAAAAACTATCCTGATGTAGGAAATAATTTTATATTTTTAATGAATATTTATAGTCAAAAATATGACTTGTATAACCCCATGTAAAAAATGTTTTATTAAAACAACACATGTTTGAGACATTTTAATTATTAACATTAAATAAAAAGTTATTAATGTCATTTTCCATCCAAGTGGCTTCATGGGGTCCCCAAGTTGACCCATGGATTGTTCTGGTCGGACATGACTCATCTAATAAGGGTAGGACATGTTTCAAGGACATTTAAAATTATTAAAACATTATTCTTACCTCAAATTACACTAATAATCTTTAATCGCGATTAAAAACATAAAAGTTACTATTCCCCAAAAAATTATTTTAATCCCATTGAACCAAATTTTACATACTAATGGAAAACATGTATGTAGGATTTTTGAAAATCAAATCACAGAAGTGGTAAAGTTTAATTTAAACGAAGAAATCAATTTTTAAACGTCCACTTTGTGGTTTCACTATTCATCTAAAATTGAAGTTTTTCAGAAAAATACGAAAAATTCACCCTATGATATATTTGATATTACGAATTCAAAAATGATGACTATTTTAAAAAATTCAAAACATATAAGTTGGATTAATTAATTTAATAATTAATTCCCGCTGTCAAAACAAATAGTGCGTTTTTAAGAAACAATATCTATTAAAAGATTGACACTAGTTTAAGTCCAATTTCAAAGTGAAATTAATTCCAATGACCACTATTGGATTAAATGGTAAAAATATATTCTAATTTCATTTTAAAACAAATTCAAAAGATAATCTAATCATATAAATAAATTATATTAAAAGGAGGGTTTGAATTAAAGTATGACATTTATCACTATTCATTAATAAATGAACATTATCAGAAAAATACCAAAAATTTACACAAAGTAAATTTGGATGTCCCTATTCTAAAAAAGAATTTTATTTTTTCAAATATAAAACATAAAATTTTCAAAAATGGGATTTAAAAGTTTTTCACCATCAAAAGGCGTTTAATCGACTTTTTAAAGAATATTAGAATGTTAACGCTTAAAATTGTATTCATTTTCATTTTTAATCCTCTAACATTTATTGTAAAAAGTAAAAATATTTTACAAACATATATAATCATTTTTTAGTTAGTTCCATTCTTTCCCTCCATTACAATGGCTAGGCGTTAACTACCATTTAAAATAATAATATTTTATTATTAGAGTGCAACGTAAGATTTCAAAGGAACTCGTTGTCACGTATTGGGTACGACATTGAGCATAGCATTCCCTTTAAAGTAATATTAAAATTTTATTCACAAATATGGATAAATATAAAAATTCCTTATTCTCTATTTAGCTGGGGTGTTACATCCTTCCCCCCTTTTGGGAATTGCATCCCCACAATTTTAAAATTGGGCTCGGAAACTTCATTGAAAGCCCCACATCGGAAAAGGAGTAAATTAAACTATCACATTAAATGAAAGAAAGGGAAGTACAAAGGTGACCTGAGTAAACCCATATTAGGATTCCATGTATGAAAACATGGATATGGAAGAAAAAACAATGGTTCACGTTCTGAGGGAGTGTGATAGAAAACATGTTTTGGAGAAAGTTAACCACCAGAAAATCACAAACTTGTGATGGGTTAAATGGTATTGGATTCCCCAAGATGAAAAGTTAACGAACAAAATTTTATTTAAGTTACTTTACATTGAGGGATTTATTTTTGAGCTTAACTAAAACATAAGTAAACATACTTACTTGTCATGTTGAATTTTAACTTTTACTAGATTTCTTACACTAACTCATATTTTTCCAAAATATGAGTATTTAGGATGACTTGTTTACATTAAGAGAGCTATAATCAACATCTAGAGAATCACCTAATCCAAAAAAGAGAACTGTATACTTCCCATGTCTTTAGACCTTAACCAAAACTAAAACCAAAAAGGTTAGTATGAGTTCAGATAATACCCAAAAGGATAATATTTTATAAAAAGGAAATCTATTATTAATCTCTAAAATTTTTCCAACAAGACCCAAAGTTCAATGAAGACCAAAATTAAACCAAAATAAGATTGAAACCCAAATATTTGAACGATTTAATCACATAATATTCCAAGTTAAATCATAACATTTATCTCCAAACAACATCAGTTGCTCTTAAAGTCTTATATTGAAACGTAATTAACCAAATCACATATCCTCCATGATAGGTTAATAATTTCCATAGATAACCCAAAATAAACTTACTCTTAATTCATGAAATCATCTAACTCAAAATAATTAGTCAAACTAACCAGGGAATTCTCATAGTACATTGGTAGATCATAAATACAAGTCGCACTTTGGTTGTGGGTTCGATTCCCGTAGCTTTGTCCGGGCGACGGGTTGTCACACTGTCTGCGTGTTGTCCTTTTTCCAAAATATAAAATTCTCAAATCATTCCCCAAAAATAGATAAAATCATAAAAAATAACTGTAACATAATTTAACCTCAATTTTATCTCATGCCTTCCACTTCCCATCATTACATATGGTAACCCATAATTACCTCAAAATAAAGGATCATATAAACCCAAATGGTTCTTTATAACTATGTCCACAAAAGAACAGATAACTATTTCTTGATTAAAATTTTCATATATCAAACATCAGGGTTACACATACTATAAAAAGTCTTCTAATGTTACACCATCATCAAAAGAGACCTAATACTTTTAATAATTTCACCATAACTCTTGAATCCCTTATATGTTGACTTCTTACTCATTCAACATTATTCATGATCTATTAACCATTACATTCCAACTTATTATGAAATACTTATTTCCTTCAAACAAAATCATGAATCCTATCCTAAGATTCCAAAATAGGAAAAAATGTTATGAAATAATCCATACCTTTGATTGGTCATTGTTAGTTTCTTCATCCTCAATCTGAATGGCATTAGGTATTGGTAAAAAAAATATTTGTATGATCTAGGTGATCCCATTCACAAAACATCTTCATAGGACATGTGTTTTCATAATGACCATGCAAACCAAATTTAAAACATTCAATTGATCCCTCATAAAGAACTTCTTTCCCTTTCCTTGAGTCAACTGGATTCTTCCTTTTTCCATGGCACGTTCTTGCTTTATGACCTTCATTTCCACATCAATAGCATATTTTTGTCCCTTTGAAACATTTTCCTAGGTGTTTATTTCCACTTCTTTGACACATAGGTTTTTGAACACACTTACCTTTATGATTATTACCTATAGTTTTGTAGGGATTTGTTTCTCGCATATATGATGCCTTATAGAAATCAACAAGGTTTAGGTGGTCAATCATGACTTCAGATAGTTGGTTGAGGATAAACACAAGAGTCCTCATTGCAGCTCCCATATCATTCAGTTGCTCGCTCAGAAAACTATCACAGTTTTCCTCACATCCACTGTTTCTTTTGTGCCTGTTTGATCCATCCATTTAATAAAACCAAAAAGGTCAGTGTGAGTATATACACATAACCATAATGTATTAATGAGGAAGATAAACACTAATATATACTTACTTATTAAATTTATTTAAAACTAGGACTCTTTCTGAAATCCTAAATATTATGGTAATGTCACTTATGCTTAGAGAATACCCTAACCTCTAAAGAAATATAAACCTCCCTTTGATACCAACTATAAGGCCCCAGCCTTAAACCTTACTTAATATTGAATTAAATGAATAATTAAAATTGAGGATCTTTTTAGGGTTATAGTTTTAGAGAATTATGCCCTAACTATTTCATCTCAAAAGATTACATAGTAGACACTTCTACTATGTTTCCATAAAATATAAAAACACTTAAAAAGAAACATGTATAGTTCCATGTTTTTTATAGCATGTCTTTCTTTGATCCCATCCTTGACCCTATTAATCTTTAAGTCCTGTGGAAAACATTTCAAAAACTTGGGATGGGCATAAAAAGCCCAGTAAAGGATACACAAAGAAGGAAAACTGTTAGTTTTTCAAAACAACAAGTAAACCATGAATACTTTACCAAAGTAATACTTTTCAGCTTTATGAAGTATTAAAAACTCTTCACGGAATAAAAGACCATTACTTACCCTTTTGTAACCAAAATATTACCCTAAAACCCATATAAAGAATGCATAACATATAATGGTAACTTGGGACATAAACATACTTAAATTGAATAACCATATGGTCAACTTCCACACATACTTAATAGAATAGCCATACGGCCAACTTCCATACCCAATGCATTGGAGGTTATAACGTAACCACCCGTCCTGGTATTCACGGAACCACCCATCATATGGTTTACCTTGTAACCACCGAAAAAATGTCCAAGTACCATTACAAAATCATAATACATAAAACAATTATAAATGAAAGAAAACATTTCCATATTTCAATCACAATATATCACTTAAATATATTGACTTAACAAATCCATTATCAAAACCGTTTTCAATACCAAAATACATAAAAGTGTTTATGGTATTTATTTACTTTTAAAAAATATTACGGCTTGTTGAGGAAGCCAAAGATCAAATAATACTCGCGGTGGTGGAAAGGTCATTATCACCGCGTACATTAAAAGAAACATAATTTTTGTGATTTACTAAAATGATTCGTATAAAAAAGATTCCTATTGAATAAAATTAAAAAGTCAAAGGGATTTATACACTATATAAAGAATGTTGTTTGTAAACAAAATATGCCTCAATTAAAAGAGATTGAGACGAAGTCCCTTACAAAGACGGTATCCTTATATTAAGGATAAATCAATTACAAAATTACGTGTGACAAACGAATACACAAAATATAAGTGGATATTAAATTTAAAACAATCAGAGTTCATTCACAAATATTCATAGAATGACATATTCAAGGAGTACAATTTTACCCCAAAGAATCAAAATTGGGTTAAGAAGTTCCCTTGCAAAAATTCGACAGCCTAACGGCATCACTTCAAAATTCAGAAAATGAGTTGATGAGAGATAAAAATGGTATCTCATCACTTGTACATAAAATTTATATCAATAAGGATATATAAGAACATATCCCAACATAATATTAAGTGAATTAAAAGTCATAACAAAATAAGTCTTTTAGAAAGAAGAGGGTGAAAGGTTCCCTTACTGACTTGGGTAACTTTCAAAACGTACACCCCATGGAAGAAGGGTCATACAATGAAGAAGTAAATACCCATAAACGAAATTATATTACACAAAGAGTAGAATAATGGGAAGTACATACACCAATCAAAGGAAATGGTGGCAAACGTAGCATAAATGTCACGGGAATAAAAGTGAGATGAAAAATCCCTTATGAAAACTCGGCAGCCTAACGACGCCACATAAAACTTCCAAAAATGGTTTGATGAGATCAAATAGGGTCTCTCATCATATTAACAGAAAAATTACAGTAAGAAGAATATAAAAGAACATCCCCAGAAAAAATAAATATGATATTAAAGGAAATGACATAAAAGAGAGTGCTTAACAAGAAAAAGAGTGGTAGGATCCCTTACCTCAAGTCTGACTTGTCTTGTTTGTTTCTTTATATTCCTAAATAATAAACATTGGTCAATTTATAATTTCTTATGGATCTCTTTTAAAGATTATTATTCAGTTCATATACCATGTTATACTGTTATAATAATTGGTTAATGATGTGAGTTCATATCAGACGTTTTTGTCGATGTTTGGTACATGAGTCAAAAATGAACTTGTTTGAAAATTATTGTCCATGTAGTTATAATTAAATCTTCTCCAGAATAGTATTAATAATTTAAATATCATATATATCCAGTACATATAAATTATATACTACTCCATAACATTTGGAGATAAAAAGAAATGAAATGCACTGTTCATGGAGACGGTAGGCCGTACGTATGCATGAACGCTACTTTCATTTCTTTGTCATATTAATGGAATTATAAATAATTTAGAGATTTATATATTATAATTACATTATAATAAATATGTTATATAGGTCACATATGTTCATTAATTTCATTCCTTATACACTCCATGTATTGCATGAATGAGTCACATCACTTGAGGGGGCGGTAGTCTACACTTCCTCGTATGAAATTATCGCATTTGCACAACATGAAAAGCATAAAGGCATGTTTTAAATATAAAATTAAGAAGCATATAAAAAACATAAAAAACATAAATACCATATATATCATATATAAAATATATTGACATCATAATGGCCACCATGAGTGGTGTTAAGAGAAGATTGAACAATCATCATTTCGTGAGGCAGAAATTCGCCATCCACATAAACATTATGTTCCTTAACCATTAGACGAAGGTGTGTGTAAGTGTAGCTCGAATACATCACATAAAAACATCCTAGTATAATTAAGATACTGGGTTTGTTATAAATTAAAGGAATAAAAAGAGTTTAGAGGGTTGTAGAAGCAAAATAAAACAAAAGAACATAAGGGAAGACATTACCTTTAAATCGGGTAACTCTTTTTGATTTGAGCTCAAAGACTTCCTTGGAAAGGATTATGCCCAAAGGTGAGGCTTCAATGATGAAGATAGGGATTTGGAGAGATGAAATGGTCAGGGGTTGGCCGATCCAAAGGCATGAGAGGTGTCGGTAAGGTGGTATAGGTGGGCGCCTTTTATAAGAGGAGAGGAGGGGCACTCTTGGAAAGTTTTAAACTTTTACATTATTATAAAATGATTTTCAGATTTTAAAGGTCCCGAAATTATATATTTCAAGGCTAAGGTTATAAGAGTTCTAAATCCACCTATCCAATATGTTTTGGACATGTTTAGGTCTTAGATTTTACAATATCTTTTCATTTTATTTAAATCATTAAATAATGAGGTAATTGTTGCATCATCATGGTGTCATAAATAATTTAATTTATTTAATGTCTAAAAATTATAAAAAAAACTACCATGATGTAGGAAATCATTTTATCTTTCTAATTAATATTTATAGTCAAACATATGACTTGTATAACCCAATGTAAAAAATGTTTTAATCCTATTGACCCACATTTTACATCATAATGACAATCATGTATGTCGTATTTTTGAAAATCAAATCACAAAAGTTTTAATGATTAATTTAAACGATAAATTCAGTTTTTAAACTACAACTTAGTGGTTTCACTATTCATCTAAAATTGAAGTTATTCAAAAAAATACCAAAAATTCACCCTAAGATATATTTTATATTCCAAATTAATAAATGATGTCTATTTTACAAAATTCAAAACATATAAGTTTAATTAATTAATTAAATATTTAATTATCGCAGTCAAAACAAATAGCGTGTGTTTAAGAAACAATTTCTATTAAAAGATTGACACTAGTTTTAAGTCCAATTTCAAAGTGAAATTAATTCCAATGACCACAATTGGATTAAATGGTAAAAATATATTCTAATTTCAATTTAAAACCAATTCAAAAGATAATATAATCATATAAATAATTTATATTAAAAAGTGGTTTTGAATTAAAATAAAAAAAATTCACTATTCATTAAAAAATGAACTTTATCGGAAAAATACCAAAAATTTACACAAAGTAAATGTTGATGTCTCGATTCTAAAGAAGAATTTTATTTTTCCAAATATAACACATAAAATTGTCAAAAAGTGGATTTAAAATATGTTCTCCATCAAAAGGTGGTTAATCTTCCTTTTAAAGAATATTAGAATGTTTACGCTTGAAATTGGATTCATTCACATTTTTAATCCTCTAACATTTATTGTAAAAATTAAAAATATTTGACAAACATATATAATCATTTTTTAGTTAGTTCCATTCTTTCCCGCCATTACAATGGCTAGGCGTTAACTACCATTTAAAATAATATTATTTTATTATTAGAGTGAAACGTAAGATTTCAAAGGAACTCATTGTTGCGTATTGGGTATGTCATCGATCATAGAATTCAATTTAATGTAATATTAATATTTTATTCACAAATATGGATAAATATAAAAATGTCGTATTCTTTATTTACCTGGGGTTTTATAGTTATTCCCACCTCTCCGATGAGAATAATTAAATTAAAATTTAATTCTATTTTGTGTAACCATCAAACCATGTGGTGAAACCACGATACACCTTTAAATTCGATTTGTATTTCATACCACGTAACACCAGGATCTCACTGATTATCGAACATGGATTATTTATTCTTCTTGGTTGTCCTGTTTACATTCATTGGTGTGTTTGGAGTTACCCTTCTTGAGGCTATTGGTGTGCCTGTTCTGGATCCTTTCCCACTCAGTCTTGGGGTCCTCAATTGTGCATCCCTAGTTCTTGGCATGTGGAGAAAAACTTCGATCGTTTATCATCCATGTAGGGTTATTCCTTCATCACATTTTATTATGTATGTACGGGGTGGGTATGATAATGTTCCTCTAGGGATTGATGAATCCAAACCAAAATGACGATAATAAATAGACTTTTAAAGAATTAAATTGATTATTTGATGATGTTAATGTACACTTTTACCCTTGTTTATATGTTTTGAATTTTATGGAATTATATCCACTAAAAATAATGGCCATAGGTGGTCTTTCCTTGCGCACTAATACACCCCTATCTCCTGTGATGATTGAATGGATATAACATGAAAATTGGTTATTCACGTAAAGTCGGTTGATTCAATGGACATCCAATGAACAAGAATCCTTATGTGATCACCCTGGTTAACCAAACAAAGAGAAGATACATAATTAATGGTGTGTTAGGATCTATAAAAGGTAAGATGTGTGGTTGTTCTGCTTGATGCTTGTGGGCGGACATGGATGGGGATGGTATCCCATCTTGTTGGGCAGTTGTTGGTTTGTGCATATGATGCCATGTGGGGCTGTATGATGGGTATTGGGTTGGTTCCATTACATCAAGGGATATCATGGATACCTTTTTTTGTTGTGGCTTTACAAGATAAATAAGTGTGAATGCTTAATTTGCCGCTTGGATATTTTGTCTTCCTTATGTTTTCGTTATTCCTATTAGTTTCCCAATAGTGGTGTTTTATTAAATGGAACCACTTGAATGTGAAAAAAAATGGGTTAAATGGGAAATTTCTTTCCGGAAATGAGTTGCGACTTGGTTGGGGATGTTGTTCTTTTTATGAATGAATAGTAATGAGTGTGTTTGTGTGTGGGATGCTGTTGGAACCCCTAGTTTGGGATGAGTGATTGATTACCTATATGTAATGTTTAGTTATTATGTTTCTTATTCACAGCCCACCAAAGTTGATTATTTCGTGCTGAACACCCCCATTTATTGGGGGAGGGTGTTTTTCCCAACACTCCTATGAGTGGATGGTTATTATCTCCTTTCCTGCCCCCTTTCTAGAGCATCCCAAGACTCTTCGGACAGGTTGTTATTTCTTGAGGTATATTATAGCTCAATATAATTCAGGAAGGGTATGTTTTGGTGGTTGGGTCAGGTTTTTGTGGGATGTTTTTTTCCCAAGTGTCTTCGGGATGAGGTCCAGGTGTGTTCCGGGGTGGCATTAGTTGTTTGGGACTAGGTTTCTTCGGGTGTGGCTATATGTGGTTTCTGTAGCCCAGGTGTTTGCGGTCGGGATGTGTGGTTGTGTTATCCTAGGTGTGTGCAGGTGGGATACGACATTGGGGCAGCAGTGAGAATGGAGAGAGAGGTCATACGCAAAAGAAGACTTCAATAACCAGTGGGAAAGTGGTGATGGGTACCCAAACCTCGATGTATTATTACTATTACTTTACATGACTTTTTTTATTTTGGGAATGTTCTATAGAGAGGTTTGGGTGAATATTTTACTTTCGATGTACTTTTTTATCACTTTTTCTCTTAGGGAAGTAGAATGCCTCTCCACTTGTGCATGGGAACATTTATTATTCCCTACTGAGTATACCTATATGCTAACCCGACGTATATAAAACCAATTTTAGGTTTCCAGGAGGACATTGTGGACCGTCGTGGACCCAATTAGCATGGATGTTGGGACCTTTGACGTTTCATTTGTTTTAATTTGGTACATGCCTTTGGATTTTTCTGTATTTTTGTAGAACTTATTATTGGAAATTGCATATGGTAATGGATCGTTTTAGCTTTACTTTTACATCCAGTTTTGGTTTTTTTGTATTTAACATCTTATCTCTCAATCCTACTAAATAAAAAATAGTGTAATGACTTCCATTTTATCTGTGATAATATACCCTTGGTGCTAGTCGCCACTCCGGGTCCTATTGAAGGTGGGTCTCGGGGGTCATTATCTCCTATTCAATTTGAGGAATGATGGGTTTGGAAATATTTTATCCCTTCCCTCATCATGGTAATGTTAGTTCATGACCATATGGTATCATAGGTAGACGTTGAGGGATAGAATGGATTCTGGGGTTATGAATGGTGAGGATTTTCTGGGATGGAAGTGAAAAAGTGTTGGAAATCATGGTGCATGATATAGGCAAGGGAAGACTGGATATTAAATAGGATTTTGGGGCCCAACATGATCTAATTCAAGGACTATGGACCTATAGAACATCCAAGTGAGGCTACACTAATTTCTGGGTAGAGACCCTAGGAAATGTACATGCATCATAATGACTTATGTTCTGGTGTTTCTTGGGTATTTTCGGGATTTAAAATAAATTCAAATTCTACGAAACAATTTAATAGAAATCTTCAACACTACTCGAGCTTAGGAATTCCTTGTTTACCTTGAAGCTATGACACCCAGACGGCAACCACGAGTAGTGTGGGTGATCGGGGACTAGGAGGCTAATTTGGATGATCCGAAGAGCGCTTGTCGAGAAGGGAGGATTCACTGTGGTAGAAGACTCTTCATGCATTTCAGCTGAAGACCCAAGGGAATTACGAGGGCAACCCCATAGACATGGAGATAGAGAGCTATCTCAAGGAGCTGGTGATATCTTTCATCTTGATTTGGGCTCCAAAGGAGTACTGGGTTCCTATGGATGTAAGTCAGATATGGGGAGCAGCACATCAGTTTTGGAAGTTCTATCTTAGGAAGAAGAGGGTGTCTGAGGTTTTGTGGACTGACTTCGAGAGGGAGTTCTGGGCGAAATTCATATCTTGCATGATGTAGGTGGAGAATAGGTAGGAGCTACTCTCCCTTTAGAAGGGGAGCATGTAAGTGAGGTAGTTGGGGATCATGTTCAAGGAACTCCTTCACTTTTCTCTGGACCTCTTTCTGGATGATGAGTCTCTAGAAAGATGTTTAGAGGAGGCACTCTGACCTTCTCTTCAGTATGTTGTTACTCCCATTACTCTATCGTCATACATGGAGGTCTTGAAGAAGTCTGAAGAGGTGGATAGGATGCAGACGCTGGGAGGTGTACCATGAGAGGGGAGTTAGTTGGGCTTGTCAAAGGGGAAGGCCATCAGCAGCAGGTCTCCAGCTTCATAGCCTTCTAGGTTTCGACCATTAGGGAGCAGGCCCCATCAGTTCTAATATCAATCTCCAAGTCCTAACCCCTTCATTGAAGGACCAGGACCGAGATGCTTCATTTGTGGCAGTCATGGGCATCTTCAGAATCAATTCCCGGACCAAGTGTAGTACATTATAGGTGGTCAGGTTCAATGCCCCCTTAGTAGTAGCAGTTTCAATTCAGGACCTTTGAGTAGCAGTAGGAGGGACAATGAGCTCCCTATCCTCCGAGAGTAGACGTTGCGGGAGGAGGCTGACCATAGGTAACCCCTCAAGGACCTCGACCATGGCATGGTTAGGGAGGCTTCCAATAGTTGAGGGGAAGAGGAGATGGGAAAGGGTAGTTGCATGATGCAGAGGCAACAGTTCCAGCAAGGCCAGAAGTCGTTCGAGGTATGATCAACTTGTTTAGTAATCTTTCATGTGCCTTGTTTGACACAGGAGCTTCACATTACTTTGTTGCACCAAGTCTAGACCATGCTTTGGGACTAGACGCAGAGGTACTTTTCATACCTCTGGATTTGTGTATGCCAATCAGAGGTCAGACCAGCTTGTCTCATGTTTATCGAGGATGTAGACTAATGTTGGGACAACATCAGTCTAGGGGGGCGTATTTTGCTGTAGATGCAGCCATATGATGTCGTTTTAGGAATTGAATGGACATTCTCTGTTTGTGCCAATATCGACTCCTTCTGGATAAGGATTGTTTTAGATATGGGCATATGACGTGTGAATTTCATTGGAGAGTGGTGTTTCTAAGAGGGAATATAGTGAATGGATCCCTTTATTTCAGTGTTAGAAGAGTTTTATGTGGAGTATGCTAATACAGAGATGGTGGAAGTCCAAGGTATTGTCAGTGAGTTCATGGAAGTCTTCCATGAAGAAGAGGGAACTCCACCCCCTCAATGTGATGTTGAGTTTGGAATAGACATGAAACTCGGTACTCATTCAATTTTGATGGCTCCCTATTTGATGTCCACTTCAGAGTTGCGGGAGATAGGGATTCAGATTGGTGATATTATGAATAAGGGTTTTATCCGACCAATAGCATCACCATGGGGTGCAATGTCCTTATTCGTAATGAATGAATATGGGGGCCTTGGGATGTGCATAGACTTCCAGAGGCTGAATCAGGTAATGGTTACGAACCATTACCCTCTCCCAAGAATAGATGACCTTTTGGACATGTTGAAGGGGGAAAGATTGTTCTCCAAGATAGGCAAGTGTTCAAGATATCACCAGTTGAGTGTGAAGGAGGGTGACATCTTGAAAACTACCTTCATGTGTAGATATAGGCACTTTGAGTTCATGGTCCTATTGTTCGTAATTACGAACGCACCATCCGTGTTCATGGAACTCTTGAACTCAATCTTCCTAGAATATCCAGACCCGTTTATATTAGTGTTTATTGAAAACATCATGATCTTCTCAAAGTCGGAGGAGGATCATGCTGAGCATCTGAGGACAGTTTTAGAGGTCCTCTAGCAGCACCAGCTATATGGGATGTTGTCTAACTGTATGTTCTAGACACTATAAGTGCACTTCCATGGACAAGTGGTGTCTGAGCAGGGGATATTAGTGTACCCATCAATGGTTGAGGTGGTTGTTTCTTGGGAAGCAACAAATAATGTGAAATATGTTTGTAGTTTCTTGTGTTTAGTGGGTTACTACTGGAGATTCATGCCCAAATTCTCTCAAGTTGTATCTCCCTTGAATGAATTCACCAATAAAGACTAGGCTTTTATATGGAGTGAGAAGTTCCAGGAAGCCTTTAGTTATCTATATGGGAAGTTGGTTAGTACCCCATTGCTGAGGTTTCTAGAAGAAGGGGGTTGTATGAAGTGTTTTGTGGGACTTCATGATAAGGCTTGGGGTGTGCTTTGATGCAACAACTTGGGGTGAACTTTTATGGGCTAGGATGTTACATCCCCATTAGTGTCACTATGCTAGCCAAAATCTGGAACTTGTAGCCATCATGTTTTCACTAAAGTTTTGGTGGAATTACCTCATCGGGGAGTGATTCGTGGTCTTCATAGATCAAAAGTTATTGAGGTATATCTTCTCTCAATTAGACATGAACTTGCGACAGTGAAGGTGGATGGATTTTTTTAAGGACTACGACTTCGAAATATTTTACACTGAAGGTAACGGGAATGTGTTGGATGATGCCTTGAGTGGGAAGTCATAGAAGGATGCGGTTCGAGAGTCAGCAGATGCTTGGATGGTGATGGAGGAGTTGGTTACCCTACACCTGGATGCAAGGGTGGAGTATGGAAGAGGATGTCTGTTCTAGATGACATTTTAATCCTCTCTATTGTAGTAGGTAGAGGAGTCCCAGTGGGGGACTTAGATGATGATGTAATGAGAGATCATGTTAGTCATGGTGATGCTTCTGGTGGATGGTAAGAAGATGAAAAAGATCAGATGTTGTTTCATGGAAAGATGTTTGTCCCCGTGGGAATACATGGGAGTGTTTTGGTGAGTTCCATAACTCACCCCGGGCGGTACACCAGAGAGTTTCCAAAATGTATTGGGGTATTAAGGGTCGATTTTGGTGGCCCGAGGTGAAACGGGCAGTGGCAGAGTTTGTGGAAATGTTCCTCATGTGTCAGTAGGTGAAGGTTGAGCATCGAATCCTAGGAGATCTATTATAACATTTTGATTTCCACGAGTGGAAGTGGGATGAAATCTCTATGGATTTATTCATAGGACTACCCATGGTTCAAGGTGGTTGCGATACAATCTAGGTAATGGTATACTAGATAACGAAGTTAGGTCACATCCTAGTAATCAAGAAGTTGAGTAAGGTGGATACCTTAACACATAGATATGTAGACGAAGTGGTTTGGTTTCTTGTTGTTCTGAGATCCATAGTCTCGAATCAGGATACATGGTTTACCTCACAGGTTTGGAATAGATTTCAACATGCTTTTGGCACCCAACTATGCCTCAGTACTACTTTTCACCCCTAGAAAGATGGGCAGATAGTTCCCACCATCATGAAGTTAGAGGATATGTTATGGGCATCTATTTTGGACATTAGGGAATTGTGGGTATGACACTTGCCACTGGTAGAGTTTTCCTAAAATAATAGTTATCAGACAACCATAGGCATGGCTGCGTTCGAATCCTTGTATGGGAGATCGTGTCACTCACCTGTGTATTGGGAAGTGGTTGGGAAAGTAGGTGTTCATTGCCTTGAGGTAGTACATACCATTAAAAAAGGTTTATCTTATAACAGTGAGGATGAAGGTGGCTCAGGACTGACATAAGTCGTATACCGATCATAGGAGGAGACCCTTAGAGATAGAGATTGGTAACCATGGGTTCTTGAATGTCTAAACATGGTTTGGGAAACGAAGGTTTGGCAGGAGGAGTAAGCTTCCGCCTAGGTTCATCGGACCCTTCAAGGTGTTGTAGTGGGCCAAAAAAGTGGATTATCAACCGGTACTACAACCACCCGCTATAAAAGGTGCACAGTGTCTTCCATATGTCTTAGATATATCATTATCTACACGATGATTCATACGTCGTCGACTAGGGGGAGATGGATATCGAGGAAGATGCAATGTTTTTTGAGTGACCAGAGAGGATTGAGGATCTTGAGGATAAAGTGATTCATGGACAAACCATTCCCTTGAATCATGTGTTATGGTGGCATCGTGGCCTTGGGGAGTGTACTTGGGAGCAGGAGGCATAGATGCACGCTCAGTACCCAGAGTTGTTTTCTGTTATGTTCTGTTTTGTTTTGTACATATTATTGATGACGTTCTAGACCTTGTTAACTATGAGATGGCCATTTTCCTTATTCTCAACATGTGTGTGAAGAGTCATAACTATTAGGAGGGGAGGACCTGATCCCAAATAGAGACTCGTTAAGGTGGATCTGATTAATCACATGTGGCTGAGTCAGTCCGCCCAAAGAAGATAGTATCTCGACATGGGGGAAAGGGACTCCCTAATCCATATGACTAGATAATGACACCACCACCAAATATATATTTTTTCTTATAAATAAGAACACCTTAATGAAGAATGTGACAAAACAGCAAGTACAACCTGGCTGTCAAACACTATAGCACATTACAAAATTATTAAAGACTATCATAAACCAATTAGACTTAATATCCTTAAAACATTTCTAGGAGAAATATGTTACCTCATTGCTAGGGTCATCTTTGATAATACCATCGAAGTGAGAGTCCATCTTACCCCACACTCGCAAGAACTCCTCCTCATCTATTTTTTTATTATTGAGCCCTTTGGCTAGGATTAGTTGTTGTTGGTCAATCCACTCGCTTTTCTTCTTGGTCATTTACACATGAATCAATATTGCGTTCACCTA
Source organism: Viscum album (assembly GCA_963277665.1). Lineage (NCBI taxonomy): Eukaryota > Viridiplantae > Streptophyta > Magnoliopsida > Santalales > Viscaceae > Viscum > Viscum album. Next base: position 383,230,652 of record OY728167.1, on the reverse strand, counting down.
GTCTAGAGCCTTAGTAGAATCACAGATATCTACCACCTTATCTACCATCCCCTCCTCAAAATTAAATAACAACTCCCATGGATATTCCCTGATCACAACATCCCCTTCAGGCTTCCCAGACATCCCCTTCACTCCCACATTGGCAGGTGAGGCCGATTCACTCACTATCCCCTCCACATCCTCTGCACCAATCTTCTCAATTGGCCTAGTTCCTACCTCACACTACAGACCTTGATATGAAACATCCTCTTCCACTGGTATCACCTATTTTTTATGCAAGTGTGTCTCCTATTGATAATCTCATTCCTTTGGGGATTCATTCTCATGAAACTCAGATACCAAGATATTATGGACATCCACTCTCTCCACTAGTTGGGACTCAATATCCTTGGTTTCCCCCTCTTTTTTCCCCGATCGGGTCTCCATCGGTCTAGGAAGATAAGATTAGTCTTTGTGCCCCTTCGGTTTCGGCTTCCTAAAAAAGATGCAGAACTGTGGGTCCCTATTCTCTTTATTCCTTTTCATCCATATTTGACTGTGCATGCCATTTCCCACCCCTCCCGAGCCATTGTCATCAAAAAATAGCCCATCAACCTCATATTAAATCTCATATGAACCCGTGGAAAATCCCTCGGACTCTTTCTCATTGCTTAATCTCCTAAAACGGTTGTTGATGGAAATGAAAGATATAGCTCCCCTTGATTTGAAGTCCATCAAGGAATCTAGAGTCCCACGTTCTCCAAGTGAAATATTCTCCCACCCATGACCTTTATTCAATTTATTCTCTCCATTGGATATCCTTTGAGAGACCATAATATGGTCATCCCTCACTCCAATTGCATAATAGCTGAGATTTTGACCTGCCTCAGCCCCAAAAACTGAGATATATACATTAGCAGCTCCAACAGCCTCCCCCAGACCCTGAGAAGGAGTAGTGAGAGCATCTCAGGTACATTCTGCCACTTCACTAGCCAGACCGCCCCTGCCCTAGTTCTATTATGAGGGGAATTAGCCAAGTCACCTCACATCCTTGAGAATATTTCTGCCACACTTGGACCTGGAGGCAAGACCATGTCTGGTTTGTGCACCCTAGCTCCACCTAAGTACCCCACCATCTCCAAAACAACCCTTATAGTCTCTACATGGTCATACCTACCATCAAAACCCCAAACATTTTGGATCACAACAGATTCCTCCAGCACCACATTCCTCTCGGATGCACCGATCACCTATTGTCGAACGCTACTCCTATGGTGACAGTCAGAGACCGAGTGCCCTATTATGTGACATCCTAGATAGAAACCAGGCCACGATTCGAAGAAAACACATGGTTTCCAACGAAACTATTCTCCATCCAAGATCCACATCCACTCTGTGGGGGCCTTTGATATATCAGCCTCAACACATACATGAGGAGAAATTGGTTGGAATACCACCAACGCCCGACTATCAGAGCATAGAAATATACCGAACATATTTCCTAACATCAGGATAATTGAGGGGTTCTGGAAAGGAAGAGGTAATTCCAAGAAGCCTACCCAAACTGCAGACTAGGGAACATCACGATTCAAGATGAGATTGGTAGAGCAGAGAAGAAGAAAATAGCCACAACTATTGATTGCACGATGGGCTCGGGACCAGGAGGAATTCAGATCGTCCACCGAGGAGAAGAGAACTATCAGTTGAAGCATATAGAAGAGTCCCACCACCACGCGCTCTTGAAGATCCCATGAAGAAAATACAAACTGATCGAAAGCGTCTAAAGAGGGACACCGACCTGTGAATCGGGCCAAAAGCATCAACAGGGGAATATCTGAGGCATCATTGAACTCTTTAGAGGATAGAACAAGATGGGGTGAGCTGTTGTGAAGGTCAGAGACCTTAGGGAAAGCGGAATAGAAGGAAAGGGTGGAAGGAAAGTCAGTTTCATGAAAGGGGAGAAGGACCGAGACAACAATGAAGGGGGAGAACGTTTCCCCCCTCCCCCCACCTAGGAGGTGGGGATCAGGGCCACCGACATCTTGGCTAGGGCATCACTGAAGGGGGTCGAGCTCCATAGAACCAAAAACTTATCTATTTTGGATAATTACACATTTCTATGTTTGTGTGGTAACATAGGGAATAGGTTTTCCTAGATGTTGAGGAGGTTTACTTATGAGAGGTATCTTTCATGGTGGTTATTCTGACCACCTTTTTTCTATGGGTTTACCCTTGAATTCCCAGGGACGAGACTACTTTAAGAGGTATATGATGTAATGGATCTGACCCTCTAGGTCTAGCACCTTACCAAAAACTGGACCCCGTCAAATGGTTCCACTGAAACGGTGGCACCGTGACAGTGGCACCGGTCATGGGGACATCGTGATGATGGAACAGTAGGGATTGCACCGTCAAAGGGGCCCACCAAAACTATGGTACCACTGACGGTGAGACCATGACTGTGTATTGTGAGCAACCCCTTCAACTCACAGCCATTATGGATACCTCTCTGATGAGAATTAATAAATAAAAAATTAATTCCATCTTGGTAATCCATCTAACCACGTTGTTAAACCACGATCATCCTATAAATCTGTTTAAGATCTCATATCTCGTAACTCCAATATCTCACCTTTTATCGCATGGGGATTATTTATTCTTCCTGGTTGGTCTCTTTCCTTTTCATGGTGAGTTTGATTCCCCCTTCCGAATGTTAGTGGTTCTCCTGTGCTAGAACCTTTCCTACTCACTCTTGGAGTCCTCAGAATTCCTCCCCTGTAAGTCACTCATCCCCAGTTCATGGAACATGGATAAAAACATCGAACATTTTTCATCCAGGTAGGGTTCTCCCTTTGTCTCTCTTTACTGTGTGTCATGCTGGGTCAGTATGATAATGTTCCTATGGGGATTTATGATTCCAAACCTTAACAAAGATAATAAATGTACATCTAATGAATAAACAGTATTGTTTGATAATGCATCTCTACTCTTTTACCCCTGCATATATGTTGTGAATTGTATGGGATTCTGTCCACTGAAAATCATGTCCAATTGTGGTATTTACATGCATACTAATGGACCCCGGTATCATGTGATAATTGAATGGTTGTAACATGGTAATTGGTTATTCACTTTATGTCGGTTGATTAAATGGATATCTAGTGAACAAGAATCCTTCTATGATCACCCCTATTAACCAAATGGAAAGAATACATTTAATTAATGGTGTGTTAGAATATAAAAACCACCTTAATCTATCTTGGTAAAATGTGTGGTTGTTCTGCTTGATGCTTATGGGTTGACATAGATGGGGATGGGATCCCCTGTTGTGGTGAATTTGTTGGTCTATGTATCTAAGGAAGTGTGGGGATATATGTTGGGGCTATGTTTGGTTACAGTAATTTGAGAGATCCCTCTGATCCCTTTTGTTGTTGTGACATTACATGAGAACCAAGTGTGATTGCTTAATTTACTGTTTGGATGTTTTTCCATAATTGTTATATGGAAATTCATGTTTGTTTCCTGGTGGTGGATTTTAATTAAAGGGAAGCACTTGAATGTGACAACAATAATAGGTTAAAGGGGAAATTGTTTTCTGGGAATGAGTTGCTACTTGGTTGTTGTTATTATTATTTTGATGAATGAATAGTAATGTGGGTGGTTGTGTGTGGGTTAGTGTTGGAACCCCTAAGTTTGAATGAGTTCTTGTTTACCTATATGTAATTTTTGTTCTTACATTTCTTATTCTCACCCCACCCAAGTTGAGCACTTCGTGTCGAACACCACCATTTCATGGGGGAGGGTGTTTTTCATAACACTCCGATGAGTGGATGGTTATTAGCTCCTTTTTTGATCCCTTTCCCGAGCAGCCCAAGAATCATTAGGAAGGGTTTGAAGGACTGAGGTCCATTATAGACCATAATTCTTCGACCATAATATTTTGTGGAGGTTGTTCAAGGTGTGTGCGAGAAGGTTGTTCCCCATGTGTATTCGGGATGAGGCCCAGGTTTCTTCGGGTGTGGAAGTAGTAATTCAGGACCAGGTGTATATGGGCATGGCTACGTATTGTTTTGGTGGACCAATTGTTTGCGGGAGGGATGTGGGGTTGTGGTAGCCCAGGTGTGTGCAGGCAGGATATGTTAGTGGGACTGTGGTGAGAATGGAGAAAGAGGTCTGACGCGTAGGATGTCTTCAATAACCAGTGGGAATGTGGCGTGGGGTACCCAAACATCAATGTGTTATTACAATAACTTTACTTGACCTATGTTATTTAGGGATTGTTCTTTGTTGAGGTTTGGGTGGATAGTTTCCTTTCTAGGTACTTTTGTTATCTCTTTTTCTCACAGGGTATTAGAATGCCTCCCCACTGGTGCATGAGAGCTTTTGGTTTTCCTTTCTAAGTATACACATATGCTAACACTGTGTATATATAACTACTTTCAGGTTTCAAAGAGGGTTTTGAGGACCTTGTTGGACCATATTATCTTAGATTCAAGGAATGTTGATGTATCTTTTCATTTCTTTCATTATTTCCTTTTGTATGTTCTTTTAATTTTTATAGCACTTATTATTTTAACATGCATATAGGATTGGATTATTTTCTCTTTAATTTTACTTCCATTTTTATGTTTTTTTGGGATTTAACATCTTATATCCCGATCCTACTAAATAAAAAAAGGGTTGTTCCTTCCATTTTATGTGTTATTCTATACCATTGGTTCCAGTCTCCACTTCCGGGTCTATTGAATGTGGTTCTTGGGGGTCAATATCTCTCCTTCAACTTGAGGAAGGAAGGGCTTGATAATCTGATATCCCCTCCCTCATCATGATGTAGGTGGGTCATGAATGAACACATACCCACAAATACCTGGATCCTTAGATATGAAAACACTGAAAATTCAATTGTAGGCATAATCAATAATTATGAGCCATGTGATACCAATTTTGATCATAACTAACAATATAAACACATAAAAAGAAAATAATTTTTTTTTTAACATGGTGAATCATATTCATAAATTAATTTCAAAATACATTTTTTTGGAATACAAATATAGAATATATTCAATAAAATCATTACACAATGAATTAAAGAGCTATTTGGGTCACCAATTGTTTAAGATATTATGGGTTAACATGGTGTTATATGGGAGATAATATGTTAAGATGTAATTGGATTTTTCACCACTATATGGTCCCACAAATGTTAACATGTAATGTTAATTCCTAGAGAAAAATAAGTCACTATATTTTATGTTGTAATATTATTTTTGGTTACTTTCTCAGGCACCAAAATTTTTCATGTATAATGTACTAGAACTAAAACACAAATAAAGTACATATTTCATCAAAAACTATTAAAGAAAATAATTATTCTATTTATAACATTATTTACCCATTGAAAATATATTTCATTCATGTTAATATCATTAAATCACGATTATACCATAGAAAAAAAAATTTCTTTAATAATGATATCATTACAATATGGTTAATCCCAGAAAATAAATGGGTTCCATAAAAACCATTTTGAAACAATCACAATACATCAAGAAAAATAATAATAATGGTGTTGATAAAAAATATCCCTACATAATCATAAGTAATAAAATGGTTTTTAATATTTATTAATGGAAACAAAATGTAAATATATTTATAAAAATTCTTTACGAAAAAATAATCATTATTCAGAAAACCCCATTTTAAAAAATAAAAATATTTTTTCAGTATTTTTTATTATATTAATTTAATTTTTTTTAAAAATATACTTAATAAAATGGTAGATAAGATGCAATGAAATGAAAACGGTAAATCCATACATGTTGTAAAAAATAAAAATTAAATTCATTTTCCACCAAAAAAGGATATAATGTTTCTTTTTCAGAAAATGACAAGATGGTACCTTTCACATTTTTGTTATAATCTAAACGTGAATAATTTTTTAATGAAATAATAATTCAATTGAAAAAAACATGTAATTATATCATAAATAAATATATTTAGATTTCTTTAAACAATTTTTAATTTTATTGATATAAATTGTTTGATTGAAAACAAATTTCCTACCAATGAGAGAAATGGTGTTAGATTTACTTAAAACCAACTTCTCAATTTAACTCAGTACCAATGATTGGAAAAAGGGTATTATTACCCAAAAATAACATGTATAACCAATAGTAATAAAATTAATTTGTCTCTTGAGATATTAATTATAATAATTCAACTTTTTTAAAAATCATAAATAATCTTGATACATGATGAGAATTTAAGATACAATCATAACCACTTTGGTAACATTGAAACACAAAACCCATGAAGAAATTTTAATGAAACATAAAATATCTCAAGTATAAATTTATTCCTAAAATTTAATTTCAAATGGGTCCACATACACACCTCATACAATAATATATCTGGATAATGTAACGTTATGTCAAAATGAAAGAAAATTGAGAAAAAAAATCCCTTAACCCTTTGGTATCATGGAAACCCAAAACCCATAAAATTGAAATCCAAAAATAGTTATATAAATACCAATATATTTATTTATATGAATAAAAAAATACATTAAAGGGAATTATATTCACCAAAAAAATGTTGATTGTAACATACATCTCACAAAAATAAAAGTGATATTAAAAAATTGTTACCCCACAAATCGTTTTCAGCAAATGTCCATTAACCCGAAGCAAACAGCTTTTACACATGATAATAAAATATTTCAAAAAAATTACATCATAATTTTTTTTAATAAAAATCTTATTATTCTTTTTTAACAATTCCATGTTAATTTTTTGTTTCTGGTCATAACTGATTTTTCATAATTTTTTGACATATTATTTTCGTATCCTCATAATTTGATATTTATTTGACCATATCGTGAATTATATCATTAATATAAGTATAATTTATATTCGATATATATGCATTTATGTAAATCCATAAACTTTAATGATTGTAAATGAAATACACCATTGATCGAGATAGTAGGTCATACATACACATTAACGATGTTTCCATTTTCTTTCCACATTGAATGAAAGAAACATAAATATTATAAACGTATATATATATATATATGATCATTAAATTAGAATTTTAATTTCATATATATATAAAATGATTATTAATCACATTCTCAACACATTCTATGTATATCGTGAATGAATCACATCACATCATGAGGAGGTAGTTCGACGTACACCAGACGATGTAATAATATTCCCAAAAATGAAAAGAATGAAGATATATGTTTTCTAATAATTATATAAAAATAATAAAATCATATAAATCATATATATATTCATAATTCCCATTATTATTATCACCCTTTAAAGGAGGTAATGGAAAAATTAATGACATCGATTCACGAGGTGGTAGTCCATTGTATGCATAAATGATGATTTTGTACCGAATTTTAAGAAAATGCCTATGGAAGTAGGTCTTAACCTTAACATAAAAATATACATGTATAATTAAGATAACGATGTTATTATATTATCATGATATAAAATGAATTGAAGGAGGTGGAGGAAGATACAATCTAGAAATTATTTTTGAGGATTGTTACCTCTTCTTCAGGTATCCTAATATGGATTTCACTAAATCGGTTAAATAATGTCTTTATACACAATATAAGGCCTTTGTAATTAGTAGAGAGAAGATAAGATGTTATTTGGGAAGGATTTTGATGAACCAAATGGCATGATTGGTGTCCATAACTGAGGAGATTGAGTGATCATTTATAGTACATGAGGAGTGTAATACACGTATACACTCGATATTAGTCACTATTGGGAGGTCAATCATTACTCAAGTTGGAATATTGTTTATAATTAATGGGTTTTAGAGGTGAAATTTTCCATCAGCACATCCAAAACTTAATATAAGTCATGTTTTAAACATTTTTTTACATTAAATCCAATCATTCCTTATTTTATAAATTTATATTTCCATTATGGTAACTAGTTTCCTAACCTATGAATATAAACCATTAATACTAAAATAAAATTATAATTGATAGAAAAGTTAGACCGATTTATTCTAAATGTTATATATTATTCATAAAATAAATTTTCAATGTCTGTAGAAAATTTATTTCATCATAATTGATCATAACACACACAAACAATGCTTTATCCAAAACTCCTCTAATAATGTTTTTACTATTTAAGTGCGAATATATTCCATATAGAAGAAAAATTGGTCCATTAATTGACCATATTAGGAATTTATTAAAATTTAAAAATCACTTCATAGAAGTTATTTTTTTTATAAATTTTAAATCATTTACTAAAATATAATTTAATATAAAATATCATTAAAGTCACTGTTTTCATTTTTGTTTTAACTTCAATAAAAATTTTCATGAAAAAAAGTAATTAAAATATATTTTTTCTCAAAATTGTTTCCTAATATATTTATCTAAAAAATTAATTTGACATGATAATAAATTATATATACAAGGCGTTTAATTTTTTTACTATCATTTATTTTATTTACTTATTAACTAAATATTCCATCTGTTGGTGTTTAATTAGAATTCAAAGAAATTATATAATCTCTAAAAATTTAATAATAAATAATTATGATAAAACTAATTTATTTATCTTAAAGCATAAAATTTACAACTAAAATTTTATTTGTGCCTTTTTCAATGATTTAATGGAATTAAAAGGAAAAGGATATTGTTTCATTAAATAACGTTTTAAGTCAATATAATTCTAGGAAAATTGTCCCAAAAATGCCTAAATATCTATACCATGGCAATAGTTATCAATATATTTCCATAAATGAGGTTTCATAAAAATAATTTTTCATTTTTCTTCTTAATTTTAAAGATTAATCCTTCGATAAATATTTTTACCTTAATTTATGTGAATAATCCTAACTTCTATTACTATTAAAAATATTAAAATATTAATGTATAATTATAAGATATTTTAAATTATGGTGATTGAAAATATAGAATACATTTTTAAACATTCCATTCCCATATGTTGAAAAATATAATTTAAAATTAATCCCATAAATATGACGAGGAATTGTTTTTTAAAGGGAAAAATGATCAATTATATACAATGTTTTTATATAAAATTTCAATATGAAATTGATTAATATTTTATAAAATGGAATAGTAGATTAAAAATTAAACTAATTATTTTGGAACCAAAATTTAAAATGATATTTAACTTTGAAATTATATTAAACAAAGATATACTATTGAATTAGAATTCAGTGTTTTTCAGTTTATATAATTAAATATATTTTTATAAAAAATCGAAAATTAATCATTTTATATTTTTTAAATTAGTATTTAAAAAATTATATTTATAGTTTCATATAGATTTTCTAAAATTGGTAAAAAAAATTATTATTTCAATTACATGAATGACTAATCGTCTTTTTAGAAACAAAATCAGTTTAAGAAAAAATTTCTAGATTATGGTGAATGTATCTCATTTAATTATTAAAAAATTGATTAATAACAAAATTTTCTAAATTATTTATTTTAATATCATATTTAATCATACTAATTTTTAAAATTTCAACAGCAATATAATAATTTCAAAAAAATTCATTGTTTGTTTATGTTCAGTGTTACGTGTTGAATATGCTATCAAACATAAAAACTCAAAGGGTTGTGTATAATGTAATATAAGCATAGTGTTTCATGTTAGATAATATAAAAAAATGTAGTGTAACATTGAAACTATAAAATTTAATTTTCATCTTTTTATAACCTAGGTGATTACATTTCCTAGTAATTAATTGTTTTCTAAACATAGTATTTCTTCAAATATAATCCCTTTTTGAAAACCCTAATATTGATTCATTTGATTACGATATTTCAACAAATTTTCCATTCATAGATTTATTGGGGAAATTATTTTCATTAAAATATAGATAATTTCTCTATGGTATAATTTTTTTTTAAAATTATTATCTATTTTGAATTGAATTTACATAAAATGTTACATGTTTTAATTGACAAATTCTTTATATTTCCTTGTTAAGTCATGTGATTATTAATAGTGTATTTTCTAATTGTTAACTCATGTGTGTACATTTTAAAAGGATATAAAAATAAGTTTTCTTCCACTATATCTTTATGATGTGTTTAATGACACCACTTTTTTAAAATAGGATCATTATTCTCCAAAAAGTGAACAAATTTTATTTTAATGGTTTACGAAATTCACTTTAATTTCTTGGAATTAAAATAATTTGATATGAGTATCATTTTAAAGGGGACCTCTTGAGACTTGATGAATTATATGTGGATTCATACCTCACTGACCAATTAATTGTCAAAAATTTTATATATCGTGAGATAAGTATTTGCAGGTATATTTTAGTTACTCACAAACATGGGAACATATGGTGTTTCTCATGATTGTAATGTTTTCTTATACCAATGTTTGTTCCATATTTTAAATATTAAATATTACTATACTTATTCTCATTTATATATTATTTTATCATATCTCATTTTTATTTACTAGTTCATTTATAATGTTATTCAAGGACTTATTCCTTTATTTATGATAAATTCATTGTTGGGTATAAGGATAATAAGTGAATTTATTATGGATTTATGTTTATATTATTATCACTAATGATAATTTTTATTTATCAGTTATGTTTACCTTTTCTTATAATATTAGTTATACCCTTTTTTATGATTCCATTTCCCCATGATTCGATATCATGAGAAGTATGATGTGTATAGAAGAGATTATTATGTAAAGCATTTTTGAGATATGATTAAAATAATTATGGATTAAGATGTGTCGTATATAATGGGACTGGGTAAAAATCGATAAAAATAATTAGATTTTCATTATATAATGACTTATATTAACATTTAAAATATATGAACTTTATGGCCTCGGGAATGTATTGACATTTAATATTTTATTCATGTTATGTGGATACTATGGTCATGTTTATAGACTAATATAGTTGGTTTAAAATATGGTTTTAGATAGCATTGGATATTAAGATGACATCATGTGAGGATAAATTTGGGTTTTGAAATATCATAAATGGTTGATATGTTAAGGATGAATACAATTTTAATGGTATTGATAAATAATATTATTGAGAAAAATGTTTGGGGATTAGAAAAAAATTAAAATCTGTAAAACCCATTTGGATAAGAATAAGGGATTTGTCTATGTAAGGATAATATATTGAAATTTTAAAAATAGATATTGTGTGATTTTCCAAGATATAACATTCCCATATGGTTACACATGTTGACCTAATCTATATCACATATTTACAAAGTGGTGATGCCTATTAAAATAATTTATTGGGTACTAACTCAATAGTCACCTCATGTATGTCAAAGAGTTATAACTACACACATGTTTTGACGAATCCAGTTGTTATAAATTGGTTAATAACATTATCATTAAAATTCATTGTGAATGATTTATTATTCAATAGAATTGGGATATAAATTATTAGGGAACAAAACACAGAGAAAACTATAATGAAATAAGGGAGATTTAAGATGAACAGGAAAATGATGTAATTTTTTTAATGTAATAGATTTCATTTTTTACTTTTTCATGTAATTATCATAAAATAATTTTATTATTCCATTAACTATTCATCACATATGTTTATTACTGTTGGGTTTAAGGATAGAATAATCCCAATGGAACCAGGTAAACACAGGAAGCAAGGGACAATGTATATATTGTCCGAATGAATTGAAAAAAGACCAATATGGACATAGTGAATAGAAAAAGAGTTCACTATAATGTATGATTGATAATTTACTATCATAGATGTGGGAAACATTGATATTATTCATTTTAATAACATAATAAAATGGTTAACACATATAATATCCACTAAAAACATCCAGGACATGTGAATTACTATAAAACCAAAACCATGGAAGTGAGCTTTGGTGATTATGTACAATGTATAACACTAACCAACCACTCGTGATTTTCACGTACTGTATTTGTATCTTATTCGACTAGATTATTTATACCTAATATGTTTTCTATGAACATAAAATTTCAATCCAAATGAAAATATTTTTAATTATTAAACAAAATTAGGTTTGAATCTATATAACACCTCTCTAATATATCATTATATGTATATTTTTACTATAAAATCATATTATCATCACATTAATCAATTTTCATGTCATATTAATCATTTATTGTGACGCATGGTAATGTTACATGAAATCAAAGTAAAATGAAATTTAAATATAACCTTTGATATCATATTGATTCAGGGATGAATACAGACTACCTTTAAAAAAATACTCCCATTGTGTTGGGGTGTTTAGAAAAAATAGAAAGGAAAAACTCATCTTTAGATATAGTCCTACTAATCAAAGAAATTATTTTTATTATGATAAATAATTGGATATTAAATCTTTAGTAATTGAAAAAAAAAATTATTTACGAATGTAATTATTGAAAATTTGATGGAGTTGTTTACTTAAGTGGGAAGAATTTAATGATCCACAATTTCACTATGTATTGTCCTTAAATAAATAATGTTTTCGCATATTCCAAATTAAAATTTTAAACTAAATACAAACCATGAGATGTTAAAATAAAAAATTACCCGTATAATTCAACTTTTATATTTGTGGGTATAAAATTATATTTCAATATTTCATATTCTAAAATGGAATGAAATCGCATTGAGTAACAGAAATATCCTATATGAAGCTTGTTTATCCAATAATGAGAAACGGTATGTTGTTTAGGTTTTCTCTATATACCCATAAAAGTTAATCATTATCCACTAAAATATGAGCGAATAATATGTTAATAAAATTATTACTTGTGGGAATTCCACAAGATCTATGCCCATGGAATCAAAACCCAAAACATCCACTAGAACATACCATATTCCTAGATTTTAGAATATGAACATAAGAAGTTCATTAAATATAAATTACTATGTGTTTGTAATTTTTAATGATATAAGTTATTGATCATACATATTTCACATATTTTTTATTTTCACTTCGAATGAAGAAGTATATTTATTAAATAATGCACTGATAAAATTATTTGGATAATCATATTAATATTTGGTTTGATATAAATAATATAAAAACATTAATATTATTAGAAATATGAAATAGAATGGTTAATACATTTTATTTGTTTATTTATAATTTCAATATTATTTTATGTTTAGTTATTGTGGTTTTTTCTAAAATAAAAAATTTTTAGTTTAATATTTTAAAATAAGTTCTTCAAAAATAACCATAAATTTATCAAATTACTAAAATATAATAATGAATTATAAATTCATGAAACCTTTTTATTTGATCAAATATATATTTTATACGTTAATTAATCTATTTAGCAATATTAATTTTTATTTTAGTTCCCATAATAGAAATTTTATATCTATGTTATTTTTCACTATTTTTTTAAAAACATTATACATTTTATATCTAAAAAATTTATTAAAGCATTGAGAAAATTAATAAATTAAAATTCATTTAAGTTATATAATATTTATGTCCAAATTATGTAATAAAGACAATGTTATTTTTAATAATAAAGAATAAATTAATTTATTAAAAACTAGTTACCTGAAGAAAATAGAAAGGGGTTATAACTGTATAACTATGAGGGAAAATCCAAAAACCTGATTAAAAAATTTGTGGAAATTGGTGGTTATGTAATTTCCATACATATTCATTTTGATATACATTAATTTACTGTTTTTGATCAGCATTAATTATATCTGACATCCCATTATTTAAATTCTTTGTCTATTTACAAAAATTCCACCCCATTTCAATTATAAAATAGGGAATCCTATCCACACATCCCCTCACACCAAAAAAACTATTTTTTCAGAAATTAATATACCCAATTCAATCATCAAAATTGATATGCTCCATCATGCAGTTTTTATCTTATGAAAATTTTGTCCCTATAGAATTAACTTATAACATTATCTAAAATCATAAAAAAACATTAACATGACCTTTCATGAGTGGAAAATGATAATAATTTTTAAATGATTAGGATGTACAAAACTATTATGAGACATTAAAAAAAATAACAATTTTCCCCACACCTAATAGAATGAATTGATAAAACTAACTAATATAATTGTTTAGAATACTTAGAAATGATGTTTATAAATGGTCATAGAAATGAAAAATTAATTTTAATTATTTACAATGATAAATATTTTTTATATTAAAAGTTAAATTTTGTATCAATTATGCGGGGATTGGGGTATGGGGTTCTTTATCATATATTTAATTTCAAAAGATAAATTTCAACATTTTTACTATAACACATTTAATATACTGGGATTATAAGATAATTAATATATTTTACAATACAAATCGTGTTTAATGAGACATATCATTCTATTTGTTTAAATTTAATTAAATTCCAAATATATGAAACATGAACGGTTTTCTGATTCAAATGTTCATAAAATCATTAGGGTATTGATTTCAAATATAAGTTTCATGTAATTATTATTTCAAAGAGGTAATCCACCTATGTAATTACTATTCTTCCTATAGTACATCACGTTTTTCATTTCATATTATTTGGAGGTTATATGTCCCCTCAAAATTTCATTTCCCATTCACTAATATTTTTCCTAAATTGTTTTTTATGTGAAACAAAACCAATATCTTAAATATGTTTGGAAAATTCATTTTTCCCTATTAATATTCATTGTGTTATTTTTAATTTGTCTATATCTATACATAAATAATTTATCAAGGTTATTATTTTGAATTGAAATTATTATAAATATTTTAATGAAATTTATGATGTTTTACATAAGGGACATGTTTCTAAAATATGAAAAGATTCTACTTTTAGTGGTTACATGTGAACATGTCATTCTTCTAAATTTTTAATTTTATATAAATATTTATCTCCATGTTCTCATGTTTTCCAATAATATTATATCTCTAATTTTTATATAAGATATTTTAAAAATTGATTTCAAATATTTCACAATATTTCATATTTCCAATGTAGGTTATCACTAAAAATTATAAAAGATTCAATTCATCTATTCCATTTCCATTTTATATATCTTATGATTTAAAATGGATTATAATAAAACCATACCATACATATTCATTATCCAAATGATTTTTGTAATTATAATTTCTATCATGGAGATGAAACACAATTATTGTAGTGTTTCCTGGTTGTTTTGTATTTATATATCTAATTTTTCTTTCATTTCCTTCCAACTATGGATTCAATATTTTTTCCACAAATTTAAGGGTTTTACTCAAGGTTTCATAAATTGATTAATTTTCTAAATTATTATACTATCTATATACACCTTATCTATAAGGTTATGTTTCAAATGATTTATTATCATTATTGAATGTTTTTCCCAAAAATGATACAAGAGTATATTGGATTCCAATTTATATTCCATGGTATTATCATGTTTTGATTTTTTATGGAATAATTATTTTTTTCTATAAATTTAACCTTTGGAAAATGATAATAAATTAATTTTCATTCAATGTTTTCTTTATGATTTGTAAAATAATTAGCAATATATTTATATGAGTATTTCATCCAATAAAAACCTAATTATTTTCGATTGACTATTTTTTAAAACCCACTATATTTACTGGGGTACATTTTTAGGTGATATGTTAATGATTTTCAGGATCCATGAGTAATTATGGATGAATGATATATGATTTCTATATTACCCTCTAAAGAATAAGATCAATTATTATATCTCATGAGGTAAAAATTTATCTATACATGTTATTTTCTCATATGTGTGGTAATTTTTTATATAACCCAAGAAATAATGTTTCCATATTTTAATATTTGATTCATATCAGAAATATATCATAGTTTTATGCTAATTCTCATTCATATGTTGTGCCCCCATTATTCCAGGACATATTCCATGTCGTGTAATCTATGATGTATTGTATATATGTTTCTTATGTATCTTTATACTAATATTTTACATACTAATTATATTATATTTTATTTCAATTATATTTACCCATAATGAGAATCAAAACTCACCGATTTCTTATTTTCCCATTTTACATGGTAATGATATTATAAAAATAATAACATGTATACAATATCTTATTACGTGGAGAGTTTATATGGGATGATGAAGTATCATTATAGACTAGGTAGTTTCATACATAATGGAAAATTTTATAATTGGTACGTAGAACAACGGTTTGGTTTGATAATATTTTATCTTATTTCAAAAATAATCTATACATAAATGGTATTTGATATATATGGTAAATATGTATTTTCTTAACATTTTTTGGATTAGATACTCACTATGTGGGCTACGATATTAAATCCTTCAAAACTAATTAATGAAAATAAAAAAATATATATGAGTATTGATGATGTTATATATGTTTTGAATTTAAGTTCATTGAATATATTTCTCCGTTCTAAAAGTTTAAATATGATTATTCATGTCTTAGAATGTAAAATAGCAGAAGTCATTTTTAATTTACTTCTTATTACACGCAATATTTTAGATAGGTTTAATAGAGAAGATCATATAAGGTTGTTTACAAATTACCAAGAATTGAATACGGGTGTATGTGAGTCTGCAATGTATATTCCTGATATAATCACATGAATTATTAATGGGATTATTGGAAATATAGATTCTCTTGATAATAATGTAACACCTGGAGATTTTATGAAAAATATTTTTTTATTTCATATGTTATACGCAAAGGAATCTTTCACTACACACAACACTAGATTGGCTTGCATTACACGCAATCAGGACCTTCCTCGATAGCATGTGTAGTACACAATATTGAGTTTCACTAAACACCGATATATTATTATAATATTATAAACTAGCCGTTATGAATAGTATTAACTGAATTTTTAATTTTATAACATTATAATTCATCTTACACGTTTTCTAGAATGATGTATGAAAATAAAATCAGTTTTCCGGATAAAAGAAGTATTTTTCAAAAAAATGCAGTTTTACCACCTTTTGATGGTACACCCATTTTAAATCTAGATTTTGAAATGTTTATATGTTCAATTTGAAAAAATAAAATTCTTCTTTTGAATCATGAAATAAGAATTTACTTTGGATAAAATTTTCATATTATTCTGGTAACATTCATATTTTGATGAATTGTAAAAACACTCTATATTTTAATTAAAAACAACTTTTTTCATCAAAATAATTTATATAGATAAATTATAATATTTAATGGTTTTAAAGTATAAATATAATATATTTTTACCATTTAATATAATTTATGTCATTAGAAATAATTTTACGTTGAATTAATAGGTAAAAACATTTCAATCTTTGGGAATGTTTTAACTTTTAAAACATGTTTGGTTAACAACGGGATTAATTTTAAATTATTTACTGCAACATATGTGTATTGAATTTTGAAAAATGTATTCCATATTTGGAATAAGTGGGTCCAAATTATGTTAATAGGTTAATTTTATTTATTTTTTGGTATAATAAATAGTAACTACGGTAATTTTTATTTACAGTGGTTAAAGGTAAATAGAGTAATTCAAGGTTAAAAGAATATTTTAATAATTCAACTTTACCTTGACAATTGACCTAACCTTATTGGATGAGTAGTGGCCGACCATGGTAATCCTTGGGTCGATTTTGGGACCCCATTGAGCCACTTGGTAGTGATAATGACAATTTGGATTAATTAATTCAATGTAAAGACAAAATTGAAATTAACAAAAATCTTTTAGTAATTAATTATTATATGGGGTTATATAAATTATATTTTCGACTATAAATATTCATTGGAAATATAAAAATATTTCCTACATGATGATATTTTTTTATAATTTTTAGACATCAAATAAATTAAATTATTTCTGACACAATAATGATGTAGTATTTACCTCATTAATAAATGATTTAAATAAATAATATTATAATGATTAAAATATTTTCCAAAACATGTCCACTTCTGATTGGATGATTTTATTTTGACCATGAGTCATCTTATCTTTATATTTAATGATTTTTTGACCTTCTTAAATGGAAGATATGTTTTAAAAAAATATTTTAACACATTCCATGGGTGCCCCTATCCTCCCTTATAGAAGGGAACCACCTCCCTCTCCTCCTAAAACCCCATTGACCCATCAAGATTGGCCAAACCCTGAAAATATATCTTCTCCAGTTCCCTAGAAAGATCTTAGTGGTCCTAGTCTACTTCAGAGACTAATCTTAGTTCCCTAAGAGAAGGTTTCAAAGAGGCGTATCGAAGAAGAGATATTATCTGTTACCAATTCATTCAAATTTATTTCTTCTTCTACTTATTCTTATTTAGTTGTTTCATTATGAAGTAATAACATAAGTCTCAATCATATAATGATATGTTATTATAAATATTATAAAACCCTATTTCACCTTCTATCCATCCTACGGAAAACGAAATCATTGTGCGCGGGTACGTACGGAATACCGTCTCCACGCCTTGGTGTAATCTGGTTTCCACCACCACCTTACTTGGATTGGTATAATGGTGTAAAGAATGACTATATATGATTATTTTAAAGTGATATGGATTCTGAAATATTATACATACATTTCAATACAATTCCACGATCATGGGAATGATATCATTGCTCGTGCGTACGTACGGCCTACTGTCTCCACAATGTGATGCGACTCGTTATACATGATCTTCATTGCATAATGATTATATAAATGAATTTAATGAATAAATATGATATATATTACACTAATACCATTCTATAAATGAGGTATCTATGACCTACAAACGAATAATAATAATTTATTCGACAAAACACAAATAAGAACATAAAGCAATAAACACCCGAATAACAAGTAGCAATGAAATATTACTACAAAGAAGCTAATAATATGACCATATATGATATCATAAAAATGAGTATGATTTGGGAATAAGTCAATGAAATTATTTAAATCATTATAAAGGAGGTTCAGACACGTACAAAGTATATCAGACCTAAGGTAATTGAAAATCTCACAATCTCATTTTTATCCGAGATTATTTATACATCAGAATTTACTGGGGAATATTTATCATCCACATCCTTGTTTCCTAAATATGTAATATTATTTCTATCCTCCTACAATTTTTTAAATCCAATTTTACCCTTTGGTGAGTTTTTAGTAAAAGATATGAATGGAATCTTTTGTCATTTTTCATACGAGGTACTCTTTGACTTTTCCGGCCAAAGTACGAGAAGAATGTTTTTTTAACTTATACGGAATGATTGGTTTTTTAAAACATTATTTCCATGAAGCTTCCATTACAATTTTTCATGTTTATTTTTAATCAACTTCTTTTAGTTTAAAATTATATGACATTTTATGAATGAAAAAAAATTGATGTAGAAACGATATTTTCCTCAAGAATGGAGTTCAAGCATTTTATCAAAATTGTTTTCCATATAAGATAATATAGGGTTATGTTTCTATCCCTATTTTTAAATTGATTTGATTATGTTATAATGGAATTATTTTTATGGTGTCCTATTATCTTGTATGGATTATGTTATGATGGCACGATGTTTAAGAATCCCATTTTTATTACATGGGTTATGCTATGATGTATGATTTATGATTTTGTGGCACACATAAGAATGGATTCATTATGAGATGGGTGGGACCTATATCTCCCTCAAATTGATTGTGTAATGATTTATATCTAATGAGATAGACATGTCTGGAATGACAGGTTAATCCATTTCAGTGAAACATGACTGAAACGAGGAGTGAACTTGGATCCTAAATGGACTTTGTCTGCTAAGATAGTCTTGGAAATGAGTCTTGACTACTAAAAAATGATTCTCTATGATTATGTGTGTATGCCAAAAAAGATTCATGTTTTATGTTATGGTTATTTGGATTAAATTTCACTATTATGATTGATCCCATGTCATGATATTATGATCTCTTTTGCAGGATAAGATTTTCAAAATGTTATGTTCTTAAGAATATGATATGATCGAAATTTCTTTCATTTACCCTTACTGAGCATTTGAGCTCACCCTTTTGTATGTTTTATTTTCCCCATGTCTAGAAGAAGGGTATTAAGTAGAATATGCCAAAAGGGACTCTAGATATGATGAAAAAAATGGGAGACAACATAGATGATTTATGAACCAGTTGTTTATGCTTCCCAATTTCTAAAGACAGTATACCTATACGGTCCTTTCATGGTTTTGTTATATGTTGTAATAAGTATGCTTCAATTCTGAATTAATCACAATGTATGTAAAGTATGGTTCATTATATTTGGTATCAGAGGAAGGGTATAGTCAACCTTTGGGAACAAGGATGTGAAAACCATAGTAAGAACCCTAAGGATATATCTAAGCATAGAACACAATCTTAGTGTTTTAGAAATGTCCATGAACAACCTAATATTAGACATTAAGTGTGAAATTTTGTTCTTTATTATGTGGTTTTCCTATTATAATTAGTGTTTCTCACACTATTCTTCTTGGTTTTATTCAATGTCTTGAACCCAAAGGAACTGTGTTTATGCTAAATGCGATGTGCTATGTAATGATTGTCCCCCTGAGCACCCAAAAGTTATGGGAGATGCAATAAAAAATATTGTAGCCATGCTCACAAAACACTCTCAATCTATAAACCATCCATAACTTCCAAACAAGCAAAGGAAGGAGCAACATTCTGTTGAATCCTTCATGAAGCAGTATCCACCCTCATTCAGTGGGTCTTCTGATCCATTAGTGGCTGAACAATAGACTAGTACCACCGAAAGGATATTTTCATTTCATCAATTTTTTGAACATGATAAAGTCATATTAAAAGTTTATCGTTTGGAAGGTGAAGCTGATCAATGATGGAATCTTATCAAGAATACGAGGCCAAGAGATGAAATTGAGTCCAAGGAATGGCATGAGTTCAAGAACTTATTTTTTAAATAAGTGCTTCCCTTATATTCATCGAACAATGTTGGAGAAGGATTTTCTTGAACTGAAGCAAAAGGATGATGAATCTTGTGGTACCTACAAAGCAAATTTTACAAGACTTGCAATGTACGCTTCTGGTATTATTATCCAACCTGAGAGTAAGATCGATCAATTCTTTAGTGGATTAAAACCAAGTCTTCGAAGGTAATTATCCATAAGGGACTTCAATGGCTACGATGAAATAGTTTGATGTGCTCTCAAGGTTTAGATAGAGATTGGAGTAACCCATCAGTCATATGGGTTTGATAAGAAGAGGAAAACGGAATTCCAAGGAAAATCTAAAGAGAACACTGAAAAGAAGATGAGTTTTCCTTTATGCTCAAATTGTGGAATGAAAAATGGAGAGAATTTTCATAAAGGGACAACAAAATGTTTTATGTTTGGAAAAGAAGTTCATCGGGCAATTTAATGTCGATATAATGGGAAGAAGATGTATAATGATGCAAACAAAGAAAGGGATACACATAATGAACCTTGAATACATCAATGTTTCAAGTGCAAAGAAATGGGGTATTATGCTAATCAATTCCCTAATCCAAGGGTTTTTGATGATGATCGACGTCAACAAACTCTTAAGGACAAAGGAAAAGGAAATTCACATGCAATTACAATCGGTGATGTGGAGTATGATAACGAAGTGGTGATAGGTACACTTACCATCCACTCTAAACTAGAAAATGTTTTATTTGATTCTGGATCCACCCACTCTTTTATTTATAATTAATTTTCTAATGGTATCGCCATATTACCTCAACAATTAGATGTTGAGTTAGTTGTGACAACTCCTAATGGCACAACGGTTGCATCAGAAGTTCACAATTCTTCTCCAATTGACGTTTGTGGGAAAGTGCTTCCTGCAAATCTTGTGATCCTTCCTATAGTGGAATTTGATGTGATTCATGGCATGGATTGGATTTATTTATACGGATCTCATATCGATTTCCAAAGAAGTGAAGTCACATTTCATATTGCTCATCAATCTATGATCACCTATCGACGCAAGGATGAATATAACCTTCCAGTAGAAATTTATTCCATCTTATGTGTCTTGATTCCAATAAATGAATGTTATTTATCTCAAATGGTTTGGGAGAAACTCACAATTAAGAATATGCCCATTGTATGGGAGTTTGATGTTCTATTTCTGGAGGAATTTCCATGTCTTCTACCAAATCGAGAAGTTGAGTTTTCAATAGAACTCATACCAGGTGCTATGCCTATTTCAATAACACTTTATAGAATGTCCCTAATTGAGTTGCAAGAATTGATGAAGAAACTCCAAGAGAATCTTGATAAGGGATTCATATGCCCTAGTATGTCACCTTGGGGAGAACCTATTCTGTTTGTTAATAAGAAAGATAGATCAATGCGACTCTGCATTGATTATCGAGAACTTAACAAGATCGGTATCAAGAACAAATAACATATCCCACGCATTGATGACTTATTTGATCAACTACGTGGAGCTCAATACTTTCCCAAGATTGATCTTTGTTCAGGGTATCATCAATTAAGGGTCAAAAGGGAGGATACACCAAATACATCATTACGTACAAGGTATGGACACTATGAATTTATAATGATGCCATTTGTTCTTACTAATTCCCCTACTATCTTCATGGATCTAGTGAATAGAGTCTTTAGAGACAATCGTGATCTGTTTGTGTTAGTCTTTATAAATGATATTCTTCTCTATTAAAAGGGCAAGAAAGAACATGAAGATCACTTGAGAATTTTATTGAAGACCCTAAGAAAGGAGAATCATTATTCAAAATTTACCAAGTGTGAATTTTCGCTTCAAAAAGTTTCATTTTTGGGTCACATAATCACAAAAGAGGGGATGTCTATGGATCCAGCAAAAACAGAGGTTATCGAAAGATGGTCGAGACTAACATCAATAACTAAGATCCAAAGTTTTCTTGGTTTGGCTGGATATTATCAATGTTTTGTGAATTATTTTTCATGATTATATAATCCACTCCCCAGGTTTACTCTAAAAGGAGATAAGTTCATGTGGATGGAGGAGTGTGAAGCGAATTTCAAGGAGTTGAAAAGAAGGTTATCTAGTGCACCTGTTCTCACACTGCCTTGTAGTGGAGAAAGGTTTGTGATCTTTAGTGATGCATCCAAGAAGGTATTAGTGTGTGTTCTCATGAAAAATGATATGGTGATATCTTATGCCTCACGATAGTTAAAAATATGTGAGCAAAATTACCCAAATCATGATTTGGTGTTAGCTGCGGTAATCATTACATTAAAGATTTAGAGTCATTATCTTTATGGTGAAAGGTGTGATATTTATACTGATCATAAAGGTTTAAAGTATATTTTCACACAAAATGAGATGAATATGCTCCAAAGAAGATGGTTGGATCTGATTAAGGATAACGACTGCTCAATTCATTATCACCCTAGGAAAGCAAACAAGGTGGCAGACGCATTAAGTCGACAAGACCATGCTAGATTATCCATGATGAGGATCACAAAAGATCCAATATTTATGGATTTACAACGGATTGATCTTGGAATTATAATGGAAGGGGAAAATTCTTATCTTTCTCAAATTAATGTTCAACCATCTATACATGTGATGATTAAAGAGACACAAAAAGAAGATGTTGAGTTACAAAAGAAGGTGATAAATTTTCCTGAATTCAACCTTGATTGAGATGGTATAATAAGGTTCAGGAATCGGGTTTTTGTTCCTCCCATTCCAGAATTAAAGAAGGAGCTACTAGATGAGGCTCATAGTTCTTCATCCTCTATTCATCCTGGAAGCACGAAGATGTATAGGGACATGAAAGAGTACTTCTGGTGGGATGGCATGAAAAGAGATGTTGCTAAATATGTCTCTCGGTTCTTGGTTTGTCAGCAAGTTAAAGCTAAGAGACAGAAGTATAAAGGAATGTTACAACCATTTCCCATACTAGAATGGAAATGGGAAAACATCACTATAGACTTTGTCACTGAACTTCCTATAACATCCAAAGCCAATAATGCTATCTGGGTTATAGTTGATTGTCTTACAAAGTCGGTACACTTCATTGCTATTAGGGTAGATTTCTCTCTGGATCATCTTGCTAGGATATATGTAAAGGAAGTGGTAATATTTCATGGAGTACCACATTCCATTATATCTGATCGGGATCCGAGGTTTTCCTCGAAGATCTGGAGAAGTCTTCAGCATACTCTAGATACAGAGTTGTGTTTTAGCACTACTTATCATCCTCAAACAGACGGTCTGTCTGAGAGGACAATTCAAACTCTAGAAGACATGTTAAGAACTAGCTCTATGGATTTCAAAGGTGGTTGGGATCAATAAAAAACTTTATTGGAATTTTCCTATAATAATAGCTTTCACTCCAGTATTAAAATGGCTTCTTATGAAGCTCTATATGGAAAGAAATGTAGAACACCAACTTGTTGGGATGAAGTTTGGGAAAGAAAGCTATTAGGACCTCATCTTGTCGATGAGATGGTTGAAAAAGTCCGATCTATTCAACAACACATAAGAGTAGCTCAGAGTCGACAAAAATGTTATTCCAACAACTGATGAAAAGACCTAGAGTTTGAAGTGGGTGACAAGGTGTTCTTATGAATATCTCCCTGGAAGAGAGTAATGAGATTTGGGAAGAAGGGAAAGCTGAGCCCAAGGTATAACCGTCCATTCGAAATACTGGATAGGGTTGGGAAGGTAGCTTACTGATTGTCAATTCCACCAAATCTCTTTCAAGTTCATGATGTGTTCCATGTATCTCTCCTGAGAAAGTACATACCCGATCCTTCACATGTACTATGCTCAGAAGTTGTACCGCTAGAGAAAGATCTTTCATATATAGAACAGCTGATAGAGATTCTGGATCTTAGTGAGAAAGTTCTACAATACAAGACCACTCGCTCGGTTAAAGTTTTATGGAGTAACCACCAATTAGAAGAAGCTAAATGGGAACTTGAGGATGTAATTATGGAGAGGTATCCTAATTTGTTTGTTACGAAGTGATGATTTTTTATTGAGAAATTATTTTTAAGGGGTGTAGAATGTAACACCCGAAGATTTTATGAGAACTATTTTTCTTATTTCTTATGTTATACAAAAAGAAATCTTTCACTTCACACAACACTAGCTTGGGTTGTGTTACATGCAATCGCGACCTTCCTCGATAGTGTGTGTAGTACACAATACCGAGTTTCACAAAACAATGTTATATTATTATAATATTATAAACTAGCTGTTATGAATATTATTAACTGAATTTTGAATTTTATAACAATATAATTCATCTTACACATTTTCTAGAATGAGGTATGAAAACAAAATCAGTTTTTCGGATAAAAGAAGTATTTTTCAAAAAATGTAGTTCTACCACCTTTTAATTGTGCACCCATTTTAAATCAAGTTTTTGATATGTTTATAAGTTCAATTTGGCAAAATAAAATTCTTCTTTGGAATCAGGAAATAAAAATTTACATGGGATGAATTTTTTATATTATTCTGGTAACAATAATATTTTGATTAATAGTAAAAACACGCTATATTTTAATTAAAAACAACTTTTTTCATCATAATAATTTTTATTTTTAAATTATAATATTGAATGGATTTATAGTATAAAAAGAATATATTTTTACTATTTAATATAATTTATGTCATTATCATGAATTTTATATTGAATTCATAGGTAAAAACATTTCAATATTTGTCAATGTTTTAACTTTTAAAACTCGTTTTCTTAACAACAGGATTAATTTAAAATTAATTAATGCAACTTCTATGTTTTGAATTTGGAAAAATGGATTCCATATTTTGAATTAGTGGGTTGAAATAATGTTAATAGGTTACTTTTTTTTGATATTATGAAGAGTAACTACGGTAATTTTTATTTACTGCGGTTAAAGGTAAATAGGATAATTCAAGGAAAAAAGAATATTATAATAATTAAAAATTACCTTTACACTTGTCCTAACCTTATTGGATGAGTAGTGGAAGACCATGGGCATCCTTGGGACGATTATGGGGCCCCATGGAGACACTTGGTAGTGATAATGACAATTTTGATTAATTAATTTAATGTAAAGACAAAATGGACATTAACAAAACTATTTTAGTAATTAATTTTTATAAGGGGTTATATAAATTATTTTTTCTACTATAAATATTCATTGTGAAGCTAAAACGATTTCTTACATGGTGATATTTTTTTATAATTTTTAGACATCAAATAAATTAAATTATTTATGACACAATAATGATTCACTATTTTCCTTATTAATAAATGATTTAAGTAACTAAGATTATAATGATTAAAATATTTTCCAAAACATGTCCAATTCTGATTGGATGATTTTATTTCGACCATTAGTCATCATATCTTCATATTTAATGATTTATAGACCTTTTGAAACCGAAGATATGTTTATAATAAAATAATATTTTCACACTTTCCAATAGTGCCCCTCTCCTCCCTTATAAAAGGGCACCTCCTCCTTCTCCTCCTCACACCACTTTGAGCCTTCATGCTCGTCCAACCCATGCCAATTTATCTTCTAGAATTTCCTAGAAACATCATAGAGGTCCTGGTCGACTTCAAAGTCTCATCTTAGTTCCCCAAGAAGAGGTTTTAAAGAGGCGTATCGAACAAGAGGTAATATCTATTACAAATTCTTTCAAATTTATTTATTCTTATAATTATTCTTATTTAGTTGTTTCATTATGAAGTAACAAGATCAGTATCACTCATATACTGATATGTTATTATAAATATCAAACAACCCTATTTCACCTTCTATCCATCCTACGGAAAACGAAATCACCACGCGTGCGTACGTACGGAATACCGTCTCAATGCCGTGGTGTAATCTGTTTTCCACCATCACCTTACTTGGATGGGTATAATGGTGTAAATAATAACTATATATGATTATTGTAAATTGATATTGATTATGAAATATTATAGATATACTTCAATACAATTCCACAATCATGGGAATGATATCATCGCTCGTGCGTATGTACGGCCTACCATCTCTACGATGTGATGCGACTCATTCTAAATGATCTTTATTGGATAATGATTATATAAATGATTTTAATGAATAAATATGATATATGTTACATTAAGAACATTCTAGAAATTAGGTATCTATAACCTAAATAGAATAATAAGAATTTATTCGACAAAACACAAATAAGAACATAAAGCAATAAACACCGGAATAACAAGTAGCAATGAAATATTACTAATAAGAAGATAATAATATGGCCATATATGATATCATAACAATAAGTATGATTATGGAATAAGTCAATGACATTATTTAAATCATTATACAGGAGTTTTGGATACATACAAAGCATATCTGACCTAAGGTAAGGGAAAATCTCACAATCTAATTTTTATCCGAGATTGTTTATACTTCAAAATTTACTAGGGCATATTTATCATCCAAATCCATGTTTCCTAAATATTTATTATTATTTATATACTCCTTCAATTTTTTAAATAAAATTTTACCCTTTGGTGAGTTTTTAGTAAAAGGTATGAAAGGAAACGTTTTTCATTTTTCATAGGAGGTACTTTTTGACTTTTCCAGCTAAATTACGAGAAGAATGTTTTTTTTAACTTATACAGAATGATTGGATTTTTAGAACATTATTTCCATGAAGCTTCCGTTACAATTTTTCAAGTTTATTTTTAATCAACTTCTTTTAGTTTAAAATTATATGACATTTTAAGAAATGAAAAATGTTTTTGAAGTAGAAAGGATATTTTCCTCATGAATCGAGTTCAAGCGTTTTATCAAAATTATTTTCCATATAAGATAATATAGTGTTATGTTTGTATCCCTATTTTTACATTGATTTGATTATGTTATGATTGAATTATTTTTATGGTGCCCTTTTATCTTATATGGTTTATGTTATGATGTCACGATGTTTAAGAATCCCATTTTTATTACATGGGTTATGCTACGATGTATGATTTATGATTTTGTGGAACACATAAGAATGGTTTCATTATGAGATGGGTGGGACCTATATCTCCCTCCAATGCATTGGGTAAAGATTTATATCTCATGAGATAGACATGGCTTGAACGGAAGTTTAATCCAGTTTAGTGAAACTGTACTGAAATAAGGAGTGAACTTAGTTCCGAAATGGACTTTGTCTGATAAGATTGTCTTGGTAATGAGTCTTGACTAATAAAAAATGATTCTCTATGATTATGTGTGTATTCCAAAAAGTTTCATGTTTTATGTTATGATTATTTGGATTACATTTAACTGTTATGATTGATCCCATGTCATGATATTATGATCACTTTTGCAGGATAAGATTTTCAAAATGTTATGTTCTTAAGAATATGATATGAATGACATTTCTTTTATTTCCCTTACTGAGCATTTGAGCTCACCCTTTTGTATGTTTTATTTTCTCCAGGTCCGGAAGAAGGGTATTAAGTAGAATATGCCAAAAGGGACTCTAGATATGATGAAATAAATGGGAGAAAACGTAGATGATTTATGAACCAGTTGTTTATGTTTCCCAGTTTCTAAAGACACTATACCTATACGGTCCTTTCATGGTTTTGTTATATGTTGTAATAAGTATGCTTCAATTCTGAAGTAATAACAATGTTTGTAAAGTATGGTTCGTTATAAATAAAGTATAAATTTAAATGGTGTTGTGGTCACTACCTATGATTTAAAACCAAAATATTTCATAATATGTTATATCATTAGAGTAAGTCAATAACTTATACTTCACGCAACACTATATTGGCTTGCGTTATACAGAAGATTGAGTTTCTGCGAAACAACACATTAGTATTATAATTAATTAACAAAAAAAATTTCAATTATATATTGTGATATTAAAAGTAAAAAATAAATTTTAATTGTTATTTATAATTTTTTCACACAAATAAAACATATTTATAATGAAACGTATGTGTTTTGCTAAAATAGTCATATATTTGAAAAAAATAGTTTCTTAAAAGAACTAATTTTTTAGTCCTTTTGTGAACAATTTCAAAATAAATATTATACACTCCAAAAAAATTAATTTAGTAAAATAGACTTCATTTTTGGATTCAGAATATCAAAATTATCTTAGGGTGAATTTTTTGGTATTTTTCTGCATATATTCAATTTTTTATGAATAGTAAAAATATTGCATAGTACATAAACCCGACTTTTTATTTAAATAATAATTATTTTTATTAAAATTTTAATTTAAAGTTAAAATATATAAATAATAGCTATATTAATCCAATTTAATTCATTGGATTCATTTTATAATAAGATTAGATATATAAAATTTTATTGAACTATTTAACACCTTTTACCCACCTTCTATGCACATTTCCAAATTTGCATAAAATGAAATTTTACCGCTTCTGTAAATTTAATTTCAAACATAATAGAGACACGGTTGACATCCTTAAGTAAAATGTGGCTCACTGGGATGAAAATAATTTTATTTTGAATAGTAACTTTCGAATTGTTTGGCCTCGGGTAAATGTAAACAGGGTAGTTAAAGGTAAAAATACTATTAAAATTACACTAAAACATCTATTACTTCTATAGTATATATTTATTTCAACAAAAATCAATCTTAGGAATAAAATATTTTCATTTTTGATCCCCTTGGATTATATTAGGTCCTTTATTATTATTTTATTTAAAGAAAATTTAATATTGTTAAATTCAAATTTTAATAACTAAACCATTTTTAATATAGAGTTATAAAAATGATAAATTCGACTATAAATATCAATTATAAATATATAAACATTTCCTAAATCATGGTATTTTATTTATAATTTTTATACTTAAATTATTAAAATTATTTGTGACACAATAATGATGCAGTAATTACTTTATTAATGAAATATTAAAATAATTGATATTATAAATTTTAAAATAAATGTAAATTGAGACTTATGATGAATTGAATTATTTTTATAGGTTAATATAACATGTTAGGGTTGATTAAATAATTTTTTTTCAATGTTATAAAGTTTTTATGAATTTCACAAAAACCAAATACTAAATAGATTCAAAATTGACATAAACGAGTTTTAAAAATAAATACTATTTTATTAAAAGATATAATATTCCTAAAAAAATATGGATCATCCAAATGACTTATATAATAATAGATATATAACTAAGGAACCACTTGGGGTACTCTTGGAATTTTATAGTATATTTATTTACCATTTAATAGAAAAATACAAGAAGTCACTGTAGAAGTTAAATTATTTATCTAAGAGTTAAATCAAAATGATAACATTAATATGGTGACATAAACCTATCTATAACCTATTGGTTGATATTATTTATACCCATACACACCTTATGCTTGAAATAAATACTTTTAGAACCATTATTAACCGAAATTAATTTTATAAAAAAATTATATTTCAATATTATTCTAAAGTGACCCTCACCTCTATTATAAAATGGAACTTCACCTTCTCTCAAAATAACACCTCCAAATCCATTTGTCTTAGCCAAAAACTGATCCAATGTCTTCCCAAGTTCTATCACATCAACCTAGAGACCTTAATTTGATCATAAATCCATCCTATGGATCCCTTTTGATCAAATTAAAAGGAAGCACTCGAAGAAGAGGTAATACTTTCATCACCTCTTTCAAAGTTCTCTTCTTCTTCCACTTCCTCTGTGTTGTCATTTCCATTCCAAAATAATAACTCCAGTAACTTATAAATACTTATATGTTTTTATAAATATGGTAAAACCATATTAATTATTCTATAACCCTATGAATGACAATGTCACCATATGTGTGTATGTACGGCTTACCATCTCCATGTCGTGGTGTAGTTTGTTATTCAACAATTCATTATTTGGATTGGTATAATAATGAGCATAGTAAATGTAAATAAAAATATAACATGTTAATTATTCATTATATATGATATAAAATCCAATTACATATGATTTCACCATTAATAGAAGGACATTATTGCTCGTGTGTATGTACAGATTACCATCTCCAAGAACGCAATTAGATTCATTCCCCATCGTAACCTTTCAAGAATAATTTTCATTTTATAATTTAAAATATTTTTTAAGAAGTTAATATAATTATAGATATGAATCAAATATATTCTATCAATAACAAAAATGACTTACGTAACAAAACATATAAATGAAAAAGAATCAGGTAACACTCGAAACAACGATACTACTAAAATATTATTAACAATACAATATTGGAATAACATATAAGATATAATATTTATGTATGTGGTTCTTGTATAATTTAATAAAATTTATTTTACTATTATACAGGAGGTTAACGTACCACAGACTAATGAAAATTTCAAGGTAATGGAAAATTTTACAATATCATTATTATCAAAGGTTGTTTATACGTAAGCATCTACTGAGAATTCTTTATCATCCACATCCATGTTTCTTAAAATGAAATTCAAAACATTTATACTATTTACTATAATATTATTTATGGTCATCTATACCCTTTTTGAATTTTTATTAAATTTTTCTAAAGGAATATTTCAGTCGTTTTCCAAACAAGGTACCTTTTGACCTTTTTGACAAATTATGGTAATAATGTTTTTAACAAATACGAAAGGTGCGGCTATTTTCCACCGTTATAACACCATCGAAGCTTCCCTTACAAGATTATAAAAATATTTTAAAAATATATGTTTTCTTTTATAATTATGTGACTTTTAATTTATTTCAAAATAGAAAGATATTTTTCTCTCTAATAATATTGATTTCATCAATGTCATCATCCTTTGTTAGATTTTATACTTGTTTGAAGTTGATTTATTATGATATAATCTTCCATATTGTATTGAAGGTTTTGTGATATTTTTTACTCTGTATGTGTTATATTTATACCATTCATGGTTTACTGTAAAAATATTAACATTTCATATGCTAGTTTTAATACAAATGTTTATGTTATGTTTCATCCTTTTCATTTGAGGAATGAATTGGACATAGTATGTGACATATGGAGCCTGCTATAACTACTAGATGCATTGGTATGTCTCATGAGAAAAACAAGTTTCTTGGCACACGTCTTTGACCAAATATTAATTGTCGTCTTTTAATGAGGCCTTGAATATGTGGTTACTATGTCTGAAATTACACATTCGGTCATTATTAAATTAGCTATTGATATTACATGTGATTATTCAACTAGTAGAATATTCATGTGAATAAGTAAATATAATTATTTGATTTATCATTTCCATATTATGCTGATGTTTTATGTTTAAAAGGATTGTGTTTGAGTCTACTA
This sequence comes from Viscum album, assembly GCA_963277665.1. Classification (NCBI taxonomy): domain Eukaryota; kingdom Viridiplantae; phylum Streptophyta; class Magnoliopsida; order Santalales; family Viscaceae; genus Viscum; species Viscum album. The sequence continues at coordinate 383,198,357 of OY728167.1, read as the reverse complement.
AATAACATTAAATTTTTATTCTTATTTATTAATGATTCCACTATATTGTTATTCTTACAGAGCATATGAACTCTCCCCTTTTAATATTTTCTTTTTTCTTGGATGTGAAAAATTATATTATGAATGGAATGCATGGGTAGGATAAGGGATATGAGTGTTCTCAAAGGGGAAAAAATGCTTTTTTTATTTCATGATGTAATATAAATCTAATGCATGTATCTAGTACTTTCATGTCTACTTAACTATTCATTATTTCAAAACATGATCCCTTGTGATCATAGCAATGTTAAGTAATAATTCACCGACTCTAGGTAACAAGGGTCGGAGAATTACATAAGAACAGGTATGTGCAGATAGTGGTAATTAGTGGCAATATGAATTTTAAGGATTAAAGATTAGATAAACACATCAGATCAAAAAATTATTATTAAATATAGTTAAATATCATTTTAAAAGAGGAAACCAATAAAATTTATGGGTTTTTATTTAATTACAATGTAAAAGATTCATCAAACTCTTTTAAATCTGAATAATTCTTCAAAAGAACCATACATAAGTATCTAGATAAGAAACCTTTACATTTTATATTTGATGCTAAAAAGTGGGAGCATAAGTTTAAAAATCCTTTAAAATAAAATAAATAAACATTATTTTCCCACTTATATACCATCTTTATTTTTGGATTATAGTTTTATTTCATTAAAATTTCTGATTACATAACATTAAGAATGTCCATATAATCCATTAGGATTTTTTCCTTACAGACTAATTGTAACATCCCAAGTAAGTAATGAATAATATATATTTTTATCTATGTCTATTTATGAATTAGATACTGTTTTAGAGGCTTAAAATGAGAATAAATCCAATCTTAAGCATGGAATACACTAATATTTTTAAAAGATTGTTTTACTGCCTTTTGATGGAAAACCTTTTTTAAATCAATATTTTGAAAGTTTTATATGCTCTATTTGTCAAAATAATCATATTATTTATGATTGGGACATTTAAATTTACATTGGATAAATATTGGGTATTTTTCTAACAATGTTCATTTTTTAATGAATAGTGAAAAATACTGCATTTTATGTCAAAACTGCTTTTTCATCTGATTTAATTATATGGTTAGATTATAATTTTAATTTGTCTTAAAGTTTAATTTGAAAATAGGTTTACCATTTAATCCCATGGTGATCATTGGGATTAATTTCACTTTCTAATGGGTCATAAAAAAGTGCCAAACTTTTCATAGATATTGTTTCAAAAAACCCGCTATTTGTTTTGACAACGGGAATTATTTTTAAATTAATTATAGCAATTTCTGAGTTTGGAATTTGGTAAAATTGATTATATATTGGGAATTAGAAGTTACAAATTATTTAATCAAGGCTCCTTTGTTTTTGGACATTATGAATAGTAATGACGAAAATTATCATTAATTATCTTGATTAATGAGTAATCGGGTAGTTAAGGATAATAAAATAATATCATAATAATAAAAAATGACACCAAAATGTGACATAATGCTACTTTTTGTATCATGTCCGACCATGGTATTCCTTGTACCAAACGTGGGGACCCCATGGAATCACTTTTGGGTAAAAGTGACTTTTTATCTTTTTATTTTTAAAGAATGTTAAATATAACAAAGAATGTATCACCTGAGTAAAACATTTGTAATTTTGTCTACATAAATGATCTATTAGACTATAAACAGTCATTGGAAAGATAAAAATAATTACTACATCATAGTATTTGTTTTATAATTTTTATAACTTAAATAAATTAAATTATTTATGACATCATGATGATGCAGCGATTACCTCATTATTTGACGATTTAAATAAAATAAAAATATAATGTAAAATCTAAGACCTACACTTTTCAAAGGCCTATTTTATGAGTATATTTCTAACCCTTATCACATTATCCTAGAAATAAATCAATGTGGGATCTTTAAAATTCGAAAATCATTTGAAAATAAAGTATCCTTTTGTAACTTTCCAAGAGTGCCTCTCCTCTCCTCTTATAAAGGGACCCCACCTCTACCTCCTTACCCACACCACTAAAGCCTTTGTATCGGCCAAACCCTATTCATTGTGTCTCTCCACATCCCTCTCTTACTCATAGAAGACTTACTTTGGGCATAATTCTTCCCAAGGAATTATTAGAGCACAAATCAAAGAGAGTTACCCGATTTTAAGGTAATGTCTTCACTTGTGTTCTTTTGTTTTATTTTGCTTCTCCAACCCCCTAAACTCTTTTTATTAATTTCTTTTGTAACAAATATAGTATATTCAATATACTAGGATGTTTTTCTAAGAATAATTCGAACTAAACTTACACACAGCTACATCTAATGGTTAAAGAACATATTGTTTCTGTGGATGGTGAATTTCTTCCTCACGAAACGATGATTGTTCAACACTCATATAACACCTTCAAAGCAGGCCATTAAGATGTCACTATATTTATATATGATATATAATATGATTATCTTTTACTTAAGCTTCTGTATTTTTTATTTATGGAATACCTTTATGGTTTCCATTATTGGTAAACGCGATATCTTCATTTTAGGAAGTGCGGACTACCGCCACCTCAAAGTGATTTGATTCGTTAATGCAATATGTGGGATGTATAAAGGATGGAGTAATGATATTATATATGATGTTATAATGAAATTATAATATACCTTTATATAATTATTATTTATTTCCATTAAAGTATGAGATATAAATGAATGGAGCGTTCATGCGTACGTACGGCTTACCGTCTCCATGAACGGTCCCAAATGTAATGTACTATTATAAGTACATATATATAATGGATATATATGATGTATGTTACATTTAAATGATGAATATAATTCTGGAATTAAAATATACATATCTCTCATTTAGTTTTAATTCCATTAATATGACATAGAAATGAAAGTAGCAATCATGTGTATGTACGACTTACCGTCTCCATGAACGGTGCATTTCATTTCTTACCTCTAAATGATTATGTAATATTATAAATGCATTTATATACTAGATATATATGATATATATTGAATCTACATCATGAATATCATTCTTGAGATAATGGATATTTGACTATGTGAACAACCTGTAAATATAAGAAGTTCACTTTTGACTCAAGTACCAAATATCGACAAAACGACCGTTATTAACTAAAATGATTACATAATGTTCATAACATGGTAATAAGTGATATAAGAGGAATAATTATATTGAAAAATGTTCTTATGCAAGTAGAAATTAACTCAAGTTTATTATTCAGGACATTAAAGAACGATTGAGTCAAGTCGGACCTGAGGTAAGGGAACTTCTTAACCCAATTTCTATTCATTGGGTTAATCTCCTATTTTCAAATTATTTCATGATATTATTATGTCCTATATTGTATTTATACTTTATTTATGTGTACATATAGTGAATCTATTTAATTTAAAAATGATCTTTGTATGGGACTTCGTCTCAATCTCCTTTCATTGAGGTATATTTTTTTATACACAACCTTGTTTTATCCAGTGTATAAACACCTTTGACATTTACGTTTATCCAAAAGGAATATTTTTTATAGGAATGATTTTACTAAATGACAAGAGGGAATTTTTTTTCATATGTATGCAGTGACAACGACTTCTCCGCTGTCGTGACCATTATTTGAGTTTCGACTTCCTCTACAAGCAATACATTTTTTTTAAATGAAAAATAAAGACCATGTTTTATATTTATTTTATTTTGCTATTGAAAATGGTTTTCATAATGTTTTTATTATATCAATGTGTTGTATTGATATCCTGTGATTGAAATGTGGAAATTTTATGTCTCCTTTATGCATGTTTTATGTGATAAGATTATGTTATGGTTCTTGGGAATTATTATGAAGACGGGTGGTTCCGTGATAAACTAAGGTCGGGTGAGCCCGATATAGCTCTCCAATGCATTGGGTAATGCGAAGGAGTTAAAAGTTAAGGTTTCTCTGAAGAGATTTAGGGAATATACTGTGACGGGTATTCCAAACGTAACCAAGAGGGTTACACCCTACATAAGAATGTTATGAATGCCTCATATTACCATTATGTCTCATGATTTCTATGATTTATTCATTATTTTATGAGGTATGTTAAAGTGCTTATATTTTATGGGAAAAGTATGATTTCATTCTTATGTATATATGTACTCATTTTTCCTTTCCATTTTTTTTAACCCTTACTGAGCTTTTTATGCTCATCCCAGGTTTTTGAAATGTTTTTCACAGGTCAAGGGAATGGTACATGATATGATGATAGTTTCAAGGAAGTGTCAAGAAAGAATACATGTTTTATTTTAAATTTGTTTCTGTTGATGGGAAAAATGAATACTATCTTTTATTGTAACCACTTTGTTAAAATGTGGGATGTAATGCATGTTTTATAATCTAATTCAATAAAACACTAAACCTGAAAAGATCCTCATGGTGTATTCATGAAATATCTCATGATTATGTAATGATTAATGCTGAGGCCTTATAGTTGGTATCAGAGGTCGTTTTAGATAACTTTAGGAGTTAGAATTATATTAAATGATTATCCAAAAATATTTTTTTGATATAGCATTTGAATATTACCATGTTGATTCACCTAAGGTATTTCTGTGTTAAGAATGGTTTTTCATAGAGGAAACAGAACAGATTTTCTGGGAAGGCATACAGAGGGAAATGACCTTTCAAATCAGTATCCTGACAAGGTCAGAATTAGAACTAAACAGTTTGTTGCAGTGATGGCTCAGTTGACTCAGGTGAAAAATGAGGGTTGTTTTCATTGATGATATTTTCGTGTTTTCTAAAAGTAAAGAGATGCATGAAATACATTTAAGGGTTATTTTGAAAACCCTAAAAGAAAAGAAATTTTATGGGAAATTCAGCAAGTGTGAGTTTTGGTTGAAATAAATTTCTTTCCTTGGTCACATTGTTTCTAAAGATGGGATAACTTTTGATCCTGCAAAAAAAAGGTTGTTGAGGAATGACCAACACCCACAAATGTAACTGAGATTCGTAGCTTCCCTGGTTTGACAGGCTATTACCGAAGGATTGTTAGAAATTTTTCACGGTTATCTAGTCTAATGACAATGCTAACTCGGAAGGGTGTTAAGTTTATCTGGACAAAAGAATGTGATGATTGTTTTCAGGAACTGAAATGAATATTGGTGAATGCTCTAGTTTTGGCTCTACCTTCCAGGAATGGTGAGTTTTTATCTTCAGTAATGCTTCATTGAAAGGACTTGGTTGCGTCCTAATGCAGAATAATTAGGTAATTGCTTATACTTCACGACAGTTAAAAACACATGAGGTAAATTACCCTACACATGATTTGGAATTAGCTACTATTTTTTTGCTTTAAAACTTTGGAGGCATCATTTGTATGGAGTAAAGTGTGAAATATATACCGATCAAAAAATCTTAATGTATATATTCACTCAAAATGAATTGAACATGAGACAGAGGAGATGGCTAGAATTAATCAAGGATTATGACTGTACAATTCATTACCATCTAGGAAAATCAAATAAAGTGGATGATGCTTTGGGTCGAAAAAGTAATGATTAATTTAAAAAGTTATGTTTGGAACGTGATCCTTTGGTTAAGGATTTGATGAACTTTGGAATAGAAGTTTTTGGTGCAGGATGTCCTTCTATTTTTTTCAGGTATCAGTGAAATATTCTCTATCAGACAGAATTAAGAAAGAACAGAAGCAAGACAGTGAGTTGTAGAAAAAGGTAGAGCTGGTTCAGAATGGTAAGTTGCCTAAATTCAACATTGATAATGATTTTGTTTTGAGATTTGGGAGGAGATTTTTCATGCCTTGGGATTCACATTTGGAGAACGAGTTTTTATGTGAAGCTCACAGTTCCCTGTTTTCAGTTCATCCAGGCAGTACTAAAGATGTATAGAGATCATTGGGAGTATTACTGGTGGGATAGAATGAAAAGGGATATTGCTGATTTTACTGTGAAGTGTTTGACTTGTCAACAGGTTAAAGCAGAGCGGCAGTTACCGAAAGGGATGCTTCAGTCTTTACCAATACCAGAGTGGAAATGGGAGAATATATCATTGGACATTTATGTGGGATTTCCGAAGACACCTCGAGGTAATAATGCAATCTGGGTTATTGTTGAGTAATTAACTAAATCTGCTCATTTCTTTCCTATTCGAGATACTTTCTCTCTAGATCAACATTCTCGATTGTATCATAAAGAGATAGTCAGGTTAAATGGAGTTCCTCTCTCTATAGTATCTGACTGTGATCCCAGGTTCACTTCTAACTTTTGAAAAGCCCTTCAGAAGTAGTTGAGTACTGAATTAAATTTTAGTACGGCTTTTCATCCTCAATCAGATGGGTAGTCATAACGAAAAATTCCGACTTTGGAGGATATGCTATGTGCTTATTTGGTGGATTATCAGGGAAGTTGGGACCAACATCTTTCTTTGGTTGAGTTTTCTTATAATAACAGTTTTCATTCTAGTATACAGATGACACCATTTGATGCATTATATGGGAAGCGGTGCCAAACACCAGCTTTCTGGGATGAAGTGGGTGAAAGGAATTTGATGGGACCAGAATTGGAAGAAGAGTTGGTAGAAAAGGTTCAGCTAATATAGAAACACATGAGAACAGCTCAAAGTAGGCATAAGAGTTATGTAGATAACCGGAGGAAGAATTTATCTTTTGAGGTAGGTGATCATGTTTTACTCAAAGTTTCACCATGGAAAAGTGTGATGCGATTTGGTAAGAAAGGAATGTTGAGTCCAAGGTTCATTAGACCATATGAAAATTTGGAAAGAGTTGGATCAGTTGCATACCGAGTGGCTTTACCTTCGAGATTATCTCAGGTACACAATGTTTTTCATGTTTCAATGTTAAGGAAGTATATGCCAGATCTATCTCATGTTTTGAGTCCAGAGGTAGTGCAGTTGGAAGAGAATCTATCTTATGTGGAACAACCAGTTAAGATTCTTGATCACAGGGAGAAGGTGTTGCAGAATAAGGTGATTAATCAAGTAAAGGTTCTATGGAAGAACCACATATGTGAAGATGAAACATGGGAATCTGAAAATGCTATGAGGGATAAATAACCCCACTTATTCGATAAGTAAATATATTTCGGCGACGCAATTTTCTAAAGGGGGGAAGGATGTAACATCCCAAATAAGTAATTAATAACAGATATATTTATCTATGTCTATTTATGAATTAGATAGTGTTTCAGAGGCTTACAATGACAATAAATCCAATCTTAAGCATGGAATACACTAATATTTTTAAAAAATTGTTTTACTGCCTTTTGATGGAAAAACTTTTTTAAATCAAAATTTTGACAATTTTATAATCTCTATTTGTCAAAATAAACATATTATTTATGATTGGGACATTGTAATTTACATTGGATAAATTTTTGGTATTTTTCTGACAATGTTCATTTTTTAATGAATAGTGAAAAATACTGCATTTTACATCAAAACTAATTTTTCATCTAATTTAATTATATGGTTAGATTTTTTTTAATTGGTATAAAAGGGTAATTTGAAAATATTTTTACCATTTAATCCAATGGTGATCATTGGGATTAATTTCACTTTCTAATCGGGCATAATCAAGTGCCAAACATTTCATAGATATTGTTTCAAAAAAACCCGCTATTTGTTTTGACAACGGGAATTATTATTAAATTAATTATTGAAATTTTTGTGTTTGGAATTTGGTAAAATGGATTACATATTTGGAATAAGAAGTTACAGATTATGTAATCAAGACTCTTTTGTTTTTGGACATTATGAATAGTAACAACGGTAATTATCTTTAATTATCTTGATTAATGAGTAATCGGGTAGTTAAGGATAATAAAATAATATCATAATAATAAAAGATGACACCAAAATGTGTCCTAATGCTACTTGTGGTCTCATGGCCGACTATGGGATGACTCGTGCCAAACTTGGGGACCCCATGGAATCATTTTTCGGTGAATGTGACTTTTAATCTTTTTATTTTTAAAGACAGTTAAATATAACAAAGAATGTATCACCTGAATAAAACATTTTTAAGTTATTCTAAATAAATTATATATTGGACTATAAATAGTCATTGGATAGATAATAATATTTCTACATAATAGTATTTTTTTATAATTTTTATACATTTAATAGATTAAATTATTTATGACATCATGGTGATGCAGTGATTACCTCATTATTTAACGATTTAAATAAAATAAAACGATGATGTAAAATCTAAAACCTACACTTGTCAAAGACCTATTGGATGAGAATATTTCGAACCCTTATCACCTAATCCTAGAAATACATCAATGTTGGACCTTTAAAATCTGAAACTCATTTGAAAAAAAAGTAACATTTTGTAACATTCCAAGAGTTCTCCTCCTCTTATCTTATAAAAGGCCCCCACCTCTACCTCCTTACCCACACCTCTCAAGCCTTTGTCTAGGCCAACCCCTGCTCATTATGACTCTCCAAATCCCTATCTTACTCCTAGATTCCTCACTTTGGGCAGAAGTCTTCCCAAGGATGCCATTGAACTCAAATCAAAGAGAGTTACCCGATTTTAAGGTAATGTCTTCACTTGTGTTCTTTTGTTTTATTTTTCTTCTCAAACCCCCTAAACTCTTTTTATTCATTTCATTTGTAACAAATCCAGTATCGTGAATATAATAGGATTTTTTTATAAGAAGAATTAGAGCTACACTTACACACACCTACATCTAATGGTTAAAGAACATACTGTTTCTGTGGATGGCGAATTTCTGCCTCACGAAACGATGATTGTTCAACACTCATATAACACATTCATAGGTGGCCATTAAGATGTAACTATATTTATATATGACATATAATATGTTTATGTTTTACTTAAGCTTCTGTATTTTTCATTTATGGCATACCTTTATGGTTTCCATTATGAGTAAACGCGATATCTTTATTTTAGGAAGTGCAGACTGCCGCCCCCTCAAAGTGATTTGATTCGTTAATGCCATATGTGAGACGTATAAAGGATGGAGTTAAAGTTATTATATATTATTTTACACTTTAATTATAATATAACTTTATATCATTATTATTTCTTTCCATTAAATTATGAGATAGAAATGAAGAAGCGTTCATGCGTACGTACGGCTTACCGTCTCCATGAACGGTGCATTTCATTTCTTATCCCCAAATGTAATTTACTATTATAAGTACATGTATATAATGGATATATATGATGTATGTTACATATAAATGATGAATATAATTCTGGAATTAAAATATACATATCTCTCATTTAGTTTTAATTCCATTAATATGACATAGAAATGAATGTAGCGTTCATGCGTTCGTACGAATTACCATCTCCATGAACGGTGCATTTAATTTTGTCCCTCTAAATTATTATGTAATATTATAAATTCATGTATATACTGGATATATATGATATATATGGAATCTACATCATGAATATCTTTCTTGAGATAATGGATATTTGACTATGTGAACAACCTGTAAATATAAGAAGTTCACTTTTGACTCAAGTACAAAATATCGACAAAATGACCGTTATTAACTTAAATGATAAAATAATGTTAATAACATGGTAATAAGTGATATAAGAGTAATAATGAACTTTAAAAAGGTTCTTAAGCAAGTATTAATTAACTCATGTTTATTATTTAGGACATTAATGAACGATCGAGTCAAGTCAGACCCGAGGTAAGGGAACATCTTAACCCAATTTCTATTCTTTAGGTTAATCTCCTATTTTCAAATTATATCATAATATTATTATTTACTATATTGTATTTATAATTTCTTTTTGTTTACATACAATTAATCTATTTTATTTAAAAATGATCTTTGTATGGGACTTCGTCTCAATCTCTTTTCATTGAGGCATATTTTGTTTTATACACAAACATCTTTTATACGGTGTATCAACCCCTTTGACTTTTACATTTATCCAAAAGGAATCTTTTTTATACGAAGCATTTTACTAAACAAAAAAAGGGAATGTCTTTGTCGTACATATGCGGCGACAACGACTTCTCGACCACCGTGATCATTATTTGTGTTTCGTCTTCCTCTACAAGCCATACCTTTTTTTAAATGAAAAATAAATACCATGTTTTACATTTCCTTTATTTTTGTATTGAAAATGGTTTTCATAATGTTTTTATTATATCAATTTGTTGTATTGATATCTTGTGATTGAAATGTGGAAATTTTATGTTTCCTCTATGCATGTTTTATGTGATACGATTATGTTATGGTTCTTGGGCATTGTTATGAAGACGGGTTGTTCCATGATAAACTAAGGGAGCGTGACCCCGATATAGCTCTCCAATGCATTGGGTAATGCGAAGGAGATAAACATTAATGTTTCTCCAAATAGATTTAGGGAATAAGCAATGGTGGGTATTCCAATGTAACCAAGAGGGTTACTCCCTACGTAAGAATGTTATGAATGCCTCAAGTTACCTTTATGTCTTATGATATATATGATTTATTAATGATTTTATGAGGTATGTTAAAGTGCTTATGTTTCATGGGAAAAGTATGATTTCATTCTTATGTATATACGTACTCATGTTTCCTTTCCATATTTTTTATAACCCCTTCTGAGCTTTTTATGCTCATCCCAGGTTTTTGAAATGTTTTTCACAGGTCAATGGAATGGTACATGATATGGTCATAATGTCAAGGAAGTGTCAAGAAGGAATCCATGTTTTATTTTAAATTTGTTTCCGTTGATGAGAAAAATGAATACTATCTTTTATTGTAACCACTTTGTTTAAATGTGGGATGTAATGCATATTTTATGATCTAATTCTCTAAAACTCTAAATCAGAAAAGATCTTCAAGGTGTATTCTTGAAATATCTCAAGATTAAGTAATGTTTAAGGGCGGGGCCATATAGTTGGTATCAGAGGTCATCTTAGATAACTTTAGGAGTTAGAATTCTATTAAATGATTATCCAAAAATGATTTTTTGATATAGAATTTGAAGATTACCATTTGCTTCACCTAAGGTATTTCTGTGTTATTAATGGTTTTTCATAGAGGAAACAGAAAAAATTTTAGGGGAAGGCATAAAGAGGGAAATGACCTTTCAAATCAGTATCCTGAGATGGTTAGAATCATAATTAAACAGTTTTTTTTAGTTATGGCTCAGTTGACTCATGTGAAAAATGATGGTTGTTTTCATTGATGATATTTTGGTGTTTTCTAAAAGTAAAAAGGAGCATGAAAGACCTTTAAGGGTTATTTTTCAAACCTTAGAAGTAAAGAAATTATATGGGAAATTCAGAAAGTGTGAGTTTTGGTTGCAACAAATTTCATTCCTTTGTCACATTGTTTCTAAATATTGGATATTTGTTGATCCTGCAAAAAAATAGTTGTTGAGAAATGGCCAACACCCACAAATGTAACTGAGATTCGTAGCTTCCATTGTTTGGCAGGCTATTACTGAAGGTTTGTTAGAAATTTTTCCCGGTTATCTAGTCCAATGACTAAGCTAACTCGGAAGGGTGTTATGTTTATCTGGAAAAAAGAATGTGATGATTGTTTTCAGGAACTGAAAAGAATATTTTTGAATGATCCAGTTTTGGAACTACCTTCCAGGAATGGGGAGTTTGTTATCCATAGTGATGCTTCATTTAAAGGACTTGGTTGCGTCCTAATGCAGAATGATCAGGTAATTGCTTATGCTTCACGACAGTTGAAAAATCATGAGGTAAATTACCTTACACATGATTTGGAATTAGCTGCTGTTGTTTTCTCTTTAAAAATTTTGAGGCATCATTTGTATGGAGTAAAGTGTGAAATATATACCGATCACAAAAGTTTAAATTATATATTCACTCAGAAAAATTGAACATGAGACAGAGAATATGGCTAGAATTAATCAAGGATTATGATTGTACAATTCATTACCATCCGGGAAAAGCAAATAAAGTGGATGATGCTTTATGTCAAAAAAGGAATGCTTCATTTACAATGTTGTGTTTGGAACATGATCCTTTGGTTAAGGATTTGATGAAATTTGGAGTAGAAGTTGTTGGTGCAGGATGTCCCTCTGTTTTGTTTCAGGTATCAGTAAAATCTTCTCTATCATACAGAATTAAGAAAGTACAGAAGCAAGACATTGAATTGCAGAAAAAGGTAGAGCTGGTTCCGAAGGGTAAGTTTCCTGAATTAAATATTGATAATGATTTTGTTTTGAGATTTGGGAAGATATTGTGTGTGCCTTGTGATTCATAGTTGAATAGAGAGTTGTTATGTGAAGCTCATAGTTCTCCGTTTTCAGTTCATCCAGGCAGTATTAAGATGTATAGAGATCATTGGGAGTATTACTGGTGGGACAGAATGATAGGGGATATTGCTGATTTTATTGTGAAGTGTTTGACTTGTCAACAGGTTAAAGCAGAGTGACAGTTACTGAGGGGGATGCTTCAGCCTTTACCAGTACCAGAGTGGAAATGGGAGAATATATCCATGGACTTTGTTGTTGGATTGCCGAAGACACCTTGAGGTAATAATGCAATCTGGGTTATTGTTAATCAATTAACTAAATCTGCTCATTTCCTTCCTATTCGAGATATATTCTCTCTAGATCAACATTCTCGATTGTATCTTAAAAAGATAGTTATGTTACATGGATTTCCTCTCTCCATAGTATCTGACTGTGATCCCAGGTTCACTTATAACTTTTGGAAAGCCCTTCAGAAGTAGTTTTGTACTGAATTAAATTTTAGTATGGATTTTCATCCTCAATCAGATGGGCAGTCAGAACGAACAATTCAGAATTTGGAGGATATGCTACCTGCTTGTTCGATGGATTATCAGGGATGTTGGGACCAACATCATTATTTGGTTGAGTTTTCTTATAATAACAGTTTTCATTCTAGTATACAGATGGCACCATTTGAGGCATTATATGGGAAGCAGTGTCGAACTCTAGCTTTCTAGGATGATGTGGGTGAAAAGAAGTTGATGGGACCAAAAATGGCAGAAGAGTTGGTAGAAAAATATCATCTGATACAGAAACACATGAGAATAGCTCAAATCAGGCAGAAGAGTTATGCGGATAACCGGAGGAAGGATCCATCTTTCAAGGTAGTTGATCTTGTTTTTCTCAAAGATTCACCATGGAAAAGTGTGATGCGATTTGGTAAGAAAGGAATGTTGAGTCCAAGGTTCATTAGACCATATGAAATTTTGGAGAGAATTGGATCAATTGCATACCGAGTGGCTTTACCTCTGTGTTTATCTCAGGTACACAATGTTTTTCATGTTTCAATGTTAAGGAAGTATATGCCAGATCCATCTCATGTTTTGAGACTAGAGGTAGTGCAGTTTGAAGAGAATCTATCTTATGAGGAACAACTGGTTCATATTCTTGATCACATGGAGCAAGTGTAGTGGAATAAGGAGATTCATCAAGTAACGGTTTTGTGGAAGAACCACATGAGTGAAGAGGAAACATGGGAATCTGAAAACACAATGAGAGATAAATACCCCTACTTATTCGATAAGTAAATAAATTGCGGGGATGTAATTTTCTAAAGGGGGGAAGGATGTAACATCCCATGTAAGTAATTATTAATAGATAATTTTATCTATGTCTACTTATGAATTAGATGGTGTTTTAGAGGCTTAAAATGAGAATAAAACCAATCTGAAGCATAAATACACTAATATTTTTAAAATATTTTTTTACTGCCTTTTGATGGAAAACCTTTTTTAAATCAAACTTTTGACAATTTTACAAGCTATATTTGTCAAAATAAACATATTTTTTATTATTGGGACATTGAAATTTACATTGGATAAATTTTTTGAATTTTTCTGACAATGTTCATTTTTTAGTGAATAGTGAAAAATACTGCATTTTACATCAAAACTGATTTTTCATCTAATTTAATTATATGGTTATATTATCTTTTTAATTGGTATTAATGTGTAATTTTAATATATTATTACAATTTTTTCCAATGGTGATCATTGGGATTAATTTCACTTTCGAATTGGGCATTAACAAGTGTCAATCTTTTCATAGATATTGTTTCAAAAAAACCCGCTATTTGTTTTGACAACGGGAATTATTTTTAAATTAATTATTGAAATTTCTGTGTTTGTAATTTGGTAAAATTGATTAAATATTTGGAATCTGAATTTCCAAATTATGTAATCAAGACTCTTTTGTTTTTGGACATTATGAATAGTAACGACGGTAATTATCTTTAATTATCTTGATTAATGAGTAATCGGGTAGTTAAGGATAATAAAATAATATCATAATAATTAAAAATGACACCAAAATGTGTCCTAATGCTACTGTTTGTATCATGGCCGACCATGGGATGCCTTGTGCAAAACTTGGGGACCCCATGAAATCACATTTGGGTGAAAGTTACTTTTTATCTTTTTATTTTTAAAGAAAGTTAAATATAACAAAGAATGAATCACCTGAGTAAAACATTTTTAAGTTTGTCTACATAAATGATATATTGAACTATAAATAGTCATTGGAAATATAAAAATATTTCCTACATCATAGTATTTTTATTATAATTTTTATACATTAAATAAATTAAATTATTTATGACATCATGATGATGCAGCAATTACCTCATTATTTAACGATTTTAATAAAATAAAAAGATAATGTAAAATCTAAGACCTAAACATCTCAAAGACCTATTTTATGAGTATATTTGGAACCCCTATAACCTTATCCTCTAAATACATCAAATTGGGACCTTTAAAATCCGAAACTCATTTCAAAATAAAGTAACATTTTGTAACTTTCCAAGAGTGCCCCTCCTCTCCTCTTATAAAAGGCCCCCACCTCAACCTCCTTACCCACACCTCTCAAGCCTTTGACTCGGCCAAACCCTGCTCATGTTGTCTCTACAAATCCCTCTATTACTCCTAGAAGCCTCACATTGGGCAGAAGTCTTCCCAAGGAAGCCTTTGAGCTCAAATCAAAGAGAGTTACCCGATTTTAAGGTAATGTCTTCACTTGTGTTCTTTTGTTTTATTTTGCTTCTCCAACCCCCAAAACTCTTTTTATTCATTTCCATTGTAAAAACTCAGGTATCTTCAATATACTAGGATGTTTTTATAAGAATAATTCTATCTATATTTACACACACATACATTTAATGGTTAAAGAACATATTGTTTCTGTGGATGGCGAATTTCTGCCTCACGAAACGATAATTGTTCAACACTTATATAACACATTCAAAGGTGGCCATTGAGATGTCTCTATATTTATATATGATATATAATATGTTTATGTTTTACATAAGCTTCTGTATTTTTCATTTATGGAATACCTTTATGGTTTCCATTATGGGTAAACGCGATATCTTCATTTTAGGAAATGCGGACTACCGCCCCATCAAAGTTATTTGATTCGTTAATGCCATATGTGGGATGTATAAAGGATGGAGTTAAGGTTATTATATATTATGTTATACTGGAATTATAATATTCCTTTATATCATTATTATTTCTTTCCATTAAAGTATGAGATAGAAATGAATGTAGCGTTCATCCGTACGTATGGCTTACCGTCTCCATGAACGGTGCATTTCATTTCTTATCCCCAAATGTAATGTACTATTATAAGTTCATATATTTGATGTATATATATGATTTATGTTACATGTAAATTATAAATATAATTCTGGAATTAAAATATAAATATCTCTCATTTTGTTTTAATTCCATTAATATGACATAGAAATGAAAGTAGTGTCCATGCGTACGTATGGCTTACCGTCTCCATGAACGGTGCATTTCATTTCTTACCTCTAAATTATTATGTCATATTATAAATTCATGTATATACTGGATATATATATGATATATTAGGAATCTTCATCATGAATATCATTCTTGACATAATGGATATTTGACAACGTGAACAACCTGTAAATATAAGAAGTTCACTTTTGACTCAAGTACAAAATATCGACAAAATGACCGTTATTAACTTAAATGATTACATAATGTTAATAACATTGTATTAAGTGATATAAAAGTAATAATGAACTTGAAAAACGTTCTTATGCAAGCTGAAATTAACTCATGTTTATTATTCATGACATCAAAGAACGATCGAGTCAAGTCGGACCAAAGGTAAGGGAATGTCTGAACACAATTTCTATTCTTTGGGTTATTCTCCTATTTTCAAATTATGTCATGTTATTATTATGTCCTATCTTGTATTTATACTTTCTTTATGTGTACATATAGTGAATCTATTTTATTTAAAAAATATCTTTCTATGGGACTTCGTCTCAATCTCCTTTCATTGAGGCATATTTTTTTATACACAACCTTCTTTTATACGGTGTATAAACCCCTTATACTTTTACATTTATCTAAAAGGAATATTTTTTATATGAAGCATTTACTAAATGAAAAAAGGGAATGTTTTTGTCGTACGTATGTGGCGACAACGACTTCTCTACCGTCATTACCATTATTTGAGTTTCGACTTCCTCTACCAGCCATACATTTTTTTAAATGAAAAATAAATACTATGTTTTACTATTCATTTATTTTGGTATTGAAAATGGTTTTAATAATGTTTTTATTATATCAATGTGTTGTATTGATATCTTTTGATTTAAATGTAGAAATGTTATGTTTCCTTTATGCATGTTTTATGTGATACGATTATGTTATGGTTCTTGGGCATTGTTATGAAGACGGGTGGTTCCATGATAAACTAAGGGCGGGTGAGCCCGATATATCTCTCCAATGCATTGGTTAACGCGAAGGAGTTAAACGTTAGGGTTTATCTGAAGAGATTTAGGGAATATACTGTGATGGGTATTCCAAACGTAACCAAGAGGGTTACTCCCTACATAAGAATGTTATGAATACCTCAAGTTACCTTTATGTCTTATAATTTCTATGATTTATTCATGATTTGATGAGGTATGTTAATGTGCTTATGTTTTATGGGAAATGTATGATTTCATTCTTATGTATATATGCACTCATGTTTCCTTTCCATATTTTTTTATAACCTTTACTGATCTTTTTATGCTCATCCCATGTTTTTGAAATGTTTTTCACAGGCCAAGGGAATGGTACATGATATGATGATAGTGTCAAGAAAGTGTGAAGAATGAATCCATGTTTTATTTTAAATATGTTTCCCTTGATGGGAAAAATGAATACTATCTTTTATTTTAACCACTTTGTTTAAATGTGGGATGTAATGCTTGTTTTATAATCTAATTCACTAAAACTCTACACCTGAATAGATCCTCAAGGTGTATTCTTGAAATATCTCAAGATTAAGTAATGTTTAAGGCTGGGGCCTTATACTAATACATTCTTATTCCATAAGAAGTCCTTAATATCTCTCAAAATGTACATATAACATAGTATAATATTTAGATGTATTATATATAGAAAATTTATCTTTTACATTGTGAAAAATAAATATATGAATTCTGTACCTCAATTTATAAATAATGGAAAGCATGTGAAATATCAATAGATCATTATAATTGGGCATATCATAATTATAAGGTAACGAGAACATGATCATAACAAATGAAAACATACCCATCAAGTTATAGAACCAAAATCATGAACCATGGAACAATACTTTTTTATAAAAATAATAGTGAGATATAAGAGTGTATAATTACCCAAAAACAATATTACCCTATAAGAGAATATGATAACCATAAGACATAAGATATTTCAATATACTAAATAATAAAAATTTATTACCCTTTTACGTGAACACTGTTGTGACTATCATTAATAGTGGATAGATTCCCAGAGTGGATTGGTGTAAAGACTCAGATATCTCAATCTAGGTAGTTTTCATGTTATGATAACTAAAGTTCCTGATGGAATAATAGTGTAGGTTTGTTATAGTATGGAAGATGTAATATATACGTATGTGATATTAATAACAATAATTTTAGTTCATAATGTGGGATATCATTTCATGATGCATGTATTTTTTACATGGATAGAGATAGATAAGTTTGTAGGGTAGGATTCAAAACATGGATTGTTTGTTCACCATGTGATTATATGTGGATTTGATTTGAAGAATCTATCTCAGAAAACTCAAAAAATTTAAATTAAGTTAATAATATTAATTAATATATGATTTTTGGATAGAGATAATTTGTTTTTAATAATTCAAAAAAAATGGTATATTAATGAAATTAATGAAATATTCACACAATTAAACTATATATAGTAGTGTGAAAGTATGGTTAATTTCACACATTTTCCTCAAAACCCCTAATTATCTCATAGATTGAGGGAACTAAAGGTTATTTTTTAGGTTTTCCTGAATATGTTCCAAAATTTATTACTCACTAAATTCTCATGATCACTCAGTGGAAATTTGAGGTGTTTTTTCCTCTTTATCATGAGGTTCATCCACATTCATACGTTCTTCATATTTTATCATCTATCCATGCTATTAAAATTGAACATAATTGATATTATGGTGTTATTTAAATGTTTTCATTATTATGGCGTGACATCCTTGAAGTGATATAAGTTCCACCTAAGATAAGTGACTAGAGACATATTTATTTATTTCATTACTGTTTAGTGATCACTAATAACCACGAGTTAATGAATCCATTTCTTCTCCATTTATTTTATGTTCGCATGTATTTTTTTAGTATTTAATTTTATGGGTGATGGCGGAATTATCTTATATGAATATTCAATAAAAATAATCATTTTTTTCTTATTGCAGTCTGAATTCTTTTCACAATGATAATGGGTTGCCTATTGTTTAATATATATTGATTCATTTATGGTTATTCATTCGATCGTGATGTTTTTTATAGTATTACATACCATATTTTTATTCTTAGAAATTTGATATTTAATTTAATGATATTTATTGTTATTGGCTAAGGATAAATGATGAATGTAATGAATGTTGATTAAAAAAAGAGGCATGTTTTATTTGAAATATTTATCTTTTTTTATTTGATTGATATAAATGATGTATAATTTGGATTAATTAATTTGAATATTTTCTCAATTTTATATTAATTAAATTTAAACTATTGATCTTATTATTGTCTAAATATCTTATAGATATTTATAGATTTTTAATTATGGTTCTATTCATTGTAAACTATGTTAAATGATTTGGATAATTAATTATGGTAATGAATATGTTTCTTAATATGATGAATTTTTCATAATTGGAAAGCATATTCTTTTATGATCATAAAATGAATTGGTTTTCTATCCTAACTAGAATTATGATCTCTATTTTTTAACATATGGATTTTTTATTTCTCTGCATTAGAGCCCTGTGAAAGAACATAATGTGAGCTTAAGATGGGGAGGGAAGCCTGATTTTTTTTCAACGTCAGAACCTTTAATATTGGGACTGATGAATCAAGTTATGTGTTGTACTAATGACCATGTATTTTATTACATAAATATCACATATTTTAGTATTAATATTTAAAAAACCAATAGAACCCACAGGTGTATCGTAAATGTACTAGTTTCCTCAAAACTAGATAAAAAAATTCTTATTTTGGGAATTACCTTCCATATCTCCCTCGATGTTCTTCCCACGTAATACTAATATTAGTCATAAGAAATGGTGAGTTTAGATTCTCAGTATGGGTAAACAAGGTAAATACATAAATAAAACAAGATCATATGGGTATTAAAACATGATAATGTAATTTGAAGTCCACACCCTTCATATTAAAGATTATATTCTTGAGTCATGGAATAACTATTTGGAATTTTGAATGACACGAACCATATATGAATCAACTAACATAATATATGAGATATGACATTATAATAAGACATGGAATCATATAATAGACATATTCCTATGAAACTATGACCATTTTTAAATAGAGATTGATTCCCTCGTTAATTTATGTTTATAAAATCAAACCATCTTATAAACTTATGGATGTTATAAAATTTCCTTGAATAACCTAATGAACATGAAATAAATCCATGAATAACATCATTGACAAGAGATAATATCCACACATAACATTTTAGATATGAATTTTGGTCAAAAAATAACATTGTTAATCTAAAATCAGTTTCAGGAATAAAATATTTAACTCATGAATTATCCATTATTTAATAATTCATTGGACGAATATATATGTACCACCCATCACATCACGAAAATAGTATATATTTCTGTGTGTGTGTGTTTGTGTGTTTGTGTGTGTGTGTTACATAAGATTATAAAACATTCACTATATCATAACCCATGAAAATAAATGGGATTCATAAAAAATTTATAACTACATATCTTATGGAAAGGAAAGAGGATTTACACAGAATTCATAATTTTATAAAATGTGAAAATATAAGTTGGTTACATAATCATTTCATCATGATATTTCCCCAAATAAATACGTTCCTTAAATATATTTTCATTATAAATATAAACCATCTGGAGAAAGAATGGAAATGGGACCCCTTTATCATATCCCCAGTAAATCATTGGTAACATATAAGGATGTCATAAAAGATGTAAAATGGTTATGAAATGTCACTTGGGTAATTTATTGATAAAAATATAATTTAATGTTTGAAAAACCCTTTTTTGAAATGAAAAATATTTCCAAAATAATTTTCATTAAAAATGACTTATGAAAGTTATAAAGGATGCATTAAATAGCATTTAAAACAATTCTTTAGTGAAATATTAAGTCAATGTTTCAAAATAATTTTTAAAAAATATACCATTTTCAGTGTAATTTTCATTGAAAATATCTTTGAAAATGTATGTTGGAATATTTAAAAATACATTATAATAATTCATGTGGAAAAAAACCCTTTCCACATAAAAAAATATTTTTTACTCAAAATTATTTTTCAATTTTTTTAAATATCCTTCCATACATATAATTAAATATTTAATTATTTTATACATTTATATTTAATACTTTTTTAAAAATTGATGAAAATTGATGAAAATTTATTTTTTACTAAATTGAGAAATAAAGAAAATTTGTTTCTTAAAACAATATTTCGGATTTTTTGTGTACATAAATTTTGGAAAATAAAAGGAAAACATGTATTTTTAAGATCAATATTTGAAATAATAAATTTCACTAAAAATATTAAGAGGTATATCAAAAAAAATCATCATTTAATACTTAATCATAAATAATCTCGATGAATGATGTGATTATAAAATGAAATCATTAACATTATAGTAATAAATAAATCATATGATCCAAGAAATAATGAAATAAAAAAAATTAGATATCATAAATAAATCATGATATAAATTGTCAAAGGGAATTATATACACCTCATAAATGATTACTGGTTCATAACATCACTTATGTTCAAAACAAGGAACATTGGGACTAAAATCCCTTACCACATTGGTAACACATTGACCATAAATTCCATGGGTGATACATACTAAAATAGATAAGTAAATTAATAAAATTTTCTATAAAAATATTATAAAATGTAATCATGGAACTAATATACACCCAAAAAAAGCACATGGTGAATATGTCTTGCGTATCACAGAAAGTAAGTTTGAGTGGAAAATCTCGCACCATACATCTCATCTTCGATTAAACATATTTTATCCTTCTGTATAATATACAATGGCCTATGATACATATATTCCAAAATTACATACTTATTTAAAATATTAAATATTTTGCCATTAAAATGTTTCAATATTCTTTTATTAATAATTCCTTTATCTAATCATCATTTTTCTATGTTAATAGTTTTATTTTTCATGAGAGTTTTGGTTTTTCAGCATTAGTACATGTACTCAAAAAATGATTTTTTTAACTGAGTAAAGTCAATATTTTTATAAATATTTTATATAATAATTATATACACACATATATATATATTAATCCATATATGTTGTATATAGAAAAATATAAGACATTATTAATAGAGATAGTAGGACTTATGTACACAAAAATATTTGTTTCATTTTTCAAGAGATGGAATGAAAAGAATTTAAATTATTAATCAAATTTATAAAATAATTATGATTTCACATATATCAGATATTGTAATTAACACAAACATTATTTCTTTCCATTTAATGTGTTAATGAAATTAATATCATCATTTCAGGAGGTGGTATTTTGTTGTACACAAGAGCGACATTAGCTTATCACCCACTGAATGGTAAGTAAAAAATATGGGATAATATATTTATATAAGTAAAATTTTGTGAAAGATATTATATGTATATATGTGTTTATATATATATATATATTAAATTATATTAAATCATGAGACGTGAAGATGGAAAATCAATAACGTATATCTGTGAGAGGATAGTCTGTTATACACCCTATCAATGAATCTGTTTCACATAACAGAGAAATATATATATATATATATAACCAGAAATTAATAATAAAAAAATAGATGTAAGATAATAATTTTATTATATGATAATTAATTAATTATAATTAATGTTGTTGGAATAAGGAATAACATGACAATGAATTCTTAAGAGCATTACCTCTACAGAGAGCCTCTTTATATTTACCCCTAATTCATTCTAAGGATGGTTTCCTAATCAATGAAGGGCTCTAAGATGTGGTAAGGGGATAAGGGAAATTTTTTTGGTAGGTAATTTCTTAAATAATGGTTTATTGAGTGTGGATAGAAGATGATTGTAGAGTTCCTTTTATATGTGATGAAATCAACTAATATAGAATCTACATGGAAATTTCTAAAAATTCACCAAAATGATAAATCCATTACCAATAATAAAGGTTTAAAATTACCTTAGATTATATCTAGGTGGGGTTTATTATGAAATATGACAACTAATTATGATTTATAAATGTTTTATTGGAAATATACCCATATCAATTTAGTTCAACCCCTCGGTAAATATATTATTACCTTAATCACAATTTTTTAATTTTATTCTTTTAAACTATTCATTAAAATAAAAAAATATGTTAATATTATTATAGAATATCAATTATAATGATTCTAAATTTTTAATCAATTTTTCCAATATTCATTAAAAAGTATTGAAAAAATATAATTAAATTTATACCCACAAATGCAATGATAAATCGGGTTACCAACGAGAGATTTTTTCACAAAAAATAGATTTATTTAATAATAAAATTATTTAAATAACCTAAGCTTTATTAATAAATATAAAACATTAATAATTTTTAAAAAACCTTATTATAATTTCATTAATGTGGTAAATTATTTTAATTAAAATGCAATTTTTAATAATTATCAGCATTATACATTATTCCTCAAAAAAGAAATGGTCAGAAAAAATAAAAAAATCCATTCTAGATTGATTATGACAAACTATTTTAAAGAAAGATAATTTTTTCAAATTCATTTTCG
Source organism: Viscum album (assembly GCA_963277665.1). Taxonomy (NCBI): domain Eukaryota; kingdom Viridiplantae; phylum Streptophyta; class Magnoliopsida; order Santalales; family Viscaceae; genus Viscum; species Viscum album. The sequence continues at coordinate 383,174,924 of OY728167.1, read as the reverse complement.
AAATGTGTAAAATTAAATATTAAAATATGTGTGGAAAACTTATCAAAAATACTTTTTATAAAAAAAAATTGATTCTTTTAATAACACCAGATTTGTTATTCTTTCATCCCTAGAAAATTTATATATTAATGATAAAAAAAATTATTTAATATATAATATAAAAATTTATTTAAAAAAATTACTCGTAGTGATTAATATATATACAAATAAAAACTTCCTATGTATTCTAAAATAATTTTTTAAAAAATTAACATTTATATTTAATTTCTTTTTTTTATTTATAACTAATTTATATTAAAAGAGTTTATTTTAAATATTTGTAGCCATTTTTTCATAATTTATTTAATCCTTCACATACCCACAATTCTGATGGCAAGGATATGTCAACTGTATTAAAATATAATATCATAATGTTATGTCATGTTTCTCATAAACATATTGTTTCATTGAAAGAAAGTTAAAACTAGTGTTGCATTAAATTAAATACATACATAGAGGTACGTGTAATGAAAAAAAAACTATTTTCTAGGTATAACGCTGTCTAAACCTTGTATTATATGAACCACATGGTAATCTCTTATTTCTTTTAATTCAACCATGATGTTTTTTTATTTATAATAAAAAATAGTTCACAAAACCATGAGATGTTACATTTTACCCCGCCTAAAATAAATTTCAAAATCAATAAATTTATCATTCATAAAATGATTTTATTTTTAGAATCTGTTCATTTAGACTCTAATTATAAAAATCTATAATAAAATATCCCATAAAAAATTAAAACAAATGTGTTACCTAAAATAATAAAAAACTATTATCCAACACTATGAAAACATTGGTTAGAAATTTAAATATATACATGGAGGAGAAAACTAAATCCATAGTGTTAATATAATGTGATACAGAATATGGACAAGATATAGCTACTGACCACAAAACCAATCATCTATTATGAGTTGAAAAACCTTTAATTCAATATTAGTAATGCTCTTAATATAAAGAATTAATCTCAAGATTATGTTTTTAATCATTAGATTTCTGTTTTCATCTATTCTGATAATTTAAGGTTATATAATTACCTAAAAATTAAATTTTATTCCTTTAACAAAAATTAATCATAGTTTCATTTGTTACTATAATAACAAAAAACATCCAAAAAATCGATTTCCTAAATTTTTAACCATAACGATCCTTCAAAATATGTATGTATACAATTGAACCATAATGATTGGAATGATTTGATCTCATATACTTCAATGATCAACATAATAATACTTTTAATCACCCGCAATGTACAATTCTAATATATTTAAACCATATTAACATCCAATAATATCAAAATAAAACAAAATAATCTTCTAAAATATAATATACCATTTCTTCCATAAATATTATTTTATAATATTCAAACACATTTTAATTTGAAATCCATGTTTATCCATTCACCCAAAGATGATAAAAAGTTGATTTAAAATGGAAAATCTTATTTCATTATTCCATAAATAGAGAGAGATAATAGATGCTCATAATGACATGAAATGTCAATAAATGGTGAAAATATTAATTTAATAAATCTCATAACAAAAAATAAAAACATGAAATACAATAATAAAGAGTCCAATAATTATCATTATTTAATTTTTCTGTTGTGATTTCATATGATTTCCTTTTATCCATTATCTTTATATATTTTTTAGGAATATCATTTTCATCAGCCCTTGTATTAAGGAATTAATGTGAATCATGTACAAAGTATTTTTATTTTCAAACCTGCATTGTGGGTTGGGTATTATTCTGAGGTATCTATCAATTCAATTTATTAAATGGAATTTTCACATCACTTATACATTATTTTTTCCAATATCCATGCGCCCACATTTATATGTTTGTATTGTTCCTTGTTGGAATTCACCTATGTGGTATTTCCCAAATTTTTAGATGGTATAAGGGTCATAAATTTTCTACCTTCTATGTGACTTATTGGGGTAGAAACCATAAGGCTCAATATTCCATTTTACATGACCAGAATCATGAGGTTTTCTTACTTTGATTTCAATTTTTAGAAAACATAAAATGGAGTCATCTTATATTTCAGTGTCTCTTATGGATGAATCCCTCATGTGATTTTTTAATTAACTTATGAATTAATCAATCTTATATTATGGTAGGATAAGAATACATGAAGACTACATCAGAAATGTTGTAAAATTTCCCTCATATTTACCAACAAAATCATCAAACTTATTCTTATGATCTAGGAACCTCATCTCCATTACTGATTAAAAAATCATATGATATTTTTTATTTGGAAAGAATATCATAAACTCATCCCACTACATGGGTTAAATTTCTTTTAATTTCATTGTATCCTTAATACTAATCCACCGTTGATCTGATTCACCGTACAAATGAGACTTGTCCGAAATATTTTTTCATTTTATAAAAATTGATGAACATATTTCAATCAATGGTAATGATCCATTTCTCAGAAACCATTGTATCAATCGATCCTCTAAACTAATTTTTATGTTTTATCATGAAGGATTCAATAAAATATAATTGCTTCCATTGATCATTTGGAATCTAAGAATGATTCATATATTAATAATGTTGTGTGAGAATTGTAAATTTTTTTCATCCTATCCCCTAAATAATTTGGTATCATAGGAGTAAAAATAATTACATTACCCATCAAATTCATTATTATAATTATTCATTTGGGTTCAATCCATTTTATAAAACTAAAAATAATTGTTTGAAAATCACTACTCATTGTGGGAAAACAAACTCATGAAATTTTTCTTACAGGATTTCTAAATCAGGACACCATAAATTAAATATATTACTCATTTGGATTATATAAGGTTATTAATGATCATCATCGTTCCAAATAATTGATTAATTTTTTAAAATATTATGTTAATTAAAAAATTATATTCCCAAGGAGTTTCAAATAAGGTTCAAAATGAGGCCCATTATCATATTCCAGGAAAATATTGATTCAAGCTCACCACACCTTTTTTAGACATATAACCCCATAATAAAAGAATTCCATATCAATGTATGCATTTATTATCAATAAAGATATATATTACTACGTTTCCAAAAATACTTTCATAACTATAACATTGAATGTTCTTCTTCTTTCATTGGGTAATCCTATTGTTTCATAGCAATTGGTTCTCATCCTATATTCTAATGGTTAGATAAACATTCCCTTTGCTTCCAACTATAAAAAAATATGATTTCAATAAAAATTATTAAATATTATTATTTTAATAGTATATACATCATATATAAATATTCCAATGGATTCTAAGAGAATTAGTGTCTTTAGAAATAAGATAAATAATATTATTATTTTTTGAAAAAACATCAAAACATCCATAATGTTTATCCCACATGTAATCCACTTAGAATATCACACATAATTTATTTATTAATAACATGGGTAGGGGATGAAAAATAAAGGGGGGTATCAGATTCTCATAGTGAGTAAAAAGAGAGATACATAGATATAAAAATTGTACAATGATATGAGAACAAGTGTTTAACAGTTGAAAACCACACCTCGAATATTAAATATCATAATCTTAATTCATGTAATAATGATTAGGTAGTTCATAAGACATGAATCATGAATGAATACTATAATTTAATCCATGAAATCATTATATATTCATATGGAATATAATCATGGAATACACATAAGATTATGAAATTGTAAACTATTTCAAATAGTGAAAGTTTCAAACATTATGTTTAGGACATGAAATCATTCCCTCCCACAAACTTATATAGATTAAATCATGTCCAAAAGTAACCATATTCACATAAAAATAGGTCCAATAATAAAATTATAGACATGAAAGGTGGTCCAAAAATAACAATATGGAAATGAAATTAAGTATGTGCATTACATTGTGAACATGAAATAAGTTACATATATAATATATTTTAGTCGTGAGTTATTTGTCGGTACCCACTACATTGGAAGAACATTTACTTCCAACATATAACATACTCAAAATCATATATATGTGTTCTAATTGATCATAAAGCATTAATAATATCAAAAAATATTAAATGAAATGGGTTTCATAAACATTTAATTAAATCAGTACTTATGCAAAATAAATAGATTTCATAAAAAATTTATTGATTCAAAACCTGTGGAAATAGAACGGAGATTCAGAAGGATTCCATAATGGTATAATTTGTAGGAATGAAACATGTTTTATAAACCACATATCATTATAATCATAAATTATTCAGAGAATGAATAATGACGTAAACCTTGGATCGTGTCCCCAATAATGAATAGGTATAATTAATGGATTACATAATAGATTGAAAATAATTTTGAATGATCATATGGATCATTTCATGATAAAATAGTTTGTCCATGTTAAAAAACACTATTTAAAGTAGCAATCACCTAAAAATTAATTTATTTATCAAAATAACCCTAAAAATAAATAAAGGATGGTTTAAAGATAATTTAAAACAATAGATCTGTAAAATATCCTTTATCCAATAAAAAACACTTTTTAAAAAAATAATATTTTGAAGGTAGTTTTATTGGTAAATAACCTTGGAAACTTACTAAGGAAGTGTTAATGATCATTTAAAACATTCAGTAAGGAAAATATCATTTCAATATTAAAATAAACTATTAAAAACATTTTTCTTAAAATTATCTTCAAAAAATAAAAAATATGGTCCAAATAAAAATTTAAATATTTCGTTATTTTTTTAATCATGGAAAATAAAGAAAAATAATTTTCCAACTAATAGACAAACAATGTCAAATATTCATAAAAATAATATTTTATTCTATTGAGTACATAAAGAGATGAAAATTATCGAAAAAACTATTTTCAAATGAAATATCTTTAGGAGAATAAATTTCATGATAATTCCAATGAGGTAGATCAAAATATTTTATATTTTTTGACATAATCGAAAACAATCTCAATAAGTGATGAGATTGTAACATAAAATCATTACCACATGGGTAGTATTTGAAGCTCTATCTCCATAAATGAATAAAATTAAAAAATATTATATATGATGAAAAAAATATATAACATGTATATGGAGAATTATATACACATCATAAATGAAGATAGGTTCATAATATAACAAATGTTCCAAATATGGTAACTTGAAGAAAAAATCCATTAATACTTTGGTAATGATTAAACCGTATATCCAATGAAAGAGAGGGCCTAAAATGGATATGTAAATAAAAACATTTTTTAAGATAATAATCGTAAAATATATTTAGGGGATGTATGTACAAATAAAAAATAATCACATGCTTAATATGGATTGTGTCTAAACAAATTGAGATAGAAATCCCTAACTATACTCCTTGACATACTTCGCACTAATTCCATATTCTTACAAAACTATATATTTATTCTAAAAATATTAAGAAAATAATATTATATTTAAAATATCAAATATTAACCACTAATAAATTTTCAACAAAATTATATTAATATTTTTTTAATAATATAGTCTTTTCTGGGTGTTAACTATTTCGTTTTCAATGATTTTTGGATCGGTATTTTTGGTCCTTGTACATTGAGAATCATTCCATAATATCTATAATTAAAATAATTTTATAATTATCATATATATTATTTATGTATATATTCAAATTCATACATACATGTTTTGTGTAGTAAATTTAAATACACTATTCATGGTGATGGTAGGGCGTATGTATGCATGAACAGTGTTTTCTTTTTTTGATGGATGGAAAGAAGGAAATTAAAATTCTTATTAAAATTTATTGAATAATTATGATTTAATATTTATAAATTATTTTCGATAACATAATTTTTATTACCATTCATGTATGTGTTAGTGAGAGTGAATCACATCACTTCGTAAGGTGGTAGTCCTCGGTACAGATGCGGGACATTAGCGTAACCCCTGTGTAATGGAATGTAAATGGTATATGTGATATAATATTCAAAAAAGTGATATTATGTTAGAAATATTATATATATATATATATATATATATATTAAACTACATTTGATAATGATATTTGATCATGGAAAATGAATTACATCAGTTTATAAAGTGGTATCCCAATGTATACACGATCAAAGGATTTGTTTCCCTATTAAGGGAAATGTATATGGACCTAGGTCATTGAATTAATAGAAAAAATTATTAGTTTATATAATATATAATGGATATAATATTATCAAGTATTCATAAATATTTTTTTAATTTTAAAAACAAATGAAAAGATAGTACATGGTTTTGAGAATTAACTCTTCTAAGAGGAGCATCTTTAGGTTTATACCTAAATCATATATACGAGGGTTTAAAAGTAAAATATTTTCCAATATGAAATGTTAATGGATGAAGGGAATATTTATTTTTCCATTGATGTCTATTCATTGTTTTTTTAACTTTGGTGAGGATTTAATGGATGAGGTCCTTATATATGTGGTTAAAGGATCCTAAATGGAAATACATGTAAATTTATAAAATCCTATAAAATGATAAAATATATCCAAAGTCAAAAGGATCATAATGATGATATATTCGAAATTGTGAATTTTCATTTTACAATATAGAAATAAAATATGATTTAGACATTTTTTATTGGAACTCATTCCCTTATCTTTTTAGTTTTACCATTGGTAAACTTGTTTTAACCTTAATCACATTACACAATTTTTTCTATTTTCACTGTTAATTATGATAAAAAATGTTAAACATAGTAGATAAAAATAATTCCAATGAATCCAAATATGGAATTCATTTTTCCAAAAAAATCGTAATAGTGAAAAAATATGAATTAAATTTAAACATAAACATGTGAGGAAAATATGGTTTTACAACGAGAAAAGTATCATAAGTATACAATTTTTTAATATAAAACTTTAATAAGAACTAGATAAAAGTTAAATAAATTATATTAAATAATATATTTTGTAACAAATTTTAATTTTAAAAACAACTTAAAAAAATTAATCATTTTTATACTTTAAACGAAACTTTTGTTTTCTAAAAAAATTAGAACTTTTGACTATTTATTAGAAAATAATAACGTTTCAAAAAATCTAAAAAAATTAAATGTAATATATTTTTTAAATTACGATTTTACATATTCATTTTATATTTTCAAACACATTTAATAAATGGGTAAAATTGTATTTTGAATATATGTAACAGTATGGAATTCCCTGGTGTATTACATTACTAAAATTGGGAGTTGGTGGTGTTTTAGGGGATGAATGAGAAGTATTTTTGATTATCTAAGGGTCCATAGTGTCATGACCCGCCTTCACCAAAAGGAGGGAAGGGTCATCAGATTGCTAGGCCCTTCCTTCTTTATGTTGAAGGAGATATAATAACCCCCGAGACCCGCCTTCAATATGTCCCAGAGTGGCAACTAGCACCAAGGGTAAAGAAATTTCTCACAAATGGAAGGCATTACTCCTTTTTGTTTTATAAGATCGAGAGATAAGATTATGAAACTCAACAACACCATGGTAATAGAAAAGTAAAGCCAAAAAAATAAACCATTCCCACATGCATGTTTCAAAAGTAAAGCCACAATGTACAAAAGGTGACTACAAAGGTAAGTACCAAAGTGGAAAAGAATCAAATGCAACTGCCCCAAAGGTCCGAGCTAGTATGGTCATGCGTGATCCCCGAAGTCCTCTTGGAAACCTGAAATCAGTTTTATATACCTAGGGTGAGCATACAAGTACACTCAGTAGAGAAAACTAAAGACTCTCGTGCAAAAGTGGGGGAACGTGCTAAAGTCCCGTGAGAAAAAGGAGTAAACCAAACACCTACCAAGGTAAACTATCCACCCAAGCCTCACCAAGGCACACTCCCCAAATAACACAAGTCAAGTAATATATATATATTAATAGAAAATCGATGTTTGGGTACCCCGCGAAACATTACCACTGGTTATTGAGACATCCTACGCATCAGACCAATCCCGCCATTCTTACTGCAGTTCCACTGCCTCACCCACTGGCACACACCTGGGCCATAGCCACACGTAGTCCCACTGCCTAAATCCTGCCCGCAGACACACCTAGGCCACAACTGTCACACGTAACCATTCATGAAAACACCTAGGCCATAACAACCACCACCACGCCCGAAGAAACCTAGGCCTCATCCTTAAGACGCTTAGAAAACCAACTGCCGGACACACCTGGACAACCGTCACACTGCCCCGCCCGAAGGCTCTTGGGCTAATAATGGACCTCAGGCCATCACATCATTCCCTAAGATACTAGGGCTATCCGGGAAAGGGAGCAGAAAAGGAGCTAATAACCAGCCACTAAGAATAGGGTTGGAAAAAACACCCTCCCCCATGAAATGGGGGTGTTCGGCACTAAGTGCTCAACTAGGGTGGGGCGCGAATAAGAAACAAAAAGCTACAAGTATAGATATAGGTAAAAAACACTCACCCAATTCTTAGGATTTCCTAGATAGCCTACAGAACACAACACCACTGCATCCAAGTCACAAGTCACGACTCTCGCCAACAAAACCCATTTGTCCCATTCTTGTTTCATGTTCAATAATAATGTTTAATTAAGTTTAAGCACTACTGGGCAACTAGTAGGCATAGGCACAAGTCCAGGAAAGTAAAAAGTCAAGAATCCACCATAATGCCCACACCCGGTTCTCAACAACAGAGGATCCCACCCCAATTCGTGATATAAACAAGTACCCACCTGGTCTTAAAACTCACAACCACTAAATCCATACCAACAGGTGATCCCATTCCCAAATTCACACAACCACTGGGAGTATAAAGACAGGGGATCCCATCCCCTCCCACATCTCTAGAAATCAGCCTAAAAAAGAAAACAACCAACTACCACCACCAACACAAGTCAGGGCCATGCCAGTATTTTCAGATTTAAACGACTTAAAACACTACATGATTTCAATTTTCGTGTGTTTTAACAGGGGTTATCACAGAAGTATTAATCCTGGTGCCTCAATTTATTTGGCCAGATATATGTGATTAACCAATTTACTTTTCATAGCAGGAGTGTACAAACACAAAAATCCATTTAAAACATCACCAGGGGATCATTAGTGCACAATCCAATGACCACCAACGACCTCGATTTTCAGAAGGCATAAGCCAGGAAGACTCAACAAGATAGTCATAATATAAACAACATCAACAATCACAGCCCCCCTTTATTTATAAAACATCTTGTTCATTATCATCATTTAGGTCTAGTTTGTCTAATTCTACAGAACAGAAGCACGCCCACCTCGCATGATACACAAAAGAGAGAGGTGACGGAGAAATTCCCTACCTGTTGATAGATGGTCGACGTTTTAGGCCGGGAGCGGAACTTTACGGATAACGATGTGGCGCGCCCGATGCACCAGAAGATGTTTGTGAAAAGCCACGATGAGGAAAGGAGAAACCACGGCTAACCCTTATTTTATAAGATCCATGGACGGTTGAGTTGAGAACGCGTAACCACGTAAGGCGCGGGGGTCGTGGGTTGAGCACGCGGGTGGGCAGTTACACACGGAGGTCTCTCAGGATTTTTAGGAATTAGTTATGGGATTTAAATGGTTTTAAAAGTAGTAAAAGTATTAATTTACATCAAAACATACATTGTAGGAGCAGAAAAGACTGGTACTAGAAGATGAACGAAAGGCTCGGTGAGGGGACACGGTGTCACCCTCACGGTGCCACCCTCACGGTGCCACCGTCATGGTGCCACCGTCACGGTGTCACCTTCATGGTGCCACTATTTTGGTGGAACCTCACTTTTGGCAAAGTAATGGGCCAGGAGGGTCCGGGCCATTACATTAGATACCTTTTAAACGATTCTTGTCCTCGAGAATCAAAATAAACCAAGAAGGAAAGAGAGGGTCCGAACAACCACCTCGAAAGATACCTCTTAGAAGTGAACCCATGCTAACCAAAAACACTTCCCTGTCAAGAACCAAGAAACATACCATGCCAAAATGCCCAGGAATGTGGGTTGGGGAGTCTCCTCCCCCCATGTCAAGATATTATCCACTTTGGGCAGCACTGACTTTCCCGCATGGGTTTAATCGCATCCACATTAATGCGTATTGATTAGGGGTCAGGTTCTCTCCTCCCCCAAGCCAGGGCCTTTCACACACATCCAGAGGAAGAAAAATCAGTACATTTCATAGCCAATAGACAAAACGTTCTACCACAACAGGTAAAACAAGGAGAAAAACTCAAAACAACTCTGGGTACTGGGTATGCATATGTGATTCCCTCTCCCATGTACTCTCCTCAATCCCACCATGTCTCTGCAACACACGAACCAAGGAGATGGTTCGCCCACGAAGCACCTTCTCCTTGCGATCCTCGATCATCATTGGTCTCTCCACAAAGGTCATATCGTCCTTCATGTCTAGCTCACCCCAATCAAGGACATGTGAATCTTCGTGCAGATACCAACGGAGTTGGGACACATGGAAGACACCATGTATTCTCAGTAACGGTAGTGGCAATGCTAGCTGATAAGCCACCTGGCCGACCCGCCGCAACACTTTGAAGGGTCCGATGAACCTGGTGGAAAGCTTACTCCCCTTGCCGAACCTCCGCTGCCCACGCCGATGGGAGACATTCAAGAACACATGGTCCCCAACTTCAAACTCCAAGGGCCTCCTCTTGGTATCAGCATATAACTTCTGTCGTCCCTAGGCCACCTTCATCCTTTCCTTTATGAGCTGAAACTTCTTTGTTGCGTTCTGCACCACCTCCGGGCCAAGGATTCCTGCCTCTCCTACTTCGGCCCAACACACAGGTGAACGGCATGGCCTCCAATACAAGGCTTCAAACGGGGCCATACCGATGGTAGAGTGATAGCTATTATTGTAGGCGAACTCTACCAGGGGAAAGTGTCACACCCATGATCCTCCGGAGTCCAGAACACATGCCCGTAGCATATCCTCCAAGGTCTGGATGGTGCGCTCTATTTGTCCATCTGTCTGGTGATGGAAAGCAGTGCTAAGGCGTAACTGGGTGCCAAACGCATGCTTCAATCCTCTCCAGACTCGTGAGGTAAACCATGAATCCCTATCTGAGACTATAGACCTCAGATCTCCATGCAACCACACCACCTCACCCACGTACTTTCATGCCAAAGCATCCACAATACTCGACTCCCTTATTTCCAGAAAGTGAGCCTATTTCGTCAACTTTTCCGCTACCACCCATATGGCATTGTATCCCCCTTGAACCTTGGGTATTCCCATGCCGAAATCCATCGAGATGTCATCCCACTTTCACTCAGGGACATCTAGGGGCTGCAGTAGGCCGCCTGGAACTCAGTGTTCAGCCTTCACATGCTGACACACTAAGCACTTGGCCACAAACTCTGCCACCGCTCGCTTAACTCTGGGCCACGAGAACTGCCTCTTCAGTCCATGGTACATCTTGGAAACTCCTAGGTCTACCACCAGGGGTGAGTTTTGGAACTCACTGAGAACCTTTCCGCACATCACTCCTGAAACAAACAACCTTTCCTGGAAAAGCATTTGGTTCTGACCATCTTCTGTCCATCCATCTAGATCATTGCCTTGGTCAACTCGGTCACGCATTACTTCGCACTCCGGGTCTCCCCACTGAGACTCCTCCACTTGTCGAAATAGAGATGACATCACTATTATCTGATATAGGCAGCCACTGCCGCTATCCATCTTCGCATACAGGTGTAAGGCATCCAAATCCACCATTGCCTTCCAGGCGCCTACCGACTCTCGGACCGCATCCTTCTACGTCTTCTTGCTCAAGGCATCAGCCACCACATTTCCCTTGCCCTCAGTATAAGAGATATCAAAGTCATAATCCTGGAGGAACTCCACCCATCTCCGCTGTCACAAGTTTAAGTCCCGCTGGGAGAAGATATACCTCAAGCTTTTGTGATTTGTGAAGACCACAAAGCATTCCCCGGTGCGGTAGTGCTGCCATAACTTTAGCGCAAAAACGACCACTGCAAGCTCCGGTTCATGGGTGGCATAATTATGCTCATGGGGGCATAGCTGCCTAGACCCATAAGAGATCACCCCTTGTCACTACATCAACACGCATCCCAGGCCCTGTCCTGAAGCATCACAGAACACCTCATAGGCCACCCCTTCTTCTGGTAATCTTAGCACTGGGGCACTAACCAACTTCTCTTTTAGATAGCTGAAGGATGACTCGCACTGCTTTTTCCACACAAAAACCTGGTCATTCTTGGTCAGGGCTATCAAAGGGGCCGCAACTCGGGAGAAGTTGGGTACGAACCTCCGATAGTAACCTGACAGCCCAAGGAAACTATGGACCTCTGCCACATTCTTGGGTGCTGCCCAAGAAACAACCACCCCAAATTTTGATGGGTCCACCGCTACCCCCTGCTCGGACACCACATTCCTGAGGAAGTGCACTTTTCGTGTCCAGAACTTGCATTTCGACAACTTCCCATAGAGCTGATGATGATGGAAGACCTCCAAAACCATCCTCAGGTGCTCAGCATGGTCCTCCTCTGATCTTGAGTAGACCAGGATTTCATCAATGAATACAACCACGAACCGATCCAGGTACTCCCGGAAGATGGAGTTCATAAGCCCCATGAACACAGTCGGGGCGTTCGTAACACCGAAGGGAATGACTACGAACTCGAAGTTTCCATACCTACACCTGAAGGCCATCTTCGGGATCTCACTCTCCTTCACTCTCAACTGGTGGTACCCAGACCGCAGGTCGATCTTCGAGAACCATCCTGTCCCTTTCAGCTGGTCGAAAAGATCGTCTATCCTCGGAAGAGGGTAACGATTCTTGATCATCACTTGATTCAGCCTCCTGTAGTCTATGCACAACCTGAGACCACCATATTCCTTCTTTGCGAACAAGACTAGAGCACCCCACGGTGATGCACTGAGGTGAACATAACCCCTCTTCATCAGATCGTCAACTGGATCCGCAACTCCCGTAGCTCTGAAGGCTCCATCAGGTAAGGAGCCATCGAGATTGGTCAAGCGCCGGGCTGCAGGTCTATCCAAAACTCGATATCACACCGAGGGGGTAGAGTCATCACCTCCTCAGGGAAGACATCCATAACTCACAGACGATCTCTGGAACTTCCACCATTTCAGCATCTACCGATTCCACTGTTAGCTCAGTCAACAAGGAGAGGAGAGGTTCTTCTTGCCTGTTTCCCTTCTGACTACTCCGCTCATCAGTGAAGGTAACACGCTAGCTGTCCATGTCCGAGAACACCACCCTTCTTCTGAAATAGTCAATGATGGTACACATAGAAAATAGCCAGTCGATGCCTAGGATGAAATCGTATGGCTGAATCTGTAGAAGAAGAAGATCCCTAACCGACTGATGTGGCCCTATGATCAGTCTACATCCCCGAAAAACAAACAAAAAGTTGGTCTGACCTCCGACTGGTATGCTCAACACTAGGTGAACTAGAAGTCTCACCACTTCTAAACCCAAGGCACGGGCTATACTGGGTGAAACAAAGGAGTGAGAAGCTCCGTTATCGAACAAGGCATAAGCAAGAGTTCTAAACAGAATGATCATAACTCGAACAACCTCTGGCCCTGCCGGAACAGCTACATCTGTGGTGTGCAACTATCCACGACCAGCTCCTCTGCCCCTCGGCTGCCGTCTGCCTCCTCGACCATGCCCCAGTCGAGGTCCCTGAGGAGCACCTTGAGGTCGGCCTCCTCCTCCTACGTCTGTCCTCGGAGGAGAGGGAGATCGCTATCCCTGCTTCTACTGCTGGAAAAGTCTGGAAGGAAGCTACTGCTGGGGCGGGTGGTGGGGTTCTCCACCACAACCGTACTACACCCGGTCCGGGCACTGACTCCGGAAATATCCAGGGCTCCCATAGATGAAGAACCGCGGTCCCGGGACCGAAGGAAAACGGCGAGGGCCGGGGGATCGAAACTGAAACTATTGCGGTATGCTCCCTGCTGGTTGGAACCTGGATGGTCCTGATGCTGGAGACCTGGTGCTGACGGCCTTTCCCTTCGATGGTCCCACCTGGATCCCCTCTCGTGACACTCCTCCTAGAGCATGCATCCTCTCCACCACTTCGGCCGTCTTCTGGACCTCCAAGTACGTCGGCAGGGTGAAGGGGGTAACAGCATACTAGAGGGAGGGTTGGAGCACCACCTCTAAACGTCTTGCCTGAGACTCCTCGTCGGGAAAGAGGTCTGGAGCAAAACGTAGGAGGCCCTTGAACTTGATCCCTAGCTCCCTCACGGACATACTCCCCTGCTGGAGGGAGAGTAGTTCCTGCAACTTTTCTGCCATCATCGTCGAGGAGAGGAATTCCCCCCGGAACTCCCTCTCGAAATCCGCCCAAGCCACCTCAGACTCTCTCCTCTCCCCCAGGTAAATCTTCCACCACTGACGCACCGCTCCCCACATCTGGCTGACGGCCAGAGGAACCCAGTACTTGTTCGGGGCCCGAATCATGCCGAAAGCTATAACTAGCTCCTCTAGCCCGCCTTCTGTCTTCATGTCGGAGGTGCTTCCCTCATACTTCTTGAGGGCCTATCCCTGGAAGGTCCGAAGAGTCTTCTTCCACTGGTCGTCCTCTTCCTCTCGATCAGCTCTCTGTCGATCGACCAAAGTAGTCTTTGGGGCCTCGAGCATTGGTACCACACGTGGTCTCCTTCCAGGTGCCATAACTGCAAGGTAAACAAGGAATGCCTAAGCCCAAGTAGTGCAGAATATCATTCTTAAAACTTCTTAAAATTTTAATTTATTCTTAATTCCCAAGACATCCCAGAAACACAAGAACACAAGTCATTATGATGCATGTACCTTTCCTAGGGTCTCTACCCTGCAATTAGTGTGGCCTCACATGGTCGTTCGGTAGGTCCGGAGTCCTTGCATCGGATCACGGGGGGCCCTAAAATACCGTGTCCTAGCTGGTCTTCCCTGGCCTAATTCACGCACCATCGTCACCCAACACTGTTTCCTTACCTTCCCATGAAATCCTCACTGTGCCTAACTCCAGACACCATCCTATCTCTCAACCATCACCTCTGATACCATTCTCTCACGACCCACTTTCACCAAAAGGAGGGAAGGGTCAGCAGATTTCCAGGCCCTTCCTTCTTTAAGTTGAAGGAGAGATAATGACCCCCGAGACCCGCCTTCAATAGGTCCCGGAGTGGCGACTAGCACCAAGGGTATAGAAATTTCTCACAAATGGAAGGCATTACCCCTTTTTGTTTTATAAGATCGAGATATTAGATGATGAAACTCAATAACACCAAGGTAAAATAAAAGTAAAGATAAAAAAATAAACCATTCCCACATGCATGTTCCAAAAGTAAAGCCACAAGGTACAAAAGGTGACTACAAAGGTAAGTAACAAAGAGGAAAAGCAACAACTGCAACTGCCCCAAAGGTCCGAGCTAGTATGGTCCTGTGTGATCCCCAAAGTCCTCCTAGAAACTGGAAAGTAGTTTTCATATACGTAGGGTGAGCATAAAAGTACACTCAGTAGAGAAATACAAAGACTCTCGTGCACAAGTGGGGGAACGTGCTAAAGTCCCATGAGAAAAAGGAGTAAACCAAACACCTGCCAAGGTAAACTATCCACCCAAGCCTCACCAAGTCACACTCCCCAAATAATGCAAGTCAAGTAATATATATATTAAGAGAACATCGATGTTTGGGTACCCCACACCACTTTCCCACTAGTTATTGAGACATCCTAGGCATTGGACAAATCCCGCCATTCACACCGCAGTCCCAATGCCACACCCTCCCACACACACCTAGGCCACAACCACACGTAGTCCCACTACCAAAATCCCACCTGCACACACACCTGGGCCACAACTGTCACACGTAACTACGCCTGAAAACAACTAGGCCATAACAACCACCACCACGCCCGAAGACACCTGGGCTTCATCTTGAAGACGCTTGGGAAACCACCTGTCGCACACACCTAGCCAACCGTCACACTGCCCCTCCCGAAGGTTCTTGGGCTAATAATGGACCTCATGCCATCACAGCCTGTCCGAAGATACTTGGGCTATCCAGGAAAGGGAGCAGAAAAAGAGCTAATAACCAGCCACTAAGAATAGTGTTGGGAAAAACACCCTCCCCCATAAAATGGGGGTGTTCGGCACTAAGTGCTCAACTTGGGTGGGGCGCGAATAAGAAACACAAAGCTACAAGTATAGATATAGGTAACAAACACTCACACAAAGCTTAGGTTTTCCTAACCAGCCTACAGAACACAACACCACTACGTCCAAGTCACAAGTCATGACTCTCGCCAACAAAACCCATTTGTCCCATTCTTGATTCATGTTCAGTAATAATGTTTAATTAAGTTTAAGCACTACTGGTCAACTTATAGGCATAGGAACAAGTCCAGGAAAGTAAACAGTCAAGCATCCACCGTAACTACCACACCCGGTTGTCAATAATAGGGGATCCCACCCCAATTTGTGATATAAACAAGTACCCACCTAGTCTTAAAACTCACAACCACCGAATCCATACCAACAGGGGATCCCATCCCCAAATTCACACAACCACCGAGAGTATAAAGACATGGGATACCATCCCCTCCCACATATCTAGCAATCGGCCCAAAAAAACAACCAACTACCACCACCAACACAAGTCAGGGCCATGCCGGTATTTTCAGATTTAAATGATTTAACACACTCCATGATTTCAATTTTTGTGTGTTTTAACCAGGGTTATCACAGAAGGATTAATCCTAGTGCCTCAATTTATTTGGATGGATATTTGTGATTAACCAATTTACTTCTCAGAGCAGGAGGTTACAACCACAAAAAGACATTTAAAACATCATCAGGGGTTCATTACTGCACAAACAACGACCACCAATGACCTTAATTTTCAGAAGTCATAAGCCAGGACGACGTAACAAGATATTCATAATATAAACAACATCAATGATCACAACCCCCTTTCTTTATAAAAAATCCAGTTCATTATCTTCATTTAGGTTTGGTTTTTCCAATTCTATAGAACAGAAGCACGCCGACCCCGCATGATACACAAAAGAGAGAGGCGAAGGAGAAATTCCAAACCTGTTGATAGATGGTCGACGTTTTAGGCCGGGCGCAGAACTTTACGGATAATGATACGGCACGCTCGATGCACCAGAAGCTGTTTGTGAAAATCCATGATGAGGAAATGAGAAACCACGACTAACCCTTAGATTATAAGAGCTGCGGATGGTTGAGGTGATAACGTGTAACCGCGTAAGGCGCGGGGGTCGTGGGTTGACCACGCGGTTGGGCAGTAACACATGGTGGTCTCTCAGGATTTTTAGGAATTAATTATGGGCGTTAAATGGTTTTAAAAGGAGTAAAAGAATTAATTTACGTCGAAACTTATGTTGCGGGAGCGGAAAAGTTTGGTACTGGAAGAAGAACGAAAGGCTCGGCGAGGGGACACGGTGTCACCCTCACGGTGCCACCGTTACGGTGTCACCCTCATGGTGCCACCGTCACGGTGCCACCATCACGGTTCCACCTTCACGGTATCACCTTCACGGTGCCACTATTTTGGTGGAACCTCACTTTTGGCAATGTAATGGGCCAGGAGGGTCCGGGCCATTACAATAGAGTGGTACATGAGGTGTTTGGTTACTAAAATATGTCATAATAAATAATAGACATCTTTCAAAGTTTATGATCTGTGAATGGAGGATACACAGCTTCTGTTAGTTTAGTTCACGATGTCTACTAAATCAAGGGTGAAACAAAATTAGGTGACCTAATTTTTAGAATATATTAAATTACAACATTTACTCAACATGAAATTGATTAATTTAATGTATATAAACTGTGAATCATATAATTTAATCTACCATCACTCAGTTTTTCTATAAAAATCTATGCTCCTCTTATTTCCAGGGGATTTTATGTCTCTCCCGTCTGGTGTCTTGTAATCGATTCGATGGGGATCAATCATTGGATTCTTTTCTTTAATTTTTGGAATTTTCCCTTATATATTTCATTTGTTTCCTATTGTTCTTCTTTTAAAATCTATAATGGTGGTTCCATTTTTCCTTTGTCCATATTGTTTTTATTCATTTTGAACAAACCTTTTTTTGATGTGTAGGTTGTTCTTTATGTTCCTTTAATAGAGGCAAACTTTGGGTTGTTCCATCGTCTCACTATGTTGCGTAGAAAGATCAAAATTCTTCCATGAGGTAGTGGATCCTCTTTCCCAAATATTTACATTCTACACGTGAGAACTTCATGAATTTTCATAACATTTTAGGAATAATATACGTCATTGTAATGTGATAATTAACTTGGATATATAAAATTGATGGGTATGTGGACATATCGCATGATTTTCATATTTGGTATGTGTTGAAGATGTTGTTATACACGACTCTTTCATATTATTATATTAATTTCTATTATAATCCTTGTTACTATAGTTGTTATTTTGTGATAAAACATTCATCTTTCTTTGATAACACCTGGGATAAAAGAATAATGAACATATATTTAGTTAATTATTGGTTTCACATGGATATATGGGTTGTGGAATAATTATAATGATAAATAAGGAATATATGTGATAATTACCTTGAATTATAAGGGAAATTGGTTTGTATTGTTGGGCATTCTTAGTCTTTTTGTGGTTTGACAATAGGGTTAGTTGAGAGACTCATTTACATGTATAATTTGAAATGTATTATTAATGTTTTTTAATGATTTCAGTCATACGTTTCTTATATTTAAATGTTCATTCAAAATAGTGGGATTAGAAAATGACGAATTGAAATGAACTTAAATGGTCTCTTTTAATTACTCATCTTATTAAGAATTAATTATTGAAATTTTGAATGTCATTTATATGTGATTTTGATTTATTGCCTTTACATTTTTAATGTGATTTAGGTAATTATATGGCTATCCAAGGCATATCCCTATACCAGCTTCCCAAAGCCACTTAACTAGTGACATGAGGAACCTAGCTGGCCATGAAGGGAACTGATTGTGCCTACCTGAGGTTGAAGGGTGTGGAAAGATCATGTGTGTATAACTACATACAATGATTGAGCAATAAAATGTGTGGCCCATACAAGTGAGAGGCATAACCCATTGTCATAGGTGCAGAGTATTTGGGTGCCAACCAATGTGTGGGTTCATATAAGTAGCATTAAAAAAAATTGTTATAAATGTTTTCATCCTCCAATATCACTTATTATATGGTACAAGTTTTGTTTTTTACTATTCACTATTTATACATAACGATGTCATCCTTCTCCCTCTTGACTTCCTTGTGCTCGTACACATGAGAGACACCATCCTCTACCGTTATTTCCTTATTCATCTATAATAACCACCACTACAATCACATATCATGAATCACCCCAATAGTACACATTCCACGATGACAACAATTTTTCATCTTATATTGTATGATCTATAGACCAGTTCTGAGTAGTCATATCACACAAATGGGAGGCCCATGTAGAATTTACTAGCACATATACTGAAATATTTGTTCCCATACAATACATAAAAGAAAAAAAACTAAAAACCATTCTTGAATATATATATATATATAATACAACCATCAAAGTACAACACCAATTACAAGAAAACTAAAGAGCGAAATACAATCCCACCAAAAATAAAATAAAGATAAGTCCACCCAATAAATTTGGTAAGAGATAAGATCAATGTAAGAATAGGAACACACCTTGTCCTACCATGATCAGTAATTTCTTACTTTTCCTAGCTCCTCTAGGACTCATTGAAATGTTAATTTGCCTACATAAGACATCACTTGTGTGGGAGTTTCCCATGAAAGGGTGAGAATAACAATACCCAGTAGGGAACCCTAAAATATCTAGTCATGTAACAATAATAACAATTTTCATCTTGTAAATGGTATATATCAATGTAATATATATATATATATATATATAACAAAAAAATAGTGAAATACAAAAAACAATAGCTTGAAAAGCTCATGTAATATCACAATAATACTTCCAGTATATTCTTAAGGCTCAAATGTTCCACATAGAACTCATCATGGAAAGAATACTACATTAGTCATGTATCACTAGTGAATCAATTTGAGATTTATTTATCTTCATGTATTTCCACAAGAATTACATTCTAGTATTACGAGGATGACAATACATATATATGGATACTACTGAAGTCCATGTGCTATACTAAAAACACAACCACGAAAAACACACTAGTTAGTGGAATGATGAAAGTTTAAATCATTGTTACGATTATAGAAAGAACAAAAAATGGGTTAAAGCATAATGATTGAGGATCAAACATTGATAATAAAAAATTGATTCCATCTAATCTATGAAATACTGATGTTTCTCCAAAGGTATCACCATCCTATATATAGGACATGATTCTATGATAATAACCATATATAAATAATTAAGTGAACATAGTCTTAAAAACGTTTCCCATGTTAAATAGGACAATGGATCCAACAAATATTCATTGATGACGTAAATGGATTATACTAGTAGTAAACGCCATGTCCCATCGGTACTTAGTCTAACTCTTGTTTCACGAACCATGGTCATTTATGTGTCTGAGTACCATGAGTGTCTGGGTTAGTGTAGTTTGTGCAATGTCTGTGTGCATAGATCTATGCTGCCCCTATATCAAACTATTTCGATTACCATTCCCTTGAAATTAAAATGTACCATGTCAAGCCACAATGTAATTTTCATATGTTGTGTTATGGTTTCCTCATGTCATTTGATTCTTATCACCTAACAGAAACCCTAGCGCTACAACGTGGGGGTCTAATAATGCATGTGATCCCAAATTACGCACAGTGTAAACTGGAATTCACATGAAATTCATATTTAAACACTTCATTCTCCCACACTGATGTCTCCATTAGTTACACCAATAATCTCAATAAGATATCGTTTATCTTTTCTAATAGAGTATCACAATCATATGATTATTGAAAACCACGCCTCAATCCACTTAAATATAAACTATTGATCCACACTATCATCGCAATCCAAAATCATGCTGAACAAGTATCTCAAAATTTGTACAGATCCACCTCCATTACCAATTTCATAATACCCATGTCACAACTAGCTCAGAACTAAAATATCAATATTTTTCACCATGAAAGATGTGAGAAATTTTTTTTTGTGGTATTTTGGTCAAAACACATGTCAAATGAAACAACAGAGATGGACACACTATGAGTGATGTTAGAAAACCAAGAAAAATTCCAAATAAGATTGAACCTCATCCTTCTTAGGGTCTTCCATCATCTTTTTATAATAGAACAGTGAATTATTATACATAATCAAATGAAAAATTTCTCCCAAAAATCCCCACAAAAACATGTCCTCTCCTCTAATACGACCGAACCACACATAAATATACTGTTTAATTTACTAATAATTTTCATTAGACAATGAAATGAGGATAAATCAAAAAAATAAAAATTTCCTACAACAAGGTGTATTGATCATAAGGGAATAAGAAATTATAATAGTTACAATTAGAGAGATCCTTGACATCAATGTCATAGACGATCCTCAATCAGTCATCATCTCTCTCCATGGATCACTTTGATGATCTCTATAATTCTTCTGGGTTATGTGGACAACAATTAGAATTAGTAATTCTATTGGTCATATGTAGAGGTTTTAGATATTTGAAACAAATTAGAATAAATAAATAATTTATTTAATTTCATTCATTTATTCACTCATGAATTCACTTTATATAAAATCCTTACACAAATAAAATATTATGTCATGTCTCAGGTAAAAACATTATATGAAATCATCAAAAGCCTATAATTTCAAATTATATCATGTGTTCATGAATTATTCAAAATATTCTAGAAAATTGGTATCCTTGAATATTTAATATATTAAAAATATTGGAATAATTAATTCTAGTATCATTAGGCC
Source organism: Viscum album (assembly GCA_963277665.1). Lineage (NCBI taxonomy): Eukaryota > Viridiplantae > Streptophyta > Magnoliopsida > Santalales > Viscaceae > Viscum > Viscum album. Next base: position 383,152,941 of record OY728167.1, on the reverse strand, counting down.
CTTGAATCTCACCCCATGTCAGCGCCTATATCCCAAAGTAATCCATATAATATAAAAAATTATTTCATTGGAAATAAGTTTCATTAAATTCTCCCCACCATAGGGATTTATTTCTTGGAAGTCTAAAATAATAGGCTACAAAAAGAGATATGAGTACTAAACACACAATGTGTTCTCCTTCTCCCATGTGCTCTCCAAAATATTGTCATACAGCCACTATATTCGCACTAGGGGGATTTATCTACCATGAAGGATGATATAATATGAATCATAAATTTAAAATTGGAACTATACAATTAAATACCAATCCTAAATTTCTAGCTAACCCCAGTCAATAACATTAGATGGTTCATTCATATAACTCCCTAACTGTTATAGGTGGAAGATTCCATGTATCCTATCAAACTGCAGTTGTAGAGCTAAATAGTTAACCACCTCGATAAGTCAACAGTGTAATTGAATGGTTACAATATTTTTCATAGATATCATTCCATTAAAAACAAAACTCTCTAGTCCACATTGATAAGTGACCCTCATGAACACATGGTCTCCATCCTCAAACTCAAATTTCACCCTTCATTATTTTTCAAAAGACATATAATGGTTATATGTTTTTAAAATGTGATCCACGATGATCCGCAACTTATTTGTAGTGTATCCCTCCATCATTGGTCATGTATGTGCCAACTATCATAGGTTAGTACAAAATAGTTTTGACTTATAGGGTTACCCATACAAGGCCTCTAATTTTTCGATACCAATAGTGGAAATGTATTTGTTGTTATTTGAAAAATCCTCTTGGGGGATGTGATCCTCCCAAATATAGAATCATTACTACATGAAAACCTGAAACATGTCTACTCGGCCCTGAGTGGTCTACTTAGTATGGTCCTCATACTGGGGGTGAAATTCATGCTCAAATTAAATTTATTTTAAAAGGCTTCCTACAATCCCTTCCATAACTGATATTTTTAATGAACATCATCATAAAAGTATTCATGTATCCCAATTACTCCAATGAACTTTTCTATTTTATTATTAGGATGTGGGATGGGATGGTGTGATGATCTATGATCACCTAGATAGTATCATATCCCCTAGGAATACATGGTTACCCCATCATAAAGCCCATATATATCTCATCCTGCATAAAATATTAAACCTCATGTGGTTGAGCTAAACTAGTTGAAATATGGTGTTGAGCCTTCACTTTATGACATGTGATTCATCAAAAGATAAACTGTGCAAAATTTCTTTTATCCTGGGACACAAAAACTAATTCTAGAGGTCCCAGTACATCTTATTTATACATGAATGTAATACTAATGAGTATGTATGAAACTCCCTTAGAAACTCCTCCAACAAAATTACTATTACCCTAATATATGCTTCGAAAATGATGATGTTCACCCCACATTAATAAATTTCTCTAGGAGAAACTCCAATATTTATCTTAGTACATAGGGTCTAATAGTTGGTATCTCCATTATGATAATCCCATATTCTTTGTATAAGTGGTTGGTTAACAACCATAGGAATAATATAATCTTTTCCATCACATTCTGGAAAGGCTAACTATAATGATACCACCTACTCTAATGCCTTAATAATTAGTTGTGAAAAAATTATAATATTGAGATAAACTGCTACTAAATTACCCTTAAAAAGAGTATAAAAAATATTAAAGTCATTATCCTAGTGGAAATATAGTAATCACCTCTCTATTAGGTTATAATCCTTCTCATATAATATTTACTTGTGACACTAAATGTTAGAATAGACAATTAATTGATTATACATGATGTCGTTTCTCTACAGAATTTGTGTGAAGACAACAACTGCTAGAAAAATATATTGGGTCCAGTAATTGTCCTTATCTGGCCACAATTATTTTTAACAATAGGAATTCATAACCATCCACTAAATTAAAACACAAAAAATCTCGGAACATGATGCATTTTATAACACTAGATAGTCGACCTCATCCTCTACCAATATAATGATGGTAGTACTCATCAATCCTTTAATAATCTCTAGGATGGCATGCTAGAACCTATATATCCACACAAAATGATATCCATTTTAGATCATAGCTATCATGTAATATGATATACTAGTTCTATTGGGTAGAAACCTATGATACTAACTTCCTAACACCATAATATCATTGTATTAGTCACAGTAGTAGGTGGATACAAATATAACACATACTTGACCTTCATCTACTTCACATCTATATAGTCTATTTAGATAACATGTTCAAGAAATTGGAAATCATGTATCCAAATTTGGAACCTCAATAGATTAATTTCAATATGATTCTCTAGAAATATGTCTAGAATAATCCTATAGTGTCTCATGTTCTCCTACTCGAAAATTGAGTAAACTAGGATATCAGCAAAAAATACTACCAAAGACCAGTATAATATTGCGATAATGATATGGTTCATGAGTCCCATGAATAGTGTTAGGATTTTGTTCATGCTAATGGGCATAAAAAAGTACTCATTGTAGGCATTATTTCATCTGAATGTCATATTTGGGATATTTATATCTTGTACACATATTTAGTTATAGCCTAATCTGAGTTCAATCTTGGAGAATAATCACTTACCTATAAATGGATCAAATCATTCGTTGATCCTAGTTTGTTGGTAATTTTTCCTTGAGGTCACCTTGTTATGGTGATGAAAATATCAACACAACCTCAATCTCTCATCCATATTCTTAGAAAAAACACTGTGACTACCTATGGTGAACCGCTAGGATGCAAAAATAGCATCTTCTTAAATTCCTCTATCTTTACCCTCAACTCTTGAAACTCTACGGGGAGCCATATGATATGGAGGCATAAATATGGATGTCAATTTGGGGTGTAGGTAAATGTAAAAATCTTTTTCTCAGTGGGGATCCAAGCATGTGACATACTTAGAAAAGATGTCCTTGTACCCCTTGACCACTGTAGAAATCTGAAAGCTCATAGAATCCACTACACCAAGGGTCATTCTAGTGATTTTTTAATTGAATTCACCCTAATAATCCAAATTCCATCTAACTCTACATGGGATTAAATTTCACCCATATAAGAAAACCTTATCCAATCAATGTGGACATACCACATCCTCCTCATGAAACACTATATATGGGATTGAACTATACAGATCATGTCCATACATAATATTACATTTTAAGTACTCATCGATGATAAAAAGAGACCCTAAACAAATCTCTCATATCCACGAGCAATTCCACACCATCATTAGAAATCTGAGATCACTTTGTATCCTTCATTAAGAGTTTCAAAGCATAATTCTTGAGACATGGGATCAATCACAATCTCTATTTCTCAAACCAGATATGTTTAAATAGTGAAATAAGTCAAAAATGTGTCAATCCATACTAGAATTATTGTATAAAAACACATATAATAACATGTATCATCACAATAGCCCTAGGGTTGTAATCCTGGAATGCCTAAATCTGTCATCGCACCAGTCCCATAGCTCTCTAAGCCTGGCATGGACCACCTAGAGGTGGTGGTTGAAAAAAATCATATTTTATACCACCTAAACTACTCTCCCTACTCTTGGTCCATGTTCTTCTCTATGTGAACCCGCATTCTCCTAGTTATATCTCTAATAAGGTGGACCATCTACAACATCACAATCAACAATATTCTGGGTCTTAAAACCTCTTGTAAGATTTCATTATCCCTCACAAGAGTGTCCCCACCAATTTCTTGAATGACTATATTATTCACGTGATCCTTGAAATGAATACCCTCTATGTTGGGTTATATTCTAAAAATGTATGCCACATCTAGGTCCTTGGGTCTATCATCATCACTCAACCCTTAAATTCTCACCTCCTGTGTGCCCACTATAGGCACTAACTGTCCTCATCTACTCATAGAGGAATATATTGACTTCCAAATGACTCTCTATAACCAAATATAATTTATAATTCAATGATTCATCACACATTCTCAAATATATCTTCAAAGTTCATCCCCAAATGTTTTATCCTTAGAGAAATGACTATGTAACATATTCATATAGTACCTAGAGTGTTGGCTGAGCATCAATGAATACTCATCCATAGTTTTACCTCCCTTATAATGTAAAATAAGCTATTTGATGAACACATCCATCAGCATTGATGGGAAACACCACTATCAAATTCCACTTCAACATTTTCCATGCAAGTATTGCGTAATTGTATGACTAGGACACGAAACCCCGATATCTTCTTATAGATCCATGAGGAATTGTCACAACCAATATAACCATTTCATCTATAAGTGTCCTTTATTAGGTGGATGACTTGTGTCAACTCCTCAATTTAGTCTAAAACATCTTGGTGGTAAGACTTTCCTTGAATCCCAAGGGTTCGATGTCATTGAAGATCATTAAGCTCAGTGAACATTCACAACCCATTTGATGAAACTGTAGGAACCAACTATTTCTCGATAGGTTATAATGACCCAAAATATGATGTATATGGACATTACATTACATTTGCGAAATATTTAATACATGACAAAAACCAAAACTCATGGACAGTAATAGTTTATTATCTTTGGAAACTCGAAACATAATCATCTAATCATGGTGAAAGATCTTCAACATCTCCCATAAAGATATACCCCTTTTGTTTTCATACTTGAAACCTTTATTTATATCGTGGGTAAAAGAAAACATATAAAGGGTGATCTCAAATTATTAGAAAGGGTAACCATGGAGAAAAGAAAACAAACCATATACATTTGAACATAAAAACATGAACAAAATGTTTAAACATCAAAATCTTGAGCAATAACATAAAACAAGGAAGTATGTAAGGCATAGATCATAATGAAACATCAATAATGATAAAATAGCATGAGAATAAAACATTTAATTGTGGAAAAACATTAATCACATGATATTATTTCCATAGTATCCAAGGAATTTCATCCAAGACCATCTTAGTGGACAAAGTCCCTTACTGAATTGAGTTCACTCCTCATTCTAGTCTTGTATCACTGAACCGTAATGACTAGTCGTTCAAGCCCTGTCTATCTCATGAGATATAAATCTTTACCCAATGAATTGGAGTGAGATATTGGTCCCACCCATCTCATAATGAAATCATTCTTACTTGTTCCACAAAATAAACATAAATCATTCATCATAACCCAAATAATAAAATGGGTTTCATAAATATCATACCATCATAACATAATCCATATAAAAAAATGGATATCATTTCCTCATAAAATTAACAAAACCATGTAAATAATAGAGGCATTATACTTGAAACATAATCATACTAAATAATGTCATCTTATATGGAAAATATTTTTGAAAAAACACTTGAAATAAATTCTTGAGGAAAACATACTTTCTTCTTCAAAATCATTTTCTTTTCACAAAATGACATTCAATTTTAAAAGAAAGGACTTTGTGGAAAATAATCATGAAATATTTTTAGAGTAAGATTCATGAATATAAGGCGTTATGAAACCATAAAAAATCCGTTCATTCTGTATAATTTAAAAAAACATTCTTCTCCTACTTTTTCCAGAAATGTCAAAAGGCACCTCCTATGGTAAACAAAAGAAAGATTCCTTCCATAACACAAAGTAGAAGTCGAAGAGGGGTAAAAGTGACATTAAAAATACATGTAAAAATATTAAAGACTTTATGGAAAACATTTTTATGGACCTGGATGAAAAATATAACCCTAGTAAATACTTACGAATAAACAATCTCGGATAAAAACGAGATTGGAAAAGTTATCCCTTACCTTATGTCTGATATGATTCATATGTATCTGATCCTCCTGTATAATGATTTAAATAATTTCATTGACTTATTAAAGAATCAAATTCATTGTTAAGATATCATATATTGTTCACTTATGAATTTATATTACCCTTTCTTTCATAAATTCCATGTTAAAGTAGCGTTTTTGGGTAAAATCGTTTCATTTATCGTACATGTTTCGACTTGTTGTTCTTGATATTATTACATATATCCTGATTAACTTAATTCCAGAATTTAAAACATAATTTATATATAATATATATTCAGCATATACATATATATGATAGATCGATAAATGTAATGAAATACACCGTTCATGGAGACGGTAGGCCGTACATACGCATGAACGTTGTTTTCGTTTCCTTATTGAATTGAATGGAATTAAGTAAATGACATACAAATAAATACATGAAAAAATACAGTAGCATTATTATCTCATATATTTCATTATTATTCATTATATATACTTTATAATCATTCATGAATGGTTAACATGGATAATGAATCTCATAGTGTTGTGGAGACGGTAATCCGTACGTACGCACGAGTGATGATATCATTCCCATAATTATTGAATAGAATTTGAGTGGATGGTATAATATCTCAGAATCAGTATGATGTTATAATAACCATTTATAGTTATTCATTACACCATTATACCCGTCCATGTAAGGTGGTTGTGGAAAAACTGATTACACCACGGCGTGGAGACGGTATTCCGTACGTACGCACGCGTGGTGATTTCGTTTTCTGTAGGATGGATAGAAGGTGAAATGGAGTTTCTTCATATATATAATATCATATCAGTATATTATTCGTACTTATTGTATTACATTACAATTAAACAACTAAATAAGAGTAATTTGAACAAGAGAGAAACTTGAATGAATCGGTAGAAGAGATTACCTCTTCTTTGACGCACCTCCTTTAAGATTTCTCTTAAGGGACTAGAGATGGTCTTTTGAGCAGACCAGAACCTCCAAAATGTTTCAAGGGAAGTGGAGGAGATAAATGGGAAGGTTTTGTCCTATCATGAAGGCAAAATGTGTTGTGAAGAGGAGAGGGAGGAGGTGCCCTTTTATAAGGGAGGAGAGTGGCACCTTTATAAACCTCAAAAAAATTAATTTATAACAAATCAAAACCCACTTAAAAACCTCCATAAATTACTAATAATTGAATATTAGATGATATAGGGTTGTAATATAATCGAACAATAAAATTTAGACATGTTGAAAATTTATTTTTATCCTTATGAACTTGATTTATCGTTATTTAATCTATTTAATTTTATTTGTGGTAATAAGATTATAATTTTTAAATTGTTATAAATAATTACATATTTATTGTGAATTTTTCCATAATGGGATAATTTATGACAATTTAGACCATAAAAATTTTAATTTATAATTTTTAAATATTTTTCTGATTTTTAAACAATTTTATATTATGTTATTTTTATAAAATAAAAATAGTGTCAATTTTGACACTATTAATTTATTTGAATTTAAATAAAATCCTCATAGATTATATGTTCAAAATAAAATATTTAATATATTAATAACATGTCATATTTGTCTATAAAATTCTAGGAGCATATTAAATAGTTCATATAATATTTATTTTAATATCTTTAAAACCATTTATTTGATATTTCAATCAATAATATAATTTCAACATCACTATTGTGTCACCATTAATGATAATTATATAATCTATAAAAATTATAAATAAATTCACATGATATAGAAAATTTTATTATATTTCTGGAGACTACTCATTTTCGAAGATTCATTAAGTTTATCACTAAATTAAAATTATTATACTTATAAGATTTAAGAGAGTGACATGTTGTTACTTGCATTGGTTTTAATAATAATTATATTATTTTCATGGTCAAAAGTCCATAAAACTAATCTATTCTGACCATTAGGAGGTATGGGTGTACTTTTGTTCATCCAATATAATTTTGGCAGGTGTTTAGGTAATTTTATAATCTTATTTTTACCCTGAAGTACCTGATTTACCTTTAACTGCAGTAAATAAAAATTATCATAGTTACTATTCATAATATCAAAAAAAATAAAAGTAACCTATTAACATAATTGGGACCCACTGAATTCAAACATGGAATCCATTTTTCAAAATTCACCACACATAAGTTGCAGTAATTAATTTAAAATTAACCCCGTCTTTAAGAAAACGGGTTTTAAAAGTTAAAACATTTCCAAAGATTGAAATGTTTTACCTCTGAATTCAATGTAAAATTAATGGTAATGAAATAAATTATATTAAATGGTAAAAATATATTCTCTTTACAATTTAAAACCATTAAATATTATAATTTAACCATATAAATTATTGTGATGAAAAATTTTGTTTTTAATTAAAATATAGCGAGGTTTCACTATTCATTAAATTTTAAAAGTTATCAGAAAAGTATCAAAAATTTCTCCAATGTAAATTTTTATATCCTGATTCAAAGGAAGAATTTTATATTGAAAAATTGAACTTATAAACTTGTCAAAAATTATATTTAAAATGTGTGCGCCATCAAATGGCCGAAAACTGCATTTTTGAAAAAAATAATTCATTTATCCAAAAAACTGATTTTTGTCTCGTATCATATGTAAAATGAATTATAATTTTATATAAAATTAAAATCTATGTTAATACCATTTATAACGGCTAAATTACATAATATTTTAATAACATATCATTTTTTTAGTGAAACTCGATATTGCGTACAACACACACTATCGAGACAGGTCGTGATTGCGTGTAATGAAAGCCAAGTCCGGGATGCATGTAGTGAAAGATCCCTTTGGTGTTTCATATAACATAATTCAAAACATAATTCATTTATAAATTAAACAAAATGTACACTTAATGTTCCATAGAATAATTTTTACAAAACGAACTTGAAATTGTGTGTAACATGAGCCAAGAATCGTGTTGTCTATACTGGATGCTAATACGGTGTAGCATATAGCACAAGGTAATTTTGTTGTAGCATACAACACAAGACATCAATGAAATTAAAAAGAATAATTCTCATAAAATCTCAGGTTGTGACATTCTACCCCCCATAAAATGAATTTCTCCTATGAAATTCTTCGGGGTTATAAATAGTTTACTACTTGAAAGTTTCTTTCATAGAAACCCACATCGTAAAAAGGAATACTAAAACATAATTTTAAAAAGTAAGGTAAAAAACATAATGGTTACCCAAATTCACTCATCAATGGGTTTCCACATAGGAGAACATAGGTGAAAATATGGATATGGAAGAAAAATACAACCATCATGTTCTGATGAAGAGTGGTAGAGGACATGGATATAAAAAAATCGAACAATCACAAAGACATAAATTTTTGATGATCTAAGGTACCATCTGATGCATCGGATATGAGGGAACTAGGACAAAAGTTTTTGTTTTCAAGATCATTTACCTAAATTTGATGAATTTAAATAAACAGTTAAATGATTTTGGTAAAATCTCACTGTTGTTCGTGCCTTGAACAATTTCAACTTCATCTCTTAAAGAAATGAATTTGAATTTGTTATTCGTGAAGTGTTAGCAGATCATGTGATAGAATGATGGGTCATCCCATCTGTTTCCAAAAAAAGGTTATCAAAAGTTATCTAATATACAAAAGTCCTTCTATGGTGAGTTTAGTCATATATGATTCCAAAAATTAACTTATACTTCATCTATCACACCGCTTAATAAAATAAAACTAGTTCTTACTAACCAGGGACTTCTTATTGGGTAGTGGTAGGCGATAAAGGTTTATCACACTTCGGTTGTGGGTTCGATTCCCACATCCTTGTCCAACGTGATGATTTGTCACCCATCTTGTAGGTTTTCCCTTTTCTACATTATATCATCTCATCAATAATATTGAAAAATTTCTAGCCTTAAAAAATACTATCTGATTCCCAATATAATCTATTCCAACCTTAAGACTTATCCAAAATACTTCCTTCCAAACTCAGAGTATAAAGAAAAAAATTTCAAGAAATTTCATCTACTGAGCATGTGAATACCATCATTCATCATATGATATATCTTATTGATCACATTCTAAACATGTGAATATTTTAATCTTGTATTCTCATGAAAAATGAATACCCATTGAACCTTAGTGAAAACATGAATGCTGTCAAAAGTTAACTCTTTCCACATACCAAAATCACAAAATTTCTATATACTCAAACCATGATATAACATTATACTTATATTAGTCATGAGCTCATGAATACTGTCATATATATTATTTTCTCCTTATCCCATCATTATGCGCATTTCATTTTCTATCTAAAAATATTTCAATCACTTTTCATGGTTACCGGTACCATTCATCATATACATTTAGATACTAAAGGAAAGACAATAGTGTAATAATCCTTAGATTTTTTTTCTTTATTCCATAGTACCATGCATTATTCCTGACAAACATGCAATCATTCGACTACCTTCTTGAACCACTAACTGAGCTTCATTATTTTTTTCCTCAACACTTTTTTATTATCTCATATATCATTTGTTGTATCTTCCTCATCATCCACATAAATACTACCCATACGACCATTCTGATTCTCTTCATGAGATTTTCCCTTAGGGAATTGGTTTGCATAATGCCCGTACATTCCACATTTAAAACATTTAACCATTGTTTATGTCTTAGTAATACCATTATCCTCATCAATAGTGTTAACTGAACCTTTTCCTTTGGAATTAGTGGCTTTGTGTCCATATTTTCCACAACCAAAGCATCTTCCAATTCCTTTGAAATATTCTCCTTGATTCTTCTTCCCACATGATTCACATGAGGAAAATTGAACTTTATTTCCTCTATGATATCTTGAAACACTATCTTCCTCTTATTAGCTGAGTCCGGAAGCTTACCAATGTTGAGATTATTGATCATATTATGAGATTGCTGATTAGGCATAATAACGATTTTTATCCTTCCATATCCCATTTCATTTGGTTTCTCATGAATAATATCATTCCATTATCCATCATATCCTACATTATCATGAATCATCTTGTTTCCATCCATTTTTTTCAAAAACCCAAAAATAATAGTGTGAGTGAAAAAAATCATGCTAGAAAAACAACATAATAAAGGGAGATTACCTTCAATATCTAACATCTTAGGATTAATTCTAATATTATTACCATAATTCTAGGACTATAACCTATACTTATACCTAAACTAAGGGACATCCCTAGAAATACCTTAGAAATATCTCTAGGGATCTCCCTAAAGATTTCGCATCCTAGTTTCAGAAGGTTAACTAAACCTTTCCTCTAATACCAACTATAATGACACAATGCCTAACATACATGGACATTACATTACTTTTATGGAATACATAAAATATAACAAAAACCATCACTCAAGGACAGTAATAGTTTAGTGTCTTTGGAAACTCAGAACATAATCTTCTAATCCTGGTGAAAGATCTTCAACATCTCCCATAAAGATCTTCCCCTTTTTCCTTCATACCTAAAAACTTTCTTTATATCCAGGGGAAAATAAAACATATAATGGGTGAGCTCAAATTCTCATTAAGGGTAAGCATGGATAAAATAAAACAAACCATATACATTTGAACTTAAAAACATGAACATAATTTTTAAACATCAAAATCTTGAGCGATGACATAAAACATGGAAGTACGTAAGGCATAGATCATAATGGAACATCAATCATGATGAAATAACATGGGAATAAAACATGTAATTATAGAAAAACATTATTCACATGATATTATTTCCATATTATCCTAGGAATTTCTACCAAGACCATCTTAGTGGACAAAGTCCCTTAGTGAATCGAGTTTACTCCTCATTCCAGCCCGGTATCACTAAACTGTATTAACTTGTCGTTCCAGCCATGTCTATCTCATGAGATATAAATCTTTACCCAATTAATTGGAAGGAGATATAGGTCCCACCAATCTCATAATGTAATCATTCTTACTTATGCATCAAAATAAACATAAAGCATTCATAATAACCCAAGGAATAAAATGGGTTTCTTAAGCATCATCTAATCATAACATAATCTATATAAATAAAATGGATATCATTTCATCATAAAAAGAATCAAAACATGTAAATAAAGGATACATTATACTTGAAACATAACCATACTAAATAATTTCATCTTATATGGAAAATAGTTTTGACAAAACACTTGAAATAAATTCTTATGGATAATATCCTTACTTCTTGAAAATCATTTTTTTTCACAAAATGACTTGAAATTTCAAAAGAAAAGTATTTTTTTAAAAAATAATGAAATCTTTTTGGAGTATGCTTCATGAAAATAAGGTGTTATAAAACCGTAAAAAAATCTGTTAATTCCATATAAGTTAAAATAAACATTCTTCTCGTACTTTTTTCTGGAAAAGTCAAAACGTACCTCGTACGTTAAATAAAAGAATGATTCCTTCCAAAACACAAAGTAAAATATAAGAGGGGTAAACATGACATTAAAAATACATGAAATAATATTGAACACTTTTTGAAAAACATTTTTATGGACATGGATGAAAAATATAACCCTTGTAAATACTTACGAATAAACAATCTCGGATAAAATCGAGATTGGAAAAGTTATCCATTACCTTATGTCTGATATGCATCATATGTATCCGAAACTCCTATATAATAATTTAAATAATTTCATTGACTTATTACAGAATCATATTCATTGTTATTATATCATATATGGTTCACCTATGACTTTATATTACCCGTTCTTTTGTCCATTCCATGTTAAAGCAGCATTTTGGGTAAAATTGTTTCACTTATAGTACATGTTTCGACTTGTTGTTCTTGATATTATTACTTATATCCTGATTAAAATAATTCTAGAATGTAAAAAATGATTTATATATAATATATTTTCAGCATATACATATATATGATTGATCAATAAATGGAATGAAAAACACCGTTCATGGAGAAGGTAGGACGTACGTACGCATGAACGTTGTTTTACTTTCCTTAATGAATTGAATGGAATTAAGTAGATGACATAAATATATATATATATATATATATACATAAACCCAGTAGAATTATTATGTCATATATTTCATTATTTTTCATTATATATACTTTATAATCATTCATGAATGGTTAACATGGAGAATGAATCTCATCACGTTGTGGAGACGGTAATCCGTACGTACGCACAAGCAATGATATCATTCCCATAATTATTGAATAGGATTGGAGTGGATGTTATAATATCTCAAAATTAGTATGATTTTATAATAACCATATATAGTTATTCTTTACACCATTATACCCATCCAGGTAAGGTGGTGGTGGAAAAACTGATTACACCACGTCGTGGTGACGGTATTCGGTACGTACACACGAGCGCTGATTTCATTTTTCATATGATGGATAGAAGGTGATATGGGGTTGTTTCATATATATAATATCATATAATAACATTAGTGATACTTATTTTATTACTTTATAATGAAACAACTAAATAACAGGATGTTGAAGAAGAAATAAACTTGAATGAATCGGTAGAAGAGATTACCTCTTCTTCGATGCACCTCCTTTATGCTTTCTCTTCTGGGACTAGAGTTGGTGTTTTGAGAGTTCTAGCACCACCATAACTTTTCTAGGGAAGCAAAGAAGAGAAATTGGCAGGGTTTGGCTGATCTTGAAAGCTTAATGTGTTGTTAAGAGGAGAGGGATGAGGTTCCCTTCTATAAGGGAGGAGAGGGGCACCTTTGGAAACCTCAAAAATATTAATTTATAATAAATAAAAACCCACATAAAACACTCCAAAAATCACTAATAATCAAATATTAGATGATATAGGGTTGTAATCTCATCAACCAATACAAATTTAGACACTTTGGAAATCTATTGTAAAACCTTATCAACTTAATTTATCCTTATTTAGTCTATTTAATTTTATTTTTGGAAATAAGATTTTAATTTTCAAATTGTGATAAATAATTAATTATGTGTTGTGAATTTTCCATAATTGGATAATTTATGAAATTTTAAGCCGTATAAATTTTAATTTATAATTTTTAAATACTTTTGTGATTTTTATAAAATTTTATACTATGTTATTTTTATAAAATAACAATATTGTCAATTTTGACACTATTCATTTATTTGAATTTAAATAAAAACCACACAGATGATATGTTCAAACTAAAATATTTAATAGATTTATAACATGTGATATTTATCTATAAAATTCCTGGATCATATTAAATATTTAATATAAAATTTATTATAATATCGTTAAAACCATTTATTTGATATTTCATTTAATAAAATAATTTTAACATCACTATTTTGTGACCTTTAATGATAATTACTTAATCCCTAAAAATTATAAATATATTAAAATGATATAGATATTTTTATTAGATTTCGAAATACTATTCATGTTTGAAGATTCATGAAGTTTATCACTAAATTAAAATTATTATACTTATATGATTTAATAGAGTGACATGTTGTCAATTTCTATGGTTTTAATAATAATTAAATTTTTTTCATGGTCAAAAGTCCTTAAAATTAATCTATTCTGACTCTTCTGTGATATCAGTCGACTTTTAGTCATCCAAAAGAATTTTTTCAGGTGTTACGGTAATTTTATAATCTTATTTTTATCGTTAGGTACCTGATTTACCTTTAACTATAGTAAATAATGATTACCATAGTTACTATTCATAATATAAAAAAAATTATCCTATTAACATAATTTGGACCAGATTATTTCAAATATGGAATCAATTTTTTCAAAATTCAAAACACAGAAGTTGTAGTAATTAATTTAAAATTAATCTCATTGTTAAGAAAACTGGTTTTAAAAGATAAAACATTGCCAAAGATTGAAATGTTTTTGCCTATGAAATTAATGTAAAATTAATGGTAATGACATAAATTATATTAAATGGTAAAAATATATTTTATTTAAACAATAAAACCATTAATTATTATAATTTATCCATATAAATTATTTTGATGAAAAATGTTGTTTTTAATTAAAATATAGTGTGTTTTTTCTATTCATTAAAATATGAAAGTTATCAGAAAAGTATCAAACATTTATCCAAAGTAAATTTATATATCCTAATTCAATGGAATATTTTTATTTTGTAAAATTGTACTTATAAACTTGTCAAAAATTATATTTAAAATGGTTGCGCAATCAAAAGGTGGAAAACTGCATTTTTGAAATAAATAATTCTTTTATCCGAAAAATTGATTTTTTTCTCGTATCATATGTAAAATGAATTCTAATGTTATATAAAATTCAAAATGTTGTTAATAATATTTATAAAATCTAATTTATATAATATTTTAATAACATATCGTTGATTAGTGAAACTTGATATTGCGTACAACACACACTATCGAGAAACGTCGTGATTTCATGTACTGCAAGCCAAGTCAGGTATGCATGTAGTGAAAGCTCCCTTTGGTGATGTGTATAACATAATTCAAAATTTATTTCATTTATACATTTAAAAAAATCTATACTTAATTTTGCATAGAATAATTTCTACAAAACGAACTTGAAATTGTGTGTAACATGAGCCAAGAATAGTGTTGCATATACTGCAAGCTAATACGGTGTTCTGTATAGAACAAGCTAATTTTGGTGTAGTGTACAACGCAAGACATCAATGAAATTAAAAAGAATAATTCTCATAAAATCCCGGGATGTTACATAGGTGGTGGAAATCCAATCGAACCATCTAGATGTAAAAAATCATCAATATGTACCTGTATTAATTCCCCATCACTATGGATATCATCCTAATGATTTTTTACTGAATCCTTGATAGAAGATATCATGGAGGAATCATTAAATAGATAATATGTTCCATGGTCAATGACTATATCTGAAACACTGACTGAACAATGCTACATGATCCATAACTTTTTATAATATGAAGCACGTAAATTGCTTTTTTCTGAAATATGTGCCCAACGTATATTGATCCAATGTGCAGGTTACCATTGTTCTACTGAATGGGTCAGCCACTGCACCAACACTAGACACCCTGTAATGTTTTCATGATAACTAATCTATTATCACATATCCCTGTCATATGGTATAAATGATTCCTATGATTCCATGCATTCATGACCCATCCCAATGAGGCCCATTCCACAACTACCCGATGATCACCTCCAATGGGATTGGGGTTTCAAACTCCCTCTAGGTTGGAATATCAAACACATGGGGGGGAATTATCTAATTTACCTATTCAAATGAATAAATATATATGAACATACAATGATAACATGTAAAAAAACCATTAACCATTAATTCATAAACCTAAAGCCCCACCATCATAGTTCCACAATATGTACTAAAAAAGTTTCCAATATAATGCCATTATAATGAAAATGAAAATAACTTATAAATATAAAATGGGTGAGGAATACTGTCAATGAAATTGTAGGAACACAACTTGAACTATCATTCTCACTAATCACTACCTTTTCCTCATCCATCTATGACTACTTCCAAAGGTCATTCGTGGTCATATGACATGACACATTTAGGAAAATACCATACAAATTTTAGAATACCAATACCCAGTAGAACACAAAAAAATTACTATTCATATAACATGGAGAATAACTATTATCACATGAAATATATACATCAACTACTTATATATGAAACAAACATCCAGATATACCTTAAATAGAATCATAGTTTTCTGTATGGTCACAAAAAACTTACAACCAAGGATATCTTCTTGAATGTTCTACATAACACTTATCTTGGAGGACACACTCAAAAAGTCATATAGAACTTATAGAGTCCATTCATAATTCCATGCTCATCAAGTCTCTCTAATATAAGTACAAAATAACTTTTTTGCAGTGAAAAATACTTAAAAGTGGATCACACCTAAGGCCATGGGTTATACCAGAAAGAAAATTCATAATAAAACTATATATATGGCATAGATGCCCAGGTAGTGGTTTTCATAAAGATACCAATAACTATAAGAAGAGAAAATAAAAATGATATAGGATCACACATTGGGAGTCACAGAAGGATTAATTCAAGATAATCCATGACTAAAGATACTCTGATGGGATAACCAACCCATTATTGTACATTTTTCATATTTAACCTTGAATAAAAATATCGATGAAATTAAACATAATGAAACTTCCCCATGATGATTGGGAAAATGACTCCAAGAATTATTTCAAAGAGTAAAACATATATAATTATAGTACTTTGTGATTACCATTAGCATAGGTTCCAACAAATGTGTCATGGACCCTTCTAATGTCCACATATGAGTACACATCACATATTAACCCATGTACTCCTGAATATATTCGTGTTTATCGAGTTGTTTCTATATACAGATTTCCATTTCTCTAAACATTATTGGACACCCCTCTAGGTATAGACAATGCCTATAGATATGTGTCACATTCCGTGTGACATATTACAGATTCTATGTCATATTTATCTCATTATGGAAAACCCTTACGATGTACAAGGTGTCCCCATTTTCATGTGATCCCACATGAAATGACATGAAAAATGTATTTCTTTAGAATTATAGGTTCTTAATTTATGTTCTCTCATTCCATCAACGAAATTGGTTGATATAGATATGTTTTCATTACCATTTTCTCATGATCCCCATGTCACACTAATCATGTATCTATAATATCAATCAATTTATTTATGAAACTAGTCTTTAATGATTATTTTCTCAGTATTTTGGTTAAACCACAAGTCAAATGCAACACTAGTGATGCATTCATGAGGAATGGTAGGGGAAATCCAAGAAAAAAACACTAAGGAATAATAATTATTCATTATCTATGGGGTACCCTTGATATATTTCCATTATAATTATTAATGGAGATCCATAATTAAACAAACAATTTCCCTCAATAATCCACACAAAAATAAGCCCATTGCATCAATTTGATCGAACAGATTATCAATCCATTCATTGATTGTTTCATGATTATCCTAGGATAAAAAAATGAGAGTAAATACAAATAACATAAACCTTATACTTAAAGGCGTATTGATCTCTAATAATGAATGAATATATATCATTTTCATTGGAACTATCATCAAATTTGATTTCATAGATGATCCTTGACCAATCATCATTGATCGTCAATGCTCTCTCCAACTCTCTTGACCAATTCATAGTGATATGTGTCCAAATATAAGAATTGGTAATAATTTTGTTTAAAAATAGATGGATGAGGTTGTTTCATCACATTAAATAAAATATGTAATATAATTTAATTACATTATTATTTTACTACCACCACACTTCATAGAAACACCTGACACTGACCGAGTTTATGTCACACCAAGGTTAAAACCCATGCTTCAAACTAAATGGGTGTATCATATTTACAGCATGATCATACTTTTAGGGGTTATTTTAATTTTTCTAGAATTATTCAAAATCATGATATTTAAAATATTTAATATATCATTCAATAAATAAATTTTTTCTATCTTTGACTCATAATCCCACACCGTCTCAGTGCTAGCTTCGAAAATAACATATATAATAAAAAAACTAATACTTGGGAAATTGGATTCATTACATAACCAAATACATACATGGATGCCACTATAGATTCTAGATCTCAAGAAGATAACTACTAGTAATCTTTAAATCACCTAAGAACACCTAAGTTACCCCAGACAATAAGAAATAAATTCTATTTCACAAAATCCATCCACTGAGAAGTCCAGATAACTCTGTCAGGGATTCCCTCACCAATCCATTCAACACATCCAGGAACCATAAAGGCATATTAATTTCCACAACACCTTCATTTCATCCCATTAAAATACAAGAAAAAACTACTTCATACCACCACTCTTTCCAAATCAAAAAAATTGAAACCCTAAATATCATTTTTGGTTAAAAGACAATATTTCCATTCAATTGAAGATATAAAATATTTAAGTTATTGAATAATTGAAAATTGAGGATTTTATGGATAGTTTATAGGTTTTCCCACTCTATAAATAGAGGGTTCATTCCTCTATCTAATAGAGTTTGGAAACTGGACACTACTGGATGATAACTCAGGTTCTTCTATTCTTTTTAGATACTTTTTGTTATTTAGATTTTTTCCCTTAAGTAATTTTCTATATACATTAACAGAATAACATATGTATTTCCACTCATTTGTTTTGTATCTTCATTACTCTAATCCTTCTTCTACTTATTCTTATCATTATACTCATTCTTCATTAATTCTATTCATTTAGAATTTCATAATTTCATTCGTCATGGTTTATTTAATTTTAGGTATTTTTATTTTATTATTATCTTTTAATTTAAGTTTTTAATTTTTTTTTATAATTTTCATATTCTCTTTTATATTTGTATATTTATTTAGTTTTTCTATCCCTAATTTCCATTTTATCCCTTATTACATGTTATATATATATATATTATTCTTATTCCACTTATTTTTTCTCTTCCCACCAAATGAAATATTCCATTTAAAATGAGGTGTTGGCCCATGTCCTAGCATGGGGATGGTTATTAGTTCATGAATTCTATCGTAATATTTATTTAATTTTTTTTGTTGAGGAAGGTTTATGTGCATGAGTGTCAAAATTCTCCACCATGAAAATGAAATAAAAATTGTTTCTTTAGTTTTATTAAAACTTTTCACTACATTCTACTGGATTCATACTATTCATAATATATAGTTGATCCATTCATCATATAAAATGAAATATGATTAATCCAGGTCCCAGGATATTCTATATTTCTATTGAGGTTTCCCTTAAATCATGATCATATAATTAGTATAAATTTATAATTCTAACTAAATTCTAATTTCGGGCCACTAAATAAAAGGATAGAAATCCATGCATGATATTTCCTAATTTTATTAGAAATGTTTTTTTAAAAATAGAGGAGCATAATGATATAAATCCATGTTAATCCAAATACATTGTTATTTATTTCAAATATCATTTGTATTATCATTTTATATTATTTTATATTAAGTTTTTATTCATGAAATCTTTTCATTATTTTAGAATAAAACTAAAATAAAAATTTTCTAGTGTTTT
The DNA here is from genome assembly GCA_963277665.1 of Viscum album. Classification (NCBI taxonomy): domain Eukaryota; kingdom Viridiplantae; phylum Streptophyta; class Magnoliopsida; order Santalales; family Viscaceae; genus Viscum; species Viscum album. The sequence continues at coordinate 383,133,005 of OY728167.1, read as the reverse complement.
CATATATAAAAATAATTTACATTGTTAGGTCATTTATAAATAGAGAGTAAACAAATATGTGTTGAATTATTAGATATTCTCAAAAAACAATTATTATATGTCTGAGGGAAATATATTTTAAAAAAACATTTAAAAGAGTTAAACTAAACAATATAGAAGACTCTGTAAGGAAAATTGTTGGACTCATACATCAGTTCTATTAACAATGTTTCAAAATCATAGTCATAAACAATACAATTAAAGAAGAATAAACAATACCAATCATGATTGATATGATTATAATATTATATATAATTTTCATTATTAATATGATAAACCAAAAAACATATAAATTATCCATAAGAGAAATATAGACCTTATCCCAAAGTAAAGGTATCCACTATTTTATACATATTGAAAAGACTACATTTCATAAGTAATGAAATACCTCAGTGAAATGATCATAATGGATCTATCTTCAATTCCATTTAATCCCTTGATATGATGATCAGCTTGGTTTGACTATCCCTATATTCCCTTGATTAAATGGGTTATATTCTTTAATTCCAATCAGTATAAGTTATCTATCGACATGATAATCAGATGAAAGTAATAATTGAATACTAAATATTAAGGAGATAGTGTCACATGGTTTTCTTAATTAAAAATATCTTTCAAAAGAATTAACAAACTCTAAGAATGATTGGTTCATGATAAATATTATTTATAAATATTCAGAGAGAATGTAACCAACCAGTAGTAAACTCATCAAATGTTTTATTATTAATAGTTGATCTCCCAATTTTTATCTTGATCGTCCAATGGATACATTTTTTCAAGTTTGTTGTAATGACATAGACACCTGTAACATCAATGGATCTATTGTAAATGATTTTTTGATGTCATATTATTTTAATATTTTAATAATGTTAAAGGTATTCAATTTTGATAGAAATATATTTCAGTATTCTGATTTAAATCATATTCAGTCTGATGGACTTACATTATAATGTCAATAAAATTTTCTTTCTGATTGTCAGTCCATTGTATATCGAAACAAAGACCAATCCAATTTTCCAACCGCTTTTATTAATAAGGAAATTTTAGGAATATAAATTTTTGTTATAATTATGCCGAGTCAATATAGCTTAAAAAATACTCGTTATGATAATATAAATAAATAACTATAATATTATATTCATATTATATTAGAACATTTCATATGTATGGTAAAAGGTGATGTTCTCTATAAAAACATTCTGAAATACATAATACATCAAATCATTGCTAAAGGATTTTAAGAATGTGTTTTTTTATTTCTATGGAAAAAGAAAATGTATAGTAAGAAATACGACTTCTGACTCAATAATATCCCCCTTTTTGGAAAGTACAAAATCCAAAAAATAAATGAAAAAATAAAATTGAAAATCATATAGTCCATGAAATTTGATGATATTTGTATTTAGATTTTAAATATAAGAAACATAAATTTACCTAGTTAATATAACTGTAGAATATGATGGAGAATAAAATGCTAAATAAGATAAACTCCCCCTTAAGATAATATCTCCCCCTATGATCATATTATCCCCTTTCAATAGATAACTCTCCCCCTGTTGATTCTTCTACCCCATTGTTCTGAAATATTCCATGGGTAAAAACATTATCCCATTTCTATAAATGTAATCCCCTTTGTGATTTATGAAAAAATAGGGAAACGATATTGAGTTTTCTAAAATATTATAGAGAAAAAAATATACTAAAAAATATATTGAATTAAATGACAATCCATAAAATATGAAAGAGAATTCATCAAATATAAATTGGAAAATAACCAAACAACCATATTTAAATGAGAAATATAATTCATTACAAAAAAAATAAAAGGTTTAAAAAAATAAGGTACAATAAGAGTTAAAATAAAAAAATTCAATATTACTTCATTAATAACTATACATAAGTTTTCGTCTTCTCGAAATAATTTTGATACTTTTACAGCATCACAAGTATTTCATCTAGAGTTTAGACATTATCCTATAACTCTTTGGTCTAATTCCTTAATATGTTATCTTCTTCTCCATATAAATTATGTCTAGTTATCTCCAACTGCATATATCTTATATTTCATTCATGGCCATCCACTTCCTTATTCATATTATAATTTTTACTTCTCAAATCTTCCACAAACATTGCTCAGTCATTCGAATCTTTTGATAACTATTTGATGGAATTTGTGGATGTATTCCTAACCTTCTTCACATCATTTAAATTTTCATCATGCATATTCATATCAACATCAATTTTATTTATTCACTTTATCACATGATTATATTCCTTTCTATGGGTTCGATATCTATCCTCAATAACTTTTAAATATTCATCACTCTGAAACACGCTTCCTATTAAAACAATTATTGATGATAATTTCTCACTGCTAAATCCATGAATCATTTTACTTATATCATTGTTTTTTTGAAAATAAGGAATACTTTCATAAATTCTCTTTAAAACATGAATGATAAAATAAAATCCTTGAATAGTTGTTGTATTTACTGAATCATATTGATCTAGATGAATCTCAATATGCTTTACATGGATGGTTCAGACTTCAAATTCGATTCCATTATAATTTTCATGCTTTGAAACCTATTTCTCAAAATTATTCAGTACAACCTTTCCATATGATAATTACATGTACTCTATATAATTAGTTCCAACTTCACCATAAATTTTTCTAGAATTCTGATCGTCCTTGTATTTATTTCATGATGATTCTACTAATTTTTATGAGGCTGAATTTTTTTAAGAACATTTGGATTTTCTAAAATTATCTACTTTTAAGGTAAATTATATGATGATACTGATTCTGGAGAAGATTTATTAGATTGGGTTTTTTATTAACATCTAACTCTTTATTACCATCCTCTTCATTTTCATCATCACCAATTTTATATTCATTTATTATCCTCTATAATTTTCCTCCACATATTTTCCTTTTTCTCTATACCTTAAACATCTTCATCATCTACATTATGAAGATCCTCCTCAAGATTTTTCAATGTTTTTATATCACATTTCCAAGCATGTGATGATTCGGATTCATTTTTTTGGTATTGGTGCAGATTTTTCATCATCATGTTTTCAATTTCATTTTTCTCTATCAAATGGAATACCATCCCGAACATGTATAGTTTCTGGAAAAACAAAAATTAAATCTAGATTTACTATAGGAGTGTGATAAGTAGGTAGTACTAGAACCATATTTCATGAAGTCTTCTGCACACCTTTTAACAATCTTTCTTGTCATTCAACTTCTGTGAACATCTCTATTGTCATTTTCCAATTTTATTATTCCTGTAAACTGTTAGTATCTTGAATTTTGAAGGCCTTGGACCTAAAAGGGGAAACTCTCAAAATTTAATGTCTGGGTTTCCTCGCTACTTTATTATATATCAATTCATTGTGAAATTTATCTGAGAATATCTTCTTTTTCATTTCATTAATTTTTGGGGAAGTCTCAAACATCATTCGATTTTTCTTCTCAACCATTTGAGGTTTCTATGTTAATCCTACATCATGTACAGTACAAACATATTCCTCAATAAGCTTCATATATTTTTCATCAAAAATAAATCCTAAATGGTTCATCATATCATCACATATTGTGGAACTAATTTTATTCTTTATAGTGGATTTGTTGGTGAGTTTGAAAAAAAATATTTATACTTCTCAATCAACTTCCTCAAAAAGACTGGAAGCATTATGATTTTAAAATTAAGTTATCTTGACATAATATTATATATAGTTATGAAAATTAAACTTAATAAATCAATATTTATCTTATTATCTAGAATATCGAACACAAAAACCATACAAACTTTTAATGAATCATGATCCCCCATCATTTTAATTTAAAATATATGCATGAATAGGGAGATGACCCAGTTATCCGAAATTAGATGATAAAATTTTATTACATTCTCATAATGATCAAATAAGGAAATGTTATCCATCATTATATTAAATGAACTAATATCACCAAGAAGGTTATTTGAGGGAAAAAGGCTTCTCAATATGAATTTACTATTACCAGAATCACATCTTTTTTATAGGATAACTTATACCATTTCTCATATATATAAAAATAATGTTTTTATTTTCCATTCAATTTGAAAATCATAATAGTAATATAAATAATTCAAACAAGATAAAGGAAAACATTGACTAAGTCTATGTCAATAAGTTCTAAACATATTGATTCCAAACTATGTAAATCAATAATATTCCTTAATGAATATTCATATATCTCATAAAAAAGCCTTTCAAATAACTGTACCCTAAAAAATAAACCATGCCTCCAAATTTTTTGTAGATGGAATCGCATTGAGAGTGGTTATATTAAAACTGATTGAAATGTATCTGATAAGGCTATGCAACTGAAAAAGCGTTTGAAAGTCCAGAGGAGAAAATATCGAGAAACCAAAGTGGGATGGAGGGGGGAGAATTATATAGTCGCCATATTTGATTATTGAACTGCCAAAACTAATATATTTATTGATATCAATGGTATCATAATCCAAAAAACTAACACTTATTTGAAGAATGATTTAATGAAATTTTTACCCCTTGAGCTCTTAATGATTTTATCACAATGAGGATGAGTAACATTAAGTAAATTTTAATACATTTAAATTTATGTTTTTATAAAACTTGAAGTATAATAACAAAAACTATAAAAATACTAACATAAAGAGATGTTGTAAAAACTAAGAAAAGATATGTGCATTTCGTATTTGATAGTTCCATCAGAATGAATAACTCATTCTTCTTCATTTTTTATAACTACAATAAATGTTTAATTAATGAAATAGTTACCTTTATTTTGGGAATATATAACATTTCTTACAGAAAACTAATTATGATATTTTTATAAATACAAAAAAATTATAGTCAAATCATAGTTTGAAACATTTTATAAACATTTAAGAGTATAATTACTTTTGAACAAAAACTTGAGTCCAAATTACTAACATATTTTTACGAGTCTATAAAATTTTATTATGTTTTATGAGACAAAAATTTCTATTAAGGATTTTGATTCAATTTCGTTAAATAAATATTCTTTCGGAAAACTCATTTCTATAAAAAAATTTGATGAATACAAATTTTTAAACTATTTTCTTAAAAGTATAAAACACATGTACTCCCCTATTAAAATGAGTATCATAATATATTGATATTTGTCAACAAGAAGTGTATGTGAATTATAGATTTGTGTTTATCATTCCTACCTTATTTTTAATATATTCAAATTTTTTAAAGGAAGAGGATATTTTAAAATTTCATCATGTTGTTGTTGTGTTTTGAGAAATTGTAAAATTATATCTATTTTAATTGTTTAATCTGAAATGAAACAGTGTCTTATATATATATTTGTGTGTGTGTGTGTGTGTGTATGGGTTTATCGGATTAGTTATTTTATAGATTAATACATAATGAAATTGGACTTGTTTTGTCACAATATATTTTAGGGTTTGTAAAAAACATGAAACAGTTAGTGAGTCTGTGTTTTGTCCACAACAATTGTTCCCAACAACATCTAACTGCTAAATACTCAAAATTAGCAGTGGAAAGTGATACTGAGTGTTGTTTTATAATATTCTAATAAACTAATAGATATATTATGAATTTTCATGTTCAAAATGTACATTTTAAATCCATTATATATCCACATTCTTCTTTCTTGAATTTATTTGGAGTATGAGATTATTTATAAATTGTAGACGTTATGGAATATTCAACACCACAATTTTTATTTTACTTTTTCTTAGAATAATTTTTTGTATTATTTAATATATAATTATAGTTATAATGAAATAATATAAGGCAAAACTACATAATGTTATGGTTTCATCATCTCTAGTATGTTTTTATTTACATTCATTATGACTGTTGTCAATTATATTTTCCATAAGAAAAGCATCATCAATATCTTCATCACATACAGCTTGTTAAAATTCTATCATAGTAATAAATCTATAAATCATATTAGAAAAATATTCTTTTTGTTTGGAATAAAAATTATGATAATAAGATCATTAAATAGATCTTCTGGTATCAAAAATTTTAGATGCATCAAAATGTGTAATCTCAAGCATTTTAGAGATACTGTTAGCAGCTTCAAAAGATGATATTTGACTATATATTCTTCTATTAATAGAACATAAAAATGTATTTCATAACATATAGTTTATTTAATATTCATTTTCTCTAAATTTTTGAATGTAACCATTTTTTATTAGGAATATTATAGTTTCCAATCATGATGACAATGTTTTCGACTCCAGTGAAGATAAAAAAATTTCTCATCATATCTCTCTAGTTCTCATAGTAATCACCATCAAATCTAAGTGGTATATTTAGGTTTGGATTGTAAATATTACTATAAATTGGAAATTCCATTTTAAAAAATATAAATTGTTATAAAAAATACACATTATGGTAAAAATATTTATAAAAAAGGTATATATAAAATCATTAACAAACATGAAAAAATAAATAAAGTAAAAACCTCAGAAAGTATTTGAGAAGCAAAATCCTATTCTAATAACAATTGATGGATCATTAGATCATGTAAAACAACAATACATACAGGAGTAGTGGGGTGAATTTTAGTGTAAATACCATTTTTAATAAAATAAAACAATATAATACACAATAATATTTTTTGTAAAATTATCACACTTGGCCCTCAATCTATTAACAATGACTAAAAGTTGTAATCAGAAACAATATAATTAAATTATAGTAAATTATTAGAATCAAGATGAATCTGTTTATTAGAGTTTATATCATAATTATTGTTAATACGATATAAAAAATAATATTGAAAGTATTAATGGGATGATAAAATTTCAACTATAATTTCTACAGAAATGTTACTTATAATAAAGCATGTAAAACAATAGAAATTTAATAATAATAATGAACTAAATGTTATTATTAAAATGGTAACCCATTAAACCTTTTTATAATGGTATTCTATATAATTGACAAATGGTATCCAATTATTTATACTTATGGTAATGTATGTATTTCCTCAACATGGAAATCCCTCAATATGATTATCAAAAAGAATTTTTCTTCCTATCCTGAGAATCCATCGATATAATTTTATAATATTTTTTACTATTCTGAAAATCCCATGATCTGATGGATCATAATATCTGTCTACTTATCCTCAGAAGACCTCAACTATTATACTGGTCAGATGTATGTAAAAATTAGAAAACAATTATTATAGTGTGAAACTGACAATGTTTCCTTAAGAAAACATCTATCTATACACAAATACAAAAGACTTCGAATACGAAGTTCATGATATTTAATCATCTGAAATCTAGATAGGAAATGAATTCAACAATAAATAAAATCATCAAAAGATATATTATTTATAGATGATATACCAACACTAATTTTGATATTCTAATAGTAACATTTTTCAATGTTTATTACAACAACTTGGACACCTAGAAGCTCAACAACACTATCATAACATATTCTCCTATGTCGTATTATTTTAAAATAATTAAAATTATAAACATATTCTATTACTATAGAATATGTTTTGGTATTATGATTATAATATTATTCAGTATGATGTAATTCAATTATAACATCTATATGAAGATCATTATGAGTGAAAGTATGATGTTTATTAGAACCAAGATCTGTCTGATTGTTAGACCTTTTTATTTATAAAGATCATACAAAAAAGATTACTTTTAGATTATTGTAGCGTTGACTCGGATTACCCTGAAGCATACTAATTATGATATTCATAATTACATATTATTTGTTTATATTATGATATCTTATAATTTTTATGAGTAAGGTAGGAATTATTATTTTCTTAAAAAACATTAAAAATATTATAGGATATAGAAATGTAGTAAATATGTTTTTATGAATGTTTTTTTTATTTCCAAAAAAACAATATGGAAATTTAATTATTTTAACTTCTGACTGAACACTAAGAAGATCCTATAGTGAGATGACCATGTCCATCCAATATGCAGAATAATGAAAAATATGTATAAATTTGTATTCATGACACACTCTGATAAGTGTGTCTTCAAAACATGAACCTTTTCTAGGGATCTGACAAACGATCATATACCATTTCTATTTTTACATTGTAGATATATTTTCTTTGTTTTTGAAAAAATATTTTTTTTAAAAATATATTAAAATGATTATTATTCATCTTACATGGGAATCTCTTTGGTAAAAAAACTTTTAGGTGACACACACTATTTTATAGAATATAGTGTTTCCTTAATTTCTAGAAATAATTTGGGAGAAAAAAAATTATCAAGGATGATTAAAGTAAGGACCTCATCCAAATGATTAATGTAACACTTCAACAAACATTTTTTTAATGGTTCGTGATGAAGTTAACTAGTCTTCATGATTTCATCAATTAATGTTATCTTCAAATAGTATAGATGTAAGTAGAATCACCATTACTTCCTCCAAAAAAAATTTATGAAATTCCTTAGGAGAAATTCTAGGAAACATTTTCCAACAAAAATTCAGAAAACAAGACTAATTGGATTTAGTATAAATTAAAATATCTTCAAGAAAAAATGGATTGTCTAATTGAGTATATCATTGTATCCCTTGAGAAACATAAATAAAAACAACATATTTTACACTGAGTCTTCTATGAATATCTAGATTGCATTGAAAATGTTTTGAAAAAACAATAGGATTATCCAAATCCCAATCATCTTATGGATCAGGTCCATGTTGACCATAATGAGATAGAGTAGATCCATGATGAGGAAGACTTTCCTAGTGATCTATATATTGAAGATAAAAAATATATAGATGTATTATAGAATTACTGTGATGTAAAATATGATGTCACTAGACTCAAGAAAGAAGAAGAGAAAACAATAGCTTATATCTTTATTAACATAGAGTTATAAACCACTCATTTTTTCAAATTTTATGAAAAATGGAGCATCCCGACTACATGTATCAATATATTGTGATTTAGCATAAAAAGGAAATAATCACTAAGAATAATATTTTACCAAAAACAATATTGGGATATGATTGTGTTTTAATTTATATTTTATTTTTTTTGTTAAATCCAATTATAGTATAACCTATTATTATTTAGAATGTTATTATTTGGTTACTCCATATTTTTTCTTAGATAAAGATGAAAAAACTAATCATTACCCTACTGAGGACAATATAAAGCTCCCAGATTTTGATGAACAAGTATTTGAGGATGTCCATAATGAATACAAAGTAGCTAAACCTATGAAAACAGTATAAAATGATTCACACTGTGAAATGAATAATTAAATTTAAATATAAAATTATTCCATTTGAAATTAACATCATAATTGCCCATTTAATATTCAATCCATGAAGCCCATATTGAGCCAATACTAGAAAAAATCAAGTTGTTTCACAAGTAGAATCCAATGAGGAGGATGATCCAAAATTCATTTTACCCTAACCATGAATGTTATTAAATATTTTGAAATTTATGGATATGTTAAAATACATACATGTATCATTCCTCACTAAAAAATATTATTTGAATCATAGAAAACCCACTTGTGTTGGTTCATTTCCAACAAAATATGGATAGAATTTGGTAATTCCTTTCTAGAGGCATTCAAAAACCATATTCGCACTCGATAAATTACACCACGAATAATCCCATTTATATTATATCTATTACTTTTAGTTTTAGTCTTGGGAATTATTTTATGATTCATCCCCACTCCTAATATCAATTTATACTATAATAACAACAAAATTTATCTTGAATCAGTAATTCTATTTTATTTGTTCATGATGGAGCAAAGAATACCATTAATAGTGGAGAAAAAGAAATAATAATCCTAGGATAATGAGTTAATATATTAATTTACTATTGTTAAATCCCATCATTATTTATTATTGATTGAGCTTTAAATAGTGTAAATTTCATGCACATATTTTAATATGATCTATAATTAACTTATGTAGGAGAAATGAGTTTCATAAGAATCATGTGATCTATTGTTTTATTTTCTATTGTTAATGAAAATAAATGAGTAATTTTGTGAATTGAATAAATAAATTAAATTATTTATATTAATATGAGGACTCATCAATTGAGGTATTTACTTTATTCATATAAATGAAATTTCCCAGCATATTTTTCTTTGTTTGAATTTATGAAATTTATGTGAATTAATCCTATTTTATTAGTTATGAAAAGATTTATTGGGCAAAATGTTATGTCCCATTCTTGATAGGATTTCAAGAAAATGTACATACCATTTTATCATGAGAATATTTATTGAGAGATATAGGGATATACCACCGAATAGAACATTTATTGAAACTTTTCAAAATAGGTGACTTTTCAAAAAAACCATTTCAAATGAATATGGAATCTTTTGAAAATAAATTATCTCTAATACCATATTTAAATTAAACCATTTTTATCCGTAATTGTCCAAAAAATTCCATGTTATGAATAACCATGTTTCTATTAGTTTTTATCATTTTCTACACTCCTCTTATGTATTCACATGATATTTTAAAACTGAATCATGGGTGTGTGGCCGTCATTGGATAATGTGAAAAAATATGTGTATAAAAAAAATTTGGGCATGATATTTTATTGTGTTGATTATGGTTCATAATTAATTCAATATTATTATTTTTATAACCATATTGAAAAAAGTGAAAACAAAGTGACTTGAGACTTAGAAGAATAAAAAATCACCATTAATAGAGTGATCATTTTTATAAAATGTGGTTAGGTTGTGGATGTGATATTAATTCTAATAATACCTTTTAAAAACATGAAAAAAATAAAACAAAATTATAAAATTAGGGAAAATACATAATTTTGAAAATATCATTAATTGTTATTAATTTTCAATATGACCATAAATTGATCATGAGAAATGGGAGTTGTTAAAAATTCAAGGTGGAAAATTCATTGACATTTTACATTTTTTATCATGGACAATACATTATAAGATAAGCCTCTTTCTTTGATCCTTAATTTGTTGAATAGAAAACCCTACCAACCTGATACCTTATACTCGTATAAACCTAAATTGAAAAGTCCTCATGATATTAGGTTCATTTTTATTTTGAATGTGTAGAAATTTGTTAATTCTCAATCTAATTTATATGGTGAATATTCTCTTACGATTAGAATAAATCTACATGATTCTTATATTGAATAAATAAATAATGAATTCAAGGGGGAGTTCGATCATAATTTTCCTTGTTTAATTAAAATTAATTATGGTGCATGAATGAGTAAGTAGATAAGTAAATTAATTTATACAGGGAATAATTAAAATACAATAATTATTGTTTCTTTAAAAATAGTGAAATTGAATTTACATTTCATTTGGATTTATGAATGTTTTATGCACAATTTATAATCATTTAATATAATTGTATTGATATTTGAATAAATGTAATGTTGGTTCCCTGTGATTTTAAATGATGAGATTTTATGCTTAAGGAAAAGTATAGTTTGAGTTTTTTAGTATTTGACATACTATTTTTTCATTCAAATTAATAATATTTTTCTTTCTTTTTTACAATGGTTTTCACCCATATATTCAATAAATTTATATTCATATTCATCATATTGCGATTTGAAATTTTATAATTAAAACAAACATAAATGGTGGTTCTTATTGAGTCATCTTATTAGGAAATAACTAATGAAATTTTGAATGTTATATTACATGTTATTATGAATCGCTACCATGGAATTTTAATTTGTTTTATGTATAAGAATTGTCAGCCAAGGTATATCCTCAACAAGTGTCCCATAGCCTCTTAGCCATCCTCAAAAAAGGTCAGTCATCCAAGAAGTCCATAAGGAGAGCCTTCCTGAGGTAGCTAGTGTGAAAAAAGACCACATGGTTAATTTTTTGAAATGATTAGGCCATAGCCTACATGGGATCAACAAGTGTGAGGCATGTCCAATTTATAGTATGTGATGTGTACCTGGGTTACCACTACATTGTGGGATTTTATCAAGTAGTATCCATTGAATTTATTATAAATGATCCCATACACCACTAGTTTATCTGATGTGGGTGGAGTTTCTTGGGTTACTCTTCACTATTTAAATAGAATGAAATATTATTTCTTCAACTCCACTTCCTCATGCTCAAAACAATTATGGCCACTATCATCCACCATTACCACCTTCATCATCAACCATCTCCCCCGCTAAAATAAATAGAGAACTCCATCGTTGCCACCAGTGAATCTTGAGCTCAATTTGATCACCACTAGATAGACATAAAAACCCCCTTGATCACAATAAGGGGCCTAGAATAATTCAATAAAATACCATTTTAAAGAATCGATCAACTGATAAGTCTAGATGACATGGTGGGGGGTTCCCCTTGCGACATTCTTTTTCACTAGAGAGCCCCACTGAATGACAGGAAATTCCATGTCACCTACCATTCATTCCATGAAAACACATGAATAATTCTATACCACTATCCCACACTATCCACAAAAAATTGGTAACCATATATATCATCGGTGGTCCAAACATAGATTAACCATTCAAATGGGGATTCAAAAAATTGATCATATGATAACCTTTACCATAGGGGATTTTGAGGAACAACATTGGATTTTCCCATTATTTAAATATAGGGATATTTAAACTTCCTAAATGTGTTTGGCCATTGGTGACCATAGTATGAGAGCTATTTTTCTTCTGATCATTTGAGTATCTATTATTTATATTATTTTAATTTATTCTTATATAATTTTATACTATCCTTTGAATAATGAAAATGTCAATTTCCATATTTCATGTTTTTCATCATTCCACTTGTCATTCTTCTTATTCTCCTCATGCTCCTCCTAATTCTTAATTCATTGTAGTCAATTATAATTTTTCAATTTATTTGTTATGTGTTTAAATTATTTTATATTTTATTCTTATATTATTTCCATTAATTTCCTTTGTTTAATTTTCTTATTATTTTCTTATTCACTTTTATGATCTTATTTTTATTTTCTTTTTTCTCACTATCTCGTTCTCATTATCTCTAATATTTCTTATAATTTTTATAATATAGTAATTATTATTAATTCTATTTTATTATTATATACATCTATTATAACATAACACTAAGAGATCTCTTACCCTTGACAATGAGGGGTCGACCTAAGTATTATTATGGGGGAGGATATGTGTTATTATATTCATTCTTATTTTTTATTTTATTTCTCAAGCAATCAATGGTCATGTTCATGGGTGTGAAAATTTTCCTCCAGGAAATTGACCTAAAACACATTTCAAGGTTTTTATTAAAATTTTATCCTCCTTTGTACTGGATACAAGCACATGATATGAAGGAATTGATCCATTCATTTGATTAAATGGAATATGGTATTTCTAGGTCCTAGAAGATTTCACTATCCAAACTGAGTTGTTCCACTTATTATCTATATAGGATGATGTAGGATAATGATTTCCAAATTCAATAAATATTTGAAATAGCTAAATAAAAGTATTTAAATCCAGGCATAAGATTTCATAATTGGATTATCAATATAAATTAATCACATAAAAGATAATAATTATCAAACTAAAAAATGAACCTATGAGAATTTTCATTTTTTTAATCACAATGTTTTTAAAATTACCTGTTATTTTAAATAAATTTTTATTTCTTGTTCTTAATAACTATTAAAGAAAATCATATAACTCAATTTTTTTCAGTGTATTCAAAATTAATTAAATAACATGTAGTTTTAGGTGATTTTGAATTAGAATGTAAAAACCCTAAGAATCTCCTCAATATACATTACATTAGATAACCACTTACCTATACTGATAAAATTATTTAGAATTGTCATTTTTCCATACCTCATGATAGGTGTGATATCATTTTTGATGTTTTTTTGCGATCTTAGATATCACTTAGTTTGTTTGGTATACAGGAAAATGTTACCATGGTCGGACAACATGTATTAAATGTTGGAATTTGTGTGATTTGGTTTGATGAGGATGTGGAATAATGGTTGTGGTGTTATGGTGGTGGCATAGTGTTTTTGGTGTAGTGGTTGTGGAAAAATTATTTTTAATTAGGGTATTTGGTTAGGTGGATGTTTCTATGGTTTGTGGTAATACAGTTGTACTATGGTTATGTGCTGAGATGGCTTAGACCATATGGTGTGGAGATGATGGTTGATGTATGGTGTTTTGGAGATGATTGTGAGATTTTAGAAAGTTGTAGAATTTAATAGTTGGTATATTTTTCCAATTAGGTTTCGGAAGAACTATGATAATAAAAAATTGGTGATAAATATACAATATAGATGAGAAATGAATGTGATTTTATTAGATGAATGAGTAGAATAAATGAATGAATTTAGAAATTTAAAATTAATAGACTAGAAAACTAATGTGTAAAAACCTAGCACTAAATGTGAGAAATGTTGTCTATGTTGTATGGTGGTTTTATTTTGTTTCATATAGTGGTGGAATAAGTTGTGGTAATTAGTTTTTGGTACATGGTGGGTATGTTTTATGAACTAGTGTTGCTAATTGGAAACCCTATACATAGTATTTTTCAGTATTTGTATACCGTGTATGTTCATTTTTTAATAAGATCCTCAGCTGAGTTAGATAAAAAATGCCAACACTTATATGTTCTGATTTCTATTTTTTTCTCATTTGTTCATAACAGTAGTAATAGCTAAGGTATAATACCTCCTCTCCCCCAATATTCCTTCTGTTGTGATGTGAGGAAAAAATGTCTATGGGAAAGAGATGATGTGTTAACATATGTGTATTAAGGTGACATATGATGTGGTGTGACATGATAGTTGTTTTGGTTAATACAGGCTTAAAATATGAAATATTGTTGTTTTCATTCATATTCATGATACCCTAATTGTCTGGATCTATTTTTTATATGATTTATGTAAGATGTGTATGTCGGCAAAATTTGATGTGATGTGGTGAGTGGCACATGTGCCTGTATACGGGATGTGATGTGATGTGATGTGTGGCCCTATTGTATTTGGGAGGGATGTTATTTAATGTGATGTGTTCCATAGTGAAAATAGGTGCGATTTAATGTGATGTGATGTGATGTGATATGTGATTAAGGATAGAAGTGTACAACATTCTACCATGGTGAATGGGATCATAAATTCATATGGGAATCTTTAGTGGGGAACCATTCTTTGATATGGTCTCGAAGATATAATATTGTATTTAATGCATTATTTTGTTAGAGATCTACGGTGAGGATGGGGTTGGTTTTATGACATGTTTAGGTTCTTGTTGGGTTTGATGTTTGTCCACTATTGATTTATCAATCTCTTTTCACATGTGCAATATATTCCCTTCTTATGTCCCTACTATGAATAACTATTATCCTCACCCTATTTATAGAATATATTTTTTATGTTTCATGGGGTACTATGGGGACTGATCGAGACATTACTAGATGGATTGAAGTAGTTTTTTATCACCACCAAATATTCTTATTTTTGGTATTTACATTCTATATAATTAAATGTTTTAGTAATACATTATTATTTCATTAGGGGGTGGTTATAGGTTTATTTTCGATTCTCTCTTAGATTTATTTGGTAATTTTGAACCTCTACTCCAATCTTTTTCTCATTTATTGAAGGTAATTCCTTCCATATATTAGGATTTTCATACCCTTATAGGTAGTGTTCAACGTAGGTCCTAATGGTTCTATCACTTAAGGATTATCATTTATCACCCCTCATTACAGTATCATTGCAGGGAGGGGGTCTTGATAGAGTTGTATCAAATGATATGGTTGAGAGATTGGAAATATTTTTGAGTTTTGAACTATGATTTTTTCAATGGTTGGTATGGAAATAGTACAAGTTTCCCATGGTATGTGACATCACCCTAGTAGACATGCTAGGACTTGATATTTTAGTGCCCCAATGATATAATTCATGGTCTCTTAGTATATCGAATTAACAAGTGAGGTGGAACTTTTCTCATGGTATATACCTTTTATAGGTACATGTATCATGATGAATTATAATCATATTTAATTTGGGAGTTTTGGGAAATTAAAATTAAAAAAATATTAATAATGTTCCATGTTAGAAAGAATAATTTGTTATCATTTTCCTTATAAATGGATCATGTTTTCCTTCCATGTTTGGATCATGAAGTTGAGGTTCACTCGGATTATATAATTGATATCTAGATAGTTTATTTGGTTGGATTGGAGGATAATGTACGATAGTGTTCTTTGTGTTCCTTCTAGTGGTAGTGTTTGTGTAAGTATGAGGGGAGAGTCCTAGATCTACAGATAGAGAACCAAATGGATGCTCCTAAGATCTATTGTTTTCTAATATAAGAATAAGAATATTTTTTATTATATTTTTTATTAATACAGACACATGATACCACATGTTAATGGAATATGGTATTTCTATGTGACCGAATAGAGACATATTTTTTATGGCCCTACATTCAAAGGTAGTTCAGGGAAGTGTTTTTGTCATTTATGATAATGTAATCTAAGATTAGGGATCTTATCTCCCTTCATCAGGGGAGTGTTAGTGTTTAGGATGATGGTATTATGTTCAAGGAAGTCATTCGCTTCACTGCATATTTTTTCCAAGATGAGGACTCTAGAGCGCAGTGTTTGGAGGAGGATTTAGAACCAGTGATCATGTATTTAGTCACTCTACTTATGATCATGATGTTTCTAGATGTGAAAAAATAGTATATATTATGAAGTGTTTGTTTTTGGATTGTATTTTTATAAATCATTTTGGTTTGGTTGGAATTTCATGGATTAGAACATCAGGATGTGGCCCATTAGTTTTTAGATAGTCAGGGTTCCTTTTAGTGGAGAACTGACATCAGAAGTTTCATTCATAACCATTAGGGACTAGGGGTTTCTAAGCCCCTTTCAGGGGTTTTCCAATTTTTTATATTTAAAATAGATATGGGAATAACCCTGAACAATGTATAACCACTTAGGGTGTTCATTTTTAGATATATTTTTAGGTCCTTATTAGTAGGAATTTTTTCTTATGAATTAGTCTTAACTGTGGGGACCATAGGTTGTTGTCCAATAGAGGAAAGTAGATAGAGATATTACAGGGACTCCACATGATGGTCCTTTTCCTTAGAGACCTTGGAAAAATATCATTTTGTATGATGAAAATATAGGGGAAGAGAAGATAGACTTGTTTAGATGCACATGTTAGAGGTATCAACACTAGTAGTTTCTGGAGTTTTTTCAAGGTATGATCTATTTATCATCTACCCTTATGTCTGATTTTTTTATTATTTATCCACAAAATATTTTTTTCATTTTCTTCCATCCATGTTTTGGGACTATATTTTTTTTGTCTTCCATTTTCCACGGTGTTATCTATAACCTTCGGAGGTCAGTGTTTATTTTTGGAAGTGTGATGGGGATGTATACATGTAATAGAGAAGAACCTATCAGTGGGGGAATTTTTATTGTTTTAGATACACCCATATGACATTTTTTTGAATGTATTATTTTCATTTGATGAATTTGGTCATGGATTACATTTCAAGGATATATTTTTTTATGGAGAGGTCCAGCGATTGGTGTTCATTAGAGAGTGAAGTTATATATTGGGTATTGGGAATATGGAACATCATTTTCCACAATTGGTGGATCCATATGTAGAGTCTATGATTAGGGATATTACTAGGAATGTGTAGGATTTTTTTTCCTTGTGGTGGTTGTGGAACTATGCCCTTGAGGTGATATCATGTTCAAGATTGGGTTTCATACATAAATGTCTCTGATCTCAATTTCTCTAGACCAAATTGTGTAAATTGTATTGTGTGACATTATACTATAGGTTTATTATATAATATATAATGGTTTCATACATCCCATTGTGTCACACTTTGGAGGTCCAGTTTTATTCATCATTATGATGGATGTTAGTATGAGGTTTGGTATATACTACCGAAGGATAAATCTGTTAACTATGAACAACATTTTCAATATTCTGAGGATACAAGATTTTCTTGACCAGTTGAAAAGATCTAGTTTTTTTTGATTATATTGATTATTGGGTTGGATTCCAATTGCTGAGTGCGAAAGTTTATTTTATTTGAAATATTATCATCAAAATAAAGTATGAGAACATCAAGATTTTAGTCATGCCATTAGGTTTCATAAAAACACTAGTTGTGTTCAAGATGATTTTGAACTTAGTGTTTCATTAGTTATGGGACCACTTCATCATTTTACTCAACAATGATAGCTTTTTTTACTCAATGTCAGAGAAGTAGCATGCTGATCCTCTTGGTGTTTTTTTACTGGTCCCTCAATAAAACTAGTTTTATGGGATGTATTCAATGTCTAATTTTTGGACCTGAGAGGTGTATTTCCTAGGAAATGTTTTTTCTCTATGGGGTGTGACAGTGGACCAAATGATGTTTGACTTACTTTTTTCATCTGGGACACCCAATAATGTGGTAGAGGTTCTCATTTTTTTAAAGTTGTAGAAGATATTATTTGATGTTTGTATGAAATTTATCTCAATTTTCATCCCTAGTAATAGAAATGAAAAATAAGGATTAATTTTTTTTTGGTCTTGTCAAATTTATGCAGTGTTCAGTTACCTAAAAGAGAATTCAAATAATCTTCCTGCACATCATATTCATGAGGAGGTTGTATTGTTGGAGGTTTTAACTGATGCATCATGCCCGGTATTAGGTTGAATGTTGTTGAATATTTTAGTAGTGATATTATGGTCTGTGAAGTTACATTCCCATTAAATTAATTATTCCACCCATTATCTGGAGTTGGTAGCAGTTTTTTTCATACTAATGTGGTATTATAATTTACGTAATAACAAGAGTTTTTAGGTTTTCACAGTTAAAAGATCAATAATATATTTTTTCTATCATTGATATTTGATGCTACTCCAATATATTTAGATGGAGTTTCATTATTATTATTATTTTAAGATATATTAAATCCTTGAGTGGACATTGTATTTGTTGATGAATTGATTCATATGTGTCAAGGGGATGTGTTTTGGGAGTCTATAGATGTCTGGAATGGAATAAATGAGAATGTAATGATGAATCAAGATATATGGTAGAGAATTTGATGTTTTTTTCATCATGAGATGACCATGGATTATCTTTGATGAAGTAGGTGAAGGGGTATTAGTGGGGATACATAAAGGAAGAAGGGAACGATGATCATTCTACCCATGGTAATTCTTATAGGGGATGGTTGTAGGATGATCAGAACTTGGTTTTGTTCCATGGGAGGTAGTTTTTTGTTGGATGTGTATGTTTATGTTCTCCAAGAGTATCATAGATATTATTTAGAGGTAAATACTTATTTGAAAAAATGTTTTTATTTTCTAGAGGATAAATATATGGTGGTTGGGGATGAACCACTTAGTGGATGAGTTTGTAAAAAAAATTCTGTTTTCAACTGGTGAAAGAAATGAACCATGTTCAGATAGGATTTTTTTTTCCTTGGATGTCCCCAGGTAGAAGTGTGAGGATATATTAATGGACTTCTACAATGTCTTACCACAATATTAATGGGGATGTTATGAGGTCTTTGTTATATTAGACCAAATGACAGAATCAACTCACATTAGAGATATCAATTTGTCGAATGTCATGGATGTTTTGTAATGGTGGTATATGGATTCTATAGTGAGGCCTCATGGGGTGCTAAGAACTATCATGTATGAGAGGGATCCTAGTTTATCCACCTAACATTAGAGGGAATTGATGCATTCTATTAGCTCCTAGTTTCACCTTATCTATATTTTCACCCAAAAACAGATGGGAAGTTGGATTAGACTATCCAAACACTAGAGGACATATTATAGGCATGTTTCATGGATATGGGTCCATTGTGGATTTGAAACATAACATTATTTGGTATTTCCTTAAATAATAGATATCACTCTAAAATTTTCATGGACCTTTTAAAGGATTTCTATGAGAGACATTGTTGTTCTTTGTTGTGATGGAAGGAGGTTGGAGGGTTTTTTCTCTTGGTCCTGATGTGGTGAATAGAATAACCAACAAGATCATGTTGGATCATGAGTGAATGAGGGTGGAGAAGGAATGATCGAAGTCATATGATTATTGTAGGTGGAGCCCCCTTGAGTTTTAGGTTTGAGACCATTTTTTATTTTGATTATCAACTTGATGTGGGAGGAAATTGTTTTATATGGGTATTAGGATTCACCATGGTTTTTGGAACCATTTAGGTGTTAGGGAGTGTTGGAGAGGTAGTGTATCAGTTGAAGATTCAAAATCAGTTAGGGTGGATCCACAATTTCTCCCACATGTCTTATATTCTTTAGTATAATCATGATTAATCCCACAATATTTAAAGGGGAGAGTCGAATATCGATGATGATGTGACATTTTTGGAGAGTACAATATAGATTAAGGATCATTGATATAAGGTTCTTCATGGATAGAAAGTCACCTTGGTTCCTATATGATAGCGGCAATGTGGCATAGAGTAGATTCTATAGGAATGATATACATATATGTGTGCACAATACCAAGAGTTATTCTCTATTTTACATTAGTCTATTTTTTTGATGTGATCTTTAGATCTTGTTCTGATAATATATGTGTGGTTTCCTTTATGTGTGATTGGTGTAAATGCTATGATAGATTAAAGTGGAGGAATAAATTCTAGATTGATTTCTGTTATATATTGATGAGATTCACACTATGTGAGTGATTCAGGGTCACCGATAAAAGATAATATATGATATAGAGGATATAATTTACTAGTTTTTTTTCTAGGTGAAGTTTTATGTGATGGTTTTGGTAGTGTTTTTTTGGATATAATAGTTTTCTGGCGATATGTGGATAGTTCCTGGGGATGAAGTGTTGTGCTATGTGAGAGGTGGTGATGTAGATGGTAGCGTATTTCATGGGTCTTATGGTTGGAAATTTTTTCTAGTGTTTTCATTTAATGTATGACGATAACCTTGAGAGGTATCTCACGAGGACTATTTTTAGGCCCCTATCCTTGTTGTCTTAGTTTTGGTTTGTCAAGGTTGAGAATCATTTTTGTGGTATCTAATGAAATAATTTGTTCAACACCAGTAATTTATTTCCTTAACTATTGTACATGTTTTAGGGGATGGTTTATGAGTTTTTCTGGTACTCAAATGAGGCATAGACTGGGAACAAATAATATTAGCTATTAAAATATTGAGACAGGAGGAATACACATCATGTAATATTTTCATGCAGCGAAAGGATGGTTAATAGATTTTATGCTGTTGGTTTACAAAGTGTAATAACTAAAGGGAAAATTGTTTTATAGGAACACATATTTATGGAACATAAAATAGAACATTTAATTAAAATGAGTGGTTTTAAGTTCACATAAATCAACCATGAATAATTTTTTAATTACTATGGTGCTTGATTATTTATAAAACCATAAAATACCCTCAATTTAAGCCGATCCAGTGACTTTCCCATCTAGAAACATTGAATCCCATCAATAGGGATCAATTAACAGCTTCTCATCTTTGATCCACTGTGATTTATCCCATATTTCTAATCAATTTCATTCCATCACTCGTTAGAAATTTGATTTCATGGTGTAGTTTTGGCCTGGGTTATGTTTGGGTTTTTTATAATATATTACTATTGTTTTGGTTGAACCAAGTTTTCCTTGTTTGGAGGTTTCTCCTAGAAGGAATCATCTTCACCCTACATTGTTAAGTGAGATTAGAAAGCTTCACCGAGGTGGCGCATCATCGCTCACAGATTGTTTGGGGAAATCTATGAGATCTTCTTTATTTTTCATACCATTTGGGGAATTTTAAGGGTCAGAGTATTTATATAATTAATTGGAATGTCTTAAAATAATGGGTATGGGGAGTTGTTGAATTCCTTTATTATTTCATATTTTTGTGGATATTGTTATGAATTCATGTTTCGAATTCTGTAATTAAATCTCATTTGATGAAATTTTTATGTTTTACAATTTATGTTGTGATGACGATATATGTGTTTATGTGTGTTCCACAATGAATGAAATGATAAAAAAGTTTTTATTGGATGATAATTGGTTTCCATTGGACATCTGGTTTTTTTAATTAACCTTTTTCAAAAAAATAAAATATATAAATATTCCCCTAAATAATTTTTGATTCTGGATTATGTTTAGGTACTTTATGTGTATTCTTGTTGTGGTTACCCTATGTTTTTTGAGATGTTTTGTGTTTATGTTTGTGACTGGTCGGGTAGTGTGCTATACAGGGTGGTGTTGCGGAGGTTGGTTAGCAAGGATGAAATGTGCACATTTCTTCTATGTGGGGAAATGAGGCCTCGTCACAGTGGTTGTTGTTTTATGGTTTTGGCGTAGTCGTTATGGAATAGATGTTAGTTATATTTGTTGTGTTGTAGTGTTCGTTGTGTAGTGGTTTTGGAACACTGGTTGTAGCATACTGGTTGTCACAAAGTGGTTTTCGAAAAGTGCATATGTCATATTTTTTGTGTCGTAGAGGTTTTGGCACAATGGCTATTTTTGGTTTATGTGGTGATTATGTTATATAGTGGTTGGGCGGAGAAATGTATCAGGTTAAGTGACATGATGACCATGGTAGATGTGTGGCACTATGGTGATGGTTGTGCGATTTGGTCCTATAGTAGTATGGAGTTGTTGATATAGTTTCCTAGATAGGTGTGGGGTGAACTATGATGATAAAAAATATATACTCCTAAATAAAAAATATGTATAAGACAATTATGTGTGGTAATTAGTTTACTAAACTTAATACATGAATGAATAGTGTATTGTGAAAAGAAATAGCTAATGAATAACAGTGGATAATTTTAGAAGTCAATGTGCGAATGTTTTTGTTTCTTGTGTGGTAGTTTCATGGTGTAGCGTATATCAGTGCAAGAATGTTTTATGGTTTGTATGTGGTATTTGGTGGTGAAGTGGTACGTTCTAATGTTTCTGATGTTGACCCATATATTAAGTATTGTGTGAAATATATATATCATGTATATATGTATAACTTTATATGATCCCCACCTAAGTTGAATAAACACATCAATGCTTAGTGGTGTTGAGTTCTTGAGTGTTTTCCCTAACATCCAGTATAGTAGTGACACATATGGCTAACTCCCCCTTCTCTCTCACTCCTCTAATATATGTTATGTGTTGACCATGGTGTCTATCGGCGATAGAGGATTTGTTGGACATAGTGTCTTTATGAAATAAATTACATGGTGTGATGTGATATTTGGGGGTGGGGTCATTCATGGTAGGATAAGGGAAAGATGATTATGTCCTTCACATTCAAGATACATACTAGACTACTTATAGTAATAAGATAATTTTTGAACTAGGTCTCTGTGGGCAGGATGTGATTTCATTTCATGTGTGGCTGGGGTGTCTGTGGGTGGAATTTGATTGGATGGGATGTGTGTCCAAGGAGTCAATGGGTGGGTTTTGATGGGATATGATGTGATGTGTGCATCGTATATATATATGAGGTATATATGTTGTGATGTGATGTAAAATTTATGGAAGTCATCAGAGTATTGGACAATCAACATTGTGGCGTGAGGGTAGAAAATTAGTTAAGAAATTGCAGTGGATGTCTTTTCAATATTACGGTATTGATTCTATATTATTATATTAGAGGAATGATTTTGTTAGAAATCCATGGTGAGGATGAATTTAGTTATATGAACAATTTAGGTTATTTTGGGTTATGTTGTTTGTTCACTATCACATTAACATGAAATTTATAATGTTCAATTGAGGCCTATTTTAATTCCCTACAAATTAAACATATTATGGTTTCCTTATATAAAAAAAATTAATATTTCTAGGAGGAAATTAGGGAGTTATCATTAAATTATGAGATAGGTTGGAGATGTTGATGACCCAAATCTGTAGAATATTATTTTTATTAATTTCATTAGATACATTTATATGTATCAGATCGATATTGTTAATGAATTTTGGGATGTTTTTTCTTTTAATGTTATATATTATACTATATTTATTGGTGATTATTATCCAATCTCCCGATCTAGATTCATTTATAAATGCTAATTCCTCAAATACTATGAGATTTTGTAACCCATGGTTCTAGTCGCAAACTCATGGCCAAATGGAGGTGGGAATCAGGGGTCATTTTTTCTACCCCCTCAGCAGGGTATAATTGGAGGGGGGAAGTAGTGAAAATATAAGTTCCCAAAGTGGTGGAAAATTCTTTTTAGAAAAAATTGATTTTTAACAAATCACCAAATTTATTCCCATTACCTTATTATAATAAGTATAGATGTATGATAATTATTTTAATAAACATATTATATATATTATAAAAATTATTCACCTATTGTGAGTATTTTAATTTACTAATACAAAATTCATTTTTGTGCATATAAATAGTTTTTTAGAAAAAAATAACTATATATTCAATTAGTATATTTTATATTTTCATTTCTACATAATTATGGCTAAAATAATTTATTTTATATATGGGTAACCAAATTTTCATAATTTAATTAATACTATTTATATCCACCATTCCAAATTATTGGTGATATATATCATATTAAAATGTAATATTTTATTGATATGATGTGTTTCACCTAAACTAGGTGTTGTGTGTAATGAAAAATAAATATGATTTTTACTATAACAAAATAAAAACATAGTTTTTTTGTGAAATAATATATAAAATTTATATTATGTTT
Organism: Viscum album; assembly: GCA_963277665.1. NCBI lineage: Eukaryota > Viridiplantae > Streptophyta > Magnoliopsida > Santalales > Viscaceae > Viscum > Viscum album. The sequence goes on along the minus strand of OY728167.1, from coordinate 383,108,200 downwards.
CTGAAAAAGATAAACATGATATTTCTTGTAACACATTCTAAATTTAGTGTTCTTTATAACAAAAGATATCTAAATTATTAAATTTATTTGAAAAAATATATCGTAAAATAACATGGTGTTAATGTGGTGGTGTTAGAGATGGAACCTAGACTGATTGAATGGGTTAAAGTAGAAGCAATCCATTTTTTTATAGATTGGGATAATTCTTCATAAAGAATAAAATTAATTTATGGATAGTTGGGAAGCTTGTTTATGCATTTTTTTATCTGCTCTATAAAGAAACTATTTATGAATGGTTTATGAATCTCTTTATGAAAGATGAGGATGAATCCCAATGTACATGGAATTAAGGAATCCAAATAAATAATGAATATTTTATCCCATGGGGTTGGGGTTTGATCGAATGATAAATATTAATAATCTTGTGAAACTATTGGATTAGTTTGTTATGGCAGGAGATCATGTAGTTTTATTTGATAGATAATGTAATGTGAAAATCATTTAACATTAATTAATATATAATGATTTAATTTACGTAAGCTTGGAAATTTAAAAAAAAACTTAATTTATTGAAACCCTTTTTGAGTTTTCATTTCATATATACTATCAAGCCCTAACGGGTGTTCGAGAGGTGATAGATATAGTTGATCCAAAGACTTGGTTGATGCACATAAAGTGGTTCCAAGAAATATGAATATTCCTATATGTTTTGTGATTTCATATGCCACCCCAATATTTTTTGGTATAGAGATTGACACCCAAAGGGGTATGTGAGTGTATTTTCACCAACATCTATATTGGAGTGGAACAGATGGTAAACTACCCACCACATTCCGTAGTCTCATATTATGGTTTTTTTGTGTTGGAACTCCCTATGATTGACTTTCCATAATTTTTTTTATAGATGGATATAATGTATTATGGTTACTTTAGACAAATGTGTCAATAGATATAGTATTACAAGGATTGTATTAGGAATGTTTTTTATGGGTAGTAATGGAATTAGGTATAATACATGATGTAGAGTCTGTAGTGGCACCCAAAAACAACCTGGTTACTATAGGATGATAAGGAATGGACGATGATGCAATGGTATAAAAATACATCGAGTTCTATGATGATAAGAATTTATTATTCATGATATTAATATAATGATATAGTAGCATAGGTTTGACCTGGTTGACATATATTTTTAGATGGATGGATTAGTATGTGGCATGTTTTTGAAGAGTGGAAAAAATAAGGTATTGATAGTGGGGTACCTTATTTGATATATGATGGAAATGTTATAATTATTAGGTGATTTATTGGAGAAAAATACTTGGTGTAGTTTGAAACATCATATACCCACTTAGGTGATGAGTTAGTTTCACTTTTTTCACTAAGATTTAACATTATTTATTTAGTTATTATATGGGAGTAATAAGAGAGGACCGTATTGAGTATTAAATTTATTCTCAAACTACATATATAAGAACAATTTATCCGATCCACAACACCTGGTTGCTGATCAGGATGGACATTAAAAGATTATAATGCTTTTAAAATATATTTCATCCTTGATGACAATATATATTGTTTTTTTATATTTCAATTTCATTATTGGTTTTTTTGATTTATGACATTACATCCTTGTTTTTAGAAATTTTATCATTATGAGTATGAGTTGATTTAATGACTTCTTTTATCTCTTATTCCATATTCCCTTAATAAATAAAAAATGAATCTCAGTTGTCTGTATTGCATACCCTCAGGTATTATCACTAATTGATAGACTATTTGAGGCATATATTATCTAATAATTACCTCCCTTCACTCAATGTTGGACAAAGTTTGTTTCCATCAGTGAGTAGGGTTCGTGAAATAATAGAATCAAATGATCATGTTGAGGGATATAGTGGATTTTTTTAGAATAAACTAGTGTGGAAATTATGTGTTGGTATGGAAGCATTATTAGTTGTTCTTAGTAAGAAATAAAAACATGGGACACTAATATATACATTTGATGTCTCACCTGAACTGCTTTTTCAATATTTTAATTATTTAAATAAACTCACGTCTTTATTTTTTAGTTTTTGTTGATAAATATGTGATTTGGTTTTGGTGGAATCTGTCGAATGGGTAGAGAATTGTTTTGAGACAATGTGTCTTTTCCCAAGAAACCACCTGACCTGCCCAAATACAAAAAATAAAATAATAATTAAAATACTATTAAAATCAGAGTTAAAATAGAATACATAAAACATAAAAAAGGTTTTCTTTTATAATGAAAGTTATGATAATAATATTAATGGATATTATTATTATTACTATTATTAGTGTTACGAAAAATATTATTAAAATTATATTATTATTATTATTATATATTAAACATTATTATTATTACTTTATTAGAGTTTTAAAAATTATTTTTTACATTATATGTAATTTATTTATTTATTTTTATGGCTTTCTCTCTAATCCCTTTTATGTCCTACACATCCCACCCTTACCATTGCCTATGCAGCGTGCCCAACCCCTTCCTCCCGATGCAGCACACCACCCTCACCTCCTACTATGTATCAACTCCAAAATCCTCCTCTCCATGTCGTCAAACCTCACCAATTCTTCCCTCCTCCAGCTAGTGCACGACATAGTCGGAGCACCCCCTATTTGTGGTTACCCCCTCCATTATAATCTCCCTTAATTGGTGTACCATATTCCGATCCTACGCACACCATCTCCCATCCCTCTTTCTAGAGACCTCATGGGTCGGGTACCCTCTACCTACTCCTTATCAGGAAATCACAACCACTGGCCACCAGCCCGTACCAGCACACACCCTGCCTGCGTGACCCCTTTCTTGCATGACACCCCTTTCTGGTATGTTTTCCCCACTTCGGTATACCCTCCTACCTGTTATATTTTATTCTTGATATTCTCTTTTATATTGATGGGGTTTTTTCTCATTATGGGTTTTACTAAGTAGATTAATGGTTTTAGGACCCGCATGGAATGATTCTGGGTATGCATTATCATTATGCCATCAGTACAAGGTGGGTTCCCCCTTGAACATGACTATTACATTTAAAATTCATCATATTATATATTTTTGAACAGCCTTTCATTCATAAATACATATATGTGATCCTTGGATTAAATAATTTTGGTGTTAAAATGATGTTTTAAGCCCTGCTTTGTGATATGTAGACCTTTTTTGTTAAAAGTGTGCACACTACACATTTGATAAATTTCCCCTCTAGGTTTATCAGGAAATTTTTGTTATGTAGGACATGGTTTACCTTATTGAATGCACATATGGTATTTAATTGGTGGTTTACTCTATTTTGGGTGTAAAATTGAAATTTTTTTATTAGATATTACATGACTTTTGTGCAGTTAAAATTCCCAGTTGTATTTTTTTGTGTTATAGGTGAAAATTTTTTTTTTGATTTATGAATATATTTGTAGCATGAAAAATAATATTTTGTGTTTTTATATGGTTTTCATATTGTTTTGGCTTTTATAATGAAATGTGTATTAGGTTTCAATATGATTTGGAATTTTTATAAAAAAATGGTATGTGACTTTTTTGTGTAACCTGAATGTTCAAAGAGGTTGTGAAAATGTTTTTAAACTATAAATTTTCTATTTATGACCATTTATAAAAAATCAGATAATATATGTTGTTAACTATTGGTTTTGTGAAAAGCATAAAGGCCTGTTTGTTTGCCATTTTATGTTGGGAAAAATATTTATTTTAAAAACCTTCATTAGATGACTCTCACAACTTTTTTTATTTCATTGGGGGGATGTCCTCACTTTGGAATCCATGAGACCCATTATTAGAGGTCTTCTATATGAAATCATTATGTTCTATTTGTTCTATAGAATGTGAATCGGTCTATGGAGTGGCACATGGTGATGCATGTTTCTATTTAATTATGACATATACTTGTTATTGGATGCTCACATGGAATCGGTTGGCTCACCCCCATTATATACATGATATCTAAGAACCAGGAATAGTGAGAGAATTTTCTTAGAATGATTGATTCCCTAGTAGTTTATGTAGTGACTAGTGGAAAATAGTAGGTGGGTATATATGTATATATAAATATATATTTTTTGGTTTAATACTATGGGATTTTCCAACGGTCTTTCCGTGGTTAGGGTGGTCGAGAATATTGAGAGTTTTTTAATTCATCATCGGTGGAATGCTACAGGGGATGGGGTTTCATCTATTAGTATCATCTATATTATTCTTGATATCCTGGGTTCACCTATGTCTATTGGCTCATGGTTTCTTGTAGTAATGAATTTACTATTTGTATGTTAATTACAATTACCTTATTTTTTTTAATAATTATAGTTCTTTCTTATGTAGTGTTTTACCTAGAAAGTGAGGTGTGGTTATAAAATGGTTTCTAAAAAATGTCTTTAGGGAAAAGTGTTTTTTCCACTTTAGGGATAGTTGAAATGGGAGCTTCAATTTCTCGTAGAAATGGTTTTGGAATCAATAAAAGAACAATCCTAGTTTTTAAATGAATAAGGGATATGGGTTGTACATTTTTAACATAAAATGTATCAAAAATTGTAATTTTATGAATTTTAGTTAAAACATGAAATTGACTTTTCATTAATTTTAAAGGAAGAAGAATGGTAATAGATAATTGGGATAGCATAGTATGTTATAATACTCACTCTTATTTTTATTTTCTATTTTTAACCATTTTATAGGTTTCAGCATGAGTTTGATCACCTTCTGTGATGGTTGATCTTGTATTGGAGAGTATCCTATGGGTTAACTTGGAGATTGTGTGGCCTTTAGTTTAGGATGGTATTATTGTGTTGTTTTTGACAATGTTTAGATTCATGTGTAAATGTTTTTTAGTTTTGTTTCATTTATATATTTTACTCCATGAGGATCTTCAGCTATTTTGTTTTCATTATTTAATTATTGGGAGAAATCATTCCCTATGTGTAATTTATTTATTCCATAGGTGCTTGTCACTAGCTCGAGAGGATCATGAATTCCTCTCATGGCTTGGAATGGATCTAATTGGGTGACTGGTTTAGGGATGGCCTAGGATGGTGTTTGAAAAAAGGATATCATAATAGGTCGGCTCTTAGGAGACATTGTTTTTCAGAGTGCCCTTTTCTAGTAGGGGATGTCATGGTAGATTGAGTAATAATGTGGGGATTCTATGGGTATGTGAAGGAAGATCGTCATGATCACATGGTCATTCTAATCATCAGGTTTCTATGTGATGTCTAATCTTTTGCCTTCTTAGTCTCTAGGGAATGATTTTTTTATTGGGATATTATAAAGGGAGTTGGTATAATAGTCCTCATTGGATCATGGGGTCTGGAAATCTAAGTGGATCTAGGAAAATGGTCCTTAATGTCTCTATGTGTCGGTTGTGAGTTTGTAGTATGGAAACCAACCATATTTTAAGGTCACCCACCAAAACTGGTTACATTTTTCAAGACTCTTGGAACATTATTGAATTATGAAAAGTGTTTTAAAAATCATAGTGTGGGAATTGTTGAAATGGGTTTTAATGGAATTTTAGTATTTTGTATATTTAAAAATTAATTTTCATTATTTACTATAAGATAGGTTTTATAAATTTGGGTTTTTGTGATAAAAAATATTTGATTAAAGAGGAAATGGTTTAATAGAATTGGATTTCCTTAATCTAAAAAATATGGCCTATTTTCTTGTGAACAATGCTTGTGAGAAATGAAATGTTTGATCATGATGATTTATATAATTAAATTTTCCTTGATTTGGTACTTGGATTTTTCTTGTCCAGCGGTTGTCCCAATGGTGATTCTAGGGGTGATTTTAGTGCGGTTTCTGCTGATTACATGTTATCTGGATTTATAGTTAATCAAACTAATTATATTATGCTTGAGTTCCAGATACTGGATCCACCTCTCTTTTGCAGTCAATAAGACCACCCCATAGAGGAGGAGTTGATACCAAATATTAAAAGTAACTTTTGTTTTATTGAGTTTCCAGATTCATTCAATGTTAAATGTGAAAAATTCATGCTTGAAGGTTCACCTAGGATGTGGTGGAATTCAGTGTCTCGGAACAAGCCACATGATGATATAAATTCGGAGTTCATAAAATATTTCCACATTAATTAGTATATCTCTATGAATGAAAGGTTGGGAAATTAGGTTTGGATTGTTTTTTTACAAAATGGTGATGGATCAGTGGTGGATTATTTCCATCTCTTCATAGATATAGTCCCTTATGATATAGGGTATGCTGGAAATGATTCCATGAAGGATTGACGTTTTTAGGATTGCCTTTATCCCAACCTTTAGTCAAAGGATTTAGACCATAATCTAAATTTTTTTCTAATGTGTTGAGTAAATATTTTCATGTGAAGATGTGGTGGAGGGAGTTCACGATGTATTCCTCCCTACTTTAATCACTCGGAGTAGTAGGGACAATCATGGTAATGTCACTAGAAATTAGTGTAAAGTTGATGGAGTAGGACATGGTATCAAAAGGCATGTAGAAATTTCATGAAACTCCTCAGATAAAGATATACTCATTTTTTATCATTGTAAAAAGCTCGGCCACAAAAATCCATCGTGTATAAATGCTTCAAAGCCCTACCTGGTCTATTGACGATTTGGAAACTTGCAGCAATTCTATCAGGGCATTGCTAGAAAGCATCATAGGGGATATCCTCGATAGTGATGTTCCATTGGAATGTTTTTTAGGTTTATTTTTGTATGTTTACTTCTAGTGAATGGTATATTCAGGGTGTTTTTTCAAGGTGGAAATTTAAGTGATTTTTTGAATCTCCTTATGAAATCATGTTTCCATGGAAATCATGGATTCATTTAGAAAATTCTGGCCTTTTCATTTTTGTCTAATCAGTTGATGCATGTATTAGTAATGGATTAACAGCTCCTAATTCTAAGGTGGTAGATTTTTCATACATAAGTGATCCATCCATTGGCCCTAGTGTTAAGCTAGAGGGTAGTGGGGAACCCTAGAGGATTAAGAATTTTTGTTAATTTGTTGCCTCCATTGTTGAGGTGAGTCAATTCTAGTGTTTCTATTGTGATATCTCTATCATTAAGAATTTCCTCTAGTTTCAAAGCATAGTGTTATTATCCCTCATTCTATGTCTATAATGTCACTTCTACTACATGATTTCCTGATCAATTAACTCGTGTGTAACACCCATGTTCGACAGTTTTCGTAATGGTTTATATTTGATATGAGGGTTGAGTTTTTGGTAGTTTATGGTTATGGTTTAGTGGTACATTCACTAGGATCCATCGATCTAGGACCATGTGGTGAGGGATTTTGGTAAGTGTGGGAGAGGCATGCTTTTCGCTCACATTGAATTTCTGTTTGGTTATTCATAGTTGGTTCATAATATTGGGGATACCCAACACGGGTCTCACTAAGTTTTATCTTAAGATGTTAGCATATGTTAGTTTAATGATAATGTTGGGAAGTTCATTTGGGCTAGCCACTCTACTGGTGATCTATTTCAGGTTTGGGTTTAGTTGATCCAGTTGATGTGGCTTCCTTAAAATTCATTGATTTCTTAGTTTCTTTTTTGGTTTCGATGAGTCTGGGGTTTCTTTGGAAAGGACCTATGGTTTATTTTGAATTGGTTATGGATTTCGCGGTCATATCCTTTTCATTTTTCAGGAGAAGTGGTCGTGGGCTATTGTTTTATTTTGGACAATGACGTTCAGTTCCATTGGTGGTTAGTGAAATTTCTTCAGATTAGAAGGTTGTATCATGTTAATTGGGAGTCCTTAGGAATTGATCAATCTTCCAGAATCTATTATGGATTTTTGTTGGTTTAAGGATTAATGGTGGTGAGTATTGTTTCACTCCGACCTAGTTTTTTCATTATTTTAATTATTTTAACCAATTATAGTCTTTATTTATTGTGTTATTGTTGAAAAAGTGTGTTTTGGGTTTGGAGGCATCTAGGGAATGGAAAAAAGCATGGTTTTGAGACAGTGTGGATTCACCCAATAAACTACACAATCAATCTATCTTCATGAAATAAAATATGAATTTAATTTTTAAGAATTATAAATTTAAAATAAAATAATAATAAGTAAAAAATTAAAATTAAAATTTTAGTCATTATAATGATTGTAATGATAATATTGTTAATGGATATTTTTATTATTACTATTATTATTATTAAGAATAATATTATTAAAATTATATTATCATTATTATTATAGATTAAAAATTATTATAATGTTATTATAATTTCAGTTATGAATTTTTAAGTTAGTTTTACTTTATTTATTTATTCTGTTATTTTTCTCTCCCCTACCCTTTCCCTCCCATGTATCCTCGCTTACACTTGCTTGTGAGTCACGACTAGGCCCCCTCCTCCCATTGCAGCACACCACACTCACCCCCTTTCAACACATCCACTCTAGAGGCCTCATCTCCATGCCGACATAGCTCACTGGCATGGCCATGCACCAGCCTATGTAGGCTGAAGCTAACACAACCCTTATTCGGCACTACCCCCTCCAATACACACTCTGTTCTCCAATCCAAAATCTTTCTACACTGCGCGCACCACCCAAAACCATACCCCCTTTTGGAGTCCCCCTTTTCCATATCCCAATTGGATAATTCTTCTTTGACATGCACAACTGTTGCCCACCCACCCCTACCAGCACACAATATTCCTGTGCACTGAATCTTTCTAGTGCAGGTTTCCTCCAATAATATACCATATTTCCTCATTCTCTATTTTATAAATTAATTTCTATTATTTTTTTTTGGTTTTTTTCTCATTAAGGGTTTTATATAGTAGATTTAAGGTTTTATAACCTACGTGTATTGCTTCTAGGTATACGTTGTCATTGTTATATGAATCCAAGGTAGGTTCCCCCTTGCATATGCACTTTAGTTTATGATTCATCTTCATTGTGTTTTTTCACACCAATTGGTTGTTAAATTCATATATGTGATACTTGTATTAAATTATTTTGGTGTCAAAATAATATTTTAATTCCTTCTATTTGATAACTAGATTTTTCTGTTAGAAGTGTGCATACAACATGTTTCATAAAATGCCCCTCCAGCTTTCGCACATAGTGTTTATTTTTCAAAACCTAGTTTACCAACATTATTTAACCTCTAGAATGAAATTGGGGACTTATGCCTTATTTGGTGTTAAAATGATTATTATTGTTGAATGTTTTATTCCATATGTGTGGTTAAATTCATAGTTGGTGTTTATTGGTTAAATGTGATATAAAATGATTTTTTGGGATTTATGAATATATTGACAGCATCAAAAACAATTTTGTTGTTCTTTTTATTTTTATTTCATGTCTTTTTTTTAATGAAATTATTATTTTTCATTATAATGTTTGATATTTTTATAAAAAAATGGGTTGTACATTGAGTGTGTAGCCTAAATGATCAATGTGGTTGTGTAAATGTTTCGATGTTTCATATGTTGTGTTTATGCCCCCATTATAAAAAGTTTATTTATATTTTTTTAAATGATGGTTTTATGAAAATATTAAAGGTCTGTTTCTGAAATTAGTGAAATTGGTAAAAATATTTCTTTTAAAATCATTAGTTGGATTACTCTCATGAATTTTTATATTTAACAAGTGTAATTTTTTTGTTGTTGAATCATTGTTAAAATTTTTTGGAGTTCCTTGGTATGGAAACCTTATGTTATATTGCTTCTATGGACTATGAATAGGTCCTTGGAGTGGCACATGGATATGTATGTAGTTGATTTAATATTATATATTCATGTGATTGGATGATCGGTTGGCATGAGTTGGGGGACTCCCATTATTTACATGAGACATGGGAAGTGAGAATAGTGAAATAATTGTCTAATAATGACTTCACCAATAGTTGACAAACTGACCAGTAGCCCATATTTGTTGGTTAAAAATAGTTGGTTTATTGATATAGGATTTTCCCTTGTACTATCATATGTTGGGGTAGAAAACTGTATTGAGATTTTTTTAATTCACCATTTATATAATGATACTGGGGATTTGGTCTCATGTATTATTATCTTCTAGATTATTCTTGATCACATGGGTTCACTAATGTCTATTGGATCATAGTTTCTGACCGTATTTAATGTGATATTTTTTATATTTATTTTCATTTCACATGATATATAATCATCATATATCCTTCTTATGTAGTGATTTACATGTAATGTGATGTTTGGTTCTCAAAATGGTTTATAAAAAATGACTTTAAAGAATAGTGTTTTGTCCTATTTTGGGAAATTTGAAATGTGGGTTTCACTTTCCCTTTAAAAGGTTTTTGGAATCACTAATGAAATGATTTTGGTTTTGAAATAAAGAATAGAAATGGGACATACATTGTTTTTATGTAAAATTTATAGAAAAGTGGGCTTTTATAAATTATACTAGAAACATGAAATTGATGTTTCATTAATTTTATAGGATGTTCATTGGCATGGAAGGTTATTGGGATAGACTACTGATTTTTAATAATAATTCCGGTAGTTATTTCATGTTTTTATCACTTTTGCTGGTTTCAACTTCAGTTCTGTTGCCCCGAGCAACAGTTAATGTTATGTTGGAGAGTGACTCGTGGGGTCACATGGAGATAGTGTGTTTTTCTGGTTCGGATGGACAAATTGTTCTATATTGTCTCAAATTTTGGATTCTTGTATAAATGAGGATCAGTTTGGTTACATTTATATATTTAACTACTTGATCATATCAAACTATTTAGTTTTCAATATATATTTATTGGGAGAAATCATTCCAGGTTTCTACTCTGTTGATTCACTTAGTTCTTGTCTTCATCCCAGGAGGACTTTGGAAACCTCTTGGGCCTTTCCACAAATCGTCTCGAGTGACCAGTTTCATGTTTATATGGGTCTGTTCATGACAATGGTATGTATGCCAACCTCTAATATGATTTTTGTATAATTATGTTTATTAACCCTATTAGGTTAAGTGATATGGATTTCAATGTAGTGACCTAGAATATGATTATAAATTATTCTTCTTTGTGCATGTGTTTGTAAAGAGTAGACTGTGGGGTTTTGTCAAAAAAACCCTAATATATATAAATTATTTATTGTTAAATATTACTTTTTTTAATTTAAGATTCATTATATGTTTTTTATTTTGAATGTACGGATTAATTTCCAATTCCTCATCAGTTTGTGCTAAAGATGATTAGAAAGGGGTTCAAATAGAAAATCACCGAGATGAGGTTTATAATAATAACCCGTATATGATCATAAATGAATGATTTATTATTATTTCATATATTATAAGTACATATCCTTTTTATATACATTTATAGAAGACTAGTTTGAGGGGGGAGATAACCTTCAATTCTATCAGTGCTCTAAAGTAGAAACTATTATTCATTGTTATTGTCGAGGATATATTGGGAAGATAATAAGTGCAGGTTCATGATAATTGTTGATTGTGAGTAGTAAATTATCTAATAGGATAAGGTATAAAAATTGTTCAGGGAAGAGTTTAAGTCTTCATACATGAATGTATCAAGACTGTAAGAGCTTCTTACCATTCAATATGGGAGTTTTAGTATGGGTAATTTTTGGATAGTTTTTATAAGTGTTCTCTTGTATTTCTCAGACCTATTTCTAGATGACGATTCTTGGATATGAAATTTAATGGTGCATTTTCAACTATATATCATGTTCTAGTTCACCATATTTATGATACTGATATATCAAGAGTTTCTAGAGAGATAAGAGGTTATTTAGGGGTTCATTGTATTGATAGGTCCATCACAATAAGGAATCCATAATGATTCTTCATGTAGTATAGTTTTGGTTTCGAATTCCGTGATTCATAGATAATTTAAATTTATATAGAATGGGTATTCCACATCCCACTACATCACTTTTACTATTTTTTTAACTCATATACCCATTTAAAATACTCATATTCATTTTTTTCATGTGTAATACATTGTCTTCAGTAGTGATCATTATCAACCATTCAAAGCATGATGCATTCAAGAAGTTTATTTATTTAGTTTCCAACATTGCAACGGTTTCATCCAAGTAAGAAGAAAAGGGTAACTCTTTCTTTGTTTTATAAAAGGGTTTATGGGTCATAGATAAGATAATACCATGATTGTAATTATCCTAAAAAATGGGACACTACTATGTAGTAGGTTTCCAAGAGCAATAGAGAGGCAATGGTGGAGGTAATGGTGATTTTTGGCCTCTACCATTTCTAGTGTGATATGATTTAAGCATCAATCAAGGTAGGTTTAGATTTTTTTTTCTATTGGGTGGATGATTTGTTATTTTCATCAATTAATTACTCCTTTATATTGCTTTTGATACTCCATTATTTCTGTTTATAGGATGAGAGTATAGAGACCAATATATTTATAGCATTTTTAAGAAAAAACTTATTATGATTAATCAATAAAGTTTTATATAATACATTATTAAAAATCATGGAGGTGTAGTGTCCGAGGAAAACCTGATATATAAATACCATGAATAAAAAAGATCAAAATAATTTCCAATTAATTTTATCTCATTTTATAACCCTTTTGTATATATAAAATATATAAAATAATTCTCTATAACCTGGATATGGGTAATATGAGAAAGGGAGATGTCAAATGCTTAGTAACGGTAATCATAAAAAACATTAAAATAATCATAAGTGAGAATTAGATAAGCATCAGTGTATTATAAAATTATATATACAATGAAAAATCATATTAATAAATTCATATAACATAATTATTAATCATGGAATATTGTTTTGTTAATCGAACGACAAAAACAGTAATTTTTTAGAATCATAAATTACCAATCCTGATCCATGAAAACATATAATATGATTAGGATATAAGTTTTTGTCCAAAAATAGTTATAGAAAATCTTTTCCTTTCTAAGTATCACTACAAGTAATATCATATTTGTTTGGGATAACTCCAAATTCCATCTTTTTTCATGGAAAGATTTCACACCCAATGCAAACATATTGGATAAATTCCGTTACTAAATTGGGTTAAATTCAAATTTCATTCTTTATAATATAATGAGTTATACATCATTATCAAATGAATTAGAGGTATGTAATGGGATCAGGTAAATATGGTTTAAACGTAACCATCCACACTCAATTTAAAATTGAACTACCCTTCAAATTATTAAAACTATCTGGATTATTGAAAAAATATCAAAAAACAATCATTATGTCATCATTCCATAAACAGGGGATGGGACACATGTATAATAAAAATTTCATCATCATAATCATACATCATCAAGATAAATATAATAGATGGTACCATGAAATTATATCCCAAGAAAATAATATGAATCATTAAGGTTGGTTTTCATAGGTGAAAATGCCTTTAAATTATAACTATAACATTTCTAGATGAAAATACCCGTTCAATAATTAAATCACATTCAAAAAATATAACAATTTTCAAATAATAAGACAAACATATTCATTAAAAATAACCAAGTAAACCGACAATGGAAACTTTAATTAAAATATTAATCATAATTTTTATGATGTAAATTTAGGTTGTGTATGTTAAAACAAAAATTTCATTCACAGTTTTAGTAAAAAATAAAAACTACCATATTCAAAAAATGATATGGAAATTTATTTTAAACTATGATAAAAAAAATTAAAATATATTATAATTTTTTATTAATTATTTACTTTAGAATAGTAAAATAATTCATAGAAATATTTTTACTACAATATGGAAATGGTAGAAAAGATTCTCGAACAAAGAGGTAAATGAAGATGATTTTCCATAAAAATATCCTTGATTTATTTTGAGTATTTAAAGAGGATAAAATTACTGAAAAAATATAATAAATAAAACTAAATATTGTAGATGAAAATAAAAAACATTTTGGTGGGATATATATTATAATTTCACTGTCATAAATGATTGTATAAATAGTCGAGAAAAAAATATTACAATGTATCATAAAACAATTAAATATGTGCTTTAAAATTAATCATAATCCCAATGGAAGAAATTAATTCAAAAGAAAAATTAAATACCCAGAACATAAGGATATTAATGGTAAAATAGAATTGTGGTTTAATAGTTAAAACTCATAAAATAAGATAGGAGTATAACATCTATCATTTATCAAAAAAAATTAATTAAGATGAAGAATTGTTGAGAATTTTGTAATTTTTGAATCAAATGTCATTGGAAGATTGAAAGTCCTTTGGTTTTGTAAATTAATGGAATTAAATAATGGTTAATTGCAAATTATATAATTGAAAATTATGTACACATTAGATATAATAAATTTTTCCACAAAATTAATACATGTCTTAATGAAGAGTAATTCTGATGAAACCCTTCCCTCATATTCCTATTGCTTCGTAATTTCTATAACATAATCACTATTAAGATACCCCCATTAGAATACACAATATGCATTTATGTATTTGAATTATGATAAGATAATACTCATAGTGAAAAGGTATATATTCTTACAAGGTTTTTATTAAGGTCTTACTCCAGGTAAAAAGATCAAATGGTGTGAATGTGGGAGAAGTATAGGTTCCATATTAAATATGTGGAGAGTGATACACATGGAATTTATTTAAAGATTTTGATGATATAAGGTAAAATTCATGATAATGTTTCTCTAAATTTCTATTTGTTAATTTTTTTAATATAAGAAGTTAAATATCATCCCAAAATGTTATTTTGAATGTTTTTCGGGGAAATTATTTCTTTATCACTTGGTTTAAGCTATCCTATAAACTTATTGTAACCGTAGTAGTGGTATTTTTTTACTATTCAATATGTCTAAAAAATAATTTTCAAATATTAAATTATATTAATTATTTCTATTCAATATATCGAATAAATTTTTCTAGAATATATTATTATAATTTGTAGAATATATCTTCAATTAAGAATGGTATCTACAAGGAAAACCCCTATCAAAAAATGAATTCTTTTTGTTTAAATCATTGTTTACATATATTCTATGGACATTAAAAAACATAAAATGAACGATAATATAATATTATAGACATATAATATCTATATTTCATTATAACCATTAACTTATAGGGATTATATTAACTTAATATGATAAAATCACATTACACACATAAAAAAGTTTTAAAGGAAAATTGATTTTAATGCCAAAAAAAATAACATATAAAAAATAAAGTATAATGACAATTCCTTTGAAAATATTTATATTATTCATAATTAAATCATACATGTATTACATTTATTATAATTCATATATAAAATGTAAATTTAATTTAAATTAAAGGGAAATATCTACAAAAATATGTTTTTATCACTATTTAATAACAAAATAAATCTTTTTCAAAAAATATTTAAAATTCACAATATATTAGTGTTGAAATGTTGTTTTAAAAATGATATTCATTTCTACAAATCATTTTTCAAAATTAGTTGAAATTAATTATAATATTTTTCTTTGAAAAATATATGTAAACCCATTTTTATGAAAAAATATCATTGAACATTAAAACTATGTTAATGAATATTTAGTAATTATACATCAAATATTATTAAATTATTTTTTATTATATAAAATAATTATTATAATTTTCCCTATATTATTTATGTATATTCAAGAAAATAATTTAATTAATAGGATGTAATATATCATGGTTTATTTTAAATTCAGTCGTTCATGTAATGAAAGCTTATGTACAATTACAAAAGGAGAATTTATTCTAAAATATCAATGTGTTACATTATCCACTATAAAAAAAGAATCCACATAATTTTTCCTTTAGTCAAATTTTCTATATTAAATACTACATTATTATAAAACCATATTCTATAAATGAAAAATTATTCTTTATTTAATAGAATATTGGGTATCATAATGGTTTCTATAAAAATATATATTAGTAGGTTCTAAGATAACATGAACATTTGTTCTATGTTGAAATATGGGGATAGAGGTGAAATATATTGTACAATAAATAAAAGAGAGTGATATAGAACATGCGCATTGTAATATTTATGACAAAAACCATAAATTATTGAGGGATTAAAATACCATCAACTCCAAAAAAATATTTATAATAAGGAAAAAATTCATTTTCAAGATCATTTTCTAAGTATTTATTAATTATTTTACTATTAATATATATTACAATATATGATATAAATATATAATGTTTTTTTATTAAATATATATAATTCTCATCTACTAATAGAAATTCCATAAATATATAAATATATCTCATATCATACTATAATAAATTAATATTAAAGATGTGTTTTTCATACAAAAAAAACCAAAAATAAATTTTAATGGATTATAATATCCATAAAAAATAGAAATTCATTCATTGTGTATCTAGATATTAACCAATAAGATGATGGTTATAATAATAAATCCAATAATGCTAAGTAGTAATATAAAGGAATGATAAATTAATATCTATAACATTTACCATCACACCAAAAGTCTGAATAATCCATTCAATAAAAAAGAAATCATAAATATACTCTTATATATGCATGCCCAAAATAAAAACCCAAAAAAGTGTAAATGTTTTGATCACATGAATATTATTTACATTTAAACATTATAATTTAATCCCAAAAAACATAATGTGGATCATAATTTCAATTAAAAAATATTTCAATACATTGATCATTTATTATCCAAAAATATGGTAATAACCATAATTACAATAAAACCCCAGTGAAAAAATATTTTCATTCACAATATAACACTTAATTTTTCCACAAATAAAATGAAAATCAATATAATATATTGTATAAATCCAAATAATTCAATAAACATCATCAAAATTAAAATAAATCACTTTTTCATCGAATCACTCGTCACATTACTGGTTGAAAAATAGTATCTAATTTAGTTAATCATATTTCATTATCACCTTATATAACATAAACATTATTACCTCAGTCTGAGGAATTTATTAAATTTTATCTTTCCCTAAATAATATTTTCCATAACATATCAAAATATGATATATAACTTATTTTTGTTATCAATTTCATTCAATGTATTCATTAGAATCCTTAAATGAAAAAATGTTGAATAGTCCTTATATGTTTAATGAATATAACTCAATAATAAATGGATATTCACAATACATTTTAAGGAAAAAAGTGAGAAACCATTAGTTCATGCACAAAATAAAATAAATAATTCATTAAAGTTTATTTTAAATTCATTTTATTTACATCTATTTATATAATAACTTTTACTCGTATAATTTCATTCTATGAATCCATATCTTCCACACATATAATATATTTCAATTCCTTTTAGACATTTACTTTGGGGTCTTCCAAAATTTTATACATGATGGAGGCTAAATCATATTTCTTACTTGGTATTAAGGAAAACACAATTTTCCAATATTAGGTGTATCAAAAAACTCACCAATGTTGAGGTTGTTAAACAAATAAAGAGAAAATGTATTAGGAATAATCAAATGTTTTTTCATTCTAGTTATTGTTTAATTTGGATTCTCATGAGGGTAGTTATTCTATGGTCTATCACATTTAGTGTTAACATGATTCTTTTTGGTTCCATACATTGACTGAAACCCAAATAGCATAATATGAGAAACAATAGTCATAGTGTCCAATTTTATAATCATGAAATTAATTTATATGTTGATAAAATAATTACATATACATTTTAATCAGTGACACCTTGTAATTATCCATTGTGATCCACTATAATTATATATTAATGACATTCATAGTGGATCTTAATGAATATGGGAATAAACCTATGGATATTTCTCAAAATATTAGAACTATGTTCATGGTGTGGGTTCATTCATTGTGAATAGGAATTTGTTTTGATATATAATATAATAACTAATTTTAGTGTTATAAAAACAATATGAATTTATTGAAAACCCATGTCTACTTATAGTACATAGAAATGGTTGTATTCTCTTTAGAAAACCAAACACATTTTATTTTCATGACCATGGATTCAATCCTTTACATAAATTTATCTAGATGGTCCTCACTAATTTTTCCACGTCAATATTTCAAAATTCAAAAAATCCCTTCCTCAAATATGATCTGTAGTGACCCATTGTTATCATTTAAAATTTTTGAAATAATTAATTGCAATAAAAAATATATTTTAAACTAATCCATTCATAAGGACCATAGAAATTTAGTGTGTTTGTAATCATGCAATCATAAATAATAGGTACATTGATGATATTTATCATTTCCCTTTATGTTATTCCCAAATAGAAATTCTATTTGAAATAACATACATAAAAAATCCCTATAACCCATGGAATGGAAACCAAAGAAAGTGTAAGCTCAGATGCTCAATAATGGTTAATATATGAGCTATTAATAAATGTTCATAAGTGATACTTAATATAACAAAAATTATAATAGAACATGGGATAAACATTATAAAATCATAATCATCAATTAAAACATCATAATCATGAAACTCATCCTAATGTATTTGAAATCCAAATACAAAAGACATATGAGTGTAGAATCATCAATAATTCACCTTGTTGCTTGGAAATTTTTCATAATGATAATTCATAAGTTGTAATCATGAACATATGTATATAAAATAATTTCATAGTCACGGATACCATGCATAACTATCATATTCGATTGGGTTCACCCCCTAATGCATCATTTTTATAGCCAATGTTAACTCTCACTACTATCAAATTAGAGGATTTCCTTTATTGAACATTGGTCACTATACACTCTTGTGCATATTTTCACATTATATATCCATATTTATATAATTAATTTGACGTTATAAGTTGGACGACTTCCATTGGTAAATAACATAACATCCTTTCCATGTTTTACAACAGATACACATGTTGCATAATGAAATCCATACATGTGTGTACCACAAGATCCTAAAACATTCACCAATTCATCATATAAAAACTAGTAGAGTCTATATGAGATTAAAATTAATTTCATTATCATAAATATTTAAAAAATATATTAAATAATAATGATGGTAACATTGGATCATTTCTCTAGAAAATAAAAAAATAATAGATGTTGTTATAGATTAAAAGTCCATTGAAAGAACACTCAAACACTTATTATTGAAAATAATCATTTTATTTTAAAATAACATTCTAAATATATAATAATGTATAAGATTCTCATTTAATACAAATATTATATTTTATAATCCATATAAAAACAATTGGAATGTTTTTGGTTTTTATTATTTTATCATAAAAAACAAAAAACCTATGTTTGGGTATTAATAAGGAATTGCAAATAATTTTTCTATGAAAACCCAACATAAGTAACTTTCATATTCAATAATATTTTTGGGATTAATGTAGTAATCATCCCATTGATATCTATATCCCTCACAAGTTGTGTTCATGATGTTATGAATCTCCTCACAGACGTTTATAAGTGCCCCTCTTAGTAAGGGATCTCCATCTTTTTGGAATATGTTTTTAAAAATCCCTCATGTTTTCATTATGATTTCCATGTGATGAGAGTCCCCATTAAATAAAATAAAATGATATCATGAATATTTATATACCCTAGTAATGATATCCATATTATCCTGATATTTTCTATGAAAAATATTTGTGTGGTGATTACTTGTACGCATTTCAACACAAGGTTATTCAACTAGATGGGCCATGTAATCACCCAAACCTAGCTTCCCAAAGTTGGTGCCCTACATTATTATGTTGGAATGATTATAATGAATCAAATCCTGAATGACTGATAAATTTAGATGTTTGGGATACTATATTACACATATGATACCAATTTTACATTAGGAATAATAAATATTACATGAAAAATAAAATTATAATCAACCCTAAAACACATTCCTCGAATTATTCTTCATACCATAGATGATGGAATAAAAATTAAGGTGTTCCCAAATTCATAGTAAAGGTTGAGTACAATGGAGGATATTATGAATCAATAATCATAATAAATAAGTAAGGTAAATAATTGAGCACACATTCCATTTAAACAAATTCATAAGGAATAATAATTATGTCAAGGTAAATATCTGAACAATGATTCTGTTTATATAATAAGATAAAATTTAATAAATATGTAAATGTAAATAACTGATGATATATAAAATATTTTCAATAATTTTTTAAGGAAATTCCTCTATAAATTTTTTTTACAGTGAAATTCTAGTTGATAATAATAGCATGATTATGAATTTAGGAAATTATAAATTATTAGGCATCATGGTTCTTGATAACACGATACCTATACAATCAATATTTGTTATGAAGATATTTTGAAATTACTGGGTAATAACCCATATAATTTATCCAAATGATTCATCACCTAACATTGAAAATTCATCAATATTATCTCATTAACCTGGAATCACCCATGTTTGTAGGTCCAAATAATACCCTATGTATCGAATTATCAATTTAGTTGTTGATCAATATTCCATATCATCAAATATCGATATTGAGTATATGATATAGGTTTATCAATATTTCCCAAGTTAATTAAATAGTTGAAAAACAAAAATCCATATATAAAAATTTTATACGGTTTTTGAAATAATGATATCCAATATAAAATAATATGTATATTTAATTGAAATTAAATGGAAAAGGTAAAGTTATCATAGGAAATTGATTACTTCTACAGAATCTTACGAGTCATAAAAGAGAGTGGGATTGATCAATAACTTTTAACCCTTGGTAATTTTCCAGTAAAATCAGCATGGCTGAAATAAATAATATTGGATCATATAAAAACATTATGAATGTATTAATAATGTTTTTACATGTCAATGGGTAATTTTAAACACTAATAAAATCAATTGGGTGTATAATAACAAATAATTCTCAATTGAATGTGAATATAGACAAAATCAATTAACATACTTTTCCATTAGTGGACCTTGATTTAAAATAATATATAATTGTTTGAATCATTTTATTATATTATTACATTTCCATATTTATATACATTGTATCATATATTATCCTTTTATAAATTAATTTCTCAAGTCTGTTAATAATATTTCATTATTTTCCCTGTTTTGAGTGTCAGTTGCTTTGTTTTTCATATATTTTTTGACTCGTTATTTTTTATTCCAATTAAATATATCATTATTTCATAACCTCTATAAAGTAAAAAATTGATAAAAATATAAGATATATTCATCATATATTTTATTAATTTATTGCGTAATATTTAGTGATAGAAAATGAAATACACCTTTCATGGAGAAAGCATGCAGTACATACGCATGAGCGCTTCATACATTTTTTTATCATTTTAAAATTATTTGAAGTAAACGATTAATTTTTATATTATAAATATAGTATCATATCTTTTTCATATATATCACATATTTTAGTTAAATTCATAACTAATACATTTTATGTAATGTTTGAACGTATCACATTGCTTCGTGATGTTGTAATCCACTTTACAAAAGAGTGATGGTATCATATTCCCAAAAAATGGAAAGAATTATGGTTACTATGATATAATATTTCATGAATAAAAATAATATCATATATATCATATATATATATATAACATATATACGATAAAACTATCATCACACAAAATCTTTAATGGTCGTAATTAAAGAACGATCAAAATCTTTTCATGAGGAGATAGTGCATCCTACACAAGATCAATGAATATGTATCCCATTCAATGGAAGTGTGTGATTTTATAGGTCATACCCTTAACAAATCAACATTTATATTTTATCAAGATACTTAGTTTTTAGGTAAATCATTATATAAGAATAATGGTATAAGGTGGATAAATAAATAATATAATGTCACTTTTATAAAGACATTACCTCTTTGTTAGGTACCCTCATTAGGCTTGCACTAATGAATTCATAAGATGGATTTATACCCAATATTATTACACTAGGATGTGGTATGTGATTTTTCATATCTATTTGGTCTTTTTTGGATCTGAATTTTTTTTGAGATGTATGAATATGTTTGCGAGTGGAGGCCTTAGATAAGTGAGGGTGGGGACACAATTGGAATTTTTAATAAAATTTATGTGTACCTACAATATTAACTAAAAAAAGATTCAAGAATACATAAAATTAGATAATATATCTGTATGTGTTCAAATATGTCCATAAAATGGGTGTTTGACAGGTATTTTTTATTTTTAACACCATTTATTGTATTTTTAAAAATTATATAATAACATTTTTTACATTAGTCAATAAAATTAATTTTAATTTCATTCACTAATCACATTAGTTTAAAAATTATGTTGACCGTATTATAATTTATAAGTTCTGATTATTGAAAATATTGAAATAATTTTTTCAAATTCATTCCTCAGATGTGGGGAAAATTAATTTTAAAAATAATCCCCCATATGGTGCGTGAAATAGGTTTTTGAATTAAAAATGTTCATATTTTTGAAAAAAAATTACATCCAAATTTAATTTTAAATTTATCTCAATGACTTAAATTTGATTAATTGAATTATAATTTAAATTATTTTATATTAAAAAAATTTCTAAATATAATCTAACATTGTATTTTATTTTTATAAAATGCTTATTTATAATTAAAATTAATTAATTTTTATTATTCATGATTAAATAAATCCTCTCCGAAAAAACTGATAATTTACCCTAAGATAATTTTGAAATTAATATTTCAAAAAAAATTTATTTTGTTCTATAAAATTTATAAATTTTTTAATATTTAGTATTAAAAAATTTCACCAATATAATTTCTCAAAATTTCCCTTCCTAAAAATTCATCTTTTTTATGTGTAAAAAAGTTTTTTTCATCTCGTGTGGGATTAAAATATCAATGATGAATTTTAAAAAAAAATTCATTAAAAAATGATATATATATTTTAATAATATTTTCCACTAATTGTAATAAATTTAACTTATTATGATAGAATGGATTTGGGGTATCAGAAACAGTTTTTTATAAAGACATATCAATTATATTTAATTGGGTTTTATATTAATTTTTAATTAATTAGTCACCAAATAAATTAAGAATATTTTTTCACAAGTTCATAAATCCTTTTTATAACCACAAATTTAATTTTTAGGAGAAAAGTTCCATTTTAAATAATAATAATCATAGTATTTAGTAAAACCTAATCATGCGTTTAATGCATGCTACAGAATAATGATGTTGTTCCTTATAATAGAACGTAAACAACGTGTTGTAGTAACTGATGCTATATCATCGATCGAATTTATTTAAAATAATAAATATATTTTAATGTATTGGGATATTATATTCTCTTCTACACTTGGTGTTAATTTTCATATAGGTTATTGAATAATTTTTTTTAATTTTTGGGTGTTACATTCTGCCCATCATCATTAAATTGAACCCTCTATATTTAAACATCATCTTTGTAATTAATGATTTGATATTTGAAAATAAATTTATTAAAATACAACAACATTATATTTTTTGATAAATATCCTCTTAAAATGATAATGGGAAATATAATGTTCATAAAAATTAATACTTAACTACGTTTCCAAATATGAGACCATTAGTGTCATGTGAAGACATATACATTGAAGAAATGCATAATAATTCAGGAATGTTGATGTGTTCATTGTTCACAATATTATAAGTGATCAATTAAATGTTAATGGAATTAGAACCAATAACATGTGATGTTATAGAAGAACATATAATTCATTAGATATAAATGTATTTGGATAAGATAATTTTTATTTTGGATCCTTTTCCTAAAGATGATTAATTGGTTTACAGTATAAGAATATAAGATAATATTATTACATGATATTTTCCTATTTCATAAAAAAAATTCATCCATTTATTTTTATTTGATAAAATTCTAGTTCAAATCTTACTAAATGAAAGTAACATCCAAAAATGGATTTTTCATTCCAAAAACTCTAAAATTCAATTCTAACACATAATAAATCTATGAAAGAGAGGTAAATCATTAATTCAATCACAACCTATTCCCCAAATAAATTTCATTAGATAAATTTATACAATATAATAATTTAATATGTAAAACTATAATTTAACACTACATATTTATAATTAGTATTTCTTCTAAAACATTTAGCTAAAAAGGAAATATTAACTAGGACATCTCGTGGGGTAGTGTTAAGTACCAATCCATTATCATTATTCATCCATGGGATCAAGATACACAACCATTATAGACACATTATATTAAAACAAGGAATACATTTTTCCATTTACCCATATTTATATAGTTCAAATGTAGTTTTGAACACACTTATAACGAGAATCCTGGAAAAGATATTAATCATTAAATGCTATTTTTTATAATAGTTTAAAAACAATTTATTTATTTTTTATTATTTTTACATGCCCTAGTAATAGTATATGTCAATTATTAAAATTTCATTATAGATTATATTAACCATAATGGTTATAATTTCTTATAAATTTATTTCTATTAACATTATATGAATTATTACCGAAATAATAATTTTCAATCAATCATATTCTTGCTATAAATTTATCCATAAATATCCTTGAATGTAGGATACTCTTATCATATAAAACCAAAAAGAGGTGTCCCAGACATTGAAATTTTGATCAGTATCAAACATTAAATACCATGAATATATCAATAATATTAGAGATAATGAAGACACTTATTCTTCTAAAATTAAATACAACCATAGGAATTTTTATTATTATTTTAACCAAAATATCATTTCTAAAAATACTTCTACCATATAATTCTGTAATCTCAATAAATACATAAAACATTGTATTTAACATAGGTATTTTTTTGGTTTCTGTTTGTCTTAGGTCGTTAATTTTCATTATCTCTTTCAATCATTCATAATTTATTTTAATGGAAATGTGAATTACACTTAGCATATACCCAAAGAGTGTCAAACCATGTTTACAGTAAGGCCCATTGTTTGGAACTTGTTCCCATTAAATTATTGAAATGTCTTTTTTGTGGTTGTTTACCCTCGGTATATCTATTCTAGAATAACATCTACATATATTATCAATCCTGGGATGTATTTCATAGAAACACCATATAATCTCTACCTAAAAAAATATTTATTATGTTATTATACTCTTATCTTCAAATTTTATGATATGGATATATTCCCTATTCTATTTTTTCCATAATATAGTTACTAAGGTCACTAGTATACATCCTACAATACTAAATATAACAATTGGACCCCATTAAGCCAATGTCAATGCCTTAATTATATTACATCACCATGATATAAGGAATCAAATCCAGATGGACTGATCAATTTAAATGTTTTGGAAACCAGATTACACATATGCTACCCATTAAACATTCATGATAAAAAATATAATACATAAGAAAATAGAATTCCCAAAATCCATGAAACTCATTCCATGAATCCATCTTCATACCTTGCAGAAAGGAAACATAATATGGGTGAGATCAAATTCTTAGTAAGGGGTGAGTATAGTGGATGAAATAATGAATCAAAAATCATAGGAATTACAGAAAGGTAAATATATTAGTGAAAATGATATTTAGAAAACTAGCTAAGGAATCATCATTATTTAATGCTAAATAACTGAACACACTTTCCATTGGAATATTCGGATAAATCATAATAGATATAGAATTTTAAACAATTGTACACATATGCCATTTAATCAATAAATTGTGATTGAAATACATACAATGATTTTTTCATAGTGAAAATATAATGGATGATAATAACTAAATTATGAATGTTTTAAATTCTCAATTATTGGATATCATGTTTCATAGGGACATGTTATAATTATTATCAAGATCTATCATAAAGAGAGTCTTAAACTAGATGGTAAAAAATCTTCTAATTTATCCATCAGATTCCTCTCATGGGACTACTGATGCATTGATGGGATATAATTAAATAGGGCCCACAAATATCCTCAGATCCAAACCAATAATTATATATCTAATAATTTATTTAATTCCTTAAAAATATTCCAAATCATAAAATATTCATTATAAGTAAAAAAACATATTTATCAATATTTCCCCAGCTAATTATACAAATACCAAACCAATCACCATAATTAAAAATGATGTTCTATTTATTAAAAAACCATATAAATTATACAATAATATATTTATTTATTATAAATCTAATATCCAATGGAAATTTATAACAATATTGTTCTTTCTTTAAGATAAGGTTAATATTCAAAAAATTATATTGTATTGTTCTGAAACATTTCACACATAGTTATTTTCATGTAGAATTCACTTGGGTAAAATGAATGAAATTGAAAATTATAATAACATTAAAAATTTTGTAATCTTGATATTACATGTAAATGTGGATGTATATAGACCACATAAACGATATTAGGATCATAATTAAAATTAGTCATAGTGGAATGTAAATTGAGTTGAAATAACTTAACTTAATTTTCCATCAGTCAAAATGTATATAACATCTTATATAAAGGATTTAATAACGTGATTAATATATTAAAGAACCATATTAATATTTTTAATATCATATAATAACATTTTATTAAATCTTTTCACATGTTCGTTAATAATCCTTCATTATTTTAATTGTTTCGCGTGATAAAAGACTTGTTTTTTAGTATGTTTTTACTTATTATTCTTTATTCACATTATGTCAATCAGGATTCAATAATACCTAAAAAGTATACCACGATGAAAATATCATATAAATATTCAATACATGAACATTTAGAATATTCCATAAAATATAGTGATATTATTTTAAATGCATAGTTCTTGGAGACGGTAGGTCATAAGTACGAATGAACACTACTTCATTTTTCATATCATTTTAAAAGAAATAAAATTAAACAAAATATTTTTATATGATAATTATATTGAAATATTTTTTTCATATATATCACATATTTTTATTAAATACATCCATAATACATTCCTTGTAATGTGTGAATGAATCACATTGTTTCACGAGGTTTTAGTCCACCGAACACATGAGCGATGTTATCGTATTCCAAAAAAAAGAAATAATTATTGTGTATGTAATATAATAATTCTAGAAGAGAAATAATGTCATAAATTTAATATATAAAAATATATATATATATAATATCAATCCATCATAATTCCTAACCATTAATGGGGGAAAATGGAGGAATGAACAACATCTTTTGGCAAGAAGGTTAATTGGCGTACACTTGAACAATGATTTCATATACCATTGGATTGATATTTGTAAAGTTTCAGACCTCACCCTTAACATAAAAAAATCTTATTATAGATAATAATCTTATGTAATAATATAATTAAAATATAACATCAATTTAAGGATGTCAATAGGGAAATTTAATAATGATGCTTCTATAAAGACATTTCCACTTCATTGGGTATCCTTCTAAGGTTATACCTAAGATCAAATTGTGTTGGATTTTATCATAATATAAGGTGTCTAGGATTAGAGTAGTGAATAATTTGAGATATTTTATAATATTTTTGTATATCCAATTTGGTTTGAGGGGAGTCAAGAAGGGGTGTAAGGGGTTCCCTTTTATAAGTGAGGGAGAGGACACATAAGGATTTTTTGAAACAAAATTAGGTATACCCACAATTTTACCTACTTATAGGTTTCTATATAACAAATTATTAGATAATATAGATTTAATGGTCAAATTATTTCATTTCATTGGTTTTTGGAAATTTTTTTGGGTCTTTTATACAATATATATTCTATGATTAATCATTATGTAATATCGTTTTTACCTTAAATACAATAATTATTCCAAACTATTTTCACTAATCACATTGGAAAAAATTTATGTTGAGCATAGTAGAAATTATAAATTATTCAGATTATAAATATGGAATCCATTTTTCTATATTAAATAAAAAATAGAAAATATTGATTTAAAATTAATCCCAAATACATGATGAGAAAGTAGGTTTTTAAATAAAAAATGTTCAAATATGTGAATTTTTTATATATCCAAATTAAATATTATATAGATACAAATTACATGAACATTATTAATATATGTATAATTGATCTATTTTGACAATAAAACATATTAACAATATAAGTCAACATTGTATGACGAAAATTAGTTTTAATAAGAAATAAGTATTTTCCAATATTCAAAAAAAATGAAACATCTCAAAAAAAAATATTTCTCCCTAATATAAATATGAAATTACTCTTTCAACATTAAATTTTATTTTCTTAAGAAAATTTGTACATTTTTCAATTTTTCTCCAAAATAATTACACTATTAAGAGGATGAAAAATCACCCTTTAGGTAAATACATCTTTTTAAGATTAAAATAAATTTTTTTCTTAAAATATGACTATAAAATATATTTTATGAATTTAAAAACATTTAATTGAATATATAATTTTCTAATATAATTAAATTAATTCAAGGCACTAATCTAATTTAATTTATTAATATAAAATTCCGTTGGTGCATAAAAATATTTTTTATAAATAAATTTTTGATATATTCAATTGGTTATTATATTAATTTCTTATTAATTGGTGACAAAATAAATTGACAAAATATTTTTATAATAAATTTAATCATATTTCTAAAGAAAATTAGTGGTTTGGAGGTAAATTTCATTTTATATAACTATATTAATAGTGTTTAGGAATACTCGGCCTTCTGTGTAACACAAGTTATCAAATAAAGCCATTTTTCTGGTTACACAATATAAAAACAATGTTGTGTGTAATGAAAGATATATTATAGATTTAATTTATTTAAAATAATAAATATATTTTAAATTCTCTAGGTTCAATATTCTCTTCCCATCATTGTTTTTTGTGTAATACATGCTATTGAATAAAATGTTATTCTTTCAGAATTTTGTGGTATTATAGATCTATCTATCGTTGATTTGGTAAAAACATTTATATAGCCTATAATGATTAATAATGAGATTAAATGTCTTGAATGATATCTTTTCATTTTTTTCTATGTGAACAGTTATGTGTTACATGATATGAAAGTTATGGTTCCTTATAGATAGAGATCCAATGCATTGTATATTGTTTATATATATATATATATAATTTATGATGAATGATAGGTTATCATTGGAAAAGTATTTTATGAATACATGGTGGTAAGTCCAACATTATGTATATGATGTTAGATTTTGTGTTGATTCCACATTCTCATGTTTCCTTTTTTTATCATGTTATATCATTCCTCATTGTTCAATATTGTTATTATTACACCACATTCTTTACCTCTAAATTCCAATAGGATCACATTGACATCCTTAACCAATTCTTTTATTTTATTATTACCTTATGAGGATTTATATATCCCCTATTTTATATGTATATATCCAAATTATCTGATGTAGTTTTAGAGGTCCAATGGACTATAAGATATTGCTACGGAGTTTTTAAATAATTCATTTTATTAATTTTCATGTTGTAATGTTATGTATACAATTTCTTAAATACTCTAGGCCTCACGATATTATGGGATTTTATTTTGTGTACATAATTGTAATAAATCGTAGACTATTGTGTATTAAGGACAAGGGTTCTCATTGTTTGTATCAGATAACGGTATATTTATTTTTTGGGATTAGGTTTAGAAAACCTCAATGAAATATATAGAGTTAAGAACAAACATTAAAAAACATCCAAAAAACTTGGTATGATATAAATAAAGTGGTTTAAAAGAAAATACATCTATGTTGGGATACTAACAGTTTATGTGGATTTATAACAATTTTACCTAGTGGTTACAACGCCAAAAAGAATTTTATTTGGAATTTACTCGATGATCACCTAGTTATTTAGAATTATAATTTCTAAAATCCTGATTTGAAAAAATAAAAGGATATGTATTTTTAAATTCAAAAGATCACTAACAAACATTATGATGTGTATAATAATGAGAATAATATATTTTTTTACTTTGAAATAGATGATTTATAATATATATTGAAACAAATAAATTAATAGGGCACATCATTCATTTATTAGTTACAACATTAATGTTCATAATTTCTGATTTATCTATTTAAAAATACACACCACAGATTTACAATTTATTTCTAGTAAATGGTTAGAAACATGGGGATTCATGTCCAAAACTGTAATATCCTATTAATGTTTTTAGGTATTCATAAACACATATTTTTGAATTATTTAATTGGGTTTCGTTTGTGGTTTCTTTAGGTGAATTTTTGAATGATTCAAAAGTTTCTAGGATACTGCATAGTTAGTGAAAGGTTTTCCCAAACTCTTCACCCAATAAGAGAAAAAATGAAAACAAAGGTAGTGAGATTTTTCATAGTGTAGGAATGATTAATAAACCATATTCCCTCTATATAAAAACTTTTCAAACCATTTAAATTGGGTGCACATATTGCAAAATGTTTCTCTAAACCATGCACCATTTCCTTGGAAACTATTTGGATGATATTTTATGTGAACTAAATTATTATTAAAATTTTTTAAACCCATCATCTAGTACCCCAAAAGTCTGGTATGACCTAATGTTGGTTATTTCCATCCTTGTAGCAGAAAATAAGGATTTTTTGCCACTGAAATACCTCTTGGAAGTGATCCAAATAATAAGAAATGGCCTTCGATATTCCCTTGGTCTAATTCCTTTTCCATATCTGATTATCTTATGACTTATCTTCATCTCTCATGGGTTACAAGGATTTTCATGTTGATTTGTGGATCTAATACACACTATATTGTTTTTAAACCTAGTTTTGACTCATAGATCGTTTTTTTGTTGTCCATTGGAGTTTTCATTTACAAAATTTTGATTCAAGATCCATTGATCCAGAGGTAGGTGATTACATTGCAATTCCCAAATCCCATTAACCCCAAATTTTTTATTTTAATTTTTAATTTTTTAATTAATTTTTTTTTGATTAAATGGATTTCTTTTGGTTTCTTGGAATAAACCCAATTCCATTTTATTGGGGTTTTAAAAATGGGTTTTTGGCATGATAGTAGAAAAACACCAATCACATTGAATTCTATTATTTTGATAGATATTTATCAAAATTTAAATATTTAATATTAATCCTAATTTTGATAAAAATAGTTTAAATTAAATTATTGAATGTGATTTTGGAAACATTATTTGATGTAAAATTGTGAAAAATACCAATTCCATTTAATTGAGGGTTTGTGATGAAATTGGTGAAATAGATTTAATATTAAATTGTGTAATTTAATTATGAAATTTGATTATGAAATAGAATAGGGAATTGTTTTCAAATCCCAATTTGTGAAAATGGATTTAAATTGTTTTGATAGAAACCTTAGGATTTTATCTTGGTGAAAATGAAATTTTTTTTATGAAAACCCCATAGTTGATTTTAAAGTGAAAATTTACATATTTTGAATGGATAATGGGATTTAATTGTATTTTAATAAGTCTTAAAATAATGTTTCCATCATTATTTATTTATTAGAAAAATGAAAGACATAGGTATTTAGAATGTTATTTGTATGAAACTTTAGGATTTCAAAATTCTAAAACACCATATCATCACAACAAATCACATATACAATGGTGATGACTATTATTTGGTGTTGGTTCAAAGATATGTATGTACATATTTTCTGTATCACATTGTGGTTTCCCTATAGCCTTGAACTATCATTCATCATTATTCATATGACTACATTTATCACCTTTTTTATTTTAAATAAATATATTCAATTATTGTAAACTATTTTAAATGCCTTATGATTTATTAAAGTTGTTTTATATAGAAGATATTATTTAATCTATTTGTCAAAAGAACCATTTTATTATAAATTTAAATCATTTTGAAATGTGAATGTTTTTGTTAAAAGTACTTCCATATTTTGAAAACTAAAACATGAATTGTTTAACTTTGATTTTGAAATGAAAAATATTTTTATTTAATAATTCAAAGTACTTTTGTGGTGGATTTGATATTGGAAGCTTATTATGGAATATTTGTGTGAAATACTACTACGAATTGGCACACACACTACATGTTCCTTCGAGTGTTTGTACATTATCTCCTTAAAGGATTATGAAAGGGAAAAGAAGCACATGGAGGAGATTCAAGATGTTGATCAGTTGACTTGGTGAGTTATATCCTTTATGGATTGAGTATTTTTTTCAATTATCATGTACATGGTTTTAGTACAAGGGATTTTTTACACCTATTTATCTTTTGGTACATTACATATAGTGGAGTTTCTATTGATATTCATAGTATCTTCTTTTTATAGGTCTATATTGTTAAGGGAAAAATCATTCCCACTTCAATTTTTCATGATGATAGTTACTAGACGCCTACCCATGGAGATTAGAAACTCCCTTCAGGATATGATAGGACTATCTAAGTTATCTAGTTACCATGGTACATAGTATGGTTCATGAAAAACCGATATCATAGCTATAGGTGGATATTTTGTCTTGAAGTCATTATGAATTTGTGTATTCTTTTGAGGAAGTATGAGGTAGTTGCAACTGATTTCCTAGACAACCCACATCATAAGGAATGTTAAGTTCCAAGGGGTAGTTAGGGAAATATTTCTTGTGGATTAGATTTTTTATTTTCCCTATATTTATTTGGATGTGTCAAAATCCAATTCTTGTTAGTAAATTTTTTGGGATTAATTTACTCATTACTATATTAAATTACAAATATGTGGTCTTCTTTCTTATTTTCTGATATTGTGTAGCATGATGACTCTAGGAAAATTTGAAAATCAGATATAGGAGGAAGATGTTGTTGATCCCCAATTATCAAATCCACTATTGGGCACAATCCTTCATGAGGTGATTTTGTGCAGTGTCTATGCTCTATGGAAGGAACCACCTTGAGTTCCCATTAAGGCTCCCGATGTGGATCCTCCGAATCGCATTCTCAAGATTTGTTCTCAAGAGTTTCTTCACAAGAATTCAGAACTGATCAATTTATCAAATGATCATCATGGTGTGAGGAATGGTTGAGTAGAATGGATAGTTTTTTTGGGTTCATGGAAACATCTAATGAAATAAATGTGATGTGTTCCACCTTCATATTGGAAGAACCATATAAGGGATCATGGGACATAATGGTGACATCAAAGAATTATGAGGGAATATATTGTAAAGACTACAATATTCTTTTAATTGATGGTTTTTATCCAAAGTTGATGTTATTGGAACATGAGTAGTACTACAGGACCATAATTTTTTATGAAAACCATTTTTATGAGATCATGTATTTCACACATAAGATTATATCGAATCTGAGGATGATATCTAGAGGGTTTGCACTAGGTCGTCATCAGAAAAATAATTTTCAATTTTTTTTGCTGAAACTATCTTCTTATGATGACATACAAGATAAATAAATGATGGTCAAGATGGATCTAGATGGAAAGTCGGGGTTATCGGCAGTTTCTTTCTCTCACTATGCCAATGTGAGTTCATTTTTGGGAAATAAGAAGTGTGATGAATATCATGGTGGATATCGATAGCAAGGGTTTTTAAAAAAGGATTTTCATTCTGCAAAAGGGAAATTAGTTTCCACTAGTGTGTAAATTCAGGGAATTCAACAAGGGTTTGTACTGAGGAACCTAACAACTGTGGGTGATGCATACGTTCAAATAACTTATAGATATTATTCCATTCTTATTCCTCTCGGCATAGTGGAACGAGATCATCCACACCTTCAAAAACTGTGGAATAATCATATGCTTCACATCGAAAAGGGTTCTAGACAAATACATATAGAATCAATCGTACTCAAGTAGTGGAAGAGTTTCCAATAGAAGAAGATATGAGTCATTTGATCATGAAAGGTACCATTATTATACCTTTATGATTTTTGAATTTTCTATTTTATAATGTTTCATCTCATTCATTTAATTCAACATGTGTTGTTAATCTACTAAATATTTTTTTGAGGATTTTATCTTGGGTGATGGATATTTATAAACACCTATATATGAAGATATTAAAGGGTCTCCCTAGTCCCTCTTATTTCATTCTCTATATTAGTTGCCGAGAATTCTTGGAGCTTTATTGTTCTAAAAATGAATCCTCTTGAAGTTATTTTCAGGATGAATTGGATAATTTTACAAAAATTACATAATTGACTGTTATCTTTAATGGGACTCATTCACTACACCTAGTGATTTTTGCCATGTAATTCAAGTAGAATGATTCCTAAGGTCGAGAAGGTTCATACCTTTTTATCAAGCTATGGGGAATGTGATATCATTGTTTTCTTTAGATTTTGAGGGGGAATCATTGAGAAGTGATATCCCTCCAGTTTTCTCCGAGATTCTGTACATATTTTCTTCTTATATATATATGGGTTTTCACAAGTAATGGAGGTATAGTATTCTATTAAATTATTTTTGGGTACTTAGTCGGTTTATATTCCCTCTTAGCTAATGGAACCAACTAAACTGAAGGGGCCAAAGTTCCAATTGCATGATCTTATTGCAGAAGGATTTATACACCTGAGTGTGTCACCTTGGGTGGTACAGGTTCTCTTTACCATGAAATATGATGGTACAATTTCCAAATCATTTGTTTAATAAATTATCAAGTGATTCATGATAAAGAAAAAATATATGTTACCCCAAATTGATGACATGTTTGATCAGTTGAAAAGGGAGAAGCAGATCTTGAAGATTTTTCTTTATTTGGGATATAATTAATTGAGGATAAAATAATATGACATTCAGAAAACCATCATTCAGTTACGTTTTAGTCATTATGAGTATCTTTTCATGCCCATTGGTCTGACCAATACACTTGTAATTTTCATGGATCTGATGAACATGTTCTTCTATAATTACCTTGATACATTGATGGTAGTCATTATGGATAAAACCATTTTTTACTCTATATATGAGGATCAGCATGTTCATCATCTGAGAATAGTTATAATTCTCTTGATATAAAACTACATTCATTTGAGGATTTAATACAATTATTTCTAGATTAAAATGGTGATTTTCTTAGGATAGGTGGAGTCAAAAATAAATATCAGTCAATCATGAGTAGGTGAAGGATGTTATGACATGGGAGAAACAATGAAATGTGTTCAATATTCCATGATTCTTGGGATTATCTAGATATTATCCTTAATTCTTTAAGGAAATCTTAGTGTTGGATTCTCCAATGAATATACTCACTAGGAATGGGTCATGTTTAATTGGGTTGAGAAATATAAAATATATATTGTTTATCTGAAACATATTTTGACTATTGTTCCAGTGTCGACCCTTCTAGAGGCAAGCCAAGGCTATGTGGTCTTCTATGATGCATAGAGTACATGATTGGGTTGGATTCTTTTGAAGGGTG
This sequence comes from Viscum album, assembly GCA_963277665.1. Classification (NCBI taxonomy): domain Eukaryota; kingdom Viridiplantae; phylum Streptophyta; class Magnoliopsida; order Santalales; family Viscaceae; genus Viscum; species Viscum album. Next base: position 383,072,860 of record OY728167.1, on the reverse strand, counting down.
ATCACGACATTCCATATGGTTATCATAGATTAGGACACATAAGATGAATTATCCAAACCATGACCATGAACATGAAGCATTTAAGCATTCACTTATGAGTTGAAGACATTGCATTTATAGAGAATATTTTACCATGTATTCTAACCACCAGATCATGAGATATATATTCTCTACAAAATATTTAAATCTATTATAATGGTATTGGGTGTAATGCCTATAGTATCTTGACATCAACATCACATATACCATGGGGAAAGGGAATATATTTTTGAATTGATTGAGTACAAAAAATCTAACCTAAAAAATGATAGAATCATCAGAAGACTATAAATTGATGGGTCTTTATGCAGAGCTTCATATTGGAGAATAGAAAACTTGGGGAAAGGTTTCATTGGACATTGATAAGTTGAAATATTCAATGAACAAACTAATTCATCAGAAACATATTCATGATGATGTGTTCTATATTGGTAGAGACTCACTTAATGGTTAGGAGACAATACATGATTGGTCATTCTACCAAGAGCGAATAACATGCTTTCATAGCCCATGTGTGAAACCATATTCAGTAAGGAATGATGTGATGGGGGAATTGACATAGTTCCCAGTGGGATGTGAACCTAATAACCATGAAGATGTTCTATGATTTGAAGAGGCAGTCCGGGTGTCTAGGAATGAGCAGGGTATTTCTACATTTTTTTCTCATTAGTGTACATGAAAATATGTTCAGGCTGAGCACCCAAAATGATCAGGTTTTCTACAGACACATCCAGTCCCTACATGGATGTGGGATGAGATCTAAATGGTCTTTGTGCTTCATTTTCCACATGACCAGAGTAATAATAGTGAGATATGGGTTGTGATCGATAGGATGATGAATTCAGATCAATTTTTACCCATTAGTGATACATCAATAATTGAGGAGTTGGGAAATCTCTATGTAAATTTATTTATTGGATTCATGGAGTTTTTTTGATATTGTTCCTAATAGGGATCCTCAGTTCACATTTAATTTTTGGAGAGTCCATCAGGAGGAATTGGGATATCACATTCTTTTGATTTGGGAATACCATCCACATTCAGTTGGATAGATAGAAAGAGCTATATTTATTATTGAGTATATGATCTGCGCTTTTTTTCTAAACATTAGTGGGCCATTGGATGATCTTTTTGGTATATATGAGTTTTATTATGACAATAGTTATAATAATGTGACTATAATGGATCCATTTGGATGAATTTTATAGAAGTCACTGAAAATCTCTATTGTATTGGTCAGAGATTATTGAAATTTATTTGGTTGGACAGAGAATGGGACACAAAAAGACAAAAATGATTCAAGTGATTCATTATAGATTATTGATATTATAGATTTTATTTCATTCTTAGGATGATGATCATCACAAACCTTTGGAATTATCGCGTTTTGACTTGGTGTTCTTGAATGTTTCACCTGAGTTTTTCTATCAATGGAATAGGAGGAAAGGGATGATTATTACTTGTTTGAGGTTGTTGAGAAGGAAATAAAAGTTGATTAACATTTATCACTACATATACAATAGAGATAAATACATAATATGTTCTATGTATCTCAGTTATGAAGGTATCTATCTGGTCTATCTTATGTTCTGAGATGGCATGATCTCAAATTTGAACCCGATTTATCCATGATTGAAAAAAAATTCATGATAGATTATTTTAAACCAATATACATAAGGGTTGGATAATACCTTTTGTTCGAGTACTATGGTTGAAATTTTTTGATATTCATGTTATGTTGGAGGGGGAGGAACTTAGGAGAGAGATGTGGCGTCAACGTTTTTTTTGGGGAAGTTCATTATAGGCATTCTGGGGACATAAATTTTCAATGGTGGGGAGGTTGCAACATATTGTTAATGTTTTCCAGAATTCCTAAACCCCTATTTTCATCATTACTTGTATGGGTTTCATTTGAGGTTTCTTATAGTGAATTTATAAAACATTTTGGAGTTTCTTGGATAGTTCATGGTAAGTGGAAAAAATTTAGAAACTATGTGTCTTTAGAGAGAAAACAATAAAACCCAAAGATGGGGTCTTATTTATTTTTGGTACCCTGTTTACAAACTGTGTTCACTCTTATGAAAAAATCATGGATCCCATTGAAAACATGTGCATGGATTTCTTATGTTTTATCTAAACTATTCATTTTTTCCAGGAAACCATGGAGATAAGATTATAAGTGATCTGAAATTTTATTATAATTTCACGACCAACTCTTATATACCACTGATAGACCGGTATGACCTAAGATGGGGTTATACAATCCTTTGAGCTCCCATGAAAGATTTGTTTCCCCATAGATCCCTCCTATAAGTGATTTGATGCTTGAGAAATGCTATTTGATCTTCTCTCATTTAGTATCCTCATCCCGATTTCATTCTTCCGTTATTTCTCTTCTTCAAACTAAGGTTACATGGATCCCCATAATGAATTTTGGATCTAATACCCATTGTATTTTATCTAAACCTATGTTTTATTCGTAGATATTTTCTTCCATGGTTCTCTATTAGAGTTTTCCATTTACAAAATTGTGATTTCAGATTGGTAGATCCCGAAGTAGGTGGATCTATTAAATTTCCTAATATGATGAACCCTATACAGCATAGTTTAATTTCAATTGTTTTAATGAAATGAAATTTTTTTAATTTTGATTAAATAGATTTCAATTGGTTTGATAGTCCACTAAATTGATGTATTAAAAATGGGTTTTTTGAATGAAACATGAAACCCCTTGAATTTCAGTGAATTGGGGTGTGTTTACGGAAATTTTTTAAAATTTAAATTCCAGTTTGGATGGAAATTTTTTCAACGAAATTGTTCAATTTAAATGTGGAAAATTAATTTGGTGGGATATTATGAATACTAGAAATTCCATTTAATTGAGGGTTAATGATGAAATTAATGGATTGGATTTAAAAAATAAATGGTTGAATTTAATTATGAAATTGGATTGTGAAATTGTATGGTGAATTGGTTTAAGTCACTATCTTTGAAAATTGATTAATGTGGTTTTAATAGAATCCATAGTGTTTTAGATGTGTTGAAATGTATGTTTTTATGTTAAAAACTCATTATGGGGTTTAAAGGGAAAATATGCATATTTGAAATAGATAATAGGACTTAATTTAATTTTATGTTGACTTCAAATAAAGTTTTCATCATTGTTTTTATAGATCGCATTCAAGACATAAGTATTTAATGAGTTATTTAGAATACACTATATGATCTACAATGTTCCAAAACATCATATCAGCTCATCACATCCCATAAGTGACAGTGATGAGTCCTCTTCGGCCCTGGTTCAAAGGGAAATGTGTACATATTTTTTTAGTGTTAGGTCCCTATATACTTGAACTATCATACCACATCAAGAATATGACAATTAATATATATTATTTTCTTTTAAATAATTATATTCCATTATTGTAAACTATTTTATAACCCTTATAATTTATATAAATTTTTTTATATAAACATTTTTGTTTAATCCATTTTTTTGAAGTTCTATTATTTTATAAATATCCATCATTTTGAAATATGAATAATTCTCTTAAAAGTATTTATATCCATTAAAAAGTGATTCATGGATTAGTTTAACTATGAAATGCCAAAAATATTTATTTTAAAATTGAAATCTCTTTTTGGGGATAATTTAATATTGTAATCTTGTTATGGAATCATTTTCTGAAATCATACTGGGATTTGGATCACACCATAATTGTGCCTTTCGATGTTCATTTATTACATTCAAACATGATTGAGAAAGGGTAAATGATCACTTGATTATGGCTGTAGATGTTGATTCATGGAAATGGTGATTTTCACCCTTTGGGATTTGTAATTTTGACTATTTCTTGGTACATGGATATAGATCATGGGATTGTTTATACATGTTTGAATTCTGGTACGTTCCTCCCATAATATTTCCTTTAGATAGTCATATTTTCTTGTTTCTTTTACATCATCATTGTTTGTGTAAAAATCACTCCCACATCCTATTTTCATGATTTCGAGTGCTAGTCACCAACCCATGGGGATGTATAATGATCTTCAGGAAATGTTAACCCCAAACCGGTTATCAGGTCACCTGGGTATATAATATGGTTTGTTACAATTACCAATGTGATGGGAATTGTGATATCATCAAATATGGATGTCAATCCCAATGGGATCAAGAATCAAGGAAGTGGTGATGATAATTTTTTAATTCATGTTTTTTTTGGACAGAAATATTGTAACAAACCAATATTCCATGGTATGTTTCTTTTTAAATAAATTCACATTCTTTTCTTTCACACTACACTATGATAAGCTTGTGTTACACACAACATTGTCTTAGTTTGTGTTACATGCAACATCGTTTTTAATCACACCATTACTAATCAAACTAGCCATTTAAAAGTGGATATGAATAGAAATAACCAAATTTTTAATTTTTTATATACCCTATATAATTTTAGCATTCATCTTATGTGTTTCTTAGACATCATATAATGTCAAATTCTATTTTTCGTATACAAGTAGTATTTTTCAAAAAAATGATATTTTCAACCTTTTAATGGAAAACCCTTTTTAAATACAATATTTGACACTTATATATTCAATTTTATGAAGTTAAATTATTATTTATAAGTGTGAAATAAAACAATTATTTTGGATAATTTTTTGGTGTTTTTATAATAACATGCATATTTTAATGAGTACTGAAAGATATTTCATTTTAATTCAAAATTTCTTTTTCATGTAAATTATTTATATAGATTGATTATCTTTTTAATTAATTTTAAAGTGATATTAGATTATTTTTAAATCATATAATCCAGTATTTTTTATTGTACATAATTTCAAATTGAAATTGGCCGTGAACACATTTAAATTATTTCAAAGTTTTTACTTCTTAAAATCATTCTTTTCGGTTTTGAGAATGAGAGTTAATTTTAAATTAATTATTTCCAATTATACATTTTAAATTTGGAAAATGGATTCCATATTTGGAATCTGAATGTCCAAATCGTGTAAATAGATACCTTTTGTTTTTTCACATTAGGTATAGTAACGTGTGTAATTATTTTTATTTACCCTGGTCAAAGGGTATAGCAAGTAAAAAAGGGTAAGAATAATATTATAGTAATATAAAACTACCATAAAACATGTCATAATCATATTGGATGATATATAGACAACCATGATTAGCCTCTAGTCGATTTTAGGACCCCCCATGATGACACTTGGGAGTGAAAATGACATCTTATAATAATTATTTTAATGTAATGGGAAATATAACATAAACATGTATATTAATAAACAAACAATTTTATTTCAAGTTATATACGTGATAACATCAATTATAAATATTCATTAGAATTATAAATAGATTTCGAACATTATGGTATTTTTTAAAAAATTTAGACACTAAATAACTAAATTTATTTATGACACAATAATGATGCAGTATTTTTCTTATTATTGAGTGAATCAAATAAATGATATTATAAATATTAAAATAAATGTAATTTGAACTTTTTAATTTTACCGTAAAATTTTAGGGATCACCATTACATGTTATTTGTGATTTAATGAATTTTTTCAATCTAATTATGTTTTTATGAAATTAATAAAAATAAATTACAAAATATTGTCAAAATTTACATAAATGAGTTTTTAAAACAAATGTTATTTTATTATGTGATATTAAAATAATAAAAATCTAAGATTTATAAAACTGACATAGATAATGTTTCAATTTTCATTAATTATCCACTTGAGGTTCTATTGTTAGTTTATAGGAAATATATTAATCCTATAGTATAAAAATACAAGAATACACGGTAAGAGTGCCACTATTTAACTAAGGATTAATCCCAAAAGATATGGTTAATTTCATGCCCTAAACATGTATAAATATAATTTAATGGAGGATTAGACCCATAATCATATTATTGTATAAATAAGTCATTGTTTAACTATTTTAAATCTAAAATAAAAATATAATAACTTTATATTTTAAGTATTTCCTAGAGTGCACCTATCCTCTGTTATAAAAGGGAACATATCCTTCTCTTTAATTCAGAAATCCAATGCCCTTCGGATCAGCCATACCCTTAAAAAATCTCCTCCTAATTTACCTAAATTCATTCTAGTGTCCACCCAATTGAAATAAAACTATCTTAAGGAGTAATTTTGTTCAAATCAAAAGGAAACACCTGACGAAGAGGTAAACATTTTACCCCTTCATTGAAGGTTCTTTTCTTCTTATACTTCCTCTTCCTAAGTTGTTACCATAATAAAATAATAAATCCAATATATAATATATTATGATATGTTTTTATTATTATGGTACAACCAGATTAATCCTTTTAACAATCATATTAAAAATAATACAACCATGTGTGCATGCATACGGCTTACCATCTCCATGCCATGGTGAAAACTATTTTTTATCTATACTTTATTCAGATGGGTTTAATGATGAATATAAATTACATAAATAATAAATATAACATGATAATATTTATGTAAAATTCATATTTCATCTCATTCCATACCGTTAAAGAAATAGGTAAATGATACTAATGATCATGCATACGTACACCTTACCATCTCCAATATGGGAAGAGATTAATCTTCCATATTCAACATCCAAGAATGATTATAAAATATATATATATTATGAATAATTATGAAATATATGAAATAGTAAGGTGAATATAATAATATATATATGTATGTATGTATGTATATTTCATTCACTTACTTCTATTCAATAAAATAAAAAAACAGAAACAATGTTCGTATGTATATGCGTTCTATTGTCACCATGAACGGTGAAATACATTTCATATATATATCTATTTTATATATTTACATTATTAATATATATGATATATAAAACATATTAAACAATATGTAATAAATTAAATCATGATCTATGCAATATGATTAATAATAAAAGTCAAAACATGTATGTTAATCAAACTGGTTATTACACAATATGTTGCATTAACTTGGAATTGTTCGTAAATGGGTAATATAAAGTCATAAAATAATAATATATGATATCATAAATATTATTATAATTTTTATATAGGTTAATATTATGTTTAAAAACATTATACAAGAGTTTCAGACACATACATAGAGTACCAGACCTATGGTATGGGTTAATTTCTCAATCACATTATTATCCTAGATTGTTTATGTGTAAGTATTTAATGGGAAATATTTATTATACATGTACATGTTTTAGAAAAAGAATATTTTTATGTTTTTATGAAAGAGACTATTTTAGTAAAACATAATTTTAAAATTTTTAATGATTTATTCTTCTATATCTTTCGCATTAATTTCCGCGTTTTTAAAATTGGTTTCTGGATTTCATTATATGGAGATGATTGTTTTAAAATGTAAATTCCATTAAAAAGTATCAAAGATGTATATGACACTTTGATTCAAAAATATATTTTAAATTTCATAATTTACAAAGTATGTTAATTTTAATGTTTTCAATGTAAGAAAGGGATATTTCTCTCAAATAGTTTTAATGAATTTATTGTGTTATTTTCATCTAAATCAAAATCCTATGTTGGATTTTATGCTTGTTTGATGTTAATTTATTATGATAAAATCTTGCATATTTTATTTTGGGTTTTGTGATATGTTTGATCATGGATGTTATATTTTTATACAATTTATGGTTTATGATAAAATTATTAAAATTTCCTATGTTAGTTTTAAATATTAATTTTTATCTTATGTTTCAATCATTTCATATGGAGAATGAATTAGACATAGTAAGTGACAGGAGGGGGCCGATATAGACCTTTAATGCATCAATAGGTCTCATGATACAATCCAGATATGGACTTGGATGAGGCTTTTCCCATTTTTTCATATATAGATTTGGCTGAGGCCACAACCATTTATTTTTATATATCATGTTAGAGGCTTCAACAGTATGTTTCAAATGTCTAACATTATGCATTCCCTCGTTATGAGATTAGTTATATATTTTACATGTTATTTTCCAACTAGTAGAATATCCCAGTGAATATTTAAATGGAATTTTTTGATTTATTCTTGATATATTATACTGATGATAATGTTTTGAAAGACCTGTGTTTTATTTTTGTAAATTTCCTTAAACTTTTATGCTAATTTGTGATAGCTTAAACAATATTGTTTATCCTTATTGATTATATTATCCCATCTATTTCAGATGCTCTAATTTCAAAATATGACAACAAGCGATTTGTGGTTAATATGTAGGGTTATGTTAGGGGAATAATTGTTTTCTCAATGGATTTTATATGATGTGTTTTATGTTACAAATTGTAATGTAAATTTCATGTATGTAATATATTTTACAATAATGCTTAACTGATCAGTACTTCCGGGCATGATTCCTTGTAATTATAAAAATTTATTAAAATAATTAACTAGATACTAGGTTTTGGGGTTGGGGCATTACAAACATAAATCATGAGGATTTTCAAAGTCCTCTTAAAAATAATATGTTTTTAATGAGTACTTAGTATTAATATGCCTTCAAAATTTAGGGTATCTTATGATCCCTTAATCAGGGAGTAATGTATCAACATCATTGACAATATATTACCCTTCATTAAAATATCAAGGATAGAGATATTCATGATGGTTATTTATTATGTGGAGGTTGAATGTGATCAATGGTGGAAAATTGTAATGAATCATAGGGCCTGAAGTAGATATCAAATTTTTGGTGTGAAATGAATACATAAATAAATATGACCAATATTTTCTCATAAACTCTATATTAAAATAGAAACTTTTTCATTTCCATGATGTATATAGGTGATGAATCTACTAGGGTGTATGAAGAAAACCGCACAATAATTACATAATAAGAATTTATCTTTATAATATCCCTAAAATTAATGTTGGAAACTTATTTGGTGGGATAAATATTAGTCTATGAAAGTATTTGTAAATTTGAGACTTTGATATATATGAGGAAGTTTCTCAAAGTTCCCTAAAATTCTATATAATGATGAGTATATAACAAGGTTTTCCTGAGTATAGATACATGTTACATATGAAATATTTAAATCCTAGTGGTATGAAGAAAAAATACAATGGGGTCCTGAAATTCCAAAGTTCCTCTTGTCAAACATGTTGGAATAAGGATCCTGAATATTTCCAAATAGGGGCATGGAAATTATTTAGGTGTGGGATAGTAGGGAACATATATAATTAATCTCAATGGGAAAAACCACCATTGCGGTTTTTGAAATGATTCAGCCATCCCCTAGCCTATTTTTCAATGTTAAAACAACAAGGAAGTTGGACACTATATGAATCAATACCCAAATCCATGTGTCATCAATGATAACCAAAGCCAAACCCCTTAATTATTGGGGAGGATGGGAAAGCTTACACAATATCAACAATTTTTGAGGATCCCAAAAATGACATGGTGATAGTGATGGGGCTTATTTAATCAATTATTGTGAACATACTATTTGATTATGGATATACTAATCACTCATATCATGAGTATTTTTTTGTTATATTCACAAATCACTTAAAACATGGAAGTCTATTTTTCTTGTTAAGTCGAAATTTCCTAAAAATATTACATCTAAACTATCAACATCATCCCCCTTCCTATGTTTCAGGATGAATTTATCATAAAAACTATGAATACTCCCTTTTTCACAATTTGGTGTAGTTTTGGGTATGGATTTTCTATCATTTTGCAGAGAAAACAAATATTTTAGACAAAAATAAATCATCATGTATATCATGAATCAACCTCTGCTTGTAAAAAAAATCAAGTAGGAGGGTTAATATTCTTTGGGATCATCCTATAATGATTTTATATTAATTCCTTGTGATAATGGTTATCCAGTTCAAATGATTGACCCAAAATAAAAAGTCATATTTGTTAACATTCCTTTTATTAGGGTGTAGGAAAATGTTTTTCCCTATGAGATTCATGGTATTACTAAAATCCATGAGTATGAGTTATCAATATATCATACAACTATAGATATTCCAATATACAAGAAACCATATATAATAAATATTTTTAACATGATTATTTTTTAAAGAAACTGCAGGATAATCTCGAAAAGGGATTATATGTCTAATAACTTCATAGTGGGGTTCACCAATCCTATTATTCATGTATTTTTATTGGCGGATGTAGCTTCACATCTTTTATTGTTATCTAAATAATATTTCAATAAATACATGTATCCAATGATATAGATTGTTGAATGTTTTGATCACCTATGTGGACCCCAATACATCTTCAATATCGATTTAAAGATAGTATATTGTTAAATAACAGTTAAGATGGGGAGGGGTGAGGGTACCCCCAAAACATTTTTTCATACAAGGTATAGGAACTATGAGTTCATAGTGACACATTTTGTACACACTAATTCTCTAGATAATTTCATCGACCTAATGAACATATTAATTAGATATTTATTCTATTAATTTCTTTTCGACAATATAGATGAATTTCCTATCTATTCCAAAATAAATGATGAACATGAAGATAATTTAATTATATTAATGAAGAAATTGAGAAAAGAAAAGTTTTATGAAATTTATAGTGAATCACATCTTTGGATTGAGAATGTTATATTCATTAGGAATATTATCACCCAAAATGTGATATCTAGGGAACCTTAAAAAATAAAGGACATAAAATGATATCCTAGACCTATATCTAAGAAAAAATTCCTATATTCCTTAGATTATTAGCATAATATAATTGGTTTTTGAGAAATAGTTTATTATATTAAATTAGACAACCCATTCAAAATTGGATGGGATTCCTGTTTTTTAGATCGTATAAATATGATAATTCCATCATAGATTTTCCGAAGAGGATAATCACTACACATATACTCGTATTACCCAAAAGTGGGTAATGATGTGGGATCTATGGTTATGCATAAAAAATTGATTAGGATTCCTACTCAAGCAATATAAAAAAGTGATAACATATGTCTACTTCTAATTAAAGATCAATGAGACGAACAAACCACTTCATGATCTATAATTTTTTGTAGTTATCATCCTAGTAAATGTTTTTTGAAATCATCTCATAGAGGAGACGTGTGAATTATGTATAAATAAAAATATAAAAAATTATTTATTCACTAAAATAGAGGTAAATATAATAAAAATGGTTCTTATGGATGATTATTTATTGTGATTTTCTAATCCATTACCATCATATGAAGGAAACATTGTTGCATATTCTATGCACTGAATGGATCCTAAAATTCTATCAATTATCATGATTGAAAATGATCAAACCATATTATAAATTCAATGGATGTTAGTGGTAATAATAAAAGTATCTTAATCAAATGTTTCTCTAATAACTTGTCAACCATTGGCACAAGAGATGACCTCAGAGGCCTAGAAATACGGTGATGTACTACTGAAGAAGGTTGTGAATATTTCATGTTTCTAATTTTCCACTAATTTATTTATATGGTTTAGATCACGGATATTTGTCCAATCCATTCTATAAGAGAAGAGGAAACATATAGACGATGAACATAAATCATCATTCACTATTTATACATTAATCGCTATGATTTTTAGATACCTAAATAAAATGAAATTGGGAGATAATATAAATATGGAGATTGTAATGTTTTTATCTCGATGATTGGTATGCCATGAATATATTGGTTTAATGATAAAAGGATTAGTGTATGACAAAACCCTTGACCGCACTATTAAGTAAATTTGAAAACATGTCCATGGATTTTATAATAGTTCTTCCCCAGAAATCTAAAGGATATAATTCAATATGCGTTGTAGTTTATCACATTAAAAAGAAGCACATTTAATTTCAATCAATAAATATTATCTCTTGAACATCTCTCCATGTTATTGATTATATAATTAGAAATACATAATGAAGTTATACTCACTATTTTATCTAATAGAGATGTAAAGTTTATATTGAGGTTATTTATAATACTTTAGTAATCATGGATAGATATTTGAGTTTCATTACTTCTTATCACCCTCATATGGATGTCAAAAATTAAAATTCCATTCAAACCCAAGATTAATTTCGGGGATCATGTATGATAGATTTCCAATGATGTTGTGATAAACACCTACATCTAGTAGAGTTATCATAAAACAACAACTTCTATTTTATTATTAAAATAGAAATATATGGTGCTATATATGTGAAGAGGTAGTAGACGATGACATGAGAGGAAGTAGTTGGAGGGTAGAAGCTGAGGATAAATTATATTGTCCAATAGATGATAGATAAGGTTGAAAACACTCAATAAAATATGAAACCTAAGAAAATATAATAGAAAATAGTTGAATAAAATCATCTACTTGATCTTGAGTTTTATGTTGGAGATAAATTGTTCTATTATATAACTCCATAGAATAAATTCATGAAGTTTAGTAATGAGGTAAAGAATCGTCCAAGATACATTAGCCACATTGAAATCCTCTATTTCATTAGACATATCGAATATCAACTAGCACTCCATACTAACCTATCACAAGTACATGATGCATATTATATATCCCAATTGAGGGAGCACATACCAGAACCATATCATGTAATTATTCCTAAGGTGGTACCTTTAGGGAATGATCATTTAATTGAGTATAAATCGGTGAAAATATTATAGAATATAGACACAGTTCAATGAATGATAGAACTAACATGCTAAATGTGTTATGGCTAAACTACATATCAGAGGAAGTTATATAGAAACATGAATAGATGATGTAACAAATGTTACCTTGTCTATTTTTGTGATGGAAATGATAATTTTTATATGAATATTTTTAAAATTGGATAAATGTAACGATATGATATTTATAAATGAAAATCCATTCTTAAGAGAATAAATTTATTATCATGTAAAACTATTCTATAGAAAACATGCACTTAATAGGTTATTTTGTAATAATATATCCCGTATTGTTTACAAGAATATTGAAAATCATATCAATCAATAATATAGTCTTTCAGAGGATACATTTAGTTTTTTATATATATTGGGGGTTATGATATATTCCAATTGACATTGTATAAAAAAGTGATATACTCAACAAAAAGGATAATACTATATGAATCACATTTATCTGAGCTTCTAATTGAAATTACATCACTTTGATTTTCTCTTGATAAATCCCAAGACAAGACTCAAAAGCATCATATTGGGTCAAACGGATTACTATAAGATTTTAAACTCATCAAGTTCATGACCAAAACTCTACTCACTGAACCACCCCAAGAAAATATCACCTTCACAAACCTTACCCACATGGGATTTTACATGTGTAATAAATGGTATTGTGTCTAGAAACTATCAGTAGGAATTTTTATTTATCCTTACATAAATTAATAAATATATATGCTTTCACAATTACATTATAATGATAAAAATTTATGTTATAAAAAATTATATTTGGATATGAATAAATTGAAACTGTATATTTGGGAAATATATGGGTTCAATAAATTAACATTATTTGATGAAATCAATATTTTATGATTTAAATTATTTATTAAGAATATATTATTATTAAATAACATTTATTAAATAAAAAGATACTATTATATATTATGTAAATTTTAATTTTTATATGGTTCAGAAAAATATTATTTTCACCGTTTTTATTTCAATAAATGGACATATTTTATATAAATGATAAAATTATAAAAATTATAATTTAATTCAATAAAATAAATATTATTTTTTATTACTCATTTCAAAATTATCCAATTTTTATTTTATCATATTATCTATGAATGGTGAATTTTTTGAAAAAAATTAAGTGCAATGAAATCATATGATATGCATTATGGAATCATAATGGTCCAAAAGTGTCGTAATATTTTACATAAAAGTTATCTATGACAAAATATATATTTAACCTTTAAAATATATTTTTTAATTTAATTTGAATAATATTCTAAATCATAATGAAGCATCCAAAACCATTAGTATATTTTATGGTTTTAAGATCAATTCATTTTTAACATGACCCTCATCCATATATCCAAGATTATTATTTTTATATGTTCAGTTCAAAGAAATATAAAATAATTAAAAACACTTTTATTTGGAAAAAATCAAGGGTGGAATAATGGTATGTTTTCTACTTTGATTATTTTATCATATAGAGTCTAAAAATGTTTGGGAGTTAATAGAGAATTCTATACTCTTTTTATATAAAATCCTTCCCAACCACCCCTGAATCTAAAATTATATTCATTGGGGAATGAATATACTCAACAATTACCTCTATAAGGACCTCTAGTGGTGTCCCCAATCAAAAATGTATATCCTTCCTAGCTTTTAGAATAGCCCTCTCAAGGTATGTTTTCTCTCTCTATCATTTTCCATTCAGGCATGTTCATTGTATTTAGGTTGTTGAATATCCATTAAAAATGAATTCATATATACATACATCTTCATTTTCTATAAAACTAATGTTCTAAAAATTTTAGATCATTTACCCCTATCATTATAACCATTACCTAATCAGTTTCTATTTCTAGGCATGTGATATTTTCATTCTTCTAAATTTCAAGATCCTTATTTATATTATTATGTTTGAATTCCAATTTTGGTTATTGTTTTTTTTTAAATCCCTCATGCCTTCCTCATAATTTCAATGTGATTAGAGACCCTATGATATGTTGTTAATCCCATATTTGAACACTTATGTGTTGCCATTATTCTTCCAAAATTACCCTTTGATTTTCCCATCTATGATTATTAGTGCATAGACATCCCCATTTAAACTCAATGGTATTAGCCATGATGTTCATATCATTAAAATATATGGGAAATTTACATATTCCCCCCAACTCATTTATTGTTTGATCTATGTTGCGCATTTATGTAGGTACATGTTATGAATGTGATGGGTCCACTAAGATATAACTCTAATCTATTTGGTAACGTATTAATATCAGAAATACCAGGAATGGTCAATTTGTGGTTATCCAAAGAACACTATGTTATGATTTATTCATGTTTGTCGGTGGTATATATTTATGATGTAATGTTTTCTGTAGTTTTCCACAGTCATATTTTTCCTTTTTTTATAATGATATATCATGCCACATTGATCATGATTATGATTATCTCAACCCTTATGTTACCCTGATATTCCGATTGGATCACATGTAATACTTTAAATTATATAATGGTTTGTGTATTCCCCTAATGGGAATATGTATCACCCCATTATTATGTACATACTTAGGTTATCCCATGGAGTTTTAGAATACCCATGTACTATAAGCCATGTTTTGTTGTTAATAAATAATGTGGTTATATTTTTCATCATGTTGTTATGTTATGTACCTAATTTTCCATTTAAAATTGACCACATGATTATATGGGATTTTATTACCTGTTCATTTATGTAATAAATTATGAATTGAAATATATTAATAAATTTTTTTTTGATAAAAAAACTCACAATGTGAACATGAAGATCCTAACATTAATTAATCAATGTTTGTAATATAAATGAATATTTATTGCATTATAATACTTGACCATTCATGAAATGAATGACCCATTCAATAATTGAATGTGAAGATAGTTGTGTGCCTATAAACTCAATTTTAAACATGTTATTTTCTCAAGATAACTTATGTTCTCTCCCAAATATAGGTGGCCAAAGGTAATTATTCATGGTGTTTTTAATCCCGTACAAAATGGATTAATCCTTGACTTCCCAATATTGATCAATGGTAACATGATATGAGTCTCACCACATTATATTTTCTTCCTTCTCCATTCATCCTTTCATTATTTGGTTCATCATTTCATCATATGGTTATTGATATCCTTTGTTTATATGATTTTAAATTGATGTTTATTGGTGTCTTTGTGGTGTGGTGTTCTGAAGGTGATACAGATTCATTCTTAGAGAGGAGATCAAAGAATCATGTTGTAGTTATGTACATATTTCATGATAATTTATTTCCATGAGATATGGTATTTTTCTCTTCTCATTTTATTTTAGGATTATTAGAAATTTTATAATTATATATCCCTTTGGGTAATGGTGGAATTAACACAAATATGAATTTAACTAAAATAATCAATTGGGTTTTGGTTGTACAAATTTCATATGATTCCACTTTGATAATGGTTTTCATCATTTTTCATAAATTGTGTCAAACCATTATTTATGATTTCGATAATCATTTTTTATGTTATTTTTAATGTTTTTTATTTCTATTTTTTAAAAAAACATAGAACATTTCTTTCATATTTTTATACTGAAAAATAAACTATTGACTCTTACTGATTGAAAATAACAAAGTTTTTTTAATTTGGAATTTTTCTCTCTCCTTATTTTATAATAATTAATGTCATATAAATGGGTTTTTAAATTTATAAATGTAAATCCTTATAGTGTAATAAAATAATATGATGTTAATGAATAAAATTTTAAATATCTTGTTGCTAGTTATACCTTATTCCTTAGGTTTCCAATGGATGTGACATAAGTAAAATGAATCATTTAATTCAAGGAGATAATTAAAAAATTATTTAAAGAGGTTCAATTTTTGGGGTTATGTGAGGACTTATTACTATTAATAGTGGACAAATGGTGTATATGGTTCAGATGTAATGATTAATTTTGTTGTTTTATTTCTACCATATGTACATTATCAACATGTGATACATATTATGAACCATTATGTGAGGATGATATGTAATATGGTTGACTGAGACATCAGAGGGTAAATGGTTTGTGGCCACATTGTTTATTAGTAAAGGAGGGAAATATTCATAGTGATATTCATAGTGTTATTAGGGATGGAATAGATGGTGATGGAATGGGTTGAACCATATTTTTTATATTTTTTTGTTGAATGAAAAGAAGTGTTAATTATTATTAATATAAATAATGTTTGGATGGTAAGGTTTCTTTTTTTTCAATTCCCTTAACCATTATTGAACAAAGTATTTTTTAATAGATTATGATTCATGTCATGGTTTCTTATGATGAGTACTAGAGTTCTTGAAGTTATGGAATAAAAATTAATAATAAATGTTTTAACCAATGATATTTTTTATTAATTGAATAAAAAATGTTAGTAATCATTATAAATCATTGTATCTATTAGTTATGGAAGGAGGTTATATAATATTAGTTGATAGTTAATGTAATGTAGAAATCATTAAACAATAATAAATTAATGGTGAATTAAATAATGTAACTATGAAAATATTAGAAGAAATAATTAATTAAAAAACCTCATGAATGTTTATGTTCTTATCGGATATATAGTTTATAACGATGGTGTCCTATTTTTTTTATATACGGTACATTTAGTTTATACTAAGAATAACAAAACACTCATAGTGTTTTTTTTTCATGTATATGTATATTCCTTTATGTTATGTTGTTTCATTAGGTACACCACCAATTCTGGTAGGGAGACTATCACCCAATGGACTATAGGAGTGTGATTTCTCCAATATCTAGTATTGTGATGAATAGGTGGATGACTGCCAATCATTCCTCACTTTCCAATGCTAATAATTTTATTTTCTGGTTTTCACATTTTTTTCAATTACAATATATATTGGTACACATATATTTAATGGATTTTTGTAACTTCACACACATTAATATTAAAATATAGTATATTAAGGATTATTATATTTATTTTTTTATGGTTTTTGAATGCATGAGGTATAACACAAGATATACTGACAATAGTGGCGTGCTAAAACTATGTATTCACTATCTTCAGATGTGTGATGGATGGTGGGATAATGTGATTTAAATATTTCATGTTATGTGCTGAGAAGATTGTGTGTTGCATGCTATGAATGATAAGAAATAGTAGATCATATTTCATCAAGTTTGATTACATTTGAGATGGATTTAATAGGATATATGATGTTTGGGAAGGGTGTAAAATCCATACGGGATTAGTAGTGAGTAAATTTTATTAATACATGTTGGATATTAAATTATTCTTGTATTAAATACATTGTGTGAGAGATAATATGTGATTCTAGGAACATAGTATACATTCTTAAATGGTAAGTTAGTTTTACTAATTTATACGGTGTTCTTTAGTAGTTCGTATTTATCTATTTCTTGAGAGTCTCAGAAAAGGAACCAATATAGTATATATGTTATGATCTTCAAACATATTTATAATATTTTTTCATTCCTTTTTGATAAGGTTGGTGATTTCTAGGAACTTTACTTTATTATGGTTCTGTTTAAGATCTATTTCGAATTTAATGATACTAAAAATTATTTTTTGGAACTTTTTATTTAATTTATGGTTCTTCTATTATATAATTTTACGTGACTTTAATTGGGATACATTGTATTTGTGAGGAATATTTTATTTTTTTTACTTGAACTATCACTTGCTCCACATGGTCTTCATAAACAATAATATCACCCATTTGTCTATAAGTTGTGTTGTATGTTCTTTTTGTGAACTCATTGCCTATTAAAGGCATGATTTATAAATTATTGTGTCCCTTCACAATTTATTGGACCATGATGTGTAAATTTATTGGGAGGGATCCATGACACTGTGGTATCGAAGGATCAGGTTTGGGAATTGGTTGGAATTTGGAGGGAATAACTGTTGAGGATATTAGGGGTTGGTATAAAAAAAATGTAAGTAGAGAATGGTAAGAAATATAAATATTGGAAACCAGACATGACATTTTTATTTAGTTCACAATGTTTTCTGATGCCTGGAAATTTTTTTATTCATCCTAATAAGAAAAGTGAACATATAGTGAGGTAGAGATCATGGAAATGGTCATTCATTATTCCTTTTTGAAGGAATTTTTTAAATGGGTATACATCGGGGTGAGGTAGAATATAAAATAATTTGTATTAGTTAAATAATATTTAATATAATGTATTTTTTATGAGTCCCTCTCCTTTTTTATTGTGTAGGTATGGTTTCAGGTCGATGCCCTCATTATTATTACACTGAAGATGTTTAGGAAAGTGTACCATCAGATCGTCTTCCTGTTGATTTTGAAGATAACAAAACTTGTAGGAGGACATTATGAGTGTTTTAGATCAAGATTATGGAGAAGTATTAGTGATCCATTTTAGATTCCTTTATAGTAAAATGGTTTGATAAGGTAGAGATAGACTTCTCTTCGATTAGTACTATGTAAGATAAACTAATATTCACTAGTTGTGTTGATGTAATGTGTCCATCTAGTATATGGTCAATATTTTTTCCTTATAGATCATAAGGATTTGGATGTCTTTTTGGAGATGTTTAGGGACCATTTACGAGAAATTCTAATCACTTAATCTCTTAAAGAGGAATGTAATAATGAGATTATCACCCTTTGACATGGGATTTCTAGTGTGTTTGTGTTTGGGATATCTTTTAGGAAAATTCTCCAATAATTAGTCTGCCAATTTTTAGATGAGGGAACCTGGTTTTCATATTTAATAGAAGATTTATATCTTTATATATAAGACTATTTCCTCCATTTATGTTGAGGATTTATATTTATGTACTACTTATAGCATAAGTTTCGAAGTGGACTATATCCTACAACTTACCATCATAAAAGGGTACCCATAAAAGTTTCAATATAATAGATTTGTGGTTTAGGGTTCCCATTTGAATAAAGAAATATAATTTAGATCATATTACTTAGTTCACTTCCATCATCGTCTCTTTTTCGGTGTTAGAGGCTCTCAATACACTTCCACAGGTTCAGATGCCTGGTTTTTATGAGGGGTATTTTGTTATCAATGGTTCGAGTGATCAACCATTATTATCAGGATGTGTATATTAGGTGTTCCTCTTTAGGATAATCCAAGGTGGATATTTCATCTATGAGATTACTAAAAGGTGGATCCATCTTTTGATCATAAAATTGGTGATAGGGAAATTTTATGACATGACCATAATTCCCATAATCCTAGAATTATAGTGTTAATCCATATAGGTAGTCCAAATTAGGTTCAAAGATATTATATATTAGATCATGAGACTCTTATTTATATAATTTTATCTCTTCTCTGTGAGCTAGATGTTATTGAATTTAACATTTTGAGGTTCTATACATGGGAAAAGGATTTTTAATAATCATGACCTTGGTACTCCTTCATATAAACATCCATTGTCCATTAAATGGATATTGAATTATTGAGTACAATGATCTATACATTATTTACATAAATTATTAATAATTATAGATGAATAATATATATGTGTGTGTCAAAATAATACACACCTTAGGACTATATATGATTAGTGTATTTGGAAACATGGGTATGTAAATAACTCTTACATAAAAGAAATATAAAATTTATAATTTAGTTCTTCAAAAAGTAACATTCATGGAATTAAAATATTGAAAAACATTTTCTATATCCATTTGAACATAACCATAAGAATGGGTGTGCTCAGATTCTTAGTATGGGTAAACATAATAGATATCAACTTATGGACATTAGTGAGAGTAAGATAAGAATAGGGGTATGAGAACATGAGTTAAATATTCTAAAATATTACACATAAATTGTTTTATCATAATCAAGAGACATGGTATAATGTTTTATCAATTAAAATACAAAAGTAATAAGATCATGAAATCAATAATAATCCATCATGATACCTGAAAAAAAACTAATATGGTAATGAAAAATATTAGTGGCATGCCAATAAGAATAGGAAATAATTTTCATAGGCAAGGATCACAATCTTGACTAATATAGTTGATTGGGTAAAATACCCAATGAATTTTCTAAATAGACATTGTTGATCCCCCATGAGTACCTTATTGCACAAACTCCCTTTCTATGATAGATTCAGTCCCATTACAGGCCTTATTATAAAGTTTGGTATTTATATTAACACCATGAATTGGATTGATATAAGAGACATAAAAACCCATTGTATATAATGTAGCAACCCATCCTTAGTTTATAATAGAACCAGCTATCATATAATGAAAATGGCACAAATGTGGGCCATAATATTATAAAAAAGTTATCATATCATCATTTCATAAAATATGGAAATTATATGAGATTAATAAAAATTTCATAAAAAATATAAATAATTAATATAATGAAATAATAACAATGAAAACATTGTATTATTTTCCCATAAAATTATAAGAAACATCACATGATATTGTTATAGATGAGGATGAATTTAAAACAACACTTGGATAAATGTTGAGTAAATTTTATTTTTAATTTTGAAGTAACTTACTAAAAATATAAAATTTTAAAAAAATATCAAGGAATACATTTCCCTAGAGAATAGAAATGTATAATTTTAACGGAAGCTTCAAATAAGATATTACTCTTGATTTTATGGATCATTTTTCTGGTAGTGTATGATAAAACAAAATTTCCTTACACATTTTTAGTAAAAAGTAAATTGTAACAAATTTACAACAAGATAAGAAACTACCTTTTAAACATTAGTAAAGAAAGTAAAATATAGTTAAAAAATTACATTAAATAATACTTTGAGAATAGTGAAATATTTTTTGGAATCCTTTTATAGGTAATTTGTACCTATGAGACAATATTATCTACCAAAAAGGGAAACAAAAGATGTTTCTACATGAAAACATAATTTTAGTCTATTTATAGAATAAAGTGAGGAATATGAATTGAAACATGAAATTTATCAAAATAACCAAATGGGAATAGAAAACTTTTATTTGCAATAGACATAACAATCAATTTTATGATAATAATTTTAATAATATACAATCCTTCTAGAAAGAGGTAGTATGATAGAAAAATAAAATGATTTGGTAACTTTTGATTAATAAACCCATGAAAGAAATAACATTAAAATGAAATATTAAAAATCATGAAAATACCTATATTCAAGTTAAATAATATAATAATGGATGTAAATTTACCTCATAAAATAATATTGATGTAGAACATCCATATTAACTCAATCAAAATAACTGAGTAAACAATATTATGGATTTAGAAATATTTTTATCTAATGTCATTGGAAGATACAAAATAATGGTCTTTTACAAATCCAATGATTTAAATTATAATATATACAAAAATATAGTCAAGGAAAGTATGTACGTAATTAAAATATGTATTTTATAAATAACCTTAATATATTCCTCTAAGAAGTTAAATTGACATGAACCCCTTTCCTCGAGCATATCTTTCATCATAATCTCTATAACCTCCAATATTTTCATAGAAAACCTTTTCCTAACATAGTAATCCTTAAAGGACTAGTAATAAGATAAGGCCATAATGTGTAGTTTTAATAGAATGATTCTAGGATGGCCTTTGATAGAGGATGGGATTAGAAATAAGGATAAATTTTTCTGAATAATGGAGGTGGAGTGGTTCTATATTATAAGTTAGGGGTGAGACATACATTGAATTTCATAAAAAAATTAGGGTAAAATTAATGGTAATGTTGATTTAAATGTTAACTTATTCCTAATTAATATAATATTAATAGGGAATCACTGAATCCGAAAAAATATTTTATAAAATTTGATGGAAATCTGACCATTATATTATTGTAATCCCACTTCCTACATGGAAAACACATTTTAAAATTTACAATGGGAATTTTATTGTTGTAATTAAAGTTCATCATAAGCAGAAATTAATTTTACCATATTAATTTATAATAACTATGATGAATAAAAATATTAAATCCCTTTTTATAAAAAATTATATCTCATATTGTTTAATGTTAATTATGCATGCAAACCGCAAAGAATATTTTTAGAAAAAAATTTTAAGTAAAACCCCAAAAATACTTCCATTTCTTAACTTAAAAACAAAAAAATGAATTATAAAAAAAAATTTGAATAAAAAATAAATTTTATTATTAAAACCATTAATCTATAGTGGTAAAATTATTTTTTTGAGATAAAAACAATATCACAGACATATATATTATTAGAAAGATGTGTTTTTATGACCAAAGATTTACATGTAAAGAAATGAAGTAGAAATATGATTCCAATGTAAATATTTATATTATTTAATTATAAATGTTACCTTTTTAAATTTGAGTTAAACATTAAAACATAATCTGAAATTTAATTGAAATGAAAAGAGGCTTTTTAAAAAGAATTATATTTTCACTATTCAATGGAATCAATATCTTTTTTGAAAATTTATTAATATAAAAAACAAATTAATATTAACATGATGATTTCTAAATGAAATTAATTTTCAATAAATAAATTTTTTCAAAAATTTTAGATAATATTTATTGTCTGTGTGTGTAAAATGCAATAAAAATAATTTTTTGAGAGGACATATTTTTATGCATAAAATGACTTTGCAGAAAACAATATACATATCTAATGAGATTTCACAAATAATATTTTAATATATAAATGACTTATGAATATTGTTAAAAATTTTGTATTCTATTCATACAACCAATTTAATTGTTAGTTTTAATATATCACAGATCATTTTAATGTTAGTATTTTTTATAAAGCTACCGAACAAATATATTTTATTTAAGGAAACATATATTATAAAATATAGAGTTTTTACACTGTCCCCTTATAAGTAAATTAGATCCTCATTATTTTAATCTAAGAAACTAATGTTATTTTAGTTGGAAATACATTTATCAAAGACCCACAACATAGAATGGAATAATAAAACATAGTTTAAATGTTGTAGTGGGAAATATAATTATTAGCGTAAAATACACATAGTCAGGTTTCAATAATAGTATATCATTAATGGGAAAAAATATTTACATTGAGGATTAATATAATGTTTAATTAATAATAATGTATTATATATGGCATAGTTAGAAATAGTAGTAAAAATAATTTTTGTTTTCATGATCCTTTTTCTAAGTGTTGAGAAATTGAGTTACCATAAAGATAGATTACATGATAAAATTAATTAAATTATCTCATTCCATTAAATATGAATACTATTCATCCTTTTATAATTCATCACTAAACCTATATATCTTTTTACTGGGAACATTCTGGATCCAAATGTGCTCGGTCCTAAAATTTATTAATGAAAATATAAATTCATACAAATAACTTAAATTCATGTTATCTAAGAAACCACAAAAATTACAAAGAGTAGCAAAAGACCACCAAAAGAAGTTTCTCTTTACAAAAACCTCAAAATATCCAACAGATAAAAATCATCATGTAGGCCTATCAACTCTATTAGTCAAACTACTGAGCCTCAATCAATGATGATACAACCATGATGTCGACACCCAATGTGAGGATTCGATGTTGTTGTCCACATAAAAAAACAATCAAGGTCACCTCCTGCACATCTCCCATCTTTCCACGTGCTCCATCTTGTCACTACACTCAAGGTCAACCCCAGCCCTTCCGTCACGGAAGACTCTCCCAGACTCCACTATCATACCACATTGCCTCTTTCGCTTCGATCCCAGAATCCAAGCAACGTTTCCTCCTATTAATTATTATGTTTTTCCTGGCGGATTGCACCCGTCACCCCGCACTGGGTGCCAAACGCACTCCATTATCATTATAGCCCTTCAGCCCCATAGCCCAGCCCTATAGTCCAGCCAACAGTCTCCCTGCCCCTTAAGTCCAAAATGATTCTGATTGGAACACTCTAGCACTGGGGATCAGATTATCCAAACAACCCCCAGTATCCCATACTATTCCCCAGCATGTGCCCTGTATCTCCATGAATGTGATAATCCGCATCTTGATGGACCAGGAATCCACCTTGAAATATATCTTGAAAGTAGCCAAGAGATTCAACTTCATATTCTTCTTGTCCCTGGATTCCACTCCCTTTGTGACCTGCTTCTTGGTTTGAGGGTTCCTCTTGTCGGCATATTTCTTCGCAGCCTACTTCTAAGAAAGCTTACTCTCCATCTGCGATGCATGTTCCGAATTTAAACACCCCAGTTCATCGATGACTAGAGAAACCTCCAAAACAACCACCCTATCATATTTTTCGCAGTGGTTCTTACCATAGAAATCTGTAAACAAATCAAAATGCCCTAAAATTTATCTAGATGGAACTAGTCGCATGAGATATAAACTGCTAGGGAAATCCCAAAGAGAGAGAAGCATCCAATTATAGAGAGAGAATCACTCTATCTCAAATCTGCATCCCATTTTAATCACTTCATGAAATTAATATTGAATATGAAATTTTCATTCCATAAGAACTAATATTTTCTTTTAAATGATTATTTCACCCAAAAAATTAAAAAATGATATTCCTTATTTATGTATATATTTAACAAAACCATTATGGTTAGAAAATTCTATCCAATATCAAACTATCATCATAATTTGAATGATTCATTAATCTTTAAAATTATAATAATTACATAAAATGATCAATAAAATCCATTCCATAAACATTTGACCATAAAACCCCATTAAAATATGTCTTAACAAAATCAAATTCCTAAAAAATGAAGTGTTGAATAACATATATTTATTTTAACATTGGATTTAACATTTATCCACCAAAAAACTAATATAGTACATAATGTAATATTCCATATATGTGAATACCTAGAAAAAATATTATCTAGAATCATGCTAAAAACATTGATGAAAATAAAACCTCAATAGAAATATATATTATTAAAAATATATATCTCTATTCTTTTCCCTTAAATAATACCACAGATACTCAAATATATTAAAAATATCCAAAAAATTAAAAACAAAAATATATGATAAACAAAATTACATTATCATCAGGTCACTAAAAAATTTCATGTTTAACAATACTTTTCAATTTACATTATCAGAATCAATTATCTCATTATCCAAAATATATATTTTTATCACAACATCAATAATATAAGAAGGTTAATCTATCCCTAAATCATTTTTTTTATAAATTACCCATTCCAATAAATCAATATTCTTCGTTATCGATAACATCTACTGTATGATAGAAAATATTTAATTCAACAATAAAAGTGAATAATCCTTATATAAATTATGATTCTTTTGAAAATAACATCATTTTCAGGACCCTTATTTAACATACTTTTTAAATAAAAATAGAACAATTATATTTTTCTACTTCAATGATTATAATAGAATGTTACATTCTATGTTCTAGGATTTATCTGTTGGATAATTTCACTTGCTTGGATAATACCCATGTAGCCTAGAAATAAGACATTGGGATTTCAAAGTTACCATAGGATTTACAGTATTTAACTTCCATGAAAATAAAATAATTCATTGAAATTAATTTCACTATTTCCTTTATTTCCACAAGGAAACCATCTTCCTATTATTTTGAGACATTTCATCATATACATCACTCATTATCGAGATGTATGACGATCCATCAACGTTACTCAATTGTGTCCATGGGAAATAATTTTTTATCTTATCAGGTGTGTTAGGAAACTCACCCATAGTGATTTTATTTATCTTATAAGTAGATAGTTGAATATGAATAATCACAATGTTTCAAATTAACATTTTTATTTCATCTCGATTCTCATGGGGAAAATCATTATATTGTCTATCAAATTATGTGTCAACCAAATACCTTATATATACATCTATTGGATAATACCCATAAAATATAATATGAGAAAGAAAATATATATTGGGATATCATATAAACATGATAATAATTTATAGGATATACAAATCATGACACATTCAGTCTATGATACATTAGTTGTAAACCAGTTAATTAAATATTCAAATATATTATATTAAATCATATTGAATAATTAAATTGTCATATATATATATCCTAGGTTTGTTAATAATAGTGAAAATTATGTTACCTTTTTGTACCATAAGATAATATGGTTGATATACAGTCGACCATCTCTTTTGATACTCATTAACCCATGATGAACCCTTGAGAAATCCATGTCTACTTGTGTTAACTGGAAAGAGAACCATTTTCATAAGAAACCCACATTCCATCCCTTAACATAACATTGGATGAAGACCTATAATGAGGAGTATCCTACTGGTTCTCAATAAAATTTCTTCCTCCTTGAATCCAAATGATACCAAATATTTCATCTAATTATAACTATAGAACCCCATTCTTTTTATAAATTAATATTACAACATTTTAGATGAATTATCAATAAAATTCTAAATAATGCACACAAAGAACATAGAGATTTTTTTTAAAAAAGGATGGTTATTTAACATATATATAAATTATCTATATAAATTTTTATTTATTTCATCATAAATAGAACCCATCATAGAGAAAGCATACTTAATACCTTTCTCCATAACATGGTGGACTGAAATATAGGAAATTATGAGATCATATGGCCATTAAGTGTAAATATATGTTATTTGAATAAATTATAAAATTTGAGAAAAATATAAAAATAAGTTCATGAGAACATATAATAATCTTTAAAAATCAAAAATAACTATTAATATAAAACAATATTAAAAAATGTAATGATGTTTAATCAATTGAAATAAAAAAGTCATAAGAGTATTTATTCATCAAAAATCATCCATGATTAATGAACTCATATCATAAGAATAAGATATAAGTTTTTGTAATACACATAATCGTAGAAAATAATTTCCTTAGTCATGCATCAATAATACCAATGTTACATTGGATTGGGTTCACTTCCCATTCCTTAATTTTCATAATAAGTGTACTCTATAATGTCTGTCATATTTGGAAAATCCACTAAATGGACATGGGTCACACCCCATTTTATTCCTTATTTTTGTATGTGATATTCCCAATGCATTGGAGGGGCATTACAGACCCACCTGACCCAAAATTATAGTGCAACCAATAGTCCTTTGTATATAGTAGAACCACATATCAAATCCTGAAAATCATACATAGGTGTGAAAAAGATCTTCAAACATTCTGTATTTCTCCATTTTCAACCCATATAAGGCATATGGGTTTTAAAATTATTTAATTATCTTTATAATAATCCATTCATAGATATAATAATGATGTATACATTGTATCATGTCCCTATAAAATCATTATATACCTCAAATGATGTTGTTATAAATGAAAATTTATTTAAATTGTCACTACAATATTTCATTTGAAAAATTGCCATTTCCTATTAAAGTCATAATTTTAAAATATAAAAATTTCCAAATCATTGAGGAAATCATTTTTTTAAAATAACCAAGGAAATTTTCAATGGAAAAATCAAAGAAAATTTTATTCATGATGGCATGAAATCTCATTCATGCATCACATGTTAAACAAAAAATGATTTTCACATTTTTTTATATAATATAAAATGAACAGTGTGTGGAATAAATGAAAATTAATTTTAAACCAATTTATAGTAACTAAAATATGAATAAATATATATTTACATATATTTATTAGAATAAAAAATTAAACATTAAAATATTTTAAAGGTAATATTGTGATGGATGAAAGTATTCCATACTAAAGAGAGAAAGGAGGCATGTTTTCCATCAAAACATTTACTCATTTATCGAAGTACATAAAGAGTACAAATTTAAGGAAAAACAAGTAATATAAAAAAATAACAATTTTTGTATAAAACATATATCATTTGGAATATATAAAAAAATAAATATCATCATAAAAATTATAATCATAAACAATAACTTTAAATAATAATATTATGATATAGAAAACATAACGATGTGGTAACATTGGATTCATATCACCCTAAAATAAATAAATTCATACGAAATGATATGTTCCATGAACATAAAGATATTAGTGAAACAACATATCATTTCAGAATGGAGTGTGTCTTATATGACATGATAGGTTTTGAATTTCAATTAATTCCCAATGAAACAAAATTAAGACAATGAAGCAATATACATTTAATAATTATTCAATTGGTAGCCATTTGAAGATTTAAAATAACACTATTTTACCAAATCACATCCATTAAATCAAGGATTATTCTAGAATATGGATTTCATTATAATTTATAACATAAAAATAATAAATTTACCTAATACAATAATACTTCTCTCAATGAAAGTAAGTTGCGATGAAACACCTGACCCCATATTATAACGACCTGAGCCCACACTTCCTAATCCAGTACAAAATAACTATGAATATATTTTTATATATGTTACAAAAAATATTCCATATATTATATATAATAGTATATTTTTTTGGTATAGGCATTGGATTAAAAGGACTAACTATTAAAAAAATTAGACTTCATGAAATAAATAAAAATATAGTTATTTTACATTTCTCTCACTAAATCCTTTGCAAATCTAAACTGCTTTGTATATTCTAAATGATCCTAAAATGATATTTAAGAAATAACATTCCGATTAAATTTCACAATATGGGGTTTTAAAAAACAAACTTAATAATCAGTTATTAGAAACTATATTATCACTCATTTTAAAGGATTTTTTAATAAAAAATATCATTTGAAAATAATTATTTCATTGAATTTTTTTTGAAAAATTATTTTCAAAATATAATTTAATTAATAATATATAAATCTTTTCAATAATTATTTTAAAGTGACTATTTAAAAATATAATATCATTGAAATTAATTTTATTTATGAATCTTTTATGTGGAAATTTTTTATCAAAATATAATAACTTTGAAAATACGTATCTCATGGAAATCCATATTTTGGAAAATAATTTTTTAAATATAATATCATTGAAAATAAAAAATAAACCAATCAAATGTTTATTCAGTTTATATTAATAAATATCTCAAAAAATCATTTAGTAATTGGGAACATTGAAGGCTATCGAGAGACTACCCATCACGGAGGGTTGGACTCACTACCCATATCCCTATCATGGTTAAAAAGACTAAGTGACAAATTTTTATAAAACATTTAATATCATGTATATATATATATATATCATAGGATTTTTTTGACATTAAAACCATGAAAATTAATTATTACATATATATATTTTCATACACAAACATACATATATATAAATATCTGTTTATAAGAAATCATTTAAAAACATTAGAGAAACCAAATTTATTAAAAATGGACAGTGCATACATGCAAGGAATGTTAATGAAGGTGTTTTTATAATCAACATATATATAATGAAATTTAATTAATAAAATATAAAAACAATTTTATTCTAATATAGCATAAAATTATACACTTATTCATTTAAAATTAATCATGGAATAATGAAATAAGTTACCCATTTTAGATAAACAAACATAATTCAAAATTTAATGTTTGGAATTATAAAATTATGTTATGAATGTGTCAATATTGAATATTAAATATTAGTAATTTGAAATTAATATCAATTAATAAAATAATACATTATATAATGTAAAATATCATAAACACATTTCTTATAAAATCTATTATTCTCCATATATTCAATTTTGAACCAAAATTATATTACGAATATAAAATTATAAAATGTAATATTTTGAGTAAAAAAATTTATCCTAGAGTAACATATTATGATAATACTCAATAGATTAAGATTGAAATTTTTAACTAGGATAAATTTTAATACATGAAATAATACTCATTAAAATTATGTAATAATAGTGTAATGTATGTAAATAAATTTAAAATATTAAAAACATTTACAAAAAAAATACATACTATTATAATATACATACCTAACATAAATATATTATTGAAAGTACTTCGTTAAAAATTAATAACTGTTAAATTTTATTTTTGAAATATTGCATATATATAAATTTATATCCCCATATATTGAAAAAAAACTGAATATGAAAAGGGTATCTCAACTGTTATGGTCTGGAAAGGTAGTATGGTGGGGAGGGAAAATGTGGGTAGATTAGCTTACAATGATTTAATGGTGGTTCTACCTATATGTAGATGTTCCAATATATATATATATACATATACAGGATCAGACCCATGTATTGGTGTGAGTTTTGCTTTTAACAAAATCATGGGATTTATAATGGGAAAATCATTCAAAGCATTACATTTTGCAGTTGGACAGTGAGGATTCAACCAAGGAGTTAAAATCAATTTCTTCATGTATGAATACATGAAAAATGATGTATTTTTTGACGAACTGATTGTTTTTTCAAAATAAAGTAATCGATTTCATTTTTTAATTTAATGCATTCCATGTTTTTCCTCATTTTGAAGAAAATGTTTTTATCACTTTTCAAATTTTCCAATGTTCTGAGCACCTAAGGTGGGTAGATATGAAAATATACAGTTTTGTTCCCTTGTAAATAATTAATGGAAAGGAGAACTATGTGTGGGATCACTACACATATGTCTCCTTAGGCTGGAAGGAAAAGAATAAAATTATTAGGGATTATGAAAATTTTTTTTAGATAGACATGTTAGATTTGGATTGTCTTGTGGGAGAAGCTGCATTAACATATATGGATGGTCAAAGGTAGATTATTACTTGGGGATTGTACATAAAAGATGATATTTATCAAACTATATATATCTAAATGGATTTTATTTACACATGAACAGTAACTGATAGTTCTATGAAATATATAAAATTTATAAGGTTACTCTATGACAAATAAACTCATCAACATTATTTGAGTGAAAAATCCATTGAAGAGGTATTCTCCCAAAATATATAGACAAACATGTGGGTCGTGACCCACCCATGCACTCATAGGCCTATACATAACCTTTTAGTCACCTTTGTAAGACTATGTTACCCAGCCTCGATTGAGGAAACATGCCACTCATTCTCTGATCTCTCACAGATATGGATTGTTCTCACATGTGATTAAGAATGCTAAAAAACATTTATTGGTTGGACTTTATTTCCATTAATTAAAATTTGAAAGACTTATAATAATTTATTAATTCATTCAACATTATCATTTTTTTTCTTTTTTATTTGTTTCAATTTATTAATTTATTCCAATTCTTCAAAAATTACCATTTTATTAATGATATTCATTTGTCCACAATTTTTTATTTAAATTTTAATATGAAATATCAATACAATAATTTTAATTAAATAAATATTTTTTCATTAATATTTAATTATTAGGGGTTTGATACTAATTATTGTTATATAATACAACTATATTATGTATTTATCAAGAAAAAATTACAATTAATTACAACTTACAATTATAATAAGTTTTAAAATTTTAATATATTCAATATAAATAATATTATGAACCTAATGTATTGAATATTATAGATTAAGATACTATTAAATGATTTTCCCTCAAATATAAAGAAATTCTAAATTTATATTTTATAGAATTAGGAAAACAAGAAATGAAAGAATTTTATATTATTAGAGGAAACTATATTCTTAATTCCATAGAAGATAAATATATCACTTAAAATTTCTGTAAATAAAAAATAATAATATGAAATTTTGATGAAACATTTCCATTGATACCACGA
The DNA here is from genome assembly GCA_963277665.1 of Viscum album. Classification (NCBI taxonomy): domain Eukaryota; kingdom Viridiplantae; phylum Streptophyta; class Magnoliopsida; order Santalales; family Viscaceae; genus Viscum; species Viscum album. The sequence goes on along the minus strand of OY728167.1, from coordinate 383,040,438 downwards.
ATAACGAATTAAAACCTGCACTTTCTTATCTAGAAAAAAATATGGATGAAGTTCTTTTAATTTAATTGGAAATATACAGTCTATTATAAAACTGATTATTTTTTATGGTCTAGGACATTAATGAAAAGGACTACCTGATATAAAAAATTAAACAATCAATAAAAAATAAATTTATTATACTTTGGTGACACAATATCTTAATCGAATTTAAAATCCTTTGAAACTTCTAAATGATCCTATTAATGATATTCAAATAATTAAGTGAGTATAAAATTTCATTGTAAGAGGTATTAAAAAAATAGGTAATAATTTTTTATAAATAATATTTTAAAACCCTTATGAACAAAATTTTAAAAATAACATATCGTTTGAAAAAAACCTCATTCTTTGAGATTTTTTTTTAAAACTCATTTTAAAAATGTAATATATTTGAAAATATTTATTTCTTTGAAAACAATATTTTGAATTTTTATAAAAATATAATAACATTAAAAATATTTATCTTTTTGGAAACATATTTTCGAAAAAACATTTTTTCAAAAAGTAATATCTTTCAAAATACTTATCTGAATGATAAAATTATTTTAAAAGAACTCTTTTTAAAATATAATTTATTCAAATCTATATAAAATAATTATGCCGTTATTTTTCTAAAATTATTATACTAGCTCAAAATACAAAACCATGTTTCCTCATGGAGCATTTAAGGATATGTATGGACAAAACATCATGGATAGTTTGATTCACTTCTTGGATCCCTATGATGTTTAAATAGTCCATATGCTGAATTCTTATAAAACATTTTTACTATCCTATCTATATACATTTATTTTATTTTCTTTCTTTTAAAAACATTATAATTCATTATATATATAAATGTTCACTATTTTATAGATATATAATTACTTCTATCGAAATTCATTTGTGAAATTAAAAGATACCAAATACTAGGAAAGAGGGTCATTTCATACATACATTGAAATGTAATAACGTTATTATTAACATCCATATATCAATAATGAAATTTCTATCGTAAAATTATAAAATTAATTTTATTGAAATAAAACAGTAAAAGAGAAACATTATCAATTAAAATTCATTCTTGAATAAAAAAATAAAAAATTATTTTTGATGAAAAAACATTATTTCAATATAAATTTTGTAAATATAAAATAATTCTAAAAAGTGTAATTCATACACATAGATTATCTGTAATTAATAAATTCTATTCCTTATATAAAATTAAACTTTTTAAAATATAAAAAATCATAAGTATATAGATAATAAAAAATTTATTCTCATAATATAAAGTCTTGGTAGAAAATTATATTACACACATAAAATTAAAATGTGTAATATTATTAAGAAGACATTTTATCCTCGGATAAACATAATTTGAAAATATCCACATTAATAAGAACATTCTTTTAAATTGGGATAAAATTTCATACATGAAATACTACTTATTCATATTATGGAATAATAGTTGAATGTTTATATATATATATATAAGAAAATATGATGTTCATAAAGAAGTAATATTATTCTTATAACACACATCAATTTATAATAATGTCATTAAAATACATCCTTATATTTTTATAAGTGATAAAAATATTTTTTATTGGTTTCAAAGTACTATATATATATTAATAATATCCCCATACCTAGAAAATTAAAACATATTTCTATGGTCTAGAAGAGAAGTGGGAGTGGGAGGAAATGTGTGAGGAGATCCTTCCAGTGAGTGAATATAATTTATCCTTTAAACCAGATTTTTCTATATATAGACACATATATTGTTTTAGATTCCAAAATAGGTGAGGTTTGGGATTGAAATCTTAGAATCTGATTTATGAACGAGAAAGTGTTGAAAGCATTAAATTATGCCAATGACCTATAAGGATTAAAATGAGGTGTTAGAAGTAATTTTTTTCTATACGGATACTAGAAAAAATGTGTTTTTAAGCCCAACTTAATTTATTTGAAAATAAAATACTAATTTTTAGTTTTTCATATTAAACATCCGATTTCATGTTTCCTTGAGAATAAAGGAATAATATTGGGATTGATTATTTTTAACACCCCAGGTAAATAAAAACTATGACATTTTAATATTTATCCATATTTGCGAATAAAATATTAATATGACTTTAAAGGGGACTCTATGCTCGATGGTGTACCCAACACACAACAACGAGTTTCTTGGGAATGCTACGTTGCACTCTAATAATAAAATAATATTATTTTAAATGGTAGTTAACATGTAGCCGTTGTATTGGCAGGAATGGATAGAAATAACTAAAATTTGATTATATATGTTTTTAAATGTTTTTACATTTATCCAATAAAAGATAAAGGCATATAATACCGAAAGAATTCAATTTTAGGCGTATATGCCCTAGTTTTCATTAAAGGTTCACTTATCGCCTTTTGATGGTGAACCATCATTAAATATAGTTTTTTTCACTCTTATACATTATATAGGACCAAATAAAACTCTTCTTAAGAATAGGGACATCAAAATTTACTTTGTGTAAATTTTTGGTATCTTTCCCATAAAGTTCATTTTTTAATGAATAGTGTAAAATGTTGTATTTTAATTCAAAACCTCTTTTTAATATAATTTATTTATATGATTTGATTATCTTTTGAATTGGTTTTAAATTGAAATTAGAATATGTTTTTACCATTAAATCCAATAGTGGTCATTGGAATTAATTTCACTTTGAAATCAGACTTAAACTAGTGTCAATCTTTTGATACTTATTGTTTCATAAAAACACGCCATTTTCTCTGACAGCGGGAATTAATTATTAAATTTATTAATGTGACTTATATTTTTTTAATTTTGTAAAATAGACTTCATTTTTCAATTCAGAATATCAAATATAGCTTAGGGTGAATTTTTGGGATTTTTTTGAAAAACTTCAATTTTTTATGAATAGTGAAACCACTAAGTGGTACTTATAAAAACTGATTTTTCCGTTTAAATGAAATTTTGCCATATTTGTGTTTTGAATTTAGAAAATACTACATATATGGTTGTCATTAAGAAGTAAAATTTGGTTCAATGGGATAAAAATAATTTTTTGGTGAATAGTAACTTATTAAGTTTTTAATCCCAATTAGAGGTAATTAGTGTAGTTTATTGTAAGAATAATGTTTTAATAAAATGAAATGACCTATACACATGTCCTACCCTCATTGGATGTTTCATGGCCGACCATGACAATCCATGGGTCAACTTGGGGACCCCATGGAGCCACATTGGTTGGAAAATGACATAAATATCTTTTTATTTAATGTTAAAGTAAAAATGACACAAACATGAGTTGTTTTACTAAACAAAATTTTACATGTGGTAATACAAGTCATATTTTTGACTATAAATATTCATTGGAAACCTAAAAAGTTTTCATACATCATAGTATTTTTTATAATTTTTAGACATTAAATAAATTAAATTATTTATGACATCATGATGATGCAGCGATGACCTCATTATTTAACGATTTAAATAAAATGGAATTATAATTTAATATCTAAGACCTAAACATGTCCAAAACCTATTGGATGAGTGTATTTCGAACCCTTATCACCTTATCCTCGAAATACATCAATGTGGGACCTTTAAAATCCGAAACACTTTTGAAAATAAAGTAACATTTTGTAACATTACAAGAGTGCCCCTCCACTACTCTTATAAAAGGCCCCCACCTCTACCTCCTTACCCACACTCCCAAAGCCTTTGGCTCCGCCAAACTCTTCCCATTTTGTGTCTCAAATTCCTTATATTACTCCTTGAAGCCTCACTTTGGGATGAAGTCTTCCCAAGGAAGCCTTTGATCTCAAACCAAAGGGAGTTACACGATTTTAAGGTAATGTCTTCACTTCAGTCCTTTTGTTTTATTTTGCCTCTCCAACCCCCTAAACTCTATTTATTCATTTCTTTTGTAACAACTCTAGTATCATAAATATACTAGGATGTTGTTATAAGAAGTATTCAAGCTACACATACACACACCTACATCTAATGGTTAAATAACATATTGTTTCTGTGGATGGAGAATTTCTGCCTCACGAAACGATGATTGTTCAACACTCATATAACACCTTCAAAGGTGGCCATTAAGATGTAACTATATTTATATATGATATATAATATGTTTATGTTTTACTTAAGCTTCTGTATTTTTCATTTATGGCATACCTTTATGGTTTCCATTATGGGTAAACGTGATATCTTCATTTAAGGAAGTGCGGACTACCGCCCCCTCAAAGTGATGTGATTCGTTAATTCCATATGTGGGACGTATAAAGGATGGATTTAAAGTTATTATATATGATGTTATACTGGAATTATAATATACCCCTATATAATTATTATTTTTTCCATTAATGTATGAGATAGAAATGAATGTAGCGTTCATGCGTACGTACGGCTTACCGTCTCCATGAATGGTGCATTTCATTTCTTATCCCCAAATGTAATGTACTATTATAAGTACATATTTATAAAGAATATATATAATGTATGTTACATATAAATGATGAATATAATTCTGGAATTAAAATATACATACCTCTCATTTAATTTTAATTCCATTAATATGACAAAGAAATGAAAGTATCGTTCATGCGTACGTACGGCTTACCGTCTCCATGAACGGTGCATTTCATTTCTTACCTCTAAATGATTATGTAATATTATAAATACATGTATATTCTGGATATATATTATATATATGATATCCAAATCATGAATATCATTCTGTATATAATGAACCATTGACCACACGAACAACATGTAATTGTAAGAAGTCCACTTTTGACTTAAGAACCAAATATCGACAAAACAAACATTATTGACTTAAATGATTACATAATGTTTATAACATGTCACTAATTGATATAAAAGGAATAATGAACTTGAAAAAGGTCCTTGAGAAAGTATAAATTAACTCATGTTTATTATTCAGGATGTTAAAGAACGATCGAGTCAAGTCGGACCCGAGGTAAGGGATCTTACTCCTCTCTTTCTTTTTAAGTACACTCTTTTATGTCATTCCTTCTAAAGCTCATAATTCTTGTTATTGGGATGTCCTTTTATATTACTCTTACTATAATTTTTATGTTAATATGATGAGAGACCCTATTCTCTCTCATCAATCCATTTTGGAAGTTTTGAGTGGCGCCGTTAGGCTGCCGAATTTTTATAAGAGATCAAACCCCTCACTTTCTTTTAAAGTACTCTCCTTTATGTCACTTCTTTTAAGCTCCTATTTGTTATGTTAGGGGATGTTATTTTATATTCCACTTTCTATAAACATTAAGTTAATATTATTAGATACCCTATTTGATCTCATCAATCCATTTATGAAAGTTTTATGTGGCGATGTTAGGCTGCCGAGTTTTCGTAACGGATTTTTCATCTCACTTTTATTCCCGTGAGATTTATGCTACATTTTCCATAATTTCCTTTGAGTGGTGTATGTACTGCCCATTATTTTACTCATTATGTAATATACATTATTTTATGAGTATTTACATCAATGTTGTATTGTCCTTCTTTCACGAGGTGTATGTTTCGAAAGATACCCATGTCGGTAAGGGAACCTTTCACCCTCCTCTTTTTAAAAGACATATTTTGTTGGGTCTTTTAATTTACATATTGTTATGTCGGGATATGTTCTCATATATCCTTATTTATGTAAATTTTATGTCCAAGTGATGAAATACCCTTTTTATCTCTCATCAACTCATTTTGATGTGACGCCGCTAGGCTGTCAAGGGAACTTCTTAACCCAATTTCGATTTCTTTGGGTTCAACATGTAGTTATTGAATATGTCATCCTTTGAATATGTGTGAATGTCTTTTGATTATTTTACACATAATATACACTTATATTTTGTGTATTCGTTTTTCACACGTAATTATCTAATTGATTTATCCTTAAACCAAGGATATCGTCATTGTAAGGGACTTCATCTCAATCTTCTTTCATTGAGGCATATTCTGTTTTATACACAACCTTCTTTTATACGGTTTATAAACCCCTTTGACTTTTATGTTTATTCAAAAGGAATGTTTTTTATATGAAGCATTTTACTAAACGACAAAACGGAATGATTTTGTCGTACGTATGCGGCGACAACGACTTCTCCGCCGTCGTGACCATTATTTGAGTTTCGGCTTCCTCTACAAGCCATACCGTCTTTTTAAAAGAAAAATAAATATCATGTTTTACTTTTATTTTATTTTGGTATTGAAAATGGTTTTCATAATGTATTTATATCAATGTGTTGTGTTGATATCTTGTGATTGAAAGGTGGAAATGTTATGTTTCCTTTATGCATGTTTTATATGATACGTTTATGTTGAGGTTCTTGGGAATTATTATGAAGACGGGTGGTTCCATGATAAACTAAGGGCGGGTGAGTCCGATATAGCTCTCCAATGCATTGGGTAACGCGAAGGAGTGAAACGTTAAGGTTTATCTGAAGATATTTAGGGAATATACTGTGATGGGTATTCCAAACGTAACCAAGAGGGTTACTCCCTACGTAAGAATGTTATGAATGCCTCAAGTTACCTTTTATGTCTTATGATTTCTATTATTTATTCATGATTTGATGAGGTATGTTAAAGTGCCTATGTTTTATGGGTAAAGTATGATTTCATTCTTATGTATATATGAACTCATGTTTCATTTCCATATTTTTATAACCCTTACTGAGCTTTTTATGCTCATCCCATGTTTTTGAATTGTTTTTCATAGGTCAAGGGAAAGGTACATGATGGGATGATAGTGTCAAGGATGTTTCAAGAAAGAATCCATGTTTTATTGTAAATATGTTTCCATTGATGGGAAGAATGAATACTTCCTTTTATGTAACCACTTTGTTTAAATGTGGAATGTAATGCAAGATTCATGATCTAATTCTCTAAAACTCTAAACTTGAAAAGATCCTCAATGTGTAATCTTGTAATAACTCAAGATTAAGTAAGTGTAATCTTGTAATAACTCATGATTAAGTAAGGTTTAAGGTTGGGGCCTTATAGTTGGTATCAAAGGTCGGTTTAGATAACTTTAGAGGATAGGGTATTCTTTAAGCATAAGTGGCATTACCATAATGATTAGGATTTCATAAAGAGTCCTAGTTTTAGATAAAGTTAATGAGTAAGTATATCTTAGTGTTTTAGATGATGGTTTTTTTTGATATACTCACAATGACCTTTTTGGTTTTAGTAAATGGCTGGATCTAGCAGGAACCAATGTAACAGTGGATGTGAAGGAAACTGTGACTGTTTTTTGAGCAAGCAACTGAAAGATATAGGTGCTGCAATGAGAAATCTTGTGATTATCCCCAAAAAACTATCTAGAGTCATGATTGACCACCTAAACCTTGGTGATTTCTCTAAGGCATCATATATGCAAGAAAGAAATCCCTACGGAAGTACAGGTAATAATCATAAAGGTAAGTGTGTTCAAAAACCTATGTGTCAATGATGTGGAAAGAAACACCTAGGAAAATGTTTCAAAGGGACAGAAATATGCTATAGATGTGGAAATGAAAGTCATAAAGCAAGAACCTGCCATGGAAAAAGGAAGCATCCAGTTGACTCAAGGAAAGGGAAAGACATTCTTTCTGAGGGATCAATTGAATGTTTTAAATGTCGTGTGCATGGTCATTATGCAAACACATGTCCTATGAAGAAGTTTCGTGAATGGGATCACCAAGAGCGTACAAATGTTCATTTACCAATACCTAATGCCATTCCGATTGAGGATGAAGAAACTGACAATGACCAATCAAAGGTATGTATTATTTCATGACTATTGTTTTCCTATTTTGGAATCTTAGGATATGATTCATGATTTTGTTTGTAGGAAAAAGGTATTTCGGAATAAGTTGGAAAGGAATGGTTAATGGATCATGAAGAATGTTGAATGAGTAAGATGTCAACATATAAGGGCTTCAAGAGTTATGGTGAAATTCTTAAGAGTATTAAGTCTCTTTTGATGATGGGGTTACATTAGAAGACTTTTTATATTATGTGTAACCCTGATATTTAATATATGAAAATTTTATTCAGGGAATAGTTATCTTTTCTTTTGTGCACATAGTTATAAAAAACCATTTGGGTTTATATGATCCTTACTTTTGAGGTAATTATGGGTTACTATATGTTATGATTGATGTGAAAGGAATGAGATAAAATTGAGGTCAAATTTTGTTATGGTTATTTTTGATGATTTTATCCCTTTTTGGGGAATTATTTGAGAATTATATAGTTTTGGAAAAAGGAAAACACGTAGACCGTGTGACTACCCGTCGCGTCGGACAAAGCTGAAGGAATCGAACCCACAACCAAAGTGCGACTGGTATTTATCACCTACCACTGGACTACGTGAAGTACTTTGTTATTTTTACTGATTATTTTTAGTTATATGATTTTATGAATTAAGAGTAAGTTGATTTTGGGTTATTTATGAAAATTATTAAACTATCATGAATGATATGTGATTAGGTTAATTAATTTTCAATACGAGACTTTAGGAGAAACTGATGTTGTTTGAAGATAAATGTTATGATTTAACATGGAAGACTATGTGACTAAATCCTTCAAATATTTGAGATTCAATCTTAGATTGGTTTAAATTGAAGAATTTTATGGACAAATTGTTTATCGGATGGTCCTCGTTGAACTTTGGGTTTTGTTGGACAAATTTTGGAGATTAAGCATAGATTTTCTTTTTAAAGGGTTATCCTTTTCTGGATTATCTCACCTTGTACTAACCTTTTTGGTTTTGGTTTTGGATAAATCCTAAAGACATTTGAAGTATATAGTTCTCTTTGGTGGATTAGGTGATTCTCTAGAAGTTGATTATAGTAATCTTAATGCGAACAAATCTCCCTAAATACTAGTCTTTTGGAAAAAAATATGAGTTTGATTAAGGAATCTAGTAAAAGATGAAAGTCAACATGATAAGTGATTATGTTTCCTTATGAATAAATTCCTCAATAAAAAGTAACTTAAAACAAAAATGTTGTCTATTAAGTTTTCCTACGGGTGAATCGAATACTGTTTAACCCATCACAGGTTTGTGATTTTCTTATGGTTAACTTTCTCCTAGACATGTTTACTATCACTCTCCCTCAAGAACATGACACTTTGCTTTTTCTTCCATGCCCATGTTTTTCAACATGGAATCCTAGTATGGGTTAACTCGGGTGACCTCTGTACTTATCTTCCTTTATTTTAAAATGATTGTTTTACCAACTCTTGTTCCGATGTGGGACTTTCAAGGATGTTTCCAAGCTCAATTTTAAAAATTGCGAGGATGCAATTCCCAAAAGGGGGGAAGGATGTAACACCCCAGGTAAATAAAGAATATGAAATTTTCATATTTATCCATATTTGTGAATAAAATTTTAATATGACTTTAAATGGGATGCTATGCTCTATGTCGTACCCAACACGCAACAACGAGTTTCATGGGAATCTAATGTTGCACTCTAATAATAAAATAATATTATTTTAAATGGTAGTTAACATGTAGCCGTTATATTGGTAGGAATGGATAGAAATAACTAAAATATGATTATATATGTTTTTACATGTTTTTACATTTATCCAATTAAAGATAAAGGCTTAAAATACGGAAAGAATTCAATTTTAGTCGTATATGCCCTAGTTTTCACTAAAGGTTCACTTATCGCCTTTTGATGGAAAACCGTCATTAAATATAGTTTTGTTCACTTTATAAATTCTATTGTACCAAATAAAACTCTTCTTAAGAATTGGGACATCAAAATTTACTTTGTGTTAAATTTTGGTATCTTTTTGATAAAGTTCATTTTTTAATGAATAGTGTAAAATGTTGCATTTTAATTCAAAACCTCTTATTAATCTAATTTATTTATATGATTATATTATCTTTTGAATTGGTTTTAAAGTGAAATTAGAATATGTTTTTACCATTAAATCCAATAGTGTTCATTGGAATTAATTTCACTTTGAAATCAGACTTAAACTAGTGTCAATCTTTTGATACTTATTGTTTCATAAAAACACGCTATTTGCTCTGACAGCGGGAATTAATTATTAAATTAATTAATGTGACTTATATGTTTTGAATTTTTAAAATAGACTTCATTTTTGAATTCGGAATATCAAATATATCTTAGGGTGAGTTTTTGGGATTTTTCTGAAAAACTTCAATTTTTGATGAATAGTGAAACCACTAAGTGGTACTTATAAAAACTGATTTTTCCATTTAAATGAAATTTTTCCATCTTTGTGTTTTGAATTTCAAAAATCCGACATACATGGTTGTCATTAAGAAGTAAAATGTGGTTCAATGGGATAATAATAATTTTTTGGTGAATAGTAACTTATTAAGTTTTTAATCGCTATTAGAGGTAATTAGTGTAGTTTATGGTAAGAATAATGTTGTAATAAGATTAAATGACCTAGACACATGTCCTACCATCAATGGATGTGTCATGGCCGACCAAGACAATCCATGGGTCAACTTGGGGACCCCATGGGGCCACTTTGGTTGGAAAATGACATAAATATCTTTTTATTTAATGTTAAAGTAAAAATGACACAAACATGAAATGTTTTACTAAAATAACTTTTACATGGGGTTATAAAAGTCATATTATTTATTATAAATCGTCATTGGAAATATAAAAATATTTCCTACATCATAGTATTTTTTTTATAATTTTTAGACACTAAATAAATTAAATTATTTATGACATCATGATGTTGAAGCAATGACCTCATTATTTAACGATTTAAATGAAATGGAAAGATAATTTAATATCTAAGACATAAAAATGTCCAAAACCTATTGGAAGAGTTGATTTCGAGCCCTTACCACCTTATCCTCGAAATATATCAATGTGAGACCTTTAAAATCCGAAAATTCTTTTGAAAATAATGTAACATTTTGTAACGTTACAAGAGTGCCTCTCCTCTCCTCTTATAAAAGACCCCCACCTCTACCTCCTTACCCACACTCCCAAAGCCTTTGTCTTGGGAAACCTCTGCCCATTTTGTCTCTCCAATTCCCTCTCTTACTCCTTGAATCCTAACTTTGGGCTGAAGGCTTCACAAGGAAGCCTTTGAGCTCAAACCAAAGGGAGTTACCCAATTTTAAGGTAATGTCTTCACTTGAGTCCTTTTGTTTTATTTTTCCTCTCCAACCCCCTAAACTCTTTTTATTCATTTCATTTGTAACAACTCCAGTATATTCAATATAATAGGATGTTTTTATAAGAATTAATCGAGCTAAACTTACACACACTTACATATAATGGTTAAAAAACATACTATTTCTGTGGATGGCGAATTTCTGCCTCACGAAACGATGATTGTTCAACACTCATATAACACCTTCAAAGGTGGCCATTAAGATGTCACTATATTTATATATGATATATAATATGTTTATTTTTTTCTTAATCTTCTGTATTATTCATTTATGGCATACCTTTATGTTTTCCATTATCGGTAAACGCGATATCTTCATTTAAGGAAGTGCGGACTACCGCCCCCTCAAAGTGATGTGATTCGTTAATTCCATATGTGGGACGTATAAAGGATATATTTAATGTTATTATATATGATGTTATACTGGAATTATAATATACTTCTATATCATTATTATTTCTTTCCATTAATTTATGAGATAGAAATGAAAGTAGTGTTCATGCGTACGTATGGCTTACCGTCTCCATGAACGTTGCATTTCATTTCTTATCCCCAAATGTAATGTACTATTATAAGTACATATTTATAATGATTATATATAATTTATGTTACATATAAATTATGATTATAATTCTGGAATTAAAATATAAATACCTCTCATTTAGTTTTAATTCCATTAATATGACAAAGAAATGAAAGTAGCGTTCATGCGTACATACGGCTTACCATCTCCATGAACAGTGCATTCATTTCTGACATCTAAATGATTATGTAATATTATAAAAAAATTTATATGCTGGATATATATGATATATATGATATCCAAATCATGAATATCATTCTGGATATAATGAACCATTGACCACACGAATGACATGTAATTGTAAGAAGTCCACTTTTGACTTAAGAACCAAATATCGACAAAACAAACATTATTAACTTAAATGATTACATAATGTTTATAACATGTCACTAATTGATATAAAAGGAATAATGAACTTATAAAAGGTTCTCAAGCAAGTATAAATTAACTCAAGTTTATTATTTAGGATGTTAAATACCGATCGAGTCAAGTCGGACCCGAGTTAAGGGTTCTTACCCCTCTCTTTCTTTTTAAGTACACTCTTTTATGTCATTCCTTCTAAAGCTCATCATTCATGTTATTGGGATGTTATTTTATATTAATCTTACTGTAATTCTTATGTTCATATTACGAGAGACCCTATTCTCTCTCATCAATCCATTTTGGATGTTTTGAGTGGCGCCGTTAGGCTGCCGAATTTTCATAAGAGATTAAACCCCACACTTTCTTTTAAAGTACTCTCCTTTATGTCACTTCTTTTAAGCTCCTCTTGGTTATGTTGGGGGATGTTCTTTTATATTCCTCTTTCTATAAACATTATGTTAATATGATGAGATACACTATTTGATCTCATCAATCCATTTTTGTATGTTTTTTGTGGCGTCGTTAGGCTGCCGAGTTTTCGTAAGGGATTTTTCATCTCTCTTTTATTCCAATGAGATTTATGCTACATTTTCCATAATTTACTTTTAGTGGTGTATGTAATTCCTATTATTTTACTCATTGTGTAATTTAAATTCTTTTATGAGTATTTACATCAATGTTGTATTGTCCTTCTTTCACAAGGTGTATGTTTCGAAAGATACCCATGTCGGTAAGGGAACCTTTCACCCTCCTCTTTTTAAAAGACTTCTTTTGTTGGGTCTTTTAATTTACATATTGTTATGTTGGGATATGTTCTCATATATCCTTATTGATGTAAATTTTATGTCCAAGTGATGAGATGCACTTTTTTTATCTCTCATCAACTCATTTTGATGTGACGCCGCTAGGCTGTCAAGGGAACTTTTTAACCCAATTTTGATTTCTTTCGGTTCAACATGTAGTTATTGAATATGTCATCCATTGAATATGTGTGAATGAACTTTGAATATTTTACACTTAATATCCACTTATATTTGGTGTATTCGTTTGTCACACATAATTATGTAATTGATTTATCCTTAAACCAAGGATATCGTCTTTGTAAGGGACTTCGTCTCAATCTCCTTTCATTGAGGCATATTCTGTTTTATACACAACCTTCTTTTATACGGTGTATAAACCCATTTGACTTTTATGTTTATCCAAAAGGAATATTTTTTATACGAAGAGTTTTACTAAATGATAAAAGGGAATTTTTTTGTCATACGTATGCAGCGACAACAACTTCTCTGCCGCTGTGACCATTATTTGAGTTTCGGCTTCCACTATAAGCCATACATTCTTTTTAAAAGAAAAATAAATACCATGTTTTACTTTTCTTTTATTTTGGTATTGGAAATGGTTTTCATAATGGTTTTATATCAATTTGTTGTATTGATATCTTGTGATTGAATGCTAGAAATGTTATGTTTCCTTTATGCATGTTTTATGTGATACGATTATGTTGAGGTTCTTGGGAATTATTATGAAGACGGGTGGTTCCGTGATAAACTAAAGGCGGGTGAGCCCGATATAGCTCTCCAATGCATTGGGTAACACGAAGGAGTGAAACGTTAAGGTTTCTCCAAAGAGTTTTAGGGAATATACTGTGATGGGTATTCCAAACGTAACCAAGAGGGTTACTCCCTACGTAAGAATGTTATGAATGCCTCAAGTTACCTTTTATGTCTTATGATTTCTATGATTTATTCATGATTTGATGAGGTATGTTAAATTGCCTATGTTTTATTGGTAAAGTATGATTTAATTCTTAAGTATATATGAACTCATGTTTCCTTTCCATATTTTTATAACCCTTACTGAGCTTTTTATGCTCATCCAATGTTTTTGAAATGTTTTTCACAGGTCAAGGGAAAGGTACATGATGGGATGATAGTGTAAAGGATGTGTCAAGAAAGAATCCATGTTTTATTTTAAATATGTTTCCATTGATGGGAAGAATTAATATTGTCTTTTATGTAACCACCTTGTTTAAATGTGGAATGTATTGCAAGTTTAATGATCTAATTCTCTAAAACTCTAAACCTGAAAAGATCCTCAATGTGTAATCTTGTAATAACTCAAGATTATGTAAGGTTTAAGGCTGGTGCCTTATATTATTCCTATAGGATGAACACCTAAGGTGGTTAGATATGAATATCCATGGTTTTGTTACAATGAAAATTAGTAGTGGAGTGGGGAACCATGAGTATGATGACTACAGAGAAGAATATTTATGGTGAAAGACAAAGAAAAAAACTATTGCTAAAGATGTTAGTGATATTCATATTATGATGGAAGAATCATCTGGTCTTATGCTAGATGTTTAATGAGAAATAATTCATGGTTAGTGGTAGATGATGTATAGGATATCAAATGGTCAAGATGAGATCGATCATATGGTCTATACCAAGATGGTAATTTGTTTAAACGGGTGAACAATAACTGAGAGATATGTCTCACATAATTTTTTTTATTTTCATTCTATTATATTAACTATTCATTATCCATTGATTCCTAGAAAAAATTTATTTGGTTCTCTCTTGAAACACAAGGACAGAACTTCTGGCCACATCTTATCATTGAACTCACACGCTTATACATGGCATGGATGCTTCCATCAAATTCCTTTGCTACCCAACCACAAGTGAGGCGACATACCACACTGCATCCAATATCCCATTGACATATCCTATTCTTGCTTGTGGTTTAGCATTCCCATCTATCTTTACCAATGTTGTTTTTCTAGACATGAATGATATCTTGGATGAACTATGTTTTTTTCAATGAATAATGTTTTGGAGAATTATTAGAATTCATTAATTATATCAGTATCAAAATTATTATTTCGTTTTTATTTAATTCGATTTTATCACTACATCACCTTCATTATATAATCACCATTTCAGAAATAATATTCTACTAACTACAATTATTTATTTGTCTATTATCATGATATATTATTATGAATAATTTTATTATATAAATAATTGTTCAATAATATTTCAATATCTAGGATTTGATAATAACAAATCTTATTTGATATTAAAAAAATATTTTTTATTTCTTAAAATAAAATTGGAATTTATTACGTCGTTGATTTATAGTATGTTTAAAATTATCAATTTATTCAATATTAACGAAGATAATTTCAAAATTATAGATATGGAAACTTTTATATAATTTTATAATAAAATTGATTTTAAATACACTTTTATCAAAAAAATGATACCATTTAAAAGGCAAGTTTTCATAAAATAATCATTTAGTTGTTACTTACATTTTTTATTAAAATTACTTTAAATTTATTTTATAAATACAAATGGACTTTTTTAAAGAAAATTCAACACAAAATATATTTCATCTGAATTAAAGAAATATACATTATATATACATATTCATATATTTACATAAAAATACACAATAATAAAAATATCATTTAATTGAATATAAATGTAATATCGTATCATTATATATAATAAAATATAGAATTATTGTTGAAATTTTTTAAGATATTTTTAATAATACTAAATTTATTTATAATTATAATTTCGAATAATTTAATTAGAATTTATAAAAAGGTGGGATGATAAAATTACTTTGAGGTCACATAGTTCTTCATTGAGAGACCCACATTTTAGAGTTAAGGTCATATGGAGCTCCTTAGTGATCAAGATAGACATTACTAACTCATGGTGTTGTTTAGGATCTATTTAATATTTTTAGTAACTATTAAGGATTTTCTTTTTTTATTTTCTATTACATTTTTAGTTTTTTAGTTTAATGACATTACATTATTTTATACTATTTATTTTCCTGTATGAGTTAGTGTTCATAGGTTTTGTTTTCTTACCTCATTCCCATATTATTCATAGAGGGGAATCCCTCTATTTTTATTTTTAATAAACTAAATGTTCTTATCACCAACATAAGGAATATTTTATGGGTGATTCAAATGTCATTATACCACTTTACTCATTATCATCTCAAGAAGATTACCCTAGGGGGAGGAACTCATGAAAATTTTGATAACCCCAAATCCCCCTAAATATAGTTGATATAGTATAATGGTGGAAATAGTTCATTGTGAATTTAATTTTTTAATATCTCATTAGATATAATGTTTTTTATAATGTATTATAAGGATATATAATTTTAGGCCCACCTTTCATATAATTAAATCCATGTATATTTGTTATACAAGACCCCCAAAAAATTCATTATATTATTATATCATAATTAACCCATTTGAATTAAACAAATTTCACAAATAATCAATTATAAAATCGTTATAATAAGGAATAAATTGAAATAATGGTGATGGTATCAATTAATAGAATCTAATGTGAAGCATCACATTCTTTAAGGTTAATGATTGTGGTGAAAATTACATTTATAAATGAATTGTAAATACTCTATGAAAAAAATAAAAATATATTTCATTTGGATAAATTAAACATAATACTAATAAAAGGTAAAAGTATTTCTATTTTAAAACATTTTAAAATTTACATTAATATTTGTAAAAATTAATGTACATAATAGATGGGAATCCCATCCATTCATTATGTGTTAAAAATTATCAATCTTTTGTAAATATGAAATATAAATCATATGTAAAACATTGAAATAAGTGCATTTTATTCATTTTAATGGAATGTAAAAAGTAGTTTAGAATGTATTTATAATATCATTGAATAATATAATAGTGTATTATAAAAAAAATTTGGATAATATGTCCATTGAAGGGGAAGGTTCTCATCCTAAAAGATGAAACAAGGCATTCTTATATTCCAATCATTCTTTTTCCCCACATTGGGGTCAAATTGATAGAAACGTGAATGATTTATTTAAAACCATATACATTTCTAGAGTAGAAGAAAATAAATGGGTTTTAAAAGGGAAGAAACATTGAATTTGGTGCAATATAAATTGAAACATGATCAATAACTATAACAAGTGAAATTATAAAAAATTTATTAAACATTTGGTAATTCTTGAATCAAAAAATTGTATAAGAATGAACATTAAATATAGTTTTATGCCCATATAATTTTCCTTCAAATTATCATCATATCTTTTCATGTGTAGTATATTCCCCAAAAAATCATTTAGGTATTTAATATAAAATATATTTCAAGGATGTGAAACTGATATGAGGATACATTCACAACATTTGTATCCCATGAATAAAATTCCCATGTAATAGAAAACATGATATGTTTTATTAAATTCCTTGAATTTCATGAATATATGATAAAACTATACATAGGAAACTATATACACATGAATATATAATACATTTAATATGTAATATTTATAAAAAAATTAAATGTTACATGAGAAACCCTAATATATTTTTCAAAATTTGATTCAAAAACACTTAGAATCAAGAAACATAAAATAAAAAATTAAATACCATGATTAAAGATAATATCATGGTATGCTAATAAAAATAAGTTGCATGTACATAATATAAAAAATAGACACATAATAAAAAAATGTTTCAAAGAAAGAAATTTCATATGAAATACTTACATTAAATCCTTTCAAGCTTTAAATTATCTCTAAATTCATTTATTATTAAATTTATTTTTTTAATAAATATATATCAAAAAATATATACAAACGTATATATATCCCTTATTATTTCTTATCACTTATTTATTAACAATTCAACCGAAAAATCAATTTTTGAGTGCTCATAGTAAATAATTACTACATTTGAATCACTTAGTGTAATTGAAATGGAGTTGTTGTGTTAAAACCCTACATGCGTCAAATTAATACATGTAAATTTTTAAATGTTATGTTCTTATAATGGAAAGATGAAACATGATCATGGATGTTATATATTCTAGTGGGGATTGGGATGTGGTGGTGACACATTGGGATGATAAAACAAATATTACCCAAGTATGTGTTGTGGTCATGTTGTTTATTTTTTAATACCATCATGGGGTACCCCTATTGCCTCAGATACAATTTGTTCATTCGTTGTTTAATTTCAATTTAACATAGAATCTTGAGGTATGTTCTCTTTTTAGTCTTCATGATGTTTTTTTTGGGTTATGGAAGCCTTATAAGTGGATTGGAAGTTTTTAAGAGGTTTATTTATTTCCAAGATCAAAACCAAATGGGCCATAATGTGGCCTAATTCATTTAACCCCTTTTGTCTCCTATGAAACATGGGTAATGAAACCATTCCCAGTGTAGTAAATGAATAGTATGTGGTCTCCATATATGAAAATGAAAATACAACACACCTTAGTCATGGTGTAGGTTGTATACATTCCAAAAAACCTACCCATTGGGGTTAGGGCATTATCATAGTGTGTGTCGGGAAAAGTGGTTAGGATACACCAAGGCCACTACTGGCAGGGTGACTAGCCACTGTGCTATGGTTTATGAAATTCCTAAATTTTCAAACATTCTAAATTAGCCACACATTTTTCTGGAGATAATTTCATTTTATTATGGAAACATTTTTTTATTTTATTGTAAATCTTCTACAAATTTTTTACATATATTAAAGTTAATAAACCCTTAATATTCCCATCTTAGCTCGGGTCCTCATGTTTTTTTGATAAGTATAGACTTACTAGTTTACCCTTTTAACACATTTCATCTCCCATAGGAAATGATTTTTGGATGCTAGGATTTGGAGTGAGAAATCATTCCATTAATTTTGATTAGATTAGTTTAGTTTCATCCCTTTTATAAAGCCATCAGTTATTAGTCTCTTATTATTTTATTCTAAGGATAGTTTTTTTGTATTTCTGGTGGGGCGTGGTCTCTTAATTATTTTATTATCTATGCATTTTCGTTTATGGATTATTGATCTAGATTAAATGGCTTAGGAAATTATATCTATGTTGATGAGATACCATTTCCATTATGTTTTTGGATCCCATTAATGTTTTCATGATAACCCAATCTTGAGTAGGAGGATCCATCTATGACAACTATTTAATAAACAATATATTATATTGATATCCTAAATGATTTTCCAAAACATATATATCATTGTACATGATTCATTGAAACATGTGTACAAATGTATTTCTAAAAATGATGGATTTTCATCATATTTAGGTAAGGGAAAATGGTGTTAAAATAATTCTGAAATTTTATAAGAAATTTTATTTTAAAATAATTATTTTAAAACAAATTTGGAAATTATTTAGAAAATGTTCTAATCCTATGGAATATAAAATATTTTTGAAACATACATTACATTGGATCCTTATGAACTGAGGATTGTGTTTATGAGTTATCTTTGTTAATTCTTTTGTAGGGTGGTTCTCATTTGGGGTGTTAATATAATATCTTGGCCATCTATCCAAGGAAATGTATTATCTCATGTAGTAGGTGGTTCTCTATTCCATGTGTCCTAGGAACATGATTAATGAAACTATTCTTGTAATGATATTGTGGTAGATGTAACGCCCTGACCCCAATTACCCAGATTCGGTGCATAATTACATAACATTATCATGATCCCAAAAGATCAAATCTCAAAAACTGATTAGTTTACTAGCCTTGGAAACACTAGATACATTCACAAGTCTTAAATTACATCATAAAGAGAAAAGGTACAACAAAATAGTCTCCATATATCACACTCATATCCCCTATTACTATCCCTGCTGGTCAGTTAGAAAATACTTTGTCACATCCTTGGAAAAATAAAACATAGAAAGGGGTGAGCTCAGATGCTCAGTAAGGATAAAAAAATAGAAGAAACATTCATAAATAAGAATAAATAATTAAATAAATGTATAACTAAAACAAAAGCATTTTAAACATTAACTTCAACAATATATGGCAAATATAAAATCAAATAATGTCATTTACCTATTAATATCGATGTTCTACTAGTCGAATAATCAAATGCATTATAAATAACCACTTTTATAATGATTGAATGCATAATTCCAGACATTATTTTATTTGTCAAGGCCTCGTTCTAGGACCTACGGGCTAACTATAATGGGACCCCAACCCAGAGAGCCTCTATAACCAGACTCCAATTGGAAGATCCTTTGTAACAACACTCAAACCTAGAGAGCCTCTATAACCGGACTCCAACATAGAGAGCCTCTGTAACCAGACTCTATCCCAGAGAGTCTGATGTAACTAGACCCCAACCCGGATGGCTTACATATACCGGTCCCCAACCCGAAACATACTAGTCCAACATATTCATCTTAAGAAGAGGTTAAAATATAAAATAAACTTTCATATTAAAACTAGCATACAAAATATCAATACATTAACCATAAACCATGAATGGGATAAAAATAACTCATCCACAATCAAACATATTATAAAACCATAAATAGAATGTGGAATATTTATGTCATAATATATCAACATCAAAAAAGTGTAAAATTTATCAAAGGATGTTGACATAGATGAAATCAAAACTATTTGAGAGGAATATCTCTTTCTATTTTGAAATAATTTAAGAGTCAAATAATTATATAAAAAATTATTTTGAAAATATTATTATAATACTATAAGGGAAACTTTGACGATGTTATAATAGTGTAAAATAGTTGCACCAACCCTATAAGTTAAAAAAACATTCTTACCTTAAATTTGTCGAAAATATCAAAAAGAACCTTGTTTGGAAAACGACAGAACGATTCATTTCAAAAATTTATATGGTCTAAAAAGGTTATACATGAATTTAAACAATTTAATATTAAATAGTAAAAATAATTTGAATGACATTTTTAAGAAACATGTATGTGGTTGATAAAGAGGTCCCAATAGATAATTACATATGAACAACCTCAGATAATGAAGAGATTGTAGAAATAACACTTACCTTTTACATTTCCTTGGTCGAGGGTAGGTTAACCTCCTTTATAATAATTAAATAATTGTTATTAAATTATATAAGAATCATATAAATAAATATGATATCATATATGATCCTTTAATATTTCATTGTTAATAATATTTTAGTATTATCATCGTTTCGGGTGTTAACTGATTCGTTCTCCTTTATATGCTTGGTTAAGTAAGCCATGTTCGTTATGAATAGGATATATTTGATTTATATACATAATGATATTATGTCTTTAAACATTATTTTTATCCATCATGTGAAAATTAGTATTTAATGGATATGATGGGGAATGACTATAATCGCGTTCGTGGAGAAGGTAATCTGTACATACGCAAGAGCGAAAGTATCATTATTTTGATATTAAAAAAATATATAATTGGATGGTATATCATATATACTGAAAAATTATCATGTTATATTTATTATTTACATCAATTACACATCATTATAATACCCATCCAAACAATAATGTATTGAATAACAATTACACCACGACGTGGAGACGGTAAGTTGTACGTACGCACATATGATGACATGTCATTCAAAGAATGGATAGAATACTGAATATGGTTGTAACATATTTATAATAACATCACATTATATATAAGGTACTTGATGAATTATTTTATAATTTAAATAACAATGAAATAAGAAGTGGAAGAAGATGGGAACTTGGAAGAGTTGATGAAATATTTACCTATTCTTCGGGTTCTTCCTTTGGATTTGACAAAAAAGGCTCCATAGGATTGGCTTTCTGAATAAAGGAGGGCCTCTAGGATTAATTGAGGGCAGTTGAGATGATATTTGGTCAGGGGTTGGCTATGTCAAAAGGCTTTGAAGGTGTGAATTTGAGAGAAGGGGAAGTGCCCTTTTAAAAGACGGGTGAGGGGAACCTTAGAAAAAAGCTAGAAATATTATTTTATAATAAAATAATTTTAGGTTTCTAATGGATAAAAAATGAATTATCAAAAGTATAAGGTGGTAATGGTTCTAAAAACACTCAACCAATAGGTTTTAGAAAATTTTGGGTCACTACATTAACATTATATTTTAGAATTAACTCTTAGTTAATTAGTTTGACATTTACCATGTCTCTTTGTATATTTATAATATATGGTTAACAAACATACTATTAACATCCAAGGAAACTACAACGGGTTCATTAATGTCATATATAATAATTTTTATAACCTTTTTCCGAACCTTATATTTTTAGGAATAGAATATTAATTAATAATATAATATATGTTTTAAAAACACATTTATGTCAATTTTGGCACTATTTAGTAATTGCTTTTTCTGAAAATAATAAAAACATTATTACTTAGAAAAAAGTTAATTAAATCAATCCTAACATGTCATATTAACCTATAAAATTATTTTAATTCATTAAATGTCTTAATTTAAATTTATTTGGATATTTATAATATCAATTATTTTAATCTTTCATTAATACGCTAATTACGGCATCATCATTGTGTCATAAATAAATTAAATTATTTAATATCTAAAAATTATAAATAAAATACCATTATGTAGGAAATATTGTTATCTTTCTAATCAATATTTATAATCGAATTTATCTTATGTATAACCCTATATTAAAAATATTTTAGTTATTAAACATTGATTTTAACTCTTTTTACTCTTCTTTGATTTATATAATAATAAATGTCCTATTCTTATCCAAGTGGACCTAGAGGATATTATTTTATTCATAATTTAGTTTTTGGACTAACTACACTTATATTATAGAATTAGGAGAGGTGTTAGTGTAAAAATAATATCATTTTTAACTTTAATTACCCTATTTACTTTTAACTGTGGTAAATAAAAGTCAAAAGTTACTATTCACTAAAAATTATTTTCATCTCATTGAACCACATTTTACTTACTGATATGAACCGTGTCTCTCAAATTTTATTAAATTCAACTCACAGAGTTGGTAAAATTATGTTTTATGCAAATTTTCAAAAGCTCCTAGGAGGTGGGTAAAACACGGTAAAAAGTTCAGTAAAATTTTATATATCTAAAATTAATATAAAATGACTACAATGAATTACATTGAACATATATAGGTATTATGTATCTATTTTGAAATAAAATAAATTTAAATAAAATAAATAATTATTTAAATAAAAATTCAGTTTTAACCAATAACTCAGTGTTTTTCACTATTCGTCAAAAATTGCAATTTTTCAGAAAAATACTAAAAAATCACCCTATGCTAATTTCGATTTTCCAAATCAAAAAATGAATTCATTTTTGAAATATCAAATTTAAAAAATTTAAAAAATTAGGTATTACTATTCATAACATATAGTTTGATTGGTTGTAGTGTGTTAGAATCTCGAAGTTGCATACAATGCAATCTATTGCATTATTCAAAGGGAAATGTACTGTGGAAGGTTGGGGTGTTACAGTAGAAGTATCATAACTACCCTAGATGTATGTTATCCTAGGGGTGATCTCTATTTTTTCTATTGTTTTTCATTTTTTTTTCCTGGGAATGATATATGATAAATTCTTGGATAATTATAAAATGGATTATTTGTAATGATTTATAAAATAGCATTACCTGCATTATATATATGAACTATAAAGGGGATTTTTTACCATTGAATTTATATAATTTTGAATATTAATTTATAAATAAATGTTTTTCTTATGTCAAAAATAATTGGATTATTGGACATAGTCTTGTTAGGGAACTATTGGGTGGGATCCTAATAATATCGTTTAGTTCACAAATGGCACACTCCATTGGAGGTGTGCAGGCCTTGTTATGATTTGTGTAGGAAAGTTCATGGTTCCTTAAAGGGTAGTGATATCTATTTCTGGTCGGTATGGGTTGTTGGTGATGAGATGGTGTGATCATTCCAATACATCACACAAATTATACATTGTTAGATTGGGTTGTTTTTTTGTTTTTTTGTTTTGAAATATATATTGGCGTTTTCATAATAAAATGTTAGTATCACTACTACTATATTTCTTTAGATTATGGAATATTACTTTCTCATTATATTTTTCAATATTTATGACATGTATCATGTATCATGTTTGTAAAACCATTTCCTATGATCATTGGTGGAGTAATGAGTGCTTTTCACTAGTATGTGGGGATCGATAATGTCATTCGGGTCATTTCATGATCTTTCTCAGTGACTGGTTGGATGGAATTTCAGTGTTGGATTATGATTGTTTCGTAACAGTATGTTGTTTTTCTAATTCCTGAGAATTTGGAATGTAATATAGAGAATGTATATGAAATATGAGGCATGTTTTGAGTGATTTTAAGGTTATATATCATTTTAATGAACCTTAAGTAACCACAATATGTTGGTATGTTTCTCTCCTATGCTGGGTTTTGATCTCAAACTCATTTAATCATATGTTATTTTGAGTTTAGTATGAGATTGTTTTGTTTTCTTGTCATGTGATTCTATTTTTGGTTATACATAGACAAACATCCATGAAATCATTGAAGGATTCATAAGGATTGTAAGGATGGTACTTCTATCCAAGGTATTCCACTTCCTGATCAGAATATCCTAGAGTCCACTGTCTTCGAAGGACTAGAATGTACTGTATGTTCAGATCCTAAATATGGAAGTGTTACTAGTATATGAAGGATACATGGATTGAGAACACGATTTACTTTTCTAGAATCCCTCCTTTTTTATCTATAACAATAGGCTCCAATTGTTGGATTACTAGATAACAATTGACAACATATATTATTTCATAGAGGCAAAAGAACTTATCAAGGTGAATTCTGTGAATTCTATGCTTCAGTTACCTTTCTTGTGGATATGGGAATCCATGGTTTATCAGAAATGGAATTTTATATTTTACTATAAATACATCAAGTCCATTTTCATTCAGAAAATCAACATATAACCCTTAATGATAAAAATGAATATTTATTTCCATTTTTTTCAAGGAGTTCAATGAGTGATTGAGTACACAATATTTTTATGAGGTGCTTAATCTATCATAAGATATGTTGCTGAATGATATGAAAAAGGATCACAAATACCCGCATGTCTTGTAAAAAAAATATATGCTCATTGCTATATACGAAAATGGTCAATTCCTATGTAGATGTTTTTGATAGTGCTATAATGGGAGAGATAGATATGGCGAATGAAGACTGCTTGTTTTGATCTTCCCTTCTACCCAAAGGTAGTATTATTGTGTCATATATAAAAAATTTGAAGTGGAATTATAGTGTAATAGGTTGTGGTGGTATATATCCGTAGTTGGATTTTCCTACTCCACTAAAAAATGTTACTAGTGTACCACTGAATTTATTCTAGTGTGTAATGTTATGTAAGAACCGAAAAACATTCCCACTACATCAGATAAGCTAATGTTCATGTGTTAAGTGAGGCCATCTATAGATATTCCTTTAAAATCTATCTAATTTTCATTATGATAAAGGATATTAATCTCCAAATTCCCCAGTGTCATGAACGGACACATCAATGTTAATAGGTCTCCATCTATAGGACTCCATACCATAGTATCATTATACAGTGCCAGTTTTTCCTATATATGTTTATGTTGGTTGTACTACAGATAGAAGTACCATTTCTTCATATTCTATACAAACTACATTGTTTGATATTGAAACCTTGTATGATTTAATACATTTTTATTTTCTAGGTGTGTTGAATCTTTTGTATAATCTCTTATCCATTCTTATGGATCTATAACCACCTACCAGAATGTGGAATGAGTAGGGGATTCATTTTCCTTCATGATCCCCATAGATCATTGATGTGGTGATATTATGCTATTTTTGGTTCTCGTTATGGGTCTATTTAACATCATCATCGATATAGATTTTTTATCCTATCACCATGATGAATTTGATTGTTATCATGAGCATTTTTCACTAATTAATAAAGATGATAACTCCTAGTTATTTAAGAGAGAGTGGGACCTAATGACAATATTTCATGAAATTCTCCCTCAAAACTCATAACACTATTTTCTACATATGTGGTTGATCCAGATAAAGTACCATCACATGTTGATATTCACTTCTGTTTTTTTGTCTTATAGTTTTCTGATATTAATTATATAGTCCTCCCCTAGAAGGTTAGGTAGAGTTATCCATCAATTATTTACAAGGTATTTAGATGATATTAATCCGTCATTATCATATTCATTCTAAAAATTTAACATATCACATCATCTAATTTTATTATAGTTTGGATAAATTATTTTTCCATTCTAGTGATTCATATTGTGTTTCCACTATTCTCTTTACATATTATGTTTATAATTCCATTCATACCATTGTAGAATATTTTTTATATAAAAAAAGAAGAAAAATAATTATTATCCCTTTCTCTGTTGGATAACATTAATAATAAGTTAATTGGTAATTTTGTTTTCAAAAATCCATCATCATTGAGGACATCATCTGTGTAGGTTTAGGAAATAAAATATTTTGATAACCAATTTCAGGATAAGGTATGGGCAAAAATTATTATCATATGATGCCTTTTTTCATAACTAATTCTCAAATGGTGTTTATGGTGTTGAGGAACCTGATATGAAACTAGTATTCTAAACCCATTATGGTGGTATATATAGATAATATCATAGTATATTCATTATTTGTGAATGAGACTGAGAACCATATGAATTTTCATCTAGATATAGTGAGGAATCTCTATAATTATGTGATGATATTGAAATATAATTTTTCATTCTAAGATATAACGATTGTGGGGTGGATGATTACAAAAAATATCCTATTAGTTGATCCTAAAAAGGAGAATTATATATTTTTATGGGAATAACCACATAATTTAATCATGATTCAAATAATATTAGGTATTATATATTATTATCGATGTTTCATAAAATATTTCATGATGATATAATTTCCACAATCTTATCATATCAAAAAAGGGTGGAAATTCATTGGTTTTTGCAAATGACAATCGTATTAAGATTAATTTTTATGGAATCTAAAATCAACCCCTATTTGTATATTTATGAAACTAAATTAGATTTATGTGTTTTAATATGATAATAAATGTGTCTTTATATGATCATTTCATATGTATAAGTACCATTTCCAGGAGTATGGTTCTTAATAGCTTTTTACACATGAGACGAAATAACTGATTCATGAATTTAGTCTCAAAATTTTTATATGTGTTCTTTAGTGTTGGAGACAGCACCATAACAAGAAAAACATCAAAATATTTTCAAATCATAGTAAAATGAGATATATATATATATATATATTATCATAATAACAAGAAAATATAGTAAAGGTGATTAGAGGAGTTCCATAAATCATTTAAATTTGTTAAATTCTATTACCTAGGGAAGGGTAATTAATCATTTACACACTAAGTAAGAAATTTTCTTCCAATTATATATTGGAAGAAAACTAGGAGTGGAAATTTTTTAGTACTAGACACCATTTTACTAAACTCGGTGCCATTATTCATCAAATTTTAATGATTACAAGAATGTATTATCCTGACAGAATGAATAGTTTTGTATTTTGGAAAACCAGATACATACATAAGTTCAACATTACCATTTGAAAGGAAATAATATATAGATATTCCTTTGATAGCATCCATAAATCCAAATTTATTTCTATACATCATTCATAATATACCTATTCACGTCCTAGGAAAATGAAATGTCTGAATGCAGTTATCTCTAATGCTCACTAAGGGTGAGCAATACAATGAAAGATATCATAAACAAATGTTAGCCATGGTGAATAACTAAAAACCCATTCGGTTTTTGGACTAACTACACTTATATTATAGAATTAGGACATGTGTTAGTGTAAAAATAATATCATTTTAACTTTAATTACCCTATTTACTTTTAAATGTGGTAAATAAAAGTCAAAAGTTACTATTCACAAAAAATTATTTTCATCTCATTGAACCACATTTTACTTACTGATATGAACCGTGTCTCTCAAATTTTTTTAATTAAACTCACAGAGTTGGTAAAATTATGTTTTATGCAAATTTTCAAAAGCTCCTAGGAGGTGGGTAAAACACGGTAAAAATTTTAGTAAAATTTTATATATCTAAAATTAATATAAAATGACTCCAATGAATTACATTGAACTTATATAGGTATTATGTATCAATTTTTACCTAAAATAAATTTAAATAAAATAAATAATTATTTAAATAAAAATTCAGTTTTAACCAATAACTTAGTGTTTTTCACTATTCGTCAAAAATTGAAATTTTTCAGAAAAATACTAAAAAATCACCCTAGGCTAATTTCGATATTCCAAATCAAAAAATGAAGTCCTTTTTGAAATATAAAATTTAAAAAATATAAAAAATTGGGTATTACTATTCATAACATCTAGTTTGATTGGTTGTAGTGTGTTAGAATCTCGAAGTTGTGTACAGTGCAATCTATTGCATTATTCAAAGGGAAACGTACTGTGGAAGCTTGGGGTGTTACAGTAGAAGTATCATAACTACCCTAGATGTATGTTATCCTAGGGGTGATCTCTATTTTTTCTATTGTTTTTCATTTTTTTTTCCTGGGAATGATATATGATAAATTCTTGGATAATTATAAAATGGATTATTTGTAATGATTTATAAAATAGCATTACCTGCATTATATATATGAACTATAAAGGGGATTTTTTACCATTGAATTTATATAATTTTGAATATTAATTTATAAATAAATGTTTTTCTTATGTCAAAAATAATTGGATTATTGGGCATAGTCATGTTAGGGAACTATTGGGTGGGATCCTAATAATATCGTTTAGTTCACAAATGGCACACTCCATTGGAGGTGTGCAGGCCTTATTATGATTTGTGTAGGAAAGTTCATGGTTCCTTAAAGGGTAGTGATATTTATTTCTGGTTGGTATGGGTTGTTGGTGATGAGATGGTGTAATCATTTCAATACATCACACAAATTATACATTGTTAGATTGGGTTGTTTTTTTTGTATTTTTTTTTGAAAAATATATTGGTGTTTTCATAATAAAATGTTAGTATCACTACTACTATCTTTCTTTAGATTATGGAATATTACTTTCTCATTATATTTTTCAATATTTATGACATGTATCGTGTATCATGTTTGTAAAACCATTTCCTCTAATCATTGGTGGAGGCATGAGAGCTTTTCACTAGTGTGTGGGGATCGATAATGTCATTCGGATCATTTCATGATCTTTCTCAATGACTGGTTGGATGGAATTTCAGTGTTGGATTATGATTGTTTTGTAACAGTATGTTGTTTTTCTAATTCCTGAGAATTTGGAATGTAAGAGAGAGAATGTATATGAAATATGAGGCATGTTTTGAGTGATTTTAAGGTTATATATCATTTTAATGGACCTTAAGTAACCACAATATGTTGGTATGTTTCTCTCCTATGCTGGGTTTTGATCTCAAACTCATTTAATCATATGTTATTTTGAGTTTAATATGAGATTGTTTTGTTTTCTTGTCATGTAATTCTATTTTTGGTTATACATAGACAAACATCCATGAAATCATTGAAGGATTCATAAGGATTTTAAGGATGGTACTTCTATCCAAGGTATTCCACTTCCTGATCAGAATATCCTAGAGTCCACTGTCTTCGAAGGACTAGAATGTACTGTATGTTCAGATCCTAAATATGGAAGTGTTACTAGTATATGAAGGATACATGGATTGAGAACACGATTTACTTTTCTAGAATCCCTTCTTTTTTATCTGTAACAATAGGCTCCAATTGTTGGATGACTAGATAACAATTGACAACATATATTATTTCATAGAGGCAAAAGAACTTATCAAGGTGAAGTCTGCGAATTCTATGCTTCAGTTACCTTTCTTGTGGATATGGGAATCCATGGTTTATCATAAATGGAATTTTATATTTTACTTTAAATACATCAAGTCCATTTTCATTCAGAAAATCAACATATAACCCTTAATGATAAAAAGGAATATTTATTTCCATTTTTTTCAAAGAGTTAAATGAGTGATTGAGTACACAATATTTTTATGAGGTGCTTAATTTATCATAAGATATGTTGCTGAATGATATGAAAAAGGATCACAAATACCTGCATGTCTTGTAAAAAAATATATGCTCATTTCTATATACGAAAATGGTCAATTCCTATGTAGATGTTTTTGATAGTGCTATAATGGGAGAGATAGATATGGCGATTGAGGACTGCTTTTTTTATCTTCCCTTCTACCCAAAGGTAGTATTATTGTTTCATATTTAAAAAATATTAAGTGGAATGATAGTGTAATAGGTTGTGGTGGTATTTATCTTTAGTTGGATTTTCCTACTCCACTAAAAAATGTTACTAGTGTACCACTGAATTTATTCTAGTGTGTAATGTTATGTAAGAACCGAAAAACATTCCCATTACATCAGATAAGCTAATGTTCATGTGTTCAGTGAGGCCATCTATAGATATTACTTTAAAATCTATCTAATTTTCATTATGTTAAAGGATATTAATCTCCAAATTCCCCAGTGTCATGAACGGACACATCAATGTTAATAGGTCTCCATCCATAGGACTCCATACTATAGTATCATTATACAGTGCCAGTTTTTCCTATATATGTTTATGTTGGTTGTACTACAGATAGAAGTACCATTTCTTCATATTCTATACAAACTACATTGTTTGATATTGAAACCTTGAATGATTTAATACATTTTTTTTCTAGGTGTGTTGAATCTTTTGTATAATCTCTTATCCATTCGTATGGAGCTATAACCACCTACCAGAATGTGGAATGAGTAGGGAATTCATTTTCCTTCATGATCCCCATAGATCATTGATGTGGTGATATTATGCTATTTTTGGTTCTCGTTATGGGTCTATTTAACATCATCATCGATATAGATTTTTTATCCTATCACCATGATGAATTTGATTGTTATCATGAGCATTTTTCACTAATTAATAAAGATGCTAACTCCTAGTTATTTAAGAGAGAGTGGGACCTGATGACAATATTGCATAAAATTCTCCCTCAAAACTCATAACACTATTTTCTATATATGTGGTTGATCCAGATAAAGTACCATCACATGTTGATATTCAATTCGGTTTTTTTTGTCTTATAGTTTTCTGATATTAATTACATAGTCCTCCCCTAGAAGGTTAGGTAGAGTTATCCATCAATTAGTTACCGGGTACTTAGATGATATTAATCTGTCATTATCATATTCATTCTAAAAATTTAACATATCACATCATCTACTTTTATTATAGTTTGGATAAATTATTTTTCCATTCTAGTGATTCATATTGTGTTTCCACTATTCTCTTTACATATTAAGTTTATAATTCCATTCATACCATTGTAGAATATTTTTTATATAAAAAAAGAAGAAAAATAATTATTATCCCTTTCTCTGTTGGATAACATTAATAATAAGTTAATTGGTAATTTTGTTTTCAAAAATCCATCATCATTGAGGACATCATCTGTGTAGGTTTAGGAAATAAAATATTCTGATAACCAATTTCAGGATAAGGTATGGGCAAAAATTATTATCATATGATGCCTTTTTTCATAACTAATTCTCAAATGGTGTTTATGGTGTTGAGGAACCTGATATGAAACTAGTATTCTAAACCCATTATGGTGGTATTTATAGATAATATCATAGTATATTCATTATTTGTGAATGAGACTGAGAACCATATGAATTTTCATCTAGATATAGTGAGGAATCTCTATAATTATGTGATGATATTGAAATATAATTTTTCATTCTAAGATATAACGATTGTGGGGTGGATGATTACAAAAAATATCCTATTAGTTGATCCTATAAAGGAGAAGGATATATTTTTATGGTAATAACAACATAATTTCATCATGATTCAAATAATATTAGGTATTATATATTATTATCGATGCTTCATAAAATATTTCATGATGCTATAATTTCCGTAATATTATCATATCAAAAAAGGGTGGAAATTCATTGGTTTTTGCAAATGACAATCGTATTAAGATTAATTTTTATGGAATCTAAAATCAACCCCTATTTGTATATTTATGGAACTAAATTAGATTTATGTGTTTTACTATGATAATAAATGTGTCTTTATATGATCATTTCATATGTATAAGTACCATTTCCAGGAGTATGGTTCTTAATAGCTTTTTACACATGAGACGAAATAACTGATTCATGAATTTAGTCTCAAAATTTTTATATGTGTTCTTTAGTGTTGGAGACACCACCATAACAAGAAAAACATCAAAATATTTTCAAATCATAGTAAAATGAGATATATATATATATATATATTATAATAACATGAAAATATAGTAAAGGTGATTAGTGGAGTTCCATAAATCATTTAAATTTGTTAAATTCTATTACCTAGGGAAGCGTAATTAATCATTTACTCACTAAGTAAGAATTGTCTTCCAATTATGTATTGGAAGAAAACTAGGAGGGGAAATTTTTTAGTACTAGACACCATTTTACTAAACTCGGTGCCATTATTCATCAAATTTTAATGATTACAAGAATGTATTATCCTGACAGAATGAATAGTTTTGTATTTTGGAAAACCAGATACATACATAAGTTCAACATTACCATTTGAAAGGAAATAAAATATAGATATTCCTTTGATAGCATCCATAAATCCAAATTCATTTCTACACATCATTCATAATATACCTATTCACGTCCTAGGAAAATGAAATGTCTGAATGCGGTTATCTCTAATGCTCACTAAGGGTAAGCAATACAATGAAAGATATCATAAACAAATGTTAGCCATGGTGAATAACTAAAAACCCATTCCTTTAAAAAGAAACATGGAATCATTATGGAATGAATAAGAGAGGAACAAATAATTCATTAATAAAGAATAATCATGGTTATTATACTAGTCAAATAACCTCATGAACATTAAATTACTAGTTTCATAATGAGGTAATTCATAATTCTAGACAGTATAACCATACCATCAAGGCCTCGTGCTAAGACCACAAATAACCATTTTTTTCAAGGACTAATGTCAGGACCATAGATTGTCTCATGAAAAATACAAATGAATTAAGGGGATATAGTGGTCCCCATGCATTACATACAAATTACAATTCATTCCTCATATGAATAGGTATATATATAAACAACATATACATTCATATGAAATGTAAATAACATTCTTCCATCATTAAGCATAAACATTAACCATTCGGAGTAAGATGGTGAATGGTTTTATGATATCACATCCACAATCACACTAATCATAAACCACTAAATTATAGATAGTAGATGATATCATAAAATATTAATCTTAACAACACATAAGAATCAACAATAGTTTTGAAATAGATAAAGATACTCTTATAAAATCATCGAGTAATTCTTGAGATAAATACTCTTTTACATTTAAAATAAGATTTATTTTGAAAAAAAAATCATTTTATAAAACCATAAATTAAATAATATTGTATTTTCTAATAAATATTATGTTTTTTAAAAACATATTATTGAATTCCCAAGAAAATAGTTTAGAATTTAATACATTCCTTTGAATCGGGTTTGTTTCTTGGGAAGCATTTTTTAAAGATACATAAAAACATATAAATCTTAATAAATTAATGTAAGATTATTATTGGTACACATATATAGAAAATTCACACATAATATATGAGTAGTAAATAAGAATAAATAACAATTTATTTTAGATAAGTAGTGAATATGAGTAACACGGAAGAAAATGGAGGTTCTGGTGGAAAACTCTTACCTTAAGTATGATGGTGTTCTTCAATTGGTCATAGTGTAATATATAACCAAATTAAATTCAATATTTAATATTTACAGAACCTATTCTTTATTTAATTGATTTTATATATCATTTTTAAGATCATTTATATCCATCTTGATGCCTTTAATATGTTCAATTTTATTGTTTGGGAGCGTCTTCGTCCTTTGTATATATGACTCCTGTTCTTATAAACATGTAAGATGATAATTTTTTTTCCAAATAGAATTTTTATTTTCTTTTTTAACAGTAATGAGATTATGTTACAATAAAAACATTTGGTTATTGGGAGTGAAGATGAATTATTAAGTAAAAATTAATAATAATTGTTTAGGTTAATTGGCGGTTTTTCATCAAAACAAACTCATTTAGATTTATAAATTAATATCATGTGTAAAAAAAGATTTCAGATCCTTACATAATTTATAATAAATAAATTATAGTCTGGTCCCACCATCAAAATTGTTTCATGGGAAGAATTTAATACAATAATAGAAATTGAAAACTCGTCATCCTTGAATGTGATAAATTAACACATCTCGGAAGGTGTTTTTATTTCATGAATTAAAAAAGTGTAAATGGTAGCTGGTGATGAATTATTCCATTATCATACCAAAATTTCAGTACATTTATTTTAATGGAGTTATAATAACATTTTTATGAATGGAGGTGAGTAAATAAAAATAAAATAACGGAACTAAAAATAAAAACAGAAATTGAAAAATCCCTTATGAAAATATTGCACCCTAACAGCATTGCTTGATAATTAATAATACATGTTGATGAGAGAAAAAATGGTCTCTGATCATTTTTAAATTTTATGGATTTTAAGTAGGATATGTAATGGAATATCATATTATAATTCATTTGAAATAAATAATAATAACATAAAAGGAAGTTCTTGATAAGAGAAGGGTGGTGGATTCCCTTACCTTGTAGAGTAACTCCTAAAACATTGAGGTTGGGACCTTGGATGATTGATGACACATTGGGAGGACTACTAGGGAGGTAGAACAACAAAATAATTGAGGATTTTGAGTTTCTAATGAAATAAAATGATGGAATGTTTGGGTATTTATAGTAAAAGGGAGGGAGTTTTTTTATTAATTTCCAAGGACACCTCATTAGTGCTATTTACAATACCATGGTCTTGCCCATGGTATTTTCCAGGGTATTGGAATCATGGAAACCCTCATAAAATATATTAATTTACAAAAGTATACCATAATTTTATAATAATTATTACATCTTTATAATGTCATTAAACATACAGAAAACTCAAGACTGTATTTTTACTTTACATGAAAAACTATTGTATTTTATAAAATTATCAAAAAATTCAGCATAACCTAATATCAAAATTATGAATTCAAAAATGAAATCCATTTTTTGAAAATAAATTTCTAAATATAATTAATTTAATTTTTAAATATTATCAAAATTTATTCAAAAAATAACAATTTTAAAACTATAATTCATTTTTTTCACATTAAAAACTTAATCATTATCTAATTATCTTATAACATGAAGATAATATAATAATAAAATTTACTATTCATATGGGTCATATTACTATTCATATTACTATTCATAAGGGTATGTTACGATTCACTAAAAATTTTGTTTTTCTTATTAGACTCTAAATATCTTACTGAACGCAACCGTGTATGTCAGTTTTTCAGAATTCAAATCATAGAGGTGGGAAAAATATTTTTACTGGCTACGTTATATGAATAAGTGTTTTTTAAAGACTTAGTGTTTCATATATTTGGTATTTAATTTATCTATAAATCATTGGGGCGTTATATTCTCCCCTCCTTAAAAAACATTTATCCTCAAAATTCATAGAATGTTTCCTCATTAAAAGCATTGGGTAGTTATTCATTATAACATCTTAGGATCCCATGTTTCATCTTCAGTTATATTAATTTTCAATATAATTTTACCAGCTGAGTCGTTTGATTCATCAATACATGTCATTAAAAATCTCCATACGTTTTAGCGCAGCTAGTGTGTATAGAGGAATTATAACTATGTAAATCATCCAATAACCCCATTTTTTAGCTTTAGTATAGCTTGAACACAAATCCTCTTCCCAAATATCATAATTCCATCTTTATATATGATGTCCTCAACATCTTATCATTGACAACATTAACTTTTTTTGAGTGATCTATTCATGAGGATGAGAAAATTTAATTCTTAGCAATAAATATTGATGGGTGACCAATTAAAAATGTAATGATGTTTTACCTTATATGATAATTTCCAAACCCATTCTTACAATATCCATGAATACATGATCCCTTTCAATATTCAATTTGTTTAAAACTCCATGATCCTTCCTGTTCAATATAACAGCTTCCTTATTTTCTTATCCTAGGTTGTTGTTTATTGAAAAATCATAATCCTTGAGCATCTAAGGCCTTCGCATTAGCCTCATGTTGAGATCTTTTTGTGGAAATATGTTTTTCAAGATCTCATTATAAGTATTGTTTAACATCATTAATCATATAGATAATTTTTCCATATCTTCAGAGAAACGATTACAATAGGTAACTCAAGATCAAGAGAATGAATGATTTGTTCATGAATTTTGAAATGCATTGATGCATATGTAATAAAATTTCAAATCTTCATAAGGACACAATAATGCCCTTTCATTGATTCATCACTATAGAAAAAATCCCATGATTTCCCTGATGGTAGATTCAGGATCGGAGCATTCAGTGATCTCCTATTAAATTCTTCAAAACAGTTATCATGTTATTTTTCTATATCAACATAACCCCTTTTCGTGTAATCATTATAATTCTGTTGGATAAACATGAGATGATATGAACAAAACACCGATAATAACCTGATAAACCAATAAAACTATATACCTCAGTTATGTTTGTTAGTGTAGGCCAATCCTAAACAGCCTTTGTCTTCATGGGATCAATAGATATTCCATACATAGAGGCAATGTGTCTAACAAAGGAAACTGATTAAATCCATAATTCACACATGATAAACTAACCAAATAATTCACTTCATTTAACAGCCTTAAAAATCGGGAATTTTTTATTTTTAGGATCATAGTAGATTTTGGATTATATGAATATATCATCAATAAATACCACCAAAAAGTCATCAAGATATTCATTCAAAACTGTATTCATTAGATCCATGAAAACAGATGGTGCATTAATCAGTCCAAAAGGAATTATTATAAACTCATAATAAACATACCTATTTTGAAATGCTGTCTTTGGAATACATACTTTCCACACATGAAACTGATGATATCCATATTGAAGTTCAATCCTCAAAATAATTGTGCTCCTTGAAGTTCAACAAATAAATCATCAATTCGAGGAAGATGATACTTTTTCTTTATCATAATATCATTTATCTCCTGATAGTCAACGTGAAGCCTCACTGATCAATCCTTCTTCTTTACGAAAAGAATAGCGGCACCCCATAGGGAAACCCTAGGGAGGAATAATAATTTATCCCCCAATTCCTCCGGTTGTTTTTAAGTTATATTAAATCCACAGGGAAAATTCTACAAGGATTCTTTAATATATGTCCTAAACTAGGAATTAAATCAATAGAGAACCCAACATTCCACACTAGAGGATGTCTAGGTAAATCTTCAAGAAACACATCAACTTATTCCTTCACAATAGTTGCATCCTCTATTTGAACATTTCTTTCCTCACCCATACATATTGTGATCTCTTCCTCCCCAATAATTGAATTCAATAGATCTACTATAGTGGATCTATATGATAATCATATGGTGAGGTTTCTTCTCTAAAGATAAGTTATTCTACATGATTCTCAAAAATTGAAACCTTATTCTTCTTGAAATATATATTCACATCATAATTTGAAATCCAATTAATATAGATAATAATATCAAATTCAATCCTGTGTATGAAGATACGGTCAACAACAAAACCACATTTATGTTTCATAAAGGGGATTAACTGACACATCTTTGTTTCAATGATACTTCCCATATATATTTTGATTGAAAAATAATTTATTAAATAGAATTAGAAGTATATAATTTTCTTCTAAAATTTGGAAGATATAAAAGAATGCAATGATCCATAATCAAATAAAACATTGGATATATTTCAATAAATGATTAATGTACCTACCACCGCTTCATTAGGAATTTCAATTTTAATAGTTGTGATCTCATAACATTAGTGTTTCTCCATTGGCCTTTTTTGAGGCTTGTTTCCTCAATGATTTTTACAATCATTAGCAATGTTCGCCATCAACCTATAATTATAGCATTGAAGATTGGTAGCTTCTTTCTTTCCC
Source organism: Viscum album (assembly GCA_963277665.1). Taxonomy (NCBI): domain Eukaryota; kingdom Viridiplantae; phylum Streptophyta; class Magnoliopsida; order Santalales; family Viscaceae; genus Viscum; species Viscum album. Next base: position 383,002,232 of record OY728167.1, on the reverse strand, counting down.
TTACAGTCTTGTGATAGGTTCCATTTTTCTCCATACTTGTAACAAACACCCATTCCCTTCAAGAAAGTTCTAAGGTATCTCTTCCCACAATTATCATAGGGTGGAGAGTCAAATCATCCATTCTTCCCCATTTTCTTATTTCCATTTCCAATGTTTTCAACATCCCTCTTCGTATCACGCTTCCACTTAAAATCATAAGACATAGATAATTTATTTTATGTCATGATAGCACATGAGACCATACCTTTGTATGATGAGAAACATTGGTAGACTAAAACCCTTTGGAGGAATGGTTTTGAACTATCAATAAATAGATCAACCATTATCTTTGGATTTTGTATATTGTCCACAACATGTATTTCTAACGTTGTGATGTTAGATTCATACTTTTCAACATTCTAATCTTTTTTCCTCAAATTCAGATACTATCTTTCCATATACTCTCGTTTTTCATGAGGGAAATATTTTTCTATGAATATGTCCTTAAAATCCCTTATTTCCATTTCATATATTTCTTCCTCCTCTGTTTTGTTCTTTATTAAAGATCACTACTGATCTGCATCTCCAAATAGATAATAAACCTCCATGAAAACATTCTCTCTTTCGTTTCATCCCAAAGAGATAAATATATTCTCTAATGATTTTATCCACTGCTCCTCTACAAATGGGTTTGTAGTCCCATTAAATTATTGAGGATATAGTCGCATAAAGTGGTTTTACATAGACCATTCGAGTTGTAGATATGGATGATCCATATGGGTAGGGTTATTGTTCATAACATATATAAACAATCCCATTATAGTTATAAGTTTTTCAGAACCATTCATATCACTATATGCAATATCATTATTTTGCATCAGACGGAAATGCCTACATGGGACATGAACGTTTATTTGGTTTTCATTCCTTCCACTAATCACCAGTTTAAAAATATTACATACACTATATTTGGATTTGAATCATAATGTATAATCTCAACATTGAAAAATAATTTTCAAAAAATGAAATCGTATAATTGTATAATCTCATAATCATAAACATGGTATCTTTGAGGGAAAATTTATATTTAATTCCATTATAATTTTTATGTAAATAAAATGGGAAATATCCTGATAATATCCCTTGGGAGTGTCAAACTAGGTACATAGTAAGGCTCGTTGTCGTGTACAAGGATACCTCAGGTCAAACCCAAAACTTATTGTCAGATTTGATACTTCTAGGTACATATATTCTTGAACCACTCCCATATGTAGTATCCCAAAAATGATGTATTTTCTAGAAATATCTACATAATCTATTCCTTAAAATATTACTTGTCGTTCTTGAATTTTTATCCTCAAAGTCTATCTTAGGGTTTTGTTCCCTAATCTATATATTCTAAATCTAGATTCCATGTTTTCTTCTAAATTCCTTTGATAACAACTAAAAGGACCCAACCCCATTTTTCTAGAGCCAGTGATTTAATTTATTACATTAGCATGATTACAATAATGTCATATCCCAAAGGAATGAATAGTTTAGTAGTTTTGGAAAACCAGATACATACATAAGTCCAACATTACAACATGAAAGGAAATATAATATTGAAATTAATATTAAAAACTCTATAGCTTATAGTTTATTTCTTTATGTCATTCATAATATAACTCTCCATATCCTAGGAAAAGGAAATTTAAGAAAGGGGTGAGCTCTAATGCTCAGTAATGGTAAGTAATAAAATAAAATATATCATAATAAAAAATGTTTTTCATGGTGAATAACTATAAATACATTTCTTTAAAAATTATATTGAACCAATTATAGAATAAATAAGTTATAAATAAATATTTCCATAATAAATCAATATCATAGGTATTTTACTAGTTTAATAACCACATGACCTTTCAATTACTAGTTTCATGATGAGGGAATGCATAATTCTGGACTTCATAACCATTTTTTAAAGGCGTTCTGCCAAGACCTTGTTTTGTCTTATTAGTCCTTATGATGCATCAAGGGGATATATATAAGGCCTCACCCATCACATAATAATTCTAATTCATTACACCTATGAATGGGGAAAAACATAACCAAAATAAAAAATCATATGAAATGTAAATACCTTTCCCCAATCATCAAGAATAACACTAATTATTCAGAGTAAATTGGTGAATGGTTTTGAGAAAGAACATCTGTAGTCAAACTAATCATAAACCCTTTAATTAAATATGGTGTATGATATCATAAAAGATCAATACCAATAATAAATAATAATATACAAGAGTTTTTAAATAGATAAAGATACTCTTGTAAAATCATCAAGTAATTCTTGAGATAAATACTCTTTTACTTTAAAAGAATGCATATTTTTTGAAAAAAATATATGAATAAAACCATATGTCAATTAAGATATTATCCTCATATAAATATAATGGTTTCTAGAAAAATATTATAGAGTGGCCTTGAAAATAGTTAAGAATTTGAGAAATTTCGATGAACCGGGTGTGTATTTCAAGAAGAGTTTTTTAAAGATTCTTTTAAAATATATAACTCTTAATAAATGAAATTAGGATTATGGTTGATAAAAATTTATAGACAATTCTCAAATATTTTTTTTGTGAGTACATAAAAATAAATAATAATTTATTTGAGTTAAGTAAGGAATAATAGTAACACAAATGAAAATGGTGGTTCGTGTAGAAAACCCTAACCTTATGTCTGATGGTTCTATTCACCAGATCTCAGTGTCCAGGATAACCAAATTAAATTAATTAATTAATATCTCTTGAAACAATTATTTAAAAAATTGATTTATTATATCCTTATTAAGTTTATTCATGTCCTTCTTGATGGTTTTAAGAGGACCATTTTTATTGTTTGGGAGCGTTTTATTTTTTGGTATTCATGATCGGTTTTCTTATATTCCTATAAAGAAATAATATAAGATGAGAATGGTTTTCCATGATAGAAGTTATATTTTATTTTTAAAATCCATAATATTACATTTTTATAAAGTTAATTTTGTTATTGGGAGTGATGATGAATCATTATATAAAACTTTAGTGGTAAATGGATGGGTTAGTTGGCAGTTTTTATTTACAAGGAACTCATTTAGATTTATAAATTAATGTCATGTTTAAAAAAATATTCCAGAACCTTACATGATTTTAAAATACATATGTTATTGTTTGGTCCAACTATAAAAATGGTTTCATGACCATAATTGAATACATTAATAGAAATTTAAAACCCATCATCACTAAATTTTATAGATTAAGACATCTTGTATGGTGTTTTAATTTATAGTGTATTAGATGGGGAAATGAGAGATGATGATGAATTATACCATTATCATAAAAAAATACTAGTACATTTATGTTAATAAAGTTATCATAACATTTTGATGAAATTAGGTGAGTAGTGAAAAACAAATTAAGGTAACTCAAAATAAAAATTTAAGTCAATAAATCCATTATGAACATTCGGCATCCTAACAGCGCCACTTAAAAATTAATGAAACATATTAATAAGAGAAAAGGGGTGTATAATCATTTTTACATAATATGGATATTAATGGGGATATATAATGACATATCCCAACATAATTAAATTGAAATTAATCTGAATAACATAAAATGAAGTGTTTGAAAAAATAGAATGGTGGTAGATTCCATTACATTCTAGAGTAACTCCTAAAAATTGATGGATATGACATGCGGGCTTGAGGTCACCATGGGAGGACTCCTAGGAAGTTAAATCTATTAGTTCATTGAGGATGATGAATTTGGAATGAAATAAAAATAAAGTAATGGAGGGTATTCATTGTAAAAGAGAGGTAGTTTTTTATGAATTTTTAAGGACACCTCATTAGTGGTATTTGAAAAACAATTGTCTTGAACATGGTATTTTCCCATGGTGTTGGACAAATTGGACAACTCATATAATATATTTATTTACACAAGTCAAATAGACTTTTATATTTATTGTTACGTCATTATGATGTCATTAAAAATAGAAAAAACTCAAAATTGTATTTTTACTATTCACAAAAATCTAAAGAGTTTTATAAAATCCCCATAAATTCCGTGTCAACTAATATCCATGTTCTGAATTCAAAAATGAATACCATGTTTTGAAAATAATTTTCTACATAAGATTAATTTATTTTTTAACTAAAATCAAAATTTATTAAAAAAATTAAAAATATATTTCTTTTTATAACACATTGAATAATTAATCAAGATTTCTTTATCTTATAACCTTAGGAAAATAAAATAATATTATTTACTATTTATAAGGGTAATATTACGATTCATATTACTATTCATAAGGGTATGTTACAATTCACCAGAAAATATGTTTGTCATATCAGAATATAAATTTCTTATTTAACGCAACTGTGTAAGTCAGTTATTCGAAATTCAAATCACCATGGTGGGAAAATTATGTTTATTGTATAGGTTATAAAAAAGTGGTTTTGGTAATGACTCAATGTTTCATGTATTCAATATTAAATTTATTTATAAATCCTTGGGGTTCTTAAAAAGGTATTGGTATTTCTTTCCCCTTTTAATATAGATGAAAAATAATATGAACATGCATGGTTCTCACTAATTCTTAGTTTTCATAATATATGATTAGAAAATTTTTTTAGACTGTCACATGGATGATGAGTTTACAGGAAAAAAGTAATCTTAATGTGGCGGGATATCATTACTGGTTATTCTCTCCCTGATGATGGAATTGTTTTTCAATATCTGGTATTTTTCTATTTATATACAAGGAACACATGTATGAAATGTTTTAATTTTTATTCATGGGTGATTCATCTTTGAGTTTTGTTGATGTATTATCATGTTATGGTGTTTTATATGTATGAATTTCATGCTCAACGTTTTTTACTATGTGTGTCTTTGTTAAACACTCTAGGACATTATGGTAGATCAATTGAATCATTCATGTCACCTAAAACATATTTCTATTACAACATGGAAATTTGATAATGTGTCGATAGAATTAATTTATTTATTACTACTAATTCTATAAGGAAATAATTCAATAAATGTGGTGATTTACTGGTTGGAAACAATTTCTTATTTATTTCCAAATAGATACATTAAAAATGTTGAAATTCTTGGTGATCCATACATACATGAAATAATGACAAATCATGTGGTACTCTATTCCACAGTCTCTCATAGTGATCATAGGATTAATTTTATTTTCTAGGAAAGCCTACATGAGGATATTTCAACTAAGGTTAGGTTTATTTAATCTTACAATACACATGTATATAGAAAGACATAGCATACTAGTAAAATCATTATGGATATTCTATCTACCAACCACATGAATATCATTTGACCATTGGATAGTGATTTGGGAATAAATTATTTTTCCTATATTAACATTTACCAGTTTTCAATCATAATTTATCCCATTGAGGTTTTATATATTTTACTCTGCTTGTCTCTTTTTTTCGATGGAGGTGGGAACATCATGTATTTTAGGATAGATTACCATTTTTAGAGTTATGTGAGTAATAATGATATAAATTAATTATTATTCATATCTTAGAGTTGGAATAAATATTATACGAGTCACCAATACCATTTTTGGGTGTTTTCTCTTAGTGACCAGATCATTTAAAATAGTTCCCCTCATATTAATAAGTGTCCTCATTGGAAATAATTGAGGTAATCCTTGAGGCATCTTATACCATTTTGATCACTACCCATGTTTTATATTTTTATTGTGTGTAGGAATTAAATTCTCAATCAAATGGAATCCATGTTTTTTCATATATATCATTTCAAAAAGAATCAACCAAATTATTCCCATGTTTTTAATTAAATGTTCGCTGATTTGGAGCCTGTTATTTTATTCATGGGGTGTATTTTTGATATTTTGGACTCTTAGGTTAGATTTATGTATGGGAAGGCTATTTTCTTGAATAAGGGTATATATATATGAAAAGATTATATTTTCATAGGACATTGGATAATTAATCATTAGTGAGTGATAAATGGCCTCATCACTTCATTGATATTTATTCATCCCCATGTATTTCTAGGGATTGAATGTGTCGCTATTAAAAAATTGACATCCCAGATATATGATTTTTTTATTTTATAGGATTTATAATGTTTTCATGTAGGTTATATAAGATTTAGAAATGATTTAGTGACTTTTAAATATGTTTATCTTATTCCTAGTGTAAAAAGGTATGAGAGATTGTAAAGACCATTCCATTTCACCCCATGATTTCTCCTATGTTCCATTAGAGAAGCGTTTATTTCCAAATCATGGAAATTTCAAAATAATCACTCCCTATTTCTCTCCCTATGAACTGTTTCCAATAATTCCATCTAAGGGCATGGTGGTGATCATGTCTAGTCAAAAACACCCATGCCTTTGGCTATAGTGTTATGTTGTATTCCATATCATAATGTATGTATATGTTTTATTAAACCAACCACATACATGGTGAGAGTCCATTATGTCATGGTGTCACATATTCTATATTTTTTAAATGGAAAAATTTGATCCTCACAATAATAGAGAGCTCAATTCTCATTAACAGAATCATTTAGATCCTTCATGGGTTAGTATTATATGGTTTTGACTTTTAGTTATTCCTAAAACCCTTTATATTCAGTTCATTTATTAGATAATAAAATTTGGTTTATTACTATATAATTTTATGGAAACCCTTTGTGCCTCCTTAAATCTACCACAGGTGAATATTTTTATCTTTTAAGCTTCATCCTTTGAAGTTTTTAGATGGATTTTGTTTATCCCTGTTAAGTTAAATCCTTTTTAATTGATCCATGAATCATGTTTTTTTGTTCTTGTCAAATATAGACCATTTATGGGTATCCTAGTAGGGTGTTGTCTTTTCGTACCACATTGATCTATGTAGGTTTGGTTATTGTTTCTATATATGGATTTATTAGGTTGGTTATTACTTGTATTTATATTGAGATCCATTTCTCTTATTTTAATATTATCCAATTATTTTTGTTATGGGAACACACATTATTGATAGATGGTTCTATGTCTATCATCTGTTTTGGGATCCATATATGCTATTTGTATTCTAAATAATTTTATAAATTATGTTTGGTGTGATACATGATTATTTGATAAATATATATATATAAATGGATTTTGATAAAATATATTTGAACCATTATTTTTTGTATGTAATGATGGATTTTAATAAATTGTTAAATGGTATTGATTATTTATTCAAATATAGATTTGTATGAAAATGAATTTCTAGAAATTATTTATGAAAAATGATAATATTTTTGAAACTAAAACTAATTTGATATATATAGAACAAGGTATACTTTGGTACAGAGGATGATATTTAGATTCTGGCATTATTCATTCTTCTGTAAGTGGTAATCCTCTTTTCCCAAGGACTTGTGTCTTATAGACATTATTATATCACATCACATGGGGTGTATCCAAGGGCTGTTTCTTTTTTCTCTTGGACTGATGTACTAGATACTTCATTACTACACAATTTCTTTATTTGTAACTGAGTTAGATGTTACCTTGTTCTACCAATACTATGATATCATCGGCGTAGATATCATTTTTTGGATTTTAATTGTTTTGGATTTAACATTGTATACTATACAGTCTTTGATAAATATAAATTTTTTATTTCAAATGTGTCTTAAAAAATTATTAACTTGAATATTTATATGGATCTTAAAAATGGGATTGGTTACCTATATTCAGATATAACTTTGAAAAATTATTTACAATGCCACTTTTTTCTTATATTGAGCTTATTTGGATTATTTTACAGATGGTTATTATGGAACATTTGTGTGGGAACCTACTTATATTTTTTAACTCACACCCAAAAAACTCTATTAGGGTTCTATAAACCTTATTTATACTCATACTAGAATGGGAGATGTTCTATTGTGGGAGGTGAGGTTCATATTATCTGGACATGGGTAACTTGGGGTGATATTTTGAGGTTTTCCCCATATATCATATCGATTAGTTTTAGTTAGTTTTTTTGACCTTTTATGGTTTGTTTTTTTTAACTTCACCATTTAGTTTTCTTCTATATTGGGATATATCACATTAACTATGATTATTTTTATTGTGGAATATTTATGTTCTAATTAATTTTTTCAATATGTAGGTTATTTATCTCATTTCATAAAAGGAAAGTTATTAAATTTGGTCAGTGATGGAATCCTTGGGGCTTTATTCCAGCTTGTGCGGATATTGAAAGCTCATCGAGTGTTTTCACATTCCTTTTTGGAGACAAGTTAGATGTGTTTTACTTGAAGAAATCAAGAAAAGTATTTATCTGTATTGAATGATGTGAACATTTAAATAGATATAATTTATTAATGATATATATTGTAATGTTATTTTCTCTATGTTTTAAAAATATTCAATGGTTTAATTACCTTATGGAAGAATTTGTTTACAAAGATAGTTCATCAATGCCTAGGTTCTATTCATGAGTTTTTAGGTATCCTGATTTCCCTATAAGACATTTAATAAATGAGTTTGTGTTCCTTCCACAGTGATGATCTAGTATGGAATGAAATAGATATGACTGTGTAAAAAAATTATTCAATAAACATAAAAAAGTTATTTGTTAGTTCTTTTTTAAGAGTTACATATAATGATGATGTAAATTTTTTTAACGATTTCTATTTAAAAAATTGAAAAAAATTAAATATATATTAAAATGACATTAATAAATCATTTCGGCAATTAAAATTACATTATTGAAATATTTTAATCAATATGAGCGTTATTGAAAAATATTACTGACCTAAAAGAGGAAATAACTCAAAAATGAATAAATTAATTCTTTAAGATATTTTTATTTTAAAAGTGAGAGGAAATAGAAATAAATAATGAAAACCCCTGTAATAACCATATAATAATAAAATATATATGTGTTTTATGGGAGATATAACATATGTTTTTATATAATGGATATTAAAATAGAAATAATCTTGATAAAAATTGAGATAGAAACATAAACCATCACACATTTTCTAATGTTAGTGTTTTCACATCATGAATGATTAAACCATATATGGGTTGGTAATTCCATATAATTTTTCTGAAAATAAAAAAATACATTAATTGTATGTATATACAATACATAAAATAAATAAGGTTTTTAATATAGAACATATCTAAATGGAGGAATATAGTCATAAGGAAAACCATAAAAAATGGGTACCATATGAATTGATTTATTGTGAATGATAGAAAATGAGATTGATTTTAATATCTAGTTAATTTAAAATATGTATAATAAAAATATCCATATTTCATTATATCCATATAATAATATTAAAAAAGTAATCAGTATAGGATAAGTGTCATAATTAATAAATTTATAGAAGAATACCATACAAATTTTGTATTATTTTATTCAATCCCACATTGAAAGTGAAAACATGAAATGAAACATAAAATAAAATTATTGAATATGAAATCAAGTGATAAAAAATTATTTAGAATTAATATACACCATAAAAAGACAAATTAATTGTTTTTAAACAACATAAATGAAAGAAGGGATATTAAGATGAATCCCTTACCTCAACTACTAAAATGTATCACATGCCCTATAGCATCCTTTATAAAACATTTATACATATTATAATTCTATAAAATAACCATATTAAGATTCTTATAACTGTATACCATTAATTTATATTTTTTAACCACTTTTTTATTAATAATCCATAAATAAAATAAATATTGGGGTGTAAAATGTATTATTTTCTTTGCTTGTTTCAGTATGATGGTTGTATTCAGTTTGCATTTTTCGTGGTTTCATAACCTAAAAATCCATTATATAATTTTTAATTTAATAATGGTTTATTATATAAACTATTATTAACTTCCATGAAATATTTTGATGAAAAATGGATTCCAACACTTCATGGTGGTGGTAGTCCGCACATACACCAGAGTGATGTATTAATTCTTCAAATGATTGAAAAAATGAATATACAAATTATTATATAACTATAAAATCATAATTATTTTATAAATATAAAATATATATTAGTTAAATCCATCTATATATCCATCATTGAATTTTTAGTAAAAAATAAATTATATCTCTTAGTAGAGACGGTACTCTCTAGGTACGCATGGGATTCACTTTCACACACCACTAAATGAAAAGGATATTGAAAATTTTTTATATAATTAAAAAATTGATAATTTATTTTTTTAAATTTTTATGTTGATATTGTTATAAAATATTTGGAGTATAGTTATATGGAATTAATCTTGAAACTTTTTGGTAATAACTTATATACCGTACTAGGATAATCTACTTCAAAAAACTTTTTCATTATTATTTGATGGTTATTTTGGATATAATTTAGTATCAAGTACATAAATAATAATTTTTGGAAGGTATATAAAGGTATCCGAGTTTAGGTAAGATTTTGAGGTGGTGTAGGGTTCTAATAAGAGGTTGCAACCTTTTATTGATTAGGGGAGTGTAACCCTTATAAACAACCTTAACCTTAATGTAATATAATATATTATTCATCATGAAAAGGAAAAAACGAAAATATATATTAGATAGGATATATTAAAATATAAATAATATAAAAAAATAAATTTTATAGAAGTTTTAGTTATAATTTAATCCTTATATATTATTTTAAATAACGTTATAACCCTATTAACCCTTACCATGGTTTTAAATTTTTTACTTTAGAAATTATTAGTTACGGATTAACATTAATTTTTACTTTTTTTTATATTTATTAATATAATTTAAAATATTAAATCAATTTTATTTGATTTATATCCTATATGTCGATGAAATTAATTCAAATGTATGCATAAAAAAATTCATAGAATCCATCTTTACAATAAATGAAATTTTAAATATATAAATTATTTTATTCCTTATCTATCACTCATAACACCTATTATATGAATGTTAATTTATTTTAAGGTACTTAGTAACTTCAAATTTAGTTAAAATCATTTTTCATTATCCCATAATTTAATTTTTGAAAAAATAATTGTAAAAAAATTATGAAGAATATACCCATTGATATTAAAATGACATTATTATAATATCTAACAATGTGATAATAAATGTACGAATGATAATTTTTTTAATTTTTATATCTAAAATTCTATATTTTTAATTATAAAAATATTAAAATTCATTTCAAAATAGTAATATAAAATAATAAAATAATTTTTTCAAACACAACATTTTAGTTTACCCAATAATTATTAGAATCGTATTCCTCATTATTGCATTATGATTTCACTAATGTATATCATTGATATGATCAATTATAACATGAAATATATCAATAATTTCTAATAATATAATTCATGATATTTATTTAATTTAAAAATTAACTGAAAGTATATAAAATGGTTAAAAAAAGTATTTTTAGGATCAATTTTTTTCTATTAACTAATACTATCCCATTTTATTTATCCAAGTATTTTATTTGTAAATTTTCTATGTATATAGTGTTTTTTCATCTTCTATTATATTAAAAAGTTATTATTTTATGTGTGTTTTATTGTGTATCACAATCTATAAAAAATATTATTTATTTTCAATGTAAATATATATAGGAATCGTGGGTGGTTACAAGAGTCATCAAGATATGAGAATGATGAGTTATCTTTATTTAATAAATTAAATTACAACCTAACGAAACAAAGAAAATGATTAATTAACTGGTTCTGAAATAAATATGAAAACACAATTAAGAATGGAAATACTTAATTGAATAATGATATTCTATATCAAACATGATTCCAATGTATAATCAAGGGATATATTAAGATTGAATTTCCAAAAATAAGGTATTTAAGAAAACATAATAACAATAAAGAAAATGAGAAGAAAGAACATTATGGAGGATGGTGTCATACTAACCATTCTATAAAGGGAAGATATATAGAAAGTGAATTGGAATATGGTAACCATGATTTGATGGATGAAATTTATAATATGACTACATTACCTTTTTCACACATATTAAATATAGGTCGATGAATGTTTTTCTATAAAAACCGTACTTGAAACTAATATTTATTTTCATTCTATATCTGGATATGATTTTGAATATTATAATTATAATTTTAATGAATTATATTAAAAATAAAAAATTATTTAATTATATTTTATTTACTATTTATTTTTATAAAAAACTTTCTAGAATTAATAATTATTTCCTAAACCAAAATACTAATTATGAAAATGAAAATAATAAATTTTATTTATAAATACGTAATATGAATTTTATTTACAATTAAAAAAATAAAATTTAATAAGATAAAAATTATAAAATAAATATACAAAATGTGAAATTAAATGTTGAATAAATAAATACATTCTAATAATAATTAATTTGGACAATAAAAATCTATTTTTTTGTTATATAACATGTCTCATGTAAATAATGATTATACAAAATTAGAAAGTTGAAAATAACAGAGAAGTAAATATATATTATTTATCTAATGAAATTGTTTGTGTTAATTTATAGAGTTCACCAAAATATAATGATAATCTTAAATAATAAATTACTTGTCTAGAGGGAATTCCATTTATATTTATGGATTGTGATATTTTTTATAAGATAATATGAATTATGAATCCAAATATAAATAATTCTTGATTTGGTAATAACATTCTATTTTATATTTTAAAAAACATTATTCCTTTAAATTATGACATGAATAGTTTAATGAGTTATATCATTTAAATATATAGTACTGGGGAAATATATAAATGTGTTTTCCTTGATATTTTCTAAAAAAAATCAAATACTTACACACTTTTACCTAAAATATTATCATATAGATTGACCACAATTAAAATTTTATAAATTACTTTGGGTATCGAATAATTCAATTACTAATATGATTGGAACCATTAAAAGTTTGGTACAAAAACTATCAACATTATTGATTCTCGAAAATCTCTTTTATGTGTCTGAAGGTTTCATGATACAAGGATAACTATTATTATCTACAAATCAATGATGATACTTCACACTTTTTATTCATTAATAAATTTGATAAAAATTATGTCACTTATGATGACAACTTTAATGTAATGGTTACATGATATGGTGATATAGATTTCTTCCAAACTGCTTTAGTTTTATTTTTATTTTATTTGTTTATGTTTTAAAATACAATTTAATTTACCTTTCAGAACATTATGATGATGGAATGAATGTAAAATTGTATAATGATATGAAAACAGTTCTTAAGGTTTAAAATAGAATTATAATTTAAACATAATGAATAATAGTTATTATGTAGATTTTTATATACTAACCAATTATAAAGTAATGTGTTTTAATATTCTATTAATCAATGAAATATAATTTCATATGAATAATTAACAATTTAACCCTTAAAATATTTCATAAATTGTCAATGAATGGATAGGTTCATGGTTTATCTCAATTAAATATATATAAATGTTTTGTTTGTGATTATTTTTTAAACGGTATATAGAATAGAGAATATTTTATTTCTATTAATGATTTAAAATATAATTACTCTATTTAATTATTAAATATATATTTATTTTTCTAATGAATATAAATATTCAATTCATAAATAAATATTCTTTTCAAACTATTGATGATTATTAATTGTTTAAATGGAAATATTTATTAACTCATGAATGTGAATGTTTAATTAATTTCTTTATTTAGTTAAAAATTAAAAAAAACAATTTATTATATCTATTAGATGTTGTAAACCAATATGATTTTAAAAGAATTATATTTTTTCATTAGTTTATGAGACACGGAACATTAGTAATAAATAACATGAAAAATATTTATTTTTTAATTTAATTACCTTAATATATTTTTATATACACAACACCAACTTCAAATGACGCATGATACATTTAAAATACTATCTGGTAAACATCACCATTTTAACCGAGAGATAATGTTGTTGGGTAGGAATAGAAATAAAAAATTTGTAATTTTTTACATATTCTCATTGGATTTAGACTGACTCAAAAAAAATAGGTTTGGGAGAAATATTAATGATTTTTTAAAATATTCAATTTTTCCTAAAATCAGTTTCATCACATTTAGAATAATTATTTTAAGATAAACATTTGAATATTTTTAAATTATTAGTTATAAAAAGATATCTTAATTTTTGGAATCATCATATTGATATAATAATAGGATTATAATTTGAGAATTTTCGAAAATGATTATTTTTTTGAGGAATAGTTAAAATGAGTTCTGAATTAAAAATTAAATTTCATTTATATCATATACAAGTCACATTTTAATTAATATTTTTTAAAATAACTATTAGTTAAATATTAATACTAGTCACTCAATTTATGTCATAGGAATCAATTTTATATTGAATTTTGATATTTAAACATTCTATTCATATCAAAATAATCTATTTTAAAACCTGATTTTTCATTGTGTTTGTAGAGTTAATTATAATTTAAAATATTCCAATCCCATCATAGGAATTTTTAAAATGGATTCCAGATTTTGAATAATAATTATTATTAGTATCTAATTGTTTCAACATATTTTTTTACCATCATGACCACAAAAAATAGGGTAAATTAAATGTCATACTAATGGTGAGAAACACTATATTGGGGTGTTAAAATAAAAATATATACATATAATTTCCAATATAACTATAAATTCTATTGTATTGACATCTTTATACCAAATACTATCTAATTATAGAATCTATATTCAAAAGGATTATTTTTTCCTTAGAATGACATTATAATTTTGGAGTCATTTGTTAAATTTCTATGTACTTTCCACATGGTATATTTTCTCCACATATAAATGGACCACTCCCCTCCTCACCTTTAAAAAATCATATATCCCTTGGTATTATAAATTACCTACCAAAAACAACCCTCAAATCACATCATGCATCAGAATTTAATTGGATTTCTTATAAAACTCACCTAAAATTATTTAGGTATACTCCTATAGAGGGTCTCTGAAGAAGAGGTAATCCACTTAATTGTTCATTATAGTTTTATTTCATCTATGAATTATTTTTATTCGTAATAAATCTTTCTCATAAAATTTTATAAATATATTACCAACACTAATATATTTTAATATTAATTCTATTTCCTAATTCAACTTACATTTCCCATAAATGGGAAACAGTACTGTTTGTCATGTGTACGGCGGACTACTCTCTCGTTAACCGACGTAATTCAATTTCCATCACCACATATCATGAATTCTTATAATTAATAATATAATATAATAATAGGATATTTTTATCCTTATTTAACTTCATTTAATTTTATATCACATATACCATTTTTACTTCCCACTTCATGGGGGTCATGAAAATGTAGCTTATGTGAATGTATGACAACTACCTTGTGAAGATATATGATTCGTCATCAATATTGACTATCATGAAAGTAAATAAGGATTAAATTTTAAAAAAAATGATATATATATATATATATATTAATCATAATTTCCCGTTGAAAATAAATAATTATTAAAATTTATTTCATTCCATCGGTCAAAAGATTGAAACAACATTCATGTGTTTGAATGGTGTACCGTCTCCATGACAGGTTCATTTAATCATTATGTATCATATTATTTTGAATTAATTTAATTATATATAATTTAAATATATGATATAAATTTTATTTTTAATAACCCTTATTTGATCTAATGATAATCAATATACAACAATTGAAACTACTGAACCAAAACTCTCATTAAAAAAACTATTAACAGCTAAAAATGATGATTTTAATAATTCATTATTAGTGAAAAGGTATTTAAAACTTTTAATTGGATAATATATTATATTAAAAGTAGGTTTATTAATCATGAATATATTTATAGTAAATTAAAATTTTTTACAAAGAAGTTTACAGTTCTCTAGAAGAATGGAAGACTCAAGGGAATGTTTTATTAAATCAATTTCCATTCATTGGGTTAAACCAATACATAAATTATTATGTTATTAAACTAATATCTTTGAAATTTTTTCATATTTTAAAATTTTATGTACACATTTTTATATTATGGTTTTTTATTTGAGGCACATAATTACATTATTTAATTATTATCACTCAAGAATTATGATCATTGAATGAGTTTCTAGTCTCTCTTTCTCTTCCCTGAGACATATTCGATATTCTAAAATTATTTCAATTTTTGGTGTATATAATGGCCATTTGAATTGATATAACATGAATAAATTTATAATCATGTTATATAGAGTCTCATTTGATTTAATTTATTTCATGTGGCTTATGATTCTGAATTTATCAATACTGTCATATTTTAGATTACAATATCTTTGATTATTGATATTGTATTTCATTAATATTTATATGATGAAATAATATGTTATACATGTAAATAAACTCATGAATTTTATTCTCCCTAGTTGTTCATAAACATTACATGAAGTTTATTTTATTTTCTTATAATTGGTTCTTAAAATTACTGAGAAAATGTTTTTATTTATATATGTCATTATTTTTCTCTTCAGTAAAAAATATTTTATATTTCAAAACTATGTTTTTACAAAAAGATAAAAAAACTAAAATTATCCAAATGATTCATTAATGTAATTTTTAACCATGATTATTTTTTTTAAACTTAAATAGAAACATCCTATCATTTTAAAAAAAATGACCATTTGTATTTTACAATAATTTTGAACGAATTCATTATTTTAATGTGTATGTCATGAATGTAATTTTCCACCATCATGGCCACAAACGTTTTCAAAGATTACATTAAATTTTTGAGTGTTTTTTAAAAAATATATGTATATTTAGTCTAATATATGAATTTTTATTTTTAAAAATAAAATTTAAATATTAAATTTTTATTTTACTAAAGCTTGTTTTTATTGATCTATTAATGTAATTTTTATTAAAAAATTAAAAAAATCCCTATTATAATTAATCCCAAGTGGGGATATGTTTTAATGATACCATCCTTATTGTTTATCCGGATGGATTATGAACAGTGTGATAGGGGGTGTACCAATTTGTTACCACTCAAATTATTATTAATGGTTTATGAATATGGTTACTGATTGGCATAAATTTTAACATTCAGTAAAAAAACTTTAAATACAAATTTTTAGGTTGATTATGTTTCACCCCATTTATATGAAGAATCAATTGTTCTTATTAGGATATGGGTGAAGCCCATAATTATGTATTCATTCGATGAATCAGAATGTATCATGGGACACAATATGTTTATTATTTGGTTGAGGCTGTAAAATTATAGAAAATTCTTTACATAATTCTATTTTGGTATTTTTAGATTTATTTGTTGATACATTTTCTAAAATAAAATCCATTGTTTTAATATATATTATAATATAAATATTCTTTAATAAAGAATATAGTTATATTTTATGTACATAAAATTAATGGTATTGCTACCATTTATGGTTTATCGTATTTTTAATTTTTAGGTATCTGTGGTTTAAACAAATATTGGATTGTTATTTTAAATATAATAACATTGTTTTTGAAAAAAGACTACCCAGATGTTAGGTAACAACCCATCATGTCAGATGAGGATGGAGGTATTGAACTAAAAATGAAAGGAAAAAAATTGTACAGCATAATATACTAACTTAATCGACATTGGGGTAAATATATAATTTTTCATGAATTATTTTAATGAAAAATACTTATGGAAGGGATTAATTTGAACTCAGTGTGTAATTTGTTATCTTTTATTATTAATATTGTTTTTGTAAAATAGTTATTATTTGAAGGAATGATTAATGGATCTTATTATTAGTTACATGTCAATTTTAATGATTTAATCCTAATGAAATAGTATTTATTTCATATAGTATATGATAAAGTGGGAATTGACTGAATCATAGCCGAATGATAATATTTCTCTTATCATGTTAAATGAAAAAAATTATGTAAATTTCCTCATGATCTCTATCATGATAGTAATAGTATAACCGAACACTATAAAATATGATCTTAAATTAAAAGTTACTCTATCACCTTGATTTATGATAAATCAACAATATTTTCACTCTTCACATATTTATGGTTTTGTATTAATTTACCATCTATTATCCATATTCTATATCAATATCTATGATTCATTGGGTGTTATTTTTCTCTTTCATATCAATATTTTAATTTCCCATAAATGTTCTACATAATTGATAACCACATTATGTGTTATAATAAGCATCCTCTTTTTCACACATTCTATTTTATGGGAAATTTCATTATCCCTATATATGGTGTGAGTTTTAAATTTTAATTGAAACATTAATGACCATGAAAAAATCGAAAGGGAACAATTTATATAAGGTATGTATAATGTAAAACACCATGATTCTAGGAGAATATCAAAGTACTCAATAGAGTATGAGAAAATAAACAATGAACATAAATGACCTCTGTAATTATTTTTAAATTTAATTTAATTAGTATCTTTCGAAACATAGAATATTGAGTTCGAATTATACATGGTAAACTATGAAGATATTATTATTTAAATTTTACCATTATAAAAAATTCGTTTAGTTGAAGGGTATGAATTGGAAGAACAAATTTATAAAAAAATATGCTTTATAAATGTTCATTTTTTATCGATTTACAAGAAATAAAAATTAATTTCATTTTGCACAAAAAAATATTTCTTTTTTATAAACATCAATTTTCCAAAAAAAATGATTTTACAATCTTTTTTACTTTATATGAAATAAATATTTTACAAAATTTATATATTGAATTATGAAAAATAAATTTTGTTTTTTAAATCACCATTTAAAAATTCTATGACTCTTACTTTTTTAGCATTCTCTCAAAGTGTGATTTGTTTGATGAATAGTGAAAAAGATATTTTTTGTTTAAATTGAATTTTCATTTAAATATATCACATGTACCATTTTTTGGAATTGTTTATAATAAAAATATAAGTCACATAATTTTATAAATATAAAAATTTTGGTCATAGTAATGGACTTTATACTGCTTTTTGACACTAAAAACTCTATACCTATGAAACTTTTAACTTTGCAAAACCACTTTTTCATCATGTCTATGGATTTAATTTTAGTTTAAATGTTGATACTTATGTGATTATAATTTATAAAAAGGGATTAATTATTTGTAATAAACATAATTAGTATTATAAAATAATTTCAACTTATTTTTTTACAATAATGATTATTAAAATTAATAAATGTTAATTATCACCCTTAAGGATAAAATTGGTTCACCTTGGGGTTAAACTAAAACAGTATCGGTTATATTTCCATGAAATGCATTTTAAATATTATTTTACGTTAATTTCCTGACCTTATCTAATCACATGTACAAATATATAGTAATTTTGATGCTTTTTATTTAAAATTCCTATATCATTATGGAGTATTTTGATATATTTTAATGTCTTTAACATGTGGGGTCTTTTACCCACCTATAAAATAACATATAAAATCCTTTACATTCCACACTCAAATATCATTTTTGGTTTATATGACCCGTAACTAGAACATTACCTAACTTCCCTTCCCACATAATACAGACAATAGTTTTTTTAGGAAACCAACATATGAAGACTATAGCTATAAATATAATGAGTCTCTCCAAAAAAGAGTTAATGCTATTATTCATGGATTATCATTTTACTTATTCTCCATAATGACTGAATTATTATTAAACCGTGGACATGTAATAGAATTTGTATCTTCTAAAAAACTAATAATATGATTATATTATTATCATAAACTATATCCAAATACAATTCCCTCAATTACCAAAAGAAATTATTGAATGTCAGTATGACAGACTACCACCTCACAAACAGAAATAATTAATTTTACATCACCACCTCTCATGAAGTTTTATAATTATTTATTTAATATATTTATATTATAATTTTAACATATATTCACTTCTGGAAATATATTTTCACATAAACATGTTTACTTTCTATTCTACTTGGGATACATTAACCCCACTCTTATGTATGGAGGACTACCACCATGATAAGCAACATGATTCATTCTCATATACATGTTACATGAATATTGATATGTATTATGATAATAAATATATATATATATATAATATATTAAATCATAGTGATTATATTAAAATGAGAAATTATTTACCTTTCTTTTATTCTATTTATTAAAATATGGAAATATCATTCATGCATACGTACAGTCCAATGAATCCATGAATAGTGTATTTCTTATAATTTCCCTAATTTATTGAATTTATTTATATATGTATATAATTAACATATATATAATTTATTCCATGTATAAAATTCTTGAGATGATATAATGATGATTAATGTATTAGGATTGAAACTACCATACAAAAAATCACATTATAAATGAAACATTTAATACACATAAATAGTTATTTTTTATTTTAAATTGTAAATAAAAGGGTATTGAATCATTATAAGGGGTAATATATGATATTATATGTATCTGTATGATTCTATAAAAACTTTTTAATAAATTCTATCTATTATAACGGAGTATT
The DNA here is from genome assembly GCA_963277665.1 of Viscum album. Classification (NCBI taxonomy): domain Eukaryota; kingdom Viridiplantae; phylum Streptophyta; class Magnoliopsida; order Santalales; family Viscaceae; genus Viscum; species Viscum album. Next base: position 382,981,663 of record OY728167.1, on the reverse strand, counting down.
GATCACTTTTGAAGAAAGGAAAACATAAGGTATATGGTTTCATAACTCAATATAAATTCATTGGGGTGAACATTTAAATCATTGATGATGTTATAAAAAAAATATTTGTAAAATGAAATATTATTTTATTATAATGTATTTCTACTATTTTTTTATATTTAAATTTTTTACACATAATAACTTTCTTGATTTACTATCACTTAAATTATACAATAATTGACTTGGTTTACAATCTAAATTCTCAACACCTATTTCAATTTTGCAGTGTATATACTACATATTTGATATGATATATCATTAAGGTTTACATATTAAAGTTATTTAATGTTTTAGTTGATTTTATTTATTTTTTGAATTTTTTTAGTCTGATGTTTGCAATCTGGTAAGAGTTTATTTCACATTTTCATTGATTGTCAGGATAGATTAGGATAATGTTTCTAATGATGAGATATTACAATATACCTTTCAGGATTCTTATAAATGTTATTCTTCTCTATATATTCATGTAATTTTTATTTAGTAGTTTAATTTTTCCTCTCTTTGGAATATAAAAATATTGATAAAATGTTTTTAATAAAATCTCACTATATTTCTCACATTGGTCAATAATTCCTTTCATTATTAAACCATGTATTTTTTAAATGGATCTAATTTTTTTTAAAAAAATACACAATTTATTTATACAATTATTTTTTCAAATGAATTTTTTATTGCAAAGATAATAAACTTAATCTTCTAGATATTTTACAAAAAATGAAAATTTAGATTTTTTCGAAAAATTGGAACGATTTATTTGTTTTAACATGTAGGTCATGGAAAAAATTACCTATCTTTATTTCTACACAATTTTTTAAATAATACTTTACTATTAATGCGTAATATTTAATGATAATTATTTTTATAATACCTTGTGAATTTTTATATTTTTAAAAGTTATTTTCAAAGAGGAATTTAAATTTTTATATAGAAATAGTACTCTCTTGTGCTATTTCATAGTGTATTCGATTACTGGTTTTTCTTTTATTAAGATATTAGAATTTATAAATGTTTATAAAAAAAATAATGTTGAATAGATTTTATTTATAAAGTAATGGTGTATGAAAATAAAATAGTAGTGAATAAAATATGAAGACAACTTTCCAATATTTAACGAAGATAAAATAGAGTAAAATTATATGAATTTATAAATGTTGAATAAAAATAATTGAATTCATTTTCATTTTGGATCACAAAAACTGTAATTTGGGAAGTGAAATAAAAATTAAAAGCTAAATAAATGATAAATTAGTGGTTGTAATTAAAAAAGGAGAAATGTAAAAATAAATGAAATAATAATAAATTGAATGTGTTGGATGTTCAGGAAAAAAGAAAATATAGTGAAACTATTCATATTGTATCTGGAACAATATAGAATGAGGGACATAGAGATGAGAGAAAATATATAATTATTGAATAAAAGATATATAAAGTCACACTTCCTAAGGACAGAAGTTAAGAATTTGATGAATATAGGTTACATAATGAGCAGTGTCAAATGTAATTAGATTTCCCAGATCCCATAACTAGAATTTTTATCATGTTTATAAAACTACAGAGTGCCTAGGAAAAATTGAATCCTTCTCTTCCACCGGTAAAACCATAAATTTCTTCATCAAATATACATTTAATGAGTCAACATTTATTTACATTATTCAGGATTAGTATCATAATACACTCTATCTCCCTCAATTCCTATCAAAAAGTATTGAACCAAATAATGAAAAATTATTTTATTGACCATATGTTTTGTACTTATTAATTACAGTAATGTTTCAAGTGAATATGTATCATTTTTCATGTTTCCATATTACTATAAAATATCATATGTTCATATGCTTTTAATATTGTTTTTGATGGAAACTTCTACAGTGATTTGAATTTCATACATTATTACAGTACGAAGAAAGTATTTCATAATTACCATGTTAGTGGAAGTAATCACTAAATCTATTCATATAAAAAATATGACAACAAAAAAATGATCCACTCCTATAAAAAACGACACATCACAAATAAAGTATAAATAAGATAGTATTCAAATCTGTGACATTTGATAGGCAGAAGTATGTAATAATCCAAAGAATGATCGAATTCTAAAAAATAATTCTATAACTACAATAAAATATAATAAAATGATCTATTGATATGTCAAAATGAAAAATCATTTCTTCTCACATTCATCAATATGTCTTCCAAATTATTGGCGAACTGGTACCTGAAAATGAAAAATCATTTATGCTCAGAACAACTACCACATGAAAATAGAAATGGACTAAAAAACAGATAAAAATCAGGATTGGGATTTCTTCAGACCTTTAAAATGATATGTTTTGATTCAAATGAACATCAAGTTGACCAAAAATAAACATACGTGAAAAAAAATTCATTTGAACAGATTCCTAGATATCTTGCAAGAATAGTAACATCCAAAAATAAGCGTCTATTTTTTTTGCCATAGACTACTAGTTCATTAGATCTACCAAAAGTAAAACACAACATTTTTATAGAACATATATTATTTATCATGTACAGTTTCATGATATCAACAATGGACTCCTCTTAGTTGATAAAGACTATTTCTTCAAGGATGTGAGGAATTTCAGCACTTGGTAGCAGTAGTTTCCGACATCATTTCCTTATTTCAATATAGGTGAGTGTCATTTACTCTATTAAATATAGTTGCATCACTAGTTTCCCTGCTAAATAGAATTAATAAATTCATTAATACACCAATAAAGAAAATGAAGATATATGTTTCTTCTTAGATAACCAATATACCTATATCTGCAGCATCATCACTAGCATCAAAATTTTCCCTACTCATATATATGTTGCTGCTCAGACATATGTTTCTTCTAAAAAGAATAAAATTCATATATATGTTGTTGCATATATATGTGAGTGGAATTTCCTTGTTTCGGTATATTTATTATTATATTCACAAGTTTCCTCTATTTACTTTCCATATATATGCATATATATGTTACTTCTCCTGTCATCCCCAAGATGAATTTTTATAAACTAATCCTTTTTCATAGGATTCATGTTTACCGAGTCATAAAAATTCAAAAAAAATGCAGTTATTATACCTAAAATAATATGCACAAGGACCTGAATATTTATGTACATTTTGTACATCATCATATAGTCCCAGAAGATGGAACCATGAGTTTGGGATACGATGCCTAGATCTGGTGGTGTGATTGCTCTGAAACATTACATGGATATACCACATATGGTCTGCAAACTACAATGATCACTTTCTAATAGGGAAATGAGTGAATCTAGGTCGAGTTACCCCTACTAAAATGATTCCATGATTCCATAGACAAGTCATGAAGAATATAGTTTAAACTACATAAAAGAATTGTTGAAGACAACCAACGAACACCAAGGATGCTTTTTATGAACATAAATTTCCCTAGAAGACACGATATACCCAGAAAAAGAAGTGAACATGCCTATGTATGAAGAATAGGGATATCTGACATCAGATACAGTATCTTGGAAAAGAGGGAATTGGAGCCAGACAGAGGTTTCACATGGATCCATAGGATTTCTAGAGATAGGTCCTTTCTTAGTTTTTCTTGCTAAAAACCTAAAAACACAGTCCACAAATCAGTTCAAAACATGTTGAATTTCAATGAAGAGATGAAAAATGTTAAAAATTATAGATGAATATCATTTCTTTGTCACCAATTTAGTCAAAAAGAAAAGTGATTGTCTTGATTTTTCAAATTGGATTTAGTCACATCCATGAAGACATAACCATCAATTTCACTTATAGTTAACATTTTTACTGACCTGAACTACTATAAAATAGTTTCTATTGAAATTTTGTTTTGAAACAAGAAAAAAACAGGATACATATTTTATATATCAACTAAAAAATATGAAACACTCTATTATCTATAAATAAGAACATCTTTAACACCAAGACCACATAAAACATCTAACTAAGTGATTCGACTACCGATATTCATATAATTGTCAGATCACATACCAATCCTTTTAAAAGGAAACTTGTCCTTTCTATGCTCCAAATAATACTGAAGGAAACATTGGTCAGTCTTGTTCTTTATTCATCTCGTTCTGATTCAAGATAATATCTATGTCAGTGGCCTGTTCACCTATACCTGCTTGAAAAAAATGTGGGAAATTAAAAGCACATTTTATTCATATTTTTTAGTGCATAAAAAACAATACACATTGTAGTCAATAGTGAAAAAATTACCTTCATTCATATTCTAGATGAAAGGGATCTTAACTCCACAATTTTATGGCAAAAACCGGCATTCAATTACAGTTACTATTGATTTAATAATATTAAATGAGAAAACAACTAAAAAACAATCAAAATAAACATTAAACATTTAATCATGAATATAAGGGAATAATGTCATTAAATGAGTAATTCTCATCCTGAAAACCATCCAGAAACATAATAACTATAAAATACAATAGAACTTCCAGTATTAAATAATGTCTAGCATGAAACACCCGAGCTAAAAAATCTACATTAAAATGTCCATCATCAAAATCCTCAAGCATTATCCAATTCTAGCTTGAGTAACATCGAGATTAATGACAAACATCCAGCAATAAAAATGGATAAAAATTGTTTGCCATGAGAACCCTCAAGCATCGAAAGAAAACCGTCCAGTCTGAAAAACGTCCACCATGAAAAACATCTAGCATGAAAAATTTATAATTAACCTTTACAAAACCCAAACTAAAATGTCCACCATAAGAAATCCCAAATACAAAAATCTACATATACAATAATATATAGACACGAATTAATAGTAATTACTATTTCTACAGTCATTCATTTGGGGGGAAATTGGTGTTGTCCCACAAAATACCCAATATAATGTATAACTACTGTATAAAGTAAACTTTGTATGTGAATATTATAAAACCCTTAAAATTGATTATTTTTCTTCATATAATATGGTAATTATATTTTTTATATTACATAACATTATTTAATTCACATAATATTTCACAAAAAAAATAATTAAAACTAATTAAATACCCTAAAAGACTTTTACCACAACATTTCAGAGAACATATCAGTCTGATTTCTCATCATTCTTGTTCAAATTACCCTTCACTCACCTCTCTAGTTGATTACAATGACTTGTTGTTTGAATACTGTCTCAATATATCATAAGATCATGCTGCAACTCATCATCTTTATAAAATTCATGTGATAGTTTTTCTATGTATATAATATAGTTAGAAGATGCTGAATGTACTTGTTGTATATGAAATCAATGAACGAAATATCTGAAAGTAAATATAAGAGAGTTAAAGATTTATATAATTTTATGTCTGAAATATTAAAAACATCGAAACTCTATCTTAATCATTCTTGTATATTTACATTAATTGACATAAGTAGGTAGTCACTAAAGGTAACTGTTACATAACTGTGTACATGACATATTTTAGGTACAAGCAATAAATCTAGTGGAAATAGTTTAACCTGAGGGAGAATACCTATCAGTTTGATACTCCTATTATGCATGGTTGGAAGGAAATTTATAGTACGATGATTTATGATTGTTAGTAAAGAAAATTTAAAAAAACATAAGAAAATTGTACCTTGATATATTCAATGCCGCTACTGACTTGTGAAGACCCACTGGTTTGATGTTCCTGTACAGTAAAATAAGAATAAATAGTTATGTTTGGTCATTTTAAATTGTCTAAGGAAAATAAGAATACATATATTTTAATAACTGATTGTGTTTGAAGCTCTCTGTAAATCTGGTGATGTAGTTGTCCTTATTGCTAATAAATAGCACTGTGAAACTATTTTTTTCAAATGAACTATGAAAAATTTGAATATTATAATTGGTTACATCAATTGATAATAGCACTTTCTTTGATTTGAAAATGATCAACTGTGGAAGAAAACCATACTCATCATCTTCCTAAATTAAAAATGATAAGAATTGTTAGGATAATTAATTGAAAAATGTATGGAGGAGTGACTCAAAGTTGGTTATACATGTATCACTGTAGCTTCCAATTCTGCAGTTGTTTTATGTAAGAATTGGATGCCTTTTTCAAATAAAACAACTAAAAATGTGTCTCTTCTATTAGTAACCATTAGTTAAACTCTAAATCATTTGTATTTAATATTGTTGATACAAGGTAAGAGATATTGAGTATTTTTATTTAATAGTTTTTTAGAAGGATATTATTCAATAAGAAATTTCAAAAAATAAAAAATAGGGAACCTGGTAATTGTTCTGTGAGGAGATAATTTGCAATTGTGGCAGAAAATTATTTCTTCTAAAACATGTACGGTCTTCATCCATATGCTTTATGATTCAAAAAACCAGGATTGAGTACTTGGAATTTTTAGTATTTTAGCATCTATTAAGAAACATGTAGTCTACAGTATAGTGAGTACAAAATAATAAACTCATTAGTATAGTAAATAGGTGTACAGTTTATAATATATCATATTGAATTTCAGAAATTAAGGATGTTTTAGTTATCTCAAGACATCCTTTGACATCTGATGTTGTTTTCATGTTATTCCAAATCAAGAATTCTGTAGAGGGGTTCACATTAGTTGGTGGTGGGATAGGTAATTGTCATGTTATTACCAACCTAAACCTAGTAAATATAAAATGAATGAATTCAAAATAAATATTAATAAAATTTTTGTATTACAACTGTGATTCACTGAGTAGAAACTTGTAAAAGTACACAACAAAGAGCATGTATAATGTAACTTACTTCTGATACTTTCCACTTCAGGAATATGATATTTGTAAAGAAGTTCCATTGCATTCATAGAATTTGTGACAATAATAGAGGCTAAAAGGAGTTTTGTGTGACAACCATCATAATTAGATAGAAAGGTGTTCATGAATCCATTTATATGAGGGAGTAACAAACAGTTAAATTATACAATATAGATAGAAACCATACTGTTCAAACGCTTCACCAAGACGAGTTGTAATATCATAATGGTAGATTTCTCCATGTTATTCTCCGAGTAATTCATAATTTCATTTACAAACTCACCCCTATAAACTACATGTTAGTTTCAAAACTACGTACAAAAAGAATTTAACAATATGTATAAATATTTTTTATGTAGTCACATAATTCAATTTTACAGAAATAATGGCATTCCATCCTCTAGAGTAATCTGCATCATGCGGTTGGAAGGACCCACAGATTACACCGGTTTTGTGTATCATAGAAGTCCAATTATTTCTATAACATATATGGAAGAGATAAACGTAATTTGAAAATAATAAGGAATAAGTATAAAATAATGTAATGTTTAATTAATTAAACTTTTATAGACAGAAAAGTAACATGCAATTGTTAATGGAATGTAAATATTAAATGCTCTTCTGGAACCTTCATTTGAATAATATCATCACATGAAGTAAAATCAAAACTGAAAATAGTAATTTCTACATCACATGGATGAAAAAACGTCGGGGATGTGAACATTAGACTGTAGGCATGTCTACATCCCATGTAACTGCAATGGAATGATTCTATTTGTAAGTTTTCTATCATATAGCATATTCATTCACACAAGAGATCTATGTACTTGGATATAACATTAGAGGTAGTAATTGTACACTAAATTTTTATTCCCATGAGATATAATGTTAAAACATAGGAGAATAGATTAAAATTTTATATGAGAAAGGATAGAGTCATATTAACTATATATTGAGAGTTGTATACAGCATAACTGGAAAATAGGGTGAACAAAACAGACATTTGTCATGTAAACTGACCTCTTTATCAGTAAGTATTATATCAATATCAACAACTACATTAGAGTAGTTGGGAAATGAATTGAACTTCATGTTTAAAACATGAACCTCAAACCTGAGTCTTTCATCATCATCTTGGGTAATTGCAATCAACGGGGAAATTGAGTTGGAAATTTTGTTTTTACTCTATAAAAATTTGATTAGTATTAAGAAAAACATAGTAAGAATTTATAGAATTTTATAAGAACACATTGAAAACCGAAACAACATAAAAATATTTGACATGTTATTTGAAATCGTATCTATGAAAGGTTATCAAATATTTCCTTGTGAAAAATATTTTGTGTGTAATCCGATGATGTGTTATTGCTATCATTAATAACAATTTTTAAACCACGTTCTGATGTGACCCTAGAAACCGTAACATATAATTGACCATTAGAGAACAACGGTTTGTGGAGATATAACCCAATTGAAGGCAATGATTGTCCTTGACTTTTATTAATAGTCATTTCATAAGAAACTATCATAGGATAATGTCTTATTTGTAATTTGAAAGGACATATAGCATTAGAGTGTGTCACAGTTAGTCTTGGAATTAATTTTGAATACCATGAATGACAGCCAGTCAAAATTTTAGCTCTAATGACATCATCACCTAATTTTGTAACAATTATAAGTGTGTCATTACATAAACCAACATATTGATCTACATTTCCAAGTAACATAATGGGGATACCAATATTTTTAGAAATTTTTTGGGCACTCAAACTAAAGACGATTATAGAATTTAACATATCAGAGTTGTAAATGTTGTCTCCCCTATCTGTATCAAAATTGGTAGTGCAGACTGAATCAGAGCTGAATTATACTTTCTTTTCTTTGTTTGTCATAGATAGCATGTAATCATTTACTTCATGATCAAAATCATGGGTAGGATCTAGAACGGAATGCTATTTTATATGGGAGAGGTCGCTATTTTTCTCACTAAAATTAGGATATGTATTCTCCACAATTTCAACTATTTCATTTGTAGGGTAGGTAAGAAGATTTGCTGATGAAATTTTGAAGACAGATTCACTGTCATTAGGTTCTCCAACTCAACCTTCTCTAGTATCCAATGTCTAGTTAGAAAAATCATGGGACTCATTTGAATAATCAGTGAATGTATAGGAAATTAATATCATGTTCTTTGTTATAGTTCATACCTGACAGTGCTTCCAAAGATACGAGGACCTAATACTTACAAATAAAAGGTCATTTATGTTACCACCTTGTATTACTGATAATATTTTCCTGAAATCTCCACCCAATATAACTATTAGTCAATATAATAGAAATTTAATTTAATAAACATTTTTTTCTATCACTATATACCTGATATTATGGTCTAGAGCCTCAAAGAAGTTCTTATGAACCATAGAAGCCTCATACCAAATAATCAGCTTTGTAGAGTGTAGAAGTTCTGTTACATCTCTGCCTTACTAAATAATGAAATTAGACTGCTCAGTAATGGAAATTGGAGTATGGAATTTAGAATGCGCAGTGTGTCCACCAGGAAGCCGTAGGGATGTTATTCCGCTCAAAGAAACTGCAAGTACAATATAGCCCTCAAACCGCAGTAATGATGTTAGTATCTTCCAAATGAATGTTTTTCCTATGCCTCTAAATCCATGCAAGAAGATAAATCCCCCAATACTTGTAGATAATGAAGAAAAAATGACATCCATCACCCTTTTCTGTTCAACGGTAAGCATAGTCTGTAAAGATCTATACTCATTTCATTGTATTTCTCTATTGAAATTTAGTTCTTCTACAACTAAATGGTTCGAATGAGTATCAATTGAATAATTTGGAACTTGAATGGGAGGATAAAATTGAATAGTTGTTCCATTGCTCTGTAAAATCCATTTTATTTCAAGCAGATCATATATATGTATATGAATTTCTCTAAGTGTCAAATCTAGAAAATTCAGAAGCATTGTTGCAGAGTAGTATAAAATTAACTGCATTCATTGAATCAAGTAATTGAAAGTAACTAAAAGATAAATCCAGATCAGTGGTGAAGGAAATGATTAGATAGACTAAAGTGTGTATTATGAATTTTCGCTAATATTTGTGTAACAGTAACCTTCAGCTGATATGTATTGTTAAAAACATTGATAAATTTGGTTTCTAGAAGAATGAACTAAATTTAATAATAAAATAGAATGAAAACTATTAATATATGATCAGTCATGTTTAGTTATCATGTTTATGCTATCATATGGACAGCTATTGATCCCTTTGATTTTAATGGAATATTTAAACAGTGGCTTAACACTTGTTTAAAAAATATTAAATTCAGTTAATATGCATTAACTATACTGACATGAAATGATCACAGCTATATTTTAGATATCACTAAGTACATTGAATCAAATATGGAGTATTTATGCAAGTATTATATAACCTATGTTATTCAATGATTTTTTATGTAATTATTATCTAAATATATTTATCAACAACATTAGAAATATGAAAAAATGGAAATTAGTTAGCATTAGCTTGTTTTAAAATATTAGTTTTCAAAAAAATTCACACCTTGTATATGTATCCTTCGTCTTTGGGAATATAAAATATATTCAGCTATAATGTGACATGTTTACTTCCAAACAATATTTGGACGAGAAATTTTATTGGTATATAACATGCTTACAATGTTCCTGCGTAAATAATGTCCCATTCCCCAAGTTGAAACCTCCTATATAGATTCAATAAACTTTGTGTAATCTTCCACTAGTTCCAAAGCATAAAATGCCTCTATAAATGTTCCATGAGTAATTTTTTTCACTGTTTTTAGATCTTCATATAAAGTAGAACCTCCTAATTGTGTTAGAAGTATCCACAAGTAAAATAGCTCTTGATTTGTTGGAGGAACATTGTATAACCTACCAATTGAAAATACCTTCTTTGGAAGATTCCATTTCTTTTCATTTGAGTGGTAAAAAAAATCTAGTTGGGAATTCTTAAAAATTTATAGATCTACCCTCCGGGTATATTATATTAGCTTGAAACAAAGAGGTGAACATTGGTTTAGATATGTTACTATTATTTAATACATCTCCAATATTATCATTGTCGTTGTAGGTCATAGAATGATTTCCTAGTAAGTGGAAACCTAACCACTCAACTGGTGGATATCTGTAATGGATATCATAATAAAATACCCTCCAAGAGGCCGCAAAAGGATATATGTACTGAAAATCATAATACATCTTTAATTCATCTACATTTTTCTTTAAGAACTCTCTCTTGATGCTCTCATTGAGTGTTGATGTTACACTATCATTTCATTTATTAATATACATTAAAAGATATTTTATGGAAGAAGACTGATTGAATACTTCAATATTCAGTTGTTCTTGATACTTTAATAGAAAAACAGTATTGTATGGTACATCAAACCCATTATCTAAATGGACTCCATTTTTTACAACTGATCTTCCATCATCCCTTCTGTGAAATACAACATTACAATAATCATTAAAAATGGTATTCCAAGAAAATTATTCGGAAAAAAAATTGGATCATTTTCCATTTCTCATACAGGAAGAAGTATGGTTGGCATCACTAAAAGGGACATGGATCATAAAATTATTAATAGATTCATGTAGTATTGGGTAGGCAGAAATATTTGGAGTTTCAGCACATATAATCATGTCTACATCTATGGGAGTGTGAAAATTGTTTTCATGACAATGAAATAGTAGGATGTTCACATAAGGAAAGCCATGTTTTTGAAGCTCCACTGTTTGAACAACTACATGGGAGGAAAAGAGTTTGAGGTTTCATAGAAGAGAAAAAATATATATTAAGGAACTGAACATACTGGATAGTAAGTAAAAAAGATAGTTACATGACCTTGACTTTCCAAACAAACAACCTTCCCATAGTGCAGACTGAATCAGAGCTGAATTATACTTTCTACACCATTCATGTCAATGTTTATGTTTTCTTGAGCCTCAAAAGTTTTTGTTCTCATTTCTTCTCAAAGAAATTATTGTTTTTCACAACCTGAAATTAGTTATAGAAAACAACTCAAAAGTCTAATGAATTTATAGTGGTATATTAGTGTGTGCATGTAAACTTATAGTGTACAACATACCTTCACATGACAAAGTATTGTAGTTCCAATCCGCAGGAGGAGTTAAGAAACATTTGTTTGTATAGGGAGGCATAAGAATTATAATTGAATAAAAAATGGTAATGTGTAGAAAAAGTAGTCATTCTAACTGTGTAGAGGTAACATGTGATGAATTTTATAGAGTATTTTATTCAGCCAAAAATTCTACACAAAGTGATGACCAAAATGTTATAAGGAGAATAAAAATTTTGTACGAAATACAATATCTTTATGAAATATAATATTTATAATACTTACAGAAAGGTAGAGGAGAATGTGTCCAGCCACCCAATCATTTTTTCATTTATTAGATCTAGCATACATTGTTTACCGATGTGCATATGGTTTTGGAATTATCGATAGAGAAATAGTTAATTAGTAATAATATGTGTCAATGTGAAATATAGAATGTAGTTTAATGTTTTATACATGTAAATTTAAATATAAATAACCATTGTTAGATAGAGATGATAATATCATTCATGAAAATAAATTATAGAATGTATTTTTTGGTAGAGGCTCACTGTTTGGTGTTCCAAACAGACTACCAGATTCCACAAAAGAATTACCAAAAGATGTCTCGACTGATATTGTGGAAATTTCAATTAATATAGATAATAAAAGAATGTAAATAACATCAACTATTTAAATAAAAGGAATTAGATAACTAACGAACATTATGTCATTACTTCAACAGCATTCTATGTTGTACCCTTGCATCTGTACATTTTGATGGGCAATAAAAGATTGTATTTGACCGAGCAGACAACTGTTGAGGCACTATAATAAAAGTATTTTCGTATGACTGAATTCGGTTATTCTAAAACAAACATTGAAACATGGAAAAGATTCTACTAGTAAATAGAAAAAAGACCTAACCATTGATAAATAATGATGATAACGGCACACGTGTGACTCCACATGTGATGTCACCTATTGATATTGGTTCATGTGATGAAGTACCAGACAGGTTGGTAGATGACATTGAACAGTTTCCAGTAGTTTTTAAAACTTATCATGTTGAGAGTGTAATGAATGAAACTACTGAATAGATGATATTAAATAGAAGATTTCCAAGGGGAGATAGTAGATAACTCACAAACTTCTTATTGTTCCTTCATAAATAACCTCTGTTGGAACCTTTCATCTCTAGTGTTCAATAGGAAATTATTGTTTGTTTTTTCTTTATAAATTATAGTAAAAGTGTGCAATGAGACCATATAATGCATAGAGGGCATTAAATTAAAATAATTATACATTAAAAATGAAAGTAAATAATAGTTTTCAACAGACAACAATAAACATTCCTTTTTCATTCAGTAAATGTAATATCATACAACCGAATATGCATTTTGATATCCACATGCACAACCAAATTGAAGTCGAAATAAGATTTAAGGAAATTCCAATAGTAGACCACAATAGTGGTTTATTTTTTCCAAATAGGTAATGTAATTTCAAATAACTAAAACTACAGTTGGATTTTGACATACTAAAAAGAAATGGAATCTGAATAATTTGAAAAGAAAATAACACAGGGAAACATATTATAAGTTTATTATATTCAAAGGGTAAAATAATATTCATACAACAGTAAATGAACCCAAACTATTACAAAACTGAAATGATACTATAAAATAAGTTGTAAGGATTTAGGTTTTCTAGTATAGAGTTATTATCATACCATAAGTGTGAATATGATACTTGAGGGAATATGAGATGCCACAAGCGTGCAGATAAGGGAAGGTGACTTCAGTTGAAATTTCTGACCAAAAAAATATCTAGAATACCTGCATGAAATTTTAAAATTATGGGGGGTCGAAGGTAAGGAATTTCAGTAGCTAGAAGTATCTAGAATGGGATTTACTATTATTGGAAGAAAGTTAACCAGGGTTGTGGAGGAATAGCATGACGTTGCATGGTCCGGTATAAAGGGAATCGAGAGTTGGGATAACTGTGAATGGAAATCCATGTGGGAGATTGAACATGATTGAGGGGTATGCAAAAACTGAAAGATGGAGGAACACGAAGTGTGATGATGAAGGTATACAAAAAAACTGGGAGGAGGATGATTCCATCGTGGGGAGTATTCCAGAACCCTAGATTATGAATAGCTTAATCCTAAAAGCAATAGGTAAATGGATAAAAGGGGAGACTATACTCGAAATCTGGAGATATAGGAGGTCAGAGACAATCGGTTGGTTTAGCAGGAGAGAGAGGATGATACGGAGGCGTGTATGATGGTTTTCTAGGTCAAGACCCATAACAATATCAGCGGGAGTGGGAGACAGAAGCGAAGGAAATTAGAGTTCCTATGGGGTTGTGCGATGTGGTGATTTGGAGGACTGACACGTATAGGAAACCGATGTGGATGAACTGTGGGTTGAAACGTGGATGTAGGAATTCCAGGATTATTATATGTAGTAGATAGATGTTTTTAATGATATATTTATTGTATTTATATTAATCATCAAAAAGAAACCATAATATACTTATTCCCCAATAGGGATATGTTATAATGATGGCATCCTTATTATTTCCATGGATGTTTTATGATTAATCTGACTGGGGCTGTAAAAGTTTGATACAATTGTATAACTGTGAATGGTTAACAATTATGTGTATTGATTGGAGTAATTATTAAAATCCTATTTTCATGTTTCTCCACACAAATTTGCATGTTGACTACGTTCCAAACCATTTATATGAGTAATTACTTTTAGTAATTAAGTGATATGTGGGTCCAAGAATTACATACTCGTTTAATGAATCGGTGAACCTAATAAAAAAATTAGGTATTTTTTTGGGGCTGTACATATTATATAATTGCCTTAGTAAGATGCCTTAATGGTTTTTTATTGATGTGTTAGAATGAGGCCTCAATGGTATTCTTCAGATATTTATAATTATATATTCAATCATTAGGAAATCATTTATTGATTCCCATGTGGTAACTATTTAGTTATGATATTGATTGATTAGTTCCATGCTCCTATGATTATTTATATCAAATTATTTTTCCATTATTTATTTATTCCATAATATTTTTTAGTTTTTGATTAAATGGATTGTGTTTTATGATAACAAAATTTCCATATTTTTTATTCATTTTTTCATTAATGATAGCTTTCGATGTACATATAACCTTACTAGGAATTTGATGTAACTAATTTCATTCATTTTCATTCCACAAGATGTTAGGATGGGTATTATGATTTATATATAGGTTTATGACAAAGTAATATTGGTGTTCACAATGAATTTTTTTTCTATTTTATAGTTCAATTGTAATTTGATATCTATGTATGTATATAGTTTTACATGACCATTAGACTATATGGTCCATTTGAATGATATTCCATATATCTTGTTCCAATGTAATAAAGAAACCACCTAATTATAGCTAATAATATTAGTGTAGTTATAAATGTTATTGATGATGTTAGTTGATTAATATTTATTTATAGAAATTCTATGAAGAAAGAGGGTATAGATATAGTTGTTAATCTTCTAAAAAATACAAAAATTTAAATTTTTAATAGGATAAATTGATATATTAAATAAATGGCATGTATTGTGATTCATAAAATTATTTTGAATAAATATATTTAGTCTATTGTTATAAATATAGTATGTAATGTTTTAAACCGAGTTATAATTAAACCAATTTTAAAAAAACCACTTCATAAATCAATAAAAAATTATGAAAAATTAAATTTATTTTTGATTGATTGGTTTGAAGTTTATTAACATAAATGATAAGGATAATGTTGACAAATTTTATTCAAAAGTGATATATGAATGTTTAATTTTTATTTTAATTTATGTAAGGCTTCCAGGTAACATAATAAGATATCATAGTGTATTTAATAGTCTATGGTTGTTATGTATGTGAAAAATAATATTTAAATGTAGAATTCAGATATAGATAATATATTGAATAATAATGATATATCCACTTTGGTATTGGAAATCATCAAAAATATAATATTTTAGTATAAGGGGAGTATATCACTTCTTTATAAAACTAAAAATTTGGATATTTTTTAAATATAAATCTCATTAGAATGTAATATGAAATATTAAAACTAGAATTTTAAACAAAAAATATGTTTTCAGCTATTGTGTGAATTATACATTTGTTGTTGATTTTATACCTTATAATGTTGATGAAGAATTTAATGATTCACATTGGAATGTTTTTATGAATGATGAACCTAATCAGTTGGACACAAATAATGACTGGAATATGGTAAAAGTAACAAAATGACCCATGAATTCCTCTCAAACTAATAACTGACCAAAACCATGACATACATGATGTGAATTCATGATTCCCACGGGAAACCGAAAATCACTCAAGCATCGAACAACAACTATAAGGAATGATATATCCAGACCAAAAATAGGTTAAATGTACAATATATATATTAAGAAACATTTGAATAAATCATATGAAACACATATCCTATACATGAAAAAGGTAAGTAAAAGTGATACAACAAAAAAGTAGCTAAACAATATCTAAGATATAAGTCCAAAATATAAGTAAACCTAAACACAAAAAAACTCCATGTGATAGTGTAGGAAACCTACAACAATTTCACACTAGCTACCCAGGTATAGATGTCATAATCCATGTGGCCTCACTAAGGACATTTTGATCCCACCTAGGATTTACTTTAAACGACTCTATATAATATTATGACCATTCCCAAATGTAATATATTTGGGGCATGATAATCAGATAAATAAGTTTTATATCAAAAGCATTGTAAAACATTTCCATACAATCCATTATTCCAAATAATTAATATAAAACATTTTAAATCAGATCATATATATATACATATATCAGTATAGTCAAAGCATTGACCATATATCATATAAAAATAATAGTAATATAATCCAAAAAAAGTTAAATCAAACCAAGGATAACTACATTTGAGGCTATCTTGAAAAATCATACCCGACATATAAAATCATGCATATCAGGTCCCAGGACATATGCATAAAATCTATAGATAATAGGAACAAAAAATTAAGTGAACCAGCCAATAGTTCTATCAAGTCCCTAGAATAATATATCTAGGTAGAATGTGAACTCACTGTTAGTGATCTTCATCACAATACCAATTGAAGATTCCTATTACAACACCTTAAACCTATGCACTCAAGGAATCCCATGATCAATGTCTTCTCATACATTCTATCATAACCATTATTTGATATTAATTTCAAAAATTCATTTCAAATTGATTTCAAGAAAAAATTACAAAATAAATTGATAACCATATTTTCATGATTAACCACATACACACACAATAATTATTTGTTCCAAAATATTCATAAAACAATTAATCAATCCATTAAATTAATGGTTCATTGAACACAAGCTATAGATGAAACCACATGCTTAAAACTCAAGTCATACATGCTAGAAATGGGATCTTATAACAAGGAATAATATAAGGAAGAAAGGAAGTCCTAGAATCATTCCTTACCTTTTTGAATGAAATTACACAAATAAAACAAATTTTCAAGTTGATAGGTAACAACATACAATAACAAATGTACACAATGTACCAAAACCGACAGAAATTTTACCTTCTAGAGAAATATAATGAAATGGATCTAGAAATGATCAAGAAGAAAATCATCACAATATGAAAATATATGAAGACATAGTGAAAGGATGCAGTCGTGAAAAATAGAAACAATAAATTAGAAAGATCAATAACAAGGATGGGCGTTTTTCAACCACAATAAAGATCATTTTATATACTAAATGATCTAGAATGAGTGAAGATCCCAAATTTCATCTCAGAGAGAACCTAGGAATTTATAGTGGGTACTTCATGTAGATTGTAATAGAGTCATACATGTAGAACCTCAAAATAAAATTATCCTGAAACATTGATGATGTGAAACCCTTTTAGGACACGAATTTATCAACTTATAAAACAGCCCAAAAAACTTCTTAACTTTGAATTAAAATCCCAATATAGAACATTTCATGATTTTGATGAGTTTTAAGGAATTTATAATATTAAAAGATTATATTTGTTACATGAATGAGCTTGTCAAAGGGTCTGCATAGTGTAACTAGTTCATGATGTCAAGAACTATTAACCATCCAAAGCTATAGTGATCCCTCTAATACCTTTGAAACATTTATATACAGACATTGTTAATTCAGAAAAAATAAACATCCCCAAATATTAGGTGATTTACCTCATCAAGTTCTCCTTATCATTGAAATAATTGAAATGTTCAATGACGTTAATCGAATCCAAAGGAGAGAGTGGTTATACCTGAATGAAGGTAATGGGATGATACAAAACCAAAACCATAATTCATTACATACTCATGATGTCAGGTAGAAAAATGGGGTTCAGAAAAAGGTGATTCTATTACTCTATGAAAAATAAGTCATTCTACCAAGTCTCATGGGAAACTAATCTGTGTCACCATAACACTATAACCATCAGAATCGAATTCCCATATGATAATTTCACCAAAGAATCAATAATATTCAATGGCTTCTCCCTGAATAAAATGTTTGGCTCTAACTCCATCACATCATAACTCAAATCATACGAGGGAGCACAATGGTACTTTTTGGGCTATGATATGTGAAACAAATCATGAATACCCATAAAATAAACAACTAATTCCAATTGATATGAAACATTATCAATATGATCAGTGTCCCCAAATTATCAGTCATATATTGTAGAAAACATTACCCCTTTACCATGATTATGGTGTCCCATCCATGGAGAAACAATCAAGAGTACATTGTCACAAAATGAAAACAACATTGGATGGAATTAGCTATTTGAATATGATTTCACTCTACTTGAATAAATAATAAGATACTGATGTATCTTCGAAATCTGCATCATCATTTCCATAATGAGACTTAGTACTGAAATAGAGGCATCACCCACATATTTCAAATAATTTGGTTATTGGAATGGGGAACCATATAAATCCTTGAATGGAACCATTCTGATCAAGGACTATAAATTATTTTTATAAGAAAACTCAACTGTTATTAGATGGTTATCCCATGATCCACTAAAATACAAGACACATGAATAGAGAACATCATCCATGATTTGAATAATATGATCTACTTTTCCCTCTTTGTTTGTATGATAATATGTAATCATATTTTAATGAGTCCTCATCACCTCTTAGAGACTCTTACATATCATCAATTTAATCCTAGGATACCTGTCTGAAAATATTGTAGAAGGAACCCTATGTAACCCAATGAAATCTTTTAAATAAAACTTACTAAGATAATTAATATTATATTTTTCCTAGATCATAATTAAATTATCATATTTCATTAACCAATCAATCAATGTTGAGATATTATTTTACCCAGGAGGAGAGCATCGTAATACTATAAAAAAATCCAGACACAGAAACCCTTTTCCAAACTAGCATCAAAAGTAGATGTAGTAAGATAGAAGGTTCTAGATGAAGTGGAATTATTTGTTAGCACTATAATATTGGGATGCAAAATATTCATTGTTAGACTTCATAACTAACCACCGAATTATTCATATCATATAATAATAAATCTTCTTTTTCCCATATGGTAATCTCATGTATAACTATAATAGTAAACAAAAATGGACTCCTCACATATGATGCGAGGATAAACAAATCACCAAAATAGATAATTACATATAAAGAGAGGGACTAGAAAAAAGCATTCCCCCACAATATTGGGTTTCTTGAATCCCCCTTATTTCTAATTCCTACCATTGACCCTAGATAATAGACCCCTAGAGAAACAATGATAACTGAAAAATTTTAAGAACAATAACAATAACCTACTATTAAGAATCTACGTGAAACTGAGTGAAGAGTCCCAAGGGATACCATCTTTCGTTGATTAAAAAAATAGATTACGATGGATGTTTTCTATTAACAGCTTATAGAAAAACCTTACCCTTCCCTAGGGAGTAAGCGATTTACAAGTCGAAAATATTAATGTATTCCTACCATCTCACCGGTATGAGATTCATATATTTCAAAAAAAATACACCATAAACCCTTATTGTTACAAAATACTATGAACCTCTCCCCAATGAGATAGTGTTAATAACAATTTAGCACATGCATGAATGCGACAATCTAAAAATAATTGGTGGGGCATTTCATCCCATGAATTCAAAACCAGTGAGAGCCTTAAGCCACTACATGATCATCCATAATCATGCAACACAAACTATAACCATTTGAAATAGAAAATAACTTTTACAACATAGTAGTATTAGGTAAGATCAAAATAGCTATTGAAACCAGTTATCATTTGAGGTCATCGATGAAAACTAAAACATTGCATATAATGTGAATTTCATACTTTTTATAGTATGTTAAGTAAAATAAGAGGTAAATTTCATGATTTCAATGAAAAAATGTTAATAATTAATTCTTAACCATGAATTATCAAAATATAAAACACATTATATATCTCATCCCATGAATTGATATCTTTCACATTCTTACGATCAACTAACATTCCATGTTATGAAATCATGTTTCCTAAGATAAAAACATCACGAATCCAAAAATTACATTTTATATTATTTCCATACAAATGGTGCATCTTCATGATCTTTTAAACCAACTCCCAAGATTTCTCATGATCATGCTCGAATATCAAATAAATTAAAACATCATGTATGGACACTACCACAAAATATTCAAGATACTGATGTAATATGTAATTGATCAAGGCCATGAATATTTCAGGATCATTAGTTAGACCAAAATTTAATACAAGATATTCATAATTTCAATACATTATCATAAAATAAATCATTGATATATTAGAAACTTGAACACTATTATTTTGAGAACATAACCTAATATCAATCTTAGAAAACCTCTTCACCACCTTTAACTGATCATACAAGTCATCTATATGGGGAAAGTGGTGATTTTTCTTTATACTTACTTAGTTAAAAATATAATCTTCCACGCATAATCTATGAGAACCATCATCCTTTATTGAAAACATAACTATGGATTCCTATAGGGAAACACTTTGGTGATGAAAATCATTCATCATGAGATAATTGAAAAAAATCATGATTAATTTTAGATCCACTAGTTATGTAGGATACGATGGTATCAAAATATTTAGTGTACCAAAAACTGGGTCAATCATAAAATTCACCTCCCTCTCTAGAGTAAACTGTATTATACATCTGGGAAAACATCATGGAAATCTAAAACACATTTTAGAAGATAAAAAATAGAAAAAACATCATTCGGATTAACTACAAAAATTGATAAAAAAAATTCTTGAGCTTAGCAAGGAAATGTTTAGCATGGTTGGACCTTGGATCACACTCACCTAAATCATGTGAGAGATCATAATTTATGAATTTAATGATACATTTGATGATTTTAATCAACCTTAGACTGGTAATAAGCAATTAAATCCATCCTGATGATGAAATAAAAAATATATAGATCGAGAATGATGAAAGATAATAACAATTCCTAATCAGTTATCAATAGAAAACAAGAATAAAAATTGATAACCATGTCCATTTATCATTACCATACATGTATATAACTTCATAAAAAATTAAATGTCTCCCATTATTGGTTTAATTAAATCATAGAATGGTAAGGAATATAAATGATTGTGGAACCTATATCAAATACAGAGGCCAGTGAAGATGATAAAAAAAAGATAGTACCTCTCACTATCAGTGGAAACGAATATACCTCCATCAGAAACTCATTCTTTTCTCAATGATTCATCACTTTTGAAGATTGTGTATGATTACCTATAGAATCATATGCATAAACATTCCCCAGAGTATCCATTAGTGCTGATTTTCCTTATCCACTTTGAGGCATAGGAATTTTTTGACAAATGTTGTAGATGGTAGTAACATAGACAAATGGTGCACATATAACGACTGATACTTTAGATACATAGTTATTAATTCATAATTGAAGAATACTTATTACAACATATAACAAAACCATGATACGACTGTATAGGTATAGTGTCTTTTAGAAACTGGGAAACATAAACAACTAGTTCATAAAATCATCAACATTGTCGCCTACTTATTTCATCATATCTAGAGTCCCTTTTTGGAATATCTTACTTAATACCCTTCTTCCTAAAATGGGGAAAAGAAAACATACAAAAGGGTGAGCACAAATTCTCAGTAAGGGTATACAAAAGAAATATCAATCGTATCATATTCATATGAACATAACATTTTGAATATCTTAACCTACAAAATAGATCATAATAGCATAACATGGGATTAATCATAGTAGTGAAATGTAATCCCAATGATCATAACATATAACATGAAACATTTTGTAATACACACATATTCATATAAAATCATTTCTTATTAGTCAAGACTCATTTCCAAGACTATCTTAGTGGACAAAGTCCATTTCTGAACTGAGTTCACTCCTCGTTTCAATCCTATATCACTGAACCGGATTAACTTGTCGTTTCAGCCTTGTCTATCTCATGAGATATAACTCTTTACCAAATGCATTGGAGGGAGATATAGGTCCCACCCATCTCATAATCAAACCATTCTTATGTGTGCCACAAAACTATAAATCATATTTCATAGCATAACCCATGTAATAAAAATGGGATTCTTAAACATCATGCCATCATAACATAAACCATATAAGATAAAAGGACTTCATAAAAATAATTGCATCATAAAATAATAAAATCAATGTAAAAATAGGGATATAAACAGAACCATATATTATCTTATATGGAAAATAATTTTGATAAAACACTTGAACTCTATTCTTGAGAAAAATATCATTTCAACTTCAAAAATATTTTCCTTTTCATAACATGTCATACAATTTTAAAATAAAAAAAAGTTAATTAAAAATAAACATCAAAATATGTAAAGGAATATTCATGGAAATAATTTTCTATCAAATCATAAAAATCCATTCACGCCGTATAAGATAAAAAACATTCTTCTCGTACTTCGGCCAGAAAAGTCAAAAAGTACCTCGTATTGAAAACGACAAAATATTACTTTCATTTATTTACTAAAAATTTACCAATAGGTAAAATTGGATTTAATAAATTGTATGAGGATAGAAATAATATTACATATTGAGGAAACATTGATGTGGATGATAAATATTCCCTAGTAAATTCTAAAGTATAAACAATCTCGGAAAAAAATGAGATTGCAAGATTTTTTCTTACCTTAGGTCCTATATGATTCGTACGTATCTGAACCTCCATTATAATGATTTAAATAATGTCATTTACTTATTAATGAATCATATTCATTTTTATTATATCATACATGGTCATATTCTTACCTTATTATAAGTAATATTTCATTGCTAGTTGTTATTCGGGTGTTCATTGCTTTATGTTCTTACGCATGTCTTGTCGAATAAATTCTTATTACTCTTTTTACGTTATAGATACATTATTTATAGAATTTTATTATTGTAATATATATCATATTTATTCATTCAATTCATTTATATTATCATTATTCAATGAAGATCATGTAGAACGAGTCGCGTCACATCGTGGAGACGGTAGGTCGTACGTACGCACAAGCGATGATATTGCTCCCATAACTATTGAATGGTATTGGAGTGGAAGATGGAATGTCTTGGAATTAGTATTGTGTTATAATAATCATATATAGATATTATTTACACCATTATACCGATACATGTAAGGTTGTGGTGGAAACAGATTGCACCATGGCGTGGAGACGATATTCCGTACGTACGCACGCGCGGTGATTTCATTTTCAGTAGGATGGATATAAGGTAAAGTAAGGATGTTTAATATTTATAATAACATATAAATATATGAGTGATACTTATTTTATTAATTTATTATGAAACTAATAAAGAATAATAAGTAGAATAATAATTAAAATGGAAGGAATCAGTAAAGGATATTACCTCTTCTTTGATGCGCTTCTCTTTAACCTCCTCTTTGGGCACTAATGTTGGTCTTTGAAGATAACCAGGACCCCTAGTATGTTTCTAGGGAAGTGGATAAGATAAATTGGTAGTGTTTGGCCAATCTTGAAGTCTCAAAGCGGTGTGAGGAGGAGAGGGTGGATGTGCCCTTTTATAAGGGAGGAGCAGGGCACATTTGGAATTATAAGAAATATTAATTTATAATAAATTCGAACCCCACTTAAAATCCTCAAAAAATGACTCAAATACTCATATTAGATGATATAGGGTTTTAATCTCATAAACCTATAATATTTAGACATGTTGGGAATTTATTTTAAACATTATCAAATTGATTTATCCTTATATAATCTTTTTCATTTTTTTGTGGTAATAATATTCTAAATTTTAAATCAATATAAATAATTACTTATATGTTGTGAATTTTCCATAATTGTATACTTTATTACATTTTTGATCATATAAATTTTAATTTCAAATTTTTAAATATTTTTGTGATTTGTAAAAAAATTTATAATATGTAAGTTTTATAAAATAACAATAGTGTCAATTTTGACACTATTTATTTATTTGAATTTAAATAAAATATACACAGAAGATATGTTCGAACGAAATGATTTAATAGATTCATAACATGACATATTTATCTATAAAATTAGTTGATCGCATTAAATATTTCATATAATATTTATTTTAAAACATTTAAAATAATTTATTTGATAATTCAATCAATAAAATACTTTCAACATCACTATTGTGTCATAATTAATGATAATTATTTAATCCGTAAAAATTATAAATAATTTCACATGATGTAGACAATTTTATTATATTTCTGGGGACTATTCTTCTTCGATGTTCCATGAATTTTATCACTATATTAAAATTATTATACTTATAAGATTTAAGAGAGTGACATGTTGTCACTTTCTTTGGTTTTAATAATAATTAAATTATTTTAATAGAAAAAAGTCCATAAAATGAATTTATTCCGACCCTTATGTGATAAGGGTTGACTTTTAGTCATCCAATAGAGTTCTGGCAGGTGTTAGAGTAATTTTGTAATCTTATTTTTACCCTTAATTACCTGATTTACCTTTAACTGCAGTAAATAAAAATTACCGTAGTGACTATTCATAATATCAAAAAAATTAAAAGTAACCTATTAACATAATTTGGAAAAAATGAATCCAAATATGAAATCTATTTTTTAAAATTCATAACACAGAAGTTGCAGTAATTAATTTAATATCAATCCTGTTGTTAAGAAAACGGGTTTTAAAAGTTGAAACATTGCCAAAGAATGAAATGTTTTTACCTATGAATTCAATGTAAAATTAATGGTAATGACATAAATTATATTAAATGGTAAAAATATAGTCTATTTATACTTTAAAACAATTAAATATTATAATTTTACCATATAAATTATTGCGATGAAAAAAGTTGTTTTTAATTATAATATAGCGTGTTTTTACTATTCATTAAAATATGGAAGTTATCAGAATAATATGAAAAATTTATCCAAAGTAAATTTTTATATCATGATTCCAAAGAAGAACTCTATTTTGAAAAATGGACTTATAAACATGTCAAAAACTAGATTTAATGCTGATTCACCATCAAAAGGTGGAAAACTGCATTTTTTGAAAAATAGATATTTTGCCCGAAAAATTTATTTTGTTCGCATACCATGTTTTAGAAAATGTGTAAGATGAATAATAATGTTATAAAATTCAAAATGTAATTAATAATATTAATAACGTCTAGTCCATAACAATATTATGACAAATTATCGTTGATTAGTGAAACTCGATATTGTGTATAACACACGCTATCGAGGAAGGTTGCTCTTGCGTATAATGCAAGACAAGATAGTGTTGTGTGTAGTGAAAGATTCCTTTGATGTTGCGTATAACATAAGACATAAAAAAAATATTTCTCATAAAATATCAGGGTGTTACATTCTACCCCCCTTAAAATGAATTTCTCCCTTGAAATTCGTCACATCATAACAAACATATGAGGATACCTCTCCCTCATCATATCCTCAAGCTCCCATGTAGCTTCTTCTAATTGGTGGTTACTCCATAAAACATTCACCAAGTGAGTGGTCTTGTTTCGTAGAACTTTCGCTACGATACAGAATCTCTATCAACTGTTCTTCATAAAAAAGATATTTCTCCAATGGTACAACATCTGAGCTTAGTACATGTGAAGGATCAGGTATGTACTTTCTCAGGAGAGATACATGGAACACAACGTGAACTTGAGAGAGATTCGGTGGAAGCTCCAATCGGTAAGATTTCTTCCCAACATGATCCAATATTTAAAAAGGAAATATATACCTAGGGATCAACTTTCCCTTCTTTCCAAATCTCATTACTCTCTTCCAAGGAGATATTCATAAGAACACTTTATCAGCCACTTAAAACTCTAGGACTTTTCTTTGGTTGTCAGCATAACGTTTTTGTCGACTCTCAGCTGCTCTTATTTGTTGTTGAATAGATCTGACCTTTTCTTCCATATCATCGATAAGATTAGGTCTTAATAGCTTTCTTTTCCCAACTTCATCCCAGTAAGTTGGAGTTCTACATTTCTTTCTAGAGAGAGCTTCATAAGGATCCATCTGAATACTGGAGTGAAATCTATTTTTATAAGAAAATTTCACCAAAGGTAGGTGTTGATCCCAACCACCTTTGGAATCTATAGATAATTCTCTTAACATGTCTTCTAGAGTTTGAATTGTTCTCTCAGTCTGACCGTCTGTCTGAGGATGATAATCAATAATGAAACTCAACTTTGTATCTAGAGTATGCTGAAGACTTTACCAGAACATCGAGGTAAACCTTGGATCTCGATCAGATATAATGGAAAGTGGTACTCCATGCAATATTACCACTTCCTTTACATATATCCTGGCAAGCTAATCCAGAGAGAAATATTCTCTATTATAAATTATGTGTACTGACTTCATAAGACGATCAACTATGACCCAGATAGCATTATTGCCTTTGGATGTTTTAGGAAGTCCGGTGACAAAGTCCACAGTGATGTTTTCCCATTTCCATTTGGGTATGGGTAATGGCTGTAACATCCCCTAAGACTTCTATCTCTTAGTTTTAACTTACTTACAAACAAATCATCGAGAGACATATTCAGAAACATCTCTTTTCATGTCATCCCACCATAAGTACTTTTTCAGGTCCCTATAAATCTTCATGCTTCCTAGATGAATAGAGAATGAAGAACTCTGAGCCTCATCCAGCAGCTCCTTCTTTAATTCTGGGATGGGAGGAACACAAAACTGATTCCTAAACCTTATTATTTCATCACAATCAATATGAAATTCAGGAAAATTTCTCACCTTCTTTTTTAACTCTACATCTTATTTTTGTGCCTCTTTAATCTTCATATTTATAGACGGTTGAACATTCATTTGTGAAATATAAGATTTTCCCATTCCATTATAATTCCAAGATCCATCCATTGTAAATCCATAAATATTGGATCTTTTGTTATCCTCATTATGGATAATATAGCCTAGTCTTGTTGACTTAATGCATCCTCCTCCTTGTTTGTTTTCCCAGGGGGATAATGAATTGAGTAGTCGTAATCCTTAATCAACTCCAACCATATTCTCTGGCTCATATTCAGCTCCTTTTTTGTGAAAATATACTTTAAACTTTTATGATCAGTATAAATATTACACCTTTCACCATAAAGGTAATGCCTCCAAATCATTAATGAAAACATTACCGCAGCTAACTCCAAATCATTAGTTGGGTAATTTTGCTCATGGATTATCAACTTTCATGATGCATAATCTATCACCATATCATTTTTCGTGATAACACACCCCAATACCTTCTTGGATGCATCACTGTAGATCACAAACATTTCTCCAATACAAGGCAGTGTGATCACAGGTGCACTGGATAACCATCGTTTTAACTCCTTGAAATTTTCTTCACACTCCTCCATCCAAACGAACTTAACTCCTTTTCGAGTAAACGTGGTGAGTGTATTAGATATCCTTGAAAAATATTTCACAAAACATCAATAATATCTATCCAAGCCAAGAAAACTTCGGATCTCAGTTACTGTTGTTGGTCTCGACCATCTTTCGATAACCTCTGTTTCTGTTGGATTCACAGATATCCCCTCTTTTGAGATTATGTGACCCAAAATGAAACTTTTGGAAGCCAAAATTTACACTTGGTAAATTTGGCATAAAGCTAATCCTTTCTTAGGTACTTTAATACAATTATCAAGTGATCTTAATGTTCTACTTATTCTTTGAATAGACAAGAATATCATCTATAAAGACTACCACAAAGTGATCAAGATAGTCTCTAAAGACTCGATTCATTAGATCCATGAAGACAGTAGGGGAATTTGTAAGACCAAATGGTATCACTATAAATTCATAGTGTTCATAACTTGTACGGAATGTCGTCTTTCGTATATCATCCCTTTTGAACTTTAATTGATGATACCCTGAACGAAGATCAATCTTGGAAAAGTATTGAGCTCTACGTAATTGGTCAAATAAGTCATCATTGTGTGGGATAGGGTATTTGTTCTTGATAGTAATATTGAACCTCTTGTATAATGATTTAAATAATTTCATTTACTTATTAAAGAATCATATTCATTTTTATGATATCATACATGGTCATATTCTTATCTTCTTATAAGTAATATATCATTGCAACTTGTTATTCGGGTGTTCATTGCTTTATGTTCTTACGCATGTCTTGTGGAATAAATTCTTATTACTCTTTTTAGGTTAGAGATACATTATTTAAAAAATTGTATTAGTGTAATATATATCATATTTATTCATTAAATTCATTTATATTATCATTATTCAATGAAGATCATGTAGAATGAGTCGCATCACATTGTGGAGATGGTAGGTCGTACGTACGCACAAGCAATGATATTGTTCCCATAACTATTGAATGGTATTGGAGTGGAAGATGGAATGACTCGGAATTAGTATCATGTTATAATAATCATATATAGTTATTATTTACACCATTATACCCATCCATGTATGGTTGTGGTGGAAAACAGATTACACCATGACGTGGAGACGGTATTCCGTACATATGCACGCGCGGTGATTTCATTTTTAGTAGAATGGATAGAAGGTAAAATAAGGGTGTTTCATATTTATAAAAACATATCACTGTATGAGTGATACTGAAGTTATTAATTTATGATGAAACTAATAAAGAATAATGAGTTGTAGAAGAATTAAAATGGAAAGAATCGGTAAAGGATATTACCTCTTCTTTGATGCACCACTTCTGAAACTCATATTTGGGCACTAAAGTTGGTCATTGAAGATAAACAGGACCTCTAGTATGTTTCTAGGGAAGTGGATAAGATAAATTGGTAATGGTTGGCCGATCTTGACGTCTCAAAGTGGTGTGAGGGGGAGAGGGTGGATGTTCCCTTTTATAAGGGAGGAGAGGGGCACCTTTGGAATTATAAGAAATATTAATTTATAATAAATTCCAACCCCTCCTAAAACCCTCAAAAAATGACTCAAATACTAATATTAGATGATATAGGGTTTTCATCTCATCAACCAATAAAATTTAGACATTTTGGGAATTTATTTTAAACATTATCAACTTTATTTATCCTTACATAATCTATTTAATTATATTTTTGGTAATAATATTCTAAATTTTAAATCAATATAAATAATTACTTATATGTTTTGAATTTTCCATAATTTTATACTTTATTACATTTTAGACCATATAAATTTTAATTTATAATTTTTAAATATTTTTGTGATTTGTAAAAAAATTTATAATATGCAAGTTTTATAAAATAACAATAGTGTCAATTTTGACACTATTTATTTATTTGAATTTAAATAAAATATACACAAAAGATATGTTCGAACTAAAAGATTTAATAGATGCATAACATGTCATATTATGAAATAATATATTTCAAAATCATACATAAATAATTTCTAAAAAATGTTATTTTTGTTTTATTATGAATTTTTATAATAATAATTATAAATATCCCAGGAATAGCATCGAAAATCACTTGAATGTTCAAGATCTCTTACCATAACCATATATGTGATTTCACAATTAAATGACATCCAAATCAATCATCAATGAATTTATACATATCCAAAATACCAATTAAATTTTTTAATAATCAAATAAATCACAATGAACTTATCCACAAAATCCAAGAAGTCTAATCATCATGGACAAACTAAGAAAGAAACACCTATAATACCCCCATGGTCACTGAAATGAAAATGAAAAAATTAAACTATGTATTATCCCTCTAATTTATACATAAAATCAATAAAACCCAATAAAAATTAATATCGTAGATACTAACAAGAAAACCCACAATATACAAGTATATATTACATGTATTAATCCTTTAGAAAAAATAAAAGGACACCCTATTTTTTTTATATCAAAAAATACCTTTGTGATTTCATTAACTGAAATCTCTAATTAGATAGTGGAGATTGAATGGACCAGTATGTTGGTGGTATGATAATTTAATTTTTATTCATTTTTTGTACATTGGTATATATATTTATTGAACACATGGGTGTATTATGTGGGTTACCATGAATGAGGAGTAATTAATGTTAATCACTTCTACATGGATTATTTAGAGAATAAATTTTCAATTTATTCTATTAATTTTTTTGGGAAGTACCCATGAATAGATAATTTATGGAATATGATCCTAATTTACACCATAAGTACCTCGATACCTGTAAATAACAACATTAAATTTATGGAATAAATCTAGCCTTTTAACTGTAAAATTTTGAAATTTATCTACTTAAAATAATTTTTCTTTTAGTTCTCCTCCCAATTCACTTTCACTATTAAAAAAATATTGTAAGTAAATTTCCCTCGCAAGATTATATTTGATCCCACTTCTTTATTCGATCCCTCATTCCCATGATGTTCTTCACTTTGTATCCCCTAATGTAATTCATTATCTACACGAGACTCCATTCATAGTTTCTCTCTATGTATTAAATGTTATATCCATTCGAGCTCATATGACCTATTTTAACAGAATTTATTTAATTTAACATTTTCAATCATTACATATTAGTTAAAAAGATGATATTGGATGACAAATCATCCACCTATATATAGTAGGTTGTGTCCAAATTTTCCATACATAATTAGTTGTTTATTTTATTTCATTGGACTATTTTATATAGGATCTTCTATGTGATGATCCAA
Organism: Viscum album; assembly: GCA_963277665.1. NCBI lineage: Eukaryota > Viridiplantae > Streptophyta > Magnoliopsida > Santalales > Viscaceae > Viscum > Viscum album. The sequence continues at coordinate 382,950,422 of OY728167.1, read as the reverse complement.
AAATTTATAAACCCTAAATATAATTGTTTAATATTTTAAATGGACATGATATGATATCTTTATAGTTGGCTTCTTGTTGATGGAACCAATTTTAACTACCCCTTTGGTAGGGTTTATTATTCCTTACTGACTTATTATTGCCTTTTTATTGAGACACTTCTATGGTTTCTTTATCTAGGCATTGGCTAGTGAAATGTCAATATATTATTATATTTAGAAATTTATTGACATGGATTAAACACATAGGTCAGCTTATTTATAATTATTAGTTGATATTATTAAATTATGAAATTAATTAATACATAATTCGAGTTATATTCATTAGATATAGTTTCAATTTTACGCAGACGTGATAATATCATGATTACCTTCTATGATTGAAATAATGTTCCATAAAACTAATTTAAATTTTTTGAAATTATATTCCTTATTTTTTTAAAATTATAGACATGATGACCCTTATGGTGTAATTATAAAAATTGTATATGAAATTCCATATTGATATATGAGCTTAATGAACACAACAATCCTTATTGTAATCAAAATTACTATACATAAAGTTCATTATGGATAGAAATAAAAACCTTGTGACATCCCAACCCAGCTAGCATAAAACCAATAGCTAGATCGGTGGGTCACATGACCTCATGCATGTCTCCTCGTATGCTAGTGGCTACATACAAGGAGAGAGGGTCTCAGGAGGTGATTGTGGGGAGAGTATACCCTCTTATCAAATATGAAAAGTGGTATTATAAAATTATAAACAACAAAAAATGGAAACTAATAGAGGAAGAAGTATAAAGAAATGATAATTAGATAAGATATATTCTCATATAGCTGATCAATGCATGACATGGTAATGATACATGTTAGAAAGTAGTAAACAACCCTGCATTATTTTCCATTACAATATAAATACTAGACTCAAATAAGGTAAAGAAATAAATAGTCCTAATGAAATATTCATGACATTCCTAAGCTATAGTTCAGTCATCTTCTACTACCACTAGGGTTGAGCATACAACAACAAGAAAGGTCCTATATTCGTAGACCTATGAACAATAATAGTCTACTCATGTTCCTTAAGGCAAGTGTGGCCCGAGTAGGTTGTGACATAAAAATCTTAGTAGGATGGAACCACTGATGTACAGCCTTATCTAGACACTATAATATAAAATTAATAGTTTTTAGGTATGAGGTATTAATGATAGAATTTAATAAAAAACTAACACCCATCCAGGTTCCTACGGGTTACCTAATGGAAATACTTGCTTCAACCCATGGCTAGTATGTCTGATCCAATCACCATGAATATATATATATTGGTTCTCACTGGGAAAAGGTATTCATTCCACTCATCCATTCGTATGTATATATATATATATATATATTATCCTTGGCGTGGGTTAAGAATGCCTCTCATCCAAGGGATATTATATAAAATACATGAGGTAAGAATGCATGTCGTCCATAGGATTATAATACTAGAAGGGGGTTAGAATTCCTCACATCCATAATAGAATATAACTAGCATGGGGAATGAATACCACTGATACATTGTTATTTACATAGATGGAATGGGGTATGAATTCCTCCCATCTATAAAACATTATATAAATTGCACGAGTTAATAATTCCTCTCATCAATATGATATTATATAAATTGCATGAGGTAAGAATGTGTCTCATCCATTGGAGATTATATAAATGTTACAATGTAATAATTCCTATCATCCATATAATATTATATAAATTCCATGCGGTAATAATGTCTCTCGTCCTTAGGAGATTAAAAAAATGGGAGGTAAGAATGATTCTCTGTAGAAGATTATATAAATCAAACAAGGTAAGAATTCCCCTCATTCATAATCATTTACAATAGATGGAATGGGTTTATAATTACTCGCATCTATAGTAATATACCTATTTGTAATGTGGGTATGGTCACCTCCCACCAATATTCATTTATAATCCTTTTCATAGTTACAATGTAATGCATAAAGTAGTACCTCTTATGCATTTCAAGTAGTAATACCATATTTATTATATGGACCCACCCTTAAAACATTACTTAGACTTGAGTTAAATCAAGAATTAACATTAAGGATATTTTCAGGGATAGAGTTATAAAAAATTAGTCCATAATGATTACATTACATCTCAAACATTACAAAGTAGACACGTATACTCAGTATCCATTTTTTCATAAAATAAAAAAACTCATAAAAGAAAAAAAGAATTATTTTATTGATATAAATCATCTTGAATTCTTATTTTCTCTTTCTATTCCTTATACCCTGTGAAAAACATTTCAAAAACATGGGATGAGCATAAAAAGCTCAGTGCAGGTCATAAAATAAATATAGAAAACATTAGTACATCAATACATACAAAACAAAATCTATTTTACATAACTCATTAAATATTAAGATTTATGAATAACACATTGAAATCATAAATCATAAAGGTAACTTGTTTCATCCATATCATACTTACATTGTAGCTTTTATAGCTATATAGGTAGTTATGTTTCGAATACACATCATAGTATATTCCTTGAAACTCATAGGGTAAACATTAATATTTACCTACATCACATTACCCAATGCATTGGAGAGATATTTTGGGCTCAATCGCACTTGGTTTATCATGAAAACACTCGTACGCGTAAATAATGCCCAAGAACCATAACACTATCATAACACATGAACAAGCATAAATGAAAGATATCATTTCTATATTGCATCCACAGTATAAAATTTCAATATATTGGCATAATTAATCCATTCTCAAACCCATTTTAAATACCAACATACATTAAAAGTGAATATGGTATTTATTTTCCTAATAAAGGAAGCTAAATATCAAATAATTCTCGCAGCGGCACAAGGTTCATTGTCATCATGTACGTTAAAAAGGAATAATCTTCATGTTGTTTAGAAAGAATCCCCATAGAAATAAGATTAATTTTAAATAAAATTCAATTTCAAAGGTGTTTATTATAAATCATATAAAATAATGTCATTCATAAATAAAAGTATGCATCAATGAAAGTAGATTAATATGAAGTCCCTTACCTCATGTCCGACTTCACTCGTTCGTTATTTAATTAACTGAATAAATAACATAAGGTAATATATAATTGCTTCAAAACCTTTTTCATTTTTATTATTAAAATTATATCACTTATTAACTTTCTATTACAATTAGTTAATTATTTGAGTTCATATCAGACATATTATTGATGTTTCGAACTTGAGCCAAAAATGAACTTATTATAATTATAAATTGTCCAAGCGGTAAAAATTACATTATCATTGAAATTATATTCATGATTTTGATATCATATATATAATATATATCCAGTATATTTTTATTTATAATAGTCCATATCATTTGGAGATATGAAATGAATCACACCATTTATGGATATGATAAGTCGTACGTATGCATGAATGCTACTTTCATTTATATTTCATATTTAATGGAATGAAAACTAAATAATACATAAGTATATTATAATTCCATTACAAAATCATATTTTATATATTTTCATATTCTAATAAACACCATCTATTATACGTTCCATTTATGGTATGAATGAGTCATATCACATTGAGGGGGTGATAGTCCGCACTTATTCAACTGAAATTATCATATTTACCCATTATGGAAACCATAAAGGTATGATATAAATGAAAAATATAGAATCTTAGAGAAATTATAAATATAATATATATCATATATAAATATATTGCCATCATAATGTCCACCATGAGAGGTGGTTCGAAATAATCAATAAATCATCATTTCGTGAAGCAGTAGTTCACCGTCCACAAAAACAGTATAATCGAAATCTATTAGATGGAGGTGTGTGTAAGTATAGTTATAGTCCTTATCATAATAAAATAGTTTTATATTTATGATATGGGTTTTTTTATGTAATCAAGTAATATGAATTGAATAGATTGTGAAGAAGTAAAATAAAAGAAGAGAGCTTGAGAAAAGACGTTACCTCTAAATCGGGTAACATTCTTTAGTTTGAATCAAAAGGCTTTTGTGAAGTGAATTATACCTAATTTAATGCTTATAAGAGGAATATAAAGACATTGGGAGATTATTTGGGTAGAGTTTATAAGATCTAAGGGGCTTGAGAGGAGTGATTAAATCGGTTGGGGTGATTCCTTTTTACAAGAGGGAGGAGGCACTATTTAGATGAGTCTAGATATATTATTTTATTATAATTTCATTCTCTATTTATAAAGGCTCCAAAGTTATTTAAGCCAGATATAATATGAGGATGGATCTAAATCCTCTCAACAAATAGGTTTTAGAAATGTTTAGATCATAAAATTAAACATACCTTTTAGATTTAACCCTTGTTTAACTATTTTAACTTTGACAATGTCTTCTTATATATTCATATTATATGGTTAATATATTTACAATAAAATTCCAAATAATCCTAAAGTGGTTAATTAATGATATTTTTAACATTATAAACGTCATTTTGATGATTCGTAGATGTTTAGGATTATTATATCATTTAATAAAATAATATTTGTTTTAAAAACACATTCATGACAATTTATATACTATTAATATCAAGAAATTTAAAAAATTCCATAACAACAAAATTCTTTCGAAAAAAACATCATTAATTAAAAGATAAAAAGTCATAGTCATCCCTAAAATTCATGGATGGCATAAAAATTTTCAAAATAATTTTTTTTTTAATTTTTATAATCTCATTTATTTAAAACATTCATTAATAAGGTAAAAACTATATCATAATTCTGTCATAAATAAATTTATTTATTTGATTTCTAAAAATTAAAAATAAAAATCCATAATGTAGGAAATATTTTTATATTTCTAGTGACTATTTATAGTCGAATTGATTGCCTATATAACCCCATATCAAATTTTTTTTACTAAAATGTATATGTTTATGTTACATTTTCATTAAAATTAAATTGATTATTATAAAATGTCATTTTCACTTACCAGTGGCTCCATGGGGTCCCAACATTCACACAAGGATGCCCATGGTTAGAAATTTATCATCTAATACAACGTTTATGCGTTAACTACCATTTAAAATAATAATATTATTATTTTATTTTTTGGTATATATCAATGTTGTGTGCAACGCACGATTTCAAAGAACCTCATTGTTGTGTATCGGGTACCCCATCAAACATAGAATCCCTTTTAAATTAAAATTAATATTTAATTCATAAATATTAATAAATATGAAAATGTTATATTCTTTATTTACCTAGGATGTTATATCCTTCCCCCCTTCATGGAATTGTGTCCCTACAATTCAATTCACTTATCAAATAAGTGGGGTATTTATCCCTCATATCATTTTCAGATTCACACAGAGAATTATGAGCTTCATATAACAACTCTTTCTTTAACTATGAATCACAAGGCACACTTAATCTCTTTCCAAACCTCATTACACAATCTTTATCAATGTTAAATTCAGGTAAATTACCCTTATAAACCAATTCTACCTTTTTCTGCAACTCACTGTCATCCTTCTGCGCTTTATATATTTTGAATACTAGGGATGATTGTACTGAAACCTAAAAAAAGAGGAATTTCCTTCACCAAAAATGTCTATTCCATAGTTCATCAAATATTTAATTGAAGGATCTTGTTCCAAATATAACATAGTTAATTTAGCATTAATTTTTCGGATCAAAATGTTGGCAACATTAATTTCCTTTCTTGGATAGTAATGGATTGTGCAATCATAATCCTCAATTAATTCTAACCATCTCCTCTATCTCATGTTTAATTCCATCTGAGTAAATATATACTTAATTCATTTGTGATTAGTATATATTTCACACTTTATGGAATACAAATGATGCCTCCAAATTTTAAATGAAAAAACAATAGCATCTAATTCAAAATTATGTGTATGGTAATTTAACTCATTAGGTTTCAAATGAAGTGAAACATAAGCATTTAATTGATCATTATGCATTAGAACACAACCAAGTCCTTTCAACAAAGCATCACTAAAGATAACAAACTCACCATTTTTGGAAGGTAATGCCAATACTAGAGCATTCACCAATAATATTTTCAATTCCTGAAAAAAAACATCGCAGTAGTATTTCCAGATAAACATAACACATTTTCGGGATAACTTAGTCAATGGACTAGATAATCATGAAAAATTTTCAAAAAACCTTCAACAATATCCTTTCAAACCAGGAAAACTATGAATCTCGTTTATATTTTTAGGTATTGGACATTATTTAACAACTTTTTTTTAGCAGGATCAATAGTTATACCATCTTTAGAAACAATGTGACCAAGGAATGAAATTTATTATAAACCAAACTCACACTTGGTGAATTTCCCATATAGTTTATTTTCATTTATGGTTTGAGATACTAGCCTTAAATGACCTTGATGTTCCTCTTTACTTTTGGAATATACCAAACTTTCATCAATAATCACAACCACAATCTTATCAAAGAACAGATGGAAAATTATATTCATAAGATCCATGAATGTAGAAGGTGCATTGGTTAACCCAAAATTCATAACTAAAAATTCATAATTGTTATATCTAGTATGAAACGCAGTCTACGAAACATATTCTTCCATTATATTCAACTTATGGTACCTCGAACTCAAGTCAATCTTTTAAAAATAGGAATTCCTCTAGAACTGATCAAATAAATCATCGATATGAGGAAAAGGATACATTTCCATAATAGTGATGTTATTCAAGGCTCTATAATCAATTCAAAGCCTCATTGAACCATCTTTATTTTTAAAAAATAAGACAGGAGAACCCTATAGGGATGTGATAGGTCGAATGAACCCTTTATATTACAACTCCTTAAATTTCTTCTTTAACACTAAATTTTAAATTTGATCCATTTGACATGGGTGTTCCAAAATTGGATTAGAATCAAGAACTAAGTCAACAGTTAATTCAACTTCCCGGTAAGGTATTATACTTGTAAACTCATCATGAAAAAAATTATGATACTCATTTACTACTGGAACAACATTAATCTGAACATTTCCTTTTTTTAAGAAATATGTTCACGGTAACATTCATTTCCATATTTTACTAGTTTCTCATATTCTTGATATGTTATCAGAGATAAGGGTTCATTCTTGTACTCAAACAGAATGTCTTTCTAAAAAGAAACCTCTTTATCTCTACAGTCAATCTTATAATGTTAAATAGAAAGCCAATCCATACCCAAAATAACATCAAACTCTACTAGAGGTAGAAAAATGAGGTTTGGGGGTAGATTCATTCTGCACACAAGGTCATGAAGGTTCTTAAAATTTTATTTTATATCAATATTTCCCCCAGGTGTTATTACCATAAGTTTAAGATTAATATCTTGAGATGGAATTACCCATTTTCTATCAATTTTATCATAAATTAAAGAATGTGTAGACCATAAAACAAAAAAAACATTGGCATAATATGAATAAACAAACAGTGTACTTGATACTACTTTATTTTATATCCCATCATCTACTGAAGTAGTTGAATAATATTTCACCACCACTTCCTTATTGTAGTCTGGATTCTTCCCATCATTTGAGTTCTTCATCGTACACTCATTTTCATAATGACACATTTCATTTCACTTTAAACATTTTACTGACTATAAATTATATTTTGTCTTACCATTACCCTGATCCTTTTCAGTGCAATTGCAAACTCATGTCCCATTTTACCACATCATATACACTTACTAGAATTCAAAATAAATTCCCTAGTTTTCCTTTTACCACAATTTTTAGAAATTATAAACTTAATTTTATTTCCATCAGACTTTTTTGAAGAGTTATTCCCTTTCATCTGCAGCCTCGACCTCTTATTATGTTGTTTTTTGATGAACACATGATCATAAAAAAACTCCATTTCCACCTTCTCTGCACATCAAGAAAGTTTTTCATATCTTCTGAACTCACAAGAAGCTAAATACCTTCGGTACTTTGGCATTAATCCTAAGTAAAAATAATTGATTTTACCATCAAGATCTCATATGAAATTTAGAGCGTACCATTCCAGTTGAGTGAATTTTTCTTCATAAGCAGCAACTGAGTCATCCTCCTACCTCAAACCCATGAATTATATTTCTATCCTATATCTGACCACCACAGTAAAATATTTATCAAGAAACATACCTTTTAATTCATCCCAATAAAGGGAATCATTTCCCTCACTATCCTTGATATTTTTAACCATCGACCACCACTGATCGTCTTCACCTTCAAAATGTTAAACAGTAAGACAAACCTTTTGATGTTCTGAACACACCATGACATTGAAAACCATTTCTAGTGTTTTAATGAACCCTTCATCTAGCACAAGGTAAGATGATCCTCTGAATGATAGGGGATGATGCCTCCTGAAATGATCCACTACTGACATGTTCCTCTGTGGTTTATCTGGCTGATCTCGTGCATTGATACCACCACCATTTATAGATTGAGTCAATTGTGCCATCATTGCAACAAACTGTCCAGTTCCAATTATGATCATCTCAGGTTTCTTATTTGTAAATTTGTTTTCCTCTTCATGTCGTCCCATTTTTACTGTCATATTTCCTCTGCGAAAAAAGATTCTGAACACATAAATATCTTATACGAAGAAACATGGTAATCTGTAAAACCTATATCATTTCAATCTAACGATAAATTAATTTATGTATATTAATTTTACAATATATTAACTCTTAATGTTGTCTAAAATTACATCTGATACCAACAGTAAGTCCCCATCCTTAAAACATTACTTAATCTTGAGTTAAATCAATAATTATCACTAAGTATCTTATCAGGTTTAGAGTTTTATAGAATTATTCCATAACTATTACATTACATCTCAAATATTACAATGTATAAACTTCTACTCAGTATCCATTTTTTCATAAAATAAAAAAACTCTTAAAAGAAAAAAATAATTTTATTCTTCATATAACTCTTCTTCAATTCTTCCTTTCTTTAACCCTTCCTTATATCATGTGAAAAAAAATTTCCAAAAATTGGGATGGGTATAAAAAACTCAGTAAGGGTTATAAAATAAATAAATAAAACATTAGTCCATCAATATATACAAAGCATGAGATCTTCAATATACCTCATGAAATCATGTGATTTATGAATAACACATAAAAATCATAAATCATACAGGTGACTTGTGGCATCAATATCATACATAAATTGTAGCTTTCAAAACTACATAGGGAGTTACGTTTGGAATAAAAATAACAATATATTACATAAATTTATTTGGAGAAAAAGTAATTTTTATCTCTGTGATGTTACCCAATGCATTGGAGAGCTATCTCGGGTTCACCCACTCATAATTTATCATGGAACCGCCTGTATGCGTAAACAATTCCCATGAACCATAACATAGTCATAATAGATGAAAAATCATAAAGGAAAGATAAAATCACCACATTTCAATCAAAATATAAAATTTAAATATATAGACATAATAAATAAATTTTAATAATCATTTTAAATAAGAAAATATGTGAAAATATTAAATGGTATTTATTTTCCTTTTAAAAACATTACGACTTGTTACGTAATCCAAACATCAAATAATGCTCGTAGAGGAAAACAGGTCATTGTTAGTGTGTGCGTTAAAAAAGAATAATATTTTTTTCATATAACATAACTTTTTTTAGAAAAAATATAACTTTTGAATATAAGTAAATTTTAAAGGGTTTTATTATACAGCGTATAAAATAAAATCATGTATAAATTGATGTATGCCACAATGAAAGAAGATTGAGACAAAGTCCCTTACCTTGTGTCTGACTTGACTCGTTCATTCTTTAATATCCTAAATATTATACTTATGTAAATTTTTACTTGCTTTAGAATATTTTTCAATTTTATTATTCCTTTAATATCACTTATTACCTTTCTATAACAATTAGTTCATTATTTGAGTTTATATCAGACATTTTGTTGATGTTCGAAACATGAGTAAAAAATGAACTTGTTATATTTATAAAAGGTGCATGTGGTAAAAACTAAATTATCTCTGTAATTATATTAATGATTTAGATATCATATATATCATATATATCCGGTAAATATTTTTTTAAAATAGTTCAAATCATTTGATGAAAATAAATGAAACGCATCGTTCATGGAGACGGTAAACCGTACGTACCCATGAATGCTACTTTCGTTTATATTTCATGTTTAAATAATTGAAAACATAGTGATACATAGGTATATTATAATTCCAATATAATACCATATTCTATACATGTTACATATTTCTATTAACACCATACTTTACACGTTCCATTTATGGAATGAAAGAGTCATATAACTTTGAGGAGCGGTAGTATGCATTTATTCATATTAAATTATCATATTTACCCATTATGGTAACCATGAATGTATGATATAAATTAATAATAATGAAAATAGAGACAATATAAATATAATATATATCACATATAAATTCATTACGATCATAACGGCCACCATGAGAGGTGGTGTGGAAAAATTGAACAATCATTGTTTCGGGAGGTAGTAGTTTGTCGTCCATAGAAACAGTATGTTCTAAATCCATTTGAGGGAGGTGTGTGTAAGTGTAGATATAATCCTTATCATTAAAAAATCATCGTATATTTAGGATAATTTTTTTATTTAATCAAATAATAAGAATATAATAGGGAGTGATGAAGTAGAATAAAAGAGGGAAACTGGATAGAAGATGTTACCTCTAAATCGGGTAACTCCCTTTGGTTTGAAGCAAAAGGCTTTCTTGAGGTTCCTTGTGCCTAATGAAAGGCTTCTAAGAGGTAGATATGGATTTTTTGAGATTATTGAGAAAGAGGGTGGACGAGCCACGGGCATTTAGAGGAGTGATTAAATGGGTTGGTGTGATGAATGTTTATAAGAGGGAGGAGGTACTATTTAAAAGAGTTGAGAAATATTATTTTATTATAATACAATTTTTGGTTTCTAAAGGCTCAAAGTTAGTAAATACAATGAAAATGTGATTATGGATAAAAATTCTCTCAACCATTAGTTTTGAAACATGTTTAGGTTATAAAAGTAACCTTATTTTTTAGCTTGAACCCTTAGTTAACTAATTTATCTTTATCATGTCTTCTTGTATATTCATATTATATAATTAATATAATTTCAATAAAATGTCAAAAGAACCTAAACTGGTTCATTAATGATATTTGTAACATTATCTAAGCCATTTGAAAAAATCATGGATTTTTAGGATTATTATATCATTTAATAATATAATATTTTTTTTAAAAGGCATTTGTGTAAATTTTTATACTATTCATATCATTACTTTAAAAAAATAAAAAATTGATTACTTCAAAAGAAACATTATTTATCCAAATATAACATGTCATAACCATACCTAAAATTCGTGGATTGCATAAAAAGTTTTAAAATAATTTTTTTAACTTTTATAATGTCATGTTTATAAAAAATTAATTAATAAGGTAAACACTATATCATCTTTTTGTCATAAATAAATTTATTTATTTAATGTCTAAAATTTATAAATAAAATAAAATTATATAGGAAATTATTTTGGACTTATAATTACTACTTATATTCTTATAGATCAATTATATAACCCCATATAAAAATTTTTTTACTAAAAGATATATTTTTATGTTACATTTCACTTAATATTAATTTAATTTTTATAAAATGTCATTTTCACTTACAAGTGGCTCCATGGGGTACCAAAATTAACCCAAGGATTCCAATGGTAGGACATGTTTCATCAAATAATGTTAAGAAAAGTGTGTGTGTAATTTTATATTATTATAATATTATTTTTTTACCCCTCTTTACCAGATTGACCCATTAACCATAGTAAATAAAATATTTACCGATGTTACTATTCATAATGCCTAAAAAATATAAGTTACATATTTACACAATTTGGACCTCCTGATTCAAAATATGGGATCCATTTTTTCAAATTCAAAACACATAAGTTTCAAAAATTAATTTAAAATTAATTCTCGTTTTTAAAACAAAAAATCGTGTTTTTATGAAATAATACCTATAAAAAGATTAACATGTCTTTATGTCTAATTAAAAAATGAAATTACTTAAAATGACAAAAATTATATTAAATGGTAAAAACATAGTCTAATTACACTTTAAAACCAATTTAATAGATAATATAACCATATAAATAAATCAGATGAAAAGACTGTTTTGATATAAAATACAATAATTTCCTCAATTCATTGAAAAATGAACATTATAAGAAAAATACCAAAAACATACCCAAATTAAATTTTGATGTCTCTATTCTAAAGAAGAAGTTTATTTTTTCAAATTGTACATATAAAAGTGAAAAAAAATATATTTAAAAAGGGTTTTTCCATCAAAAGGTGGTAAAACAACCTTCTAAAAATATTAGAGTATTTAAGCTTAAAATTGGATTCATTCTCATTTTAAGCCTCTAAATTTTATTAGATAAATTTATAAACAGTTAAAAAATATGTATAATAATTTTTTATGTAGTTATATTCATTCCTGGAAAAAACGGTTGTGCATTAACCACAATTTCAAATAATAATATTATATGACTATTTCAGTATGACTCGTCCTTGTGTGAAACATAATATTTCAGAGAAACCCATTGTTGTGTGTCGAGTATGCTATCGTACATAGAATTCCCTTTGATGTGAAATTAATATTTAATTCACAAATATTAATAAATATGTAAATTTCATATTCTTTATTTACTTGTGATGTTACATTTAAAATATAAGAAATCACCTTCACATATATACTTGAGAGAAACGATCTTATGTATTTCAATTAAACATAATTAAGGGCTTAGTAACATTCAAAACATAACCTGAGGCAAGGAAATATCATGTATGTCATTATCCACATTCAATTTCCATTTCTAGGAATCTATTACATTCAAACACTTTAACATAAGGCTCTAAATTCATTGTGAAATAATTGTTTAATCAGAAGAAGATCATTTAGAGTAAGTTACTTATTAAACGTCATCTCATCAAATTTTTATTAGATATGAAAATTTGTTTAGAGGGGTTAAAGTGTCAAGGTCACTCCATCCAAATGATTCCACTATATCTTTTATGATATTCTATCAAATTCCATTTTATTCCCATATCTCCAAGGCCATTTCATTTAATGTTTAAGATGGAATTAGTTTGGTGCTTAGGGGAACAAATGTGTGATAATAAAGGGGAATCTCATGTAGGAGCATTCGTAAGGGCTTTGTTTAAAACCTACTTTATACCAAACATAAAATCAGTGAATAAGAACAGAACCAGGGAAAAGGAGTAGACAAGAATAGGTGTCTACTTACTATATTTATCTTTAAGATGGTGCACCTCCATTGGAGGGGTTTTACTATAAAACATGATAGTTATATCAATTAATGGATTTTTATAATATTCATTCATCTTGTTCCATAGATGTTTTTAAATATGACAAAATAGAATTATGTATGAAACTAAAGGAACCTTAAAACATTCTTAAATTAAATGTGGAAGGAGAGGGATCCTCTGTCAGGGTGGAACCAAGACACACACTATTGTTCTCAGAACATTCTTACTAAAGGCTGCTCTTACCCGCTTGCACGCACATACATTCATAGAAATATATATATATATATATATAAATAACCCCTTTTACGTGATTACTTTCACCAAGAGGGAACATGTACAAGGAAGATATTCATATATTTATATATATGCATACTTATGTATGTGAGTGTGGAACACTAAATATGATCAAAAATATGAACAAACAAACAATAGGGTGAGATAATTAAAGTGGTAAGGACCAACACACCTCAAACAAAATGCGAAGGACTCAAAAACCTCAAAAGTCCCAAATATAAACTATGAAAAAAGGATCATGTAAGAAACCCTTACTAAAAATCATTGAAGGAGAACCGAGGTAACTGGTACCACTTCACCTATGGTGGAGGTTTTTGGAACAAACAAGAAATGGGTCCCGAGAGACCCTTCAATCAACCTCAAAACGAAAGAAAACAAAAATTCCATTAGACACAAACCCTAGGGATATCGCTAGGATAGTTATGGTGATAGGGAGACTGAATCTCTAATGTAAATGTAGAGTAGAAGGGATTGGAAGGCTTAAGATGAAGAATCATGTAGAGAATCAGTGGAAATCTTGCCAAGAAAATCGAGACCGAAGGAGGCACCATGGAGGGGGAGTCACGCATCGAAGGGGAAACCCCCTTAGGGTTCTACGCATTGAGGGTCAAGCAAGAGGGGTTAGGGGTGTTATTTTTAGGTTGTTATTTTATTTGTATTAATTTTAAAAAAATTAATACACCACACCGTTTGGGTCGAATGGTTAGTAAAATTGTGTGCAATTGTTGCGACACCCATCTACTTAACATACTCCCATAAAATTATCTAGATGCATGATATGGTAAACGGTGTGAAACCCATACAAAACACCTATTCCCCCATAAATAAAGGATTCAAGGATACCTATAGTGGGTCTCATGATTTTTGATAAAATGTACACCCTCTGTAGCCTTTCCAGACATGGATTTTTCAAGTCAGGTTCCCTTGAAACTCCTAGAGCAATATGGGAAACATAACATACTTTCACCCAAGTCTAAAAACATTAGTTTGAGTGGTTATAATTTTTTGAATTTATTTCCAAAACTCTGTTTTAATAATAACCATTTCAGTAAATGGAAAAGTTAAAAAAATTGGTGTGTTTCCCTCTCATCTAAAATTCGGATGGTTAAATCCTTCCCACCATAGAACTTATCATCCCCAAGATGCCTTTGGAAAAAACATAGCACAACTATTGACCTAAAAGGTAATGGGGTTTCATTAAAACGGTCATGTTACATTCCCAAATTCCTAATTTATGCTTACGCATTCCTTAGCAAGGTGAACATATGTCATTTGAAACTTGAGCCAACACTCATTTTCCAGTCGAAACACCGAGATATCTCTTACCCAATACCATATACCGAGAGACACTATCTCATTATGGTCTCATTAAAAACAGGCAAATATATTTCCCACCTTAGGCTCTAAAACTAAACATCCAAATTCAATGTACAGTTCCTCTATAGTTTATGATTTATTAAAATCACTCCCTTAAGCGTCTGACAATTCTCCCCGTGTGAATTTTAAATGATTGGACGGTCGATTTCCCATAGAACCTAAAGATAAAGTCAAACAAACATTTCATGAAGGGACCAAATCCACACCAACCACATTTATCTTCACTTGATTACGTGCCTTAAAATGGTTCTTCACTAACCATAACCATTAAACTAAAAAAGAAAGAGTCAAGACATTACGGCCAAATAATAAAGAAAATGATCAGCTTAGACGATTGGAGTTTTATAAGTTCAATCCTGATTCCTTCTACAAAGGAATCTCACATTTACATCAAACACACTCACTGATTCCTACATCAAACTACTGATGACATTTCAATGATCATGCCACTTAGGAAACCATGCATCCCACGTGCAAATCCATAATAAAATCACCTGAATGATCCCAACATCATTAAAACATTACTGTTACATAAGACTGATGCTCTCTTAGTACATATAGTAAAAATAAAATATAAAGTAAATGTTCATCACTTAGCATAATAATCTAAGTGAATTGAAATCTATTATAGATAAACATTCCCAATTACTGAAAATATGGAGTTTGAACCATCAGTGGTCGACTTCGAATAAGGAACCTGGGTTCAACTGCTGATTTATCACTAAAAAATGATTACAAGCCCTCACCATACAAGGCACTACATGATTGTTCCAGATTTAACAAACAATGTCTTACCATGACCAAAAGTGTTTTCCATGGTTTAATTCATAGACAACCTCAACAACATCGTGCCTCCATGCAAGCACTGCCATGTTTCCAAAACTCACAATCCTCAAGGGTATTCAAGCATGATAAACCATTACCAAATGGATTATTATATAGTGTTCCTTAAACTTCTATGGACAGATTTACCATAGTCGACATGATACTCCCTTCCATAAGAGTGTTCTTGCTACTAAATAGATGATAACTAGCTACTCACTAGTATGCTAGAACCAAAAACAGCCAAAATTATGTGTGAATCTCCACCAAGTTATCCTGAAAACATCAACCATAAAATGAAAATCATGGCCCATTTGAAAATAAATCTGAAATGAACGGCATGTCAAAACACATAAGTCTTTAGAAACTCATCCCAAGCATTGGGATGAATCTATTTCATTAACAATGGGCCACTCTACTGTGGAGATGACCCAAGACAGCACTTAATAACTCAGTGCACAAAGATTTTACCAATCTCATTTGGTTCTTTATCACATTTAACACTCAACGGTACCATCTAAATCAAAAAATACATCCCATGGAATGAAAATGGTCCAAATGACTAAAGAAGCAGCTGACTATGCCCAAGGCATGTCTAAACAACTAAAACAATTAATTTCTTGATACTAATGCCCATAAAAAAGTTATGAATATATGACCATCCATCCGAACAATGATTTCATTAGAATCAAAAAGACCTATAAGGGAAAACGGTTCCTGAACCTCACAAAATGTTGGATAGATCACATGATTTAGCAAAGAATTCATGTTCTAAGGGTGATAAATAGCACATGATATCCCCTCATGAAAAACCAACATTGACCCTAATTTCATGTCACATTATGAAAAAGTCATAGGATCATGAGCCAAACATCAAACCATTTCAAAATGTGACACAGCGAACAGAGAACACTACCATTTATGTTCCAAATAATATCAAGGAAAACTCAAATTACCCTTTCACTAGGGTCTCAACACACCACTAGAGGTTCCACTTCCAATCCCTTTTTGATTAATCACATTAATCTTTAACCATGTAAATGATTTCATTAAAAACATCAAGTAACATTCAAACCAAAACACAAGGTAATTGATTTCAATAACGCCCCAAGGGAAACACAACAAGGTTAACAAAACATTCTTATAAAAATTAAACATTATATAGATTTTGACAACCCATCATTTATAGGAAAATTATAATAATAAATTCTTCTTTTAACAGCTAAGGAAACTCACAACAGTCTTATTAATCCAAACACATCAGATTGAAATTAAACTACTCATTAAAATTATAATAATTTTGTATTATAACATAATCACATAGAGAGAGTTGAACTACATGGGTTGAAATTTTCCAATTCATGAATCTCCCATACAATCCATGGATTCAGAAGTGCCTCTGATTCATTCAATATGCATTCTCTTCACATTAAAATCTTAATATCCTTTTAAAATGGTTTGAATACATGGGTGAACCTTTCCCAGTTCTAAGGCACCCATACACCTTAAAAATGAAAATTTTCTCCTGGTGTAATCCCAACCATTTAAATTAAACAAGGAAAAAATTTATATATCAATAAGAGAATGTGTGGAATCATAAATAATAAACACAGATATCAAGATATTTATCCCAAAATAATGCCATGTGAATAGGAAAGTCATGATAAAGATGCAAAATAATGACATAGTAATCAAATATGAATGTCATACTAATAGGAAAAAATGATAAAAAATTACCTATGATTGTAAAAATTTAAGAATATTATTCAATCACCTTACATGGAATAACACTCATGGCATAAATTCGAAATCAACAAACAACCTACATATGAAAATACATTTCATGGAATATTAATGGCATGTGAATTTACTATGTCCCTATATGATGCATGTAATGGAGCTTCCATCCATATCAACACTAAGGTAAAATTATAGATGATCCATAAATCATAATATGTGATAAATACTGGATCCACTTTAGGAGAAATCATATAAAATGTAGTAGTTAACAACAGTGAACAACAACCCCAACCCTAGCCACTTGGTCATTTTCCATACGTGGGGTGATCACTCCCAATCAAGACTATTAACCAAGTTCTAAAAAAAATTTAATCTCCAATATACCAAAACAATATAGTAAGACATTGGAAATGGAAAATCCCTTGATTCCACTTTGTAGTGTCCCGACCTGTATTACCATCAAAACGAAAGCTTGAGCGGTGGGTTACATATCCTGAACTACATCTCCTCGTAGTCCAGAGGCTGTCGACTAGCAGTGATGGTCTGTGGTGGTTATAGTGGAGAGACTATACCCTCTTATCAAATATGAAAATCATTATTCTTAGAGTCAAAAAGCATAAAATATAAAATAATAGTGTAATTAGTATAAATTAATGATAAATCATAGGAATATAGATTTTGATATAAAAAATGATTGCATGACATCATAATAGTATCTAATAGAAAAGATTAAACAAAACAAAATTTGTTTCCAATACATTAAAAATAAAATATTGAAATAGTGTAATGAAATAAATAGTCATAAGGAAATCTCCACAAGCATATTGAGCTCCAGATCAGTCCTTTTCTACTACCTCTAGGTTTTACCATAAAACAAAAAAAAATGTCCATGGTCCATATTACTATTAATAGTAAAGGTCTACTCAGGTAACCTAGTGAAATGGTGGCTGAAATAGGGTCTGATATATTGATCTCAGCAGATCGGCACCCCCAGTTTCGATCCCTATCCATATAGTGTACTATAAATTTAACAATGTGTTTTTATGAAGTATTGATGACAGCATTGAATAAATAATTAATTCTCGTCTAGGATCCTAAGGGACATTTTACGGTGATACATGCATCATCCCATGGCAGGTATGTCTAATCAAGTCACCATATATATATATAAATATTTATATTTATAGGTTATCACTAGTATGAGGTAATACTTACTCTCTACATTTCGTATATATATTTAAACATATATAGGTTAACCTTGGCATGAGGTAATCATGCCTCTCTTCCAAGAGAGATTATATAAATGGCATTAGGTAAGAATGTCTCTCGTCCATAGGAGCATAATACTGGGATGTGGTATGAATTCCTCTCATCCATATGATAAGATAATGGGCAGGGAGTATTAATTACTCCCATCCAAAGTTATTTACCAATATGGCATGGGGTATGAATTCCTCCCATCCATTAAAGATTATATAAATGGAATGAGTTAAAAATGCCTCTAATCCATGTGAGAATATATAAATTCAATGAGGTAAGAACATGTCTCATCTATATGAGATTATATATATGACATGAGGTAATAATTCCTCTTTTCCATAGAAGATTATATAAATAGAATGAGGTAAGAATTCCTATCATCTATAAAAGATAATATAAATTGAACGAGTTATGAAAGAATCTCATCTATAGAAGATTACATAAATGGAATGAGGTAAGAATTACTCTCTTCCGTAATCATATACAATAGATGGAAGGGGGTATGAATGTCTCCCATAAATAGTTATATACATAGATGGCATGGGGTATGACCTCCTCCTGCCAATAATCATTTACAATCATTTTAATAGTTATAATGTAATTCATAAGGTAGTGCCTATTATTCATCTCAAGTATTAATACCATTTTTGTAATATAATCAATCACATTTACATTTATAATTAAGTAAAAACGCCTTCAGTATTTCAATTATACTGCAACAAGGGCTTATTAACCATCAAAACTACCATGAGGAATAGTCTTTCTATGAATGTCATTACCCACATTCAATTTCCATTTCGAAGAATTAATTATATTCAAACCATTTATTATTTGGACAGAAATTCATTTTGACGTAATCATTTAATCTGAAGAACCTCATTTAGAGTATGTTCATTATTCAAGGTCATCTCATTCAACTTTTCCTAGACATGGAAATTTTGTTCATGGGTTCATGCATCATGGTGACTCCATCGAAATGATTCCACTATATCATTTATAGTAGTCTAACAAAGTCCACTTAATTCCCATATCCTCAGGGCCATTTCATTGTATGGTTAAGTTGGAATTAATTTAGGTGCTCAGGGGACAAGCAGAAGACCACAATGGGGAAACTCATTTATGATCGTTCAGTAGTTTTTTGTTCTAAACCATCTTCATACAAAACATAACATCAATCTTTGAGAAACAAATCAAGGAAGTACAGTAGAAAACTATAGGTGTATACTTTCTACTTTTATCTTGGTGACATAAAAACTTTATTGGAGGGGATTTAATATAAAAACATGATATTCCTATCAAGCAATGGATTTGTATCATAAGTAGAAATCAAGTTCCAGTTATACAATTCAATGTGATAATGTAGAATTAAGAAGGAAAATAATGGAAAATTAAATCATACTAATATTAGAAGGGTATGGGTAGGGATCCAACCTCAGGGTGTAAACAATCATTCGACTCTAGCTCTTGGCTCTTTCTAACTAAATTCTACTACTACCCTCTTTCACTCTCATACATTCTTATAAATATGGGTATATATATATCCATAACTCATAGTATGAGATTCCCAAAACCATGAAAGAACACATACGTGGAAGATATCTATATATTTATATCTATACATACCTATATATGTTAGTGAAGACCTTTAATGATGATCAAAACTCCCTAAAAAACGAGGGTCACAAAATTATAGTGTTAAGGACCAATAAACCTCAAAAAAATTCCACATACGCATAAACCTAAAAAATACCCAAATATAAAAAAAGGAAAAAAGATAAAGGTGTATAACCTTACAAAATATCATTGGCAGAAAACTGAGACAACTCGAACCGTTTCACCTTTAGTGGTGGTTATTGGACCATAAATGAAGGGGTCCCAAGAGACACTTCTCCCAACCATAGATCAAAACAAAACAAAAAATCCATTACCCCAAAACCCTAGGGTTTCATTTAAGCTAGATAGGGTCATGGGGAGATTGACATAGCATGAAACGGAGAGGAGAATGGGGACGAAGGAATACCATGAAGGATAGAATAAGGACCCATCCATAAAACATTACATAATCTTTAATCAAATGTATAAATCTCATTGAATATATTTTTAGGTTTATAGTTTTATAGAATTAGGCCATAACTATTACATTGCATCTCAAAAATTACAAAGTAGACTCTTCTACCTAATTTCCATTTTTTTAAAATAAAAACTCTTTAAAAAGAGTCATGTCTATTTCCATGTTTTAGATAGCATGACTTTTCCTTGATCCCATCCTTGAACATATTCATCTTTAAGTCCTATGAAAAACATTTCAAAACATGGGATGAGCATAGAAAGCTCAGTAGGGTTTATAAAATAAATAAATGAAACATTATTCCATCAAAACATACTCTTTTTAACCTACCTCGTGAAATCATAAGATTTATGAATGAAAAACAGTAATCACAAATCCTAAAGGTAACTTGTGGCATAAATAATATACATACGTTGTAGCTTTCACAGCCACGTAGGGAGTTAAATTTGGAATACCCAACAAACTATATTACCTAAATCTATTAGGATAAACATTCACATTAACCTATGTCATGTTACCTAATGCACTAGATAGCTATCTCGAGCTCACCTGCCCTATGTTTATCACAGAACCACTAGTATATGTAAACAATTCCCAAGAACCATAACATATTCACAACACATAAAACAAACATAATGGAAATATGAAATTTACACATTTCAATCACAATATATCATTTAAATATATTGACATAACAAATCCAATACCAAAATACGTAAAAGATTATATGGTATTTACTTTCGTTTTAAAACATTATGTCTTGTTAAGGAATCCCGATATCAAATAATACTCGCAGCGGTAGAAAAGGTAACTGTCACTGATTACATTAAAAGAAACATTATTTTTTGTCATTTAGTAAAACGCCTCATAGAGAATGATACCCTTTGAAATTAAATCAAAAGTACTAGGTTTTTATACACCATATAAATAAAATTTGTTTATAAAAAAATTATGCCTCAATGAAAAGAGATTGATACGAAGTCTCATACCTTGTATTCCACTTGAGCTATTCATTATTTAATCTCTTAAATAATAAACTAATATTAATTTATACTTTCTTAAGATCCTTTTATAAGTTAATTATTCCTTTTATATCCCTTATTACCATGTAATAAACATTATGTAATCATTTAAGTTAATAAATATTGTGTTTTTGATATTTGTTACTTGAGTCAAAAATGAACTTCTTATAATTACAAGTTATCCATGTGGTAAAAATTTCGTTATATGAAGAATGATTTTCTGGATTTATATATCATATAAATCATATAAATCTACTATATTTATGTATTTATAACAGTACATAACATTTGGAGATAAGAAATGTAAGGCACCATTCATGGAGACGGTAATCCATACGTACGCGTGAACGCTACTTTCATTTCTATTTCGTATTTAATGGAATAAGAAATTAATGATACATAGGTATATTATAATTCATGTATAACATCATATATAATTTCTATAATTCCCTCCTATATATGTTCCACGTATGGCATGAATGAGTAATATCACTTTGAGGGGGCGGTAGTCTGCACTTCCTCAAATGAAATTATCGAGTTTAACCATTATGGAAACCATAATGGTATGATATAAATGAAAAATATAGAAGCATAGAAACTATATAAATATAATATATATCATATATAAATACAGATCCATCATAATGGACACTATAAGAGGTGGTAGGATAATATTGAACAATCATCATTTAATGAGGCAGTAGTTCGCCACAGAAACAGTATGTTATTTACCCATTAGATGGAGGTGTTTGTAAGTTTAGTTAGAATAATTCCCATAACTACAACCTAGTATATTTAGGATAGTTTTATTGTTATAAAAAAGTAATAAAAAGATTTTAGGAGGTTGTTTAAATAAAATAAATGAAAAGTACTTAAAAAAGATGTTACCTTTAAATCAGGTAACTCCCTTTTGATTAAACCAAAAGGATTTCTTGAAGTGACTTATGCCTATGGTAAATATTATAGGTGGAATAGAGGGATATTTTTAGATTATTTGAGTAGAGTTTGTATGAGCCAATGGGCTTAAGATGTATGAGTAATGGGTCAGAGGTCAGGGCTTTTTATAAGGGGGAGGAGGGGCTCTTTTGGAATGTTTGAAAATATTATTTTATTAAATAATGATTTTCGGTTTCTAAATGTCCAAAACATACTAAAGATGAAGATAAGATGACCCTTTTTCAAAATAAAATCATAAAATTATAATCAGACATTTTTTTTATTTTCTTAATATTTATAATCTTATTTATTTAAATCATTCACTAATGAGTTAACATTGCATCATTATTGTGTCATAAATAATGCTATTTATAGGATCTCAAAAAATTATAATTAAATACCATGATGTATGAAATATTTTTATATTTATAATGAATATTTATAGTAAAATATTTGAATTATATAACCCCACATTAAAATAATTATAGCAAAACAATACATATTTATGATATTTTTATTTTTTATATTAAATAAAAAGTTATTAATATCATTATCTTATCCAAATGGATTTGAAAGGCCAAACGTTTCACCCAAGAATTTTCTTGGTCATAAATTACTAATCCAATATGGTTAGGACAACTGTTAAGGTAATTTTATATTGTTATAATATTTTTTTACCATAACTTACCCTATTTACCTTTCACCACGGTAAATAAAAGTCAAAACATACTATTCATAAAAAATTATTTCCATCTTATTAAACCACATTTTATATAATAATAAAAACCTTGTATGTTGTATTTTCAAAATTCAATTCACAAAAGTGGTAAATTTTCATTTAAATGAAAAATTCGGTTTTTAAACTACTACTTATTGTTTTCGCAATTCATCAAAAATTTAATTTTTTCAGACGAATACCAAGAATTCAGTCTAAGAAATATTTTATATTCCAAATTAAAAAAGGAAGTCTATTTTACCAATTTAAAAACATATAATTTGGATTAATTAATTTAAAATTAATTCCCATTGTTAAAACAGGAAGTGTGTTTTTATGAAATAATCACTATCAAAAGATTGACACTTATTTAGGTCCAATTTCAAAATGAAATTACTTCCAAGAAAAACATTGGATTAAATGGTAAAAAAATATGATCTAATTACACTTTAAAACAAATTATAATGATAATCTAACAACATAAATAAATTAGATTAAAATTCAGTTTTGAATTAAAATACAATGTTTTTCACTATTCATTATAAATGAATTTTATCAGAGAAATACCAAAATTTTAGCCAAAGTAAATTTTGATGACCCGATTCTAAAGAAGAATTTTATTTTTAAAATAGAACATATAAAAGTGTCCAAAACAATATTTAAAGAGGGTTCTCCATCAAAAGGCAGTAAATCGGCCTTTTAATGAATATTAGAGTATTTATGCTTAAAACAAGATTATTTCGTATTTTGAGACTCTAAAATTTATTGGATAAATGTAAAAACTTTTAAAAAACATTTATAATCATATTTTAGTAAGTTTTTCCCATTACCTCCAATAAAACAGCTAGGAATTAACTACTATTTAAAATAATATTATATTATTATTTTTCAGTATGACTCAACATTTTGTGCGACATAAGATTTCAAAGAAACTAATTTTTGCGTGTCGGGTATGCCATCAAACATAGAATCCCTTTTAAATTAAAATTAAAATTTAATTCACAAATATTAATAAATATGAAAATGTTTTCTTCTTTATTTACCAGGGATGTTTCAACATTCCCCCCTTTTGGGAATTGCGTCCCCGCAATTTTGGTGACTTATCAAATATGGGGGGCTCTTTGTCCATCATTGAATTTTCAGATTCCCACATTGCCTCTTCAATCATATCGTTTTCCCAAAAAACCATTACCTAATGAATTTCCTTATTCTGCAACACTTTCTCTCTTCGGTCATGAATCTGGACTGGTTGTTCCTCATGGGTGAGATTATCTTCCTACTGATGTACCTCTAGGCTCAAAACAAGAGATGGATCAGGCATATACATTCTCAACATTGAAACATGAAAAACATTTTGTACTTGGGATAAACTTGGAGGTAAAGTCACTCGTTATACAACTGATCCAACTTTATCTAGGATTTCATAAGGTCCAATGAACCTCGGACTCAACTTTCCCTTCCTACCAAAATGCATCACACTCTTCCATAGAGAAACATTGAGAAAGACATGATCACCTACCTAAATTAAAAGATCCTTCCTCCAGTTATCCGCATAACGTTTCTTCCTGCTCTGAGCTATGATCATGTTCTTCTGAATCAACTGATATTTTTCTTCCATCTCTTCTACTAATTCTGGTCTAATCAGTTTTCTTTCACCTACTTCATCCAAAAAATCTATAGTTCGACATCGCTTCCCGTATAATGCCTCAAATTGATCCATATCTATATTGGAATGAAAACTATTATTATAAGAAAAGTCATCCAAAGAAAGATTTGTGTCCCAAATCCCTTGGTAATCCAGTGAGAATGAACATAGCATATCTTCCATGGTCTGAATTGATTTTTCTGAATGCCAATCTCCTTGAGGATGAAAAGTTGTACTAAAATATAATTCAGTTACCAATGAAATTTGGAGGCCTTTAAAAATGTTAGATGTAAACTTGGTATCACGATTAGAAACAACGGAGATAGGAACTCCATGAAACCTGACTATATATTTAACATACAACCGAGAAAGTTGATCTTGAGGCAATGTATCTCGAATAAAAAAGAAATGAGAAGATTTAGTCAATCGATCAACAATAACCCATATTTCATTATTACCTCGAGATGTCTTTGGGAATCCCACAATGAAGTCCATGGATATATTTTCCCATTTCCACTCTTGCACTGGTAAAGACTGAAGCATCCCTTTTGGTAACTGCCACTCTTCTTTAACCTATTGACATGTCAAACACTTCATAAAAAAGTAATAAAATATCACTTTTCATTCCATCCCACTGGTAATATTCCCGAAGAGCCTTATACATCTTAGTTCTTCTATGGTGGCCTGAAAACGGAGAACTATGACCTTCACATAAAAACACATTCTTCAGCTGTGAATCAGAAGGAAAAAATAATCTCTTCACGAACCTCAAAACACAATCATTATCAATGTTAAAAACAGGAAACTTACGCTTTTGAACCAACTCAACCTTTTTCTGCAACTCACTATCTTCTTTCTTGCACTTTCTTAATTTTGTCTGATTGATAAGATTCCACTAACACCTGAAACAAAACAGAGAAATTTCCTGCACTAAAAACAACTATGCCAAAGTTTCTCAAATCAAAAACCAAAGTATCTCATTCCAAATGAAACAGGTTAATGTAGCATTACTTTATGGACTCAGAGCATTGACCACTTTATTTTATATTCTCAAATGTTAATAGATCACGCAATCATAATCCTTGATTTATTCCAACCATCTCCTCTGTCTCATGTTTAATTCTTTCTGAGTGAATATATACTTTAAACTTGTGTGGTTAGTATATCTTTCACATTTTACTCAATACAAATGATGCCTCCAAATTTTTAAAGAAAAAACAACAGCTGCTAATTCCAAATCATTTGTTGGGAAATTTAACTCATGAGGTTTTAAATGACTTGAAGCATAAGAAATTACATGATCATTCTGCATTAGGACACAACCATGTCCTTTCAGCGAATCATCACTGAAGATAACAAACTCATCAATATAAATCCAAAACAAGATCATTCACTGATATTTCTTTTCAATTTCTGAAAACAATTATCACATTATTTTGTCCAAAGGAACTTAACACCTTTTCGAGTTAATTAAGATAGTGGGCTAGATAACTGTGAAAAAAATTCAACAAACCTCCAGTAATAACATGTTAAACCAAGAAAACTATGGATCTCTATTATATTCGTGGGTCTTGGACATTCTTAAACAACTTTTTTTTAGAGGGATCAATAGTTATGCAATTTGTTAAAACAATGTGACCAAGGAATTTATTTTTTTGTAAACCGAACTCACACTTGCTGAATTTCTGAAACAGTTTCTTTTCTTTTAAGGTTTGCAAGACAAACCTTAAATGACTTTCATGTTCCTCTTTAGTTTTGGTATAAACCAAAATATCATCAATGAATATAACCACAAACTTATCCATAATCTCATTGAAAATACTATTCATAGGATCCATGAATAAAATAGGTGTGTTGGTAAACCCAAAAAGAAAAACTACAAATTCATAATGGCCATATCTAGTACAAAACACATTCTTCAGAATGTCTGCTTCCTTTACATTCAACTGATGGTACCCCAACCTCAAATCAGTATTAGAAAAATACTGAGCTCCCTGGAGCTAATCAAACAAATCATCGATATGAGGGAAAGGATTCTCTTTCTTAACAGTGATGTTATTTGATGATCTATAATCAATGCAAAGTCTCATTTAACCATATTTCTTTTTAACATTCAAGATAGGATAACCCCATGGGGATGTTCTAGGTTGAAATAAACCTTTATCTAATCACTCCTAAAACTGCTTCGTTAACTCTAAAAGTTCAATTTCATCCATTCGATAAGGGGTTCTGAAATTGGCTTAGAATCAAGAATTAAGTCAACAGTAAATTCAACATCCCCACCAGGTATTATACCAGAAAACTCATCATGAAAAACATCAAGATACTCATTTACCATTGGCACATCATTAATCTGGATAGTTCCATTTTTTTCTATAATATGTACAAGGTAACAATCATTTCCATATATTACTAGTTCTCACCTTCTTGATATGTTATCAAACGTAAAGGTTCATTCTTTTACACAAACTGAAAATCATTATGAAAAGAAACCACTTTAGCTCTATATTCAATCTTAGCATGATAAATAGAAATCAAATCCATACCCAAAAAAAATCAAACTCTACTAGAGGATAAACAATACGGTTTTCAGGTAGATTCATTCCACACACAAGGATATGATGTTTATTATGTTTTCTTTTTATAAAAAAATTTCCTCCGAGAGTTTTTACCATATGTTCAGGATTCATATATTCATATGGAATTCCCAATTTACAAGAAAACTTCTTAGAAATGAATGAATGTGTAGGCCCTGAATCAAACAAAACATTGTCATAATCTGAACAAACAAATAGTGTACCTGATACTACTTCATTTGATGGACCAACATCGTCTAAAGTAGTTATAAAGGATTTAGCCACCTCTTTCTTCTTATAGTCTAGATGCTTTCCCTCAGATGAGTTCTTCATTGGAAACTCATTTTTATAAGGAACCATTTCATTTCACTTACACTGTTATACTGATTCTAAATCATATTTTTTCTTACCATTAACCTGATCGTTTTCATTGAAATTTTGAGCCTTATGTCCCATTTTACCTCATCGGTAGCACTTACCAGAATTCAAAAGACATTCACCAGTATGATTTTTACCAAAATTTTCACAAACTATAAACTTATGTTTCTTACCATCAGAAGTTTATTAAAGAGTTCTTCTCTTTCATCTACCACTGCGACCTCTTATTCTGTTGTCTGTGAAAGAACATATGATCATCAACAAACTCCACTTCCACCTTCTTCGCATATCGAACATGTTTTTCATAACTTTTGAACTCATGAGAAGATAAATCCCTTTGATACTTTGGCATTAATCCTGAGTGAAAATAGTTGATTTTACTATCAAGAACTCGTATGAAATTTGGAGAATACCCTTCAAATTTAGTGAATTTTTCATCCTAAAAATCTATTGAGTCATCCTCCTTCCTTAATTCCAAGAATTGTTTTCCATCCTAATATGAACCACCTTAGGAAAATATTTCTCAAGAATAATACCTTTGAATCCATCTCAATCAATAGAATCAATCTCCTTACTATACCTGAAATTTTTCACAATCGACCGCCACTGACTGACTTTACCTTCAAAATTGTAAACATCAAGACTATCCTTTTGATGTTATGAACACCCCATGAAATCAAAAATCTTCTCGAGTTCTTTAATCCACCTTTCAGATAGAACATGGTAAGATGATTCTCTGAATGATGGGGGATGTTGCCTCATAAAATTCTCTACTACTAACATGTTCCTTTGTGGTTGATCTCGATGATCTCATGCATGGATACCACCACTATTTATATCCTGATTCAACTGTGCGATCACTACAAAAATCTGTTCAGTTCTGATTTTGACCATATCAGGTTGCTGATTTGGAAAGTTGTCTTCCACCTCATGTCGTCCCATCATAGATGCCTCATTTCCTCTATGGAAAACAATTCTAAACATAGAAATATATCAATCGAAGAAACATGGTAATCTGTAAATTCAATATCATTTAAATTTTACCATAAATTAATTTATGAACATTAATTTATCAATATTTTAACACCTAATGTTTTCTAAACAGACCTTTGATACCAATAATAAGGACCCAGCCTTAAAACATTACATAATCATGAAATAAATGGATAATTCACATTGAGGATATTTTCAGGTTTAGAGTTTTAGAGAATTAGGCCACAACTATTACATTACATCTCAAAAATTAGAAAGTAGACACTTCTACCCAGTTTCCATTTTTTTCATAAAATAAAAAATATTCAAAAAAGGGTCATGTCTAGTTCCATGTTTTAGACGACATGACTTTTCCATGATCTCATCCTTAACCCTATTTATATTTATGTCTGGTGATAAGATTTCAAAACATGGTATGAGAATAAAAATCTAGGAAAGGGTTATAAAATAATGAATAGAAACATTATTCTATTAAAACATAAGTTTTTTAACATACCTCATGAAATCATAAGATTTATGAATAAAAAATAATAATCATAAATCATAAAGGTATCTTGTGGAATCTAAAACATAATTACATTGTAACTTTCATAGCCATGTAGGGAGTTACATTTCAAATACCCATTAATGTATAATCCCTAAATCTCTTAGGAAAAAAATTCACATTTACCTCTTTCACATTACCCAAGGCATTGAAGAGCTATCTCATGCTCACCCACAATAGGATTATCATCGAACAACCCATATACGTAAACAAGGCACAAGAACCATAACACATTCACAACACATTAAAAAAACATAAAGGAAAGATAACATTTAAACATTTCAATCAGAATATATGATTTAAATATATTGACATAACAAATCAATTATCAAAACCATTTTCAATACCAAAATGCATAAAATAGTATATGTTATTTATTATCCTTTTAAAAACATTACTTCTTTTTAATAAATCCATAGATCATGTAATACTCGTGGTGGTGGAAAAGGTCATTATCACCACCTATATTACAAGAAACAGTATTTTTTTAGTAAAACACCTTGTAGAAAAATATTCCTTTTGAAATGAAATGAAAATTAAAAGGTGTTTATAACCCGTATAAAATAAATTCGTGTATAAAACAATATATGCCTTAATTAATAGAGATTGAGACGAAGTCCCTTACCTCGTGTCGGACTTGATCTGTTCATTCTTTAATCTCCTGAATATTAAACTAAAGTTACTTTATACTTTCTTAAGAACCTTTTTCAATTTTATTATTCCTTTATATAACTTATTACCATGTTATAAACATTATGTAATCATTTAAGTTAATAACGGTCCTTTTTTTTATATTAGCTAATTGAGTAAAAAATGAACTTCTTACAATTACAAGTTGTCCATGTGGTCAGAAATTCATTATCTATAGAATGATATTAATGAATTAGATAAGATATATATCATATATATCCAGTATATTAATGTATTTATAATAGTACATAACATTTGGAGATAAGAAATGAAATGCACCGTTCTTGGAGATGGTAAGTCGTACGCACGCATGAATGATACATTCATTTCTATTTCATATTTAATGGAATTAAAAATTAATGATATGTAGGTACATTATAATTTTAGTAATTTCATCCTTTATATTTTCCACATATGGCATCAATGAGTCATATCACTCTGAGGGGGTGGTAGTCTGCACTTCCTCAAATGAAATTATCGTGTTTACCCATTATGGAAACCATAAAGGTATGATATAACTGAAAAATACAGAATCATAGAGACAGTGTAAATTTAATTTATATTACATGTAAAAATATTTACTTCATAATGGCCACCATAAGAGGTGGTTGGAGAATATTGAACAATCATCGTTTCGTGAGGCAGTAGTTCGTCTTCCGCAGAAACATTATGTTCTTTACCCATTAGATGGTGGTGTGTGTAAGTGTAGTTCGAATAAATCTCATAAAAAACCTATTATATTGAGTATACATGTTTTTTTATAAAATAAATGAATAAAAAGAGTTTAGGTGGTTGGATAAGTAAAATAAATGAAAAAACACTTAAAAGAAGACGTTACCTTTAAATCGGGCAACTCCCTTTGGTTTGAACCAAAAAAGTTTCTGGAAGTGACTTATGCCTAATTTATGGCTTCTAAGTGGAAGATATGGATCTTTATAGATTATTAGGTATGATTTTGTACGAGCCAAGGTGCTTTAATGGTGTGAGTAATGAGTAAGAGGTGAGGGATTTTTATAAGGGGAGGAGGGTCTCTTTAGGAATGTTTGAAGATATTATTTTATTAAATACTGATATTTGATTTCTAAAGGTCCAAAACATATTAAAGTATAATATATGATGAATTTTGTTCAAAATAAAATCATCCAATAATAATTGGATAGGTTTTGGAAATTTTTTTAATCATTATAATCTTATTTATTTAAATCATTCTTTAATGAGGTAAACACTGCATCATTATTATGTCATAAATAATTTTATTTATATGATGTCAAAAAATAATACAAAAATACCATGATGTAGGAAATATTATTATCTTTATAATAAATATTTATAGTAAAATATATCAATTATATAACCCAACATTAAAACTGTTTCAGAAAAACAATACATGTTTTTGATATTTTTATTTTTTACTTTAAATAAAACGTTACTAATATCATTATCTTACCCAAGTGGCTTTAAAAGGCCAAAAGTATCACCCATGGATTGTCTTGGTTGGAAATTAATCATTCAATAAGGTTATTACAAGTGTTAAGGTAATTTTATATTATTATAATGTTGTTTTTACCTTAAATTACATTATTTAAATTTAATCACGGTAAATAAAACTCAAAAGTTAATATTCACCCAAAATTATTTTCATCTTATTGAACAACATTTTACTTAATAATAAAAACCATGTATGGGATATTTAAGTAATTCAATTCATAGAAGGAGTAAATTTTAATTTAAATGAAAAATTTAGCTTTTTAACTACAACTCAGTGTTTTTACTATTCAACAAAAATTGACATTTTTCAGAAAAATTCCTAATATTCATCCTAAGATATATGTGATATTACAAATACAAAAATGATTTATATTTTAAAAAATTCAAAATATAGAATTTGGATTAATTAATTTAAAAATAATTCCCATTGTCAAAATAGAAAGCGTGTTTTTAAGAAATAATAACTATCAAAAGATTGACACTTGTTTATGTCCAATTTCAAAGTGAAATTAATTCCAACAACCAAAATTTGATTAAGTGTTAAAAATATAATCTAATTTACCTTCAAAAAAATTAAAAATATAATATAACCATATAAATAACTTATATTAAAATAAAGTTTTGAATTAAAATACAGTATTTTTCACCGTATGTTAAAAAATGAATTTTATCAGAAAAATGCCAAAAATTTACCCAAAGTTAATTTTGATGTCCCGATTCTAACGAAGAATTTTATTTTGTAAAATATAATATATAAAAGTGACCAAAACTATATTTAAAGAGTTTTCACCATCAAAAGGTGGTAAATTGACCTTTTAATGAATATTAGAGTATTTATACTTTAAATTAGATTTATTCTTATTTTAAGCCTCTAAAATTTATTGGATAAATGTAAAAACGTTTAACAAACATGTGTAATCATATTCTTGTTTGTTTTTTTCATTCTAATCAATAAAACGGCTAGGTGTTAACTCCTATTTAAAATAATCTTATATTATTATTTTTCAGCCTGACTAAGCATTGTGTGCAACATAATATTTCAAAGAAACCCGTTGTTGTGTATCGGGTATGCCATCTAACATTGAATCCCATTTAAAGTAAAATTAATAATTCAAAAATATTAATAAATATAAAAATGTTAAATTCTTTATTTACTAGGGATATTACATAGAGTGCGAAAAATCTACTGAAATATGGACACGAAAATCGAGACCGGAGAAGGCACCATGGTTGGGGTGTAGCGTGCAAAAGGGGAGAACCCCTTGTGGTGTTGAGCATTATGGGTAAAATAGGAGAGGGGGTGAATGATTTATTGTTTTAGGTTTCTATTTTAATTTATTTTATTTTCATTAATTACATAAAAATTAAGAAGCCACGTGGTTTGGGCCATACGGTTGGTCAAATCATGCACCGACTATGTGAAACCCCTCTACTTAAGAGACTGCATTTGAATGGGCTCGGTGCACAGTTTGGGAAACCATTCACAACACCTGTGAAACACCTCTAAACCCTAAAATAAGGCCAAATGGATACCAACTGTGGGCCACAGAGTTTCATACAAACCGGGTACCCTCTGCAGCCTATAAAAACATTCATTTTCTAGGTCTGGAAATCCAAAAACACATCAAGAAACCTGAGAAACTTAACAAGGCTTCACCTGAGTCAAAAAAAAATAGGTTTTAAAGGCTCAAATTTTCATACTTGATTTCGGAATCCCACCATTAAATAAGATTTGTTCTGTAAATGAAAAATATAAAAAAATAGTGAATTTTGGACTGCTCCAAAAAACGGATCATTACATAATGGAAATGGTGTACCATATATTCATTATGAGGATATTTTTTAATGATTTTCCTATTTGAATACCAATAATTATGGGACATTGAAATCCATATTGATTATACCTAATTAATTGATATGATTGTCATTATCATTTAATGTTCCAAAAATGATTAGTGATATTATAGTTAATTCCGAAGGAGGTACTATCATATGAGTTTTCCATGGGGTACTCGAGCTAATATGTTTACTATATATTTCATTCACTAAATTAATTATTTTACATGAACACATGTACATTATATATTCATTTACCTGATGACAATAGACATAATTTGTGGTGACCTACTTAATTTATCTCACAACCCATCTGAGATGTCATATGTTACCTGAGAAAACTACATGGTTGTAACTGGGAACAATGTTGACTTTATGTTTCATGTGATTGATTATCTATACTAGGGAGGAGTATTAGAGAAGGTGAATGTTCAGGGGATCACGATATTATTCGAGATAGCTTCTGGTTCTTGGGATCCTTTTCATCGTGCACGTTTTGTATTGTACACCTTTTACCATGTAGTCATAATTTTCTTTATGAATAAAATTATGACATTTTCATCATTTTGTATATTTTATTGTATATGGTTTTGTTTATTGTCATTGATAATATACTTCTATTTATCATTAAATCTTGGAGATTCATATTCAATAATTCCTAATTTTTTATGTTTATCCATTTATTATATTTTTGTGCTGATACTCTAAAAGAAGATGGTATAGTCTCCCAACTATATCATCATATAACATTAATACTTGTCAAAAAACTCTAAAACATTGTGGGGTGAACTTAAAACCCTATAACTATCATGATCAGTTACATTTCATTCAACCAAACACAAGGTGTTACATAGTGTTATCATAGGTCTCCTTACATTTGTATTATTATTTATTTGGGATGGTATAACAGATAAAAAATGGAATTAATTAGTAATAAACCATTTCTATTTCTAGCTGACCCACTTATGAGGAAATCCCAGCATTCTGGAGTTGATATTTTATTTTATGGATTATTCATATTTCCATTGTTCTATTTTAACTAATTATTTATAGACGTGATTTTTTTAAAATTATTATTATTATGGGTTCTATAATTACAAATTCCCCTGTAAAAAATGGAATTATTGTATTATGATTCATTATAGGTAGTTGATGATTTATATGGCATGAGAATTCCATTCCATGTTTACATTATCATAATATTTATGATTTCATATTGGGATGCCTATTGATTATCACGAGTGTTAGGGTAGATATTATATAACATTTCATAATACAATACATTCAAGGAATGATAAATTAGTTATAATAATTTTCTTCATCAAACTATGTTGTGTTTTATCATATTTTATGATAGTGGCAACATAAATAACTAGAATCCACATATTTTAGTCGTGAATCATCTCTTACATTTTTTAAGGCAGTTTATGGTTTTGATTAAATTGATAAAAATAGTAATTTATAATGTTATGATAATATAAACTGTTAATGGATAACAATATAATTTCCCCATTAGTTAATGAGTTGTTATATTTTCAGACAGAATTAAAGGTTTTCATTGTAGTTACATTTTGGGTCCCTTTAATACATTTAATGATTAGGTAATTATATCTTGGGAATTGTAATTAATCTATCTATCCCATGATTTATAAAAATATAAAATGAAAATTTGTAAAAATAGAAATCTATATGTTAATGGTTACCAAAATATGAAATCTCAATTTTCATGCTAATGTTTTTATGATAATAACAAGAAGTTGAAACATTGTATATCAGAACCTCTTCTATTACATAAAGAATTGTACCTTGACCCAACCGTAGTATTGGGTAGTTTAGAGTTCATATTCTCCATTTATATGATTTTTTCTTAAACTGATACCCTATTTTATGAGTAGATTTAATGACATGGGTTTTCATAGTTTTATTTTCAGAAAATTACTAGCAAAATTTCGAGACCTAGAGTAGAGACAGTGTACGATTCTGAGGCTCTATGTGTCAAGAATGGTTCGATGAAAAATGTTATGTTTTTAATAGAGTGTGTGAGCGGTTTTTCTGAAAAAGTGGAATAACTCATCAATGGGTGACCAGATCAAAAATCAGAGTTCACCATTGCATTCTGGATTGCATGATTACCCTATCTAAAACATAACAATAGTTAGCCTGAGTCTCAAGATAGAAAACCTGAAAATAAAGTAACCATAAATGAAATTATTAAATACAATTATTTTGTTTTAATATTTAAATAAATCATGAACACTGACTCAAATTGGAAATATGAGACCACTGTTGAGTTTTTAATGTGGGTTTTCCTTAGTCAGGGCCTAACGTCAACCGGCATGGGTTGACTATGAAAGAAAATTTTTGGATGTTTTAATGTACAATAAAATTAACATAAAGAAGTTTATTTTATTTCTGTTTAATAATTTCACAAAAACATAGTGACACAGTGATTTTGTGATGTAGCGACGAGTCATCCCATTTCATTTATTAAATAAATCAATATGGCAATGTGGCAGTGCTGCAATGGTTCGACACATTATATTTTCTCAATAATTAAACATGAATTTTGGGTTAATGTTCCTGACAATTTTATTGGAAGGTGTGTACCAGCCCTACTTTTATATATGTGATATTTTCTATTATAATGGTCCTAGAAGTTGTATTGGGAGGTGTGTACCAACACTACTTTTATATATGTGATATATTCCATTGTAAAATATCATTATGTGGATTGTTCTTAGAATTTTTGTGGTATGGCACCATGATGGTCACTATTCATCCACTAAGAGGGTGTTCATGACCATACTCTAAAGGAGGGGAACCCTAAGCTGTCAATATTCCCTCTGAGATATCCACCTGAGATAGCTCATATTATTCTTTTTATTAGTGATGATGCTATTTTGAGAGAGGGATCCTTATGATCTATGCCTATATAGGAATCCCAATATCCTTCCCCTTCAATTGAAGAGTTCACTAGGGATTTCTAGTAGCATAAATGGCCTACATTTTTATGAAATCTAGTTCCCATGTTGTTGAATGATTTTTAATGGTTTTGGTATCTATTTTTAACCATCTAGAGACTCTTAATTAATGGATATTGATGATAAATACCTACATGAATTGTAGATTTTCCAAGAGGTGTTAGGATGTTATCATAAAAGAAGATCTATATCAAGTTAAAATCTATGGGGATTACTAGAATACCTTCCATGTTTACTTATATAATGATACATTGAAAATTTATTGACCAAGGGAGTTTATACGCATAAATTGGTACATGATGTCCTTTATGCACTATTAATATTTCAATTCTGAGCTTCAGTGATTTGATTAGATTTTTCTTGGTTATGAGATATCATGATTTTGGTGACTTGAGGATAGACTCATGTATGAAATATGATCACATGTGAACATTTACTAATTGGATACCATAACTACTATTGTTTATTAGTTCATCTCCACTATGCTAATCTAAGAAAGGCTAAAGGTGTGGCCTAGGGTGCTTCAGTACCTTGATGGGAGAGTACATTTATCAGTGGTTGGATTCTAAACCTTGAGTGTTATAATTAGGGAGATGGTTGTATTATTGTCTACACCGGTATCTAAGAGGTAAGCCGCCATTTTGGAAAGACATGTCACATGAAGAACCACTTTTATAGAGACCCCATTCTATATAGAGCATGTGTTCGGATGGGGGTTCATAAATAGGTTTTCATGACCTTTTATTCTATAGATAGTGGGAGAGGATGTATAGTAGCTCTGCCATCAGGAGAATGATTAGTAGCTCCACCCCAAATGGGATGTTGGATTGATACCAACTATTCAAGATAAGGATATAGTCACGGTCCATGTATTCAAATAAAAAATATGTAGCATCAGCAAGGAAAAAATTCCCCAGGAAATCAGGTTGTATCTCTAGGATATGGATCAGACTAGATATATATTCTTTTTCCAACACTAGATAAGTAGTGTGGTGGACCTTATGCAGTGAAAGGTACAATCACATTAGTATCAAAATTAGTATCATCCTAATTTAATATAGGATATTATCATTAATTTATATATGTGGATTTTATGCACATATTTTGTCTACAAATATAGTACATAAATGGAATCAAGACTCACAAAATTCCTTTGGGTATGCTACTAGAGTGCGTACACCGATGTAGTGATTTCACCCTTGAGATATGTAGCTATCATTTTTTTTAACCTCTTAAACATCAAGATGAAAAACATATAAATCATTATCG
Organism: Viscum album; assembly: GCA_963277665.1. Taxonomy (NCBI): domain Eukaryota; kingdom Viridiplantae; phylum Streptophyta; class Magnoliopsida; order Santalales; family Viscaceae; genus Viscum; species Viscum album. The sequence goes on along the minus strand of OY728167.1, from coordinate 382,912,388 downwards.
GTATGTATATGTTTCTACCTGGTGAGGGTCACATCAATAGATATGACTAGAAGGTCCCCTTTTTTATCCCATGAGGGTGATTACTATGTAAATATGTTTGAATGGAATGTATATCCTATTATAGCTGGACTAAAGCAGCATGGGTTGAGTGGATTACCTTCTGATATTTTTAGTCTCCTTATAGATGATCATAGACCACATCTATCAAATTTCCCTCATGTATTGGAAAATTTTAGTGACTATTTTACTGATGATTTATCTATAATAATTCCTTATATAGAGGTGGGGTTTATGATTGAGAATTATCCAAGTGTAGTTCCAACGAATTTTCTTCCAATTTGTCTGGCACATACTGAACATTCGTAAATCAAGTGACTGTTAAAGTCCCTAGAAGATAATATTTTTATATGACTCTATTCAACACCCTCTTGTCCAATGTGATTTTATATATGAATTATAATAGTTTCATTATTATTTTCATGTATTTTTTTTGGTTGAGTAGTCTTATAGTTAAGAACCATTATGCACTATGTTATATTGATTCCCACTTTAAGTGTCTCCAACGAGACAGAGTTTTATCGAAAAGTTTATTCGAGTTTAGTATATCATTAGTTATGAATTAGACCTTAAAAAATATATATATATTTTCAAAGATATAATGGTTTGTATGGATATTTGATAATTCATTTCAGTCTCCCATATGCTTCATCTATTTTCATAGCTCAAAGGATGCAAGTTTTAAACCTGTACCTAGTTTCATTAATTATATTTTTCATGTATGATAACGTGCTATATTTTCATAGTCTATACAATAATTAAAAACAAATTGAAATCATTTTGAGTAATCTGAAAAATTATTTTTTTTATTTCATTCTTAATATTCCATGTATATATAAAAAATTTCACTTAATATGTCACATTATCTGAGATGTGGTTGTAATAGTGAAAATAAGAAGGGATTGTTAGGGTTTCTCGGTAGTGTACTAAAAAAATACTTGATATATTAAGTATCATGGGGATAGATTACTATTATATATTCTTTTCCCTAGGATTATCACACCTTGAATAACCTATCATAATATTGAACAAGAATGATCTAATGTTGAATTGTCTAAAGATTGTGAGAAATCCATTCAAGAGTTGAATGGAATGTTGACTTTAGCAGCAATCTTGATTCTCCCAAAGCTATGAAGAAGTTTTTTATATTATTCTAAATCAAGAATTTTGATGGTATCATTATTGATAAAGGATAAGTGAGATGTAGAATAAGGGTCCCTTTGGTTGAGATAACATGACCAAAATTACTGAATCAGTGATCTCAGGATAGTATCTATGGTGGATTTGATTTAGTTTTGGTGGAATTATCTATGAGAGTGGTTCATTATTAATACTAATATAATTTTTTTCCAAAATACATATTCACTCTAAGTGTGAAAAATCTCAAAGATTATTTATTGGATAAATAAAAACAGTCATTTGAAATTGAAATTTCATGTACACCTATGAAAGGAAATGGAATGGAAGATTATTTGATTATAAAACCTCAATCATAACCTATAGGAATGGGAGTTGATGGAACTCATTTATAAGATGAATATGGAGTTTTAGGTCAATCATGAATAGAATGTACATGAAATTATTTCAATAACATCATTGGTTTTATATAGATTGAAGATGACACAACTTTCAGATTATGAGGATTTAGTACTAAGTTATAAAGTATTAGGGGAAGACACATTACCTGAATAGATCATTGATGTGGATATGATCTTGAACATTCATGGATTTATTTGGATAATTTTTTATGTGTGAAAGAAGTTTATATGAGAGTATCATTCCTCAAATTTGGTATATAAGTTTTTATTACAATGATGTACCAAGATTATCACTACCAATATTGGTTTCCTGGTATAATGACACAATTATTCGGTTATGTTACTCAGTGTTCCACTGGTCCGTAGTTGATGGAGTAACACCAGAGAGTAGTGGGACTTTTATAGTCTATAAACTTTCTTGATAGACAGTTGGATTATATAAAAATGGAATTCATGATTCGTTTGTGAGATCGCGTCAAGGAAATGAAACAATATGGATAATGGAAGATATTTTGACACTGCCCAATCACCTTTTTCCTATCAGAAAGTTATTTGTAGTTGATGGGATAAAAAGAATATATGTTATGGATTCCCTAGAATTACATTGACATCAATTCACTATTTTATCATATAGATATGCTTCATTCATTTCAAATTTTTGGAAGGGGTAACATAAGGATCCAGGATAACATGTAATATGAAGTACAACTTATCACCCCAAGACCGATGGTCAGTCACAGTGTATGATTCAGGTACTAGAGTAAATTATTTGATCATGGATTCATGTTTTTAGAGGATCCTGGGATAAACACACACCTTTATATTAATTCTATTTTAATAGTTTTTTTCAAAGATAGAGATGGATCCTTAAAGTTCCAATATGGTAGGCCCCACTAATTATCATGCGATGGATAAAGATGATTAAGGTAGTAATACTAGGACCATGTCTCTTTCTAATGAAATAGAATTAGGTGAATCTTAACAGGGAATATATTTCTATAGGTCAGCATGTAAAAAAATTTCCCAATTATTTTTAATGGATCTTAGAGTTTGTGGATGCGGATCAAGTTTTTCTATTTGTTTCACCTAGACTTGGGCATCGACGTTTTAGGCGACATGGAAATATAACACCAAGATTCATCATGCCTTTTGAAATTATAGATTTTTTCATTATGGATGATTACTAGATAGAAATATTTTTTAGATATAGAGATATGAATGATTTATTCCACATTTCACATTTTTTTCATTATTATTCAGACCCATCTATTCTCCATTATCCTAATGAGGATGATTTGGATGTTGATGATTTATTTTTGGAGCATCATATTCATATCATTGATTATAGAACTAAGTATCTTTGTGGTAGTTCAATCTCTCTAGTTTTTTTGTTAGGGTATAATATCCATGTACAAAATGAGACCTATAAAGGAGAGGTTTATTAATATTCTGAGTGGAAGGATTTATTCTCAGATGATTATCAAAAAACCTTTGAAAGAACACTCATGGATTTTTTTTATGGGGTGTATTTAGCAATATACTAGTTTTTGAGGTAATATCCATTATTTTTCACATTGGATTTTCACCCCAATATATATATATATATACTAAACTTATGAATTATTCTATGAGTCGCAACAAAAAAGATGCATCATATGTGAATGCTTCCTATAAGATTAATTTACTTCACACACTTTCATTAGTAGACACTATAAAGGGGAATTTATGAAATAATATCATTTGTTACAATATAAATACCTAGATACCTTTAAATAATGGTAATTTATGGTGAATATTTACCTTTTACATTATAAAACCTTTTAATTCATACTACATAACATAATTTTTTTATTTTCATCATTCTCCTTATTTTACTACTCTTAATAAATAGTATCAGTGGATAATTTTTCTCTAGAGCTATTCTTTGAGATACCTTCTTCATATGGTGGACAATTTCATCATTATTCATTTCATTTGACACACACTGATAATTCTATTTTTCCTATGTATTACATTCTTATTTTCTATCAGTGTCTTCGATGTTATATTGATGTGATTCATATGATTTAATTTTAGGGATTTTTTCTACTTTTCCATTTTCCCTTGTTAAAACCTAGATAAATAGATTTTACTAGACAATGAACCATCCAGCCATATAAAGAACCTACTATCATGATTTTGCCTACATATCTTGGTTTTTATTTTATGTCGTCATTGTGCGGCATGCAGGATCATCTCTTCATTACTTTAAAAATTTATAAACCCGCACATTAATTACTTAATACTCAAAGTGGACATGTTATGAAGTCTATTAAAATGCTTTATGGATAGATAACTCATTCAAAACCACCACTTATCTATTTTTTATTATTCCTTACTGAATATTGTTTCCATTTGGATGAAAACACCACAATGGTGCGTTTTTATTTTCCTTTGCTTGTGAAATGTAATAAAATGAGTTAATTAAGATATGAAGTGGCATAGATTATAAACCATGTACCCTTTATTAATAATTTTGTAAAGTATGAAAAAAAATATGAAATTAGATAATAAATACATTACTTGATATTGTTTATCTTTGGTTTAATTTTAAATGTATTCGATGACATCATACTTACCTTCAATGATGGAAATGAAATTCATTACTGATATTTAAAATTTATGGAAATTATTTTACTTATTTTTATATATATTTATGTAATAGATTATTATTGTGGTCTATATTGAATGAATAGACATGATATTTCGTACTGTTATATGAGGTTAATTGACATGACATTCCATATTATTATTAGAAATCACTAGACACAATTATATTTTTTTATCAATAAAAATTGGACATGGAGTTCCATTTTACCAATTTTTAATTAGAGGGATTTTTTTTCTATTTGAATATTTGCAATAAAGGGAAATGGAGTTCAATAGTTCATATTCCTAATTATTTAAAATTCCACAAATTATCATTTATAAAGTTATAAATTTTCATAGTGATTTCATCTTAGGATGAAGTTAGTCATATTGGAAGGGTGTTCCATGGAGATCCAAAAACTAAATAGGTACTATGTAGTTCATTCACTGCTTTAATTACTATACCTTTACACTAATAAATTATTTATTCAAAGAAATGAAAACACAAGGCATCATTGGTGGTGGCCTACTAAATTTAACTCACACCTTATCTAGATTGTCGTATGGTAACTTGGAAGACTATTTGTTCATAGGTTTTTAAAAAGGGAAGCATCATGATTTAGATGCATCATTTATTATTATATGATATTGTATATGGTTAGGGAAAAGGGAATAGTTATAAAAAATATTGGATATGTATTTTTGGTTTGTATGACCTTTTGGTTTTACATGTATTTTATTATACATATTCATACATCTATGCCTAATTTACTTTTATATATCATTATGAGATTGATATAATTTTGTTTATATTAATGAATAGGGTATCATTTATTTTCTATGATACTTTACTGCTATTTATTATTAAATACGGATGATTTTCGTTGATTATTTCATAATCTATTATGCTTCCACTATTGATTCATTTATTGTACCACTATTATACTAAAATTTTAAAATAATGTATAGTCTCCCCAAACTATCATCACATTCTCTCAATGATAATTAGTAGACTCTAGAATACGAGGAGGCACACATGAGGCACTCTGCCTCTCATATTTAGTAATGTATCATTGACCAGAAAACAAGATGTTATATAGTATCACATGTGTCTATTTTTATGCATTATTAATTTTTTGGGATGATATAGAAGAGAATCAGATGTGTATGAACTTGGTAACAGAAAGTGTTTGGGTGTATCAATCCCACATGTTTGGAAACACCGATTTAGTAGGGATATTATATAATATTATAGATTATTATTGGTACAATTATGATATTTTCACATAATGTTTATGCACAATACTTTTAATGATTGTTTTTATTCATATGGGTTTACTTTAAAACCATGTTCTAGTATGGAAGGGAATAATTTTCTATGGAATCAATATAGGCACCTGTGGATTTATATGACATATATATTCCATTAAACGATTACATTATCATAATATTTCTTATTTATTATTGGGATATATATTTATTGTAACACCCCAAACTTCCAAAGTACACTTCTCTTTGAATAATAGAGTAGCGTGTGTTGTACACAACTTCGAGATTCTAACACGCCACGACCAATCAAAGTAGCCGTTATGAATAGTAATACCATATTTTTGAAAGTATATACATTTAATCTTTCAAAAAGGACTTCATTTTTGGATTCGTAATATGAAAATTATCCTAGGATGAAATTTTGGTACTTTTCAGATAACTTTTATATTTTGATGAATAGTGAAAATTGCTAAATTTTTATTAAAACAACTTTTTTAATCGAAATAATTAATAGTGATAAATTATTATTTTGAGTGTTTTTAAAGTAGATTTATAATATATTTTTACCATTTAATACAATTTTGTTCATTGGACATAATTTCACATTTAAACCAGACATAAACAAGTGTCAATCTTTTGATAGTTATTATCTCTTAAAAACACACTTTTTGTTTTGACAGCGGGAATTAATTTTAAATTAATTTCTGCCACTTATGTGTTTTGAATTTGGAAAAATGGAATCCATATTTGGAATCAGGATTTCCAAATTCTGCAAATATGTAACTTTTATTTTTAGACATTTTGAAAAATTACTTCGGTAAATATTTTATTTACCATGGTTAAAGGGTAAATCCGGTAAATTAGGGTAAACAAATAATATAATAATAATAATAAATTACCCTAAAACGTGACTTAACCATATTGTTTGATACATGTCTGACCAAGGGAATATTTGTGTCGATTTGGGGACCCCATGGATCCACTTGTAAGTGATAATGACACATTATATTAATTAAGTTAATGTAAATACAAAAATGACATAAGCTTATACCTTTTAGAAAAACAATTTTTACATAGGGTTATATATGTTATATTTTCGACTATAAATATTCATTATAAAGATAAAAATATTTCATACATAATGGTATTTTATTTATAATTTTTAGACATTAAATAAGTTGATTTATTTATGACACAATAATGATACAGTAATTACCTTATTAGTGAAATATTAAAATAATTGATATTATAAATACCCAAATAAATATAATTTTAGACTTTTAATGAATTAAACTAATTTTATAGGTTAATATGACATTTTAGTATTTATTTAATTAACTTTTTTCTAAGTAATCTTGCTTTAATGATTTTCACAACAATCAAATACCCAATAGTGTCAAAATTGACATAAAAGAATTTTTAAATAAAATATTATATTATTAATTGATATTAAATTCATAAAATTCTGTGGTTTGGCACAAGGACTTGTATTATGATAGGTGTATCATTAATGGATCACTTGGGGGTCTCTTGGAGGTATATATTATGTTTATTAACTAAATAATATAAAAATATTAAGTGACAAGGTAAGTGTCAAACTAATTAACCAAGAGTTAAAACTAAAGGATAAGGTTAATATAATGACCAAAACCTATCTAAAATCTATTGGTTGAAAATATTTCGATCCCTTCCCACCTTATTCTTTGAATAATACACTTTTTATCCATTAGAAAGCAAATATGAATTTATTATAAAATAATACTTTAAGTTTTTCCTAAAGAGCCTATCCTCCCCCTTATAAAAGGACACCACTTCTAACCAATTATGCATACCTCTCAAGACTTTTGGCTCATCCAACCTCTACCCAATTAAGCTTCTTACATCCCTCTACTCCTCTTAGAAGCCTTAACTTAGTCATAAGGCACTTTAAGTGTCTTTTTTGGTTCAAACCAAAGGGAGTTACCCAAATTAAAGGTAACGATTTCCTTTAGCTTCTTTTCTTTTATTTTACGTCTCCAACCCCTAAAATCTTATTATTATTTTCTTTTATATAAAAAAAGTATCCTAAATATACTAGGATATTGTTATTATAATTATTCTAACTACACTTACACACACCACCATCTAATGGATGAAGACCATAATGTTTCTGTGGATGGAAACCAAATGCCTCATGAAGCGATGATTGTTCAATTATCTCCTATGACCTCTCATGGTGGCCATTATGATGGCAGTATAATAAAATATGATATTAATGATATTTATTTTGTATATAATCTTTTTTAATTCCATTTTATATCATACCATTATTCGTTTCATGTTGTATATATATACGATAATTTCATTTGAGAAATTGCGGACAACCGCCCCCTCAAAGTGATATGACTCGTTCATACCATACATGGAACGTATAAATGATGGTGTTCATAAACATAAGTAACACATATAAGATATTATATTATACTGGAATAATAATATACCTAGGTATCATTTGTTTTTAATTCCTTTTAAAATGAAAAATGAAATGGAAGTAGCGTTCGTGTGTACGTACGGATTACCGTCTCCATGAACCTAATGAGATTCATTTCCCCATCATATCCACTAAAGACTAATTATCATTTGATGATTAAAATTAAGGTTTAAGGACTTGATATCATTCTGGCTAGTAATAATATACAACTTATCCATAACAAACACGGCTTACGTAATGAAGCATATAAAGGAAAACGAATCATTTAACACCCGAAACGACGATAATACTAAAATAATATTAACAAAGCAATATTAAAAGATCATATATGATATCATATTTATGAATATTTTTATTTTATAATTTAATAAAAATGATTTAAATATTATACAAAAGGTTAACATACACACTATCAAGGAAAAGTACAAGGTAAGGGGTTTCTTATCTCACATATAATTCCATGAGATTTCCATTGTTCACCACTTATTTATTGCATGTGGTGTGTGTACTTCACATGATTGTATTCATTGTGGAATATACATTAATTTATGGATATTACATCATCATTTTATGATACTTCTTTAAAGTTTGTATGGTTTGTAAGTTACCAAATTGATAAGGAAATTTGAAATTTCCAATTCCACTCATTCAGCTTTACGCATACATAATTGATTATTTTACACCAAGATTATGTGTGGAATCACTATTCATTTTCTTATGTCATAATTTCCACTCCCCTTTCTGTTTATATAATTTTTACACACATAATCACTCCATTGATAAATTCTCAAGTCGTCGATATGAACTTGATAAGAGTAATTTTAACTCAATCTCCATTTATTGAGTTAAACATCCAATTCATTGGTGTTGTTTTTACAAGAATTTGTATGAATGTACAATGATTGATTTACACTAAATATCCAATCATATTAATTGTATTTATATTTTTCCCACATAAATCTGTCGTTGATTTATCCTCAACATAAGGATACGGTCTTTATAAGAGACTTAATCTCAATTTACATCCCATTGAGACTTCTTTTTTGTTATACACCAAATCACTTTTATGTGGTGTATATAATGTACTTTGACATAGTATATAATGAATCCCCTTATTCTCATGATATTACGATGTTTTTATTACCTCAATTATTGAATTCAAGTGTCTCTCTTTTGGTTAGAAACTCTAACTAAAATATCATTTTTAAATGTTTTAAAGACTTATTCTTCTAAATCATTCCCATTAATGTCCATGTTTTAAAAATGGTTTTAAGGATTTATTTATATGGACATTACAGTTTTAAATTAAAACTCCTTTTAAAAGTTTCAAAGTGGTATGGGACACTTTGATTCAAAAATCTATTTTTAAATGGCTTCTTGACAAATAGTGTGCCTTTTTAATGATTTCACGAAATAGGGGATATTTCTCTCAAAAGGTTTTGATGACTATTTTCATCTAGGTCAATATCCTTAATTATTCTCAATTGAGGTTAATCTATTATAATAAAATATTCCATATTGTATTGAATGAGTTATGTTTGACTGTGGATGTGTTATTTTTATACCATTCATGGTTTGTGGATAATGTATTGACATTTTTTATGCTAGTTTCAATACGAATGTTTATGTTATGTTTCATAATTTTCATATAAGGATTTAATTGGACTTAGTAGGTGACGGGTGGAGCCCATTATAGCTCCTCGATGCATCGGTAGGTCTCATGAGGAAAACTAGTGTCTTGGCACGAGGCCTTGAAAAAATATTATTTGTAGTCTTGGCACGAGGCCTTGGATACGTGGTTATGATTTTCTGGCATTATGCATTCCTTCATTATGAAAGTGGATATTGATATTGCATGTGATTATTCGACTACTATAATATCCATGTGAATAAGTAAATGGCATTATTTCATTTTATCTTTTCCATATTATGTTGAAGTTCAAGTTTAAAAGGCTTTTATTTTAGTTATACATTTCCATAAATGTTTATGCTTATTTATGAGTGTTTCTGCTATATTTTTATCCTTACTGAGCATCTGAGCTCACCCCTTTCTATGTTTTATTTTTCCCAGGATTGGATGAATTATTTTATGAATGACCTGTAGGTATAGTATGTGGGGATATGAGTGTGGACTATGGAGACTATGTTGTTTTATTTTTCATTTTTATGATTTAATGTAAGACATATGAATATATCAAGTCTTTCCGAGGCTACTAAACTAATCGGTCTTTCAAGATTTGATCTTTCATGTGATCATGCCAATGGTATGTAATAATGCACTGACTCTGGGTAACTGGGGTCGGGGCATTACAGTTGGTATCAGAGGAAATTTACCAATAACCATGGAAGCTAGATTCAGATAAACTATGATTAAAGCACATAGCCCTAAGATAGAATTTGAGGATTAGTAGAGAAGAACTTCCTAGAATTTTGATATTGTAGAGATTTTGTGAGTTTTCGGAGAAATACATCTCTATCTGGATACAAGAAGGTAGAGGTGGCTCTGGCAGAGATGTACCTAGGGGTAAAACCTGGAAACACTGCTTTGAGATAGACTCGAACAGGAACTGGTGCATGAAAATGGGTCTTGCTGCACTCTTGGTTACGACACTCCTGGGGGATATGCTTAGGATAATTATCATTTTATTTACAAACCATTATGAAGGGTTTATGAGTATATACTCCCTCAAAGAAGAAATTTTTATGATTATGGATTATATCCATAAACTGTTTAATTTGTGTTAAGTGTTTTACAAGTTTGGGATTAGGTATTTCTATTCACAAACTAATCTAGTGTATGCCATTTTTTAGATATGGCGCTTAGTGGAAGGAATGAGAACACCAACAATATGCATGATCCAAAGAGTATGAAAGATCATATCTTTCATGGTCTTAAGACAGAATATAGAAGGGAAATAGTCTCCCATGTGTTATCATCATATGAAGAAATATTATCATGTGTTGATAAGATATGTAAAGAATTCTTGGAGTCCTATGGCTTGGAAGGGAAGCCAGAGAAGTAAAGGATGGTAGAGAGAAAGAAAAATAAAGGGAATAAGGTAAAAGAGTATTTTCCCATATGTGATAACTATAGAAAGAATCACCTTGGAAAATGTTTGAAGGTAATGGGAGTATGTTATAAGTGTGGAGAAAAAGGACACCAAGTACGTGACTACAAGGGTTATAAAAATATTTCAAATGTACAATGTTTCATCTGCAAGGAGTTTGGACACTATGCGAACCAATGTCCCAGTCATCAGACTATGCCGAAAATGATGCTATTGGATAATAATAAAGATATGATACTAACATAGATGAAGAGGAATGACTAGTGTTCTTATGTTGTTATTTTGGAATTATTTCATCGAAGTGTCGTATCAATGATGTACTGGAAATAAATAAGGATTGTAGTTCAGTACTATTTCATTGAGGATTTGAGAATTTATGGTAATAAGAAAAGCGACTCTACAGCGATATAAAATTTTTGGAAATTACATGGTTGAAGGAAAGATAAACATTAATATGGTCCTAATATTGAGGTACTGATTTTTGAATAAGATATGGATGATTTGGGTAAATTATATTGGATATTCTTAACTGCCTTGAAACTGATTAAAGGTTTTTATATTCCATTATTGTTGGGGTTTACAACATTTTTGGATGGATGAAGTATATCTAGTACTCTATAAGGAATACAGGAGCAGGAATGTAATCAATAAGTTTTTATGGAAATTCAAGATGTTTCAATGTTTTAACAGAATACATGATAAAAGTATTGACATGCTATTACGGGGTAAAAAGGTTCTACATTATGTTTATCATTCATATAAATTTTGGACTTAGATTTTATAGAAGTATTTTGGATAAGTCTAAAGGTTGTAAGGGATTAATTTTGAAAGGTTATTTTTGGATTTTTATAAAAGGACAACACCCAGACTATGTGACGACCCGTCGCGTTGGACATAGCTTCGGGAATCAAACCCACAACCATAGGGAAATTGGGATTTATTGCCTACCACTAGACTACATGAAGTTCCTGAATGTTATAATGTAGTTTTTTTAAGGTTATGATATGTGAATTATAAATTCATTATTTTTGGAACCTTATACAATTAGGATAAATAGAGTATTTTTGAGTTGTATTATGTTTTGGGGTGAAAGATGATTTTGTGGTAGAAATTTATTAATGGATAAAACTCTAATTATAAATTAAGTATATCTCCTTATGATCTTATCCAATATCATAAATAAATTCCTCAACATTAATAAAATGAACTTAGAAAAAAAAAATGTTGTCATAGATGGTACCTTAGGTCATCACAAATTTAAGGCTTTGGGATAGTTGGCATTTTCATAGCCATGTTTTCTACCAATCTCCATCACATATTGATGGTTATATTTCTCTTCCATGTCCATATTTTCCTACTTGGAACCCTAGTATGTGTTATTTTCAGTAACCATCATACATACAACTCTTTATTTTAAATAGAGGCCTCATTAATCCATTTTTCGATGTGGGATTTCAACTAAGATATTTGGAAATGTCAACCCAAAGTTTCCAATACCAAGAATAAATTGTGAGGACACAATTAATTGAAGGATAATAGAATGTAAAACCCCAAGCTTCCATGGTACACTTCTCTTTGAATAATATAGTAGCGTGTGTTGTACGCAACTTCGAGATTCTAACACGCCGGGACCAATCAAAGTAGCCGTTATGAATAGTAATACCGACTTTTTTAAATTTTATACATTTTATCCTTCAAAATGGACTTCATTTTTGGATTTATAATATTGATATTATCCTAGGATGAAATTTTGGTACTTTTCAGATAACTTTAATATTTTGATGAATAGTGAAAATTACTGAATTATTATTAAAAACAACTTTTTTAATTGAAATAATTAATTGTGATAAATTATGAATTTGAGTGGTTTTAAATAATATTTAAAATAAATTTTTACCATTTAATACAATTTTGGTCATTGGACATAATTTCACATTTAAACCAGACATAAACAAGTGTCAATCTTTTGATAGTTATTATCTCTTAAAAACAGACTTTTTGTTTTGATAGCGGGAATTAATTTTAAACTAATTTCTGCCACTTATGTGTTTTGAAGTTGGAAAAATAGACTACATATTTGGAACCAAGATTTCCAGATTGTGTAAATAGGTAACTTTTAGTTTTAGACATTTTGAATAATTACTTCAGTAAATATTTTTTTTACCATGGTTAAAGGGTAAATCCGGTAAATAAGGGTAAAAAATATTTTTATAATAATAATAAATTACTCTAAAATGTGTCTTAACCCTATTGGTTGATACATTTCCAACCATGGGCATCTTTGGGTCGATTTTGGGACCCCATGGATCCACTTGTAAGTGATAATGACACTTTATATTAATTAAGTTAAAGTAAATACAAAAATGACATAAGCCTATACATTTTAGCAAAATAATTTTTTATATAGGGTTATATATGTTATATTTTAGAATATAAATATTCATTAGAAAGATAAAATGATTTCCTACATAATGGTATTTTATTTATAATTTATAGACATTAAATAAGTTGATTTATTTATGACACAATGATGATGTAGTAATTACCATATTAGTGAAATATTAAAATAATTGATATTATAAATACCCAAATAAATATAATTTGAGACTTTTAAGGAATTAAACTAATTTTATAGGTTAATATGACATGTTATAATTTATTTAATTAAAGTTTTTAGAAGTAATAATGCTTTTATGAGTTTCACAAAAATTAGATACAAAATAGTGTCAAAATTGACATAAAAGAGTTTTTAAAACAAATATTATATTATTAATTGATATTAAATTCCTAAAAATATAATTCTCAGCAAAAGGACTTGTATCATGATAGGTGTATCATTAATGGACCACTTGGGGGTCTATTGGAGGTATATAGTTTGTTTATTAACTATATAATATAAAAATACAAAGTGACAATGTATGTGCCAAACTAATTAACGTAGAGTTAAAACTAAAATATAAGGTTAATATAATGACCCAAACCTGTCTAAAATATATAGGTTGAAAAGATTTAGACTCATCCCCACCATAGGCTTTTAATAATCCACTTTTGAGCCATTAGAAACCTAATATGAATTTATTATGAAATAATACTTTATGTTTTTCCTAAAGAGCCCCTCATCCCCCTTATAAAAGGACACCACTTCTAACCAATTCCTCATACCTCTCAAGCCTTTTGGATCATCCAAACGCTTCCCAATTAAGCTTCCTACATCCATATCCTCCTCTTAGAAGCCCTAATATAGGCATAAGGCTCTTCAAGAGTCCTTTTTGCTTCAAACCAAAGGGAGTTACCCAAATTAAAGGTAATGATTTCTCTTAGCTTCTTTTCTTTTATTTTACATCTCCAACCCCTAAACTCTTATTATTATTTTTTTTATAACAAAACCAGTATCATTAACATAATAGGATGTTGTTATTAGAATTTTTCAAATGATACATACACACACCTCCATATAATCGGTGAAGAACATAATGTTTCTGTGGATGGAAACCAAACGCCTTACAAAGCGATGATTGTTCAATTATCTCCTATCACATCTCATGGTTTCCATTATGATGGAACTATAATTAAATAATATATTAATGGTATTTATTTTATATATAAGCTTCTGTAATTCCATTTTATATCATACCATTATTTGTTTCATGTTGTATATATATACGATAATTTCATTTGAGGAAGTGAGGACTACCGCCCCCTCAAAGTGATATGACTCGTTCATACGATACATGGAACGTATAATGTATGGTCTTAATAAACATAAGTAACACATATAAGATATTATATTATACTGGAATAATAATATACCTATGTATCATTTGTTTTTTATTCCTTTTAAAATAAAAAATAAAATGGAAGTAGTGTTCTTGCATACGTACGGATTACCGTCTCCACGAACGCAATGAGATTCATTTCCCCATCATATCCATTAAAGACTAATTATTGTTTGATGATTAAAAGTAATGTTTAAGGACATGATATCATTATGGATAGGAATAAGTTACAACCTATCCATAACAAACATGACTTACGTAACGAATCATATAAAGGTAAACGAATCAGTTAACACCCGAAACGACGATAATACTAAAATATTATTAACAAAGAAATATTAAAAGATCATATATGATATCATATTTATTAATATGATTCTTTTATAATTTAATAACAATGATTTAACTATAATACAGTAGGTTAACATAAACACTATCATGGAAAAGTACAAGGTAAGGGGTTTCTAATCTCACTTTTAATTCCGTGAGATTTCCATTATTCACCACTTATTTATTGCATGTGGTGTGTGTACTGGCCATGATTTTATTCATTGTGTAATAAACCTTAATTTATGGATATTTACATCATCATTTTATGATACTTCTTTCATGGGTTTATGTTTGGTAAGTTACCAAATTGATAAGGGAAATTGAAATTTCAATTTTCTCTCATTCGTCTTTACGCATACTTCATTGATTATTTTACACCAAGATTATGTGTGGAATCACTATTCATTTGATTATGTCATAATTTCCACTCCCCTTTCTATGGATATAATTTTGATACACATAATCACTCCATTGATAAATTCTCAAGTCGTCGATATGAACTTAAAAATAGTAATTTTAACTCAATCTCCATTTATTGAGTTAAACATCCAATTCATTGGTGTTGTTTTTACAAGAATATTTGTGAATGTCCTCTAATTGATTTACACTGAATATCCAATCATATTGAGTTTATTTATATTTTTCACACATAACTATGTCATTTATTTATCCTTAACCTAAGGATACGGTCTTTATAAGAGACTTAATCTCAATTTACATCCCATTGAGACTTCTTTGTTGTTATACACCAAATCACTTTTATGTGGTCTATATAATGTACTTTGACATAGTATATCATGAATCCCTTTATTCTCATGATATTACAATGTTTTTATTACCTCAATTATTGTATTCAAGTGTCCCTCTTTTAGATAGAAACTATAACTAAAATATCATTTTTAAATGATTTAAATACTTATTCTTCTAAATCTTTCTCATTAATGTCCATGTTTTAAAAATGGTTTAAAGGATTTGTTTATATGGAAATTAAAGTATTAAAATTAAAACTCCTTTTAAAAGTTTCAAAGTGGTATGGGACACTTTGATTCAAAAATATATTTTTAAATGGCTTCTTGACAAATAGTGTGACTTTTAAATGATTTCAAGAAAAGGGGATATTTATCTCAAATAGTTTTGATGATTATTTTTATCTATGTTAATATCCATCATTATTCTCGATTGAGGTTAATATGTTACAATAAAATATTCCATATTGTATTGAATGAGTTATGTTTGACTGTTGATGTGTTATTTATATACCATTCATGGTTTGTGGATAATGTATTGACATTTTATATGCTAGTTATAATACGAATGTTTATGTTATGTTTCAAAATTTTCATATGAGGAATGTATTAGACTTAGTAAGTGACGGGTGGAACCCGCTATAGCTCCTCGATGCATCGGTAGGTCTCATGAGGCAAACAAGTGTCTTGGCATGAGGCCTTCAAAAAATATTATTTTTAGTCTTGGCATGAGGCCTTGGCTACATGGTTATGATAGTCTGGTATTATACATTCCTTCATTATGAAAGTGGATATTGAGATTTCATGTGATTATTCGACTAGTAGAATGTCACTGTGAATAAGTAAATGGCATTGTTTCATTTTAAATTTAATATATTATGTTCAAGTTCAATTTTAAAAGGCTTTTATTTTAGTTATACATTTCCTTAAATGTTTATGATTATTTATGAATGTGTCTGTTATACTGTTATCCTTACTGAGCATCTGAGCTCACACCTTTCTATGTTTTATTTTTCCCAGGATGTGAAAAAGTATTTTATGAATGACCTGCAGGGATAGTATGTGGGGTTATGAGTGTGGTATATGGAGACTATTTTGTTGTAGTTTTCATTTTTATGATTTAATGTAAGACTTATGAATATATCTAGTGTTTCCAAGGCTACTAAACTAATCGGTCATTCGAGATTTGATCTTTCATGTGATCATGCCAATGCTGTGTAATAATGCACCGACTCTGGGTAACTGGGTTCGGGGCGTTACATTGATTAACCTGTGTCAATTGGTATCTATTATATACCATTACATTAGACAATTCATGTGGGGAAATATAAATTGGATACATACATTTTCCACATCAACCTAAGTGGTGTTTTCCCACATAGATTGATGTTGTAACCTTACATAACCAGTTTTGACATGTTTGTGGGATGATACATTGGTTATTTTAACTTATAATTTTGATGGTTCCAATTAAATGGAGTACTAATTGAATTTTATATTGTTGTGAAAATATAAACATGGAATAGAATCCCATATAATTGAACCATAATTTGTGGACATGTTATATTCTAAAACTAAATATAACTATTTAGATGTAGTTATACAGAGTACCCATCTATAAATTATAAATATTATGTCTTAATAACTTTTGATTGGTTAGTCATATAATATGTACATGATTTATATACATATTTATTTAAAAATTCTGAATTTATAAATTTAAATTTAAATTTTTACCACTAAATGTTGATAGAAAATAAAACATAAATGACATTTTACTTAATAAATTATACATAAAAATACAAAAAATAGAACCTATTTTGTGAAATAGAGATCATATCCTTATCATAAAATTAGTAGTGGGTGGTTGGAAGTCTCTCTTGTGTCTTTACATGAATTTCACTAACAACTAGACCTATATTTTTGAGTATGTATAGGGTTGTTGACTCTTTTATAAGGATGGTTTAACTTGATTAATTTATATAAATGATATATTCTTCTATCAGATATCATATTGAGCCACATTCTTATCATTTTAGAGGTATTCCTCTATGAAAGACTCAAGTCTTGTGCAAGGAGTGTGCCAATGACCATATTCCAGAGGTGGTGGACTCTAATCCACTAGTATTACCACCTACAGTCCCACATGTGGCGCCTCTTTGTATTATAGTTCTTCTTGTAGATGATACAATTTTATAAGATTTATAATCTCTTTTTGAATTCTATACAATGATAAAAATGAGATACCCCTTGTATGGAAGAGTTAACTAGGGAGTTATTGTAGCAGTTCCCTTTGACATTTTCAGGGTAAGTCCTTCCCTAGGATAATTACTCAAGGATGGATCCCATGCAATCTATTTTCAAGTATTTTGAGGCACATCCTTAAAGGAGACTGATTCTTGAAAGATTAATTCATCATGGATCTTCCCTGAGGTGTTCTTATTTTTCCAAACAAATTTATATACAATGGGTTTTTATCTAGAGGATGTGACAGACTACCTTCACTACATACTTCTATCGCAAAACATTAAGAGATGATCATTATAGTGATTCGTTGAACCTATATAAGGTAGCCATGTATTTTAGGGACTATTTATATAATTTTATTGAACTTTATAACTTCTAAACATTTTATTTTGGTGAAAAATATCGATATTTAAGAGAATTATGGATGGAATCAGGTACTAAATCTTATAACATCTAAAAAATATATGATTAAATATCATATCTTACATAGTTAATCTTGCAATCACCACTGATCATAATCTGAGAGAGGCTGATGTTGTGAAAATTGGTGGTTCGACGCCTAGCTCAGATATTAAATTTACCTTTATAAGAAATATTTATTATAGTGTTCTCGTTAGGTTCATGGATTTAATAAGAAATGCATAGGTTTCCTTATGTTCTTAAATATGTGTGAGAAGCCAGGATCCAGAAACATCAGTGTGACATAGACCCTATTGTGTACCGAACATTAGGTAGGATGGAGTATCTCCAATATTTTTGTAGGACCTTATAATATGTTTATACAAGGATAATAATTGAACAAGTTTTTCCTTCAGCATCTTTCTATGGGGAACCTTACCATATGGGATGCTGGAGTATTTCAGTTCATTCGAGATGAGGAGGTGTTCATGGATGAGATATCCATATATGAGATAGACACAGTTTTCTATGATAACCTATATAGGGTAGTGAGTTTATATCCCAAGGCCATAGATTGGTGAAATTATATGTAGTGGAGTGTATACATATAGAGAAGAGTTTCATACCTTCAATAGTGCAACATAATATCCAACTAGCCTCAACATTGGTATCTTAATTAATTGAATCATTTTTTAACATTTTTCTATATCTATGGATATGATAGATCTAGTTGGGTAAAAATAGAGCACTTCAATTGTGTCATGACTATTAAAACTTCATTTATAATGTATTCAATAGTGTATCCTAATTAAATGACTTCCCCTTGAGATATGAGGCTATATTTTTCTACCAACTCAATTCATCCTCAATATAAAAGGATTTTATATCATTATGAAGATGAATTAGTTATTAAATTATTTTTCCAATATTTATTTATATCACTAAAGGGTTTCCTTCACATCACTTGAGGGTACTAATAGTATTCATAAGTGTAAAATTGTATTTCTAGGCTAGTGGAGATGGAATTGATAATTATTGATTGAGTGTATTATATTCCTAGAAATCCAACCTCCTTTTATATGATAATGAAGAATGTTAAATGGATTTCCAACCTGTAATGGTTCCTTTTAGAGGCCTTATACTAACTATTTCTTAGTACTTCTATCTAAGAGGGAGGAGGAGTTTATGATTGAGAATTCTCTAAGATCAATATCAGTATTTTTCCTTTGTACTAGATGGAACCTACTGAGGTTTAAGAATGCATGTGTTAGTTAGAGTACATAGAAGTTAATGGGTTTTTATAACATAATTACATCTTGGGATTCACACAATATTTTTTCCGTGAATTTATGTAGATCAATCATGCATTGCATGGATTTTAATGGATGAACCATCTTATAATTAAGAACAGATATCCACTACCTTGTATAGATGAACTCTTTAGCCAGCATTAAAGAGCCATTTTCTCAAAAATTTATTGGAGATCAGGATATCAATGGGAATGTGTTATACTATAAGACATGATTAAAAAAACATCATATTAGGTGTAGTTTGTGTGAATATCTATGATTGTTATACACTCTAATGAACACACATTCTATTTTCATATATCTAAAGAATCAGGGTCTCCACCCATACAAATTTTCTATCATTGTTTTTTTCATGGTTGATATCATGGTGTATTCTCATACTCCTGAAAATCACCAAAAACAACAATACATTGTATTGTTAGAGAATAGGTTGCATTCTAAACTAAAAATATATTAGCTTTGTAATGATAATGTTTAGTTAATGGGTCACATTATATCTGAGGTATGAATATTGGTGACCAACATAAAGTGAGTGTTGTGGTTCCTTGGTTCATCCCATGAATTTATTTTATATATATATATTATTGGGGATATTTGGATATTATAGTTTTATTTTTCATCATTTCTCTCACCTTGAAACACCTCTCACATCCATAAAAAAGAAGAGAGTCAATATTTTATAGTCTGAAGTATCTTATAAATTCTTTTAGGAGTGGAATTTATGGTTTCATTTTTCATCAATATTAATTTCTATGATATGGGTAGAATTTATAATGTTTTTTTAAAACAGCGGGCATCATAAGATAGTAGTTTCGATGTAGGATGAGTGAGTTTTTGTGTAGGAATATTTCCTATTGAGAACTACATCAGTGAAATAAATTGATTCATGATCTCAATCTAGAATTTATGGTGCATGGCATGAATTATTAGTATAATAATCTATTGGGAGAGAAATTAATTTTATACATATATCATGAAATTCTTGAATAAATATAAGCTCAACATGGTATGTATCTCAGAGAGTAAAGTTGTTCTAAATAACTACATCCATTTGACATAGATCTTGCTTATAATCATATGAAATGATTTTTTTTTTCAAGTGATATAAGAAGGAAGATTAATATATAAACAATTTATGATGCTCTTAGTGAATGGATGTTGATGTCCCATATTTTAGAGATAAATTTTGTGGTGTAAGACTATCATGGATATCCTATACTCACATCATTAACAGTGACATATTTATGTTTAGATAGAGTAGTGTTGAGATTAAATTTAGATATTTAGGGCTTATACATAAGGGATAGGGTTTTAGGGAAGGACCCGAAAATTGTTTTGATCATAGATAGAGATGAAATATTTTTATATTCATGGATGTGCATTGGTTATTGAAAATGTGTGGGATGAGTTGATATGGGAGTCTCATGGATCTACCTTGGTAGTGCATCTCGATCTTACAAACATGTAATATGATTTATTCCACCAATATTTGAGTACTAGTATAAATTTTAAGGTATCTTGTTTCATTAATCGGTGTTCCAGCTATCAATAGCTAAAGGTAAAACAAGAAAGATGGGTCAGACTTGTACAATCGTTTCCCTTTCTATAGTGGAAATAGGATGATGTCACTATGAATATCATGACATGTTTTATAAAATCACCTTTGGATGGTGAATCAATATGGTTTATTGTAAATTGGTTTGTAAAGTCCTCTTACTTATTACATTTGAGAGAGTCCTTTTTAAAGTAAAAACATTGAAGTCTAAATTCCATAAAGATCACAAGCCTACATGAAGTTCCATGAACAATTATATCCTACATAGATTCTTGATTCACATCATTGTTCTAGAAGGTGATATATAAGGCTCTTGAATTATAGGTACTTCTGATAACATTATATCACCATCATATTGATGATAAGTACAAGTATAAGATTTAGGTATTTAATGTAATTCTATGAGAATGCATCCTTAATTATGGTTATTATTTAGAGAAACACTTTTATAACATTAATTTTATTATTATAACAATTTCCATGCAATGATAATGATGTCCCATTTCTAGGACCAATATGGTAGCCTATATCATTCACACCATTGATTGATAGAGGGTAGTGAGGCTACACTGCTACGACCAATTAAAGTTTAAGATACATCATATAAGTTAAAACATAATTATAAATTCATGTCTACAACTTATTCTAGGATCATTTATTATGAATATTTATATCGATGGACTCTACTATTCAAGGTCGGAGATTAAGTATTTCTACATGTTTCAACAAGGTTGGATCATTGACAGTTTAGCAATCAAATTAAGATAGAACCCGAATTTTATAGTCCGTTTGATATTTTAGAGAGGTTTGGACTAATAGAATATCAGATAGCACATCCTTAGAGACACATGGAAATTTATTATGTCTTATATGTTTCATTTTTACATTTTTATTATCCAGACATGTCTCATGTCCATTATCCTAATGCCGTTTTATTAGATATTTATGGATCATTTGGGGGGATATTATTGTTATAATATATCAATTAATGAAAAATATAGGATGTTTTTCAGTCCCTCTTATTGGGGTTCTGTGGAATC
Source organism: Viscum album (assembly GCA_963277665.1). Lineage (NCBI taxonomy): Eukaryota > Viridiplantae > Streptophyta > Magnoliopsida > Santalales > Viscaceae > Viscum > Viscum album. The sequence goes on along the minus strand of OY728167.1, from coordinate 382,889,955 downwards.
ATGAATATGAATCAGATACTACATTGAAAAGAGAGGCTGATATACATGCTTACTATCCATAGTTATTTCTAGATGATGATCAATGATATTCATGGGGAAAACTCTAGGATGATTTTTTAAGGTGGGGATGTGTTAACATGTTTATTTTTCATTAAATATATGATCATTTTATTTTTTTCCTTGAATTGGACCCTAGTATATAGCTATGTTGATATTTTGGGGTATTATTAGTGTTATAGAATAGGAGGAGTATCAGATGTAAATCCTATCTACTAGACTCTATTATGGTATAAATTGACCTAGGCATAACATGAGAAAGGAACATTTTTGGCATACTATCCTTATTCGTTATATCAAAACCTAGAGTCCTTTGAATAAAATAATAGGAAATTTATAATGTCAAAATAAATTTTACATCATATATCCAATTATGTATTTATACGTAAACTATGTTTAAAATTTTCATCCTCCGTCATTTTTTTCTCTCTCATAATAGTAGTGTAGGATAATTTTCCTCTCATGATAATCTCTGATCCATCCTCTTAATATGATATCAAATTCGAATACTTTTCATCATGTTGGATCCCCTCCACTGTACCTATGTTTCCTCTTCATTCAATTCTTTGTTTGTCTCTATGTGTTCATTATTCAATCTATTTGAGCTCATATGCCTTAATTTATGGTCCCATGCATGGTGTTATATTTTCTCTCATTCAAGAATAATTTAATGGTTTAAATTGTATCATCAGTCCTCACCCATCTAATATAGATGCCCTCTTTATATTTTGTAAATGTTTTGTTTGTTAAAATATGTCACGTATGTGCCACACAATATATCATCTATGAGATTTATTGAAAATTTATTTACCATCACATTATGTTTTTAAACATTGACATGGAAACCCTGTAATGTATTTATATTGCTATAGATATTTATGAACTCAATATAAACCTCCCCATTAGTAGTTTCAACTGTGTAATAATGAATTATATTTCCCTTGTGGCCAAAACACCACTAAGGTGTTTTTAGATTGGAATTGACTAGTGAAATGTACTAAAATTATTAAATTTGGAAATATAGTGGCATGGATTATACACCTAGGACACTTTCTAAACACTATTCATTCATACTGCATAAGTGTTAAAATGAATCAATAAATGGAAGGAGTGATTTTATTTTTGCATTGGTTGGAATTTAGCATGGATGTGATAACATCATGCCTACCTTCTATGATGGACATGGTATTAATTACTACTATGTAAAATTTATGGACATGATATCGCATAATTTTATCTAACTTTATTGTGAACATTATTCTATATTGTTATCTGATAATGATGAGCATAATAGTCATTAATATAATTATTAACTAGTGGATATTCCATTCCATATTGTTGATTTTCAATTATTAGATATAATGTTCCACTTTGTCTACCAATCATTATACTACATGGCATTCCAAATTGAACATTAAAAATTAATGGTTACAACTCCCACTATAATTTATAAAGTCATGAATATTTTGAACTATTTTATCTTAGGATGATGAAAGTAGTATCAGATGTTTATTCCTTTGGTTACCCAGACCGGCGTTGGTAATATATATTGCATTCATTGCTTTCATTATTTTAAGTTCACAAAGATACATTATATATTAATGTGATTGAAATCCCAATAAACCGATGGTGGTGGACTCTTTATTTGATCTCACACCTTATTGGTGATACTGTAAGGTACCCGGGCAGAAAATATGATTGTAGTTTTAGAGAAAGTGATGTATCATGATTTAGATGCATGATTCTCTAAACATGGTGAGAGTACAGTAGTGATGGTCTAAGAGTAAGCTCATGATGATATTATAGATTGTTTTTTCTCATCTTTTAAATATTTTAATAGAATGTATTTTATATTAACCTTGTTTCCATGTTGTCTAGATTTCTTTTTTGTTCAGAATCACCAAATCATCAACGCTTTTTATAAGTTACTAAATATTGTTTGGATTATTGTCTATGAAAATATACTAATATATATGACTATATTGGAATGGTTTACATTCTGTTGTTACTCATTTATTATGTTTCTTATATTTGTTCATTTATTATAATCTTTTGATGATACAAAGAAAAATTTGGTATTGTCTCACCATCATACCATCACAAACCCTCATTGATAGTTAGGAGCCTCTGTTGTTAGGGGAGATACACTTAGGGCCATATGGCTCTCATTTTTCATTACTTATCATTGAACAATACATGATATTTGAGAGGATAAATATAAAATAATGAAAAATAATTGAAAAAATAGATGACCATGATGTAATTCATTGAATTTTATCACAAAAGTTTTCTTAATCAAATTAGATCCACAAAGGAATAAGGGGAAAATGGGATAAAATGGGAGGCATATAGGTCACACGAATATATAGGGGAAAACTTTTAATAATGGACAATAAAATTTCGTAAAGGGTATTAGATGATAAATAACCAAAATTCCCATCTAAAAAGATAGATAATATTATTAGGCTCCAGGTCAGGGGATACTAAGAACACAATATCATAGTTTGCAGACCCTCAAATCATTCAAGATCACATAGTACCCACAATATTGTTACCACCTAAAAAATCAATAGAACCCCAAATCTACATATCCTTCCTCAATCCATAATAAAAAAAATAAACAATTTAGATATTGAATTCATGAAAAGTTTCAAAAATGAAAAACACATTCCCCTAAAAAACAAAAAATAACCATTATTGCCATTACACTAAACTCCCAAGAAACCCAAAATTGATAGTAAATTAAAGTGTTATGTACATGAGTTTTATAAGGAATGTGGTAAAATTATTGATGAGGAATGTGAATAGGTCATGAATGTATTCATATACATAATTAAAATTTTTGAATACTTTTTATGAAATTATATCTTATGTTAATCAATACTCTTCATTTTACCATCACGATGGTAATTTTATTTTTTCCCTCCACGTTAGTTTTATTATTATTAAATAAAACTGGCGTTACTACCTTATTTTGAAATAATGATTCCAAATATGAAATAATTTTTTTGAAATTAATTTTCCTATAATTATTCCTTTTAAATCTATGATAATTATTCATAACATATATACCCAAGCATAAAAAAGATATAAATTTCATCATTATAACACATATTATGTATATATCTAATTTAGACATGCCTAAAACTATGATGGTTTACTATACTTGGAGAGCATATACATCAAAATATTATTTATGTATAATATTCATCCACTCTGAAACAATTCGCTATAGAAGTTTCCCTTATAGTCCCATCATAATTATTACCCTTCATCATAACTTGAGAAAAATAAAACAAAATAATGGGTGAGAATAAATGCATAGTAAGGGTATATGTGGGATATATTAATCAATGATCATATATAAGGATATAATATTCATGAGGCAATGATAATATGTGATCATAAATAGATATTCTTACCCAATAAATCATTGATAATTATCATGAGTCATGGAAGAAATCATTTTTCTGTCTTGTGATCATGGAATCATTAAAAAACAAATCATGACCCATAAGATCAAATAATAACCATATTCACATGTAATATGAGTGTGGAACCATTATATACATAGAATCCATGACATATATCAAGGATGAATACCTATAAAATATTATCATTATGTACCAGGCGTCACATCTGACACCTTCAATCCATGTTACTAGATATAGTGATCATAAACATATAAATTATATATATATTTTTGAAACCTATTGGAAATTCTTAGATATAAGTGTACATACTTACAAACATCAATAAATATTTTTGAATATATGATATTTAATTATTTTTTTATGATTCAATATTAAGTGAATTAGGAATAATCAAAAACTGATAATTCAAATTCTGTACTTAATTAATATCATTTTTTTCTATTTTATATAATAAAGTATGTATTTTTTATGACATAAATATATATCATAAATTCCTCAACATGTTCCAATAATATATTTCTTTATCATATATTAATTTTATTTATAGCCATTTAAATTCAGTCATAATATATAGTTGAGCTCAAAAGCAAAGCAGGGGAAGCATATAACTAAGGGAATCATGACATAAACATAGAATGGATATTTTTGGGATGAATAGGTAAAAAAAGAATCCAGGATGAAAATGTTACTAGGATAATTACATATAAGTGAATATAATTTAAAAAATGGATATCAATAATAAAAAAACTAATACTGGTGGAATGCATAATTTAAAATATCAAAAACGTGACAGAAGGGTGTTATATTTTGACATTATCCAATAATTAGAAGAGGCAAGATCCAAAATCGAACATGTTTTTTCTAATTTTACTATTTGACTAATCAAAGGGAAATATAATTCTAATCCTAAACTGTCACCTAATTATTTCTAATTCATTATCCATTACAGCCAACAAGACCTTTCATATATTTTTCTAAAGGACCTCATTATGAAAAAAACATGGTTTTCAATATAGTGAATGATACATAATGGCAGTACATTTTCTGCCAACATTATTAATAAATAATAATGAATAATGTAGATACTTTTTTGAATGTTAATAAAATGGGTTACATTATTATATATCATATATAACAAGAGGGTGGATGGTCAAAAAATACAATCAATATTGTAAAAATCATAAATATTTGGAAAAAATATTTATAATTATAATACCATTCCCTATATTAATAAATGGGATAACATGATAAATAAAAATATAGAGGATGAATTTGGATGGATTAAAATAAAATTAAAACTTCACATAATTATATGTATATAATAAAAACACATGAAATTTCAATACTTTTCCCCATGTTAGTTGAATAACATTCTTTGAATGTGAGCATTATCAAATCATAATTATATAAAATGAGATATTCACACAATTTAGGGAATTTTTTAGATTTATAAGACAATAATATAATACTAATGATCTTATTACATCAATATAATTAAGATGGATGTCTTAAAATTAACATATGACTAGTGTAATAATGAAATATAAATGTTGTTCACATAAATTAATCACACCCTCTCAATGCAGTGCTTTGAACAATATGACAAGAATTATATTTTTAGATACCATGAGTTTAATCCACTAAATGATAACCTATATGTATCAAGAAACATAAATCATAGTAGGTTAAATACTTATTTAATTAATAAGTTAAATGTATGTGATGAAAATTTATTTTTGAAATCATTTCTATCATTGATGTAAAATAAAAATACATGTTTCGTATTAAATAGAAATAGTTGATAGGTTATCTGAAATTATTTAATAATTATTATATTTAAAATGATTATCCAATAATTTATCCTTGAAATATAATATTTTTTAACTTTGATAAATTTGTAGTGAAAGACAAAAAATGTGAAAGTTATAGGAAAACCCATTTTTTATTTTAAAATAAATTTTTTAATGAAAAAGTAATAAAAGTACCAAGTAATTCATTATAAAAATATAATTTTACATTAAAAATAATAAAATTTAATATAATAAAATATTATAGTCAGATATTCCATGAATGGGAAAAATAAGTTCATGGTTAAAAAATATTTCTCAAGGAAATGAAACTTATGTTATCAAAATCACAAATTGGAAACATTCTCGTTGATGAATGAAAATTTTTAAATTTTTTTAGTCGGTGAAAATATAATCAATGATATAATAAAACATAATAAAATCCAAGGAAAAAATATCCAATCACCTTATTTCAAGTTACTAATAATAACTCAATGAATGAAAGTTTAGTTTCTAAAATAACCCTTGACTGGGGTATCACTTATGTCAAATAGTATTCGATTAAATTATATTTATTTTACATATATTATATAAATAATTAACAGGAAATAGAGTATATAGAAATCATTTAATAGTAAATAAAAACACAATATAATGTAAACATGGTGAATAATATGCACCATGTCAAAAAATAATAATTTTGTCCAACAAAACCCATTATATATTGAGTGACACATTAATAAAAACCCCATAAAAGATAGGGATGGAAATTGAACATCAAATAACCTGATTAAAATATATTAAAATATATAATTTATAATATTTGTAGTATATATTACTCCTAAATGAATTTTGGTTTAAAATAACAAAGATTTCTCGAAGAGAGTAATTTTAGAAAAACCTTGTTACAAGAGTCCTAATTCATTTTACACATATACCGAAAATCATGAATATATAAATTGATTACATTACATTCATACCCAAGAGCCTTATTCAGGACTATATACCTTTAATCTCCATAATTATAATTATTCTATTCATATCAATTAGTTCTTTTTAATAATATTTAATAGAAGGTGTAAGTAATCATTAAATTTTAAAACTAGATTTATAAAAAAGTTGTGGGTGTATTTTAATTTTGTAAATTATATCATTATTATAAAATATAAATTAATTTAATATATTGTTCCTGGTAGTTGAAAATGATAAAATCTCATTTCATGGTTGTCTTGGGAATGATCCATGAGATTTAAATCATCCACTATCAAGATTCAATGTTTCTTAAGTATGGAAGGGGTCATCATAAAAATGGGTAAATATTCATATAAAAATATGAGAACATAAATAAAAACATTATTTTCTTATTTATATCACATTATAAAAAAAATGTTCTCATAGTTACCCATGATATAAATTCACTCTATTATTCATTTATGTTGTTAAAAAAATAAAAAATGATCCCACCATGATTAATGGGTTATTAGGATGTGGTTAATTTTTAATATTAGAATAGTAGAATAATAATGATATTATTTTTAATTATTATTGTTATATAACATTATTGTAATTAATTAGAAAAAAAAATTATATAAACTCATTACTTCTGAATACGTGGTCTGTTTCCTATTTGATTGGTTGTTATAAATGATTGAATTAATTATTATCATTTTTTTATTATATCATTAATATGTTCCAAATATTAAATACCGAAATTTTAATGATATGATAAAAAATATTTATCATTAAATTTCATCATCATTAACATTTTTTATGTTGTTTATTAAATAAAACCAAAAAATAATCATTCCATGGAGGTGGTAGTCCATACATACTCGTGGTGGAAGACTTAATTTTCTATAGAATGGTAGAAATAAAAAATTAGGATTAATGTTTTGGAATTATAAAAAGTAAATAAATATAATATAATTTTATATATTTCCCATTTTCTAAAATCTGAGTATGGATATTAATGAATTCAATGCATTTTCATCGTGATGGCGATAGTTAAAAAAAATTACGAATTGTAATTTCATTATTATTAATAAAAATTGATATAGTGTTAAATTATTATTACCATAGAATAATAAAATTTAGTATATTACCAATTTTGATATCATTGTGTAGGGATTAAATAAGTTTAATTTCTTGATAGAAATAGATGTTGCATTATTTAAGTAAAATTAATTACTCATGATAGGGAATTTTTTATATCCTTATAATATCCCTTATAAATTTATGGTGCATGATAATAAATTTTGATAAGAATAATAATTTAGTGAAATTTTATTATAGGGGAAGGAAAAAAGGGAATCATTTCAGAAAAAACTAAATTTTATATAGTTACATGAAGTGGTGGTTGGGGTCCCTCTTTATAAGTGGTGAGAATTTCATTTTTAAAATACATAAACTATATATAAATAGATCACATATTAAAATTTTCATATTGAAAAAACATTAGAAATAATTTTTTGGTCTTGAGATAATATTAACATAGACCAAATACACTTAATCACTGATATGTTTTTATCTTGTTTCAATCCCTTTAGTCCATGAATTATTAGTTTTTTCCCATTTATCTTTTACTTTTGTATCTATATTTTAAATAAAGTAACATAATATATATCCCTAAAAATTATCATCATCCATATTATTCAATTTGGACCAACTAATCCTAAATATAAAATAAATTTCAGATTATTCATTTTATAAATGGGATGAAATTTAATTTTACAATAATAACTTATAAAGTAATAAAAACATTTTTTAGAAAATTTTTACTTACAATATACAATACAAAATATGGGTTTGTAATTTAAAAATATATTAATAAAATATACAGATGAAATAAATATATTTATATAATTTTCATTTATTAATTTACAATTCATAATTTTAAATTAATAATTTCATAAAATATATGTTCCTTGTAAATACTATATTTTTAACTTTTCCCCTAAAATTAATTCTATTTTCAAAAACATATCCAAAAATCATATTAACATTATATTATTAGTCCTAATCCAATAATGGTATTAATTATTTTAAATTATGTTTTTAATATTTGACAGTACAATTTTGAAATAATATATTAAAAAATACTGATAAACTATACATACTAAAAAATAGCATATTAAAATGTTCACTATTATTTATTATTATTTATTATCAATTACTAATTACTTAATTCTTAATATATAATTCATATTATCATTATAATTAATTTTTAGATATTAATGTACTTTTTATGAAAAATTTAAAATTCAAAAGAAAATATACTTTATCAAAAAATGGTTTTTTAGTTATTTTGGTTGTACAAATTCAATTTCATTCACATTAAATGGTTCAATTTTTTATTTATATAAATATTTAATGAATATTTGACCCCCATTAACTCTCACTAAGTAAATTTCATGTTTTAAATATTCATTCTTAATACTTATATTTGTACATAAATATATCACTATTTTATTTTAGTTTTTTTGGAATAATATGTCTAAAACATTCTCATAATGGAATGTAATAAAATATTTATACATCATGTATTTACTTATCCCACATATAAATAAATTAAATGTATTAAATTTTAATTATAACTCATTGATAAATGTAGTTTAGGGTATTCTTAACATATTCTCCATTAATAATATAATCACTCATAGGAGAACAACATTAATCTATTATTCTAGACTAAGTTACATTTCATTACTCCATAATGATTAATAATTCAACATTTATATATTGATTAATGAATAAAACCTAATATTACATTCTTTAAATATATTCCTTTCCCAAATCAATTTGATTCTCTATAACATTAAGCCACACTAACCCTTATATTCTTCCAGAAAATAACAGTATATATTACCTTCAAATATCATTAACCACTAGTTCATATGGAAATACCCTAGTTATTATATGTTATAATATTCAAATGTATATAAACTATTCCAAAACATTAATTGATTACATTTTAATTAAAAAATAATCAATTCTAATTTTATCAATAATATCTAAATGAATTTTCATAAAATCTATAATCATTTTATTTCATCAACATAGAACATGTGTTACACGTAAAATTTTTCCATACCCTAATTATGTTTTTTCTAATATTTATCACTAAAATATAAAAATTTCATAAATTCACTTGTCAGCGATATATATACAATTTAATATAAGTTTTCTTTTCATTATTATAATAATTATATTTCTTTCTATAAGAATTTGAAATATTTTTAGAAATATTTTCAAAGGTTGATGCTTAGTCGGAAAAAGATTTTGATGACCGGAGTGTCTTGGTATTTATATACTAAAAATATATATATTATGTCACACATTCACATAATTTTGGTTTTAAATGTTTATCCCATTATTTGTGACATCATATAGGAAAAATGAAAACATAATTTATTCTGAAATGCAAGTTTTAACCTAGACATTTACTAAGGTTGGTTTTTATCAGATGTTTTCTGTGATGTTCACATAGTTTTATTCCCTTTAACAAAATCATTTAATAAATTATATATTTTATTAAATGACATAATCATAATTTATCCATAATAAATTATCTTTTATTTAAAATCACTATGGTTAGCCACATAACATTGAGAGGGTTTTTGAGGTGGAGGAAAATCCTATATTGTCATCAGAAAACTCGAGAACATGTATCAAATTACTATTGGGGAGAATAGTGAGAGAAATGGTGAACTGATGGATTATCTTATTTTTAACTATATTATATGTTCTAAAACATCGATATATCTAAACATGTTGTAGAACTGGTTTTTTATATGTTTCCACCATTTTATATAATATTAACCATGGATTTGTTATCTTATTTTCATGAAATTGATTATAATTCATCACATCAGTCCAATTATGTTTTTTTCTAAATCTTGTGTTTAATAGTTTTCCGTAATTTTATCAACACATGATCCATTTTTTTAATAATTGGAAGGAACCACACTATAAAATGATGTTTTATTACTTTTTTTGTTAATATTTTCCACATATTTATAATGATTTTCGTTGGGGAAAACATCATCAAGGGGAAATACAGATTGTTACCCATAAATACCACTTATTAAAGGGGGTGACTTTTATCAATTATTTAATTATTTTTTCACATTGAATGAAATTGGATTATGGGATTTATTTCCCTCCTTTTGTGGATTTATCATTGGTAATAGTCTCCTAGTCAGGGTCCCCCTTATAGATTAATACATTGTTCGTGAATCCCATTCACAATTATATATCTTTTTGGATGTTGATTAATGAGGCTACTTCTGTCAGGACATTCCAAAGGGTCATGTTAGGGAATCAACCTTCAGTGGGAAGATTATTCACATTGGGAATCAGTGGAATCTTGAACACAGAAACATTATAATACATGTATTCTTCCTCTTCATAGGGATTATCAAGGTCACATAGAAAAGGGGCTTCCCATGTCTATTGAGGGGTATCTTATTCTAGATGAATTTATTCAGTGGTTTTCCTTGGAATCCCATGTATTACACGGGGTATGTCATAATTTTAACATCTATAGGATATGTATCGGACTGATTGGGAAACTTATGTTGGTGGATCATATAGGAACATCCTCATGAAGGGGAACCTAGATGGTTTACTGAATGTATGGATTAAAACACCTTATGATGATGGAACTAGGAGTGTCATGTCCCATTAAGGGAATGTTTCATTCAATGAAGGCTAATCTGGAAACCAGTAATGTTGGATCAGATAAAGTGTTCCCCAATGAGGGGGGAAACAGGATTTACAATTGGTTGGGATTGAACTTCTTGGAGGATTTCTACATACCCTATTTAGAGGATAGTGATCAAAACCCATGTAGTTCAAATAGGTGATTTGGGGCTCACGCCTGGCTGGCTCCCCAACACAAGAGGACCACTCTTAGTTGGAAGAGTGTGGGTCAAATGCTTCTTATGCATTGATATCTTCATGTGTGCTTCTAGGAGAAGTAATGGGGTGAATGGGAATTACATGCTGAGATTACCCTAATGGATGGCATGACCCCACCAGGATGTGGCAGTCTGGGTAAGACCATTACGGATGAAAAAGGATTGGACGAAGTGGATAGAATATGTGATATGGAACCAATGTGAATATTATTGTGTTGGTATTGAACATTATGGTGGTTTCCTACATATCCCATTGATTTTGGAATCAACTTCCACATATTTATGATTGGGGATTTAGGGCTTACGCATAGTTAGCTACCTAGTCAAAATGGGACTTTTGGTTGGGGATTACACTTGGTTAGCTGCCCAGATGGACCTGAAAGAGATGATTCCTCTTGGTGGGGCATGATCCTCCCTAGATATAGTGGCAAGAGGGAAAGACTATGATAGGAATGGATGATGGTGGATGTTGAGATCCTTGAGTTTCACCCCTAGGAGGAGGGCTCCTGGGTATTCAGTAGTTGGGATTGAACCTCAAGTAGGCTTCCTACGTACCTTATATAGAACAAAGGGATAGAAAACCTTACTTTTTTTAAAGGGTTGAGTTGGGTAAAATACATTATTAGTGTCCTATTAAGGTGCAAATCGGGGATTACTTTAGGATGGATGACCAAAAAAGGGTATGAAGGTCACTACTAACCTCTAATATCACACTATTCATACATCATGTGAGAAATAAGGGGATTCAATGAACCAGATGGTTGAGTCGTGAATGATAAATCAATGAGGAATGGTGTGGGGATTATGCATGGTCAGCTACATAGGAGATGAAGACAGAAGATTATTCTAGGAGGGATGCATGAAAGAGACCATGTTCCACATGAGGAAGACATTAACATTGACAAGTAGGGTGAGTATTATCTCACTCCAATGGAGATTAGTGGTCATAGAGAATGACCAAGGTGTTTGAACCAATGTATTTTTCATGGGGTGAGCCTACAATTTAACATCTTTTGTTGAGGAAGATAGTTCTTGGTATTTTATTTTCCTACCACTCAGATGTGGGGAACAAACACCTCACCCCCTATAAATACATGAATGGAACCCTTTACCCCTCTATAAAGGGAAGAAACAATTAATTCCAGAAAAGATTAGGGTAGAAGAGTGGTCACTCGAGGGGTCCATGTTGGCATAGTCATGAGATGAAGAATTATATAGTTGGGTACCTATGTGATGAAGAATAATGTAGAGAAATACGACATTAAAAACCACAAGAGGAATAGTTAAATCACTTTTCACAATCTTGTAAGGATTTATGGTAAAGGATCATGCAATGAAAGGGGGCTCACCAAGAGGATCCTTGATAAGTACAGGTTCTTCATGAAGTAATGGTGCATCATGAAGGGAATATTGTTAGGAAGGAAAAGAAACTCGTGGGCCCTGGGTCCCTCTCCTTGGCATATATATTATTGGAAAAAATGATTTGAAAATTCTTAATGCATCACAGAGCCTCAAGATACCCGAAAGGGATCCATCCTTCATGATAGATAGAGCCCTTTCGTGAAGAGAATCCCAACCATATGTAGGGGATATGAGAAACAAATGGAAAAAATGGATCACCATGCTCATGTACATTGAGTGATAAATTTTTTTGGGAAAGTTCTCAGCACTCAAGAGGTTCATGAAAAGGGAGACATGAAGTTTAGAGGTGAGGGTAGTGATACTTATGAGGCTAGGGAGATGAGTATTTATAGTACACACAAATAACAATTCTCTTGGGACATTCCAAAAAGTGAAAAGTTTTTGTTGGACTCACAAAGGTACCATTGAAGATGCATATGGTCATGGTTCTCAGTAGACTCATAGAGGTACTGTTAAAGATGATTGTGGTCACGGTGGTCTTCAAACTCATAGAGGCATAGTCAGGGAGGCTCACGATGTTAGTAATCATCGGATTCATATTGGTATCATCCAAGACTCTTGAAGTCATGATAGAGAGGGGAATCTGTGAAGGAGCATCACAAAACAGAGAACTTTGATAAATTTTGAGGCTATGTTGTGTCCTAATTATATATTCACCAGGTACTACTTTGTTCATGTCTTCTATATAATAAATTATGTTGCCAACAAATCCCCCCCCCCCTCATAATTGGGGATGATGGTAAAAGAGGGTCATATTTTTAGGGTCCATTGTAGAAAAAAAATCATCTTTTCATGTTACTAGCTTGCGAGGGATGTGGGGCATGATTCACCATGAACATCGAGTGAGTAATGATTACTACAAATCTTAGGAAGGATAAGTTTTCTGCAAATCTCATATGGCCATCACCTAAAAATAGCACGCAAGGGGCCCATTTTCAATACTGGATCTCCATTAAGGATTTCCCTAAATCTCTTCATTCACAATGCGATTCTCCCAATGAATTAATCTATGAATATTGGGTTACATGGTCCTTTTGTCTATGAATTTTCTCTAGATAATCGACCATCATGATATGATTATATTTTGTGAGGAATTCCATGTGTATAGATGCTCCATGCACTACCGATTCATGATCTAGACTCATGAATGACCTCCAAAAATGGACTCATAACGTTTCCAATGTCCCATATCATTTGGTGGTTATGAGGTTTTTACTGATTCCCCTCATAAGGAATAAATGATGAAAAATATCTTAATTGCAGAATACATTTAGAGTAATTCTGATCATGAGTCACTTGAAGAGGTGTTGTTGGAGGCCTATAATGATTACTCTCTATGAAAAATGTTTCCATTGTATGGTTTAGGATTTCAAGATGATGTCTTCATCCTATGGGAAAGAAGATATGATCCGAAATATTGGTTTAGAGACACATCGGGGTAGCATCAGTGGTATAGGGTAGCTGATCGACAAATTTGGAGGGGCCATGCCCCTATCATAGTAGAATTACTTTAAAAACATCTCTGGAACATTGATATAAAACCTTATGAGAAATATGAATCCCAAATATAGCATAAAAAATCATTATGGTAGGTATTGGGAACCCATAAAATTGGTGGATAAATGGGTGGGATATTTTCTAGGGTGGAAAATTCATGGAGGGGTGGGCCTGGGCATACTGGGTGTGCACATATTTTGAAACATGTGGGATGTTGTTGAGGAGAGTATGTTTGTATGAAGTAACATGAGCTTAAAAATATCATGTCTTTAAATAATAGGATATCATACCATTGATATTTAGCTAGTGGTTATTGGATACCAATACGTTCCATATTTATCTAGGGGAGGTTTCCATCAAACTCTAGGATCTCCATCATATTTTTAGAATCTCAATTCTGGGGGGAAAGTTTTAAGAGTTCCACAAAACTAAAAACACTTTGGAGGTTGAAGAAAAAATTACATATCTGGTGAAGGAATTATTGGTCCCTATGTTAGTTTTGAACAATGAAAAGATGATGATAAGGGATGTCAACTTCACATAATGGTTTGGTTGTTTTCTGAACATTCTAGTGAGGAAACCAGCTAAGGAAGAGTAAGTTCCCTTGAAATTACCAATGAGGCCCCACACCTATCTAAGGGGAGCCCAGTGAGATAGGGAAAACTCTTATTGGAAAATCATGGAGCATATCTAGTGTTATCCATGGTGATATAGTATCAATAATGAGAATTAATCAGTATTCATGCTAGCTGGATTTATTTCGACGCTCTTCTATGGATGGTTACATCTTGTGAGAGATGTGAATGTGGGAGAATGACCGATCATGTTCATCATGGTGGTGATTCTATCCACATGTATGTGCATCAATCTAGATATCCTAGTGCTGGAGAATTTGTATAAGGTACTTTGGAATATTAGCAAGGGGAAGAATCAATTGCACATGTGTGGGTCCTTTTATTTTGTTATACTAGTTGGTAGTGGAGAATATGGGAGGTTATGAATACCTCAATACCATTTCCCCAACCAGGACATGATTTCCACCAACAATACTAAACATCACAGGGATTTTTCAACTCTAGTAGGGTCTAGTGGTGGAACTAAGCATGATGGAGGGAAAAAACCTGTTCATCTTTCATCTATTCCATCTGCCGACATGTGAATTTTCTAATGATGATATATAAACCATATTGAAGTAGTCAAATATTTTGGCCTTTCAAGGAGGAGTGATGGTGGTGAGGGGGGACTACAAGAAAATCTGTGAATCATATACCCCAAAGTTATTTGTAAAGAAGTGTAGGTGTATGTAGAGGCAAGCTTTGGGGGTGTACTTGAGAGTATATCATTTGTGTGATGAGGATGCATTGGCTCATATCATTTGGGAACACTACAAGATTAAGAATGAGTTGTTGTTATACACTATTTCATTCAGGCTAGACCATGAATGTTCATAGTTCTAGGATGCTTATTATCTAAATGAAATTATGAAGAAGGTGATGATATGGTCCAGTAAATGGGAGGCCTCTACTCTATGAAGCCTATGCCGAGTGGAAACAATAGAACATCATGAGGGAGATTCCAACATGCATCATAGTGACAAGGATGTAGTATTAAGGGAGGCATCCCATGAACTAGTACCAACCAGAGGTGAAGATGGTTGAATTGTAGTACCAGATCTAGTGGTCCAAGGCGAGCATACCCTAGTGTAAGGGGAGACATCAAGGGTGTTCTACAAAATGTCCCCTCAGTCTCCTGGTATGAAACTACACCATGTGGAACTTCTTCACATTGTTGTCTATCCTGATGCATGTATGATCAAGGATTCATAGAGATAGTATCTCAACACTGATGATGTGTAGGATCATCTGAACAGTTATAGGATTTAGCTGGAAGGGTTGAAATTTTCTAATGGCGGTGTCAACACATCCTAGGAAGAGGGGTGACAATTATTTGTTGACATAGAAGAATTATTACACTTCTGAGGTGTCACTCATCCCATGAAAAATTGAGTGTGGGTAATATTTAACATAACTTATCCCCTGATGTTGTTGGTAGATCGGTTGGTAGAATGATTCTCCTTTCCTAAAAACTCAAATGGATCATGGGGGAGAGGTTAATGAAAAACCCCCCAGGAGGATACCACGGTAATAGCCTCAAAGGAATAGTATTTGAAGAAATGTGATATATTAGACTCATAAGACACTTCCTTGGAAAGGTACACTAAAAACCAATGAATTATGTGTTGACTCACCTCCCTATTCTTCCATTTATCTTCTTTTTATTTGGATTCTCAAAGGACTTTTGTTTTATGAATGAGAATCTTATACCAGCGACCCCATCTAATTGGAATCATGATGAAACCAACACATAGGGGAAGATCACAAGGTATATGCCCGGATTAGGAAGAGATGGTAGGCTAGCTAGAGATAAAGGGGTGGGACAATCTGACCCAATGTTTTAAGATCCCTTCGTTATATATGAGGGACCACACACTGGAATCCCAATGATAACAACTCATAGTGTATAATAAATCATCACTTGACCTTTGTATTTTTCCTTCCTCACAGAGTCATATTTGATGTTTGGTCAATCATATTGACTAATATGGCTCTTGTCAGAATTATTCTCATAATAGAGGGTTCCCTACTTGTGAGAATGGCTAAGGGACCTAGGGTCCCTTTGCTGATAGGAGTTCTAGTCTATATGGGGCTAGGTATCTAGGTCATAACAGCCCTGGTTTCTGATGATAAATCAATTATGATCATGGGTGATGTCACTGATGGGGTTGAACCAGGAGTTGGCCAGGACATCCTTATCATGATAGAATCAAGTGGAGAGGATCAACCAATTGATATGGATACCAGACAATCATAAAATGATTCTAGAGGCGGATAATACTAATTAAAACATGGACGCATTTCTAGAATATAATCCTATTGACCTTGTAGATCATGAAAATTATGATTTTAATATGAATGAGGATCGTAAGGATATTTGAAACTAATTACCCAAGTTAATAAAATTCATCATAAAAAAACTCTATAATCACAGTTGAAAAGTTGAATGGGATCACTTAACCATTGGTTGCATGATCTAACAACTAGAGGTGTGGATGTGTGAGGTCTGTTCATGATGATCTTGTACTACCGCACTAATAAAATATGGGAAAGAACCTATTATTTGTATGCTTATTAGTGGTAGAAGAAGTCTAAAAACATCTATAATTTCCCAAAGGCTGAAAAAGATATCTAGTTCTTATAAGTATAGGTGAACCATCGTTTATCATTTTTTACCAATCAATTAGTATTATTTGTAAAAATATAGGTATATTTGTAGGAGTCCCTACAGAAAATGAAGAAGGGGAGCCGTCAGGTAGAAGTACTCCAAGCCTCACATGATAGGGGATAGATCATGTCTAATGATCTTCACTCTAAAAATATCCATGGGGAGAGGGATCTCAGGAAGTGATACGAGACTATGGAATCCACATGCCAAAAAGTTGTGTTGCAGAAGCATTCCATTGAAGGGGAATATCCCCATGGGCTATGTTTTGGCCAAGCATATGAAGCATTCTTTTTTCTTACTTTATTTTAATTAAATTCATGATTATATTTCCTACTTACTCAACTAATTCACCTTCATCTTTCCTATAAAAAAACTAATGATCAATCCCAAAGATCATGTGGTGCCAAAATTAGGGTGAGAAATAAGGGATTACAACATAATTGTTCACTTTTAAATATAGTGCCATTCAATTATTGAATTATCTATGTATATTATTGTTGAATGACCAACCATAGTGTTCAGGATGAGAGAGGTTTTGATTGGAGAATTGTGTTCATAGAGAAGCCAACATGCCATTCATGACATCCTCTACAGCACGATCAGGATAACGTTGGGGGTGTTGAAATCAATCTGATCAAATTGGGATGAAAATTGTGAATCAAAATGACAAAAATTTGGAACACAATGATGATGGAATTTTGATACAAGATAACTATTGATCATATTCAAGAAATAGTATTTGTACCACTAGCCTGAAAATTAATAATAGAGGGAAAACCATGAACCGTATTTGAAACATGGGACCAAACATGAAATGACTTCCAAATACCTCCTAGTTTTTTTCCCAGAATTGAAGTTGAGCTAAAGAGACATGGGGATAAACCATTATGGGGTATCTTAAACATGAAGGAGGGTGAGGATATGAATGACAGGAATTCAAAGATAATAATTGTAGTGTAGGAATTTTGGGAAGCATTCCAAAACACTTAAAAATATGCCATCGTAGCATGGGGAACATTGGTGTGGGGACATTATTCATAATGACGATCAAACCTATCTCCCAGGGGAGCATTGTCTTAGATTATGATTGATAATTGATGATGTCAACAATGTGGTAGAAAACCAACATTGTGGGATAAGACCCCTTATATGAGGGCATGAGTTTCGATGTTGTTTTATAACATGCATGTGACGAAAATTCATAGTACAATTTAACATCATGTGATCCGGACATCCCATAGTTTAACATCATGTGATTTGGACATTTTCACCTAGTTTATGGTCATACAGCATGGACCCTGGAAAATAGATTAATGTCTTGTTACACTGACTATGATATTTATTCATACAGAGGAGATGAACCCAACGTGAATGAACCAATGGAGTCTTAAATACCGTGGAATAGAGATAAATGAGGAGTATTTGATGCAGTATGGAAAAAACCTAACATGAATGAATGACAAAGAAACCTACTACTAGACCACATAACCCCATGAGGCTCCTAGTTGTAGGTCATAGATTGTTTTATTGTAATTGAGTCCAAAAAAGACAAAAAGGTTAATCAACCTATGACTGGGAGGAATAAAAATAATTTGGGGGTCACTATGTATCCCATAAGGATAGGACTAAATATATTAGTTTTTAAACACATTTTAGTTGGTATCCAATATTGGTGGGGGTATTCTTCTCTAGCGAGGAATCTGGAACATCCTTTAATTATCCTGAGGCATTCTGTACATGATTAGGATATGGTTGTATTTTAGCATCATGCATTAAGGATGGTGATTACATATTTTATGGTCATAGAGTTCAAACTATAAGGATCCTAGTTTAGGGTCATTGTGTTTAGACCTTAGGGTTTTTAGATAATCCCAATGAATGATTTTATAGGTTTCACTATGTATATAATTAGTAGGGGAATCACCCTACATGTAGTTATGGAATCCAATTTAGTTTAATTTCATGGGATAAAGAAGATGATGGTTCAACATGATAAGTGGAAAAATGTTATGGATAGATCCACGATTGATGATCAAGGAATAAATATATATCCCATAATGATAGGAATCAATCCATACGTAGTTCAATAAGGGAAATTATTCTATGCAGGTCTAGGCCATGCATTTAGAGAAGAAGCATCATATATTTCTTTTTTGTTCTTTTGTTCATGTTTCTCTCTATTTTTTTGAGTGGCCACGATCATGATTAAAATTTCATGTCTCACTTAAGGAATCAAGTCGTGTGTAGTTCTTGATAGGTGGCATGGTGGATGGACAATTCAAAGGGTGAAGACCTATCAAGTGAGAACATCACAATGTTGTGCAATTTTTCAACATGTATCGAGGACAATGATTCCATAGTTTAATGTCATATAAAAGGATCAACCCAAGAATTTTAACATAATGAGGTAAGGAAACAATAGTTTGAATACATGAGACATGACATAATAGTTTAATATAATTTTTTTTGGATGAATTAGTTCTTATTTTAAGGTTGTAGAACTTGGAAAAGAAGGTTGTGATGTTTCTCTATTTGAGTATAACCCTACCAAGAATCTTAATCCCACATGAGTCATGATCAGCAAGGGAAATAAGTAGTCCTTTCAAGATTCCAAATTATGTGGCAGCACATAACAATGGATAGGAAATGTCTGGTTGTAAAATCCCAACCATGCCATCCTTCCCACTTGACTCATGAAGATGAATGGAGGGACAACACCAGGGATGTTGGAGATCCACAAGAATATGGGGGGGAATAATATGTGCATCATTGTTCCTTATGTCTATAAGATAAGAAGAATTATGAAATTATATATTATATCTATCGACTTTATTTGAAATACAACATCCATATCATGTTACATGGGATGTGAATAGACAAATTTTGGTCGATCACTTACCATATTCAAATTGTGGGCCCAATCTAAAAATGTCATTCAAAAACTTCTGGTGAATTTTCCCCAGATGGTAGGCGAGCCATATGGATAGACACCCTACCATAAGGGGGTCTATTCAGAAACAAAAGAAGAAGGATACCCAAATAATGAGATGTCTTAAGCATGGAAGTGGTGTTGGGGGAATGTTCTCATTGAATCCAATGCTCCAAGTCTCGTACCACTGCACATTCAAACCTTCTGATGTGGAACATCGACAAGAGGGATCAGATCCACCCTCAAGAACTGAGTTCTTGAGGGGTGTTGTAACTATTTTAATGGTCGTGCTTCTCAGACTAGAATCTCTCAGTTTAATTTCAAAGAGTGTAGACCATAGGTTTCTAGTATTACATCATGCGTGTGGGACATACCTATATAGTTTAACGTCATGCAGTGAGGTTGAAAATGTCATGTGGTTTATCATCATGTGATTGGGACATGTGAATCCTATTGTAAATTTTTTTTGGTGTAGTAAATAAAAAAACTGATTGAGGACCAAAGAGATCTGGACCAAACCACACAATTTTTAAGGGGATCAGAGGCCAAAAGGGCCAAAATGGTGAATTTGAGACTATGGATGTGGAAGAAATATCTGAGCATCACAAAATATTCTTCAAGAGTTGGAATTGTGACACCTGTAGTTATTGAAGAAGGTGCGGACAGTGCCAAATGGGGTGATATACTCTCAAGAAAATCATGGTTGTTATGAATTTTATTGTATTGTGATATATGACAATAAAATTCTTGGTTTTAGGTCATAGATTTTTGACCATAATGGGTGGAGATATTCAGTGTGGCACCATGAGGAAACACAACATTAATGGTGCAAAGGGACCCACACCACACCACCCCTTATAGAGGAGGAATCCCAGACCATGATGGGGAGGAAAGGTTCGTGATTCCATGGATAGTCTCAGGGAAAATACGTTTGAGAATTACTATGTATCCCATAAGGATGGGAATTAGTCCATACATAGTACTCAATGATGGAATGGTATATGGCTAGTGCGAAGGGGAAACCTCTTCTCAGGTGGAGATATCACAGCATTGTTTAGTTTACTTTCATACAAAACAGATGATGAATGGGATATTGAACATCATATGGTAAGTATAGGGGATATTATACAGTCTATAATCATTCAATAAGGACATTGTGTATCTATGTTTATGGATATAGATCTTGGACCATGCGATGAGGCTTCTAAAGTGGAATTGTGTAGTGTGGAACCATGGAGTAACCCGATTAGACTGACGACTAGGAGAATCCACATCACACCACACATTACTTAGGAAAACATGTGCATAGTTTTAATTCATAAGTTTTGGAATTGGAGGCTCAGTTTAACATCATGTTACTAGAACATAAACTTCTATTTAATTTCATAGTGTATAGAGTAAAGTCTGATTAGATTCATACATTTCAGTACAAAAACCTAAAAATACCCCCAATCCCACATGATCTATGATCAGTGTGGGAAAAAAGGGAAATATATGATACTTACGAAACATGGAAGAACACGATAAGGGAATGGACTTATTATGTTAACAGTTTCCCAACGATGTTGGTCGACCAACTTAATGTGCAAAGTATCTAAAGGGGTAACACCAAAAGTGTTGATGCTCTTAATGGACATAAGGATTTGGAATGGAATTTGAATCATAGCATTCGGTATTTGGGACAAAATGGGGGTGGTGTAACGATGTAGGATAATTGGTAACCTTATTCACACTAAAACATCCATATCATGTAAAGTGGGGTGGGAATATATACGTAAGTTTTGGTCACTGACCATATTCGAAATGCAGGATATATCTCAAAATTCCATTCAAAATCTTCTAAGGCATTATCCCAGGAATGGTAAGTGAGATTTGTGGCCAAACACAATACTATTAGTGGGTACCATCAGATTTGAAACATGAAGGAAACTGAAATAAAGGGACAGGTGAATCCTACATATGGAATGAAAATTTTTCATTATAGGATCCAACACTCTAAGCCCTACATCACAGCACATCTGATCTTGTTAATGAGGTATATGACATTGAGGGATCCAAACCCCTTTTTAAGGGATGAATAGGGGTAAAGATAGTTAATGAACCAGGGGATGTACCTGAAGTCAAAAAAAATTCTCATTTCTACAAATCCCATAAGCATGGGAATCGATTGAAAAATATTTCTTGAATATCATATAGTGTAACTTCATGAGATAACGATGAATGTGTCGCAATTTTTATTATCATGAAACTAGGATGATTGGGGGTAGGTATCCTAATAAAGTACATAAGACATGAACGTTTTAATCCAATGTGAATGATGAACAAGGAGGCATGTTGTACCATATGATTCAAGTTAATACATAGTTTAATGTCATAATACATGCACTTGATCTATCTATTTACGGCCATGGAGTTGGGACAAAATGATGCATCCTTTATAATGGATATTTGTAGCATTGTTAGGTGACAAACCTGAAAAGAATGAGGTCTAAGGAGGCCTGTAATCATACCATAAATTCTTATAAAAATAGGTGTTGAACATGGGAAGAACCCTCTGAAAAAATGACAGAACATTCCTAAGTATCTTATAAGGATGGGAATCAAGCCATTAATTTTTTTGGGTTCTGTGAAGATTAACTCCATGTGGTAAGGATGAAGGATATTATGATGTTTATTATCATGTCTCTAGGAAATTGGGGGAATTTGTATCCCAATGGTAATTCACATGGAGTGGAAACATAATCCCAATGTGAGCTGAATAAATCCACACCACACCACACAATATCAGGAGAGATCGCAGGCCAAGGGGATGAAGGGTGAAATTGTTGCTGGGAGCAAAGACTAAATATCTGGGAGTTCCTATGTATCCCTTGAGGATGGGAAGGATGAAATTTTTAGTTCTTGAATTCTATGTAGTTTAACATCATGTGGTAAGGATGATGGTCATGTAGAATATTCCTGAGGGCGGTACATGGTGAGATTGTTATAGCCGACATGAATGATGAACAAGGGAGTATAAACCACACCACATACTCCATGGGGGAACCTAGGATAATAATTTGAAGGAATTTGTAGTAGGACCATAATTGAAATGTCTATGTGTTACAACATATCCAATGAGGATGTGAATCAAGCAATAAATATTTCTGAATTTGGCAAGGTTAGTGACCAGTTCCATAGGTGATTCTCTATTAGAAGAGAACATATTTTTTTCTGTGGAGTTTATCTTTCTAAAATTAGGATGAAGTAGCAGTTTAACATCATATGGGACGGGGATGTTTAGCATCATACAAGAAAAAAAAGGGAACTTTCCTTTTAATGTCATATATAACGGACCATAAATTATATAACATTTAACATCTTCTAGGTAGGACATAGAAATTTAATATCATGTGGGAGGGAATGAAACAGTTTAAAATCATGTTTCTTAAACAAAAGAGATATTAGATTAAAATCAGGTGGAGGCAAATTTACGGGTTACTATAGCAGTACTGTAGCAGTACTGTAGTAGGTACTATTCGGTACTATAGAAGCTAGAACTACTCACTCTATTTGGTCCTTTGGGCCACCGGTTTGGACCTAGGGTCTCACAGGGCCTTTGGGTCATCAAAGGCCTTCATAACATAGGGTTTTTATGCCACAAAGACCTTGGAGTAGCCCAGTTCACACAGAGCAGGCCCCAGAAGAGGATCATCACAATAGTAGCAGTCACCAGACGCAGAGCTAACCGGATTTTTAGAATGAGAGGGTATAGGAACCGCCATCGAGACCAGGCACCATGAAAATTTGTAAGGGGAAATTATAGCTGATCAGCCATGCATGGTGGGGGATAAGGTGATCAATGATTCATACGCTGGGGAGAGGCAGTTCTAGTGGGCTGGGACTATGGGTCATGTAATGGGCATGGTATGCCTCTGGTCCATCGGGTCATGGCAGGCCTTGTGCCTTGGGCCTACGGGTCATGTACGGGTTCCCTTTCATCTCGTAAAAGGGGTATTATCTATAATAAAATAAAAAATGAATTCCCTTAGGCCATTTGGTTATAATCATACGGGATGATCGGGAAGTTTCATATAGTTTAACATCATGCAGGATGATCATGGTTATTATGCAAATTACTTCTTGAGTAACACAGAATTTGTGGGAGGAGTGACTCACTGGATATCCATTGTAACCAAAGAGTATTCACCAATAGTCTAAAACATATTAATGATGTATGACCCTTCCCATTTGGGCTTCAACATCGGTGGCTTCCTACCTGGTATCATCGGTGTCCATAGAGACAATACTATATCACCCAGAATGATGGAGTGAAGATGAACATTCACGTTGAAAGATATAACTATCTGGTTTTGGAGCCTCTCTAGATTTTTCAATTCACAAGGACTGTTCTCTACAAGGTATTCCGGATTAGATATAGGAACTTCAACTACTATATCTAACATTTTCCCGTCGTAGATAGCTATGAGGAGTGATTTCAACTGATTCAAAATGGTTTGTACATCCTATGTTCCATACACCAAGGAATATTGGGTCACCTAGTTGTTATTTATAGTTTTCATACTAGTTACCTCAAGATAGTTGGGGAGTTTTTCCATCCAAATATTCTTTTTTTGGCCCACTATCTTCTAAAAAATGTAATAAAGGGACCTGAAAAACTCCTCAGTCTTTAAATTTTATTTTTAATTGTAATGAGATGTTTGGATAGATAGGATGATGTACATGGAGTTCAATTTCATCAGCACATCATCTCAAAAAATGGTTTTGTTATCGGTGAGAATAGAATGAGGGACACAGAATTTATATATGATGTTTGAGATAATGAACTCAGCAATAGAATGAGACATAACCTCCTTAAGTGGGATCTACTCTTCAGAAATGGAAAAGAAATATATTGTAGTTGGTATAAACCTGCACTACTGAGTTGTTACTGGCATATATGGTCCCACGACATAGATTCTATAGACCTAAAAGAGACATTAAAACATTTTTATGTGGACGGTCTATGGATTTTGATCCACAATATTGACATGGATCTAAAATGATGGGAACCTATTGGAAAACATTATATTGTCATGGTCCATGTATGTCCAAAAGTTTCCCAAATAAAAAATCTAGTGAGAGAGCTCTGACCATGCATGATGATCACCAGAGGAACTATCAAGTAAATCATGCATAACCTGGGGAATTTCATATCCTTGAATGTAATTGATGATAATTTCATAAAAACCCTTTCTAGAGATTTTTTTTCAAGGATATGATTTCTCTAGAGTGTGAACTAGATTGCACGCTGACAGACTCTCTCATGCTCAACCCTGTCTGCCAGTATATTTTCTTGCAGCTGATACTTGATGAAAGGAATTGTCCAATAGAAGGTCTCTTATAATATAAAAGGGGGATATATAATCCTGATGCGGAAGAACCTGTGGTAATATTTCTTATCTACTAGTTCTCATCATCATCCAAGGGGGCGAGACCGATGATCCTTTGATGTGCCACATAGATAAGAAGATCTTCATGCTCGGGCTCTATGAGAGAAGTGGATAGACTAGCCCGAGCATCAAATACACCTTTATATAACATTGGTATGTGACAGACCTATGGTAGTGAAGGGAACAAGGAGATCAGTTGAGGGTGCGCTTTAATAGGGTCATGATCTCTTCCTTTCAATCAATGTAGTAATTGTTGTTATTATTTATGATTAACTAAAGGTCACCATTTGCATATGCAGGGAACATCAATATTAGGAGAAATCTCAAGAATGGGGATGAGAGCTTGATACTCCACCTCATTTTCAGTTCAAATTTCTAACAACAAGAATGACTAGTGCAGGATAACCTGTGTAGGTTTGTTAAAAATGATTCTCAGATAGACACTATTGAGTATGGGATCATTGATCCTATTACTGGTAGTATTTTTGGAGGAGATATCAAAATACATCTTCCAACATGAAATTTAATGATCTAATGATGGTATGTCATCATCTAGAAAATTAAGATCCATGGAATGCTCTATGGTGTCTAGATGAGTGGTAAGAAAGTCTAACATCACCTAACCATTTTCATGCTTCGATGGGATGAACATAATGTCGAACTACTGAAGGATCACAACCAATGGAGCTATAAAGACTATCAATATAGGATGGTTCAGGATATACATTATAAAATCCATGTGGGATAGTAGTTGTATCTCATGATGATGTAGATAATGCCATAATATATACACTGTGAAAAATAGTGTGAGGTATCTCATCTTCGTAGAATAATATATGGTCTATATTTCGAGGATAATGTGACAAATATAGTTAAAACTATTATCTATCACTTTGTTATTCTTATGGGTGATAAGAGAACCAAGTGATCATTCCAGTGTGGTCAGTAAATGGACCAATGACTTTTTATAGAAATTTGGAATCAGAACTAGTGGCTATAGCGAATACTGAATGATTCCTCAAAAGATTTCAACAACTCTTCATCCCATTGGTAGATGTAACCTATCATAATAAGTCTAGAAAATTGATAACACATTCTACCCAGAATCATGATGAATTTGATTATATCTGCTACATGTCCTAAAAAGCCTTGGAGCTCATATAGGTTGCTCAAAGGAGGCATCTGATTGATGGCCTTGATCTTCTCTACATCGATATCAATGCCACAAAATATGATGATAAAGTTGACAAACATCCCAGAGGAAACCTTAAAATTTCATTTCAACTATTTCATCTTCATATAGTAGTAGCAGAGGAAGATGAATAATTTATTATGATCTATGAGATGGTTCTGAAGCTTCAAGGATTTGACCCCAAATTTTTTTATGTATAATTACACTAGTATTCTAAGGATTTTTTTGAGAAAGTTGTGAATGGAATGATGTTAAATGGATCTTATATCCTTAAAACAGAAGGACATTACCTATATTAGAAGGTACCTTGAAGCATTCTGAATGTGGTGGACTTTTCTTTTTTTAGTCCATCCGAATTTGATTATACCTAGAATAGAAATCCATTATGGATAGATCCTAGAACCTAGTGGTGGAATCGATCAATGCCACTGGAAGAGGAAAATCATCCTTCAGACATTGGTGGTTGAGATCTCTGAATAAATACATACTTTGATCTGTATGTTCTTATTCTTGACAAGAACTATGTTGAATAACCACATGGGGTACTATAATTTCATTTTGATGTTTAATTTTATTGTCTTATTAATTTTGGCCTCAACCAAGGCAGTATGAGGTGGGTGCATCATCCTAGGAGGCTGTTTGAACATTTGATAAATTATGGGGAGACCATGATGGTGTATGGTGACATGAGGGTCTATTATTGGAGTATCTTCATAACATGATGAATATAAAACATGATGATGATTTAAGAAATCCACAAACTACTCTCGTTATTTCACAGACATAGCTATGCTGATCAGTTCTGTCCATAGGTCTATCTCAATTCCAATATTAACATTTAACAAATCAGATATGGCTGTGGGGATGCCCTATTCAAATGTAGAATTAGAATACTCCTAGTATTCCTCATCATCTAAGATAGGGGATCCATGGGAGGAGATGGTTCATTCATTCCAATAGATCCCTGGGTTACACTGGTGCCTTCGTGGATGGATGTTGAATGTTTACTAGTATAATCTCACATTGTAGAAACCATGGACACAAAGTCTGTCAGCCCAACCCACACCAGGACTTTGACCAAGGGGCCCACAGTTGATGATATCAAAGTAGTGGTGGAGGTTCACTCTCTATCAACTTATCCTGAACTGAAAAAACAAGAATATTTAGTATATTTTTGTATCCATGGGGTGAAAAAATCGATACCTAATAGGGGTATGGGATTCTATTAATTCCCGAGCCTAGCCTATATAGTAGTATGGGGTAATATTTATATATTACTTGTAACTAGTAATGTTTCTTCCTATTATCTACAAAATGAAGATGTAGTGTCCCAGTTTGGGGTTGTGACCTCCAACTGGTGAATTGGAAGATTAAAAGCATCCTCAAAATCTACCCTTAGGTCGGCCACAACTGTAGTGTTCTCACCCTCGTTGGTATGAACCATCCTTTTCCTTACTCTTGATTAAGTTGAGGTCTAGATAGTAGTATTCAGAATAGTTACAAGAGATTCATAAATATAAAGCATATCCAATCAACCATTAAGGGGGTTTTTTGGAATTGAGGATATTAGGGGGAACTACACCATTCAGATGGATCCAGGGTCTTCCCATCAGTTCATTATATGTAGTATCCTATGAGAACCCCTTGAATTTAGTATAATAAATCTTGAAACTAAACTGGGCTTTAGATGGATTATTCTACATGTCCTCTTCTTGGTCCTATAACATACCTAAATCCTTAGGTCAGAGGGACTTAGATATGCCTTAGCCAGTCCAAGCTTATGTTGTTTCAAGTTCGGTATGAGATTGATCTCGGTACATGTGTCAATGAGAAAACATAGTACTTCCACGCCATTGAGATGGAAAATGATGTATAGTGGAAGTATTTTCCCATGTACATGGGATCCTTTGTCCTCTCCTAATAACAAGATTATGGATTGGCATTTTTTAATCGAATTCCATGGCATGAAATGCATCTGCAGCCACTATATATCATTCAAAATGGATGGGGGTTTAATGGACTCCTTGAGAGATTAATCATATGTTATGACCGATGGAGGTCCTCGAGCATTGATAGAATTGTGTTTATGTTGTAAATATGCTTTGGATAATCAAATTTCCTTTCTAAACACAAATTTCTAGTGGTTGAAGGCATGGTAGGTGTTGTTTTTCAACCCAATGGATTCTTTCTGGTGTTGGGGATGTACCATTGTTCAATGGATGAATCATGAAAAATTACTACCATATCATTATCGAATGACTGAGTTCTGTCCATTATAAGGATGCAACTAGCCATGATGTGGTCGTGGTGACATTTCCTGGTCGAGTATCACAACTTGAGGTGGTAGTGAATCTAATGAGATGGTTGAGAGGACTGTGCACACTAAGATCTGGGATGAGCCTTCATTGTGGTGTAGTTATCATGAACTATGTAAATAGAATTGATTTCATGATCATTCCAATAATTCACATAACCATGGATTCATCGATGATGGAATTGATCGGTAACATTGGGAGGATCTTCCCAATGCTCCTAATTATTGGGAACCATGTATGGGTCAACATGATCAATGGTATTTACTAAGACAAATTCCTAATAATACCTTAAGGAATCCTCCAATTCATGCTGAATTTTGGGTACAATTCCCATTTCAGGGGGCACAAATTCACTAAGAGTGAAGGTGTATTTAATCACTGGTGGGGGCTCTTCTTTCCCCTATGTCATCGATGAATACTCCTTTTAGAAGAAGAATGATGAGATTTGGATATATAAGCAGCACTCATAGGAGGTACAATGACATTAGGATGTTAGTAATGATTAAAAAGTAAATTAATGGATCCATGAGTGTTAGTGAATGCTCTATAGTCTAACCCATAATTATAATTTTTAGAATTGTGGCTTGAGATTAACGACCACTCATCTTCATTAGCACTATCAGGATTTATAGAAATACATGCCACATGTGCCAGAGTAGGACCCAATCTGAAAAAAATTATTATCAATATAATCATAGAGATAGTCCATAAAAACATATATCTACTTGATGGTGTGTCTATGAAACATTTTATAATGGTATTAGTCGAGGAGATTAGTGAGAGTAGACTCTTGGGGATTCCTGCATTCATGAAAATTCAGGATTCCTAGATCCAAGGGAATTTGAAAATAACCAGATCCTAAACCTCACCAAATGAATAGTTCTAGTATTCTTTTTAATAAAAGGGAAAATGAGAGCCTACACCTCATGAAGGGCTAGATCCTAACGGGGGATATATCCTGATTATCCCATGTAGGTGGTGGTGTCTAATGGGGTGGTGTCGGTCAATTCTATGGTTGGTGATGGTGAGCCGGAGGTTGGGCTTGAGGAAATTTCCCTCAGCATGGTTGTGGATGAGGATCTACATGTTATAATTCTAGTGGTGTGGTTCCCTATATCTATCCGATAGCATTACTATCGACCTTAGAGTCTCTTCTTGTAATAGTTGTGGGAGGAAACAATTATTCCTATTAACTTACTGCTAGGCCACCTCAAGGAATTAAGCCTTCTCAGATAAATCCTTGAATCCACCAGACCAATTATTAGTGATGACGGAGGGAAACATTCAGTGTTAACATTCCCCACACACATCATCTACAACTGACATTGAGTCAGCAAAATATCATGTGAATATGTTAGGCCTTTCCACCTATAGATGAATTCGGTGCCTCTTCCATCTAGACATTGATTTCACATTAAGAGGTCAGCAATACCTGTATTTCAAGTAGTGTAGATGAACTTATAAAGAAAAATTCTATGAAAATCTTCCATAAAAGAAATAGACACAATGGGTAACTAGTTTTACTAGATAAAAGCATGCCATTATAATGTATGTATGACACTCTAGATGTTTGTAGCATCCTTCTATGCTAGAGTTCCCAACATGGGTCCACACCATGTAATAATGTTGTCCAGATGTTGTTGTGGGTTTTCCACCCCATTGAATATAAATAAAATAGGATTCGTAAAATATGGGGGTATCATCATATCATCCACCCATGCTAGATATGGCTTACCATAAGTTTGGATTTCTAACTTTCATGTCTCAAGGTCCACAAGGCAGGATATCAGAGCGGATCCTCCTGGATAGAGATTCGTATGTTGGTGAGGATTCCTAACTTCCAGTGCATTGGATGTTTCTTCAACATGGTAGGCATGATCAATGGCTCATGGAGTAGTTGGTGTAACCACTGGAGGAATATCTTGAGGAGAAGTGGGAGGAATTACTTGAGTCGGGTCCTGAGGATGATTTCTATGCAACATTGGCAGATTGGGAGGTACATTCCATGGTCGCTTTCCAAAAGCTCTGATATCTACCCTATTGGGGTGAACGAGATTTTAGAGATTAACCAGAGGCATCTAAATAGAGAGGGCATATGGCTACCCTACTACCGCATTGGAGGTGAGACGGCATTGTACACAGGATGACCATAGTCTAGAAACTATTTTGTATGGTGCATAGTAAGGAGATCATCAATAAGATTTTTCTATTCTGCGAGCTGCTGGACAAAAACGACCCTAGTGGGATCAACATCTATCGATGTACAATATGGGTCAGAAGGCATAAAAGTAATGGTATCATATTTATTCATATTGGGGATTGTACCTTAGGGTAATGATTCAGAAGGATCTCCTAGTCCATTAATATGACATTGCTAGAGATTGACAACAGATTCTTGTCCAATAGATTTTTTGCTACCCCAGGGGGTGATTCAATCCATCATACCTTGTATCAACCCCCCTTCAATGGATATCTCGGGGAAAATCATGTTTATTGTAATGGTTCGTAGAGAAATGTCCTCAATAACACCAGGTAGGTACGACTGTCATAGGATCAGTATAATACTACCCCAAAACTGGATTTTCATACTTAGGGACACCGCTTTTATAATTATATAGTGCATAGGAAATCATTGAGCACATCTCTATTGAAAATTACAATGACCACTTAGTGATGTATGGTGATGATCAAAAATAAGCATTGCTAAGTCAACCATGTTAATCTACTAGAATATGTCGTCATATTATTCATGGATTTTCGATAATCCAACTACCAACCCTAAAGGTGGGAATTCATCACCTAGAGGGTTTAGTAGAAGCATCTGAATTTTTACAGGGTGAGGGACTTCGTAATGTCATTGTTTGGAGTCATGATATGCCAAAACATAGTAGATAATTTGTCTTTCGTAAGAGTTTCCCACAAACATCTTCACTCAAAAGCAGGACCCAGCTCTTGGTTTCCTCATTCATCAACTGGGGGTGGTTGATGAACTACTAATTAAAATGGTTTATACCACTATGGTGGTGTACTATCCAGTAGAGAGAACATTGCATGAGATGACATGTCGATGCTGACTTGGTCATTTCTTAGGGTTGGTACTGACCACATAGTCATGTCCCTACATAATGGAGTGTTCACCACTGCTTCATGTGTGGGGGAGTAATTCCTTGGTGGTGAATATTGAAGGTTCTCATCATCAACCAAATCTAAGAATAAATCTCTATGTTATCAAGGTGATGTTGAGAATGAGGATGGAAATGGTATAGAAGACTGTACAATAAGACCCTAGAAGGGAGAAAATATTAATCAAACTGCATGTACCTACAAATAGTTTTGGTGATCTTGTACATCTTAATATATGAGAGGATGAAAATCACAAGATAGGTTCCATCCCCAGACTCTGATGTAGAGAATCTTGGTGAAGGATCCATCATTTACACACATTATTCTTTATAATATTATAAATAGAATGGATTGACAATGATCTAGATCATCTCTGAGTTATTCCTTCGGTAGTGATAGTTTTCAATTCTACACTAGGAATATTAATCAAGATAGGGTAAATCATAGGCATGGGGAGGACCTCTGTGTGGTTAGTGTTTGTTCGGAGAGGGCATCCACTTTAGCTAGTTTTGAAATGAGGAAGGTATTCATATCAGTTTTCATTGGATTGGGGAGAACCTCTACATTGGTGAGCTGATGCATGAGGAGAACCTAGTAATTTGTCAAAAGAACATGGTTAGGACCTCTGTTTTGATGATATTGAGTATGGGGATAACATCCCTACTGGTTTCAAGATGCGTGGTGTAGACCACCATGGTTGGGAGTGATGGAGTAGGGAGGACCTTAGTTGGAGTTGGTGATTACATGGGGAGGACCTCTATCCTGACCAATGTTGGTGACACAGAGGGGGGGCTCTGCGCTAGCTCATAGTGGTAGTACGAGTATGAAATTTTAATTTAATGAACTGGACATAGGGAGGACCTTCAGTTTGGCCACTGATAATGTGGATAGGGCCTCTTCATTGATGGATGCTAGAGTGGGGAGGACCTCTACTGGAGCTGGTGAGAACATTAGGAGGATCTCTATGCTGACGGGTGATAGACTGAGGATGAAATTTTCACCAGTTGATGATGTTGTTGGGAGGATCTCCTCTAGAATTGGGAATGATGCAAGGAGGGGCTTCATGTTGATTAACTACGATATGGGGAGGGCCTCTATATCTGGATTAATAAGAATAGGAAATAATTCCCTAGTAGATGTTAATAAGACAGGGAGGACCTCCATGTTGAGTGAGAGAGTGGGGATGACCTCCATTATGGATAGTGATGGTACAAGGAGTATCTTTTTACTATATCTCAACATCACAGGTTGTCCCACAATGACTAATGATCATTCCTACAACTAGAAGAGTCGTCATAGCATTCTTGTTTGGTGGTTGAGTTCTTGATCTGAAGAGGGTATAAGTGGGTTTGTTTCATGTAGTATCAAGGACCTAGTAGAATGAATTGGGGGTGTATAGGCCACTGAATATGCAAAAAATGATGCCCCGTGATGGGTTTCTTCCTAAACATTCACCATAATTTGGCGTCGGGTCATCCAATCTGGGGTCGGATGAGTAGGGGCATAGACTTCTTATCCTTTGGCTTAATGGAAAAGTAGTCTGTGGTGTTGAAATGGTTTGGTGGGAGGCATACGTTTCATCTCCCTAGCGGTACTCATAACTAGGAAGACTCAAATTTACCTCACCTCATTAGCATAGGGGATTGATTCCTTGAAATTTTCTATGGAGAGGCTCCAAAAAAGGTTAAATGTTGGAGTGGGGAGTAGTGTATCAATACACGTTCCATGGGGGTAGTGGTAACGATGAGTAAAGAAATACTAATGGTCCTAATAGGTCATATAAATTTTTAGAATGACCCCCTCCTTATCATATCATCGTAAAATAACATCTATCACCCTCCTCTGAACAATTTCTGATGGTAAGACATGGGTGAGTTCCAAGTAGTGGTGGTCCTGGATGATATCGCAGTAGAGGTGGGATCATAAAATATTCTCTTATTATCTTTCCTCCTACATATTCATATGATGGTGTGGGAAATTTTTTTCCTTTATCATAGGTCATTCAAGGTAGGATGACTTAGCAGTTTTAATAGTTATTAGAATTCAATTCCCAATCCCCTAGTGTCTTCCAGACTTCCGTCATTTGATTGATAGATCTACATTAACAATGACAAATACTATAATTCCCAACGATTAAATATACTAAATTCTAGTGAGTTTCATGTCACAAACACTATTTTCATGCAGGGACCTAGAACAAGATATATAGATCTAGTGACATGCTTATCTATCGATGTCTCGAGTGTTAGTAATCCCCATGGTTCATGGAGAACATCATTCACGTCTAGTTCACTATTTAAATTTCTAACGCTTTCCAATGGGGTGCACATCTTCATTATAATGAGTTGGTTTTACCACACATTACCACAATCCAATGGTGGGTAGTTTTCAAAACTTCTTCTAAGATGTTTTTTCGTTGACCAAGACTAGATCATAGGATGTATGTCCCTCCTTCTGTGGATTCCTCATCAAAAATTTTCCAAAAGACCTCATCTCCATTATATTTGAAAACATTGTTCATGAAACCCATTCCCAGTGCCATATCTATATGGAAACCTGTATATTACACTACTATTATCAATGCATAACAATGGGTCATGTTAGGGAAGCTTCCTTTGGTAAATATAGTAATCATGCTAGGAATCAGGGGCATGTATGGACTTTGAAACAATAGAGGACATGTATTCTTTTTCATTATAGGGCTTCTTATGGGAGTATAATCCTGAGGCTTCCCACACTGATTATGGTATTTCATATGTTGGAGCCATGTATTTCATGTTTTTCCTCATAATCCACTATTTAACATGGGTATTCCATGATTTTAACGAATAGAATAGATGGATCAGACAAATCAGAACAATTATGAAGTTATATTATATAGCCACATAAATATGAGGGAGAAACATGATGGTTTACCAGATGGACTGATCATAATTCCCAATAAAGACAAACCCTGGAGTGCCGTGTCCAATGAATGGAAGGTTTCACACCATGAAGGCTGATCTAGACACTACTGAGGGAAGTTCAGATTACGAGGTCCCCAATGATGGGGAAACCAAGATTTACCATTGTCTGGTATTGAAACCTAGGAGGCTTCCAAGAAACCCTATTTAAGAGACATGTATCAAAACCCATGTAGTTCGAAGTGGTGATTTGGGGATTACACATTTCTAGCTACATGTCACAAGAGGATCAGTCTTGGTTGGATGAGTATGAGTTGTATGGGGCATATGCTTGGATAGATTCATGTGTGCTTGTAGGTGAAGAAATGGTGTGAATGGGGCTTAAATGCTGAGATGATCATTATGGATGGCGTGATCCCACCAGGATGTGGAGCCAGGGTATGATAAGTATGGATGATGGAGGATTCTATGATATGGATGGAATGGATGAGATGGAATCAATTTGTTGATGATGATGTTAGTCATGAACATTAGGGAGGTTTCTTATGTATCCCTGTTGATTGGGTATCAATGTCAACATAGTTATGATAATGGAATTGGGGATTACACAAGGTCAGATTCCTAGTGTTAATGTGACATGTGTTTGGGGATTATGCATGGTTAACCTCCCAGGTGGAACCAAAGGAGTGGTGACCTCCATGTGGGGAAATATCATCTCTAGATATAGTGTTTTTAGGGAAAGACTATGATTGGAATAGATGATGGTGGATATTGAGATCCAGGAGGTGTACCCCTATGAGTGGGGCACCAGGGTTTACCGGTGGTTGAGATTGAACCTCAATATGTTTTATACATATGCTATGAAGAATATAGGGATCATAACCCACATAGTTCGAAGGGGTAATTTTGGGCTTACACAAGGTTAAAGGCCCTTGAAGGGGAAAACTAGGGCTTAATCTTGGATGGATTCTCGGAGAGGGGTATCATGGTTAGTACTAACCTCTATGCCCACATGTGTCATTCTTAGTGTGAGAACAATGTGGATGTACTGGAACAGATAGTCTCAACATGAAAGATGTGTCGTAGAGGAATAGTATGTGGATTTCACATTGTTAGTTTCCTAGGGAGATAGAGATTGGTTCTTACCCCAAGAGGGATGACCAAAATATATATTATTATACATGACGAGGAAATCATTTCCTTCCAGTAAG
This sequence comes from Viscum album, assembly GCA_963277665.1. Taxonomy (NCBI): domain Eukaryota; kingdom Viridiplantae; phylum Streptophyta; class Magnoliopsida; order Santalales; family Viscaceae; genus Viscum; species Viscum album. The sequence continues at coordinate 382,853,453 of OY728167.1, read as the reverse complement.
GTGAGTAAGATCTTACTTCTGCTGATATTAGGGGGCATAGAAATTTCCCAATGTCTGGCACCCGGTGTACATTGCATGAGGGGAGGGTAAAATTTAATGTCATGTGTTCAGGACCATCATTATTTGATGTTTAAAGTCCTATAGGTTGGATGTGGGGAACTCACTCTTCACCCCCTTTAACTTATATGATAGACCCTCTATTACCCTTGGTGATGGAATGGAAATAGAAATGCAGAAAAGAGAGGGGTGGAGGAGTGGTCACTCAAGGGGGACACATTAGAAAATATATGTGAATAAGAAATAGTTATTAGATTACCAATGAGAAGAAGCATTAGGTTGAGAAACACGACATGAGACACCACACAAGGAACCATGAAGTCACTTCACAAAAGCATATAGGACCACACATGAAAGGAGATTAGGAATCCATAGGGCTCTCTAGGAGGAGCTTCATGAAGAAAGGGTTCTTTGCAAAGTGAAGATGCTTCATGAAGAAAATATCTTTATTAATCATGGGTCACATTATTTATCATAGTTCTTTTTCAAGGACTTCTCTTCAAGGGATAAATTCATTGTGGAGACTCGAGAAACCCAAATGGACTCCCTCCTTCATGAAGGGTGGAAGCTTTCACAAAGGAAATCCATACCATATGTAATGGATATGAGGAACAATGGAAAGCAAAGATCATGTTTGTAAACTTCTTTACATAATACACTTTTTTCTCAAGTTCATGGTGCTCGATAGATTCATGAAATGGGAGACCAAAGGATAAATGGTCAGGGTCACAATGCTTATGATGTGGGGGAACTGATTATTTATAGGAAATATGGCATGTGATGCTCGTAGGATAAACCACAGAGAAAAAGGATGATGCGAATTAGTAGGTCACTATCATACATTTGGAGGTACTGTCAAATTATATCATTGTTGCGGTGCTTTTTGGACTTGTGGAGCTACTCTCAATGATTCTTGCAGTCGTGGTACTCTTTTAACTCCCTAAGGTACCATAAAATGAACTCATGGTTTCACTAATCATCAGACTCATGGAGGTACCATCAAAGAAACTCATGGTAGTGATGGTCAGGGGTCTCCATGATGGAGCTTTACAAAATAGTCTACATTGATAAATGTTTTTTTCATTTGAGTCTGAATTAGAATTTATATGGGCATGAATTTGTTCATGTCTTCAGTGGAATTATTTTCAACACCAACACCACCATTCTATGCATTCTCCACTATTCCCTCAATTTGTATTAGTTAGAAATTGTCAGGGTGGGTACAAGCAAGACAAACCCACCAAATTTAGAAAAGATTCATGAGTGTGTTGGATATGGATGCTTGTGACCAGATGGTTTTGGATTATCAGGTTGTAGGTGATGGAAATTAGTATTGGGAACCCAAATAAGAACATATACTCAATGTAATACCACACATATAATCATATTTCAATTTTAGGATAGTGCAGGTTGGGATATGATGGTTGTGGGAACACCATTCTATTTCAACTGGTCTACATGAGAAATTAGTGGTGGAGATAGAGGATCTAAAACTGAATGGTGAATCTATAGTTTCAATGTAAAACCTCAATACATGTTGTATATTGTGGAAGATCATGGGATGTCTATTTTGGATTCTATAGTACCTAGGGTATCATGTGAGTTATGGATGTAACACTATGTTGTAAGACCACACTTCGAGTGACATTAACCAGACAACTAGTTCTTGTGACAGGTGTACATGACCAAGACCCTAGTTTGACATAAATACCATGTTCCCATGTGGGCACACATTATACCATTACATGGAAAACTATTTTGAGAGAAATAAGCTCATACCCGGGATCCATGTTGGAAATACATTCTGTGTTCTCGTGAGGAAATTCCACGTTCTTGTACATGGCTAGATGATCCATGTTCCATGTGTACATAACAAAGACCTCGGGATTAAATAATAATTGTGTTCCCTTCTGGAAACAATATGAACCATAAAATTGATTTACAAGCATTGTACAGGTGAGAACATGCACATGGATCAATGTGAGGTCACAAGCTATTTTTCCCCCATAAACACTGTGTATTTTAGGATGACTCTCTGATGAATTCATAATAAATTTAGATATAGGATTTTGATGATGACCTGTTCAGTGATAATGCCTTTATTTAGTGATCCACTTTGGAGGTTTCACCTATATTAGGGCACTGAGTTATACTACTTCATGTCTAGCATCATGTGGATCCAAAAAAAATTGTTCAAGAAGATGAACAACTGCATCATGGGTAGTATATAGTTCCAACATGGTTGGGTAATGATGAACATAATATGATAATTCCAATTGAATTTTATCATTATATAATGCTGAAATTAAATTTATATAATTTTCCTTAATAAGTAGAGAATTGGCTAAAGTCATTGTCCCATCCCTTCTGGATTATTTGGACACTGGCTAATCAGATGGTTTGATGGAATCCAACCATCTTCTGGGATAATTAGGGTATTGGCGAAGTCTAATTACCAAGACACGTGTATAGGAAACCTATGAATGATAATACTTCCAACATCTATTTCCTAGAAAACATTACCCTTCACTATTACACTTTGTGAGGATTTGAAATATCCTTGAGCTACAACAACATGATTTGATTGTTTATGAGTAATATATATGGATAACATAACTCACTCACCACTCCCTAGAAATAGTTATCGATGATTGTTTTTGGGATATATAAGATTTTTTATGGTCTCTATTAGGATATTTATCCAAGAATGTTTTCCATGATCAATTATGTCTATGTAAGATTATTTGATTAGGCCCTCGTAATAGAGAGATTTACATATAAGGGAAGGAGGGTGTTGGGAGATGGTAGTGGGATGCATGGGATTGAGTCATCATTAGTGGATAACAGGTGAATGATATCAGGGTATCAGTGTAGGAGACCTTCCCAAGCCCAGGATAAAAAACATAGACCTATATCAGAGTGTTCAAATAGATGATTCAATCAATAATTAAAAGTGTGATTTTATGAGTGTTGCATGAGTGGAATTATAGATCAATATTTCCTAACCCCTCATGGATTATAGGATTGTAAACTAGGGAATAGACCACTGTGGAAGAGGTATTTCCCTGATAGGTGACCCCCCAAATGTGGCAAGGGTGGCCCCATGTTATGCGGCATTTAATGAAGAGTTGGTACACATATGGTGGGAGGGGCTACATGTTGCAGATGGAATTATTATATGATTCCAACACCAACCCCTAGATTCCCATGCTAGACTCATAGATCCTAAGGTCATGGATTTTGGTTATTTTATGGGATATAGAGATATAAGTAGTTGTTTCATGAGATGACTTGACATATTATATTGGATTACTCTAATATATTGACACTACATGTTGAATAAGGTGAGAGTAATTATTTCATATCCTTATCTCTGGATTAATAGCTAGAGTTACCCATGTAGTTGTTTCCTTTAAAGTTGTTACTAGAGGTTCCTATCATGTGGTACCCTTCTATATATCACATCTATTGATACTATGAGTTGGGATGCAGGAGTGAGAGCATCTCATGTGATATTTCGATCATCTTGAGGAAACCTTATGATGTCATCTTGGGAATAAAATGATTATCTTCAATAGTTTATCTGATCGAAAATCATCACTGTAGAGTCATATTTATATTAATTGATAAGAAATGGCTTAAAATTTTTCAAGAAAGGTAAATTATGGAAGAGTTGGTGGTGATCATGAGACAAAGGCTACATAATAAAACCCATATGTTAGTGAGTTATTCCATCAGTTTAGTTAGATCATCATATATCTATCATCAATCTGTATTTGAGGAATATATGGAAGTCTTCACTGAAGATGTTTTTGGACTACCTTTAGTGAGGGATACAGACTTCTACACATAAATTCACCTCAGGAGTGTAATTTTGTCTTCTACAGTATATCACTTAGAGCCTATCGAGATCTGGGAGATGAGCGAACAATTAGATAACCTTCAAGGGATAAGTTATATCAAACATATTGTGTCCCCCTATGTATATCTAGTGCAATTATGAAATATAACAATGGGACCATTAGAATTTTATTGATTATAATCACCCAAAACATCATATTTTAAGGAAAATTGTCCCGTTGGTGGGGATTGGTAGACTCATTGACTAGTTGAAAAATGTTAGATGGTACTCAAAAAACATTATAAGTTTCAACTACCAAAGTTTGATAATTCATTTGGAGAATTTCAAGAAGAAATTTTTTTTTATGGATCTAGGGATATAATGAGTTCCTAGTTATGCATTTATGAGGTATGATTTCTACTTTTGTGTTCATGAAACATGTAAATAAGATCTTCTATCGTTCTTGGATCATGTCATGTTATTCATAATTAATGGAATTTTAATGTACAATTTTCAAATGAGGATCACATAGAGAATTTGAGGTTAGTCTTTGAAAAAAATTTAGGGAACCTAATATATGGTAAGACTTAGAACTGTCAGCTCTAGATCCATGACAACTCCTTTATGAGGCATGCCATCTCTAAAAATGTTTTAGCTATGGATATGGTGCATACTAAGGAAGATCTTTCTTGGGGGCCACCCAAGTTCATTTTAGAGGTGAGGAGTATCCTATGGTTATTAGGGTACTATAGGAGGTTAATGTTTGTCATTATGTATATTAAAACCCATTATACTGCCTAGAAGTTGAATAAGAAACTATTTTTCTAGATAGGGATGTACTAGTGATTATTTGGACAGCTGAGGCTGAGGATGGCCATCACTAATGTATTGAGGCTATTAGAGGAGGGTGTGAAGTATATATTATCTTGAGATGACTCTGGAGTGGGTGGGATAAATATTAATTTAAATCATGTTAGTGATCACATATATGTTAATGAAGTTGAGATCCTATAAGTAAAACTATATGACTAATGCCCAGGAGTTTTCAATGGTAGTATTTTAATGGATGATGTGTAGACACTATCTTCTGATGATCATTTTATTGATTACTAAGATTACTATTTTCTCAGTTACTTGTTCACTCAGTTATATTTTATCTTCATCATCATGTGTTAATTGAAGTTCCTATAGTAGTATAACATCATGATATTTTATATTATTTTTAAGGAAAATATTGTGGAGGATACACATAGGTGGTAGTCTCCTTCTAACATGGTGGAGGTGGTGTCCGACTAGTTATCTTCTTTTCAGCTAACCCTAGTGAAGGAGTGGAGAGATACATTTCTATGGATGATGGTGGTTAAAACTATTATTATTCATCATATGGGAGAGGGTCAATTGGGATACATCATCTACAAGGATCTATGTGGTCATGTATCATTAAAATATGCTGAAGATGGTTTCTCTGAGGACGGTTGAATTTCATCCTTTTCTAAGGGAATATGGTGGTTCCATTAATGATTCATGTAGAGGTTTTAATGGATATTTAAAATTACCCATTGGTTATAAATTTAGGAGTGATGAATATGTATATGGAACTTCAGTTTAATTAATTTTTATTTCATGTGGTCTACTCCTGTCATTTTCATTTCTCAATGCCCCATTTGTCTACAAGTAAATGGAGAACACAAGGTTCCCGTAGGGTTGACTAACCCTATGGAGGTTCTAGAATGGAAATGGGATAAATATCCATGGATTTTGATATGGTAATTCCATGCGTAGTGAGAGGACATAGTGTTAACTGGGATATTTTTGAGTAAATTATGATGTTGACACACTTCCTAACCACCAGGTAGTATAACTTGTTAGTGAGTTTGGGGTACTTTTATATATGGCGGGATCATCCATCCTCTTTGGATACCCATAATGATCACCCATGACCATGATGTGTGGACCACCATGTGTTTGTGGAGGGGTATAAAATAGGATTTTATGCCCCATTTTTACATTCCCATGACATTCCACACCAACATAGACGACCAGACTATAGAATATTTAGGTTGTAGAGGATATTCGTAGAGAATATGTGTTGGAATTTATACAAAGTTGGGAGGATCGCTTGGAATTATTTTAGTCCACCAATAATAATATTTATCAATAAAATATCAGCATGTCACATTATAATACATTATATGGGAGACCTTGTAGGTAGCCCTTATATTAGATTGTTTTGGAGAGACTTCTCTTGTTGGGAATAATATGGTGTAGGAGATGAATTAGGACATCCAGGTGATCCATTTATGGATGATGGTATCCAAGATAAGATAAAAATAGTATGCATATCTATGTTTTAGGAAATTTTATTTTGATAATGGATACCATTGTTTTCTAAGAGTCTTTCCATGAAAACGATTAAATAGATTCTAATGGGGAATAAATTTATCGCTGAGGTTCATCGACTCATTATAGATTCTATGGATAGTGGTTGAGTTTTCTTATGGCTTGTACATGCACTACAGATTCACCAAGTGCATGGTGTCTTCCTCATATTAGATCTGAGGAGGATACATGTACGATCTGTTGCAAGTCATCAACTTGGGAGAGAAGGAAATCGAGGATGGATCTAGCATATTTATGTACATAGTTAAAATTGAGGGCTGTTATGATATGAATCTATGTGTATGGACCACTAATTTTTAGGGGTTTTCTATGTATGTAACTATTCAAGATATCTAATATGATCATTTGATCTAGATGCATGATCATTATTTTAACAATTTTTTGTAACTCATTATTTTATGGAATAAATGGATTGAATGATGGTTTAAATTGACAACATAATATTTTCCATTTCATAATTTGGAATTTTTGAAGGAATATTTATGTATCAAGTCACTAATTAATTGTGATATTATTGGTTCTGATGTTGTTATTTATTGATATATTTGAAATATTAAATACATTATATCACACACACATAATTTTTGTTTTAAATATTTATCTGGTTGTTTTTTCCTCTAATAGAAAATCTGAGATCATGGCCTTTTCCAGAATGTAAGAATCAACCAAAGTGGAACATATGATTGTTCAGAATCAGACAATGCATGTGAGTTGAAAATTTTAGGTTGTGTTTAACGAATGAAATAATTTATATATTCAATTTATTAAATTACAGTAACATAATTTACTCAATATATATACCACTTATGTAAACCCTCCAGGGTTAACATCATATCTGAAAAATGATTTGAGATGAGGGTTTATTCTTCATTTTCATTTGAAAACTAAAGTATGCAGGTCGACGTATGACCAAGGATAATTTTGATACTAACAGATAACTCAAAATATCTTCTTCTTCATCACTAGTGAATGATTTGATAAAAATTGTTTTACCCAAATGTGATGTATGATTATTTATTTATGGATTCACACCATTTTATTATCTATTAATATTTTATTTATTATGTGATATCATTTTCTAAAAAAATTCATTACATGACTAATATTAGGAATTACATCTCTAAACCTTGTTTTTTAATCATTTCTTACCCTTTTTCCACCCTTGATCCATGTTTTTTATATTTTGGAAGTAACAAAACCATTCATTGATGTTGTATCACCTCATGTTTGTGATTTTCTACAAGATTTTCTTCATGATCTTTGAAATTGGAACACAGTGTTGTGATTTGACATTTTAGGGGATTTTTCGAGCCTAGTAAAAACCCAAATTCATGGAAGATGTTTCATAGAGTTATTGATTAGTGTTTGTAACTATATTTTTTTGGTTCCTGGTTTGAGGGATATGGTTATTTGTATTAATACATTCAATTGTGACAAGTGTGTAATATAATTCCACACAGATGATCATATTATGATTTTCTGCAACCGAAGGATGAGGAGTGATGGCTAGAGTCGTGCCCTATGAATGTGGATGTTCTATAGGAATGAGTAGTGGTCAAGATTTTTTTATCTAAAACCACATAATGAAACTAAATATTTTATATAAATCCAAACAACATGACATCTATTGATGAATAACACACATAGTTGGTTTTAAATTTTAGTGATGTATAGAGTTTTGAGTGATTTATAGATGAAAAAATAATTTGATAGGTCCAAATTCCATGAGAAAATAATCAAGAAATCATGGTATGTACCATGACTAAAATTATGTGAAACCCATTGGATATACATAAACTATTCTTGTGTGAACATGACATTTTCACATACAAGGAGAACCAAACTATTTTCCATGTGTAGAATCCCAATACCCTAGGTGCACATACACATCTTGTTCCCATGCGGAAAAGATTTTTTCAGTACATGGGATATCGATCAGTGTGTCGGGAGTACACACTGAGGACCTGAGAGTTTATACACATTTTGTTCCCTTGTGGTCACACTGTGAAATATAAAATGGATTCCCCTGATATGTATGGGGATAACACGCCCATTTGTTGAGGCATGGTCACACAAAGTTTGAACCATCATATATTACATGAATTTCTCTTCTTATATTCAACATTGTTTATATTCTACCTCTAAACATATATGTAGTCTTGTGAGAAATGTATCCTAAGTGTTGTTCCTTGTAGGACATGATGGAAGTCTATATTGAGGTGTATGAGAAACATTGATGGGTTTTATGAGTGAGACTCTTATACCATATACTCTTTACACAATAAATTTTTGTGGTGGAATTATTAGAGGAATATTGGGGTTAAAACTCCCCTTTCATATAAATTCATAATTCCCTCATACTCTTTAAATAGGTAGATTGGTACTGCATGATGCACTAGGTATCGGTTCCTCTATATACTGAGTGGTACCCCCTGATGCACTAGGACACAAATCCTCTATCTACTAAGGGCCACACCTATGTTTTACCATGGTGTGGGCCCTATATATACCATAGTGGAACCCTCCTATCACACTATAGTGTGATTCATCTAATTTAAAAGGTTTCTCCTTGGATGTGGAGCATATTAGAGTGGTTTATAACCACTACATGGAAATAATTTTTGGTTTCATGAGATTTTGGATGTAAAAGATAGAATATTATAGTTTCACGAAGACACTATTTTATTAGTAGGGATGTGGAGATTAATATTGCAATTATTGCTTATTTTGGTTTCATTTAGATCATATATATGTATATGGGGTTGGGTCGAGTTGACTGATTAACTATTCATCTCTCTCTATTCACTCTCTTTTCTTTTCTGGGATCCTAATTTGTATGTATATACTCACATCCACATGGTATTTTCTTACACATGTATTTTCAAATGAATACTTTGAATAAATCAATGGTTATTATAAAGGATATGATTAGTTGCATTGGGGAATATGTGGTGTAAGTTTTTCAAACATTGAGACCAGGAGTAACGCACTCTTTAGTGTCCATCACATTCAATTTTTTTCAGGTTCGGACATCTTTCTAGTTCGGCGTGTATTTTTCTTCAACTTACATTGGATATATTTTAATACATTTTTGTATTCCCAAGAGTTTATGAATACATGATTTATCCCTATATTTTACTATATTTTATTATTCCTCTACACCCAACATGGTGATTGATGTGGGCATGAATACATGTATATTATACTAAGTAATCGAAAAACCGATTAAGTTTTCTTAGTTCTTCTTTCAAGCCCTTAGACTAGTGGATGAGGGCTTTGAGATGTGATGGCTTAGCCTTCCACTAGGCAGGTAGGCCCTTGTTGGTTTAGTCCTAAAATTTATATAAAACTATGAATGATATAACCTTAGCTGTTTCTCATAATTATCATCAATTTTAGAATATACTAGTATATCAATAATAAATATAACATGCTACATAAAACATCTAAGGTCATCATATATTAATTTCTATAATAACCTCAAAGTTACTAACCATGGATAGACTGTTAATTTCGTTATCCATCCTAATTGGTATAATGAATAATTCATAACCATTTTTTTATTCTCTCTAATTCATTAATAATACATACTAGCTTCTATATTAAAATCAATCTCTACAATATCCTCATGCTCATTTTTTATCCAAATACAAAAAACTGGTTATAATAATATCAAAAATATGAATATAAAAAATAAATTTGAATATTTATTCCCTTATGAAATCATTATTTCACCATTTGGTAATTTTAGTTCAATATAATTTTCCTTAACTTATTTTCTTTTTTAAATTGTAACAAAATATATTAAATTATATATGAAATAAATCCAGTATAATAGTTTTTCAAGAAAAGTTTATTATAAAAGGCATATTCCCTTGGAGAATCAAAAATTATATCTCGTTGGGATTCATTCTAATAAAATTGGTGATGAATAATTTATTACCCATTCCATCAATTTATGGGTTATTTCTCCTAGGTATATGTGTTACAGAGCCTGCAAAAACATAGGGAATCCAAAAATTCTTCTAATTTCTAGGAAATAAACATATTTAGAACTATTCCAAAACATCATAATTTTATCATATAAATAGAAACATCTCTTAGGATTATCCCTAAAGTTTTCACTAATGTTCTCTAATCCTAATACCCAAATTAAATTTAAACTATTTCCATAGAATTAATTCATACACTATTCTAAATTGTTATCTATTATAATCAATAACCACTTATTAACACATAAGATATCCACACAAAACCAACATGATCTCTAATGTTATCTAAATATTTCATTTGATATGAATTGTAATTCCCCTAACACGCACTCCCAGAACAGATGATTATAGACACATTCATTACATATTTTCTTTAATACCCATAGTAGAAGGTAGGATATATACATTATTCATGAAAAAAATAATAAGTATTGATGAATATATTACATTATAACGATATTTTAGGGTTTATGGATTTATATAATTATTAAATATCAAAAATTAATAAATCTAATGTCATTGTCAACTAACTGAACTTTTATCCAATATATATGGAAAAATAATTTTTTCATGAAAGGTGTTCCAAATTTTGATGAAATTATTCCATAGGTTAAATCCATAAAAAATTATGAGTATTACTATTATTCATGATCTAAGGAATAGATATATAAGAAATGGGCGAGTTTAAATGCTCACTATGAGAAATATATAATTGAAACAATCATTGAATAAACATGGAATAAATATTATAGTTGGTATATGTAAAAAATAAAAATATATAATCATCATGAAACTAGTGTCCTGAAATATACATGATATGAAATAATGACATGGATATCAAAAGACTGATCTCATGCTGATTTATTGTATAATTTATGACACTAAAAAATGTTATCATGGTATTTTTTCAATACACTATACTATTATGGGATGTGAAATTCTTGAAATCCCAACCTAAAATGTCTAATGAGTGATTTGAAGTCATTGAGAAGATATTTAATTATGGACCCACCATTCTAGTAATAAAATCTAATTCATAAACCCTATGAGTCATCAAGACCTTTCAAACAATTACATAAGAAAAAAATTACATAATAATAAATAGATATCGATATATTGAAATATAATGAATTTCAATTCAAATTAAAACTATATTATCCATCCATATTTATTAATAGAGTCAATACATTTAAAATGTACAAAAAAGGGTTAAAATTATCATATTTAATTAGGTGGAAGAATCAGAATGATTAAAAAATTCTGAATCACCATTCAAAATTTAATTTATATTTTAATATCAATATATGTAATGCTAATTCATATCCATATGTAAATATATGGGATTACATTTTTATATGCCATATATAGAAACAAGTTGGATTGTCACATAATAAAAATTCACTAAGATAATAATAATACATTTTGGAATAACAACATATGTGATTCTATTACATTTCCCAATATTAACATAATAACATTTCTCATACGTGAATATCATGTAATTTTAATTATTTAATATTTTTTGTTCACATCATATAGAAAAATGATAATATAGATAATTCAATACATTAATAACAATGACCATTGTCCATCAAAAAACGGAATATAGATGGCCTCAAATGAACATATCCTATTTCTAATGAGATAACATAGAAGGGTATTCCTATAAATGAAAAACATCTTTATAAAAGAATATTTAAAATGATATAACATTAATCAAATATTTTAATTCCATGAGTTACGTCCCAAAAATTATAACAAATGTATATCACGAAAAATATACCCCATTACGGTGAATCCTTTTGAAAAATATAATGGGAATGAATATGAAAACATAAAACATCTTTGTTAAAATATTTTCATCATTTATGAAAATAAGAAATTACAACATACATTAAAATTTATCTTTTTATAATTTGAAGTTAAATTTTTTGAAACCTTTTAATTTAAAAATAATATCAAATAATAGAGATGTAAAATGGTATAGATTTTATCAAGAAGAATTTAGTAGAGTAATATAAATCATGTGAAATTTAATGGAAAATATTTTCTATCTTTTACACATTTTATTGAAACACATATTGTAAAAACAGTAAAAAAATAATTTTTATTATAACATAATTTTAAAAGTAGGATTCTCAAAATACCGTATAATAAAATATTACTATCTAAAACCATTTCATAGATGGAAAATGTTCATGATTAAAAAATATATTATTCATAGAGAGAAAATTTGATTTATCAATATTGTATATGGTAAATAAAATCCATGAACCATGATTTTTTTGAAAATGAGATTATGAGGTAAAATTGGAAATAATGAGAGAATAACATATAAAAAATTAAATAGATTTATTCTCCAAATATATAAATTCATGTGAGTTATAATTACTTAATGATTCAAAATTGAGTTACCAAAAAATCTTACGACTACGTTAACATATGAATCAAAAGACGTGTGAAGAAAGTATCATTATTTTTCATTTATTATCCACTAATATAAATATGAAATATAGTAGAGAAAATTTATTGGATAAAAAATAAATATAACACCGTACATAGTATTCATGGCATTTAATAGGTATCATGTCTCAATTAATAAGTAAAGGGACCAGAAAGATCCTTACAACTTGAGTAACACATTAATTAAATCCCCTTGAAATATATGGAATGTAATTGATTATGAAATTCCATAAATAAATAACAATTCATGAGGAAAATATAAAATAGGACTAATATAATCCAAATAATTGAAATTATGTACATGATACAAAACAAGTCTTAAAGAGAAAAATTTTAGATTATAAACCTTAACCATGTCATGACACAATATGTAAAAGAACCAAATATCTGGAATAGTTAAATTATGTTCATTGAATTCATACTGAAAAACATTTTACATTACTAGAATAGTTTATACTACTCATTTATGCTCAATTAGTGCAATTATTTTTGTTTGTTTTAACCTATTTATAACACTTGATGTAAGTAATCATTATCTATATAAACGAGTTAAATAAAAAAGTTGTTATATATTAATTTCCTAAATTAAATCATTAATATATCATATAGGGTACAAAAATAGATGTTCTATGATAGTTCATAAATTTAAAATCATAATTCATGGTTGTCTAGTTTTATATACCAGAGGTATAAATCAGTGATGAGAACATTTCATTGTATCATATGGACTAAAAATTGATTTCATAAATAATGGTTGATATATTCATATTACCAAACAAGAACCAAAATAAATATATTAACATGATTAAAAAATATTATACTAATTAATATGTTCTCATGTTTACCCCTTATATAAATTCACAATATTGTCCAAGTATGGGGTTAAGCTTACCAAAACATGAAACTACAATGAATAAGGGGTTATTGGGAGGATGTGTAGTTATTATATCATTATACCCAAAACATAAAGATATTATTTTTCAATTATCAGTGTAATAAAACATTTTTACTATGAATTATAAAGATAATATAATTTATATAATGATGTTACATTGCATGATAATATGATTTTCCACTAATATTTATTTTTTATATTCTTATACTTACAACACTATTTTGTTAAAAAATAAATAATTGGTTATAAAATTCTCCATACCAAAAACATAATCAAATCATGAAAAAATTATTTATCCTTTAATAGTATCCAAATTTCACTCACTATATTCCTTTGATGAATTAGAAATCAAATTAATTTTTCGATAGATGAAGTAATCCACATGTACTCACAGTTAATGATTAAACATTCCATATAAATAGAGAAATTTTTTATATGGGATACTGATTGATAATAATATAAAAGATATTAATATTATAATTGTTTTTTACATTCAGTAGTTATACCATACATAAAATATATTGAAGGAAATCAAATCCTTTTGCCTTATAGAGGTGTCAGTCCCAATAACACATGAATTGAGATTTTGTTTTTATTAAAAATAATATTTAATGGATTTTAATTAATATTTATATAGACTAATAAAATTTATTATATAAATAATTATATGTAAAGTAGATAGGGATTTTAAAATTATAATTTGAATATTGAAATAAAAATTGATGAATTTATGTAAAAATAATTACACATGTTGAGAATTTTGATGTTACATTGGGATATCCATTCGTAATTGATGGAATAAGATAATAAATTTTAATTATAATAATATATAATTTAAATATTACTATAGGAGAATTATAATATTGTGATTTAATGTAGAAACATTTTTTGATAAGTTCCTTAAAAGGGTGGGGATAGGCCCCTTTTATAAGCAGTGATAATGGGAAATTTATAAAAATTTAATCTCTATTAAGTGGGAGGACATTTCATGTTGCTCAAAAATTGATAAATTATTTTATATGGGTTATCTAATGTTGAGAAAAATATTATATAATTATTCTCGATATATTTTTTATAATATTTTAACCTTTTTACATGTATAATTATTACTTTTACACTTTTATATTTTTTCAAGGAAACTTTGTTTTACTTATAGTATAATGTTTTTTTACATAAAAAAATGGGTCCCGTTTAGAAATTCATACACACAAATTATATGTTTTAAATCAGTTTCATTTTATTTTATTTTATAATGTGATAAAAATTAATATTTAAATGAAAATATATACTGTATAAAAAACATTCATAAATTTTTTTACTCCTGTTCTAAAATTGAAAAATGGGGTTGAAATTTAAAAACTAGATTTTCAAAATTCTAAAGTCTCATATAAAATATATATTTTATCTATTGAAACTTGTTATTTAATTTGGAAATCATTCTATAAGAATAATAATGAAATGAAGTTAATGTTATTGGTAAAAATGGTATATTCAATATTACCCAATAAATTATAGTATTTAAAAATACTAGAAATTAATATTATGTTTATATTATTTAGATTATTCAAAATTTATTATAAAATTTTCAGAATTCATTCCTATATTTGAAAAATTCATTATTCAAATTGAATTTTCATATACAGTTGATAATTTTTTATATAGGAAATTAATATTTTCAAATGTTAACTATTGATTATTCATATTTCCGAAAAATTTATATTTAATCTATCATAAAAATATTAATCCCATTATGTTTATATTTAAATATTATATAATCATAATATATATATGGGTTCTTGAAATAAAACACCAAATTTAAAAACATATATTTTTTGTCATCAAATAATATTTTAGTTGTTTCTACTATAATAAATCATTTCAATTCTTATTGATTGTAGCCATTATATTAAATCTATAAATATTTAATAAATTAGTTACTCTTATTTATTCTCATCAATTCAATGAATAGGTTTTAATGGTCATAGATAATATTAATATGTTTATCTAAATATTTCACATGAACATTTTCGTTCAGCGTTGCTTGTGGAGTAAGCTATCAAACACCTATACATATTTAAAGGAAATTATATATTAATATCATGGGATGTTATATTTTTAAAATTTTCTCATATAATAGTGGATTAGGGATCACCACTTATTTCATATATCATAGTGGTTTCATCATTCTGACTTACTTCCCATAATGGAACATGAATGTCAAGTCATTTACCATAACTATATCATGAGATATAAGGATTTACTGAATGAATGGGATGTATATAACAGATCCATACATCAAAAAATTAAAACAATACACATGTGTTTGATATGATTATAAACAATTCATAATTTGAACATATCATAACCCATGGGAAAGAAATGTTTTTCAAAATATCTAATCGTACTTAATTAAATAATTGAAAGGAAAATGGTTTCATAAATTCATCATAATAATAAAAAATATTGAAATATAGATGGTATTATATGATCAAAATTTTAGTAAATGATATCAATCATTAAATTATAATGACACTTATGAAAAAAAACCTTAAAATATAATGTAATCATTTCTTTGGAAACATGAGAAAATATGCATTTCCATTATTAACATTTAAAAAAAATAACATAATATACATGAAATGATTTTTATTTTAAAATAACCAAGGAAAAATGTAAAGGATGATTCCAAGAAAATAATAATCACAACAACATTGAAATTTTTTCATTCCATATACATTATAAGAAAAAAATCATTTTAAAATTTTATAAAATGTGAAAAATGTATTGTTTATAGATCATTTTAAAAGACTCATTTTTTATAAAATTTTAGATAAATTAAATGGTACTAAAAATGATCTTTTTAAATTGTTTCAATAGTGGGTATATATTTTTATGAAATTTTTTGATGAGTTGGTACTCTGAATAGAAATGTTATCGACAAATGATAAAATTTTATAGTATTATAATTGAAATAATATTCTCTATCATTTTATATACCCAAGAGTGAAAAATTGTATAAAAAAATGAAAAATTAATGATTCATCAATAGGTAAAAAATAAATGGGGTTTAATGGTTATGATCCAATAATTGTAACTCAATGAAAATATAAAATATTCTATCACAAAAGAAATGAGACTGTAACATAATCCCTAACCTCAACGGTCATATATATTCATATGTGTATGACATAGCTATATAATATATATATATATATACTATTAATAGATTATATGATAATAATAATATATATCATAGAGTAGATAATTTCCAAATATCATCATAGCACCATTTTAATTGAAAATCATTACTCAAATCATGGTTTAGAGTGATAAAAGCATCGTATTTCTAGTGTGTCTCTATTTAGTTATCAAGGTCATTATAAATTGATCTTGGGTCCAAAATATAAATAATTTTAGTAATATAATAATTTTTTATGTAAAAAAATATGAAATTTTATAATTATTCATATATAGCGATGATTAAAACTACATTTCATCAATTTTGGGAGAAATTAGTCCGTACCTATGCACATGTTGTGCTTCCACTTTTTAGTAAATGGAAAAATAACATCAAAAAATTAATTATACATTATTATATAAATATTATATATATTATATATTATATACCTCTGTCATTATAACCATCAATGTGAATTCATGATGAAAAATGAAAGACATTGCAAATTGTAAGGTGTTAGTCCACATATATGCAGAAGTGATGTTTTCTTTTCCAAATGAATGGAAAAGAAATGGATACTTGTTATTCTAATAATAATAGATACTTATTATAAGGGCACTTATTTTATTATTTTATAATTTATAAAACATATTTACTAGAATAATAACAATAAAATTAATTTAATATAATTTATTTAGAGTATTACCACTTAGTTGTGAAGCCTCTGTTGATTTAAAATTACTTTTTTATTATCAAAAAACATTTAAGGAAAAAGTGAGAAACCACAAAAAAATATTCTAAACAAAAGATAACAACACAAGAAGAAAATAAGATCCAGAACCAACTATCAGACCTGCCCCACCCCTGCAAATGTGCCATTACAACAAGCCTTCACCAACATAGGACCCTTCAGCAAG
This sequence comes from Viscum album, assembly GCA_963277665.1. NCBI lineage: Eukaryota > Viridiplantae > Streptophyta > Magnoliopsida > Santalales > Viscaceae > Viscum > Viscum album. The sequence continues at coordinate 382,835,710 of OY728167.1, read as the reverse complement.
CAGCCCCTATAGAATGCTTGGGCACGATACCGATGGCATAGCCATACCCTCTCAAGCCTCCCAATAAAAAAGTCCCGCATTGATGAATAATTTAGGCTCTGATCCCTTTCTGGTGCATGTCCATATAGAGAGCTGGTAACAAGTACCAAGCCTCCAAATAGAGGCAGACAACATGAATAACCAAAAGACAACTCATCACCCACAAACAAACCTCTCAAACCATCTGACCAAGACAAACAGCTTAAACAGAATCATTAAAGAGAAACATAATATTACCTGAATTCATCTCCCCAAAAAGATTCCAGGATAAAGGTGAAACATGATGTTTGGAAACCTCCAGCATCCTCTTCTCAAACTCAGAAGCAAGTTGATCATTGGTCTGAATGTACTCCTCTACACTGATTTCCCCTCTTTTGAAACACCCAAACATAATTGAGTCCTAATTTTTAATCCATGATACTTTTTCCACATTGAGATGCACCTCTAGCGACAACCCCATCATTTTGGTTGCCTCCTCATTCGATGCATTGAGAATCAAGACCTGCTCAATCACTTCTACGTTAGAGCTAAATAGGATAATAAAGACATCCTCCTTTTCTCCTGGCCCATGATGGTGTAGAGACTCCATGTCTAGATTCTTGTCATTAAAATTCTTTGCGGATCGGGTCTCCAAAGGTGGGGGCAGTGAGGAGTAGTTCTTATTCCCCTTTTTCCTTTCGAAACCCATATTACCCTTTGGAATTGAGACCTCATCAGTTGAATGGTCCAGTTCACTCATGGTGTATTCCTTCATGAAAGCCTTATCTCCCTCACCTTGGGTAATGGGTTCTGAATTCACATTATCCTCTGGTAGACATTCGAATCTATTACACAAGGGAACTGAGGTCCAAATCAAGTCTGGACCCCTTCCCTCACCCACCATTTGTAACTCCCTTCCAGGTGTAGAACCACTTCCACCAAAATGGTTATTCTATGTACCCAAGCCATCCCCCACAACAAGCGATATTTGGCCAACAGCCCCAGCATGGCTGGCCTGTAAGAAGCAACTCCCCATGAACTGAGGTTGTCTATTAGTGTCCTCTAAAGTTACCTTTTTGGCGTACAACTTAGGCCTTGAAATTATGGTCATATAGAAATAAAATAAGAACTATAAAATTATTAATTATTCTATAATGGTATTTTCTTCGTGGATATCTATGATATAAAGGTCAAATTATTTGGATAATAAGTAATTGGATGTTCCCTTTTATAAGAAAGTGGATGGGCACATTTGTAGTAACATAATGTGACAAAATTAATATAATATTATTTTCATGTAAACATTAATAAAATTGAAATATGATAATATAAAATGTGTATGAGTTTAAATATTATAATCCAATAAAATTTTTTATTGTTTATGTGATATTTCAACCCTTATCTATTAGTATTAACCCCTCCTGGTCATTTTGACGATTAACTTCTTATCATTATTTTTTTCTCATTAACAGTAATGAATGATAATATAAAAAGAAAAAGTGAACTATTTGTGGAAAATAGATAGTTTTTAACAATATAATATTCATTTGGGAAGATATTAATTTTTTAAAAAAATTAATGCCTTTAAGGAAATATTTTTTATTACAAGAACTCATTAATATCATTTACAACACTTTTAATACAGTAAAAATTCAATGAAAAAATATAGGAGTGGAATTAGAACATAAAATTGTTAAACCTCACTAATATTATATATCAATTTATGAAATTAACTTGAAAAAATTATTAATCAAAATTATAATAGAATTAATATTTTACAAATTATTTATTTAATTTATCTTTTCCATGGACAAGTATTGTGTCATCATTGCATGGGAATTTAAAGTAATTATTACTTCCCTATAAATTATAAATTAAAAGAATATGTTGAATTAAATTAATTCATATTTTATATAACCACTTATAACTAATCATAAAATCATCTAATATATATAGAAAAATATTAGAGTTATTAAAACAAGGGGAGTGACAATTATAATTTATTCATTAGAGAAACTAATATTAATATCATTCTCAAATGTAAGTGGAATAAATTATATGAAAAATATAATATAGTATGAATATTTTAACACCCCAAACTTCCAAGGTACGCTTCTCGTTGAATAATACAGTAGCGTGTGTTGTACGAAACTTCGAGTTCTAACACACACCACAACCAATCAAACTAGCCATTATGAATAGTAATACCTACTTTTTGAAATTTTGTAAATTTTATCTCTCAAAATAGAGCTCATTTTTGGATTTGGAATATTGAATTTATCCTAGGGTGAAATTTTGGTACTTTTCGGATAACTTTTATATTTTGATGAATAGTTAAAATTATTAAATTTTAATTAAAAACAACTTTTCTAATCGAAAACATAAAAAGTGATAAATTATGATTTTGATTGGTTTTAAAGTATATTTAGAATATAGTTTTACCATTTAATACAATTTTGGTCATTGGATGTAATTTCATATTTAAACCGGACATAAACAATTGTCAATCTTTTGATAGTTACTATATCTTAAAAACACGCTTTTTGTTTTGATAGCGGGAATTAATTTTATATTAATTTCTACCACTTCTGTGTTTTGAATTTGGAAAAATGGATTCCATATTTTTAATTATGATTTCTAAATTGTGTAAATATATAACTTTTATTTTTACATGTTTTGAATAATTACTTTGGTAAATATTTTATTTACCATGGTTAAAGGGTAAATTCGGTAAATAAGGGTTAAAAAATAATATTTTAATAATACTAAATTACCCTAAAACATGTCCTAACCTTATTGTTGGATACATGTCCGACCATGGGAATCTTTGGGTAGATTTTGGGACCCCATGGAGCCACTTGTAGGTGATAGGGACACTTTATTTTAATTATGTTAAAATAAATAAAAAAATGACATAAGCATATATCTTTTAGAAAAAAAAAATTTACATAGGGTTATATATGTTGGATTTTCTACTATAAATATTCATTAGAAATATAAAAGGATTTCCTACATAATGGTATTTTATTTATAATTTTTAAACATTAAATAATTTAATTTATTTATGACACAATGGTGATGCAGTAATTACCTAACGAATGAAAAATTAGAATAATTGATTTTATGAATACCCAAATAAATGTAATATGAGACTTTTTATAAATACCAATAATTTTATAGGTTAATATGACATGTTATTATTTATTTAATTAAATTCTTTAGGAGTAATAATTCAGTTATGATTTTTACAATAATCAATTAATGAATAGTGTCAAAATTTACATAAAAGAGTTTTTCAAAACAAATATTATATTATTAATTGATATTAAATTCCTAAAAATCTAAGGATCAGCAAAGATACTTATATCATGATATGTGTATCATTAATGGACCACTTTGGGGACTCTTGGATGTATATAGTATGTTTATTAACCATATAATATAAAAATACAAAGATACATTGTAAAAGTGAAACTAATTAACTAAGAGTTAATACTTAATGATAAGGTTAATATAGTAACACAAAACTGTCTATATACTATTGGTTGAGTTTTTATAGACCTATCCCTACATTAAACTTTAAATAATCAACTTTATAGAAATTAGAAACCGAATATGAAATTATTATAAAATAATATTTCTAGCTTTTCCAAAGGTGCCCCTCACCCCTCTTATAAAAGGGCACTCCCCCTTCTCAATAATTCACACCTTCAAAGCCTTTTTGTTTGGCCAAACCCTGCCCAAATACACTATAAACTTCCCTCACTTCATCCTAGAGGCAATAGTTTGATCAGAAAGCCAACTTAAGGAGCCCTTTTGATCAAATCAAAAGGAAGAACCCGAAGAAGAGGTAATGTTTTCACCACCCTTTTTCAAATTCCTTTCTTCTTCAACTTCTTCATCTTTGTTATTCCCTTCCTAAAATAATAACTCTAGTATCTTCTATATACTGTGATATTATTATAAATATAGAACAAACAAATTCATTATTCTATCCATCCCTTGATTGACATGTCACCATACGTGCGTACGTACGGCCTACCGTCTCCACGTTGTGGTGTAATTGTTATTCAATATATTATTATTTAGATGGGTATAATAATGATGTATAATTCACATAAATAATTAATATAACATGATAATGATTCCTTATATATGATATAACATCCAATTATTTATTATTTTAATATCAAAAGAATGATATTGTTGCTCGTGCATACGTACGGACTACCGTCTCCACGAACGCAATGAGATTCATTCCCCATCGTATCCATTCAAGAATAAATTTCATTTGATGAATAAATTTTTTTTTGGAGACATGATATAATTCTGGATATGAATAAGATACATCCCATCCATAACAAATATGGCCCGCATAATAAATAATATAAAGTAAAACGAATCTGTTAACACCCGAAATGACGATAATACTAAGATATTATTAACAAATCAATGATAAAAGATCATATATGATATCATATTAATGTAAATCATTCTTGTGTAATTCAATAACTATTATTTCACCATTATATAGGTGTTTAACCTACCATAGACCAAGGAAAAAGTACAAAGTAAGGGGTTTCTTATCTCAATTTAAATTCGGTGAGATTTCCATTATTCACCACTTATTTGTTGCATGTGGTGTGTGTGCTGTCCATGTTTGTATTAATTGTGTAATATACTTTAATTCATGTATATTTACATAATCCTTGTATTATCCTTCTTTCATGGGTTTATTTTTACTAAGTTACCAAATCAATAAGGTAATTTGAAATTTTAATTTCCACTCATTCGGCTTTATGCATACATCATTGATTATTTTACTCCAAGATTATGTGTGGAATAACTATTCATTTGATTTTGTCATAAATTCCACTCCCCTTTCTGTGGATATACTTTTAATATACATAATCACTCCATTTATAAATTCTCAATTCATCGGTATGAGCTTGATACGAGTAATTTTTACTCAATCTCAATTTGTTGAGTTAAACATCCAATTCATTGGTGTTGTTTTTACAAGAATATGAGTGAATGTCCTTTGATTGTTTTACACTGAATATCCAATCATATTGAGTGTATTTATATTTTTCACACATAATTATGTTGTTGTTTTATTCTTAACCTAAGAATACGGCCTTTATGAGAGATTTCATCTCAATTTATATTCCATTGAGACTCATTTGTTTTTATACACAAAATCAATTTTATATGGTGTATATAATGTACTTTGACATAGTATATCATGAATACCTTTATTCTCATAATATTAAAAAGTTTTATTACCTCAATTATTTGTATTCAAGTGTCTCTCTTTTGGTTAGGAACTCTAACTAAAATATCATTTTAAAATGTTTTAAAGATTTATTATTATAAATCTTTCTCATTAATGTCCATGATTGAAAAATGTTTTTAAGGATTTATATATATGGACTTTAATTTTTTCAAATTGAAATTCCTTTTAAAAGTTTCAAAGTGGTATGGGACACTTTGACTCAGAAAAATCTATTTTCAATGGCTTCTTGACAAATAGTGTGAATTTTAAATGTTTTCAAGAAAAGGGGGATATTTCTCTCAATAGTTTGATGATTATTTTAATCTATGTCAATATCCTTCATCATTATCAATTGAGGTTAATCTGATACAATACAATCTTCCATATTGTATCGAATGAGTTATGCTTGACTGTGGATGTGCTATTTTTATACCATTCATGGTTTGTGGTTAAATGTATTGACATTTTGTATGTTAGTTTTAATCTAAATGTTTATGTTATGTTTCAAACTTTTCATATGAGGAATGCATTGGACTTAGTAAGTGACAAGTGGAGCCTGGTATAGCTCCTCGATGCATCGGTAGGTCTCATGAGACAAACTAGTGTCTTGGAACGAGGCCTTGACAAAATCTTATTTTTAGTCTTGGTACGAAGCCTTGGCTACGTGGTTATGATAGTCTGGAATTATGCATTCCATCATCATGAAAGTGGATATTGATATTTCATGTGATTATTCGACTATTATAATATCCATGTGAATAAGTAAATGGAATTATTTCATTTTATCTTTTCCATTTTATGTTGAAGTTCAAGTTTAAAAGGCTTTTTTTTAGTTATACATTGACTTAAGTGTTTATGCTTATCTATGAATGATTTTTCTATATTTTTATCCTTACTGATCATCTGAGCTCACCCCTTTCAAAGTTTTGTTTTTCCCTGGATTGTGAAGAAGTAAATTATGAATGACCTGCAGGGATAGTATGAGTATGGCCTATGGAGACTATTTTTTGTAGTTTTCATTTTATTATGTAATGTAAACTTTATTAATGTATCTAGTTATTCCAAGGCTACTAAACTAATCGGTATTTCAAGACTTGATCTTTCTTGTGATCATGCCAATGTTATGTAATAATGCACCGACTTTGGGTAACTGGGGTCGATGCGTTATAGTTGGTATCAGAGGAAGTTTAGTACAAGCCTTGGGAGCTATATTTAGATAAAATCTGATTAGAGCACATAGCCCTAAGATAGAATATGAGGATTAGTATAGAATAACTTCCTAGAATTTTAGTATTGTAGAGATTTTTTGAGTTCTCCGAGCAGTACATCCCTGTCTGGATACGAGCAGGTAGAGGCAGATCTGGCACAGATTAGCCTAGGGGTAAAACCCGAAAACACTGCTTTGAGCTAGAGATGAACGAGAACTGGTGCACGACAATGGGCATTGCTGCACTCTTGGTTATGACAGTCATGGGGGATATACTTAGGATAATTTACATTTTATTTACAAACCAATTTGAAATATTATATATAAGATGAGAGTAAATGACCTTGGTTAATCCTAATGTATTTCAAATTGAGAATATGGTGACATGATATTCTTTAAATAATTTTATTACTACTGTTACTCACACAATTCTTTCTGGTTTTAGTCAATGGGTGGATTCCAAGGAAGTCCTAGAAACATTGAGAATGATGTACAATGTGGGAATGGTGGTGGAAATGAGAAACAAAATGGAGTGTTGATAGGCATGAAAGATATCATGTTCATGCCAAATCAGTTTTCCAAAAATTTGATCAACAACATATATATTAGCCAACTCTCAGACTCAACAAGGAAGATAAAGGTGATGAATGATAAGAGCTCCAACAATGGAGACCATGGAGAAAAGAATCCTCAATTTCCATCATGAAAGAAATGTGGAAGGAGACACCTGGAAAAGTGTCTAAACGGGACAAAGAAATGATTTACGTTCAAGAAGGAAGGACATAAAGTGAATAATTGCAGAAGAAAAATGAAGAGTACTATGGAAGAAGACAAAAATGGTCCCATGAATCCATTTATAGTCATTTTTCGTAAATGTAGGGAACTTGTCCATTACCCGAGTGAATTCCCTATTCTATAGGACATTTTCTTGGTCAAAGAACAATCTATGTGAAAATAAATGGTTGGAGAAATGTTTAAAAAGAATTAGTGCTCATTGTTGATGGGTTTACTTTGGAATAATTTTCTCTTGTATTTATAACCCTACTGTTTTCCATGGGAGAATGATATTTGAGGAAGAATTATTTTTTCTCTTGTGGATATATTTATAAATAACCATTTGGTTTTATATGATCATTGGGTTTGAGGTAATTACAAGTTATTATAATTTGGGATGAAATTGCAAGGTATGAGATAAAATTTGTGGTTAAATTATGTGATTTTTATTTTGAGTAATTTATCTCATTTTTATAATGTTATAAAACATAGTTTTTGAAAAAGGACAACACGCAGACCGTGTGACAACCCATCGCGTCGGACAAAGCTGTGGGAATCGAACCCACAACAAAAGTGTGATTGGATTTATCACCTACCACTTGACTATGTGAATTCCCTGGTTAGTGTGACTAATGTTTTTTAGTTAAATGATTTTATTGATCAATAATAAGTTGATTTTGGTTATTATGTCTTATCAAAATAATACCCTTGGTATAGGAAAATGATTTAGTGATTAAGTGATAAATGTTATTTTGGAAGATGTTTGCTTTTTTGGGAACACTATATGCCTAAGGAAAATAGAATACTATGGGATTTCGTTTGAGGAGTAATGGTGGATTTTTATCTATGTTATTATTGTGGATTTATAGTAATTTGGGTTATTTATGGAAATGATTAACCTATAATAGAGAATATGTGATTAGGTTAATCACTTTTAAGTATGTCACTTTAAGATTAGTTGATTTCATTTGGAGATATAATTTAACATGGAAGACTACATAACCAACTTCTTCTATGATTTGGGTTTTAATACTAGTTTTTATTATATTGAATTATTTTAAGGACAACTGATTATTGAATGGTATTTATTTACCTTTGGGGTATTGTTGGTCTAATTTTAGAAATTAAGGTTAGTGTTTTTTTTCTCTAATGGAATATCCATTTGGGGGATCATCAGATCTTATAATAACCGTTTTGGTTTTGATTAATCTCTAAAGACAAAGTAAATATATAGTTTATCCTACGTGGATCATGTTATTATATATAAGCTCTTCCAGTGTGACCAAGTCTTCTTGAATACTCATTGTTCAAAACAAAATTTATTTAGTGGTAGAAATTTATTAAAGAATGAAACTCTACTTAAAAAGTAAGTATATATCTTTAAGTTCTTAGTCAATATCATAAATGAATTCCTCATCCTTATGTAATGTTAATTAAAACAAAAAATGTTGTCTGTTTACTTTTCCTACTGAGAGACTAATGACCGTTTGTCCCAACACAAGTTAGTTGTTTTATTATTGTTAACTTTATATTGATCATGTTTCTATCCCTCCCACATAGAACTTGACACTTAGTTTATCATCCATATCCATGTTTTCTTACATGGAATCCTAGTATGGGTTATCTCAGGTGACCTTTGTACTTCTCTTTCTTTCTTTTAAAGTGATAGTTTTACTGACTCTTTTTCCGATGTGAGACTTTCCATTATATTCCCAAGCCCAATTTTAGAAATTTAAAGGACGCAATTTACTGAAGGAGGGAAAAATGTAACACCCCAAGCTTCCATGGTACGCTTCTCGTTGAATAATACAGTAGCGTGTGTTGTACGCAACTTCGAGTTCTAACACATATCACAACCAATCAAACTAGCCGTTATGAATAGTAATACCTAATTTTTGAAATTTTATAAATTTTATCTCTCAAAATAGACTTCATTTTTGGATTTTGAATATCGAATTTAGCCTAGGGTGAAATTTTGGTACTTTTCAAATAACTTTTATATTTTGATGAATAGTTAAAATTACTAAATTATAATTAAAAACAACTTTTTTAATTGAAATAATAAACAGTGATAAATTATAATTTTTATTGGTTTAAAAGTATATTTTAAATATATTTTTTCCATTTAATACAATGTTTGTCATTTTACGTAATTTCACATTTAAACCAAATAGAAACAATTGTCTATCTTTTGATAGTTATTATATCTTAAAAACACACTTTTTGTTTTGACAACGGGAATGAATTTTAAATTAATTTCTGCCACTTCTATGTTTTGAATTTGTAAAAATAGATTCAATATTTCGAATCAGGATTTCCAAATTATGTAAATAGGTAACTTTTATTTTTACACATTTTGAATAATTAATTCGGTAAATATTTTATTTAACATGGTTAAAGGGTAAATCCGGTAAATAAGGGTTAAAAAATAATATTATAATAATACTAAATTACCCAAAAATGTTTCATAACCTTATTGGTGGATAACTGTCCGACCATGGGAATCTTTGGGTCAATTTTGGGACCCCATGGAGCCACTTGTAGATGATAGGGACACTTTATTTTAATTAAGTTAAAATAAATACAAAAATGCCATAAGCATGTATCTTTTAGAAAAACAATTTTTATGTAGCGTTATATATGTTAGATTTTCTACTATAAATATTGATTATAAATCTAAAACAATTTCCTACATAATGGTATTTTATTTATAATTTTTAGACATTAAATAATTTAATTTATTTATGACACAATGGTGATTTCGTAATTACCTAATTAATGACAAATTAAAATAATTAATATTATAAATACCAAAATAAATGTAATTTGAGACTTTTTAAAAATACCAATACTTTCCTAGGTTACTATGACTTGTTAGGATTTATCTAATTAACTTTTTTTTGAATTAATAATTCTGTCATGAGATTTACAAAAATCAATTATTGAATAGTGTCAAAATTGACATAAAAGAGTTTTTCAAAACAAATATTATATTATTAATTGATATTAAATTCCTAAAAATCTAAGGTTCTTCCAAGAGACTTATATCACGATATGTGTATCATTAATGGACCACTTGGGGGGTCTATTGGATGTATATAGTAAGTTTATTAACCATATAATATAAAAATACAAAGAAGCATTGTAAAAGTGCAACTAATTAACTAAGAGTTAATACTTAATGATAAGGTTAATATAGTAACCCAAACCTGTATAAATCCTATTGTATGAGTGGTTTTAGACCTATCCCCACCTTAACCTTTAAATAATCCACTTTGGATCCATTATAAACCGAATATGAATTTATTATAAAATAATATTTCTTGCTTTTCCAAAGGTGCCCCTCACCCCTCTTATAAAAGGGCACTCCCCCTTCTCATTAATTCACACCATAAAAGCCTTTTTTTTCGGCCAAACCCTGCCCAAATACTCTATAAACTTCCATAACTTCATCCTAGAGCCCTTAGTTTTATCATAAATCCACCTTAAGGAGCCCTTTTGATCAAATCAAAAGGAAGAACCCGAAGAAGAGGTAATATTTTCACCACCCTTTTTCAAGTTCCATTCTTCTTCAACTTCTTCTTCTTTTTTATTCCCTTTATAAAATAATAATCTAGTATATTCAATATACTGTGTTTTTATTATAAATATATAACAATAAAATTCATTATGCTATCCATCCCTTGAATGACATGTCACCATACGTGCGTACGTACGACCTACCGTCTCCACGTCATGGTGTAATTGTTATTCAATATATTATTATTTAGATGGGTATAATAATGATGTATAATTCATGTAAATAATAAATATAACATGATAATTATTCTTTCTATATTATATAACATCCAATTATATATTATTTTAATATCAAAAGAATGATTTTGTCGCTCATGCGTACGTACGGACTACCGTCTCCACGAACGTGATGAGATTCATTCCCCATCGTATCCATTCAAAACTAAATTGCATTTTATGAATAAAAATAATTTTCAGAGACACGATATCATTATGGATATGAATAAGATACATCCCATCCATAACAAATATGGCTCGCATAACAAATAATATAAAGGAAAACGAATCCGTTAACACCAAAAATGACGATAATACTAAGATATTATTAACAAATCAATGTTAAAAGATCATATATGATATCATATTAATGTAAATGATTCTTGTGTAATTCAATAAAAATTATTTTACCATTATACAGGAGGTTAACCTACCATATAGAAAAGAAAAAGTACAAAGAAAGGGGTTTCTTATCTCACTTTAAATTTCGTGAGATTTCCGTTATTCACCACTTATTTATTACATGTGTTGTGTGTGCTGCTCATGTTTGTATTCATTGTGTAATATAATTTAATTCATATATATTTATATCATCATTGTATTATCCTTCTTTCATGGGTGTATGTTTAGTATGTTACCAAATTAATAAGGTAATTAGAAATTTCAATTACCACTCAGTCGGATTTACGCATACATCATTGATTATTTTACTCCAAGATTATGTGTGGAATCACTATTCATTTGATTATGTCATAAATTCCACTCCCCTTTCTATGGATATTCCTTTGATACACATAATAACTCCATTTATAAATTCTCAAGTCATCGGTATGAGCTTGATAAGAGTAATTTTTACTCAATCTCGATTTGTTGAGTTAAACATCCAATTCATTGGTGTTGTTTTTACAAGAATATGTGTGAATGTCCTTTGAATGTTTTACACAGAATATCCAATCATATTGAGTGTATTTATATTTTTCACACATAATTATGTCATTGGTTTATCCTTAACCTAAAGATACGGCCTTTATGAGATATTTCATCTCAATTTACATTCCATTGAGACTCCTTTGTTGTTATACACCAAATCACTTTTATATGGTGTGTATAATGTACTTTGACATATTATATCATGAATCCGTTTATTATAATTATATTACAAAGTTTTATTACCTCAATTACTTGTATTTTTGTGTCTCTCTTTTGGGTAAGAACTGTAACTAAAATATCATTTTAAATTTTTTTAATGATTTATTATTATAAATCTTTCTCATTAATGTCTGTGTTTTGAAAATGTTTTTAAGGATTTATATATATGGACTTTAATGTTTTAAAATTAAATTTTTTTTTAAATGTTTCAAAGTGGTATGGGACACTTTGATTCAAAAAAAATCTATTTTCAATGGCTTCTTGACAAATACTGTGAATTTTAAATGTTTTCTAGAAGATGGGGATATTTCTCTCAATATTTTGATGATTATTTTAGTCTATGTCAATATACTTCATCATTCTCAATTTAGGTTAATCTAATACAATACAATCTTCCATATTGTATCAAATGAGTTATGTTTGACTATGGATGTGCTATTTTTATACCATTCATGGTTTGTGGTTAAAATTATTGACATTTTGTATGCTAGTTTTAATACGAATGTTTATGTTATATTTCAAACTTTTCATATGAGGAATGCATTTGACTTAGTAAGTGACGGGAGGAGCCCGCTATAGATCCTCGATGCATCAGTAGGTCTCATGAGACAAACTAGTGTCTTGTCATGAGGCCTTGACAAAATCTTATTTTTAGTCTTGGAACGAGGCCATGGCTACGTGGTTATGATAGTCTGGCATTATGCATTCCATCATCATGAAAGTGGTTATTGATATTGCATGTGATTATTCGACTAGTATAATATCCATGTGTATAAGTAAATGGAATTATTTCATTTTATCTTTTCCATTTTATGCTGAAGTTCAAGTTTAAATGTCTTTTGTTTTAGTTATACATTGCCTTAAGTGTTTATGCTTATCTATGAAATCTTATGCTATATTATTATCCTTACTGAGCATCTGAGCTCACCCCTTTCAATGTTTTATTTTTCCTAGGATTGTGAAGAAGTAAATTATGAATGACCTGCAGGGATAGTATGAGTGTGGAATATGGAGACTATTTTGTTGTAGTTTTCATTTAATGATGTAATGTAAACTTTATTAATGTATCTAGTTATTTCAAGGCTACTAAACTAATCGGTCTTTCGAGACTTGATCATTCTTGTGATCATGCCAATGTTATGTAATAATGCACCGACTCTGGGTAACTGGGGTCAGCACATTACAAATATGGTAAAAAACATTATAATAAAATAATGTTATGCCTTTAGATACTTTAATGTATTATCCTGTAGTTTTAACCCAATTTTACATATTTTACCCATATCATGGGGAGAATACAAACCACATTTCCCATATATAATACCAAAATATAGAAGGGATCTATTTACATATTTTAAACCTCTTAATTATAAATATATAATCCATTTATTGTTATTAAATTTGAATAAGTGGTAGAGAATAATTTTAATATTGATGTGCAAATTGTAGAGATGAAATGGTTTTTTGAAAAATGTAATTATATGCCTAAAATTGAACTTATACAAAAATCATGTTTAATACGGATTCATATTTAATTAATTGCATTCTATATATATATAAAGGTGATTTATATTTAATTAAGTATAAATTCCAAACATAAATGGACTATTAGATTAATAGATTTAATTAAATGAATTTACCGTTTTAAAAATCGGTATTTTTCACAATTCATTAAAAAATTAATAAATTTGGAAAAATATATAAAATATACAATAATATAATAATGGTTGGATGATTCAAAAAATGATATTCAACAAAATAATGGTAATCTATAAAAATAGAAGAAAATAATTATAATTTCTAAGGAAAAAATTAAATAAGAACATAATATTTATGGAATTTTTGTAGGCTTGAAATGAAATTAATGAAAATACAGTACATTTTAATTATGAATTAATAAATAAATTCAAATTATAAAAACAATTATACATTATTTTTATAAATTTTTCATTTCTATTCATAACATAAATTTAAAGGATAGTTTATAATGGTCACGTACTAATATTTTTGTTGTATATCGCTCTCATTTAAGCTTGGTGTTGTGTGTTAAAAAACTATCGGCATAATATTATTTTAATCTAAATTTTCATGGTGTTACATTATACATAGTCAAATAAAATTAGCTCTCATAACATTCATAATGATATCCTAAGGATCTATATTTACACAACTATTTATTGAATACCTTCATCATGCAAAGGGATAACAAAAAATACATTTAAATGTGAAAGTGGGTGATATAAAGGCGTCATGAATACAAAATATTCAGGGTCCCATGTAATGATGAATCTTTAAGAAATTGAAAATATGTACATGGTGAAGAAAAATAAAATCATAGTAATATTATGTACTGATAAAGAACAATATCATGGGAATGTTTACTGAAATAAAACCATTATTCAATAAGTGATAGTGAATAACATCAATTCATTAGAAATTAATTCAAATGAAAACTTTTTTAACTCAATATCCATTTCCAAGAGTTGTGGGATTCTTCTACAATCAGGATACGTTTTTGTATAAATTATAATTTATTTCCATTTCAACTGAAAAATTCTATTATTTGGTCATAAATCAATAAATATCCACTTCTATCTTATCTCTTACTCAATGAAATTAATATTCATGAAGAATTTTGATCATTCCTGTTGAAAAAAATAACTATTAATGGATCACAATATCCTAATAACATTGAAATTTAATCCACATCTATTTAGATATTTACAAAAAATAAAATTGACAGCACATGATATCCATTATGAATTATTATCCAAACACCAGTCTCCACAATCTATATAATAACACCCAATGTTCAACTAGGCATAAAACTATTGAAAATATGCCGGAATAAAATTGAAACATAAATATAATTATTAAATCATCACATATTCTTATATAATCAAAATAAAAATTATCTCCAAATTATATAAATATCTCATATAGTAATATACTGAAATTATATATACCATATTCTTATACTCCCAAAAATAAGTTAAATGTCACATTAAATTTACTGAATATCATTAAATCCATAAAAAATCATATATGACTCAAAGAAATATACACAATACAAACTATCAAATATACTTCATCAATATCAAGCATAAAATTATCAAAAATATAAATTATTTTCAATATATTTGAAACATATTAAGTGTTATGTATCCCTCAATCATGTGTTTTCCAAAAAATATCACCAATCTACTAATTTATTTTTCAATATTATCTATATCATTAATCATATACATTAAAATCCAAAACTAAATAATACAATACAATAATACATATATATTCCATGATTCTTATAATTATGACATCATTATTAAATCGTGTAGTGACTCGACACTAGTAGGCCTGGATCTGTTGTCCTGATACCATTACATTGGAATAAGATACAAGTAAATTGTGTAATAATGAACTGAACTATTTATTAGTATTGGCAAAGTATATTCATAAATAAGTTTTACATTTATACTGAATATAATAATCACCACATTTTTTTATCAACAATAATAACATTATCCCATATAGATTATCCTTGAATATCATTCTTATTAAAAAATTTGGATTCCTATAGAAAGGAAACTTAATAAGGGAGAGATCAAATTCTTAGTAAGGGTAATGTAAATCGATATCAATAATAAATAAAATGAGAATAGTTAATATAGAAATTTAATAACATAATATACATTCCAGGTAATCAATAAACATTTAAGTAAGTTCATAAAAAATATAGAAAGGTAAATAAATGAAAACACATTACATTAAAAATAACTGGATAAGATATAATCAACATAGAAATGTATGAACCTGATAACACAAGACATTTAATCAATAAAATGATAATTAAATACATCCATAGATGTATCGATGAAAAAATATCATGAAAAAATAATAAATAATCCTAAATGGGGGAAATACTTAATTATTGGATGTAATGTTTCATAGGAACATGGTACTTTTATCAGTAAGACCATTATTGAGACGGTTAAGCATATTGGGTAAAATACCATCTATTTTTTCAAATAATCTATTCTCTGGGGATGCATGGAGGGTATTTTTATAATTGGGCCCCAAAAATGTTGTGTGTGTCTAATAATTTCTCATATTTTGAGTATTCAATATTTTTCATGAAACATATACCTTACAAAATAACATTATTGAATAATTGTTAAATAATTATCAATAATACCCCAGTTAATCAATTAACGTTCACTGTAGGTACTTTATGTAAAATAGAAAATAGTTTGGTAAATAGTAATATCCATGAAAATGACTTGGATAATTAAGGTAAATTCAATGTTCAATGATCATAGAAATTTAATATTTCAATGGAAATAAAAAGGAATCAAGGTAGTGAATGTCAGTACTATCCTTGGTCAATGAAATCGTAAACCATACAGAGGAAGAATAAGGGTGGTATCAATAAAACTTATCCCAAGTGGAGTAAAAATTTTATTGTGGTTTTCTTTGATTAATTGGAATAATACAAAATGATATTTTGAAAAAATTCCTGAGGAAAAAATCCATTCAAATTTTAATTTTTTTTAAAATGATTTAATTTTAAAATTAATTTTGAAAAGGAAATTTTCTTCAAAAATTAACCTTTTAAACATGAAATATAACATTTTATGTATCGGTAGAGGGTAAATACACACATTACATACAAGGTAAAAGAATATTTCTTTTAAAGTGGAAAAAGTATAGATAATATCCTTGTTCGTAAAGTGAAAAAAAAATACTATGTTGGGAACATTTTTAGAAGAAAAAAATGGTAAAAATTTATTTCATAAATTATTTTGAAAATTTTAGTAAAAATTTGAATACCATTTTATAAAAAAGGGTTTTTAGAAGAAAATAGGTTCTTTGAATAAAGAGAGAAATGAAGTTTGGTTTTCTTAAAACAAATTCTAAAACATTTTAAGATCCAATTATAGGAAAAATGGTACTATTAGTATAAAAAGGTCATCATTAATCATGATATTTGAATATTATTTCTTTACTAAAAAGTATCAAATAATTTCACAGAATGTAAATTCAAATAAAATTCATCCAGAATAAAATAATATTGTTAAGTAAAACCTTCGAATGACCATAAATTTGATGTGAAAATATATAAATGAAAAAATTATGTGTGTCAAATGTATGTAAAAATACAACTAGTGGAAATAAAATAATATATATTAAAATTTTACTACACATTATATTATAATATTAACATCAATAAGGAAGTAATATAACCCAATTAAAAGTAATTAGGTTAGGAAATTCTTTACCACTTGTTAATTTAAAGTATAAATCCCCACGGATTAAATAATTGCAATTTAATATAAAAATATCTTCAATAAAGAATAAATCATGATATTTTATCTCAAATTTTCAATATTTATATCAAATAAAATAAAATAGGTTCACAATAATAAAGTATGCCGCACAGAAAGAAAAGTCACCCCTGAATCCCTTACCCAGAATTTCATGTTGGGTGAACATCATTTAACATCATGTATAAGGGTTTTAAACATGTTAATAAATTATTATAGAACCATAAATATATTTATATAATCTTATATTAACTTCTTATAATATCTTAGTGCACATTTGCTGACAAAAATTCATTTTATAAATATTTTAGGTGTTAATTACCCATTTTTTTAGTATATTTTGACATTATTTTCTTACCATGATCATGATTTCAACATCTCCAGAATGTAAACCATGATTTAATTATAATGTTAATTAATTAAATATATATTTATAATAATCTTTATTTTTTTGATAAAAAATAAAATGCACCGTTCATGGAGACGATAGGTCGTACGTATGAATAAGCACTACCTTCATTTCATTATTATATTAAAAGATTCAAAATTAAATGATATATATATATATATTCATGAATATTATTATTACAATATCATATTTTTGTTATATATTTCACATAATTTTATTAAAAACAACCTTCATACATTCTATGTATAGTGAGAACGAATCGAATTTATTTGAGTGGGTGGTAGTATGTAATTCCATAAACGATCTTATCAAATTAAGAAAAAATAGAATGCACAAAGGTATGACTTCTATAATAATTACATAATAATAAATATATAAAAACTATAATATATAAAATATATAAATATATTGTCAATCATAATTCCCAACCATTCGAGGTGATAAAGGAAAAAACTAACAACTTCGTTTCGGAAGGAAATAGTTTATTGTACACGAACGGTAAGTTTGTTGCCTATTTGATGGAATTGTATGAAGTGGTGGTGTCACGAACCAGGCCAGGTCGCCATCCACCCCGGCGCCCGACCCGGTCCGCGGCAAGGCCCGAAGGGCGTTCCCGATCCCCACGGGCTGGCACAAGTGCCCGGGTATCAAAACTAGCACGTGGGAACGATTTACCCGAAATAATAAACAAAAAACCCCTGATAAGTTGAATAAAATAAAACTATGAACTGACCACCAAACATAACCTTAACTAAAATCGACTTTAAAGGATTACAACATGAACCAACATCCAAAAGAAAACGACAACAAAAGAAATTCAACTCAA
Organism: Viscum album; assembly: GCA_963277665.1. Taxonomy (NCBI): domain Eukaryota; kingdom Viridiplantae; phylum Streptophyta; class Magnoliopsida; order Santalales; family Viscaceae; genus Viscum; species Viscum album. Next base: position 382,816,936 of record OY728167.1, on the reverse strand, counting down.
ACTCAATCCTCCAAGCAACAGGAGAAGTGCGACATCCACACGTCACAAACGTTAACCTGCACGAGAAGACCGCCAACGACCAACCACCATCACTAAGCATGACGCACAACCTGGAATACACAAGAAACAAGAATCTACATACACCCAAAGGTGTATGTAGGGTGTGAGCTAAAAGCCTAGTAGGATGCCACCGAGAAAAAGTTCCATGCCACAACATCAAAAGACAATTTAAAGTGCTTATTTAATTTATACTTTTGAAATTATTTTAAAGAAAACATTTACAAACAAAATGCTAAAGGAAAACACTAAAAATGACTCATTTCACAAACACGATTCTAAAGAGGAAGAGAGAGGTTCATTATTGGCACACACACACACACTCCCACACACACAAACATACTCACACACACACACATACACGCACACACACACACACACACCCAAGTGGTCCGCCGTATGCCGACGGAAGGCACCACGCCATCGATGGTAGAGTACTATGGGTAAAACCCCTAAGGTTCATCTAGCTCAAGTGGGACCCTAGAACCTCGTGTCTCGGTGAAACGTGGCTTAGAAGGCCACGACCCTCAGAAAACGTGGCTTAGAAGGCCACGACCCTCAGAACACGTGGCTTAGAAGGCCACGACCCTCAGATATCATGTTTAGTTAGTGTTGCAATCGTCAATCCAGTTAAGTGAAACAGGGACGATACCCATCTGGTTCACTAGCACACTAGTTCTAGTCTGCCCACCTAGATACCCAGGGTTTCCCTTATGCTCAAATAAGTTTCACATTCATATAATGTATATCGCTTCCACATATCTCAAACCAAACAAAACATTACGCATACACGTCACCATATGCATACCCAAACACCATAAAAAAAACACACGCACACCAAAACCATTTTATCACATAGTCCAGATCACTTGTGTGACTTGATAAACTATTTAAACAATTAGAAGAACATTTCAAAATAGCACAATAAGAGTTTTCACATGATACATGTCCAATTTCACAATTAAGAATACCTTTAAAACTTAACACACGCATAATTTTATCAAAAGCAACTCTCACGCTCCACATATAATTTAATAAGTGAAATTAACAATTTATTAAACACTTAAAATTAGAAAGAAAACGTTTTCACCAGAACGACAGACTCAATTTCATATATGAACGTCACTTTAAAACCGAAGTGCAGCTTATACAAACTAAAACATGTTTTCCCATTGTTCAAACAATTTTTCAATTTAGTTCCAAAAGTACGCCACACAGCAAACACACCCAAAGTGACTCATTTTGGTTGAAAATCTACATTTAATGACACAGACACCTCAAAGAACTTGAAAACACAATTTGCACAACCTAAAAAATTAACTATAACGCGTCTGAACATTTCAACAACACAACGCACATGAAAATGTTGGCATTTACTTAAAAACAACTCAAATTCACCAATATGCATATCGAAGCACGTAAAAAAAATAAATAAATAAAATTCGCATCATGCAATTTATCACTATAACACATTATAATTTAATTAATGAGCAATTAAATTATCTAGAGATGGTATGGCATGGAACCACCTACTTTGTCATCGCAGACTTCACAACTGTTGTGTGCAACGTCCGTCGTACACCGACCGCAACTCAACAAAACCAAATCGACCCTGAACGAACAATTGAACCAAAACATCAAGAATTAACCCAGAAATTTATTTAACTCTTTAACCGCACCCAATGTGCACCATAAAAGAACCAAAGGTGAACCATAAATAAGAATTTGAACCAAGACAAATTAAGATCACACCCTAAAATATATACTTAAACCCACTGGAACAATTAATAGTAAAAAAATAAAATAAAATAACACTCAAATGTACGAATTTGAACTAAAAACTTAAAGTTAGAACCACAAGGTCATATCTCATATCCGCTAGAAAATCCAAAACATAAAAAAACTAAAAAAAAGACAGAAAGAAATAATAGTGAATGCAAAAAAAAATTATAATCAAATTTGGGGAGGCTTAACTCGAGGGAATCCTAGCAGAGGGCTGTTGGCTGGCTGGTGTCGTTGTTGCTGGGAGAGGGAGGTGTGGCCGGTTCGATTCGCCGTGCAAGGAGGGAATCCACCGGGGGCTTGGCTGAATAGGTCGCACGATGGAGAGTTTGTGGGGGCGGCAAGAGGTGGTGCAAGGGAGGAAAAATAGTGGCGCAACGGGTTGGGGTCCGGTTGCTGGAGGCGCAACACCGAATGGGGTAGGGGGCGGCGGCTCGACCCTTCACCGGAGGAAGCACGAAGGCCTTCTGAAAGTAGGGTTTGGGGGGGTATGCGGTGACTGGCAGAAGGGGGAAAGAGGGCGAGCAGCCAAGGGGTGCAGGTGCGCCGCATAGGGTTTTGGGGGAGGGAATTCAATGCTACAGGATGATGGGAGAACGAGAAAAAAAAGGTGGGGTGCAGCGATTTGGAGAGAAAGTGAGGATGAGGGAAGAAAAATAAAACAAAAAAAATTAAATAAGAGAAAATAAATGGAATGAAGAGATAATAAGGAAAAAAAATAAAAACCCAAAAAAAGTAAACATAAACATAATAATAATTGTAGTAATAATAATAATAAAGAAAATAACTTAAGTATTAACACTAATGTTAATACTATTAATACTAAATAATAATTAACAATATACTCAATTAATAATAATATTATTATCAGTAAAAAAAATTCATTAAATTTTATCACGAAATTTTGTTTATTCATCAACATGTCATTCTATTTATTTAATTGGACATTGGCAGGTCACCCGGTGGACCAGGCAAGGCCGCGCGGTATCAAAAACGTGCCTTGCCCGAGTCGTGCCTTGCCCAAGGCTACGCGGTCTCAATTTTCATTATATTCACATTTTATTATTCGTCGAATAGTTCTCATCTGCCTTGAACATCGGGCAGGCCGTGCGGCAAGCTAAGTGAGGTCGCGCGGCGACCCAGGCGAGGCCGTGCGGCTTCGACCGCGGTGCGCTAAACGCAACCAAGGGCAAAACATCCGTTAAAAAAAACTCAAACAAATTTAATTCGGGCTTCGACCCGAACTACCCAATGCGTAGAAAATTTATAAAATAAATAATTTGTAGAAGGTGGGTGTGACAGGTGGTTCAAACCCATAATGTAAAAAAATATCATTTTATTGAGGATAATATTATTAATTTATAATCATGGAATAGTCATATTTTAGAGGGTGGATATTGAAAATAAAATAAAATATATTGAGGAAAGATGATACAACTTCTTTGGGTACACAAAGGTCTTCCTTGAATAGATTATATGACCAAATGGAGGAATATTGGATGAGGGGATCTATTTTAGGGGGTTATTTTATTAGATTCTATTCTAGAAAATTGGATTTATAGGTATGAGGATGTTGGAGGGGGTAGTTCCTTTTTATAGTGGAGGAGGAGTGGCATTCAAGTAATTTTAATAGGAATTCCACCCACATTTCTCCCAGTTAATATGGCCCCAATAATAACCAAAAATTGATAAAAGGGATTATAGGGTCTAAATATTCCAATTCAATGGCTTTTTAAAAAGTGTTTAGTTAATTTTACCATTAAGATCATAGTTTACTACATTTTAAGCTAATTTTTCTCTCAATAACTGTAATTATTTTTAATTATATTCAATAATATTTTAAGTCAAATAAATTTTACCATATTATAAATTATAAATTATTTTGAATTAAAATATAGAATCCATTTTTTCAAATTCAACTTCTATAAGTTGTGTAAAATAATTTGAATCTAATCCCATCGATGAGATTTCAATGTAGTATTTTAAACTAGAAATATTCAAAATATTGTTATGTTATTATTTCTAAATCCGAACTGAAATTGAATAAAATAAAATAAATTGGATTAATTTATATATTATTGATCTAACTGAACTTGAAAACCTTTTCAAAATTTAATTTAACACTATAAATAAATTATAATAAAATATATTTTGAATTATTATTCAGTATGTTTCACAATTAATCAAAAAATGAATCTCTATAGAAAAATACCAAAAAAGAAATTGATGCCGATTTTTATGTTCTTTTTTCAATGATGAAGTTTATTTTTTACGCATAAAATCAATTAAAGTTTCAAATCAGGGATCTAAATTAGGTTTCTCATTAAAAGGTGGTAAAACTAATGTTTTAAAAAAAATAGATTTTTATGTGTAAAATTTTGTTTGTTCTTATATAATGCTTATAAATTCTATTCGATAAATGTAAAAAATATTTTATTGAATATTATATATATATATGTATATATTTATAACAATTCAATAATATTAATTAATTTCACTTATTCGTAGAGAACGCCTTTTTAGCATTAAAATAAGAATATTTTATTATAAATTTAACCCGTTTATATTTACATTTCTAATTAATTGTGAAATAATTAATTCAACTTTTTTATGTAAAAAATACATATTCATAAATTATTTAATACTATTCATAACCACTAATTTATTCTCTAGGTTATACTTTATTATATTAAATAATTATACTTTTAATAATATATTATTATTTTCATAAAAAAATGGTCTTTCATGTTACACAAGCCATCAAGTAACATCATACATGCATGGCACAAAAACTATCAAAGATTTTTTTTGATGCATGTGAAAATGATTTTCTAATATCATGTTCATTATAAGTAAATGTAACATCCCAGGTAAATAAATAATATAACATTTTCATTTCTATTAATATTTTTGAATTAAATATTAATTTTACTTTAAAGGAGATGTTATGTTTGATGGTGTACCCGACACACAATAATGGCTTTCTCCAAAATTTTATGTTGCACACTATGTAAAGTCATACTAAAAAAATTAATATAATATTATTATTTTAAATGGTAGTTAATTCCTAGTTGTTATATTGGAAGGAATGAACAGAACTAACTATATTATGATTAAACATGTTTTTTAAATTCTGTTTAGATTTATCCAATAAAATATAGTGGCTTAAAAAGAGAATGAATCCAATTTTAAGCATAGATACTCTAATATTCTTAATAGGTATTTTTACCGACATTGGATTGGGAACCATTTTAAAATATAGTTTTTGTCACATTTATATGTTCCATTTTACAAAATAAACTTATTATTTAGAATTAGTATCGAAATTTACTTTGGGTAAACTTTTTCTATTTTTCTGATGAATTTCATTTTTTAATGAATATTGAAAAATACTACATATTATGTCAAAACTATTTTTTCATCTGATTTATTTATATGGTTGGATTATCTTTTTAATTGGTTTTAAAGTGTAATTAGATTACTTTTTTATCATTTAATCCAATGTTTGTCATTGGAAGTAATTTAACTTTTTAATTAGACATAAAAACATGTCAATATTTTGATAGTTGTTACTTCTTAAAACCCCACTTTTTGGTTTTGACAACGGGAATAAATTTTAAATTAATTTCATCCACTTTTGTGTTTTAAATTTGAAAAATGGATTCCATATTTTAAATGACGAAGTTCTTATTTTGTAAATAGGTACCTTTTATTTTTAGACATTATGAATACTAACTTTAGTAATTGTTTTATTTACCATGGTTAAGGGTAAATCGAGTAAATAAGTGTAAAAAATAATATTACAACAATAATAAATTACCCTAACACATTTCTTAATATTATTTCATGAGATATGTCATACCATGGGCATCCTTCGGACGATTTTGGGACCCCATGGAGCAACTTGGATGTGAAAATGACATTTAATTACTTTTAATTTAAAGTTAAGTAAAATATAACCTAAACATGTATCTTGTAGTAAAAAACTTTATGGGGTTATATAAGTGACCTATTTGACAATAAATAGTAATTAGAAAGCTAAAATGTGTTCTTACATCATTTTAGTTTATTTATAATTTTTAGACATCAAATAAATAATTATATTTATGATACAATGATGATGTTGTTATTACCTTATTAATGAACAATTTAAATAAATAAGACTATAAATATTAAAATAAATTTAATTTGAAACTCTTTATTTGATCCACAAATTTTGTGGAATATTATGGCATGTAATAATTTAATTAATTAAGGTTGTTTGAAAGAATCTAGTTATTATGGATTGTTTAAAAATTCATGAAATGAATTGAATAAAAAATGATATAAATGAGTTTTTAAAACCAATACTATTTTATTAAATGATATATTAGCCCTAAAAATATATTATTATACCAAATGAAATTGATAATTTTTAAAATTTCATTAATGAACAACTTGATGTTCTATTGTTATTTTATAGTAAATATATTAACCATATAGTATGAACACACAACAATACATGGTAAGAGTTAAATTAGTTATCTAAGGGTTAAAGCTAAAACATAAGGTTAAATTTGTGACCTAGACTTATATAACACCTATTAGTGGAGATTATTTCGACCCAAAATAATATTATCATTGAAATAAATTACTTTGGAGCCTTTTGAAACTGAAAATAATTTTATAATAAAATAATACATTCAATACCTACCTAAAGTACCCCTCCTCCCTCTTATAAAAGGGCATCACCTCTAACCCCTTACTCACACATCTAATGCCCCTTGTCTCATCCAATCTCTACTCTAATAAGCTCCCAACATCCCTCTCTTCCTCCTAGAATCCTTACCTTAGGCATAAACAATTCAAGAAATCCTTTTGGCTCAAATCAAAGGGAGTTACCTGTTTTAAGAGGTAGCATCTTCTCAAAAGTTCCTTTCAAATATTTTACTTCTTCAGCCTATTATATTATTATTAATTTATTGCATAACAACACCAGTATCCTAAATATACTAAAAAAAATTATAAGGATTAGAAATACACTTACACACACCACCATCTAATGGATACAAACATAATGTTTCTTTGTACGGCGAACGGCTGCCACACGAAATGTTGATTGTTCAATTTTTTCCTACCACCTCTCCTCGTAGCCAATATGATGGCACTATATTTATATATGATTTATATTTTGTTTATATTGTCTTAATGTTTCTGTAATTTTTATTTAAAACATACATTTATTCTTTTCATTATGTGTAAACACAATAATTTCATTTGAGAAAGTGCGGACTGCCACCCCCTCAAAGTGATATGGCTTGTTCATTCCATACATGGAACGTATAAAGGATGTTGTTAATGAACTTATATAACATATATATCATATGATATTATACTATAATTATAATATATCTATGTATCATTTAGTTTTCATTTCATTAAATAAGAAATCGAAATGAAAGTAGTGTCCATTCATATGTACAGCTTATCGTCTCCATGAACAGTGTGTTTCATTTCTTATCTTCAAATGTAATGGAATATTATAAACACATATATAATGGATATATATGACATATATGAATAATATTATGGAGATAATGGACTTTAACAACAAGGACAAATTTTAATTCTTACAAGATCTTTTTGAACTCAAGTAACCAATATTGACAAAATGAATGTTATTAACTTAAATAATTATGTAATTTTTATAATGTGGTAATAAGTGATATAAAATGAATAATAAACTTGATAATGTTTTTGAATAAAGTATAAATTAATTTATGTTTATTATTTAGGAAATTAATGAACCAACAAGTAAAGTCGGACATGAGGTAAGGGACTTCATCTCAATCTCCTTTTATAGAGGAATATTTTGATACTATGTATAAACCCCTTTGAAATTTAATTTAATTAAATGTGAATATTTTTTTATATAGTGTTTTACTAAATGATAAAGGTAATGATTATTTTTACCGAATGCAATAAAAATGACCTTTCTGCTGTGATGATCATTATTTGATATTTGGCTTCCTAAACAAAACGTAATGTTTTTAAAAGAAACATAAATACCACATAACCTTTCTACGTATTTTGGTATTGAAAATGGTTTTGATAATGGATTGATTATGTCAATATCTTGAACTGATATCTTATGACTGCAATGTGGAAATTTTATCTTTCCATTATGATTGTTCATGTGTTATTATTATGTTATGGTTCTTGGATATTGTTTATGTATACGGGTGGTTTTGTGATAAACATAGGGAAGGTGAGCCCGAGATAGCTATCCAATGCATTGGGAAATGTGACAGAGGTAAAAGATAATGTTTCTCATAGATATTTAGGGAATATACTGTGATGGTTATTCCAAATGTAACATTGTACGTATCTATGAAAGCTACAACGTATGTATGTTATGAATGCCACAAGTTAAAATTATGATTTATTATTTAAATGTGTTGTTCATAAATTCTATGATTTCCTGAAGTAATTTAAAGAGATTATGTATTATTATTGAAAAGTATGATTTAATTGATTTGTATGTATTTGTGGTCTAATGTTTTCTTTCCTTATTTTATATCTCATACTAATATTTTTATGCCGATCCCATGTCTATGAAATTCTTTTCACAAGTTATAAGGATGGTTAAGAGAAATAAATAAATCTGGAACATTTATATCAAGAAAAGAATTCTTGTTTACTTTAGGAGTTTTATTCTTCTGAAAAAATCGATAATGTAGAAGTGTATACATTATTATTTTTGAGAAGTAATGTAATATTTATGTCCTAATTAAATAAAACTCTAAAAATAAAAAGATCCTCAATGTGCATTATTAACTTAATTCATGATTATGTAATGATTAACGATGGGGACTTATAGCTCGTATCAGATGTCAGGTTAGTCAACATTAGGAATTAGGTTATTGTTAAATTAATATCCATAAATTAATTTATGGTAAGATTAAAATGATATAGAATTTTAATATTACAATGTTTCTTCGCCTAATATATGTCTATGTTAAGAATGGTTTTCTACAGAGGAAACATGAAACCTAGGTTGGGGAGGAATACAGAGGATAATAACATTGCAAATTAGCATCTTGAGATGGTCAGAATCATAACTGAACATTTTTTTGTAGTGATGGATCAATTTACTCATGCAATAAATGGTGGTGGTGTCTATGAATGAGATCAACCAGATCAACTACAGAGGAAATATATGTAGTAGAGTATTTCATGAGGCAACATACCCCATCATTTAGACTATCATCTGACTCTGTTCATGTTGAAGAGTGAATAAACATACTGGAAATGTTTTTCGATGTCATGGGGTGTATAGAAAATCAATAGGTCGGTCCTATTTTTACCATTTTGAAGAAGAATCCAATCAGCAGCGGTTTATGGTTAAAAATATCAAGGATAATGGGGAGATTGATTCTATCTATTAGAAAGAATTCAAAGGTATTTTTCTTGAGAAATATTTTCCAAAGGCAGTTTGATATAGGATAGAAAACAATTATTCGAATTGAGGTAGGAGGATGGCATAGTGGCTTCTTATGAAGCAAATTTCACTTGACTAGAAAGGTATGCTCTAAAATTCCTATGAGATCTTGAAAGTAAGATAAATCGGTTTTACTCCAGATTAAAGTCACGATATTGAAATGGATTATCCTCTCATGAATTCAAAAGCTATGAGAAACTTGTTAGATGTGTTGAGAAAGAAAAAAAGGTTTTTTTCTGATGATCACTTGTTCCATGAGTAAACGAAAAAGAAGAGGACCAGTAGGAAAGAAAAAGAAAGCTATTAATCAAATAAGTATGTAGGTAAGAAAATTAAATTTCCATCTAGAGAGAAGTGTGGTGAAAATAATCCTAGAGAATGTCTCTCAAAATCTGAAAGTGCATTTGGTGTGGTATGACTAGTCATATTGCTTGTAACTATAAAAAAATGATCAAGAAGGAAATGAATAGACAGTGTTAAGATGTTTTAGTTGAAATGAGTTTGTGAATTATACCAATGTGTGTCTAAAGATAATTACCCAGGGTGGAAACCAGATAGATCAATAGTAGAAGGGTGTGGAGAAATCTTTTTTTACTACTACGATTGATGTGGGACTATCAAATGAAGTGGTATCAGGTAATTTTTTTAGATTATTCCAATGTTTTTTTTATTTGGGGACTACTAATTATTTCATTTCTAGGAAATTTTATATTAAATTACGAGTTCCATCTAAAGATCTGAATCCTGAACTTGTGGTAAAAACCCTAGAGGAAATGTTGAGATAAAAATAAATTATATGAACCTTCTAATACTTGTGTGTGGAAAGAATATACTTGAAAACCATATCGTTTTTCCTCTAGTAAAGGTTGATGTTATTTTGGGTGTGGATTGTATTTATGTTTATCATGAAAATATTGAATTCAGAGCTAAATGGGTTTCTTTTTAGAATTAATTTAAGTTTTTGTACAGTAATGAACCCTTAATTTTGGAAACATGATCGGAAGATAAGAAACTAGTAAAAGATTGAAATCAATGTTACCTTTCACATGTTTCATAAAACAAAGGAACTGTTCAGATTAATGATGTTCTAGTATTAAATGAGTCTCATGATTTTTTTCTGATTAGTTTTCTGGTATTATACCTGATCAAGAAGTTGAATTTACTATTGACTTAGTTCCTGACATTAAGCCTATCACGAACCATCCCGAGTCGACCCAGAAACAGTCACCAAGGCAGGCCCATGACAAGTCCTGAGAGTCATTCCCGATCCTCCTGGGATAGAGAAAAGAACCAAGGGAATTAATAGAGTACAAAAGGGAACGTTTTCTCCTAAATATAAACAATCAAACAAACAGTGGAATGAAATGGACATCCCAAAATACATTTATATAAAAAATGAAATGAACATTATTAGTACAAGAAACAAAATATACAACTAAACCAACAAATCAATTGACCAAACCCGATAACCAACTAACTCATTGTAACCCCTCTGGTCACCCTTCTACATAATGATCACATGTCTCCCATGGTGATCAAACTGAAGCTGAAACCTGTACAAGGGATAAAAATGGAAGACTATTATAGGTGTGAGTATTAAAACTCAGTAAGTTAGCCCGATACTCAATTCCTAAGGAACATCCATTAAAATAAAGAATCATAAATTTCATATTTTTAATACAAGATATAAAGGTATGTTTTCCAAATGAGTTCTCATTCTATAAAAAAATTACCATACAAAAACATGCATGTTTTATAAATTAGAATGATAGTAAAAATTTTCTAAGAGGTGCAACTTCAAAATGAAAATAGTTTTCAAGGGGGATTCTTTAAATATGGAAAAATTTTAAATAAAACACACACACTACTAAATTTACAAAATAAAAACATTATATACCGATGGTGAGTACAAAATAGCCAATGAGAACAAATCTCGGGAACACTCCTAGGCACGAGTTCGTTGTGGGCCCTAGGTACCTCGTCTCTCGATGGAAGTAACCATCACAATATCTGTTCTCATGCACATGATCCACTAGTAGGGAGAATACCCATAACCTATTGGTTTTGAAATATCATCATGAAATTTTAGTTATTGTTGTCATCATCAAATATGCTATGTGAAATAGGGGCCCAACCCCACGGGATCACTAACATACTAGTACACGTCCACCAACCTAGATACCCAGATTTTCTATTTTTGTGATCAAGAAAATTACACATATAAAAAATACAATTTTCTCATAAATAATCCATTTACAAATCATACACACAACAAACAGGCCCCACACATGTCTCACATTTCTTTCACATATTAATAAACCACCTAAATTTTCATAAAACAATTTTACAAAGTATAACGTGGCCTTGCAAATAAAATACATTCAAAAATAAACTTTTTAGGCCAAAACCCCATCAATACCATATCAACCCATATTTGGATTCCCCAAAACCAATTAATAAATCAATTTCATTAACCATAAAATTTTCCCAAAAGATAGAACATGGAATACACATGGAAACCATTTTTATAAAAAAAATGCCTAACGGGTCTTTAAGAATTTCCTCAAACTAACATTTGAAAAAGGTATGAATTTAAATTTTATTAAGGAGGTGTATACACACCAGTTAAAGAAAAACACCACTTTAATAAATCCCTTAAAATATTTATGTTACATATTCAAAACACAACCATTTTCATAAGGATGTGAAACGGGCCATTTTTCATCAACTCGGGCCAAAACATGTTGTAAACCAAAACCCATTTGTTTGTAAAACCATATACACATTGTAAATACAGTGAAGGACCCAATAAACCATTTTCATTATTCCAATGCATTTATAAATCCAAAAATATAATTTTTAATTAATACTTAACACATAAAAGCCAACCAGGCAATTTACAGAACACATGACATGCACTTTTAAACAAAAAAAAATTAATTTTAAGCACATGACAAGGAATAAAACACCAATTACATGAAATATTTTATTCAAGCTATAGGAAAATGTTAAAAATACTATAAACCACGTTCTAAAACTCACAATATAGGTGTGAAAGATAACGTATCATTTAAACAAACAATTGGTGTGCACTTTTATGTCAAAACAACACTACTTTTCACAAAAAAAATTCTTAATAAACTATTTTTCACACCAAAAAAATTATCCAAAGGATGAAAAACAGCAATAAAAATATATATATTTTGTGAAAAATAAGAAAATGATGAAACATAAATGATAAAGTCATGTTTAAGAGATAGCCTACCATAAATCCATAGCATAATGGAAACGCACACCCAATATCCCCATCTGAAGGTTTATAAACCCAAAAACTACGACGAACAGCCACAAACAAAAAAAACCCCCATAAACAATCATGGTATAATATAACCCTTGGTAAAACATGACTTGGGGAGAATATAAAACCCAGAAATAATGAAAGTAGATGGAAGAGGAAGGAGAAAGAAGAAGAAATCTCACCTTGCCACCAAGAAAACTCTTCATCTTCCATTAGATCTGCACCCTTAGAAAAATGGGAATGGATTGGAACTTCTTGGAGCCTCTCCTAAGGTCTGGAATAACTCGGTAAATTTTATTTTTTGGGAAAATAGTGAGAATTGAATGAGTTATGGATGAAACAATTTACCTTCTCAAATCTGGATGTTTTGAGGGAACATGAGAACTTTCGCACTAATATGCGATGCAAATGAGGTCCAAAGAGGTAATATAGATAATGGGGGTGAGGATAGGTATTTTGGATTATAATGGGAGGTGTAATCACCGAAACATATTAAGAAATGAAATATATATAAAAGAAAAAAAAATTAAAACTAGAAATGGGCCCAGGTGCTAGCTCAATACCTAAATAAGTAATGCAAATTTTCTATGTTAATGAATTTTGAAGGGGTCCAAAAGGATATTGTAGCTTTAATATGTTAGTGGAGGATTAGAGGGAAATGTGTGGAATGAAACATGTTTAAAATTATGGAGTTATAAATGAAATAGATTTAGTTTTTAAAAATGGAAATGGGCTCACAGTTGGCACAAATCATCAAATAACCACCCTTTCTCCAAAAATTTCTAAACAAGAAATGGGAAACTCAAATTAGGGTTAGGAGACATATATGAAACATAAAAACTCAAAATTAATCACACACAATACCCAAGAAATGGTTCATTATTTCTAATTAATCTGTTCAAAATAAAGACATGAAAAACTGGGTGTGACAATTCTCCCCACCATTAATGTTTTCCGTCCTCAGAAAGCCATGACTCATTCCAGATGATTGATTAACACATAAGTATTATTTGTCAATATGGTCCATAATCTAAATAAAATGACACACCGTCTAGAATTAATGGAACTTAATCCTCTTACCTCAACCAAAACACTAACTCTCAATCACTTCCCGAGAATCAACCGAAAGACCGAGTCACTACCTCCACAACCAAACCACAAACCCGGTTGTTGGGCCTTCTACCAATGAACCCAAAAATCACCCATACCAACGAGAACTCATGAAAACCAAATATTCTAGTGGATTATGGAGTTTACTTCACACCAATAAGAAACAAGTGTTACTAGATAAGTTCATAGGAGGAAAAATCAACAAGACCCGTGGTGGGTCTCCCTACCATCAGAACCCAACTAGCAATGAACAAACAAGAATTCAACATTAAATAAAATTGGGTCTCACTTGCACAAGTACACCAAAACACTCCCATAATAACCTACCAACCCATGTCAAGAGGGTTATAACAAGAACCTTTAAACCACCCACTCCTGAAAGGAGGGTACAAGAATTGGGCCAACACTTTCGGCACAGATCAACACCCCCACCACTTGGGGAAGGGAGGGAAGGGGACCCAATCATTGGGCCCTTAAAACCAAAAAATAAATAGATAAACCACCCAACCCCCTCCATCTATGAACAGGTAAAACCAAGACCACACCCAATTTACAGAAGCAGTATACGCAGGGACATTGATTAGAAACCCACATCCATGAAGGCATAACCATAGACACTGTGTGAGGGGTAATTCCACCATGCTCATTGTGACAAGAGGAAATTCATAGTGATGGGGAACCAAAATATAGAAGAAACTAAATTACCAAAATGGTAGAGGCCAGAGCCTAGTTGAGAAATCCACACCTCTGGTGATTTCCTTACTGTGTGGAAAGCTTCACTCTGATGCCTATGGCTGGAGCCCTGATTCTTGAAACATCTCTTGCACCGCAGTGAGGTGCTAAGGAACACACCACTCAAAAAACTCACTTTCTCAACAAAACACCTTCATCTAAATAGTAACTCATAGATACATATCAAAATTCACTCTCATTCTGAATAATAAGAAGAATGGAAAAGGAATATGGTGAAACACGTGAACATCACAAAACAGAACTCCTATGTCCAAAAGATTTATCATAACCTGCAAGCACATTAAATTGATCCCAAACATCTCTCTATTACAACAAACGGTCTTAGGTATTATCGGAAGAGGTGGATTTAACATTTAAAATGAATCCTTATGTTCATAAAAAGAAAATATTTTCAACGGAGAACTATCATTGTCCACATCACAACATCCAACACATCTTTAGAAACCCACTGAACATTACTCCAAAACTGATCCACCAATAAGATCTCATGTCAAGACACAACAATATTATTACTTATAGATCACAAGGAATCATACTGAATAAACAACTCTTATAAGACATTGAAAAAACTAGCCACATAACCATCAGTTTATAAATAAATACCACAATTTTTCAGCTCAAAACACTTTTAAAAAACAAACTAACATGGTGGGTTTCCACATTCACCAATGGTGTTTCCTCAAGTCTCACCAACCTGAAAATTTCCATTCCACCCCATGAACCCGGACACCATTCCATATAGGTCATCCTTATAAATATAAATAAAACCATTCAAGTGAGAACCCCTGAAAAAATCAAAGGCTAAAACAAAACAACATCTTTCCAAAAATCATGTAACTTTAAAAGGAACACTAACCACAAAGTCAAAACCTTTTTTAGATTTCAAAAAACAAACCACACTTCATCAGGAACCATTTTCTTAAAAACCTACCCCTTTTCATTTTTATCAACTTTAAAAACAACCAAGATACTAAAAAAACCCCTTCCAATTTTCTAAAATTTAGCAAGGTATATTTTTATAATAAGATGGACATTGACACTGATACCATTTCTATGAAAATAGAAACTACTCAAAACAATTCCAAAAACAATTCATCAGATTCAAACACTTTTCAACATACCGAGAAACCCCATTTAAAACAAAGATTTAGAATCACCTTAACATAATTCACACTTTCAAAACATTTTATTCGAACAAACCAGAAGTTTAAATTATGGATAATCTAATCCTACTACATCATTTCCACTTCCTCTGAATTTTTTCACAAAAACACAACCTTCAAAAACCATTATTATATTTAATTTTTAAAAACCCCTTTTCCACTTTTCAAAATCCAATCCTTTCTTTAAAACCCATTTCCACAATTATCACATAATGATTTTCAAAACAAAAATTAAGAACTCAAGAAAGGTCCATGAGACACAAAAAAGGGAACTGGTGTTGATGGGTGACTTGACCATATGGTTGGAGGCCATATGTCAAACACAAAACTGACACAAAGTGACTTATTAAGACCATGCCCTGGCTCCACATAGCTTGCTAGGTCTTGCGAGCTCATGGAGGCTGTTAGTCAGGATCCCCTTGTCATATCCCAACACCAAAAAATCCACAAGAACAAAGGACACTAATAAAACCGGACTTCCCATGGAAACCTGAGGATCAGAATGAGTAAGAGTTCGCGAAGCTCTTCCCACACTTACCCCTCAAGCCCCAAAAATCCTACTCCATATACCTTGACATCCCCCAAATAACACAATCTCTCTAAAAAGAAAGGTATGGTAAGAGTTGACTTCCTCTGATATGATTTTTTTACGAACCATCCTGATTCGACCCTGAACCAGTCATCCAGGAAAGCCCACAACAAGTACCAAGAATCATTCTCGATCCTCCCGGGATGACGACAAGAACCAAAGGCATCAATAGAGTACACAAGTGAACTATTTCTTCCAAATATAAACAATAAAACAAATAGTGGAAAGAAATCGACATCCCAAAATAAATTTATATAATGATTGAACTAAAAATTATTTATACAAGAAACTGAAAGTAAAACTAAACCAAAAACTAAACTGACCAAACCTAATAACCAACTAGCTCCATGTGAAATTGGTGTTAAATCTCCAAAATAATGATCACACATCACCCATGGCGATCAAACTGAAGCTGAAACCTGCACAAGGGATAAAAACATAATAATATTATAGGTGTGAATATTAAAACTCAGTAGGTTGGCATGATATTGTATTCCCAATGAACTTCCTTTAAAATAAAAGAAACATCAATTTAACGTTTCAAATACAAGATATAGAGGTATTTTTTCTAAACAATATCCCATGCTATAAAAAATTACTAGACAAAAACATGCATGTTTTATAAACAAGAATGCTAGTAACAAATTTCAAAGAGGGGAAACTTCAAAATGAAAATAGTTTTCAAGAGGGCAGCTTTAAAAATGGTAAAAATTTAAATAAAACACACACACTACTGAATTTTCCAACTAATAACACTGTATTTCGATGATTATTACAAAATATTCAATAACCACAAGTCTCAGGAACACCCCTAGGAACTAGTTCATTGTGGGCCACAGGTAACTCATATCTCAGTGGAAATAAACATCAAAATATCTGTTCTCGTGAACACGATCCACTAGTACGTAGAATACCCATAACCTATTGTTTCCACAACATCATCATCATAGTTTATTTATTGTTTTCCTCGTCAAACTTGATACGTGAAATAGGGCCCAAACCCCACAGGATCACTGGCATACTAGTACACGTCCACCCAACTAGATACCTAGGTTTCCCTTTTTGTGCTCAAAAACGTTACACATATATAAAATACCATTTTCTAATAATTATTATATATAAAAATTATACACACATCAAACAGGTCACACACATGTCTCACATTTCTTTTATAGATCAATATACCACCAAAAGTTTCATAAAACAATTTCAAGATGTATATCGAGGCCTTTCACATGAAATACATTAAAAATGATCTTTTAATGCCAAAAAACCAACAATACCATATCAAACTAGATTTGGATACCCCAAAACAATTAATAAATACATTTCATGAACCATAAAATGGCCCTAAAAGTGAACATGAAATACACATGGAAATCAGTTTTATAAATAAATGTAAAATATGCCTTTAAGACTTTATCAAAAATAACATTTGAAAAAGGTGTTCATTTCACCTTTATTAAGGATGTGTATACACATAATTTAAAGTATCAAACCACTTTCATAAATCCCTTAAAACACTCAGGTTACATATTTAAAACACAACCATTTTTATACGGATGTGAAACGGGCCATTTCTCGACAACTCGGGCCAAAACATGTTGTAAACCAAAACCAATTTATTTGTAAAACAAAATACACAATGAAAATCCATTTAAGGACCCAAAATACAGTTTTTCAATCTTAAAATTCATTTATAAATCAAAATAATAATAATTTTTAAATCACACTTAACACATTAAATCCAACTGGGGAATTTACCGAACACATGACATGCACTTTTAAACAAAACAATTTATTTTAAGAACATGACAAGGAATAAAACATGAATTTCTTGCCATATTTTATTCAAGCTACTGAAATAGGTTAAAAATAAAAAAACAAGGTTCTAAACCTCACAAACTAAGTGATAAATATAATGTAACATTTAAACAAACAATTGGTGTGCACTTTTATGACAAAACAACACTACCTTTCACAAAAAAGATCTTAAAAAATCGTTTTTCACACCAATAAAATTACCCAAAGGATGAAAAACAGTAATAAAAATATATATCATGTGTTAAAAATAAGAAAATTATGAAACTTAAATGATAAAGGCAATTTCAAGGGATATCCTACCTCAAATCCTTGGGGTAATGGAAACGCACACCCAATATCACCATCTGAGGGTTTATAAACCCTAAACCTAGTATGAAAATCCCAAAACGAAAAAAACCCCATAAAATTTCATTGAGTAACATAACCCTAGGTTGAAAATTACTAGGGGAGAATAGAAAACCAAGGAATAATGAAAGGAGGATCAAGAGGATGGAGAAAGGAGAAGGAATCTCACCTTGCCACCAAGAAAACTCTTCATATTCCATTAGATCATCACCCTTAGAGAAAATGGAATGTCTTAGAACTTCTTGGAGAGATCCTAAAGACATCAAGAACTAGGGAAATAATATTTTTGGGAAAAATAGTATGAATTGAATTATTTATGGAATAAACAATTTTCCTTCTCAATTCTGGATTTTTTGAGGAAACCTAAGAACATTCACCCAAATATGCGATGAAAAGGATCTCCAAAAAGGTATAATCGATAATGGGGGTGAGTATAAGTAATTTTGCTTCTAATGGAAAGTGGAATCATCAAATAATATGAAAAAATGAAATCTATATAAATAGATCAAATTATTTTTATTAAAACTGGAAATGGGCCCACAGGTTGGCCCAATACCTAAATAAGTAACCCAAATTCACCATACTTATTAATTTATAATGGGTACAAAAGAATATGGTAGTTTTAATATGTTTTTGGAGGCAAAGTTGGAAGTGTAATGAATGAAAAAATATTGATAATTTTAGTAGTTATAAAAGAAACAAATTTGGTTATTAAATTTGTAAATGGGCTCACGGTTGGCCCAAATCAGGAAATAACCTCCCTTTCTTCAAAAATTCCTAAACAAGAAATGGGGGACCCAAATTAGGGGGATTATAAGTAGATAAAACTTCAAAATCCAACATTCATCTCACCCATGACCCATGAAAAGGATCAGGATTTCCAATGAACCAGATTAAAACAAAGACATGAAAAACAGGGTGTGAAAAATCCAATTTCAAAACCCCCTTATCGAATGGTACAAATTAAACTTTTATAGTTAAAGAAAAAATTGAAGGAGTTGTTATATAAAGGTTTAATTTCACCTATCACATCATTGTGGGGTGATAGTATCTTGTTTATTAGAAATAAAGATGGTTCAACGAGACATTGAATTGATTATTAATCCTTGAATAATATCACTGTTAACAACAAGTATTATTTGCCGCATATGGATGATTTTTCTGATCAGATCCAAGGAGAATAGTATTTTTTTAAGATTCACATGAGGTTGCGGTATCATAAGTTGAACTTAAAGGATGCAGAAATTTCTATGAACTTGTTTCATACTAGATATGGAAATTATGAATTTATAGTTATGCCTTTTGGGTTAACCAATGCACCTGTTGTATTCATGGATCTTATGAATTGAATTTTCCGTGAGTTATTGGATACGTTTTTGGTTCGTTTTGTTGAATATATTCTGGTATATTTAAGAAGAAGATAAAATTCATTTAAGGGTTGTCTTGCAAACCATAATGGAAAAGAAATTGTATGGGAAATTCAGCAAGTGTGAGTTTTTGTTGCAGTAAATTTCATTGCTTTGTCACATTGTTTCTCAGGATTATAGAATTATTGATCCATCTAAAAAAAGTTTTTAAATAATGGGCCAGACCCAGAAATATAACCGAGATTTTTAGTTTTCATGATTTATCAGGTTATTATAGGAGGTTTGTTGAAAATTTTTCATTGTTATCTAGACCACTGACTAAGTTGACTCAAAAAGGAGTCATGTTCATTAGGAAAAAATAAATTGATGAATGTTTTAAGGAATAGAAAAGAAGATTTTTGAATTCTCCAGTTTTGGTACTTCCATCAAGAAATGGGGAATTTTTTATCTATATTGATGTTTATTGAAATGAATTGGTTGTGTCTTTATGTAGAATGATCAAGTAATTTCTTATGATTCAAAACAGTTGAAACCTCATGAGTTAAATAACCCTAAACATAATTTGGAATTAGCTTCTGTTGTTTTTGCATTAAAAATTTTAAGGCATCATTTTTATTGATTAAAGTGTGAAATATATACTAATGAAAAAAGATTGAGGTATATATTAACTCAAAAATAATTAAACATGATATATAGAAGATGATTAGGATTAATCAAGGTTTATGATTTCACAATCCATTACCATCCGAGAATGGAAAATAAAGGGGCTAATAATTTTGACTGAAAGAGTATTGCTATATTAACAATATTACGTTTGGAACGATATCCTTTTAATTTTTATTTGACGAATTTTTGATTTAAAATATGTTGGTGTTTGGAATTCCTATTTTTTGTTTCAGGTGGAAGTGAAATCATTTCTAGCCGACAAAATTAAGCAAGTGCAAAAATAAGAAAATGAGTTTTAGAAAAAATGTAGAGTTGTTTCATAAGGGTAAGTTAATCCAATTTAACATTGATAAAGATTTTGTTTTGAGGTTTGTAAATAGATTATGTGTGCCTTTTGATTCCCTGTTAAGAAAATAGTTTTTATGTTAAGCTCATAGTTCTTCATTTTCATTTCATTCAAGATGTACTAAGATTCACATAGATCTTTAGGATTATTACTAGTGGGATGGAATGAAAATAGATATTGATGAATTTACAATGAAGTGTTTAAATTTTCAACAGGTTAAAGAAGAATGATAGTTACCGAAAGTGATGCATTAGCCTTTTCCAATTAAATATTGGAAATGGGAAAAATTTTCCATGGATTTCATAGTGGGATTATAAAATACTTCTCGAGGTAATAATGAAATTTGGATTATTGTTGATCGATTGACTAAATCTTCTCATTTCCTTCATATTTGAGATAATTTGTCTCTAGATAACATTTATCGATTTTATATTAAAGAGATAGTCAGGTTACATGGAGTTACCCTCTCTATTGTATCTGATTGTGATCTTAAGTTCACTTCTAACATTTGGAAGGTCCTTCAGAAGTTTTTGGGTACTAAATTTTATTTTAGTATAGATTTTCATCCACAATCATATGGAAAGTTAGAATGAAAAATTCAGACCGTGGAAGATATTCTATGTTCTTATTCAATGGATTACCAGGGAAGTTGGGACTAACATATTTATTTGGTCGAGTTTTCTTATAATAAAATTTTCCATTCCAGTATACATATGGAACAATGTAAAGAAATATATGGAATGTGGTGTCAGAATCTAGCTTTTTGGGATGATATAGGTGAAAGAAAGTTGATTGGACCATAATTAGTAGAATAGATGGCAATGAAAGTTCAGTTAATTCATAAGCACATGAGAACAGCTCAGATCAGGCATAATGGTTATGAAGATAACCGAAATAAGGATCTTTCTTTCAAGGCAGGTGATCATTTCTTTCTCAAATTTTATCCATGTAAAAGTGTGATGTGTTTTGGTAAGAAAGAAAAGTTGAGTCAGAGGCTCATTGGACACTATGAAATCTGGGAGAAAGTTGGATCAGTTTCCTATAGAGTGGATTTACCTCCATGTTTATCCTACGTACACAATGCTTTCCATGTTTTAATGATGAGAATGTATATTCCAGATCTATCTCATGTTTTGAGTCCAGAGATAGTTCAGTTGGAAGAGAACCTCTCTTATGAGGAACATCCAGTCCAGATTCTTGACCGAAGTGAGAAAGTGTTAAGGAATAAAGTAATTCATCAGGTAATGGTTTTTTTGGAAAAACCATATGGTTGAAGTGGAAACATGGGAATCTAAGAATGATATGAGGGATAAATACCCCCACTTATTTGTTATGTGAAAAAAATTGTGGGGATGCAATTTTCAAAAGGGGTAAGTATGTAACATCTCATTTAAATAAACAATATCACATGTTCGTATTTATTAGTATTTATGAATTAAATATTAATTTTACTTTAAAGGGGATTCTATGTTCAATGGACTACACGACATGCAACAATGTGCTTCTCTGAAATCTTATGTTTCACACAATGCTAAGTCATAATGAAAAATATAATAACATAATATTATTATTTTAAATGGTACTTAACGACAAGTGGTTGTATTGGCAGGAATGAACGGAACTAAATATATTATGATTAATCATGTTTGTTAATTTTTTTTCATTTATCCAATAAATTTTAGTGTCCTAAAATTATAATGAATCCAATTTTAAGTATAAATACTCTAATATTTATAAAACATAGTTTTACCACCTTTTGATGGTGATCCCTTTTTAAATCTAGTTTTTTCACTTTTATATGTTTTATTTTACAAAATAAACTTCTTATTTAGAATGGGGACATAAAAATTTACTTTGGGAAAAAAATTTTCTATTTTTCTGATAAAGTTCCTTTTTAATGATTAGTAAAAAATACTGCATTTTATATCAAACCTATCTTTTCATCTGATTTATTTATATGGTTAGATTATCTCTTTAACTTGTTTGAAAGTTTAATTATATTTTGTTTTTATCATTTAATATAATTTTGTTAAATGGAAATAATTTCACCTTTTAATTAGACATAAACCCATGTCAATATTTTGGTAGTTATTATTTCTAAAAAAACATGTTTTTTACAACGAGAATTACTTTTAAATTAATTTATGCCACTTACAGGATTTGAATTTGTAAAAATGGATTCCATATTTGGAATCAGTATGTCCAAATTGTGTAAATATGAACCTTTTATTTTTATACATTATGAATAGTATCATTAGTAAATATTTTATTTACCATGGTTAAAGGGTTAATCTGGTAACAAGGGTAAAAAATAATATTTTAATAATATTTAATTACACTAAAATGTGTCCTAATCCTATTGGATGATATATGTTTGACCATGGGAATCCTTGGGTTGATTTTGGGACACCATGGATCCACTTGGATGTGATAATATCATTTAATTACTTTTAATTTAATGTTAAGGAAAATATAACCTAAACATGTATCTTCTAAAAAAACCATTCTTATATGGGGTTATATTTGTTATCTTATCAACAATAAATGGTCATTAGATATATATAAATATTTCCTAAATCGTGTTATTTTATTTATAAATTTTAGGCATCATATAAATAAAAATATTTATGATACAATGATGATGTACTGATTACCTTATTAATGAATGATTTAAATAAATGAGATTATAAATATTAAAATAAATTTATTTTTTAACTATATATTCCATAAACTAATTCTATGGATTATTATGACTTGTAATATTTTAAGTAATGATGTTTTTTATAAAAAATGAAGTTTTTATGGATTTTTAAAAAAGTCATGATATTAATAGTAAAAAAATTTACAAAACTGAGTTCTTAAAACAAATACTATTTTATTAAATGATAAAATAGTCCTAAATATCTAATATTTGGTAAAATGACTTATATATTGTTTAAAATGTCATTACTAAACCAATTTAGGTTATATATTAATTTTATAGTAATTATATTAACTATATAGTATGAATACACAAGAAGACATGGTAAGAGTTAAATTAGTTAACTAAGGGTTAAAGCTAAAAGATAACGTTAAATTTGTGACCTAGAATTATCTAAAACCTATTTGTTGAGAGGTTATAGACCCAAAAAATATTATATTTTAAATTAATTACTTTGGGAAATTTTGAAACCGAAAATTATTTTATAATAAAATAATACTTTCAATGCCTTCCTAAAGAGCCTATCTCCCTCTTATAAATGGGTATCACCTCTAACCCCTAACTCACACCTATCAAGCCCCTTGGATCATCAAAAATGTTCTCAAATATGTTCCCAACATCCCTATATTCCTCTTATAATCCTTACCATAGGTAGAAGAAAATTAATGAAAGACTTTTGTCTCAAATCAAAGGGAGTTACCCGTTTTAAGAGGTAGGGTCTTCTCTAAAGTTCCTTGGAAATATTTTACTTCTTCGCTACCTATTATATTCCTAATATTTGATTAAATAACAAAAAAAATTATCCTTAATATTATAGTATTTTCTTATGAGAAGGATTAAGACAACAATTACACACACCTCCATCTAATGGATACAAGCATACTGTTTCGGTGTACAGTGAACTGTTGTATCACAAAACGATGATTTTTCGATTTTCCCCTAACATCACTCATCATGGAAATTATGATAGAACTATATTTATATATGATATATATTATGTTTATATTGTCCTTACCCTTCTATAATTATTATTTACAACATACCATTATGATTTTAATGATGTGAAAACATGATAATTTCATTTGAGGAGGTGTGAACTACCTCCCCCTCAAAGTGATATGACTCATTCATGCCATACATAAAACATATAAAGGATGGTGTTAATGAACATATGTAACATATATATCATATTATATTATACTGTCATAATAATATACCTATATATCATTTAGTTTTCATTTAATTAAATATGAAATAGAAATGAAAATAGCGTTCATTCATACGTACGGCTTACCGTCTCCATGAACGGTGCATTTCATTTCATATCACCAAATGTTATGGAATATTAAAAATACATCTATACTGCATTAATATTATATATATGAATAATATTATGTAAATAATGGACTTTTTACCACATGAAAAAATTATAATTATTATAAAATCATTTTAAACTCAAGTACCCAATATCGACAAAATGGCCGATATTAAGTTAAATAATTATATAATTTTATAACGTGGTAATAAGTGATATTAAGGGAATAATAATCTTGAAAAGGTTCTGAAGCACGTATAAATTTAATTATGTTTATTATTCAGAAAATTAAAGAACCAATGAGTCATGTCGGACACGAGGTTAGAGAATTTGTCTCAATCTCCTTTCATTGAGGCATATTTTGCTATGGTTTATAAACCCCTTTGACTTTTAATTTCATTCAGTGGGAATATTTTCCCTAAATAGAGTTTTACTAAATGACAAAGTGAATGTCACTTTTTAAAATATGCAGTGACAATGACATTTACGCCACTACAATAATTATTTGTTACTTGGATTCCTTAACAAGCTGTATTATTTTTAAAAGGAAAATAAATACCAAAAATCCTTTTTATGTATTTTGTTATTTAAAATGGTTTTTATAATGTATTGATTATGTCAATATCTTGAAATGATATCTTGTGATTTCAATGTTTAAATGTTATCTTTCCATTATGATTGTTCATGTGTTATGATTGTGTTATGGTTCTTGGTGATTGTTTACATATATGTGTGGTTCCATGATAAACCTACAGCTGGTGAGCCCAAGATAGCTCTTCAATTCATTGGGTAATGCGACACAGGTAAACATTAATTTTTCTCCTAAGAGATTTAGTGAATATATTGTGATGGGTGTTCCTAATGTAACTCCCTACATAGCTGTGAATGCTACAAATTTATGTATGTTATGGATTCAACAAGTTTCCATTATGATTTATGATTTCAATGTGTTATTAATAAATCTTATTATTTCATGAATTAAGTTGAAGATATTTTATTTTATTATTGAAAAGTATGATTTCATTGATTTGTATGTATTTATGGAATAATGTTTTATTTCCTTATTTTATATCCCTTGATGATATTTTTATGTTCATACCATGTTTTTGAAATGTTTTTCATTGTGTATATGGAAGGGTAATATAAAGGAAGATTTCAGGAAGATTTATATCTAGAAAATAAATTCTTGTTTATTTAAGGATTCTTATTTTTGTGAAAACAAATTGGATAGAGTATAAGTGTTTACTTTGTAATTTTTTAGAAGTAATGTAATAGTTATGGCCTACTTCTCTAAAACTCTAAACTTGAAAAGATAATAAATATGAATTATTAATTTAATTCAAGATTATGTAATGTTAAAGGTTGGGGCCTTATAGTAAATAATATATTAATTTATTTAAAATAGTAAATAATTTGTAAATCCTCATTATAATATATTCTCTTTGATTCATTATGTTTAAAATCATACACACTATCAAATAAAATGTTAATACTTGATAATTTTATCAAATAAAATTCTCCACATGTTAATTAAACTGTATCATCTTAATATAGACTCGATATTTCCTATGTTTAAATCACAATTCATGAGAATGATTCTTAAAACATCCTCTATAAAAGAGTTAATGGGAAGTAAAAATGTCACACATACAAATACATAACTAGGTATATGTGAATGATAACTTTAGTGGAATGTGGGGATATGAACATTGATTGAAAATGAAAATAATTATAAGGATAGAATGAGGTTATTTGTCAAAAATAAGTTAATGATCAATTCATATTCGAGCTCTACAAGGTCATTAATCTTCGATTATATTAATGAAAATCGTTGTAATAAAAATTAAGGTATTTGTTCAAAATTTTATTTTAAGGCCATTTTTACAATATTTGACCAATTCATTCACTATATAATAATATAAGTATATATAAATTTCTATCTATCAAACACAATATTATTCTTTGATTTTTCCTTGAACTATTTCTACTTTGTTTCTTAACACATGAAGCATCATATGGTGATGTAATACATTCGACTGTAAAATATCATACAATGATCATTTTAAAGCATTCCATACATGATTATCTTTTTCAAAATATTATGATCCAACACTTTAAAATGATGTTCAAGAAATTTCAAAAATGAACATATCATTTAACATGAATAGGATTTTAATCATCACATACTAGTCATTTAAATATTGTAAAAACTTAAATTACCATAAATCCTTATTGAAAACATGCATGCTTCATGTCATGTAAACAGATCATAAATTATAGGATATATTCCTTAAATACAAAAATGATGTAAACTCCATCCATGATAGCATCGATAAATTTTTCAATAAATCATTTATCAATTCCATAGTAGTTATCACTTATCTAATTAACATTATCAAAACAAATAATTTCCTTATCCAAAAAATATTGTCTCAACATTTGGAACATATTAAGGTCTATCATTTCCTACAACATGTATTTTTCAAAAATAACTTACTTTCTAATGAATCAATTTTCTAGTTACCATTTAAAATATGTTATCAAATTCCTTATGAAAAAGTGTTTCAAAACAATCCTATTATATTAAATAATTCTTATAAACAATACATCACTATTAAAATACTACAATTTCATAATTTATAAATCCAAACATTGGCACATTAATCATTACATGTCATATGTTGTAATAGAATAATCATGAAAATATCCATTTTCCTCCTCAGGGGTATATTGCATTGACACATGAGACATTGATTTCCATAGTATCTGATCTCCTTATAGTGGAATCATTGATCATTGGAATTTTCATTCCTTCCCTTGAAATAATGATCTTGGTGGCATTTATTTCCTCCCTTATAACAAACTCCCATTCTCTTCAATAAAATACAGATGTTTTTTATTCCAAAATTCTCACATGTGAGAAAATACAGCATTCCCTTCATCCCATTATTTATCTTTTGACCTCCCAATATCTTCCTTCCTTTCATTCCTTCAATGATATTATCCTTTGAGAATTTTTTACCCATATTGTTATCACCGGATATTATGTCATCAAATGATGAGAATGCTTAGGAGATTTTTTCCCTTTGAAATATTGCCCTATGACCCTAATATAAATTTCCATTATTACTCTTTGGATCATGTACATTGGTGGGGTTCATATTTATTCTTCTAGGTTCTCTTTATAAAATACAACATATAATAAAATACATTATATCATTATAAAACATAATGTATAATCACAGATCACATAAAATACAAAACCTAAATTGAAAAAAGTACTCATATCTAATCTAATAATAATTAACATGGTTTCTTTGGGTACATTTTTATTTTAAATACTTTTTAATGGTTGGTAAAGAATATATGAATTATCCTAAGCGTATCCCTTAGGATAGCCACGTAGGTGGGTATTAAGGCTGGTTGTCCTATACTAGGTTACATCAATTCAAGACCAACCCACCTTTTTGTAGTTTTTACCCCTTGGTACATCTGTTCCAAAACCATATCCACTTGTAGTATCAAGGTAGGGATGTATGTCTTGGAATACCCACATAATCTCTACCTTACCAAAATTCAAGGATATCCATCTATATTTCTCCAAAACATATACCTTAGGGTTGTTTTATCTAATCCATGTTCTCCTAAATCTAGTTCACATGGTTTCTATTGAAATAAATTTAACAAAAACTAAAGTGACCCGACCCCAGAAAGCTCACAGCGGATATCATCCTACCACTACACTAGAATAATATAAAAGTTAATTATAACCCAAAAAACTAAACAATTTAGTAGTCTTAGTAAACATGATACATACGTTAGTCTTTCATTAAAATTGAATACACTAAATAAAACATATTTTTTTCTTTTTAGGTGAATATAATTATTACAACTATAATATTATTAGATATATTTCTTTATACACTTCTTATATTCCTGGGAAATGAAACATAATAAGGGTGAGTTCAAAAGAACATTAAGTGTAATATATACTAGAAGCAATAATGAATTAATTTTAATAGTCAATATAGAACAATAATATCTAAAGACACATTCCATGTATCCATTAAATTGAGAAGGAAATTTTTATATAAAATGGTATGTTAAATAAGTGAAAACACATGTCATTTAAAATTAGTTCATAAAGAATAATCAATATGGAAAGGTATGAAACTGAAAACACAATCCATTTAATCAATAAAATGAGACTGAAATAAAACCATAGATATATAGATGAAAAAAACTAATTTTTATATAATTATACTGTCTATATGAGTTAAATGAATAATTATTAAATGCCATGTTTCATAGATATATAGTACCTTTACCGTTAAGAACATTAACGAGATAGTACATAAAATTTGGAAAGAACCTATCTAATTTGTCTTATAATTTCATCTTAATAGACTATAGATGCATCAAGGCACTATCTATAATTGGGACCCACTAATATAATACATGTAAAAATTATTCATTATATATCAAGTAATCAATTTAATTCATGAACAGTGTTTTGTAATGAATATTTATATTGAATCAAGGATACAAATTTATAAATAATTAACCACTTAATCAAATAAATGTTAATATAGAAACCACATAAAATATGTTATACAGTTTAGAAAATATTAATATCCATGATAAATGATATAGATAATTAGGGGAAATTGAATGTTCAATGATCATATGAAATTTAATATTTCAAATGGAATATAAAATGAATCAAGTTAATAAAGATAAATATTATACACAATTAATGAAATCATAAACCATCCAAAGGAATAATAATTATTGAATCAATAAAACTTATTCCGTGATGATTAAAAGTTAGAGGATGGTTATCGTTGATTAATTAAAACATTGAAAAAATTATTTTGATATTATTATTGAGGAAAATACCATTTTAATTTTGAAAATCATTTTTATATTCATTTTATTTGAAAATAAAAATTGAAAAAAACATTTTATTTAAATTTATCATTTAAATTTTCAATGTAGGATTATAAATAATGACATTTGTATTATGAGGTAAAAATAACATTTATTTTGTAAGTAAAAAGTTAAGAAACGTTCCTTGTTCAGAAAATTATAAGAATATTCCATTCAAAAAAATACCAAAAATGGAAAAATTTCCTAAATAAATAATTTTCTAATCATTATGAACATTTTTAAAAACCTTTTAATAGAATAGTTTTTTTTTATAAAACATGTTCTTTGACTAAATAGTGAAATGAGGTTTGTTTTTTATAAAACATTTTATAAAATATTGTAAGTACTAAAGAGTGTAAAATAGTAATATTACTTGAAATATGTCATGAATAACAATATTATTGAATATTAATGGGTTTAATGACCAGTGATCAAATATCTTAATTGAATTTAAATGCTAATGTAAACAATCCTAACTAAAATGAGATTATGATGTAAACCCTTAAAAAGAAGATTAAATTGGTGTGAAAATCAATCGACAAACATATAATATATCAAATGTAAATCCATATAAAACCCATTGAAATAAAATAATATATAGTAATTATTTATTACACATAATTGTTGAATATTAACGATAATAATAAATTAATATAACTTAATGGAATGGAATCTGGTTATGAAATTAAATACCACATGGAAATTATATGTGTAAGTCCCCTTCAATGAAATAATTAAAAATGATACTGAAAGTATCATGAGGAATTAATGAATCATGATATAATATTTCAAATTGGAAGTATTTACTCTATATGAAAGAAATTATATGCAAAATAATAATGTTCTCCTCACAGAATGAAAAATCAGACAACAATCCGTTTACATAAGTTTATTTTGGGTGAACATTCATTAACCTTAAGTATATGGGTTTTAAACTGGTTATTAACATATTATAGAACCTTATATAAATTTTTAATATCTAATATTTTATTTTTATAATATCTTATTACCCATTTGTTATCAATCATTCATTATTTTCACTATTTCAGATGTTAATTTCTACTTTTTTTACTATGTTTTGACTTTTTATTTTTTTTCTTCTTACATTGATCAGGATTTCATAATATCTAGAATTTGAACCATTATTTAATTATCATATATATTTATTATATTTATATTTATAATAATCCATAATATTTGTAGATATAAAATTAAATGCATCGTCCATAGAGGCAGTAGGTCGTACGTACTCATGAACGGTTCTTTCATTTCATTATCATATTAAAATAGGTAAATGTAAATGATATATATATATATATCTGTGTGTGTGTGTGTAAATTTATAATATTATTAAATTATAATGTTAAATTCATATGTTTAAAATATTTTTTTTAAAATCAATCTTTATAAATTTCATGTATGGTTTGAACAAATCTCAACACTTTGAGGGGCAGTATCTGCAATTCAACAAAGGATGTTATCGTATTTATACAAAATGGAATGATTGAAGGTATGAGTTTTATAGGAATTGAAAAATAATAAATATTTAACAAAAATAATATATAACATATACATTCATAGTGTCCATTATAATTCCCATCCATGAGACGTGGTAATATAAAAAAATCAACATCTTTATTTCATGAGGCAGCAGTTCACCATATATGAATTGTATGTTCATTAATCATTTTATGTAAGTGTTGTAGGTGAAGGTATTACCACTAACATAAAAAATATCAGTATATTTATAATTATTATTTTATTATATAACCATGGAATAATAATAGTTGAGTGGGAGGAGAATGAAAATATAATAAAAGGGATTGATGAAGCATTTTCCCTCTTATTTAGGTAGATCTTTTTTGTTTTAGCCAATAGAATTATATGGATAGACATACTTCCAAATTGAGGGGAGATATTTTTGTAGCTTATTTGAGAAAAATATGGTTGATCAAAATGGAATGAGAAGTGTGAGGAAGTGGGAGTGGTGACTTCCTTTTTATAGTAAAGGAGGAGTGGAAATCTTTTAAATTTTTATAATGGGAATTACATCCACGTTTTTAAATGAAAAGTGGATCCAATAATGGTAAAAAAAATTAGATAAATCGTATTATTGAATCTAAATATGTATAGTAAGTGGTTATAGTAAAAATTTCTAGGTCATTTTTCCTTTAGTTTATGGTTTATTCTCTTGTTAAGCAATTTTTTCACTTAATCACCATAATTATTTTTTTTAAATTCACTAATATTTTGTTCTAGAAAAAAAATTCACTTATGATACATTATAAATTTTTCTGATTCAAAATATTTATTCCATTTTTCCAAATTCAAATCAACTATGTGGTATAAATGAAGTTATAATTATTCCTATAGAAGGGATGACATTACCTGTTTTTATAGTGAAAATTTTCAAATGATTTCGATGTTTTTATATACAATTTCAAAGTTAAATTGGTAAAAATGAACTAAAATTGATCAATATATATATAATTGATCTAATTTTAATTTAGAATCAATTTAATATATAATATGACACTATTAATAAGAATGAAGAAAAATTATTTTTGAATTAAAATTCAATATTGTTCACTAATAATAAATATGAACATTTATAGAAAACTACCAAAAAAGAACCCTTAGATAAATTTTATTTTAATATTTCAAATATGATTTTCATTTTTACATATGAAATAAATATAAGTGCAATAAATTAAATTCAAAATATGTTCTTCATTAAAAGGTAGTAATAATACCTATATAATAATGTAGTGTTTTATGTTAAATTGTTCTTATCTTATGCCTATAATGTATATTGAATATACATTAAAAATATTTTCTTGAATATATATCTGAATTTAATTAAAATAATTCACTAATATTAATTAATTTAAATTATTATGAGAAAAAAACGTTTTGAATATATAAATAAAAATATTTTCTTCATATTTAATTGGTTTATGTTTTCACTTATAATTAATTTGAAAATAATGAATTCAATATATGTTTTTTTAAACATATGATTTATTATAATAGTTTACACAATTCATAACATAAAATTTAAGGGATATTTTATATCTTATTATATTAAATAATAATATTTTCAAAAATATATTATTTTTGAGTAAAACTCAGTCTATTGTGTTAAGAAAGCCAATAAGGAAAGTATGTATTTCATGTAACACAAACTATCAAATAAAGTTTTCATTGTGTGTGAAACACTCTATCTCATAATCATGATAATTATAAGATATATAAATGATTTAATTTATTTAAAATATTAAATATATTTTATTATACTGGGATATTATAATCCCGTATGTTATTTTTGTTCTGTGTTGTACATGCTATCGAATACAGTGCTATTGGTTTAAAATTATGGGGTGTTACAAAACACTTCTAAAACAGTATTCTTTGATCCAAATAAATAAATACATAATTTATTCCCATTGATTGAATGGAATAATATAAGCACTTATATATTCTAGGAATTACCCATTGTATTACAACATTGACATGGATATTTCCGAAGTTAACCACACAAAATAAATTGATCTATAAATTGTTAAATAATAGGAAATTCATTTCCATTCATTGATAACAACATTTTTAATATGAAATTAATTTATCTAAATCATTATTTTCCAAAGAGAAAAAAACATTTTATCCTTTGATACATTTCCCTTTATGCATCATCACACATTACTGACATATACGTAGTTGAATTATCTTTACATAATGGAATTTGTAATGTTTACTAAATTGAAGATCCCTTTTTATTTTATTTTGTGTGTAAAGTAATTAACCCATATTGTGGACTTTATTCCTATAAAGAAATATATTATTATACATAATCTATAGGTTTCACATTCCTTCTCCTTACTCATTTGGTTTCCCAAGTATAAAATTTCTCTACTATCCACCACATTTAGTTTCAACAAAAATCCTCTTGGTTCTAATAAATTAACTAAAATCAAAAAGCAAGGGATGAGAAATAACAATCATATTGGGAAATAAAACAATATTGAAAATATCTCGTATGATGTAAAAATAATGAAACATCATTTCAATCATTGACTAATTTGGCTTATCCTTGCTCATTCATGGTTATCAACTATTCAAATACTTCATAATTGATCATAAATAAACTTTAAATTAATCAGAGACTTCCTCCTGAGTGTGTATATCCAAGTGTGTATTCATAAACCAACTTATTCTATACTAATTAATGTCGATTTAATACCAAATCATCCCATTTAATAGTTATGGCCTTAATTTCATCTCTTCTAGAACTACATCCAATTCCCAATATTCTGATAGGAATTTATTATTTATGAAAATAATACAATATAAATTTTACAATCACATTAATATGTATACTATAAAAATCCTTGTCCCTAGTATTTTCATAAAAAAAATATTAATATTCTAGAAAAATAACTAAACTGTACTCTGATATATATTATAGAGGCCCTTAAATATCATACATTGATATTATATAATTTAAATAAATATTCAATATACTTCCCAAATAAAAATGTCGGAGATCTATAATAGTTTCTCCTATATAGAGTCTAGATACATAAATATCTTATTTATGTATAATATCTATCTTCACTAACATAATTATTTATAAAAGGTACCCTTATAGAACACATCATACACATTTCCCTTCTACATTACCAAGGAAATGTAAAAACATAAGATGGATGATCTTTGTTACAAGTAATGGTGATCATGAGAGATATAAATCAATTATCATATTTAAGAATATCATAATATTAATGGTATAAGAACATATCATTATACATATAGAATAATTCTGAATAATGAAAATATCACAAGAATGATTCTTGGACTAAATCCATAGTATGCCACATGATTGGGGAATCATAAAAAAACGGTTATGAGACGTGAATTTAGATCATAATCTTAACAACATGACATAAGTGTGTCACCCCACCATAGGATCATAAACCACATTATAAATCATTTTTAACTATAAAGAAAATGATAGAATAATGGATACAACATCAAAACCTATTTCCCTTATCATATAGGAAATGGAATGATATCATGTTTCCCCTATCATAGTGGACATAGAATCCAAAATTATTTCTTATCATGGATCGATAAATTCAACAAATTTTGTATAATTTTATCAATGGATATAAGGATATACCAAATTTAATATAGGGTTATAATGGAACCAAAAATAAATTAATTATAATAATAATAATATGTGAAGCACATTATCATAAACCATTTATCATTGTAACATATGATAAACCATAGAAAAGAAATTAATTTCATAAAGATATCACCATAACTAAATTACCAGGTGGAATGACTTGAGATTCATAGATTAATAATAATAATCATCCATTAAATTAAATTAGATAGTATAATAATATTAGAACCCTAATTAATAATAACAATTTTAAATCGACTATTACATAGATAAAAATACCTTGAATGTATCATAAAAAAATTAAAAAATGGGAAATTATCATTTTACACTGATAACTTTTTATCATAAATATTGATGAATATTTAGAAAAAAATACATTAAATTTTACCACAGGAAAATTTAAAGTTATATTTTAAAAATTATTTTCAAAGACACTGGGAAAATATGTCAATTTCATATTTTTCAAATGAAAAAATTTCCTTCAAACATTTGTAGAAAGTAATATATGAATTGTTTGTAAAAAGTTTGGAAAGATTAATTTATTAAATATTTTGAATAATATAAAACATAGTGATAAATTTTTTTAAGATTTAATTTTTTTAAGGACATTCATTAAACAATTTTTATGACAATTGTTATAGTAGAATATTTCTAACAATTCATGAAAAAAATAACCTCTTCTATTTTTTAAAAAAATTACAACCAACTTTAATTATAAATGAGATGAAAATGGCACTAATACCTTAAAAAACCCTTTAATAAATAGAATATATGAACACATATTGTATTTAAAGGATAATATAACAAAAAAACCCCCTCAATTAATATTTAGAGTAGATATTCCGAAAATGAATTGAATTGTAACAGAATCCCTTGCTTGAAGTCTCATCATACTTCATACGTATTGGAACATCCTATATAATAAATCTAGTTTTATTTTAATTAAATTTAAAACAAAATTTCATATATATTTTATAATAAATTAGTTATATATAAAATATTATCCCATAATTATAAGAAATTCATTATTAAAAAAACTATTACCAACGACAATTGATTCTTTTTTTAAGAATGTTTCTATTTAGTAGCCATGGTCCTTATATATTGATGATGGTTCCATCATATCCAGGATGTTTCAAATTTCATTAGTATCATATGTAATAATTTTATACACATTCATAACTACTCATATAATGACGAGATGGGAAATGGATTACATCACATCATGGAGACAATTGTCCATACCTACAAAAGATTTATTTTTCCACTTCTTAATTGATTTAATGAATGAAAATTAAATATTAATTCAAAATTAAATAACTATGATAATATCATATATATCACATATATTAATTAAATTTATAATTATAACTATCAATATTAATTGTTTATGAAAAAAATATAACTTCAAGGAGGACGTAGTCCACACATACACACAACTGATTTTTTCATGTCCTATAAGATCTATTGGAGAATAAAAACGTATTTTACATCATCATAATAAAAATTATTTATATTTATGATAATAGAGTAATTATTTTATAATGGAGAATATATATTTTGAGGAGGTAGAAGGAGAAATAAATTCCAACTTACTTGTTTGTGTGCTATACCACTTAATTTAGAAACCCCCTTTTTCATACACCCTATTCCTTAAAAGTATAGTATTAATAAATGAAAATAAAAACATGGAAGTGGTAAATGAAAACTGGATAATACTAGGGATGGGATTTTTTAACATAGTATGGTCATAATCATTGAATATGGTAGAAGAGTAGTTACCCTTTTATATGTGAGGGCAGTGGCACCTTTGGAATTACATAATGTATTAAATTTATATAAATAAATTTTAAAGTTTAATTAGATGTAAATTGATATATTTCGATTATATGAGGGCTATTATTTCAAATAATCACATAAAATAAAATCCAGAACATTTTAGATGACTTTTTAACAATTACCTATTTGTATTAACCCCTTGTTAAACGTTTTGATTATTATCATGATATCAATTTTCTATACACATTAGTTTCCATAAATATTATTATAAGAGGAAATGTTACCCATATATTTATAACAAATGATTATATTGACCAAGTCTTATAGTTTTTATTAAAATATATTTTTATATGAATTTTAACGTGTTTAATAAAACATTATTTAATATAAGATACCATTGAATTCATTTTCAGGATTATTCATATATTTTGAGAATAAATATAATAATATACAACTAGTTTGGAATATAATATTTTAAAAAATAACTGATATTTTATGCATATATAAATAATTCATATAATATAATAATTATTCTAAATTTTCTTAATTTTGATATATGAAAATATTTTTTTTTGTTTTTCTATTATGAAAACATATTTTGTGTTAGTGTTGCATAAGAATTTAATGTAATTATTCCATGCCTTAAAAAGTGACTACATTTATAATATAAATAAAATATTCAATATTTAATATAATAATTTATAACTAAAAAGACATAATTTTTTCCTTATAAAAAATATTTGATATATTAAACTAGAGTATTATTTTTTATTTATTCTTTACAAAAATAATACAAAGGTAGTTATAAACAAAATCTGACAAAAAATATACAAAAAAATAAAATAGATGATTCATATTGTTAAAAAACCTATAAAATGAAACAATGGAATATTTTTTGTGATTTATAATCTATATTTGATTTTTCTAATCTTATTTCATATGTCTTACCCTTACCAAGTTGAGAACTACATTATAGAGTTCCTATTCACATTGATAAAAATTATATCAAAACTTTTTATCATATGGGAACATTCTGATTCTAAATATTGAATCATTTTTCATGATTCAATTACTAATAGATCATTAATCCAATTTTAATATAATCTCACAAAACACAATGAAATGCTGTTTTTAGAATAATGTTTCTCAAGAATAATACAGAACTTATACCAAAATCAAGTATAATGTTGAATAAATTGTAATTAATTATACTAAATCTAATTAATGGAGGATTATGTTACTTTAATATCAAATCCAAAACGTGATGGGACTTGTAAATTAAATTATTTAAAGAAAATAAGTTGTCGTTTTTAAATTTTTGGTTTTTCAAAATTCACTATACAATAAATCATTTATACAAA
The DNA here is from genome assembly GCA_963277665.1 of Viscum album. Taxonomy (NCBI): domain Eukaryota; kingdom Viridiplantae; phylum Streptophyta; class Magnoliopsida; order Santalales; family Viscaceae; genus Viscum; species Viscum album. The sequence continues at coordinate 382,778,883 of OY728167.1, read as the reverse complement.
AATCCAAAAATATTACTCTAATATGACATTGATATATTGATTTAATAAATTATGTCTATCCCACCAAATCATATTTCAGAAAATTATTGAAATTATTTTTAATTTTTACTCACAATATGAAATAAGAATCATTTTTCAGAAAAAAAAATTGAAACATTAAATGAAATTACTAAAAAGTTGGTAATAATTTTTGATGACTTAATATATAAATTTGTATTATCAAATTCATTATATGTATTTTTGATAACATAGTTATTACTATTCATACTGATATGTTAATGGCTATGTAATAACAATAAAATAATAATAATTTTTTTATCGAAGATAACATAAAGCCTAATATTTTATATTAGAAAGACATCGAGAAAATTATTATATTCAACTAATTTTTCACAACATTATGCATAATGGATAAATAATTATAATATTATTTTTAATGAATTTATATTAATTTAATCATATTTTTATAATAACTCAAATTATAAATTTTTATTTATTTTATATAATATATAAATATTAAATTTCACTGAAATTGTATATCAATAATGAATAATTTATTTTTTATGATTTAACTACATGAAACATATAAAACATGATTCTTTGAAAAATATCACTCCTTAAAATTTAAATGATATCATTCATGTTTCTAAATTTTTTAACCATAAATAAAAAATTATCTATCCATTTATATGAAAATAATACATTTATTTTTATAAATACCTGAAATTAATTTAATTCTATAAAATTTTCAAAATAAATAAAAACAAATTCTTCCTTAAAAAGTTAACATAAATTTCAAATTAAAAATTAATTAGTATTATTTTTTTTATTCTTAAAATTATGTAACTTACGCGAGATAAATTATTTAAATTTTTTAATCAACATGACATATAAAATAACATTGGTTATATTAACTAAAATACAATAATTCCAAATTGAAGGAAGGTTGTGATGGTGGATATCTAAATTTTAAAATATTTATATTTAATTATATTTTTATTCCCTTTATAATTTTCCTAATTATGTTTCATTTAAATACATGTTAATGTTGATTCAATTATAATATTTTACCTTAATGGAATATTCCATTGTTCATCTTAGTTGAGTGTCACAGTTAAGATAAGTTATCAAAAAAACATGCTTTAATTAAATGGTATTTCAAACTATAATTTTTGGTTGTTACATTATCCAAACATAATAAATTTTCCATTGAAATTTAATTAATTAGATGATAATATAATATATAAATTTTTTCTCACTACATATTTGGTCCTTACAGATATTTCTTAAACTGATGATGTCTACACAAAACAACTATCATATTTATGGATTTGTTTCATAATAAATTATATCTATCATCCTAGATCACCACCAATGCTTTCATGTTTGAGTAATTATTCTCTATTTGTATAACCTATGATTGCAGTACATATTATTGATCTATTATGTCCCTCCTCAAAAGTAATTCATGGAACATATCATGCATTTGGGATACGATTGGTTGATGTTCCAACACATATTCTATATTCCCCATGAAATCATGAATTTTATTATGATTTATATATCTTGGTTACATATTTTTCTAAGTTAGAAATATCATAAACCTCTTCAATTATTAAATTAAATGGATAAGACTTCCACTCACCTGAAACTCAAATATCATCATTGATTAATAATATAGATCTTTTTTATATGCTTTACTTTTATTGATGAATGTTTAGATCCATTTATGTCATATATTTATATATATAATGTCCCAATGTTGACATGACCCCTCCATAAAAATATATTATAATTGTAACGCCCCGACCCCAGTTACCCAGAGTCGGTGCATTATTACATAACATTGACATGATCACAAGAAAGATCAAATCTCGAAAGACCGATTGGTTTAGTAGCCTTGGAATCACTAGATATATTCATAAAGTTTTACATTACATCGTAAAGTGGAAAACTACTACAACAACATATTTTCTCCATATTCCACACTCATATCCCCACATAATATCCCTGCAGGTCATTCATAATTTACTTCTTCACTTCCTAGGAAAAATAAAACATAGAAAAGGGGTGAGCTCAAATGCCCAGTAAGGATAACAATATAGCGGAAACTTTCAAAAATAAGCATAATCATTTAAGGAAATGTATAACTAAAACAAAATCCTTTTAAACTTGAACTTCAACATAGTATGGCAAAAGTAAAATGAAATAATTCCATTTACTTATTCACATGGATTTTCTAATAATTGAATAATCACATGCAATATCAATAACCACTTTCATAATGATGGAATGCATAATGCCAGACTATCATAACCACATAGCCAAGGCCTCATGCCAAGAATACAAATAAGATCTTTCCAAGGCCTTGTGCCAAGACACTAGTTTGTCTCATGAGACCTACCGATGCATCGAGGAGCAATAGAGGGCTCCACCCATCACATATTAAGTCCAATGCATTCCCATATGAAAAGGTTTAAACAAAACACAAACATTCGTATTAAAACTAGCATACGAAATGTCAATACTTTCTCCATAAACCATGAATGGTATAAAAATAACACATCCATAGTAAAACATATCACAAAACCTTCAATACAATATAGAAGTTTTGTATCATAATAAATCAACTACAAATAAGCATAAAATCCATCAAAGGATGTTGACATAGATGAAATCAAAACTCTTTTTAGAGAAATATCTCTTTCTATTTTTGAAATCATTTATGAGTCATATATTTATAAAATAAAGCATTTTCTTTTAAAATATTCTTATAAGCTTGTAAGGGAAGCTTCGATGATTTTATAACGGTGGAAAATAGCCGCACCCGCCGTATAAGTTAAAAAAACATTCTTACCTTAATTTTGTCGAAAAGGTTAAAAAGCACCTTGTTTGGAAAACGACAAAAAGATTCCTTTATAAACCTCTTATAAAAATTCAAACAAGGGTATAAATGACTTTAACCCATATTCTTGTAAATAGTAAAAATGTTTTGAAATACATTTTTAAGAAACATGGATGTGGATGATAAAGAGATCCCAGTAGATTATTACGTATAAACAACCTTGGATAATGAAGAGATTGTGAAATAACCCTTACCTTGCACTTTTCCTTGGTTGAGGGTAGGTTAACCTCCTGTATAATGGTTAAATAATTTTTATTAAATTATACAAGAATAATATATATTAATATGTTATCATATATGATCTTTTAACATTGATTTGTTAATAATATCTTAGAATTATCGTCGTTTCGGGTGTTAACTTACTCGATTTCTTTTACATGTTTTGTCACATAAGCCGTGTTTTTTATGGATTGGTTGTATCATATTCATATAAAGAATTATATCAAGTCCTTAAACATTATTTTTAAATCATCAAATGATAATTATACTTGAATGGATACAATGGAGAATGAATCTCATCGCGTTCGTGGAGACGGTAGTCCGTACGTACGCACGAGCGACAATATCATTCTTTTGATATTAAAATAACATATAATTTGATAGTATATCATATATACAGAATCTTTATAATGTTATATTTATTATTTACATGAGTTACAAATCATTATTATACCCATCCAAATAATAATATATTGAATAACAATTACACCACGACGTGGAGACGGTAAGTTGTACGTACGCACGTATGGTGACATGTTATTCAAAGGGTGGATAGAATAATGAATATGGTTGTATCATATTTATAATAACATCACACTATATATAAGATACTGGAGTTATTATTTTATAATGGTAATAACAAATAAAGAAGAAGTGGAAGAAGAAAGGAACTTGAAAAAGGGTGGTGAAATCATTACCTCTTCTTTGGGTTCTTCCTTTTGATTTAACCAAAATGGCTCCTTAGATTGGCTTTCTGATCAAAATAAGGCCTCTAGTTTGTATTTATGGATGGTTGGATAGTATTTGGGGAGAGTTTGGCCGAACCAAAAGGCTTTGAAGGTGTGAAGAAATGAGAAGGAGGAGTGCCCTTTTATAAGAGGGGTGAGGGGAACCTTTGGAAAAGCTAGAAATATTAATTTATAATAAATTCATATTCCGTTTCTAATGGCTCAAAAGTTGATTATTTAAATTTTAAGGTGGGGATGGGACGAAAAAAACTCAACCAATAGAATTTAGACAGGTTTGTGTAATTATATTAACCTTATCTTTAAGTATTAACTCTAAGTTAATTAGTTTCACTTTTACAATGTCAATTTGTATTTTTATATTTTATGGTTAATCAACTTACTATATACATCCAAGAGACCCCCAAGTGGTACATTAATGATAAAAATATCATGATATAAGTATCTTGTCCGAACCGTAGATTTTTAGGAATTTAATATCAATTAATAATATAATATTTGTTTTAAAAACACTTTTATGTCAATTTTGACACTATGCAATAGTTGATTTTTTTGAAACTCATAACAGAATGATTACTTCGAAAAAAAATTAATTAAATCAATCCTAATATGTCATATTATCCTATAAAATTATTTTAATTCATTAAAATTCTCAAATTATATTTATTTGGTTATTTATAATATCAATTATTTTAACTTTTCACTATTATGGTAATTACAGCATCATCATTGTGTCATAAATAAATTAACTTATTTAATCTCTACAAATTATAAATAAAATATCCTCATGTAGGAAATATTTTTATATTTCTAATGAATATTTATAGTCGAAAATAAAACATATATAACCCTATGTAAAAATTGTTTTTATAAAAGATATATGCTTGTGTCATTTTTGTATTCATTTTAACTTAATTAAAATTAAGTGTCCCTATCACCTACAAGTGGCTCCAGGGGGTCCCAAAATCGACCCAAAGATTCCTATGGTAGAACATGTATCAACCAATAAGGCTAGGACACGTTTCAGGGTAATTTAGTATTATTATAATATTATTTTTTAACCCTTATTTACCGGATTTACCCTTAACCATGGTAAATAAAATATTTACCGCAGTAATTATTCAAAATGTCTAAAAATAAAAGTTACCTATTTACACAATTTAAACATCCTGATTACAAATATGGAATCAATTTTTCCAAATTCAAAACACAGAAGTGGCAGAAATTAATTTAAAATTAATTCCCGTTGTTAAAACAAAAAAGCGTGTTTTTAAGAGATAATAACTATCAAAAGATTGACACTTGTTTATGTCTGGTTTAATTGAAAAATTATGTCCGATGACCACAATTGTATTAAATGGTAAAAATATATTCTAAATATTCTTTAAAACCTCTCAAATTCATAATTTATGACTATTAATTATTTTGATTAAAAATGTTGTTTTTAATTAAAATTTAGTAATTTTCACTATTCATCAAAATATTAAAGTTATCCGAAAAGTACCAAAATTTCACCTTAGGCTAAATTCGATATTCTGAATCCAAAAATGAAGTCCATTTTAAAAAATAAAATATATATAATTTTAAAAATTAGGTATTACTATTCATAACGGCGAGTTTGATTGGTTGTGGTGTGTTAGAACTCGATGTTGCGTACAACACACGCTATCGCATTATTCAAAGAGAGGCGTACCGTAGAAGCATGGGGTGTTACAATAATTAGGGGATAGAGATAATGAAACTTGAGTCCCCCCGCCAATAGGCCCCATGTTGGTGAGTATCACAATGGGTATAAAAATCCTACAATATGGGAGGCATTGCACTTTATAAGAAAACATGATTGAGAGAGAGAATGAGTCCACAAAAAAACTCTATTACATAATATAAAATAAAAAAAATCATCCCAAAATGCATGTATAAATAAAAATGATACATATCAAGGTCTCAAAATGAATGAAAAAAAGAATAAAAGATAAGACAGTGACACAACAACTACTCGAGAGGTCTGAAAAATAAATATCTATGGTGGTACACAATGTCCTCCCATAGTCTTGAAACTTATTTTTATCTAAATATGGTGAGAATACATGTATACTAAGTAGGAAAATTCAGAGTCCCTCATGAAGATGTGAAATAGTATACTTATGTATCCGTGATAAAACAGAAAAACCAACAACACCTAAACAGGTATTTTAATCAAAAACCCAACCTCCCAAAGTCTCACTCACAAAATAACATATCCTATTATAATAATATAATATGAATAACATTTATGATAGGGTGCCCCTTACCACTTTACTATTTATTTTCAATTATAACACCCCAAATTCATACGTCCTTGCTCTCCCACCCCTTCTGAATAACATCACAACACATCACATCCCACCCAAACACACTCGGGTCATCACAACACATCAATTCGCTCCCACACACACCTGGGAAATCACATGACATTAAAATGCAACATCTTCAATTTTGACTTCTGACCATCAAAACATGTTCTTTTCCTTCACATGTCCTATAATAGGGAGAAAGGAAGATTGGGTAGCCATCAATCCATCCTCCCACTAGGATGACGTGAAAGCACCTCCATGTGCATATGTGGTTTTCGACACATAGTTCTCGATGAGGGTGGGGTGCATATAGAAATAAAAATAACATAAAATGTATATACATATAAATTAAATATCATTTCATGAACCAAACCGATATGTCATATGATATGACACCTGAAATGATCTGATACAATCCCCAAGAGGCATTCCTGATCCACCAGGGTTGGTCAAAAGTGTCGGGGCATCAATAGAGTACAAATGAGAATGATTTCACCCAATTAAAATAATCGAATAAGTAGAAATAAATAGAACAATGAAAAATAAATAAATAATGTGAAAATAAAGAGTGATCAACAACACAACTAACCTGAATGCGACCAAGAATCCATGTAACCACGTGGGTTACTCTCTGATACTATAACCAACGATATCCCAAGGCAGTCCTAATCAAACTGAAACCTAAAACAACGCCAAAAAACATGAAATATGATATAGTCGTGAGTATAAAAACTCAGTAGGCCTGCCCAAAAATCTATTCCCAATGCATTTCCTTTAAATAATTAATTTATTTCATTTCATGTTTGAACTAAAATATATAAAAGTTAGTTCTTCACACATTTTCCCTTTAAAGAAAATCATGATCCATTTCCTTTTTTACCATTCAGATTCGTGTTCTTTCCCAAAGAGAACCCATTTGCATTTAAAAAGAGAGATAAAATTTCACTTATAAAAGAGAGAGTGAGAATAAAATATTTATAAAACCTTTTTCCATAACCATTTGAAAACACATTAACATTTTAGCCCATACACCACACTATTTTACATGAAATTTCAACAACCATACAGAAGGGAAATGGGTAATAATACCCTAGAGTATCTATCCAACAATGCATCAAAACATTTGTTCCAAATGACATGTGTTGTAACACCCGAGACTTTTATGTTATATAAATCATCAAAGAAATCTTTTCCTACACAACACTTGCTTGGCTTTCTTTACACGCAATCGCGACCTTCCTCGATAGCTTGCGTCGTACGCAATACCGAGTTTCACTAAACAACAATATGCTATTAAAACTAGCCGTTATGAATAGTAATAACCACTTTTTGAAATTTTATAAATTTTTTTTTTCAAAATGGACTTCATTTTTGGACTCAGAATATCGAAATTAGCCTAGGGTGAAATTTTGGTATTTTTCTGAAAACTTTCAATTTTTGATGAATAGTGAAACCACTAAGTGGTAGGTTAAAAACTAAATTTTTGCATAAAACTTAATTTTACCGCTTCTGTGAATGGAATTTAGAAAATCCGATAGACACGGTTGATATCAGTAAGTAAAATGTGGTTCAATGAGATAAAAATAATTTTTGGTGAATAGTAACTTTTTACTTTTTTTTACCGCGGTTAATAGTAAATAGGGTAACTAAGGGTAAATATGATATAAATATTACCCTAACACATGTCCTAATTCTATTGGACAAGTGTAATTCGACCAAAAACAAACTTAGGAATAAAATATGACCATTTAGGCCCACTTGGATTAGATTTGGACATTTATTATTAATTTATTTATAGAAGGGTTAAAATAGTTAAAATCAAAGTTTAATAAGTAAATCATTTTTAATATGGGGTTATAAATAAGATAAATTCAACTATAAATATTAATTAGAAATATAAAAATATTTCCTACATAATGGTCTTTTATTTGTAATTTTTAGACATTAAATAATTTAATTTATTTATGACACAATGATGATGCAGTAATTATCTTATTAATGAAATATTGACATAATTGATGTTATAAACACCAAAATAAATGTAATTTGAGAATTTTTATGAATTACACTAATTTTCTAGGTTACTATGATATATTAGTGTTGATTTAATCAACTTGGATCGAACATATAATTCTGTTATGACTTTCACAAAAATCATATATCAAATAGTGTCAAAATTGACACAAAATAGTTTTTAAATCAAATATTATATTACTAATTGTTATTTTATTCCTAAAAATCTAAGGTTCGGCCAAATGACTTAGATAAGGATATATATATTAATAATAAACAATTTGGGGTTCGTTTGGCATGTTATAGTAAGTGTATTAACCATATAGTGAAAGAAAACAAAAAGACATGGTAAAAGTTAAATTATTTAACTTAGAGTTAAATCTAATTGATAAGGTTAAAATAATACCCTAAACTTGTCTAAATCCTATTGGTTGATAGTATTTCGACCCATCCCCACTTTATCTTAGAAATAAGACCCTTTGGAACCATTATAAACCGATTTTGACTTTAATATAAAATAATATTTTGAGATATTCCTAAGGTGCCCCTCTCATCCCTTATAAAAGGGCACCTCCTCCCCCTCCTCCTCACACCAATTTGAGAAATCAAGCTCGGCCAACCCCTGCCATTTTCTCCTCTCCACTTCCCTAGAATAATCCTAGAGGTCCTGGTCTTCTTCAAAGACCAGTATTAGTTCCCTAAGTGGAGGATTCAAAGAGGCGTTCCAAAGAAGAGGTAATATCCATTACCGATCTTTTCAATTTCTTTCGTCTTCAACTTCTTCTTCTTTAGTTGTTTCATGATAAAGTAATAACATCAGTATTACTTACATACTGATATGTTATTATAAATATGAAACAACCCTAATTCACCTTCTATCCATCCTACGGAAAAATGAAATCACCGCATGTGCGTACGTAAGGAATACCGTCTCCACACCGTGGTGTAAACTATTTTTCCACCATCACTTTACAAGGATGGGTATAATGGTGTGATGAGTAACTATTTATGATTATTATAAAGTAATATTGATACTGAAATAATATATATATACTCCAATACAGTTCCACGATCATAGGAACGATATCATCACTCGTGCGTACGTACGGAATACCGTCTCCACGATGTGATGCGACTCGTTCTACATGATCATCATTACATAGTAATTATATAAATGAATTGAATGAATAAATATGATATATGTTACACTAATACCATTCTGGATATAAGGTATCAATAACCTTAAAAGAAGAATAAGAATGTATTCGGCAGAACACGCATAAGAACAAAAGGCAATAAAGACCCGAGTAACAAGTAACAATGAAATATTACTAACAAGAAGCTAAGAATATGACCATATATGATATCATATCAATATGTATGATTCTGGAATAAGCCAATAACATTATTTAAACCATTATACAGGAGCTTCGGACACGAACAAAGCAAATCGGACCTAAGGTAAGGGAAATATCACAATCTCATTTTTATCCGAGATTGTTTATTCGTAAGTATTTAATGGGGTGTATTTTATCATCCACATCCATGTTCCCTCAATATGTAATATTGTTTCCATCCACTTGAAATAGTTTAAATCCAATTTTACCCTTCGGTGAGTTTTTAGTAAAGAATATAAAAGGAATCTTTTGTCGTTTTTCCGTACGAGGTACTTCTTGACTTTTCCGACAAAAGTACGAAGAATGTTTTTTTAACTTATACGGCATGAATGGATTTTTAAAAAATTATTTCCAAGAAGCTTCCTTTACAAGTTTTCAAGTTTATTTTTAATAAACTTCTTTTAGTTTAAATTTTTATGAAATGTTATGGAAGGAAAAATGTTTTTTTGAAGAAGAAAGGATATTTTCCTCAAGAATGGAGTTCAAGTGTTTTATCAAAATTATTTTCCATCTAAGATAATAAAGGGTTCTGTTTTTATCCCTATTATTACATTGATTTGATCATGTTGTGATGGAATTATTTTTATGAATTCCTTTATCTTATATGAATTGATTTATGATGTCATGATGTTTCAAGAATCCCATTTTTGTTACATGTGTTATGCGATGATGTATGATTTATGATTGTGTGGCACACATAAGAAAGGATTCATTATTAGATGGGTGGGACCTATATCTCCCTCCAATGCATTGGGTAAAGATTTATATCTCATGAGATAGACATGGCTGGAACGGAAGGTTATTTCGGTTCAGTGATACAGGACTGAAACGAGGAGTGAACTCGGTTCAGAAAGGGACATTGTCCACTAAGATAATCTTGGCAATCAGTCATGACTAATAAGAAATGATTTTCCATGATTATGTGTGCATGCCACAAAGTTTCAAGTTTTATGTTATGATTATGGGGATCTCATTTTCACTTCTATGATTTATTCCATGTTAAGATATTATGATCTCTTTTGCAGGTTTTGATTTTCAAAAAGATATGATATGATTTTTATTTCCTTTATTTGCCCTTGCTGAGAATTTGAGCTCACCCTTTTATGTTTTCTTTTCCCCAGGTCAGGAAGATGGATATTAAGTAGAATATGCTAAAAGGGACCCTAGATATGATGAAATAAGTGGGAGACACTGTAGAAGATTTATGAACCAGTTGTTTATGTTTCCCAGTTTCTAAAGACACTATACCTATACGGTCCTTTATGGTTTTTTCATATGTTGTAATAAGTGTGCTTCAATTTTGAAGTATTAACAATGTATGTAAAGTATGGGTCGTTATAGTTGGTATCAGAGGAAAGGTATAGTCAACCTTTGGAAACTAGGATGTGAAAGCCTTAGTAAGAACCCTAAGGATAAGTCTAAGCATAGAACACAATCTTAGTGTTTTAGAAATGGCCATGGATAACCTAGGATAAGACCTTAAGCATGAAAATTTTATTCTTGAATTATGTGGTTTTCCTATTATAATTAGTGTTGCTCACACTATTCTTCTTGGTTTTAGTCAATGGCTGGAACCCGAAGGAACCGTGTTAATACGGAATGCGATGGGAAATGCAATGATTGTCCCCCTGAGCAACCAAACGATATTGGAGCTGGAATGCAAAATCTTGTAGCCATGCTCACACAACATTCTCAAGCTATGAATCATGCAGGACTTCCAAACGAGCAAAGGAAGGAGCAACATTCTGTTGAATCCTTCATGAGGCAGCATCCACCTTCTTTCAGTGGGTCTACTGATCCATTAGTTGCTGAACAATGGATTAGTACTACTGAAAATATATTTTCAGTTCTTCAATGTTTTGAACATGATAAAGTCATCCTAGCAGTGTATCGTTTAGAAGGAGATGCTGATCAATGGTGGAATCTTATTAAGAATACGAGGCAAAGGGATGAAATTGAGTCTATGGAATGGGACGAGTTCAAGAACTTATTTTTCAATAAGTACTTCCCTCGTATTCTCCGAACAAAGATGGAGAAAGAGTTTCTTGAACTGAAGCAAAGGTATGATGAATCTGTTGGTACCTATGAAGCAAATTTTACAAGACTTGCAAGGTACGCTTCTGGTATTATTATCCAACCTGAGAGTAAGATCGATCGATTCTTTAGTGGCTTAAAACCAAGTCTTCTAAGGGCGTTAGCCATAAGGGACTTCAATAGCTACGAGGAAATCGTTCGATGTGCTCTTAAAGTCGAGATGGAGATTGGAGTAACCCATCAGTCTCATGGGTTTGATAAAAAGAGGAAGATGGAATTCAAAGGAAAATCTAATGAGCAAACTGAAAAGAAGATGAGCTTTCCCTTATGCTCAAAGTGTGGAAAGAAACATGGAGGGAGTTGTCTTAAAGGGACAAGTAAATGTTTTAAATGTGGAAAGGAAGGTCATCGGGCATTTGAATGCCGTGATAATGGGAAGAAGATGTCCAATGATTCAAACAAAGGAAGGGATACGCAGAATGATCCTACTACACTTCAATGTTTCAAGTGCAAGGAGATGGGGCATTATGCCAATCAATGCCCAAATCCAAGGGTTGATGATGATGGTCGACGTCAACAAAATCTTAAGGCTAAAGACAAAGGAAAGTCACATGCAATTTCTATCAGCGATGTGGAGTATGATAACGAAGTGGTGAAAGGTAAACTTACCATCCACTCTAAAGTAGCAAATGTTTTATTTCATTCTGGATCCACCCACTCTTTTATTTCTAAATAATTTTCTAAGGGTATCACCGTATTACCTCAACAATTAGATGTTGAGTTAGCTGTGACAACACCTAATGGCACAACAGTCGCATCAAAAGTTTATAATTCTTCTCCGATCGAAGTTTGTGGGAAAGTGCTTCCTGCAAATCTTGTGATCCTTCCTTTAGTGGAATTTGATGTGATTCATGGCATGGATTGGCTTTCTCTACATGGAGCTCATATCAATTGCCAAAGAAGGGAAGTCACATTTCATATTCCAGATCAATCTATGATCGTATATCAATGCAAGGATGAACATAATCTTCCAGTGGAAATTTCTTCCATCTTATGGGTATTGATTCCACTAAATGAAGGTTATTTATCTCAAATGGTTGGTGAGAAACTCACGATTAAGAATATGCCCATTGTACGGGAGTTTGATGATGTCTTTCCGGAGGAATTACCGGGTCTTCCACCAAATCGTGAAGTTGAGTTTTCAATAGAACTCGTACCGGGTGCTTTGCCTATTTCAAAGACACCTTATAGAATGGCCCCAATTGAGTTGCAGAAATTGAAGAAGCAACTCCAAGAGAATCTTGATAAGGGATTCATACGCCCTAGTGGGTCACCTTGGGGAGCACCTGTTCTATTTGTTAAGAAGAAAGATGGATCAATGAGACTCTGCATTGATTATCGAGAACTTAACAAGATCACTATCAAGAACAAATATCCTCTCCCGTGCATTGATGACTTATTTGACCAACTACGCGGAGCTCAATAATTTTCCAAGATTGACCTTCGTTCAGGGTATCATCAATTAAGGGTCAAAAGGGAGGATATACCAAAGACGGATTTCACAAGGTACGGACACTATGAATTTATAGTGATGCCATTTGGTCTTACTAATGCCCCTGCTATCTTCATGGATCTAATGAATAGAGTCTTTAGAGACTATCTTGATCAATTTGTGGTAGTATTTATAGATGATATTCTTGTCTATTCAAAGAGCAAGGAAGAGCATGAAGATCACTTGAGAATTATATTAAAGACCCTGAGAAAGGAGAAGCTTTATGCCAAATTTACCAAGTGTGAATTTTGGCTTCAAAAAGTTTCATTTTTGGGTCACATAATCTCAAAAGAGGGGATATCTGTGGATCCAGCAAAAACAGAGGTTATTGAAAGATGGTCAAGACCAACAACAGTAACTGAGATCCGAAGTTTTCTTGGTTTGGCAGGATATTATCGACGTTTTGTAAAGGATTTTTCACGATTATCCAATCCACTCACCAAGTTGACTCGGAAAAGAGTTAAGTTTGTCTGGACAGAGGAATGTGAAGAGAATTTCAAGGAGTTGAAAAGAAGGTTATCCAGTGCACCTGTGCTCACACTGCCTTGTAGTGGAGAAAGGTTTGTGATCTACAGTGATGCATCCAAGAAGGGATTGGGGTGTGTTCTTATGCAAAATGATATGGTGATAGCTTATGCCTCACGACAGTTGAAAATCCATGAGAAAAATTACCCAACACATGATTTGGAGTTGGATGCGGTAATCTTTGCATTAAAGATTTGGAGGAATTACCTTTATGGTGAAAGGTGTGATATTTATACTGATCATAAAAGTTTAAAGTATATTTTCACACAAAAGGAGCTCAATATGCGTCAAAGAAGATGGTTGGAGCTGATTAAGGATTATGACTTCTCAATCCATTACCACCCTGGGAAAGCAAACAAGGTGGCAGATGCATTAAGTCGACAAGACCATGCTAGTTTATCCATGATGAGGATCACAAAAGATCCAATATTTATGGATTTACAAAGGATGGATCTTGGAATTATAATGGAAGGGGAAAAATCTTATCTTTCTCAAATGAATGTTCAACCATCTATACATGTGAAGATTAAAGAGGCACAGAAAGAAGATGTCGAGTTACAAAAGAAGGTGAGAAATGTTCCTAAATTCAACCTTGATTGTGATGGGATAATAAAGTTCAGGAATCGGGTTTGTGTTCCTCCCATCCCCGAATTAAAGAAGGAGCTGCTGGATGAGGCTCATAGTTCATCATTCTCTATTCATCCTGGAATCACGAAGATGTATAGGGACCTGAAAGAGTACTTCTGGTGGGATGGAATTAAAAGAGATGTTGCTGAATATGTCTCTCGATGCTTGGTTTGTCAGCAAGTTAAAGCTGAGAGACAGAAGTCTAAGGGGATGTTACAACCATTACCAATACCCGAATGGAAATGGGAAAACATCACTATGGACTTTGTCACTAGACTTCCTAAAACATCCAAAGGCAATAATGCTATTTGGGTCATAGTTGATCGTCTTACAAAGTCTGCACACTTCATTGCTATTAGAGAGGATTTCTCTCTAGATCAGCTTGCCAGGATATATGTAAAGGAAGTGGTAAGATTACATGGAGTACCACTTTCTATTATATCTAATCGGGATCCGAGATTTACTTCGAAGTTCTGGCGAAGTCTTCAGTATACTCTGGATACAGAGTTGAGTTTCAGCACTGCTTATCATCCCCAGACAGACGGTCAGTCTGAAAGAACAATTCAAACCCTAGAAGATATGTTGAGAGCTTGCTCTATGGATTTGAAAGGAGGTTGGGATCAACACCTACCTTTGGTGGAATTTTCATATAATAATAGCTTTCACTCCAGTATTCAGATGGCTCCTTATGAATCTCTCTATGGAAAGAAATGCAGGACTCCAACTTGCTGGGATGAAGTTGGGGAAAGAAAGCTATTAGGACCTGATCTCGTTGATGAAATGGCAGAGAAGGTCAGATCTATTCGACAACATATAAGAGCATCTCAGAGTCGACAGAAAAGTTATGCCGACAACCGAAGAAAAGACCTAGAGTTTGAAGTGGGTGATAAAGTGTTCTTACGAATATCTCCCTGGAAGAGGGTTATGAGATTTGGAAAGAAGGGGAAGTTGAGCCCTAGATATATCGGTCCTTTCGAAATATTGGATCGTGTTGGGAAGGTAGCTTACTGATTGACGCTTCCACCGAATCTCTCTCAAGTTCACGATGTGTTCCATGTATCTCTCCTGAGAAAGTACATACCAGATCCTTCACATGTACTCAGCTCAGAAGTTGTACCGCTGGAGCAAGATCTTTCTTATGAAGAACAGCCGATAGAGATTCTGGATCGTAGCGAAAAAGTCCTACGAAACAAGACCACTCGCTTGGTGAAAGTTTTATGGAGGAACCACCATCTTGAAGAAGCTACATGGGAGCTTGAGGATATGATGAGGGAGAAGTATCCTCATCTGTTTGTTACAAAGTGACGAATTTCGAGGGAGAAATTATTTTTATGGGGGGTAGAATGTAACACCCGAGACTTTTATGTTATATAAATCATCAAAGTAATCTTTTTCTACACAACACTTGCTTGGCTTGCTTTACACGCAATCGCGACCTTCCTCGATAGCTTGCGTCGTACGCAATACCGAGTTTCACTAAACAACAATATGCTATTAAAACTAGCCATTATGAATAGTAATAACCACTTTTTGAAATTTAATAAATTTTATTTTTCAAAATGGACTTCATTTTTGGACTCAGAATATCGAAATTAGCCTAGGGTGAAATTTTGGTATTTTTCTGAAAACTTTCAATTTTTGATGAATAGTGAAACCACTAAGTGGTAGGTTAAAAACTGAATTTTTGCATAAAACTTAATTTTACCGCTTCTGTGAATGGAATTTCGAAAATACGATAGACATGGTTGATATCAGTAAGTAAAATGTGGTTCAATGAGATAAAAATAATTTTTGGTGAATAGTAACTTTTTACTTTTTTTTACCGCGGTTAATAGTAAATAGGGTAACTAAGGGTAAATATGATATTAATATTACCTTAACACATGTCCTAATTCTATTGGACAAGTGTAATTCGACCAAAAACAAACTTAGGAATAAAATATGACCATTTAGACCCACTTGGATTAGATTTGGACATTTATTATTAATTTATTTAAAGAAGGGTTAAAATAGTTAAAATCAAAGTTTAATAAGTAAATCATTTTTAAAATGGGGTTATACATAAGATAAATTCAACTATAAATATTCATTATAAAGATAAAAATATTTCCTACATAATGGTATTTTATTTGTAATTTTTAGACATTAAATAATTTAATTTATTTATGACACAATGATGATGCAGTAATTATCTTATTAATGAAATATTGACATAATTGATGTTATAAACACCAAAATAAATGTAATTTGAGAATTTTTATGAATTCCACTAATTTTATAGGTTACTATGATATATTAGTGTTGATTTAATCAACTTGGTTCGAACATATAATTCTGTTATGACTTTCACAAAAATCATATATCAAATAGTGTCAAAATTGACACAAAATAGTTTTTAAATAAAATATTATATTACTAATTGTTATTTTATTCTTAAAAATCTAAGGATCGGCCAAATGACTTAGATAAGGATATATATATTAATAATAAACAATTTGGGGTTCGTTTGGCATGTTATAGTAAGTGTATTAACCATATAGTGAAAGAAAACAAAAAGACACGGTAAAAGTTAAATTATTTAACTTAGAGTTAAATCTAATTGATAAGGTTAAAATAATACCCTAAACTTGTCTAAATCCTATTGTATGATAGTATTTCCACCCATACCCACTTTATCTTAGAAATAAGACCCTTTTGAACCATTATAAACCGATTTTGACTTTAATATAAAATAATATTTTGAGATATTCCTAAGGTGCCCCTCTCCTCCCTTATAAAAGGGCACCTCCTCCCCCTCCTCCTCACACCAATTTGAGCACTCAAGCTCGGCCAACCCCTGCCCTTTTCTCCTCTACACTTCCCTAGAATAATCCTAGAGGTCCTGGTCTTCTTCAAAGACCAATCTTAGTTCCCTAAGTGGAGGATTCAAAGAGGCGTTCCAAAGAAGAGGTAATATCCATTACCGATCTTTTCAATTTCTTTCGTCTTCAACATCTTCTTCTTTAGTTGTTTCATGATAAAGTAATAACATCAGTATTACTTACATACTGATATGTTATTATAAATATGAAACAACCCTAATTCACCTTCTATCCATCCTACGGAAAAATGAAATCACCGCGCGTGCGTACGTACGGAATACCGTCTCCACGCCGTGGTGTAATCTATTTTTCCACCATCACTTTACAAGGATGGGTATAATGGTGTAATGAGTAACTATTTATGATTATTATAAAGTAATATTGATACTGAAATAATATATATATACTCCAATATAGTTCCACGATCATAGGAACTATATCATCACTCGTGCGTACGTACGGAATACCGTCTCCACGATGTGATGCGACTCGTTCTACATGATCATCATTACATAGTAATTATATAAATGAATTGAATGAATAAATATGATATATGTTACACTAATACCATTCTGGATATAAGGTATCTATAACCTTAAAAGAAGAATAATAATGTATTCGGAAAAACACGCATAAGAACAAAAGGCAATAAAGACCCGAGTAACAAGTAACAATGAAATATTACTAACAAGAAGCTAAGAATATGACCATATATGATATCATATCAATATGTATGATTCTGGAATAAGACAATAACATTATTTAAACCATTATACAGGAGCTTCGGACACGAACAAAGCAAATCGGACCTAAGGTAAGGGAAATATCACAATCTCATTTTTATCCGAGATTGTTTATTCGTAAGTATTTAATGGGGTGTATTTTATCATCCACATCCATGTTCCCTCAATATGTAATATTGTTTCCATCCACTTGAAATAGTTTAAATCCAATTTTACCCTTCGGTGAGTTTTTAGTAAAGAATATAAAAGGAATCTTTTGTCGTTTTTCCGTACGAGGTACTTCTTGACTTTTCCGACAAAAGTACGAAGAATGTTTTTTTTAACTTATACGGCATGAATGGATTTTTAAAAAATTATTTCCAAGAAGCTTCCTTTACAAGTTTTCAAGTTTATTTTTAATAAACTTCTTTTATTTTAAATTTGTATGACATGTTATGGAAGGAAAAATGTTTTTTTGAAGAAGAAAGGATATTTTCCTCAAGAATGGAGTTCAAGTGTTTTATCAAAATTATTTTCCATCTAAGATAATAAAGGGTTCTGTTTTTATCCCTATTATTACATTGATTTGATCATGTTGTGATGGAATTATTTTTATGAATTCCTTTATCTTATATGAATTGATTTATGATGTCATGATGTTTCAAGAATCCCATTTTTGTTACATGTGTTATGCGATGATGTATGATTTATGATTGCGTGGCACACATAAGAAAGGATTCATTATAAGATGGGTGGGACCTATATCTCCCTCCAATGCATTGGGTAAAGATTTATATCTCATTAGATAGACATGGCTGGAACGGAAGGTTATTTCGGTTTAGTGACACAGGACTGAAACGAGGAGTGAACTCGGTTCAGAAAGGGGCATTGTCCACTAAGATAGTCTTGGCAATCAGTCATGACTAACAAGAAATGATTTTCCATGATTATGTGTGCATGCCACAAAGTTTCAAGTTTTATGTTATGATTATGGGGATCTCATTTTCACTTCTATGATTTATTCCATGTTAATATATTATGATCTCTTTTGCAGGTTTTGATTTTCAAAAAGATATGATATGATTTTTATTTCCTTTATTTGCCCTTGCTGAGCATTTGAGCTCACCCTTTTATGTTTTCTTTTCCCCGGGTCAGGAAGATGGATATTAAGTAGAATATGCTAAAAGGGACCCTATATATGATGAAATAAATGGGAGACATTGTAGAAGATTTATGAACCAGTTGTTTATGTTTCCCAGTTTCTAAAGACACTATACCTATACGGTCCTTTGGGGTTTTGTCATATGTTGTAATAAGTGTGCTTCAATTTTGAAGTATTAACAATGTATGTAAAGTATGGGTCGTTATATGGGTGAAACCTAGTAGATCATGAAAATTATAGAATGTAACATACATGTGACTCATACAACATACATGTTCTACCTAATGACATCATAACTCCCAAACACTCGATCATCGCCCTACCTAGCCTGATCATGGGGCCCAATCCCATAGCAATAAGAAGAAAATATATCCCTACTATGGCCCACTAGAAAATGTGTAATCTAATCTTGTGAATCAATCGTTCATAGAAACTTCACTCGGTATGATAGGTTCACATGTCACGAATAATAAGGGGGTGTGTGGAAAATGACAAGAAATCATTCCAACACATGAATTTTCATTTTACACAATCAAAACACACAATAAAATCACCCCCGAATCACTCCCATGTATTTTCTCCCACTTTCCTTCAAGTATCAACATGTGAGGGAATTCCCATTAGAGGACCACCCATTCCCATGATTATCCAAAAAATAAATAGGTACATCGCAAAATGATTTTTAAAAGTAATTCATTTTACAAATGCACTAAACGAGCATCCAGAAACCATTTTACACTAAACTATTTACAAAAGAAACAACCCATGCCACTTTCAAAAAAAATCCACATAGTATCTCATTTAAGAAACTAAACTCACCATTTTAAATATAAAACACAATTATAAATTCCAAACAGTCATTTCATCAAGCACTTAATGAAGAAATCCGACCAATTTAGTTATTTAAATACATTAGAAGAGAGAAACCACTCCAATTCAATACAAACAATTTCACTAATAGTTCTTTACCAATAATTAATTTAAATAGTATGTGTGAAAATCAAGAAAGAAATGATTCTAAAATTTAAAGGTAAATGCATAGAGATCCTACCTCAAAAAGGATAGGATCAAAATGAACAATTCGGTACCAAATGCCTTTGATGAAGATCTCCCCACAATTGCCCACAAATACACATCAATATGTATACCCCTTAATCCAATGAAAAAAGTCCCCACACCATGAGTAAATATGTGTAATGAGGTTATATATATAGTCATATGTAACTATTTATGTGTGTGAAACCCTCCGATGAGACGCTGAACAATTTAATTAACCCAAAGGGAAACCAAGGATTACCAGAGACTCTAAATAAAATTGAAATAATAAAAATGGGTGGAAGAAACCAACCAAATACATGGGCCAAGCACCCCTTTTAAAATCACACATAATACAAGATTATTTTTAAAATCACCAGTACATTTATAAAATACCAAACCATGCAATTGGAAATCACTAGTCAATTTAAAGAGCCAACCGGGACATTTTCAAAACACATGGTGTGAAAAATCCATTCTAATTAATCCAAACCATCACAATTAAAATGATTTCATAAATTAAAACTATTATAACAACATTAAATACCTACTTAGAAATGAAGGGATTGGGAATCATCATGAAATCAATGTAAACCTAATTTAAAGGACACATATAATGAGTACCTACATCAAATGATGGAGAACCCCCTGAAACCCGTGTGAAATCTCAGACGCACCTCAAACGCACCCAAAAAAAAGATAAACCAAACCCTAAGAATCATTGTGAACAAAAAATATGATGAATTAACCCAAAAAAATCTACCATTAACTGGTTTACCCAAAAAAATCCCTTAAAAGAACCCCAAACCTAGGAAATATTACCGTATGGGTATGGAGGGAGACCGCCACCAGAGCGGAGGATGCACCAGTGAGGGTTCTCTTGAGGTAAGGGTCATGGTCGGAGAAGAGGTACACACTGGAGGGGTTTGTCTAGCTGGGTGAGCATTCCAGATCAAGGGAATTCATTTTGAGAGGGAGGGAGTTTGCGGGCCATGCCAGGGTTTACCGGTAAGAGGATAGGTCTCCGAAAAAGGGGAGAGACCACCACAACTAATGGTCTTGACAGGGATGATCTGCGTAGGAGGGATCAGGACTCGTTGGGGGGGAGGTGTTGGTGAGGGGCTTCATTGAACCCCAACCAATAAAAAGAATAGAGAGTAAAAAAATATTAATAACCTAATAAAAATACTACTAATAATAATAGTTTAATAATAATACAGTGAAAACTCTAGGTAATAATAATAATAATAATACCCATAACTATAACAACACCGATAATAATTTTAATGAACATAATAATAATAATCCTAATAATATAAAAACATTCATAATGATAATAATAATAATAATGAAAATAATAGTAATTACCATTTTAAATACTAATTTTATTTTTATCCTTGAATAATATTAATATTATTATTATTATGGTTTAATCATTTTCATTTTTTATAAAAACATAGATAATAACTGTATTAGTAATAATAATTATAATAACATAATAATATCTTTAATAATTAAAATAATAATATTATCATGATTATTTTTGGTGAAAAATAGTTTTGATTTTATTTTATATTTTCTTAATTTATTTTTGACATTTTATTTAACACTATTTTGGTATTTATTTAACCTTTTGATTCATCCTGAATATTGGGTATGCCACGTGGTGGCTAGGATGTTGCTTCATGGTCTCCCAACCGTGAAAATCCCATGCCTTAGACACCACCAAACCAAAAACACAATTTTCTTCAACAAAATTTCAAAAAAAATAAACAAGGACTCACCCTAACCCCGAGACGAGATGAAACAAATGCAAAATAAAACCTGGTTATAAGTATTAGGTCTTAAACATTGTATAATATGGAATTTAGTTAATAATTCACATTGAAGATCTTTTCAGGTTTAGAGAATTAGATAATTAAGTCATAAAATATACATAAAAACTTGAATGTTATATGAAGACACATCTACATAGTATCTATTTTTTTCATAAAGTAAAATCTCTTAAAAAAAGAGTCATGTCTAGTTCCATGTTTTCGACAGCATGAATTTTCCGTGAAATCATCTTTAACCCTATTCCACTTTGTGTCATTTGAAAAACATTTCAAAAACATGGGATGAGCATAAAAATATCAATATAGGATACAAAAATAAAGAAAACTATTAGTTTTTTCAAACAATAAGTAAACCCTGAATACTTTAACATAAGTAATACTTTGTACATTTATGGCGTAGTAAATAATCATCACAGAATAGAAGGTCATTAATTACCCTTTTTTAACCAAAATATTTCCATAAATCCCATATAAAGAACACATAACATATAAAGGTAACCCGGGACATAACAATACTTAAATGGAATAACCATACGGTCGAATTCTACACATATCACTAAATGTAATGGCCATATGGCTGACTTCCATACCCAATGCATTGGAGGTTATAACTTAACCACCCGTCCTGGTTTATCTTGGAACCACCCGTCATTTGGTTTATCACGTAACCACCCGTCAAATGTCCAAGTAATATTATAAAATCATATCACATAAAATATTTCAAATATAAACATTTCACTATTAACATTTCATTTTCAATCGCAATATATCATTTCAAGATATTGACAAAATCAAGGCTTTATCAAACCATTTTCAAAACCATTTAATAAAGAGATTTTCGAACTGAAGTGTCTCATACCACTTTGAAGCTTTTAAAGGAATTAAAATTTTAAAATAGTAATGTTCATGTAAATTAATCCTTAAAACCATTTTTAAAACATGGAAATTAATGAGAAATATTTTGAAGAATAAATCATTAAAATGATATTTTATTTAAGGAGTTCTTAACCAAATTAGAGATGCTTGAATACAAATAATTGAGGAATAACATTTAATAAAAAAATTATAATATCATTAGAATAAAGTTATTCATGATATAATATTCCAAATGACAGTATATACACCATATCAAAGTGAATTGGCACAAAACAACAATGAAGACTCAATGGAATGTAAATTGAGGGGAAATCCCTTATAAAGACGGTATCCTTTGATTAAGGATAAATAAATTACATAATTATGTGTGAAAAATAATAATACACCCAATATAAGTGTATATTAAGTGTAAAAAAATCATAGTTTATTCACACAAATTCATAGGAAGATATATTCAAGAAATATTGTTTAACCCAAAGAATTGAAATTGGGTTAAGAAGTTCCCTTAAAAAAATTCGACAACCAAACAGTGTCACATTAAAATTAATAAAATGAGTTGATGAGATAGATAAGGGTATCTCTTCACTTGGACATAAAATTTACATCAATAAGGATATATAAGAACATATCCCAACATAATAAGATGTAAATTAAAAGATATAACAAAAATAAGTATTTTAAAAAGAGGAGGGTGAGAGGTTCCTTTACCGATTTACTAACTTACAAAACATGCACCCCATGAAATAAGGATCATAAAATAAAGATGTAAATACCCATAAATTGAATTATATTACACAAATAATATAATAATTGGAAGTACATACACCAAAAAAAGGAAGTAGTGGAAAATATTGCGTTAATCTCATGGTAATCAGAAGTGAGATGAAAACCCCTTACCACGTTGTAATCAATTGAGTCGTATGACCAAAAGTCAATAACCACCAAATGAATCATATAATACCATGAATATAATTATAGTATTGATATTATATATCAAATGGCAGTACAAAATACACCACAAGTAATGAATAAGTGGCTAATAATGGAAATCTAATGGAACTAAAAGTGAGATAGGAAATCCCTTACCTCGTGTTCGACTTGACCCGTTCATTATTTAATTTATTGAATAATAATATAAGGTTAATTTTTAATTTATTAGGAACATTATTCAAGTTAATTATTCCTTTTATATCAATTAATACAAAGTTATAAAAAGTATTTAATCATTTAAGTGAATAACGGTCGTTTTGTCAACATTTGGTAATTGAGTCAAAAATGGACTTCTTATAATTACATGTTCTTCATGTGGTAAAAAGTTCATTATATCCAGAATGATATTCATTATTTACATATCATATATATCATATATATCTAGTATATACATGTATTTATAATAGTATATAACATTTGGAGATAAGAAATGAAATGCACCATTCATAGAGACAGTAAGTTGTACGTATGCATGAACGCTACTTTCATTTATATTTTGTATTTAATGAAATTAAAACACAATGATACATAGGTAGATTATAATTCTAGTATTTTATCATATATAATATCATTAACTCCATCCTTTATAAGTAACGCGTATGATATGAATGAGTCATATTACTTTGAGGGGGTGGTAATCTTCACTTCCTCAACTAAAATTATCACGTTTACCCATAATGGATACCATAAAGGTACGATATAAATGAAAAAATAACAGAAGAATAAAGAAAAAATAAAAATATATATATATATATATCATATATAAATATAGTTCCATCATGATGGCCACCATGAGAGGTGGTAGGATATATTTGAACAATCGTCGTTTCGTGAGGCAGTAGTTCCCCGTCCACAGAAACAGTATGTTCCTTACCCATTAGATGGAGGTGTGTGTGAGTTTAGTTATAATAATTATCATAAAAACATCCTATTATATTTATGATACTGGTGTTATTATAAAATAAATGAAAAAAAGAATTTAGGGGTTGGAGAAGTAAAATAAAATAACAGAATTTAAGAGAAATGGTTACCTTTAATTCGGGTAACTCCAATTAGTTTGAACCAGAATGACTTCTCGAAGTGACTTATACCTAAGGTAAGGATTATAAAAGGAAAATATAGATCTTGAGAGATTATTTGTGTAGGTTTTGGACGAGAAAAGGGGCTTTAGAGGTGTGTGTAAAGGGTTAGAAGTGAAGGCTTTTTATAAGGGGGAGGAGGGGCTCTTTAGGAAAGTGTGAAGATATTATTTTATTATATAATGATTTTCAGATTATGATGGTCCAAAAATAATTAAATCCAAATATAATATGACTCAAGTTCTAAATAAAATCATCTAGTTAGAATTTGATAAGTTTTGGATATACATTTGATATTTATAATATTATTTATCTAAATCATTTAATAATAAGGTAAACACTGCAACATTATTGTGTCATTAATTATTTTATTTATTTAATGTATAAAAGTTTTAAAACAAATAACATAATGTAAGAAATATTTTTAGCTTTATAATGAGTTTTTATAGTCAAATATATCAATTATATAACCCCACATTAAAATTGTTTGAGCAAAATAATACATGTTTATGATATTTTTATTTTTACTTTTAAAAAATGTTATTAATATCATTATATTACACAAGTGGATTTAAAATTCCAAAACTCTCCCCCAAGGATTGTATTGGCCGGCCATTACTCATCCAATAAGGTTAGGAAAAGTGTTAAGGTAATTTTTTATTATTGTAATATTGTTTTTACTTTGAATTACCGTATTTACCTTTAACCGCGGTAAATAAAAGTCAAAAGTTATTATTCACCAAAAATTATTTTCATATTATTGAACCAAATTTTAATTACTAATAACAACCATGTATGTCTTAATTTTTAAATTCAATTTAAAAAATTGGTAAAATTTCATTTAAATGAAAATTTCAGATTTTTAACTACTACTTAGTGGTTTCACTATTCATCAAAAATTGATGGTTTTTAGAAAAATAAAAAACATTCAGCCTAAGATATATTTGATATTCTGAATTGAAAAAATGATTTATATTTTAAAAACTTCAAAACATATAATTTGGATTAATTAATTTAAAATTAACTCCCGTTGTCAAAACAAAAAAAGCGTGTTTTTAAGAAATAATAACTATCAAAAGATTGACAGTTGATTATGTCCAATTTCAAAGTGAAATTGCTTCCAATGTCAAATATTGGATTAAATGGTAAAAATATAATATAATTACCATTTTAAACAAATTAAAAAGATAATATATAAAATTAAATAAATTATATCAAAAGGAATATTTGAATTAAAATATAGTATTTTTCATTATTCATTAAAAAATGAATCTTATCATAAAAATACCAAACATTTCCCCAAAGTAAATTTTGATGTCTTGATTCTAAAGAAGACTTTTATTTTCTCAAATATAACATATAAAAGTGACCAAAACTATATTTAAACAGGGTTATCCATCAAAAGGGTGTAAATCGACCTTTTAAAGAATATTAGAGTATTTGTGCTTAAAATTGGATTCATTCACATTTTAAGCATCTAAATTTTATTGGATAAATGTAAAAACATTTCACAAACATGTATAATAATATTGTAGTTATATATATTAATTTCTTCTAATACAATGGCTAGTAATTAAATACCATTTAAAATAATAATAATATATTATTAGTGTGCAACATAAGATTTCAAAGAAACTCGTTGTTGCGTATCGGGTAAGCCATCGAACATAGAATACAATTTAAAGTTAAATTAATATTTAATTCACAAATATTAATAAAAATGAAATTTTCTTATTCTTTATTTACCCGGGATGTTACATCCTTCCCCCATTTTTCGAATTGTGTCCCCGCAATTTTAAAATTGGCCTTGGAAACTTCATTGAAAGTCTCACATCGGAAAAAGATTCAATAAAAATATCACTTTAAAATAAAGGAAGATAAGTACAAAGGTGACCTAAGACAAAAGATACTAGGATTCCATGAAAACATGAAAATGGATGAGAAAAAAAACCATCATGTTATGATGGAGAGTGATATAAAACATGCTTAGGAGAAAGTTAACCACCAGAAAATCACAAACTTGTGATGGGTTAAATGGTCTTTGATTACCCAGTAAGAAAAGATAACAGACAATGTTTTGGTTTTAAGTTACTTTTCATTGAGGAATTTATTTATGAGGATAAATAAAAACATAAGGAAAAATACTTACTTGTCATGTATACTTTCATCCTTTACTATATTTCAAACACAGACTCATATTTTCTCCAAACGATGAGTATTCAAGATGACTTGTTCACATTAAATGTGCTACAATCAACTCCTAAAGAATCAAAAAATCCAAAAAAGATGAAATATATATTTCCCATGTATTTATACATTAACCAAAACCAAAATGGTTAGTATATGATGAGATAATACCAAAAAGGATAATCTTTTATAAAAAAACTACTCTTAATCTCCAAAATTTGTCAAACAATAACCAAAGTTAAAAAGAGACTATTCAATAAACAAATGTCTAAAATTATTCAAAGTAATCCTAACTAATATTGAAACCCAAATCGTAGAAGGATTTAATCACATAGTCTACCAAGATAAATATTAACATTTATCTCCAAATAACATTAGTTACTCTTAAAGTCTCATACTGAAAAGTAATTAACCTAATCACATGTTCTCTATGATAGGTTAATCATTTCCATAAATAAACCAAATCACCTTATATCCTCAATAAAATCATAGATTCTTCCCAAATAAAATTTCAACCATTACTCCACAAATGAGATCCCATAGTATTCTATTTCCCTTAAGCATATAATGTTCCCTAAAAGAGAGAACGTCTTCCAAAATAATATTTATCATTTAATCACCAAATCATTTTCCTATATTAAGGATATCCATTTGAAAAAACATAAGTTCCAAAAATCAACTTATTCTTGATCCATAAAATTATTTAACTAAAAAGAATAAGTCATACTAAATAGGGACTTCGTGTAGGATAGTGGTAGGTGATGCGCCCTTGTCGCCCTTCAATTGTGGGTTCGATTCCTATAGCCTTGCTAGATGTGATGGGTTGTCGCCCATCTTATGGGTTCTCCTTTTTATTAAACTCAAAAATAAACCTAACATGTTTTAATCAAAATGGTTTTCTTATACCTTTCATTTTCATCCCAATACATTAAGACCTCATCATCTTATATTTTTTCATTTTTTTCATCTCCATATTATAAAATAAAACTACTCCCAAAATAAAGAACATCATACCTTGGAAATGGTGTCCATATGGTCTCATCATTATCTTGTTCACGTAGGTAGAAGGTCCATTCATTGAAACAATGATTTAGAGATCCTTAAAAATCAATTTTTTTCTTTCATGCAAATAAACCTTGTACAACATGGGTCATATGGGTGTTCATGGAAAAATATTTTCGGAAAATAATCGTGTATAACATATAATTTCAAAACATCTGATAAAACATTCTTCTTATAAAATAGTCAGACTGAGTTTGAGTTGAAACTTTCAATCAATCATCCTTTTCAAATACCATAATTGTTTGCTCAAATACTATGATTTAAAAGTAAAAATAAATAGGTTGTGCAAGGGCCTCCTTCTTCAGCACCTTTTCAAAATCATAATATGCTTCAAAATCTTGTGATAAGTTAAAATATTTGAAAATTCCTTGATAATATTTACCTTTCTTGAAAATATGAGAGTATTGTGAAAATAGGATTTGATTAAATAAAAACCATGATCCACAATGATATTGAGGTATAGTGGAGGTGTTTGATATCTCAAAAAACTTATTACAAGTGTGTTTTAAGCTATAAAAAGTTTCACAATCATCCGAACATGTCTTTGCAAAAATTATTTCAAGCATGTCATCAATAAGAGACAAGAATGTAGTTTTAGATCCTTCTCCATCCATTTGTAACTGACATTCCCTAATATAAAAAAGTAATAAAACAAGGGATTAACTGAAATAATAGACATAGGGACTAACCATGTGTTTAATGAAAACTCATAATCCTAAAAGTTGTCTAAACCAACCTATGATACCAACTATATGGACTCGGCCTTAAACATTGCATAATCTTGAATTAAGTTAATAATTCACATTGAGGATATTTTCAGGTTTATAGATATAGAGAATTAGGTTATAACATATACATAACAACTTGAATATTACATGTAGATACATCTAATCAGTATCTATTTTTCCATAAAATAAAAACACTTTGAAAAAATATTCATGTCCAGTTCCATGTTTTAGATAGCATGACTTTCCCTTGATCCCATACTTGACCCTATTCATCTTTATGTCCTATGAAAAAAATTTCAAAACATGGGATGAGCATCAAAATCTCATTAAGGTATTCACAAAGAAGGAAAATTGTTAGTTTTTTAAAACAACAAGTAAACCATTAATACTTTATCATAAGTAATAATTTTCAACGTTATGATGTAGTAAATACTCTTTATGGAATAAAAGTTAATTACTTACCCTTTTGTAACCAAAATATTTCCATAAACCCCTATAAAGTACACATACCATATAAAGGTAACTTGGGACATAAACATACATCAATGGAATAACCATACGGTCGACTTCCACACATATCACTAAATGGAATAGCCATACAACTGACTTCCATACCCAATGCATTGGAGGTTATAACTTAACCAAAAATCCTGGTTTATCACGGTACCACCTGTCATTTGATTTATCATGTAACCACCCGTCAAATGTCCAAGTACCATTATAAAATCATAACACATACGACAAAAATAGAGGATAGAAAACAATTACACATTTCAATCACAATATATCACTTAAATATATTGACATAACAACTCCATTATCAAAACCATTTTCAATACCAAAATACGTGAAAGATTATATGCTATTTATTTTCCTTTTAAAAACATTGCGACTTGTTAGGGAAGCCAAATATCAAATAATACTCATCGCGATGGAAAGGTCTTTGTCACCGTGTATGTTAAAGAGAAACATAATTTTTTTTCATATATTGAAATGATTCATAGAGAAAAGATTCCTCTTGAATAAAATAAAAAGTTGAAGGGATTTGTACACTGTATAAAATAAAGTAGTGTATAAATGAAAATATGCATCAATGAAAGGAGATTGAGACGAAGTCCCATACCTCGTGTCTGACCTGACTCGATCATTGTTTAATATCCTGAATAAAAAACTAAAGATAAATTATACTTGATTAAGAACCGTTTTCAAGTTAATTATTCTATTTATATCACATATTACCATGTTATAAACATTATGTAATCATTTATTTTAATAACGGTCATTTTTTCGATATTTGGTACGTGAGTCAAAAATGGACTTCTTATAATTACATGTTGTTAATGTGGTAAAAACTTAATTATATCCACAATGATATTAATGATTTGAATACCATATATATCACATATATTCAGTATATATTTGTATTTATAAGAGTACACAACATTTGGAGATAAGAAATGAAATGCACCGTTCATGGAGACGGTAACACATACGTACGCATGAACGCTACTTTCATTTGTATTTCGTATTTAATGAAATGAAAAACTAATGATACACAATTATATTATAATTCCAGTATATTATCATATATAATAACATTAAATTCATCCTTTATACGTGTCATGTATGGTATTAACGAGTCACATCACTTTGAGGGGGCGGTAGTCTGCACTTCCTCAAATGAAATTATCGCATTTACCCATAATGGAAACCATAAAGGTATGGTATAAAATTAAAATACATAAGCATAGAGAAAATATAAATATAATATATATCACATATAAAAAAAGTTCCATCATAATTTCCACAATGATAGGTAGTAGGATATAATTGAACAATCATCGTTTCGCGAGGCATTAGTTTTACATCCATAGAAACAGTATATTTTTTACCAATTAGATGGAGTTGTGTGTAAGTGTAGGTAAAATCCTTATAATAAAAAAATCTTAGTATATTTAAGATACTGTTTCTGTTATAAAATAAAGGAATAAAAAGATTTTAGGGGTTGGAGAATTAAAATAAAATAAATGAATTGAAGAGAAACTGTTACCTTTAATTCGGGTAACTCCCTTTGGTTTGAACCAAAAAGTCCTCTTGAAGTTCCTTATGCCTAAGGTAAGGCTTCTAGAAGGGGTATAGGGATGTAGGGAGCTCAATTGGGTAGATTTTAGATGATCAAATGGTCTTGATAGGTGTGAGAAATTGGTTAGAAGTATGGGGTTTTTATAAGGGGGAGGAGGGGCTCTTTTGGAATGTGTGAAAATATTATTTTATTATATATTTATTTTTTGTTTATAAAGGTCCAAAACTAATTAAATTAGAATATAATATGACTGATGGCCGAAATAAAATCATCCAATAAAAATTTCACAGGTTTTAGATATTATTTTATTCTTTATAATCTTATTTATTGAAATCATTTATTAATGAGGTAAACGTTGCATCATTATTGTGTCATAAATAATTTTATTTATTTGATGTCTAAAAATTATAAATAAAATATCATGATGTAGGAAATTGTTTTATCTATATAATTAATATTTTTTTTCAAATATATAAATTATATAACCCCACATTAAAATTGTTTTAGCAAAATAATACATGTTTATGATTTTTTTATTTTTACTTTAAATAAAAATTTAGTAATGTCATTATCTTACCCAAGTGGCTTCGAAAGGCCAAAAGTCTCACCCAATGATTTTATTGGTTGTTCATTACTCATAAAATAATTTTACTACAAGTGTTAAGGTAATTTTATATTATTATAATATTTGTTTTACCATGAATTACCCTATTTACCTTTAACCGCAGTAAATAAAAGTTAAAAGTTACTATTCACTAAAAAATATTTTCAACTTATTGAACCAAATTTTACTTAATAATAACAACCATGTATGTAGTATTTTCTAAACTCAATTCATCGTAGTTGTTTAATTTCATTGAAATGAAAAATTTGGTTTTTTAACTACTACTTATTGGTTTCACTATTCATCAAAAATTGAAGTTTTCCAGAAAAATACCAAAAATTCAGCGTAATATGTATTTGATATTATGATTTTAAAAAATATTCCTATTTTACCAAATTAAATATATATAAGTTTAATTAATTAATTTAAAATTAATTCACATTGTCAAAACAAAAATCATGTTTTTAGGAAATATTATTTATCAAAAGATTAACACTAGTTTAGGTCCAATTTCAAAGTGAAATTACTTCAAATGACAAAAATTGGATTAAATGGTAAAAATATATTCTAATTACACTTTAAACCCAATTAAAAATATAATCTAACCATATAAATAAATTAGATAAAAGAGGCGGATTGGAATTAAAATACAGTATTTTTCACTATTCATTAAACAATTGAATTTTACCAAAAAAATACCAAAATTTAATCCAAAGTAAATTTTGATGTCCCAATTATAAATAAGAATTTTATTTTGTCAAATAGAATATATAAAAGTGACAAAAACTATATTTAAAGAGGGTTATCTATCAAATGGCAGTAAACTGACCTTTTAATAAATATTAGAGTTTTTATGCTTAAAATTGGATTCATTCGCATTTTAACTCTCTAATATTTATTGGATAAATGTAATAAACTTTAACAAAAATATATAATCATATTTTAGTTAGTTCTATTCATTCCCACCAATATAATGGATTTTAATTAACTACCATTTAAAAAAATATTATATTATTATTTTTCAGTATGACTCAGCATTACGTGAAATGTAAGATTTCAAAGAAACTCGTTGTTGAGTGCCGGGTACGCCATCGAACGTAGAAACCCCTTTAAATTAAAATTAATATTTAATTAAAAAATATTAATAATTATGAAAATGTATTATTCTTTATTTACTTGGGATGTTACATCCTTCCCCCCTTTTGGAAATTTCATCCTTGTAATTTTTTTTACTTATCAAATAAGTGGGGGTATTTGTCCCTCATAGAATTTTCAGATTCCCACATTGCCTCTTCAACCATATGGTTTTTCCATAAAACCTTTACCTGGTGAATTACCTTATTCCATAACACATGCTCTCTTCGATCAAGAATCTCAATTGTTTGTTCCTCACAAGAGATATTCTCTTCCAATTGAACTATCTCTGGGCTCAAAACATGAGATGGATCTGGAATATACTTTCTCAACATTGAATCATGAAAAAAATTGTGTACCTGTGATAAATTCGGAGGTAAGGCCACTCTGTATGAAATTGATCCAACTTTCTCCAGGATTTTATAAGGTCCAATGAACCTCAGACTCAACATTCCCTTCTTACAAAAATACATCCCACTTTTCCAGGGAGAAACTCTGAGAAAGACCTGATCACCTACCTCAAAAGAAAGATCCTTCCTCTTGTAATCCACATAACTTTTCTTCCTACTCTGAGCTGTTCTCAGGTTCTTCTGAATCAACTAAACTTTCTCTTCCATCTCTTCTACCAATTCTGGTCCCATCAGCTTCTTTTCCCCTACTTCATCCCAAAAATATAGAGTTCAATAACTCTTTCTATATAATGCCACAAACGGAGCCATCTGTATACTGGAATGAAAACTGTTATTATAAGAAAATTCAACCAAAGAAAGATGTTGGTCCCAAATTCCCTGGTAATCCATCAATCAAGCACCTAACATATCCTCCAAGGTCTGAATTGTTCGTTCTGACTGCCCATCTGATTGAGGATGAAAAGTAGTACTAAAATTTAATTCAGTGCCCAACAAATTCTAAAGGCATTTCCAAAAGTTATAAGAAAACCTGGGATCATGATCAGATATAATGGAGAGGGGAACTCCTTGAAACCTGACTATATCCTTAACATACAACCAAGAAAGTTGATCTAGAGACAAATTATCTTGAATAGGAAATAAATGAGAAGATTTAGTCAATCGATCAATAATAACCCAGATTACATTATTACCTCGAGATGTCTTCAGTAATCCCACAACGAAGTCCATGGATATATTTTCCCATTTCCACTCTAGCACCGGTAAAGACTGAAACATACCTTTCGATAACTGCCACTCTACTTTAACCTGCTGACAATTCAAACACTTCACAGTAAGATAAATCAATTTTACTCAGGAATGAAGCCATGATATCAAAGAGCATTAGTCTCTCATGAGTTCAAAAGTTATGAAAAACTTGTTTGATGTGCGGAGAAAGTGGAAATGGAGTTTTCTGATGATCAAGTGTTATTTAAAGAGAAACATACTTTTTATGGTTTAGTAAAACAATTCATAGAGAAAATATTCATTTTGAATAAAATTAAAAGTAAAAGGGTTTTATACACCGTATAAAATAATGTTGTGTATAAATGAAAATATACCTCAATGAAAGGAGATTGAGATGAAGTCTCTTACCTTGTGTCTGACTTGACTCGATCATTCTTTAATCTCTTGAATAATAAACTAAAGTTAATTTATAATTTCTTAAGAACATTTTTCAAGTTAATTATTCCTTTTATATTACTTATTACCATGTTATAAACATTATGTAATCATTTAAGTTAATAACGGTCGTTTGGTCGATATTTGGTACTTAAGTCAAAAAATGGACTTCTTATAATTACATGTCGTTCATGTTGTCAAGAGTTCATTATATCCATAATGATATTCATTATTTAGATATCATATATTTCATATATATCCAGTATATATATGGATTTATAATAGTACATAACATTGGCAGATAAGAAAATAAATGCACCGTTCATGGAGACGGTAAGTCGTACGTACGCATGAACGCTACATTCATTTCTATTTCATATTTAATGGAATAAAAACATAATGATACATAGTTATATTATAATTCAATTATAGTATCATATATAATATCATTAACTCCCTCCTTTATACGAACCACGTATGGTATGAACGAGTCATATCGCTTTTAGGGGTCGGTAGTCCACACTACCTCAAATTAAATAATCGCATTTACCCATAATGGAAACCATAAAGGTATGCTATAAAATGAAGATACATAAGTATAGAAACAATATAAATATAATATATATCACATAAAGGTATGTTATTAAAATTTTTGACTTCTTCATTTAAATGAAATTTTATCGCTTCTGTGAATTGAATTTCGAAAATACGACCTACATGGTTGTTATTAGTAAGTAAAATTTAGTTCAATAAGATGAAAATAATTTTTGGTGAATTGTATCTTTTGACTTTTATTTACAGTGGTTAAAGGTAAATAGGGTAATTCAAGGTAAAAACAATATTATTATAATTTTAAATTACCTTAACACTTGTTCTAACATTATTGGATGAGTAATGGCCGACCAAGACAATCCTTGGGTGAGATTTTTGTCCTTTAGAAGCCAAATGGGTAAGATAATGACATTAATAACTTTTTATTTAAAGTAAATATAAAAATATCATAAACATTTATTATTGTGCTAAAACAATTAATGTGGGGTTATATAATTGATATATTTGACTATAAATATTCATTAGAAAGATAAAAATATTTCCTACATCATGGTATTTTTTTATAGTTTTTAGACATCAAATAAATAAAATTATTTATGACACAATAATGATGCAGTGTTTACCTCATTAATAAATGATTTAAATAAATGAGATTATAAAGATTAAAAAAATATCCAAAACCTATAAAATTCTTATTGGATTATTTTATTTCTACCATGAGTCATCTTATCTTCAAATTTAATGAATTTTGGACATTTAGAAACCAAAAATCATTATATAATAAAATAATATTTTCACACTTTCCTAAAGAGCCCCTCCGCTCCCTTATAAAAATCCCTCAATTATAACCAATTACTCACACCTCTCAAGCCCCTTGGATCATCCAAACTCCACTAAATTAAGCTCCCTACATCCCTATCCTCCTTTTAGAAGCCTTAACTTAGTCAGAAGGCACTTCAATAGGTACTTTTGTTTCAAACCAAAGTGAGTTAACCGAATTAAATGTAACGGTGTCTCTTAAATTCATTTCTTTTATTTTACTTCTCCAACACATAAAATATTTTTATTCCATTATTTTATAACAATCACAGTATCCAAAATATACTAGGATGTTTTTATGATAATTATTAGAACTAAATTTACACACAACTCCATCTAATGTGTAAAGAACATGTTGTTTTTGTGGACAGCGAACTACTGCTTCACGAAATGATGATTGTTCAAATACCTCCAATTGCCTCTCATGGTGGCCATTATGATGGAAGTGTATTTATATATTATATATATTATGTTCATGTTTTCATTAAGCTTCTTTAATTTCATTTTTATTGCATACCTTTTTGGTTCCCAAAAATGGGTAAACGTGATAATTTCATTTGAGTAAGTACGGACTACCGCCCCCTCAAAGTGATATGAATCGTTCATGACATACGTGGAACATATAAAGGATGGATTTACATGGATTATATATATGATATTATACTGGAATTATAATATTCCTATGTGTCATTATGTTTTCATTCCATTAAATATGAAATAGAAATGAATGTAGCATTCATGCGTACGTACGGCTTACCGTTTCCATGAACGGTGCATTTCATGTATTACCTAAATATGTTATGTACTATTATAAATACATGTATATAGTGGATATATATGATATATATGATATATAAATCAAGAATATCATTCTGGATATGATGAAATTTTGACCACATGAACAACTTGTAATTATAATAAGTTCATTTTTGACTCAAGTACCAAATATCCATAAAATGACCATTAATAACATAAATGATTAAATAATGTTTATAACATGGTAATAAGTAATATAAAAGGAATAATAAACTTGAAAAATTTTCTTATGAAATTTGAAATTAACTTTAGTTTATTATTCATAAGATTAAAGAACCAACGGGTCAAGTCAGTCCTGAGGGAATGGACCTCGTCTCAATCTCCTTCCATTGAGGCATATTTTATTTTATACATGAATTTCTTTTATATTCTATATAACACCTTTGACATTTCATTAAATTCAAAGGGAATATTTTTCTATGATTTGATTAACTAAATTGCAAACAAAAAGAGAATGTTTTAACATAAGCGGTGACAAAGAGTTTTTCGCTGCTACAAGTATTATTTGATCTTTGGATTTTTTAACAATACGTTATGTTTTTTAAAAGTAAAATGAATACCATATACTATTTTAAATATTTTGGTATTTAAAATGGTATTGATAACGGATTTTTTGTATGTCAATATAGTTAAATGATATATTGTGATTGAAATGTGGAATTTTTATCTTTCCTTTATATTTGTTTTATGTGTTATTATTTTTGTAACGGTACTTAGACATTTGAAGGGTAGTTACATGATAAACCAAATGATGGGTGGTGTCGTGATAAACCAGGATGGGTGGTTATGTTATAACCTCCACTTCATTGGGTATGGAAGTCAGACGTATGGCTATTCCATTTAGTGATGTGTGTGGAAGTCGACCGTATGGTTATTCCATTTATGTATTTTTATGTACCAAGTTACCTTTATATGTTATGTGTTATTTATATGGGATTCATGGTAATATTTAGGTTTAAAAAAGGGTAAGCAATGATCTTTTTTCAATTAAGAGTATTTACTACTTTATAAAGGTAAAAAGTATTACTTGGGATAAAATATTCATGGTTTACTTGTTGTTTTGAAAAAATAACAATTTTCCTTCTTTGTGTATCCCTTACTGAGTGTTTTATGCTCATATAAATTTTTGAAAAGTTTTTCATAGGACTTAAAGTGAATAGGTTCAAGGATGGGATCACGGAAAAGTCATATTGTCTTAAACAAGGAACTAGACATGACTCTCTTTTTTAAGAGTTTTTATGTTGTGAAAAGATGGAAATAGAGTAGATGTGTCTACATGTAATATTCAAGTTGTTATGTATATTTCATGACCTAATTATCAAAATATCTAAACCTAAAAAGATCCTCAATGTGAATTATTAACTTAATTCAAGAATATGCAATTTTTAAGGTTGGGTCCTTATAGTTGGTATCAGAGGTCAGTTTAGACAACTTTAGGAGTCAGAATATTGTTAAATTAATGTCCATAATTTAATTTATGGTATGATTAAAATAATATAGAATATAAAGATTACCATTTGGATTCGCCTAATATATTTTTGTGTTCAAAATGGTTTTCCTCATAGGAAACTGGGCAACATTGTTGGGACGACATCAGGAGGAAGACAACCTTCCAAATCAGCAACCTGAGATGGTCGGAAACGGAACCAAATAGTTTGTTGCAGTGATGGAATAGTGGAATAAGGTGATAAATAGTGGTTGGGTTTATTGATTATGTTTTGGATTATTATAAAAGTAAAGAGAAGCATGAATGTCATTTAAGGGTAATCTTGCAAACGAAAAAAAATGTATGGAAAATTCAGCAAGTGTGAGTTTTGGTTACAACAAATTTAATTCCTCGATCACATTATTTAAAAAAATGGAATAACTATTGATCTTATTAAAACAAAAGTTATTGAAGAATTTCCAAGACCCACAAATATTACCGAGATCCATAGTTTTCTTGGTTTAGAAGGTTATTACTGGAGTTTTTTTGATAATTTTTCACTATTATCTAGTCTAATGAATAGGTTATCTTGAAAAGTTGTTATGTTCATCTAGACAAAATAATGTGATGGTTGTTTTAAATAATTCAAAAGAAGATTGGTGAATCCTCCAGTTTTGGTGTTGCCTTCTAGAAATGGTGAGTTTGTTATCTACAGTGATTCTTCTTTGAAAGGACTTGGTTGTGTCCTAATGAAGAATGATTAGGTAATTGATTATGATTCACATCTATTGAAACCTCATGAGTTAAATTACCCTACACATGATTTGGAATTAGGTGCTGTTGTTTTTTCTATAATAATAAGGGGGCATCATCTGTATGTAGTAAAATGAGA
Organism: Viscum album; assembly: GCA_963277665.1. NCBI lineage: Eukaryota > Viridiplantae > Streptophyta > Magnoliopsida > Santalales > Viscaceae > Viscum > Viscum album. Next base: position 382,740,098 of record OY728167.1, on the reverse strand, counting down.
AATATACACTGACCATAGAAGTTTGAAGTATATATATTCACTCAGAAGGAATTAAAAATGAGAAAAAGGAGATGGTTATAATTAATCAAGGATTATTATTGCATGATTCATTACCATCCAAGAAAGGAAAATAAAGTGGTTGATGCTTTGAGTGGAAAAAGTAATTCTTTATTAACCATGCTACGTTTGGAACGAGATCCTTGTTTTTTTATTTGATAGACTCTGGCATAGAAGTTGTTGGTACAAGAAGTTCTTCTGTTTTATTTCCGGTGTCAGTGAAATCATCTCTCTCAGAATAAAATTAAGCAAGCGCAGAAGGAAGAGAGTGAGTTGAAAAAAAAGGTAGAGTTGGTTCAGAAGGTTATCTTCCATGAATTTAACATTGATAATGATTGTGTTTTGAGGTTAGGGAAGATATTATGCATTACTTATGATTAATAGTTCAAGAATGAGTTGTTCTGTGAAGGTTATAGTTCCCCATTTTCAGTTCATCCTGGAAGTACTAATATGTACAGAGATCTTAGGGAGTATTACTAGTGGGATGGAATGAAAAGAGATATTACTGATTTTATTGGGAAGTGTTTGACGTGTCAGTAGGTTAAAGTAGAGAAGAATTTACCAAAAGGGGTGCTTCATTTTTACCAGTACCAGAGAGAAAATGGAAAAATATATCTGTGGACTTTTTTGTGGGATTATCGAAGACATCTCAAGGTAATAATACAATATGGTTTATTTTTGATCGATCAACTAAATATGTTCATTTCTTCATATTCGAGATACATTGTCTCTAAATCAACTTTCATGGTTTTATGTTAAGGGTATAGTCAGGTTCCATGGATTTCCCCTCTCTATTGTATCTGATCGTGATCCCGGTTTTACTTATAACTTTTGGAAAGGACTTCAGAAGTCGTTGGGTAATTAATTACATTTTAGTCAAGCTTTTCATCCTCAATCAGATGGTCAGTCAGAACAGACAATTCAGACATTGAGGATATGTTACATGCTTGCTCGATGGATTACCAGGGAAGTTGGGACCAACATCTTTCTTTTGTTGAATTTTCATATAATAAACTTTTTCATTCTAATATAAAGATGGCTCTATTTGAATCATTATATGGAAAAGCATTGTCAAACTTCGTCTTTTTGGGATGATGTAGGGGAAAGGAAGTTGATGGGACCAGAATTGGTAGAAGAGATGGCAGAGAGAGTTTAGTTGATTCAGAAGAACATGAGAACAGCTCAGAGTATGCAGAAAATTTTTGCGGATAACCGAAGGAAGGGTCTTTATTTTGAGGTAGGTGATCATGTCTTTCTCAGAGTTTCTCTATGGAAATGTGTGATGCATTTTGGAAAGAATGGAAAGTTGAGTCCGTGGTTCATTGGACCCTATGAAATCCTGGAGAAAGTTGGATCAGTTTCTTACAGAGTGGCTTTACTTCCAAGTATATCCTAGGTACACAACATTTTTCATGTTTCAATGTTGAAAATGTATATGCCATATCCATCTCATGTTTTGAGCCCATAGGTAGTTCAGTTTGAAGACACTCTCTCTTATGAGGATCAACCAATCCATATTCTTAACTGAAGAGAGAAAGTGTTGCGGAATAAGGTAATTCAATAGGTAAAGGTTTTTTGGAAGCCCCATATGGTTGAAGAGGAAATGTGGAAATCTGAAAATTCTATGAGGGATAAATAACCCCACTTATTTGATAAGTGAATAAAAATTTCGAGGATGCAATTTCCAAAAGGGGGGAAGGATGTAACATCCCAAGTAAAAAAAGAATAATACATTTTCATAATTATTAATATTTGTGAATTGAATATTGATTTTACTTTAAAGGGGTTTCTATGTTCGATGGCATTCCAGATACGTAACAATGGGATTCTTTAAAATCTTACGTTGCACACTAATAATATAATAATATTATTTTAAATGGTAGTTAATGCCTAGTAGTTGTATTGATAGGAATGAATATAACTAACTAAACTATGATTATATATGTTTTATAAATGTTTTTTCATTTATTCAATAAATTTTATAGGCTTAAAATGTGAATGAATCTAATTTTAAGCATAATTTTCTTTAAAAGGACGATTTACCGCCTTTTAATGGATAACCCACATTAAATCTAGTTTTTCTCATTTTTATATGTTTTATTTGAAAAAATAAAATTCTTCTTTTGAATCGGGACATCAAAATTTACTTTGGGTAAATTTTTGGTATTTTTCTGATAAAATTCATTTTTAATGAATAATGAAAATACTATACTTTAATTCAAAAATGCCTTTTAAAATAATTTATTTATATGTTTATATTATGTTTTTAATTATTTTTAAAGTTTAATTAGATTATGTTTTTACCATTTAATCCAATTTTGGTCATTGGAAGTAATTTTACTTTGAAATTGGACATAAACAAGTGTTAATCTTTTGATAGTTATTATTTCTTAAAAAACACGTTTTTTGTTTTGACAATGAGATTTAGTTTTAAATTAATTAATGAAACTTATATTTTTTTAAAAAAATTTAGTAAATTAAACATCATTTTTGAATTCGGAATATCAAATATAGATTACACTGAAGTTTTGGTATTTTTCTAAAAAACATCAATTTTTGATGAATAGTGAAACCACTAAGTAGTTGTTAAAAAAATTAAATTTTTCATTTAAATGAAGTTTTACCACTTATGTGAATTGAATTTAGAAAATAAGAAATACATTGTTGTTATTAGTAAGTAAAATTTGATTCAATAAGATGAAAATAATTTTTGGTGAATAGTAACTTTTGACTTTTATTTACCGTGGTTAAAGGTAAATAGGGTAATTCAAGGTTGAAACAATATTATAATAATATAAAATTACTGTAACACTTGACCTAACCTTATTTTATGAGTAATGGTTGAGGAAGAAAATCCTTGGGGGAGAATTTTGGCATTTGGAAGCCACTTGGGTAAGATAATGACATTAATAACTTCTTATTTAAAGTAAAAATAGAACTATCATAAACACGTATAGTTTCACTAAAAACATTAATGTGGGGTTATATAATTGATATATTTGACTATAAATATTCATTATAAAGATAAAATTATTTTTTACATCATGGTATTTTTTTATAATTTTTAGACATCAAATAAATTAAATTTTTTATGACACAATAATGATGGAGTGTTTACCTCATTAATAAATGATTTAAATAAATGAGATTATAAAGAATAAAAACATATCCAAAACATATCCAATTATTATTGGATGGTTTTATTTCGACCATGAGTCATCTTATCTTCATCTTTAATGAATTTTTCACGTTTATAAACTGAAAATCATTATATAATAAAATAATATTTTCACACTATCCTAAAGAGCCCCTCCTGCCCGTTATAAAAATCCTTCACTTCTAACCAATTCCTAACAACTCTAAAGACCGTTTAATAGTCCAAACTCCACCAAATTAAGCTCTATACATCCCTATCCTTCTTCTAGAAGCCTTACCTTAGGTAGAAGGAACTTCAAGAGGTTCTTTAGGTTTAAACCAAAGAGAGTTACCCGAATTAAAGGTAACGGTTTCTCTTAAATTCATTTCTTTTATTTTACTTCTCCAAACCCTGAACTCTTTTTATTCCTTTCTTTTATAAAAAAAAGTATCCTCAATATACTATTATGTTTTTAAGAGATGTATTATAACTACACTTACACACACCTCCATCTAATGGGTAAAGAACATATTGTTTCTGTGGACGGCAAACTACTGCCTCACGAAACGATGATTGTTCAAATATCTCCCACTGCCTATCATGGTGGACATTATGAAGGAACTATATTTATATATTATATATATTATTTTTATATTTTATTTATGCTTCTATATTTTCCTTTTTATAGCATACCGTTCTGGTTTCCATAAATGGGTAAACGTGATAATTTCATTTGAGGATGTGTGGGCTACCGCCCCCTCAAAGTGATATGACTCATTCATGCCATATGTAGAATATATAAAGGATAGAGTTTCTTGGATTATATATATGATATTATACTAGAATTATAATATACCTATGTATCATTATTTTTTCATTCTATTAAATATGAAATAGAAATGAAAGTAGCGTTCATGCGTACGTACAGCTTACCGTCTCCATGAATGGTGCATTTCATTTCTTACCTAAAAATGTTATGTACTATTATAAATAATTGTATATACCATAGATATATGATATATATGATATCTAAATCATGAATATCATCCTGGATATTATAAACATTTGACAACATGAAAAACTTGTAATTATAAGAATTTCATTTTTGACTAAGTACCAAATATTGAAAAAATGACCATTATTAACATAAATGATTATATAATGTTTATAACATGGTAATAACTAATATAAAAGAAAAAATAAACTTGAAAAAGGTTCTTAATCAAGTTGAAATTAAATTTATTTTATTATTCAGAAGATTAAATAATGAATTGGTCAAGTCGGACATGAGATAAGGGACATCGTCCAAATCTCCTTTCATTGAGGCATATTTTATTTTATACACAACTTTATTTTATATGATGTATAACACATTTGACATTTCATTACATTAAAAGGGAATATTTTTCTATGAGGCGATTTGATAAACGACAAAAAAAAAGAGAATGTTTTAACATAAGCGGTGACAACAACTTTTCTGTCGCTAAGAGTATTATTTGGTCTTTAGATTCTTTAACAAGACGTAATGTTTTTTAAAAGTGAAATAAATACCATATACTCCTTTATGTATTTTGGTATTGAAAATGGTTTTGATAATGGATTTTATTTATGTCAATATATTTAAATGATATATTGTGATTGAAATGTAGAAATGTTATATTTCCTTTATATTTGTTTTATCTGTTATTATTTTTGTAATGGTAATTGGACATTTGACAGGTGGTTACATGATAAACCAAATAATGGGTGGTGTCGTGATAAACCAGGATGGGTGGTTACGTTATAACCTCCAATTCATTGGGTATGGAAGTCATTCGTATTGCTATTCCATTTAGTGATATGTGTGGAAGTCGACCGTATGTTTATTCCATTTAAGTATGTTTATGTCCCAAGTTAACTTTTTATGTTTTTTGTTATTTGTAAGGGTTTTATGGTAATATTATGGTTACAAAAAGGGTAATAAATGATATTTTATTCATTAAATAGTATTTACTACTTCATAAATGTGAAAAGTATAACTTATTATAAAATATTCATGGTTTACTTGTTGTTTTGAAAAACTAACAGTTTTCCTTCATTGTGTATCCCTTAATAAATCACAGAAAATCATGAATATAATGATAATAATAATTATATATATCAAATGGTTGTACACAATACACCGCATGCAATGAATAAGTGGAGAACAATGGAAATCTCACGGAATTAAAAGTGAGATAAGAAATACCTTACCTCGTGTCCAACTTGACCCGTTATTTCTTTAATTTCCTAAATAATAAACTAAAGTTAATTTATACATGATTAAGAACCTTTTTAAAGTTAATTTTTTCTTTTATATCACTTATTTCCATGTTATAAAAATTATGTAATCATTTAAGTTAATAACGGTCGTTTTGTCGATATTTGGTACTTGAGGCAAAAATGGACTTCTAATAATTACATATTGTTCATGTGGTCAAAATTTCATTATATATAGAATGATATTAATGATTTAGATATCATATATATCCTATATATCTAGTATATACATGTATTTATAATAGTACATTACTTTTGGAGATAATAAATGAAATGCACTGTTCATGGAGACGGTAATTCGTACGTACGCATGAACGATACTTTCATTTCTTTTTTGTAATTAATGGAATTAAAACATAATAATACATAGGTATATTATCATATATAATATCATTAACTCCATACTTTATACGTACCACATATGGTATGAATGAGTCATATCACTTTGAGGGGGCGGTAGTCCGCACTTCCTCAAATGAAATTATCACGTTTACCCATAATGGAAATCATTAAGGTATGCTATAAATGAAAAAACCAGAATCATAATGAACACATAAAAATAATATATATATATATATATATATCAGATATAAATACAGTTCCATCATAATGTCCACCATGACAGGCGGTAGGATATATTTGAACAATCATCGTTTTGTGAGGTAGTAGTTCACTGTCAACAGAAACAGTATGTTCTTTACCCATTAGATAGTGGTGTGTGTAATTGTAGTTAGAGTCCTTATCAAAAAAACATCCAATTATATTGAGGATACTATTGTTGTTATAAAATAAAGGAATAAAAAGAGTTTAGGAGTTGGAGAAGTAAAATAAAATAAAATAATTTAAGGGAAATGGTTATGTATTATTATAAATACATATATATATATTGAATGGTGCATTTCATTTCTTATCTCAAAATGTTTTTTACTATTATAAATACATATATATATTTAATATATATGATATATATGATATCCAAATAATTAATATCATTCTGGATAAAAAGAACTTTTGACCACATGAACAACATTAAATTATAAGAAGTCCATTTGTGACTCAAGTACCAAATATCAACAAAACGACTGTTACTAACTTAAATGATTACATAATGTTTATAAAATGTTAATAAGTTATATAAAAGGAATAATTAACTCGAAAAAGATTACTGATAAATTATAAATTAACTTTAGTTTATTATTCAGGAGATTAAAGAACGAACGAGTCAAGTCAGACACGAGGTAAGGGGTTTCTTATCTCACTCCTAATTTTGTGAGATTTCCATTGTTCGCCACTTATTTATTGCATGTGGTGTATTTTGTACTTAAATTTGATGTATATATTTTCATGATTCTATTTATATTCATGGTATTCTGTGATTCATTTTGTGTTTATTAACTTGTGTTCATACGACTCGATTGATTACAACGTGGTAAGGGTTTTCATCTCACTTTTTATTCCCGTTAGATTCATGCTATAATAGCCACTATTTCTATTAGTGTGGTGTATGTACTACCCATAATTGTATTATTAGTGTAATATAAATTAATTTTTGGGTATTTAAATCTTCATTGTATGATCCTTATTTCATGGGGTGTATGTTTCGTGAGTTACCAAATCGGTAAGGACATTTCAAATTTCAATTTCCACTCATTGGGATTTATGCATACTTCATTGATTATTTTACTCCAAGATTATTTGTGGAATCACTATTTATTATTTATGTAGTAATTTCTACTACCCTTTGTGTGGATTTATTTTTGATACACATAATCACTCCATTTATAATTTCTCAAGTCATTGATATGAACATGATAAGAGTAATCTTAACTCAATTTCCATTCATTGAGTTAAACATCCAAGTCATTGGTGTTGTATTTACAAGAATATATGTGAATGTACTCTGATTTATTTACACTGAATATCTAATCATATTGAGTGTATTTATATTTGTCACACATAATTATGTCATTGATTTATCATTAACCTAAGTATATGGTCTTTATAAGGTATTTCATCTCAATTTACATTCCATTGAGACTTATTTGTTGTTATATGACAATTCTCTTTTATATGGGTCATATAATGTACTTTGACATAGTATAACCTGAATACCTTTATTCTCATGATATTATAAAGTGTTTATTACCTCAATTATTTGTATTCAAGAGTCCCTCTTTTGGTTAAGAACTCTGACTAAAATATCATTTTAAATGATTTAAAGATTTATTCTTATAATTATTTCTCATTAATATCCATGTTTTAAAAAAGGTTTCAAGGATTTATTTATATGGAAATTAATTCATTAAAATTAAAATTCCTTTGGATTGTTTCAAAGTTGTATGGGACACTTTGATTCAAAAATCTATTTTAAACGGCTTCTTGATAAATAGTGATACTTTTAAATGATTTCAAGAAAAAGGGGATATTTCTCTGAAATAGTTTTGATGATTATTTTCATCTATGTCAATATCCTTCATTATTCTCGATTTAGGTTAATTTATTATAATAAAATCTTCCATATTGTATTTAATGTGATATGTTTCACTTTGGATGTGCTATTTTTATACCATTCATGGTTTGTGGTTAAAATATTGATATTTCGTAGGCTAGTTTTAGTACGAATGTGTAGATTATGTTTCAACATTTTCATATGAGTAATGAATTGGACTTAGTATGTGATGGGTGGAGACCAATATAGCTCCTCGATGCATTGGTAGGTCTCAAGAGACAATTAGAAATGGAATTTCCCAAGGCCTTTCCCATTTTTGATAGTTGGTTTTGGTCGAGGCCTTAATCATTTTTAGAAGTCTTGGTCGAGGCCTTGACAAAATGTTTTAGAGTGTCCAGCATTATGAATTCCGTCATTATGAAATTGGATATTCATATTTCATGTGGTTATTCGACTAGTAGAATACCCATGAATATGTTTTATTGTGTTATTATTTACTAAGATCATATTTCATCCATAAAGTGTTCATGTTTATTATTCATAAAGGCATGTGTTTTCAATTATTCACCAGGCCTAAGGACCTGGCCTTAAAACATTACGTAATATTGAATTAAATGAATAATTAACATTGACGGTATTTTTAGGTTTATAGTTTTAGAGAATTATGAAATAACTATTACATATCAAAAGACTACAAAGTAGACACTTCTACTCAGTTTCCATTTTTTCATAAAATAAAAACTCATTGAAAAAAAGAGTCATGTCTACTTCCATGTTTTAGAGATCATGAATTCCACTTGATAGAATCCTTGACCCTATTCATCTTTAAGTCCTTTGAAAAACATTTCAAAACATGGGGTGAGCATAAAAGGCTCAGTAAGGGATACACAAAGAAGGAAAACTGTTAGTTTTTCAAAACAACAAGTAAACCATGAATACTTTATCATAATTAATACTTTCCACCTTTATAAAGTAGTAAATACTCTTCACTGAATAAAAGATCATTTCTTACCCCTTTTTTAACTAAAATATTACCATAAAACCCATATAAAGAACACATAACATATAAAGGTAACTTGGGACACAAACATACTTTAATGGAATAACCATACAGCCTACTTCCACACATATGAATAAATGGAATAGCCATACAGCCAACTTCCATACCCAATGAATTGGAGGTTATAACATAACCACCTGTCCTAGTTTATCCTGGCACCACCTGTCATTTGGTTTATCACATAACCACCCATCAAATTTCCAAGTGCCATTATAAAAGCATAACACATACAACAAATATAAAGGAAAGAAAATATTTCCACTTTTCAATCACAATATATCACTTAAATATATTAACATAACAAATCTATTATCAAAACCATTTTCAATACCGAAATACATGAAAGAGTATTTGGTATTTATTTTCCTTTTGAAAACATTACGATTTGTTAAGGAATCCAAATATCAAATAATACTCGCGGCGGTGGAAAGTTTTTTGTCAACGCATACGTTAAAGAGAAATATTCTTTTTTCATTTAGTAAAACGCTTCATATAGAAAAGATTACTTTTTAATAAAAGTAAAATTCAAAGGGGTTTATACGCCGTATAAAATAAAGTTGTGTATAAATGAAAATATGCCTCAATGAAAGTCGATTGAGATGAAGTCCCTTACCTCATGTCTGACTTGACTCGATCATTATTTAATCTCCTGAATAATAAAAAAAAGTTAATTTATACATTCTTAATAACCTTTTAAAGTAAAGTTTTCCTTTTATATCACTTATTACCATGTTATAAACATTACGTAATCATTTAAGTTAATAACGGTCAGTTTGTCAATATTTGGTACTTGATTCAAAAATGGACTTCTTATAATTACATGTTGTTCATGTAGTCAAAAGTTCATTATATCCAGAACTATTTTGATGATATGGATATCATATATATCATATATATTCAGTATATATATGTATTAATAATAGTACATAACATTTGGAGATAAGAAATGAAAAGCACCATTCATGGAGATGGTAAGTCGTACGTACTCATGAACGCTACTTTCATTTCTATTTCATATTTAATTGAATGAAAACAAAATTATACATAAGTATATTATAATTCTAATATAGTATCATATATAATATAATTAACTCCATCCTTTATATGTACCATGTTTGGTATGAATGAGTCATATCCCTTTGAGGGGGCGGTTTTCTGCACTTCCACAAATAAAATTATCGCATTTACCCATAATAAAAACCATAAAGGTATGATATAAAAGGAAAATAAAAAAGCATATAAACAATATAAATATAATATATATCAATATAAATTAATTTCCATCATAATGTCCACCATGAGAGGTGGTAATAGATAATTGATCAATCATCATTTCGTGAGGCATTAGTTTTCCATCCACAAAAATAGTATGTTCTTTATCCATTAGATGGAGGTTTGTGTAAGTGTAGCTCGGATATTTCTCATAAAAACATCCTAGTATATTGAGGACACTGGTTTTGTTATAAAATAAAAGTGTAAAAAGAGTTTAGGTGTTGGATAAGTAAAATAAAAGAAATGAATTTAAGAGAAATAGTTACCTTTAATTCGGGTAACTCCTTTTGGTTTGAACCAAAAGGACCTCTTGAAGTGCCTCATGCCTAAAGTAATGCTTCTAGAAAAGGATAGGGATGTAGGGAGATTAATTGGGTAGAGTTTGGATGATCCACAGGGATTGAGAGGTGTGAGGAATTGGTTAGACGTGTTGGATTTTTATAAGGGGGTGGGTCTCTTTAGGAATGTGTGAAAATATTATTTTATTATATAATGATGTTCGGTTTATAAAGATTCAAAACTAATTAAAGTCAAATATAAGATGACACATGGTCGAAATAAAATCATCCAAAAAGAATTGGATAGGTTTTGGATATTATTTTAATCTTTATAGTATTATTTATTTAAATAATTTATTAATGAGGTGAAAACTGCATCATTATTGTGTCATAAATAATTTTATTGACCAATTCAGTTTGAAGTTGTTTTCTGGAAACTGTTTGATGTTTTCAATAATTCTTCATTCATTGAATCCATTTGTGGTTCTTTTTCTTGATTTTTTATATTTCAATATACTCGTAGTATGATCTGAAAACAATATGTTCATCGTTTTTCCACTTCACCCCATAAGAAAATGGATCATGTAATTCTAAATATTTATTATTAATTGTTTCTGTCAACATCCAGTTCTGTCCAAAATTCTGTGTTCACACAATAATTTTCAAATAAAATAAAAATGATATCAATTTTGCATCAATCCGAATCCCATATTAAATTTTAGAGGAAACTACTTTTATTTTTTTATTATTCTTACTTGCATACGAAGCACACTAAGAAACTACTATATACGCAGTACCTTTGTTTTATTTTGAATGGGTGTGTGTGTGTGAGTTTGGCGAGGCTGCATAAGAGAAATCAAGGTTCTTTTTCTCATTGTCTTCCAAATTCTAGGAATAAGATAAAAAGTGTAAGGGATATACTATCTATTATTTTCTGAATTATGTTATATAATTTATTATCTTGCATAAGGAAAACTATTTAATTTCATACATTTGTTTGTCAAAAAATTTTATTAATGTAAGTGGAATGGTTTTCTCCTCTTTTTCTGCTGCAAATGAAATTAGGAGATTATGTAAATTATTGAAAAGATTTTATTTATAAAGAAAAAAACGTCAAATATTAATTTAAATCTTGTAAGGAATTACTTGTTTTCAGATACTTTCTTTACACTTTCAATTCTATTTTATTTTTTTAAGGAATAATTTCTTTATTTATTTCAAAATTATGATATTTATTTTCTGAAAGAGATATATTTATATGTATATTTATTTAATTCTATGATTATCAGGGAATCCTATTTTTCATTCCATTTATTCTTTTGATTTGGAAGAATAAATTATATTGAAATTATTTTTCTTTATTTTCAACATGTATTTGATTGATCATGTTAAATTAGGTCATTTTATAATTTAAATGTTTTATTTCCCAAAGTTTAGTGAGATATTTTTTAATCCAAAATTATGATTTTATGTTTCAAACGTATTTTGTAAGGATCAAGATTATGTTTGATATGAATTATAATAATTATTATTGTTTGATTAATTATTTATTTCAAAAAAATAGAAACTGATTATTTATGGAATTTTATTTATTCAAATGATCGATCTACATGCATGTCGTACTCATATCATGATTATGCCTATATATCGAAACGTTTTCATACATTCATACACACACACATATATAAAGGTATATAGGTATATACCTGATCATTAAATAAAATTTAAAAAAATGGATTTTTATGGTAATATGGATGAAATTATAAGTGTGTGGATGTTGATTAATCTTTCTGATGCTTTGAGTCAAAAAAATTAATACTTCATTAACCATGCTAAGTTTAGAATGAGATCCTTTGGTTTTTTATTTGATGAACTTTGGAATAGAATTTGTTGGTGTAGGAAATTCTTCTGTTCTGTTTTTGGTGTCAGTGAAATCATCTCTCTCAGACAGAATTAAGCAAGTATAGAAAGAAGACAGTGAGTTGCAGGAAAAGGTAGAGTTGGTTCATAAGGGTAAGTTTCCTAATTTTAACATTGATAATGATTGTATTTTGAGATTTTGGAAGAGATTGTGTGTGCCTTGTGATTCACAGTTTAAGAATGAGTTTTTATGTGAAGCTCATAGTTCTCCTTTTTCAGTTCATCCTAGCAGTACTAAGATATACAGATGTCTTCAAGAGTGTTACTAGTGGGATGGAATGAAAAGAGATATTGTTGATTTAACTATGAAGTGTTTGACTTGTCAGCAAGTTAATGCAGAGTGGCCGTTACTAAAAGGGATGCTTCAGTATTTACCAGTTCCAGAGTGGAAATGGGAAAATATATCCATGGACTGCGTTGTGGGATTACTGAAGACATCACTAGGTAATAATGCTATCTGGGTTATTGTTGATTGATTGACTAAATCTGCTTATTTCCTTCCTATTTGAGATATTTTGTCTCTAGATCAACTTTCTTGGTTGTATGTTAAAGAGATAGTCAAGTTTCTTGGTGTTCCCCTCTCTATTGTATTTGATCGTGATCCCAAGTTTACCTCTAACTTTTGGAAAGGCCTTCAGAAGTCATTGGGTGGTGAATTAAATTTTAGTATAGATGTTCATCAACAATCAGATGGGAATTTAGAACGAACAATTCAGACCTTGTAGGATATGCTACGTGCTTTCTTGATGGATTACCAAGGAAGTTGAGACCAACATATTTCTTTGGTTTAATTTCCTTATAATAACAGTTTTCATTCCAATATACAGATGGCTCCGTTTGAGGCATTATATGGAAAGCGTTGTCGAAATCCATATTTTTGGGATGAAGTAGGGGAAAGGAAGCTGATGGGACCAGAATTGGTAGAAGAGATGGCATATAAAGTTCAGTTTATTCAAAAGAACATGAGAATAGCTCATAGTATGCAAAAACGTTATATGGATTACCAGAGGAAAGGTCTTTCTTTTGAGGTAGGTGATCATGTCTTTATCAGAGTTTCTCCATGGAAAAGTGAGATGTGTCTGGCAAGAAGGGAAAGTTGAGTCTGAGGTTCATTGGACCCTATGAAATCCTAGAGAAAGTTGGATCAGTTTCTTACAGAGTGGTTTAACCTCCATGTCTATCCTATGTACACAATGTTTTTCATGTTTCAATGTTGAGAAAGTATATGCCAGATCTATCTCATGTTTTGATCCCAGAGGTAGTTCAGTTGAAAGAGAATCTCTCTTATGGGGAACAACCAATCCGAATTCTTGATCAAAAAGAGCAAGTGTTGTGGAATAAGGTAATTCACCAGGTAGGTTTTTTGTAAAACCCATATGGTTGAAGAGGCAATGTGGGAATATGAAAATGTTGTGAGGCATAAATACCCCCCACTTATTTGATAAGTGAATAAAAATTGTGATAATGCAATTTCCAAAAGGGTAGAAGGATGTTACATCCCATGTAAATAAAGAATAAGACATTTTCATATTTATTAATATTTTTGAATTAAAAATTAATTTTACTTTATACAGAACTCTATGTTCTATGGCATAACCTATAAGCAAGAACGGGTTTCTTTGAAATATTACGTTGCACAATAATAATATAATAATATTATTTTAAACGGAAGTTAAAGCCTAACATTTGTATTGGTGGGAATGAATATAACTAACTACAATATGATTATATATGTTTTTTAAATGTTTTTATATTTATCCAATAAATATTAGAGGCTTAAAATGCAAATGAATCCAATTTTATGCATAAATACTCTAATTTTCATTAAAAGGACATTTTACCACCTTTTAATGGAGAACTTTCATTAAATATATTTTTTTCACCTTTATATGTTCTATTTGACAAAATAAAATTATCCTTTAGAATCAGGACATCAAAATTTACTTTGGAAAAAATTATGATATTTTTCTGATAAAATTCATTTTTTATGAATAGTGAAAAATACTATATTTTAATTCATGTCTTATTTTTTATCTAATTTATTTATATGGTTAGATTATATTTTTAATTTTTATTTAAGATTAATTAGAATATATTTTTACCATTTAATACAATGTTGGCCATTGGAAGTAATTTCACATTGAAATTGAACATAAACAAGTGTCAATCTTTTGATAATTAATATTTCGTAAGAACACGCTTTTTTGTTTTGACAACGGGAATTAATATTAAATTAATTAATTCAAATTATATGTATTGAATTTGGTAAAATAGACATCATTTTTGAAATCGGAATATCAAATATAGCTTAGGTTTAATTTTTGGTATTTTTCTGAAAAACTTCAATTTTCGATGAATAGTGAAACACTAAGTAGTAGTTAAAAAACAAACATTTTCATTTAAATAAAATTTAACCACTACTGTGAATTCAATTTCGAAAATCCAACATACATGGTTGTTATTAGTGAGTAATATTTGGTTCAATAAGATGAAAATAATTTTTGGTGAATAGTAACTTTTGACTTTAATTTACCGCATTTAAAGGTAAATATGGTAATTCAATGTAAAAACAATATTATAATAATATAAAATTACAATAACACTTTTCCTAACCTTATTAGATGATTAATGGAAGACCAAGACAATCCGTGGGTGAGACTTTTGGCCTTTGAAAGCCACTTGGGTAAGATAATGACATTAATAACTTTTTATTTAAAGTAAAAATAAAAATATCATAAACATGTATTGTTTTGATAAAACAATTTTAATGTGTGGTTATATAATTGATATATTTGACTATAAATATTAATTAGAAAGATAAAATGATTTCCTACATCATGGTAGTTTTTTTATAATTTTTAGACATCAAATAAATAAAATTATTTATGACACAATAATGATGCAGTGTTCACCTCATTAATAAATGATTTAAATAAATAAGATTATAAATACTAAAATAAGATCCAAAACATGTCCAATTATTATTGTATGACTTTATTTAGAACATGAGTCATCTTTTATTCTACTTTAATTAGTTTTTCACCTTTATAAACCGAAAATAATTATATAATAAAATAATAATTTTGCACATTCCTAAAGAGCCCCTCCTCCCCCTTATAAAAAGCCTTCACTTATAACCAATTCCTCACACCTCTAAGGCCCCTTGGATCGTCCAACCTTTGTACAATTAATCTCCCTACATCCCTCTACTCCTTTTAGAAGCCTTACCTTTGGCATAAGGCACTTCAAGAGGTTTTTTTGGTTCAAACTTAAGGGAGTTACTTGAATTAAAGGTAATAGTTTCTCTTAAATTCATTTCTTTTATTTTACTTCTACAACCCCTAAAATCTATTTATTCCTTTATTTTATTTAAAAAGTATCCTCAATATACTAGTATGTTATTATGAGGAGGATTCTAGCTACACTTACAAACACATCCACCTAATGGGTAAATAACATACGGTTTCTATGGATGGAAAACTAATGCCTCACGAAACGATGATTGTTCAATTATCTCCTACAGCCTATTATCATGGCCATTATGATGGAACATTATTTATAAGTGAGATATATTATATTTATATTGTTTCTATGCTTCTGTATTTTCATTTTATAGCATACCTTTATGGTTTCCATTATTGGTAAACGCGATAATTGCATTTGAGAAAGTGCGGACTACCACCCCCTCAAAGTGATATGACTCGTTCATATCATACATGGTATGTATAAATGATGGACTTATGATATTATAGATGATAATATACTATAATTATAATATACCTATTTATCATTATGTTTTCATTCCATTGAATATGAAATATAAATTAAAGTAGCGTTCATGCGTACATACAGCTTACCGTCTCCTTAAACGGTGCATTTCATTTATTATCTCCAAATGTTATGTAATGTTATAAATAAATATATATATTGAATATATACAATATATATGATATCCAACTAATGAATATCATGCTAGATATAATGAACTTTTGACCACATGAACAACATGTAATTATAAGAAGTCCATTTTTGAATCAAGTGCCAAATATCGACAAAATGACCGTTATTAACTTAAATGATTAAATAATGTTTATAACATGGTAATAAGTGATATAAATGGAATAATTAACCTGAAAAAGGTTCTTAAGAAAGTATAAATTAACTTTAGTTTTTTATTCAGGATATTAAAGAACAATTGAGTCAAGTCAGAAATGAGGTAAGAGACTTCATCTCAATCTCCTTTCATTAAGGCATATTTTCATTTCTACACAACTTTATTTTATATAGTGTATAAATCCATTTGACTTTTACTTTTATTCTAAAGGAATGCTTTCTCTATGAAGTGTTTCAATAAATGACAAAAAATTATGTTTCTCTTTAACGTAGGTGGTGACAAAGTCCTTTCTGCCGTTGTGAGTATTATTTGATATTTGGCTTCCCTAACAAGTCGTAATGTTTTTAAAAGGAAAATAAATAGCATATATTCTTTCACATATTATGGTATTGAAAATGGTTTTGATAATGGATTTTTTATGTCAATATATTTAAGTGATATACTGTTATTTAAATGTGTAATTGTTTTCTCTCCTTTATTTTTGTTGTATGTGTTATGATTTTATAATTGTACTTGGACATTTGATGGGTGGTTATGTGATAAACCAAATGACAGGTGGTATCGTGATAAACCAGGATTGGTGGTTATGTTATAACCTCCAATGCATTGGGTAGGGAAGTCATAAAAGTAATGATTCATTAATCATGCTACGTTTGGAATGAGATCCTTTGGTTTTTGATTTGATGAACTTTGGCATAGAAGTTTTTGGTGCAGGAAATTCATTTGTTTTGTTTCAGGTGTGAGTGAAATCCTCTCTCAGATAGAATTAAGCAAGTGCGGAAGGAAGACAGTGAGTAGCAGAAAAAGGTAGAGTTGGTTCAAAAGGGTAATTTTCCTGATTTTAACATTGATAATGATTGTATTTTGAGATTTGGGTAGAGATTATGTGTGCCTTCTGATTCACAGTTGAAGAATGAGTTGTTATGTGAAGCTCACAGTTCTCTATTTTCAGTTCATCCTGGTAGTAATAATATGTACAGAGATCTTTAGGAGTATTACTGGTGGGATGGAATGAAACGAGATATTGTTGACTTTATTGTGAAGTGTTTTACTTGTCATCAGGTTAAAGCAGAGCGGAAGTTTCCAAAAGGGATGCTTCAGTCATCACTGGTGCCAGAGTGGAAATGATAAAATATAACCATGGACTTCATTGTGAGATTACCAAAGACATCTCGAGGTAATAATGCAATCTTCGTTATTATAGATCGATTGACTAAATCCAGTCATTTCCTTCCTATTCAAGATACTTTGTCCCTAGATCAACTTTCTCAGTTGTATGTTAAGCAGATAGTTAGGTTTCATGGTGTTCCCCTCTCCATTGTATCTAATCATGATCCCAGGTTTACTTCTATCTTTTGGAAAGTCCTTCAGAATTCATTGGGTACTAAATTAAATTTTAGTACAGCTTTTCATCTTCAATCAGATGGGCAGTCAGAATGAAAAAATCAGACCTTGGAGGATATGTTACGTGCATGCTTGATGGATTACCATGGAAGTTGGGACCAACATCTTTCTTTGGTTGAATTTTCCTACAATAACAGTTTTTATTCCAGTATATAGATGGCTCCATTTCAGGCATTATATTGGAAGTGGTGTCAAACTCCAACTTTTTTGGATGAAGTAGGTGAAAGGAAGATGATGGGACCGAAATTGGTAGAAGAGGTGGCAGAAAAAGTTCAGTTGATTCAGAAGCACATGATAACAGTTCAGAGAAGGCAGAAAAGCTAGGCGGATAACCAGAGGAAGGATCATTCTTTTGAGGTAGGTGATCATGTTTTTCTCAATGTTTCTCCATGGGAGAGTGTGATGCATTTTGGTAAGAAGGTAAAGTTGAGTCTGAGGTTCATTAGACCCTATGATATCCTAGAAAAAGATGGATCAGTTGCGTACAAAGTGGCTTTACCTCCAAGCCTATCCCAGGTACACAATTGTTTTCGTGTTTCAATGTTGAGAAAGTATATGCCAAATCCATCTCATGTTTTGAGCCGATAGGTAGTTCAGTTGGAAGAGAATCTCTCTTATGAGAAACAACCAATCCAGATTCTTGATCGAAGAGAGCAGGAATTGTGGAATAAGGTAATTCATCAGGTAACGGTTTTTTTGAAAAACCATATGGATGAAGGGGCAACGTGGGAATATAAAAATGCTATGAGGGATAAATACCCCCCACTTATTTGATAAGTGAATAAAAATTACGAGGACACAATTTCAAAAAGGGGGGAAGGATATAACATACCAAGTAAATAAAAAATAATACATTTTCATATTTATTAATATTTTATAATTAAATATTAATTTTACTTTAAAGGAGATTTTATGTTCGATGGCGTACCCTATACGCAACAACAGGTTTCTTTGAAATCTTACGTTGCACACTAATAATATAATAATATTATTTTAAATAGTTGTTAACCCATAGTCGTTGTATTGGCATAAATGAACATAAATAACTAAAATATGATTATTTATGTTTTTTAAATGTTTTTACATTTATCTAAAAAATATTAGAGGCTTAAAAGGCGAATGAATCCAATTTTAAGCATAAATACTCAAATATTCATTAAAAGGTCAATTTACCACCTTTTGATAGAGAGCCCTGTTTAAATATAGTTTTCTCACTTGTATATGTTTTATTTGACAAAATAAAATTCTTCTTTAGAATTTGGACTTCAAAATTTACTTTGGATAAATTTTTAGAATTTTTCTGATAAAATTCATTTTTTTAATAAATAGTGAAAAGTACTGTATTTTAATTCAAATCTGCCTTTTTATCTAATTTATTTATATGATTATATTATATTTTTAATTGTTTTTAAAAGTCTAATTGGAATATATTTTTACAATTTAATCCAATTTTTTTCATTGGATGTAATTTCACTTCGAAATTGGTCATAAATAAGTGTCAATCTTTTGATAGTTAATATTTCATAAAAACACACTTTTTGTTTTCACAATGGGAATTAATTAGAAATTAATTAATTCAACATCTATGTATTTAAATTGTTAAAATATAAATCTTTTTTTAATTTGGAATATCAAATATAGATTCGGTTGAATTTTTTGTATTTTTCTGAAAAACATCAATTTTTTATTAATAATGAATCCACTAAGTAGTAGTTAAAAACCATTATTTTTCAATTAAATGAAATTTTACTACTTCTGTGAATTGAATTTTGAAAATCCCACATACATGGTTCTTATTAGTAAGTAAAATTTGGTTTAATAAGATGAAAAAAAAAATTTGTTAATAGTAACTTTTGACTTTTATTTACCGCGGTTAAAGGTAAATAGTGTAATTCAAGATAAACACAGTATTATAATAATATAAAATTACCTTCACACTTGTCCTAACCTTATTGGATGAGTAATGTACGACCACTAAAATACATGGGTGAGAAATTTGTCCTTTTAAAGCCACTTGTGTGAGATAATGATATTAATAACGTTTTTTTAAAGTAAAAATAAAAATATCATAAACATGTATTTTTTTGATAAATCAATTTTAATGTGGCGTTATATGATTGGTATATTTAACTATAAATAATAATTATAAAGATAAAATGATTTACTACATCATGGTATTTTTTATAATTTTTAGACGTCAAATAAATAAAATTATTTATGACACAATAATGATGCAGTTTTTACCTCATTATAAATGATTTAAATAAATAAGATTATAAAGGTTAAAAAAATATCCAAAACCTATCCAATTATTATTGGATGATTTTATTTCTACCATGAGTCATCTTATTTTCTACTTTAATTTTTTTTGTACTTTTATAAACCAAAAATCATTATATAATAAAATAATAATTTTACACATTCCTAAAGAGCCCATCCTCCCCTTATAAAAAGCCCTCACTTCTAACCGATTACTCAGACCTCTCAAGCCCCTTGGGTCATCCAACCTCTTCCCAATTAATCTCCCTACATCCTTCTCCTCCTCCTAAAATCCTTACCTTAGGAATAAGGCCCTTGAAGAGGTCCTTTTGGTTGAATCCAAAGGTAGTTACCCTAATTAAAGGTAACGGTTTCTCTTAAATTAATTTATTTTATTTTACTTCTCCAACCCTAAACTCTTTTTATTCCATTATTTTATAACAAAAATAATATCCTCGACATACTTGAATGTTTTTAAGAGAAGGATTTGAGCTACACTTACACACACCTCCTTCTAATGGGTAATGAACATACTGTTTCTATGGATGCCAAACTAATGCCTCACGAAACGATGATTGTTCAATTATCTCCTACCGCCTATCATGGTGTCCATTATGATGTAAATTTATTTATATGTCATATATATTATATTTATATTGTTTCTATGCTTATGTATTTTCCTTTTATAGCATACCATTGTGGTTTCCATTATGGGTAAAAACGATAATTTAATTTGAGGAAGTGAGGACTATCGCCCCCTCAAAGTGATATGACTCATTCATACCATAAGTGTTATGTATAAAGGATGGAGTTAATGATATTATATATTATAATATACTGGAATTATAATATACCTATGTATCATTATTTTTTCATTCCATTAAATATGGAATAGAAATGAAATTAGTGTTCATGCATACGTACGGCTGACCATCTCTATAAACAGTGCATTTCATTTCTTATCTTCAAATGTTATGTAATATTATAAATACATATATATACTGAATATATATTATATATATGATATCCAAATCATGAATATCATTCTGGATATAATGAAATTTTTACCACATGAATGACTTGTAATTATAAGAAGTCCATTTTTTACTCACTTACCAAATATCGACAAAACGACCATTATTAACTTAAATGATTACATAATTTTAATAACATGGTAATAAGTGATATAAATAGAATAATGAACTTGAAAACTGTTCTTAAGAGAGTAAAAATTAAGTTTAGTTTATTATTCAGGAAATTAAAGAATGAACGGGTCATGTCGGACACGAGGTAAGGGACTTCATCTCAATATCCCTTCATTGAGGCATATTTTCATTTATACACAACTTTATTTTATACGGTGTATAAAACCCATTGCCATTTACTTTTTTTCAAAAGGAATCTTTTCTATACAAAGATTTTTACTAAATGAAAAAAATTATGTTTCTCTTTAACGTACGTGATGACAACGACCTTTCCACTGCCACAAGTATTATTTGATCTTTGGCTTCCTTAATCAGTCGTAATTTTTTTAAAAGGAAAATAAATACCATATAATATTTCACGTATTTTGGAATTGAAAATGGTTTTGATAATGGATTTGTTATGTCAATATATTTAAGTGATATATTGTGATTCAAATGTGTAAATTTTTTCTTTCCTTTATATATTTTGTATGTGTTATGATTTTATAATGGTACTTGGACATTTGACGGGTGGTTACGTGATAATCCAAAAGACAGGTGGTGCTGTGATAAACCAAGATGGGTCATTACATTATAAACTCCAATGTATTGGGTATGGAAGTTGGTTGTATAGTTATTCCATGTAGTGATATGTGTGGAATTTGACCGTATGGTTATTCCATTTGAGTATGTTTATGTCCCAAGTTACCCTTATATGTTATGTATTTTTTATATGGGTTTATGATAATATTTTGGTTAAAAAAGGGGTAAGAAGTGATCTTTTATTGAGATTAATGATGTTCCAGTAATAAATGAGTACCATGATGTTTTTCCTGATTAGTTTCCTGGTATTATACCTGATCGAGAAGTTGAATTTGTTGTTGACTTAGTTCCTGATTCTAAGACAATTTCAAAACCCCCTTATCGGATGGCTCAAATTGAAATATTTGAGTTAAAGAAGAAATTACAGGAGTTATTAGATAAAGGTTTCATTAGACCTAACATATCACCATGGGGTTCTCCTGTCTTGTTTTTAAAAAAGTAAGGTGGTTCAATGAGACTTTGTATTAATTACAGAGCATTGATTAACATCACTATTAAGAACAAGTATCCTTTACCTCATATCGATGATTTGTTTGATCAGCTCCAGAGAGCTCAATATTTTTTGAATATTGACTTGAGGTCGGGGTACCATCAGTTGAAAGTAAAGGAATCAGACATTCTGAAGGCTGTATTCCGTACTAGATATGTCCATTATGAATTTTTAGTTATGCCTTTTGGGTTAACCAATCCACCTACTGTAATCATGGATCTTATGAATAGAATTTTCCATGAGTTATTGGATAAGGTTTTTGTTGTGTTCATTGATCATATTATGGTTTCTTCTAAAAGTAAAGAGTATTATGATAGTATTTTAAGGGTTGTGTTGCAAACCTTAAAATAAAATAAATTGTTTGGGAAATTCAGAAAGCGTGAGTTTTCGTTACAAAAAATTTATTTCCTTGGTCAAATTGTTTCAAAAAATGGCATAACTATTGATCCTTCAAAAACTAATGTTTTTGGAGAATAGCCAAGACCAAAAAATATAACTGAGATCTGTAGTTTTCTTGGTTTTTCAGGTTATTACCGGAGGTTTGTTGGGAATTTTTCTCGGTTATCTAGTCCAATGACTAAGTTATCTCGAAAATGTGTTAATTTCATCTGGACAAAAGAATGTGATGATTGTTTTTAGGAATTGAAAAGAAGATTGGTGAATTCTCTAGTTTTGGTATTGCCTTAAAGAAATAGTTAGTTTTTATCTATAGATATGATTTTTTGAAAGGACTTGCTTGTGTCCTAATGTATAATGATCAGGTAATTGCTTATGCTTCACATTAGTTGAAACCTCATGAGTTAAATTACCATACACAAGATTTTGAATTAGATGTTGTTGTTTTTTCTTTAACAATTTTGAGGCATAAGCTGTATGGAGTAAATTGTGAAATATATAATGACCACAAAATTTTAAAGTACATATTCACTCAAAATAATTGAACATGAGAGAGATAATATGGATGTAATTAATCAAGGATTATGATGGAATGATCCTTTACCATCTGGGAAAAGTAAATAAAGTGACTGATGATTTGAGTCGAAAAAGTAATGTTTCATTAACCATGATACGTTTGGAATGAGATACTTTGGTTTTTGATTAGATGAACTTTGGCATAAAAGTTGTTGGTGTAGGAAATTCTTCTGTTTTTTTCAGGTGTCAGTGAAATCATCTCTCTCAAACAGAATTAAGCAAGCACAAAAGGAAGATAGTGAGTTGCAGAAAAAGGTAGAGTTCATTCAGAAGGGTAAGTTTCCTTATTTTAATGTTGATAATGATTTTATTTTGTGATTTGGGATGAGATTATGTGTGCCTTGTGATTCACAATTGAAGAATGAGTTATTAGGTGAATCGCATAGTTCTCCGTTTTCAGTTCATCCTAGAAGTACTAAGATGTACAGAGATCTTCGAGAGTATTACTAGTCGGATGAAATTAAAAGCGATATTGCTGATTTTACTATGAAGTGTTTGACTTGTCAACAGGTTAAAGTAGAGCGGAAGTTACTGAAAGGGATGTTTCAGTCTTTACCGGTGCCAGAGTGGAAATTTTAAAATAAATCAATGGACTTTGTTGTGATATTACCGAAGACATATCGAGGTAATAATGCAATCTGGGTTATTATTGATCGATTGACTAAATTTGCTTATTTCCTTCCTATTCGAGATAATTTGTCTCTAGATCAACATTCTCAGTTGTATGTTTAGGAGATAGTTAGGTTGCCTAGAGTTCCCCTCTAGATTGTATCTAATCATGATCCCAGGTTTATTTCTAACTTTTCAAAAGGCCTTCAGAAGTCGTTGGGTACTAAGTTAAATTTTAGTACAGATTTTCATCTGCAATCAGATGGACAGTCAAAACGAAAAATTCAGAACTTGGAGGATATGTTACATGCTTGATCAATGGATTTCCATGGAATTTGGGACCAACATCTTTCTTTGGTCTAATTTTCTTACAATAACAGTTTTCATTCCAGTATACAGATGGCTTCATTTGAGGCATTATATGGGAAGTGATGTTGATCTCCTACTTTTTTTGGTTGAATTAGATGAAACGAAGGTGATTGGACCAGAATTGGTAGAAGAGGGGGCATAAAAAGTTCAGTTTATTTAGAAGCACATGAGAACAGCTCGGAGCATGCAAAAAAGTTATGCAGATAACTGGAGGAATGATCCTTCTTTTGAGGTAGGTGATCATGTTTTTCTCAAAGTTTCTCCATGGAAAAGTGTGATTAATTTTGGTAATATGGGAAAGTTGAGTCTGAGGTTCATTGGACCCTATGAAATCCTAGAGAAAGTTCCATCAGTTTCATACAAAGTTGCTTTACCTTCAAGTATTTCCCAGGTACACAATTTTTTTCATGAGATACTTCTTATAATTACATGTTGGTCATGTGGTCAAAAGTTAATTATATACATATTGATATTCATGATTTAGATATCATATATATCATATATATCTAGTATATACATGTATTTATAATAGTATATAACATTTGGAGATAAGAATTGAAATGCACCGTTCATGGAGACGGTAAGTCGTGCGTACGCATGAATGCTACTTTCATTTCTATTTTGTATTTAACGGAATGAAAACATAATGATACATAGTTATACTATAATTCTAGTATATTATCATATATAGTATCATTAACTCTATCCTTTATACGTACCACGTATGGTATGAACGAGTCATATCACTTTGAGGGGGAGGTAGTCCTCACTTCCTCAAATAAAATTATCGCATTTACCCATAATGGAAACCGTAAAGGCATTCTATAAATGAAAAATAGAAGAATAAAAAAACATTAACATAATATATATATATATATATATTTCCATCATAATGGCCACCATAAGAGGCGGTAGGATATATTTGAACAATCATCGTTTCGTGAGTTAGTAGTTTATCGTCCACAGAAAGAGTATGTTCTCTACCCATTAGATGGAGGTGTGTGTAAGTGTATTTCTAATACTTATCATAAAAATATCCTATTATATTGATGATACTAGTGTTTTTATAAAATAAAGGAATAAAATGTGTTTAGGGGTTTGAGAAATAAAAGAAAAGAAAAAAGTTTAAGGGAATTTGTTACCTTTAATTCAGGTAAATCCATTTGGTTTGAACCAAAAGGACTTCTTGAAGTGACTTATGCCTAAGTTAAGGCTTCTAAGAGGAATATAGGGATCTTGAGAGATTATTTGGGCAGGGGTTGGAGGATCCAAGGGTCTTGAGAGGTGTGTGGAATGGGATATAAGTGAGGACTTTTTATAAGGGGGAGGAGGGGCTCTTTAGGAAAGTGTGAAAATATTATATTATTATAAAATTATTTTCAGTTTCTAAAGGTCAAAAACTAATTAATGTATAATATAATATTACTTATGGTACAAATAAAATTATCTAATTAGAATTGGACAGGTATTGAATATATTTTTAATATTTATAATCTTATTTATTTAAATCCTTTAATAATGAGGTACACACTGCATCATTATCATGTCATAAATAATTTTATTTATTTGATGTCAAAAAGTTATAAAAAAATACCATAATGTAGGAAATTTTTTTATATTTCTAATTAGTATTTATAGTCAAATATATCAATTATATAACCCCACATTAAAATTGTTTTGGAAAAACAATACATGTTTATGATATTTTTATTTTGACTTTTAAAAAAAAGTTATTAATATCATTATCTTACCCAAGTGGCTTTAAAAGGCCAAAAGTCTCACACAAGGATTGTCTTGTTCAGCCATTACTCATCCAGTAAGGTTAGGACAAGTTTTAAGGTAATTTTGTATTATTATAATATTCTTTTCACCTTGAATTACCCCATTTACCTTTAACCGCAGTAAATAAAAGTCAAAACTTACTATTCCCCAAAAATTATTTTCATCTTATTGAACCACATTTTACTTAATAAT
Source organism: Viscum album (assembly GCA_963277665.1). Taxonomy (NCBI): domain Eukaryota; kingdom Viridiplantae; phylum Streptophyta; class Magnoliopsida; order Santalales; family Viscaceae; genus Viscum; species Viscum album. The sequence goes on along the minus strand of OY728167.1, from coordinate 382,713,650 downwards.
AAAAACCATGTATGTCGGATTTTTGAAATTCAATTCATATAAGTGGTAAATTTTCATTTAAATGAAAAAGTCATATTTTTAACTACTACTTAGTGGTTTCACTATTCAACAAAAATTGATGTTTTTTAGAAAAATACCAAAAATTCAGCCTAAGATATATGTGATATTCCAAATTAAAAAATGATTTATATTTTAAAAAAATCCAAAACATAGAAGTTGGATTAATTAATTTAAACTTAACTCTCATTGTCGAAACAAAAAGCATGTTTTTAAGAGATAATAACTATCAAAAGATTGACAATTGCTTATGTCCAATTTCATAGTGAAATTGCTTCCAATGACCAACATTGGATTAAATGGTAAAATTATAATTTAATTACACTTTGAAACCAATTAAAAAGATAATATAACCATATAAATAAATTTTATTAAAAGGCATATTTGAATTAAAAGACAGTATTTTTTACTATTCATTAAAAAATGAATCTTATTAGAAAAATACCAAAAAATTACCCAAAGTAAATTTTGATGTCCCGATTCTAAAGAAGAACTTTATTTTTTTCAAATAGAACATATAAAAGTGACCAAAACTAGATTTAAAGAGAGTTCTCCATCAAAAGGCGTTAAATTGACCCTTTAAAGAATATTAGAGTATTTGTGCTTAAAATTGGATTCATTCACATTTTAAGGCTCTAGCTTTTATTGGATAAATGTAAAAACAGTTAACAAACATGTATAATAATATTGTAGTTAGTTATATTCCTTCTCTCCAATACAATGGATAGGTGTTAACTACCATTTAAAATAATAATAATATATTATTAGTTTACAATGTAAGATTTCAAAGAAACATGTTGTTGTGTATCGGGTAAGAAATCGAACATAGCATCCCATTTAAATTAAAATTAATATTTAATTCACAAATATTAATAAATATGAAAATTTCATATTCTTCATTTACCCGAGATGTTAGCTCCTTCCCCCCTTTTGGGAATTACGTCCTCGCAATATGAAATTTTGGCTTGAAAACTTCATTGAAAGTCCAACATCAAAAAAAGAGTCAATAAAAAATATCACTTTAAAATAAAGGAAGAGAAGTACAAAGGTCACCTGAGACAACAGATACTAGGATTCCATGAAAACATGGATATGGAAAAAAACAAACCATCAAGTTCTGATGGAGGGTGATAGAAAACATGATTAGGAGAAAGTTAACCACCAGAAAATCACAAACTTGTGATGGGTCAAATGGTCTTAGATTAACCAATAGGAAAAGTTAACAGAAAATGTTTTTGTTTTAAGTTACTTTTCATTGAGGAATTTATTTATGAGCTTAACTAAAAACAAAATGAAACATACTTACTTATCATGTAGACTTTCATCATTTACTATATTTCTAACACAAACTCATATTTTCTCCAAACTATGAGTATTCAGGATGACTTGTTCACATTAAAAGTGTGTTTCATACTATATATCGCCATTATGAATTTGTAGTTATGCCTTTTGGGTTAACCAATTCACCTTTTGTATTCATGGATCTTATGAATAGAATTTTCTGTGAGTTCTTGGATAATTTTTTGGTTTTGTCCATTAATGATATTTTTGTTTTCTCCGAAAGTAAAGAGGATCATGAAATTCATGTAAGGGTTGTCTTGAAAATATTATAAGAAAATAAAATGTATGGAAAATTAAGCAAGTGTGAGTTTTGGTTACAAAAAATTTCTTTCCTTGGTCACATTGTTTCAAAAAATTGCATAACTGTTGATCCTTCTAAAATGAAAGTTGTTGAAGAATGGACAAGACACAAAAATAAAAACCAGATCCTTAGTTTTCATGGTTTTGCAGGTTATTACTAGAGGTTTTTTGAGAATTTTTCATGGTAATAGAGTCTAATGAATAAGTTAACTCGAAAAGGTTTTAAGTTCATCTGGAAAAAATAATGTGAAGATTTTTTTTCAGGAATTGAAAATAAGAATCGTGAATGCTCTAGTTTTGGCATTAACTTCCAGACATGGTGAACTTGTTATCTACATTGATGCTTTGTTTAAAGGACTTGGTTGTGTCCTAATGCAAAATGATCAGGTAATTTCTTATGCTTCATGTCAGTTGAAACCTCATCACCTAAATTACCCTACACATTATTTGGAATTAGTTGTTGTTGTTTTTGATTTAAAAATTTGGAGGCATCATTTGTATGGATTAAAACGTGAAATATATACTGAACACAAAAGTATAAAGTATATATTTGCTCAAAAATAATTTAACATGAGATAGAGGAGATGTCTAGAATTAATCAAGGATTATGATTTCAAGATCCTTTGCCATCCAGGAAAAGAAAATAAAGTTGTTGATGCTTTGAGTCAAAAAAGTATTGCTTCATTAACCATGATTTTTTTGGAATGAGATACGTTGGTTTTAGATTTGATAAAATTTGTCATAGAAGTTGTTGGTGGAGGAAATTATTCTGTTTTATTTCAGGTGTTAGTGAAATCATCTCTCTCAGACAAAATTATGTAAGTGCAGAAGGAAGACAGTGAGTTGCAAAAAAAGGTAGAGTTGGTTCAGAAGGGTAAGTTTCATGATTTTAACATTGATATTGATTTTATTTTGAGATTTAGGAAGAGATTATGTGTGCCTTGTGATTCACAGTTGAATAATGAGTTGTTATGTGAAGCTCATAGTTCTCCGTTTTCATTTCATCCTGACAGTGCTAAGATGCACAGAGATCTTCGGGAGTATTAATGGTGGGATGGAATGAAAAGTGATATTGCTAATTTTACTGTGAAGTGTTTGACTTTTCAGAAGGTTAAAGTAGAGTGGAAGTTACTAAAAGTGATGCTTTAGTATTTACTAGTTCCAGAGTGGAAATGGGAAAATGTATCCATGTACTTCGTTGTGGGATTACTAAAGACATCATGAGATAATAATGCATTCTGGGTTATTGTTGATCGATTGACTAAATCTAATCATTTCCTTCCTATTCGAGATACATTGTCTCTAGATCAACTTTATCAGTTGTATGTTATGAAGATAGTCAGGTAGCATGGATTTCCCCTCTCCATTTTATCTGATCATGATCTCAGGTTTACTTATAAGTTTTGGAAAGGCATTCAGAAGTTGTTGGGTACTGAATTATATTTTAGTATATCTTTTCATCCGCAATCAGATGAGCAGTCAGAATGAAAAATTCAGACCTTGGAGGATATTTTATGTGTTTTCTTGACACATTACCAAGGAATTTGGGACCAAAATATTTCTTTGGTTAAATTTTCTTACAATAACCGTTTTCATTCGAGTATACAGATGGCTCCATTTGAGGCATTATATGGGAAGCGGTGTCGAACTCCATCTTTTTGGGATGAAGTAGGTGAAAGGAAGGTGATGGGACTATAATTTCTAGAATAGATGGTAGAAAACGTTTATTTCATTTAGAAGCACATGAGAACATCTCAAAGTATCCAGAAATGTTATGCGGATAACCGGAGTAAGGATCTTTCTTTTGAGGTAGGTGATCATGTCTTTCTTAGAGTTTCTCTAGGGAAAAGTGTGATGAATTTTGGCAAGAAGGGAAAGTCGAGTCCAAGGATCATTGGACCCTATGAAATCCTATAGAATATTGGATCAGTTGCTTAAAAAGTGACTTTACCTCCATGTTTATCCCAAGTACACAATGTTTTTCATGTTTCAATGTTGAGAAAGTGTATGCCATATCCATCTCATGTTTTGAGCCCATAGGTAGTTCAGTTGGAAGAGAATCTCTCTTATGAGGAACAACCAATCCATATTCTTGACTGAAGAGAGTATGTGTTGTGGAATAAGGTAATTCACTAGTTAACGGTTTTTTGGAAAAACCATATGGTTGAACAGGCAATGTGAGAATCTGAAAATTCTATGAGAGATAAATACCCACACATATTTGATAAGTGAATAAAAATTGCGAGGACGCAATTTCTAAAACGGGGGAAGGATATAACATCCCATTTAAATAAAGATTAAAACATTTTCATATTTATTAATATTTGTGAATTAAATATTAATTTTAATTTAAAGGGGATGCTATGTTCGATGGCGTACCCTAAAAGCAATAATGGGTTTCTTTGAAATCTTACGTTGCACACTAATAATATAATAATTTTATTTTAAATTGTAGTTAACTCCTAGTCATTGTATTAGCGGGAATGAATAGAACTAACTAAAATATTTTTATATTTTTTTGTTAAATGTCTTTACATTTATCCAATAAATATTAGAGGCTTAAAATGTGAATGAATCCAATTTTAAGCATAAATAATCTAATAATAATTAAAAGGTAAGTTTACCACCTTTTGATGGAGAAACCTCTTTAAATATAGCTTTTGTCACTTTTATATGTTCTATTTGATAAAATAAAATTCTTATTTGGAATCAAGACATCAAAATTTACTTTGGATAAAATTTTGGTATTTTTCTGATAAAATTCATTTATTAATGAATAATGAAAAATATTGTATTTTAATTCAAATCTACCTCTTTATATAATTTATTTATATGGTTATATCATCTTTTTAAATTGTTTTAAAGTTTAATTAGAATATATTTTTACCATTTAATCCAATTTTGGTCATTGTAAGTAATTTCACTTTAAAATTGGACATAAACAAGTGTCAATCTTTTGGAAGTTAATATTTCATAAAAACACGTTTTTTTTTTACAAAAGGAATTAATTTTAAATTAATTAATTCAAGTTCTATGTATTGAATTTGGTAAAATAGATATCGTTTTTGAAATTGAAATATTAAATATAGCTTAGGCTGATTTTTTGGTATTTGTTTGAAAAACTTCAATTTTTGATGAATAGTGAAACCACTAAGTAGTAGTTAAAAACTGACTTTTTCATTTAAATGAAATTTTACTACTTCTATAAATTGAATTTAGAAAATATTACATATATGGTTGTTATTATTATCTAAATTTTTTTTCAATAAGATGAAAATAATTTTTGGTGAATTGTAACTTTTGACTTTTATTTACCGCAGTTATGGGTAAATAGGGTAATTCAAGGTAAAAACAATATTATAATAATATAAAATTACCTAAACACTTGTCCTAACCTTATTGGATGAGTAATGCATGACCAAGAAAATCCATGGGTGAGACTTTTGGCCTTTTAATGCCACTTGGGTAAGATAATGATATTAATAATTTTTATTTAAAGTATAAAATAAAAATATCATAAACATGTATTGTTTTTCTAAAACAATTTTAATGTGGAAATCTATAATTGATATGTTTGACTATAAATTTTCATTATAAATCTAAAAATATTTCTTAAATTGTGGTATTTTTTTATAATTTTTAGACAACAAATAAATTAAATTATTTATGAAACAATAATGATGTAGTGTTTACCTCATTAATAAATGATTTAAATAAATAAGATTATAAAGAATAAAATAATATCCAAAACCAATAAAATTATTATTGGATGATTTTATTTCGACCATGATTCATCTTATCTTCAAATTTAAATACACTAGGACATTTAGAAACCGAAAATCATTATATAATAAAATAATATTTTCACACATTCATAAAAAGCCCCCCCCCTATGAAAAGCCATCACTTCTAACCAATTCCTCACACCTCTCAAGCCCCTTGGCTTGTCCAACCTCTTCCAAATTAATCTCCATACATCCCTCTACTCCTCTTACCTTAGGAATAAGGAACCTAAAGAGGTCCTTTTGTTTCAAACCAATGGGAGTTACCCGAATTAAAGGTAACAGTTTCTCTTAAATTCATTTCTTTTATTTTACTTCTCCAACCCCTAAACTATTTTTATTACATTATTTTATAACAACACCAGTATCCTAAATATGCTAGGAATTTTTTATGAGAATTATTCAAACTACACTTAAACACACCTCCATCTAATGGGTAAATAACATGTTGTTTCTGTGGATGGAAAACTAACGCCTCACGAAATGAGGATTGTTCAATTATCTCCTACTGCCTCTCATGGTAGCCATTGTCATGGAACTTTATTTATATGTGATATATATTATATTTATATAGTTTATATTCTTATTTATTTTCTTTTTATAGCATACCGTTATGGTTTCCATTATGGGTAAACACGATAATTTCATTTGAGAAATGCGGACTACCGCCCCATCAAAGTGATATGACTCGTTCATACCATATGAGTTAAGTATAAAGAATGGAGTTAATGGTATTATAAATGATACTATACTAGAATTATAATATACTTATGTATCATTATGGTTTCTTTTCATTAAATATGAAATATAAATGAAAGTAGCGTTCATGCGTATGTACGCCTTACCGTCTCCATGGACGGTGCATTTCATATCTTTTCTCCAAATGTTATATACTGTTATAAATACATATATATATATATATATACTGAATATATATGATATATATGATATCCAAATCATGAATATAATCCTAGATATAATGAACTTTTTACCACATGAACAACATGTAATTATAAGAAGTTTATTTTTGACTCAGGTACCAAATATTGACAAAACGACCGATACTAACTTAAATGATTACAAAATGTTTATAAAAAAGTAAAAAGTGATATAAAATGAATAGTTAACTTGAAAAAGGTTCTTAAGAAATTATAAATTAACTTTAGTGAATTATTCAGGATATTTAAGAATGATCGAGTCAATTCAGACATGAGGTAAGGGGCTTCATCTCAATCTCCTTTCATTGAGAAATATTTTCATTTATACACAACTTTCATTTATACGGTGTATAAAGACCTTTGTATTTTACTTTTATTCAAAAAGAATCTTTTCTCTACGAAGAATTTTACTAAATGACAAAAAGTATGTTTCTCTTTAATGTATGCGGTGACAATGACCTTTCAACTGCCGCTAGTATTATTTGATCTTTGGCTTACTTAACAAGCCGTAATGTTTTTAAAAGGAAAATAAATACCATATACACTTTCATGTATTTTGATATTGAAAATGGTTTTGATAATGGATTTTTTATGTCAATATATTTAAGTGATATATTGTGATTAAAATGTGGAAATGTTTTCTTTCCTCTATTTTTGTTGTATGTGTTATTATTTTATAATGGTACATGGACATTTGACGGGTGGTTACGTGATAAACCAAATGATGGGTGGTGTTGTGATAAACTAGGATGGGTGGTAACATTATAACATCTAATGCATTGGGTATGGAATTCGTCCATATTGTTATTCCATTTAGAGATATGTGTGGAAGTCAACTGTATGGCCATTCCATTTAAGTATGCTTATATCCCAAGTGACCTTTATATGTTATGTGTTCTTTAAATGGGTTTTATGGTAATATTTTGGTTCAAAAAGGGGTAAGAAATGATCTTTCATTCAGTGAAGAGTATTTACTACTTTATAAAGGTGAAAAGTATTATTTATGATAAAGTATTCTTGGTTTACTTTTTGTTTTGAAAAACTAATAGTTTTCCTTCTTTATATCCCTTACTGGGATTTTTATGCTCACCCCATGTTTTGAAATGTTTTTCACAAGACTTAAAGATGAATAGGTTCAAGGATGGGATCAAGGGAAATTTATGTTGTCTAATACATCGAAGTGGATATGACACTTTTTTTCAAAGAACGAAAACAGTTAGTTTTTCAAAACAACAAGTAAACCACGAATACTTTATCGTAAGTAATACTTTTCACCTTTATGAAGTAGTAAATACTCTTCACTGAATAAAAGATCATTTCTTACCCTTTTTTAACCAAAATATTACCATTAAACCCATATAAAGAACAAATAACATATAAAAGTAACTTGGGGCATAAACATACTTAAATTGAATAAACATACGGTCGACTTCAACACATATCACTAAATGGAATAGACATATGGCCAGTTTCCATACCCAATTCCTTGGAGGTTATAATGAAACCACTCATTCTGGTTTATCAGGGTACCACCCATCATTTGGTTTATCACGTAACCACCAATCAAATGTCCAAGTACCATTATAAAATCCTAACACATACAACAAATATAAATGAAAGAAAACATTTCCATATTTCAATCACAATATATCACTTAAATATATTGATATAACCAATTCATTGTCAAAACCATTTTAAATACCAAAATATGTGAAAGAGTATATGGTATTTATTTCCCTTTTAAAAACATTACGGCTTGTTAAGGAATCTAATGATCAAATAATACTCACTGGGGCGGAAAGGTCGTCGTCACTGCATACATTAAAGAGAAACATACATTTTTACATTTAGTAAAACCCTTCGTAGAGAAAATATTCCTTTGGAATAAGATTAAAATTAAAAGTGGTTATGCACCATATAAAATAAAGTTGTGTATAAATGAAAATATGCCTCAATGAAAGGATATTGAGACGAAGTCCCTTACCTTGTGTCCGACTAGACCCATTTGTTCTTTAATCTCCTGAATAATAAACTAAAGTTAATTTATAATTTCTTCAGAACCTTTTTCAAGTTTATCATTCCTTTAAAATTACATATTAACATGCTATAAACATTATGTAATCATTTAAATTAATAAGGGTCATTTTGTTGATATTTGGTACTTGAGTCAAAAAATGGACTTCTTATAATTACAATTTGTTCATGTGGTCAAAATTTCATTATATCCAGAATGATATTCATGATTTGGATATAATTTATATCATATATATATTCAGTATATATATATGTATTTATAATATTACATAACATTTGGAGATAAGAAATGAATTGCACCGTTCATGGAGACGGTAAGTCGTATGTACGCATGAATGATACTTTCATTTCTATTTCGTATTTAATGGAATGAAATCATAATATACATAGGTATATTATAATTCCATTATATTATCATATATAATATCATTAACTCCATCCTTTATACATACCATGTATGGTATGAACGAGTCATATCACTTTGAGGGGGCGGTAGTCCGTACTTCCCCAAATGAAATTATCTCATTTACCCATAATGGAAACCATAAAGGTATACTATAAATTAAAAATAATAGAATAATAAAGAAATAATAAACAAAATATATATATATATCATTTATAAATATAGTTCCATCATAATGGCCACCATGAGAGGCGGTAGGATTTATTTTAATAATCATCGTTTCGTGAGGCATTAGTTCGTTGTCCACAGAAATAGTATGTTATTTACCCATTAGATGGAGGTGTGAATAAGTGTAGTTATAATAAATATCATCAAAACATACTAGTATATATAGGATACTTTTGTTGTTATAAAATAAAGGAATAAATAGATTTTAGGGGTTGGAGAAGTAAAATAAAGGAAAAGGATTTAAGAGAAATTGTTACCTTTAATTCGGGTATCTCCCTTTGGTTTGAACCAAAAGGACCTCTTGAAGAGAATTATGCCTAAGATAAGGCTTATAAAAAGAATAGTGGGATCTTGAGAGATTATTTGGGTTGGTGTTGGAGGAGCCAGAGGGCCTGAGAGGTGTGTGTAATGGATTATAAGTGAGGGATTTTTGTAAGGGGGAGGAGGGGCTCTTTAGGAAAGGGTGAAAATATTATTTTATTATATAATGATTTTCGGTTTCTAAAGGTCCAAAACTAATTAAAGTATAAGATAAGATGAATCATGGTCGAAATAAAATCATCCAATTAGAACTGGATAGGTTTTGGATATTTTTTTAATATTTATAATCTTATTTACTTAAATCCTTTAATAATGAGGTAAACACTGCATCATTATTGTGTCAAATAATATTATATTTATTTGATGTTTAAAAGTTATAAAAAACTACCATAATGTAGGATATATTTTTATATTTTTAATGAGTATTTATAGACAAATATATCAGTTATATAACCCCACATTAAAATTGTTTTAGAAAAAACAATATATGTTTATGATATTTTTATTTTTACTTTTAAAAACAAGTTATTAATATCATTATCTTACCCAAGTGGCTTTAAAAGGCCAAAATTCTCAGCCAAGGATTTTCTTGGTCTTCCATTAGTCATCAAATAAGGTTATAAGAGGTGTTAAGTTTATTTTATATTAATTTAATATTATTCTTGCCTTGAATTACCCTATTAACCTTTAATTGTGTTAAATAAAAGTCAAAAGTTACTATTTACCAAAAATTATTTTCTTCTTGACGAACCAAATTTTACTTATTAATAACAACCATGTATGTATAATTTTCAAAATTCAATTCACATAAGTGGTAAAATATCATTTAAATGAAAAAGTTAGTTTTTTTAACTACTACTTAGTGGTTTCACTATTCATCAAAAATTGAAGTTTTTCAGAAAAATACCAAAAATACAGCATAAGATATATTTGATATTCTGAATTCAAAAATGATGTCTATTTTACAAAATTAAAAACATAGAAGTTGGATTAAATAATTTAAAATTAATTCTCATTCTCAAAATAAAAAAAGTGTTTTTAAGAAATAATAACTATCAAAAGATTGACAGTTGATTATGTCCAATTTCAAAGTGAAATTGCTTCCAATGATAAACATTGGATTAAATCGTCAAAATATAATCTAATTACCGTTTTAAACCAATTAAAAATATAATCTAACCTTATAAATAAATTATATTAAAATGCATACTTGAATTAAAATACAGTATTTTTCACTATTCAATAAAAAATGAATCGTCTCAAAAAATACCAAAAATTTACCAAAATTAAATTTTGATATCTCGATTCTAAAGAATAATTTTATTTTGTCAAATATAACATATAAAAGTGAAAAAATATATATTTAAAAATCTTTCTCCATCAAAAGGTGTTAAATTTTCCTTTTAAATAATATTAGAGTATTTATGCTTAAAATTGGATTCATTCGCATTTTAATCCTCTAATATTTATTGTATAAATGTAAAAATATTTAACAAATATATATAGTCATATTTTATTTAGTTCTATTCATTCCCACCAATACAAAGGCTAGGCGCTAACTACCATTTAAAATAATATTATTTAATTATTAGTGTACAACGTAAGATTTCAAAGAAACCTGTTATTCCATATAGGGTACACCATCGAACATAGAATCCCCTTTAATGAAGTAGTAAATATTCTTCAATGAATAAAATATCATTTCTTACCCATTTTTTAACCAAAATATTACCATAAAACCCATATTAAAAACACGTAACATATAAAGGTAACTTGGGACATAAACATACTTAAATGGAATAACCATAGAGTCGACTTCCACACATATCACTAAATGGAATAGTCATACGGCCGACTTCCATAACCAATGAATTGGGGTTATAACGTAACCACCCATCCTGGTTTATCATGGCACCACACGTCATTTGGTTTATCACGTAACCACCTGTCAAATGTCCAAGTACCATTATAAAATCATAACACATTCAACAAATATAAAGAAAAGAAAACATTTCCACATTTCAATCACAATATATCACATAAATATATTGACATAGGCAAACCATTTTCAATACCAAAATATTTAAAAGAGTATATGTTATTTATTTTCCTTTTAAAAACATTATAACTTGTTAAGGATGTCAAAGATCAAATAATACTCGCAGCGATGAAAAAGTCTATGTCACCGCGTACGTTAAAAAGAAACATTATTTTTTGTAGTTTAGTAAAATGATTCATAGAAAAAAGATTCATTTTGAATAAAAGTAAAATTTAAAGGGTTTTATACACCGTATAAATGAAAATATGAATCAATGGAAGGAGATTGAGACGAAGTCCCTTACCTCGTGTCCGACTCGACTCGATCATTCTTTAATCTCCTAAATAATAAACAAAAAGTAAATTTATACTTTTTTAAGAACCTTTTTCAAGTTAATTATTCCTTTCATATTACTTATTACCATGTTGTAAACATTATGTAATCATTTAAGTTAATAATGGTCGTTTTGTCTATATTTTGTACTTGAGTCAAAAATGAACTTCTTATAATTACAAGTTGTTCATGTGGTCAAGCATTCATTATATCCAGAATGATATTCATGAATTAGATATCATATATATCATATATATCTAGTATATACGTGTATTTATAATAGTACATAACATTTGGAGGTAAGAAATGAAATGCATCGTTCATGGAGACGGTAAGTCGTACGTATGCATGAATGCTACTTTCATTTCTATTTAATTTTGTAATGGAATGAAAACATAATGATACATAAGAATATTATAATTATAGTATAATATCATATATAATATCATTTACTCCATCCTTTATACCTCTCACATATGGCATTAACGAGTCATATCACTTTGAGGGGGCGGTAGTCCGCACTTCCTCAAATGAAATTATCGTGTTTACCTATTATGAAAACTATAAAGGTATGCTATAAAAAAGAAAATACATAAGCATAAAGAAAACATAAACATAATATATATCATATATATCATATATAAATACAGTTGCATCATAATGGCCACCATGAGAGGTGGTAGGAGATACTTGAACAATCATCCTTTCGTGACGCGTCAGTTTTCCATCCACATAAACAGTATGATCTTTACCCATTATATGGAGGTGTGGGTATGTGTAGTTCTAATAATTCCCATAACAACACCTTAGTATATTGACGATACTATTTATGTTATAAAATAAAGGAATAAAAAGATTTTAGGGGTTGGATAAATAAAATAAATGAAATTAATTTAGGAGAAATCGTTACCTTTAATTTTGAAAACTCCCTTTGGTTTGAACCAAAAGTACCTCTTGAAGTGCCTTCTGCCTAAGGTAAGGATTATAGGTTGAGGAGAGAGATGTTGGGAGATTAATTGGGCAGAGGTTGTATGAACCAAGGGGCTTGAGAGGTGTGAGTAATTGGTTAGAAGTAAGGGCTTTTTATAAGGGTGGAGGGGCTCTTTAGGAATGTGTGAAAATATTATTTTATTATATAATGATTTTGGGTTTCCAAATGTCCAAAACTAATTAAAGTATAAGATAAGATAAATCATGGTCGAAATAAAATCATACAATAATAATTGGACAGGTTTTGAATATTATTTTAGTCTTTATAATCTTATTTATTTAAATCATTTATTATTGAGGTAAACACTGCATCATTATTGTGTCATTAATAATTTTATTTATTTGATGTCTAAAAATTATAAAAAAAACCATGATGTAGTAAATCTTTTTAGATTTATAATTAATATTTATAGTTAAATATATCAATTATATAACCCCACATTTATATTGTTTTAGCAGAACAATACATGTTTATGATGTTTTTATTTTTACATTAAATAAAAAGTTATTAATGTCATTATCTTATCCACATTTAAATTGTTTTAGTGTGCAACATAAGATTTCAAAGAAACATGTTGTTGTGTATAGGGTACTCCATCGAACATAGCATCCCCTTTAAAGTAAAATTAATATTTAATTCATAAATATTAATAAATATGAAAATGTATTATTCTTTATTTACTTTGGATGTTACATCCTTTCCCCCTTTTGGAAATTGCATCCTCGTAGTTTTTATTCACTTATCAAATAAATGTGGGTATTTATCCCTCATATAATTTTCAGATTTCCATGTTGCCTCTTCAACCATATGGTTTTTCCACAAAACCTTTACCTGGTGAATAACCTTATTTCGCAACACTTACTCTCTTTGGTCAATAATATGGATTGGTTGATCCTCATAAGAGAGATTCTCTTCCAACTGAACTACCTATGGGCTCAAAACATGAGATGGATCTGTCATATAATTTCTCAACATTGAAACATGAAAAACATTATGTACCTGGGATACACTTGGATGTAAATCCACTCTATATGCAACCGATCCAACTTTCTCCAGGATTTCATAGGGTCCAATGAACCTCTGACTCAACTTTCCATTCTTACCAAAACGCATCAAACTTTTCCATGGAGAAACTTTGAGAAAAAAGTAATCATCTACCTCAAAATAAAGATTCTTCCTCTTGTTATCTGCATAACTTTTCTGCCTACTCTGAGTTGTTCTCATGTGCTTCTAAATCAACTGAACTTTTTCTGCCATCTATTCTACCAATTCTGGTCCCATCAGCTTCCTTTCACCTACTTCATCCCAAAAAACTGATGTTCAACACCGCTTCTCATATAATCCTTCAAATGGATCCATCTTTATACTGGAATGAAAACTGTTTTTGTAAGAAAATTCAACCAAAGAAGTTTGTTGGTCCCACCTTCCCTGGTAATCCATCGAGAAAGCATGTAACATATCCTCCAAGGTCTGAATTGTTCATTCTGATTTCTCATCTGATTGCGGATGAAAATTGTACTAAAATATAATTCAGTACCCAACGACTTCTGAATTCCTTTCCAAAAGTTATAAGTAAACCTGGGATCATTATTAGAAACAATGTAGAGGGGAACTCCATGCAACCTGACTATATCCTTAACATACAATCGATAAAGTTGATCTAGAGACAAAGTATCTCGAATAGGAAGGAAATGAGCAAATTTATTCAATCGATCAACAATAACCCAGATTTCATTATTACCTCGACATGTCTTCAAAAATCCCACAACAAAGTTCATGGGTATATTTTCCCATTTCCACTCTGGCACTGGTAATGACTGAAGCATCCCTTTAGGTAACTACCACTCTAATTCAACCTGCTGAAAATTCAAACACTTCACAGTAAAATCAGCAATATCTCTTTTCATTCCATCCCACCAGTAATACTCCCAAAGATCTCTGTACATCTTAGTACTGCCAGGATGAACAAAAAATGTAAAACTATGATCTTCACATAACAACTCATTCTTCAACTTTGAATCACAAGGCACACATAATCTCATCCCTAATCTCAAAATACAATCATTATCAGTGTTAAAATCAAGAAACTAACCCTTCTGAACTAACTCTACCTTTTTCTTCAACTCACTGTATTCCTTCTGTGCTTTCTTAATTCTGTCTGAGAGATATAATTTCACTGACACCTGAAACAAAATAGAATAATTTCCTACACCAACAACTTCTATGCCAAAGTTCAACAAATCAAAAACCAAAGGATCTCATTCCAAACATATCATGGTTAATGAAGCATTACTTTTTCGACTCAAATCATTAACCACTTTATTTGATTTTCCCAGCTGGTAAAGGATCATGCAATCATAATCCTTTATTTATTCTATCCATCTCCTATTTCTAATGTTCAATTGTTTTTGAGTGAATATATACTTTAATATTTTTTGGTCAGTATATATTTTATATTTTACTCCATACAAATGAGGCCTCCATATTTTTAAATAAAAAACAACACCAGCTAATTCCAAATCATGTGTAGTGTAATTTAACTCATGAGGTTTCAACTGATGTGAAGCATAAGAAATTATCTAATCATTCTTCATTAGGACAAAACCAAGTACTTTCAATGAAGCATCACTATAGATATCAAATTCGATATCTCTAGAAGATAATTCCAAAACTAGAGCACTCACCAATCTTCTTTTCAATTACTGAAAATAATCATCACATTCTTTTTTATAGATGAACGTAACACCTTTTCAAGTTAACTTTGTCATTGGAAAAGATAAATTTTCAAAATTCTCATCAAACCTCCAAAAATAACCTTCCAAACCAAGAAAACTACAGATCTCAGTTATATTTGTGGTTCTTGTCCATTCCTCAACAACTTTTGTTTTAGAAGGATCGATAGTTATGCCATTTTTTGAAATAATGTGACCAAGGAAAGAAATTTTTTGTAACCAAAACTCAAACTTGATGAATTTTCCATACAGTTTCATTTCTTTTAATGTTTGTAAGAAAACCATTAAATGACTTTCATGTTCCTCTTTACTTTGGGAGAAAACGAAAATATCATCAATGAACACAACCAAAAAATTATCCAAGAACTCACAGAAATTTCTATTCATAAGATCCATGAATACATCAGGTGCATTGGTTAACCCAAAAGACATAACTAAAAATTCATAGTGGCCATATCTAGTATGAAATGTGATCTTTGAAATGTTTGTTTCCTTTACTTTCAACTGATGGTACCCTGACCTCAAGTCAATCTTCGAAAAATATTGAGCTCCCTAGAGCTAATCAAACAAATCATCGATATGATGCAAAGGATACTTGTTCTTAACAATGATGTTATTCAATGCTCTATAATCAATGAAAATCCTCATTGAACCATATTTATTTTTTGAAAAATAAGACATTAGCTACCCATGGTAATGTGCTAGGATGAATGAGACCTTTAACAAATAACTCCTGCAATTTCTTCTTTAACTCTAAAAGTTCAGTTTGAGACATTCGATAAGGGGGTTTTGAAATTAGCTTAGCATCAGGAACTAAGTCAATAGTAAATTCAACTTCTCGATCAGGTATAATACAAGGAAACTCATCAGTAAAAACATCAAGGTACTCATTTACTACTGACACAACATTAATATGAATAGTTCCTTTTTTTCAAAAATATATGTAAGGTAACATTCATTTCTATCTTTTACCAGTTTCTCAACTTCCTAATATGTTATCAAAAGTAAGGGTTCATTCGAGTACACAAAATGAAAATATTTCTGAAAAGAAACCTCTTTAGCGCTGTAGTCAATCTTAACATGATAAACAGACATCCAATCCATTCCCAAAATAACATCAAACTCTACTAGAGACAAACCAATAAGGTTTTCTGGTAGATTCTCTCGACACACATGGACAAGAAGGTTTTTATAATTTCTTTTTGTCTCAACATTTCCTCCAGGTGTTTTTACCAAAAGTTCAGTATTCATATCATGAGATGGAATTCCCAATTTACTAGAAAACTTCTCAAAAATGAAAGAATGTGCAGACACTGAATCAAACAACACATTGGCATAATCTGAACAAAAAAACAGTGTACCTAATATTAGTTCATTCAATTTCCCAACATTTTTTGAAGCCGTTGAAATGGATTTCACTACCCCTTTCTGATTGTAGTATGGCTTCTTTCCCTTAGTTGAGTTCTTCACTGGAAACTCATTTTCATAATGAACCATTTCATTACACTTAAAACATCTTACCATTGGTTTTTCATTGCCTTCCTGATCATCTTCCTTACAGTTATGAGAAATATGACCAGACTTACCACACTGGAATCACTTTCCAGACTTTGATAAACATTCTCCAGGATTCTTTTTACCACACTTCTCACAATATGGATATTTATTTTTCTTACCTCCAGGCTTATTTGATGAATTCTTTCCCTTTTCCTTCCAACTAGACCTCTTATTTTGTTGTTTTCTAAAGAACACATAATCATCAACAAACTCCATTTCCACCTACTCCAAACATCTAACAAGTTTTTCATAACTTTTGAATTCATGGGAGGCTAATTCTCTTTGATATTGTGGCTTTAGTCCTGAGTAAAATCGATTAATATTACTATCAAGATCTCGAATGAAATTTGGTGCATATATTTCCAGTTGAGTGAACTTTGCTTCATAAGCAACCACTGATTCATCCTCCTTCCTCAATTCCAAGAATGTTTTTTCCATCCTATGTCGAACCACCTTAGGAAAATATTTCTCAAGAAACATACCTTTGAATTCATCCCAATCAAATGCATCAATCTACTCACTATCCCTGATATTTTTCACCATCGACCACCCTTGATCAGCTTCACCTTCAAAATGGTAAACAACAACACTCACCTTTTGATGTTATGAACACCCCATAACATCAAAAAATTTCTCCAGTGATTTAATCCACCCTTCAGTTGGAACATGGTCAGATGATCCTCTGAATGATGCGAGATGTTGCCTCATGAAATGCTCCACTAATGACATGTTCCCTTGTGGTTGATTTGGCTGATCTCAGGCATGGATACCACCACCATTTATAGCCTGAGTCAATTGTTCCATCACTGCAAAAAACAATTCGGTTCCAATTCCGACCATCTCAGGTTGCTGATTTGGAAGGTTGCCTTCCTCCTGATGTCATCCCAACATAGCTGCCATGTTTCATCTACAGAAAACCATTCTAAACAAAAATATTTCTTAGGCGAAGCAACATGGTAATCTGTAAATGCTATATCATTTTAGTCATACCATAAATTAATTTATGGACATTAATTTAACAATATTCTAACTCCTAAAGTTGTCTAAACTGACCTATAATGCCAACTATAAGGACCTGACCTTAAAACATTACATGATATTCAATTAAATGAATATTTCATATTGATTATCTTTTTAGGTTTATTTTTTTAGAGAATTAGGACATAACTATTACATCTCTAAAAATTACAAAGTAGACACTTCTACTATGTTTTCATTTTTTTATAAAAATAAAAACTCTTCGAAAAAAAGATTCAGGTCCAGTTCCATGTTTTAGATAGCATGACTTTCCGTTGATCCCATCCTTGACCCTATTCATCTTTAAGTCCTATGAAAAACATTTCAAAACATGGGGTGAGAATAAAAATCTCAGTAAGGGATACACAAAGAAGGAAAACTTTTAGTTTTTCAAAACAACAAGTAAACCATGAATACTTTATCATAAGTAATGCTTTTCACCTTTAATAAGTAGTAAATACTCTTCACTGAATAAAATATCATTTCATACCCATTTTGTAACCAAAATATTGCCATAAAACCCATATAAAGAACACATAACATATAAAGGTAACTTGGGACATAAACATACTTAAATGTAATAACCATACGGTCGACTTCTACACATATCACTGTAACACCCTGATATTTTATGAGAAGTATTTTTTTATGTCTTATGTTATACACAACATCAAAGGAATCTTTCACTACACACAACACTATCTTGTCTTGCGTTATATGAAAAAGCAACCTTCCTCGATAACATGTGTTGTACGCAATATCGAGTTTCACTAAAAAACAATATGATATTAAAATATTATATAAACTAGCTGTTATTAATAGTATTAACTACATTTTTAATTTTATAACATTATTATTCATCTTACACATTTTCTAGAACATGGTATGAGAACATAATAAATTTTTCGGGTAAAATAAGCATTTTTCAAAAAATGCAGTTTTGCCGCCTTTTGATAGAGTACTGACATTAAATATATTTTTTTACATGTTTATAAGTTCAATTTGAAAAAATAAAATTCTTCTTTGCAATATAGATATAAAAATTTACTTTGGATAAATTTTTCATATTATTCTGATAACTTCCATATTTTAATGAATAGTAAAAACACGCTATATTTTAATTAAAAACAACTTTTTTCCTCACAATAATTTATATGGTTAAATTATAATATTGAATAGTTTTAAAGTATAAATAGAATATATTTTTACCATTTAATATAATTTATGTCATTACCATTAAATGTACATTGAATTCATAGGTAAAAACATTTCTATCTTTGGCAATGTTTTAACTTTTAAAACAAGTTTTCTAAACAACAGGATTAATTTTAAATTAATTACTACAACTTCTGTGTTTTGAATTTGAAAAAATGGATTCCATATTTGGATTTAGTGGGTCAAAATTATATTAATAGGTTACTTTTATTCTTTTTGATATTATGAATAGTAACTACGGTAATTTTTATTTACTGCAGTTAAAGGTAAATCGGGTAATTAAGGGTAAAAATAAGATTATAAAATTACCCTAACACCTGCCAAAATTCTATTGGATGACTAAAAGTCGACCCATATCACCTAAGGGTTGGAATAAATTCATTTTATGGACTTTTTACCATTAAAACAATTTAATTATTATTAAAACCAAAGAAAGTGACAACATGTCACTCTCTTAAATCTTATAAGTATAATAATTTTAATTTAGTGATAAACTTCATGGAACTTAGAACAAAAATATTATCCAGAAATTTAATAAAATTATCTACATCATTTGAATTTATTTATAATTTTTAGGGATTATATAATTATCATTAATTATGACACAATAGTGATGTAGAAATTATTTTATTGATTGAAGTATCAAATAAATGATTTTAAAAGTATTATAATAAATATTATATGAACTATTTAATGTGATCCACTAATGTTTCAGATAAATATTACATGTTATGAATGTATTAAAATTTTTATTTAGAACATATCTTCTGGTTATATTTAATTTAGATTCAAATAAATAAATAGCCTCAAAATTGACATTATTGTTATTTTATAAAAATTACATATTATAAAATTGTTTAAAAATCACAAAATTATTTAAAAATTATAAATTAAAATTTATATGGTCTAAAATGTAATAACATATAAAATTATGGACAATTCATGTCACGACCCGTCCTCGGGGCCCGTGCCGTGACTACCCCAAGCCCGCCTTCCATAGGCCAGGGGCTGGCGACTAGCACCAAAGGCGTAAAATCCCGATAACTGGGAAGGCATTGCCTTTATAAAGAAAACAAGAACCACAGAGTACAAGCGGAAGTAAAACACTAAGTACAAAGAGAAGAGCTAAAAAGTAAAAAGGGGCCGGAAATACAAGCCCAACTGTAAAGTACAACTCGAAAGGGAAAACAGCGACTGAAAAGTAAAGCTGCTACGCTGAGATGTCCACTGGAAATCCCACCTGAAGGGTGGGTACAGATAGCTCCTCTGCTCCTCGGGTTCCGCCATCCGCTCCGAGTATGTCCCGCCCAGTGGTCCACCTCCGGGTACCGCCTCGTCGTATAGTCCACCTCCAGGTACCGTCCAGTCCTCGAACCTTCGGCTTCTGTCAGCACTGTCCGTCATCTGCAACCAACACAACGAGGTGCGGGCATAGCCCGTGCAGGGGTGAGTATAACGATACTCAGTAGGGACCCCGAGACCCTCAAGGTCTCACTAAAACCAACAAGGATAAACACAAGAAGATCTCAACAGATAAACTCTACTTAGGTATATGCCCATACATATACCTAAGTTATCAAGTAACCCATCTCAATCATGAGGAAACACAAGGATTGTGAAAACGACGGATAGCCACTACTCGGGTATATGCCCATACATATACCAAAGTTAGCAAGTGAACCATCTCAATCATGAGGTAAACACAAGGTCAAAAGTCTCAGCTCAAACCAGGATTTTCATTATCGAAACCGTAACTGCTGAAGAGCTCCGTCTCTAGAGTGTACAGTGGTCCTGTCATGACTCCGAGGCTGCCGCTCACTAACCTAGGACTGCTGAAGTACTCCTCCTGTCGAGTACTGCGGGTTTGCGGCCAACTACCTGGCGCTCCGTCCGCTGAGGGTCTGTCGCCAAATACCGGGCGCTACCCAGTTAGCCTACTGAGGTACTCCTCCTGTCGAGTACCGCGGGTCTGCTGCCAACTACCAGGCGCTCCGTCCGCCGTGGGTCTGCCGCCAAGTACCGGGCGCTCCGTCCACTGGGCTAGTCGACTCACTCCAAGTCGAGTTGGTCAAGCAGTCGTCAGGTCTCAGCCGGCTACACGGTCTCCGTACTCTGCACGCTCGTCTCCGGGAGGGTCCGCTCCACGAGCTACTGGTCGATACTCCAAGTATCTCAAAGTCCCACAAAGAAGTGTCTCAAAGGTCCGTCTCGTCACAGGGGTCTCAACGCAACAGACGGCGCGTCGATCGGACGCCCGGTCTGTGAGTTATTAGCCTTTTCGTCCCAGGGGCCCGGTTGGTTTCGAGAGCGAAACCAATCCCGGCCGTATCTCAACTGTATCCAAAACTCGGGCGGAGTATGTCAAAAGTTCTGTCTCATCAAGAGGAAGTCAACGAAACAGACGGCGCGTCAATCGGACGCCCGGTCTGTGAGTTATTGGCTTTTTCGTCTCCGGGGCCCGGTTGGTTTTTAAGGCAAAACCAACCCGACCGTACTCCACCTGCGTCCAAACCTCGGGCGGAGTATTCCAAAAGATCCATCTCATTAAGAGAAACGCAACGCGACTGACGGCGCGTCAATCGGACGTTCGTGGCTCAAGATATTAGTGTTTCCGCTCCGAAGGCCCGGTTGGTTTCGTGAACGAACCAACCCGGCCGAACTCAAAGTAAACCGAAACCTTGAGTGCGATATACTGAAACGACCGTCTCAATCCAAGGATCGCGTTGCCGCAGACGGTTCGTCATTCGGAGGTCCGAGGCTCAAGGTATGGGCCAAAAACCAAAACAGGTTCGAAACGGGGGGGTCCGGGTCCGGGCCGACCCGGCCCGACCCCCCCCCCCCCCCGGGGGGGCGCGGCGGCGGCGTGGCGGCGACGGCGGCGCGGCGGCTGCGGCGCGGCGGCGGCGGCGGGCCACGGTGGCGGCGGCGGCGGCGGGCCGCGGTGGCGGCGGCGGCGGCGGGCCGCGGTGGCGGCGGCGGCGGCGGGCCGCGGTGGCGGCAGCGACGGGCCGCGGTGGCGGCAGCGGGCCGCGGCGGCTGGTGCTGGCGCCGCACGGGGAGCCGCACGCGGGGGGCTTGATTGCCCCCGCTTTCTTCTGGCGGCGCGGCTTAGCCGCGCCGATTTTAATTAAACCGCCCCCCTCACATGAGGGGGGGCCTGCTTGTGCGGATCCGAGGGGGCCGGTTGCCCCCTCCTTCAAAGAACCCCCCCTCTCTTAAAGAGGGGGTTTTATTAAAACGGCCGGGGAATTTATTTCCCCGGTTTTAATGACTTCCGGCCGGCCAGCTGGCCGGCCGGTTTTTCCCCAACGGGACCGGAAATTTCCGGTCCCCTCTTCGGCTTCCGACGCCGGCGGCCCGGCCGCCGGTCTTCCTTTCCGCCGCGGCCCGGAACCGGCCGCGGCGTTCGTCTTCCGGCGCGGTGCGACGGCACCGCACCCCTTTGCCGTGCTTGATATTCATTCAACGCGGCGCGACGGCGTCGCGTTTCTGTTGTTTCTACCATGGTGCGTGCGACGGCATCGCGAAGATATTTGCACGTTCATCCGCGTGGTGCGACGGCACCACGCCACTTGCTTCCTCCCGCAAGATAAATCAACATAAACGTTGGAGGGGGGTTCGGCCGTGTTCATGCGGTCCGGCCCCCCTCACGTTAAATAAAAACTCAACATGAACATTTCAAGCCTCATGTTAGACATGCCAGATCCATGTTCAAGAAATGGAATAATTTAAGAATGAAACAACAATCCCCTACCTCGGGTATAAGTTCGAGGATTTGACTATGTCCGCGGAAGTCGACGTCGCGGAGATCGGGCGTCGCGGTAGTCGTTCGTCAATTCCGTTGACGAAGAGACGCGTCCGAAGAGGCACGTCGTTGGCGAATCCTTGTACGCCGACGAAGGTTGTCCGAGGAAGGTGCGGTGTTCTCTCTCGTTGACACCGAAGACGAAGAAGAGCGGTGCGGCGTTCTTCGTCGGAAAAAGGGCGTTCCTCGTCAAGTCTTGAGGAAAGTCAAATTATAAAGAGAACAACGAACTCAAGAATCTCTACCTCGATAGTCGCACGGTGACGGAGTCGTGGAATATCGGTGTCGATTCCTTTGACGTCGGAGGAAGAGTCGTTATCGAAGGCGTTCGTCGCGGAAAACCGTCGCGGAAGAGATGACGCGGAAGAAGTACGTCGTGTCGCGGACACGGCGTCGCGGAGATCGTGTTCTTCGGCGGAGAAGTTCTTCGTTGAAGAACGACGTTCTTCGCGTTCTTCGTTGAGTTGAAGAAGAAGAAGAAAAGCTTCCAAAGCTCTCAAGAAATCCTCCCAAGGGTAAAAGAAACTCCTAGAATAATATAAGCTTTAACTTATATTATTTCATAACTTAACCACAAGAATTTCAAAGGTTTGAAATTCAAAAAGGGTTTAACTCCCTTAATTAATTAAGTAACTTAAGTTGTCAACATTAAAAGAAAAGAGTTAAAGGGGAGGTTTTGAGAGAATTTGAGGAGTTGGGGTTCGTGTGGACCCCACCTCACTTAATCCTCCCAAGGGAGGTTAAGTGGATGTGGGTCCCACTCCCAACTCCCTTTGGTAGGACTTAACTAGTTAAAAGAAATAAAATTTGTTCCTCACAAATTTTATTTAACTTAAACTAAAAACCCAAAAACTAACTTTCAACCCGCAACATACGCAACTCCTGAAAAGGACTCTTTAAGCGAATAACGGCGCTGCGAGTTCATCGGTGCCCTCGGATTTCAATTCCGAGCACCGGATCAAAAGTTAGGAATTCCCGCTCGTTCGTTCACTGAACGTACCCGAGCCAAACTTCGGAAATTAATTCCGGGCACTCCGGGCCTCGGAATCAGGTGCCGTCTGAAACCGCGCTCTTGTAAAATTATAAAGAAAATTAAGAAAAAATTTCCCTTGAATTTTACGGGTCTTTACATTACTCCCACCTCAGGGCTTTACGTCCCCGTAAAGCTACATCAAAAACTAGGGAAATAAAAGAGGGTACTGAGCACGCATCTGAGCCTCCCGCTCCCATGTGCTCTCCTGGAGATTCCCGTGCCGCCATCTGTTGCGCACAAGAGGAATCGATCGTCCATGTAGGACCCGCTCCTGTCGATCCTCTATCTCCACCGGGACCTCCGAAAAAGTCGCCCCATCGTCAAGGATTTGCGTCGGGTCGTGCACGTATCTCCTCAGCTGAGACACGTGTAAGACGTCGTGCACCCGGTGCAACTGAGGTGGTAGAGCCAGGCGATAAGCCACCTCACCAACCCTGCTGAGTACCTGGAAGGGTCCGATGAAGCGCGGAGATAACTTGTCGCCTCGGCCAAAACTCCGAATACCACGTCGAGGTGAGACCCGCAAGAAGACGTGGTCACCATCCTCGAACTCTAGTGGCCTCCGCCTCCTGTCAGCGTATGACTTCTGCCGGCTCTGTGTTTTCCTCATCCGCTCCTGGATGACATGGACCTCTTCTGAAGTGGCCCGGACCATCTCTGGTCCCACAAGAGCTGCGAGATTTCTTCTTTGCCGATAAGAGAAACCTGGTCTCATCCCCTGGATGAACCACATTCTTTGCCTAAAACAGTCAATCCTAACATGGATGACACTAATCCATACCAAGGATGACTTCGTAAGGCCTCGACGCTACTACTAAGAGATCCAACCGTTACTCTCGCCTCCAAGGGTTGAGTCACACTGTCGGCATCAGTGTGTGGTAACTGGTCTCCTCCAGTAGATGTCTCACAAGTGAGGGTCAAGTCAACAGTCAACTGGAACCTCTTAGTAACATCACAAAAGAGGACAGGAATGAAAACATCACAAAGGATGCGTCTTTTATTATTGCAGCTCATAATACAAGACGCTACACAAAAGCAACATCAACATGGAACTAGAAGTACAAAAAGACGTATCCACTAGTTCCTTCCCTGTCCACCTGCTCCCAGAGCTCCATGATCGTAAGCTTCAGCTGCCTGAAGCTGTGCTCTCGCATGTTCACCTACTCCCTGTGGTCGGGGTGGACCTCCTGGTGGTGGTGGTGGCAGAGCCTCAAAGCGTCGTCCACCACCTGCTGCTCGGCCAGCTCCTCTGCCTCGTCCGCCTCCTCCCTGCGGACCGCCACGGTCGAACCTCTGCCTCTGCCTAGGTGGTTCCTCAACCGTTTGCTGCTCCTCCGCATGGCGGGTCGGGTAGTCACGAGCCATGTGGCCTTGCCCGCCGCATGCAAAGCACTGTCTTCCACTCAAAAGACTGACTCCGCGCTGTGTGCCCTGCACTGCTGAGCCAGTGCCCTGAGGTCGTCTGCCTGAAGGTCTGGTCTGTCTGGACCCCTGAGTCATCTGTCGGCTACCTGCTACCGAAGACTCCGCTACGTGCCGCCCTGTGGTGGGTCGCTGCGCTGGTGAAGACTCAGCAAGGAAGCTCTCAATCAGAAGGGCCCGCTCCAGTACTCCTGTCTGAGTCGGTAAGCTGAGGGAGATCAGCGATGCCCTGATCTCGTGTCTCAAACCCTGCTCGAAGGTCCGGGCCCGGAAGAATGGGTCCCGTACCATGTCGGTCGAGTAGCGCGAGAGATCGGTAAATCTCGCCGAGTACTGAGCGACCGTCATGCTGCTCTGCCGCAGCTGTAGAAGCTCCTGGATGCGCACCGCTCGGAGGGTGGCCGGGACGAACTCTGAGCGGAAGAGGCTCTCAAAGTCCGTCCAAAGTAGAGATGCCTCATCGTGCACCTGGAGCATCAAGCTCCACCATCGTCCTGCTGCTGCGTGTAGTAGGCTCGCAGCGAGGATCACAATGAGGTCTGCTGGTGTCCTCACTAGCCTAAACACTCGTACCACTGCCTCCAGCCAGTCCTCTGCAGCCTGGGGATCCGTCTCCCCGCGAAACCTGGGCGGTCGCTGGCGCTGAAACTCATGCAGTGCGCTGAGGCGACGTGCATCGTCAGCGGCTGCTGCTGGAAGCATCGGGGGCTCGGCGGGTAGAGCTACCGCCGGTGCCACTGCTGACAAAGGGCCCTGCACCGAGGCCTCGTCACTCGGTGGGCTGTCGTCACGTTCGATTCTCGGAACCCTAGCTGGCTGTCGTCGTGGGGCCATCCTGAAAGAAACAACGTAACACGATCAAACGATTATACCTGGTGAGCTGACCTGGTTTGAGCTGTTTTTAAGGGGAAAAACTTTTGAAAACACACACGCAATCAGTGTTTTCGTGCACAAATTCGGAAATCAGTTGTCAGGGTCCTGGTGTATGGATACGTCGGCCGCCCGCACCAACACTGGACTCCCTGAACTGAAAACCACACTCGGTACTCTCAACACTATTGCTTCACAGAAAGAAACATCAGAGTTATAAGTTCTGCGGTAGAACCGAACTCCTCTGATACCAATTTGTCACGACCCGTCCTCGGGGCCCGTGCCGTGACTACCCCAAGCCCGCCTTCCATAGGCCAGGGGCTGGCGACTAGCACCAAAGGCGTAAAATCCCAATAACTGGGAAGGCATTGCCTTTATAAAGAAAACAAGAACCACAAAGTACAAGAGGAAGTAAAACACTAAGTACAAAGAGAAGAGCTAAAAAGTAAAAAGGGGCCGGAAATACAAGCCCAACTGTAAAGTACAACTCGAAAGGGAAAACAGCGACTGAAAAGTAAAGCTGCTACGCTGAGATGTCCACTGGAAATCCCACCTGAAGGGTGGGTACAGATAGCTCCTCTGCTCCTCGGGTTCCGCCATCCGCTCCGAGTATGTCCCGCCCAGTGGTCCACCTCCGGGTACCGCCTCGTCGTATAGTCCACCTCCAGGTACCGTCCAGTCCTCGAACCTTCGGCTTCTGTCAGCACTGTCCGTCGTCTGCAACCAACACAACGAGGTGCGGGCATAGCCCGTGCAGGGGTGAGTATAACGATACTCAGTAGGGACCCCGAGACCCTCAAGGTCTCACTAAAACCAACAAGGATAAACACAAGAAGATCTCAACAGATAAACTCTACTTAGGTATATGCCCATACATATACCTAAGTTATCAAGTAACCCATCTCAATCATGAGGAAACACAAGGATTGTGAAAACGACGGATAACCACTACTCGGGTATATGCCCATACATATACCAAAGTTAGCAAGTGACCCATCTCAATCATGAGGTAAACACAAGGTCAAAAGTCTCAGCTCAAACCAGGATTTTCATTATCGAAACCGTAACTGCTGAAGAGCTCCGTCTCTAGAGTGTACAGTGGTCCTGTCACGACTCCGAGGCTGCCACTCACTAACCTAGGACTGCTGAAGTACTCCTCCTGTCGAGTACTGCGGGTTTGCGGCCAACTACCTGGCGCTCCGTCCGCTGAGGGTCTGTCGCCAAATACCGGGCGCTACCCAGATAGCCTACTGAGGTACTCCTCCTGTCGAGTACCGCGGGTCTGCTGCCAACTACCAGGCGCTCCGTCCGCCGTGGGTCTGCCGCCAAGTACCGGG
The DNA here is from genome assembly GCA_963277665.1 of Viscum album. NCBI lineage: Eukaryota > Viridiplantae > Streptophyta > Magnoliopsida > Santalales > Viscaceae > Viscum > Viscum album. The sequence continues at coordinate 382,685,896 of OY728167.1, read as the reverse complement.
CGCTCCGTCCACTGGGCTAGTCGACTCACTCCAAGTCGAGTCGGTCAAGCAGTCGTCAGGTCTCAGCCGGCTACACGGTCTCCGTACTCTGCATGCTCGTCTCCGGGAGGGTCCGCTCCACGAGCTACTGGTCGATACTCCAAGTATCTCAAAGTCCCACAAAGAAGTGTCTCAAAGGTCCGTCTCGTCACAGGGGTCTCAACGCAACAGACGGCACGTCGATCGGACGCCCGGTCTGTGAGTTATTAGCCTTTTCGTCCCAGGGGCCCGGTTGGTTTCGAGAGCGAAACCAATCCCGGCCGTATCTCAACTGTATCCAAAACTCGGGCGGAGTATGTCAAAAGTTCCGTCTCATCAAGAGGAAGTCAACGAAACAGACGGCGCGTCAATCGGACGCCCGGTCTGTGAGTTATTGGCTTTTTCGTCTCCGGGGCCCGGTTGGTTTTTAAGGCAAAACCAACCCGACCGTACTCCACCTGCGTCCAAACCTCGGGCGGAGTATGCCAAAAGATCCATCTCATTAAGAGAAACGCAACGCGACTGACGGCGCGTCAATCGGACGTTCGTGGCTCAAGATATGAGCGTTTCCGCTCCGAAGGCCCGGTTGGTTTCGTGAACGAACCAACCCGGCCGAACTCAAAGTAAACCGAAACCTTGAGTGCGATATACTGAAACGACCGTCTCGATCCAAGGATCGCGTTGCCGCAGACGGTTCGTCATTCGGAGGTCCGAGGCTCAAGGTATGGGCCAAAAACCAAAACAGGTTCGAAACGGGGGGGGTCCGGGTCCGGGCCGACCCGGCCCGACCCCCCCCCCCCCCCCCCCCCCCCGGGGCGGCGCGGCGGCGGCGGCGACGGCGGCGCGGCGGCGGCGGCAGGGCGGCGGCGGCGCGGCGGCGGCGGCGCGGCGGCGGCGGCGGGCCGCGGTGGCGGCGGCGGCGGCGGGTCGCGGTGGCGGCGGCGGCGGCGGGCCGCGGTGGCGGCGGCGACGGGCCGCGGTGGCGGCAGCGGGCCGCGGCGGCTGGTGCTGGCGCCGCACGGGGAGCCGCACGCGGGGGGCTTGATTGCCCCCGCTTTCTTCTGGCGGCGCGGCTTAGCCGCGCCGATTTTAATTAAACCGCCCCCCTCACATGAGGGGGGGCCTGCTTGTGCGGATCCGAGGGGGCCGGTTGCCCCCTCCTTCAAAGAACCCCCCCCCCCCCTCTCTTAAAGAGGGGGTTTTAATAAAACGGCCGGGGAATTTATTTCCCCGGTTTTAATGACTTCCGGCCGGCCAGCTGGCCGGCCGGTTTTTCCCCAACGGGACCGGAAATTTCCGGTCCCCTCTTCGGCTTCCGACGCCGGCGGCCCGGCCGCCGGTCTTCCTTTCCGCCGTGGCCCGGAACCGGCCGCGGTCTCCTCGTCCCGCCGCGGCCCGGAACCGGCCGCGGCGTTCGTCGTCCGGCGCGGTGCGACAGCACCGCGCCCCTTTGCCGTGCTTGATATTCATTCAACGCGGCGCGACGGCGTCGCGTTTCTGTTGTTTCTACCATGGTGCGTGCGACGGCATCGCGAAGATATTTGCACGTTCATCCGCGTGGTGCGACGGCACCACGCCACTTGCTTCCTCCCGCAAGATAAATCAACATAAACGTTGGAGGGGGGTTCGGCCGTGTTCATGCGGTCCGGCCCCCCTCACGTTAAATAAAAACTCAACATGAACATTTCATGCCTCATGTTAGACATGCCGGATCCATGTTCAAGAAATGGAATAATTTAAGAATGAAACAACAATCCCCTACCTCGGGTATAAGTTCGAGGATTTGACTATGTCCGCGGAAGTCGACGTCGCGGAGATCGGGCGTCGCGGTAGTCGTTCGTCAATTCCGTTGACGAAGAGACGCGTCCGAAGAGGCACGTCGTTGGCGAATCCTTGTACGCCGACGAAGGTTGTCCGAGGAAGGTGCGGTGTTCTCTCTCGTTGACACCGAAGACGAAGAAGAGCGGTGCGGCGTTCTTCGTCGGAAAAAGGGCGTTCCTCGTCAAGTCTTGAGGAAAGTCAAATTATAAAGAGAACAACGAACTCAAGAATCTCTACCTCGATAGTCGCACGGTGACGGAGTCGTGGAATATCGGTGTCGATTCCTTTGACGTCGGAGGAAGAGTCGTTATCGAAGGCGTTCGTCGCGGAAAACCGTCGCGGAAGAGATGACGCGGAAGAAGTACGTCGCGTCGCGGACACGGCGTCGCGGAGATCGTGTTCTTCGGCGGAGAAGTTCTTCGTTGAAGAACGACGTTCTTCGCGTTCTTCGTTGAGTTGAAGAAGAAGAAGAAAATCTTCCAAAGCTCTCAAGAAATCCTCCCAAGGGTAAAAGAAACTCCTAGAATAATATAAGCTTTAACTTATATTATTTCATAACTTAACCACAAGAATTTCAAAGGTTTGAAATTCAAAAAGGGTTTAACTCCCTTAATTAATTAAGTAACTTAAGTTGTCAACATTAAAAGAAAAGAGTTAAAGGGGAGGTTTTGAGAGAATTTGAGGAGTTGGGGTTCGTGTGGACCCCACCTCACTTAATCCTCCCAAGGGAGGTTAAGTGGATGTGGGTCCCACTCCCAACTCCCTTTGGTAGGACTTAACTAGTTAAAAGACATAAAATTTGTTCCTCACAAATTTTATTTAACTTAAACTAAAAACCCAAAAACTAACTTTCAACCCGCAACATACGCAACTCCCGAAAAGGACTCTTTAAGCGAATAACGGCGCTGCGAGTTCATCGGTGCCCTCGGATTTCAATTCCGAGCACCGGATCAAAAGTTAGGAATTCCCGCTCGTTCGTTCACTGAACGTACCCGAGCCAAACTTCGGAAATTAATTCCGGGCACTCCGGGCCTCGGAATCAGGTGCCGTCTGAAACCGCGCTCTTGTAAAATTCTAAAGAAAATTAAGAAAAAATTTCCCTTGAATTTTACGGGTCTTTACAATTCACAACATATAAGTAATTATTTATATTCATTTAAAATTTATAATATTATTACCACAAAAAAATTAAATATACTATATAAGGATAAATCAAGTTGATAATGTTTAAAATAAATTCCCAACTTGTCTAAATTTTATTGGTTGATGATATTACAACCCTATCTCATTTAATCTTAGGATTTGAGTCATTTTTTGAGGTTTTTAAGTGGGGTTGGAATTTATTATAAATTAATATTTCTTATAATTCCAAAGGTTCCCCTCTCCTCCCTTATAAAAGGGCACATCCTCCCTCTCCTCACACCACATAGAGACTTAAATCTCGGGAAAAACCTACCAATTTCTCTTCTTCACTTACCTAGAAATATACTAGAGATCATTGTCTTATTCAAAGTCCAACTTTAGTGCCCTAAAAAGAGGTTAAGAAGAGGCGTGTCAAAGAAGAGGTAATATCCTTTACCGATTCTTTCTAATTTATTTCTTCTTCTACTTATTCTTCTTTATTTGTTTCATCATAAATAAATAACATCAGTATCACTCATATACTTATATGTTACTATAAATATTAAATAACCCTATTTCACCTTCTATCCATCCTACGGAAAATGAAATCACCGTGCGTGCGTACGTACGAAATAACGTCTACACGCTGTGGTGTAATCTTTTTTCCACCACCACCTTACTTGGATGGGTATAATGGTTTATATAAATAACTATATATGATTAGTTTAAAGTGATATTGATTCTGAAATATTATACATACACTTAAATACAATTACACGATCATGGGAATGATATCATCGCTCATGCGTACGTACGGCCTACCGTCTCCACGATGTGATGCGACTCGTTTGACATGATATTCATTAAATAATGATTATATAAATGAATTGAATGAATAAATATGATATATATTATACTAAACCCATTATGTAAATGATTTATCTATAACTTAAAAATAAGAATAATAATTTATTTGACAAAACACACATAAGAACATAAAGTTGTGAACACCCGAATAATGAGTAACAATGAAGTATTACCAATAAGAACATAAGAATATAACCATATATGTTATCATAACAATGAATATGATTATTTAATAAGTCAACGAAATTATTTAAATCATTATACAGGAATTTCGGATATGTACGAAGCATATCGGACTTAAGGTAAGGGAAAATCTCACAATCTCATTTTTATCCAAGATTGTTTATACTTCAGAATTTACTGGGGAATATTTATCATCCACATCCTCGTTTCCTCAATATTTAATATTATTTCTATACTCCTACAATTTTTTAAATCCAATTTTACGTATTGGTGAGTTTTTAGTAAATGATATGAAAGGAATATTTTGTCGTTTTCAGTACGAGATACTTTTTGACTTTTTTAGCCAAAGTACGAGAAGAATGTTTTTTTAACTTATACGGCATGTATGGATTTTTATGATTCCATAGAAAATTATTTCCATGAACCTTAATTTAAAAATTTTAATGTTTATTTTTAACTAACTTCTTTTAGTTTACAATGTTACGACATGTTAAGAAAGGAAAAATGTTTTTTAAGTAGAAAGGATATTTTCCACAAAAATGGAGTTCAAGTGTTTTATCAAAATTATTTTCCATATAAGATAATATAGGGTTCTGTTTTTATCCCAATTATTACATTGATTTTATTATGTTGTGATGGAATTATTTATATGAAGTCCTTTATCTTATAAGAATTGTTTTATGATGTCACGATGTTTACGAATCCCATTTTTATTACATGGTTATGCTATGATATATGATTTATAATTTAGTAGAACACATAAGAATGGTATCATTATGAGATGGGTGGGACCAATATCTCCCTCCAATTCATTGGGTAAATATTTATATCTCATGAGATAGACATGGCTGGAAAGGCAAGTTAATCTGGTTCAGTGATACAGGACTGGAATGAGGAGTGAACTCGGTTCAAAAATGGACTTTGTCCACTGAGATAGTCTTGGCAATGAGTCTTGGCTAATAAAAAATGATTTTCTGTGATTATGTGTGTATTCCACAAAGTTTCATGTTTTATGTTATGATTATTGGGATTACATTTCACTACTATGATTTATACCATTTAATGATATTATGATCTCTTTTGAAGGTGAAGATTTTCAAAATGTTATGTTCTTATGAATATGATATTTCCTTTTTTTACCCTTAATGAGAATTTGAGCTCACCCTTTTGTATGTTTTCTTTTCCCCAGGTCAGGAAGAAAAGTATTAATTAGGATATGCCAAAAATGGACTCTAAATATGATGAAATAAACGGGAGACAATGTAGAAGATTTTATGAACCATTTGTTTATGTTTCCCAGTTTCTAAAGACACTATACCTATACAGTCCTACCATGGTTTTCTTATATGTTGTAATAAGTATGCTTCAATTCTGAATTAATAACCATGTATCTAAAGTATGGGTTGTTATAGTTGGTATCATAGGGAGGTTATAGTCAACCTTTGGAAACTGGGATGTGAAAGCCTTAGTAAAATCCCTAAGGATGTGTCTAAGCATAGAACATAATCTTAGTATTTTATATATGGCCATGAATAACATATGATAAGACCTAAAGTGTGAAATTTTATTACTGATTATGTGGTTTTCGTATTATAATTAGTGTTTCTCACACTATGCTTCTTGGTTTTATTCAATGGTTGGAACCTGAAGGAACCGTGTTAATGCTGAATGCGACAGAGAATAAAATGATTGTCCCCCTGAGAAACCAAATGTTATGGGAGATGGAATGTAAAATCTTGTAGCCATGCTCACACAACTTTATCTAGCTATGAATCATGCAGTAATTCCAAACAAGCAAAGGAAGGAGCAACATTCTGTTGAACCCATCATGATGCAGTGTCCACCTTCATTCAGCAGGTCTTCTGATCCATTAGTGACTGAACAATGGATCAGTACCACTGAAAAGATATTTTCAGTTCTACAATGTTCTGAACATGTCAAATTCATCTTAGTAGTGTATCATTTGGAAGGTGAAGCTGATCAATAGTGGAATTTTATTAAGAACACGAGGCAAAGGGATGAAATTGAGTCCATGGAATGGGACGAGTTCAAGAACTTATTTTTCAATAAGTACTTCCCTCGTATTCTTCGAACAAAGATGGAGAAGGAGTTTCTTGAACTGAAGCAAATGGATGATGAATCGGTTGGTACCTATGAAGCAAATTTTACAAGACTTACAAGGTACGCTTCTGGAATTATTATCCAACCTAAGAGTAAGATTGATCAATTATTTAGTGGCTTAAAACCAAGTCTTCGAAGGGCGTTATCCATAAGGGAATTCAATATCTACGAGGAAATTTTTTGATGTGCTCTCAAGGTTGAGATGGAGATTAGAGTAAGCCATCAGTAATATGGGTTTGATAAGAATAGGAAAATGGAAGTCAAAGGGAAATATAAAGACCACGCTGAAAAGAAGATGAGTTTTCCCTTATGCTCAAAGTGTGGAAAGAAACATGGAGGGAATTGTCTTAAAGGGACAAGTAAATGTTTCAAATTTTGAAAAGAAGTTCATCGGGCATTTGAATGTAGTAATGATTGGAAAAAGATGTCTAGTGATGCGAACAAAGAAAGGGATACATAGAATGCACCTCCAACACTTCAATGTTACAAATGGAATGAAATGGGTCATTATTCTAATCAATGCCCTAATCCAAGGGTTGTTGATGATGATCGACGTCAACAAACTCTTAAGTCCAAATACAAAGTAAAGTCACATGCAATTTAATCGGAGATGTGCAGTACGATAACAAAGTGGTGAAAGGTACACTTACCATCCACTCTAAAGTAGAAAATGTTTTATTTGATTCTGTATCCACCCAATCTTTTATTTATGAAGAATTTTCTAAGGGTATCTTCATACTACCTCAACAATTAGATGTTGAGTTAGATGTGACAACTCCTAATGGCACAACAGTTGCATAAAAAGTTTATAATTCTTCTCCAATTGACGTTTGTGGGAAAGTGCTTCCTAAAAATCTTGTGATCCTTCTTATAGTGTAATTTGATGTGATTCTTGGCATAAATTGGCTTTCCTTATATGGATCTCATATCGACTGCAAAAGAAGGGAAGTCACATTTCATATTCCTAATCAATCTATGATCATCTATAGATGCAAGGATGAATGTAACCTTCCATTGGAAATTTCTTCCATCTTATGGGTCTTGATTCCAATAAATGAATGTTATTTAACTCAAATGGTTGGATATAAACTCATGATTAAGAATATTCCCATTGTACGGGAGTTTGATGATGTCTTTCCAGAGGAATTTCCAGGTCTTCCACCAGATCGTGAAGTTGAGTTTTCAATAGAACTCATACCAGGTGCTATGCCCATTTCAAAGACACCTTATATAGTGCCCCCAATTCAGTTCCAGTAATTGAAGAAGCAACTCCAAGATATTCTTGATAAGGGATTCATATTCCCTAGTGCGTCACCTTGGGTAGCACCTGTTCTGTTTGTTATGAAGAGAGATGGATCAATGAGACTCAGCATTGATTATCGAGAACTTAACAAGATCACTATCAAGATCAAATACCCTCTCCCATGCATTGATGACTTATTTGACCAACTATGCGGAGATCAACACTTTTCCAAGATTGATCTTTGTTCAGGGTATCATCAATTAAGGGTCAAAAGGGAGGATATACCAAAGACAGATTTACGTACAAGGTATGGACACTATGAATTTATAGTGATGCCATTTGGTCTTACTAATGCCCCCGCTATATTTATGGATCTGATGAATAGAGTCTTTAGAGACAATCTTGATCAGTTTGTGGTATTCTTTATTGACGATATTCTTGTCTATTCAAAGAATAAGTAAGAACATTAAGATCACTTGAGAATTGTATTAGATGCCCTAAGAAAGGAGAAGATTTATGCCAAATTTACCAAGTCTGAATTTTGGCTTCAAAAAGTTTCATTTTTGGGTCACATAATCTCAAAAGAGGGGATATCAGTGAATCCAGTAAAAACAGAGGTTATTGAAAGATGGTCGAGACCAACAATAGTAACTGAGATCCGAAGTTTTCTTGGCTTGGATGGATATTATTGACGTTTTGTGAATGATTTTTCAAGGTTATCTAATCCACTCACCAGGTTGACTCGAAAAGTGTTTATGTTCATTTGGATGGAAAAGTATGAAGAAAATTTCAAGGAGTTAAAACTAAGGTTATCTAGTGCACCTGTGCTCACACTACCTTGTAGTGGTTAAAGGTTTGTGATCTAGAGTGATGCATCCAAGAAGGGATTGGGGTGTGCCCTCATGAAAAATGATGTGGTGATAGCTTATGCCTCATGACATTTGAAAATCCATAAGAAAAATTACCTAACTCATGATTTGGAGTTAGCTGCAGTAATATTTGCATTAAAGATTTGGAGGAATTACCTTTATGGTGAAAGGTGTGATATTTTTATTGATCATAAAAGTTTAAAGTATATTTTCACACAAAAGGATCTGAATATGCGCCAAAAAAGATGGTTGGAGTTGATTAAGGATTACGACTAAACAATTCATTATCACCCGGGGAAAGAAAAAAAGGTGGCGGATGCATTAAGTCGACAAGACCATGATAGCTTATCCATGATAAGGATCACAAAAGATCCAATATTTATGGATTTACAAAGGATGGATCTTGGAATTATAATAGAAGTGGAAAATCTTATCTTTCTCAAATGAATGTTCAACCATATATACATATAAAGAATAAAGAGGCACAGAAAGAAGATGTAGAGTTACAAAATAAGGTGAGAAATGTTCCTGAATTTCACAATGATTGTGATGAAATAATAAGGTTCTAGAATCGGGTTTGTGTTCCTCCCATCCCAGAATTAAAGAAGGAGCTTCTGGATGAGGTTCATAGTTCTTCATTCTCTATTCATCCTGGAAGCACGAAGATGTATAGGGACCTAAAAGAGTACTTCTGGTGGGATGGCATGAAAAGAGATGTTGCTGAATATGTCTCTCGATGCTTGGTTTGTCAGAAAGTTAAATCTAAGAGACAGAAGTCTAAGGGGATGTTACAACCATTACCCATACCCGAATGGAAATGGGAAAGCATCACTATGGACTTTTTCACCGGACATCCTAAAACATTCAAAGGAAATAATGTTATTTGAGTTATAGTTGATCATCTTACAAAGTTGGCACACTTCATTGCTATTAGAGAAGATTTCTCTCTAGATCAGCTTGGCAGGATATATGTAAAGGAAGTGGTAAGATTGCATGGAGTACCACTTTCCATTATATCTGATCAGGATCCGCGGTTTACCTCGAAGTTCTGGCGAATTCTTCAGCATACTCTAGATACAGAGTTGAGTTTCATCACTGCTTATCATCATTAGATAGACGGTCAGTCTGAGAGAACAATTAAAACTCTAGAAGACATGTTAAGAGCTTGCTCTATGGATTTCAAAGGTGGTTGGGATCAACACCTACCTTTGGTGGAATTTTCTTATAATAATATATTTCACTCTAGTATTCAAATGGAACCTTATGAAGCTCTCTATGGAATGAAATGTAGAACTCCAACTTGCTGGGATGAAGTTGGGGAAAGAAAGCTATTAGGACCTGATCTTGTCGATGATATGGCAAAAAAGGTCAGATCAATTCAACAACACATAAGAGAAACTCAGAGTCGACAAAAACATTATGCTGACAACAAAATAAAAGACCTAGAGTTTGAAGTGGGTGATAAAGTGTTCTTACGAATATCTCCTTGGAAGAGAGTAATGATATTTTTAAAGAAGGTCAAGTTGAGCCCTAGGTATATAGGTCCTTTTGAAATACTGGATCAGGTTTTGAAGATAGATTATCAATAGGCGATTCCACTGAATCTCTCTCAAGTTCACGATGTGTTCCATGTATATCTCCTGAGAAAGTACATACCCAATCCTTCACATGTACTAAGCTCAGAAGTTGTACTTCTAGAGAAAGATCTTTCTTATGAAGAACACCCGATAAAGATTCTGGATCGTAGAGAAAAAGTTCTACGGAATAATACCACTCGCATGGTGAAAGTTTTATGGAGGAACCACCAATTAGAAGAATCTAAATGGTAGCTTGAGGATATGATGAGGGAGATGTATCTTCATCTGTTTGCTACGAACTGACGAATTTCAAGGGTGAAATTCATTTTAAGGTGGGTAGAATGTAACACCCTGATATTTTATGAGAATTATATTTTTTTATATCTTATGTTATACGCAACATCAAAATAATCTTTCACTACACACAACACTAGCTTGGAATGCGTTATACGCAAAAGCAACCTTCCTCGATAGCGTGTGTTGTACGCAATATCGAGTTTCACTAAACAACAATATGTTATTAAAATATTATATAAAGGAGCCGTTATAAATAGTATTAACTATATATTGAATTTTATAACATTATTATTCATCATACACATTTTTTAGAACATGGTATGAGAACAAAATAAATTTTTCAGGTAAAATAAGTATTTTTTAAAAAAATGCAGTTTTGCCGCCTTTTGATGGCGCACCAACTTTAAATCTAGTTTTTGACATGTTTATAAGTTAAATTTTAAAAAATAATATTCTTATTTGGAATCAGGATATATAATATACTTTGGATAAATGTTTCATATTATTTTGATAACTTCCATATTTTAATGAATAGTAAAAACACGCTATATTTTAATTAATAACAAATTTTTTCATCCCAATAATTTATATGGTTAAGTTATAATATTGAATGGTTTTAAATTATAAATATAATATATTTTTACCATTTAATATAATTTATGTCATTACCATTAACTTTACATTTAATTCATAGATAAAAACATTTCAATCTTTGGCAATGTTTTAACTTTTAAAACCTGTTTTCTTAACAACGGGATTAATTTTAAATTAATTATTGCAACTTCTGTGTTTTGAATTTTAAAAAATTTATTCCATATTTCGATTTAGTGGGTCCAAATTATGTTAATAGGTTACTTTTTTTTGATATTATGTATAGTAACTATGGTAATTTTTATTTACTGTAGTTAAAGGTAAAACGGGTAATTAAGGGTAAAAATAGGATTATAAAATTACCCTAACACATGCCAAAATTCTATTGGATGACTAAAATTCGACTCATATCACCTAAGGGTCGAAATAAATTTATTTTATGGACTTATGACCATTAAAATAATTTAATTATTACTAAAACCAAAGAAACTGACAACATGTAACTCTATTAAATATTATAAGTATAATAATTTTAATTTAGTGATAAACATCATGGAACTTAGAACGAGACTAGTCTCCAAGAAGCTAATAAAATTATCTACATCATGTGAATTTATTTATAATTTTTAGGGATTAAATAATTATCATTAATTATGACACAATGGGGATGTTGAAATTATTGTATTGATTGAATTATCAAATAAATGATTTTAAAAGTATTAAAATAAATATTATATGAAATATTTAATGTGATCCACTAATTTTATAGATAAATATGAAATTTTATGAATCTATTAAAACTTTTAGTTCGAACATATCTTCTGTGTATATTTTATTTACATTCAAATAAATAAATAGTGTCAAAATTGAAACTATTGTTATTTTATAAAAAATACATATTATAAAATTGTTTAAAAATCAAAAAAAAAAATTATAAATTTAAATTTATATGGTCTAAAATGTAATAAATTATAAAATTATGGACAATTCAAAACATATAAGTAATTATTTATATTGATTTAAAATTTATAATATTATTACCACAAATAAAATTAAATAGATTATATAAGGATAAATCAAGTTGGTAATGTTTAAAATAACTTCCCAATTTGTCTAAATTTTATTAGTTGATGAGATTACAACCCTATCTCATATAATATTCTGATTTGAACCATTTTTTGAGGTTTTTAAGTGGGTTTAAAATTTATTATAAATTAATATTTCTTATAGTTCCAAAGGTGCCCCTCTCCTCCCTTATAAAAGGGAACCTCCTCCATCTCCTCCTCACACCACTTAGAGACTTAAATCTCGGCCAAAACCTGAAACTTTATCTTCTATACTTCCCTATAAACATAATAGAGGTCCTGGTCTTCTTAAAATACCACCTTTAGTGCCCTAATAGAAGGTTAAGAAGAGGAGCGTCAAAGAAGAGGTAATATCGTTTAATGATTCTTTCTAATTTATTTCTTCTTCAACTTATTATTATTTATTTGTTTCATCATAAATTAATGACATAAGTATCAATAATATATTGATATATTATTATAAATATGAAATAACCCTATTTCACCTTCTATCCATCCTACGGAAAATGAAATCACCGTGCGTGCGTACGTACGGAATAACGTCTCCATGCTGTGGTGTAATCTGTTTTCCACCACCACCTTACTTGGATGGGTATAATGTTGTAAATAAATAACTATATATGATAGTTTTAAAGTTATATTTATTATGAAATATTATACATACACTTCAATACAATTCCACGATCATGGGAATGATATCATCGCTCGTGCGTACGCACGGCCTACCATCTCCACGATGTGATGTGACCCGTTCGACACGATCTTCATTGAATAATGAATATATAAATGAATTGAATGAATAAATATGATATATATTATACTAAAACCATTATTTAAATGATTTATCTATAACCTAAAAAGAATAATAAGAATTCATTCGACAAAACACGCATAAGAACATAAAGCTGTGAACATCCGAATAACGAGTAACAATAAAATATTACCAATAAGAAGATAAGAATATGACCATATATGATATCATAACAATGAATATGATTCTGTAATAAGTCAATGACATTATTTAAATCATTATACAAGAATTTCAGATACGTACAAAGCATATCGGACTTAAGGTAAGGGAAAATCTCAAAATCTCATTTTTATCCAAGATTGTTTATACTTCAAAATTTACTAGGGAATATTTATCATCCAGATCCATGTTTCCTAAATATGTAATATTATTTTGATCCTCCTAAAATTTTTTAAATACAATTTTACCTATTGATGAATTTTTAGTAAAAGATATGAAAGGAATATTTTGTCGTTTTCAATACGAGATACTTTTTGACTTTTTCGACCAAAGTACGAGAAGAATGTTTTTTTAACTTATACGGCATGTATGGATTTTTATGATTCCATAGAAAATTATTTCCAAGAGGCTTTCTTTACATGTTTTCAAGTTTCTTTTAAAATGTTATGACATTTTAAGAAAGGGAAAATATTTTTGAAGTAGAAAGGATATTTTCCTCAAGAATGGAGTTCAAGAGTTTTATCAAAATTATTTTCCATCTAAGATAATATAGGGTTCTATTTTTATCACTATTATTACATTGATTTTATTATGTTGTGATGGAATTATTTATATGAATTCTTTTATCTTATAAGAATTGTTTTATGATGTCACAATGTTTAAGAATCCCATTTTTATTACATGGGTTATGCTATGATATATGATTTATGATTTAGTGGCACACATAATAATGGTATCATTATGAGATGGGTGAGACCTATTTCTCCCTCCAATGCATTGGGTAAAGATTTATATCTCATGAGATAGAAATGGCTAGAATGGAAAGATAATCTGGTTCAGTGATACAGGATTGGAATGAGGAGTGAACTTGGTTCAGAAATGGACTTTGTCTGCTATGATAGTCTTGGAAATGAGTCATGACTAATAAGAAATGATTTTCTATTATTATGTGTATATGAAACAAAGTTTCATGTTTTATGTTATGATTATTGGGATTACATTTCAGTACTATGATTTGTCCCATGTAATGATATTATGATCTCTTTTGTAAGTTAAGATTTTCAAAATTTTATGTTCTTATATATATGATATTTCCTTTGTTTACCCTTACTGAGCATTTGAGCTCACCCTTTTGTCTGTTTTATTTTCCCCAAGTCAGAAAGAAAAGTATTAAGTAGGATATGCAAAAAAGGGACTCTAGATACAATGAAATAAGTGGGAGACAGTGTAGATGATTTTATGAACCAGTTGTTTATGTTTCCCAGTTTCTAAAGACATTATACCTATATAGTCCTACCATGGTTTTCTTATATGTTGTAATAAGTATGCTTCAATTATGAAGTAATAACCATGTATCTAAATTATGGGTCATTATAATCACTAAATTTAATATACATACGACCGACTTCCATACACAATGCATTAGATGTTATAATGTAACCACCTGTCCTAGTTTATCATGGCACCATATTTCATTTAGTTTATCACGTAACCACCCGTAAAATTTCCTATTACCATTATAAAATCATAACACATACAAAAAATATAATGTAAAGAAAACATTTCCACATTTAAATCACAATATATCACATAAATATATTGACATAACAAATCCATTATCAAAACCATTTTCAATACCAAAATATCATAAAGAGTATATGGTATTTATTTTCCTTTTAAAAACATTATGGCTAATTAAGTAAGCCAAATATCAAATAATACTCTTGGCGGCGGAAAGGTCATTGTCACCGCGTATGTTAAAAAGAAACATTCCATTTTTTCATTTAGTAAAATGCTTCATAGAAAAAAAATATTCCTTTTTAATAAAATTAAAATTAAAAAGGGTTTATAAACTGTATAAAAGAAAGTTGTGTATAATTGAAAATATGCCTCAATGAAAGGAGATTGAGATGAAGTCCCTTACCTCGTGTCTGACTTGACTCTATGGTTCTTTAATCTTCTAAATAATAAACTAATGTTAATTTATACTTTCTTAAGAACCTTTTTCAAATTAATTATTCCTTTTATATTACTTATTAATATGTTATAAACATTATGTTATCATTTAAGTTAATAATGGTTGTTTTGTAGATATTTGGTACTTGAGTCAAAAATGAACTTCTTATAATTACAAGTTGTTCATGTGGTCAAAATTTCATTATATCTAGAATGATATTCATGATTTAGGTATCATATATATCATATATATCCATTATATGTGTGTATTTATAATAGTACATAACATTTGGAGGTAAGAAATGAAATGCACCGTTCATGAAGATGGTAAGTGGTATGTACGCATGACCGCTACTTTCATTTCTATTTCGTATTTTAATGGGATGAAAACATAATGATACATAATTATATTATAATTAAAGTATAATCTAATAAATAATATCATTGAATCCATCCTTTATACATCCCACATAAGACATTAATGAGTCATATCACTTTGAGGGGGCAGTAGTCCGCACTTCCTCAAATGAAATTGGCATGTTTACCCATTATGGAAACCATAAAGGTATGCTATAAAAAAGAAAATACAGAATCATAAAGAAAACATAAACATAATATATATCATATATATCACATATAAATATAGTGCAATGATAATGTCCACCATGAGAGGAGGTAGGAGATAATTGAACAATCATCCTTTCGTGAGGCTTTAGTTTTCCGTCCACAGAAACAGTATTTTATTTACCCATTAGATGGAGGTGTTTGTATGTGTAGTTTGAATCCTTATCATAACAAAATCCTAGTATATTTAGGATACTAGTGTTTTTATAAATTGATGGAATAAAAAGTGTTTAGGGGTTTGAGAAGTACAATAAAAGAAATGAATTTAAGAGAAATTGTTACCTTTAATTCGGGTAACTCAATTTCGTTTGAACCAAAACGACCACCTGAAGTGCCTTCTTCCTAAGGTAAGGCTTCTAGGAGGAGTAGAGGGATATTGGGAGCTTAATTGGTCAGAGGTTGTGTAATAGCCTGGAAATCTCTGGTCCATTACATTGTGAAAATGTGGTGTTGGAGGTGTTCTGGGAGGTCAAGGTGACTTATCCCCAACACTTTGCCAAATTTCCTGTTCTGTGAACAGTGTTTCCAATTTTATGATTTGTTCTATCGGTAGGTGTGCAGTAATGGTAGGTGTACAGTGTTTCATAGATTGGTTTCACAGATCAGTTTCATGGATCAGTTTCACATATCGGTTTCATGGATTGGTTTCACAGATCGGTTTCACGGATCGGTTTTAGGGATCGGTTTTAGGGATCGGTTTCACGGATCAGTTTCACGGATCGGTTTCACAGATCAGTTTCACCGATCGGTTTCACAGATCGGTTTCACTGATCGGTTTCAGGGATCAGTTTCATGGATTAGTTTGACGGATCAGTTTCACTGATCGGTTTCACATATCGGTTTCACATATCAGTTTCACAGATCGGTTTCACTGATCGGTTTCACAGATCGGTTTCACAAATCAGTTTCAGAGATCAGTTTCACATATCGGTTTCACAGATCTATTTCATAGATCAGTTTCATAGATTAGTTGGTGTACAGTAATGGTAGGTGTATAGTGTTTCATAGATCGGTTTCACGGATCGGTTTCAAGGATCGGATTCACGGATCGGTCTCACAGATCGGTTTCACAGATTGGTTTCACAGATCAGTTTCACATATCAGTAGGTGTACTGTAGCGGTAGGTGAATAGTGTTTCCAACTTCCTATAGTTTTTCCCCTTTTGACGCTTCCTTTGATGTAAAATACATTTAAAGCATTATTTTGAGGACTCTTAAGGATGATTTGAAGGACATAAATCCAATATTAATTATTCCTATGTCTTGGGATGTTTTAACTTGGTCAAACCGCATGGGTTAATGTAATCCGATTTTAATGGGGAATTAAGTGTATCTTAAATCGTCGCACCATTAAATCTTCAAAAAGGGAAAAGAAATCATCATCCCTTGTTCTTCTTCTTTTTTCTTGGCTATGAGACACTAGAACCTTTCAATCCTTCCCATAAGAGTTTCACAATCAAACCTTACAACTTGGATCGGTTCCGCTCTATTTTTGATGCAACCAAGTTGTTTGATCAATCTTTGATATAAGTTGTCGCGAGTGGAGGATTGTGACCCATTGTGTGGATAAATAACGTGAGGAACAGTTTGAGGTAGGGGATTCATTGCTTCTCTTTATTTAACATGAAACTGTATTGTTAGCATGTTTTATCCCACTGGATGACAATGGAATTGACATAATAAATATTTTAACCGGATAAATAAATTTATATCAATCGTATGATATTTCCTCTTGTTTTTCTAGATAGTGTGATATCTATGCTTGCTTTTCTTAGCTGTTTGTTCTTGATGGAAATCGGTAAAGAACGTAAACTTGGATTAATTAATAATTGTTGGATAAATATAAAGAGGCATGAAAATGAATATGGTTCTTGTTGTAATTTGATGGTAAAAAAATTAGCGCAGTAAGAATGTTTATTTATTTTTGATAGCTTACTTATTATTTTTCCCAAATTTTGAACCTACGTTTAATAAATATGTTAATTCAAGATGGATTAAAGAACTGATTATTTGATAATTCCTTAAAAGTTTTTGAGTTACCCTCTTGATTGTTAAAGGGCCAAGAGCCCAATTAATGTGGTGTTGTTTTCCTGCTACTTGTGCTATGATGTGATCCTGGATGGTTGTGGTGATATGTGGGGGCATGGAACTTTTGGTTGTGGTAGCAGATGATGCCTAGAGTAGCGAGATGCATCAGTTTATGCATGTGGGTGTCGGGGAGGACACCAGGGATGATGGAATGGGACGGATGTGATTGTTGGATGCTTAATGTTTCCTTTGGCTGTTTATCAGCTTTAATTTTACTCACTGCTCAAGGCAGCTGGTTTTGATTACCCTTCTCTTGATAGGGGTTAAGATGCGTGGGGTATGCCATGTGTTTCTGTGTTTAGCTTCTCTAGGGAGGATGGGTCTACGCTCTTGCTATAGGCGGCAAAGACTCGACGGGTAGTACATCTACTCACCGTGTTGATCCCCCTTCTGTTAGTATCATAGGATGCTTTTATAGAATGCGTGAGAATATGGGAAAGTAATTCTATAATGAATATTTGAATAAATTATTTTAACCCATGGGGTTGGAGTTTTCTAGAATATAATGATGAGGTAGTAATTTTTGAAGGAACAATGGACTTTAGGTGTGATTCTAATGAAGTTTAATGTGGAAGTGTTCATGGTTAATTAATGTTTAAAGAATTAATTAACATACAGTGGAATTGAAAAAAAGGGAATGAAGTAATCTAATAAATCCCTTTAAATGGTTGTAGTCTTATAGGATATCTAGTCATAGAAGTGGCAGCCCAGAGTTTGAGAGACATTAGTTGCAGTTGTGTCTAAGACTAGCTTATGCCCATAGTGTGGTTGTGAGTTAAAATATATTATGTACTTTTTGGGTTTCTATACACTAATCCACCCTGTCAGTAAGGGAAACTGGCACCCCAGGGATTATGATCCCTGGGAGGTGTTTTCCCCAACATTCTGGTGGGAGGATGAATGGTTGACTACCCCCTTTGGCCCCACTCTCTTCTCTTGGTAGATACTTGTTCCATTAGACACAACAGTTAGTTTTCCCCATATAAGTGTGTAGAGGGCTGTAATGGTTTCTGGTTATTCACACATATATATTCGGAATGTAGTATCCTACGGAATAATATTGGTGTAAAGTGTATAGGTTGTGATGGCTTGAGGATCCTTACATGGTGTATGGGCTGTAATGGCTTGAGGTATAATACACGATGTATGATACATGTTATGCGAGTTGTGGTGGCTCCCAAAAACTACCTGGTTACTTTGGTTGTGAGGATGGTGTGGTGCTTTGCCCAGGTGTCTGCAGGCAAGCCTTTGTGGTACACAAGGTGCAGATTGTGGAGCTTAGCCGAGGTGTCTGTGGGCAAGCCTTTGGAGAGAGATGCATAGGACGTATGTCGTTGGGGAAAAAGCGGAAAACCGGTGGGGAAGTAGTAGCGGGGAACCCTTGATATTCCTTATTATATGATATATTCTTGTATGTGTTACTTGGTGAGAGTAGCCATGGTGAGGTTGGGAACTTAGTATACCTTTTTAGGTGATGAGTTAGTTTCACTTGTTGTTCACTATGCTTATAATGCTTTCTTTACTTTTTCATGAGAGGGTTCAGGGAGGATCCTACTGAGTATGCTGTTATACTCACCCTATGTATAAATAAACTATTTTTCAGGTCACTTGAAGCAGGTTGGAGATCAATCTGGTTTCTACTAGCTTGGGGTTGTAGGAGCTGTTCGGGCTTGTGGTTGCTGCTGTTTTACTTTCTTTTGGGTGCTTGCAGTTTTTCCCCTTTCATTTGTAGTACTTCTGCATGACATTTCATATGTGTACTTGGGTTTTTGTTTATATTGCAGTCTATGTTGGAGTTTATTGGTGTATATCTTATCTCTCTCTTTTGCATGTGTTCTCTTAGAGGGTAATTCCTCCCATTTTTTGTGTTATTATACCCTCAGTGGTAGTCGCCAACCCGGGGCCTACTGGAGGCAGGACTCGGGGGTCATTATCTCTCTCCTCACATTTCCGGCCTAGGAGGGGTACACTTTGTGGGGAGGGGGTCGTGAAAGAGTGGTATCATAGCTCTGTTTGAGGGATAGGATGGAGTTTAGAGTTAGGCACAAGTGAGGTTGCATGGGTTGGTAGGGAAATGGTGTCATTCATGTTTAGAAAGTGAGGTAAACACTGGAGATCGGCTGAGACACATGCGTTTAGAGCCCCCTATGATCTGATGTACGGACCGTTAAGTTTACAATGGCTACTAAACAAGGTGATAATAGTTGCAGGGTAGAGACCTAGGAAAGGATCATGCATCATTCTTTTTTGTTCCTATGTTTGAATGGGTAGACCTTGGGATAGGTTAACCTAAAATGAGTAAAAGAAAATAATTAATTAATTAATGTTGGGTTTTCCATATTCCATGTTTAGGAGCTCTAACGGTTTGTTATTTTATAGGTATGGATCTAGGTCGACATCCTCATCAGGTTTGTGTAGAAAATTTCTAATAGGATGTTCCAGAAGGTCACCACAGGATAGAGGTTGAAGAAGAAGACACTTGGAGGAAGACACTCTGATAGTTTCAGCGCCAGAGTCTGCATAAGTAAGAGGGATCTATTTCAGATATAGCCACGGAGCACTGGTTAGAGGAGGTTGAGATCGGAATTAGTTTGATTCCTGCTCGTAATGAGAACTGGGTGTCCTTGGTTGTGATGATGTTGCATGGAGTAGCGAGGTAGTGGTGGTTCTTGTTCCTTGGGGATTGTGAGGAGTTAGCAATCTCTTGGGAGGAGTTCTGAGATAGGTTTAGAGTCGAGTTGCTTTCTTCGAATGCGAAGGCGTCCATTCTCCAGGAGCTTCACACCCTTCGACAGGGGAGCTCCAATATTCGAGAGTTTGGAATCTGTTTCAGGAACCTTTTACGATATGCTTTAGACCTTTTTCCAGATGAGGAGGCCAAGGCGAGGCATTTCGAGGAGGCTTTGTGTCCATATATCCAACTCCAGGTCACCCCATTTATGCTGAAAACATATCTTGAGGTACTTCCGAGGGCAGAGGCTGTCGAGAGGAATTTTTCCAGGACCAGATCATCACTAGGGGGAATCAACATGATTCCTCATGAAGTAGAGCCCAGGTTTCCTGGTTTTCAGGGTAGAAGAGTTTCCGTTCAACCGGGGGTAGGTCTCAGCCCTTCACATCTCGTTTCTCCAGAGGCAGCAACTCCCATACTTATGCCAAGGGATCAGGCGCTTGTTTTTCTTGTGGTGGTCATGGTCATCAGCAGTGGGAGTGCCTGACCTTTCAGAGCGTCCATTGTGCACCAGGTGCTACACTCTAGGTTCCTCCGTTGAGGTAGTTCTAGCCAAGGCAACAACAGCCAGTTGCACTAGCATTAGATCAGCAGAGGGTAGATGGGGCAGCCAGAGGGCAGCCCCATGATGCTCCCCATCCTCATAGAGAAGAGTGTGTCCATGGTGGTTGTTGTCATCAGGGTCTGAGGGGCCGTGGAGGAGGTCGTGGTCAGCTTCATGCTCTAGCTTTGCCATCTCCAGGTGAGCCAGACATCGTTCGAGTTACCCTTTTCTTGTTTTCTACCTTTTTGTATGCCTTGTTTGATTCAGGAGCCACACACTCTTTCATATCACCTACCCTTTTCCATGCTTTGGGACATGAGGTAGAGAGGAATCCAGTGCCCTTGGCGTTGACTACTCCAGTTAGAGGTCGAGCTGACTTGTTTGATGTATGTAGATACTGTGAGCTAGTGTTGGGGCAACACCACTCTTGGGGAGATTTCCTATGTTTACGAATACAACCATATGACGTAATCCTCAGCATGGATTGGTTGTATTCAGTGTAGGCTATTGTGGATTGCTTTA
Source organism: Viscum album (assembly GCA_963277665.1). NCBI lineage: Eukaryota > Viridiplantae > Streptophyta > Magnoliopsida > Santalales > Viscaceae > Viscum > Viscum album. The sequence continues at coordinate 382,664,668 of OY728167.1, read as the reverse complement.
AGAAGAAGGTTATCTTTATTGTTGAGGATGGATAGAAAGTGGTGTTTGTTGGTGAATGAGATCCTCATATGGGTCATAAGAACGTTCCATCCTTATCATCCATGATGGATGAGATGATGATGAGTTCTTCAGAGGTTCATTAGTTGGAATTTCCTAGGGTCGTAGAGGAGTACCCTGATGTATTTCCAAAAGAGGTTGTAGCATTACCCCCTCGACGAGAGATCATGTTTGGGATAGAGATACAGCCAGGAGCATCTCCTATCTCTATGTCTCCATATAGGATGGCCCCTTTTGAGTTACGAGAGCTACGTATATAGCTTGATGGTCTGTTACAGTGTGGTTTTTTTCGGCCAAGTGTGTCACCCTAGGGTGCACCAGTTTTGTTCATGAAGAAGGATGACGACAGTTTCGGTTGTGTGTCGATTATCGTCACTTAAACAAAGTGAAAATAAAGAATCGCTATCCTCTACCGTGAATTGATGATTTATTCGATCAACCGAAGGGTGCAAGTTGGTTCTCAAAGATTGAATTACTGTCAGGATATCATCAGATGCGTGTGAAGGATGAGGATATCCCAAAGACTTCTTTCGATTATTGTCATGGGAATTATGAGTTCGTTGTAATGCCATTTGGCATGATGAATGCTCTAGCTGAATTCATGGGATTGATGAATGTTTATTTCTGTGAGTTTGTGGACAAGTTTTTGTTAGTTTTCATCGACGACATACTTCTATACTCCACATCTAAAGAGGAGCATGGAGAGCATCTATGAGCCATTTTTGGAGTTCTTTTCCAACATCAGCTGTTCGGGAAGTTGTCCAAGTGTGAGTTTGGGGCTTTAGAAGTCCGTTTCTTATGGCATGTTGTGTCCCAACAGGGATTAGTTGTGGATCCATTGAAGATAGAAGCAGTTGTTTCTTGGGCATCCCCTAAGATAGTTTCAGAGGTACGAAGTTTCCTTGGTCTCACAGGCTACTATAGGTGGTTCATATCCAATTTATCATGTGTTTTGAATACTCTAACAGCTTTGACTAGGAAGGATTAGGCATTCATATGGATTGATCAGTGTCAGGAAGCATTCGAGTATCTAAAGGAGAATTTAGTAAGTGCTCCAGTCCTTTGTCTTCCAACTGAAAGAGTTAAGTTTTATGATTTCTATGATGGTTCACATCTGGGGTTAGGTTGTGTTCTCATGCATCAGAGGTCAGTTGTTTCTTATGGGTCTTAGTAGTTGTGTCCCCATGAACAGAACTATTCCACCCATGATCGTGAGTTGGAAATCATGGTGTTTTCTATGAAGTTGTGGAGACATTACTCATTGGTGAGAGCTTTGTGGTTTTCACTGATCATAAGAGTTTGAGGTTTGTTTTCTCCCAGCAAGACTTGAACTTATGATAGTGTCGGTGTATAGAGTAATTATAGGAATACAACTTCAAAATATCATATACACCAAGAAAAGGGAATGTTGTAGCTGATGTGCTGAGTCGAACATCACGTAGTGATGCTGTACATGAATCTGATGATTCCTGAAGATTAATGGAAGAACTTTCAGCATTGCATCTTGATATGGGAGAAGTTGGGGTAGATGTTGCCATTTTCAGATGACTATATAGTCATCCTTGGTGCAGAAGGTGGAAGAGTCCCAGTTGGGGGATCTTGAGGTGGAGGTCTGGAGAGACCAAGTTGTTTTTGGTGCGGCCCCTGATGGTTGGACAGAGGACGAACAACACCAATTATTGTATCAAGGAAGTCTTTTTGTTCCCTTGATGATGCGCGAGACAGTTCTCAGAGAGTTCCATGGTTCACCCTTAACAGTACATCCTGGAGTGACAAAGATGTATCGATCCTTGGGGAGTCAATTTTGGTGGCCTAGGCTGAAGCATGTGGTTGCAGAGTTTGTGTCTTGATGTTTAGTCTGTCAGAAGGTGAAGGTCGAACACCATGTTCCTAGTGGTATTCTCTAGCCATTAGAGATTCCTCAGTGGAAGTGGGAGGACATCTCAATGGACTTTGTTACAAGTTTACCTCAAGCACTGGGAGGACATTATGCTTCTTGGGTGGTAGTGGATCGTTTAACAAAATCATCCAACTTTATAGCAATCAAGGAGTCGAGCTTAGTAGAAGTTTTTACAAGGCAGTATCTAGAGGATGTGGTGAGACTTCATGGAGTCCCTAGGATGATCATTTCTGATCGAGATCCTCATTTTACCTCCAGGGTGTGGAGAGGTCTCCAACATGCTTTTGGTTCTCAAATATTCCTTAGCACTACTTTTCATCCTCAAACAGATGGTCAGACAGAGCGAAGCATCCAAACTCTTGAAGACATGTTACGCTCTTGTGTTCCTAATTCTAGAGGCTCATGGATGAGGCACATATCCTTGGTGGAGTTTTCTTATAATAATAGTTTTTACTCCACCATCGGTATGGTACCGTTTTAAGCCTTGTGTGTCCGGCCATTCCGTTCTCCGTTGTGCTGGACTGGGGTCGGAGATTCAGCAATTCTATGACCGGAACTAGTGCAGAATACAACAGAGATGGTCCAGGTGATTCGTGAGAGGATGAATATAGTACAAGATTGTCAGAAATCATATGTTGATCAAAGAAGGAGGCCCTTGGTGTTTAATGTTGGGAATCATGTGTTTCTGAAGGTGACTCCCCGTCGTGGGCAGCGAAGGTTTGGTCGTGGAAGTAAGCTTTCTCCCAGGTTTTTTGGGCCTTTGAATATGTTAGCTCATATTGGAGCTGTAGCGTATCAAGTAGCACTTACCCCATAGATGATTCGGATACATGATGTTTTCCATGTTTCACAGCTTCGTCGTTATCTTCATGATGACTCTCACATCATTTATTGGGGGGAGATCGATGTTGATGATGATGCAAACTTCGAGGAGATACCTATGGAGATCCAAGACCGCAAGGAGAAGGTGTTGTGCGGGCGTTTTATACACAAAGTTCATGTCTTGTGGCAATGCGGTGGCATGGAGGAGAGTACCTGGGAACGTGAGTCACAGATATGTGCTCAGTACCCGAAGTTGTATGATGTTTAACACTTTTCGTGTAACGATGTTCCCTTTGTGGTCATACCTCTCGTGTTTTATTTATGAATTTTCTTTTGTTTCTTCTTGTGGCTTGCTCTCTTTTGAGAGGTATCTTGATGGGTGGTTGTTTGGACCCCGTTTCTTTTAGTGGGTTTTGATTTCTCAAGGATGAGAATGTTTTGAGAGGTATCTGATGTAATGGCCCAGACCTATCTGGTCCATTACTTTGTGAAAATGTGGTGTTGGATGTGTTATGGGAGGTCAAGGTGACTTATCCCCAACACTTTTCCAAATTTCCAGTTCTGTGAACAGTGTTTCTAGTTTTATGATTTGTTCTATCGGTAGGTGTACAGTAACGGTAAGTTTACAGTGTTTCACAGATTGGTTTCACAGATCAGTTTCACATATCGGTTTCACATATCAATTTCACATATCAGTTTCATAGATAGGTTTCACAGATCGGTTTCACAGATCGGTTTCACAGATCGGTTTCACAGATCGGTTTCACAGATCGCTTTCATAGATCGCTTTCAGAGATTGGTTTCACAGATTGGTTTCACAGATCGGTTTCACAGATCGGTGTCATAGATCGGTTTCATAGATCAGTTTCACAGATTGGTTTCACAGATCGGTTTCACATAACAGTTTCACAGATCGGTAGGTGTACAGTAACGGTAGGTGTACAGTGTTTCACAGATCGGTTTCACATATCAGTTTCACAGATTGGTTTCACAGATCGGTTTCCCGGATCGGTTTCACAGATCGGTTTCACATATCTATTTCACAGATCGGTAGGTGTATAGTAATGGTAGGTGAACATTGTTTCCATCTTCCTACATTTTTCCCCCTTTTGACACTTCCTTTGATGTAAAATACATTTAAAGCCTTATTTTGAGGACACTTAAGGCCGATTCAAAGGCCACACATCCTATATTAATTATTTATATGTCTCAGGATGTTTTTACTTGGTCAAACCGTATGGGTTAATGTGATCTTCTTTTAATGGGGAATTAAGTGTATCTTAAATGGTTGAACCATTAAATATTCAAAAAGGGACAATATATCATCCTCCCTTGTTCTTCTTCTTTTTTATCGGCTATGAGACGCTAGAATCTTTCAATCATTCCCATAGGATTTGGACAATCAAACCTTACTCCTCGGATTGGTTCTGCTATGTTTTGATGAAACCATGCTGTGTCGATCAATATTTGATATAAGTTGTTGCCAGAGGAGGATTGTGACCGGTTGTGTGGATAAATAATGTGAGGAACTATTTGAGGTAGGGGATTTGTTTCTTCTCTTTCTTTTACGTGCAACTGTATTGTTAGCATGTTTTATCCCACTGGATGACAATGGAATTGACGTAATAAATATTTTAACCAAATAAATAAATTAATATCGATCATATGATATTTCCTCTTGTTTTTCTAGATAGTGTGATATCTATGCTTTTTTTTCTTAGCTATTTGTTCTTGATGGAAATCGGTAAAGAATGTAAAATGGGATTGATTAATAATTGTTGGCTAAAGATAAAGAGGCAAGAAAATGAATCTGGTTCTTGTTGTAATTTGATGTTAATCAAATTAGCACAGTAAGAATGTTTATTTATTTCTGATTTCTTAATGATTAGGTTTCATGAATTTGGAACCTACATTTAATAAATCTGTTAATTCAAGATGGATTAAAGAACTGGTTGTTTGATAATTCCTTAAAGGGTTTTGAGTTACCCTCTTGATTGTTAAAGGGCCAAGAGCCCAATTAATGTGGTGTTTTTTCCTGTTGCTTGTGCTATAATGTGATCCTGGATGGCTGTTGTGATATGTGGGGGCATGGAGGTTTTTTCTTGGGGTAGGGGATGGTGCCTAGAGTGGCGAGATGCATCGGTTTAAGCAAGTGGGTGTCGGGGAGGACACCAGGGATGATGGAATGGGACAGATTTGATTGTTGGATGCTTGTTGTTTCCTTTGGCTGTGTATCTGCTTTACTTTTCCCCACTGCTCAAGGCAGCTGTTCTTTCTTACCCTTCTTCTGAAAGAGGCGAAGACGCGCGGGGTATGCCACGTGCTTTTTGTGTTTAGCTTCTCTATGGAGGATGGGTCTACGCTCTTGCTATAGGCGGCAAAGACTCGACGGGTAGTACATCTACTCACCGTGTTCATCCCCCTGGTGTTAGTAGCATAGGATTCTTTTCTAGAATGATTTGGAATATGGGAAAGTAATTCTATAATGAATATTTGAATAAATGATGTTAACCCATGGGATTGGAGTTTGCTAGAATATAATGATGAGGTAGTAATTTTTGAAGGAACAGTGGACTTTGGGTGTGATGCTAATAAAGTTTAATGTGGAAGTGTTCTTGGTTAATTAAAGTTTAAATAATTAATTAACATATAGTGGAATTGATAAAAATGGAAAGAAGTAATCTAATAAATTCCTTTAAATGGTTGTATGCTTATAGGATACCTAGTCTTAGAAGTGGCAGCCCGGAGTCCGAGAGACGTTAGCTGCAGTGGTGTCTAACACTAGGTTATTCCATAGTGTGGTTGTGAGTTATAATATATTCTATACTTTTTGTGTTTCTATACGCTACTCCACCCTATCTGGTAAGGGAAACTGGAAACCCAAAGATTCTGAGCCCTAGGGGGTGTTTTCCCCAACTTTCTGGTGGGAGGATGAATGGCTTACTACCCCCTTTGGCCCCCTCGCTTCTCTTGGTAGATACATGTGCCATTAGGCATAGCGGTTAGTTTTCCCCATATATGTGTGTAGAGGGCTGTAATGGCCTGTGTCTATTCACACACATATATTATAGATGTAGTATCCTATGGACTACTATAGGTGTAATGTGTATAGGCTGTGATGGCTTGAGGATCCTTACTCAGTGTATGGGCTATAATGGCTTGAGGTATAATACCCGACATATGATACACGTTATGTGAGCTGCGGTGGATCCCAGAAACTACCTGGTTACTTTTGGTTGCGAGGATGGTGTGGTGCTTCTCCCAGGTGTCTGCAGGCAAGCCTTTGTGGTGCATGAGGTGCAGATTGTCGATCTTAGCCCAGGTGTCTACGGGAAAGACTTTGGAAAGAGATGCACAGGACGTATGTCGTTAGGGAAAAGTGGAAAACCATTGGGGAAGTAGTAGAGGGGTACCCTTGATATTGTTTATAATATGATATATTCTTGTATGTGTTATTTGGTGAGAGTAGTCATGGTGAGGTTGGGAACTTAGTATACCTGTTTTGGTGACGAGTTAGTTTCACTTGTTGTTCACTATGCTTTAGCATGATTTATTTACTTTTTGCACAAGAGGCTTCAGGGAGGATCCTACTTATTATGCTATTATACTCACCCTACGTATATATAAACTGTTTTTCAGGTCACTTGGAGAAGGTTGGAGATCAAGCTGGTTTCTACGAGCTTTGGATTGCAGGATCTGTTCGGGCTTGTGGTTTCTGCTATTTTACTTTCTTTTGGGTACTTGCAGTTTTTCCCTTTCAGTTGTAGTACTTCTGCATGACATTTCATATGTGTACTTGGGTTTTTGTTTATATTGCAGTCTGATTTCGAGTTTATTGGTTTATATCTTATCTCTCTCTTCTTCATGTGTTCTCTTAGAGGGTAATTCCTCCCATTTTGTGTGTTACTATACCCTCAGTGGTAGTCTCCAACCCGGGGCCTACTGGAGGCGGGACTCGAGGGGTCATTATCTCCAATCTCACATTGTCGTCCTAGGAGGGGTACACTTTGTGGAGAGGAGGTCATGACAGAGTGGTATCAGAGCACTGTTTGAGGGATAGGATGAAGTTTGGAGTTAGGAACAGGTGATGTTTCATGTGTTGGTAGGGCAATGGTGTCATTCATGTTTATCAAGTGAGGTAAACACTGGAGGCTGGCTGAGATACAGGCGTTTAGATCCCCCTATAATCTGATGTACATACATTTAAGTTTACAATGGCTACTAAACAAGGTGATACTAGTTGCAGGGTAGAGACCTAGGAAAGGATCATGCATCATTATTCTTTGTTCCTGTTTTTGAATGGGTAGACCTTGTGATAGGTTATCCTAAAAAGAGTAAAAGAAAATAATTAATTAATTAATTTTGAGTCTTCTATATTCCGGGTTTAAGAGCTCTAACAGTTTGTTATTTTACAGGTATGGCTCCAAGTCGACGTCCTCATCAGGTTTGTGTAGAAAATGTCCAACAGACTGTTCCAGAAGGTCACCGTAGGATAGAGGTTGATGACGACGACACATGGAGGAAGACACTCTGAGAGTTTTAGCGCTAGAGTCTACAGAAGTACGAGGGATCTGTTTTAGATACAGTCATGGAACACTGGTTTGAGGAGGTCAAGATTGACTTCAGTTTGATTCATGCTCATAAGGAGCACTGGGTGTCCTTGGTTGTGATGATGCTATGTGAAGCAGCGAGGCATTGGTGGTTCTTGTTCCTCATGGATCGTGAGGAGTCAACGATCTCATGGGAGGAGTTCCGAGATAGGTTTAGAGGTGAGTTTCTTTCTTCGACTGTGAAGGTTTCCAGTCGCCAGGAGCTTCTTACCCTTCAATAGGGGAGCTCTAGTATTCAAGAGTTTGGAATCCATTTCAGGAACCTTTTACGATATTCTTCAGACCTGTTTCCAGAAGAGGAGGCCAGGTTGAGGCATTTCGAGGAGGCTTTGTGTCCATAGATCCAGCGCCAGGTCACCCCATTTATGCTGAAAACATATCTTTAGGTACTGGCGAGAGAAGAGGTTGTCAAGAGGACTTTGGCCAGGACCGGATCATCTTGAGAGGGGAATCAGCATGATTCCTCACAAAGCAGATCTGTGGCCCAGGGTTCCCGGTTTTTAGGGCAGAAGAGTTTCTGTTCAGCCGGAGGTAGGTCCCATCCCTTTACATCTCGTTTCTCCTAAGGCAGCAACTCTCAGGCTTATGCCAAGGGATCAGGCGCTTTTTTTTCTTATGGTGGTTGCGGTCATCAGTAGTGGGAGTGCCCGACCTTTCAGAGCGGCCATCGTGCACCAGGTGCTACGCTTCAGGTTCCTCCATTGAGGCAGTTCCATCCAAGGCATCAGCATCCAGTTGCACTAGCTTTAGATTAGTAGAGGGTAGATGGGGCAGCCAATTTCAATTATTTGGGTTAAACTTATACTTCTTGAGTATATCATCCTATTAATATATGTGAATGACCTCTGATTTTTTTACACTTAATATCCACTTATATTGGGTTTATTCTCATTTTTCACGCATAATTATGTAATTGATTTATTCTTAATCAAAGGATACCATCTTTATAAGGAATTTCATCTCAATTTACATTCCATTGAGACTTCATTGTTGTTATATGCCAATTCACTTTGATATGGTGTATATACTATCATTTGGCATATTATATCATGAATAAATTTATTCTCCTGATATTATAAATTTTTGATTAAATGTTATTCCTAATTTATTGGTATTCAAGCATCTCATATTTGGTTACAAACTCTTTAACTAAAATATATTTTTAAGATTTATTCTTTGAAATCTTTCTTATTAATGTCCATTTTTTAAAAAAAAAATTAAAGATTTATTTATATGGACATTACTATTTTAAAATGTTAATTCCTTTAAAATCTTCAAAGTGGTATGGGACACTTTGATTCAAAAATCTCTTTATTAAATGGTTTTGAATATGGTTTGATAAAGTATTGATTTTTTCTATATCTCGAAATGATATATTGTGATTTCAAATGAAATGTTAATAGTGAAATGTTTATATTTGTAATATTTTATGTGCTATGATTTTATAATGGTAATTGGACATTTGACGGGTGGTTACGTAATAAACCAAATGACGGGTGGTGTTGTGATAAACCAGGATGGGTGGTTATGTTATAACCTCCAATGCATTAGGTATGGAAGTAGTCTATATGGATATTACATTTACTGATATGTGTGGAAGTCGGCCATATAGTTATTCCATTTAAGTATGTTTATGTCCCAAGTTACCTTTATATGTTATGTGTTCTTTATATGGGTTTTATGGAAATATTTTGGTTACAAAATGGTAAATAATGACCTTTTATTCTATAAAGAGTATTTACTACTTCATTAAGCTGAAAAGTATTAATTATTGTAAATAATTCATGGTTTACTTGTTGTTTTGAAAAACTAACAATTTTCTTTCTTTGTGTATCCCTTACTGAGCTTTTTATGCTCATCTGAAGTTTTTGAAATGTTTTTCACAGGACATAAAGTGGAACAGGGTCAAAGATGAGATAAAGGAAAAGTAATGTTATCATAAACATGAAACTAGACATGACTAATACATCTCAAAAAGATTACAAAGTAGACACTTCTACTCAGTTTCCATTTTTTTCATAAAATAAAAACTCTTTGAAAAAAATATTCATGTTCAGTTCCATGTTTTAGCCAACATCACTTTCCTTTGATCCCATCCTTGACCCTATTCATCTTTTAGTCCTGTTAAAAATATTTCAAAAATTGGGGTGAGCATAAAAAGCTCAATAAGGGATACACAAAGAAGGAAAACTGTTAGTTTTTTAAAACAACAAGTAAACCATGAATACTTTATCATAAGTAAAACTTTTCACCTATATAAGGTAGTAAATACTCTTTACTGTATAAATGATCATTTCCTTCCCCTTTTGTAACCAAATGATTACCATAAAACCTATATAAAGAACACATAACATATAAAGTTAACTTGGGACATAAACATACTTAAATGGAATAACTATACGGTCGACTTCCACACATATCACAAAATGGAATGGCCATTCAGTCGACTTCCATACCCAATGCTTGGAGGTTATAACGTAACCACCCATCCTGTTTTATCACAGAACCACCTTTCATTTGGTTTATCACATAACCACCCATCAAATTTCCAAGTACCATTATAAAATCATAACACATACAACAAATATAAAGGAAAGAAAACATTTCCACATTTCAATCACAATATATAACTGAAATATATTGACATAAAAAATCCATTATCAAAACCATTTTCAATACCAAAATACGTGAAAGAGTATATGGTATTTATTTTCCTTTTAAAAACATTACGGCTTGTTAAGGAAGCCAAACATCAAATTATACTCGCGGCAGCGGAAAGGTCGTTATCACCGCATACATTAAAACATTATTTTTTTTGTTTAGTAAAACGCTTTGTAGTGAAAAGATTCCCATTGAATGAAATCAAAATTCCAAGGGATTTATACACCATATAAAATAAATTTGTTTATAAATGAAAATATGCCTCAATGAAAGAAGATTGAGACAAAGTCCCTTATCTCATTTCGGACTTGACTCGATTGTTCTTTAATCTCGTGAATAATAAACTAAAGCTAATTTATACTTTCTTAATAACCATTTTCAAGTTAATTATTCTTTATATATCACTTATTACCATGTGATAAACATTATGTAATCATTTAACTTAATAACGGTTGTTTTGTCGATATTTGGTACTTGAGTCAAAAATGGACTTCTTATAATTACATGTTGTTCATGTGGTCAAAATTAAATTATATCCAAAATGATATTCATGATTTATATATCATATATATCATATATATCCATTATATATATGTATTTATAATAGTACATAACATTTGGAGATAAGAAATGAAATGCACCGTTCATGGAGACGGTAAGTCGTATGAACGCATGAACGCTACTTTCATTTCTATTTCATATTTAATGGAATGAAAACATAATGATACAAAGGTATATTATAATTGCAATATAGTATCATATATAATATCATTAACTCCATCCTTTATATGCACCACGTATGGTATGAACAAGTCATATCACTATGAGGGGGCGGTAGTCCGCACTTCCTCAAATGAAATTATCGCGTTTACCCATAATGGAAACCATAAAGGTATGCTATAAAATGAAAATAAATAAGTATAGAAACAATAAAAAAATAATATATATAGACTATAAATAAAGTTCCATCATAATGGCCCCCATGAGAAGTGGTAGAAGATAATTGAATAATCATCATTTCGTGAGGCATTAGTTTATCATCCATTGAAATAGTATGTTCTTTACCCATTAGATGGAGGTGTGTGTAATTTTAGCTTGAATACTTATCATAACAACATTCTAGTATATTTAGGATACTGGTGTTGTTATAAAATAAAGTAATAAAAAGATTTTAGGGGTTGGAGAATTAAAATAAAAGAAATGAATTTAAGAGAAATGGTTACCTTTAATTCAGGTAACTCCTTTTGGTGTGAACCAAAAGGACCTCTTGAAGTGCCTTATTCCAAAGGTAAGGCTTATAGGAGTAGTAGAGGTATTTAGGGAGCTTAATTAAGAAGATGTTCGATGAGAGAAGGAGCTTTAATGGTGTGTGGAATTGGTTAGAAGTGAGGGATTTTTATAAGGGGGAGGAGGGGCTCTTTAGGAATGTGTGAAAATATTATTTTATTATATAATGATTTTCGCTTTCTAAAGGTCCAAAACTAATTAAAGTATAAGATAAGATAACTAATGGTAGAAATAAAATCATTCAATAATAATTTGATGGTTTTTGTATATTATTTTTTTCTTTATAATCTTATTTATTTAAATCATTTATTAATGAGGTAAACACTGCATCATTATTGTGTCATAAATAATTTTATTTATTTGATGTCTAAAAATTATAAAAAAAATACCATGATGTAGGAAATATTTTTAGATTACTAATTAACATTTATAGTCAAATATATCAATTATATAACCCCACATTAAAATTGTTTTAGCAAAACCATACATGTTTATGATGTTTTTATTTTTACTTTAAATAAAAAGTTATTAATGTCATTATCTTACCCAAGTGGCTTCCAAAGACCAAAAGTCTCACCAAAGGATTGTCTTGGTCAGACATTAATCATCCAATAAGGTTACTATAATTGTTAAGGTAATTTTATATTATTATAATATTGTTTTTACCAGGAAATACCCTATTTACCTTTAACCGCGGTAAAAAAAAGTCAAAAGTTACTATTCACCAATTATTATTTTCATCTTATTGAACCAAATTTTACTTAATAATAACAACCATGTATGTCAGATTTTCAAAATTCAATTCACAGAAGTGGTGAAAATTCATTAAAATAAAAAATTCAGTTTTTTAACTACTACTTAGTGGTTTCACTATTCATCAAAAAAAGAAGTTTTTCAGAAAACTATCAAAAATTCAGCCTAATATATATTTTTTATTCTGATTTAAAAAACTATTTCTATTTTACCAAATTCAATACATAGAATTTGAATTAATTAATTTAAAATTAATTCCTGTTGTCAAAACAAAAAAAATCGTGTTTTAAGAAATATTAACTATCAAAAGATTGACACGTGTTTATGTCCAATTTCGAAGTAAAATTACTTCCAATGACCAACATTATATTAAATGGTAAAAATATATTCTAATTACACTTTAAAATCAATTAAAAAGAAAATCTAACCATATAAATAAATTAGATAAAAAAGGCAGATTTGAATTAAAATACAGTTTCTTTCACTATTCATTAAAAATGAATTTTATCAGAAAAATAAAAAAAAATATCCAATGTAAATTTTAATGTCCTGATTCTAAAGAATAATTTAAGTTTGTCAAATAGAACATATAAAAGTGAAAAAAACTATATTTAATGAGGGTTTTCAATCAAAAGGCGGTAGACTGACCTTTTAATGAATATTAGAGTATTTATGCTTAAAATTGGATTCATTCCCATTTTAAGCCTCCAATATTTATTGGATAAATGTAAAAACATTTAAAATATATATATAATCATGTTTTAGTTAGTTCTATTCATTCCCACTAATACAATGGCTAGGTGTTAACTACCATTTAAAATAATATTATTATATTATTAGTGTGCAACGTAAGATTTCAAAGAAACCCACTGTTGTATATACATTAAACATTTTTGGTCAATATATATTTCAGATTTTACTCCATACGAATGATGCCTCCAAATTTTTAAAGCAAAAACAACAGAAGCTAATTCCAAATCATGTGTAGGATAATTTAACTCATGAGATTTCAACTGACGTGAAGCATAAGCAATTACCTAATCATTCTGCATTTGGACACAACAACGTCATTTCAACGAAGAATCACTGTAGATAACAAATTCACCATCTCTGGAAGGTAATGCCAAAATAGGAGCATTCACCAATATTTTTTTCAATTCAAGAAAACAATCATTACATTATTTTTCCCAGATGAACTTAACACCTTTTCGAGTTAACTTAGTCTTTAGACTAGATAACAATGGTACTTTGAAGAACTCCTTCACTAACCAATTCCCTTTCAGTGGAGGTCTCCCGATGAATCCCCTCTGTAGGTGACGACGGCGGCCTCCGTGCCGGTCCCTCCCCCTTCGATGGGGGAGGGAGAATCGTTGTCTCTTAGGAGGGTGAGGGCCTTCCAACCTTTCTCCAACCCGGATTTCCTCCCTCCCTTCCCGAAAGTGGATTTAAACCCTAAGGTCCCAGACCTGGTGGAAGGGGTCCTGAATCTTCCATTTGTCCTTGACGGAGTTTTCTGAGTCGACCAACCTGTTGAATCTCACTCTTGTCACCCGCTTCAAGGACAAGAGGCCCTCGGTTGATGAGTTCGATCGTTTTTTTTTGTTCATGGGATCTCCAAGAACGAGTGGTGGTGGGTTTACTCGACAATAGGAAGATAATGGTTCGCTTCGAGATGGAGGCTGATTTGATCAAAGCATGGTCAAGAGCACCTCGTTTTTACAAGGGATCCCGCTTTCTGTTGCTGCGGTGGTCCTTCGACCTGCACATGAAAAGGGACTCACCTTCAATTGCGGTTTGGGTAAGTTTTCCCAAGATTCCCTTGTCGTTCCAAAACCCTATAATTATCCGGATTCTTGGAAACATGGTAGGTAGATTCCTTTGCACGGATATTCGAACTGAAGCGATCTGTCATCCAGTGAATCCTCATGTTTGTGTTGAGATAGACGCATCTAGATCTCCTTTTGAGTATGTTTTTGTCACGATTAGTGAAGAATACCACTGTAAAAAGTGGGTGATTTATGAAGATTGGATAGATTTTTGTGGGTCTTGCAGGAGGTTAGGGCACTCAACCGAGGTCTGCCGTAGGGGACTCCCTCCTCGGACGACCAAGGGAAGTGGTAAAGGGGAATGCATCCCATCGACCATGGAGGGGAATCACTGTTTGCAGATTGAGGAGGGTTCTCATTTGAGATCGATGGAGCTGGCTTTCAGAGGAGAATGCTCTGGGGTGGCTTCGGTGACGCTGGATGGTGACTCAGTCAGAGCTAGAAAGGCAACTCTGGAGGGTGATATGGGTCTTGGTTATTTGGATGGGAAGGGGCCAGGTTGTCATACGAATTTGGATTGATCGAAGGAATCCAGGGGACTGGATCCTGTAGCTCCCCCCTTTATACCTTTGAGTAATAGATTCTCTATCATTGCTGAGGATGTTCGCTCTGAATGCCTGGAAGGGAATGATTTTTCAGGAAAGGAGAATGGTGAAAGGGTCTTAGAGGATCAGTTGGATGGAGGATTGGTGATTGAATTCGGTTTGGTCAGAATAGAGGCTATGGAGGTTATGCAAGAGGGTTACAAGGGACTGGGGTTGGAGGGATCATCCTTAGCGGTTTTCACGGAAGCCAGAAACTCCAATGTGGTGGGAGATGATGAGTGCCAGGTTGATCAGGGCTTGAAAGCAGTTCCTGTGGCAACAGTGGATGAAGGTGTTCCAGTGGGGGTGCCTCTGCCGGTGATGGAGAACACAACTACTGGTCAGGATGATAAAGTAAGGGAGTTCCCGTTGGGAGGGACAAATAAGGTGTGCGGAACAGGTGGTCGTTTGTTCAGTGAGGTGGTACAGAGTTAGCAAACCTCGGTTCCAGTTGGAGGACCTGGCTCCCCCTCAGTAAGACGTCGGTCAAGGAAGGATTACTCCCATCTCTTGAGGCCTATGCAGACTCATTTAGCATCTAGGAAGAAAGGCAAGGTCACTGTGACTTTTGCGAACAACATTGTGACTGAGAGGATTTCACCGGACCCTGTTCTTGAACTTCTCAAGAATCGGGTGCAAAGTCATCAGTATTGGAGGACACCTGGTTGGGAAACAGCCTCGGCCACTGGAGAAGATGAGTCTGGCAGGGGAATCGGAGAGGAGTACGCATTTGATGATTTTTACTAATGGTTTTGTGTGTTGATTTCTATTTCTGGGTTTAAGTTGTGGTTGTATGTTTGGGCACCAGAACCCATTAAACCGGCTATTGAAAATCAAAAAAAAAGGATTACCAGCAAACTAGATAACAATGAAAAATTATCAACAAACCTCTGGTAATAACCTGCCAAACCAAGAAAACTATAGATCTTGGTTATATTTGTGGGTCATAGCCATTCATCATAAACTTTTGATTTAGCATGATCAACAGTTATGACATTTTTTGAAACAATGTGACAACGGAATGAATTTTTTTATAACCAAAACTCACACTTGCTGAATTTTCTATACAGTTTCTTTTATTTTAAGGTTTTTCCTCACAACCCTTAAATGACATTCATGATCCTCGTTACTTTTGGGGAAAACAAAAATATCATCAATGAACACAACCACAAACTTATCTAAGAACTCATAGAAAATTCAATTCATAAGATGCATGAATATAGCAGGTGCATTGGTTAACCCAAAAGGCATAACTACAAATTCATAATGGCTATATCTAGTATGAAATGTGGTCATCAGAATGTCTGCTTACTTTAATTTCAAATGATGGTACCCTGACCTCAGGTCAATCTTCTAAAAATATTGAGCTCCCTATATATGGTCAAACAAATCATCAATATGATTCAAAGGATACTTGTCCATAATAGTGATGTTATTCAATGATCTATAATCAATACAATATTTCATTGAACCATATTTCTTTTAAACAGACAAGACAGGATCACTCCATGGTTAGGTGCTAGGTCAAATGAAACCTTTATCTAATAACTCCTACAATTTATTCTTCAACTCTAAAAGTTCATTTTGATCCATTCAATAAGGGGGTTTTAAAATTGGCTTAGCATCAGGAACTAAGTCAATAGTAAATTCAACTTCCCAATCAGGTATAATACCCAGAAACTCATCAAGAAAAACATCAAGGTACTAATTTAATATTCGTAAACCATTAATCTAAATATTTTCTTTTTCTCAATAATATATGGAAGGTAACATTCATTTCCATCTATTACCAGTTTCTCATCTTCCTGAAATGTTATTAAAAGTAAGGGTTCATTCTTGTATACAAACTGAAAATATTTCTGAAAAGAAACATCTTTAGCTCTGAATTCAATCTTAGCATGATAAACAGACAATCAATCCATGCCCAAAATAACATCAAACTCTACTAGAGGCAAAACAATAAGGTTTTTAGGTAGATTCTTTCCGCACCAAAGGACTAGAAGGTTCTTATAATTTCTTTTTGACTCAACATTTCCTCCATGTATTTTTACCATAATTTCAGTATTCATATCATGAGATGGAATTACCAATTTACTAGAAAACTTCTCAGAAATGAACGAATGTGTAGACCCTGAATCAAACAACACATTGGCATAATCTGAACAAACGAACTGTTTACCTGATACAACTTCATTCGATGGCCCAACATCTAGTGAATTAGTTGCAAAGGATTTCACCACCACTTTCTGCTTGTAGTCAGGCTACTTTCCCTAATTTGAGTTCTTTACTGGACACACATTTTCATAATGAACCATTTCATTACACATAAAATGTCTTACTATTGGCTTACCTAATACACAATAATGGGTTTCTTTGAAATCTTACATTGCACACTAATAATATATTATTATTATTTTAAATGGTAGTTAACGCCTATCTATTATATTGAAAAAAATGAATATAACTAACTAAAATATGATTATACATGTTTGTTAAATGTTTTTATATTAATCCCACAAAACTTAGAGGCTTAAAATGTGAATGAATCTAATTTTAAGCCCAAATACTCTAATATTCTTTAAAATGTCGATTTACCGCCTTTTGATAGTGAACCCTATTTAAATCTAATTTTGGTCACTTTTATATGTCATATTTGACAAAATAAAATTATTCTTTAGAATAGAGACATCAAAGTTTACTTGGGGTATATTTTGGTATTTTTCTGATAAGATTCATTTTTTAATGAATAGTGAAAGATATTGTATTTTAATTCCAATTAGCCTCTTAATATAAATTATTTATATAGTTAGATTATATTTTTAATTGGTTTCAAAGTGTAATTAGATTATATTCTTACCATCTAATCCAATGTTGCTCATTGGAAGCAGTTTCACTTTGAAATTGGACATAACCAACAGTCAATCATTTGATAGTTATTATTTCTTAAAAACACGCTTTTTTGTTTTGGCAACAGGAGTTAATTTTAAATTAATTAATAGAACATATACATTTTTAATTTTTTAAAATAGATATCATTTTCAAATTCGGAATATCAAATATATCTTAGGCTGAATTTTTGGTATTTTTCTAAAAAAGTTCAATTTTTGATGAATAGTGAAACCACTAAGTAGTAGTTAAAAATCTGAATTTTTCATTTAAAGTAAATTTTACCACTTCTGTGAATTGAATTTCAAAAATCTGATAAACATGTTTGTTATTAGTAAGTAAAATTTGGTTCAATAAGATGAAAATAATTTTTGGTGAATAGTAACTTTTGGCTTTTATTTACCATGGTTAAAGGTAATTAGGGTAATTCAAGGTAAAAAGAATATTATAATAATACAAATTTACCTTAACACTTTTCCTAACATTATTGGATGAGTAATGGAAAACAGATACAATCCTTCGGTGATTCTTTTGGCCTTTTAAAGCCAATTGGGTAAGATAATGATATGAATAACGTTTTTTAAAGTAAAAATAAAAATATCACAAACATGTATTGCTTTGCTAAAACAATTTTAATGTGGGGTTATATAATTGATATATTTGACTATAAATACTCATTATAAAGCTAAAAATATTTCCTACATTGTGGTATTTTTTTATAACTTTTAAACATCAAATAAATAAAATAATTTTTGACATAATAATGATTTAGTGTTTACCTCATTATTAATTGATTTAAGTAAATAACATTGTAAATATTAAAAAGATATCCAAAACTTGTCCAATTCTAATTTGATGATTTTATTTCTACTATTAGTCATCTTATATTATACTTTAATTAGTTTTGGGCCTTTATAAACTGAATATCATTATATAATAAAATAATATTTTCACACTTCCCTAAAGAGTCCCTCCTCCCCCTTATAAAAAGCCCTCACTTATAACCCATTCCACAAACCTCTCAGGCCCCTTGGTTCCTCCAATCCCTGACCAAATAAGCTATCAATATCTCTCTATTCCTTTTAGAGGCCTTACCTTTAGCAGAAGTAATTTCAATAAGTCCTTTTGTTTCAAACCAAATGGAGTTACCCGAATTAAAGTAATAGTTTCTCTTAAATTCTTTTATTTTATTTTACTCCTCAATCCCATAAACTCTTTTTATTCCTTTCTTTTATAACAAAACCAGTATCCTCAATATACTAGGGTGTTTTTATGATAATTATTAGAACTACACTTACGTACACCTCTATCTAATGGGTAAAGAACATACTGTTTCTGTGGACGCCGAACTTCTGCCTCACAAAACGATGATTGCTCAAATATATCCTACTACCTCTCATGATGGCCATTATGATGGAACCGTATTTATATATTATATATATATTATGATTATTTTTTCTTTATTCTACTGTTTTTTTTTAATTTATAGCATACCTTTATGGTTTTTATTATGGGAAAACGCGATAATTTCATTTGAGGAAGTGCGGACTACTGCCTCCTAAAAGTGATATGACTCATTCATACCATACTTGGTACGTATACAGGATAGAGATAATGATATTATATATGATAATATACTAGAATTATAATTCACCTAGGTATCATTATGTTTTCCCTCCATTAAATACAAAATAGAAATGAATGTAGCATTCATGCGTACGTACGACTTACCGTCTCCATGAATGGTGTATTTCATTTATTAACTACAAATGTTATGTACTATTATAAATACATGTATATACTGGATATATATGATATATATTATATCTAAATCATGAATATCATTCTATATATAATGAAATTTTTACCACATAAACAACATGTTATTATAAGAAGTCCATTTTTTACTCAAGTACCAAATATCGACAAAACTATTGTTATTAACTTAAATGATTACTTGATTTTTATGACATGGTAATAAGTAATATAAAAAGATTAATGAAATTTAAAAACTTTCTTGAGAAATTATAAATTAACATTAGTTTATTATTCAGGAAATTAAATAACGAACGGGTCATGTTGGACACGAGGTAAGGGATTTCTTATCTCACTTTTAATTCCATGATATTTCCATTGTACACCACTTATTTATTGAATGTGGTGTATTTTGTACTGCCATTTGATATATATATTATCATTATTCTCTTTATATTAATGTTATTTTTTGATTCATTTGTTGGTTATTAACTTTTGGTCATACGACTCGATTGATTACAACGTGGTAAGGGGTTTTCATCTCACTTTTTATTCCCGTGAGATTCATGCTATAATCGACACTATCTCCTTTTGTGTGGTGAATGTACTGCCCATGATTGTATTATTTGTGTAATATATTTTAATTTATGGGTATTTACATATTCATTTTATGATCCTTTTTTAATTGGGTGTATGTTTCGTAAGTTACCAAATCGGTAAGGGAATTCCAAATTTTGATTTCCACTCATTGGGTTTTGCTTAAACTTCATTGATTATTTTACTCCAAGAATATGCGTGAAATCGTTATTTATTTACATATGTATTAATTTCCACTCCCCTTTTTGTGGATATAATTTTTTATACACATAATCACTCCATTGGTAAATTCTCAAGTCATTGATAAGAACTTGATAAGAGTAATCTTAACTCAATTTACATTCATTGAGTTAAACATCCAAGTCATTGGTGTTGTTTGTACAAGAATAAGTGTGAATGTCCTCTGATTGATTTACACCAAATATCCAATTATATTGAGTATATTTATATTTCTCATACCTAATTATTTCATTGATTTTTCCTTAATCAAATGATACCGTCTTTATAAGGGATTTCATCTCAATTTACATTCTATTGAGACTTCATTGTCGTTATGCACCAATTCACTTTGATATGGTGTATATACTTCCATTTAGAATATTATATCATGAAAACATTTATTCTAATGATATTATAATGTTTCAAATAAATTTTATTCCTCAATTATTTGTATTCAATCATATCCTATTTGGTTAATAACTCCTTAACTTAAATATCATTTTAAAGATTTATTATTTTAAATCATTCTCATTAATGTCCATTTTTTAAAAATGGTCTTAAGGATTTATTTATATGGATATTACTATTTTAAAATTTTAATTCCTTTAAAAGCTTCAAAGTGGTATGGGACACTTTGATTCAAAAATATCTTTATTAAATGGTATTGAAAATGGTTTGATAAAGCATTTATTTGGTCGATATCTTGAAATGATATATTGTGATTATAAATAAAATGTTAATAGTGAAATGTTTATATTTGAAATATTTTATGTGCTATGATTTTATAATGGTACATGGACATTTTATGGGTGGTTACATGATTAACCAAATGCGAGTGGTGTCATGATAAGCCAGGATGGGTGGTTACGTTATAAACTCAAATGCATTGGGTATGGAAGTCAGCCATATGGCTATTTCATTTAGTGATATGTGTGGAAGTTGACCGTATGGTTATTCCATTTAAGTATGTTTATGTCCCAAGTTACATTTATATGTTATGTGTTTTTTATATGAGTTTTATGGAAATATTTTTGTTACAATAGGGTAAGTAATGAACTTTTATTATGTGAAGAGTATTTAATACTTCATAAAGGTGAAAAGTATTACTTATGAAAGGGCATTCTATGTTCGATGGCTAACCCGACATGCAACAACGGGTTTCTTTGAAATCTTATGTTGCACACTAATAAGATATTACTATTATTTTAAATGGTAGTTAACGCCTAGCCGTTGTATTGGAAGGAATGAATACAACTAACTAAAATATGATTATACATGTTTGTTAAATGTTTTTACATTTATCCAATAAACTTTAGAGGCTTAAAATGTGAATTTATCTGATTTTAAGCACAAATACTCTAATATTCTTTAAAAGGTCGATTTAACACCTTTTGATGGTGAACCCTCATTAAATCTAGTTTTGGTCACTTTTATATGTTCTGTTGGAAAAAATAAAATTTTTCTTTAGAATCGGGACATCAAAATTTACTTTGGATAAATTTTTGATATTTTTCTGATAAGTCATTTTTTGAATCAATAGTGAAAAATACTATATTTTAATTTAAATACTCTTTTTAATATAATTTATTTATATGGTAAGATTAACTTTTTAATTGTTTTAAAAGTTTATTTACATTTTATTTCTACCATTTAATACAATTTTGGTCATTGAAAGCAATTTCACTTTGAAATTGGACATAATCAACTGTCAATCTTTTGATAGTCATTATTTCTTAAAAACACACTTTTTATTTTGACAATAGGAGTTAATTTTAAATTAATTAATCCATATCCTATGTTTTTAATTTTGTAAAATAGGCATCATTTTTTAATTCATAATATCAAATATATATTAGGTTGAATTTTTGGTATTTTTATGAAAAACTTCAATTTTTATGAATAGTGAAACCACTAAGTAGTAGTTAAAAATCTGACTTTTTCATTTAAATGAAATTTTACCACTTCTGTGAATTTAATTTCAAAAATCCGACATACAAGGTTGTTATTAGTAAGTAAAATGTTGTTTAATAAGATGAAAATATTTTTTTATGAATAGTAACTTTTGACTTTTATTTACCGCGATTAAAGGTAAATAGGGTAATTCAAGGTAAAAAGAATATTATAATAATAAAAATTTACCTTAAAGCTTGTCCTAACCTTATTAGATGAGTAATGGCCGACCAAGAAAATCCTTGGGTGATTCTTTTGGCCATTTAAATCCACTTGGGTAAGATAATGATATAAATAACTTTTTTAATGTAAAAATAATAATATCATAAATATGTATTTTTTTTTGCTAAAACAATTTTAATGTGGGGTTGTAAAATTGATATATTTGACTATAAATACTTATTCTAAATCTAAAAATATTTCCTACATTATGGTATTTTTTTATAACTTTTAGACATCAAATAAATAAAATTATTTATGACACAATAATGATGTAGTGTTTACCTCATTATTAACAGATTTAAATAAATAAGATTATAAATATTAAAAAAATATCTAAAACCTATCCAATTCTAATTGTAAGATTTTATTTCAACCATGAGTCATCTTATCTTTGACTGTAATTAGTTTTGGACCTTTAGAAACTGAAAATAATTATATAATAAAATAATATTTCTACTCTTTCCTAAAGAGCCCCTCCTCCCCTTATAAAAAGACCTCACTTCTAACCCATTCCACACACCTCTCAAGCCCGTTGGCTCATCCAAACCCTACCCAAATAAGCTCTAAAGATACCCCTCTTGCTTTTATAAGCCTTACCTTATGAAGAATTCACTTCAAGAAGTCCTTTTGGTTCAAAGCATTGGGAGTTAACCGAATTAAAGGTAATAGTTTCTCTTAAATTCCATTCTTTTATTTTACATCTCCAACACCTAAACTCTTTTTATTCCATTATTTTATAAAAACACAAGTATCCTAAATATACTAGGATATCTTTATGATAATTATTCAAACTACAGTTACACACACCTCCATCTAATGGGGAAAGAACATACTGTTTCTGTGGACGGCGAAATATTGCCTCACGAAACGATGATTGTTTAAATATATCCTACCACCTCTCATGGTGGCCATTATGATGGAAATAAATTTATATATATTATATATATATATATATTATGTTTATTTTTTCTTTATGATTCTCTTTTTTTCATTTATAGCATAACTTTATGGTTTCCATTATGGGTAAACGTGAATATTTCATTTGAGGAAGTGTGGACTACCGCCCCCTCGAAGTGATATGACTCGTTCATACCATATGTGGTACGTATAAAGGATGGATTTAATGATATTATATATGATACTATACTGGAATAATAATATACCTATGTATCATTATGTTTTCATTCCATTAAATACAAAATAGAAATGAAGGTATCCTTCATGCGTACGTACGGCTTACCATCTCCATGAACGGTGCATTTTGTTTCTTATCTCCAAATCCTATGTACTTTTATAAATACATGTATATACTAGATATATATGATATATATGATATATAAATCATGAATATCATTCAAGATATAATGAACTTTTTACCACAAGAACAACATGTAATTATAAGAAGTCCATTTTTTGACTCAAGTACCAAATATCGACAAAATGACTATTATTAACTTAAATGGTTACATAATTTTTATAACATTGTAATAAGTGATATAAAAGGAATAATGAAATTGAACAAGGTTCTTAAGAAAGTATAAATTATCTTTATTTTATTATTCAGGAAATTAATGAACGAACGGGTCAAGTCGGACACGAGGTAAGGGATTTCTTATCTCAGTTTTAATTCTGTGATATTTCCATTGTTTGCCACTTATTCATTGCATGTGGTGTATTGTGCACTGAAATTTGTTATATATTATAAGTATTTTAATTATATTCAAGGTATTATTTGATTAATTTTGTGTTTATTAACTTTTGTTCATATGAATCAATTGATTACAATGTGGTAACGGGTTTTCATCTCACTTCTTATTCCCATGAGATTCATGCAATATTTGACACTATTTAATTTTGTGTGATGTATGTACTACCCATGATTGTATTCTTTGTGTAATATACTTAAATTTATGGGTATTTACATCTTTATTTTTTGATACTTCTTTCTTGGGGTGCAAGTTTTGTAAGTTACCAAATCGGTAAGGGAACCTTTCACCCTCCTCTTTTCAAAAGACTTATTTTTGTTATGTATTTTCATTTACATATTATTATGTTGGGATATGTTATTATATATCCTTATTAACTTAAATTTTATGCCCAAGTGATGAGATACCCCTATTTCTCTCATCAATTATTTTCTAAATTTTAATGTGATGTTGTTAGGCTGTCGAATTTTTGTAAGGGAACTTCTTAAGCCAATTTCAATTCTTTGGGTTAAACTTATACTTCTTGAATATATCATCCTACGAATATGTGTGAATTACATCTGATTGTTTTACACTTAATATACACTTATATTGGTTTTATTCCTATTTTTAACTCATAATTATGTAATTGATTTATCCTTAATCAAAGGATACTGTCTTTATAAGGTATTTCGTCTCAATTTACATTCCATTGAGACTTCATTGTTGTTATGTGCCAATTCACTTTGATATGGTGTATATACTATCATTTGGAATATTATATAATTAATACCTTTATTCTCATTATATTATAAATTTTGGATTAAATTTTATTCCTCAATTATTTTTATTCAAGCATCTCCCCTTTGGATAAGAACTCCTTACCTAAAATATCATTTTAAAGATATATTCTTCTAAATATTTCTCATTAATTTCCATGTTTTAAAAATGGTTTTAAGGATTTATTTATATGGAAATTACTATTTTAAAATGTTAATTCCTTTAAAATATTCAAAGTATTATAGGTCTCTTTGATTCAAAAATCTCTTTATTAAATGGTTTTGAAAATGGTTTGATAAAGCATTGATTTGGTCGATATCCTGAAATGATATGTTATGATTGCAAATGAAATTTTAATAGTGAAATGTTTTAATTTGAAATATTTTATGTGTTATGATTTTATAATGTTACTTGGACATTTTAATGTTGGTTATGTGATAAACAAAATGACGGTTGGTGTCGTGATAAACTAGGATGGGTGGTTACGTTATAACCTCCAATGCATTGGATATGGAAGTCTGTCGTATGGCAATTTCATTTAGTGATACGTGTGGAAGTCGACCATATGGTTATTCCATTTAAGTATGTTTATGTCCCAAGTTACCTTTATATGTTATGTGTTCTTTATATGGGTATTATGTAAATATTTTGGTTAAAAAAGGGTAAGTAATGACCTTTTAAAATGTAAAGATTATTTACTACTTCATAAAGGTGAAAAGTATTACTTATATTTAAGTATTCATGGTTTACTTGTTTTTTTGAAAAACTAACAGTTTTCTTTCTTTGTGTATCCCTTACTGAGCTTTTTATTCTCATCCCAAGTTTTTGAAGTATTTTTCACATGACATAAAGTTGAATAGGGTCAAATATGGGATCAAGGGAAGTCATGTTGTCTAAAACATGGAACTAGACATGACTATTACATCTCAAAAAGATTAAAAAGTAGACACTTCTACTCAGTTTCCATTTTTTCAAAAAATAAAAGCTCTTTGAAAAAAAATATTCATGTCCTGTTCCATGTTTTACACAGCATGACTTTCCCTTGATCCCATCCTTGACTCTATTAATCTTTAAGTCCTGTGAAAAAACATTTCAAAACATGGAGTGAGTATACAAAGCTCAGTAAGGGATACACAAAGAAGGAAAACTGTTAGTTTTTGAAAACAACAAGTAAACCATGAATAATTTATCATAAGTAATACTTTTTACCTTTATGAAGTAGTAAATACTCATCACTGAGTAAAAGATCATTTCTTACCCCTTTTGTAACCAAAATATTTCCATAAAACTCATATGAAGAACACATAACATATAAAGGTAACTTGGGACATAAACATGCTTAAATGAAATAACCATACGGTCAACTTCCACACATATCACTAAATAGAATATCCATATGGCTGACTTATATAACCAATTCATTGGAGGTTATAACCTAACCACCCGCCCTGGTTTATCACGGCACCACACGTCATTTGGTTTACCCTATTTACCTTTAACCACAGTAAATAAAAGTCAAAAGTTATTATTCACCAAAAATTATTTTCATCTTATTGAACCACATTTTACTTTTTAATAACAACCATGTATGTCAGATTTTCTAAATTCAATTCACAGAAGTGGTAAAATTTCATTTAAATGAAAAATTCAGTTTTTTAACTACTACTTTGTGGTTTCACTATTCATCAAAAATTGATGTTTTTCAGAAAAATACCAAAAATTCAGCCTAAGCTATATTTAATATTCTGATTTGAAAAACGATGTCTATTTTACCAAATTCAATACAAATAAGTTGAATTAATTAATTTAAAATTAATTCCCATTGTCAAAACAAAAAACTTGTTTTTAAGAAATATTAACTATCAAAATATTAACACTTGTTTATGTCTAATTTCAAAGTAAAATTACTTCCAATGACTACATTGGATTAAATGGTAAAAATGTATTCTAATTAAACTTTAAAACCAATTAAAAATATAATATAACCATATAAATAAATTAGATAAAAGGCATATTTGAATTAAAATACAGTGTTCTTCACTATTCATTAAAAAATGAATTTTATCAGAAAAATACCAAAATTTTATCCAAAGTAAATTCTGATATCCTGATTCTAAAGAAGAATTTTATTTTGTCAAATATAACATATTAATGTGACAAAAACTATATTCAAAGAGGTTTCTCCATCAAAAGGTAGTAAACTGGCCTTTTAATGAATATTAGAGTATTTATGCTTAAAATTGGATTAAATATCATTTTAATCCTCTAATATTTATTGGATAAATGTAAAAACATTTAACAAACATATATAATCATATTTTTGTTAGTTATATTCATTCTTTCCAATATAACGGCTAGGCATTAACTACCATTTAAAATAATATTCTTATATTATTAGTTTGAAACATAAGATTTCAAAGAAACATGTAGTTGTGTATCGGGTACGCCATCGAACATAAAATCCCTTAAAAGAAATAGTAACATTTAATTCAAAAATATTAATAAATATGAAAATGTATTATTCTTTATTTACCTGGGATGTTACATCCTTCCCCCTTTTGGAAATTACATCCTCGCAATTTTTATTCACTTATCAAATAAGTGGGGGTATTTATCCATCATAGCATTTTCAGATTCCCATGTTTCCTCTTCAACCATATGGTTTTTCCACAAAACCATTACCTCGTGAATAACTTATTCCGCAACACTTTCTCTCTTCAGTCAAGAATCTAGATTGGTTGTTCCTCATAAGAGATATTATCTTCCAACTGAACTACCTATGGGCTCAAAACATGAGATAGATTTGGAATACACTTTCTAAACATTGAAACATGAAATACATTGTGTACCTGGGATAGACTTGGAGGTAAATCCACTCTTTATGAAACTGATCCAAATTTCTCTAGGATTTCATAGGGTCCAATGAACCTTGGACTCATCTTTCCCTTCCCACCAAAACACATCACACTTTTCTAGGGAGAAACTCCGAGAAAGACATGATCACCTACCTCAAAAGAAAGATCCTTCCTCCGGTTATCCACATAAATTTTCTGCCTTCTCAAAGCTATTCTCATGTGCTTATGAATCAACTGAACTTTTTGTGCCATCTCTTCTACCAATTCTGGTCCCATCAGCTTCCTTTCACCTACTTCATCCCAAAAAGCATGAGTTTGACACCACTTCCCATATAATGCCTCAAATGGAGCCATCTTTATACAAGAATGAAAATTTTTATCGTATGAAAATTCAACCAAAGAAAGATGTTGGTCCCTAAATCCCTGGTAATCCATCGAGCAAGCATGTAACATATCCTCCAAGGTCTGAATGGTTCATTCTGACTGCCCATATTATTACAGATGAAAAGTTATACTAAAATTTAATTCAGTAACCAATGACTTATGAAGGCCTTTCCAAAAGTTAAAGGTAATCCTGGGATCATGATTAGATACAATGGGAAGGGGAACTCCATGCAACCTAATTATCTCTTTAACATACAACTGAGAAAGTTGATCTAGAGACAAAGTATCACGAATAGGAAGTAAATGAGCAGATTTAGTCAATTGATCAATAATAACCCAGATTGTATTATTACCTCAAGATATCTTCGGTAATCCCACAATGGAGTCCAAGGACATATTTTCCCATTTCCACTCTGGCACCAGTAATTACTAAAGCATCCCTTTGGGTAACTGCTTCTCTGCTTTAACTTGCTAACAAGTCAAACACTTCATAGTAAAATCAGAAATATCTCTTTTCATTCCATCCCACCAGTAATACTCCTGAAGATGTATGTACATCTTAGTACTTCCAGGATTAACTAAAAATGGATAACAATGAGCTTCACATAACAACTCATTTGTCAACTGTGAATCACAAGGCA
Organism: Viscum album; assembly: GCA_963277665.1. Classification (NCBI taxonomy): domain Eukaryota; kingdom Viridiplantae; phylum Streptophyta; class Magnoliopsida; order Santalales; family Viscaceae; genus Viscum; species Viscum album. The sequence continues at coordinate 382,636,194 of OY728167.1, read as the reverse complement.
TAAATAATATCTTCCCAAATCTCAAAATATAATCATTACCAATGTTAAAATTAGGTAACTTACCCTTCTGAACCAACACTACCTTTTTCTACAACTCATTGTCTTCCTTCTTCTCTTGCTTAATTCTGTATGAGAGAGTTGATTTCACTGACACCTCAAAACAAAACTGAATAATTTCCTATACCAACAACTTCTATGCCAAATTTCATCAAATCAAAAACCAAAGGATGTCATTCCAAACATAGCATTATTAATGAAGCATTAATTTTTTGACTCAAAGCATCAACCACTTTATTTGATTTTCCTGGATAGTAAAGGATCGTGCTTTCATAATCCTTTATTAATTCCATCCATCTCCTCTGCCTCATGTTCAATTCTTTTTCAGTGAATATATACTTTAAACTTTTGTATTCAGTATATATTTCTCATTTTACTCCATACAAATGATGCCTCCAAATTTTTAAAGTAAAAACAACAGCAGCTAATTCCGAATCATGTGTAGGGTAATTTAACTCATGAGGTTTCAACTGACGTGAAGCATAAGAAATTACTGGATCATTCTGTATTAGGACACAACCAAGTCCTTTCAACGAAGCACCACTATAGATAATAAATTCACCATCTATGGATGGTAATGCCAAAACTGGATCATTCACAAATCTTCTTTTAAATTCTTGAAAACAATCATCACATTCTTTTGTCTAGATGAACTTAACACCTTTTCGAGTTAACTTAGTCATTGGACTAGATAACCATGCGAAATTCTCAATAAACATCCGGTAATAACCTTCCAAACCAAGAAAACTACAGATCTCAGTTATATTTGTGGGTCTTGGCCATTATTCAACAACTTTCGTTTTAGCAAGATCAATAGTTATGCCAATTTTTGAAACAATGTGACCAAGGAAAGAAATTTATTGTAACCAAAACTCACACTTGGTGAATTTTCCATACAGTTACTTTTCTTTTAATATTTGCAAGAAAACCCTTAAATGACTTTCATGTTCCTCTTTACTTTTGGAGAAAACCAAAATATCATCAATCAACACAACCATAAAATTATCTATGAAATCAAGGAAAATTATATTCATAAGATCCATGAATATAGCATGTGCATTGGTTAACCCAAAATTCATAACTACAAATTCATAATGGCCATATCTAGTATGAAACGTTGTCTTCACAATGTCTACTTCCTTTACTTTCAACCGATTGTACCCCAACCTCAAGTCATGCTTCAAATAATATTGAGCTCCTTGTAACTAATCAAACAAATCATCGATATGAGGCAGAGTATAGTTGTTCTTAATAGGGATGTTATTCAATGCTCTATAATCAATACAAAGTCTCATTGAACCATATTTCTTTTTAATAAACAAGACCGGAGCACCCCATGGTGATGTGCTAGGTCGATTGAAACCTTTATCTAATAACTCTTTCAATTGCTTCTTTAACTCTAAAAGTTCAATTTGAGCCATTCGATAAGGGGGTTTTGAAATTGGATTAGCATCAGGAACTAATTCAATAGTAAATTCAACTTCCCGATCAGCTATAATACCAGGCAAATCATTAGGAAATACATCAAGGTACTCATTTACTAATGGAACATCATTAATCCGAATAGTTCTGTTGTTTTCAACAATATGTGCAAGGTAACATTCATTTATATCTTTTACCAGTTTCTCAGATTCTTGATATGTTATCAAAAGTAAGTGATCATTGTTGTACACAAAATGAAAATCTTTCTGAAAATAATCCTCTTTATCTCTACTTTCAATCTTAGCATGATAAACAGACAGAAAATCCATACCCAAAATAACATCAAACTCTACTAGAGGCAAAACAATGAGGTTTGCAGGTAGATTCTTTCCGGACACAAGGACAGAAAGGTTCTTATAATTTCTTTTTATCTCAAGATTTCCTCCACATTTTTTTACCATACATTTAGTATTCATATCATGTGATGGAATTCCCAATTTAATAGAAACATTCTCAAAAATGAATGAATGTGTAGACCCTAAATCAAACAACAAATTGGCACAATCTGAACAAAAAAATAGTGTACCTAATTCTACTTCATTCGATGGCCCAACATCTACTGAAGTAGTTGCAAAGGATTTCATCACCCCTTTATACTTGTAGTCTGACTATTTTCCCTCAATTGAGTTCTTCCCTGGACACTCATTTTCATAATGAACTATTTCATTACACTTAAAACATCTTACCGTTGGTTTTTCATTTCCTACTTGATCATCTTCTTTACAGTTACGAGCAATATGACTGGACTTACCACACCAAAAGCACTTTCCAGACAATGATAAACATTCTCCATGATACTTTTTACCACACTTCTCATAAGATGGATATTTAGTTTTCCTACTTCCAGGCTTCTTTGATGAATTCTTTCCCTTTTTCTGCCAACTGTACCTCTTATTCCGGTGTTTGTCAAAGAACTCTTGATCATCGGCAAACTCCATTTCCACCTTCTCCACACATCGAACAAGTTTTTCATAACTTTTGAACTCACAAGAGGCTAATTCTCTTAGATATCTTGGCTTCAGTCTTGAGTAAAATTGATTTATCTTACTATAAAGATCTCGGATGAAATTTGGTGCATACCCTGCCAATTGAGTGAACTTTTCTTCATAAGTAGCCAATGAGTCATCCTCCTGCCTCAATTCCAAGAATTTTTTTCCATCCTAAGTCAAACAACCTTAGGAAAATCTTTCTCACGTTGCATCATGAAATGATACACTACTGACATGTTCCTCTGTGGTTGATCTGGCTGATCTCGGGCATGGATACCCCCACCATTCATATCCTGAGTCAATTATTCCATCACTGCAACAAACTGTTTGGTTCTGATGCTGACCATCTTAGGTTGTTGATTTGTAAGTTTTTCTTCCTCCTAATGTCATCCCAACAAAGCTTCCCTATTTCCTCTATGTAAAACCATTCTGAAAACAAAAATTTCTTAAGCAAAGCAACATGGTAATATGTAAATTCTATATCATTTTAATAATACCATAAATTAATTTATGGATATTAATTTAACAATACCCTAATTCCTAAAGTTATCTAAACTAACCTCTGATACAAACTATAAATACCCAACCTTAAAACATTACATAATATTGAATTAAATTAATAATTCACATTGATGATCTTTTTAGTTTTAGAGTTTTATAGAATTAGGACATAACTATTACATCTCAAAAGATTACAAATTATACACTTCTACTCAGTTTCCATTTTTTCATAAAATAAAAAATCTTTGAAAAAAAGAGTCATGTCCAGTTCCATGTTATAGGCAGCATTACTTTCCCATGATCCCATCCTTGACCCTATTCATCCTTAATTCCTCTGAAAAAAACATCAAAACTTGGGGTGAGCATAAAAATCTCATTAAGGGATACGCAAAGAAGGACAACTATTAGTTTTTCAAAACAACAAGTAAAAAATGAATACATTATCATAATTAATACTTTTCACCTTTATGAAGTAGTAAATACTCTTAAATGAATAAAAGATCATTTCTTACCCCTTTTTTAACCAAAATATTACCATAAAACCCATATAAAGAACACATAACAAATAAATGTAACTTGGGACATAAACATACTTAAATGGAATAACCATACGGTCGACTTCCACACATATCACTAAATGGAATAGCTAAACAGCCGACTTCCATACCCAATGCATTAGAGGTTATAACGTAACCACCCATCCTGGATTATCACGGCACCACCCGTCATTTGGTTTATCACGTAACCACTCTTCAAAATTCCAAATACAATTATAAAATCATAACACATACAACAAATATAAAGGAAATAAAACATTTCCACATTTCAATCACAATATATCACTTAAATATATTGATATAACAAATCCATTAACAAAACCATTTTCAATACCAAAATTCCTAAAATAGTATATGGTATTTATTTTCCTTTTAAAAAAATATTATGGCATGTTAAGGAATACAAATATCAACTAATACTCACGGTGGAGGAAAAGGTCATTATCACTGCATACGTTAAAAAATTATTCTTTTTGTCAATTAGTAAAATTCTTCATAGAGAAAAGATTCCCTTTGATTGAAATTAAAATTAAAAGGGGTTTATCCACTATTTAAAAAAAGTTGTGTATAAATGAAAATATGACTCAATGAAAGGAGATTGATATGAATTCAATTACCTCGTGTCTGACTTGACTCGATCATTGTTTAATCTCTTGAATAATAAAATATGGTTAATTTATACTTGATTTAGAACCTTTTTCAAGTTAATTATTCCTTTTATATCACTTATTAGCATGTTATAAACATTATTTAATCATTTAAGTTAATTATGGTTGTTTTGTCGATATTCGGTACTTGAGTCAAAAATGGAATTCTTATAATTTCATGTTGTTCATGTGGTAAAAAGTTCATTATATCCAGAATGATATTCATGATTTAGATATAATATATATAATATATATCCATTATATATATTTATTTATAACAGTACATAACATTTGGAGATAAGAAATGAAATGCACCGTTTATGGAGACGGTAAGTCGTACGTACGCATGAACGCTACTTTCATTTATATTTCGTATTTAATGGAATGAAAACATAATGATACATAGGTATATTATAATTCCAGTATAGTATCATATATAACAACATTAACTCCATCCTTTATACATGTCACGTATGGTATGAACGAGTCATATCACTTTGAGGGGGCGGTAGTCTGAACTTCCTCAAATTAAATTAATGTGTTTACCCATAATGGTATGCTATAAAAAGAAAATATAGAATCATAGAAACAATATAAATATAATATATATCACATATAAATAACATTCCATCATAATGGCCACCATGAGAGATGGTTGAATATAATTGAACAATCATCATTTTGTGAGGCATTAGTTTTTCATCCACAAAAACAGTATGTTTTCCCCTATTAAATGGAGGTGTGTGTAAGTGTAGCTCGAATAATTCTCATAAAAACATGCTATTATATTGAGGATACTGGTGTTGTTATAAAATAAATGAATAAAAAGAATTTTTGGGTTGTAGAAGTAAAATAAAAGAAATCAATTTAAGAGAAACTCTAACCTTAAATTCGTGTAACTCCCTTTGGTTTGAACCAAAAGGACCTTATGAAGTGCCTTATGCTTAAGTAAAGGCTTCTAGGATGAGGATAGGGATGTAGGGAGATTAAATGGGCAGATTTTGGATGAGCCAAGGGGCTTGAGAGGTGTGAGTAATCGGATATAAGTGAGGACTTTTTATAAGGTGGAGGAGGGGCTCTTTAGGAATGTGTGGAAATATTATTTTATTATATAATGAGTTTTGGTTTCTCAAGGTCCAAAACTAATTAAAGTAGAATATATGATAAATCATGGTCGAAATAAAATCATACAATAATAATTGGATAGGTTTTGGATATTATTTTAGTCGTTATAATCTTATTTATTAAAATCATTTATTAATGAGGTAAACACTGCAACGTTATTGTGTCATAAAGAATTTTATTTATTTAATGTCTAAAAATTATAAAAAAAACCATGATGTAGGAAATAATTTTATATTTCTAATGAATATTTATAGTCAAAAATATCAACTTTATAACCCTATATTAAAATTTTTTTAGCAAAACAATACATGTTTATGATATTTTTATTTTTACTTTAAATAAAAAGTTATTAATGTCATTATCTTACCCAAGTGGCTTCCAAAGGCCATAAGTCTCACCCAACGATTGTCTTGGTCGTCCATTACTCATCCAATAAGTTTAGGACAAGTGTTAAGGTAATTTTATATTATTATAATATTGTTTTTAGCTTAAATTACCATATTTAACTTTAACCGCGGTAAATAAAAGTCAAAAGTTACTATTCACCAAAATTTATTTTAATCTTATTGAACCACATTTTACTTACTAATAAAAACCATGTATGTTTTAGTTTCAAAATTCAATTCATAAAAGTGGTAAAATTTCATTTAAATGAAAAAGTCAGTCTTTTAACTACTACATAGCGGTTTCACTATTCATCAAAAATTGATGTTTTCCAGAATAATAACAAAAATTCAGCCTAAGATATATTTGATACTCCAATTTCAAAAACGATTTCTATTTTAAAAAATTCAACATATAAGTTGAATTAATTAATTTCTGTTGTCAAAACCAAAAAGCATGTTTTTAAGAAATATTAACTATCAAAAGATTGACACCTGTTTATGTCCAATTTCAAAGTGAAATTACTTTCAATGACCAACATTGGATTAAATGATAAAAATATATTCTAATTACAATTTAAAACTAATTAAAAATATAATCTAACCATATAAATATTTTATATAAAAAAAGGCATATTTGAATTAAAATACAGTATTTTTCATTATTCATTTAAAAATGAATTTTTTTCAAAAAATACCAAAATTTTATCCAAAGTAATATTTTATGTCCCAATTATAAATAAATTTTATTTTTTAAAATATAACATATAAAAGTGACAAAAGTTATATTTAAATAGGGTTCACCATCAAAAGGCGGTAAACTGACCTTTTAATGAATATTAGAGTATTTATGCTTAAAATTGGATTCATTCGCATTTTAAGCCTCTAAAAGGTAATGCCACGTAGAAGAATACCATAAAGGTATCACCACGGAAGTATGCATCAAAAAGGTACGCCACATAGAAGAATACCACAAAGGTAAAGACACAGCTCACACCAAGTATAACATAGGTATGATAGTAAAGATGATTAGATGTAACTAATGAATCATCTTACTCTGTTAAGAGGCAGACCCATGTAGGATCCTAAATCATCAGACCCACGTAGGATTGTAATTCATCAGACCAACTTAGGATCCTAGTACGGAAGACCCACATAGGATCCGAGAGTAGTACCACATGGATTTCCTAGATCAGATCCATCTGGGACTCTCGAACACCAACCCACATAGGATCCCAAAGCATAGACCCACATAGGATCCCTTTCTCTTTTTACAACCAGCCACAGGGTTCCCGCACTAAGCTCGCTTGATTCCCGGAGGTTTCGCTCCTCAATCCACAGTTTCATACTCTAACTACCATGAAGTCCCATGAAGAAGTATCCCAAAGGACTGCCACATAAAAGGGGTTTCAATGCAACAGATTGTGTGTTAATTAGACGCTCGGACTGTATGTTATTGACCTTTTAGTCCCGTGGGCCCGATTAGATTCGTGCTCGATCCAACCTAGGCATACAACAACTTTATCCAAAACTCAAGTGGGGTATACCAAAAGGACTATATTGATCCAAGGTTTCTATATATGTAGACGGTTCGTCAAACGGACCCACGTAGCTCAATATATAGCTGAAAGAGTGAAAAGGGTCGGCATTAGTCCAGGTCCGGTCTGACCCGGTCAGACCGACCCCGTCCGACCTGTAACGACCCAAAATTTCATTAATGGAAAATCCCTCTTGATCCAGTTAAATGTTTCTTTATGTTTTTTATATGATGTCAACTTCTTTAGTTTAACATTAAGATTTGTGACCGTTACTTTTATAGCCGTTGAACAGTGATCATCTGGGTAGTTTAAATATAAGGCTTTAACGAACCAATTTTCTACTCAGACAAAGGAAGCGATGGCCTCATCCAGTAGAATTGCCCCTTACGAAGCCCATTTGTCGGAGCTCGGTAAAGAGGTGGCGTCTTTGGGCTTTTCCCTTAACCAAGCCCAAGCTGAGCTTCATCAAGTCAAGCTCGAACGTGATCGTCTACGGGAAAAATGGAAGTTGATAGAGATTACCACTCGAGCGATGTTATCCGAGCAGCCCCAAGAGTCTGTCACCATCGCGCACCTTACCCTTAGGTCTTATGCGGCTATTTTAAGGGGTTATGTAACAAATAAGTAGAACCATGTTCATGTACATTATTTTTTTTTATATATAATAATGAATATAATTTCTAGTCATTTTTGATACTTTGTAATTAGTTTTTAAAGTACAAATGGTGTTTTTAGTTATTATTTAATTAAGAATTATATTTTATTAAATTAAAGGATTTTTGAATTAAATAATATTTTAATAAAATATTATTATTAATATTAAATTAATTAAATATAAATGATCTTATAATTTTATGAATGCAATTAAAATTTTTATTAAGGTTTGAAAGCCATTTCTGTCAAAACCCGTGAATTTTTTTATAAATGTCGGTTTTTATTTTAAAAGTGAAAATTCATTAGAAAATTATTTAGATAAAATAAGTATTATTTTTGGAATCAGGACGTCGAAATTATCCAACGGTGAATTTTTCATAATTTTCTGAGACAGTCAAATTTTTGGGTAAAAATTAAATACCATTTAAATATATAATGTGTTTTATGACATCATAATGACCCAATGGTGATGTAATAAAATACCATAATCCTTAGTTTCGGCCAATATATGTTTTATCATTAAAATAATGAGGTTTTGGATTTGTTTGACTCACTTTTCAAAGCATTAATGGAGCCCTCAAGACTTATTCAACACTTTGCCTTTTTAAATTAATTTCCATGGGAGTGTGACTCACCTCCACATAAGCAACCCTAATTTTTTAATAAGTTCGGACCTTGGCCTTATAAAATATTATTTTCCTCTCTCCTTTTCCAGAAACCATGGGCAAATACCATGGGATGGTTTGTGGTTTGAATTATTTTAATATAAGGGGTCCCAAACCTAAATAATAAAAAATTCTCTCACCTTTCCTATATAAACCCACCCAAGCTCCCACTTCCTCCTCACTCAAAGCCCTTGAAGTTCGTCCAACCTCTGCCCTACTCTCTCTAGAATCCTCTCAAGGTGCCCCAAGCTCCCAAGAAGCCTCTCACAAGCCTCTCTCTAGCCTTTGGAAGCACACTTCCAAGTAAGGGTTTTTCTTCCTTTCTCATTTTTGTCAATTTTCTTTAAGTTGTATTGCCTTTTTAATTTCAATTATGAATGTTGGGGTATGGTTTCGCACCTCCCCCATACTGCCCTCTTATTGTTTGAATGATGGGAGACCCCTTTCTCTCTCATTAAATGCCTCCCATGTACACCTGTTACTATGCCGAAATTCCGAAAGGAGCTTCTCTCTCTTCTTTTATATTCAAGCAATACTTTTGTATCATGAATCTAAATTCCATTTCTATTGTTGGGACATGTATATATATGATCTCCTTACTGTCCATTACATGTAAATATGATGAGGAACCCCTTTCTCTCTCATCAACCTTTTTTTTGAATTCTTATGTCACGCCGTTACGCTACCGAAATCGCACCGATTTTCTAAGCCAATGTCTTTGTGTAGTGAATACCATGCCCATTTCTCCATCAAGGGTATTCACCTTTATGCACATTTACATATTGATTTTAAAGTTTCATGTATGAATTCTACTTTCCTTTATCGTGGAAGAAATTATTATGTTTTATGAATCCATGTTTTATGATCCATGTGGCACACTTATGCATGAAATGAAATGTTTAAGAAGGGTGCGCCCTGATAGCGCTCCAATGCATTGGGTAAAGTATAGTATCATGATACGTCATGTGCAATGAGTGTTGACTCATGCTAATTCAAGTGCAACGAGGGTTTACTCGTGCTTCAAGTGCAATGAGGGTTTACTCATGCTCCATGTGCAATGAGCCTTGGCTCATGCTAATTCAATGTTAAGTGTTGTTGCCACATTTCCATGTTATGATTATCATGCTTTATCATGCCTTTATGTTCATGTCTCTCTTATGCTCTATTGATATGCCTATTGCCTAACATGTATTGTACTCCTCATGTTATTGATTATGTACTCCCTTACTGGGCTTTATAGCTCACCCTTTTCTTATGCATGTCCTCAGGTTATCCCATGCAATGCTAGGTACGAAGGAATGTAGTGGTCATGTAAAGGAAGTTTTCAATAAGGATGTTGTATTTCAAGTTTAAAGTTTTTATGTAATAATCCTAAGCCTCAAAGACACTAAACCTCTCGATCTTCTTTGTTGTATCAAGTGAAGTTTTATGTAATAAAGCATGTTTAAGTTGTAATAAAAAGCAGGGTTGCCATAGTTGGTATCAGAGGATAGGTTTAGTTATTTTTGGGATTAGGAAACCCTAGTAAAGCCTTAGATACAAGACTAAGCATAATAAAAACATCCCTAAGTTTTGGTAAATACTAAGTAAGTGTTTTATCAAACAAATACATCCCTGTCTGGATACGAGCAGGTAGAGGCGGCTCTGGCACAGATGTATCCTAGGGGTAAAACCCGAAAACACCGCTTTGAGCTAGACTCGAACGGGAACTGGTGCACGACAACGGGCCTTGCTGCACTCTTGGTTACGACACTCCCGGGGGATATGTTTTGATAAATTCACAATCTTAGTATGAACCCTTATTAAGGGAAAAATTCCCCTAAGAATATATGTTAGAAGGAAGATCATGAAAAGCCTGGATTGAATCCTATAGACTCATGAGTTAAAGAGATTAAAGTTTATTTATAAGTCATCAACTTTTGTCTTTGGATTACCCTTTATGTGTTACCCCTAACTTTCCTTTTATTCCAGCCAATGGCCGGTAATAGGAGAACTCGGGCTAACAACCGTTGTGAAGATCAGTGTGAGGATTGTACTAATGAGATGCCCAATCCGATGGGAGCGGGAATCGCGAACTTTGTCACGCTTCTCTCTCAGCTAACTCAAGTTTTGAATAGAAACACTGGTCAAGAGGAACGTTCAACCCCCCCTAAGAAAGAACAAGTCGCTATTGAAAGCTTCATGAGACAAAGGCCTCCTACTTTTAGTGGATCATCTGATCCCACGATCGCTGAACAATGGATCAACTCCATTGAGAAGATATTCTCCATCCTCCAATGCTCTGAAATAGAGAAGGTTCTCCTGGCGGCTTATCGTATGGAGGGTGAAGCTGATCAATGGTGGACATTGATCAAAAATACGAAGCCTGAGGAGGAGATCGAGGCTTTGGAATGGAAGGTATTCCGGAAGATGTTTTTCGATAATTATTTTCCACGCACCCTCCGTCTTAAGATGGAAAGGGACTTCCTTTCCCTCAAGCAGAAAGATGAAGAATCTGTGGGAGCGTACGAGGCAAACTTCACAAGGCTTGCACGATACGCTTCTGGCTTTGTCGTTACCCCCGAATGCAAAGTTGACCGCTTCTTTGGTGGGCTGAAGCCTAGCTTGCGGAAAGCATTAGCAATCCGTGACTTTGAAAGCTATGAGGAGATTGTCCGATGTGCCCTTAAGGTTGAAATGGAGATCGGAGAATCACAGGGGTATCATGGGGACAAGAAGCGGAAGGTGGACTTCAATGCTGGTGGTCCGATGGATAAATCCAACAGCGCTAAGAAATTCCAGCACCCCACTTGCCAAAAGTGTGGAAAGAAGCACCCTGGGAATTGCCTTAGGGGGACAAGAAAATGCTTCAAGTGTGGAAGAGAAGGGCACCTAGCTATTAACTGTCAGCAAGAAGGACCCGCGGCTGCGACGGAGGGGAGGAACGCTCCGTTCGAACCTCAACGCGTTGTTCAATGCTTCAAATGCAAAGAACCGGGTCATTTTGCGAATCAGTGCCCTAATCCAAGGGTTATCGGAGGCAATCAACAACCTCCAAGACAGCAAGGAAGAGCTTTTGCCATCACTTCTGCCGAAGTGAACCCCGACAACGAAGTGGTGACAGGTACGCTAGTTATTCATTCAAGAATAGCAAACGTACTTTTTGATTCAGGTTCTACGCATTCTTTTATATCTAAAAAGTTTAGTAGAACAATCCCTGCACCACCACAAATCATGGAAGTAAAGATGTCGGTGAGTACGGCAAATGGGGCAATCATTGCATCCCATGAGTATAAGTCCTCCCCTGTTATATTATGTGGATTGAATTTCCCGGCGAACCTCGTCATACTTCCTTTGGTGGAATTTGATGCAATTCTTGGCATGGATTGGCTTTCCTTATATAGAGCCAACATAAATTGTCGGGAGAGGGAAATCACACTCCATATGGAGAATCGACCCCCGATTCTTTACAAGTGTCAGGAGGAAGATGAATCTCCTTTAGCTCCATCATCTCAAGCATGGATATTACTGCCTTATGAGCACGCATATCTGGCTCAGATGATTGAGTCCAAGGAAGAAACCACCCTTGAAGAAATGCCTATTGTGAGGGAATTCGCTGAAGTATTTCCCGAGGAACTTCCTGGTCTTCCTCCAAGAAGAGATGTTGAGTTCTCAATTGAACTTATACCTGGGGCGCTACCAATATCCAAGACTCCATATAGAATGGTTGTGGTTGAGCTTGAAGAACTGAAGAAACAACTACAGGAGAATCTGGATAAAGGGTTTATACGCCCAAGTGCATCACCATGGGGTGCACCAGTCCTCTTCGTCAAGAAGAAGGATGGGTCAATGCGGCTTTGCATCGATTATCGTGAACTTAACAAAATCACGATAAAGAACAAGTATCCTCTCCCAAGAATCGATGACTTGTTTGATCAGCTGCGTGGAGCACAATACTTCTCCAAGGTCGACTTGCGGTCGGGATATTATCAAGTAAGGGTGAAGAAGGAAGATATCCCCAAGACTGCTTTTCGTACAAGGTACGGGCACTATGAATTCATAGTAATGCCTTTTGGACTCACCAATGCTCCAGCAATATTCATGGACTTGATGAATAGAGTCTTTAGAGATTACCTAGATAAATTTGTGGTAGTCTTTATAGATGATATTCTAATATACTCCAAAACCAAGGAGGACCATGAGGAGCATTTAAGAACTGTACTGGAGACTTTGCGCAAGGAGAAGCTCTATGCCAAGTACAGCAAGTGTGAGTTCTGGTTGAAGGAGGTCTCATTCTTGGGCCATATCATCACAAGCAATGGGATATCTGTGGACCCCTCCAAAACAGATGCAATTGAGGGATGGCCGAGGCCAACATCGGTAACTGATATCCGTAGCTTCTTGGGGTTAGCTGGATATTATCGACGATTTGTGAGAAACTTCTCACGATTGTCCAACCCTCTTACCAAGCTAACTCGAAAGGGAGTAAAGTTTGCTTGGAGTGATAAATGCGAAGAAAGCTTCAAGGAGTTGAAAAGGAGGCTTATCACTGCACCTGTGCTCACTTTACCCACAAGTGGGGAGCTTTTTGTGGTATTCAGTGATGCTTCGAAGAAGGGCTTAGGATGTGTGTTGATGCAGAATGATAAAGTGATATCCTATGCCTCAAGACAGTTGAAAATCCATGAGCGAAACTATCCAACGCATGATCTGGAGTTGGCGGCGGTGATCTTCGCCTTGAAAATCTGGCGGCATTATCTCTATGGGGAGAAATGTGAGATATATACTGACCACAAGAGTCTTAAATATATATTCACACAGAAAGAGCTTAATATGCGCCAGAGAAGATGGATAGAGCTCATAAAGGATTATGACTGTTCAATACATTACCACCCTGGGAAGGCGAACAAGGTGGCGGATGCCCTAAGTAGAAAGGATCCAGCAATTCTATCAATGATGAGAATTGAGAAGGATCCAATCTTCTTAGACTTGATGAAGATGGACGTGGGAATCATAAAGAAGGGAACATCATCAATCCTTTCACAAATGATTGCTCAACCATCTCTTTTGGAAAGGTTAAAGGATGCTCAAAGGGATGATGCGAGAATCCAAGAAAAAGTGGAAGCTATCAAAAAGGGAAAATCCTCAGAGTTTAATGTTAATGAAGAAGGAATTGTGCGGTTTGGGAAAAGACTATGTGTCCCATCATGTTCGGAGCTGAAGAAGGAACTTTTGGATGATGCACATAGTTCAAATTTCTCTATTCACCCAGGGAGCACAAAGATGTATCGAGATCTCCGAGAAAACTTTTGGTGGGATAATATGAAGAAGGAGATCGCCGAATATACATCAAAGTGCCTGGTGTGTCAGCAAGTGAAGGCAGAGAGGCAGAAGTCTAAGGGGATGATGCAACCATTGCCCATACCAGAATGGAAATGGGAGAACATCACCATGGACTTCGTCACTGGACTTCCAAGGACATCCAAAAGCAATAATGCAATCTGGGTTATTGTGGATCGTCTTACAAAGACTGCACACTTCATTGCTATTCGAGAGGATTTCTCTTTGGATCAACTGGCACGGATATATATCAGGGAAGTGGTACGGTTGCATGGAGTACCACTATCTATTGTGTAGGACCGAGATCCAAGATTTACTTCTAAGTTTTGGAAGAGTCTTCAACATGCTCTGAATACTGAACTGAACTTCAGTACGGCCTATCATCCTCAAACTGATGGCCAATCCGAGCGGACTATCCAAACACTTGAGGATATGTTGAGAGCGTGCTCAATGGACTTTAAAGGAGGATGGGATCAACATCTTCCCCTAGTTGAGTTCTCTTATAATAATAGTTTCCACTCGAGCATCCAAATGGCACCATATGAAGCCCTGTATGGGAAAAGGTGTAGAACACCGGCATGTTGGGATGAGGTCGGTGAACGTAAGCTGCTTGGACCAGAAATGGTCGAAGAAATGGTGGAGAAGGTGAAAACCATTCAGCAGCATATCAAGGCAGCCCAAAGTCGACAGAAGAGTTATGCAGATAATCGTCGACGAGACCTTGAGTTTAAAGTCGGAGACATGGTGTTTTTACGCATATCTCCGTGGAAGAAGGTCATGAGGTTTGGAAAGAAAGGGAAGTTAAGTCCAAGGTACATCGGCCCATTCGAAATTCTTGATCGTGTTGGGGCTGTGGCCTATCGACTAGCACTTCCACCTACTATGGCCAAGGTGCATGATGTCTTCCATGTATCCCTCTTAAGGAAGTACATACCAGACCCTTCACATGTACTCTCTTCCGAGGTGGTACAATTAGAAGACGATCTTTCTTATGAGGAGCAACCAGTGAAGATCTTAGATCGTAGAGAAAAAGTTCTACGAAATAAGACAATGCCCCTCGTCAAGGTGTTGTGGAGAAACCACAAGTTTGAAGAAGCAACTTGGGAGTCGGAGGATATGATGAAGCTAAGTTACCCACATTTGTTTTAGTGTGGGAAAAGGAAAATTTCGAGGGCGAAATTTCTTAAGGGGGGAATGTTGTAACGACCCAAAATTTCATTAATGGAAAATCCCTCTTGATCCAGTTAAATGTTTCTTTATGTTTTTTATATGATGTCAACTTCTTTAGTTTAACGTTAAGATTTGTGACCGTTACTTTTATAGCCGTTGAACAGTGATCATCTGGGTAGTTTAAATATAAGGCTTTAACGAACCAATTTTTTACTCAGACAAAGGAAGCGATGGCCTCATCCAGTAGAATTGCCCCTTACGAAGCCCATTTGTCGGAGCTCGGTAAAGAGGTGGCGTCTTTGGGCTTTGCCCTTGACCAAGCCCAAGCTGAGCTTCATCAAGTCAAGCTCAAACGTGATCGTCTACGGGAAAAATGGAAGTTGATAGAGATTACCACTCGAGCGATGTTATCCGAGCAGCCCCAAGAGTCTGTCACCATCGCGCACCTTACCCTTAGGTCTTATGCGGCTATTTTAAGGGGTTATGTAACAAATAAGTAGAACCATGTTCATGTACATTATTTTTTTTTATATATAATAATGAATATAATTTCTAGTCATTTTTGATACTTTGTAATTAGTTTTTAAAGTACAAATGGTGTTTTTAGTTATTATTTAATTAAGAATTATATTTTATTAAATTAAAGGATTTTTGAATTAAATAATATTTTAATAAAATATTATTATTAATATTAAATTAATTAAATATAAATGATCTTATAATTTTATGAATGCAATTAAAATTTTTATTAAGGTTTGAAAGCCATTTCTGTCAAAACCCGTGAATTTTTTTATAAATGTCGGTTTTTATTTTAAAAGTGAAAATTCATTAGAAAATTATTTAGATAAAATAAGTATTATTTTTGGAATCAGGACGTCGAAATTATCCAACGGTGAATTTTTCATAATTTTCTGAGACAGTCAAATTTTTGGGTAAAAATTAAATACCATTTAAATATATAATGTGTTTTATGACATCATAATGACCCAATGGTGATGTAATAAAATACCATAATCCTTAGTTTCGGCCAATATATGTTTTATCATTAAAATAATGAGGTTTTGGGTTTGTTTGACTCACTTTTCAAAGCATTAATGGAGCCCTCAAGACTTATTCAACACTTTGCCTTTTTAAATTAATTTCCATGGGAGTGTGACTCACCTCCACATAAGCAACCCTAATTTTTTAATAATTTCGGACCTTGGCCTTATAAAATATTATTTTCCTCTCTCCTTTTCCAGAAACCATGGGCAAATACCATGGGATGGTTTGTGGTTTGGATTATTTTAATATAAGGGGTCCCAAACCTAAATAATAAAAAATTCTCTCACCTTTCCTATATAAACCCACCCAAGCTCCCACTTCCTCCTCACTCAAAGCCCTTGAAGTTCGTCCAACCTCTGCCCTACTCTCTCTAGAATCCTCTCAAGGTGCCCCAAGCTCCCAAGAAGCCTCTCACAAGCCTCTCTCTAGCCTTTGGAAGCACACTTCCAAGTAAGGGTTTTTCTTCCTTTCTCATTTTTGTCAATTTTCTTTAAGTTGTATTACCTTTTTAATTTCAATTATGAATGTTGGGGTATGGTTTCGCACCTCCCCCATACTGCCCTCTTATTGTTTGAATGATGGGAGACCCCTTTCTCTCTCATTAAATGCCTCCCATGTACACCCGTTACTATGCCGAAATTCCGAAAGGAGCTTCTCTCTCTTCTTTTATATTCAAGCAATACTTTTGTATCATGAATCTAAATTCCATTTCTATTGTTGGGACATGTATATATATGATCTCCTTACTGTCCATTACATGTAAATATGATGAGTAACCCCTTTCTCTCTCATCAACCTTTTTTTTGAATTCTTATGTCACGCCGTTACGCTGCCGAAATCGCACCGATTTTCTAAGCCAATGTCTTTGTGTAGTGAATACCATGCCCATTTCTCCATCAAGGGTATTCACCTTTATGCACATTTACATATTGATTTTAAAGTTTCATGTATGAATTCCACTTTCCTTTATCGTGGAAGAGATTATTATGTTTTATGAATCCATGTTTTATGATCCATGTGGCACACTTATGCATGAAATGAAATGTTTAAGAAGGGTGCGCCCTGATAGCGCTCCAATGCATTGGGTAAAGTATAGTATCATGATACGTCATGTGCAATGAGTGTTGACTCATGCTAATTCAAGTGCAACGAGGGTTTACTCGTGCTTCAAGTGCAATGAGGGTTTACTCATGCTCCATGTGCAATGAGCCTTGGCTCATGCTAATTCAATGTTAAGCGTTGTTGCCACATTTCCATGTTATGATTATCATGCTTTATCATGCCTTTATGTTCATGTCTCTCTTATGCTCTATTGATATGCCTATTGCCTAACATGTATTGTACTCCTCATGTTATTGATTATGTACTCCCTTACTGGGCTTTATAGCTCACCCTTTTCTTATGCATGTCCTCAGGTTATCCCATGCAATGCTAGGTATGAAGGAATGTAGTGGTCATGTAAAGGAAGTTTTCAATAAGGATGTTGTATTTCAAGTTTAAAGTTTTTATGTAATAATCCTAAGCCCCAAAGACACTAAACCTCTCGATCTTCTTTGTTGTATCAAGTGAAGTTTTATGTAATAAAGCATGTTTAAGTTGTAATAAAAAGCAGGGTTGTCATACGACCCGACCCGGGTCTGACACTGGGTCCGGCCTGGCCCACTAGGTCCGGCTCAGACTGCCGGCAAGACCTGGCACGCGATGCAGCCCAGCCCCCTGGGCGGTCCGCTCGGCTCTCTGTCTGGCTGGTTGGCCAGCCTCCTCTACGCGGCGCGATCGCGCGCCGCGCCATCACTGGCGGCGGGCTCTGCCGGCCACCCTCCCATCATTGTCATGGCCTCAGGCCATGTCTCATGCACACCATAGGGATGCCTCTACCACCTCCCCTTCATGTGGCCAACCGCACACTGGCCACTGCCTATCCTTTATCGCGGTCGTCGGGTTGCGGCCCCCCACCGGCGGCGCGGTTGTGCCGTCGCCATCTCTATAGCTAGTTGGTCTATCGGCCGCTGCTCCCAAGCCCTTCTGGTGCCTGTTTCTGGCACTGGTCTATGTCCTTCTCCTTCTCAAAGAACGTATAAAAAAATCACAAAGGTTACAGAGTGGCCGGGCCATGTTTTTTTGGCCCGCACCCTCCGTGTTAGAGTGATAGCAAGAAGATCATGGGGAGATATTCATTCATAAAAGTAAATAACGAAGATTAACAAAAAACACACCCTACCTTGAAGGTTCATTTATATCAGTGAGGAGAGAAAGATGGACATTGGTTCGTTGGCATTGAAAATGTTCCTCGTTGGAGATCCTTCGACGGAGTTCTTCGTTGGAGAATTATTCGCCGAAGGTGAAGAGTTATTTGTTGGAGAATGTTCTCTAAAGTTCTCCCAACTCTCTCCTTTTCCAACAATTTCCCACCCAAAAAATGAGAGGTTCCAACTTATTAAATTAAGTCTATCAATTTATAAAATTTGGCACAATTAATTAATTAGAGTTGTCACAATTAATTATTTGACGTTGGCACAATTATACATGGAGAGTTAAAATGTTTTCTCACATTAAGAGAGATTTGGGTGGTCCCCACCACCATGAAATCAAAATGGGAGGTTTTCTAGCTCGGGTGGTCCCCACCACTGAATATTCAATTGGGCGGTTTTAAATAAAATAAAAGATGCTCTTTATTTTATTTTTATTTCCACGAAAAACATGAAAACTAACATTCACCCTCGACCTACTATGGTCATGGTGAAGGTCTCTTTAAGTGAATATCGGCGTTGCGAGTTCAACGGTGTCCTCGTATTTCAATTTCTAGCACCAGTTCAATAGTTATAGGATCCCACTCGCACGTTTACTAAATGTACCTGAAAAAAGTTCATAATTTCATTCCAGGAACACTGGGCCTTGGAATCATGCGCCATCAATTTTCAAGGGCTTGTAATATTTCCATATGATTAAAAAAATTAAATGGAATATTCGGTTCATTACATTCTCCCCACCTCAGGGCTCTGGATCCCCGTAATCCACAACTTAAACTAAGGAAACAAGTGGGAGTAATGAGAACGTATCAGAGTCTCCCACTCCTATGTTCTCTCCTAGAGGTTCATGTGATGCCAGAGAACGTGCAACAGAGGTATCAAACGCCCATAAAGGACTATCTTCTGTTGATCCTCTATCTCTACTGGAACCTCTGTAAACGTCGCCCAATCGTCGATGTCTATCCCACCCTAATCAATGATGTGTGAAGGGTCGTGAACGTATCTCCTCACCTAGTATACGTGGAAAACGTTGTTCACCCGGTGCAACTGAGTGGGATGTGCTAGGTGATAAGCCACCTCGCCAACTCTGCTGAGGACCTGAAAAGGTCCGATGAACCTCGGAGATAACTTGTCGCCCCGGCCAAATATCTGCAAATCTCATCGATGTGAGACTCATAGAAATAAATTGTTGCCATCCTCGAACTCAAAAATTCTATGTCTCCTATATTCATAAGACTTATGCATGTTCTGTGCAATCGTCATCTGCTCCTAGATGATATGTACCTTCTCTGTGGTAGCCCGTACCATCTCTGGTCCCATGAGTGTTGACTCACCTGGGTCAGTCCAGCACAAAGGCAATCTGCAAGTTCAGCCATACAGAGCCTTGAAAGGTTCCATCCCAAGGTTGGAGTGATAGTTTTTGTTGTATGATAAATCCACCAAGGTCAAGTTATCCTCCCAGTTGCGACTAAAGTCGAGGACGCAATCATGCCGCATGTCCTCGAGGGTATGAATGGTCCACTCAGTCTGGCCATCCGTCTGAGGATAGAAGGCGGTGCTCAAACGAAGATGTGTCTCGAAAGCCTCTTGCAACCCCTTCCATATCTGGGAAGTGAATCGTGCATCACGATCAGAGACAATCTTCGGGGGGTACTCCATGTAGCCACACAATATCCTACACATAGAGGCGTCTCAATCTCTCTACCAAGCCCTGCTCTCTGATCAGTAGGAAGTGGGCCGACTTGGTGAGTCGGTTGACGATCACCCAGATAGAATCATGAGCCCTGGTTGTACATTGAATTCATGTCATGAATTCCATGGATATCTCATCTCACTTCCACTCTGGGACCTCTAAAGGATGAACTAAGCCTGCTGGTACCTGATGATCCACCTTTACTTTCTGATAAGTGGGGCACTGAGAGACAAACTATGCTACTTCTTTCATCATTCCCATAGACCAGTGTTGTTGTCAGAGGTCCTGGTACATCTTCGCCACTCCTGGATGTACTGCTAGAGGGGACGTATGGAACTCCCTCAACACTTCCTCCTGAAGCAACACTAGTACCATGGTACATCCTCTGAAGAGGATGACGTGCTCTCCACCTTTAAAAAATCCAACAGGTGTCTGTCCTGTGGATACCTGAGCACGTTGAACCTCGCAGTCAATCTCCCCATGCTGCACCTCCCTAACTTGATGAAGAATTGGGGGAGTGACTATAAGAGACTAATGAAAAGTTGCTCTATCTTGTTCCACAAAGGATATCTGTAAATCGGACAGCTGCTTTATCACCTCACCTAGAAGTTGTATACCAGATCTCCCGATGAGTTCATCTGCTACAACATTCCCCTTCCTAGGAGTATAGACTATCTCAAATTCATAGTCCTGGAGTAACTCAAGACAACGTCGTTGTCTTAGGTTCAGGTCCTTCTGAGAGAAGATATACCTGATACTCTTGTGATCATAGTAGACTGTAAAACGTTCACACATCAAGTAATGTCACCACATCATCAAGGAGAATAGCACTGCTGCTAACTCCACATCATGGGTAGCGTAGTTCTTCTCATGTTGTCTCAGCTGTTGAGAACCATATGTGATAACTACTTGCTCCTGCATTAGGACACCTTTGAGCCTTGTCCCTGATACGTCACAATAGACTACGTACCCAACGCCCTCCTCTGGAAGCCTCAAGATGGGGGAACTAGTCAGTCTCTACCTCAGATCCTAAAAACTCTGCTGGCATCTCTCGGACCACAGGAAGGTTTTCCTTTTCATCATCAATACTGATAAAGGTTTTCAAATATAGGGAAATATGGCACAAATATCTGGTAGTACCCAGCCAAACCAAGGAAACTCTATACCTCCATCACACTCCTGGGTGTCTCCCAAACATGTACCACCTCAATCTTCGCTAGATCCACCGCAACTCTAACCTCTGAGATGACATGTTCTGGAAAGTGAACCTCTAGGATCCTGAACTGGCACTTCGAGAGCTTATTATAAATATGGTGCTCTTGGAGTGTGTCCAGAACTACCTGAAAATGATAGGTATGCTCCTCCTAGGTAGTCAAGTAGATCAGAATGTCATCGATGATGACTACTAAAAAGAGATCAAGGTATCTCTGAAAGATCATGTTCATGAGTCTCATGAACACTGCTGGAGTGTTGGTCATGACGAATGGCATAACCAAGAACTCTTATTGGCTATACCGAAATCTGAAAGTTGTCTTCTGCACATTCTCATCTCGTACTCTGAGCTGATGATAGCCTGATCTGAGGTCTATCTTCGAGAACCACTATGCTCCCTTCAGCTGATCAAAGAGGTCATCAATCCTCAGGAGTGGGTACTTGTTCTTCACAGTCACCTGGTTCAGGTGCCGATGGTCAACACAAAGTCTCAAGCTCCCATCCACCTTCTTGGAAAATAAAATTGGGGCTGACCAAGGAGAAACACTGGGTCGGATGAATCTATTCCCCTGCAAGTCCTCTAGCTATACCCGCAGCTCACGAAGATCCATGAGAGCCATCTGATACACTGGTGTAGATATTAGTGTCATCCCAGGGTACAAGTCAATGTAAAAGTCCACCTCTCTGTGAGTAGGTAGACCCAGAACATCATTAAGGAAGACGTCCGCGTACTGGTCCACCACTACAGGATAGCTCGAACTCTCTACATCAACCACTCCGAGGGTAAGGCTAGCCAAATGATGAGTGATCAGCTGCACTCTCATCTGGGTAAGTCCATCCTATGCTGCAAAGGCTCCCTTCTTTTTGGTGAAGGTAAACCTGGTCCCATACGTGTGGACACACCGTACTTTGTGCCTAATACAGTCAATCTAATCTTGGACTATAGATAACCAACCCATACCCAAGATGACGTCGTAAGGCCTTGACGCTACTACTGGGAGATCCCAGCAGAAGCTCTTGCCTCCTATAGTAATCTCACACTACCAGCACTAGTGTGTAATTATTGAATCTTCTCCCATAGGAGTCTCTAACCGTAAGGATCGAGCCAACTACTCAACCAGAATCTCCGGGCTCTGAAAAAGGGTAGTGGAAATAAAAGAATGACTGGAACTTGTGTCTATAAGTACTGCAGGTAAGGTGGAGTAGATACATATTGTACCTTATATCATCTCTCAAGTGCCATGGTTGTTGGCCACAGCTTCCTAGAGCTGAGCTTGCCCCAGTCCACCTACTCGTTGTGGTCGGGGTGGACCACCTGGTGGTGGTGGAGGAAACATCTCGAATCGTCACCCACTGCCAACGACACAGCCATCTCTTCTTCCACATCCGACTGCTCTCTATGGGACTCCTTGGTTGAACCTTTGTCTCTTACTGTAGAAGACTGGTGGCAAGAATCACCATGAGATCAGCTGGTATCCCTACCAGTCGGAAGACTCTCACCACAGCCTCCAGCCAATCCTCAGTCGCTTCTGGGTCTGTATCAACCCTAAACCTAGGTGGCCTCTGGCGCTGGAACTCATGAAATGCGCTCAAGTGGCATGCACTCTCTACTGATGGGGCTGGTGGCATCGGTGGCCCAACGGGTAATGGTACCGCTGGTGCCTCCACTGGTGCCTCTACTGATAAAGGGCCCTACATCGAGGCCACATCGCTTGGTGGGCTATCCATGCGTACTATACTCAGAACCCTGTATGGTAGTCTACGTGGGGGCATCCTGAAAAGAAACAGTTGCTCCATGGTCAATAAGTTATATCAGGTGAGCTTACTCAAAGATATCACAATGAAAACTTTTCAAAACACACACGTAATCAGTGTTTTCATGCACTTAGTCAGAAATCAGAAGTCAGGGTCTTGGTGTTTGGATACTTCGGCCACCACACCAACACTGGATTCCCTAAACTGATAACCACACTCATAACACTTAACACTATTGCTATTAAAAATATAATAGTTCAATGTTCTATGGTAGAACCGACTCCTATGATACCAATTTGTCACGACCTATCCCTCGGGGCTCGTGCCATGACTACCCCATGCCCACCTTCCATAGGCCAGGGGCTGGCGACTAGAAGCGCCAGTCATATTCCCTAAAATGGGAAGTCAATGCCTTTATAACCTATAAACTCACACAAACCAAGCACACAAAAAGATACAAACACTAGAGAACTATATAGTAAAAGGAGTGCATACAGTAAGAAAAAGGGACCAGAATAAAAGCCCAACTGGAAAGTTAAATGAAAACTGGGAAGTACGAGAATAACTGAAAACATCTCCTATTAACATCCACCAAGGATCCTACCTGAAGGGTAGGGACAGCTCTCGAATATTCATCTTTGCGGTACTCCTCATCTAACGTCCACCTCAAGCTACCTCCAGTCCTTATACCCTCGTCCTCAGTTAGCGATATATGTCGTCTTCACCAAACACAACAAGGTTTGGGTGTAGACCGTGCAGGGGTGAGTATAAAGATACTCAGTAGGGACCCTGAGACCCTCAAAGGTCTCATAAAATCCACAAAGGATAAACCACAAAGCATGAAAACAACTGAAAACCCTACTTAGGTATATGCCCATACATATACCTAAGTTATCAAGTGTACCCATCTCAATCATGAGGAAAAGACAAGGCCAATCTCAAAATCCCAAAGCTCAGCTGTCTCATGAAGGAAAGTATACCACGAAGGTAACACCACGAAGGTAAGTACCACAAAGGTAACGCCACACATAAGAATACCACAAAGGTATCACCACAGAAGTATTCACCACAAAGGTACACCACACATAAGAATACCACAAAGGTAAATACTAAACTCACACCAGGTATAACATAGGTATAGTAATAAAGATTATTAGATGTAACTATTGAATCATGTTACTCTGTTAAGAGGCATACCTAGGTAGGATCCTAAATCATCAGACCCACGTAGGATCCTAATTCATCAGACCCACATAGGATCCTAGTATAGCAGACCCACGTAGGATCCTAGAGTATTCCCACATGTATTTCCTAGAGTAGATCCATATGGGACTCTCGAACACATACCCATGTAGGATCCCAAAGCATAGACCCACATAGGATCCCTTTCTCATGTTACAGCTAGCTACAGGGTTCCCGCACAAAGCTCGCTTGATTTCGGGAGGGTCTACTCTTCAAGCCATAGGTCGATACTCCAACTACCACAAAGTCCCAAGAATAAGTAACCCAAATGACCCACATGTAAAATGGGTCTCAACGCAATAGACGGTGCGTCAATTGGACGCCCGGTCTGTAATTTATTGACCTTCTAGTCTCGAGTGCCCGGTTA
Source organism: Viscum album (assembly GCA_963277665.1). NCBI lineage: Eukaryota > Viridiplantae > Streptophyta > Magnoliopsida > Santalales > Viscaceae > Viscum > Viscum album. Next base: position 382,611,545 of record OY728167.1, on the reverse strand, counting down.
GATTCATGCTCGATCCAACCCGGATGTACCCCAAATTTATCTAAAATTAATGTGGGGTATACCAAAAGTACCATCTCGATCCAAGGTTTCTGTCTCCATAGACGGTTTGTCAAACAGACGCCCATAGCTCAAGATATAGCTGAAAGAGCGAAAAGGGTCGGAACTGGTCTTGGTCCGGTCTGACCAGTCCTGGGCCGACCCGACCTGCTTCTGGTTGACCCAGCCTGACCTGGGTCTGGCTCTAGGTCTGTCCTAACCCCCTGGGTTCATCCTGGCCTGTGGTGTAGCCTACACTATGCGGTCCGCTTGATGCTCGGGCTGGAAGGTTGGTCTGCCTCTTCTGCGCGGCGCGGTCACACGCCACCCCATCACCTGTGGTCGGCTATGTCGGCCACCCCCCAATCGTCTCTTTCTCTCCTGCATGCCCGAAGGATGCCTCCTCCTCCTCCACTTCATGCGGCCAGCTGCATGCCAGCCTCCGATTCTACTCCGCCACAGCCATCGGGCTGCAGCCCCCACCGGCGGCGCGGTTGCGCCGCCGCCATCTCCACAGTCGGCCAGTGTTTCGGCCGCCACTCTTGAGCCCTACAGGAACCTGTCGCTGGCACCAGTCTCCATCCTCCTCCATCATGAAGAATGCATCAAAACCACAAATTTTTTGGATTACTCTGACCATGTTTGTTTGGTTCTCACCCTCTGCATTAGAGTGGTAGCAAGCGGCTCATGGGGAGAGATTACATCATAAAAGTAAATAACGAAGATTAATAAAAAACACACCCTACATTGAAGGTTTTTAGATTTTAGTGAGCCGGGAAAGACGGACATTGGTTCGTTGATGTTGAAGATATTCCTTGTTAGAGATCCTTCGACGGAGTTCTTCGTTGGAGAATTATTCTTCAAAGGTGAAGAGTTCTTCTTTGGAGAATGTTTCTCCAATGTTCTCCCAACTCTCTCCTTTGCCAACAATTACCCGCCCAGAAAATGAGAGGTGCCAACTTATTAAATTAAGTCTATAAATTAATTAAAGTTGGAACAATTAATTTATTGGAGTTGGCACAATTAATTATTGGATGTTGGCACAATTAAACATGGAGAGTTGAAGGTTTTTCCCACATTAAGAGGGGTTCGGGTGGCCCCACCACCATGTATTCAAAATGGGAGGTTTTCTAGCTTGGGTGGTCACCACCACTGAACATTCAATTGTGAGGTTTTAAATAAAATAAAATTTGTTCTTTATTTTATTTGTATTTCCATGAAAAACATGAAAACTAAATTTCACCCTCGACCTACTGCAGTCGAGGTGACGGTCTCCTTAAGAGAATACCAGTGTTGCGAGTTCAATTGTGTCCTCAGATTTCAATTCCAAGCACCGGTTCAAAAGTTATAGGAACCTGCTTGCATGTTTACTGAACGTACCTGAAAAAAAGTTCAGAAATTCATTCCGGGCACACTGGGCCTTGGAATCACGTTCAGTCAATTTTCACGAACTCGTAATATTTCCATATAATTAAAAAAATTACATGGAAAATCCGGGTCTTTACATTTTCCTTTCTTGAAAACCATTCTGAACACAAAAATATCTTAGGTGAAGAAATATAGTAATCTATAAATGCTATATCATTTTAATCATACCATAAATTAATTTATGGAAGTTAATTTAACAATACCCTAACTCCTAAAGTTATCTAAACTGAACTCTGATACCAACTATAAGAACCCAGCCTTAAAACATTACATAATATTCAATTAAATTAATAATTCACATTGAGGATCTTTTGAGGTTTAGAGTTTTAGAGAATTATGACATAACTATTACATCTCAAAATATTACAAAGTAGACACTTCTACTCAGTTTCTATTTTTTTCATAAAATAAAAACTCTATAAAAAAAGAGTCATGTCCAGATCCTTATTTTAGATAGCATGACCTTCCCTTGATCCCATCCTTGACCCTATTAATCTTTAAGTCCTGTGAAAAACATTTCAAAACTTGGGTTGAGCATAAAAATCTCAGTAAGGGATACACAAAGAGGGAAAACTGTTAGTTTTTCAAAACAACAAGTAAACCATGAATACTTTATCATAAGTAATACTTTTCACCTTTATGAAGTAGTAAATACTCTTCACTAAATAAAAAGATCATTGCTTACCCCTTTTGTAACCAAAAGACTAACATAAAACCCATATAAATAACACATAACATATAAAGGTAACTTGGGACATAAACATAATTAAATGGAATAACCATACGGTTGACTTCCACACATATCACTAAATGGAATAGCCATACGGATGACTTCTATACCCAATGTATTGGAGGTTATAATGTAACCACCTGTCCTGGTTTATCACGACACCACCCTTCATTTGGTTTATCATGTAACCACCCGTCAAATGTCCAAGTACCATTATAAAATCATAACAAATACAACAAATATAAAGGAAAGAAAACATTTCCACATTTCAATCACAGTATATCACTTAAGTATATTGACATAAAAAATCTATTATCAAAACCATTTTCAATAACAAAATAACTAAAAGAGTATATGGTATTTATTTTCCTTTTAACAAAACATTATGTCTTGTTAAAGAATCCAAATATCAAATAACACTCACAGTGGCAGAAAAGGTTATTTCCACCACTTATCCAATAGGGTTAGGACAAGTTTTAAGGTAATTTTATATAATTATAATATTGTTTTTACCTTGAATTACCCTATTTACCTTTAACCGCGGTAAATAAAAGTCAAAAGTTACTATTCACTGAAAATTATTTTTATCCTATTGAACCATATTTTACTTACTAATAACAACCATGTATGTATTATTTTCTAAATTCAATTCATAGAAGGGTTAAAATTTCATTTAAATGAAAAATTTAGTTTTTCAACTACTACTTAGTGGTTTCACTATTCATCAAAAATTGAAGTTTTTCAGAAAAAATACCAAAAATTCAGCCTAAAATAAATTTGATATTACGATTTCAAAAATGATATCTATTTTTTCAAATTCAATACATATAAGTTGAATAAATTAATTTAAAATTAATTTCCATTGTTAAAACAAAAAGCGTGTTTTTAAGAAATATTAACTATGAAAAGATTGACACTTGTTTATGTCTAATTTCTAAGTGAAATTACTTCCAATGACCAAAATTGGATAAAATGGTTAAAATATATTCTAATTACACCTTAAAACCAATTATAAAGATAATCTAACCATATAAATTAATTAGATAAAAAGTTAGATTTGAATTCAAATACAGTATTTTCACTATTCATTAAAAAATGAATTTTATTAGAAAAATACAAAATTTTATCCCAAGTAAATTTTGATGTCCCGATTCTAAAGAAGAATTTTATTTTGTCAAATAAAACATATAAAAGTTACAAAATCTATATTTAAATAGGGTTCTCCATCAAAAGGCGATAAACTGGCCTTTTAATGAATATTTGAGTATTTATGCTTATAATAGGATTCATTCGCATTTTAAGCTTCTAATATGTATTAGATAAATGTAAAAACATTTAACAAACATATATAATCATATTTTAGTTAGTTATATTCATTTCTGCCAATACAACGGTTAGGTGTTAATTACCATTTAAAATAATATTATTATATTATTAGTGTGCAACGTAAGATTTCAAAGAAACATGTTGTTGCGTATAGGGTACGCCATCGAACATAGAATCCCCTTTAAAGTAAAATTAATATTTAATTCACCAAAAAAATGAAAATTTCATATTCTTTATTACTTAGGATGTTACATCATTCCCCCCTTTTGGAAATTGTGTCCTCACATTTTTTATTCACTTATCAAATAAGTGGGGGTATTTATCCCTCATAAAATTTTCAGATTCCCACATTGCCTCTTCAACCATATATATATTTCCACAAAACCATTACCTGGTGAATTACCTTATTCAGCAACACTTTCTCTCTTTGGTCAAGAATCTGGAATGGTTGTTCCTCATAAGAGATATTCCCTTCCAACTAAACTACCATTGGGCTCAAAACATGAGATGGATATGGAATATACTTTATCAAGATTGAAACATGAAAATCATTGTGTATCTGGGATAGACTTGTATGTAAAGCCACTATGTATGCAACTGATCCAACTTTCTCAAAGATTTCATAGGGTCCAATGAACCTTGGATTCAACTTTCCCATCTTACCAAAACGCATCACACTTTTCCATGGATAAACTTTGAAAAAATCATGATCACCTACATCAAAAGAAAGATCCTTCCTCCGGTTATCCGCATAACTTTTCTACCTACTCTGAGTTGTTCTCATGTACTTCTGAATCAAATGAAATTTTTCTTCCATCTCTTCTACCAATTCTGGTCCCATTAGCTTCCTTTTACCTACTTCATCCCAAAAAGCTAGAGTTCGACACCGCTTCCCATATAATGCCTCAAATGGATCCATCTTTATACTGGAATGAAAACTGTTATTGTAAGAAAATTCAACCAATGAACAATGTTGGTCCCAACTTCCCCAGTAATCCATCGAGAAAGCACGTAACATATCCTCCAGGGTCTGAATTGTTCATTCTGATTTCCTATATGATTGTGGATTAAAAGCAGTACTAAAATTTAATTGAGTACCCAATGACTTTTTAAGGTCTTTCTAAAAGGTAGAAGTAAACCTAGGATCATGATCAGATACAATGGAGATGGTAACTCCATGAAACCTGACTATGTCCTTAACATACAACTGAAAAAGTTGATCTATAGACAAAGTATCTCGAATAGGAATGAAATGACAAGATTTAGTCAATATATCAACAATAACCAATATTTCATTATTACCTCGATATGTATTTGGTAATCCCACAATGAAGTCCATGGATATATTTTCCCACTTCCACTTTGGCACCAGTGAAGACTGAATCGTCCTTTTTGGTAACTTCTGCTCTACTTTAACCTACTGACAAGTCAAAAACTTCATAGTAAAATCAGAAATATCTCTTTTCATTCATCCCACCAGTAATACTCTTGATGATCTCTGTATATCTTAGTAATGCCATGATGAACTGAAAACAGGTAACAATGAGCTTCACATAACAACTCATTCTTTAACTGTGAATCACAATGCACGCATAATCTCTTCTCGAACCTCAAAACACAATCATTATGAATGTTAAAATCTAGAAACTTACCATTCTGAACTAACTCAACCTTTTTATACAACTCACGGTCTTCCTTCTGCGTTTGCTTAACTCTGTATGATAGAGAGGATCTCACTGACACCTGAAACAATACAGAAGAATTTCCTGCACCGAAAACTTCTATGTCAAAGGTCATCAAATCAAAAACCAAAGGATCTAGTTCCAAACATAGCATGGTTAATGAAGTATTACTTTTTATACGCAAAGGATCAGCCACTTTATTTGATTTTCCCGGATGGTAAAGGAATGTGCAATCATAATATTTAATTAATTCCAGCCATCTCCTCTATCTCATGTTCAATTCTTTTTGAGTGAATATATACTTTATGCTTTTGTGATCAGTATATATTTCACATTTTACTCCATAAAAATGATGCCTCTATATTCTTAAAGAAAAAACAACAACAGCTAATTGCAAATCATGTGTAGGGTAATTTAACTCATGAGGTTTCAATTGACATGAAACATAAGCAATTAACAGATAATTCTGCATAAGAACATAGCCACGTCCTTTCAATGAATCATCACTGTAGATAAAAAATTCACTATCTCTAGATGGTAATTCCAAAATAGGATCATTCACCAATATTATATTCAATTCCTGAAAAAAATCATCACATTCTTTTGTCTAGATGAACTTAACACCTTTTTGAGTTAGCTTATTCATTGGACTAGATAATTGTGAAAACTTCTCAACAATCCTCTGGTAATAACCTTCCAAACCAAGAAAACTACTGATCTTGGGTATATTTGTGGGTCTTGGCCATTCTTCAACAACTTTATTTTTAACAGGATCAACGGTTATGCCATTTTTTAAAACAATGTGACCAAGGAAAGAAATTTTTTGTAACCAAAACTCACACTTGCTGAATTTTCTATACAGTTTCTTTTCATTTAATGTTTGCAAGAAAACCCTTAAATGACTTTCATGTTCCTCATTAATTTTGGAGAAACCCAAAATAACATCAATGAACACAACCACAAACATATCCAATAACTCGCAGAAAATTCTATTCATAAGATCCATGAATACAGCAGGTTCATTGGTTAACCCAAAAGGCATAACTACAAATTCATAATGGTCATATCTAGTATAAAATGATGTCTTCGGAATGTCTGCTTCCTTTACATTCAATTGATGGTACCGTAAACTCAAGTCAATATTCGAAAAGTATTGAGCTCCCTGAAGCTGATCAAAAAAATCATCAAAATGAGGCAAAGGATACTTGTTCTTAAATGTGATGTTATTCAATTCTCTATAATCAATAAAAAATCTCATTGAACCATATTTCTTTTTAAAAAACAAGATAGGGGCACCCCATGGTCATGTGATAGGTTGAATGAAACATTTATCTAATAACTCCTGCAATTTCTTCTTTAACTCTAAAAGAATAATTTGAGCCATTCGATAAGGGGGTTTTTAAATTGACTTAGAATCAGGAACTAATTCAACAGTAAATTAAACAACCCAATCAAGTATAATACCAGGAAACTCATCAGGAAAAAAAATCTAGATACTCATTTACCACTGGCGCATCATTAATCTGAACAGTTCCTTTGTTTTCAACAATATGTAAAAGGTAACATTCATTTCCATCTTTTACTAGTTCTTCACCTTCCTGGTATGTTATCAAATGTAAGGGTTCATTCTTGTACACAAACTAAAAATATTTCTGAAAAGAAACCACTTTAGCTCTGTAGTTAATCTTAGCATGATAAACAGACAGCCAATCCATGTCAAAAATAACATCAAAATCTACTACAGGAAAAACAATAATGTTTAGAGGTAGATTCTTTCCACACACATGGACAGAAATGTTCTTATAATTTATTTTTGCCTCAAAATTTCCTCCATGTGTTTTTACCATAATTTCAGTATTCATATCATGAGATGGAATTCCCAATTTACTAGAAAAATTCTCAGGAATGAAGGAATGTGTAGACCCTAAATCAAAAAACACATTGGCATAATATGAACAAACAAATAGTGTACCTTATAATACTTCATTCGATGGCCCAACATCTGCTGAAGTAGTTTCAAAGGATTTCACCACCCCTTTATTCTTGTAGTCCAGCTTCTTTCCCTCGGTTGAGTTCCTCACTGGGCACTCATTTTCATAATGACACATTTCATTACACTTAAATTATCTTACTGTTGGTTTTTCATTGCCTACTTGATCATCTTACTTACAGTTACAAGAAATATGACCTGAATTACCACTTCAAAAGCACTTTACAGACTTTGATAAACATTCTCCAGGATGTGTTTTACCACACTTATCACAATATAGATATTTAGTTTTCTTACCTCTAGGCTTCTTTGATGAATTCTTTCCCTTTTCCTGCCAACTAGACTTCTTATTCTGTTGTTTTTCAAAGAAAACCTAATCATTGGGAAACCCATTTCCACCATCTCTGCACATCGAACAAGTTTTTCATAACTTTTGAACTCATGAGATGCTAATGTACTTCAATATCGTGGCTTCAGTTCTGAGTAAAATCGATTTTTCTTACTATCAATATCTCGGATGAAATTTGGTGCATACCTTGCCAGTCGAGTGAACTTTGCTTCATAAGTAACCACCGATTCATCCTCCTACCTCAATTACAAGAATTGTTTTTCCATCCTAAGTCGAACCCCCATAGTAAAATATTTCTCGAGGAATATACCTTTGAATTCATCCCAATCAAGTGCATCAATCTCCTCATTATCCCTGATTTTTTCACCATCGACCACCACTGGTCAGCTTCACCTTCAAAACGGTAAACAACAATACTAACCTTTTGATGTTCTAAATACCCCATAACATCAAAAATCTTCTCTAGTGCATTAATCCACTCTTCAGTTAGCACAGGGTCAAATGATCCTCTGAATGATGGGGGATTTTGCCTCATGAAATGCTCCATTATTGACATGTTCCTCTTTGGTTGATTTGGATGATCTTGGGTATGGATACCACCACCATTTATAGCCTAATTCAACTGTGCCATCACGGTAACAAACTATTCTATTCCAATTCCAACCATCTCAGGTTGCAGATTTGGAAGGTTTTCTTTCTCCAGATGTCGTCCCAACATAGTTTTCATGTTTCCTCTGCAGAAAACCATTATGAAAACAAAAATATCTTAGGTGAAGCAACATGGTAATCTGTAAATGATATATCATTTTAATCACACAATAAATTAATTTATGGACATTAATTTAACAATAGTCTAACTCCTACAGTTGTCTAAACCGACCTCTGATACCAACTATAAGGACCCAGACTTAAAAAATTACATAATATTGAATTAAATGAATAATTCACATTGAGGATATTTTTTGGGTTAGAGTTTTAGAGAATTAGGACATAACTATTACATCTCAAAATATTACAAAGTAGACCCCTCTACTCAGTTTCCATTTTTTCATAAAATAAAAACTCTTTTAAAAAAAGAGTCATGTCCAGTTCCATGTTTTAGATAGAAAGTCTTTCCCTTAATCCCATCCTTTACCCTATTCATCTTTAAGTCCTATGGAAAAATATTTCAAAACTTGGGATTAGCATAAAAATCTCATTAAGGGATACACAAAGAAGGAAAACTGTTAGTTTTTCAAAACAACAAGTAAACCATGAATACTTTATCATAAGTAATACATTTCACCTTTATAAAGTAGTAAATACTCTTCACTGAATAAAAGATCATTTCTTACCCTTTTGTAACCAAAATATTACCTTAAAACCCATATAAAGAAGACATAACATATAAAGGTTACTTGGGACATAAACATACTTAAATGTAATAACCATACGGTCGACTTCCACACATATCACTAAATGGAATAGCCATACGGCCGACTTCCATACCCAATGCATTGGAGGTTATAACGTAACCACTCATCCTAGTTTATCACGGAACCACCCATCATTTGTTTTATCTTGTAACCACCCATCAAATGTCCAAGTACCATTATAAAATCAAAACACATACAACAAATATAATGGAAAGAAAACATTTCCAAATTTCAATCACAATATATCACTTAAATATATTGACATAACAAATCCATTATCAAAACAATTTTCAATACCAAAATATGTGAATGATTATATGGTATTTATTTTCCTTTTAAAAACATTACGACTTGTTAAGGAAGTCAAAGATCAAATAATACTTGTGACGGTGGAAAAGTCATTGTCACTGCATAGGTTAAAGAGAAACATACTTTTTGTCATTTAGTAAAACACTTCGTAGATAAAGGATTACTTTTGAATAAAAGTCAAATTAAAATGGGTTTATACACCATATAAATGAATGTTGTGTATAAATGAAAATATTCCTCAATGAAAGGAGATTGAGACGAAGTCCCTTACCCCGTGTCTGACTTGACTCGATCGTTCTTTAATCTCCTAAATAATAAACTAAAGTTAATTTATACTTCCTTAAGAACCTTTTTCAAGTTAATTATTCCTTTTTTAGTACTTATTACCATGTTCTAAACATTATGTAAATATTTATGTTAATAATAGTCGTTTTGTCGATATTTGGTACATTAGTCAAAAATGGACTTCTTATAATTACATGTTGTTCATGTGGACAAAATTTCATTATATACAGAATTATATTCATGATTTATATATCATATGTATCATATATATCCTGTATATATATGTATTTATAACTATACATAACATTTGGAGATAAGAAATGAAATCCACTGTTCATGGAGACGGTAAGTTGTACGTACGCATGAACGCTACATTCATTTCTATTCCATATTTAATGGAATGAAAACATAATGATACATAAGTATATTATAATTCCAGTATATTATCATATATTATATCATTAAATCCATCCTTTATACGTACCACTTATGGTATGAATGAGTCATATCACTTTGAGGGGGCGGTAGTCCGCACTTCCTCAAATGAAATTATCGCGTTTACCCATAATGGAAACCATAAAGTTATGCTATAAAAAAATACAGAAGCATAAAGAAAACATAAACATAATATATATCATATATAAATATAGTTCCATCTTAATGGCCACCATGATAGGTGGTAGGAGATAATTGAACAATCATCGTTTTGTGAGGCATTAGTTTTCCATCCACAGGAACAGTATATTCTTTACCCATTAGATGGAGGTGTGAGTAAGTGTAGCTCGAATCCTTCTCATAAAAACATCCTAGTATATCGAGGATATTGTACTTGTTATAAAATAAAATTATAAAAATAGTTTAGGGGTTAGATAAGTAAAATAAAATTGATGAATTTAAGAGAAACTATTACCTTTAATTCGGGTAACTACCTTTGGTTTGAAGCGAAAGGACATCTTGAAGTGCCTTATGCCTAAGGTAAGGCTTCCAGGAGAAGTAGAGGGATATAGGGAGATTAATTGGGTAGAGGTTGTATGATCCAAGGGGCTTGAGAGGTGTGATTAATTGGTTATAAGTGAGGGCTTTTTATAAGGGGGATGAGGGGCTCTTTAGGAATGTGTGAAAATTTTATTTTATTATATAATGATTGTCAGTTTCTAAAAGTCCAAAAATAATTAAAGTAGATGATAAGATGACTCATAGTAGAAATAAAATCATACAATAATAATTTTAAAGGTTTTGGATATTTTTTTAATCTTTATAATCTTATTTATTTAAATCATTTATTAATGAGGTAAACACTACATCATTATTGTGTCATAAATAATTTTATTTATTTGATGTCTAAAAATTATAAAAAAATACCATGATGTATGAAATAATCTTTTCTTTCTAATTAATATTTATAGTCAAATATATCAATTATATAACCCCACATTAAATTTTTTTTATCAAAACAATTCATGTTTATGATATTTTTATTTTTACTTTAAAAAAAGTTATTAATATCATTATCTTGCCCAAGTGGCTTTAAAAGGCCAAAATCCTCCCCAAAAATTTTCTTTCTTGGCCATTACTCATCTAATAATGTTAGGACATGTTTTAAAGTAATTTTATATTATTATAATATTGTTTTTACTAAGAATTACCCTATTTACCTTTAACCACGGTAAATAAAAGTCAAAAGTTACTATTCACCAACATTATTCTTATCTTATTGAACAAAATTTTACTTACTAATAACAACCATGTATGTTATATTTTCAAAATTAAATTCACAGAAGTGGTAAATTTTCATTTAAATGAAAAATTCAGTTTTTTAATTACTATTTAATGGTTTCACTATTCATCAAAAATTGATGTTTTTCGGAAAAATACCAAAAATTTAGCCTATGATATATTTGATATTCTGATTTCAAAAAATATTTCTATTTTAACAAATTAAATACATATAAGTTGAATTAATTAATTAAAAATTAATTCCCATTTTCAAAACAAAAAGTGTGTTTTTAAAAAATAATAACCATCAAAAGATTGACACTTGTTTATGTCCAATTTCAACGTGAAATTACTTCTAAATGAACAAAATTGGATTAAATGTTAAAAATATATTCTTCTTACACTTTAAAACCAATTAAAAAGATAATCTAACCATATAAATAAATTATATAGAAAGGCGTACTTGAATTAAAATACAGTATTTTTCACTATTCATTAAAAAATAATTTTTTTCAAAAAAATACCAAAATTTTATTCAAAGTAAATTTTGATGTCCCGATTCTAAAGATGAATTTTATTTAGTCAAATATAACATATAAAAGTGACAAAAACTATATTTAAAGAGGGTTCACCATCAAGCGGTGAATAATTCTACAAACACAAACTCTAACACCTCCTCTAGAATTTTTTTCATGGCACCGTGTGTGTTTGAGTTTGGAAAGGTAGACCACTTAAAGCCTTTATTTTCTTTGATTCATTTTTCTTTTAAATCTGGGGAAATAAGAGAGTTAGTGAGTGTAAGAATGGATGTTTGAGTCATGTTCCATGAATAGGAAGAATAAGACTTGGTATACAAATAAAAATGGTATGGGATTTCTTCAAGTTATTTTGGCAACTTATTTTCCTTCATAAAATTATAATTGTGTAAGGGAATATTTAATTCCAAATAATTAGTATGAAAATCTATTTTACTCTTGGAAAGGGATTATGTATTTTCAAAATTCCTTTCTATACATTTCCATATTATTGTTTTTGTAAGGTTGAAACATTTATTTCCAATATTTATTCATTTTGAAATATTTTTTCTATAATAGATAGTTTAATTTTATTTTCAAATACCACTCTTCTTTAATGTTTAATTTTAAGGTATTTATTCAATAAAATAATTCATGTTTTTGTTTATTTTATCAAAATTATGTTCAAATTTGGTATGGTGTAATGGGTTTACTTATGATTTCCTTTGTAATTCCATTATTATATTTGTAAGGGACTATTACTATTTTTATTTGATTTATTTTAAATACAATTTGTTTGACATGATTTTAATTTTATTGGTTTGTGTGTATGGTGTTGGTCGGAGTGGATACTCAAGAGGGGAGTTGAATTGAGTTCCAATAAAAATTTATGTTATAATATTTCTCTTAAAACCCCCAATTTAAAAACAAAGTTGAACTATAGTGAATCTATACAGAGTGTAAATGTTCAATCAGTTTCTCAAAGATTGATTAGGTCACAGTTGACTTAATCTGAAGATTAAATTAACTTTTGAAACTAACTTACTGGTTTACAATAAGTATAAACACTTACAAATTTAACTATCAAAGTAGCTTTAAAATAGTTTTGTATTTCAAAGTAATAGCAGTGGATTAAGAAATATATATATATATAGTATGCTTATGACATAAACTAAAAAGAACAGTAGAGATAACCAAGAGGTTCAGTCTCAAGATGAGACTTAGTCCTCTCAACAATTTATATAAATTGATCCACACCCTGGATTGGGGGTAAACAACAGTACACTACTCTCCAGGTCCAAAGACCTCTACCACAGTTCTATGTGGGAAACACAAACAATAGCACACAGTCTGTCTAGGTCTTACTCAACCTCTACCACTATCCACAGTGGGAAACAAAGGGTTATGAAGTTTGAGTGAGGATTTAAGAATCCTCCAGTTTAGCTTAGGAGACAATGTGTGTGTAAAATAAATAGGGTACACACACTGCTCGAAATGTAAATATGGAATCACTAAAGAAAGTGAGAAAGAGTTTAGAAAAGCTTCAGTTATTGGCAGTGCAGCTCTGGATTTGTTTGGTTGATGAAAAAAAACTTCTGAGTCCTTCTTTGGTTTCTGCTCAGAAAACAGAGTGTCGTTTTCTTCTTTGATTCTTGGTCCAGCTTGTCATCTTGAGTGCATGAAGTGTTCTTGTTAGTTCTTCACTCAAGATGCGGCTTGTATTCTCCTTGAAAATGAGTGGCTTCATGTCTGTCCAGTGTTCTTGGAGTTTGGATTTAGCCTTTCATGAATACGCCACTTTTGAATGATGTTCAGACCTTTTCTTTTTCTCCTGTATGCCTTCATAGTTCCTTGATGCTTGTCGTATGCACACCCAGTGTTCTCTACTTCTCATCATTTTCAGCTAGGTCTTTATCTTCCCTTTTATAGCTTTCAGCTCCCGCAAATTGGAATGATTACCTTTTGCATGGGTACTAGGTACAGTTCCCTGACATGGTAACAGAGATTATTAAATAACATTAACTACATTAAAAACAACCCATGTAACTGTTAGCTTAATAAAGAAATAATATTGAGAGTATAGAGTTTGACTGGTTGGTCAATCATTAGTATCTCTTTGTATAAGAGGATATATCATTAAATGGAACTATCTCAGAGAAGCAGTATGTTATAAAACATAATGGATCATAGGTGGAAGAAAATGTGATAGTATCAGAGATAAAATTAAATGTAATGATATCAAAAGTAAAATTTGGTGGCATCAGAGAGTTAGAGAAAATAGTATCAGAGAATGAAATGTAACAGTATCAGAAGAGTAAAGCATGATAGTTTTTCCTTAGATAAAATTTCTCCCCCGTTCATTAATATCTCTCCCCTTGGGTGAATATTTCTCCCTCTTTGTAAAATCTTGGTAAAATATTTCTCCCCCATTGTGATAATAAAAAAGTGGGAAACCAAAGAGAAGAGGAATAAAAATAAAAATCAGAAAAGAGATAAAAATCAGTTTCATTTCATCTTCCAGATAAGTTACAAATAAATAAACAAAATACAATGGATTCCTATCAAACAGTCTAGCCACTTGTGCAATCCACATCCTCAAGGTGAGATTTTCCCTTGGGAGCAGCAGATAATTCGGGTGAAGTGGTTGGAGGTGAAGGCTTAGGAATTCCGGAAATGATCATTGGAGGCTAAGCCACATAAACTGTTCCAGATCAGTACTGAGGAGATATTTGAGTGATCATAGGAGTGAGGCTTCGAAATGCTTGGTCAGGATTCATTTGAACTGGAGAAGCAGTAAAGGCAGAGGCTGGTAAGGTAGGAGGGACAATCACTGGCCTAGTATCAACATGCAGAAAAGGCTGCAACAAATTTCTAAAACCCATAATTATTCCTCCTCCTATCTCCATAGCAGATATGAATTCATCCTTGTTCTCCATAAACTTTTCCAACGCTGGAGTCAATTCCCATAGCTTGATAACTTTCTCTCTAAAAGCTTGATTGATAGGAGGCAGCTTCATATTTTCCAATAGAAGTTTGAAGTGATTGTTGAATTGATTCATGGTGAAAATATTAGAGAAATAGGATTCCACCTTATCTTTCACTTCTTTCTGAGAGGCAGAAGCATCTCTCATGTACTCTTGGACTATCTTCAATATCTCTCTAGATGAATCTCTGGTAGAAAGCACAACTCTGCTCAACTCAGATGAGTCCACAAAGCCACTAGTTGAAGCTGAACCAAGCTCCTCCTTCATCACAGCTCGAATTTGATTCAGATCCACTAAGGATATAGATGCAATAGAACCAACAGATAAGGTTACTGTTTCCTTGAAGTTCTTGGTCAACCCACTGATAATATTTTGATCTTGAGAATCCGGGGTTTTAACATGATCTTTCATGGAAGTTTTAAAACTTTCAAACACTGAAACCATCTGGATTACCAAACTCTTGACATAGGCTAAGTCCTTGTCTGCTTGGGATTTTGAGCTCATGTAAGAGTCTAAAGAAACAACAGATTCCTTTAGAGCTTCAAGATCTACTTCAAGTCTAGAAACTTGAGCCTGGCAGTCTTTAACTTCTTCCACTATTTCTGCCATGAAGGTTGAAATATTACAACCTAGAGAGAGTTCAAAATATCTTTCCAACGTGGTCATCTCTTCAGCAAAACAAAGCTTCATCTCAGTAATTAATGCTTAAAAAGATTCTTTCAGCTCATCCTTCAAGGATTCCAGATTAGCCCTGGTGATCATATCAGTAGGTGAATCTATAGTGTGGAACTCTTTGGAATGCTAAACTGATCACTGAGTCAGTCATGATCAATTGAATTGAAGAGACCAAAGAAACTTCCATCTTCTTTACCTCTTCCACAAAACTGCCCTTAAGATTTTTCTTTAAAATATCCAGTTCAGGCATTCTGACCACATCTTCAGGTAGTAACTCAGTTTCAACATCATAAGTAATCTTAGGTCTATTAAGAGATGCTTCATTGTCAGAATCAAGATAGTCTAAACCACAGACTATACAACCTGGGTCTTCTTCCCAATCTTCAATTACAGCAGCCACTATAACACTTCCAACATTGGTTTGATGCTCCCCCTCAACTGGTGCATCCTCAATTAAGATAACAGCATTCTCAGCAGCATTCTCAGCAGGTTGTCCTTTCTTAGGAGAATCTTCCACTATTAATCTTTCTCTGCAATAGCTGTAGAGTCTTTCAAACTAGGAAAGGGTATTTCAACTTCATTTGCATCTGTAGCATGCACTAAAGATTTTCCAATCACTGGACTCAGGATCAAGTGAGATGACAGAGATGCTTTACTTTCATGAACATCATCTTCATTCTCTACAGCAGCCACTTCAACATCCTCTAAAGAACCTTATTCCTTATCTGATTTATGTTGATCTTGATCTTCAAGAGTTGAGATATGAGGTAAGTCAGGGTATCCTCCTTCATCAGCATAGGACTCTTCCTCTTCTGAATCATCACTATATTCTGTCTCCTCTTCATCAGGTCTCAGACCTGGATCCCTCACATCCTTTGGTTATGAAGGATGATTCACAGGATTAAATTTGTCATATACATTCTGGTCATCATTGACCCATTCTCCTCTCCAAGGGTTCCAATTTATCCTCATGTATTTGCACACTGTTGAAGTGATACAAAAGTTATTCTTCACTACCACTGTCTCATCTTGAGATTCAGCTACCCCTTTTACCTTAATCATCATAGAAATTAACTTATCAAAGAATAGGGCATTTGTCTTTGATTTCAGCCTTGTCATGTCTTCCATTTGGATCATCATCAATCTGCACAGATTAACTTTTACACAATTTCTTAAGAGATGCAGGAGATATATATCATGATATATATCAAATTGGAAAAGTCTCATCTCCTCGGTATCAAGACATGTTGAACGAATTTGAACATTAATCTATTCTCTCCATCCATTTCTGCAGAAACTACTTGTCTTTGACTTCCATCACCAGTCAGATCTTCCAAAGCAGTATCATAGTCTAAAATATCACTGGTAGGTGGCATGAATCTCTATACATATCCATATACCCCTTCATGTGGAACTTTTAAGCACTCATCCCATCAAACAGATGAAAATGATATCTCCTTTCTATTCACAAACGAAGTCACTCGATTTTCATTCTCATATTTCTCAATGGTTACAAACTCGTAAAACTGTTTCACAAACTTTGGAAAGTAGGGACCATTGTTGTTAGAAAAACACTCCACCCATTTTTGATCTTAAAGCACTTCGAGTAATAAGGACTTTCTAGGCAGTAATCATTCTATACACAGCTCCTTTTCAATCACAATAACTCGATTTTTCAGATGAGGATTTACTGGTCATCTTCTTGATCTTCTCATGCTAGCACTTCCACTTGCTTCTAGCGTAGACTTTTTCTTATTTTCTTTCGTCTCATCAGTAACATCTCTAACAGAAGGGAGTTTGGTTTGTGCCATCTCGGATTCAAGGGATTTAGGGTTATCTAAGGATTCAGGATCTAAGGTTTGAGGTTAAAGGTTTAAGGCTCGATGGATTGAGAAATAGCTCAGAATAGTTTTATCATTTAGGAATCATAAAATAAATAAACAAAATGAAGTAACGCAAAAACAATTCAAATTATGTCGGCAGACAGAAGTTTAAAACAGCGCAATCATAGGTACGGTCTATCAGTGAGAATTCCTATCAGTGAGGTTACATCAGTGAGAGTTTCACATCAGTGATAATTTCACATTGGTGAGAATTTCACATCGATGAGAATTTTACATCGGTGAGAATTTTACATCGGTGAAAATTTTTCATCGGTGAGAATTTTACATCGGTGAGGTTAGATACCAATCAAGGTTAAACATCCCTAACTCATTTCTAATGTAACTTAACCTCTTTGAACTCAAAGGTTTTCTGAAAACGTCAGCTAATTTATGTTCAGTACCAATAAACTCAAGAATAATATCACCCTTTTGGTAATGATCTCTCAAGAAATGGTGCCTTACATCAATTTGTTTGGTCCTAGAGTGAGACATAGGGTTCTTCAAGATATTTATTGCACTAGTGTTGTCACAGTTGATTGAAACATGCTTAAAGTCATATCCATAGTCCAAAATAGTGTGTTTCATCCACATAATTTGTGCATAGAAACTACCATCAGCTATGTACTCTGCTTCGGTAGTGGACAATGCTACAAAATTCTGATTTTTACTACACCAAGATACAAAGGATTTTCCCAATATATGACATGTTCCTGATGTGCTTCTTTTATCTAACTTGCAACCAGAAAAATCAGCATCTGAATAACTCATCAACTCAAAGGTTTTTCCTTTTGGGTAAAACAAACCTAAGTTTACAGTATGTTTAAGATACTTAAAAATTCTTTTAACAGCAAGTAATGATATTCATTTGGGTTATCTTGAAATCTTGTACACATACACACACTAAACATAATATCTGGTCGACTAGTAGTAAGGTAAAGTAAGCTTCCAATCATACCTCTGTAATTGGTTTGATCCACTGGTTTCCCAGTTTCATCTGCATCCAATTTACAAACAGTACTCATAGGAGTATCACTTTCCTTAATACTATCCAAACCAAAAAGTTTTAAAAGATCCTTTGTATATTTACTTTGATTCAAAATAATACCATTTTCATTTTGGAAAACTTGAAATCCAAGAAAATATTTGAGTTCTCCCATTAAACTCATTTCAAACTCATTTTTCATACTCTTTGAAAAATCAGTACATAAAGAGTGTTTAGAAGATCCAAAGATAGTATCATCAACATATATTTGAACTATTAAAACATCTTTAGAGATTTTTTTAATAAAAATATTCGTATCAGCAATCCCTTTAGTAAAACTTTTTTAAATAATAAAATTACTAAGTCTATCATACCAAGCTCTTGGAGCTTGTTTTAAACCATATAAAGCTTTAGAATGTTTAAAAACTTTATTTGGAAAATGAGGATTAGTAAATCCATGTGGTTGTTCAACAAAAACATCTTCGACAATAAAACCATTTAGAAAAGCACTTTTAACATCCATTTAATATAACTTGAAATTTAGATGAGCAGCATAGGCAAGTAAGATCCTAATAGCTTCTAATCTGGATACAGGTGCAAAGGTTTCCTCATAATATATACCTTCCTCTTGACTATATCCTTGTGCAACTAGCCTAGATTTTTTTCTAACTATGTTTCCAGATTCATCGACTTTGTTTCTAAAAACCCATTTAGTGCCTATTGTTAAAGTGTCCTTAGGTCTGTCAACTAATTCCCAGACTTTGTTTCTTTCAAATTGATTTAACTCTTCTTTCATAGCCATTACCTAAAATTCATCATTGATAGCATCATTGATATTTTTAGGTTCTAGTTGTGAAAGAAAGGCTTGATGTTCAACCTGGTTTCTTAGAGAAGCTCTAGTCGGTGTCCCTCTATCAAGATTACCAACAACAGCATCCAAAGGATGATTCTTTAGAATCCTTGTTGATCTAGTAAAGGTAGGACTAGAAATTCCAGGTTCAACTCCAAGTTTGAGTTCAACAGAAGCAGATTCTGGAATATTTCCAGAACTGGATATTTTTACAACAGGTCCTTTAGATTTATCATTAAGGTCCAGAACACTCAATTCTTCTTCAAGATTTTCAAGAGATGTTTTATGCTCATGTGGATCGGTTTCATCAAACTTTATGTGAACAGATTACTCCACACATTTGGTTCTCTTGTTAAAGACTCTATATGATTTTCTAGTTAAATAATAACCAATAAAAATTCCTTCAACACTTTTAGTAGCAAACTTGTCCAGATTATCCTTTTTATTAAGAATAAAAACTTCGCAGCCAAAGATTCTAAAATAACTCACTTTGGGTTTTCTATTATTCCACAGTTCATATGGGGTCTTCTTGAGAACTGGTCTAAATAAGAATCTATTTATAATATATCAAGTTGTATTCACAACTTCAGCCCAAAAGTAAATAGGCAGATCATGCTCATTAAGAATGGTTCTAGCTATTTCTTGAAGGGTTCTATTCCTTATTTCTACTACACCATTCTGCTGAGGTGTCTTAGGAGCAGAAAAGTTGTGACTATATCCATTGTGTGAGAAATAAGATTCAATCTCTTGGTTTTCAAACTCACAGCCATGATCACTTATCAGGGTTTTAATCTTAAGTCCACTAAGGTTTTCTACAGATTTGGAGTATTTAACAAAGTAAGAACAAGATTAACTTTTGTAAGCTAAGAAATATACCCAAGTATATCTAGAAAAGTCATCTACTAGGACATAGACATAGTGTTTCCCATTTAAACTAGAAACTCTTGAAGGTCCAAACAAGTCCATGTGAACCAACTCGGGAGGTTGAGAAGTTGAAACTTCTTTCTTTGATTTAAAAGATACTTTATGTTGCTTTCCCTTTTGGAAGGGATTAAAAACTTTTTCATTTGGAAATTCATGTTTAGGTAGGTCTCTAACCAAGTTTTTCCTAGTTAGATTTCTAAGTGAATATATGTTGCAGTGTCCTAATATTCTGTGCTAAAGCCAAGATTCTCTATGAAAGGAATTTAAACAAGGAACATTTTGTTTAGCTAAAGCATTTAAATCAACAGCATAAACATTTTCATTTCTTAAAGCATAAAATACTAAAACATTCTTAGAATTAAAAACATTACATGAATCAATTTCAAATTTCACATTAAATCCATCATCACATAACTGAGAAATACATAACATGTTATATTTAAGTCCATCAACAAATAAAACTTTAGAAATTAAAACAGAATCAGTGTCACCAATCTGGCCTAGGCTGATGATTTTTCCTTTAGAATTATCACCAAAGGTGACATGGCCTCCATCCACCTTTATTAAGCTTTTTAAGCATGAATAATATCCATACATGTGTCTTGAACATCCACTGTCCAAGTAACATACCTTCCTGTGAGAAATCTTCAAACATGTTTCCTAGAAAACAGGTTTAGATAGGAAATGATTTTGGTACCCAGATTTTCTTGGGTCCAGATAGGTTATCAATCAAAGCTTTAGGTACCCATATTTGTCTTATGGGTCTCATATAATTTACAGAATCAATAGATTTTGAAAGATAAACTTTATTTGATCAATAACCATATGAATAACTGGTTGAAACATACGAATTTCCAGAACTGGAATAAGCGGAATTTTGTCCAGACTTAGGAATAAATCGAGTTTTAGTGAACTGTCTTTTTCCAGGTTGGTATCCCAAATAAGTAGTGTATTTAGGTGAAACCTTCTTTCCTAACATTTGTGAAAGTGTATATTTTCCATTTTTGAACTTTTCTAATCCCTTTCTAAGTTTCTCATTAGATATTTTCAATTAAGTATTTTCCTTTAACAGTTGAGCATTATTTTCTTTTTCTATATCAAAGACAGATTTTACAGTGACAGTGAGAGCATGTTGTTTCTTTAATGACTTATATTTGTCTTTAAGCTCATTACATGTTTCTTCCAGCATATTTTAGTATTCAAACAAGTCAGCCTTAGACATATTTTCAGAATTAGAATCAGATTATGCATCATCTCCAGAATAATAGGAATTCAAAACAGGAGTATCTAAAGTTACCTCAGATGTGTTGGTCATAAAACACAAGTTGGCATGATTCTTCTCAGAATCAGAAACTTCATATTCACTTGTGCTATCCTCCTAAGCACTCTAAGTATCTTTCCTAGATTTCTTGTACTTCTTGTCCTTATAATCATATTTATTTTTGAATTTTATTTTTGGACAGTCAGCCTTGATGTGTCCTTTAATTTATCATTCTCCTTGTCAAGATTTTTTCAATCCTTTTTCCAATGTCCTTTGTTGTC
The DNA here is from genome assembly GCA_963277665.1 of Viscum album. NCBI lineage: Eukaryota > Viridiplantae > Streptophyta > Magnoliopsida > Santalales > Viscaceae > Viscum > Viscum album. Next base: position 382,589,924 of record OY728167.1, on the reverse strand, counting down.
ATACTTTCCTTTGTAGTTAGATTTTCTGATGAATTTCTTCTTCCTATAGAACTTCTTGAATATCCTGGCTATTTGAGCCATTTCAGCATCACTGCCAGAGTCTGAATCTTCACTGGTCAAACTCTCAGTTTGTATTTGCATTGTCTCCTTGTATTTGCTCTTAGAGTCAGTAGACTTGAAAGCTACGGATTTTCTCTTGGGTTCATCATCTTCCTCTTTGTTCACCTTGAGTTCTTCTTCATACATCATTAATTAACCAATAATCTCTTTTACAAGTAGTGCTCCAATGTCACATGACTTTGTGATTGAAACAGAAGTGCCCCTACATCGTTCTGGCAGACATCTCAGTATCCTCATAATTTGTTCCTTAGCAGGAATAGCTTTTCCAAGTGAACTCATTGTATTAACTATCTCATTAAACCTGAGATACACATCAGAAATAGGTTCATCAGTTTTCATTTTAAAATTATCATATTTAATAGTATAGGTATTCAATTTCATTTATTTAAAATTGGTTGTTCCCTCATTAGAAATAGCCAAAGTATCCCATATTCCATAAGCAGTTTTGCAAGCAGATATTCTATTAATCTCTTCATCTCCTAAAGCACAGTATAGGGTATTCATAGATTTACAATTATTATTGTAAGAAGTCTTTGAATGTTCATCCCAAGTTGTTCTTTCAGTTTCTAGAATTTTATATTGAGACTCTATAGCAGTCCAGATATCAAATCCAATACTTTCCAAATTTATTTTCATCTTAAGTTTCCACTGGACATAGTTTGTGCCATTAAAGAAAGGTGCCATGTCAGTATCAGCACCCTCTAGTCTATTGTCCAAAACAATATTTTAGAGAATAGTTTTAAAGAGATAAAATTTATAACTAAAATAAATTTAAGATCTTTAAAGATGAAACTAAAATCACAGTTGAAAACAGAGTATTTCAAAAATCCTTTAACAAAAACAAGCCTTTGATACCAAATGTTGGTTGGAGTGGATACTCAAGAGGGGGGTGAATTGAGTTCCAATAAAAATTTCTGTTAAAAAAAATTCTCTTAAAAACCCCCAATTTAAAAACAAAGTTAAACTATAGTGAATCTATACAGAGTGTAAATGTTCAATCAGTTTCTCAAAGATTGATTAGGTCCCAGTTGACTTAATCTGGAGATTAAATTAACTTTTGAAACTAACTTACTGGTTTACAATAAGTATAAACACTTGCTAATTTAACTATCAAAGTAGCTTTAAAATATTTTTGTATTTCAAAGTAATAGCAGTAGATTATGAAATAAATATATATAGTTTTCTTATGACTTAAACTAAAAAGCACAGCAGAGATAACCAAGAGGTTCAGTCCCAAGCCGAGACTTAGTCCTCTCAACAATTTATATAAATTGATCCACACACTGGATCGGGGGAAAACAACAGTACACTAATATCCAGGTCCAAAGACCTCTACCACAGTTCTACGTGGGAAACACAAACAACAGCACAGAGGCTATCCAGGTCTTACTCAACCTATACCACTATCCACAGTGAAAAACAATGGGTTATGAATTTTGAGTGAGGATTTAATAATCCTCCAGTTTAGTTTAAGAGATAGTGTGTGTGTAAAATAAACAGGGTACACACACTGCTCTAAATGTAAAGATAGAATCACTAAAGAAAGTGAGAAATAGTTTATAAAAGCTTTAGTGATTGGCAGTGCAACTTTGGATTCGTTTGTTTGATCAAAAAAACTTTTGAGTCCTTCTCTGGTTTCTGATCAGAAAAAAGAGTGTCGTTTTCTTCTTTGATTCTTGGTCCATCTTGTCAGCTTGAGTGCATGAAGTGTTCTTGGTAGTTATTCACTCATGATGTGGCTTGTTTTCTCCTTGAAAATGAGTATGTTCATGTCTGTCCAGTGTTCTTGGAGTATGGATTTAGCCTTTCATGAATACGCCACGTTTGAATGATGTTCAGCCCTTTTCTTTTTCACCCATGTGCCTTCATAGTTCCTTGATGCTTGTCCTATTCACACCCAGTGTTCTCTACTTATCATCATTTTCAGCTAGGTCTTTATCTTCCCTTTTATAGCTTTCAGCTCTGGAAAATTGGAATGATTACCTTTTTCATGGGTACTAGATATTGTTCCCTGACATGGAAACAAAGATCATTAAATAACATTAACTTCATTAAAAACATCCCATGTAACCGTTAGCTTAATAAAGAAATAATATTGAGAGTATAGAGTTTGACTGTTTGGTCAATCATTAGTAGCTCATGTTGGTAAATTTGTACGGTGGTCTTTTGTGTAGCAGAACCTTCCATCGGTTGCTCTATGAACTTGCATCGGTAGCTTGTTGGTATCGATAGCTCCTTCTATCGGTAGACTTACTATATCGATAGACTTACTCTATCGGTAGATCTATATACTTGTTCTATCGGTGACTTCATTATATCGGTGACTCTGTACTTGTATCAATAGACTGTGTCAGTAGCTCCTTGCATCGGTGGTCTATTGGTAGCTCTAGTCTGTCGGTAGCTCGTATCGTTAGCTCTTAGTGTTCTGTATCAGTAAACTGAATCTGTCGGTATACTTGCTTATCGGTGGACTTATGAATATCGATAGACCTGTTCTATCGGTATCTCGGTTTCTGTCCTATCAGTAGAGCAACGGTAGCTCTCTATCCATAGTTGTACTCAGATCAGTGACTTAACACTTGTCTGTTTTATGCAAAGCATATCCGAATGGGTTAGAAGAACTTCAGAACTCATATAAACATAGATAGACCTAGATTAACATATCTCAGAGATTATTTTAATATTATTATCATCTTGATCACAGATTGAAAGAATTAATATATAAAAAATCATTAGATTGAGATTATCAAAGTATATGAAAGCATAATTGGGTTTATCAAAACAGGTGAGGTCAACATATGAGATATTTTCTACACATTTAAATCCTCATAGAAACATATTATTAATTTTCATTTTATTTTATTTCAAGGTGGTTTTGCTTATGCTAAATGGTATGGTTTATATTTTGTGATTTTGGGTATTGGAAAATTATTTCTAACAGAAGTTTATTTAATGGTTTTATTAAATAAAAATCAACATGTTTTTAGTTTTGGTAATATTTTGATAAGCTTTAGTAAACCGTTCTAAATATTTTAGAACAGTTTAATTATTTTAAATTTATGATTTTATTTGTATATTTAAAATTTATTTTGGAAGGGACATCGCATATAAAATCATGTGAATAATATATATATTTATATATATATATATAAACTTTCATGATGTTCAAGTATATAATTGTTTTAAATAAATTATTAATCAGGTATTAATTCACATATGAATTTATAAATTAAAGATGTCATAATTTTTTCATGTGAATTTCATATTGAAATCAAGAGTATGGCCATATATTGATGATATTGTTTTCAGTTATATATGCTTGAGAAATTAAATAAACTTTACACAAATGGATTTTTATGGTAATAAGGATAAAATTTTAAGTGTGTGGATATTGATTAATCTTCCATGTAATTATGAAAAGACTATATCATGATATTGGGATGTACCAAGTCAAGCATGTAAATACCAATAAAGATTAGCATATATATATATAATTAAGAGTGATCATAAGTATTTCATGTATGATGATATATAAATATATGTGAATGTACTAAAAATGTTTCTATAGAAACTCCAGTGGAAATTTATGTATGTATATATATGGAAAGCTAAGACAAAAATGTTTAATAAAAACCGGTACTCGAACTTTGTAAATACGATAGGGAATTGGATAAGTGAATCTATCCCTCAAGTGGGTAGGCCCAAGATAGCCTTCAAAGTTTCGAGTGTCCTTAGTTGTTTTGTTTTTAAGAGCTTGCTTAATATTTTCAACTGAATCACTGGATTAATTTTAAAATTGTTTTTGAAGTATAATTATTTTTCAAAGAATTATTTTACAAATTCATTTCTAATTGAATAATTCAAATTTATTATCAAAGTGACATTTTTAAAAAGGGATTTTTCAAAGGTTATCAAAACACCTTACTGGGAAATTGAATGCTCACCCTTTTATTTTAAAATGATTTATCATAGCTATCTTAGGATTTTATCATAGATTTCATCGCTTTTAAAGTTAGCGCGTGTGGAAGTGAAGTGGATATCTCTTTTATTTTTATTATTATAATTATTTTTTGTTTCAACTCTGATAAATGTATGTTTTTTTCTAATCCTCCAAAACCTAGACCAGTAAAATGTCCTTGTTTGTTTGAAAAAAAGAGTCATGTCTAGTTCCATGTTTTAGACAGCATGACTTTTCCTTGATCCCATCTTTGACCAGATTCCTCTTTATGTCCTGTGAAAAACATTTCAAAAACTTTGGATGAGAATAAAAATCTCAGTAAGGGACACACAAAGAAAGAAAACTATTAGTTTTTCAAAAAAACAAGAAAACCATGAATACTTTATCATAAGTAACACTTTTCACCTTTATGAAATAGTAAATACTCTTCACATAATAAAAGGTCATTACTTACCCTTTTGTAACCAAAAGATTTTCATAAAACCCATATAAAGAACACATAATAGATAAAGGTAACTTGAGACATAAACATAATTAAATGTAATAACCATGCGGTTGACTTCCAAACATATCACTAAATGGAATAGCCATACAACCGACTTCCACACCCAATTCATTGGAGGTTATAACGTAACCACTCGTCCTGGTTTATCATGGCACCACCGGTCATTTGGTTTATCACGTAACCACCCGTCAAATGTCCATGTACCATTATAAAATCATATCACATAAAATATTTCAAATATAAACATGTCACTATTAACATTTCATTTTCCATCACAATATATCATTACAAGATATCGACAAAATTGATGCTTTATTAAACCATTTTCAAAACCATTTAATAAAGAGATTTTTGAATCAAAGTGTCTCATACCACTTTGAATGTTTTAAAGGAATTAACATTTTAAAACAGAAATGAACATATAAATAAATCCTTAAACCCATTTTTAAAACATGGACATTAATGAGAAATATTTAGAAGAATAAATCTTTAAAATGATATTTTAGTTAAGGAGTTCTTAACCAAATAGGAGATGCTTGAATACAAATAATTGAGGAATAAAATTTAATCAAAACTTTATAATTTCATGAGAATAAATTTATTCATGATATAATATTCCAAATTATAGTATATACACCATATCAAATTGAATTGGTGTATAACAACAATGAATTCTCAATGGAATGTAAATTGAGATGAAATCCCTAATAAGGATAGTATCCTTTGATTAATGATAAATAAATTACATAATTATGTGTGAAAAATAAGAATACACCAAATATAATTTAATATTAAGTGTAAAACAATCATAGGTAATTCACACATATTCATAGGACAATATATTCAATAAGTATAAGTTTAACCCAAATAGTTGAAATTGGGTTAAGAAGTTCCCTTACAAAAATTTGACAGCCTAATGGCGTCACTTTAAAATTCGGAAAATGATTTAATGAGAGAGATATGGGTATATCATCACTTGAAAATAAAATTTAAATCAATAAGGATATATAAGAACATATCCCAACATAATAATATGTTAATTAAAAGACATAACAAAAATAAGTCTTTTAAAAAGAGGAGGGTGAAAGGTTCCCATACCAATTTGGAAACTTACAAAACATGCACCCCATGAAATAAGGATCATAAAATAAATATGTAAATACCCATAAATTGAATTATATTACACAAATAATACAATCATGGAAAGTACATACACCACACAAAAGGAAATAGTGTAAAATATTGCATGAATCTCATGGGAATAATAAGTGAGATGAAAACCCCTTACCACATTGTAATCAATTGAGTCGTATGACCAAAAGTTAATGACCACCAAATAAATCACATAATACCATTAATATAATGAGAATAATGATAATATATATCAAATGCAAGTACACAATACACCACATTAAATGAATAAGTGGTGATCAATGGAAATTTCACGGAATTAAAAGTGAGATAAGAAATCCCTAACCTCATGTCCGACAAGACCCGTTCGTTCTTTAATTTTCTGAATAATAAACTAAAGTTAATTTATAATTTCTTAAGAATATTTTTATATTTCATTATTCCTTTTATATCACTTATTACCATGTTATAAAAATTATGTAATCATTTAAGTTAATAATGGTTATTTTGTCGATATTTGGTACTTGAGTCAAAAATGGACTTCTTATAATTACATGTTGTTCATGTGGTCAAAAGTTCATTATATCCAAAATGATATTCATGATTTAGATATCATATATATCATCTATATTCAGTATATATATGTATCTATAATAGTACATAACATTTGGAGATAAGAAATGAAATGCACCGTTCGTGGAGACGGTAAGACGTACGTACGCATAAACGCTACTTTCATTTCTATTTTGTATTTACTGGAATGAAAACATAATTAAACATATTTATATTATAATTATAGTATATTATCATATATAATATCATTAACTCCATCCTTTATATGTTCCACATATGGTATGAATGAGTCATATCACTTTGAGAGGGTCGTAGTCCGCACTTCCTCAAATGAAATTATCACGTTTACCCATAATGGAAACCATAAAGGTATTCTATAAATGAAAAAAAAACAGAATAATAAAGAAACAAATCATAATATATATATCATATATAAATACAGTTCCATTATAATGGACACCATGAGAGGCGGTAGGATATATTTGAACTATCATCATTTCGTGAGGCAGTAGTTCGCCGTCCACAGAAACAGTATTTTCTTTATCCATTAGATGGAGGTGTGTGTAAGTGTAGTTAGAATCCTTATCATAACAACATCCTATTATATTGAGGATAATGGGTTTGTTATAAAATAAATGAATAAAAAGTGTTTAGGGTTGGGAGAAGAAAAAGAAAAGAAAAGAATTTAAGATAAACGGTTACCTTTAATTCGGGTAACTCCCTTTTGTTTGAACCAAAAGGACTTATTGAAGTGTCATATGCCTAAGGAAAGGATTCTAAAATGGATATAAGGATCTTGAGAGATTATTTGGGCAAGGGTTGGATGATCCAAGGGGCTTGAGAGGTGTGTGGAATGGGTTATAAGTGGGGGATTTTTCTAGGGGGGCTCTTTAGGAAAGTGTGAAAATATTATTTTATTATATAATGATTTTCAGTTTCTAAAGGTACAAAACTAATTAAATTCAAAGATAAGATGACTCATGGTCGAAATAAAATAATCCAATTATAATTGGATAGGTTTTGGATATTGTTTTAATATTTATAATCTTATTCATTTAAATACTTTAATAATGAGGTAAACACTGCATCATTATTGTGTCATAAATAATTTTATTTATTTGATGTCTAAAAGTTATAAAAAATTACCATAATGTAGAAAATATTTTTATCTTTATAATGAGTATTTATAGTCAAATATAATTATCATGATCTGTCCCCCAGGGCCCTTGTCGTGACTACCCCAAGACCGCCTTCTATAGGCTAGGGGCTAGCAACTAGCACCAAAGGCATATTCCCTAAAATTGGGAAGTAATTGCCATTATAACCTGTAAACACATGCATCCAAGTACACAACAAGATACAAGCTCAAGTAAACTGAATAGTAAAAAAAGTGAGTACAGTAAGAAAAAGGGGCCAGAATACAAGCCCAATAGTAAAGGTACAAGTACAATTGAAATACAATACATATAAAGAAAGAGAAAGACAACTACTGGGTCATTCTCTGAGGTTCCTACTTGAAGGGTAGGTACAGATCACCTCCTCAGCACTCCACATCCGCCCGTCTCCTATGCATACTGACACGCAGTATGGTCCACCTCCGGGCAGAGTCCAGTCCTGGTACCCTCAACCTCAGACAGCGTTTTCCGTCGTCTGCATCAAACACAACATGGTACGGGCGTAGCCCGTGCAGGGGTGAGTATAACGATACTCATTAGGGACCCCGAGACCCTCAAAGTCTCACCAAAATCCACAGAGGATAAACCACATAGCATGAAAACAACTAACAGCCCTACTTAGGTATATGCCCATACATATACCTAAGTTATCAAGTATACCCATCTCAATCATGAGGAAAACACAGAGTCCAACTCAAAAGCCCAAAGCTCAACTTTTACTCAAAGGAAGGAATACCACGAAGGAAAGTACCACACAGGTACGCCACACAGAAGAATACCACCAAGGTATTACCATAACGGAAATTACCACATAGGTGCGAACTCAGCTCACACCAGGTATAACTTTGGTACAATAGTAGAGATGATTAGATGTAACTACTGAATCATGTTACTCTGTTAAGAGGCATACCCATGAAGGATCCTAACTCCTCATCAGACCCACACAGGATCTCTACGTGTTGACCCACATAGGATCGCTAGGTGCTGACCCACATAGGATCGCCCAGTGCTGACCCACATAGGATCACCCGGTGCTAACCCACACAGGATCGCTATGTGATGACCCACAAATGATCGCTCGGTGTTGACCCACACATGATCGTTATTCATTCTTCATGTCACAACTAGCTATAAGGTTCCCGCACTTTGCTCACTTGTCTCCGGGAGTGTCCACTCCACAAGCCACTGGTCGATACTCCAACTGCCATGAAGTCCCACGAAAGAGTATCTCAAAGAACCGCCATGTCTTAGGGGTCTCAACGCAACAGAGAGTACGTCAATTGGGCACTCGATATGTGAGATATTAACATTTTAGTCCCGGGGTCCCGGTTCGATTCGTGATCGATCCAACCCAAACATACCCCATCATAATCCAATTCTCTGGTGGGGTATACTCAAAGAAACCGTCTCACTCCAAAGTTTTCAGTGCCACTTATGGTTCGTCAAACGGACGTCTGGTGCCAAAGATATAGCCAAAGAGAATAAAGGGGTTGAAGTGGGTCTGGGTCTAGTCCGACCAGGCCCGCTGGGTGGTCCAGTAGGCCGTGAGGATCGTGGGGTGGCACGGCCATGATGCGTCTCAGCCACGGACAGCGCAAGGCCACAGGACCGCGAGGGCAGCGTGGTCATGAGGACCGCGAGGATGGCAGGGCCGCAGGGCCGTGAGAGAGGCACGAGGCGGCTCGGTCGCTGGGGCCGTGAGGCCGCAGATAGTGGCTGTGGCTGTAGATCAGTGAGGGCGGAGAGAGGTAGCTCAGTCGTTGGGGCCGTAAGGGTGGCATGGCCACGGGGTCATGAGGGCAGCGTGAGGCGGTGTAACGCCCCAACCCTAATTACCGAGAGTCGGTGCATTATTATATAATATTGGCATGATCACAAGGGATCAAATCCGGAAAGACCAATCAGTTTAGTAGCCTTGGAATCACTAAATATATTCATAAGTCTAACATTACATCATAAATTGTAAAACTAAAACAACAACTTGTCTTCATATCCCCTCATACTATTCCTGTAGGTCATTCAAAAAAATACTTCTTCACATCCGAGGAAAAATAAAACATTAAAATGGGTGAGCTCAGATGCTCAGTAAGGATAACAATATAGCAGAAACTTTCATAAATAAACATAAACATTTAAGGAAATGTATAACTAAAACAAAATCCTTTTAAACTTGAACTTCAGCATAATATGGAAAATATAAAATGAAATAATTCCATTTACTTATTCACATGGATATTTTACTAATCGAATAATCACATGAAATATCAATAACCACTTTCATAATAATGGAATGCATAATGCCAGACTATCATAACGACATAGTCAAGGCCTTGTGCCAAGACTACAAATAAGATTTTGAAAAGGCCTTATGCCAAGACACTAGTTTGTCTCATTATACCTACTGATGCATCAAGAAGCTATAGCGGGCTTCACCCGTCACTTACTAAGTCCAATGCATTCCTCACATGAAAAGGTTGAAACATAACATAAACATTCGTATTAAAACTAGCATATGAAATGTCAATACCTTATCCATAAACCATAAATGGTATGAAATAACACATCCATAGTCAAACATATTACAAAACCTTCAATACAATATGGATATTTTGTATCATAATAGATCAACTTCAAACAGACTTAAAATCCATCAAATGATGTTGACATAGATGAAATCAAAACCTTTTTAGAGAAATATCTCTTTCTATTTTGAAATCATTTAAAACTCACATAATTATAAAGAAAACATTTATTTTGAAGATATTCTTATAATATTGTAAGGGAAGCTTCAATGGTGTAATAACGGCAGAGAATAACCGCACCTGCTGTATAAGTTTAAAAAAACGTTCTTACCTTAATTTTGTCGAAATGGTTAAAAAGTACCTTGTTTGAAAAATGACAGAAAGATTCCTTTCAAAAACATATAATTTCAAATAAGGGTATAAATTACTTTAACCCATTTTCTATTAAATAATAAAAATATTTTGAAATATTTTTTTAAGAAACATGGATGTGGATGATAAAGAGGTCCAACCTCGGATAATGAAGAGATTGTAAAATAAACCATTACCTTGTACTCTTCCTTGGTCGAGTGAAGATTAGACTCTTGTATAATTGTGAAATAATTGTTATTAAATTAAACAAGAATCATATACATTAATATGATATCATATATGATCTTTTAACATGGCTTTGTTAATAATATCTTAGTATTATTGTTGTTTTGGGTGTTCAGTGATTCGTTTTCCTTTATATGATTTGTTATATAAGTAGTGTTTATTATGTATATGTTTTATATTATTAATATACATAATTATATCAAGTCCTTAAACATTATTTTTAATCATAAAATGAAAATTATTCTTGAATGGATATGATAGGGAATGAATCTCATCGTGTTCGTGGAGATGGTAGTCCGTACGTACACACGAGCAACAATATCATTCTTTTGATATTAAAATAATATATAATTGGATGGTATATCATATATACAGAATCATAATATTTCTATATTTATTATTCACATTAATTACACATCATTATTATACCCATCCAAATAATAATGTATTGAATAACAATTACACCACGACGTGGAGACGATAAGACGTACATACGCACATATGGTGAAATGTCATTAAAAGGATGGATAGAATAATGAATATGGTTGTACCATATTTATAATAACATCATAGTATATATAAGATACTGGAGTTATTATTTTATAATGGAAATAACAAATAAAAAAGAAATGGAAGAAGAAAGTAACTTGAAAGAGGGTGGTGAAAACATTACCTCTTCTTCAGGTTCTTCCTTTTGATTTGATCAAAAGGGCTCCATAGGTTGGATTTCTGATCCAAATAAAGACTCTGGGATGAATTGAGGGAATCCTAGAGGATATTTGAGTAGGTTTTGGGCGAGCCAAATGGATTTGAAGGTGTGAAATTGAGAAAAGGGGGAGTTCCCTTTTATAAGAGGGGTGAGGGGTGCCTTAGGAAAAGCTAGAAATGTTATTTTATAATAAATTCATATTCGGTTTATAAAGGCTCCAAACTGATTTATTTTGAGGATAAGGTGGTAATGGGTCGAAAACCACTCACCCAATAGGTTTTAGACAGGTTTGGGTCACTATATTAACCTTATCTTTTACATTTAACTCTTAGTTAATTAGTTTGACATTTACCATGTCCCTTTGTATTTTTAGATTATATGGTTAATAAAATTACTATATACTTCCAAAAGAACCCCAAGTGGTTCATTAATGATACACCTATCATTATATAAGTCTCTTTACCGAAAAATAGATTTTAAGGAATAGAACATTAATTAATAGTATAATATTTATTTTAAAACACTCTTTTATGTCAATTTTGACACTATTTGGAAATTGATTTTTGTAAAAACCATAACAAAATGATTACTTCGAAAAACGTTAATTAAATCAATCCTAACATGTCATAGTAACCTATAAAATCATTTTAATTCATAAAAAGTCTCAAATTACAATTCTTATGGTATTTATAATATCAATTATTTTAATTTTTCATTATTAAGATAATTATTGCATCATTATTATGTCATAAATAAATTAAATTATTTAATGTCTAAAAATTATAAATAAAATACCATTATGTAGTAAATATTTTTATATTTATAATTAATATTTATAATCTAATTTATCTTATGTATAACCCTTTGTTAAAAATTATTTAGTTATTAAACTTTGATTTTAACTCTTTTAACTCTTCTTTGAATTATATAATAATAAATATCCTAATCTAATCCAAGTGGACCAAGGAGGTTCATATTTTATTCCTAAGGTTGTTTTTGTGGAATTATTCTTATCCAATAGAATTAGGACATGTGTCAAGGTAAAAATAATATCATTTTTACCTTTAATTGCCATATTTACTTTTAACCGTTGTAAATAAAAGTAAATAGCTACTATTCACCAAAAAATTCATCTCATTGAACCAAATTTTACTTAATGATATCAACCGTGTCCCTCATATTTTTGAAATTCAATTCACAGAATCGATAAAATTAAGTTTTATGTGAATTTGCAAAATCTCCTAGGAGGTGGGTAAAAGGTGGTAAAAAGTTTGATAAAATTTTATATATCTAAAATTAATATAAAATGACTCCAATGAATTACATTGAAATTATATAGGTATTATGTATCTATTTTGACCTAAAATAAATTTAAATAAAATAAATAATTATTTAAATAAAAAATCGATTTTAACTAATAACTCAGTGTTTTTCACTATTCATCAAAAATTGAAAGTTTTTAGAAAAATACCAAAAATTCACCCTAGGATAATTTCGATATTCCGAATCCAAAAATGAAGTCCATTTTGAAAAATAAAATTTATAAAATTTGAAAAGGTTTGTATTACTATTCATAACAGCTAGTTTGATTGGTTGTGGTGTGTTAGAACTCGAAGTTGCGTACAACACACGCTATTGTATTATTCAAAGGGAAACGTATCATGGAAGCTTGGGGTGTTACATTCTCCCCTTATTCAATAAATTGCATCCTCGCAATTTGAAATTTTTCTTCAAAAATAAAAGGTTGAAAATAGAAAATACCTTTGTGGAAAACCCATTTTGGAAATAGGGTTAATAAAATTTAGTTTTAATAAGAGGGAAAGGGAAATGAGAGTGTTACCAATAAATTAGGTTTTCGAATAGGAGAACATTGGTGGAAATTATAGACACGTAATTAGAGGGAAAATGTAAATATTTATAGGGTGTGATTGAGGTCATCAATCACAAACAAGTGTAAAATTAAGGGCCTCAAAGCCATCAATCTATGATGATTTAAAATATCATCAGTTCAACAAAACATAAGTTATTAGGATAACACATTTTTGGTTTTAATATCCCTTCCCTAAGTTTAAGAATTAATTTCTTCATAGAATAAGATATATATATACACCTGATAAGTAGAGTTTCATCCTTCAACTAATTTCTACCACAAACACATATTTCACTCAAAAAGATAATAGAACTCAAAAATATTATATTTATCCTAATCTTATAAGGTTCCAAATATCAACACATACCATTAAAATGAAGAAAAAATATTTTGTAATAATCAGTGACTTCCTGTAGGCTAGTGGTAGGTAATAAAGGTCTGTCGCACTATGGTTGTTGGTTCGATTCCTGCAGCTTCATCCGACACGACAGGTTATTGCCCGACCTACAGGTTTTCCTTTTCCTAACACTATAGTATCATAATATTCCAAAATATTCATAAGAAATTTTTTAACATTAAACAATACTATCCAAAGATCAACTTAATCCATTTCAAACATTATATTTATCCAAAGTACCTCTGTCCAGACTCTCTGTAAAAGGTATCAAAATTCCAAAATCAATTGTAACATCAGATTCCCCAAACAAAGTAATTTTTCGCTTATTGTCACATATTGAAAATATGATTACCTTAGTCTAATTAAAACCTTAATAAAAACAAAAAGTACTTTAGTATAATACTTATATATATCACATTATTCTTATAACCAGAATATAATCATTGAGTCCATAAAAAAAATTAATTATTCCACTTCAACTGTAGTAACAACATAAGATTATCCTTGATCCCTTTTCCATTTCTGAGGTATGTTTCCTTGGATTTTAGTACATTCATTTGCATAATGCCCCATTTCTCTAAAATTGTAGCATTCAACATTGACAGCCTCTTTCTTTCCCTTGCAATCATGAGCCTGGTGACTTTTTTCTCCACATTTGTAACAAACTCCCATTCCTTTTAAGAAAGTAACAGGGTGTTTCTTCCCACAATTATCACATAATGGAAAATCATTCTTTTCTTTTATCCCTTTATCTGTCTCTTATTCCACCATTCTCTTCTTCTCTTGCTTTACTTTATTTTCATAAGATTTAGAGAATTTCTTTTATGTCATGATAGCACATGAGACTATATATTTGTACGTTGAGAAAGATTGTGAGACTAATGCTCGATGTAGAAATGGTTTTAACCCATCAAAGAATCGATAAATATTACTCCTTGGGTTACGTATACAATCTGTTGCATGCCATTCTAACCTTGTAAATTTAGCTTCATACTTTGTGACATTCTCGTCCTCCTTTTGCCTCAAACATAGAAATTGTCTTTCCATATCTGCTCGATGGTCATGAGGAAAGTATTTTTCTAAGAAAATTTATTTACACTCCCTACATTACATACTTGATACTTCTTCATCTTCCTTTGTATTTTTTATCAATGACCACCATTAATCAGAATCTCAAATGAGAAGGTAAATTACCATGACAACTTTTTCCCTTTCACTACTCCACAAAGCCTGAAATATTTTCTCTAGGGAACTTATCCATTGCTCAGCTACCAATGGATTTGTACTCGCATTGAATGTTGGTGGTTGTTTCATCATGAAGCGATCTAAAATTGATCCTCCACACTGCGTATCATGGTACTCCATATGGGTAAGGTTATTATTCATAACCTGAGTGAGTTGTCCCGGTATAGTGATAAGATGATCAGCACCAGTTGTATCACCAGCTCGTCTATAATTATCTTGAGCAGGAGGGAAATCCCTAAATGGAGTGTGTGCATTGATAAGGTTTCCATTCCTTCCACTAGGTTCCATTTCTAAATAATTTCATAAAATAGATTAGTTTATGAATTGAAATAGATAATTTCATACTTGTAAAACACTTAACATAAACTAAACAGTTTATGGATATAATCCATAATTATAAAAATGTTTTCTTTTCAAAAGTATATACTCATAAACCCTTCATAATGGTTTGTAAGGAAAATGATAATTATCCTAATCATATCCCCCGGGAGTGTCGTAACCAAGATTGAAGCAAGGCCTGTTGTCGTGCACCAGTTCCTGTTCGAGTCTAGCTCAAAGTGGTGTTTTTGGGTATTACCCCTAGGTACATCTGTGCCAGAGCTGCCTCTACCTGCTCGTATCCATAAAGGGATTTATTTTTTTGGAAATATCACAAAATCTCTACAAAACCGAAATTCTAGGACGTTCTTATATACTAATCCTCAAAGTTTATCTTAGGGATATGTTCTCTAATCAGAGTTTCCCTAAATATAGCTTCCAAGTTTTATAACTAAACTTCATCTAATACCAACTATAACGCCCCAACCCCAGTTACCCAGAGTTGGTGCATTATTACGTATCATTGGCATGATCACAAGGGATCAAATCCCAAAAGACCGGTCATTTTAGTAGCCTTGAAATCACTAGATATATTCATAAGTATTACATTACATCATAAAGTGAAAAACTACAACAACATCTTATCTTCATATCACATAATACTATTCCTGTAGTTCATTCAAAGAAAACTTCTTCACATCCTGGGAAAAATAAAACATTTAAAGGGGTGAGATCATATGCTCAGTAAGGATAACAATATAGTAGAATCTTTCATAAATAAACATAAACATTTAAGGCAATGTATAACTAAAACAAAAGACTTTTAAACTTGAACTTCAACATAATATGGCAAAGTTAAAATGAAATAATTCCATTTACTTATTCACATGGATATTATACTAATCGAATAATCACATGCAATATCAATTACCAATTTCATAATAATGGAATGCATAATGCCAGACTATCATAATGACATAGTCAAGGCCTTGTGCCAAGACTACAAATAAGATTTTGTAAAGGCCTTGTGCCAAGACACTAGTTTGTCTCATGAGACCTAATGATGCATCGAGGAGCTATAGCGGGCTCCACACATCACTTACTAAGTCCAATTCATTCCTCATATGAAAAGGTTGAAACATAACATAAACATTCGTATTAAAAATAACATACGAAATGTCAATAACTTATCCATAAACCATGAATGGTATGAAATAACAAATCAACAGTCAAACATATCACAAAACCTTCAATACAATATGGAAGTTTTTTATCATAATAGAACAACTTCAAACAAACTTAAAATCCATCAAAGGATGTTGACATAGATGAAATCAAAACCTTTTTAGAGAAATATCGCTTTCTATTTTGAAATCATTTAAAAGTCACATAATTATAAAGAAAAAATTTATTTTGAAGATATTCTTATAATATTGTAAGGGAAGCTTCAATGGTGTAATAATGACGGAGAATAACTGCACCCACCATATAAGTTAAAAAAACATTCATACCTTAATTTTATCGAAAAGGATAAAAAGTACCTTGTCTGAAAAATGACGAAAAGATTCCTTTCAAAAACATATAAGGTAAAATAAGGGTATAAATGAATTTAACCCATTTTCTATTAAATAGTAAAAATGTTTTGAAATACATTTTTAAGAAACATGGATGTGGATGATAAAGAGGTCCCAATAGATAATTACTTATAAACAACCTCGGATAATGAAGAGATTATGAAATAAACCTTACCTTGTACATTTCCTTGGTCGAGGGTAGGTTAAACTCCTTTATAATGGTGAAATAATTTTTATTAAATTATACAAGAATCATATACATGAATATGATATCATATATGATCTTTTAACATTTCTTTGTTAATAATATCTTAGTATTATCGTCGTTTCGATTGTTAATTGGTCCGTTTTCCTTTATATGCTTTGTTATGTAAGTCGTGTTTGTTATGGATAGGTTGTATCTTATTCATATATAGAATGATATCAATTACTTAAAAATTATTTTTAATCATCAAATGAAAATTTGTCTTGAATGGATATGATGATGAATGAATCTCATCACGTTCGTGGAGACGGTAGTCTGTATGTACACACGAGCGACAATATCATTCTTCTGATATTAAAATAATATATAATTGGATGGTATATCATATATACAGAATCATAATCATTTTATATTGATTATTTACATCAATTACACATCATTATTATACTCATCCAAATAATAATGTATTGAATAACAATTACACCACGACATGGAGACGGTAAGCCGTACGTATGCACGTATGGTGACATGTCATTCAAAGGATGGATAGAATACTGAATATGGTTGTAACATATTTATAATAACATCACAGTATATATAAGATAATGGACTTATTATTTTATAATGGAAATAAGAAATAAAGAAGAAGTGGAAGAAGAAAAGAACTTGAAAGAGGGTGGTGAAAACATTGCCTCTTCTTCGGGTTCTTCCTTTTGATTTGATCAAAAGGTCTCCTAAGGTTGGATTTATGATCAAACTAAGGCCTCTAGGTTGAAGTGAGGGAATCTGAGAGGATATTTGGGTAGGGTTTGGCCGATCCAAATGGCTTTGAAGGTTGAAATTGAGAAAAGGGTGAGTTCCCTTTTATAAGAGCGGTGAGGGGCACCATGGGAAATGCTAGAAATATTATTTTATAATAAATTCATATTCTTTATATAATTGCTGCAAACTGATTTATTTTGAGGATAAGGTGTGGATGTGTCGAAAAACACTCAACAATTTGGTTTTATACAGGTTTGGGTCACTATATTAACAATATATTTAATATTTAACTCTTAGTTAATTATTTTGACATTTACCATGTCTCTTTGTATTTTTATATTATATGGTTAATAAACTTACTATATACTTCCAAGTGAACCCAAAGTGGTTCATTAATGATAAACATATCATTATATAAGTCTCTTGGCCAAGCCTTATATTTTTAGGAATAGAATATTAATTAATAGTATAATATTTTTTTTAAAACCTCTTTTATGTCAATTTTGACACTATTTGGAAATTGATTTTTTGTGAAAATCATAACAGAATGATTACTTTGAACCCGGTTAATTAAATCAATACTAACACGTCATAGTAACCTATTAAATTAGTATAATTCATAAAAAGTCTCAAATTACATTTATTATGGTATTTATAATATCAATTATTTTAATTTTTCATTATTGAGGTAATTACTGCATCATCATTGTGTCATAAATAAATTAAATTATTTAATGTCTAAAAATTATAAATAAAATACCATAATGTAGGAAATAATTTTATATTTCTAATTAATATTTATAATCTAATTTATCTTATGTATAAACCTATATTAAAAATGTTTTAGTTATTAAACTTTGATTTTAACTCTTTTAACTCTTCTTTGAATTAAATAATAATAAATGCCCTAATCTAATCCAAGTGGACCAAAGAGGTTCATATTTTATTAATAAGGTTTTTTTGGTGGAATTATACTTTCCAATAGAATTAGGACATGTGTCAGGGTAAAAATAATATCATTTTTACAATTAATTTCCCTATTTACTTTTAACTGTGGTAAATAAAAGTAAAAAGTTACTAATCACCAAAAATTATTTTCATCTCATTGAACAACATTTTACTTATTGATATCAACCATGTCTCTCAGATTTTTTAAATTCAATTCACAGAAGCAGTAAAATTATGTTTTATGTGAATTTGCATAATCTCCTAGGAGGTGGGTAAAAGACGGTAAAAAATTTCAATAAAATTTTATATATCCAAAATTAATATAAAATGACTCCAATGAATTAAATTGAACTTATATAGGTATTATGTATCTATTTTTACCTAAAATAAATTTAAATAAAATAAAAAATTATTTAAATAAAAAATCGGTTTTAACTAATAACTCAGTGTTTTTCACTATTCATCAAAAATTGAAAGTTTTTAGAAAAATACCAAAAATTTACCCTAGGCAAATTTCAATATTCCAAATCCAAAAATGAAGTCCATTTTGAAAAATAAATTTTAAAAATTTTAAAAAGTGGGTACTACTATTCATAACGGCTGGTTTGATTGGTTGTGGTGTGTTAGAACTCGAAGTTGCGTAAAACACACGCTATTGTATTATTCAAAGGGAAACGTATCGTGGAAGCTTGGGGTGTTATAGGCAGCTCTTCCACGGGGGCCGCGAGGGAGGCGTTGCCGCAGAGCCACGAGGGCAGCACGAGGCGGCTCAGCCACAGGGTCCATGAGGGCAGTGCGAGGCAGCTCGGTCATGGGGGAGGTGTGGCTGCGGTGCCGCGAGGGCAGTGCGAGGAGGCTCGACTGTAGGGGTCATGAGGGCGGCGGGGTTGTGGGGCTAAGAGGGCGGCTCATTGCGGCTTGGCCGAGGGGGCCACGTGGTCGCGAACGGCGGCGGTGGCCACAGATAGCAGAGCGCCGCGGGGGGCAGATGTCGCGGTTCGACAGGGGCCGAGGGGAAGCGCCATTGCGTCGTGGCTTCATCACGGATGGTGGTGGTGTCAGCCACCATTTTCATCCCCCACCTTGGTTGGTCGTCCTCCTCCTCCATCACGAAGGACACCACAAATCAACACAAGAATTGCAGAGAGGACGGTCCATGTTTGTTTGGCCCGCACTCTCTACATTAGAGTGGTAGCAAGCAGCTATAAATTCTTCTTAAATTACAAAGAATCATCAAGAATGAAAAAGAGGAATAAAATCAAACAACCACCCTACCTTGATTTCTTGTTGACATTTGGGAGAGGTGAATTCAGTGACGTCGGCTTTTCCCCGATCGACGGTTCGTTGTCATCAAAGATTTCCTACGTTGCTTGACTCTGCAAGGTGCTTCCGATTCAGCTCGGGGTCGATTTCCTCGTTCTTCAATCTCTAGTGGTCTTTCTTCAATGGGAGGTTTTCTATGTTGGAGAGGGTAATCCTCTAAAGCTCTCATCTTTCCAATTCAACCAAAAATGTAAAGGTATCCAATATGTTGTGTTTCCCCAATTTAATCTTTGGCACACATTAAATTGGCCACATTAATATGATGTGGTTGGAATATTAAATTTAGAGGAAACCTAGGGTCGCCCCCCCCCCCTCATTAAATAGGTAGTTGGAAGGTTTCCTCCCATTAAAGGGGGTTCGGGTGGTCCCTGCCTCTAAATTCAAAATGGGGGTCAGGCTCGGTGGTCCCCACCTCCTTAACACACATGTGAGAGGTTTTAGTTCAGGTGGTCCCCACCTCCATAACCTCACTTGGGAGGTTTATTTCTGGTGGTCCCCACCTCTCAACCTCCACATGGGAGTTCCCAATGAAAATAAAATGTTACACCATTTTATTTTATTTTATTCTTTCACGAATAAGTGGAAAACTAATTTCCACCCTCAACCTACTGTGGTCTAGGTGAAGGTATCCTTATGTGATTATCGGTGTTGTGAGTTCAACGGTGTCCTCAGATTTCAATTCTGAGCACCGGCTCAAATGTTATAAAAACCTACTCGTACGTTTACTAAACGTACCTGAAGAAAAGTTCAGAAATTCATTCTGGGAACACCGGGCCTCAGAATCACGCATCGTCAATTTTTGAAGACTTATGAAATTCCCATATATTTAAAAAAAATACATGTAAATTTTGGGTCTTTACATTCTCCCAACCTCAGGGCTTTATGTCCCCATAATCCACAACTCAAAACTAGGAAAACAAGTGGGGGTATTGAGCACGAATCTGAGCCTCTCACTCCCATGTGCTCTCCAGGAGGTTCCCATGCTACCAACGAATGTGCACCAGAGGTATCGACCACCCACGGAGGACCCACTCCTATCGATCCTCAAACTCCACTGGAACCTTCTTAAAAGTCACCCCATCGTCTATGTCCAGCTCATCATGGTCGATGACATGGGAAGGGTCGTGCACATATCTCCTTAACTGGGATACGTGGAAGATGTCGTGAACCTGGTGCAACTGAGGTGGAAGATCTAAGCGTTAATCCACCTCACCAACTCTTCTGAGGACCTGGAAGGGTCTAATGAACCTCGGAGATAACTTTCCACCTCGGCCAAATCTCCATAAACCTCGTCGTGGTGAGACCCATAGAAAGACGTGGTCGCCATCCCCGAACTCCAGCGGTCTCCGCCTCCTGTCGGCATAGGACTTCTGCCTGATCTGTGCAGTCTTCATCTTCTCCAAGATGATATGCACCTTATCTATAGTATCCTGTACCATCTCTGGTCCCACTAGTATTGACTCCCCTAGATCAGTCCAGCACAAAGGTGATCTGCAAGGTCGCCTGTATAACACCTCAAAAGGTGTCATCCCAATTGTGGAGTGATAGCTATTGTTGTATGAAAACTCCACCAAAGGCAAGTGATCCTCCCAGCTCCGACCGAAGTTGAGGACGCAAGCCCATAGCATGTCCTCGAGGGTCTGAATGGACCGCTCAGTCTGGCCATCCGTCTGAGGATGGAAGGCGATGCTCAAATGAAGTTGTGTCCCAAAAGCCTCCTGCAACGCCTTCCATTGCCAGGAAGTGAAACGTGCATCATGATCGGAGACAACCCTCGAGTTTACTCCATGTAACCTCCCAATATCTTGCACATAGAGGCATCCCAAGCTCTCTACTGAACCCTTATCTATGATCGGTAGGAAGTGGGCCGACTTGGTGAGTTGGTCGACGATCATCCAAATCGAGTCATGACCCATGGATGTACATGAATTCCTTTCACGAAGTACGTGGATATCCCATCCCACTTCCACTCTGGGACCTCTAAAGGCTGAACCAAGCTTGCTGGTACCTGATTCTCTGCCTTCACTTGCTGACAAGTGAATCATAGAGAGACAAACTCTGCTACTGCTTTATTCATTCCCGGCCACCAGTGCTATCTTCGGAGATCCTGGTACATCTTTGCCACTCCTGGATGTACCGCTATAGGGGATGTGTGTAACTCCCTCAAAAATTCCTCCTTATGTGACACGGGTACCATGGTACGTCTTATGAAGAGGATGACCTGCTCCCCACCTTCAGAAAATCTATCAGGTGCTTGCCCTATGGATATCTGAGCACATCGAGCCACGCAGTCAGCGTCCCCATGTTGCGCCTCCCTAACTCGCTGAAGAAGTGGGGAATTCAATGTAATAGACTGAAGAAAAAATGCCCCATCTCGATCCACAAAGGATATCTGCAAAGCGGCCAGCTGCTCCATCGCCTCGCCTAATAGTTGTATTACAGATCTCTTGGTGAGTGCATCTGCTATAATGTTCCCATTCCCAGTAGTATAGACTATCTCGAAGTCATAATCCTGGAGGAACTCAATCCAATGTCGTTGTCTCAGGTTCAGGTCCTTATGGGAGAATATATACCTCAGACTCTTGTGATCCAAGTAGACTGTAAAATGTTCACCCATCAGATAGTGTCTTTACATCTTCAAGACGAAGAACATGGCTGCTAACACCAGGTCATGGGTAGCGTAGTTCTTCTCATGTTTTATCAGCTATCAAGAACCATATGTGATCACTACTTTCTTCAGCATCAGGACACATCCGAGCCCAGTCCCTAATGCATTGCAGTAGGCTAAGTACCCTACACCCTGCTCTGGAAGCCTCAAGATGGGAGGAACTAGTCAGCCTCTGCATCAGCTCTTGAAAACTCTGCTGGAATCTCTCTGACCACACAAAGGGTTTCCCCTTCTTTTTCAATGTTGAAAGTGGTGCTGCAACTCTAGAGAAATATTGAAAAAATATTCGGTAGTATCCAGCCAAACCCAGGAATCTTCGTACCTCTGTCACACTCCTGGGTGGCTCCCAAGCAAGTACTGCCTCAATCTTCATTGGATCCACTGCAACTCCAGCCTCCGAGATGACATGTCCTAGAAAGTGAACCTCTCGGATCTAGAACTGGCACTTAGAGAGCTTTCCACAAATCTGGTGCTCTCGGAGTTTTTCCAGTACTACCCGCAAATGGTAGGCATTCTCCTCCTCAATAGTTGAGTAGATCATAATGTTGTTGATAAAGACTATGAAAAAGTGATCATGGTATGGCTGAAAGATCAAGTTCATGAGTCCCATGAACACTTTTGGAGCATTGGTCACATAGAATGTAATAACCAAGAACACGTAATGGCCATACCGACATCTAAACCCCATCTTCTGCACATCCTTGTCTTGTACTCTGAGCAGGTGATAGCCTGACCTGCTGCCTATCTTCGAGAACCATCGTGGTCCCTTCAGCTGATCAAAGCGGTCATCAATCCTCGAGAGTGGGTACTTATTCTTCACAGTCACCTAGTTCAGGCACTGATAATCAACACAAAGTCTCAATATCTCATCTGCATTCTTGGCGAAAAAAATCAAGGCTACCCAAGGTGAAACACTAGGCCGAATGAATCCCTTTCCCTTCAAGTCCTCTATCTGTACCTGCAGCTCACAAAGCTCTATGGGAGCCATCTGATATTCTGGTGTAGATATCGATGTCGCACAAGGGTACAAGTCAATGTAAAAGTCCACCTATCTATGAGGAGGTAGACCTAGAACATCATCAAGGGAGGCATCTGCATACTAGTCCACCACTATAGGATAACTCAGACTCTCCACATCAACTGCTCTGAGGGTAAGGCTAGCCAACTGATGAGTGATCGACTGCACTCTCCTCCATGTAAATCCATCTTGTTCTGAAATGGATCCCTTCTTACCAGTGAAGGTAAACCTGGTCCCATCTGTGCGGACAGACCACAATTTTCACCTAATATAGTCTATCTGAGCATGGACTGTTGATAACCAGTCCATACCCAAGATGATGTCGTAAGGTCTCGACGCCGCTACTAGGATATCCCAGCCGAAGCTCTCACCTCCTAGAGTAAGCTCACACTGCCGAAAATATTGTGTAATCATCGAATCTGCTCCCGTAGGAGTCTCTAGCCATAAGGATTGATCCAACATCTCTGTCGGAATCTCCGAGCTCCGAACAAGGGAAGTAGCAATAAAAGAATGACTGACACTTGTGTCTATAAGTACTACAGTTATGGTGGAATAGAGAGAGAGTGTACCTTGTATCATCTCCGGAGCGCCATGTTCATAGGCCTCAGCTACCTGGAGATGAGCTTGCCTCTATCCACCTACTCTCTATGGTCGTGGTGGACCACCTAGTGGTGGTGGTGGTAACATCTCGAATCATCGTCCACCACCAGTTGCACAGTCAGCTCCTCTTCCATGTCTGTCTGCTCCGTGTGTACCTCCTCAGTCGAAACTTTGTCTCTTCCTAGGTGGTCCTTAAACTATCTTCTGGTCATCCGTACGGAGGGTCGGACAGTCACGATCCATGTGATCATACCCATCGCATGCATAACATTGCCCGCTCCTGGCATGACTGGCTCTGCCTCGGGTGCCCCGCACAAACGACTTCGAATCCTGCGGTCGTCCACCTATATGTTTGGTCCTCCTGGACCTCTACAACATCTGTATGCTTCCAGCTGAAGAAGATTCTTCTACGTGATGACTGGTGGTGGGTCTCACTACTGGTGACTGCTTAGAAAGAAAACTCTCCACTAAGAGGGCTCTCTCTAACACCCTCGCCTGCATCAGGCTACTAAGAGAAGTCATCGAAGCCCTAATCTCTCGCATGAGCCCCTAATCAAAGGTCCAGTCCCTGAATAATGGGTCATGTACCATATCTGTGGAGTAGCATGAGAGGTTATTGAACCTCACTGAGTACTGAGCCAGTGCCATGCTACCCTGTTGCTAATGAAGAAGCTCTAGTATTCGGACTACGCGAAGAGTCGCTACGACAATGTCTGCCCAAAACAGGCTCTCGAAGTCTTTCCAGAGAAGCGTCACCTCATCATTAACTTAAAGCATCAATCTCCACCATCTACCTACTGCTTCCCATAGAAGGCTGGCGGCAAGGATCACCATGAGATTAGCTGGTGCCCCTACCAGTTGGAAAACTCTCACCATGGCCTCCATCCAATCCTTAGCCGCATGTGGGTCCATCTCTCCCCTGAACCTGGGTGGCCTCTGGTGCTAGAATTCGTGAAACACGCTCAAGTAGTGTGCACTCTCTACTACTGGGGATGGTGGCATCGGTTTCCCAGTAGGTAATGGTACCACTGGTGCCTCCACTGGTGCCTCTACTGGAAGAGGGCCATGCACCGAGGCCTCGTCTCTCGGTGGGATATCAGTGTGTACTCCTCTCAGAACCCTAGCTGGCTATCTTTGTGGAGTCATCCTAAAAAGAAAAAGGTGAACCATGGTCAATAAGTTATACCTGGTGAGCTAACTCAATAGATCACAAAAAAAACTCTTGGATACACACACGTAATAAGTGCTTTCGTGCACTGAGTTGGAAATCAGAAGTCAGGGACTTGGTGTATGGATACGTCGGCTACCGCACCAACAATGGATTCCTTAAACTAATAACCAATCTCACTATATTTAACACTATTGCCATTATAATGATCATATTGCTATGTTCTACGGTAGAACTGACTCCTCTGATACCAATTTTTCACGACCCTTCCCCCAGGGCCCCTGCCGTGACTACCCCAAGCTCTCCTTCCATAGAATAGGGGTTAGAGACTAACACTGAAGGAATATACCCTAAAACTAGGAAGTCATTGAATTTATAACCTGTAAACACATGCATCCAAGCACAGAGAAAGATACGAGCTCAAGTAAACTAAATAGTAAACAGAGTGAGTAGAATAAGAAAAAGGGGCCAGAATACAAGCCCAACAGTAAAGGTACAAGTACAACTGAAATACAATACAACTAAAGAAAGAGAAAGATAGCTACTGGTCCGTCCTCTGAGGTTCCTACCTGAAGGGTAGTTACAGATCTCCTCCTCAACACTCCATGTCTGATCTTCTCCTCTATGTACCAACACGTTGTATGGTTCACCTCCGGGCATCGTCCAGTCCTGGTACCCTCAGCCTCGGTCAGCACTGTTTGTCTGGGGTGCGGGGGGGTGTCCGGGGTGTGGGGAGGGTTGTCTGGAGTGCGGGGAGGGCTGTCTAGGGTAGGTTGGGGACTAAAAATAGTGAACTCAGCTCATTAATCAAAAACAAATTTAATTATTTATATTAGGAATCACGTGTTTTTTTAAAAAATATTACAAAACATGTAATTCTAAACATTGAAAATTAAATGAACAAAAAATATCAAAATCAATAATCAGTTTCATGGTTACTTCTCAATTCGTGCACACAAACATTGCATGAGGCCAAAACACACATGATACCCCCAAATCACAAAAAAAACTCACTAGAAACCCAACATAAATATCAATAACAACCCCATCATTAAAAGCAGAAACACACCTCGTGAATATGATGCGTCATGCGTGTTCATCACTGACCTCCATCCAGTGGGCCAGGGGACTACAACAAATAAACATTATGAATATTTTCATAACAAAAATAATTTAAATTAAATAAATAAATACAGTATAAACCTACGTCGTGTGATCCCCTGCACCATCACCTGGACGCACATATTCCCGCAGTGCTCTAACCTCAGCAGCCAATTGCGCATTTGCCTCCTCGGAAGCCCGCAGTCGTGCCTCGAAATCTGACAACTACTTTTTCATCTGAGCAATAGCAGGACCGAAAACCGCAGCGCGTGACACTACAGAACGAGGAATCCCTTTTCCATAGGTCAAACTATATCCATGCCCGTCCCGACCAATGATGCGATGAAAGATCTCATCCCTTTGCATGGGAAGCTGTCACTAGTCCTCTGGAAGATGTTCTAATTCAGCTTCAAATTGATCCTGGGAAATATTTAAATATATATACATATATTAATATACAGATTTTATGTAAGTATTGGTAATGAGTACAAGCACTTACTATCAATGATGCAGCCTCTGTATTATTGCGATAATGAGTCCTCATCTACACCGACATTTTATCAGTTGGTGCACCTTGCTCCCGCAACTATATATGAATAGAATATAAACACAAAACCGTATTAATTAAAAAAATTAAAAAATGAATAATAAATACCTCATGTCAGATCTGAGACACGTGACGAGTCCCTAGCCTGTGAGGTGGTCCCTGCAACGCTCGATTCTCAGAATGGCGTGTAGACACCTCCTATATTCAATTCATTCAAATATAAAACAAATCACACATTCTTGAAAATATATATACCAAAATAAATATACAAACCGCAACACCCTCAGTAGACCAATATGCAACTAAATCATGCCACTGAGCCGGGAGGACACCTCTCGGTACTTTTTCCAAAATGTATGGGGCACCCACATTTGGTACCCAGTGGCCCCTCTTGACTTTGCCTTTATAGTCTTTCCACAACATACGGAATTTTCTCATACACACTGGATGAAACTCATCGGGACATACATTCAAATTTTTCTATTAAAGAAAAACATCACATATGTTATTGTTTTTTATACATAGGGAATAAAGTAAAATAGTCTTCTTACCTGAACCTCCCTCCAAAGATGATCTAATGTGTCCTGAGGGATAGAAGCTCAGTCATGTGTGGTCAAAGGAAATCAATGTGGATCACGTATGATATGACCCAACTGACGAATAAATGCAGGGGCATTCCATCCCATAGGATGAAATACCTCATCAAATGAAACATCAAAAGTCGTGTCGGAATTCCATGATAATATGCCACGACCAGGGCCTCTCCTGCGAGAGGAAGAAGCAGTCAAGTCTGATCTTATTGAAAACAATTTTATATACAAATTGACATATGTTATAAATATATATATATATATATATATATATATGTTTATTAATTACATAAAAAATAGAGACAATGACATTCCAACATACCTAGACCCTGAGACGTAGATGCCTCAGATGGATGATGTGGATCTTCTACCTCTTCCCCTGACATGCCTGCAGTCATGGAAAACATTAGTAAGGGGACTATCCAAAGTGTCAAAATGATAAATTGGATTGTTTTTAAAAAAATAAAACTTATACAGTTGTTAATCAAACAAAAAGGGATTGAATAATTAGTTGTGAATGAATTTTAAAAAATCAGAAATCTCGCAAAACAGATATACAAATTCTGTACAAAACTAATCAATGAATAGCCAAATTTCAAATTGAATTAATAAAAATTCAAGCAGCACATGAACCAAATGAAGAATACCTCAATGGGAAGATACACCGACAATAACATCAATATAACATGAGTTAAATCACCCTAAATATTTATAACTGAATAAACTTAAAAAAGTGAGGATTAAAACATACAAGGATTTATAAAATGTTTAGATAATTTATGATATCTTAGGCTGAATAGCGGGAAAACAATTATACCTTTCATTAAGCATGAAAGTCGACCGTTTCTCCTTCAATAGCCTCTCTGACCCAATAAATATCTTCTTCACGTTGAACTACGGTATGTTGATCAAGCTGTTGGGAACCAAAAGGAATAGTCTCGGGTTCATCTTGTTCAAATACAAACACTCCTCACCGAGACATTTTGACAACAACTGGCCAAATTGGATTCGAAGGCAAAGTAACGAAGAATACTTGTTTCACTTGTGATGTCAAAATGAATGGTTCATTATCAACTCGTTCATTTCTGTATAACATATAGTTAAAAGTCACCAATGAAAACTGATATTGATTGACTTTACATCCACGCACTGGATCAACCCAATTACACTTTAACAATATGTACTTCAACCCGTTTGTGTATACAACTTCAATGATGTCTATCAATTGACCATAGTAATAACCAGAATCGACAAATGGGCAACTGATGCCACTATTTTGTGTTTCTCATTTGTCGTCAACATCTTTAATGTGAAATAGAAAACCATTAGCATCTATTGATTTATAACGATGAGCCGTTATAGATGTACCCTTATCCAGTTGGATAAATTATTTAGTTAGCGTGGGGTCCCCTGACTCCCTCAGCTTATGAACCTACATAATTCATAGAATTCAATAATGATATATGAAGAAAGAAATTAGTATAATACTTTACTCATAATGAAAATAAATTTATATGTACATAATCCTTGAACCAATCATGAAATGACGTATAATGAGACTGTTGAATTTGCAACTTAGTCGCACGATACATCTCTTCTTTTATCTCATTAATGTGTTTTCTGCAAATGATAATGCAATGTTTAAATGATCAACTAATGCAAACAAAACATGTAAAAGTTAAACAATAAAAGTGACAAGATACTTACTGCATTAATGGTGCAACTGATGGAGTATTGAACAAGATATATCGATGCGCTTGTATCCACTCAATGTTGTCCATATCATATGTGGTTCCTTCTCCAAATGGACCATCCTGAATCCGAGAGGTCTTATCTAATTTTGTTTCAACATCCGCAAGATATTCTGCACAAAAAGTAGTACACTCATCCATCAAATAACCATTGGCTATTGATGCCTCCGGACGATCTCTGTTACGTACAAATCGTTTTAATGTACTCAAATACCGCTCAATAGGATACATCCACCTGAATTGTAGTGGACTAGAAGCCATTACTTTATCAGTTAGGTGCACTGTCAAGTTGACCATAACATCGAAAAATGAGGGGGGAAATAGTTTCTCAAAGTGAAAAAGCGTAAGTACAATTCGGTCCTGTAAACTTTTTAAATCACTCATTTGTTTATTTCTTAAACAAAGCTATCTAAAAAAATTACTCATCTCAATCAATGGCTAAACAACATTGGGGGATAAACAATCACAAATTGTGATTGGAATCAACCGCTGAAGTAGTATGTGCTTGTCATGACTTTTCAACCCTTGCAATGTCTTGCTCGTCAGATTCACACACTTTGAAATATTAGAAGAGTAACCATCAGGCACCTTGAGCATCTTAAAAATAGAAAGAAATGTCTCTTTCTCCTTTGTAGTCATCGTATATTGTGCAGAAGGCATATATGTCTTGTTTCCCTCAGCTAACTGTAAATGAAACTGTTTCCTTAAACCCATTTCTTCCAAATAACGGCGTGCATTAACATGGTCCTTTGATTTCCCACTGACACCTAAAATGGTCCACAATATGTTATCACGAACATTTTTTTTCAATGTGCATGACATCCAAATTATGCCTCAACATGTTAGTTTTCCAATACGAAAGACAATAAAAAATACTTTTCTTTTTCCAATTGTGACTGCACTGCCTACCCACAGCTCAAATATTACGTACCGGAGGGGCAACCAAATCCTGAATTTCATATACCATGTGGATGTTTTCTTCCTCAATCTGCGATAACATTTCGACTCATGTCATGATCTTTGGTGTTGGGCTGAACTCTCTAGAACCATCAAATGCCACTCTATCCTTTCTGAACCTGTGTTGAGGGGGGAGAAAAATTCTGTGACCCGTGTATGCCCATTTTTTGGAATGCTTAATCCATACAGATTTTTTACTTTTGTTTCAACAAGGGAAAGAAAATTCCCCTTTCATACTCCATCCTGATAAATTTCCATAAGCAGGGAAGTCATTGATTGTCCACAATAAATCGGCCTTCAGTTTGAACATTTCATTTGTTTCACAGTCATAAGTCATTACATAATCGCCCCAAAATTCATTCAACTCATCAATCAATGGCTGAAGGTACACATCAATACTATCCCCCGGACTTTTAGGTCCATCAATAAGAGTGGAAAGTAATATAAATTGTTGCTTCATATAAATCCATGGAGGAAGATTATACGGAACCAACACCACAGGCAATGTGCTATGAGTTGCACCAACCATAGAATTGATGGGATTGAAACCATCTGCTACCAATCCCAATCGGACATTACGAACATCTTTGGAAAAGTCGAGATGTCTCTTATCAAAATCCTTCCATGCATGACAGACTGACGGGTGGGTTAACATATCACTTTCATGAACTCTTTATTCATGCCATCTCATTAAATTAGAAACTTTAGATGACATAAAAAATCTTTTGAACCTTGGTTTAAGGGGAAAGTAACGTATTTGCTTTACGGCAATCGGTTTCCCCTGTATCACAATCTGAATTTGATGTGTCTGATTTCCCCTGTTCTCTTTACACCTGGAAGTACCACAAACCGTAAAAATATCCAAATGGGAAATTTCCTTTCTAGAAAACATACAGTTTTTTTCAAATGCATCTATGATCTCATATGTAAAACCTAAGTTCTCTATCAGCTTACGAGAATGGTAATACAACTCGAGAATCTTAGCGTCAACAGGAAGAACCTTTTTCAATAACACCAACAGCATGTCGAATGATGTGTATAACCAATGATTGAATGTCTTCAAATGCGACAACTCCACGATAAATGACAATTTATTGAAAGAAGTACATCCATGATATAATTATGTTTTTGCATCATCAATTGCTTCATAAAACCTCCTTGAATCATGATCTGCACCAGAGCAAAGATTTATCTCACCGGTCTCAAGATTCTGGATGTCAATGCCTTCAGGATCCAACCCACGCACCATTTTAGTAAGCATTTCATGCATTGGATCATTCATCCTTGCATCAACATCCATCTGAACTGTATTTGTATTTTCACAACGAACATATTCTTCTCCATGATGAGTCCAACTCTTATAATTTCTCAGAAATACATTAAAGAATAGGTGCTACCTTATAGTATCTCGTGTGAATTGATATCTGTTAGCACATTTTCTACATGGACAACTAATATAGTCACTTTCAAATCCTCTGGTGAAGTCAATAAACTGCATAATGCCATTGAAATACTCTCTATAAGTTCGATTTGGAAGATTAATCCAACTATTATCCATAATAGGATCCCTATAACAAACATTTACACAAGACTTATTACATTTTCATTTTTCATATCAAATATATTTAAAATAAATACTAATTAACTGTTTGTGAACCATTTATAAAATAATAATGTAAGTGAAAGCCCATGTCATACCTTATTATGATACAATCCTGGAAGGGAGGGGAGCCGAAGGCGGTGCTGCGAGGGAGAGGAGAGGCAGTGGTGGGGAGCCGGAGCCGGAGCTAGTGCGGCGAGGGAGGGGACAGTGAAGGAGGGGACGGGTGGTGGTGGTGCGGCGAGGGAGGGGACGAAGACGAAGGGGACGGGGGTTGGCGGGGTGCGGGGGGGGGGGGTGTTCGGGGTGCTGGGGGGTAGGGACGAGGGGGCGGAGGGCCGAGGGCGGTGGTCGGAGGTCAGAGGCCGGAGGGGCTGGAGGCCGAAGGCCAGAGGGCGGTCGGAGGGCTGCCCGAGGGCTTCCGGGCTGCCGGAGGCGGGAGGACCAAGGGAAGAGGGAGGCCGCAGGGTGGAGGGAGTCCGAAGCCGAAGGGAGGAGGGAGGCCAGAGGGCGGACGGAGGAGGGCAGGGCCGGTGGAGGGTGGCCGGAGGGCATCCAGATGGCGTCTGGAGGGCGGAGGGCGGCCGGAGGGTGGCCGGTAGAGGGCGGGGCTGGCGAAGGGCAGGGCCGGAAGAGGGCGGTCGGCCGGAGGGTGGGGCGGCGGAGGGTGGGGCGGCAGAGGGAGGGCCGGCGGAGGACGGGGCAGTGGAGGGTGGTCCGGTAGAGGGCGGGCCGGCGGAGGGCAGGCCGGCGGAGGGCGAGGCAGCGGAGGGCGGGCCGGCGGAGGGCGGGGCGATGGGGAGGGTGGGGCGATGGGGAGGGCGCGCGACGATGGGGAGGGTGTGGGCGACGGGGAGGAGGGAAGGGTTCAGGGGGCGCTTCGCGTGAGGAGGGAGGGTTCGGGGGGCATGGAAGCCTTTTTTTAGGGAAACATAGCGACCGCCAGTGGCGGTCGCTATAGGTAAAGGGGCTCAAAAGCCCATATTTCTAGTAGTGGTATTACTTAGGTACAGTAGTAGAGGTGATTAGATGCAACTACTGAATCGTCTTACTTTGTTAAGAGGTATAACCATGAAGGATCCTAAATCCTCATCAGACCCACATAGGATCACTCGGTTTTGACCCACATAGGAAGATTGCTATTCATTCTTCACGTCACATTCAGCTACAAGGTTCCCGCACTATGCTCACTTATCTGTGGGAGGGTCCACTCCACAAGCCACAGGTCAATAATCTAACTTCCATGATGTCCCAAGAAGGAGTATCTAAAAGTACCTCCATGTCTTAGGGGTCTCAATGCAACAGACGGTGCGTCAATCGGACGCCCGGTCTGTGAGTAATTTACCTTTTAGTCCCAGGGGCCAGATTGGATTCATACTCTATCAAACCTGATTGTACCCCATATTAATCCAAATCTCTGGTGGGGTATAATCAAAGGTACCTTCTCTCTTCAAAGTTTCCAGTGCCGCTGACGGTTCGTCAAACGGACGCCCGGTGCCAAAGTTATGGCCAAAGAGATTAAAAGGGTCGATGTGGGTCTGGGTCTGACAAGCCACGAGGGGCCACAAAGGGCCACGGGGCAGCTCGGCCGCGGACGGCATGAGGCCGAGGGACCACAATGGCGGCGTGGTCACGGGGCCGCGAGGGCGGTGGGAGGCGGCTCGGCGGTGGGGGTTGTGAGGGCGTTGTGGCAGCAGGGCCACGAGGGCGGCGCGAGGCGGCTCAGTCGTGGGGGCCATGGGGCCGTGGAGCCGCGAGGTGGCTCAGCCGCAAGGACGGTGGGGCCGTGGATCCTCGAATGCCATGAGAGGTAGCTCGGCTGCAGGGTCTGCGAGTGCGGTGTAAGGCAGCTCGGCCAAGGGGGTCATGAGGGCGGCGTGGCTGTGAACCTGCGAGGGCTGCGCGAGGCAGCTTGGCCACAGGGGCCGCAAGGGTGGTGTGGTCGTGGGGTCGCGAGGGTGGCACAGGGTGGCTCGACTGCGGGGGTCGCGAGGCCACAGATAGTGGTGCGGGCCACAGACCGTGGAGTGCCACGGGGCACGGAGGCTGCGGGGCAGCGAGGGTCGCGGGGTGGCGCCATCGCCTTCGTCGCGGTCGGCGATGGTTTCGTTCACCATTCTCGTGCCCCACCGTGGTTGGTCGTCATCCTCCTCCATCGCGAAAGATGCTACAAATCATCACTAGAATTGCGGAGAGTACGTGCCATGTTTTTTTGGCCTGCACTCTCTACATTAGAGTGGTAGAAAACGAGTATAAATTCTTCTGGAATTACGAAGAGTTGTCAAGAACGAAAAAGGGGAAGAAAATAAATCAACTGCCCTACCTTGGTTGCTCATTGACGTTTTGGAGGGGTGATGTCGGTGACGTCGGTGTTTCCCCGATCATCGGTTCATTGTCATAAAAAACGTCCTATGTTTCTTGCCTCCGCAAGGTTCTTCCAATCCGGCTCGAGGTCTGTTTCCTCATTATTCAATATCTGGTGTCCGTTCTTTGTTGGGAGGTGTTCTATGTTGGAGTGGGTAATCCTCCAAACAACTCCTCTTTCCAATTCCACCAAAAATGTAAAGGTATCCAATATGTTGTGTTTCCCCAATTTAATCATTGTCACACATTAAATTTTCCCCATTAATACAATGTGGTTGGAACATTAAATTTAGAGGAAACATAGGGTCACCCCACCCCCTCATTAAAGAGGGATTTGGTAGTTTTTATCCCATTAAAGGGGTTCGGGTGGTCCCCACCTCTAAATTCAAAATGGGGGTTAGGCTTGGTGGTCCCCACCTCCTTAACACACTTGTGAGAGGTTTTAGTTCAGGTGTTCCCCACCTCCATAACCTCATTCGGGAGGTTTATTTATGGTGGTTCCCACCTCTCAACATCCACATGGGAGTTCCAAAAGAAAATAAAATGTAACACGATTTTATTTTATTTTATTCTTTCACGAATAAGTGGAAAACTAATTTCCACCCTCGACCTACTGCGGTCAAGGTGAAGGTCTCCTTAAGTGATTATCGGTGCTGCAAGTTCAATGGTGTCCTCGGATTTCAATTCCGAGCACCGGTTCAAAAGTTATAAAAACCCTCTCACACGTTTACTGAACGTACACAAAGAAAAGTTCAGAAATTCATTTCGGGCACATCGTGCCTCAGAATCACACGCCATCAATTTTTACAGACTCGTAAAATTCCCATATATTTAAAGAAATTACATGGAAATTTTGGGTCTTTATAATATCAATTATATAACCCCACATTAAAATTGTTTTAGCAAAACAATACATGTTTATGATATATTTATTTTTACTTTTAAAAAAAATTATTAATATCATTATCTTACCCAAGTGGCTATAAAATGAAAAAAATCTCACCTTAGGATTTTCTTGTTCGGCCATTACTCATCCAATAAGGTTAGAACAAGTGTTAAGGTAATTTTTTATTATTATATATGCTTTTTACCTTGAATTACCCTATTTACCTTTAACTGCAGTAAATAAAAGTCAAAGGTTACTATTCAAAAAAAAATTATTTTCATCTTATTGAACCACATTTTACATACTAATTACAACCATGTATCTAGTATTTTTGAAAATCAATTCACAAAAGCAGTAAAATTTCATTTAAATGAAAAAGTCAGATTTTTAACTACTACTTAGTGGTTTCACTATTCATCCAAAATTAAAGTTTTTTAGAAAAATACCAAATATTCAGCATAAGCTATATTTGATATTCTGAATTAAAAAATTTGTCTATTTTTTAAAATTAAAAACATATAAGATGGATTAATTAATTTAAAATTAACTCTCATTGTCAAAACAAAACGTGTGTTTTTTAAAAACAATAACTATCAAAAGATTGGCAGTTGATTATGTCTAATTTGAAATTCAAATTGCTTTCAATGACCAACATTGGATTAAATGGTAAAAATATAATCTAATTAAACTTTTAAACCAATTAAAAATATAATCTAACCACATAAATAAATTATATTAAAAGGAATATTTGAATTAAAATACTGTATTTTTCACTATTCATAAAAAAATGAATCTTATCAGAAAAATACCAAAAATTTACCCAAAGTAAATTTTGATGTCCCGATTCTAAAAAATAATTTTATTTTGTCAAATATAACATATAAAAGTGACCATGAAAATATTTAAAGAGGGTTCTCTATCAAAAGGCGGTAAATCGACCTTTTAAAGAATATTAGAGTACATGTGCTTAAAATTGGATTCATTCACATTTTAAGCCTCTAACATTTATTAGTTAAATGTAAAAACATTTAAAAAAATGTGTAATCATATTATAGTTTGTTCTATCCATTTCATCCAAATCAAACTCTAGGCATTAAACTCCATTTAAAATAATAATAATATATTATTAGTGTGTAATGTAAGATTTCAAAGAAACCCGTTGTTGAGTATCAGGTAAGCCATCGAACATAGCATCCCCTTTAAATATAATTTTTGTCACTTTTATATGTTCTATTTGAAAAAATTAAATTTTTATTTAGAACCTGGACATCAAAATTTACTTTGGATAAAATTTTGGTATTTTTCTGATAAAAGTCATTTTTTAATGAATAGTGAAAAATACTGTATTTTAATTCAAATCTTCCTTTTTATCTAATTTATTTATATGGTTATATTATATTTTTAATTGGTTTTAAATAGTTATTAGAATATATTTTTACCATTTAATCCAATTTTGTTCATTGGAAGTAATTTCACTTTGAAATTGGACATAAACAAGTGTCAATCTTTTGATAGTTAAATTTTCTTAAAAACACGCTTTTTGTTTTGACAATGAGAATTAATTTTAAATTAATTAATTCAACTTCTATGTATTGAATTTGGTAAAATAGACATTATTTTTGAAATTGGAATATCAAATATAGTTTGTCTTAATTTTTTGTATTTTTCTGAAAAACTTCAATTTTTTATTAATAGTGAAACCACTAAGTAGTATTTAAAAAAACTGACTTTTTCATTTAAATGAAATTTTACCACTTCTGTGAATTAAATTTTGAAAATCCGACATACATGGTTGTTATTATTAAGTAAAATTTGGTTCAATAAGATGAAAATAATTTTTGGTGAATAGTAAATTTTTACTTTTATTTATCGCGGTTAAAGGTAAATAGTTTAATTCAAGCTAAAAACTATATTATAATAATAAAAAATTACCTTAACACTTGTACTAACCTTATTTGATGAGTAATTTTAGACCAAGAAAATCCTTGGGTGAGACTTTTGGCCTTTGGAATCCACTTGGGTAAGATAATGACATTAATAACTTTTTATTTAAAGTAAAAATAAAAACATCATAAACATCAATTATTTTGCAAAAACAATTTCAATATGGGGTTATATAATTGATATATTTGACTATAAATATTAATTAGGAAGCTAAAAATATTTCCTACTTCATGGTATTTTTTTATAATTTTTAGACATCAAATAAATAAAATTATTTTTGACACAATAATGATGCAGTGTTTACCTCATTAATAAATGATTTAAATAAATAAGATTATAATGACTAAAATAATATCCATAACCTATACAATTCTTATTTTATGATTTTATTTCGACCATGAGTCATATTATACTAGACTTTAATTAGTTTTGGACCTTTAGAAACCAAAAATCATTATATAATAAAATAATATTTTCACACATTCCTAAAGGGCCCCTCCTCCCCCTTATAAAAAGCACTCACTTCTAACCAATTCCTCACACCAATAAAGCCACTTGGATCGTCCAAACTCTGCCCAATTAATCTCCCTATATCCATATACTCCTCCTAGAATCCTTACCTTTGGTATAATGCACTTCAAGAGGTCCTTTTGGTTCAAACCAAAGGGAGTTACCCGAATTAAAGGTAATGGTTTCTCTTAAATTCATTTCTTTTATTTTACTTCTCCAACCCCTAAAATTTTTTTATTCCTTTATTTTATAAAAAAAACAGTATAATAAATATACTAGGATGTTTTTATGAGAATTATTCGAGCTACACTTACACATACCTCTATCTAATGGGTAAAGAACATATTGTTTCTGTGGATGGAAAACTAATGCCTCACAAAACAATGATTGTTCAATTATATCCTACCACCTCTAATGGTGTCCATTATGATGGAAATTTATTTATATATGATATATATAATATTTATATTGTTCCAATTCTTCTATATTTTCTTTTTATAGCATAATTTTATGGTTTCCATTATGGGTAAACGCGATAATTTCATTTGAGGAAGTGCGGACTACCGCCCCCTCAAAGTGATATGACTCATTCATACCATATGTGTTATGTATAAAGGATGGAATTAATGATATTATATATGATACTATACTAGAAGTATAATATACCTATGTATCATTATGTTTTCATTCCATTAAATATGAAATATAAATGAAAGTATCATTCATGAGTACGTATAGCTTACCGTCTCCATGAATGGTGAATTTCATTTCTTATCTCCAAATGTTATGTACATTTATAAATAAATATATATACTGAATATATATGATATATATGATATCCAAATCATGAATATCATTCTGGATATAATTAACTTTTGTCCATAAGAACAACATGTAATTATAAGAAGGCCATTTTTGACTCAAGTGCCAAATATCGACAAAACGACCGTTATTGACTTAAATGATTACATAATGTTTATAACATGGTAATATGTGATATAAAAGGAATAATTAACTTTAAAAATTTTCTTAATCAATTATAAATTAACTTTAGTTTATTATTTAGGATATTAAAGAACGATCGAGTCAAGTCAGACACGAGGGAAGGGACTTCGTCTCAATCTCATTTCATTGAGGAATATTTTAATTTATACACAACATTATTTTATAAGGTTTATAAACCCATTTGAATTTTACTTTTATTCGAAAATAATCCTTTCTCTACGAAGTGTTTTACTAAATGACAAAAAAGTATGTTTCTCTTTAACATACGCGGTGACAACGACCATTCCGCCACCGTGAGTATTATTTGATCATTGGATTCCTTAACAAGCCATATTTTTTTTAAAAGAAAATAAATAACATATACTCTTTCTCATATTTTGGTATTGAAAATGGTTTTGATAATGGATTTGTTATGTCAATATATTTAAGTGATATATTGTGATTGAAATGTGGAAATTTTTTCTTTCCTTTATTTTTTTGTATGTGTTATAATTTTATAATGGTACTTGGAATTTTGACAGGTGGTTACGTGATAAACCAAATAACAGGTGGTGTCGTGATAAACCAGGATGGGTGGTTATGTTATAACCTCCAATGCATTGGGTATGGAAGTCGGCCGTATGGTTATTCTATTTAGTGATATGTGTGGAATTCGACCGTATGGTTATTCTATTTAAGAATGTTTATGGCCCAAGTTACCTTTATATGTTATGTGTTATTTATATGGGTTTTATGGTAATATTTTGGTTACAAAAGGGTAAGCAATAATATTTTATTCAGTGAGGATTATTTACAACTTCATAAAGGTTAAAAGTATTACTTATGATAAAGTATTCATGGTTTACTTGTTGTTTTTAAAAACTAATAGTTTCTTTCTTTGTTTATCCCTTACTGACATTTTTATGCTCATCCCATGTTTTGTAATGTTTTTCATAGGAATTAAAGATGAATAGGGTCAAGGATGGGATCAGGGGAAAGTCATGATGTCTAAAACATAGAACTGGACATAACTCTTCTTTTCAAAGAGTTTTTATTTTGTGAACAAAATAAAAACTAAGTCGAAGTCTCTACTTTGTAATATTTTGAGATGTAATAGTTATGTCCTAATTCTCTAAAACTATAAACCTAAAAATATCCTCAATGTAAGTTATTCATTTAATTCAATATTATGTAATGTTTTAAGGTTGGGTCCTTATAGTTGGTATCAAAGGTCGGTTTAGACAACATTAGGAGTTAGGGTATTGTTAAATTAATATCCATAAATTAATTTATGATAATATTGAAATGATATAGCATTAATATTACCATATTTATTTGTATAATATATTTATTTGTTAATAATGTTTATTCATAGAGGAAATAGAGCATCTTTTCTGGGAAGGCATACAGAGGGAAATTACCTTCTAAATCAGCATCCTGAGATTGCCGGAATCAGAATTGAATAGTTTGTTGCAGTGATGGCTCAGTGGACTCAAGTGATAATTGGTGGTTGTGTTTATGGATGATGTTTTGGTTTATTCTAAAAGTAAATAGGAGCATGAAATTTATTTAAGGGTTGTCTTGCAAAATATAAAAGAAAAGAAACTGTATGGAAAATTTAGAAAGTGTGAGTTTTGGTTACAAAAAATTTCTTTCCTTGGTCACATTGTTTCAAAAAATGGCATAACTATTGATCCTACTAAAACTAAAGTTGTTGAAGAATATAAAAGACCTGAAAATATAACTAAGATCCATAGTTTTCTTCGTTTGGAAGGTTATTACTAGAGGTTTGTTGAGAATTTTTCACTGTTATCTAGTCCAATTACTAAGTTAACTTGAAAAGGTGTTAAGTTCATCTAGACAAAAGAATGTGATTCTTGTTTTCAGGAATTGAAAAGAAGATTGGTGAATGCTCCAGTTTTGGCATTACCTTCCAAAGATGGTGAATTTGTTATCTACAGTGATGCTTTTTTGGAAGGACTTGGTTGTGACCTTGTGCAGAATGATCAGGTAATTTATTATGCTTCACGTCAGTTGAAAACTCATGAGTTAAATTACCCTACAAATGAATTGGAATTAGTTGTTGTTGTTTTTGCTTTAAAAATTTGGATGCATCATTTTTATGAAGTAAAGTGTGAAATATATACTGATCATGAAATTTTGAAGTATATATTCACTCAGAAAGAATTGAACATGAGACAGAGGATATGACTTTAATTAATCAAGTATTATGATTTCACAATCCTTTACCATCCGGTAAAATAAAATAAAGTGGCTGATGCTTTGAGTCGAAAAAGTAATGCTTCATTAACCATGATACATTTAGAACGAGATCCTTTGGTTTTGATTTGATGAACTTTTTCATAGAAGTTATTGGTATAGAAAATTCTTCTGTTTTGTTTCATGTGTCAATGAGATCATCTCTCTCAGACATAATTAAGCAAGCACAGAAGGAAGACAGTGAGTTTCAGAAAAAGTTAGAGATGGTTCAGAAGGGTATGTTTCCTGATTTTAACATTGATAATGATTGAATTTTGAGATTTGGGAAGAGATTATGTGTTCCTTGTGATTCAAAGTTGAAAAATGAGTTATTATGTGAAGCTCATAGTTCTTCGTTTTCAGTTTATCCTGGAAGTACTGAGATGTACAGAGATATTTGGGAGTATTACTGGTGGGATGGAATGAAAAGAGATATTGGTGATTTTACTATGAAGTATTTGACTTGTCAGTAGGTTAAAGAAGAGTGACAGTTACCAAAAGGGATGCTTTAGTCTTTACCGGTTCCAGAGTGGAAATGGGAAAATATATCCATGGACTTTGTTGTGGGATTACCGAATACATCTTGAGGTAATAATGCAATATGGGTTATTGTTGATCGATTGACTAAATCTACTAATTTCCTTCCTATCTGAGATAATTTGTCTCTATATCTACTTTCTCAGTTGTATGTTTAAGAGATAGTCAGGTTGCATGGAGTTCACCTCTCCATTGTATCTTATCATGATCTCAGGTTTACTTCTAACTTTTGGAAAGGCCTTCAGAAGTCGTTGGGTACTGAACTAAATTTTAGTATGGCTTTTCATCTTCAATCATATGGGCAGTCAGAACGAACAATTCAGACCTAAGAGGATATGTTATGTGTCTGCTCGATGGATTACCATGGAAGTTGGGACCAACATCTTTCTTTGGTTGAGTTTCCTTACAATAACAGTTTTTATTCCAATATAAAGATGGCTCCATTTGAGGAATTATTTGGAAAGCAGTGTCGAAC
Organism: Viscum album; assembly: GCA_963277665.1. Classification (NCBI taxonomy): domain Eukaryota; kingdom Viridiplantae; phylum Streptophyta; class Magnoliopsida; order Santalales; family Viscaceae; genus Viscum; species Viscum album. The sequence continues at coordinate 382,548,033 of OY728167.1, read as the reverse complement.
TCCAAATTTTTGGGATGAAGTAGGTGAAAGGAAACTGATGGGACCAGAATTGGTAGAAGATATGGTAGAAAAAAGTTCAGTTGATTTAGAAGCACATGAGAATAGTTCAGAGTCGGTAGAAAAGTTATGCGGATAACTGGAGGAAGGATCTCTCTTTTGAGGTAGGTGATCATGTTTTTCTCAAAGTTTCTCCATGGAAAAGTGTTATGTGTTTTGGTAAGAATGGAAAGTTGAGTACGAGGTTCATTGGACCCTATGAAATTCTAGAGAAAGTTGGATCAGTTTCATATAGAGTGGCTTTACCTCCAAGTCTATCCCTGGTACACAATGTTTTTCATGTTTCAATGTTGAGAAAGTATATGCCAGATCCATCTCATGTTTTGAGACTAGAGGTAGTTCAGTTAGAAGAGAGTCTCTCTTATGAGGAACAACCACACTAGATTCTTGACCGAAGAGAGAAAGTGTTTCGGAATAAGGTAATTCACAAGGTAATGGTTTTGTGGAAAAACCATATGGTTGAAGAGGCAACATGGGAATCTAAAAATGTTATGAGTGATAAATACCCTCACTTATTTGATAAGTGAATAAAAATTGCGAGGACGAAATTTCCAAAAGGGGGAAAGGATGTAACATCCCATATTAATAAAGAATGACACATTTTAATATTTATTAATATTTATGAGTTAAAGTTTAATTTTACTTTAAATAGGATTCTATGTTTGATTGCATACCCTATACGCAACAACGGGTTTCTTTGAAATCTTATGTTGCACACTAATAATATAATAATATTATTTTAAATGGTAGTTAACACATAACCATTGTATTGGATGGAATGAATAGAACTAAATAAAATATGATTATATATGTTTCTTGATTATTTTTACATTTATCCAATAAATATTAGAGGATTAAAATGCGAATTAATTCAATTTTTAGCATAAATACTCTAACATTCATTAAAAGGTCAGTTTAACGCCTTCTGATGGTGAACCCTCTTAAAATATAGTTTTTGTCACTTTTATATCTTCTATTTGACAAAATAAAATTTTTCTTTATAATCAGGACATCAAAATTTACTTTGGGTAAAATTTTGGGATTTTTTTGATAAAATTCATTTTTTAATGAATAATGAAAAATACTGTAATTTAATTCAAATCTACCTTTTTATCTAATTTATTTATATGGTTATATTATCTTTTTAATTGTTTTTTAAGTGTAATTAGAATATATTTTTACTATTTAATCCAATTTTGGTCCTTGGATGTAATTTCACTTTGAAATTGGACATAAACAAGTGTCAATATTTTGATAGTTAATATTTCTTAAAAACACGCTTTTTGTTTTGACAACAAAAATTAATTTGAAATTAATTAATTAAAATTCTATGTATTCAATTTGGTAAAATAGACATCATTTTTAAATCATAATATCAAATATATCTTATGCTAAATTTTTGGTGTTTTTCTGAAAAACTTCAGTTTTTGATAAATAGTGAAACCACTAAGTAGTAGTTAAAAAACTGGCTTTTTCATTTAAATGAAATTCTACCACTACTGTGAATTGAATTTTGAAAATCTGACATACATGGTTTTTATTAGTAATTAAAATTTAGTTCAATATGATGAAAATGATTTTTGATGAATAGAAACTTTTGGCTTTTATTTTCCACGGTTAAAAGTAAATAGAGTAATTCAAGGTAAAAACAATATTATAATAATATAAAATTACCTTAACACTTATAATAACATTATTGTATTAGTAATGGACAACCAATAAAATCCTTGGGTGAGACTTTTGGCCTTTGTAATCCACTTGGGTAAGATAATGACATTAATAACTTTTTTATTTAAAGTAAAAATAAAAACATCATAAACATGTATTGTTTTACTAAAACAATTTTAATGTGGGGTTATATAATTGATATATTTGACTATAAATATTCACTAGAAATATAAAAATATTTACTAAGTAATTTTATTTGTTTTATAATTTTTCGACATCAAATAAATAAAATTATTTTTGACACAATAATGATGCAGTGTTTACCACAATAATAAATGATTTAAATAAATAACATTATAAAGACTAAAATAATATCCAAAACCTATCCAATTAGTATTGGATGATTTTATTTCGACCATTACTCATATTATCTTCGAATTTAATAATTTTTGGTCTTTTATAAACCGAAAATCATTATATAATAATATAATATTTTCACACATTCCAAAAGAGCCCTTCCTCACCCTTATAAAAAACCCGCACTTCTAACCAATTCCTCACACCTCCCAAGACCATTTTCTCGTCCAAACTATTCCCAATTAATCTTCCTATATCCCTATCCTCCTCCTAAAAGCCTTAACTTAGTAATAAGGCACTTTAATAGTTGATTTTGGTTCAAACCAAAGGGAGATACCCGAATTAAAGGTAACGGTTTCTCTTAAATTCATTAGTTTTATTTTACTTCTCCAACCCCTAAACTCTTTTTATTCCTTTCCTTTATAAAAAATATATCCCTAATATACTAGGATGTTTTTATGATAAGTATTATAGCTAAACTTACACACACCTACATCTAATGGGTAAAGAACATATTATTTCTGTGGATGGAAAACTAATGCCTCACGAAATGATGATTGTTCAATTATCTCCTACCACCTCTCACAGTGGTCATTATGATGGAACGTTATTTATATGTGATATATATTATATTTATATTGTTTCTATTCTTCTGTATTTTCCTTTCATAGCATACCTTTATGGTTTCCATTATGGGTAGACGTGATAATTTCATTTGAGGAAGTGCGGACTACCGCCCCCTCAAAGTGATATGACTCATTCATACCATACGTGGTACGTATAAAGGATGGAGTTAATGATATTATATATGATAATATACTGTAATTATAATATATCTATGTATAATTATGTTTTCATTACATTAAATATGAAATATAAATGAAAGTGGCGTTCATGCGTACGTACGGCTACCATCTCCATAAACGGTGCATTTCATTTCTTATCTCAAAATGTTATGAACTATTATATGTACATTTCTATATTGAATATATAAGATATATATTATATCCAAATAAAGAATATCATTATTGATATAATGAACATTTGACCACATGAACAACATGTAATTATAAGAAGTCCATTTTTGACTCAAGTACCAAATATAAACAAAACGACCGTTAATATCATAAATGATTACATAATGTTTATAACATGGTAATAAGTGATATAAAAGGAATAATTAACCTGAAAAAGTTTCTTAATAAAGTATAAATTAATTTTAGTTTATTATTCAAGATATTAAATAACTATCGAGTCAAGTCAGACACGAGGTGAGGGACTTCATCTCAATCTCCTTTCATTGAGGCATATTTTCATTTATACAAAACTTTATTTTATATAGTGAATATTCCCCTTTTACTTTTAATTTTATTCAAAATGAATATTTTCTCTATGAAGCATTTTACTAAATGAAAAAAAATTATTTTTCTCTTTAATGTACGTGGTGACAAAGACCTTTCCACCACCGCGAGTATTATTTGATCTTTGTCTTCCTTAAAAAGTCGTAATGTTTTTAAAAGGAAAATAAATACCATATACTCTTTCACGTATTTTGGTATTGAAAATGGTTTTGATAATGGATTTGTTATGTCAATATATTTAAGTGATATATTATGATTGAAATGTGGAAATTTTTTCTTTCCTTTATTTTTGTTGTATGTGTTATGATTTTATAATGCTAATTGGACATTTGATTGGTGGTTATGTGATAAACCAAATAATGGGTGGTGTCGTGATAAACCAGGATGGGTGGTTACGTTATAACCTCCAATGCATTTGGTATGGAAGTTGGCAGTATAGCTATTCCATTTAGTGATATGTCTAGAAGTCGACCGTATGGTTATTCCATTTAAGTATGTTTATGTCCCAAGTTACCTTTATATGTTATGTGTTCTTTATATGATTTTTATGGTAATCTTTTGGTTATAAAAGGGTAAGAAATGATATTTTATTCAGTGAAGAGTATTTACTATTTCATAAAGGTGAAAAGTATTAATTATGATAAATTATTCATGGTTTACTTTTTGTTTTGAAAAACTAACAGTTTTCCTTCTTTGTGTATCGCTTACTGAGCTTTTTATGCTCATTCCAAGTTTTGAAATGTTTCGTGAGGCATTAGTTTTCCATCCACAGAAATAGTATTTTCTTTACCCATTAGTTAGAGGTGTGTGTAAGTGTAGTTTGAATCCTTCTCATAAGAATATCCTAGTATATTGAGGATACTTGTGTTGTTATAAAATAAAGTAATAAAAAGATTTTCGGGGTTGGATAAGTAAAATAAAATAAATGAATTTAAGAGAAACTGTTACCTTTAATTCGGGTAACTCCCTTTAGTTTGAACCAAAAGGACCTCTTGAAGTGCCTTCTGCCTAAGGTAAGGCTTCTAGGATGAGGAGAGGGATGTAGGGAGCTTAATTGGGAATAGTTTGGACAATCCAAGGGGCTTGAGAGGTGTGAGTAATTGGTTAGAAGTGAGGGATTTTTATAAGGGGAAGGAGGGGCTTTTTAGGAATGTGTGAAAATATTATTTTATTATATAATGATTTTCAGTTTATAAAGGTCAAAAACTAATTAAAGTAGAAGATAAGATGACTCATGGTCGAAATAAAATCATCCAATAAAAATTGGACAGGTTTTGGATATTCTTTTATTCTTTATAATCTTATTTATTTAAACCATTTATTAATGAGGTAAACATTGCATCATTATTGTGTGATAAATAATTTTATTTATTTGATGTCTAAAAATTAGAAAAAAATACCATTATGTAGTAAATATTTTTATATTTATAATGAATTTTTATATTCAAATATATAAATTATATAACCCCACATTAAAATTGTTTTATAAAAACAATACATGTGTATGATAATTTTATTTTTTACTTTAAAAAAAGTTATTAATGTCATTATCTTACCCAAGTGGCTTCTAAAGGCCAAAATTCTCAGCCAAGGATTGTCTCGGTCAGAAATTACTCATCATATAAGGTTAGCACAATTGTTAAGGTAATTTTGTATTATTATAATAATCTTTTTACCATGAATTACCCTATTTACCTTTAACTGCAGTAAATAAAAGTCAAAAGTTACTATTCATCAAAAAAAATATTTCATCTTATTGACCCACATTTTACTTAATAATAACAACCATGTATGTAGGATTTTTGAAATTCAATTCACAGAATTGGTAAATTTTCATTTAAATGAAAAAGTTAGATTTTTAATTACTACTTAGTGGTTTCACTCTTCATCAAAAATTGAAGTTTTTCCGAAAAAAATACCAAAAATTTGGCCTAAGATATATTTGATATTCAGAATTAAAAAATGATATATATTTTAAAAAAATCAAAACACAGAAGTTGGATTATTTAATTTAAATTTAACTCCGGTTCTCAAAAGAAAAAGCATGTTTTTAAGAAATAATAACTATCAAAAGATTGATTGTTGATTATGTCCAATTTCAAAGTGAAATTGCTTCCAATGACCAAAATTAGATTAAATGGTAAAAATATAATCTAATAAAACTTAGAAACCAATTAAAGAGATAATCTAACCATATAAATAAATTATATTAAAAGGCATATTTGAATTAAAATACAGCATTTTTCACTATTCATTAAAAAAATGAATCTTATCATAAAAATACCAAAAATTTACCCAAAGTAAATATTAATGTCACGAATATAAAGAATAATTTTATTTTGTCAAATATAACATATAAAAGTGGCAAAAATATATTTAAAAAGGGTTCTTCATCAAAAGGCGGTAAATCGACCTTTTAAAGAATATTAGAGTATTTATGCTTAAAATTATATTCATTCACATTTTAAGCCTCTAACTTTTACTAGATAAATGTAAAAATATTTAAAAAATATGTATAATCATATTTTAGTTAGTTCTATTCATTCCCACCAATACAAAGGCTTGGCGTTAACTACCATTTAAAATAATAAAAAAATTATTAGTGTGCAACGTAAGATTTCAAAGAAACCCGTTGTTACGTATCTGGTAAGCCATCAAACATATCATCCCCTTTAAAGTAAAATTAATATTTAATTCACAAATTTTAGTAAATATGAAAATGTTATATTCTTTATTTACCTGGGATGTTACATCCTTCCCCCCTTTTGGAAAAAATATAAGTTTGTGTTAGAAATCTAGTAAAGGATGAAAGTCTACATGACAAGTAAGTATGTTTCCTTATGTTTTTAGTTATGCTCATAAATAAATTCCTAAATGAAAAGTAACTTAAAACAAAAACATTGTCTGTTAACTTTTCCGACTGGGTAATCAAAGACCGTTTAACCCATCACAAGTTTGCGATTTTCTGGTGGTTAACGTTCTCTTAATCATGTTTTCTATCACTCTCCATCAGAGCATGATGGTTTGTTTTCTCTTCCATATCCATGTTTTCATGTAATCCTAGTATATTTTTTCTCAGGTGACTTTTTACTTCTCTTACTTTTTTTTAAATGGATATTTTTTATTGACTCTTTTTCCGATGTAGGACTTTCAATGAAGTTTCCAAGCCCAATTTTAAAGTTGCGAGGACGAAATTCCCAAAAGGGGGGAAGGATGTAACATCCCGGGTAAATAAAGAATAAGAAATTTTCATATTTATTAATATTTTTTAATTAAATATTAATTTTACTTTAAAGGGAATGCTATGTTTGATGGCTTACCTGATATGCAACAACAGGTTTCTTTGAAATCCTATGTTGCACACTAATAATATATTATTATTATTTTAAATGGTAGTTAATGCCTAGTCTTTGTATTGGTATGCATGAATAGAAATAACTAAAATATGATTATAAATATTTGTTAAATGTTTTTACATTTATCCAATAAAAGTTAGAGTCTTAAAATGTGAATGAATCCAATTTTAATCATAAATGCACTAATATTCTTTAAAAGGTCGATTTACCGCCTTTTGATGGAGAAACCTATTTAAATCTAGTTTTGGTCAGTTTTATATGTTTTATTTGACAAAATAAAATTCTTATTTAGAATCAAGACATCAAAATTTACTTTTGGAAAATTTTTTGTATTTTTCTGATAAGTTTTGTTTTTTTAATGAATAGTGAAAAATATTGTATTTTAATTCAAAAATGCCTTTTAATATAATTTATTTATACGGTTATATAATGTTTTTAATTGGTTTAAAAGTGTAATTAGATTATATTATTACCATTTAATCCATTTTTTTCATTAGAAGCAATTTCACTTTGAAATTGGATATAATCAACTGTCAATCATTTGATAGTTATTATTTCTTAAAAACACACTTTTTGTTTTGACAACGGGAGTTAATTTTAAATTAATTAATCCAACATCTATGTTTTTAATTTTGTAAAATAGAAATATTTTTTGTATTCTAAAGATAAAATATATCTTAGGCTTAATTTATGGAATTTTTCTGAAAAACATCAATTTTTGATAAATATTGAAACCACAAAGAATTAGTTTAAAATATAACCTTTTCATTTAAATGAAATTTTACCACTTCTGTGAATTAAATTTCAAAAATATAAAAATACATGGTTATTATTAGTAAGTAATATATGGTTCAATAAGATGAAAATAATTTTTGGTGAATAGTAACTTTTGACTTTTATTTACCACGATTAAAGGTAAATAGGTTAATTCAAGGTAAAAAGAATATTATAATAATAAAAAATTACCTTAACACTTGTCCTAACCTTATTATATGAGTAATGGACTACCAATAAAATCCTTGGATGAGACTTTTGGCATTTTAAAGCCACTTGGGTAAGATAATGATATTAATAACTTTTTTTAAAAGTAAAAATAAAAATATCATAAACATGTATTGTTTGGCTAAAACAATTTTAATGTGGGTTATATAATTGATATATTTGACTATAAATACTCATTATAAATATAAAAATATTTACAAGATTATGGTATTTTTAATAACTTTTAGACATCAAATAAATAAAATTATTTTTTACACAATAATGATGCAGTGTTTACCTCATTATTAAAGGATTTAAATAAATAAGATTATCAATATTAAAAAAATATACAAAACCTATCCAATTATAATTGGATGATTTTATTTCGACCATGATTCATCTTATCTTCAACTTTAATTATTTTTCGACCTTTAGAAACTTAAAATAATTATATAATAAAATAATATTTTCACACTTTCCAAAAGAGCCCCTCCTCCCGCTTATAAAAATCCCTCACTTCTAACCCATTCCACACACCTCTCAAGCCCCTTTTCTCGTCCAAAACATAACCAAATAAGATATTAAGATCCCTCTTTTCCTTTTATAATCCTTACCTTAGGCATAAGGCACTTCAAGAAGTTTTTTTGGTTCAAACCAAAGGGAGTTACCTGAATTAAAGGTAACAGTATTTCCTAAATTCTTTTCTTTTATTTTACTTCTCTAAACCCTAAACTCTTCTTATTCCTTTATTTTATAACAACACCAGTATCATAAATATACTTGGATGTTGTTATGATAGTTATTTGAAATACACTTACACACACCTCCATCCAATGGGTAGAGAAGATATTGTTTCTGTGGATGGTGAACTACTGGCTCACGAAACGATGATTGTTCAAATATATCCTACAGCCTCTCATGGTGTCAATTATGATGGAAATGTATTTATATATGATATAAATGATATATATATTATTTTTATTTTTTCTTTATTATTCTGTTTTTTTTTCATTTATATCATACCATTATGGTTTCCATTATGGGTATACGCAATAATTTCATTTGAGGAAGTGCGGACTACCACCCCCTGAAGGTGATATGACTCGTTCAAACCATATGTGGTATGTATAAAGGATTGAGTTAATTATATTATATATGATACTATACTGGAATTATAATATACTTATGTATCATTATGTTTTCATTCTATTAAATACAAAATAAAAATGAAACTAGCGTTCAGGCGTACGTATAGCTTACCATCTCCATGAATAGTGCATTTCATTTCTTATCTCCAAATGTTTTGTAATATTATAAATACATGTATATAATGGATATATATTATATATATGATATCTAAATCATGAATATCATTCTTGATATAATGAAATTTTTACCACAAGAACAACATGTAATTATAAGTAGTCCATTTTTTACTCAAGTACCAAATATCGACAAAACGACCGTTATTAACTTAAATGATTACATAATTTTTATAACATGGTAAAAAGTGATATAAAATTAATAATTAAATTGAAAAAGGTTCTTAAGAAATTATAAATTAACTTTATTTTATTATTTTTGAAATTAAAGAATGAACAGGTCAACTTGGACACGAGGTTAGGGATTTCTTATCTCACTTTTAATTCCGTGAGATTTCCATTGTTCGCCACTTATTAATTTCATGTGGTGTATTTTGTACTGACATTTGATATATATTATCATTATTCTCATTATATTCATGTTATTATGTGATTCATTTGGTGTTAATTAACTTTTGGTCATACGACTCAATTGATTACAGCATGATAATGGGTTTTCATCTCACTTTTTATTCCTGTGAGATTCATGAAATATTTTCCACTATTTCCTTTTTTGTGGTGTATGTAATTACCATGATTGTATTATTTGTATAATATACTTCAACTTATGCGTATTTAAATCTTCATTTTATGATTCTTATTTCATGGGGTGCATGTTTTGTAAGTTACCAAATCGGTAAGGGAACCTTTCACCCTCCTCTTTTTAAAAGACTTATTTTTGTTATGTCTTTTAATATACATATTATTATGTTGTGATATATTATTATATATTCTTATTGATGTAAATTTAATTTCCAAGTGATTAGATACCCTTATCTCTCTCATCAACTCTTTTTCTGAATTTTAAAGTGAAGTCGTTAGACTGTCGAATATTTGTAACGGAACTTCTTAACCCAATTTCAATTCATTGGGTTAAACTTATACTTCTTGAATATATCATCCTATGAATATGTGTGAATGAAATCTGATTTGTTTACACCTAACATCCACTTATATTGGGTGTGTTATTATTTTTCACACATAATGATGTAATTGATTTATCCTTAATCAAACGATACACTCTTTATAAGGGATGTCATCTTAATTTACATTCCACTGAGACTTTATTGTTGTTATGTGCCAATTCACTTTGATATGGTGTATATAATGACATTTTTAATATTATATCATGAATACATTTATTCTCATGATATTATAAAGTTTTTATTAAATTTTATTCCTCAATTATTTGTATTCAAGCATCTCCTATTTGGTTAAGAACTCCTTAACTAAAATATCATTTTAAAGATTTATTCTTACAAATCTTTCTCATTAATGTCCATGTTTTAAAAATGGTTTTAAGGATTTATTTATATAGAAATTACTATTTTAAAATTTTAATGCCTTTAAATGATTCAAAGAGGTATGGGACACTTTTATTCAAAATCTCTTTGTTAAATGGTTTTGAAAGTGGTTTGATAAAGCATTGATTTTTTTAAAATCTTGAAATAATATATTGTGATTTCAAATGAAATTTTAATAGTGAAATGTTTATATTTGAAATATTTTATGTGCTGTGATTTTATAATGGTATATGGCCATTTTACAGGTGGTTACGTGATAAACCAAATGACGGGTGGTGTTGTGATAAACTAGGATGGGTGGTTGCGTTATAACCTCCAATGCATTGGGTGTTGAAGTCGGTCGTATGGCTATTCTATTTAGTGATATGTGTGAAAGCTGACCGTATGGTTATTTCATTTAAGTATTTTCTATGTCTCATGTTACCTTTATATGTTATATGTTCTTTATATGGGTTTTATGGAAATATTTTGGTTACAAAAGGGTGAGTAATGACATTTTATTCAGTGAAGAGTATTTACTACTTAATAAAGGTGAAAAGTATTACTTATGATAAAGTATTCATGGTTTACTTGTTGTTTTGAAAAACTAATAGTTTTCTTTCTTTGTGTATCCCTTACTGAAATTTTTATGCTCATCCTATGTTTTTGAAATGTTTTTCACAAGACATAAAGTGGAATAGGGTCAAAGATGGGATCAAGGAAAAGTCATGCTGTCTAAAACATAGAACAAGACATGACTCTTTTTTTCAAATAGTTTTTATTTTATGAAAAAAAATTGATACTAAGTTGATGTGTCTACATGTAATATTCAAGTTTTTATGTATATGTTATGAACTAATTATCTAAACCTCTAAACATGAAAAGATCCTCAATGTGAATTATTAACTTAATTCAAGATTATGCAATTTTTAAGGCTTGGTACTTATAGTTGGCATCAGAGGTCGGTTTAGACAACTTTAGAGATTATGAGTTTTTGTTAAACACATGGTCAGTCACTATGTCTATTATTTCAGTTAAATCCTTGTTTTATAACTTTTTTAGATCAAGGAAAGTGGGTTACAAATGGAATGAGAAGGATCTCAAACTACATTCCTATCTATTCCTAATGAAATGCTTGCAATAATTATTGCAAAGCCATGTTCGGATGATTGTGAAACTTTTTATAGAATACAACTCACTTGCAAGAAGTTTTTTGAGATATCAAACACCTCCAATATACCTCGATATCATCATGGATTATGGGTTGTATTTAATCAAATCCTATTTTCACAATACTCTCATATTTTCATGAAAGGTAAATATTATCAAGGAATTTTTAAATATTTTACCTTATCACATGATTTTGAATAATATTATGATTTTGAAAAAGGTTCTAAAGAAGGAGACCCTTGTGCAACCTATTTATATTTTCTTTTAAATTATAGTCTTTTAACAAAAACTTATGGTATTTTGAAGGACCATTGATTGAAAGTTTGAACTCAAACTCAGTCTGACTGTTCTATAAAAATAAATTTTTATCAGATGTTTTGAAATTATATGTTATACATGATAATTTTCCGAAACTATTTTTCTGTGAACACCCATATGACCCTTGTTGTACAAGGTGTATTTGGATGAAGGAAGCAAATGATTTTGAAGGATCTCTAAATCATTGTTGCAATGCATGGACCTTCTACATTCCTGAATAAGATGATGATGAGACCATATGGACACCATGATCAAGGTATATTGTTCTTTCTTTTGGGAGTAGTTTTATTTTATAATATGGAGGTGAAAAAAAAGACAATATATAAGATGATGATGTCTTAATGTATTGGGATGAAAATCAAAGGTATAAGAAAACCTGTGAGGTTAAAACATGTTAGAGTTATTTTTTATTTTTATAAAAAGGACAAATCGTAAGATGGGTGACAACATGTCACGTCCGTCAAGGCCGTAGGAATCGAAACCACAACCGAAGGGCGACAAGGGCGCATCGCCTACCACTATCCTACATGAAGTCCCTGTTTAGTATGACTTATTATTTTTAGTTAAATGATTTTATGGATCAAGAATAAGTTGATTTTTGTAACTTACGTATTTTTCAAATAGATATCCTTAATATAGGAAAATGATTTGGTGATTAAGTGATAAATATTATTTTGGAAGATGTTCTCTCTTTTAGGGAACTTTATATGCTTAAGGGAAATGGAATACTATGTGATCTCATTTGTGGAGTAATGGTTGAAATTTTATTAGGGAAGAATCTATGTTTTTATTGTAGACATAAGGTGATTTGGGTTTTTTAAGGAAATGATTAACCTGTCATAGAGAATATGTGATTATGTTATTTACTTTTCAGGGTGCTACTTTAAGAGTAACTGATTTTATTTGGAGATAAATGTTAACATTGATCTTGGAAGACTATGTGATTAAATCCTTCTAATATTTGGGTTTCAATATTATTTAGTATTACTTTGAAGAATATTATAGACAGTTGTTTATTGAATAGTCTATATTGAACATTGGGTATTTTTTGACAAATTTTGGATATTAAGAGTTGTTTTTATTTTTATAAAATATTATCCTTTTGGGGATTATCTCATCTTATACTAACCATTTTGGTTTTGGTTAATGTCTAAAGACATGGGAAATATATAGTTCATATTTTGTGGATAATTTGATTCTCTAGGAGTTGACTATTGCACTTTTAATGTGATCAAGTCATCCTGATTACTCATTGTTTGGAGAAAATATGAGTTTGTGTTAGAAATATACTAAAGGATGAAAGTATACTTGAAATGTAAGTATGTTTCCTTATGATTTTAGTTAATCTCATAAATAAATTCCTCAATGAAATGTAACTTAAAACAAAAACATTGTCTATTAACTTTTCCTACTGGGTAATCAAAGACCATTTAACCCATCAAAAGTTTGTGATTTTCTACTAGTTAACTTTCTCCTAATCGTGTTTTCTATCACTCTCTATTAGAACTTGATGGTTTGTTTTCTCTTCCATATCCATGTTTTCATGGAATCCTAGTATTTTTTGTCTCAGGTGACCTTTGTACTTCTCTTCCATTATTTTAAAGTGAAAATTTTTATTGACTCCTTTCCGATATGGGACTTTCAATGAAATTTCCAAGCCCATTTTTAAAATTGCGAGGATGAAATTCCCAAAATGGGGGACAGATGTAACATCCTGGGTAAATAAAGAATAAGAAGTTTTTATATTTTTTTAATATTTGTGAATTAAATATTAATTTTACTTTAAAGGGGATGTTATGTTCAATGGCTTACCCGATACGCAACAATGGGTTTCTATGAAACACGTTGCATACAAATAATATATTATTATTATTTTAAATGGTAGTTAATTCCAAGACATTGTATTGGAAGGAACGAATAGAACTAACTAAAATATGATTATACATTTGTTTAAATGTTTTTACATTTATCCAATAAAATTTAGCATCTTAAAATGTGAATAAATACAATTTTAAGCACAAATACTCTAATATTCTTTAAAAGGATGATTTACCGCCTTTTGATGGAGAACCCTCTTTAAATCTAGTTTTTATAACTTTTATATGTTATATTTGAAAAAATAAAATAATTCTTTAGAATTGGTACATCAAAATTTACTTTGGGTAAATATTTGGTATTTTTCTGATAAGATTCATTTTTTTAATGAATAGTGAAAAATATTGTATTTCAATTCAAATATTCCTTTTAATATAATTTATTTATGTGGTTAGATTACCTTTTTAATTGGTTTCAAAGGTTAATTAGATTATATTTTTACTATTTAATCCAATTTTGGTCATTGGAAGCAATTTCACTTTGAAATTGGACATAATCAAATGTCAATCCATTGATATTTATTATTCCTTAAAAACACGCTTTTTGTTTTGACAAGGGGAGTTAATTTTAAATTAATTAATCCAACTACTATGTTTTAAATTTTTTAGAATAGACATAATTTTTGAATTCATAATATCAAATATAGCTTCAGCTTAATTTTTGGTATTTTTCTGAAAAACTTCAATTTTTGATGAATAGTGAACCACTAAGTAGTAGTTAAAAATATGACTTTTTCATTTAAATGAAATTTTACCGCATCATTGAATTAAATTTCAAAAATCCAACATACATGGTTGTTATTAGTAAGTAAAATTTGGTTCAATAAGTTGAAAAAAATTGGTGAATAGAAACTTTTGACTTTTATTTACCGCGGTTAAAGGTAAATAGGGTAATTCAATTTAAAAAGAATATTATAATAGTACAAAATTACCTGAAAACTTGTCCTGAATTTATTATATGAGTAATTTCCAACCCAGAAAATCCTTGGGTGAGACTTTAGGCCTTTTAAAGTCACATGGGTAAGATAATGATATTAAAACCTTTTTTTAAAAAGTAAAAATAAAAATATAATAAACATGTATTGTTTTTCTAAAAAAATTTAAATGTGGGGTTTTATAATTGATATATTTGACTATAAATACTCATTAGAAATATAAAAATATTTATTACATTATGGTATTTGTTTTATAATTTTTAGACATCAAATAAATAAAATTATTTATGACACAATAATGATGTAGTGTTTACCTCATTATTAAAGGATTTAAATAAATAAGATTATAAATATTAAAAAAATAACCAAAACCTGTCCAATTCTAATTGAATTATTTTATTTAGACCATGAGTCATATTATCTTTGACTTTAATTAGTTTTGGACCTTTAGAAACCGAAAATCATTATATAATAAAATAATATTTTCACACTTTCCTAAAGAGCCCCTCCTCCCCCTTATAAAAATCCCTCAATTCTAACCCATTCCACACACCTATCAAGCCCCTTGTCTCATCCAAACCCTACCCAAATAAGCTCTCAATATCCCTATATTCCTTTTAGAAGCCTTACCTTTGTCATAAAGCACTTCAAGAAGTCCTTTTGGTTCAAACCAAAGGGAGTTACCCGAATTAAAGGTAACAATTTCTCTTAAATTTTTTTCTTTTATTTTATTTATCCAACTCCTAAACTCTTTTTATTCCTTTATTTTGTAAAACAAAAAAGTATCATAAATATACTAGGATGTTTTTATGATAATTATTCAAACTACACTTACACACACCTCCATCTAATGGGTAAATAACATACTGTTTCTGTGGACGGCGAACTACTACTTCACGAAACGATGATTGTTCAAATATATCCTACCGCCTCTCATGGGGGCCATTATGATGGCACTATATATATATATATATATAAATATATATATATATTATGTTTATTTTTTTATACTTCTGTTTTTTTTCATGTATATCATACCTTTATGGTTTCCATTATGGGTAAACGCGATAATTTCATTTGAGGAAGTGCGGACTACCGCCCCCTCAAAGTGATATGACTCGTTCATACCATACATGGTACATATAAAGGATGGAGTTAATGACATTATATATGATACTATACTGGAATTATAATATACCTATGTATCATTATGTTTTTATTCCATTAAATACAAAATAGAAATGAAAGTAGTTTTCATGCGTACGTACGGCTTACCGTGTCCATGAACGGTGCATTTCATTTCTTATCTCCAAATGTTATGTACTATTATAAATACATGTATATAATGGATATATATGATATATATTATATCTAAATCATGAATTTAATTCTGTATATAAATAAATTTTGACCACATGAACAACAAGTAATTCTAAGAAGTCCATTTTTGACTAAAGTACCAAATATCGACAAAAAGACTGTTATTAAATGAAATGATTACATAATTTTTATAACATGGTAATAAGGGATGTAAAATGAATAATGAGCTAGAAAAATGTTCTTAAGAAAGTAGAAATTAACATTATTTTATTATTCAGGAAATTAAAGAATGAATGGGTCAAGTTGGACACGAGGTAAGGGATTTCTTATCTCACTTTTAATTCCGTGAGATTTCCATTGTTTGCCACTTATTCATTGCATGTGGTGTATTGTGTACTTACATTTGATATATATTATCATGATTATCATTATATTCATGGTATTCTTATATTCATTTGGTGGTTATTAACTTTGGTCATATGACTCAATTGATTACAACATGGTAAGGGGATTTCATCTCACTTCTTATTCCCGTGAGATTCATGAAATATTTGCCACTATTTCCTTTTTTGTGGTGTATGTACTTCCCATGATTGTATTATTTGTGTAATATACTTAAATTTATGGGTATTTAAATATTAATTTTATGATCCTTCTTTCAGGGGGTGCATGTTTTGTAAGTTACCAAATCGGTAAGGGAACCTTTCACCCTCCTCTTTTTAAAAGAATTCTTTTTGTTATGCCTTTTAATTTAAATATTATTATTTTGGGATATGTTCTTATATATCCCTATTTATGTAAATTTTATGTCCAAGTGATGATATACCCTTATCTCTCTCATCAACTCATTTTCTGACTTTTAATGTGACGTTGTTAGGCTATAGAATTTTTATAAGTGAACTTCTTAACCCAATTTCAATTCTTTGGGTTAAACTTATACTTATTGAATATATAGTCCTATGAATATGTGTGAATGAGCTATTATTGTTTTACACTTAATATAAATTTATATTTTTTTTAATATTATTTGTCACACATAATTTTTTAATTGATTAATCCTTAATCAAAGGATACCGTCTTTATAAAGGATTTCGTCTCAATTTACATTCCATTGATACTTTATTGTTGTTATGCACTAATTCACTTTGATATGGTATATATACTATCATTTGGAATATTATATCATGAATACCTTTATTCTCATGATATTACAAAGTTTTTATTAAATTTTATTTCTCAATTATTTGTATTCAATCATCTCCTATTTGGTTAAGAACCCCTTATCTAAAATATCATTTTAAAGATTTATTCTTATAAATATTTCTCATTAATTTCCATGTTTTAAAAATGGTTTTAAGGATTTATTTATATGGAAATTACTATTTGAAAATTTTAATCCCTTTAAATTCTTAAAATTGGTATGGTACACTTTGATTCAAAAATATCTTTATTAAATGGTTTTGAAAATGGTTTGATAAAGCATTGATTTTTTCAATATCTTGAAATGATATATTGTGATTGCAAATGAAATGTTAATAGTGGCATGTTTATATTTTCAATATTTTATGTGCTATGATTTTATAATGGTACTTATAAATTTGACATTTGGTTACGTGATAAACCAAATGATGGGTGGTTCCGTGATAAATAAGAACATATCCCAACATAATAAGATGTAAATTAAAAGAAAAAAAAAAGTATTTTAAAAAGAGGAGGGTGAAAGGTTTCGTTTCCGATTTGGTAGCTTACAAAACATGCACCCCATTAAATAAGGATCATAAAATGAAGATGTAAATACCCATAAATTGAAGTATATTAAACAAGGAATACAATCATGGTAATTACATACACCACAAAAACGGAAATAGTGGAAAATATTGCATGAATCTCACGGGATTAAGAAGTGAGATGAAAACCCCTTACCACGTTGTAATCAATTGAGTCATATGACCAAAAGTTGATAACCACCAAATGAATCACATAATACCATGAATATAATGAGAATAATTATAATATATATCAAATGTTAGTGCACAATACACAACATGCAATGAATAAGTGACGAAAAATGGAAATCTCACATAATTAAAAGTGAGATAAGAAATCGCTTACCTCGCGTCCGACATGACCTATTTGTTCTTTAATTTCCTGAGTAAGAAACTAAAGTTAATTTCTAATTGCTTAATAACCTTTTTCAAGTTCATTATTCCTTTTATATCACTTATTACCATGTTATAAAAATTATGTAATCATTTAAGTTAATAATAGTCGTTTTGTCGATATGTAGTACTTCAGTCAAAAATGGACCTTATATAGTTACATGTTGTTCATGTGGTCAAAATTTAATTATATCCAGAATGATATTCATGATTTATATATAATATTTATCATATATATCCAGTATATACATGTATTTATAATATTACATAACATTTGGAGATAAGAAATGAAATGCACTGTTTATGGAGACGGTAAGTCGTACGTACGCATGAACACTACTTTCATTTATATTTTGTATTTAATGGAATTAAAAAATAATGATACATAGGTATATTATAATTAAAGTATAGTATCATATATAATATCATTTACTCCATCCTTTATACATACCATGTATGGTATGAATGAGTCATATCACTTTGAGGGGGCGGTAGTCCGTACTTCCTCAAACTAAATTATCGTGCTTACCCATAATGGAAACGATAAAGGTATGATAAAAATGAAAAAAAAACAAAATAATAAAGAAAACATAAACATAATATATTTATATCATATATAAATACAGTTCCATCATAATTTCCACCATCATAGACGGTAGGATATATTTGAACAATCATCGTTTCGTGAGATAGTAGTTCGTCATCCACAGAAATGATATGCTCTTTACCCATTAGATGGAGGTGTGTGTAAGTATAGATTGAATCCTTATCATAACAACATCCTATTACATTGAGGATACTGGTTTTTTTATAAAATAAAGTAATAAAAATAGTTTAGGGGTTAGAGAACTAAAATAAAAGAAAAGAATTTAAGAGAAAGTGTTAACTATAATTCGGGTAACTCCATTTGGTTTGAACCAAAAGGACTTCTTGATGTGCCTTCTTCCTAAGGTAAGGCTTATAAAAGGAATATAGGAATATTTAGAACTTATTTGGGTAGATTTGTTATGAGAAAAGGGGATTTATAGGTGTATGGAATGAGTTAGAATTGAGGTCTTTTTATAAGGGGGAGGAGGGTATCTTTAGGGAAGTGTGAAAATATTATTTTATTATATAATGATTTTCGGTTTCTAAAGGTCCAAAACTAAATAAAGTTGAAGATAATATGACTCATGGTCTAAATAAAATCATCCAATCAAAATTGGATAGGTTTTGGATATTTTTTTAATATTTATAATCTTATTTATTTAAATCCTTTAATAATGAGGCAAACACTACTGCATTATTGTGTCATAAATAATTTTATTTATTTTATGTATAAAAGTTATAAAAAAATACCATAATGTAGGAAATATTATTATCTTTCCAATTAGTATTTATAGTCAAATATATGAGTTATATAACCTGGTATTAAAATTGTTTTAGCAAAACAATACATGTTTATGATATTTTTATTTTTACTTTTAAAAAAATGTTATTAAAATCATTATCTTACCCAAGTGGATTTAAAAGGCCAAAATTCTCACCCATGGATTGTATTGGTCTTAAATTACTCATAAAATATGGTTAGGACAAGTGCTATAGTAATTTTTTATTATTATAATATTCTTTTTTCCTTGAATTATTCTATTTACCTTTAACTGCGGTAAATAAAAGTCAAAAGTTACTATTCACCAAAAAATTATTTTCATCTTATTGAACCACATTTTACTTACTAATAACAACCATGTATGTCGGATTTTTGAAATTCAATTCATATAAGCGGTAAAAATTCATTTAAATGAAAACGTCAGATTTTTAACTACTACTTAGTGGTTTCACTATTCATCAAAAATTGAGATTTTTCAGAAAAATATCAAAAATTCATCCTAATATATTTTTGATATTCCGAATTCAAAAATGATTTCTATTTTAAAAAATTCAAAAAATATAAGTTGGATTAATTAATTTAAAATTTACTCCTGTTATCAAAACAAAAAAACGTGTTTTTAAGAAATAATTACTATCAAAAGATTGACAGTTGCTTATATCCAATTTCATAGTGAAATTGCTTCCAATGACCAACATTGGATTAAATGGTAAAAATATAATCTAATTACACTTTAAAACCAATTAAAAATATAATTTAACTTTATAAATAAATTATATTAAAAGACATAATTGAATTAAAAAAACAGTATTTTCACTCTTCATTAAAAAATGAATCTTATCAGAAAAATACAAAAAATTTACCCAATGTAAATGTTGATGTCCTGATTCTAAAGAATAATTTTATTTTTTTTCAAATAGAACATATAAAAGTGACCAAAACTAGATATAAAGAGGGTTCTTCATCAAAAGGTGGTAAATTGACATTTTAAAGAATATTAGGGTATTTATGCTTAAAATTGGATTTATTCACATTTTATGCCTCTAAATTTTATTATATAAATGTAAAAACATTTAAGAAACATGCATAATCATATTGTAGTTAGTTATATTCATTTCATCCAATACAACGGCTATGATTTAACAACCATTTAAAATAATAATAATATATTATTAGTGTGGAACGTAAGATTTCAAAGAAACTCATTATTGTGTATCGGGTAAGTCATCGAACATAGCATCCCCTTTAAAGTAAAATTAATATTTAATTCACAAATATTAATAAATATGAAAATTTCTTATTCTTTATTTACCCGAGATGTTACATTGGGAGTCAAAATTCTCCCCACCATAACACATTCTATCCCAAGAAAGCCAACCCAAGGCTCACCCTGAAAGAAAACCCGATACTCCTTTATGACTCAAGGATATTCCAAACAAATAATAAATGGAGTGACTACCAAAACACTACCAATGAGAGAAATTCTAATAAAAAGAACTCAAGAGACTGTGACAGACTCCCCCGTAGAGTGTCATCCACCCCCAAAAAGCTCAAATACTAATAGTTGATTAATCCAAAATACATAGAACATTCAGAATTCCCAAACCAGTCATAAGATACAAACATCCTAAAAATCACCAAGTAGAACACATACCATCCCTCGAAACAAACTACTAGGAAAAACCTTATCCCACAAATAAAATTATAAATTAATACAACAGAAACATTCAAAAAACACCCTTCCCTACATTTACTCAAATGGAGAAATGAAAATCATGTGGTTCCAAACAAGACCAACCACCACCAAATCTATACCATGATGGATAATAAGGTACTGGCACGGGGAGGCCTGAATAGACTCCCTACCATAAAAAATAGGCTAACACCGAATTAGATGAGACTCACAATGAGTCTCCCCTCTATAAGTAATGAAGAGATTAATCGAACTTGAAGACATTCCACAAGGACCAAAAACCCCCCACCACAAGGGAAGGGGAGGGAAGGGTCTAACAAATGGGGCATAAAAACAACAATTTTCCATATACAAATAACTTCACACTTCTATAAGAACAAAAACCATGCCACACTAAGGACAAAAATTAAACTAAGGCCCTTTTAAATAGCTTGGGTTATCCTATATATGTGTCAACTTCCATTTAGTGTCTATGGCTGTAGCTCTAGTGTTTGAAGCATCTCCTACCTCGCAGTCATGCATTAGAAACCCCTACGCATGACACAAAAATAAAAATTTCCCAAAACATACTTCAATTAAAATAAATGTTTCAAATGGTTCTACAACAACACTTTTTACAACCAAAGGAAAAGAAACACCACAAAATGCAACCAAACAATACTATTTCAACCAAAGAAAACTATAGAGAGAATAAGAAAAGATGATCCCAAATATCACCCTACTCGTACAGACTGGATGAGGTTCCCATTAAAGAGTTGGGTCTAGCTTCATGGAGATTCTTAGATACACCCTAACAGAATACCTATATGTGACCCAAGAATCCACATGTGTGGAAGGGTCTGGGAGACCTTGGGAATGACATCTTTTTTTGACCCTGCATACCACACTAATGATAGATCATGACATTGTGCTCTGAAGATGTTAACTGGAGGTCTTAAGGTAACTTAATTCCCCTATCATCACCACCAGCATCAAGCCACTTCCCATTATTCTTAATAACATCTCATTGACTACTTCCAATGACCAGAGGAGGATTTTTCATCTCAAGTTCTCTTGCTAAATCATCTTCGGTGTGAAATTCTTGTCTCACCTGGATGGAGAATGTGGTTAGGTTGAGTTCATACATCTTTGACTGTAGTTCAGGACATAGTCCCAACTCAAAATTTTGAGCCTTCTTATGATCATTGGTAACATACACTAGCTCATACAGAACTATATCCCAATGTCATTGATAAAATTAAAATACGGATCCAACACCTTGATAATGATCGCACAACTTTATTATATTTCTAACCTTCATCATCTCATAAAAAATATTATTGGATAAACGATTACTTGAAGAACTCCCTGGTAAGAACATCCAGAGACTTTCTTCGAGATATGGTCTTCCACCATTTCCAGATTGGACCCTGGAGAATAAAGGTAAATAACTTCACAATTAATGTCTCATACAGCACAAGGAAACTAAAGTCCCTCTCAATCCTCTGCATACACTCTTCTCTTCGAGGGGATACACTTGACCATAAAATAGGGGAGGGTTCAACATTCATAATTCAAAAACGTATTCAATAGGTTCATCTACTGGAGTGTTTTCTAAATATGTACCATCTAAATCTGCACCTTGGGGATCCATCGAATATAAATTGGGGAGGAAAATATGAAACAAGAAAAAAAGAAACTTCATCAAAAAAAATTCATTACTATTTTATATTCAATTTTTCATATTTCAAAAAAATATTACAAGGCAGTTTTCAAAAATACGAAAGATCCAAAAAATTCATAAGGGGAAAATTGGTGTCTATGGGTGACTTAGATAGATGGTTTGAAGCTATATTCAAATCACACCACTGTCATAGAGGGCATTCTAGGGTGATTTTCCCAGATGCACATGGATTTCCAGGCCATGTGAGCTCACGGAGGCCACATACACATCTCCTATTTAATTTCCCAAATACAAACAAAAATTCACAAGAATCAAAGAACACTAACAATCCTAGACATCCCATTGTAACCCAAGGTTCGGAACGATCAAGGGTTCATGATTTCCTTCCCATTCTTACACCTCGAGCCCTAAAAATCCTACTCCTTCTACCATGATGTCCCAAAGTAACAATGGGAGCTCTAAAAAGAAAGTTCCAATTATGAGCCAACCTCATCTGATAAAATTTTTTCATGAACCAACTCAGGATTTCATCCGATATGACACTCAAACTGATCTGAGACAATACTTGAGATGTGTTACTGATCATACCAGTCTCATGACATACTCTAGGACAACAACAGAGTACAAATGGGAATGATTTCACCCAATGAGATTAAACTAAGAAACATAAATAAATAGTACAACACAAAATAAATAAATTAAATGAAAATAAAGAAATACCAACAAAATGACTAACCCAACCATGAAAAAGACTCCACGTAAACCCATGGGTCACTCTCTGGTACCACAACCAAACATCTCCCATGGTTATCTGAACCAAACTGATACATACACCAAGGCTAAAAACAAGAAATGTGATATAGGCATGAGTATTAAAAGTAAGTAGTAAATCCCAACAATATATTCCCAATTAATTACCATTAAATAAAGAATCTTTTTAATTTTTGGTTTAAACTAGAATATATAAATGTATGTTTTTCAAAAAATCTCCATTTAAAGAAAATAACAGTCAATTTCCCTTTTTACCATTCAAAACCATATTCTTTCCCAAGGTGAATCGTATGCATTTTTAAAGAGAGGTGAAATTTCATTTATAATGTAGTGAGTGAGTATAAAATATTTCCAAAACCATTTTCCATAACCATTTGAAATCACATTATCAATTTATCCAATAATCCACAATATTTCATAATCAAGCACAAAAATCACACAACAAGGGAAATGGGAAATAATACCCAAGATTATCTATCCAAAAATTCATCAAAACATTTGTGGAAGTATACATGGGTGAAAACTAGGATCTCTTGAATAATCAAGAGTGCACTATACATGTGAATCATCTCAAAGGAATACCCTACCTGATGACTTCATAATGCCCAATTTATCGATCGTCTCCCTACCTGTCCTGATCAAGGGGCCCAATCTCATACCAATAATAACAATATACCCCATCTATGGGCCATTATCCAGTTCATAATCTAAAATTGTGAAGCATTTGTTCACAGAAAATTCACTCCCAAAGATAGGTTCCCAAGTCACAAATAAAAAAGGGTTGAGATAAAAATTTCAAACAATCAATCCAACACATGAGTTTTCATCTTACACAATCAACACACACAAAACAAAGTCACCCTTGAATCAATCTCAAGGATTTTCACCCTCTTTCCTTCAACCATAAATACATGAGGGAAGTCCCATCTGAGGACACCCATTCCTATTAATATCCAACAATGAAAGAGGTTCATATCAAAGAGAGTATTAAAAGTAATTCGTATTATAAAAGTACCAAATAGGGATCAAGAAACCATTTAATAGTAATACATTTTCGAAAGAACATACACATGCCACTTTCAAAACTAAATCCACTTAGACACTCATTTACGTAACCCAAGTGAAAATTTTAAATCTCAAACACATTTATAAAGGCCAATGGGGAATTTAATCAAACACTTGATTTGATAAATTCAACCAAGTCATTTATTACAATACATTATAAGAGAGAAACCACTCAAACTCATGACAGAAAATTTTACTAACAGATCTATATAGATAATTAATATAATAAACAGGTTTGAAAAGCATGAAATAAATGGTTCTTAAATTTAAATTTCAATGCATAGAGATCCTATCTCGAAAAGGGAGAGGACCAAGATGAACAATTCGGAACCTGAGGCCTTTGATGAAGATCTCCCCACAATTGGGCACACATACACTCCTATATATATACCCCTTAATCCAATGCTCATATTCCCCATGCCATGAGGGAATATGTTTAAGGTGTATTTATATATATATATGTACCTATGTTTGTGTGGGAAACCCTTAAAGGTACCATAAAAAAATTAATTAACTCAAAGTGAATCCAAATATTACCAATGACTCTAAATAAAATTGAAATAATAAAACGGGGTTTAATCAACCAACCAAAGCCACGGGAAAATCTTCCATTGTAAAAACTTACATAAACCAGGATAATTTTTAACATCACTAATAAATTTATAAAAAAGAAAAACCATGCCATTATAAATCACTAGTCACTTTAAAGAGCCAACTAGATCATTTTCAAAAAAAAACTTAGAATGAAAAATCCTTTCTAATTACTCGAAACCATCAAAAAAAATTATTTCAAAAAATAAAAAAATTATAACAACATTAAATACTCACATATTAATCATGGGAAGTGAAAACATCAAAAAATACAAGTAATCTTAAATTTAAAGGACATATATAATGGGTTCCTATCTGAAATGATGAAGAACCTCTTAATCCCTATGTGAAATCTCAAACACACCTCATTTTCACCCAAATGATGCTAATTTCAAACCAAAGAATTAAATTGAACACAAAAATTAATGGAATCAACAAAAAAAATCAAACCCTAGTGTTAAGGGTTTTCGACAAAACAAAACCCTCAAAGAAACCCCAATCCTAAGAACTCTTACCAGATGGGGGAAGGTGGGAGACTGCTTCCGGATAGGAGGACGCACCGGTGAGGGGTTGGCTAGAGTAGGGGTCACAGCCAGAGAAGAGGCGCATGCCATAGGGGGTTCATGCGGCTGGGTGATGCACATAGGGGAAAGGGAAGTTTTCCGAAGAGGGAGGGAGGTTGCGGTTCGTGGGGTTTTTCCACCCATATGTGAGTTCACTGGTAGAGGTGAGTGTCCATTGATGTTGGTGGGTGCGATGGGGAAGAGCTACGCAGGGGGGTGTGGGTCATGTTGGATGGGAGGTGAGGGTGATGTGATATGTGTAGCTCTATCCAAACAAATGAAAAAAATAAAAAATGATAAAATAAAAAGAGCCTAATAAAATACTACAAATAATAATATATTAATAATAATACTAATAAAAGTATAGTTTATAATAATTATAATAATACCAATAAAAAATAACGACAATAATAATTATTTTAATAAACATAATATCATTAATTATAATTATATAATAGCATTAATAGTGATAATAATAATATTAAAAGAATAGTAGTAACCTATTTTTATAATAATAATAAGAATATTCGTGAATAATAGTAATAATAATATTGTTATTATAGTTTAAACGTTGCCTTTATTTTATAATAATATTAATAATAAAATAATTTATAACAATAATAATAACTTAATAATATCCTTAATAATAACAATAATAATATTATCATGATTATTATTATTGAAACAATAAATTTGATTTGATTTAATTTTTTTCTCATTTTATGTTTAACTTTCTATTTAACTCCATTTTATTGTTCATTTACCTTTTTAATTCATCTAGAATATCTGGTATGTCGTGTGGTGGCTAGGGAGTGGATTCACAGTCCCCCAACCATGCTCTTACCATGCGCCAGACAACCCCAAGCCCAAAACACACATTTTCTTCAAAAAAAATGTTTTAAAAAATTAAACAGGGACTCACCAGAAACCTGACCCGAGCTAGAACCAAAGAAAAATAAAACCTGGATGTGACAGTTACAACACACAAGCCCATCATTATGGTTTATAACAGAATCTAACCATCTCATATATTACACAAAATCTCTACCACATCTAAATTAATATAATCACAAAAAATGGATTACATAATTTATATGTTAGTCATTGATCCATTTTCTTTTGTCTCGGATTATTTATAAATTACACATTAAAAACACATTTAATTTATCTATAAAATATTATTTAAAATCCCATTTCATATAGGAAGACACCTTGTTTCATATTTATAGTCCATTACATGATATATAAATACTATCATTTTAAACCACACATTAGAAATGTCATGTCCACTTCCCATCCATTACCCCACACAGATCATGATTTTTCAATTGCACATTATATCTGTCCCACACACACAACCCATAACCATTCCCCACATCACATCACATATCACAAGAAAAATAATTTTTTAATTTACCAAAGAGGTATCTTATTTAATATCACATATTTATATATGGGTGTTATCACATAATCCATAAGATCCGGGGGAATCCATTTAATAAACCATATATATGGGGTTAACCGTTGTATTATGGTGGTGTCACAAAAATCACTCAATCAGGGGAATCAAAACATATTTAAAAATGAAAAAACATGGGCTACTGAATTCCATGACTCTCATTGATACAACAATCATATATAACCATAATATCAAAATATCAGATAAAAATATAGAAAAGCATGTGAAGCATTCCCCCGCCCCTTGCTATTTTTTTTGATAGAGTTAATTATCTTTGTTATGTCGGATGAAACTATCTTACTAAAACAAAAAAATAATAATAATATCCCACATGATACACATACAGAGAAATGATGGACTTCCTAGCTCTATTTGAAGTCCCAAAAAATATGAGAAACAATGTTCGTAAGGCCTGACATGAACCCATATTCATCTGATTCTCCATTTTCAGAAAATTAGGTGTAAAACAAGAATTTAATTAAGTATGGAAAAATTAAAACATCACCTAAGAAAAAACTTATTTTCATACCTTTTACAAGTGATAAAAATCTAAAAAAACTGACAACACATCAATCGGATTAATATTGAGCGTGATATGGTAGAATGAATTGAAATTATGTATTGTATTTATTTACAATATTTTTATTTATAAAAAAACATTTTTAATTAAATTACCTCATTTGATTATCTAATTTAATTCTCTTATTAAATTAAAAATTTATTACATGGTTATTATTTAATTTTTAGGTTTCAATTTATCAAATTTTAAAATAATAATTTAAACCACGTGTTTATTATTTTAAAACAACCCACACCCTACTCTCTTTTTATTATTCTTTTCTTTTATTAATCTTATTTTTAATTTAATTATTAATATCATTTAATTAATAAAACCATTTATTGTGACAAATTTTTAATCTTTTGAATCGAACTATTGTTATTTTAATCCAAAACTACTATATTATCTCTCAAACCTCACATTTATATCTTATTTAATTAATTAAATCAATTATCCCATTTTAATTCCTTTAATAACTAAATTTCTCCAATTTTTACACAAATCCCTCATTTAATTCAAAAATTGTGACATACATTATTTTTTTTATTAATTTATATTTATTATGTGATCCATGGAATTGATCCATGAGCCTAAAAAAAGTACCCATCATTGGTCTTGAAATGGTCATCTCTAAATAAGGGTCATGATACCACTAACTGTTAATCAGTTCGATACCATATGAAGACATTGGGTATTAATTATAACCCATATAAATAATAATATTATTATTTTGGTAATGAGTCTTATTTAATTCATTTTTCAATTACATTATAACTAAATTAAAATACACTCACTCATCATCATTCTCATTATGAAAACACATTATCTCCAACTATGTTGAATCCTTTAAATTACCAACACCTTATTTTATTCCAATTTCAATTTAATTTGACATATTTTCAAATAAATAATGCGACTTCATATATATATATATATATAACATATACTTTTTTGGTTTTATCCTTTTTTTAAATTTCATTATTTTGTTTTTTAATTCTTAAACCATAATTTCTATATTTTTTCAATTAAAAACTTCATAATATATATATATACCCTCATATATAATAATTCAAGAATATATATATATATCAATATATAAAAACATATATATATAATTATAATTATAATCTAAATATTTTTATAATTAAATGAATATATATTTTTGTGTATATATATATACAAAAAATATATCACAACCCATGAATTTTTCCAATATTTTAAGAATATATATATTACATGGCATGTTCTTTAGAAAAATTTTTATTGACATGTAGATTTTCTAGATCTGTCAAAATTCTATAAAAAAGGTCTTCATTTTTTGTAAAATATATTTTCATATTTTATTTTAAAAAACAATTTAAATATTGATTAAAAATTTTTTTTGTATAAAAATTAATAATTATTTTATGATCAAATTATTTTTTGTTTTATTTTTAATGATTCTCTCTAAAATTTATTCATTTGTAATTTTTTCTCCAATTAAAATCACAATTCCCACTCATACCCACTATTCCTGATTATCAAATTTAGTTTCACATTTTTCTCTCTTCTATTTAATTCAAATAAACACATTTATCATTATTACACCACATATTGTGCACTTATTATTATTAATAAAATCATTTAACATCCATTGTTTTTAAACCCACACGTATATATGTAAAAAAATACACACAAATATGTACATATATGTGACATGCCAAAGTGTGTGTATATATATTCCCACACATATATGTATTTATATACATATATGATAATGCTTTTAAATAATTATATATCTATTTGGATATATAATATATATGTATACATACATGAAAATATACATATAAATGTGTGTGTATTTATATATATCACATTTTGTAAAACAAAATTTCTGAAATGTTTTATTACAACATGATGCTTGTAAATATACATACTTTCACACATCTATAATATGTTGTAGAAAATTTAATATAATTAATATAATTAATTTCTTGGAAAACATATATAAATTCTATTATATTGAATTTCTTTTTATTAAATAAATATTTCAAAATTAAATCATTTTTTAAATTGTCAATGTAATTTTCAAAGATTCAATATTAATATTATTAAATAACCAAACCCATTTTAAACATATTTTAATTTTTTTATAAAAATTCATGAACCTTACAATCAATAAGAAGAACCTTATAATAATAATGTAAGGCTCATGAATTTTTCAGACCTTTATAGTAGATACATTTAAAACAATTCTCTTCATATAGAATTAAAACAAAACCAGTAGGAAAAGATACTAGTGGTCCGAACAACCAACCCATGACATACTTATCAAGATTCTAGATATATTATAAACACAACTTACACTAGGGAAAATAATTTCAATTGTTCTCAATTCTTTTTAAAAAAATTCAAGGGAGATACCTGTAAAAATGGAACAAGGTAACAAAAATGGTTATAAAAAATACATTAAGAAATAAATATTAAATAATTATGAAAAATGCATTCTACTTAGCTAAATTATTAATTCATAATTTTAAAAAATTAAATGACATTAAAAAATACCCTTTAGTTAAAATAAAATCTCTTTTATAAGAAAGGTTTTACACTCAATATTTTCAAAGCCTTTAAAAGAATGTTTTATATAATAATTCAATTCATTTAATATCAAAAACAAACAGTAAATGTTTTTTAAATCGTGCTTATTATTTAAAATTATTTTCTTTAAATTCCCATGTTTGAATAAAGACATGTAATGTAAACAAAACAAAACATAATCTTTGAAAAATACAACTCTTAAAACTTTTTTTCAAGTTGTCTAACAAAGAAATATTTATTTGGAGAAAACATGCATGAATTTCACATAACATTTCTCAACCAAAAAAAACTAATCTATACATAGATTGATCTTATTCAAGAATTCAAATCATAAAAACTCATCCACCCAAGCATAATATTTTCCTCCTTGGGTGGAACTAACTCGAACTCATGGTTTTAAAATGTCTTGTAATATTTCAAATCTTGATGTAGAAAATTTTTACCCTCTATTCATATGTATGAGGTAATAACTCATGTCATAAATATAAGATAAATAACCACAAAACCAACAAAAATATAGTAGTAAAAAATTCTCATCACTTCCATTATAAAAAAAATACGCATGTGAGGCAATCCAATTTTCATTAATTTCATGATTTCATAAAAAAGATCATTTTATTTTATTTACAACATTAATTGATTAAACCTTTTAAGAGAGGTGAGGTATCGCATTAACATAAACACACCACAACACAAGTCATACAACCAAAAAAACCACATGTATCTTCCACCGCAAATCACCACCACTGCAAATCAAAACCACTAGCCAAACATATCATCCAACGGAAAAGTTCACCGGAAATTTCACATACCCACATCACCTCATCACCATACCATCTACAAGAAAACATAATTTTCATATAACAACCTTTTCCATATCATACACCAAAAAACCACAACCAATGATCACCATTATCATTACACAAAAATAAGCAAGCACAATAAATCATTGAATTTTCTCTCTTATGTCAAGATATTTTCTACATTGGAAGGCACTGACTCACCCGTATGGTTTTAATAACATCAATCTATAAAATGTCTTGATTAGGGATAATTTTTATCCCTATTCATATACTTGATTATTTTAACCAAATATAATACAAGGAAACATAGAAAAAACAATATCCATACATAATGGAAACACATTCCAACTTCTATAATTATTTAGGGGCTTACATTACATCACCTTATTATTTATCTAGTGTATTTTCAAAAAATATTAATTTTTATATGGAGAACCAATTAATTTACCCTATTTATGTTATTAGCCATTAAAATTTGGTTATTTTAATAAATATGTCACATCATGGTTTTCGTAATCCATATTTATCGTAGTAAAATCAATGATTCCAAAAACAATTAGTTTTTGAAAGACATATCGACAACTCAATTAAAAAATTGTAATGAAACCACAAAACAACAAATTATATTTGAAACTTCACCTGAAAATTTTTACGTTCTAGTTAGTTTTGTTTCAATTTAATTAATACATTATATAACCAGCATGATATCATAATCAAAAAAATAAAACTTGGTTTCTAGAAATAAAATTAAAACTACACATGTGGTATTGCTATGTTTAATGTTGTATCATTCTCAGGATAAACATTAATTAATCATTTCATGGACTAGGAAAACATTCTTATATACAGAAATAAGGATGACATGTTTCTATTTTAATATTTAAATGCAACATATTTAACATGCTTCATGATCAAGTATCTCATACTAGAATTTCCATAGTTACCATAACATTGATTTCATCTTTAGAGATGCTTCCCATAACAAAATACCCATGACTTAAAATGTCAGGTAAGGTTATATTTGTAAATAAAAATTCATGTCATTCATAAATAAATATTTTTTTTCAATTTTGATGTTTTAAGTCTCAACATGTCACCACAATGCATGCTTATAATTTTCTAAAATTTAGATATAATTTTCACAATAATATCAACCCTAACGCATGAATAAAACATATAGTTATATCAATGAATTAGAACCACTATCAAGTTAAAATAAGTTTAATTTTACTCTTGTCATGGTTTTTGAAATTCAATGGAATTATCAATAATCAATATGGTTATTTTTAAAAATCTCAAAATTTAAATTTTATATCCATATTTTAGAACACTTTTATAAAACATGCCCTTGAAAAATTAAAAAAGGAATGAAAAAAAAATTAACTCACATGGATTCTAAAATACATCTAATCATGTTTTAAAAATTATTCATTTTATCATGAATTTTTTAATTATCCCAAAGGTAACATTCTTTATAAGGGTTTGCAAAATTTAACAATTGATCAAAACAAATTCCCTGATCATGATTATCTAACAATTTCAAACATTAAGAAAACTATATGGCATGTTATAAATTTATAATAAAGAAAGAAAAATTAAATTCATTTGGAATAATTCTATAATAGGTAAGGAAAAAATACATTAAAATGTGAAGAATGTTTCAAAAAAACAGCTCAGTCCAATTAACCATCATTTAACTATTTCCTTTCTGGTTAAATAAATAATTTAGAAAATAATGACAATTTATTTACAATAAAAACATTAGAAAATTTCCAAGAAACATGCAACAAAATTTCGTTATTTATTTAATTCAATTTACCATATCTAGATAACCCATTTCAAAAAATAACATAAACAATCATGATACATGTACCTATCCTAGGATTCTACCCTATATGTTGTGCCACCACACTTGGTCATTCATTAGGATCAAAGTCTTTGAATAAGATCATTGGGGTCCCAAAAATCACATTTCCTAGCCAGTATTCCCTTACCGATGTGACTCACCAAGATCATCTGACACTATTTCCCTACCAACCCATGCAATCTGCATAGTGCCTAACTCTAAAAACTACCCTATCTATCAACCATCATCTCTGATACCACTCTTCCATGAACAGATCCATCCAAATATACCAAAATGATGGGATAGATATAATGACACTCTGAGTACCACCTCTAATAGGCCTAGGGTTGGAGACAATCACTGAGGCTATAAAAATCTCATAATATGGGAGGAATTTCCCATTTTTAAAAAACAAGATCGAGATATAGAATGAATCCTCCACAAAAAAACCCATGAAATAATATAAAATTGATCCAAAACTATCCCAAAATGAATGTATAAATGAATCTCATACATATAAAATTAACCAAATTAAATCCCAGAATACAAAATTCTAAACTAGAAACCTAAAAACATCTCCAATGGTCTGAACTATAAATGTCCAATGTGGTCCACAAATTCATCCTCGATTCATGAAAATGATTTTTATATACAAAGGGTGACCATACATGTATACTCAGTAGGATAAACTGATTTCTCACATTCACATGTGAAAGATAGTAATAATGAATCCGTGAGAGAAATTAGAAATATAAACACCTAAAAGGGTATACTATATAATATCCCAACCTCAACATGTTATGCTCAAAAAATAATTCATCTAAGTATACTAATATAATATGAATAAAATTGATGATCGCATAGCCCAAAATACTTTACCAATGATTCTCCACTCTCTCACCCCATCATAGTGCACCCTCGTCCTTCGACCCCTTCATAATAACATCACAACACATCACATACCACCAAAACACACCTGGACCTTCACAACACATCACATTCCACCCGCATACACTTGGGAAATCACATCACATCACAACTCAAAAGTGGAACTTTTGAGTTCTTGCAATCATAGCTTATGCTTTCCAATCTCATCTCATATAATAGGGAGATGGGAAGAGTTGGTATCCATCCATCCATCCAACCACTAGGAAGTCATGGAAAACACCCCCACGTGACTATGTAGGTATTGGAACATAGTTCTTGAAGAGGGTGAGGTGAATATATAATTCACATGAAAATACATTATATATACCAATAGAGTTACATCACACAAGCTCGTTCTAGGGGTTTATAACAAGAATTAACCATATCATAGAATCCAAACAATCACTAACTCCTCTAAATGAATATAATCACACAATCAAAATAGAAACAAAAATTCATATTTTAGCCTTTAATCCATTTTCTAGAGTGTCTGATTATCAATAAATTCCACTTTAACAAAACCATTAATTTATTTATTAAAAATTATTTAGAATCATATTTTATTTAGGAAGACACCTTGATTTATATTTCCATTCCATTATATAGTATAGAAATATTATCTGTCTTAACATCACAAGACAACTGTCATATCCACATTCTATCCACTTCCACCACACACATCAAAATATATAAATTTCACATTATATTAGTCTCACACTCACATACCACAACCATTCCACAAATCACATCACATACAAATAATATCTCATGTAATGATATATAAAAGGGGACTCTTAATCAACTTCTATTATTTGAATAAGGTTTTATCACAGAATCCATAAGATCTTAACAAATCCAATTAATTAAGAGAATATATGTTGTTAACCATTTTATTATGGTGGTGTCCCAAAAAACACACAGAATGTGGAATCACAACATATATAATAACCACAAAATAGGGGATAATGAAATCCAGGACTCTTATTGATACAAGAATCATAGATACCCCCTATATCACAATATAAAATAATAAGATAGAAATTCTTGTGAATAATTACCCTACCCCTTACCATTTTGTTTGAAATAGTTAATTATCTTCATTAGGTTGGATGAAATTATCTTACCATAATATAACAATAAAAAAACTATCATTCATGATACATATAAAGTGAAATTAATGAATTCCTAGCATGATTTGTATAACCAAAAAAGATGAGGAACAATTTTTTCAAGGGCTGGCGTCAATCCATAATAAATTTATTATCCATATTCGCTAACTTAATTCTAAAAATTATAATTTAATTAAATCTAGAAAATTTAATAAAATAAATGTAAAAAAACATATTGTCTTACCTTTTACTAATCAAGAAGAATCCAACAAAATTGTAGCACGCCAATCAGATTCGTATTGAGTGAGAAATGGCCAAATGTAGTTGAATATATATATATGTGGTATAGATTTACCCTTATTTAAATATCAAAACAAGTTTTTAATTTAATTACCACATTAAATTATCTCATTTAATTCATAAGTTTTTACATAATTATTATTTAAATGTGATATTTCTGTTTTTCTCATTTTAAAATAGTAATTTGAACCACATGTTTATTAATTTAAAACACCACATACCCCACTATCTTTTGATTATTCTTTCATTTTTATTATTTATATATTTCATTTATTTACTAATATAATTTAATTTTTAAAACTAATTTAAATCACATATTTTGACATTTTCAAATTGTATTATTATTATTTTAATCAATAATTACTAAATTCTCTCTCAAAATGAACCTTTTTATATTATTTAATTAGTTAAAAAAAGTATCCCACATTAGTTAAATTAATCTCATATTTTATCCAAATTGTACACAACTCCCTCATTTAATTCAAAAATTATTATAGAGATCACTATTTTTTTATTTACTATTATTAATAAATTTATGGAACCAATCCATAAGTACAAAAAAAGTACCCAACACCATTCTTTAAATGACCATCTCAAAATTGGGGTAATAATACACCTAGAATTTTATCAATTGAATAACATATGATAACATTATGGTAATAATTTTACACCACAATATTATTAATAATATCATTCCAATAGTCACAGTTAATTAATTTTTCTATTATTTAATTTTTCACTAAATTAAAACACACTCACTCATCATTATTCTCTTTATTAAAACCCACTCTCTCAATAAATTATTTTTCTTTTCAAGCCCAACTCCCTATTTTATTCCCCATTTTAATTTAATGAAAAATATTTTTGTACATATAATGTGACTTCATAGATATATTATAGAAACCCTAGCCTTTTATACTAAACATTACATGATTTTAAGCATAATTAAACATCATATTATAAGACAAGGATCATAAATTCTAGTTTCTTGGATTACTAGTACATGAAACTGAAAAAAAATGAAACTAAATCAAAAAAATATTCATTTAATGTTCATAAAAATCTCTTAATGTACATTTTTCTCATACAAATTCATAGGATAACCTAGATATAATGTGATCAAAGGGGTGAGCTAAAAGCCTAGTAAGGGAATAATTATAAGAATAAAGCATTAACACATGGGTTATAAGGAATGACATAATGATATAAAAAGGAATGGAACATATGGAATCATAACATATAATTATGGGATCATATAAACATAGATTCATAGTAATGTGTGTGCAACATAAAAAATGACCTTCTCATGAGCCATGTTCCACTTCACATAAAGGATCACAGGTCACAGTTAACCACCATGATCAGTGCACATGGAAGCACATGTTAAGGATAACTGCCAAGACGGCTGCATATAACATCTCATGAGACTCAACTATACCCAATTAATTAGAGTGATATCTAGGAAAACCCATCATAACATGGTCACAAATATGTTTTCCTCATTAAGAATCATACATAATCAATCATACATAAACATAAGGGTACCCATGGAATGAAATGGTTATCACAGTCGTGTCATAAGGAAAAATGAATGGGAGTATCATACATGTGTTAATGAAATAAATGAATTAAAACATATATTGAAATTTATAAGGTAAAATAATCATATATCATGTTAAGTGATTTCAATCAAAATTTATAGCACATAGGAAAAGTATTTAAGAAATTTTAGCATTAAAACTTTTTAGTGCAGTTTTAGGGAAAATACTAAAGGGAATTTAAAATACAAAAGGGAATAATATTTTATATAAAACCAGAACTGAACCATAAGTTTTTCATAAAAAATTATTATTTTATAAAAAATACTGGCTAAAAATAGATGATAGATTATAGGTGAAAATGGATAAGAATTCAGGAAGTTCCCTTAAATGGTTTTTATTATCGGGAAGTATTATAGAGGGAATCATTTAAAATGATGTATATCCCTAAAATAGAATGATGAATGGATCTTGATACATGAGTTTTAGAGAATATAGATTTAATTTAAAGTATGAACATAAAAAATAAAATATAACTTCATTTGGGTTGAATGAAGGATAGAGCAGCCTGAAGGAATAATCGGGTTTTGGGTAGAATCCCTTACCTTAAATATGAAGGTGTAATTATATTGATCTTAATGTCCTGGAAAACAAAATTAAATTCATTAGTTATTATATACTGAACCTTTACATCATAAAATTTATTTCTTTTAGCCTTACTAAGTACGTTTTGAACTTTTTGATTGGTTAAGAGGTTCATTTTCATTGTTTGTTTCATTAGATTTCATGATTGATTTACTTATGTACATGTAAGGATAAACATGTAAGATGAGAATGGATATCCAAAATTTAAGTTGAATTTTATTAGTGAACATACAGAAGATTACTTGCTAAAATAATCATTTTTTCAATTGGTGTGAAGTTGAATTATTATATAAAACTTTAATGATAACTGTTTTTGGTTAGTTGGTGAGTTTTGATCACATTGAACACATTTTCCATTATAAATTAATATCCTATGTAAAAAAGATTCCATAACCATAAATTATAAATAATACATAAATTATAGTTTTATACAACCATAAAAATGATTTCATGAACCTAATTGAATATGTTAATAGAAATTGAAAACTCGTCATCCTTGAATGTGATAAACTAACACATCTCTGATAGTGTTTTCATTTATAGTATAAAAGGGAAGGAAATGAGAGATGATGATGAACTATTGAATTATCATAACATAATTCCACTACATGTAATTAATTGAAGTTATCATAACCTTTGTATTAAAGGAGTTGAGTAAAGAAAAAGAAAGAAAGGAATTTGAAATAAAATAAAATAAATGAAAAGAGGAATTTAGCTCTTGAAATAATATTTCTTGAGAACCTCTTTGCGGAAGTGGATTTAGTCCTTTGAAGATAACAAGTGATGATAGACGTGGTATAGGGTCTTATGGAGGTATTTTAGAAGAATTTGGACTAGGAAAAAGGCTTGAGAGGAGTGAAGTGAATAGGAGGGTGAGGGTGGTTTCTATAGTGGAGGAGAGGAGGGGTTTCCAATTATTTTAATCATTAGTTTAATATTTTTTCCCAATAATATTAATATTCATGATTCTTATGAACAAAAACATTAATAATTGCATGTTAGTTCCATATAATTTCCTTTTACATCATCCATGACTCAAGCATGATGCTGAAATTAATTGATTTAGTATTTTTCATGGATTATAGAATATCACTATTTACAAAAAATTAAATTTTAGAAAAATCACAAAAAATAACCCTAAAATTTTTTTGATGTGTAGTATCCCAAAAAGAACTCCAGTTTTCTATAAAAAAAATTCTAAATATGATTAATTTAATTTTTTATTAATGTCATAATAAATTTTAAAAATACAGATTTTAAAACTATAACTAATTTTATAATTCTTTCAAAAATTACATAAGGTATTATAAAATCCTCATAAAACTAGAAGACATAAAATTCATAATTTATGAACAAATTTTAGGAAAATAAATTTTCTACTAAATTAATTAATTAATTGTAATTAATTATTTTTAACTTTCAAAAATACTAATACTTTTACTATGGTCAAATTATCACTTATAAGAAGCCTAAATTTTAGTTATACATTCATGGGTGAGGTTACTATTATTTTGAATGATTTAGTATTCCTAAGTTTCATGTTTCTATTCATAAGGGTATGTAACTATTCCTAAGGGTAGGTTACTGTTTACTAAAAAAAATTATGTTTTTTCAATCAGACACCAAAAATAAACTTGAACGCAACCGTTTATGTCATATTTTTGAAATTCAAGTCAAAAAAGTTTCAAAATTATATTTAATGGTTACATATTATTTATTCTCATGATATTACATTATGTTTCCTAATTTGATTATACTATAAGTAATAATTATAAGAAGATAATTCCATTAACTAAACTTTGGGTCGTTACATTCTTCCCCCCTTATTAAATTTCTCCCTTGAAATTTATTTTTACATTCTAAGCTGTAAATAGGTGTGGGTAATTTTACTTTATTTAAACCTCCAGTTCACATGTTTTCTCTTCGACTTATGGTTCTGCTATAGTACACTAACCAGGTGAGTATTCTTGTTACGTTGAACATTATCTCTATGATCCAATATCTTCAATGGCTACTCATCGAGAGAAAGATCATTCTCCAACTATACCACCTCTAAAGATAGTACATGTGAAGGATATGGTAAGGAATTTCTTAAGAGGGCTACATAGAAGACATATTGTACTACCGACATGGTAGGTGGAAGTTCTAGTCAATAGGCCATAGCTCCAACACGATCAAGAATCTCAAAGGGGCTGATGTACTTGAGACTTAGCTTTGTATTCTTCCCAAACCTCATGTCCTTATTATATGGAGATATGTGGAGGAATACAATTTCTCTTACATTGAACTATAGGTCCAGTTAATGATTGTATACATAAGTTTTCTATCAACTTTTGGATTACATGATGTGATGCTGACCCATTTTCACCTTTTCCACCATTTCTTTTACCATTTTCGGTCCTAGAAGCTTACGCTCACCGACTTCATCAAAACATGCCAATGTTCTTCACCTTTTCCCATAAAGGGCTTTATATGATGCCATTTGGATGATGGAGTGAAAACTATTGTCTTGGGATAATTCAACCAGTGGAAGATATTGGTTGCACCTTCCTTTAAAGTCTATAGAACACGCTCTCAGCATGCATTACAGTGTCTGAATAGTTTGCAAAGATTGTCCTTCAGTTTGAGAATGATAGGCCATACGAAGGATCAGTTCAGTGCTAAGATCATAATGGATACTTTTTTAGAACTTCAGTTGAATCTCAATTCTCTATCAGATACAATAGATAGTGGGACTCCATGCAGCCTTACTACCACTTTGATATATATCCAGGAAATTTAATCCAATTTGAATTACTCTCAAATTGAAATAAAGTGATGTGTCAATGTAAGATGATCCACAATGAACCATATATCATTGTTTTCTCTTTATGTCTATGGAAGTACAGTGAAATGGTTCATGATTATGTTCCCCCACTTCCATGTTGGTATAAAAAGTGGTTGCATCATCCCCTTGTACATCTGTCTTTAAGCCTTCACTTGTTGAAATACCAGGGACATTGATGTATATTCAACAATCACCTTCTTCATATTATCCCATCATAAGTTCTCTCAGAGATCTTGATACATCTTTGTGCTGCCTAGGTGAATAGAGAACGTTGAGATATGTGAGTCATTTAGAAGCTCCTTCTTTTTCTCTGGATTTTATGGTACACATAATCATGACCCAAATATTAAAACTCATTAATCAATCTTGAACTCAATGGATTTACTATTTCTGATATCTTCTACCCTTTTCAGAATTTACACACCATTTATTTGAGAATCCTCTATTTTCTCTATGAGGGATGGTAAAGGAAACATTTGAGAAATGATTGATGATGTTCCTCCCTTAATGATTCTCATGTCCATCATCTACAAATATAATAAGATTGGATCCTTGTCAACAATAAATATACATGATCCTTTCAACTTAGAGCTTATGAAACCTAATTTTCCTTACTAGAATGTTAGTTGATTAGGTAATCATAATCTATAATGATATCTGACCATCTTATTTGGTGCATATTAATCTCCTTTTATTTGAATATATATTTGAGACTCTTGTGTTCAGTATATATCTTATACTTCTTTCCATAGAGATAATGTTGCCATATTTTCAACGCAAATATCACATATTCCAGCATTAGATCATGTGTGGGATAGTTTTCACATGTATTTTCAGTTTCCTTGAGGCGTAAGATATCAATTTATCATTTTTCATCAGAAAAATGCCTAAGGCCTTCTTTTAAACATCACTATACACCACAAATAGTTCTCCACTTATCATGAGTGTGAGTATCGGCGTAGTGATAAGCCTATTTTTGAGCTCCTTAAACCTTTACTCACATTCCTGAGTCTATAAAAACTTTACCAAACTCTATGTTATATTTTTCATTGGGTTTGAAAATCATGATATGTTCTTAAAAAAACATCGAGATTACCCATCTACACCTAGAATATTGCGGGTCTTCATTACAGATGTCAGCATGGGCCACTGATCAATTTCCTTTTTATTGGAAGGATCCACAAGTATCCCTTTTTTGGTGATAAAATGTCCCATGAATGATAATTACTCCATACAAAAACTCAAATTTACAATTATTTTCATATATTTTATCCCTTCACAAAGTCATCAACAAAATATTCAAATACTCATCATGTTCCTCCTTGATCTTGATGTATAATTGAATATCATCAATAAAGACTACCAAAAATATGTCAAGGTAATATCTAAAGACTATATTCATTAGATCCATGAAAATTGATGGAGAATTAGTGAGTATAAAGTGAATAACTATGAACTCATAGTTTCCATACCTCTTTTGAAAGGTAGTCTTGGGAATATCACCCTTCCTTACATTTAATTAGTGATATCCTAACTGAAGGTCCTCCATAGAGAAATAACTCTCCCCAAAAATTTGATCCAACAATTAATCTATTT
This sequence comes from Viscum album, assembly GCA_963277665.1. Taxonomy (NCBI): domain Eukaryota; kingdom Viridiplantae; phylum Streptophyta; class Magnoliopsida; order Santalales; family Viscaceae; genus Viscum; species Viscum album. The sequence continues at coordinate 382,505,932 of OY728167.1, read as the reverse complement.
GTGGTAGGGGATAATTGTTATTTATCATGGTTTTATTAAGATCATGACAATCAATGTGGATGCTCAGTGGTCCATCCTTCTTCGTGATGAATAGGACTGGTGCACCCCATGGTGAAGAACTTGGGTGTATAAAACCCTTCACAATATTCTCCTATAACTGCTTTTTCAGCTCTTCCAGCTCTACGATGGCCATTATATAAGACATCATTGATATAGGCAGAGATCCAGAAATATGTTCAATTGAGAAATCAACTTATTCTTGCTCAAATTTACCCAAGAGATGAAGGTAGAACGGTCCTTGTAGTCTAGCTTGGGTTGTCGAATCCACAGAGACCTAAGAAGTAACCTATAGACACGCACATTCTATGGACTGTTTTTGGCTATTAAGTGGCCAAATTGTGTTTATTTTAGATGGTTTTAAAAGATAACTAATATATTTAAGTGAATTCAATTTAAAATAATGAGTTTATCCTAGGTTATCACTCGGGGTGGATTGGACGTATTTTCTTTTTAATGATTTCAATTTCTTAAATTTGAGATGGGTTCATTTAAGAAGATAAAACAACAACATCACTTATTGGTTTAATGCCTACACCCTTTAATACTAATCACCTATACACTTGAAGGATCAAAGTTTTTAGCACTTCAAGGTAAAGGTTCGTATTAGCACTTAAAGTGTGTGGCCTTAAATTCAACAAGGACGATGGAGTTTAAAAATCATCAAATAAAAATCTCAATTAAAGAAGTTATTATACATTCATGAGGTGATAAATAACATCCAATACATCCCCTTTCTACTCCCTTGGATCAACCCATAAGTGGGTCAGCCCTCCATTGATTCTATTGTTTCAATGGAAGCGGAAAGTAGACTCATGAGGGAGGAAATGGAGAAGTAAAAAAATGAAATAAAATAACAATCACTCCACCGTTGTGTGATAATCTCACAAGGATTGGTATGAACAAGTTCACACCTTGAACCAACAGTATCAAATTGATAAAGAGAAGAACAGAATAATAAGAGAAGAGGAACTTTTATTAAGAAACAAGGATTAATTAAAACAACTTACATGTGAAGGAAGACCATTACAAAGAGAAATTGGCAGCATAACATTAAGATGAAAACAAGATCAAATATTTCTAAATCCTCCAACACCACTGCCTTAAATAGGAATTTTTGAGCCTCTGGGTAGAGCCTCCAACAGTACAAGTCATCCCACTTGAGTATGGTAGGTCTAGGGTGGTGGAAAGTTTGTGGAAAGAAGACTTTCCACCCTTGACCCGAAAAGGCATCCAGCTTTCATGCATCGAACAGATGCGCTTTAAACACATTCTATATGGCCGAATTTGGGTGGTCCATAGAAGACTTAAATTAATATCCGGATGTCCCCTAACATCCTGTAAAATCTCAGAACAAAAAAAGTTATTTTTTTATAGATATGGTATAATTGGTGGGATGTTTTTCTGGGCCGCAGAATCTGGCCTGGAATTTTATCTCTAACTTGGGCCGCCTAAATGGACACCATTGATGTGTAATTAACATTGTATACTGAAGAGTTATTTGTTCCTATACATTTCTTCTATCATCCCACGAAATTTGGGATTTATTGGGCCTGTATGTTGGGCCCCACCGTCTAATTAGTGGGATGGTTTCCAATCTGCCTTCTCTAGAATTTCTTCCTTTCATTTCCAAATATATCCATCATCCTCCATGAATTCTCCATTGATCCCTAAATGAAACATGTTCATATTGGAGTGTAGATCAATTTACGAAAATATAAAATTAAAATATGTATAATTAGATGAATCGTTGGATACTTCAAATGATGTTCAAAAATGTACCACATAATAGAGCATTTTAAGACGGTATTACAATCATAATGTGAAATGATGTTCAAAGTGTAAAATGCACTAAAATGGTGTTTATGAATAATAAAGAACATAAATATTATATATATTAATAATGAATATTAGCCTCATTTAGTGGCTAATCACATCCCCCAACTTGAGTTTTTCTAGTCCCAAGAAAAATATATCTCAACAATATGAAATTCGAATTCCCTTTTCCAAAAAACATTTTAATACACAATGATCACCAAAAAACCTTATACCAAACAATCATGAAACCCATCAAAATATTTTAATACAAGATAGTTTCATAAGAAGATCTCAATCCCAAGCCCATTCCTTTGTTCAAATTCATTGTCATATTTCATCCAATATCAATTAAGTATGTGTAACATCCCAAGTAAGTAATGAATAATAGATATTATTATCTATGTCTATTAATGATTAAGATAGTGTTTTGGAGGCTTAAAATGAAAATAAATCCAATCTTAAGCATGGAATACACTAATATTTTTAAAAGATTATTTTACTGCCTTATGATGAAAAACCCTTTTTAAATATATCTTTTGAAAATTTTATAAACTATGTTTGTCAAAATAAACTTATTCTTTATGATTGGGACATCAAAATTTACCTTGTGTGAATTTTTGGTATTTTTCTGACAATGTTCATTTTTTAATGAATAGTGAAAAATACTGCATTTTACATCAAAACTGCTTTTTAATCTAATTTATTTATATGATTAGATTATCTTTTGAATTGGTCTTAATGTGTAATATGAATATATTTTTACCATTTAATCCAATAGTGGTCATTGGAATCAATTTCACTTTGAAATTGGACTTAAACTGGTGTCAATCTTTTGATACATATTGTTTTGTAAAAACACGCTATTTGCTCTGGCAGCGGGAATTAATTATTAAATTAATTAATGTGACTTATATGATTTGAATTTTTTAAAATATACTTCATTTTTGAATTCAGAATATCAAATATAGCTTAGGGTGAATTTTTGGTAATTTTCTGAAAAACTTCAATTTTGATGAATAGTGAAACCACTAAGTGATAATCAAGCAAACTGATTTTTCAGTTAAATGAAAGTTTACCACTAATGTGTATTGAATTTTTAAAATCCGACATACATGGTTGTCATTAAGAAGTAAAATGTGGTTCAATGAGATTAAAATAATTTTTTGGTGAATAGTAACTTATTAAGTTTTTAATCGCGATTATTGGTAATTAGTGTAGTTTAAGGTATAAATAATGCTTTAATAAAATGAAATGACCTATACACATGTCCCAACCTCATTGGTTGTGTCATGGCCGACCAAGACAAGCCATGGGTCAGCTTGGGGACCCCATGGATCCACTTTTGTTGGGAAATGACATAAATTACTTTTTATTTAATGTTAAAGTGAAAATGACACAAACATAATATGTTTTACGAAAACAATTTTTAAGTGGAGTTATACAAGTCCAAATTTTGATTATAAATATTAATTGGAAAGCGGAAAAGATTTCCTATATCATAGTATTTTTTTTATAATTTTTAGACATTAAATAAATTTAATTATTTATGAAATAATAATGATGCAGCGATGACATCATTATTTGACGATTTAAATAAAATGGAAAGATAATATAAAATCTATGAACTACACATGTCCAAAACCAATTGTATGAGTGTATTTAGAACCCTTATCACCTTATACACGAATTATATCAATGTGGGACCTTTTGAAACCGAAACACATTTTCAAATAAAGTGATATTTCTTTACTTTCCAAAAGTGCCCCTCCTCTCCTCTTATAAAAGGCCCCCACCTCTACCTCATTTCACACATTCCTCAAGCCTTTGGCTCGGCCAACCCCTGCCCATTTACTCTCTCAACATCCCTCTCCTCATCCTAGAGGATTACCTTTGGGCAGAATCCTTTCAAAGGAAGCCTTTAGGCTCAAAACGAAAGGAGTTACACTTTTAAAGGTAATTCTTTCTCTCATGTTCATTTGTTTTATTTTGCTTCTCCAACCCCCTAAACTCTTTTTATTTACTTCTTTTGTAACAACACCAGTATCTTCAATATACTAGGATGTTGTTATAAGATTTATTTGAGCTACACTCTCACACAACTACATCAAATGGTTAAAGAACATACGGTTTCCGTGGATGGCGAAATTCTGCCTCCCGAAACGATGATTGTTCAATACTCATTTAACACCTTCAAAGGTGGCCATTATGATGTCACTATTTTTATATATGATATATAATATGTTTATGGTTTCCTTAAGCTTCTTTTTTTTCATTTTGGGCATACCTTTATGGTTTCCATTATGGGTAAACACGATATCTTCATTTTAGGAAGTGCGGACTACCGCCCCCTCAAAGTGATTTGATTCGTTAAATACCATATGTTGGACATATAAAGGATGGAACTATGATATTATATATTATATTATACTGGAATTATAATATACCTTTATATCATTATGATTCCATTTTATAAAATACGAAATAGAAATGAAAGTAGCGTTCATGCGTACGTACGGCTTACCGTCTCCATGAACGGTGCATTTCATTTCTTACCTCTAAATGATTATGTAATATTATAAATGCATGTATGTACTGGATATATATGACATATATGATATCTACATCATGAATACTATTCTGGATATAATGAACCTTTGACCAAATTAACAACATGTAAGTGTAAGAAGTCTATTTTTGACTTAAGAACCAAATACCGACAAAATGAACATTATTAACTTAAATGAGTACATGATGTTCATAACATGGTATAAAAGGAATAATGAACTTGAAAAAGGTTCATAATCAAGTATAGATTAACTCAAGTTTATTATTCAGGAGATTAAAGAACGGTCGGGTCAAGTCGGATATGAGGTATGGGACTTCGTCTCAATCTCCTTTCATTGAGGCATATTTTATTTTATACACAACTTTCTTTTATACGGTGTATAAACCCCTTTGACTTTTACGTTTATTCAAAAGGAATATTTTTTTTATACGAAGCGTTTACTAAACGACAAAAGGGAATGTTTTTGTCGTACGTATGCGGCGACAATGACTTCTCCGCCGTCGTGACCGTTATTTGAGTTCCGGCTTCCTCTACAAGCCATACCTTCTTTTTAAAAGAAAAATAAATACCATGTTTTAATTTTCTTTTATTTTGGTATTGAAAATGGTTTTCATAAGATTTTTATATCAATGTGTGGTATTGATATCTTGTGATTGAATGGTGGAAATGTTATGTTTCCTTTATGCATGTTTTATGTGATACGTTTATGTTGAGGTTCTTGGGCATTATTATGAAGACGGGTGGTTCCGTGATAGACTAAGGGCGGGTGAGCCCGTTATAGCTCTCCAATGCATTGGGTAACGCGAAGGAGTGAAACGTTAAGGTTTCTCCGAAGAGATTTTAGGGAATATACTGTGATGGGTATTCCAAACGTAACCAAGAGGGTTACTCCCTACGTAAGAATGTTATGAATGCCTCAAGTTACCTTTATGTCTTATGATTTCTATGATTTATTCATGATTTTATGAGGTATGCTAAAGTGCCTATGTTTTATGGGTAAAGTATGATTTCATTCTTATGTATATATGAACTCATGTTTCCTTTCCATGTTTTTTTTATAACCCATACTGAGTTTTTAGCTCATCCCAAGTTTTTGAAATGTTTTTCACAGGTCAAGGGAAAGGTACATGATAAGATGATAGGGTCAAGGATGTGTCAAAAAGAATCCATGTTTTATTTCAAATGTGTTTCCATTGATGGGAATGAAGAATACTATCTTTATGTAACCACTTTGTTTATATGTGGAATATAATGCAAGTTTTATGATCTAAGTCTCTAAAACTCTAAACACGAAAAGATCCTCAATGTGTAATCTTGTAATAACTCAAGATTAAGTAAGGTTTAAGGCTGGGGCCTTATAGTTGGTATCAGAGGTCGGTTTAGATAACATTAGGAGTTAGAATTCTATTAAAATATTATCCAAAAATATTTATTTTTCGAAATGATATAGCATTTACGGATTACCATGTTGCTTCATCCAAGACATGTTTGTTCAGAATGGTTTTCCGCAGAGGAAACAGGGAAGCAGTGCTAGGAAGGCATACAGAAGGAAATAACCTTCCGAATCAGCATCCAGAAATGGTCGGAATTGGAACCGAACAGTTTGTTGCAGTAATGGCGCAGTTGACTCAAGCGATAAATGGCAGTGGTATCCATGCACGAGATCAGCCAGAACAACTGCATAGGAACATGTCAGTGGTGGAACATTTCATGAGGCAACATCCACCATCATTCAGGGGATCATCTGACCCTGTGCTAGCTGAAGGGTGGATTAAAGCACTGGAGAAGATTTTTGATGTCATGGGGTGTTCAGACAATCAAAAGGTTTGTCTTTCTATTTATCGTTTGGAGGGTGAAGCAGATCAGTGGTGGTCGATGGTTAAAAATATCAGGGATGATGATGAGCTTGATGCTCTCGACTGGGATGAATTCAAAGGTATGTTTCTTGAGAAGTATTTTCCTAAGGCTGTTCGACTTAGGATGGAAAAGAAATTCATGGAATTGAGGCAAGAGGAAGACTCAGTGGCTGCCTATGAGGAAAGGTTCACTCGATTGGCAAGGTATGCTCCAAATTTTATCCGGGACCTTGATAGTAAAATCAATCGTTTTTACTCAGGATTAAAGCCAAAATATCGAAGGGCATTGGTTTCTCGTGAGTTTAAAAGTTATGAAAAGCTTGTTCGATGTGATGAGAAGGTGGAAATGGAGTTTTCCGGTGACCAAGTTTTCTATAACAACCAGCAGAAGAAGAGACCGAGGTGGCAGGAGAAAGGTAATAATTATTCAAAAAATTCTGATGGTAAGAAAACTAAGTTTCCAGTTTGTGATAAATGTGGAAAAAGGCATGCTGGGGAATGTCTTCTGAATTCTGGGAAGTGCTACCGATGTGGTAAGATGGGACATAAGGCTCATGATTGCACTGAAAAGGATCAAGGTGAAGGTAAGAACAAGTTTGATTTACAGTTAGTGAAGTGTTATAAGTGCAATGAGATGGGTCACTATGCAAACGAGTGTCCGGCAAAGAGCTTGAGTGATGGGAAGAAGTTAGACTACAAGCAGAAAGGGGTGGTGAAATCCTTTGCAACTACTTCAGCAGATGTCGGGCCATCAAATGAAGTTGTATCAGCTCCAGGGAGCTCAGTTTTTTTCAAAGATTGACCTGAGATCGGGGTACCATCAGCTGAAGGTAAAGGAGGCATATATTCCGAAGACCGCGTTCCGTACGAGATATGGCCATTATGAATTTGTAGTAATGCATTTTGGGCTAACCAATGCACCTGCTGTATTCATGGACTTAATGAATAGAATTTTCCATGAATTCTTGGATAAGTTTGTGGTGGTTTTCATTGATGATATTTTGGTGTTTTCTAAAAGTAAAGAAGAGCATGAAAGAAATTTAAGGGTTATCTTGCAAACCTTAAAAGAAAAGAAACTGTATGGGAAATTCAGCAAGTGTGAGTTTTGGTTGCAACAAATTTCTTTCCTTGGTCACATTGTTTCTAAAGATGGAATAACTGTTGATCCTGCAAAAACAAAAGTTGTGGAAGAATGGCCAAGACCCACAAATGTAACCGAGATTCATAGCTTCCTTGGTTTGGCGGGCTATTACCGAAGGTTTGTTAGAAATTTTTCACGGTTATCTAGTCAAATGACTAAGCTACCTCGGAAGGGTGTTAAGTTTATCTGGACAAAAGAATGTGATGATTGTTTTCATGAATTGAAAAGAAGATTGGTGAATGCTCCAGTTTTGGCACTACCTTCCAGGAATGGTGAGTTTGTTATATACAGTGATGCTTCATTGAAAGGACTTGGTTGCGTCCTAATGCAGAATGATCAGGTAATTGCTTATGCTTCACGACAGTTGAAAACTCATGAGGTAAATTACCCTACACATGATTTGGAATTAGCTGCTGTTGTTTTTGCTTTAAAAATTTGGAGGCATCATTTGTATGGAGTAAAGTGTGAAATATATACCGATCACAAAAGTTTAAAGTATATATTCACTCAGAAAGAGTTAAACATGAGACAGAGGAGATGGCTAGAATTAATCAAGGATTATGATTGTACAATTCATTACCATCCGGGAAAAGCAAATAAAGTGGCTGATGCTTTGAGTCGAAAAAGTAATGCTTCATTAACAATATTGTGTTTGGAATGTGATCCTTTGGTTAAGGATTTGATGAACTTTGGCATAGAAGTTGTTGGTGCAGGAAGTCCTTTTGTTTTGTTTCAGGTATCAGTGAGATCATCTCTATCAGATAGAATCAAGAAAGCACAGAAGCAAGCAAGCACAGAAGCAAGACAGTGAGTTGTAGAAAAAGGTAGAGCTGGTTCAGAAAGGTAAGTTTCCTGAATTCAACATTGATAATGATTGTGTTTTGAGATTTGGGAAGAGATTGTGTGTGCCTTGTGATTCACAGTTGAAGAGAGAGTTGTTGTGTGAAGCTCATAGTTCTCCGTTTTCAGTTCATCCGGGCAGTACTAAGATGTATAGAGATCTGTGGGAGTATTACTGGTGGGATGGAATGAAAAGAGATATTGCTGATTTTACTGTGAAGTGTTTGACATGTCAACAGGTTAAAGCAGAGCGGCAGTTACCGAAAGGGATGCTTCAGCCTTTACCAGTGCCAGAGTGGAAATGGGAGAATATATCCATGGACTTTGTTGTTGGATTACCGAAGACATCTCGAGGTAATAATGCAATATGAGTTATTGTTGATCGCTTGACCAAATCTGCTCATTTCCTTGCTATACGAGATACTTTCTCTCTTGATCAACTTTCCCGTTTGTATCTTAAAGAGATAGTCAGGTTACATGGAGTTCCTCTCTCCATTGTATCGGATCGTGACCCCAGGTTTACTTCTAACTTTTGGAAAGGCCTTCAGAAGTCGTTGGGTACTGAATTAAATTTTAGTACAGCTTTTCATCCTCAATCAGATGGGCAGTCAGAACGAACAATTCAGAAATTGGAGGATATGCTACGAGCTTGTTCTATGGATTATCAGGGAAGTTGGGACCAACATCTTTCTTTGGTTGATTTTTCATATAATAACAGTTTTCATTCCAGTATACAGATGGCACCATTTCAGGCATTATATGGGAAGCGGTGTCGAACTCCAGCTTTCTGGGATGAAGTGGGTGAAAGGAAGTTGATGGGACCAGAATTGGTAGAAGAGATGGCAGAAAAAGTTTAGCTGATTCAGAAACACATGAGAACAGCTCAGAGCAGGCAGAAGAGTTATGCGGATAACCGGAGGAAGGATCTATCTTTCGAGGTAGGTGATCATGTTTTTCTCAAGGTTTCTCCTTGGAAAAGCGTGATGAGATTTGGTAAGAAAGGAAAGTTGATTCCAAGGTTTGTTGGACCATACGAAATTCTGGAGAGAGTTGGATCAGTTGCATACCGAGTGGCTTTACCTCCGAGTTTATCTCAGGTACACAATGTTTTTCACGTTTCGATGTTGAGAAAGTACATGCCAGATCCATCTCATGTTTTGAGTCCAGAGGTAGTTCAGCTGGAAGAGAACCTATCTTATAAGGAACAACCAGTCCAGATTCTTGACCACAGGGAGCAAGTGTTACGGAATAATGTGATTCACCAGGTAAAGGTTTTGTGGAAAAACCACATGATTGAAGAGGCAACATGGGAATCTGAAAATGAAATGAGGGATAAGTACCCCCATTTATTTGATAAGTAAATAAATTGCGGGGACGCAATTTTCTAAAGGGGGGAAGGATGTAACATCCCAAGTAAGTAATGAATAATAGATATTTTTATCTATGTCTATTAATGATTAAGATAGTGTTTTGGAGGCTTAAAATGAAAATAAATCCAATCTTAAGCATGGAATACACTAATATTTTTAAAAGATTATTTTACTGCCTTATTATGAAAAACCCTTTTTAAATATATATTTTGACAATTTTATAAACTATGTTTGTCAAAATAAACTTATTCTTTATGATTGGGACATCAAAATTTACCTTGTGTGAATTTTTGGTATTTTTCTGACAATGTTCATTTTTTAATGAATAGTGAAAAATACTGCATTTTACATCAAAACTGCTTTTTAATCTAATTTATTTATATGATTAGATTATATTTTGAATTGGTCTTAATGTGTAATATGAATATATTTTTACCATTTAATCCAATGGTGGTCATTGGAATCAATTTCACTTTGAAATTGGACTTAAACTGGTGTCAATCTTTTGATACATATTGTTTTGTAAAAACACGCTATTTGCTCTGGCAGCGGGAATTAATTATTAAATTAATTAATGTGACTTATATGATTTGAATTTTGTAAAATATACTTCATTTTTGAATTCAGAATATCAAATATAGCTTAGGGTGAATTTTTGGTAATTTTCTGAAAAACTTCAATTTTTGATGAATAGTGAAACCACTAAGTGATAATCAAGCAAACTGATTTTTCAGTTAAATGAAATTTTACCACTAATGTGTATTGAATTTTGAAAATCCGAAATACATGGTTTTCATTAAGAAGTAAAATGTGGTTCAATGAGATTAAAATAATTTTTTGGTGAATAGTAACTTATTAAGTTTTTAATCGCGATTATTGGTAATTAGTGTAGTTTAAGGTATAAATAATGCTTTAATAAAATGAAATGACCTATACACATGTCCCAACCTCATTGGTTGTGTCATGGCCGACCAAGAAAAGCCATGGGTCAACTTGGGGACCCCATGGATCCACTTTTGTTGGGAAATGACATAAATTACTTTTTATTTAATGTTAAAGTGAAAATGACACAAACATAATATGTTTTACGAAAACAATTTTTAAGTGGGGTTATACAAGTCCAAATTTTGATTATAAATATTAATTGGAAATCTAAAAAGATTTCCTATATCATAGTATTTTTTTTATAATTTTTAGACATTAAATAAATTTAATTATTTATGACATAATAATGATGCAGCGATGACATCATTATTTGACGATTTAAATAAAATGGAAAGATAATATAAAATCTATGAACTACACATGTCCAAAACAAATTGGATGAGTGGATTTAGAACCCTTATCACCTTATCCACGAATTATATCAATGTGGGACCTTTTGAAACCGAAACACATTTTCAAATAAAGTGATATTTCTTTACTTTCCAAAAGTGCCCCTCCTCTCCTCTTATAAAAGGCCCCCACCTCTACCTCATTTCACACATTCCTCAAGCCTTTGGCTCGGACAACCCCTGCCCATTTACTCTCTCAACATCCCTCTCCTCATCCTAGAGGATTCCCTTTGGGCAGAATCCTTTCAAAGGAAGCCTTTAGGCTCAAAACAAAAGGAGTTACACTTTTAAAGGTAATTCTTTCTCTCATGTTCATTTGTTTTATTTTGCTTCTCCAACCCCCTAAACTATTTTTATTTACTTCTTTTGTAACAACACCAGTATCTTCAATATACTAGGATGTTGTTATAAGATTTATTTGAGCTACACTCTCACACAACTACATCAAATGGTTAAAGAAAATACGGTTTCCGTGGATGGCGAAATTCTGCCTCCCGAAACGATGATTGTTCAATACTCATTTAACACCTTCAAAGGTGGCCATTATGATGTCACTATTTTTATATATGATATATAATATGTTTATGTTTTCCATAAGCTTCTTTTTTTCATTTTGGGCATACCTTTATGGTTTCCATTATGGGTAAACACGATATCTTCATTTTAGGAAGTGCGGACTACCGCCCCCTCAAAGTGATTTGATTCGTTAAATACCATATGTTGGACATATAAAGGATGGAACTATGATATTATATATGATATTATACTGGAATTATAATATACCTTTATATCATTATGATTCCATTTTATAAAATACGAAATAGAAATGAAAGTAGCGTTCATGCGTACGTACGGCTTACCGTCTCCATGAACGGTGCATTTCATTTCTTACCTCTAAATGATTATGTAATATTATAAATGCATGTATGTACTGGATATATATGACATATATGATATCTACATCATTAATACTATTCTGGATATAATGAACCTTTGACCAAATTAACAACATGTAAGTGTAAGAAGTCTATTTTTGACTTAAGAACCAAATACCGACAAAATGAACATTATTAACTTAAATGAGTACATGATGTTCATAACATGGTATAAAAGGAATAATGAACTTGAAAAAGGTTCATAATCATGTAGAGATTAACTCAAGTTTATTATTCAGGAGATTAAAGAACGGTCGGGTCAAGTCAGATATGAGGTATGGGACTTCGTCTCAATCTCCTTTCATTGAGGCATATTTTATTTTATACACAACTTTCTTTTATACGGTGTATAAACCCCTTTGACTTTTAAGTTTATTCAAAAGGAATCTTTTTTTTATACGAAGCGTTTACTAAACGACAAAAGGGAATGTTTTTGTCGTACGTATGCGGCGACAACGACTTCTCTGCCGTCATGACCGTTATTTGAGTTTCGGCTTCCTCTACAAGCCATACCTTCTTTTTAAAAGAAAAATAAATACCATGTTTTACTTTTCTTTTATTTTGGTATTGAAAATGGTTTTCATAAGATTTTTATATCAATGTGTGGTATTGATATCTTGTGATTGAATGGTGTAAATGTTATGTTTCCTTTATGCATGTTTTATGTGATACGTTTATGTTGAGGTTCTTGGGAATTATTATGAAGACAGGTGGTTCCGTGATAGACTAAGGGCGGGTGAGCCCGTTATAGCTCTCCAATGCATTGGGTAACACGAAGGAGTGAAACGTTAAGGTTTCTCCGAAGATATTTTAGGGAATATACTGTGATGGGTATTCCAAACGTAACCAAGAGGGTTACTCCCTACGTAAGAATGTTATGAATGCCTCAAGTTACCTTTATGTCTTATGATTTCTATGATTTATTCATGATTTTATGAGGTATGCTAAAGTGCCTATGTTTTATGGGTAAAGTATGATTTCATTCTTATGTATATATGAACTCATGTTTCCTTTCCATGTTTTTTTTATAACCCATACTGAGTTTTTATGCTCATCCCAAGTTTTTGAAATGTTTTTCACAGGTCAAGGGAAAGGTACATGATAAGATGATAGGGTCAAGGATGTGTCAAAAAGAATCCATGTTTTATTTCAAATGTGTTTCCATTGATGGGAATGAAGAATACTATCTTTATGTAACCACTTTGTTTATATGTGGAATATAATGCAAGTTTTATGATCTAATTCTCTAAAACTCTAAACCCGAAAAGATCCTCAATGTGTAATCTTGTAATAACTCAAGATTAAGTAAGGTTTAAGGCTGGGGCCTTATAGTATGAGGATGTGTTGTGCATCACAATAGACATGGGGGTTCATCTTTATTCAAGGGGGAAATTACAGAAGTGCTAGGTGGAATCACATTTCAATATTAAGATGAGTATTAATTTTTTTTTGTACAATTTTTTTTTTTGTTTTTTTTTTTTGTTTTTTCAATTTTGGCATGGTAATTGAAGTTGCACTCAAAAGAGTCAACCCCTGTAGCGAGACTTTGTCGATGACTCCCAGGCTCAAAGACCTTAGGGAACCAAGTGAAGCCCACATACTCGGGAATCATCTCGAGTTAACTCAGTCAAAAACAAATTCAAATTACCAAAAATAGAGATAAAATTACTAACTCTGGGCCAGAAAACTATGGAGTCATGATCCCTAAGTGTCGAAAGCCACGCATTAGGTCATTTCATTGCTCTATGCGTAAATTTTTTTTTAAAATTTTTTTAAATTTTTTTTTTTGAATAATAATATTAAACTAAAATGATCACCAAACCTATGCTATTTATTTGGTGGAGCCCATGAACTTAAACTAATACCCCACTATCCAAAGGACGTGCATTGTGATCTTTTTTTTATTTAGATGAAAATATAAACAATGAAATATCACATTGGACAATCACACTTTCCAAAATCAATGCTCATGAAATTATACAAGGATTAAAATCAGAATCAGGGCATGCTAAATTATTTGATATTCAGTTTCAAAGTGTGCAATGTGTATTACCATGTTCAAATTTAAAGGAATTTTTCCTTCCAATTACACATTTTTTTTCAAATCATTCATTTTTTTTGACACGAAGTCATTTTTTATTTTATCTCCCCCCCCTAACTTAAAATAACATTGTCCCTAGTGTTTAATGAAAAGAAAATTTAGAAGGGGGTAGAGGTAGAGAATGAAAGTTCCAAAAGGAAATTAAAAATGGGGATCATGGAATAAAGTCACCTGGGGGTTGAAGATGAAATTCTTGCTGCTCCAAATTAGTCCTTTGATCTCTTGGGGGATGTAGGCACCTCCTTGATTGAACATGTATCACCCAAAATAGTACCTGAACCATAAAAAGAATAACAAACCAGACAAAACGAATAACACAACAACTTATTTAATTCCAAGTATCATTATTTTTACGGTTTTTCCAGTTTTTCTGTTTTTTTTAATCAAACTAATGATACATTGTCTTCTTTTAATTTTCTAGGTAAGGTATTACTCAGGGATCACACCGCGTGACACGGATGAATACAGTGATCCCCTTTTATACCCATCTATAATCATAATAGAAGAACAGGTCAATAGTTTTTTTTAAATAAAAATTATTAATTAATCCTATTTAAAATATAAATTTTATTAAAACAAAAAAATTATAGGAAACTTGAAAACCATGGGTTTCCTCCCATGCAGCGCTTTGTTTAACGTCGTTAGCCCGACATGGACCCTAAATCTATCAAGTTTTTCCTGGTTCATAGGTTGGCTCCGTTAACTTAACCTCTATTTCCTTTTTATTTAATGATTAAATGAATGGTTTTAACCTTTTACCATTGAATTTGAAAATGTAACCACTTATGGGATCTTGAATCTCTACTGCCCCATGGGGGTACACATGATGCACTATGAAAGGTCCTGACCATCTAGACCTTAACTTTCCTGGGTGTAAATGAAGTTTTGAACTATACAAGCGCACAAGTTTTCCCGGTTCAAAATGTTTGACCTTGATATTCCTAGATTGGTAGGCTTGAACTCTAGCTTTATTGATCCTTGAATTTTCATAAGCCTCCATCCTTAATTCCTCCAGTTCATTGAGATCTAATTTCCTTTTTGTTTCGGCCAATGAGAGGTCATAATCCATTTTCTTAATTGCCCAAAAGGACTTATGCTCAATTTCAACAGGTAAATGTCATGCTTTTCCATAAACCAACCTATATGGTGACATTCCTATGATGGTTTTGTATACTGTACGATATACCCAAAGAGAATCTAAGAGCTTCTCAGACCAATCTTTCCTATAAGGATTGACGGTTTTCTCAATAATTTTCTTAATCTCCCTATTCGCTAACTCAGCTTGACCATTGGTTTGAGGATGGTATGCAGTGGACACTTTATGAGAAATACCATACTTAGACATGAGTTAATAGAATGGGCGGTTGCAGAAATGGGTTCCTCGATCATTGATTATAGCCCTAGGAATTCCAAATTGAGAAAATATGTTCTCTTTCAGAAATTGAATCACAACTTGATGATCATTGGACTTAGTGGGAATGGCCTCAACCCATTTTGAGACATAATCAGTAGCTAAGTGTATGTAGAGGTATCCACTAGAGTTTGGGAAGGGATGCATGAAATCAATTCCCCAACAGTCAAATATTTCAACCACTAAGATGGGAGTGAGTGGCATTTGATTCCTTTTTGTGATGGACCCTACTTGTTGACACCTAGGACAGCTTTGACAAAATGTGTAGGAGTCCCTTTAGAGGGTGGGCCAAAAGAGACCACATTGAAGAATCTTAGAAGATGTTGTCTTAGAGGAAAAGTGACCTCCACATGCCTCACTATGACATAATTTAAGGATGGACTCTTGTTCAGATTCTGGAACACACCTCCTAATTACTTGGTCAGGGCTGAACTTATAGAGGTATGGATCATCAAACAAATAGTGTCTAACATCATAAAGGAATTTCCTTCGAGCTTGAGTCCCTAAGAATTTTGGAATGACTCCTGTAACTAAGAAATTGGCTATGTTGGCATACCAAGGGCAGTCACTCATAGCGTATAGGTGTTCATCAGGAAATGAATCAGACATAGAAAGGTGATTTGAGTTGTCTTTGAATTCCATCCTAGAGAGGTGATCAACTACAACATTTTCAACGCCCTTTTTATCCTTGATTGTGAGGTAAAATTCTTGTAAGAGAAGGACCCACCTAATCAGTCTAGCCTTAGCATCTTGTTTTTGGAAGAGGTATTTTAGTGCAGAATGGTCAGTGAACACAGTGATGGGGGATCCTAAGAGGTAGGACCTAAACTTCTCTAAGGCAAACACAATAGCAAGTAACTCCTTGTCAGTGGTGGTGTTGTTGATTTGGGCATCATTTAAGGATTTTCTTTCATAAGAAATGACATAAGGATTTTTATCACAACGTTGTCCTAACACAGCTCCTACAGCAAAGTCACTGGAATCACACATAAGTTTGAAAGGAAGGATCCAATTTGAAGATTTCTTAATGGGAGGAGAGGTTAGAGAGGATTTGAGGGTTGAGAATGAAACCTCACATCTTTCTGTTCAAACAAATGGAGCATCCTTTACTAGGAGAGCACAAAGGGGACGGGATACTGAACTAAAGTCCTTGATGAATCTTCTATAGAAACCAGCATGTCCTATGAAATACCTCACTTACTTGATAGTTTTGGGTGATGGAAGGTGACTAATGATGTCAACCTTGGCTTTATCAAATTCAATCCCCCTACTCGAGACCAGATGGCCTAGAACAAGTCCCTCTTTAACCATGAAATGGCATTTTTTCCAGTTTAAAACCAGATTATTTTCTTCACATCTTGACAACAATCTCTCCACATTCTGCAGACATCCCTCAAATGTATACCCAAACACAGAGAAGTCATCCATGAAGACCTCTAGAAAATCCCCTACCATGTCTGAGAAGATTCCCATCATACACCGTTGGAAGGTTCCAGGGGCATTGCATAACCCAAAGGGCATGCGTTTGAAAACAAAGGTTCCGAATGGACATGTGAATGTATTCTTCCCTTGATCCTCTAGGGAGACCTCAATTTGATTATACCCCAAGTACCCATCTAAGAAACAGTAGAAGGCAAGACCTGCCACTCTCTCAAGGACTTGGTCAATGAATGGTAAGGGGAAATGGTCCTTCTTGGTGAATGAGTTTATCTTACTGTAGTCAATGCAGACCCTCCATCCACTACTCACCCTTGTTGGAAGAATCTCTCCCTCCTCATTGGTTATCACTATGATTCCGGCCTTTTTTGGAACCACTTGGACTGGGCTCACCCACTCACTCTCAGATATGGGATATATGATACCATCTTTTAACAATTTCAGAATTTCCTTCCTTACTACCTCCATGATATTAGGATTGAGTCACTGTTGAGGTTGACGACATGGCTTTGAATCAGATTCCAGAACAATCCTACGAGTCCCGATAAGTGGGTTAATCCTAGGAATATCAGAAAGGTTCCAACCAATGGCTTTCTTATTCTTCCTAAGGACATCTAGAAGCATCCTCTCATCATTGGATTCCAGGGAAGAAGAAATGAAAATAGGTTTTGTTTTATTTTTCCCTAGGAAGGCATACTTTAGTGCAGCAGGAAGTTCCTTCAATTCCAGATCAGGTTGGTTCAGAATTTCAGTAGAAGATTGGGACATTGGATCAAGATCAATTTCTTTTTTTAGAGTTTCAGATAGGATTGATTCCCCACATTTAGAAGTTTCAGCTACTAGATTGGATTGATCAGATTTAGGGAAGGAAATTGGAGTGGTCTCCATGAAAGTGGTTTCTTGAAAGGTTTCACTGATTGTTGGACCTAAGACTTCATCATAAGAGCAATTTGAAAATGATTCACGCCAAGTAGATAAACTTCCTTCATATGAACAAAGGAAATCAATCTCATCCTGACTTAAACATTCATCAAATATTCCTTGATGTTCCATGGATTCATTATCAATGCTTCCTATCATGTTTACCTCATGAATGTCCTTGTCATCCCCTATTTGTGAGCTTACATTATAGATGTTCAAGTCTAGACTCATGTTCCCAAAGGTGATGGTCATGTTCCCATTTCAGACTCGGATAATAGAGTTGATTGTTGCAAGGAAAGGACGTCCAAGGATGATTGGGGTTTGTTCCTTATTTCCTAAGTATGGATGGTTGTCAAGGACAATGAAATCAGCATGGTAGATGAAGTTTTCAACCTTTACCAGAACATCCTTTATATTCCCCTTTGGAACCCTAATGCTACAATCAGCAAGTTGAAGTGTGGCAGATGTGGGTTGGAGTTCTTCTAGGCCTAACTGGCAGTACACAGCATATGGGATGAGATTGACACTAGCACCTAGGTCACACAAGTCCTTGACAACTTTGCTTTCTCCTAGTTCAACATTGATATAAGGGAAACCTGGGTCTTTCAACTTAGGAGGAATGGTCCCTTGAATGGTGGTACTCACATTAGCAGCCAAAAAGACTTGGTTTTTATGTGAAAATTTTCTTTTAAAAGTGCACAAGTCCTTAAGGTACTTTGAGTAGGGAGGTATGGTTTGGATTGCATCGAGAAGGGGTATGTTC
This sequence comes from Viscum album, assembly GCA_963277665.1. Classification (NCBI taxonomy): domain Eukaryota; kingdom Viridiplantae; phylum Streptophyta; class Magnoliopsida; order Santalales; family Viscaceae; genus Viscum; species Viscum album. The sequence continues at coordinate 382,487,382 of OY728167.1, read as the reverse complement.
AACTTGACTTGTGAAAATATTGCTCTCAATGTTTCTCTCAGTTCAGGCTTGGTTTTCCCCCTCATGCATTGAGGAAATGGTGTAGGTTGTGGGGTTGTTTGTTGAAGAGTTGTTTCCTTGACAATGTTATCAGTTTCCTCAGTTTTATCTTGTGGTTCATTTGAATTTTCATCCAAGTTTGAATCTTTAGGTGGGTTCTGAATTAGTTGTTCAGGTTTCTCAATTGATTTCCCACTTCTTAAAATAGTCACATCCTTTAGTTGTTCATGAGTTGTTTGAGCACAACTTGACTCTCCCCTTGAAGTTGAGGATGGCACCGCCTGAGTAGGCATGGGTGCCTTTCAAGTTTTGATGGTTTGCTGTTCTTGTTTTAGGGAAGATACCTCTGAGTTCATCCTCTCCATTTGTTTGCACAGTTGTTCTAGTAGGCTTTGTGGAACAGTTTGGGTGGGTGCTTGAGTAGGTTGGTTTATCCCAGGGGGATATTTTGGAGGTGGGATGGTTTGTTGAAAATGGACCGGTGGATGTTGGTATTGGATAGGTTGGGTTTGGAACTGGTTATGGGTTTGGTAGTTCTGATGGGGGTAAGTATTTTGACCCAGTGGTTGGCTAGGTTGTTGGTTATCTTTCCAGCGGAAGCCTGGGTGGTCGTTATACCTTGGGTTGAAGGTGTTTTGGTATTGAGGCTTTTGAAAGTTCAAGAATTTACTGTCGTTGGGGGTCCTCCTGAGAGAACATCCTTGATGGATGAAATGGTTGGGTAGTTTTCTGTCTTATGGTCATGTTTGTCAAAAATTGTGTAAATAGGGTCAACAGTTTGGATTTCATGGACTTTCCTAAGGTCTATCTCTTCAACCTTCCTAGAGAGTGCTGCGATTTTAGCCCTAAGGCTTCCCTATTATCTAAGTGTATGAATTTCAGTAGTTCTTTGTGGATTTTCAGAATAAGGTGAAGTTCCCCATGTTTGGTTTTGTTCAGAAAGGCTTTCTAGATACTCGTAAGCATCATTTGGGGCTTTGTTTTTAAAGGTTCCATTACATATCATGTCAATAAATTGTTTGTTCCCCAGACCCAACACTTTATAGAAAATTCTCACTTGTTAAGTAATAGAAAACCCATGGTGTGGAACCATGTTTAGAGTGTCTTTGAACCTCTCGCATGTTTCATAGAATGACTCTCCCTCTTTTTCAAAAAAGTTTTGGATACTCTTTTTTAAGTACAATTGTTTTGTGGTGGGGAAAGTATTTTTTGTAGAATTCTCTTTGTAGTTGGTCCCAAGAGTTGATGGATGATGGTCTCAAATTTTTTAGCCAATTTTTAGCTCGATACTTTAAAGAAAAATGAAATAGCCTCATCTTAGCTGATTCTAGTTGATGTGGGGGACACATGGTTTCTATAATGTCATTGAACTCTTTAATGTGCAGGTATAGAATCTCAGACTCCATTTCATGGAATGTGGGAAGGTGGTTTAGAACATGGGATTTAAAGATGTAGTTGGAATCTCCTAGGGAATTGTGTCTAATGCATGAGGGGGCATTGTTCCAGGAAGTTGTGAGGTAGTCATTCATGGTTTGATAAATTGCATTCCCCAAGTTTGGGGCTTCCTCATTTGGGTTTCCATTTTGGTTCCCACCCAGGTTTATGAGTTGGTTTCTTTGAAGACCTTCCATTGAAATGGGCTCAATTTTTGACTCGGGGGTGTTAGGAAGATTAGTATCTAATGAAAAGATTTCCCTTGGTGTACTTGAATCCCCAACCCCAGGACTATCCACCCAAACTAGACGGTTCGATTGATCACGGGTGTAGGCGGACATGCGCCAAAAGAAAAAAAAAGAGAAAGGGACAAGATAAGATAATTTGAATGGGAAAAGAAGAAATGGGGGAAAATAGAATGGGTGTTTATATGACATAATTTTGTCCCCAGGAATGGTGCCAAAATTTTATTCTCACTCAATTTTACCCAATAGATGAAGGTAGAACGGTCCTTGTAGTCTAGCTTGGGTTGTCGAATCCACAGAGACCTAAGAAGTAACCTATAGACACGCACATTCTATGGACTGTTTTTGGATATTAAGTGGCCAACTTGGGTTGATTTTAGATGGTTTTAAAGGATAACTAATAGATTTTTGTAAATTCAATTTAAAAGAATGAGTTTATCCTATGTTATTGCTCGGGGTGGATTGGACGTATTTTCTTTTTAATGATTTCAATTTCTTAAATTTGAGATGGGTTCATTTAAAGAGATAAAACAACATCATCACTTACTGGATTAATGCCTACACCCTTTAATAATAATCACCTATACACTTTAAGGATAAATGTTTTTAGCACTTCAAGGTAAAGGTTCGTATTAGCACTTGAAGTGTGTGGCCTTAAATTCAACAAGGACGATGGAGTTTAAAAATCATCAAATAAAAATCTCAATTAAAGAAGTGATTATACATTCATGAGGTGATAAATAACACCCAATACATCCCCTTTATACTCTCTTGGATCAACCCATAATTGGGTTAGACCTCCATTAATTCTATGGTTTCAATGGAAGCGAAAAGTAGACTCATGAGGGAGGAAATGGAGAAGTAAAAAAACGCAATAAAATAACAATCACTCCACTGTTGTGTGATAATCTCACAAGGTTTGGTATGAACAAGTTCACACCTTGAACCAACGGTATCAAATTTATAAGAAGGATAACAGAATAATAAGAGAAGAGGAACTTTTATTAAGAAACAAGGATGAATTAAAACAACTTACATGTGAAGGAATAACATTACAAAGAGAAATTGGAAGCATAACATTAAGATGAAAACAAGCTCAAATATTTCTAAATACTCAAACAAAACTTCCTTAAATAGGAATTTTTGAGCCCTTGGGTCGATCCTCCAACAGTACAAGTCATCCCACTTGAGTATGGTAGGTCTAGGGTGGTGGAAAGTTTGTGGAAATAAGACTTTCCACCCTTGACCCGAAAAGGCATCCAGCTTTCATGCACCGAACAGACGTGCTTAAAAAACCTTCTATATAGCAGAATATGGGTGATCCATATAATACTTAAATTAAGATAAGGATGTCCCCTAACATCCTGTAAAATCTCAGCCCAAAAGGAGTTATGGTTTTCGAGATATGGTTTAATTGGTGGGCTGTTTTTCTGGGCCTTAGAATATGGCTTATAATTTTCTCTCTAACTGGGGCCGCCTAAATGGACACCATAGAGGCGGAATTAGCATTATATCCTGAATATTTATTTGTTCCTGTACATGTCTTATATCATCCCATGAAATTTTGGATTCATTGGGCCTGTATGTTGGGCCCCACCGTCTCATCAGTGGGCTGGTGTCCAATATGCCTTCTCCAGAATTGCTTCCTTTCATTGCCAAATATCTCCATCATCCTCCATGAATTCTACATTGATCCCTGATTGAAACATGTTCATATTGGAGTTTAGATCAATTTCCAAAAATATCAAATTAAAATATGTAAATTAGATTAATCATTGGGTACTTCAAATGATGTTCAAAAATGTACCACATAATAGTGCATTTTAAGAAGGTATTACAATCATAATGTGAAATGATGTTCAAAGTGTAAAATGCACTAAAATGGTGTTTATGAATAATAAAGAACATGAATATTATATATATTACTAATGAATATTATCCTCATTTAGTGGCTAATCATCAACCTCTTAATCAGAATTAAGGCTAGAAAACTCTTCAGGGGATACATCAGTGTAATACCTTTCGATGGGCATATCTTCGAGGTCTACCATCTCATTTTCTTAATATTTTTAACAAGAAATGCTTGGTCATAAAGATGTAATATCCAAATTTGAGACAACTATTCTAAAATAGAATCATCTCCCTCCTTACAGTTGTAAAGAATTTTAGGATTCTTCTAGATGTGATGAGTGATCTCCCTTTCCCGACAGTTAATACTAGCTTCGTATAAAGATAACAAATCCATACCAAAAATATAATTGAACTCCAACAAAGGAAGTATGACAAGATTTTTTTGGAGTTTCAGTCCACAAAAAATTACTAGGTATGAGTTATAAACCATGTATCCCATAATTTCTCCATTCTCTATTCTCACAGAGAACATAACCTCCAAATTTTGAGGTGGATTTTGAATAGATCTACCAATCTTTCAAGATATGATGGAATGTGTAGAAATGGAATCAAATAGTATGTTCACTATTCTTGAATGAAATACTAGAATACCTATAACCACATCATTGTATGGATCCACCTCAATAGTAGTGATTTCATAATCCCTTACTTGTTTCCTTGGAGGTTGTTGTTGATTTCCTCCGACAACCATTGGCTTAGGGTAATTTTTCGCATGATTCCAATGTTCCATACAGTTGTAACACTGCACTATAGGCTGAGTGTTGATATGAACCAAAAGTATATCTTCCATTTCAGGGGTATTATTCATATACCTCTATTAGTTCATATCAAGGCATCTCATTCTTCCACATTTTAATAAATTCTTTATTCTCTTTAGATAGTTCCCAGGATGCTTATTTCCACAATTTTGACATATGGGATGTTTGGTATTATTTTCATCATGGGATTTATTTTCCAATCCACCCATATTAGACACCATTTTTCACTTTTTTTCACCGAGCCCACATGACCATTGAGAGTCTCTGATAGTCATTTCAACCTTGAGGGAATAATGGACAGTCTCATTATAACTATCGAAGTCACAAATCACCAAAACTTGTCATTAAATCATCTTTAGTCCACTAAAAAAGAGATCCACCTTGATTTTGGTGTTCATGACGAAGCTGGAGTCATATCTTGCATGCCTTGTGAAGTTTGGTTCATATGATCTGAATCACTCATCATCCTTCTGGTTAACTCCCAAGGAACTCTATTTCCATCTAGATGTGGAGGGTTTGTGGAAAATATATATTGAAAAAAAATTGAATTCCTCCCACCCATGGAATAAATTACATCTTGGGACATCGTAATATTGATCTATGTCCAGCACTAATAAGATTCTCCATCAAAACGACAGACTTCCAACACAACTTTCTCTTCTTCTGACCACTAGAGGACAAATAATATCTTTTCAATGTAGTTAATTCACTGTTCCGTGAGGAGGGGATCATAATATCCACTAAACATGGGATTCCTTTGTTGTATGAAGGATTCAAAGGCAGTGTGCTCTTTCCTTGGAGGAGGAGGTTGTTGACATGATGGAATTTATTATTCAAAACTTGATCCAGATGAGAAATTACTATCATGAGTTTTTGATTACTCGTTACCATCAAAATTGGAATATCAATAGGGAAATATTCACATTCCATATCACATTGATTGTTGCCTTGTGTTCTTTTATTTCATGCCATTAACTATGAAAACAAACATACAATTAGTGGGATTTAATAATTGATAATATGTATAAAGGAAACTTTTAACATAAAAGGATAAACATGTAAAGGAAAAGTATATACGAGCTTGTGATTCACTAGGATTAAATATAGTTTCTCCCTGATCTATTTCTTATATTATATTCGTATGGGATATTTTTTGTTTCCCTTAATAATGGGTTGTACTAACCTCATGAAATTACCAAATCATATCCCCAGGGAGTGTAAAACCAATAGTGTGGAAAGACATGTTGTCATGTACCAATTCCCATTCGAGTCTAGATCAAAGAGGTGTTTTGAGGTTTTACCCCTAGATATATATGTTCCAATTCCACCTCTACATGTCTATTTCTGATAGGGATGTATTCTATTGATAAACCACCTACTCTATACTTACCAAAAATTAGGGATGTTTTCTTATACATAGTCTCATAACTAAGGTTATTACTAATGTCATATATTCCTAATCTCCAAAAATAACAAGGCCATCCTTCGATACTAACTATAGAGACCATTTTCTTTTACACATAACAATTCATGATTTTAAGCATAATTAAACATCATATTACAATACAAGGATTTTAATGTCTAGTGTTTTGTAAGACTAAGTAAATGAAACTAAAAACATGAAACTAAATGAAACATTTCTTTATTTTATCTTCATAAGAAGATCCCAACATCTATTGTTATCAAAAATATTTATAGGATAACTAGAGGATATCATAAACAAAGGGGAGAGATAAAATCCAAGTAAAGGAATAATCATAAGAAAAAATATATAGTACATGGGTTATAAGGAATTATATAATGATATAAAAAGGCATAGAACATATGGAATAATAACATATAAACATGGTATAATATAAACTTGGAGTGATAGTAATGTGGAAGAAACATAAAACATGAAATTAGCACAAGTTAAGACTCCTTCCACATAGAGGATCACAATTAAAGGGTTCCCATAAATAACATTTCATGTGATAGCACAAGTCAAGGCTAACCGCCAAGACCATTGTACATAACGTCTCATGAGACTAAAATTTTTCCAATGCATTGGTGCTCTATCTGGGAGCACCCATTTTAACCTATTCATTAATATGATTGCCTCATTTAGAATAATACATAATCAATCATACATAAACATAAGGGTGCCCATGGAAATAAATGTGTATCATAATAATGTCATAAATCATAATGAATGGGAATATCATAAAAGAATCCATGAAATAAAGGAAGTAAAACATACAAGGAAATTCATAAAGGAAAATAATAAAATATCATGGTATGTTATGTCAAACATAATTGAAATCTTTTAGGGAAAGTATTTATGAAATTTTAGCATTAAAACAATTTAGTGTTGTTTTATGGAACATACTAATGAGCATTTAAAATACAAAATAGAATAATATTTTATATAAAACAAGAATTTAACCAAGAATTATTTCATAATAAAAAGACTGATTTTATTAATAACAATGCTTTCTTAAAATATATGATAGAGTATAATTGAAATTGGGTAAAAATTCAGGAAGTGAGTTTCTATATAGGGAAGTATTGAGGAGGGAATCATTAAAAAACATGTATTACCCCTAAAGTTAATGGTTAATGGATATTGATACATAATTTTGGATAATATAAAAGTAATTTAGAATATGTACATAAAATTAAAATATAACTTTATTTTGGTAGAAATAATGGTAGAGCAAACTAAAGGAATAATGAAGGTTTTGGCAGAATCCCTTACTTTAAATTGGATGATGTCCTTCTATTAATCTTAATTTCCTAGATAATAAGATTAAATTAATTAATTAGTATGTACATAACCACTTATTTATGTAATTGATTTATTATAGCATTATTGAGTTTATTTGTGATATTTTTGGTGGGTTAAGAGGTTTAATTTCTTTTTTTGTTTCATTGGTTTTCATGATTAGTTTACTTATATACATTTAAGGGTAAACATGTAAGATGATAATGGTTATCTATAATTGAAGTTATATGTTATTAGTGAACATCCTAAAAAATACATTGTAATAAAATTCATTTGGTTAATTAGAGTGATGATGAATCATTATATAAAACTTTAATGACAACCATTTTGGTAAATTGGCAGTTTTTGATCACATTGAACAAATTTTTTTATGAATTAATATCATGTGTACAAAGATTCCCAAACCTTAAATTAGAAATAATAAATAATTTATATTATGTTTTAATCATCTAAATGGTTTCATGGATATAATTGAATATGGTAGTAGAAATCAGAAACACGTTGTCCTTGAATGTTATAAATTAACACATCTCAGATGTTATTTTCATTTATAGTATAAAAGGAGAGGAAATGAGATATGATAATGAATTATTCGATTATCATAACAACATTATAGTAAATTTATGGTTTTATAGTTATCAAAACATTTGGTTGAAAGGATTTTAGGAATGAAAAAGAATCAATGGAACTTGAAAGAAAATAAAGGAAATGCATAGAGGAATTTACCTCTTGAATAAATATTCCTTGAGAACCTCTTTAGGGAAGAGGATTTGGTGTTATGAAGAGACCAATGGATGATTTGCATGGGATAGGGGATTAGGGAGGGATTTGAGATGAATTTTTAAAATGAACAAGGCTCGAGAGGAGTGAAGAAAAGAGGAGGCTAAGGGTGGGTTTTATAGTGGAGGAAATGAGGGGTTTCCCATTATATTAATCATTAGATTAATATTTTTTCTCAATATAAGGAATAATCATGATAATTGTGACCAAAATAGTAATAAGTGAATATTAGTTTGAAACAATAGCCATTTACCTCATCAATGACTCAAGCATGATGCATAAATTCATTTATTTAGTATTTTTTGTGAATTATCGAATTTCACTATTCATAAAATATTCATTTATTTTAGAAATACCCCAAAAATTCTACCTAACCATTTATCGATGTGTAGTATCTAAAAAATAACTCCATTATTCTGAAATAATTTTCAAAATATGGTTAAATTAATTTTTAATTAAAATCATAATTTATATGAATAATACTGATTTTAAAACTATAAATGATTTTATAATGCTTTCAAAAATTACATAAGGTCTAATAAAATCATCTTAAAACGTGAAGATATAGAATTTATAATTTATAAGTACATTTTAGGAAAATAAATTTTCTTTTAAATTAATTAATTAATTGTAATTAATTATTTTTGACTTACAAAAAAACCAAAACTTTTACTATAGTCATATTATCACCTATTAGTTGACTAAAATTTTATTTATACATTCATGGGTGAGGTTACTATTTTTTTAGATGATTTACTATTAATAAGGTTCGATTTCTATTTATAAGTGTATGTTACTATTCATAATGGTATATTACTATTCACAAAAAAAATTATGTTTGTTCCATCAGACCCCAAAAATCACCCGGAACACAACCTTGTATATGAGATTTTCGAAATTCAAGACACAAAAGTGGAAAAAATGTGTTTAATAGTCACATAGTATTTATTATCATGATATTCTATTATTTTTCCAATGTGATTATACTATGAGGAATTATTATACGAAGTTAATTCCATTGATTAAATTTTAGGTCGTTACATAGATATATATAAACATAACATTTTTTAGTTGCAATGTTTTTTTTTAATTCATTCCAATGATTTATTAATTATTAAAACATTATTTCATTTTCATCAATTCAAAGCATCATAATATATATATCCTCATATATAAAATTTCAGATATATATATAATAGAATATATAAATATATATACACACAGAAAATTCATATTTAAATACTTTGATAAATACATGAATATATATTTGTGTGTGTGTATATACATAAAACATTTCACAACCCACACATTTTTTCAATGCATAATGAAAACATATAACATGTCACATGATATGCATAATAATTTTTATTAACAAGAAGAGTTTCTAGATCCATAAAAAGCCCTATACACAAGGTCTTCCTTTTTTTAATAATATATTTTCATCATTTATTTTACAAAAAAAAATTAAATTATGATTAAAGATTTTGTGTGTAACGAAATTATAAACTTTTGTATGATAACTTCATCAATTTGTTTCATTTTTAATGTTCTCTTTCTAATTTATTCATTCATAAATGTTTATCCCATTAAAATCAAAACTCCTATAGACACCCATCAATCATGATTATCATATTTTATTTTACATTCCTGTCTCTTCTATTTAATTTAGATAACTACTTTTATCATTATTACACCACAAATTTTTCACTTATTATTACTATTAAAATCATTTAGCATCCACCTTTTTTAACCCCACACACACATACATATATATATAACAATACACACACAAATAGATATATATATATAACATATCAATATATATATATATATATTCCCACACAAATATATGTATTAATATACAAATATGATTATGATTATTAATATATATATTTACTTATTTATCTATTTATTTATAGAAACATAATATATTTGTATATGTGTATGAAAATATACATATACATGTGTGTAAATTTATAAATATCAAATTTTTAAACACATAATTTTTGAAATTTTTAATTAAAACATAACGCATGTAAATATATGTATTTACACAAGTGTATAATATGTTGTATATTATTTAATATATAACACAAAATTAATTTTTTGAAAAAAATATTTAAATTCAATTATATTGAATTTCATTAAATTAAATAAATATAAAAAAATAAATAATTTAAAAAAAATCTTCAAAATAAATTTTAAAACCTTCAATATGAAAATTAAAAAATTATCAAATCCATTTTAAACCTCTTTTCATTTTTTTTATAAAAGCGGCTGAACTAAGAAATCACTAAGGAAGGCACAATAATATAAAAGTAAGGCTCGAGAATTTTCATGACTTTTAAATATGTCATTATATTTTTATGTTCTTCCCATAATGTTTCTGTTTGACATATCATCCCATAAAGAACCACATATTCTTCCATTTAAATACTGTGTTGAAATAAATTTTATATGAGAACTCAACCTGAGGAAGATGTTGATCCCATCCGCCATTAAAGTACACCGTTAATGATATTCTCATTCCATCTAAATTATAAACATTACCTTTGACATTAGTATTAATCTATGTACCATAAATCACGATAATGTGTAGTTTTCTATCAAATTCTCAACATTATATTTTACTAGATTGTTAAAGTCAACCTCAGATCTCATTTAGGTAAAACGGAATTTGGAACTCTATATACCCTTTTAAATTTTTATATATATCTTATCATGTTGATTTAGTGAAAAATCCACTGAAATAAAATTAATAGTTCCAACATTATAAATTGATAAAGCAATTCCAGATAAAAAATTTCTATTAGAGGTTTTGGGAAAACCAATAATGAAATCCATGGTGATGTCATACCATTTCTATGTGGGTATGGGTAATAGTTTCATCTTTCAATTTGACTATTTAAATTCATCCTTAACATTCTAGTAGATCAAAATAAATATATATTTTTTGAAATATCCCATGCTATGTTGTACCGCTAGAATCTATACATATGTTATTTGTGAAACAGAGTGAATCATTGGTGGATGAAGACTTATGAGAAATGTGAATGATCCAAAATCTACTTATTGAGTTTTGAAATGTATGGGACACATATATGTGTAATAAATAATATAATTTTATTTATGTAGAATATCAAAATATTTCCCACCTTCATATATATCTCTATATCACAATTTCTATCTTCAATGATATATTCATAGATATATGAGTGATTAATCTATTGGGAAATATTGTATTTCATCCCTTACAATACCATTTATTGGTGTATATTTTTTATATCCATGAATATGTGTTCCCATTCATTATTAATCATGGATATGGTAACACGATGTTTTATGTATACAAAAACATCCATCTAATTATCATAATTTGATGTGAATGTATTTAGAAATCATAATCATTGTTCAACATTATCAATATCCCTAACTTAATATTTTCATGCTTTGTGAATTTATACAGTAAAACCTACGATGTGTATATATATCAAACATCACCCCATAATGATAATTGCAAAAAAATATTAAATGCAATTTTTCTATTTATAAATCCAGAAAATGAGCTTGGTAACCAATGTGTCTTTTCATGAACCAATACCTATATTATAAACTCCATGGACCCAACTCTCTATTCTAGTGACAATTAAAAATACCTTATATAATGTCATTGATACAAACTAAATTAAACAATTTTTAATAATTAATCATTACAATATCAATAAAAAATTCAATCACATACATATTATGACATTTTTGGTTAAATGTTTTAGATATTCAGGAAAACCAATAGCCAACAAACCCCACATCGTTCACATATAATAGATATAATTTCATATAGTCCAAGGAAATCTTAATTCAAAATATGATATTAAAATAAAAGAATAAATTATAAACATATTATACACTTATAGAACTATAATAATTTAAATTATTGTCCATAATCTTGGAAAATGAAATTAAAAAATAGATGAAAATATTTGAATTTTTAAATAAAATAAATATTAATCAGAGATCATCATTGATAATAAGTTAAATATATGGGTATGAAAAAATAAAAAAATACATGAACATAATATAATGAAATCACACCCAATAAAACATGGAACATGGTTCACCCCATGAAATCACTCTATTTTTATTTTATAATAATTTTAGTTTTTTTGATATCTTGCAAAACACATTATACTAAATTTTTCACCAATGCACGCAACACCTCGTCTAAAAAAAATATTTATTTACATTTTCACAATCAATTAAATTGTAAATAAATTAGAGAATTTAAATAGTAAGGACACATTATATATATCCAACCCAATATTTTTATATTTATTCAATATATTTTATAGGAATAATATAATAACAAACCCACTTTTTCACCAAACAAACTATATTTTTTATGAAGGTAACTTTCACACCATTTTACAAAATACCTATATTAAATATAAATTCTGGATGTTTTATAAATTTAATTTTTAAAAGTAAACTTTGTTTTATAAATAAATAATTCAAAATTAGGTTAGGGTGAATTTTTGGCATTTTTGGAGAATTATCATTTTTTTATGAATAATAAAAAATAATGAATTTTAATTAAAAACTAATTTTTCTTATATTTTATGTATATGGATAAATTATATTTTAAATGTATTGAATGTCCCATGAAATATAATATAAATCAATTAATAAAATTCAATTATTTGGAGTACATTTTATATTAACATTTTTTATTAAAAAAATTCTAACTTCTAAACATTCTTACTTTAAAAACCCACATTGTCATCCCATCTGGGTGATTACTTTTAAATTAATTTATACAACCTTTATGAATAGAATTATAAAAAATTTATTGCATAGTTTTAAAAATATTATTTTATAATTTATAATAATATCCACATTTTTTGGACTAATAATATTCGTTAAAGTGATTAAAATTAATAACAGTGATTAAGAGAAAAATTAGCTTCACAAAAGACAAAACCCTATACATAAGGGCTAAAATGACCTTTAATCTTATTCAAAATCAATTTTATATATGAGTTAATACCCTATACTCCATTTTATTTAATATAGAGTATTATTTTAGCCACATATCATGGGAAAAAGTGGGTGTAATCCTCTTTTCAAAAAGATACCAGAACACCACTCCTCCTCCGCTTTAAAAAGGTACTCACCCATCCAAGTTATTCTGACCTATAAATCTATTTTGAACACCCAAAATATTCAAAAAAACAACCAACATCCCTAACCTAATACTAAATTCCCACATTGTGAAAAAATACCCCTAATGAGGTGTTTTGGAATAAATAAAATGAGTTACACAAAAATAGGTAACATTTTCCAACAATCACTGTAGTTTTATTTCATTCTCCATGCCTTAAATTATTCATATTCCATTATTATATATTGACATAAGTATTATTAATAGACTAATATGTTTTATTGTTATTGTTTCTACCTACACATACTCAAACATCAATCAAATGGGTAACATATTTATCATTCTTGTGTAGGATGTAATACTACCAAACAAAACGATGTCATTCATTTTTCCATCACCAATATCCATTTATGGAAATTATGATGGATAAAACATTTTTATATGATATATATGATATTTATAATATAGTTCATTAATTTTTATATAAAGTATACATTTATAATTTCAATTCTATATAAATATGATAATATCGTTTGTGGACTTGCACATTACTACCTTCTTAAAGAGATGTGATAGGTTCACATTTTACATGGAATTTATTAAGTTTTTTGTTAATAAAAATATGTTACATATATGAAATAAATATTATAAATTAATTATTATATACATATATATAATTTCATTTTCATTTTTTTAAATATGAAAATGACATTAAATTATCGTTCATGCATACATAAGCCTACTGTTTCCATGAACGGTGATTTTAATTTCCCATATTCAAATATTATCAATTATTTTAAATACATATATAATGAAGATATATGATAATTATTCCATGGTTTATAATCTGGAGTTGATGAAATCATGATATGAGTAACAAGAACAATGAATAAAATGTTAAAACATTCTCGAGAAACTAGGAAATTAACTCCCAAAATAGTGAAAATAATTAAATATTATTATCTAACATAGAATAATATATTATTAAAATATCATATATGATATAAAAAATATTAATATTTTTAATGGTTTGTTAAAATTCTTAAAAACATTATATATGAGTTTAAATTTGTTTCACACAAAAGGAAACATAAGGTAAGGGATTCTTGTCCCGCTTTTTTTTCGTGAGGCATACACCATTTTCACAACATATTTATTTGGTGTGATATATATACTACCACTATTGTATTACATATAATGAATACATTTTTATTCATTATATTTATAGTTTATTTTAAATTATTTATTTCATGGGGATTATGATTCAAATGGTTCAAAGTTGTATGGTACATTTTATAATGTTTAAATATTATTTTTCTAAAAAAAATTTCTAATGATCTTTCAATGGTATTTCTATTCATAAAAGTCCAAAACCATTTTTCTTGATTATCCTCTACTAGGGAATTATTTAAATATATTTATATTTTATTATATATGAATATTTTATGATAATTAACATTGTTTAATTATTCAAATCGATTATTAAATATATAAGAAATGCGAGAGACAAGTATGACATGGGTTTGAGAAAATTTAATGTAAGACCCTTAATACATTGGTAGTCCCATGAGATGAATTATTTGGACAAATTAGATGTTTTTCAACTCAATGTGGTAAAAATTCTAGGCAAATGTGTTGGCAGTAAATGTATTATGTTCCTAATAAACATGGAGTATAATAATTAATCATTTACTTCTTTGATAATTCTATTATTATTATTTTATCCATAACATTTTTTCATTTAAATTTATTTATATTCATTTGATTCCCATTTTATTAATTAAATTTATTTTTTTTTAGTTGTTTACATTTCTATATTGTTTGTTCCTTATCCAGCTATTTTAGTCGAATTTGTTCTCATTTATTTACCATTCCATGTCTGGTATCCTTATTGATTCATTATTTATATCACTATACTTACCCTTAACGAGAATTTGAGTCCAACCTTTTTTTGTTTCCTTTCTCAAGTTTATGGGGTGGAATTATTTCAATGAGTTTCAAGGATTCTAATATCTTACTTATATTACTATAATTTCATTTTTCAATGTATTATGGGAATCATGTAGGTAATGTGGTTTTACAATACTTAAAATCTACTCATTTATTTTGGATTTTAAGCTTGTATATATGAAAATATAATAAAGTAAGTCACTGGATTCAGGATTCTGGTGTCAAGGATTTATAGTTGGAATAAAAGAATGATTAGTAGTCACCTTGGAAACTATATTTTCAAAATGTATATCAAAAAACATATCCATATGATAGGAATTTACGATAAGTATAGAATAACTTCATATATTTTTTGTAAGGTAGAGATTATATTGGTCTTCCTATAAATACATCTTTGTCTGGATAATACATGTGGATGTGGTTCTAGCTCAAATGTATATAGGGGTAACAATTACAACATGGTTTGTCAGTATTGACTTGAGAATATCCTAGAACATGAAAATAATCCTTACTGTGCACCTGGTTTGACACTCTAGTGGGATTTAATTAGGATAATTCACATTATCTTTACTATCCATTATGATAGATTTAAAAGTAATGATGTCCCAAAAGAAACCAAACTATATGATTTATGATGCATAAATTTACTTTTTGTAACATTCCATGTTAAAAATTATACATTGTTATTTTATGATCCAATCTATTATATGACAATGTTTATAAATGGTTCCTATAAATAAGAGTGCTATCAATGCTAATGAAAAATGTAGATATTTACCTACTGAAGAAAACAATAATTCTGGTATTATAATGGATCAAAATGTGTATATTCTAAGGGTAATTAATCAGGTTGTGAAAAATAACATTTTCTAAATGGGGAAATATATCACTTAGATAGAATCTTGAATTTGGGTTCCCATTATGTGATAGAATCCCCCATCATTTAGTGGGAGAACTAATAATATTGTAGCTAATCAATTTATCAAGTATCTGAAGAATATATCTATCTACTTGGTAAGTAATAGTGAGGAAAATGTTATACTTTAATCTATTTATTTAATGATGATCCTATTAAATGGTGGGCCTCGATCAAGAATAATAGGTAGGAATAAGAATTGAAACTCATGGAATGCAGAAAATTTAAGGATAAATTCTTCAATAAATTCATTCCTCTTATAAAAACATTTAAATGAAGATAGATTTCCTTAGGATAAGGGAAAATAGGAAGAAGAAATTTTTTTTGATTATGAATCCAACTTTACATGGTTTTCCATGTATGATACATATTATATATGCAACACGGAGTTCATGATTGATGACTTTTTTTAAAGGCTTAAGACATATATCTCATGGGAAATATTTCCACAAAAAATTCATTATATGATGAAATTGTTTTATTCTCAATTTAAAAGGAAATAAATTATATATAATAAATATATTCAAGAGAAAACAAGAAAATAAGAGGCCATATGAGAACCATAAAAAAGGAATTTATCAAAGTATAAGAAAAAGTTTGAGTGATTTCTATGATGTATAATTATAGAAAGAATCACCATGGAAACTCACTGAATGGAATGAGAGTTTTTTATATGTGTGGAGTAGTAAGACATAAAGTCATCCAATTAAAGGGGATGAAGTAAAAGACTTATATTAAATGTTACAACAACAATTATATGGGGAAATATTAAAATTAATTCCATAAACATCAAGGGAATCTACCACAAAAAATGACATTGGGAGATAGAAAGATTATCAAATAACTATATCTGAGGTATGAATACCAAATGATGTAGTAGTAGGTACATTAATATTATCTTAAAAATTAATCAAGTCCATATTTGATTCAATATCAACCCACTACTTTATATATAACTATTTTCCCATGAAAATTATACATTTCCCTTTTGATTTAATAATATTGTAGTCCGATAAAACTCATATAAGAAATCTCATTGAAAAAATTATGTGTTGAATAGTATTAATTAGGAAAGATAAAATTTAATTATTTATGACCATATTATCATACCTATGATTGAATTTTAAATAATCAATGGTATGTTTTGGATTTGAAAACAAGTTGAAAAAATTTATTGCAAGAGGAAGGAAATTAAGACTTTTGAGTAATATATATAATCCCTCATCTTTAGTGGAAACTCTTCCCCGGATTATTATTATTTATATCCACCCCCATTAGCTCTACTAAATGAAATTTTAAAGGATGCAGAGAGAACAACATCTAGTGATGAAGAAGGTAATCATCAAATTGAATATCTACATATTTTGTAGGAATATATTGTGGTATTTCCAGATAAATTACATAGACATCCCCAAGAGCATAAAGTTGAATTTTACATTGTTTTATTTCATAATGCATGCACAATATCAATGATATCCTATAGATTGGACACTATGTAATTTGTGTAGTTAAAGGGTCAACTAGATTATTTGTGTTACATGGGAATTATACTCCCTGATTTTTCACCATGGGGATCCCATGTACTCATTGTTATGATGAAAGATGGATCAATGATGTTTTACATTAATTATAGGTAAATAAATGATATTAAAATAAATAATAAGTATACTATTATTATTAATTATATGGAGAGCTCCTCTCTCTACAATGGAGAGAATTTCTCTCTTGATTTCCAGGTCGATTGTTCCTCCTATTGCAGTGTAGCCCCATTCATTTCAAAAAAAAAATTGTAGATGATATTTTTAGTCATTATGATATGTTTTTATCATGTATCATCAAGAGTGATGATCTTGAATCTGGCGGTGAGACTCATGGTGGAGAAATAGGAGGTGATTTAATCCTCTCAGTAACACTCTTTGAATGCTAATTTCATGAGGAGAACCGGGAGTTTGGAAATACCAAATCAAGGGTGACTTCCAACAGCGGTGTGACTCTATTGCTTGAGGTCTCGTTCGATGGAGGGGAAGGTGTCCTCAAAATAGCTATTTCGGATCAGTGATGTTGGGTCCCTGGCGGCGGTGTATGGTGATGGAAGACGACTGTAGATTGTGTCTCTCTTATAGGGGGACACCGACCAATGATGATGCTGAGGCTGGCTGGAATTTTCAAGATTATTAGAACCTAGGTGCAAGGTTCAGGCCGAAGACAGCCGCAATCTCAGAATCAGGGATGTGTGGTGTCTATCTTGGGAAGCAGGGTTTGGTTATTTGACCACAAGATAATGATCAGGATGATTTGGGATCCCAATGGATCCAATGTGGTGAAGGACGTCAGGATGATCTCATGACGCATCTTTGGTGGGTGTGACGCTAGAGTCATGATGGTGGTGTCCTCCTGATGTTGTAGGGCACCCAACCATTAGTGGGGATTATGTTGGCTGGAGGTGAGATTCTGGAAACGATGTGAATTCCTTGGGAGGTAGGTGACCTCAATATGATCTTTGACCATCTTTCTTTTTCAGGAGCAGGTGACCTTGACATGCATTCCAACATTGGGATTGGGATGGAGCGGTGTGGATCGTGGTCCTTGTCAAAAGTGGTGTATTTTTGTTTTGGCCTTCCATGTGTATTTTGTGGTGTCCAACAGGTTGTGTTGATGTTGTTCTTGTGATGTTCATTCGGGTCATTTGGCTTTATTTTATGATTGGGGATTTCGCTCATATCGTTTTGTGGGTGGTATGTATGTCACCTTTGTATTTGGGGGTGCTTTTAGTATCACCTTTATTGCTGTATTTTTATTTTTCTTGATAAATTTTTAGGACCAAGTACACTCAAATCCTAAACCTTTCTTATTAATAAGTATCATATTATTATCCTAGATTATTTGTTTGATTAACATCACAGATCCAAATATTTTTAAAATATTAATCTTCATTATGGGTATCACTAATTCTGATTAAAGAAGGATGACATTCTGAATAACTCTTCTCAGATGATTTATGGGAATTACGAGTTTAAACTATTACCATTTGGATTGAATAATTCAACCTCTATCTATATAGACTTAATGATTAGATTATTCATGAAATATCATGATTATTTTCTTTTGGTATTCATTAATGAGATTCTGGTGTAGTGTAAAATCTATGAGGACCATGAGAATCAATTTCGGATCATTCTTACATCTTCTAGAAGGGAAGTGTATTTGGTAAATTTAGTAAGTGTGATTTATGGCTTCTAGATTTGTCTTTTCTTGGTAG
The DNA here is from genome assembly GCA_963277665.1 of Viscum album. Classification (NCBI taxonomy): domain Eukaryota; kingdom Viridiplantae; phylum Streptophyta; class Magnoliopsida; order Santalales; family Viscaceae; genus Viscum; species Viscum album. Next base: position 382,468,168 of record OY728167.1, on the reverse strand, counting down.
TATTTTCTCCTTGTATGGAATATCAGTTGATCACGAAAAGACAATGCATACATTGAATGAACAATACCCAAAAAATCAAGGTATGTAGTTCTGTTGGGTTGGTAGGTAACTATCCGTGATTCAATAAGAATTTTTCCCATTTTCCCAATCTATAAATGAAGTATACACATAAAGGTTTTATGTATGTTTGGACACGGGAATGTGAAGAATTTTTTGATAAGGTAAAGAGGAGAATATTCAATGCCCCATTTTTGAATCTATAATAAAGATGTGATGGGTTTTTCATATATAGTGAATCATCACAGAAGGGTATTGATTGTGACCTAGTGAAAAATGATAAAGTTATTTCATATGAATCATTGAAATTAAATTATCATGGAAAAAATTATCCAAACCATGATATTGAGTGAGCATTTGTAATATTCACTTCAAAAATATGTAAAAATTATCTATATGGTGAAATATGTGACATATAAATTGGTCATAAATTCTAAAAATGCATCTTCTCAAATAATTATCCCAATATGAGACAAATTTGATGGCCCAATCTACTCAAGGATTATTATTTTTCAATACACTACCACCCAAAGAAATAAAATAAAGTACCATATAAATTGAGTAAGAATGATCATGGTGTTTTGACAGAAATGAGGATCGAGAAGGTTCTGATTCTCATTGATCTAAAAAAGATGGATATGGTAATAACTATTTATGGGGTGACATAAATAATTTTTAAACTATTGAAAACCAATATTTATTATATAGGATAAATAATTCACAATATTATGGTGAGAACTGTCTAAATAAAATTAAAATTATTAATGATGTCAAATTAATAGTTTTCTTGTGTAGATGGAGTTCTATAATTTGGAAAGATGATATTTAATCCATATATACCTGAGATAAAAATGGAATTTTTTTATAGTAGTCCTATATTAAATTTATCTTTATATGATTATAGAAATATGATGTATAAGGATTTGAAGGAACATTTTTTGGATAATATGATGTGGGAAATTGATGATTATGTTTCTAGATGTTTGATTTTTGAAAAGTGGATATTTTGAGGTCGAATCACAAAGGATTCCAATAACCTGTTTTTATTCCAATGTCGAAATGGGATAATATTTTTATTCAATATTTAATGGGACTAACAAAGACTCCTATGAACAATGATGCAATATGAAATATTATTTATTGCCTAAACAAATATACCAATTTTCATTATATAAGAGAAAATTTATATATTGAGTGAGTTGGAAGGCTCTATATTAAGGAATTTTTAAGACACCAATGAGTGCCTCTAACAAATTTTTGTCATCAAGATCCATTATTTACATGAATATTTTGAAAGAGTTCTCAGAAGGCTATTTATACCAAGCATCATTTGTGAACTCTAAACCATCCTCAAAGTAATGGATAGTATAAAATAAAAATTAAAAAAATGGAATATTTTTTGAAGTCCTGACAAATTTAATTTCAATGTAAATAGGATTATTACATACCTTTGGTATAGTGTTCCTATATTAATAGTTTCCATTCACATATTAAAATTGCATTATATGAAGCATTGTATGTAAAGATATGTCATACTCCAACTTGTTGGGATGATACTGATGAAAGGAATTTCATAGGACCATAACATGTGGGATAAACAACATAAATAGTAAATGCTATTCTGAATCAAAATAAAATAGATCAAATAAGGAAAAATAGTTATGCTAATAATTAGAGGAATGATTTAGAGTTCCATGTGGGAGATCATGTTTCCAAGAAATGTATCTCCATGGAAGGGTTTCATTAGAAATGGTAATAAAGGGAAACTAATCCCTAAATACAAAAGACCCTTGATGATTCTTAAATGAGTTAGAAATATTTAATATTGTTTGGTAATTTGACCAAATTTCACAAAATTACATTATATGTTCCATATATCTCTATTAAGTAAGTGCATGCCCGATCCAATGCATGTGATCACCTCTGATGAAGTATAATTGGATCATGGACATTCATACATTGGATTATACATCCATATTCATTATAATAGAGATAAATCATTGATAAATCAAGTGAATCTTCTTGTAAGGTTACTCTAGAGAAATCAAAAAATTGAAAAATCAAGACGGTTACTAGAGGATTCTACAAAGGGGAACTAACATGTTATTTTTTAATGTAATGACTATAAATGTTATATGACAAAATGTATTTTGAGGGAGGAATTTATCACCCTAAAAAATAATATATTTTACATTTATGATAACTTGTAGTGTTTTTAGAGCTTACAAAACATGCAATATTGCATTACATTCCAATTCACGCAACACCCGGTTTTAATAGAACACTACTTAGTCACATTTCAGAAAATTAATTAAATTATAAAAAAATTATAGAATTTATATATTATTTTTATATCTTATATATAAAACCAAATATTTGTTACATTCATTCTATATATTTTATCGGCATATGATATGAACAGACCCTATTTTATAGATAAAAAATATAATTTTTTATAAAGGCATTTATTGCCTCCTTTTAATCATAAACCATTTTTAAATATAAATTTTAGAACATTTATATGTTTAATATGAAAAAAATAATGATTTTCTTAAACAAAAACATTAAAACTATATTCGGTATATTTTTTATATTTTTATGGGAATTTTTATTTTTTGATGAATAGTTAAACATTTTGATTTGTAATTGAGAACTACTTTTTATTATAATTTATTTAAATTTATTAATTATATTAAAAAATTATTGGAATGTAAAAGTACATAATATATAAATAAATTAATCCAATTTAATAATTAAGAAAACTTCCACATTGTAATTATTTATAAAAATATTTTTTACTTTGGAACATTATTACTTTTAAAGTCCTCATTGTCGTCCCATCAATAGGATTAAATTGACTTTAATATTTTAAAATTACATCATTATAAATTGGAAAAATGGATTAATTATTTAGAATAATAATAATTTATAATTTCTAAAAAGTTGAACATATTTTTTCTACCAAAAAGTTGAGTAAAGGTAAATAAAATTAATTACTGTGATTAAGAAATAATTTCGCATAACGATGGACTAAACCTTAATCATAATTTCCAAAATGACCTATAAACCTATAAAAAATATATTGGATATCCTAATTTTTACCCTATTATACATGTTATTGATTTTGGACCATTATTGGAGCCACTTTTCTAGGCAAAATGTGGTGTGGAACTCCATTTTTAAAAATTTACATGAATTTCAGTCCTCCTCCACTATAAAAAGGCAGTCGCGCCTCAAATAATTAAATCCTACTGAGAAATTTTCATCACAAAACTCTACCCAAATAGCCTTCTAATGTGCCTACCCTAATCCTATAAGTCTATCTATATGAATAAATCCATTCAAGGATCCATTTTGGTATAATCTAAAAGGAGTTACCCAAAACATTTGTAACATCCTCCGATGATCTCTTTAGTTTTTTTTCTTTATCAACAAATCCAATTCATGTTATTAAAATATTATTTATTTATACAAGTATATTCAATATTATATAATTATTCTATGTTATGTGTTTGAACATATACTACAAACACTTCCCTCAAATGGGTAACGAATTTATTGTTCATTTGTACGGAGAATTACCGCCTAACGAAATGATATCGTTCATTATTCCTTTACCTTCTTCAAAGAATGGAAATTATTACTATAAAACATTTATATATTATATATATGATATTATTAATATGATTCAGTAATTTATATATATTTTATTACTTTATTCATATGATTTTTTAAAAATATGATAACATTGTTTGTGGACGTGTGGACTATCACCTCCTCAAAGTGATGTGATATGTTCAAACTTTACCAGGAATGTATTAAGAATGTTTTAAAAAAAATATGTGACATATATGAACTATATAATATTCAATAATTATAATATAAATATATATCATTTACTTTTAATTCTTTTAAATATGAAAAATAGATTTATGTAGGGTACGTGCATATGTACGCCCTATCATCTCCATGAACAGTGCATTTCATTTCCTATTTCCAAATATTATGGAAAATTATATATATATATATATATATATATATATATATATATATATTAAATATATATGATAATTAAACCATGGACTATATTATTTTAGGTAAATAAATAAAAAACTATGTAATATGATGAATATATAATAAGTAAAAACATACTAAAAATATTGGAAATTAACACCCAAAATAGAGAAAATAATAAAATATTATTATTAAACGGGTAATAAGATATTATAAGAAGATTTATTATGATATAAAATTTTTAATATTATTTTAGAATAAGTTTTTACCATTCATAAAACCATAATATATGAGGATAAATTATTTTCATGCAATACTAAACACATGGTAAAGAATTATTTTAGAACATTTATTTTCCTGGTGTATACACAATTTTCATCAGATATATCTTTTTTTGGTATATATATATTGGACCTATTGTTTTTTATATATAATGTAAATTATTCATTATTTTATTTAGAGTTTCAATTGAAAATATTTATTTCATGGGAATTGTGATTGAAATGTTTCAAATTGGTTGGAGAATCTTTGCAATATTTAAAGATTAATTTCCTCAAGAATGTTTTTAATGATATTTCAATGGTATATCAATTCGTAAACATCAAACACACTTACTATTACTTATCAACCACATGGTAATTATTGATAAATATTTATATTTTGTGAAAAAATCATTTTTTATGATAAGTGCATTGGTTAATTATTTAAATATATTATTTGACATATATGGAATACTTTGGACTTGTATGACATATGTTGGGGACCATAAAATGTAATCCACTTGATGTATTAGTTGAATAATGAGATGAATTAGTCTGAAAAATTAGATTTTTTTCTATCAGATGTGGTAAACACATCTTGTTAAAGGTAATGATGGTAAAGGTATTATGTACCTAGGAAACATGGCAGCCAATAATTATGGATTTCCTTTATTGATAATTCAATTATTATTATTATAATCCATGAGATTTTGTTTTTAAATTATGTATGTCATCATTTAATTCTCAGTTCTTTGATGTCATGGGTTTCTGTTATTTACCATTCCATATTAATTATTCCCTATCCAGTTATTTGAGTTTCTTATGTTCTTGGTTATTTACAATGCCATGTTTATTATGCTTATTAATTCACTATTTCATATGATGTACTTACCCTTACTGATAATTTGATCTCACCATTATTATGTTTTCTTTACCTAGGTCATAAAGAGGAATCCACTAAATGATAATCATGGAAGACAATTTTTTAATTAGGTTATATATATTTTCCTTTCCCATTATATTAATGGATTCATGTATGTAATCTAGTTTCCCAAGGTATTATGTGGTTTAATAATCCTTATTCATGATAAAGAACATATATTCATTTCAAATTCATATCGCAAGTGTTACAGATAAAAATATCATAAGAAAAATAACAATCCTTATGGTTACATATAACATAATATTCATATAACCCTTACAAAAACCCTTGTAATTAAATAACTTCACTAAATCCATCATACTATATTCAAATAATAAATTATTTCTCAACATATTATATAGATATTTCCTAAAGTGAACCATATTTAAATATAATCTCCAAGAACTATAACATCATTATAACTCATAAAGGATTGTCATTTTCAATTTATTGAATTGAAATGTATATTTTAAACCATAATCACATGAAATTTCAGTGAACCCATTAATAAATCTAATAATAAAAAATGGTTTAATAACTTCAACATTGAGATAAAAATGATTGTGAAAATTTGACCATTGGAGAAATTCAATAAAAATATATGATGGAATGATATTAGAAAAAATTTAGAATTATTTAAGATAAAAAAAATCAAAATAAAGAATTTAATGGTTTCCATTAAATTCATTCATATAAATAATAACTTCTATTCAAAAGGAAATGTTCACCAAAATATTTGAAAATGATTATATTTAAATAAAAATTAAATTTTAGAATGGAAAACTAGTCATGAATAACTATAATTTTTGTGTGAAAATGTGTCTACATTAATTACATTAAAAAATATTCTTATAACACTTTAGTAACAAAAGAAACAATTAACCTGTTTGAAAATACTAACATGACTAATTTCAACACCATTTAAATTATATTAAAATATATTTGAAAACTATTATGAGAAAAAAATCATTTATATAGCATGAAATTATTCAAAAAATATAAATAATATAGGAATGGAAGATAAAATGTTAATTAAAGGTCTTCATAACCAGTGAGGAAATGTTTTTAAATAAAAACACTTATGTAAATATTTATCAACATAACATAAACAAAATAATATTAAAATTTAATTTAAATAAAATTAAATATAATGGAATCATGATCTATAATATCAATGGGTAATTATATTCACTATATAAATTAATAATTTTGTATAATAAAAATAATTTCTTGAAGAACAAAAATTTTGATGACAATCGTGTACATGTTTTGTAACCATTTAAAGAAAACCCCTTTAAGGTGAGAAAATTAAAGAGATTATTAAATAACATAAATAAAAACATAATAATTATATATAATTGAAAAGATGAAATGTATATACTATTTAAAATTAAATATGAGTATATTTCAAAACAAGTCTCCATAATGGATATTTTTAAAAGAGAACCCCTTATGGATTTTATAACTCTAGAAAAATATAGATGAAACATTATTTTTCATTGAAAATATGACGAATTACTTGAAAAATGTAGTTTAAGAATTTAATGGGGTGCATAATAAATATAAATCTATATAAAAGGAAACATGATACATAATATGTATCATGTCTATAGAAATTATAATTGAGATCATAAAACCCGTATATAGGATTACATTTTGTCCAAACACATTATAAAATCATGAATTATAATATAAGATGCATTATTTTTTATTTCACACCCATAATCTTATTTCTATCATTTTAAAAAAATTATATTCATTTTTTATATTTTTATTACATTTTTATTTAATACGAACAATTGGTTTAAGCAATTTTAACCATACAATTTCTATTTCTGTATAATAATTTCACATGTCATTCCATGGTTTTCAACTCATTATATTATTAAATTTATTTTTTATTAAATTAATTTTCCATAATTAATTAATATATTTAGGTTTATCCCATTTGAGTTTTATGTTGGATAATAAAAAAACTCATAACCGTATTGTTTTATGTATTTTTTAAAAAAAAACTATGGGTTTTATCAGAATAATGGCTAAGAAAATAATATATCATTCCTAATCCAATATAAATTATTTACATATTATTATATTTTATTAACTATATAAAAAATAAAATTCAATTTAATGTGTTTTCCAAAATTTATTGAAATAATTAATACAGTATAGCTATGATCGTTTTATAATGCTAAATTTTATTATGCCCAATTATTTTTACTAATTTTATTAGAATGAAAAAATTAACATTAAATATCATTAATATTATTATATTTATTATATTTATTCATTTCATTTTATTAAACAACCATCTTAATAATTCATGAAAAATTAAATATGTTGTTGAAAAAATTTGTAGTATGCACATATCAGAGGTTACATATTTAATTTATGATTGATGTGAGGGAGGTAGAAAGTTTTTTTACATAAAAATAATACATATTAAGTATAATAATGATATTTTTGATGTTATATATTTATTTTTATAATATATTTTTAGGATTTTTAATATAAAAGAAACATGAAGAATATAGTTATGACAATTTCATATACTTCTGATATCCACATTTGAATCACAAAAGAGGCATTCAAATATCTTCCTTTTGTGATAAAAGAACCTATAGGGTGGGAGAAATTTTTTATCAATTTTTCTATATGTATTCGTGAGGATAAAAATATTATAGTGTTTGGATAAGTGGTGTGGCAATGGTGACCTTTTTTACACGAGTGAGGTAGAATTTTTATAATATCATTTTTTTAATATACATATAGGAAGACATTCTCAAGGAAATGGATTGAATATTAAAAAAACTGAGAATATATATGTGGGAGGTCCATAAGATCACTATAAAATAATCTATGAATATGGTTTTCGGATAATTTAGGTCTTAATCTAGTAATTTACAATTATCAAATTTAACCCCCTCTGAGGTGATGAACTTCTACTGTTGTCTCATATTTTTTTGACTTAAAATAAAATAGGCCATGTTAACTAATTATAATTTTATTACATCCAATGTTAAAACCATTCTACAATAATAAATTTCTAGATGTTTTAAAAAATAATTTTATTAATTTCATCCTTAATGTAGTAAAATATGTTTTATGAAAAAAAACTAAATTCTAAAAAATAATTGACACCCAAATAATGTATATAAATGATTCAAAATACACATATTAGATAATGAATATAATAATAATTAAATTTTTACATTCAAATAAATCCTATTTTTAATATATCCTTGTGAATTAGTATATTCGGGAAAAGTAGTAGAATAACATTTTTAGAATGAAATATAACATTGGTACCAAAATATCAAGAATAGGTTTTTAAATACATTTTAATATTCTTTAATTTTATATTTTACTCCTTAAATAAATATTTCTTTAACATTTTTTTATATATTTTAATATCATTTGTATATCATGATTATCTCATAAAATATTTGAATGACTGAAAATTCATTTTTTTTGAATTTTGAAAAACGCTTTTTCATTAAGTGAGAACCCACGAGTACAAAATCACTTTGAGGATAAGTGATAACCACCAATACATCACAATGAGAAATAGATGGGCTGGTCGAAGAACTTGTTTAGGACCAATCCCATCCATAAAACACCACAAAAACACATGACCATCACTTTATGTCTAAGTGTGAACCGAACAAGCAAAATGAGATGCAAACCTCAAGATCAGACTACCATTACTAGAACCAACCAACACCATCCCAAAATGCCATTAAACCTTTGAGCCTAACTAGTATGGGGTTGTGAATTGAGGAACAGTGCAATAAGGGAAGAGTAGGGATAATGAACAGTAGATCCTAAGCAAAATTAGCAAGCCACACGGGGCAAAACAATGTCGGAGCAGGACTGAAAGCAATCCATAACGCAGATTCCCACATGCATAACCAACAAAGGAGGGTGGACAACGGTAGAGGCTCTGTCAAAAGAGCTCCAAATGCGAAACTAGGGGATCACTAAACTAAGATTCTGAGAGAAACCTGCAACCAAAACATTTGGTATTATAAATCAAATAATAATGTTCATTTTATAAAATTCAGATGATAAAATTTTATAATTTCACTTCAAAATGATATTATATAACCCATGAAAATTATTTTATCTAAAAACATTCTTTCAAAAGAAAAATATAGTTCCGTATTAAATCCATCATAAAATAATTTATATGACTATAAAAATAGTAAATATAAATATAAATTCATATATTTATTAATTTAGAATGTATCCAACAAGTATAAAATTTATTTAAAATACATTACCAAAGAAATCATTTTAATTAAACATGTCTAACACAAATATAAAATGTCTTTTTATTCTAATGTAAACATAATTAAATTAAATATACAAATGAGTATATTATTTTAATATATCTTTAGGATAAATTATATATATATATTAAAATTAATGTTTCATAAAAATGATATATTATTTAATATGCCATGGTTTTCACATTCTATTGTCAATGAAAATAAATCCTTCTAACTTTTTTTCATTTATGTATATGTTAAATGAAAATATTTTGTACCATAAATATGTATGTTAGTATTTTGTTTTATATTTTTAGTATTCCCTCTGACTATAAACATGACTTCCATAGGTTCATCAAAAAAATGATCATATCCTTTGTGTTATTCCCCTTTTCAAGTAAGATGGTTGTCTTTAGATCATGATGTCAAATAAAAAAGATACAATGATCCATAGAAATATTATAGAACCTAAAAGTTGTTAGAGAGATCAAAGAGTTTATTGACAGTGAATTAGATAGTCATAATTCTTTCAGAATAATTTGATATTGATTTTTCAAAAAGAGTGATGATTAAATCATATGGAAGGGAGATGAATTTTATTTGATATCTTCTTCCATCCATAGGCCTAAATGGTTTTTAAATTAATGAAAAATATTATTAAAAACGAAATGGAATTTTTTATATTAAATTAATCATAAAATGATAATTTTCATGTGATAGAATACAATAACTAATGAAATTATATAGTAATTTAACCTTCAAAACCTTAATTATAATCAGTATACATGTTAAAATTAGATCTTTTTATTTTCAATATACTAACTAACCAATTCCATACAATTGAACCTTAAAATTAAAGAAAATAAGATACCATGTTCTCTCCAAAAATCTACGAAATAATTGTACCTAAAAAATATTGAACCCCACTCACTATAGAGTGTTCTTATAATTTTAAAATAAAAAATATATTATTCCTATACCAATATTAATTTATTCAAAATGATCTAAAACTAGTTGAAAATAATTTAATATTAATGAGTAAATAATACTAATAGCATGGAAATTAAATTTCATCAAATGAACTTCTTCATAACAAAAATAGATAGTTGAACTAAGCTGTGGAATTTCCTGAAGGGAATTTGTGATCCGTGTGGTCCACTTATATGTACATGGGAATCAAGAACTAACTTTGGGGTATATATCTCCAAAACTAAAACAAGAAATCAATATATGGAATATATAAATGAAAAAGAATTCCAATATGAATTCTGATGGTGGATGAAAAATAGTACAAGGTAATACATGTTCTAAACCAAGAAAGTCAAATAAATTAGATGGGATAATGAAAAAAACAATCACTATGTGATATAGTATCCAACATCCTATTATGCCACTACCAAACTCCTACTCATTGTCTGAAAAGATATATTATTAATTTATAAGGAACCTTGGAATTATCTACATCAGATAAAATAAAATCTATAAACACCCAATGGAATGATCATGGTGTGAGAAAACAAGAACAATAGGATTCCAATATGTTTTTCACAAAAAGACATTAATAAATAAACCAATTGATCATATTTAAAGAAATAAAATGAACAAAATTATGGATTTATAAATTTTTTGAAAAAATGTGGAAAACCACCCTCTAATAGGATTTCATTAATCATAGATAAATAAATAAACAATTCTCTATAAAAATAAAGTTTTTTCTAAATATTTCTCAAACCTTGCAGCAATAAATATTTCTAGATAGAGAAATAAGAAACATGTGTATTGGAAGATTACGTCCTTGTTAGCTGATATCCACACATCAATGTGATCAAATAAATATGTTTCCACATATCTCTGGAACACATGCTTAAGGATGAGATAAAACCTAAAAATTGAACCCATTATCATAAGAAATACTATTTACAGTTTTAGTATAAATATTATTTGGTAGATGAAAAACATCCTTGTGTTCTCTTCTAAAATATATGCCTCACTATGTACCCCTGGACCCCATGAACTATAGTCCACATTGGGAGGATTTTAATTTCAAAATAATCCAACACTTTATGGAATCACATTAAATGTTTTGAATAATTCAAAGATTACTGCATATCAATAATCAACTTCCCATTTTCACAATGAAACATGTTTTTAAATTAATTTTCATAATCAACACCAAAGGGATTATCCATTAAAAAACTCAATATATAACAGTTTAGGATTCAAAAATCATTCCATTTAGAAGTTTAAGAAACCAATTTAAAATGATTAAGAAACAATGGTTCATAAAATAAAGGAACTTCACGTTACTATATACATCAAACACATTGTATTTAAAACAACTAAACAAGGTAAAAAATAAAAAGAGAAAGATAGATCTTATATAAAAATAGATGAACATATTCTATTAAACCCATATTATGAAAATCAATTTCAATAATCTATAGATCACTGGAGAAAAGGAAAAAATCATTCAATGAAAATTCTTTAAGAAGAACCAAAAACTCTAGCTATAACTAGTCTTTACCATCCTATCTCACAAAATATGTATAATAAAACTCAATATATCAGTAAACAATGCATAGATATATTCATAATATTCTAGAAATATGATTTTATTTAATAAGAAGAGAGGATATATATAAAAATTTCAATGAATAATAATTATTGTAAACATACATTAACATTCCTAGATCCAATGTCAATACATTGATTTGAATCGATCTATTTTATGTTTGGGATCTCCAAAATATCAAGGATGAATCCATATTGTTAAGAGATGAATATGTAAGAGGAATAATAAGGAAAAATGGAGGCAATTTTTATTTCAAAATACATTACTATATTATTTAATTTATATCCCATGGTTTGGAAATAAAATTGCGTACATCATTTTACAACTATGATGTTGTTTCTATTAACTAGAGAAGCTGAAATATTTGGCCACAATGTTAAACTGAACATGTCCCAACCATATGAAAAAACACAGTCCAAACCCACCATAAGCTGCATGGTTTCTATGGAATTATAGACAAGCTTCCCAAAAAGTTTTCAAATCCCAAATATTCCATGAAAACTCTAAAATATCATAAGAATTACCTAGAACAACATGATAAATTTAACAAATGAAATATTTTCAAAACAAATGAATATATATAGATAAATGTGACATTGGTATGTGAATGTTATTCCAACAATAAAAAATTATTCATTAAAAATATTGGGATAAGAATTATCATCATATAATAGAAAACATCATTTCTCTCTCATAATAAACTCTAATTCCTATGTATTGCAAGAAATCATGTCATGATAACACTACATAAGAACCAACAGAATATATTTCCCACAAAAAATATTTTCCTAATAGTAAACAGTCTAAATTGGTTGTTAAAAATATGATATATTCAATTCCATTACACACTCTTCACTGTTTATAACTAGATTGTGAATATGATTATACATCATTAGTTGATACATATATAAAAAACAATGATTGAAGTTAGGTAAGACCAACAATCATAATGAAAATATTCTATTTCCTTTTTTCTAATTATCTCAACATTTACAATCTATCCCATGTTTCATTTAACCTACATACCATTCTTTTAGAGACCCAACTATAGAAAAACATTCAAGAACCTTGGGTCAAATATAGAAAAATATAGATAATAGTGTTGATTATCCTGTTTTTTATGAATTTAAGTCATATTAATTCATTGAAGAATAGTATGAATCTTTAATAACAAATCTAGAATTTGGAATTGTCCCAAAAGTAAAATTTTAGCCACATGTGAACAACAATGAGATGATTTCCATTGTCATAAATTCAATGTATTAAAGGGATAGTTTCTAATGATTAAATTGTAGTTATTTATATATAATAACCCCACCTATACGAAATAGTAATCTCAATTGCATCTAAATTCCATGACAAAAGCACAAAGAATATCCACTATGTTTTTAATTACTCTCTCTATGACTTCATTCATATGAGGATGATATTATGTGGATATTTTAACATGAGAAAAATTTGATTCTAAAGGAAATTCAAAATAGATAGGCAATATGGGGGGTCCAAATGGAAATTTCTAGTAAACATCCCCATGATACCTCACGAACACCTAAACATATAGAATTCCAAAATCATCATCCATTGTAGTTGTTCAAATCAAAATAAAATTATCCTACATTTTTAATCGATCAATAACCAATAATCTATCATTATTATCTCATGTTTTCATTTATAGTCTGATGATTAATTCCATGGATTTCCCATCCCATTTCCTAATAGGAATCTAATTTAGTTGAAGTAAACAAGATAGATTTTGGTGTTCATCCTTAATTAATTGATATGTATAATAACGAATCACATGATAAGCTGTGTCAATTTTCAATCCTAGCCCCTAAAAACAAAACCTCATGTCATAGTACATCATTATTTTACTATGATGAAAATCCCACTAAGAAAAATCACAAACATCCACTATGCCCTTCCTCATATATGAATGAAAAAAATAACGGTTCCTGAAACAAAATAATTTCTTTAGGCTAGATAGGCCATTAGAAATTTTTCTCGCCACAGTATTAAAAGTTTCTTAAAATCTAAATCTCTTCTCCTGTAACTCCTCAAGAAAAATCAACTCAATAATTTATAAAATCAATAAAGAACTATCTAGAACAATATAGTTTTCTACCTCCTTCACATTGAGGTGTATCTAATAAAATCCCAATTACATTAAATTCACCATTCAACTCCATCATCATTTCATATGATTTTTTTTACTTAGATCCTTAGAAACAGTTATCTCATTTCCCATGGTATAGGTTATCTTGATGTCTACTAACTAGATATACTCTAAAAATACCATTTTCCTAAGGTTCATTACCTAATAGTAAATTATTTAACATAAACAATTATGTTGAGAATAAATTTTAATTTTTTTTATAAATAGTAAATATCTAAAACTATTAAAGGAATTCATAACTGTTACTGGTTCATAATCCTGTAAGGGGTAATTCTCCTTAAGTAGATAATGATGACCAATGTTATACACCACTACATGATCTTCTTGAATAATAACACAACCCAAACCATCACCTTAAGCATCAAAATACACAATATTTCCTTTTCCTTATTTTGGAAATTTAAAAACATCCTTGAGGTCATATATCACTTCAATTCATCAAAGTATATCTCACACTTAGAATTCCATATGATTCTCACCCCTTTCCTATTAAGATCAGTTAATGGTGATTAAATCCTTGATATGCCTTTTATAATCCAAAAATATCATACAAAAAAACCCTTTAATACTTGATTCAAAAAGTCAATATGTGGATCCTCCTCAAACAATATTGCTTCTAATATGTCGATATCAATAGATAATATGTGTTATAAAACCAAATTTACCAAGAAAATAACTTCTAAAATATAAAATTAAAAGTTTGATAGCATATCATAATGATAATGATCAATCAAGATTCCAGAACATAGAATTAAATATATTCTCATCCTCTTATTTTATTCTCATGTTAACTATATTTTCATCCATTGATAACAGAATAATAAAATCATGGTAATAGTCAAAAATCATACTCATTTTGTCAAAAATAATAAAATTATTGTTAGTTTAACCAATCAATGTAAAAATATATTAAAAGTGGACATACTTAAAATTTGTCACGACCCGTCACCCGGGGCCTGTGTCGTGACTACCACAAGCCCTCCTTCTATAGGAAAAGAGATGGAGACTAGAACAGAAAGGCATATTCCCTAAAACGGGAAGGAATTACCTTTAAAACTTGTAAACACACACAGACAAGCACACAGCAAGATACGAACACTAGAATATTGTATAGAAAAAGGAGTACGTACAGTAAGAAAAAAGGGCCAGAATACAAGACCAACTAGAAAGTATAAGGAAGCTGGAAAGTACAAGTAAACTAGAATAGCTCCTATGAACACCCGCCAAGGATCCTACCTAAAGGGTAGGTATATCTCTCGAACAGTCATCTCTATGGTACACCTCGTCTAAGGTCCACCTCCGAGCTACCTCCAGTCCTAGTACCCTTGTCCTCAATCAGCGTTGTTCATCATCTGCATCAAACACAAAAAGGTGCGGGTGTAGCCCGTGCAGGGGTGAGTATAAAGATAATCATTAGAGACCCTAATACCCTCAAGGTCTCACAAATTCCATAAAGGATAAACCAAAAATCGTTTAGACCAGTGATAACCTTACTTAGTTATATTCCCATACATATACCTAAGTTATCAAGTATACCCATCTCAATCATAAGGAAACATAGAGTCCAACTCAAAAGCCCAAAGTTCAACTATTCCACAAAGTAAGGAATACCATGAAGGTAAGTACCACACAGGTATGCCACACAGAAGAATACCACCAAGGTATTACCACGAAGTAAAAGTACCACAGAGATACGCCACACAAAATTATACCACAAGGGGTATCACCACAAAGGTAAATACCACAAGGTACAGACTTAGCTCACACCAGGTATTTCATAGGTACAGTAGTAGAGATGATTATATGTAACTACTGAATCATATTACTCTGTTAAGAGGCAGACCCACGTAGGATCCTAAATCATCATCAGACCCACACATGATGCTAGTACATCGTCAGACCCACACAGGATCCTAGTACATTGTCAGACCCACATAGGATCCTAGTACAGCAGACCCACGGAGGATCCTAGAGTAGTCCCACATGAATTCCTAGATCAGATCCATGAGGGACCCTCAATCATATACCCATGAAGGATCCAAAATCACAGACCCACATAGGATCCATTTCTAATGTTACAGCCAGCTACAGGGTTCCCGCACTAAGCTTGCTTGTCTCCAGGAGGGTCCGCTCCTCAAGCCAATAGTCGATACTCCAACTTCTATGAAGTCCCATGAAGAATTACCCCAAAGTACCACCACTTCATAGGGGTCTCAACGCAATAGATAGTGCATCAATCATATGCTCAGTCAGTAAGTTATTAGCCTTTTGTCCCAAGGGCCCGGTTGGCTTTGTCCTCGATCCAACCCGATTGTACACCAACTTTAACCAAATCTCAAGTGGGGTATACCAAAAGTACCATATCACTCCAAGGTTTCTATTGCCACATACGGTTCGTCAAACGGTCTCTCGGTGCCAAAGTTATGGCCAATAGAGCGAAAATGGGTCGAAGCTGGTCCGGGTCTTTTCCGACCTGATCGGACCAACCCGGCCCGGCCCGCCCTGGGCGGCCCGCGTTGCGGGGTGGCCTTGGTGCGGCAGTCTTCCGCTGCTGGCTGAATGGCCAATCATCCCCTCCGTGTGGCATGATCATGCGCCGCACCTTCGTCGGCGGCTGGCTCAGATGGCCATCCTCTCTTTGCTATCACAGCCCCTTCCTCACCGGGCGACGTGGACGTACGCCGCCATCCCCATCGTGTGGCCAGCCACTGCTCTTGTGTCCCACCGGTGCCAATCTCCGGCACCGACCTCCATCCTCCAACATCGTGAAGAACACAACAAAATTACACAAATATTTTCAGACTGGTCAGGCCATGTTCGTTTGGCCCACACCCTCCGTGTTAGAGTGGTATCAAGTGGCTCAAATATTTCTTGAATCATGAAGAATTTTCAAGAACAATTAAGGGGGGAAATTCACAACAACAAACCATACCTCAAATTTTAGTTGATGTCGAGGAGGAGATAAGTATGATTGTCGGTTCGTCATTGATTGGAGGCATCCCATGTTGGAGGATGTCACAAGGAAGAAGTCGAAGTCGTTGGAGATCATCAGCGTTCGTTTCCTCCAAAAATTGCTTCTGATCTGGGATTGGGGTCGGTTCCTCGTTCTTCATTGGAGAAGCGTTCTTCGTTGGAGAAGAAGAGTTACTCCAAAGTTATTCCCTTCTCCTTTTCCAACCAAATCCTCACAAAGAAATTAGGTTCCAATATAATTTAAATTAAGAAGATTAATTATTTTGGCACAATTAAATTCTAACAAATTTCATTAGTTATTAGTTTGCTCCAACAAATAAATGGGGAGTTGAGAGATTTCTTCCCATTAAATGGGGTTCAGGTGGTCCACGCCTTTAATTTCAAAATGGGGTTTTAGTTCAGGTGGTCCCCACCTTTATAACATCCACATGGGAGTTTCAATAAAAATAAAATAGAAGTTATTTTTATTTTATTTTTATTTCCATGAAAAGAAAAAAATATAACTTTCACTCTCGACCCACTACGATCGAGGTGAAGGTCTCCTTAATAGAATATCGGTGCTGCGAGTTCAATGGTGTCCTCATATTTCATTTCCGAGAACCGGTTCAAAAGTTACAAAAATCTGCTCGTATGTTTACTAAATGTGCCCAAAAGAAAGTTCAGAAATTCATTCTAATCACACCAGGTCTTGGAATCACATGCCATCAATTTTCGCAGACTTTTAATATTCCATATAATTTAAAAAAATTACATTGAATTTCCAGGTCATTATATTCTCCCCACCTCATAAATTTGTGTCCCTAAAAGCCACATCACAAAACTAGGAAAACAAGTGGGGGTACTGAGCACATATATGAGCCTCTCGATCCCATGTGCTCTTCTGAAGGTTCCCGTTCTGCCAACGTACACGCACCAAAGGTATTGACTGCCCATGAAGGACCAGCTCCTATCGATCCTCAATCTCTACTAGAACCTCTGTGAACGTCGCCCCAGCATCGATGTCCAGCTCTCCGTGGTCGATGATGTGAGAAGGGTCATGCACGTATCTCCTTAGCTGGAATATATGGAAGACGTCGTGCACCCAGTGCAACTGAGGGGTAAGTTCTAGGTGGTAAGCTGCCTCACCAACTCTGCTGAGGACCTGAAAAGGTCTGATTACCTCAGAGATAACTTTCAACCCTAGCCAAATATCTGAAAACCTCGTCGAGGTGAGACCCGTAGAAATACGTGGTTGCCATCCTCAAACTTCATAGGTCTTCATATCCTATCAGCATAAGACTTATTCTTACTCTGTGTAGTCTTCATCCACTCTTGGATGATCTGTACCTTCTCTGTGGTAGCCCGTACCATCTCTAGTCCCACGAGTACTGACTCTCCTGGGTCAGTCCAGCACAATGGTGATCTGAAAGGTCGCTCGTACGACACCTTGAATGGTGTCATACCAATGGTGGAGTGATATCTGTTGTTGTATGGAAAATAAACCAAGGGTAAGTGATCCTCTTAGCTACGATTGAAGTCAAGGACGCAAGCATGCAGCATGTCCTCAAGGTTATGAATGGTCCACTCAGTCTGGCCATCGGTCTGAGGATGGAAGGCGGTGCTCAAACGAAGCGATGTCCTAAAAGCCTCCTGAAACCCCTTCCATAGGCGGGAATTTAAATTTGCATCACTATCAAAGACAATCGTAGATGTCACTCCATGTATCCGCGTAATCTTCTACACATAGAGGCGTCCCAATCTCTTTACTGAACCCTTCTCTCTGATCGGTAGGAAGTGGGCCCACTTGGTGAGTCGGTCGATGATCACCCAAATAGAATTAATACCCCCAAATGTACATGGAATTCCTGTCATGAATTCCATGGATATCCCATACCACATCCACTCTGGGACCTCTAAATTATGAACTAACCCTGCGGGAACCTGATGCTCTGCCTTTACTTGCTGACAAGTGAGGCACCGAGAGACAAACTCGGCTACTGATTTCTTCATTCCTGGCCACCAGTACTGTCGTCGGAGATCCTAGTACATCTTCGCCACTCCTGGATGTACCACTAAAGGGGATGTGTGTAACTCCCTCAAAACTTCCTCCCGAAGTGACACTAGAACCATGGTACATCCTATGAAGAGGATGACGTGCTCCCCTCCTTCAGAAAATACATCAGGTTCATGTCCTGTGAATACCTGAGCACGTTGAGCCTCGCAGTTAGTGTCCCCACGTTGCGCCTCCCTAACTCACTGAAGAAGTCGGGGAGTGACTGTAATAGACTGAAGAAAAAATGTTCCATCCCAATCCATAAAGGATATTATCAAAGTGGCCTCCTGTATAGTCGCCCCACCTAGAAGTTTTATACCAGATCTTTTGCTGAGTGCATCGGATACAATGTTCCCCTTCTCAAGAGTATAGAAAATCTTGAAGTCATATTCTCAGAGGAACTCAAGACAACGCCGCTATCTCAGGTTCAGTTCCTTCTGAGAAAAGATATACCTGAGACTCTTGTGATCCGAGTAGACTATAAAATGCTCGCCCATCAAGTAATGTTGCCACATATTCAAGGCGAACACCACTGCTGCTAACTCTAGTTCATGGGTAGCTTAGTTATGATCATTTAGTCTCAGATGTCGAGAACCATATGCAATCACTACTCGCTCTGGCATCAGGACACATCTGAGACCGGTCCTTGATGTGTCGTAGTAGACTACGTACCCTACGCCCTCCTCTGGAATCCTCAAGATGGGGGCACTAATCAGCCTCTGCCTCAACTCCTGAAAACTCTGTTGGCATCTCTCTTACCAAACGAAGGGTTTCCCTTTCTTTGTCAATGCTGATAAAGGTACTGCAACTCTAGAGAAATTTGGTACAAATCTCTGGTAGTATCTATCCAAACCCAAGAAACTTCGTACCTCTGTCACACTCATGGGTGGCTCCCAAGAAAGTACCGCCTCAATCTTTGCTATATCCACTGTAACTCCAGCCTCCGATATGAAATTTCCTAGAAATTGGACCTATCAGATCTAGTACTGACACTTTGAGAGCTTACCATAAAGTTGGTGTTCTTGGAGTGTGTCCATAACTATCTACAAATGATAGGCATGCTCCTCCTCAGTAGTCAACTAGATCATAATGTCGTCAATGAAGACTACTAAAAAGCGATCAATGTATGGCTAAAAGATCCTATTTATGAGTCCCATGAACACTTCTGGAGTGTTGGTCATGCCGAATGGAATAACCAAGAACTTGTAGTGGTCGTACCGACATCTGAAAGTTGTCTTCTGTACATCCTCACCTCGTACTCTGAGCTGGTGATAGCCTGATTTGATGTCTATCTTTGAGAACCACCGTGCTCCATTCAGCTGATCAAAGAGGTCATTAATCATCAGGAGTTGGTAATTGTTCTTCATGGTCACCTAGTTCTGGCGCCGATAGTCAACACAAAGTCTCAAGTTCTCATCTGCCTTCTTGAATAATAAAATCGGGTCTGCCCAAGGAGAAACACTGGGCTGGCAGAATCCCTTCCCCTGTAAGTCCTCTAGCTATACCCGTAGCTCACGAAGCTCTGCGGGAGCCATCTGATACGCTGGTGTGGATATTTTTGTCATCTAGGGGTACAATTTAATGTAAAAACCCACCTATCTACGAGGAGGTAGACCCAGAACATCATCAGGGAAGACATCCACATACTGGTCCACCACAACAGGATAACTCGGACTCTCCACAACAACTGCTCCGAGGGTAATTCTAGCCAACTGATGAGTGATCAACTAAACTCTCCTCCAGGTAAGTCCATCATGCGCTGCAAAGGCTCCCTTCTCACCGGTGAAGGTAAACCTGGTCTCATACATCCAGACACACCACACTTTTCGCCTAATATAGTAAATCTGAGCATGGACTACAGATAATGATTCCATGCCCAAGATAACATCGTATGGACTAGACGCCGCTACTAGGAGATCCCAACCAAATATCTCACCTCCTATAGTAAGCTCACACTGCCGGCACCAGTGCGTAATCATTGAATCCACTCCTGTAGGAGTCTCTAGCCGTAAGGATCGAGCCAACGACTCCATCAGAATCTCCGAGCTCTGAAAGAGGGCAGTGGCAATAAAAGAATGACTAGCACTGGTGTCTATAAGTACTGCATCTAAGGTGGAATAGACACAGATCATACCTTGTATCATCTTCGGAGCACCATTTTCATAGGCCTCAGCTACCTGGATCTAAGCTCGCCCCTGTCCTCCGGCCCCCTGTGGTCTGGTTGGACCACCTGGTGGTGGTGGCTATAACATCTCGAATCGTCGCCCACCGCCAGCTGCACGATCAGCTCCCCTACCATGTCTGCCTGCTCCCTGAGGACCTCCTAAGTCGAACCCCTGTCTCTGCATGGGCGGTCCCTCGACCGTCTACTGATCATCTGTATGGCAGGTCGGGCAGTCATGATCCATGTGACCATGCCGCCGCATGTGAAACACTACCTTCTCATCGCATGACTGACTCTATCTCCAGTGCCCTGCACAACTGACCCGGAATCATGCAGTCTTCCACCTGTAGGTTTGGTCCTCTTGGACCTCTACATCATCTATCCACTGCCAGATGTATAAGAATCTACTACGTGAGTCCTGGTGGTGGGTCTCGCTATAGGTGACTACTCAGTAAGAAAACTCTCCACTAAGAGGGCTCTCTCTAACACCCCCGCCTACGTCGAGATGCTGAGAAAAATCATCGAAGCCCGGATCTCCCGCCTGACCCCCTGCTCAAAGGTCCTATCCCTAAAGAATGGGTCTCACACCATATCAGTGGAGTAGTGTGAGAGGTCAGTGAACCTCACTGAGTACTGAACCATAGTCATGTTGCCCTGCTGCAGATGAAGAAACTCATGTATGTGCACCGCGTGAAGAGTCGTTAGAAGAAACTCTGCCAGAAATAGGCTCTCAAAGTCTACCCAGAGAAGTGTCACCTCATCATGAACCTGGAGCATCAAGATCCTCCATCTGCCCGCTACTGCTTGTAGAAGATTGGTAGCAAGGATCACTATGAGATCAGCTGGTGTCCCTACCAGTCGAAAGACTCTCACTACGGCCTCCAGCTAATCCTCAGCCACGTGTGGGTCCGTCTCTCCCCTGAACCTGGGTGTCCTCTGGCACTGGAACTCATGCAACGTGATCAAGTGGCATGCACTCTCTACTACTGGGGTTGGTGGCATCAGTGGTCCAACGATTAATGGTAACGCTGGTGCCTCTACTGAAAGAGGTCCCTACACCGAGGCCTCATTGCTCGGTGGGCTATCAGTGTGTACTGTACCCGGAACCCTAGCTGGTTGTCTGTGTGGAGGAATCCTGAAAAGAAACAGGTGCGCCACAATCAATATGTTATTCCCAGTGAGCTGACTCAAATAGATCACAAAGAAAACTCTTGAAAACACACAATCAATCAGTGTTTTTGTGCACTGAGTCAAAAATCAGAAGTCAGGGTCCTGGTGTATGGATACGTCAGTCATCTCACCAACACTATATTCCCTAAACTGATAAACACACTCATAACACTTAACACTATTGTCGTTAAAAGATCAGATTCTAGTGTTCTACGGTAGAAACGACTCCTCTAATACCAATTTGTCACGACATTTCCATCGAGGCTCGTGACATGACTACCACAAACCCACCTTCCATAGGCCAGGGGATGGAGACTAACACCAAAAGGCGTATTCCCTAAAATGGGAAGGCATTGCCTTTAAAACATATAAACACACACAACCAAGCACATAGCAAGATACAAACACTAGCTGACTATATAGAAAAAGGATTTCATATAATAACAAAAAAGGGCTAGAATACAAGCCCAACTAGAAAGTACAAGAAAGATGGAAAGTACAAGTAAACTGGAACAGATCCTGTGAACACCCACCAAGGATCCTACCTGAAGGGTAGGTATGGATCTCAAACGGTCGTCTCTGTGGTATGCCTCGTCTATGTTCCACCTCCGAGCTACCTCCAGTTCTATTACCCTTGTCCTCAGTCAGTGTTGTCCATCGCCTGCACCAAAAACAACAAGATGAGGGCATATCCCGTGCAGGGGTGAGTATAACGATACTCGGTAGGGACCCGAAGACCCTCAAGGTCTCACAAAATCCACAAAGGATAAACCACAAGTCATGTAAACTAGTGACAACCTTACTTAGGTATATGCCCATGCATATACCTAACTTATCAAGTATATCCATCTCAATCATGAGGAAACACATAGTCCAACTGAAAATCCCAAAGTTCAACTATTCCACACAAAAAAAGGAATACCATGAAATTACGTACCACATAGGTACGCCACACAGAAGAATACCACCAAGGTATTACCACAAAGGAAAATTACCACACAGAAGTATACCACAAAGGGTATCACCACAAAGGTAAAGACCACAAGGTACAGACTCATCTCACACCAGGTATTTCTTAGGTACAGTAGTAGATATGATTAGATGTAACTACTGAATAATCTTACTC
The DNA here is from genome assembly GCA_963277665.1 of Viscum album. Classification (NCBI taxonomy): domain Eukaryota; kingdom Viridiplantae; phylum Streptophyta; class Magnoliopsida; order Santalales; family Viscaceae; genus Viscum; species Viscum album. The sequence goes on along the minus strand of OY728167.1, from coordinate 382,444,434 downwards.
TGTTAAGAGGAAGACCCACGTAGGATCTTAAATCATCATCAGACCCACATAGGATCCTAGTACATCATCAGACCCACACAGGATCCTAGTACATCGTCAGACCCACACAGGATCCTAGTACATCATCAGACCCACACATGATCCTAGTACAGTAGTCCCACAAAGGATCCTAGAGTAGTCCCGCATGAATTCCTAGATCAGATCCACGTGGTACCCTCAATCATTGACCCATGAAGGATCCCAAACTACAGGCCCACATAGGATCCCTTTCTCATGTTACAGCCAGCTACAGGGTTCCCTCACTAAGTTTTCTTATCTCCGGGAGGGTCCGCTCCTCAAGCCAATGGTCGATACACCAAATACCAATAAGTCCCACAAAGAAGTATCCCAAAGGACATCCACATCATAGGGGTCTCAACGCAACAAACGGTGTGTCAATCGGACGCCCAGTCTGTAAGTTATTAGCCTTTTTGTCCCGAGGTCCCGGTTGGATTCGTGCTCGATCCAACCCGACCGTACTCCAACTTCTTCCAAATCTCAATTGAGGTGTACCAAAAGGACTATATCGCTTCAAGGTTTCTGGCGCCATAGATGATTCGTCAAATGATCACCTGGTGCCAAATTTATGGCCAAAAGAGCGAAAATGGGTTCAAGCTGGTCCGGGTTTGGTCCGACCTGGTCAGACCAACTGGGTCGGGCTGGGCGGAACGGCCTAGCTTCCTGGTTTGGGTAGCCCATGTTGTGGGGAATCTACAGTGCGGAAGTTTGATGCAGTGCGGCGGTCACGTGCTGCGCCTTCTCCGATGGCCAGCTCGGCCGACCGTCCTCTCTTTGCTGTCGTGGCACAAGTCGGGGCCCCTTCCTCACCGGGTGGCGCAGACGCGTGTCGTCATCCCCGTCGTGTGGTCAGTCGCCGCTCTTGTGTCCCACTAGTGCCAATCACTGGTACCGGTCATCGTCCTCCTCCATCGTGAAGAACGCAACAAAATTACACAAAGATTTGCGGATTTGTCGGGCCATGTTTGTTTGGCTCGCACCCTCCGTGTTAGAGTGGTAGAAAGTGGCTCAAATATTTCTTGAATCAAGAGGAATTGTCAAGAATGGGTAAGGGGAAAATTCACAACAAGAAACCATACCTCAAAGTTTAGTTGACGTCGAAGAGGAGAGAAGGACGGACATTGGTTCGTCGTTGATTGAAGACGTACCATGTTTGAGGATGTCACGAGTAAGAAGTTGAAGTCATTCGAGATCGTTGGCGTTTGTCGCCTCCGCAATGTGCTTCTGATCTGGGCTCAGGGTCGGTTCCTCATTCTTCATTGGAGAAGCGTTCTTCATTGGAGAAGCGTTCTTCATTGGAGAAGCGTTCTTCATTGGAGAAGAAGAGTTCCTCCAAAGTTCTTACCTTCTCCTTTTCCAACCAAATCCTCACAAAGGAATGAGTTTCCAATATAATTTAAATTAAGAAGATTAATTATGTTATCACAATTAAATGATGACACATTTCATTAATTATTAGTTTCCTCCAACAATTAAATGGGGAGTTGAGTGGTTTCCTCCCATTAAATGGGGTTTGGGTGGTCCCCTGATTTAATTTAAAAATGGGGTTTTAGTTCAAGTGGTCCCCACCTTTATAACATCCACATGGGAGTTTCAATAAAAATAAAATAAAAGTTCATTTTATTTTATTTTTATTTCCATGAAAAGCATAAAATCTAACTTTCACTCTCAACCTGCTGTGGTCGAGATGAAGGTATCCTTAAGAGAATATCGGCGCTGAGAGTTCAACGGTGTCCTTGGATTTCAATTCCAAGCACTAGATCAAAAGTTACAAAAACCCGCTCGCATGTTTACTGAACGTACCCGAAATAATGTTCAGAAATTCATTTCAGGCACACTGGGCCTCAGAATCACGCACCATTAATTTTCACAGACTCGTAATATTCCATATAATTTTAAAAAAAAATACTTGTAATTTCTGGGTCTTTTCAAAATTGAATGCACCCTTTAAAATATATGTCTCCTTATGTCAATGATGATGTTATCCCAGATGGGGATGGTTTATAGGAAAAAATTTGATCAATTTGTTTTATCAAACTCATAAATTATTTTTGTAAAAGAATACTAATTATTAATGACTATTCAATCAATCTATTAGTATATGAATCATAAATTTAGTGTTCAATTAGATTTCTTATCGGAATTTCTTGGGGTTTCTCAAGGTGACACACATGGGAAAATGAATCCATTTTAGTTCATTTCTTCCAAATGAATCATTTTCTCCATAAATTATAGGTATATAAAATATGATATAATAGATATCAATTTTTTTAGGACCAAAACAGTCATTAGTTTTTCTACCATATCTAACTGAATACCGGATAAATAAATTGGCAACACCTCATTAAACTCTCTAACTACTAGTGGAAACTCACAACATGATGGATCATCATTGATTTAAATTTTAAAGAAGATGATAATATCCCATTTTCAGGTAAAATAGTTCATTCTTGATGAGATCTCATATCAAAATATCACTAAAACACTTGAGATATTCTTTTGAATGTAGCGAAGGACACCCTCTTATCTTAGAAATCAATTTTAGATTTATAGGACACTGACTAACACATCCCAAAAATTATGTCAATGATATCCACATAGAGAATTAAAAAATACATTACTTTATACATTTTTGATATATTGAATAGAAATTTGGGTCATCAAATACCCTTACCTGTCTTATTTCATATTGTTTTCATGAAATTGATTACAAAATACATGAGTTCCAAACAATTTCTTAAAATATTCAAAAACATGTTAATATTAATGAATACAATGAATAATTATAAAATATATATGTCAAAAAAAGACAAATAAATAATCATATTACCCCTCACTATCAAAGGTTTCATATAAATAACTGAATAACCTTCCACTTCATGAAAATTACTCATTCTAGATGAATAAGACTGGAACCACACTATCCTTAAGGCATGAAACATCACAAAAAACAATTAGGTGTAAATGATCTTATTCCATAACATGGAATAGATATCCATGTTTTTGTTTTTGTGAATTTATATATTTTCATAAAAGTTGTAGATAATTTATGGTGCAAGACATATATGTTTCATGTGTCCAATATTTATGTAATGACTTGTCTTTAATGAAGGCATGGACCCTTTATTTGTTTAAATTCCTTTATCCATTCTTGATAATGATGTCTAATAATTTCAAGTTGGTATCATGTTTTTAAGGGGCTCATTTAGAGTCTATAGACCTAATATGGGATTAAAATATTAGGTCACATGGTTAGGAGAAGTTGTGCGACCCATCCTATATTGTTTCCCCAATTTCTGTGTTTTCAGACTATGGGAACCTATAGGACGCACAATTTTTCTACACCCATGAGACCCATGTTACAATTCCATGATGTTATGCAGAAGGTTTGAACAAATCCTTTTTGTACTTTCTTCACATAATAAGAAAAAATGTGCACGTAACTGCATGTTGTTCCCCTCAAAATTTGTGATGGGTGCACGTTTGGTACATAGTTTAGAAAAACATTCACCCAAAACATAATCCCTTGTTTTTTGAGGTGAAATGAACACAATTACATTAATTAATCCTACAAACATATTTATCTTTTCCCCTTTATTACACCAGTAGTGGGATTGAATTTTCCTCTCCCATATATTTCTACATCCATCAAGCTAGGAATCCATGTATCTCTCGCAACTAGGTTCATATTCTAGATCCATCAAGGTCATTTGATTCCTTTTGGATAGATCTCAATTACTCTCCCATATTATTAAAATTTATCAATTAATCCATTTTTCTATTTATCTGAAATCTATTTTCACTATTTCTAGGGAGTTTGATGGTTTCTTAGATCTCTTCCATCCTACTCTAAATATGAGTCCAATATCAAGTGAGTGGTCATCTACAACCTTTAGGCAGGAGGTCTTTTCATTTTCCCCACAAGTTTTTATGTTTTGTAGCTATGACTTTGTTCCTCATGGAGCCTTTTTCTGAGCATCATGTTTTATTTAAGTTCTTCAAATTAAATTAACCAACACACCAAGATACAATACCTTTCATATTTTTTTAGTAATTTATTGGGTTTTTACCTCATTTATGGACACCCCTTGGGTGTGAAAAGTTGAATTTCACATAATGGATAATTGTTTTAAATGAAATTAATAAATATTTAGTTTTTTTCATAGATTTAAAATTAAATTTTCCTTATTAAGGTAATGTGTACTGGAACACAAGGATCCTTTTAATCACTTTCCCCATTTAATAAATATATTTTCCAATGTAGGTATATTCCCTCTTGACCATGACACCCTCCAAATAGATATTCATCATTATAAATATAATTTCCTTATTATGATAAATTTAATAGATAGATTAATTTAAATGGATAATACAATACAGTTTCCCATCTATAAATGACGTAGAAATTTTATATTATATATATTATATGGCTCATAGGAAAAGTTCTATTCATGTCAAAAAACATTTAATTGAATTACAAAGCCTTTTTTACTAAGGTCCTGATAAATGAAATGATTGGGATGTAGTGCCTCATGCCTATATTTATAAATATTATTGTTCCTAGTTATGGGGTGTTGTGTGATGGTAAGTGTTCTATTGAGAATTAAGGTACCACTCTCTATTACATCGGGTGTCGAGAAAGATGATTGAATGAATTTGGGATAATTGGTTTATGGGAATGACACACCATGTCCCCAGTTTATATTTTAGACATGATGGCACACACACCACCTTGAGTGATGAGCATGAATTCCCCCACTCATTTAAGTATCTTGGTAATGGACCTTATTGAATAAGATTATAGGCTCGTTAGACTAGTTATGGATGTATGTGTTACACCTCAGTCTTTACAGAACCTATTATTCTAGGTATATTTCCACTTACATCCAAAATGAAATGGTTCATATAGGTGGGTGAAATATATTAATACAATATATATAAATTATTATTATTATATATAATGACTGGTCATACACTCCTCCTTCCCATAAGTCGATGTAGGTAGATCCTCCAGGTGTCCTTACAGAACAAGAGCATGTTGTTATTTATTTATTCAATTTTATTATTAATTTAATTATTTCTACACACTATTTTTAGGAGAACCTCTTCGATTACTTATATACACGATTGTTGTTGGTCTACTTAGATTATTATGTCACACCCTACTCGAGCTATGTTTGGTTCCTAACAATAAAATAGTATCATTGGTATGGATGAGGTAAAGGGACCTATTACAGGTAGCTAATATTCTTACCTATAGTTGGATCTTAGGAGCATATGAACAAGAGTATTCTCAGGATTCTAGTGCAGGATCTTTTTTTGTCCTATTGTAGTTCTTGTATAGAATGATGGTATATTAATTCCCCCCCCCCCAATCCAATTTATATTATCAAAATATGATTCATCCTTCTACATGAAAATTCCATAGAGGATTTTGACATTATTATAACAATTTTCAGATATTCTTATTCCACTACATTATTATTTTGTGTGTTTTATATTCTTTATGCTATAGTAAATTATTCGTCAGGTTGTATAGGGTCTACATTTTTATAATTATTTTGATAGTGTATGTTGTATGTTTACTATTTTATCAATTGTGTTGGTCTCGTATTATGGTATAGTCTTACCACCACATAATCATGACACCCTTTCTAATAGTCATAAGCCTTTGGAATATGGGATTTGTGTCGATGTTCATGTGACACACTAGCTCATGACCTGGGTTAATTGGATCGTAGTTTGGTATGTTACAGTGTGGTATAATATCCTTATTTTCCTTTTTCTTACTTTTTGGGTGTTAGATAGGGGACAAGGAGTTAAAGGGATTTGGAATTGACCCAATTCCTAGATGAAGCTAACCCTGGTAAATGGTAAACCCAAATCACTTGGGATTAATAATTGCATTTATTGAATATGGAATTTATAGTTGATAAGATTACACCATTTGGTGACACAGTTTATTTATGATGTTTCTAATATTGTTATTATTGAAACAAAAATTTCTTTTTCATTTGGGTTAATAAAATGATTTTGATTCATTACATGCATAATTATAGGAACAATATGATTAATATGTCAAAAATTTTCCATGCCATGATTATTTTCAGCATGAATTTTTCAGATATATAATGTAGTTCCTTGATATGAATGGAAGTGTGCTAACACAACGTACATGGATTGAAAAACACAATTGATACATATAGTGAATTCCTTAACCAAATAGTGTATTCCTGAATAGGATATTGTAGACACAATAAGTAGTCAATTATTTCATGTTGAGCCACGAAGCACTGGTATCATGGGATAAAATGTGTTATAGTGTGGGTTAAGTGGATTCCATATTTTGGTTCACAATGAGTATAGTCCCTAATGAATCATAAATGGTAATACATCAAAATCCAATATCTAATGAAGTTTAAATATTTGAACAATCACAAATACAAAATTAATATTACATTTTAAGTGAGATTATCCATATTATAAATGCGAAAAGAGGATTCATACAAGATATCATCATTATTAGTGGGTAGATAGGATTATTTTCAGCTATTATGGCCTATTATTCTATCATCTACCACCTAGAAATGGCATTTAAAGTAGAAAAAGCGGAGGAAAATTTATATAATACGGATTTATACCTATCCCAAATTCATATCTACAATTGTTTTAATTTTTAAAATAATTTTTGATTCATGCATTTGGAATTTTACTATCATGCCTCTATGAAGTCATCCAATCACCCACCTTGAAGGAAGAAATGACCAAGCTCTTGAGGTGGAAGCTCTTGAGCCACCAATGAATATTCCTTCAGTGAAACTGGTTGGACCTATTCCTTTTCCTAATAAGGGGACTAGTGCCCAGTTCCAATTGGTAATCCAACATATGTTGTATAATATACATGGTTTAGTTCGAATTACCTCGAGTATCATATATTTTTCAAATAAATTCAAGAATCGGCATCCTCCCACATTTTTGGGGGATGGGAGAACACACACTACCAATTCAAGGATCAAAGTTATAATTTAATATTCAAGCCTCTTGAGAGGCCTCTAGAGCAGAGGGTCAAGATAGAAGTCTATATGATTTTTGATTATTCCAGGATATATTTGGATATAATTAACAAGTAATATCAATAAAGGGATATGGTATGGGAAGACTTACAGATGATCTTATATAATTATTTCTATCTGAAGACTCTGATGTATAAAACAACTAGAGAATTCATGAACCTGCAACAGGGGAGTATGTTAGTTATGGAATACTATGCTTATTTTACTATAGTGTAGTGGTACACTCCTCCTATTGTGGGAGAAAATATTATGACTACCGTGTGAGTTGGTGATGGGATGGTATATTCCGTCTGATCACAGGTCATTATATTATTTTCAACCACTATATCAAAAATTGTCAATAAGGACATAATTATAGAGAGGTATTTTAGGGAATCTAATGGTGTGAGTCAGGGTGGTTTGACTCTTAAAGTGAGAAGTGGTTCTTAATCTAGGATAAAGTGACATTTTGAGGCTACTTGTATGAGAAATAGCAGTAAAAATAATCAAATAGTAAACTTTCTAATATTTCACCAATGTGTGGATCCAGGGAATGTGAATCCTCAACAATTACGATACCTAGTGGAGTGCAGAGGCTATGTAAGGATGGGCCATTTCCAAAATTTATGTATTACTTTTCTATCAGTTCCTAGTGAGTAGGGATCTATTCCCACACCATCTTCAGTAACATGGATAGTATGATCCCGATAGGTAGGCATCTAGAATACCACTGGCTGATTGAACTAAGGTGGAAATCAAATCAGAGGTATTCAGACTTATGATTCATAGCTCCAATAGTGCAAGAATTCCCAGAGCTATTAGGTAGTGACTCAGAGCCATGGTACATGACAACTATAGGCAGTCTAACATAGGATCAAGGAGAAGAGCTCCTAACCTTCTATAATTTGAATTGCTCTTATAGTATCATCCACTACAGTGTGTCATTTATTTAACATAGTATAATCTCAATCACTTATATATAAGAATGATATGGGAATTATAGACCTCAATATAGAAAAAATCTATTGAGTAAGGATGCTAGATACCCATTAGGTATCCGATTAGAGGGTGTTTTCCATTTTAAGCACTCCCCCTTGAGATATGTGGATATCTCTTTGTAGATAATATTTTCATCCTAGATATGATGGGTATGATGTAATCAGAAAAATGAAATGGTTAGTTACATATCAATATTATATTAATGATATCATCATAGTGTTTTTTTACATCACCATAGGTTGTTAGGAACATGAGTAAGGGAGAATTGGATGTTAGTAGTACTTGAGGAGGACCTGAGAAGTAGAGTCTGTGAAATGTGATAGCTTAGATCACCCAACTTTTCCTATATTATTAAGGGTTATGCTGTGATATTTTTTCTTATATATTGGATCATTTTAGAGTTGTATTTCCTAAATATATCTCTGGTCTACCTTCTCTACCAATAGTAGAATTTATAATTGAGGTTATTCTAGGAGCAACACCAGTGATAATTACTCCTTATAATATGGAACCTAATGAGATTCTGGATATCAAGAAGAATTTAGAGGATATGTATGAGAAGGGATTAATATTTTTTGATACTTATCCATAGGATCAATAGTCCTTGTTTCTTATGAGAAGGATCTTACACAATGTATCTATGTGAATTACAGTTGATTTAACCAAATCATGATAACGAATTGGCATCCACTCCCCAGAATAGATGACCAATTCGATTAACTTTGAGAATCCATATTTTTTCAATGATAGATTTGATGTAAAGATACCAAAAAATGTGTGTCATGTCCTTAAATATACTTCACACTACTTTTAGGAGATGTAATGATTAATACGAGTACATATTCATGTAATTCGGTCTCATGAATGAACCTATTTTTTCATGGATCCTATGAATTGGTTTTTCAGCCCATATATAGATTCATTTGGGGTAGTATGTGTTAATGAAACCTTAGTTTATTCATGATCTAGACAAAACCATTCCAAAAAACTTGACATCTTACATAATACATTGTGAGGTCATTAGCTGTATACTAAGCTTAGTATAATACTCTTTTTGATTCAACATTTCTGTTTCTTAGGTTATATCATCTCAGAGTCGAGAGTTTCAGTTGGCATAAAGAAGGTGATTGGTTTAGTTTCCTAGTAGAATCCCAAGAAAAACTTTTACATAGATTATTTCTTATGGATAGATAGATATAAATAATATTTATCAATGATTTCTCACATCATGTAGTTACACATATGGGAATGACAAAAGGAAGGTGTAAAATTTGTATGGACAAAAGCTTATGAAGAATTCATTCAGGAGTTGAAGGGTCATTTTCCATCAACGGTGATATTGATTATTTTAATTCTATTATAGAGATATTCTCTATATTTTGATTCATTAAGTTTTATTCAGGGTGATATTATGATATAGTAAAAGTGATTTGTCAAATATATGTCTCTTTAGTTGAGGAATCACAAGAAGAATTACCTGAAACATGTCCTCGAGCTAACTGGTGTAGTTGAAGATATATTCTATTAGATAAAATATCTACATGGAGAGAATTTTTGTGTTAATTGATCAAAAAACCCTCAATCACATATTTATTAACAGATATTTGAATCCCAAACAACATATGTGGGTTGAATACATGCAGACATTTCATTTCGAGATTTCCTACTAACCTGGTAAAAGAAATGTAGTAGCTGATGCTTAGAGAAAAAAGACTCCAACACTAGATGTTCATGGTCTAGAGGAAAATGGAATATTATGGATTTATTATATTATATTCATGATTAAGATCATGAGAGACACATTTATTTAATACTCATGACCATAAAAGTGACTTCTACTCTTCCTTAACGAGTAATGATGAGACATTTAGCTGATCCAGAAGGCCTCTTTGTAAGGAAATTTTTCTCGAATGATGATACATCATCTAGTTGGGTCATGGATAGGGAGGATACAATACTGTCCCATGTAAATGTATGGGTCACAAAAGATATTAGATAGGAGTTGAAGTGGGAAATTCACACCTCATCATGGAAGGTTCACACCTATGTCACCAAAATGTATCAAGATCTTCAGAGCATGTATTGGGGTCCAAGTATGAAATGTGAGTTGTATGAATTTATCACTAGGTTTTCAACCTTTCAGCAGGTGAATACAGAATATCCACAACTTGTTGGGATTTTCATGTCACTGTCCACTCCAGAGTGTAAATGGTATGATGTTTTGATGGATTTTGTTATTTTTTACCAAGATCACCTCATGGAAACTATATAGTGTTGGTTTTCATTAATCATATTATGATTGTAAAAAAATATTAATGGTTTGATATTACTAATCAAAAGACAATATTGAGAGTCTATGTGTCAATGAGGTTTTACTTCTTCATGGAGCTCTTTATTATAAAATTTCTTATTGAATCACTCACATTATGTCACAGTTCTTTTCAGATATGTAGATGGTCTTGGGTATATAGATTATTCTAAGAACGTTGTATCAAATGTAGATTGATGGATAAATATACCATAATATTTAGGTGTTGGAGTACATGCTTAATGCATGTCTCCATGAATTTTGAGGTTCTTGGATAAATGCATTCCCCACATAATGTTTTCTTATTATAACATCTTGTAAGATACCATCTATATGGATCCTTATGAAGCTTTATATGGTAGGACTTTATGTTCACCTCAGTTCTGGCTAGAGGTAGGGGTATCTATGCTTGGACCATGTCTAATGAAGGATACTATAGAGTAGGTCCAATTGATCATAAAAGTGCATGTTGATAGATCAGTCGAGACAAGAATCATATGAAAACAATAACTAACGACCTCTTGAGTTCATGATTAGAGGAAAGGTTTTATTGCAAGTATCACCCCAGTTTTTTCCATAAATATATTTAGATTTAGGTTGAGATATCACCAAGTTTCATTGGATCCCTCTAGGTGGTGAAATAGATCAGAACATTACCTTACCAGCTAGAACTTCTTCAGAGATACTAGTTTATTAATGATGCCATTCACATATATTAGCTTCACTAAAATTTATCAAGATCTGGAAAATTTCAATAAAATTTATGTGGTTTAATTGGAAGTGGATGCTTCTTTTGTAGAGTATCCAATTCATAAATTGGATTGCTATGTGAAGAAGCTCCGAGGTAGGTCAGTTCCATTGGTGCATGTTCCATTTAAGCACGGATGTGTACATGATGAGATCTTAGAATAGGAAGATAGTATACAACATCAGTGTCCAGAGTTATTCTATGATGATAACTCTTTAATCTCAGATATACAACTCGAGGAAGAGTTTATCTAAGGTGGGGTGGTTGTAATGACCCATATTTTCACAAAGGTATAGATCAATTTTTTGATTAAATTATTTTAAATATCCCTAATAATGATTAATTATACATTCAAGTGGTTTCAGGTGTATCAGGGGCTCATTTGTAGCCTAGATCCCTAAAATGGGAATAAAATCCCATTCCACATGGTAGGGAGAAATTGTACAGTTACAGATACTAGGAAACTATATTCCACATTGTTTGTCTACAACTGTGTCACCCAGGACACATGACCATGTGGTGCTGTAGAGGGTTGGGATGAATCCTTTTTTAATATTATGAACATAGTAAAATAATTTGTGTGCCTTACCATCCAGTTTTTCTTTCTAAAATGGTGACAAGCGCACAGTTTGGCCGACCATGTGGCCAAACCGTGCACCCTATTTTTTGGGGTGAAATGACTAACATGTACTTAATTACACTTATAACCATATTTCTCCTTTATCCATTCTTCCACCAAAGGATTTATTGAGTGTTACTCTCCATTAGATCTCATCCTTCATCAACATATGAATCCATGTATCTCTCAAATCTCTTGTCTGATTCAAGATCATTCATTGTAATTGGATTCCTTAAGGTGAGATATCAAATCCATTACATTCCAATTCATGATAATCATTGAATCCATTGTTTTGTTTAGTTGAAATATATTTTCCTCTATTTTCATGGTATTGTATCATTTTGTATATCCCTTTAATCATTCTCCAAATATGAGTCTGATATCGAGTGAGGAGTTATCTATGACATTGAGGTATGTGGTATCATAATTTTCTCCATGATTTTCAATGATTTGTAGTTATGTTGGTGTGTTTCACACCCAATTTATGTTCATCTCTTTCTAATTTAGTTTTTAATATAAATTTTATCAATTCCCAAACATACATTTCCTTTGAACAATGTATAGTAGTATAGAGGATGTTCACCTCATTTATGGAAATCCCTTGGGTGTGCCAAGTTGAATTTCCCCTTGTGGATAATTTCTTCAAATACTTAGAATCCATATTAATTTTTCATTATAGATTTCAATATGAATTTACCTTGTTAATGGAATGTCTAATATAACCCAAGGTTCCTTCTAAGAACATATCCCTTTTAATAGATTGATTTCTCAATGTATGTATTTTAACTTTTTCCCATGAAACCTAATAAATGGATCTTGAGCCTCATCAAATGAGTTTTCTTGTTATGAGAAATTTAATGGATTGTTATGTGGAACGGTTAATACATGATGGTTTTCATTATTTAAATTTTTTGTATGATTTAAATTAAATGACAAATAAGGGTGGTCTGGCCACATTTATTCATGTAAAATAAAATGTAATTAATTGTATTATGGAGCATTGTTTACATTGAAGTTGATAAAAGAGATACATTGGATGTAATGAATCATACCTATATTCATAAATTTTATTTTTCCTTATTATGGGATAATGTAAAATTTTAATTGATTTGTGGGTAATTATGGTATCATTATCCCTTATATTGAGTGTTGAGAAAGATATCTCACATCATTGACACTAATTGGACAGTGTGTATGGTGCACCATGTCACGAGTTTAGTGTGTTTACATGATGGGACACTAACCATATCTATTGAAGATAATTAAGTATACCCGTAATTAAGATATATATGGAATAGCCCAATTTTTGGAGCATATAGGGCATTATGACTTGTTTTGGATGTAAAAGTTATGCTATTTTCTAGCCATAACCCAGTATTCTAGTTATATGAACACTTATATCTTCATGTGCATGGTTCATATAGGAGTTTTAATTATATAAATACAGTATTTATATATTATTAATATATATATATATAGTGACCCATCAAACATTACTCTCATACCTGAGCTGAAGTAGGTAGAGCCTTCAGGCGTCCTTTCAGAACATGAGTGGGAAGTTATTTATTTATTGATTTCTTTATTAATTAAATTATACCAAAACACTATTTAGTTATGAGAACTACTTATATTACTTATAGACATTATTGGTGGAGGCCTATTGAGATTTTTTATCTCACACCCTCATATGGTTGACATTCATGCCCGAGAATTATATATTACTACATGCATGGATAAGGTAAAGGGCTCTATAACAGGTTGTTGATATCCTTACCTATAGATTGATCTTAGGAGTGGATTAAAAATATTCTCTAGATTCTAGTAGAGCGTCATTTTTTATCTTTTTTATTTTTTTAGTTCTTGTATTGGTTGTTGGTATATTCCTTTACCTAATCCCTTTTATATTATCAGATAATCATGAATCCTTAAACATGAAACTGTCATGTTGGTTTTGGTTATTATTATATAGTTTTTTAGATATTATTATTCCGTTCCATTATTATTATTCCTTCTATATCTACTTTCCACTGAAGCAGATTATTGTTCATATATTATAGAGTCTTCTTATTTAACAAGAATCCACTATTGTATGTTGTATGTTAATTGTTTTACCTAATGTTCCACTATGATAAGAGGGTACATTTTTCTGAAAGTACCATCTTCACACCCTCATTGCTAGTCGGATACCTCTAGCATATAGGGAGGCATGCATGATTGTAACAACCCGATATTTTATGATAAGTATTCCTTTTAATTTATTTTATGTCATGTGTTTTATGCTACAACAAGATTATCTTGTTCTATACACCACACTGTATTATCTTGAAGTATACACAACACTATTCTTAGATTGTGTTACACACAATTTCAAGTTCGTTTTATAATAGTCACTCTACGCAACATTGAGTGTATATATATATATATTCAATGTATAAATGAAATATGGTTGGATTCTGTTATACGAAATAATAAAGGATTCTTGCACAACACGCAACCCTGACTTGGCTTGCATTACACGCAATCGCGACCTTCCTCGATAGCGTGTGTTGTACTCAATACTGGGTTTTACTAAACAATGATATATTATTATAATATTATTATGAACTAGCCATTATGAATAGTATTAACTAAATTTTTAATTTTATAACATTATTATACATCTTACACATTTTCTAGAACATGGTATACGAAAAAAATAAATTTTTCGGGTAAAAGAAGTATTTTTCAAAACATGCAGTTTTGCCGCCTTTTGATGGCGCACCCACTTTAAATCTAGTTTTTGACATGTTTATAAGTTCAATTTTACAAAATAAAATTATTATTTGGAATTAGGATATAAAATTTTACCTTGGATAAATTTTTCATATTATTCTGATAACTTTCATATTTTAATGAATAGTAAAAACATGCTATATTTTAATTAAAAACAACTTTTTTCATCATAATAACTTATGTGATTAAATTATAATATTTAATGGTTTAAAATTATAAATAGAATATATTTTTACCATTTAATATAATTTATGTCATTAGCCTTGATTTTATATTGAATTCGTAGGTTAAATAAATTCAATCTTTTACAATGTTTTAAACAAAAACCCGTTTTCTTTCGACAACGGGATTAATTTTAATTTAATTTATGAAACTTATGTGTATTGAATTTCGAAAAATGGATTCAATATTTGGAATCAGTGGGTCCAAATTATATTAATAGACTACTTTTTATTTTTGGGATTTATGAATAGTAACAATGGTAAATTTTATTTACCATAGTAAAAGGTAAATTGGGTAATTAAGGGTAAATATAATATTATAAAATTATCCTAATACTTGTATTAATACGATTGGATGATTGTAATTTGTCCTAAGTCATATTTGGGTCTCAATTTAATCCATTAGAACCCACTTGGAGGTGATTAAGACCTTTAATTTATTTTATTTAAAGGAAAGTGAAATATGTCTCACTCAACTTTAATAATTAACGTATTTTTAATATAAGTTTATACAGATTATAAATTCGGTTATAAATACTCATTTGAAATATAAAATTTTTTTCTTTGTCATGGTAATATATTTTTAATTTTTTATAGTTTTTTAATTACCTTATTATCTTATACATTAATGATGCAGAAATTATTTATTTAGTGAAAAATCAATAATATAGTTTTTATTGAAATAGTAATACATATCAAAAGGCCCAAAATCTGAAAAAACAAACTTATTATTAGTGTATATATAAACCCTAATCATCCAATGGCCGAATTTTTGACCATTTGGATCCTTATTAAGGCGATTATGACACTTATATTATTTTATTTTAAATGATGCCAAAGTTGTCACCTTCATACTTTAATAAATATAATAATTTAAATATTGTGATTTTAAGATGATAAATTCTAGTAAAAGTATTATTGTGAAATTTAATAGATTTATCTTCATCATAGGATTTTATTTTTAATTTTTATGAATCAAATAAGTATATTAAATAATTATACAAAAATGTCGTAGTAATTATTTTATTAAGAGATAAACCAAATAAATGGTTTTAAAAATAATAAAATAAATATTATATGAACTATTTAATGTTCTCCACTAATTTTATAGATACTGATGACCTTTTATAAATCTATTAAAGCTTTTATTTTGAACATATCTTATGTATATATTTTATTTAAATTCAAATAAATTAATAGTGTCAAAATTGACACTATTGTTATTTTATAAAAATAACATATTATAAAATTGTTTAAAAATCACAAAAATATTTAAAAATTATAAATTTATATTTATATGGTCTAAAATGTTATAAAGTATCCAATTATGGAAAATTCACAACAAATAAGTAATTATTTGTTATAATTTAAAATTTAGAATGTTATTACCACAAATAAAATTAAATTGATAAATAAGGATAAATCAAGATGATAATGTTTAAAATAAATTCCTAACATGTATAAATCTTATTTTTTGATGCTATTATAACCCTATCTCATCTAATATTCGGATATGAGTCATTTTGGAAGTTTTTAAGTGGGTTTGGGATTTAATATAAACTAATATTTCTTATATTTCCAAAGGTGCCCCTCTCCTCCCTTATAAAAGGGCACCTCCTCCCTCTCTTCCTCACACCACTTTGAGCATTCAAGCTCAGCCAAACCCTGACAAATTCTCTTCTCCACTTCTCTAGAAACATCCTATATGTCATGGTCTTCTTCAAAGACCAATTGTAGTGCCCTAAGAGGATGTCTCAAAGAGGCGCTTCAAAGAATAGGTAATGTCCGTTACCGATTCTTTCAACTTTATTTCTTCTTCCACTTCTTCTTTTTTAGTTGTTTCATTATGAGGTAATAAAATTAGTATCAATAATATACTGATATGTTATTATAAGTATTAAACAACCATATTTCACCATCTATCCATCCTACGGAAAACGAAATCACCGCGCGTGCGTACGTACGGAATACCGTCTCCACGCCGTGGTGTAATCTATTTTCCACCACCACCTTACTTGGATGGGTATAATGGTGAAAGTAATGAATATATATGATTATTGTAAAGTGATATTTATTCTTTAATATTATATATACACTTTATTACAATTCCACGATATTGGGAATGATATCATCGCTCGTGCGTACGTACGGACTACCGTCTCCACGACGCGATGAGATTCACTCTCCATGTTAACCATTCAAGAATGATTATAAAGTATATATAATAAGTAATAATGAAATATACAACATAATAATGCTACTGTATTTATATATATATATATATATATATATATATTTATGTCATCTACTTAATTCCATTCAATTCAATAGGGAAACGAAAACAGCGTTCATGCGTACGTACGGCCTACCGTCTCCATGAACGGTGTATTTATTTCCATTTATCGATCTATTATATATATGTATATTCTGAATATATATTATATATAAATCATGTTTTAAATTCTGGATTTAAGTAATCATGATCTAAGTAATCATATGAATAATTACAAGTTAAAACACGAACGACAAATGAAACGATTTTACCCAAAACGCTACTTTAACATGAATTTACAAAAGAACGGGTAATATAAAGTCATAAGTGAACCATATATGATATAATAACAATGAATATGATTCTTTAATAAGTAAATTACATTATTTAAATCATTATACAGGGGGTTTGGATACGTATGAAGCATATCATACCTAAGGTAAGGGATAATTGTGCAAATCTCATTTTTATCCGAGATTGCATATTCGTAAGTATTTACTGGGGTTATTGCTATCATCCATGTCCATGTTTTATAAAATTGTATTCATGTATGTTTAAATTCCTTTTTACCCATTTTTAACTTTTACTACATGGTATGTAAGGAATCATTATTTTGTTTACATTACGAGGTACTTTTTGACTTTTCCAGCAAAAGTACGAGAAGAATGTTTTTTAACGTATACGGCATGAAAGTATTTTTACGGTTTTATAAAGCCTTATTTTCATGAACCTTAATACAAAAGATTTCATGACTATTTTAAACAAAATCCTAATCTTTTAAAATTGCATGGCATTTTACGAAAAGAAAATGATTTTCAAGAAGAAATGATATTTTTCTCAAGAATTCATTTCAAGTGTTTTATCAAAAACCATTTTTCATCTAAGATAACATTATTTCATATCTGTATGTTTCAAGTATAATGTCTCTATGATTTAAATGGTTTCACTTTTCTTATTATGAAATGATATCCATTTCTTTTATATGGATTATGTGATGATGGGATGATGTTTATGAAACCCATTTTATTTATTGGGTTTTTATGAATGATGTATGTTTATTTTGTGGCACAAGTAAGAATGATTTAATTATGAGATGGGTGGGACCTATATCTCCCTCCAATTCATTGGGTAAAGATTTATATCTCATGAGATAGACATGGCTGGAATGGCAAGTCAAACCGGTTCAGTAATACAGTATTGGAACGAGGAGTGAACTCGATTCAGAAAGGGACTTTGTCCACTAAGATGGTCTTGGAAGAAATGCATTGGCTACTATGGAAATCATATCATGTGCTTAATGGTTTTCCTCAATTACATGTTTTACTCCCATGCTATTTTATCATGATTAATGTTTCTTTATGATCTATGCCTTACGTACTTCCATATTTTATTTCATTGCTCAAGCTTTTGATGTTTAAACATTATGTTTATGTTTTTAAGTTCAAATGTATATGATTTGTTTTATTTTATCCATGCTTACCCTTACTGAGCATTTGAGCTCACCCTTTATATGTTTTCTTTTCCCCAGGATATAATGAAAGGTTTTAGGTAAGAAAACAAAAGGGGAAGATCTTTATGGGAGATATTGAAGATCTTTCACCACGATTAGAAGATTACGTTCCAAGTTTCCAAAGACACTAAACTATTACGGTCCTTGTGTGTCTGTTTTTGTTATGTATTAAGTATTTTACAAAAGTAATGTAATGTCCATGTACGTCAAGCTATCGGGTCTCTACAATGATGCCAGATTATCCACTGGTTTGGGAAAATGCTTTAGTGGATCCTGATTGTGATGCTACAGTTTCAAAAATAATTGAAATTAATTTCATTACTTGTAACACCTCATATTATGATGAGATAGATTTTATTTTAATTTCTTTGATGTATTATATTGTACGCAACACCGTGATAAACATGTTCTATATGCAACACCATCTTATCTTGCGGTATACAGAACAATATGCTTGGTTTTTCTAACACACAATGTCAAGTCATTTTATAGAATTAATTTCATGATAGATCGAGTATAAATGGACAACTAAATATTATAACTTTTTCATTATAATGGTCATATGAATAGTATTAACTTTCCTTTGAAAAACTATTTAGATCCAAATATGTGAGTATATGAAATAATAAAATCATTCTGGATGGATTTTTTTAACGAAAAATATATTTAATATATTCAATCTATTGTTTAAAATTTATCCAATAGGTTTTATAAACAAGATATAAAAAAAATCAATTTGATTGATAAAAGAATTATTTTTCAAAAAAACAGTTTTTTCGCCTTTTGATGGGGCACCAATTTTAAATATAGTTTTTGGAACTTTTTTATATTCAATTTGAAAAAAAATATCATATTTTAATTCAGAATATAAAAAATTACTTATGTTTAATTTTTGGTATTTTTTGATAAGTTTCATTTTGGGATAAATAGTTAATATACTGACTTTTATTGAAAATTTATTTTTTTTTAAAGTCATTACATAGTAAAATTATGTTTTCAGTTTAGTGTTAAATTTTAATTATTTTTTTATAATTATGGCTTTTGAAAATGAATTTATTCATGAATTTATTATAAAATCATTTTTAATTTCAAAAGGGGCATTTTCAAAATAAATTGTTTTTCGAGATATTTTACCAGTTGTATTTTAAATTTAATTTTTCAACATTTGTGTTTTGAATTTTTAAAAATAGATTTAAATTTTGGATTTAGGAGGTCCAAGTTTGGTATGTTGGTCCTTTTATTTTTGACCAATATGAATAGTAACCATTGTTAATTTTGTTACCACTGTTAAGAGTAAATTAGGTTATTTTGGTTACAAATAAAATTATAATGACTATAAAATGAACAAAACAAATGAAAACATTTAATTTGATTAATTAAATTATAAAATTAAAATTTAAGGATCTAAATTATATAATTTAATTGACACTTGTCCATGAAAATTACTTAAATATTATTAAAATCAATGAAAGACACATAGTGTCCTTTTATTTGTCTTTAAATTCTATTATGTGTCCACATATTGAAAAATGGGTGGTTTCCACGAATCTAAATGGTAATTTTTAACTAAATAAACATTATTCCCTAATATAAATTTATTTTGGACGTTTTGGGGCCATTTGGGATATATTATGGTATTTTTTATTTTTTATTTAATGAAAATGTAATAATGTCACATTCATGTTTTAGTGATTATATCATTTTTAAAATTATGTTATACATAAGATATATTCGACTATAAATACTCATTATAGAGATAAAATATTTCAATTTTCCTTTTTTATTTATTTTTAATTTTTAAGAATGAAATAATTACCTTAAATTCTTATAAATTGATGACATAGAAATTATATAATTTATGAAAAATCAATAAACTATTTTTATTAAAATGATAATAAATATTAAATTACTAAAACACTTGACCCAATATTATTGGAGGATTAAATATCATCCATTATCATCCAAGGGTCTAATTATTGTTCTTTGGAAGCCTTATAGATTATATTATAACACTTATATTATTTTATTTAAAGTGATGTTAAACTTTTCACATTCATATTTTTATAAGTATTACATTTTTAATGATTTATTTTCCATAATATATATTCTACTACAAGATTTAAACTAAAATATATTAGATTTATATTCATTATATATTTTTTTAAAATTTTTACCTAAACAATAAGTATATTAAATATTTACATAATATTGATGTAGTGATTAATTTATTCATAGAAATATCAAATTGCTGTTATTAAAAAATTAAAATAAATATATTTTAGCTAATTAATATGTTAAATTAATTTTATAGATTACCTATACCCATTATTAATATAATAAAAAAATCTAGGATAAAATATTATCTTGATATTTTTTAAAAATCCATGAAAGGAATAGTGTCAAAATTGACACTATTGGTATTTTATCAAAATAATTTTTTATTAAATTATTTAAAATCATAATAATTTTTTATAAATGAAATAATAATTATACTCTTAAAAATTAATTAAATTTTTTATTTATGGTCTAATTGACATCAAATAAGTATAAATTACTTTGTTTTAATATTGAACAATTAGTTACCTTAGAAAAAATAAAAATAGGATAACTAAGGGTAAATTGAAATGAAGAGGTTTAAATTGAAATAAAAACATGACAAAAAATTTTTATATTATGAGATTAAGACCTTATATAATATCATCTTATAAAATATGAAAATTTCGAGGTTTTTGGATGGGTGTTGATTTTATTATTAATTAATAGTTTTAGAAATTCCATATGTTCTTCACTCCTCAATTATAAAATGGCACATCCTCCCGTGAAATTTAAATTCATGTTGAGACTTAAATATCATCCATCTCTTACAAATTTCCACTATAAACATACTTAGTGACATTATAGAGGTTATGGTCTTCTCAAAATACCAACTCTATTGCCTTTAATAGAAGAACTGGAGGGAGTGTGTCGAAGAAGACATAATCTTATATACCGATTCTTGAATATTTTTTCTTTTATACTTCCTATTCATGATTTTTTTACATTATAAATTAATTACTCTAGTATCAAATGTATACTGAGATGTTATTAATATTATGGAACAAAAATATTCCACATTCTATCTTTCCTATGAAAAAATGAAATCAACATGCTTGCATACATACAACTTACCGTCTCCACACCGTGGTGTAATCTGTTTTTCACCACCACATGTCTTGGATTGGTATAATTATGAAACTAGTAACTATATATCATTATTGGAACTATTTATTTATTATGGAACAATATATATACCATTCACTTTGATACCATTTCATAATTAAATGAATTATATCAATTCTCATTCATACATGCAGCATACCGTCTCCACGATGTGATGCGATTTATTCTATATGAAATCCATTAAATCATGATTATATAAATAAAATGAATAAATAAATATGGTATATATTATATTAATATAATTTTTAGTGATATAACTATTACCTAATAAGGAGGGCCATAACTTATTTGTAAAAACATGCTGCAATTTATACCCGAATAACGAGTAATAATGAAATATTATTACCAAACGAATGATAATATGATCATATATGATATCATAAAAATTAATATGATTATATAATAAGTCAATTAAATCATTTAAATAATTATACACGATTTTAGGATACATACAATGGATATAGGACCTAAGGTAATGGATAATTTCACAATCTCATTATTATCCGAGATTGTTCATATATAAATATGTACTAGGGTGTATTTATCATCCAAAACCAAGTTTCCTAAGTAAGTAATATTATTTATATTTTTCTATAAATTTTTAAATTCATTTTTACCCATTTGTGATTTTTTATTAAATTTTATTAAAGTAATATTTTTTCTTTATTCGATACAAGACACTTTGTGACTTTTCTGACAAAATTAAAAGGAGAATGTTTTTTTAACTTATACAATATGAAACAAATTTTACATCTTCATAATGTCATATTTACATAAATAATACTATAAATAATATTTAATTTATTTTCAATTAAATTAAATTATTTAAAATTTCATGGTGTTTTGAGATAATAAAACATTTTTGAAGAGGAAAGGATATTTTCCTCAGAAACTAATTTCAAGTGTTTTATCAAAATTATTTTCTATATAAGATTAATGATATTTTTCAAGAATACTATCCATATTATTCTTATGTTTTATTATGTTTATGATGGAATTATATTTATGAAATCTATTTTTTAAAATGGAATGATTTATCATGGAATTATGTTTAAAAAATCCATTTTATTCCATGGGTTATGCTATGATTAATGAATTTATGATCTTGTGGAACACATATGTATGGTTTTAATTATGTGATGGCTAGGATCTATATCTCCATCCAATGCATGGGTTAAAGATTTATATCTCATGAGATAGAAATGTCTAGAATAATAAGTAAATTTAGTTTAGTAATACAAGGCTGGAACGGAAAGTAAATCTTCTTCAATAATATAGGGATGGAACAACATGTAAACCCGATTTACTAATGGAATTTGTCCACTACAATGTTCTTGGAAATGATCCTTGGATAATATGGAAATGATATTCCATGAATATGTATTTTTTCACTATTCCATGTTTAATTCCAAGGATATTTTATCATTATTCGTGTTCCTTTATGAATTATTTCATATGAACTACCAAGATTTATTTAATATGTCGTGATTTTGTTATTCAAAATTTATGTTCATGTTTTTACATTTGTATTTTTATGTTTTTTTATGCTCTCCATGTTTATTGTAACACCCTTCCCCTACCTCATTGCCTTGAGGAGGCGGTGAGGGCTACATGGCCTTAAGCAATGTTCCCAAGTCGCCAAAGGCTGGAAATAAATGTCGAGGGATTCAAGATCAAATTGGGGAATGATTTTCCCTTATGAAAAAACTAACCAAACCATCCATTAACCACCACTATATGATTCATGTCAATAAAAACATTCCAACATGAATTCCCAAAGGACAACCAAATTGTTCCACCATACAACCCAAATCCAAAACAAACAACACAATATCAGAGTACTATGAGAAATTCCAAAAAACCAAGAACCATGTTCCATGATACCACCGTATCTCTACCCCAAGATCTAAGCTCCAAGCTCCACCCAGACATCACGATGCACCACTAAATGAGGGTGATGTGTTACCTTTGCCCACGGTACACAACATCTGCAAAGACACCAACATGCCAAAGCAGGGGGTGAGTACTAAAACTCAGTAGTATTTCCCCAAATGACATCCCTACACACTCCACTAGGATAAAACCATTAGCACATTTATCTAAAACAATTTATATAAAATAATCACAAGTAAAACCATTTCCATAAGCCAAACATGCCCTTACCAATCCATCACACCCAAACCAAGCAACCAAGGGAAATCCAAACAAACATTCCACAAGCCATTTCATCATCCACACACTAGCACAACAATTTCCAACTTGAAAAGAAATGCACAACCAACAACCAAAATGGTGGGACTTCCACCCAACCCATTCACTTGTTCACACCAAAACAACCAAAATGGTGGTACTTCCGCCCAACCCATTAACCCATTCACAACTAGTGGTACTTCCCTACCACTACCCACATGGTTTTTCTTCCAACCACTATCCATCACCTTTTATAGTGAGACTTTTCATCCACTTCCAAACAAAATTTCAATCAAGACAAACCAATCATAAACCCACCAAGGTCACAACAACATGCAATCAACCAATTCCATCGCATACCAATCCACTTCAATAAATCGTCCATTTATTGAAAACCATTTTCCATGCCAAACCACATTTCAATGAAACAACCTCTTTATTGAAAACCATTTCCATCAATAATTTCAAAAATCAATAATAGCATTCCATTTTAAAATCCCCATTTTAAAATCCACAACAATAGCATTTCACCATAAAACCCCTTTTTTCCCCAAAAATCCCCAAAACATCACCCAAGGGATTTCCAACCAATTTCGCACAATAAATCACAATTAATTTTTTCAGCACAAAAAATTAATTGTAACAAATAACCACTAGTTCTAACCAAGTGGGGTCGATAGAGAAGTCGCCTACCTTTAGGGTTCCCTAGAAATCGACCCACGAGAAACCACACCTCCAATCTGGCGAACACACCAACAAAACCTCTCTAGATCTTCTTACCTAACATTCACAGGCCTTAAAATCATCATCCAAGGCAACCACAACCCTATATCTACACACAACAAGTGTAGATCTAGAAAACCAAGAAAGAGGGAGATGTGGATCTAGAGGAAACCATAAGAAAACCAATAGGAGAGACTTAGCCAAGAGAAACCACCTTCAAAACACCTTGAAACCCCTTCGATTTGTTTCCAAAACATGTGGTAGATCACCCTCAACACCTGAGAACCCGAAATCCCGAGTGAGGCTCGAGTGGGAGAAAATTTGGAGAGTAATGAGGCAAGCCCGAGTGAGCCTGGGGTTTAAAACCCTATTTTTAAGTGACCGCACAGTTAGTCTGCATGGTTTGGAAAACCGTGTGCTAGCCGTGCACATGCCACAGCCTTGAGAGAAAGGGTCTGCATGGTTTCCTCGCACGGTTTGTAAAACTGTGCGTAGGCCGTGAGAAACCTACTATCTCCCCTTGTACGGTTTCCTGGAGTATCCGCATGGTTTCCCCTAACCGTGCTCAAACCGTGATCCCTATTCAAAGCTTCCAAACTCATCCAAAACCATTCCAAACTCTCCCAACCTCTTCCCAACTCATCCCATGAACTATAAACACGTAAAAATGCGTTAAAAAAGGCTACATACCTTAAATCGGGGGGTGCAACATTCTCACCACCGTTGGACTTTCCATCCTCGGAAAGTAGTGAACCCACCCTTTGCCGAAAGAGCTCGGGCCACTACTTGACCATCTCTTTCTCCCGCTCCCAAGTCTCCTCTTGAATCTGACCATGATGCCACAAAACAAGAACTAAACTGATTCTTTTTCCATGTAAGACTTTCTCTTTCCTATCCACAACCCGCACTGGCACATGCACCAACGAAGCATCCGGTTCTATCTCAACATGATCCCATCAAATCACATGGTCACGATCTGGCTGATACTTTTTCAACTGTGACACATGAAACACATTGTGCGCCACACTGAACCTAGGTGGAAAATCCAAACAATAAGCCACCTCACCAACTCATTCAATAATCTCAAAATGTCCAATATACCTCAGAGATAACTTTCCCTTCTTCCCAAACTGACGTTGTCCCAACCTAGGAGAGATCCTCAAGAAAACATGATCACTCACCTCGAAGGAAAACGGACGTCGACGATGATCCACATACAATTTCTGATGACTCTGAACCGTCTCCATTCTCTTTATGATCAGCTTGATCTTCTCCGTAGTCTACTAGACAAGGCTCGGTCCAACCATCGAGGACTCACCTATTTCCACCCAACATAGTGGAGAACGACACGTCCTCCCATACAATTCTTCAAACGGAGCCACATGTATGGATTCCTGATAATTGTTATTGTACAAAAACTCAACCAACGACAAGTGCTCCTCCCACGAGCCACCAAAATACATGACACAAGCCTCCAACATATCCTCCAGAGTTTGTATCGTCCTCTCGTATTGACCATCTGTCTGAGGGTGATACGTCATACTCATGGTCAACTTAGTTCCAATAGATTGCTGTAAGGATTTCCAAAAACGAGATGTAAACCTCGGATCTCTATCGGATACGATCGAAACTAGAACACCATGCCTCTTTACCACCTCTCGGATATAGATTTTGGACAGATCCTCCACCATATGAAATTCACGAATTGGGATGAAATGGGACGAATTCGTTAGCTGATCCACTATAACCGAAATGGCATCATGCTTTCTGACCATTCTTGGGAGACCTATAACAAAATACATCACTATCTGCTCCCACTTCTAAACAGTGATTGGTAAAGACTGCAACATTCATGCTGGCCTCTGATGCTCTGCCTTGACCTGCTGATAAGTCAAGCATCTTGAAACAAACTCAGCCACACTTCTTTTCATACCAGCCCACCAGAACTGCACTTTCAATGCTTTCTACATTTTTTGAATTCGCGGATGAACAACCCATCTAGAATGATGATGTGCCCTGAGAAGATCCTCCTGACAAGAAACTGGTACAACCATCCGATTCTGAAAATACAAAACTGAATCTCCATTCAATTTCCAACCCTCAATGGTCTTCCCACCATTGAGTCTCGACCCCATGGTCACACACATAGAATCAGATATATGTGCCTATTTGATCAGGCCAATCAAGTCAGGAATCAACAAAACCGAAAAGAAGACCACTCTATCACCCTGGTCCTCACTTTCCAACCGCATATCGGATATAAACGACATCAACTGCTACTGTTCTGATGCCTGTTTCACCATCTAAGTATATGATTTTCTACTTAATTCATCCACCACCAAATTTCCCTTACATGGTGTGTACATTAAGTCAAAATCAAACATCTAGAGATATTCCATCCATCTCCTTTTCCTAAAGTTCAAATCCCTTTGTGAGAAAATGTGCTTCAAGCTCTTATAATCTGTATAAACCGTGAATTTCTCACCGAAGAGATAATAGCGCCACACTTTCAAAGCATGGACCACTGCTTCCAATTAAAAATCATGAGTTGGGTAGTTAATCTCATGCACTCTCAACTGCCATGATTCATATGCAACCACATGATTCCCTTGCATGAGAACGCACCCCAACCCTGATCCCGATGCATCACAATACACCACATACCCTTTTCCTGGTTCTGGAAAAACCAAGATTTGGTGCTGATGTAAGGTGACCCTTTAGCACTTCGAAACTTTGTTGACACTGTTCATTCCACTGGAATGGAACATTCTTTCTTGTCAAAGCTGTCATCGGCAAAAACAAATGTGAAAAATCACGAACAAAATGCTGATAATACCCATCTAGACCAAGGAAAATCCATATCTCAAACACATTCTTTGGCGGTTTCCACGATATAACAGCCTCTATATTTTTTGGATCCACTAAAACACCCCTTTCATAAATCACATGTCCAAGAAAATGAACTTCATGTATCCAAAATTCACACTTTGACAATTTGGAATACAACCGATGATCCCTGAAGATCCCCAGCACTACCGCCAAGTACTGATCATGCTCCACCCTTTTATTTGAATACACCAGAATATCATCTACAGACAGCACCACAAATGCATCCAAATATCTCTGAAATATTCGATTCATCAATTCCATAAACACCGCTGGAGAACTCGTTAGACCAAAGGGAATAACCACATATTCATAATGGCCATGTCTACTTCTGAAAGATGTTTTAGGAATATTGTCCTTCTCCACCTGGAACTAATCCACCACTTCCGGAAGAACACTCTGCTCAACACCCTCTACCGATTCCAATGACAACACCGCCAATTGATACGATAACGTGCCTACTGCTGGTGCCAAGAAACCCGTTGCACCCTGCCTTTCATGCCTCTCTCCTCTAAATAGATGTCTAACACCATATTGGGTCATAAAAGCCACATTTTTCTCATCGCAGTCGATGTGGGTCTTAAAATCTACCAGCCAATCCATTCCCAAGATTACATCATACCCATCCATCTCAAGAACTGAGAAATTCAACACTAGATCCACCTTGCCCACAGTGATACAACATGATCTACACAAGATGGCTCAACACTCTCTTAGACCCAGAGGAGTTTGAAGTTTCAAAACCGAGGGCATAATTTCTACCCTTAAACCCAGAAAATTCACCACACGTGCAGCGATAAAAGAGTGTGAAGCACCTATATCAAACAACACTTGCATCAAGGTAGAATTTAAAAGAATAGTACCTCACACTGTGGATGGTCCCAAATGATCATCCACCACAACCTGTTCATCTCCAAACACATGGTTTCTTTCCATGCTCTGCTCTTTATTGCCTTGCTGAGGCGTCGTGGTATTCTGAGAATCACCATGACCCACCTTACTTTGCTAACGAGGGGTGTACTGATGTCCCCGTACCATCAAAGAATACAACAACTGTGATCCCTGAGAAGTATCACGCGCACCCGACCTCAGATCATTCTAATAATAACGTTGAAGATGCACCATCTGCTTACAATTATGACATGATCAAGGTTGTGTCGTACAATCTCGCTTGATGTGGCTCGTCGAACCACACTGAAAACATCCTGGTTTTCTCTGGGGCTTCAGAGGAAGATTCACCGATCCTACCATCGGATTATGTGCCATACTCCCTCCCTGGGAATAAGTGTCCCTCCTCCGCTTGAACCCAGTGTTAGAGTTCCCACTATTCCCCATGGGTACCACCATGCTTCCTCTACCCGGAGCACCCAACAGATCCCGCTTAGCCACCAAGGCTCTATTCACCATCTCTGTGTAATCATCTATACACAGTACTACTATCTTTGAATGGATTTCTTTTCTTAACCCCACTTCAAATATCCTTGCCTTCAACGACATGCTACCCACCACCTCGAGTGAAAACCTCACTAAGTTCATAAACTTAGCTGCATACTCTGTCACAGACATAAGCTCTTGCTTCAAACTGAAGAAATCTATAGTACGCTGAATTCTGAATGTATGTGGGTAGAATTGTTTATTAAACAATTCCTCAAAGCCTTCCCATGTCACACCCTAGTTCGTACCCGCTTGGACTACCAACTCCCACCACTGAAGAGCAATATCCACCATCATATACGTGGCTAACATCACTTTTAACTCTACTGGTGTTCCCAAGAACTCAAAAATCTTGTTCATTCTATTCAACCATGCTTCTTCCCTCTCTGTCTTTGAATCACTCCTAAAGATGGGTGGATTTTTCTTTTGAAACTAAACTGCATGATCCACATGCCTTGGTTCATCCATTTTATTTCCACTTTCCACAGCTTGGAAAGCTTGCACTATACTTTACACTAGCTGTTGGTTCACCTGAGTCTCAGGTGCAACCATGTTCTCATCGGCCACTTCCGTTTGGTCTCTATGATGCCTACCTGGTGCCATTTCTATGAACAGAAAACAAATAACCATGAGTCTCACTTCCGTAGACATCAAGAATTCCCATTTCTAATCACATAACACAACACTGTCACACAAGGCTTTCCACAAGTTCACATTTTCCATGTTTCACCATTTTGAAAACCAAACCATTTTCAAAATACCAATTTATTAACAATACAATTTCACACATTCATATCACACCATAAATCATTATACCCCAATGAAATATGCATCCAATAGGGAATTTATTTCTACCTTATATGTCATGCACATCTCATTGGCTACACCCACGACAATGAGATTTCCAATGCCTATAAGTGTCTCCAAAACACTTATGTACCCAACTCCCTGGTAACTTGAATTTCAACATAAGAGGGTTAGATACATCCTTTTATGCTATACATTATAAGTTACTACATTCCTACACCTTGATACCATCCAAACTCAAGAAATATACCACAACGAATGTCAACTCCAAAACCAAGGCGCCAAAGTGACCGAACAACTGCTCCCACTTGAAAGCTAAGGACTGAACAAACGGATACCAATTGTAACACCCCACCCCTACATCATTGGCTTGAGGAGGCGGTGAGGGCTATTTGGCCTTAAGATTCGTTCCCAAGATGCCAAAGGCTGGAAATAAATGTAGAGGGCTTCAAGATCAAATTGGGGAACGATTTTCCATTAAGACAAAACCAACCAAACCATCCATTAACCACCAGTATATGATGCATGTCAATAAAAACATTCCAACATGAATTCCCAAAAGACAACCAAATTGTTCCACCTTACAACCCAAATCCAAAAAAACAACACAACATCAGAGTACTATGCAGAAGTCCAAACAACCAAGCACCATGTGCCATGATACCACCACAGCTCTACCCCAAGATCCAAGCTCTAGGCCCCACCCCGACATCACGATGCACCACTAAAGGAGGGTGATGCCTTACCTTTTCCCATGTCACGGTACACAACATCTGCAAAGACACCAACGTGCCAAAGCAGGGGGTGAGTACTAAAACTCAGTAGGATTTCCCCAAATGACTTCCCTACACACGCCACTAAGATAAAACTATTATCAAATTTATATAAAACAATTTATATAAAATAATCACTAGTATAAAAATTTCCATAATCCAAACATGCCCTTACCATGCCACCACACCCAAACCAAGAAACCAAGGGAATTCCAACCAAACATGCCACAATCCATTTCATCATCCACATACTAGCACAACAATTTCCAACTTGCAAAGAAATGCACAATAAACAACCAAAATGGTGGGACTTCCTCCCAACCCGTTCACCCGTTCACACCAAAACAACCAAAACGGTGGGACTTCCGCCCAACCCATTCACCCATTCACAACTAGCGGTACTTCCCAACCACTACCCACATGGTGGTTCTTCTGACCACTATCCATCACATTTTATGGTGAGACTTCCCACCCACTTCCACACAACATTTCAATCAAGCCAAACCAAGCATAAACCCACCAAGGTCACAACAACATGCAATCAACCAATTCCATCACATACCAATCCACTACAATAAATCGTCCATTTATTGAAAACCATTTCAATGCCAAACCACATTTCAATAAAACAACCTCTTTATTGAAAACCATTTCCATAAATCATTTCACAAATCAATCATAGCATTCCATTTTAAAATCCCCTTTTAAAAATCCACAATAATAGAATTTCACCATAAAACCCCCTTCCCCCCCCCCCAAAAAAAATCCCCAAAACATCACCCAAGGGATTTCCAACCAATTTCGCACAACAAATCACAATTAATTTTTTCAACACAAAAAAAAAATTAATTGTAACAAAGAACCACTAGTTCTAACCAAGTGGAGTCAAGATAGATGCCACCTACCTTTAGGGTTCCCTAGAAATAGACCCATGAGCAACAGCGCCTCCAATCTGGCGAACGCACCATCGAAACCTCTCTAGATCCCCTTACCTAACATTCACAATCCTTAAAATCATCATCCAAGGCAACCATAACCCTATATCTACACGCAACAAGTGTAGATCTAGAAAACCAAGAAAGAGGGAGATGTGGATCTAGAGGAAACCACAAGAAAATCAAGAGGAGATACTTAACCATGAGAAACCACCTTCAAAACACCTTGAAACCCCTTCCATTTGCTTCCAAAACGTGTGGGATATCACCCTCAACCCTTGAGAACCTGCAATCCTGAGTGAGGCTCGAGTGGGAGAAAATTTGGAGAGGAATGAGGCAAGCCCAAGTGAGACCG
The DNA here is from genome assembly GCA_963277665.1 of Viscum album. Lineage (NCBI taxonomy): Eukaryota > Viridiplantae > Streptophyta > Magnoliopsida > Santalales > Viscaceae > Viscum > Viscum album. Next base: position 382,412,554 of record OY728167.1, on the reverse strand, counting down.
GGTTTTAAAACCCTGTTTTTAAGTATTCTCATGGTTAGTCTACACGGTTTGGAAGAATGTGCGCTAACCGTGTGCATAATACTGCCTATAGGGAAAGGGTCTGCATGGTTTCCTCGCACGGTTTAGAAAACCGTGCGCAGGCCGTGCAAAGCCTATATCTCCCCCTTCACAGTTTCCTGGAGTATCTGCACAGTTTCCCCTAACTATGCTCAAACTGTTCTCCCTATTCAAATCCTCAAAACTCATCCAAAACCATTCCAAACTCTCCCAACCTTTTCCCAACTCATCCCACACACTTTAAACACATAAAAAGGCATTAAAAAGGCTACATACCTTAAACTAGGGGTGCTACATTTACCCTTATTGACCATTTGATCTCACCCTTTTTATGTTTTCTTTTCCTAATGATATAAAGAATATATTGAGGTAGGAAAACTAAAGGGGAATTTATTTATAAGAGATGTTAAAGATATTTATCTAAGTTAATAGAATGTATTCCATGTTTCCAAAGACACAAAACTAATACAGTCTTTGGGAATATATTTTTTTAATGTATAATATTTACACAAATGAAATGAAATTTCCATTTACATCATGCTTAAATTGTTAGATTTGGTATCAGAGAAAAGGTTTAGTTAACCTTTAGAAACCATGATCTGAAAAAATTAATGAGGTCCCTATAGTTATGTCTTGGGATGTATAAAGGATAAGTCTATGAATAGGATACAATCCTGGATTTTTTTATTGTCATGAATAACCTATAATTAAACCTAATATATTATAGATTAAAATATTATAATTAATTTACCTTAATTATGTGTTTTTAATCTCTGATATGTATTTCTCACATTTATCTTTATGGTCTTGTTCAATAAATGGAACTAGATAGATCATTGTTAACCTCGAATGTTTCAAATGTGGAAAGTGTGAAAATTATGAAAACCAATTTCCTAATTTTAAATCTCATAATGATAATCATGATTGTGGAATGAGTATTGGGTATACTACTGAGGATAAATATATTGTAAATGATATGTGAAAGGAATGGAATGTTCTATCATTATTGTTTATTTTTAAACTAATATGATTGATTATATTAAGGTTGAGTAACCTTAAGACATGATTCATATTTTTGGAAAGACTAAGATGATGGATCTTGAGTAATGGTTTAAGAATAATGTTGTATGATTAATGTTTATATGTTTCAAAATTCATAGATTATATAATATGAATGATGAAATAAATAAGTATCTTTCAGTATAAGATTTTCATTAAGGATTGGAAAGGATATTTTGAATAGTTCTATGGACCAAGAAAAGTGGTTTAAGGTTAATGAGATATACTTGTAGAAACATGATTAAGGGAAAGATAACACATAATATGTCCCTTATATTAAGACAATGACGATTGGATAAAGTAATGTTGGATTTGAATATATAAATTGGATGATTCCAGTTTATTTGAAACTAATTATAGATTTTCTTTCAAGAGGGTTATGATATCATGGATGAATTATACCACTTTTTGGTACTTGTAGAATATATCAAATAAGTTTTGGAATAAGAAAACATTCATGCTTTCAAAAAGGATAGATGGTAATTCAAGTTATTAGCAGGACTCTAGAGAATACATGATGAAGGTGTTAAAATATTTGGAATGTGACCAAAAAGAGATACCTCATGATATATGGGGGTAAATGTTAAGCTGAGTTAGTGAACCTTTTTATAATGTTTTGGATTTTTAGCTTTTAGACGGACTGTAAGGTTCATAATGTATGGAACGTTTAACTTAAAATATGAATGATGTTTTTTAGAAGAAATAATTTTCTCACCATAAGTGGAAAAATGCATATTTGATTACTTTTTATAGCCTTTTTTTGCGATAAAAACAGATGCAATGACCTATCATTCTATTTATGGATCACATTATCTTTTAACACATCAGGAATGACAAATTCAACTTCATTCCATTGAATAAGAGATAAAGTAGAAATTGTTGACGGTGTGACAAATTGTGAGATTGTGCCAAAATCAAAAAAGTATATATTCTCATGAACATTTCCCGAAATTAGGGAAACAGATCGTGATGTAAAATTTTGTTCAATAATTATCATTTTTATGATATTAATAACCTATTTAATGATTCTTTATTTTATGGTTTTATGATTGATAACTCTCTCTAGATCACAGACTTCCTTGTGATAAGTGATCTTTATAAATATCTATGATTATTTAAATTTTTACTCATTGCCCAAATCTTCATCTTTGTTCTCCTATGCAAAGAACTAGATATTATTTACTTTGGGTAACTATTTTTTCAACTATTCATTTTTAAAAGGGATTTGTAGACTTCATTTTTATAATGTGGTTTTATATGAAATAAACTACCTTGTATTAATCCTTCTATAGACCAGATCAATTTCAATGGTGAAATTAATTTTAAGGGGGGTTTGAATGTAACACCCTAAGAATTTTATGAGATAGATTTTTTAATTTCATTGATATCTTCTGCTTTACACCACACCAAGATAAACTTGCGTTATACACAACCCCGACATAGCTTGTGGTATAAACAACACTATTCTTGGTTTGTGTTACACAAAATGTCAAGTTCATTTGATATAATTCATTTCATTCAATATGTAGAATAAGATAACAACTAAATATTATAACTTGGTCATTATAATGGTGTGTAAAAATAGTATTAAATTTCTTCTGAAAAACTATTTAAATCAAAATAAGTGAGTCTATAATATAATAAAATCACTCTTAATGGATTTTAAAAATGAAAAATATATTTAATATATTAAACATAATTCTTAAAATTCATCTTATATTTTTTCTAGACATGATAATAAAAATTCTAATTTTTTGGATAATAGAAGTATTTTTCAAAAAATGTAGTTTTGCTGCCTTTTTTTGGAAAAAAAATTTAAATCTATTTATTGAAAAAAAAATTATATTAAATTTTAAAAAATAAACATCTTTTTTAATGTGGAATATAAAAAATATAATTTCCTTGATTTTTTTGTATTTTTCTATTATGTTTTATTTTTTGATGAATAGTGAAAATATTGATTTTTTTTAAAACATTATTTTCATTTAAATTCAGGACATAGTAAAATTATGTTTTCTCTTAGTATTAATTTTTAATTATTAAATTTTTATCCAATTAATGTTTTTTAAAATTATTTTATTCATGAATTTATTATAAAATAATTTCCCATTTAAAAAGGGGTATGTGTAAAAAATACTGTTTTTCGTGACATTTTACCGGTTTTATTTTAAATTTAATTCTGCAACTTATGTATTTTGAATTTTAAAAAATTGATGTCAAATTTGGATTAATGTGGTCCAAATTTTGTAGGTTTTTCCCTTTTACTTTTTATCAGTATAAATAGTAAACATGGTAAATTTTGTTACCATGGTAAAAGGTAAATTAGGTAATTTAGGTTACAAATACAATTATAATGACAATAAAATGACAAAAACAAATGACAAAATTTTATTTGAGGAATGGAATTAGAACCGTACCACATAAGAAACTAAATTAAGTCATTTAATGGAAATTGTTCCATGAAAATGGCTTAAATAATATTTAAATAAATGAAAGACACAAAGTGTCATTTTCTTTATCTTTAATATCTTTTATGTGTCCACATATGAAAAAATGGGTCATATCAAAAAGTTTGAATTTTTATTTTTAACTAAATAAATATATTTCCATAATATAAATTTATATTTTATTTTTTTGGATCATTTGGGAGAAAATATGGTATTTGTAATATTTTATTTAATGTAAAATTAAAGATGTCACATTCACATTTTAAATAATATATCATTTTTAAAATAAGTTTATAACAAAGCTATAATGGACTATAAATAAAAATTTTAAATCTAATGTATCTTTATTTTTCATGTTAATTTATTTTTAATTATTAGGGAAGAAATAATTACTTTAATGGCTTATAAATGGATGATTCACAAATTATTTAACTAATGAAAAATCAATAAAATAATTTTATTAAAATGATAATAAATATTAAAATAGTAAAAAACTTTCCCCAATATTATTGGTCGAGTATATCTTGACCATTTTAGTCATAGGGTCAATTTACTAAGCCTTTAATGCATTGTTAAATAGATTATGACAGTTATATTATTTTATTTAAAGTGGTGTTAAACTGGTCATATTCATATTTTAATATGTATAACATTTTTAATGATTTATTTTCAAGAAGATATATTTGAATAAAAGTATTATACTAAAATATAGTATATTTATATTAATTATAGAATTTTTTTTTAAAATTTTACCCAAAAAATATGTATATTAAATAATTACACAATATTAATGTTGTTGTTATTTTATTAATAGAAATATCAAATTAATGTTAACAAAAATATTAAAATAAATATAATTTGAGATAATTAATCTTTTCTATAAATTTTATAGATGACCTAGTCTCATTATGGATATAATAAAATATTTTTTTTCTACGATAACATTTTATCATGATATTTTATAAAAATCCATTAATGGAATAATGTCAAAATTGACACAATTAATATTTTGACAAAATAATGTTTTACTAAGATATTTAAAAATAATTATTATTATTATTAAAATAAAAAATAATATTTATTATATTCTATAAAATTCTTTAAAATTTTCATTTATGGTGTAATTGACATCAAATAAGTATAAATTACTCTATTATAATACTAAACAATTTTTTACCTTAGTTAAAATTAAAATAGGATAACTAATGGTAAATTTAAATGATATGGATTAAATTGACATAAAAACTTGCCTAAAAATTATTGGTTTAGGGTTTTACAACCTTATATCATCTATGTTTCGAAACTATGAAATTTTGGAGGTTTTTTGGTGGGTTTTTTAGTATAAAATAATATTTTTAGAGATTCCAAATGTGTCATTCTCCTCAATTATAAAAGATCACATACTCCATCCTAGTTTCAATTCACTTTGAGCCTTTAATATCATCCATATATATCCCATATCCATTATAATATTCCTTATTTACATTCTATAGGTTCTTGTCTTCTCAAAAAATAAAAAATAGTTCCTTTAAGAGGAGAACTAGAGGGAGCTCTTCCAAGAAGATATAATCTCCTCTACTGATTCCTTGAAATTATTTCTTCTTATACTTCCTCTTCATGATTTGTTTCTAATATAAATTAATTAAACTCTAATAAAATGTAAAATTAGGTGTTATTAATATTACATAACAACCATATTCCATCTTCTATCCATCTTATGAAAAACGAAGCCACCATGCTTATGTTTGTAGGGCCTATTGTCTCCAAAACGTGGTGTAACATCTTTTTCACCTCCAATTGATATGGATGGGTATAATTATGTAAATAATAGATATATATGATTATTAAAACAAATTATTTATTCTGTAATAGTATATATAACATCAATTTCGATACCATTTCATAATTAATGGAATGATATCATCGCTCGTACGTACATATGTCCTATCATTTCCACGATGATATGTGATTCATTATATATGATATTCATTAAATCATTTCTATATAAATGTAAATAATTAATAAATATTATATATATTATTTTAATATCATTTTGGAATGATATAACTATGACCAAAGAAGGAGAACCAGAACATATTCGACAAAACATGCAACAATTTATACCCAAAAAACGAGTAATAATGAAATATTATTACCAATAGAATGATAATATGATCAAATATAATGTCATAAAAATGAATATGGTTCTATAATATGTAAATTAAATCATTTAAATCATTATAAATGAGTTCCAAATACAAAAAAAATGATAGTAGACCTATGGTAAGGGATAATTTTTCAACCTCAATATTATCTGAGATTGTTTATATGTAAGTATTTAATGGGTTATATTTAACATCCACAAACATATTTCCTAAGTATTTAATATTATTTCTATTCTTATAAAAAATTAAAGTCACTTTTACACATTGGTGATTTTTTATTAAACTGTATGGAAGGAATCATTTTTTGATATTCAATTTGAGGTACTTTTTGAATTTTCAAGAAAAATTATGAGGAGAATGTTTTTTAACTTATAAGGCATGAACAGATTTTTACATCTTCATAATTCCTTCCTTCCATAAAGAATACACTACATGATTTATGTTTTATTTTCAAAGAAGTTTTTTTCTTTTAAAATTGCACAATGTTTTATGAAAATAAAACGTATTTGAAGAATAAAGGATATTTTCCTCAATAATTAATTTCAAGTGTTTTATGAGAATTATTTTCCATCTACAATTAAGGATATTTTTCATGTATACTAACCCACTTTTTCTTAATTATGGTAATGTTTATTATGTAATTAAATTTATTAAATCAATTTGTTTTACATGGATATTATGATTATGGAATGATGTTTATGAAACCCATGTTATTCCTTGGGTTATTCTATGATGAATGATTTTATGTTCTTATAGAACACATATGTATAGTTTTCATGATGTAATGGGTGTGACCTATATATCCATCTAATGCATTGGGTAAAGGTTTATATCTCATGAGATAGAAATTATTAGAATGGAAATTCAATTCAGTTCAGTAATACAGGTATGGAATAGAAAGTAAATCAGGTTCAGTAATATAGGGCTGGTGTAAGGCCCCAGCCTTAAACATTACATAATCTTGAATTAAGTTAATAATTCACATTGATGTTATTTTCAGGTTAATATACTTATATAATTATATAATAGCTTATACATAACAACTTGAATATTATAAGAATACATTTCTACTCACTATCCATTTTTTCATAATACAAAGACACTTTTAAAAGAAACATGTTTAGTTCCAAGTTTTAAACAGCATGACTTTCCTTGATCCCATCCTTGACCCTATTCATCTTTATATCCTTTTAGGAACATTTCAAAACATGGGATGAGAATAAAAAACTCATTAAGGTATATAAAGAAAGAAAATTTTTAGTTTTTCAAAACAACATGTAAACCATTAATACTCTATCAAAAAGTAATAATTTTCACCTATATGAAGTATGAAAAACTCTTCACCAAATAAAACCTCATTTCATACCCTTTTTGTAACCAAAATATTACCATAAATCCCATAGAATACAACTATAGAATATAAACATAAATTGGGACATAAATATACTTAAATGAAATAACTATACGGTCGACTTCCACACATATCACTAAAATGAATTTCCATACATCTATCTTCCATACCCAATGCATTAGAGGATATAACGTAACCCCCCATCCCTAGATTATCATGAAACCACCCATCATTTTGTTTATCATTTAACCACCCATCATTGGTTTATCACGTAACCACCCATCAAATGTCTAAGTACCATAATAGATAAAATATTGCATATATCAACATTTCACTATTAACATTTCATTTTCAATCACAAGAAATCATTTCAAGATATTGAAAATATTCAATCTCTTTAAAAAACCATTTTCAATCCCAAAACACCCAAAATGGTAATAAGTTATTTCTTTTTCTTTTAAAAACATTAATTCTTATAGAAGAAGCCAAATATCAAATAATTATTACAGCGATAGAGAGGTCGTTGTTGCCACATATATTAAAAACATTCCTTTTGTTGTTTAGTAAAAAACATCATAGTAAAAATATTCCCTCTGAATTAAATTAATATTAAAATGGTTTTATTATACATCATAAAAAATAAGAGGAGTATATTATCAAAATATTCCTCAATGAAAGGATATTGAGATGAAGTCCCTTACCTCGTGTCCGACTTGCCTCGTTCGTTCTTTAATTTTATGAATAATAAATATAAGTTAATTATTACTTTCTTAAGAACCTTTTAAATTTTATTATTCCTTTTATATCACTTATTACCACATTATAAAAATTACATAATTTTTTATGTTCATATCGGACGTTTTTTCGATATATGGCACTTGAGTAGAAAATGAACTTGTTTTGATGTAAGTTGTACATGTAGTCAAAATTAAATCATCTCCAGGATGATATTCATGATTTAAATCACAAATTATATCATATATATATATATGTATTTATAATAGTCCATAGTATATAGAGATAATAAATGAAATTTACCATTCATGGATATGGTAGGTCATACGTACGAATGAACTCTACTTTCATTTTTTATTATATTAAAATAATGAAAAAAAATTATATATATGTATATTATAAATCCAGTATAACATATATATTATATATGTTACATAGGTTCTTTAACTCCATCCTTTATATATTACATGTATAACATGAACGAATCCTATCACTATGAGGGGGCGGTTTTTTTCACTTCCTCAAATGAAATTATCGTATTTATACATTATGGAAAACATAATGGTATGTTGTAAATAAAAATTACAGAAGGATAGGGACAATATAAATATAATATATATTATATATAATAATAGTTCCATCATTATGGACACAATGAGAGGAAGTAGGAGATAATTGAACAATCATTGTTTCGTGAGGCAGTAGTTCATCGTCTACAGAAACAGTATGTTCTAAATCCATTAGATGGAGGTGTGTATGAGTGTAGGTCGAAAGAAAATGGAATAAAAACATCCTATAATATTTAATATACTGATGTTATTATTAAATAATTGAGTAAATAGAGTTTTGGGGGTTTTATAATGGAAAATAAATGAAAGAAGCCTGAGATAATGCATTGCCTCAAATCAAGTAACTCCTTTTGATTTAAGCTAAAAGGAATTGGTGTATTTCCTTCTACCCATGGTATGTCATCTTGTAGGAGGGAATGGATTTTTGGATCTTATTATAGTAGAGTTTGGATTATAAAAGTGTCTTGGGATGTGTGAGTAAGGGTTAGAGTTGGTGGCCTTTTATAAGAGGGAGGATGGGTACTTTAGGAATGTCTTGAAAGATCATTTTATTATAAACTGAATTTTGATTTAAAAAGGTTCAAAACTCATTTAATTCAATGTTAAGATGATTATTATTAGAAATAATCTCAACAAATAAGTTTTATACAATTGTTTGTCTAAAATTTAACCTTTTCTTCTAGCTTTAACCCATAGTTAAGTAATTTCACTCTTATAGTGGCTTCTTGTATATTCATACTATATGGTTAATAAAGTTACCATAAAATTCCAATCGAATGACAAGTGGTTCACTAATAAAATTTTAAACATTATCTTATTAATATGGCCTAATATTTGATTTTTATCATGGTTATATCATTTAATAAAATATTATTTGTTTTTAAAACCCGTTTATGTCAATTTTTATATATTATTCATTTCATGAATTTTTAAAATTCCATAACAACTTGATTATTTCTAAAAACTTCATTAATTAAAATATAACAAGTTATATTCATCCATAAAAATATTGTATATAATAAAAGTATCAAAATAAATTTATTTTAATTTTTATAATCTCATTTATATAAATCACTAATTAATAAGGTAATCACTACATCATCATTGTGTCATTAATATATTTATTTATTTGATGTCTAAAAATTATAAATAGAATACCATGATGTAGGAAATAATTTTATATTTCCAATGACTAATTATAGTCAAATACATCACTTATATAACCCCATATAAAAAAAATTAGTATAAAATAAATTTTTATGTTATATTTTTCATTACATTAAATTAATTCTTATAAAATGTCATTTTCATATCGAAGTGGCTCCATGGGGTCTCAAAATCGACATAAGGATGCCCATGGTCATAAATATCTCATCCAATGAGGTTAGGAAATTTTTTAGGGTAAAATTATATTATTATAATATTATTTTTACCCTTATTTACTTAATTTACACTTTAGCCATGATAAATTAAAAAAATTACTAAAGTTACTATTCGTAATGTATAAAAATAAAAGTAACCTATTAACATAATTTGGACCCACTTATTCAAAATATGGAATCCATTTTTCAAAATTCAAAACACAAATTATCATAAATTAAATGAAAATTAATTCTCGTTGTCAAAAATGAGAAAGCGGGTTTTTAAGAATTAAAAACTATCAAAAGTTTGGCATTTGTTTATATACAATTTAAAAGTAAAATTACTTCCAATGAAAAAATTGGATTAAATGATAAAAAAATAATCTAATTACACTTTAAAAACAATTAAAAAATAATATAACCATATAAATAAATTAGATGAAAATATAGTTTTGACATAAAATGTAGTATTTTTCACTATTCATTAAAAATGAACTTTATTAGAATAATACCAAAAATTTACCCAAATAAATTTTCATGTCACAATTCTAATTAATAAGTTTATTTTTCAAAATAAAACATATAAACGTGACAAAACTATATTTAAAAAGTGTTTTCCATCAAAAGGCGGTAAAATTACCTTTAAAAAATATTAGAGTATCTATGCTTAATATTGAATTCATTTCCCATTTTAAGACTCTAAATTTTATTTGATAAAGGTAAAAAAAATAAAAAACATGTTTAATCATAATATGGTTAATTCTATTATTTCCACCAATACAATGGCTAGGCGTTAAATACCATTTAAAAATAACAATATTATATTATTATTTATTTCAGAATGACCCGTCCTTGTATGCAACATATGATTTTGGAGAAACTCATTGTTGCGTGTTGGGTACGACATAGAACATAGAACCTCCTTTAAAGAAAAATTAATATTTAATTAACAAATATTGATAAATATGAAAATGTCGTATTCTTTATTTACTTAGGATGTTACGTCCTTTCCCACTTTCGGAAATCACGTCCTTGCAATTTTATTTACTTATCAAATAAGTAGGGGTATTTATCCCTCCTATAATTTTCATATTCCCATGTTGTCTCTTCAACCATGTGGTTTTTTCAAAAAACCATAACCATATGAATCACCTTATTCTGCTACACTTTCTCTCTATGGTCAAGAATCAGGATGGGTTGTTCCTCATTAAAAAGATTCACTTACAACTGAACTAATTCTAGACTCAAAACATGAGATAGATCTAGTATATACTTTCATAACATTGAAACATGAAAAACATTGTGTACCTGGGATAAACTCGGAGGTAAAGCCACTCGGTACAAAGATGCTCCAACTTTCTCCAAAATTTCATAGAGTCCAATGAACCATGGAATCAAATTCCCTTTTTTACCAAAACACATCACACATTTCCATGCTGAATCTTTGAGAAAGACTCGATCACCTACCTTGAAAGAAATATCCTTCCTCTAGTTATATACATAACTTTTCTTCCTACTCTGAGGTGTTCTCATGTGATTCTGAATTAATTGAACTTTATCTGCCATCTTTTGCACCAATTATGGTCCAATCAACTTTCATTTACCTACATCATCTCAAAAAGATGGAGGTCAACACCGCTTTCCATATAATTCCCCAAATAGAGCAATATTTATACTAGAATTAGAACTAATTTTATAAGAAAACTCAACCAAAGAAAGATGTTGGTCCCAAATTCCTTCGTAATCCATTGAACAAGCACGTAGCATATCCTCTAATGTCTGAATTGTTCGTTTTGATTGGATATCCGATCGAGGATAATGAACTATACTGAAATTTAACTCAATACCCATCGACTATTGAAGGTCTTTCCAAAAGTTATAAGTGAACCTAGGATCACGATCAGATACAATGGAGAGGGGAACACCATGCAACCTAAATATCACTTTAACATACAATCGATAAAGTTAATCTAGAGACAATATATCTAGAATAGGATGGAAAGGAGCAGATTTTGTAAATCGACCAATAATAACACATTTTTCATTATTACCTTGAGATGTATTCGGTAATCCCACAACGAAGTCCATGGATATATTTTCCCATTTCCAATCTGGCACCAGTAAAGGATGAAGCATCCCTTTTGGTAACTGTCCTTCTTCTTTAACCTATTTTCAAGTTAAAAAAATCACAGTAAATTCAGAAATATCTCTTTTCATTCAATCCCACAAGTAATACTCTCGAAGATCACTGTAAATTTCAGTACTGCCAGGATTAATTGAAAATGGAGAAATATGAGCTTCATGTAACAACTCTTTCTTCAACTATGAATCACATGGAACACATAACCTCCTTCCTAACCTCAAAACACAATCTTTATCAATGTTAAATTTAGGTAACTTTCCCTTCTGAACCAATTCTACCTTTTTCTACAACTCACTGTCTTCTTTCTTAACTTTCATAATTCTGTCTGATAGAGATGATTTCACTGCCACCTAAAAAAATAGATGAATTCTCTTCACCAACAACTACCAGTCAAAAATTTATCAAATCAAAAACCAAAGGATCTCATTCCAAATGGTTCATAGTTAATCTAGCATTACTCTTTCAACTAAAAGTGTCAACCACTTTATTTTCTTTTCTCGGGTGGTAATGGATCGTGAAATAATAATCCATGATTAATTTTATCCATATCCTCTATCTCATGTTGAATTATTTCTAAGTAAATATATAATTAAAACTTTTGTAGTCAGAATATATTTTACATTTCACTCCATACAGATGATGCCTCCAAATTATTAAAACAAAAACTATAGCAGCGAATTCCAAATCATTAGTAGGGTAATTTAACTCATGATTTTTCAACTTACATGAATCATAACCAATTACCTGATCATTATTCATTAGGACACAACCTTGTCCTTTCAAAAAATCATCACTGTAGATAACAAACTCACTATTTCTGGAAGGTAATTCCAATACTGGAGGATTCACCAATCATATTTTCAATTCCTAAAAACCATCATCACATTATTTTTTATATATAAATTTGAAACCTTTTTTAGTTAACTTAGTCATTGGGATAGATATAAATAAAAAAATGTCAACAAACCTTCATTAATAGCCTACCAAACCAAGAAAACTATATATCTTAGTGATATTGGTAGGATGTGGTCAATCTTTAACAACTTTTGTTTTATAAGGGTTAGAAGATATGCCATATTTAGAAAAAATATGACCATGGAATTAAATTTTCTACAACCAAAACTCACACTTACTAAATATCACATAAAATTTAATTTCCGTAAAGGTTTTAAAGACATCACTTAAATGACTTTCATGTTCCTATTTACTTTTAGAATATACCAAAATGTCATTAATAAACACAACCATAATCTTATCCAATACCTTGTGGAAGATTCTATTCATAACATACATTAATACAGAAGGCGCATTGGTAAACCCAAATGGCATAAATACAAATTCAGAATGGTCGTATCTGGTTTGAAACATAGTCATTAGAATGTTTTCTTCCTTTAATTTCAACTAATGGTACCCTGACCTGATGTCAATCTTTGAAAAATACTAAACTCCTTGGAGCTAATCAAACAAATCATTGATATGAGGCCAAGGATACTTTTTCTTAACCATGATATTATTCAGGGCTCTATAATCAACGAAAAGTCTCATTGAACCATATTACTTTTTAACAAACAATACTAGAGAACCCCACAATGATGTTCTAGGTCGAATGAAACCATTATCTAACAAATCCTACAATTGTTTCCTTAACTCTAATAGTTCAATTTGAGAAATTTGATAAGGAGGTTTTGAAATTGTATTAGCATCAGGAACTAAGTCAATAGTAAATTCAACTTCCTAATCAGGATTAATACTAGAAAACTCATTAGAAAATACATCAAGATAATCATATACTATTGGCACATCATTAATCTAAACAGTTTCATTGTTTTTAACAATATGTGAAATGTAAAATTTATTTCCATCTTTCATTAGTTTCTCAGCTTCCTGATATGTTATCAAATATAAGGGTTAATTCATGTACACAAATTGAAATCCTTTCTAAAAAGAAACCTCTTTAACTCTACAATAAATCTTAGCATGGTAAAAAACAAGTCAATCCATTCCCAAAATAAAACCAAACTCTAGTAGAGGCAAAAAAAAGGTTTCCAGGTATGTTCCTTCCACATATAAGGATAGGTAGATTATTATAATTTCTTTTTGCTTCAACAGTTCCCCTAGGTGTTTTTACCATACGTTATAGATTCATTTTTTTAGGTGGAATTCCAAATTTACCCAAAATTTTCTCTGAAACAAAAGAATGTGTAGATCCTGAATCAAACAACACATTGGAATCATCTGAAAAAAAAACAAAGTACCTGATACCAATTAATTTGATGGACCCACATCAACTGTAGTAGTAGAAAAATATTTTTCCACACCCTTCTGCTTTTGATCTATCTAGATTATACCCTAGGTAATCAACTTTAGACACACATTGGCATAATGCTAAAACTCATTGCAAATAAAACATCTTACCACTGGTTTTTTATTTCCAACTTAATCGTATTCCTTACAGTTAAAAGAAATATGACCAGTCTTACCACACTGGAAGAACTTTCCAACTTTTGAGATATATTCTCCTGAATGATTTTTACCACACTTCTTATAAGATGGAAATTTAATTTTCTTACCTCCAGACTTCATTGATGAATACATTCCCTTTTCCTTCCAACTGGACCTCTTCTTTTGCTTTCCCTCATGGAACTTATGATCATCAGAAAAATCTATTTCTACTTTATCATCACATCTGAAAATTTTCTCATAGATTTTGAATTCATGAGAGGATAATAAATTTTTATATCATGGCATCAATCCAGAGTAAAAAAACTATCATACTATCAAGATCTCAGATGAAATTTTGAGCATACCTTTCCAGTTGAGTGAAATTTGCTTCATAAGAATCCACTGATTTGTCCTCCTACATCAATTCCAATAATTGTTTTTCGATCCTAAGTAGAACCACATTAGGAAAATATTTCTAAAGAAACATTCCTTTTAATTCATCCCAAACAAGAGCATCAATATCCTCATTATCCCTGATATTCATAAACATTGAACACCACTGATTGAATTCTCCTTCAAAATGGAAAAAATAAAGAATAACCTTTTGATTGTTTGTACACCCCATGACATCAAAAATATTTTCCATCACTTTGATCCACCCTTCATCTTGCACTGGGTCAGATGAACCTCTGAAAGATGGGGGATCCTGCCTCATGAAATGATCCACTACAGACATGTTCCTTTGTGGTTGATCTAGTTGATCTCATGCATGGACACCACCACCTTTTATCACCCATGTAAACTGATCCATCGCTACAAAAAACTGTTCATTTTTTATTTTGATCATCTTATGATGGTGATTTTTAAGGTTATTCTCCTATGTATGCATTCCTATCATAGCTACCCTATTTCCTCTTTGGTAAACCATTCTGAAAAAACTTATCTTCGATGAAGAAACATTGTAATCTTCAAATTCTACATCATTTCAATTTCACCATAATGTAAAAAAATTTATGGATATTCTATTAACAAAATTCTAACTCCTAAATCTATCTAAACCGACCTCTAAAACCAACTATAAGACCCCAGCCTTAAAAATTACATAATATTGAATTATTTTAATAATTCACTTTGAAGATCTATTCAGGATTATATATTTTGAGAATTAGGTCATAAATTATACATAACAAATTTAATATTACATGAAGACACTTCCACCCACTATCCATTATTTTCATAAAATAAAAACTCATTGAAAATAAACATGCTTAGTTACATGTTTTAAATAGTGTGAATATTCCTTGATCCCATGCTTGACCTTATTTAGCATTAAGTCATGTGAGAAACATTTAAAAACTTTTTATGAGCATAAAAAGCTCAGTAAGGGATATAAAAAAGGAAAACTATTAGTTTTTGAAAATAGTATATAAACCATTAATACTTTATTATAAATTATTAATTTTCACTTTTAAGAATTAGCAAAAACATTCCACTGAATATATGCTCATTTCTTACCATATTTGTAACCAATATATATCCATAAATCCTATATAATACAATATATTGAATATAAAGGTAACTTGGGACATAATCATACTTAAATGGAATAACTATACGGTCGACTTCCACACATATCACTAAATAGAATAACCATATGGCTGACTTCCATAACAAATGAATTGGAGGTTATAACGTAACCACCCATCCTTGGTTTATCAGAGAACCACCTATAATTTGTTTTATCATGTAACCACCAATCATTGGTTTATCACATAACCACCTGTCAAATGTCCATGTACCATAACACATAAAATATGGAAAATATCAACATTTTACTAATAACAATTCATTTCCAATCACACAAAATCATTTAAAGATATTGAAAATATTAAATCTATTTCAAAAACCATTTTCATTACAAAAACACCTAAAAAGGGAATAAGGGATTTAATTTCCTTTTAAAAACATTAAGTCTTATAGAGGAATACAAATATCAAATAACGATTACGACGGTGGAGAGGTCATTGTCATGACATACATTAAAAAAAATTATTTTGTTGTTTAGTAAATAACTTCATAGAAAAAAAATTTCATTTGAATGAAATTAAAATTCATAGAGTTTTATTATACACTATAAGAAAGAAGGATGTGTATATTATCAAAATATTCCTCAATAAAAGGAGATTGAGATGAAGTCCCTTACCTAATGTCAAACTTGCCTCCTTTGTTATTTAATTTAATGTATAATAAAGGTACATTATTTTTTACTTTCTTTAGAACCATTTCAAGTTTATTATTCCTTTTATATCACTTATTACGATGTTACAAAAATAACATAATTGTTTATGTTCATATCATAATTTTTTTGATATTCGGTACTTGAATAGAAAATGAACTTGTTTTTATGTAAGTGGTACATGTAGTCAAAAGTACAAAATCTCCAAAATAATATTCATGATTTTAATAAAAAATTAATTTCATATATATGTATTTATAAAAATCCATAGTTCTTAGATATAATAAATGAAATGTACCATTCATGGAGATAGTAGGTCGTACGTACGCATGAACATTATTTTCATTTTTTTATCATATTAATATAATGAAAACAAATTATATATATGTATATTATAAATCCAGTATAAAATTTATATTATATATGTTACTTAGTTTCATTAACTCCATATTTTATACATTCCATGAATAACATGAAATAATCATATCACTTTGAGGGGCAGTAGTCTGCACTTCCTCAAATGAAATTATTGTATTTACACATTATGGAAAGAATAAAGGTATATTGAAAATAAAAATTACCTAAGCATCGGTAAGATATAAATATATTTCATATTATATATAATTATATTTCCATCATAATGGAAACCATGGGAGGCGATAGGAGATAATTGAACAATCGTCGTTTTGTGAGGCAGTAGTTCGTCGTCCACAGAAACACTATGTTCTAAATCCATTATATGGAGGTTTGTGTGATTGTATGTGGAATCCATAGAATAAAAACATCCTAGTATATTTAATATACTGATTTTTTTATAAGATAATTTAATATATAGAGTTTAGGGGTTGGAGAAGGGAAAATAAATGAATGAATCTTGAGATAAGACATTACCTAAAATCGGGTAACTCTTTTTGATTTAAGATAAAAGGATTTATTGAATTTACCTATTCCAAAATTAAGTCTTCTATGAGTAATGAACAGATTTTGGGAGCGTATTGGAGAATAGGATGGATGATCCAAGGTTCTTGATAGGTGTGGGTAATGGTTATAGGTGGCGGCCTTTTATAAGAGAGAGCATGGGTACTTTAAAAATGTCTTGAAAGATTATATTATTATAAACTGAATTTATATTTCAAAAGTTCCACAACTTATTAAATTCTAAGAAAATATTAGGATTATTATAAATAATCTAAACTAATATGTTTTTGAGAGGTTTTGGTCTCAAATTTAACTTTTTATTTTAGCTTTAACCCTTAGTTAATTAATTTAACTCTTTCCATTTCTTATTGTATATTCATACTATATGGATAATATAATTACCATAAAATGCAAATAAAACCAAAAGTGGTACATTACTAATGTTTTAATTAATATATTAGTCATTTGGCCTAGTCTTGTATTTTTAGTACTATAATATCATTTAATAAAATATTATTTGTTTTAAAAACTCATTTATGACAATTTTTATTATATTCATATCATGACTTTTTAAAATTACATAACAACTTGATTCATTTAAAAAAATCATTAATTCAAATATAAAAATTCATACGCATCTATAAAATTAGTCTATGGAATAAAAAGTTTCAATATAAATTTATTTTAATATTTATAATCTCATTTATTTAAATCATTCATTAATATGGTAATCAATACATCATCATTTTTTTATAAATATATTTATTTATTTGATGTATCAAAATTTTAAATAAAATACTATTATGTAGGAAATATTTTTAGATTTCTAATTACTACTTATAGTCAAAAATATCACTTATATAACCCCATATATAAATTAATAAGT
Organism: Viscum album; assembly: GCA_963277665.1. Classification (NCBI taxonomy): domain Eukaryota; kingdom Viridiplantae; phylum Streptophyta; class Magnoliopsida; order Santalales; family Viscaceae; genus Viscum; species Viscum album. The sequence continues at coordinate 382,394,185 of OY728167.1, read as the reverse complement.
AAAAAATACATGTTTATGTTATATTTTTATTTAATTTAAATTAATTATTATAAAATGTCATTTTCACATCAAAGTTGCTTCATGGGGTCCCAAAATATACACAAGAATCCCCATGGTTGGACATATCTCATCAAATAAGTTTATTACATGTGTTAGGGTAAATTTATATTATTATAATATTATTTTTACCCTTTTTTACCGAATTTACCCTTTAACCATGCTAATAAAATAATTACTGAAGTTATAGTTCATAATTTCCAACAATAAAATAACCTATTAACATAATTTGGACCCACTGATTTCAAATATAGAATCCATTTTTCAATTTTCAAAACACATAATTGGCAGAAGTTAATTTAAAATTAAATCTCATTGTCAAAATGAGAAAGCAGGTTTTTATGAAGTAAAAAAAATCAAAAGATTGACATTTGTTTATGTAAAATTTAAAAGTGAAATTACTTCCAACGACCAACACTGGAATAAATGATAAAAAATAATATAATTAATATTTAAAACTAATTTAAAAGATTATATATCCATATAAATTAATTATATGAAAATTTATTTTTGACTTAAAATGCAGTATTTTTCACCAATCATAAAAAATGAACTTTATCAGAAAAACACCAAAAATTTAGCCAAAGTAAATTTTGATGTACCACTTATAAGGAAGATGTTTATTTTTTCAGATGTAACATATAAAATTGACATAAAATAGATTTAAAAAGGGTTCTCCATCAAATGGTGGTAAAACTAACTTTTTAAAAATATTGGTGTATTTATGCTTAATATTGGATTCATTCCCATTTTAAGCCCCTGAATTTTATTTGATAAATGTAAAAAAATTTATCAATCATTTGTAATAATAATATGGTTAGTTATGTTCATTTCCACCCTTATAACAGCTAATCATTAACTACCATTTAAAAACAATAATATAATATTATTTTTTCAGTATGACTCAGCCTTGTATGCAACATAAGATTTCAGAGAAACCCATTGTTGCGTTTTGGGTACTCCATCGAAAAAATAATCACCTTTAAATTTAAATTAATATTTAATTTCCAAATATTAATAAATATGAAAATGTCATATTAATTATTTACCTGGGATGTTACAACTGGAATGGAAAGTAAACTTGGTTCAGTAATGGAATTACTCCACCATTATGGTCTTGGAAATTAGCCTTATCTAATTTGGAAATGATTTTATATACTTATGTGTATTTTCAAAATTCTATGTTTTATGCCAATGCTATTTTATCATGATTTTTATTCTTTTACAATTTATGACTTATGAACTGTCAAGATTTATTTCATGACTCATGATTTTGTTATTGAAAATTTATGTTCATGTTTTTACATTCATATGTTTTTCTTTCGTTTCATGTTCTTCTTTTTACAATAATTGAGAATTTGATCTCACCCTTTTTATGTTTTCTTTTCCCTAGTATATAATGAAATATTTTAGGTAGGACAACTAAATGGGAATATCTTTATGGGAGAGGTTGAAGATCATTCACCATATTAGAATAATGTGTTCCATATTTCCAAATACACAAAACTAGTATGGTATTTGGGTGTATATTTATGTAATTTACCAATTTTCCCAAAAAAGAAATGTAATTTCCATGTACGTTAAGCTTGAATCATTAGATTAATTCATAAAACTAGTTATAGTGTGTTATAATTATATTTCTAGGGAAAATGTAATGACTCAATCTTGACATAAATGGAGATTAAATTTCTTTTTGTGGAATACATAATACATGACACAAATTGACACCCAAAACTGTATTAGTTTAGTTCCATTGGAAACATGGAACATAATATTCTAATTTGGTGAAAGAACTTCAACATCTCTTATAAATATCTTACACTTTTGTTTTCCTACCTAAAACCATTCTTTATATCTATGGTAAAATAAAACATAAAAAGGGTGATCTCAAATGCTCAATAAGGGTAAACATGGAGAACGTAAAACAAACGCTAAACATAAGAATGTAAAAAATGAACATAATGTTTAAATATCAAAATCTTGAGTCATGAAATAAATATTTGGAAGGATGTAAGGCATAGATCATAAAAGAACATCAACCATGATAAAATAGCATGGGCATAAAACATGGAATTGTGTAAAAAAATAAACACATAATATGATTTTCATAGTAGACAAGACATTTCCTCTAATACCATTATAGTGGAAAAAGTCCATTACTGAACCAGGTTTACATGCCATTCTATCCATGTATTAATGAACCATATTTACATTCCATTCTAGCCCTGTATCATTGATCCATATTTACATATCTTTCCAGTCAGGTATATATCATGAGATATAAATAATTACCCAATGCATTAGATGGAGATATATTTCCCACCCATCTCATAGTGAAATCATTCTTATAAGTTCCACAAAAAAATCATTCACCGTATCATAACTAATGAAATAAAATGGGTTTTTTAAATATCATTCTATCAAAACATAATACATATAAAATATCAATCCATAATTAAAAAACCAAATAATAGTAATAATATGGATATAAACATAACCCTATATATAGAGTGTTATCTTAGATTAAAATTTTTTTGATAAAACACTTGAACTTAATTCTTGAGGAAAATATTATTTCTTCTTTACAAACGTTTTCTTGTCTCAAAATTCCATGAAATTTTAAAAGAAAATGATTTTGATTAAAATATACCTGAAACTTTTTATAGTAAGATTCATGGAAATAAGGCTTTATAAAGATGTAAAAATCTGTTCATGCCATATAAGTTAACAAAACATCATCCTTGTGCTTTTGCCGGAAAAGTCAAAAAGTACCTCATATTGAAAAAAAAGAAATATTAGTTCTAAATAATGTAGTAAAAGTAAAAAAAATTCATAAAAATTACTTTAAAAATACATATAATAATATTAAACATTTTATGAAACAAATTTAGAAAACATGGGCATGGATGTTAAATATATCCCCAGTAAATACTTATATATAAATAATCTCGGATAAAAATGAGATTGAAAAATTATCCCTTACTAATTTATAATCAGTCAAATCATATGCCTCATAAAATAAAGAAAATTATATGAATATTTAAATATAAAAACATTAATAATAATATTAATAATAATAAAATAATTAATGGGTAACATAATCACCACACAATATAATTAGATGGTGTATAAGGCATATGTCCCACAAAAATAAAAGTGAGACAAAATAATACCTTACATTATGTCTGATATGATTCGTATGTATTAGAAACTACTATATAATATTTTAAATAATGTTATTTATTTTTCCCAGAATAAAATTAATTCTCATGATAACATATTTTGTCATATTATCATCGTTTGTTAGAAACATTTAATTGTTACTCGTTATTCGGGTGTTAACTGCTTTATGTTATTATGCATTTTTTATTGAATGAGATTTGGTTATCCTTATTAGTTCATACATATATGATTAGAAAAATATATTAACATAATAGATACCATGTTTATTGATTATTATATTTACATAATCATGCTTTAATGAAGATCATGAAGCATTAATCACATCCCATCGTGGAGACAGTAGGTCATACATACGCACGAGAGACGATATCATTCAAATAGTTATTGAATGGTTTTGAATTGGATGGTGTATAAAATTTTAGAATTAATATCATGATATAATAACAATTTTTATTTATTAATTATATCATTATAACCGTCCAAGTAAGGTGGTGGTGAAAAACAGAGTACACCACAGTGTGGATCTGGTATTTCGTACATACCCACATGTGGTGACTTCATTTTTTATAGGATGGGTAGAAGGTGGACTATGGTTTTTTCATAATCATAATAATATCTCAGTTTATATGTAATACTACTGTTATTACTTAATAATTAAACAATTCATGGGGTGTATGTATAAGAAGATTTAATTTTGATTGAATCGGTAAATGATATTACCTCTTCTTCGACATGCCTCCTCTAAATCTCCTCTTAGAGCACTAGAGATGGTCATTAAAGAATACAAGGACCTATATAATGTTTCTAAGGAAGTTTTTAATAGAAATATGCTGGGTATAGATGAACTTGAAGGCTCAATGAGTTGTGGATAAATGAGGGAGGATGTGTCCTTTTATAATTGGGGTGAGGGACACTTTTGGAATTTCTAAAACTACTAATTTATAATAATTTTAAAATTGATCCAAATACCTCCAAAATTAGATATATTATAATATAAGATATGATATGATTTAAATTTCTCCATGAAATAGAATTTAGACAAGTTTTTATATCAATTTAAATATTAACATTTTAATTAACAATTAGTTATTCTATTTAATTTTAATTAATATAACAAATGTTTCAATATTAAAAGGGTTCAATATTTAATTATTTGATTTCAATCATACCATTAATGAATAATTTAGAAAATTTTATACCATATCATAGTTATTCTATATTGTTTTAAAATAAATTTATTTTTCAATAATTTTATAATTATTCTATCAAAATATCAATTGGTCAATTTTGACACAATTCATTTCATGGATTTTTAGAAATATCAAGATAAGGTATTATACTATAAAATAATATTTTATTATATCCCTAATGGGTCAGGGTAATATAAAATAATTATTGGACAAATTAATTAGCCCAAATTATATTTATTTGAATATTTTTATTAACATTTATGTCATATTTCACTTAATAAAATAATTACTACATCAATATTTTGTAATTATCTAATATACTAAATGATGAATAAAAATTAAAAATAAAATACCATTATGGAGATAAATTAACTATATTTTAGCGTAATATATGTAGTCGAACTTATCTTTTGGAAAATACAAAATTAAAAATTTTATACTTATTAAAGTATGAATGTGACAATTAAAACATTAAATTAAATAAATTTTTCATTGTCCTTATCAATTCCATATGTCTCCAAATTTTCCATAATTAGACATTTGGATGGTTATGGTTGATATTTACTCAAGAAATAAAATTTTTAATGTTTTTGAGCACTTTAATGGTTATTTTCATTTTAATAAAAATTAGTTTATTGAGTTTTCATATATTAAATATTTCCTACATCATCTATATATAAAACATTAAGGTAATTATTTATTTACTAAAAATTAAAATTACATTAACATGATAGAGATAAAAAATTTAGATTTCATATAAGTATTTATAGTAAAATTTAACTTTTGTATAACCATATTTTAAAAATGATATATTATTTAAACCATGAATTTGACATCTTTAAATTTTCATTAAATAAAATATTATAAATACCATAATATCTCCCAAATGGACCCAAAATGTCAAAAATAAATATATATATTAGAGAAATATGTTTATTTAGTTAAAAATTACTATTTATATTTGTTGATATCACTCATTTTTTCATATGTGGATACATAATAGATATTAAAGACAAAGAAAATGAGAGTTTGTGTATTTCTTTGATTTAAATATTAAGTCATTTTCATGGACATGTGTCCATTAAATGGAATAATTTCGATCATTAAGTGTTAATGGTCTAATTACATTCATCAAATAAAATTGTATCATTTGTTTTGTTCATTTTATAGTCATTATATTTTTATTTTTAACCTAAATGACTTAATTTATCCTTTACTATGGTAAAAAAATTACAATGGTTACTATTCATATTGGTCAAAACTAAAAGGGACCAACTTACAATTTTTGAACCACCTGAATCCAAATTTGATATCTATTTTTCAAAATTCAACACACATAAGTTACATAATTAAATTTAAAATAGAACTGTTAAAATGTCACGAAAAATAATTTTGGGAAAAATGCCCCTTTATAAATGGAAAATGTTTTAAAATAAAATCATGCATAAAATCATTTTAAAAAAACATAATTGATAAAAATTAAATAATTAAAATTTAAAACTAATCCAAAACATAATCTTACTATTTAATGACTTTAAAAAAATCAGTATTTTAGCTATTTATAAAAAAATGAAACTAATCTAAAAAATAGCAAAGCTTCAACCAAAGTAATTTTTTATATTATGGACTAAAAGAAGAAGTTTATTTTTTCAAATAGAATATATAAAAGTGTTAAAACTAGATTTAAAATGGTGGTTCTATCAAACGGTGGAAAAACTATACTTTTTGAAAAAAATACTTCTTTTATACAAAAAATTAAATTTGTTATTATATCATGTTTAGAAAATACATAAGATGAATGTTAACGTTATATAATATTCACAATGTGGTTAATAATATTAATAATGGCTAGTTTATATCTCATTAAATAATAATATTTTAATAATATATTGTTGTTTATTGAAACTCGGTATTGCGTACAATGCAAGCTTTTGAGTATGGTCCCTCTTGCGTGTAACGCAAGAAAAGTTAGTGTTACGTGTAGTGCAAGATTACTTTGGTGTTCTGTATAACATATTACAAACATAGTTCTTTTATACATTGAACAAAATCTACACTCAGTATTGCGTGAAATAAATTCTACCAAAAGAACATGAAATTGTGTGTAACATAAGTCAAGAATAGTGTTGTGTATACTGCAAGCTAATATGGTGTTGCGTATAGCGCAATCTAATATTCATGTAGCATACAACACAAGACATAAAATAAATTAAAAATAATATATCTCATAAAATCTCAAGTTGTTACATTCTACCCCTCTTAAAATAAATTTATCCCTAAAAATTCTTTGGGGTTCTAAATTGTTTACAACTTGAAAGTTTCTTTCATGGAAACCCACATAGTAAAAAGTAATACTAATAACTTTATTTGAAAAAGGAATGTTAGAAACATAATGGTTACCTAAAGAAACTCATCACTAGGTTTCCATAGAGGATAACATAGGTGGGAAGTGAAAACATGGATATAAAAGAGAAATTAAACCATCATGTTCTGAGGATAGTGATAGAGAACACGGTTTGGAGAATGTAAACAACTAGAAATGCATAAATATATGATGATTTAAGGGACCATATGATTCTTAATATAATAAGGTACTAGGATAACTTTTTTAGTTTTCATGATCCTTTTTCGAAAGTTGAATAATTTTTCATGACAATAAATACTTACTTGATTTTGGTATAATCTCACATTTTTTCATGCCTTGAACAATTTCCACTTCATTCCTTATTTAAAAAAATGATGTTGAATATTTCATTCTTGAAGTGGTAGCAGATAATGTGATAGAATTATAGGTCATTCCATTTTTCTCAACAAAAGGTTAGCACAGGTAATCAAATATTCATAAGGCCACCTATATTAAGATAATACATTAATCTAACAAAATAAAACTAGAATATAAATTCTAATATCCATAATGGATAACATTAAAATCCTTCTAAAATAGAAAATATAAAGAATTAGAAAGAGGTGAATTTGAAATGACATAACATTTATCTCCTATATATCATAAGGTAGTTATTTTTTATCACATTCCAAACATTTGAATACCTTAGTCATGTATTCTCATAAAAAATGAATTAGAGTAAAACCTTAGTGAAAACATGCATTCTTTAAAAATTAACTCTTTCCACACACCTAATATACCAAAACATATATATAATCAAACAATAATATCAAATTATCTGTATATTAGTCATGAGGTCATTAATACTATCAAACAACTCAGTATCTCCTTATCCCATTATTATTCACAGATCATGTGTTTTCCAAAAATATTTGAATAATTATTCATGATTACTAGTACCATTTGACATATAGTTTCATATAATTAAGGAAAAATAGTAGTGTAATAATACTTAGATGTTTATTTATTCCATAGTACTATAAAATTACATATACATCATTATTTGTTATAAACATTCAATCATTCCACTATCTTTTTATACCATTGACTGAGCTTCATCATTTTATTCCTTAGCACATCTTTCATCTCATATATCATTTGTAGTCTCTTCAACATCATCAACATAGATACTACCCATACGGCCATATTAATTGTATTTATGAGATTTTCCCATAGAGAATCGATTACTATAATTCCTGTACATTCTACATTTAAAACATTTAACCATTGTTGATGTCTTAGCAATACCATTATCGTTGTCCATTCTGTTAACTTAACCTTTTCCTTTGCAAATACTGGATTTGTTTCCTTCTTTTCCACACCCAAATCATCTTCTAGTTACATTGAAACATTCTCCTTGGTTCCACCTTCCACATTAATTACATGAGGAAAATTGACATTTATTTCCTCTATAATCACCACAAAACATCATCTTTCTCTAATTAGATGGGTCGGGAAACTCACCAATTTTGAGATTATTGATCATATTATGAGATTTTTAATTAGGCATAATAAATTTTTTTCACCTTCCAAATCCCATTTAATTAGGTTTCACATGAATAATATCATTACATTGCCCATCATATTCATCATTAACATGAATCCTCTTGTTTCTATCCATTTTATAAAACCCAAAAAATAATAGTGTGAGAGGATAAAATCATACTATGAAAACAATATAATCAAAGGGGAGTACATTCAATCTCTAACATATTATGTTTAATATTATTTTATTCCTGATAATTACCATATTTCAAGGACTATAACCTATAATTATTCTTAACCATAGGGACATACCTATACAAACCTTATAAATATATCTGGGGATCTCACTAAAGTTTTCGCATCCTAGTTTCCAATGGTTGACTAATCATTTGCTCTGATTCCAACTATTAATATGAAATCTTGGTGAACATGGAAATTACATTTACTTTTATAGAATACTTAATACATGACAAAAAATGACGCACGTGATCATATTAGATAAGTGCCTTTGGAAACTTGAAACATTATCTTCTAACATGGTCAAGGTCTTCAAAATCTCCCATAAAGATCATGCCCTTTTTATCCAACCTAAATGTTTTCATTATATCCTAGGGAAAAGAAAACAAACAAATGGTGAGTTCAAACTCTATGTGAGGGTAAACATGTAAAACATAAAACAAACCATAAACATAATAATTTAAAAACATGAATAGAAAGTTTATATATCAAAATCTTGAGTCATAAAATAAATCTTGGTAGTACGTAAGGTATAAATCATAAAGGAACATTAAATATGATAAAATAGCATTAGTATAAAAACATGTAATTGTGGAAAACAAATAATCACATAATATTATTTCCATAGTAGCCAAGTAATTTCTGCCATGACCATCATAGTGGAAAAAGTCCATTACGGAACTAGGTTTACTTGCTAATCCAGCCATGTATTACTAAACTAGATTTACCTGTTGTTCCAGCCCTGTATTAATGAATTTTATTTACATGACTTTAAATTCATGTATATCTCATGAGATATAAATATTTACCTAATGAATTGGATAGAGAAATATCTCTGACCCATCTCATAGTGAAATCATTCATACATGTTCCAAAAAAGCAAGATCATTCATCATAACATAACATGTAAAATAAAATGGGTTTCATAAAAATAGTTCTATCATAACATAATCCATATAAAATATCATTACATCATTAACACAATCAAATAATAGTAATAATAGGGATATAAACATAACACTATTTAAATAGAATCATCATAGATGGAAAATAATTTTGATAAAACACTTGAACTTAATTTTTGAGGAAAATATCCTTTCTTCATCAAAAAATTTTTATTTTCTCAAAATTACACACAATTTTAAAAGAAAATAACTTATATGAAAATAAACTTGAAACCGTGTAGAGGAAGCTTCATGTAAATAAGGATTTATGAATATGTATAAATCTGTTCATGCCATATAAGTTAAAAAAACATTTATCTTTTTACTTTTTCCAAAAAAAAAGTCAAAAAGTATCTCATATGGTAAAAAAATAAATATTCCTTCCAAACCATGTTGAAAAGGTAAAAAATGGGTAAAAATGACTTTAAACATACATATAAGAATAGTTAAAATTTTATTAAATTATTTTTAGAAATCATGGGCATGGATGATTAATATACCCCCAGTAAATACTTACGTATAAACAATCTCGTATAAAAATGAGATTGAAAATTATCCCTTACCAATTTATAATCAGTAAAATCATATGACTCATAAAATAAATAAAATTATATGAATATTTAAAAATAATAACCTTCATAATAAAAATAATAAAAACATTCATGGGTAACATAAACACCACACAAAATAATTAGATGGTGTAAAAGGTATATGTCCCACAGAAATAAAAGCGAGACAAAATAATCCTTTACCTTAGGTATTATATGATTCATATGTATCCTAAACTCCTTTATAATTATTTAAATAGTTTTATTTATTTATTATAGAATAACTCATTTTTATGATTCATATATGATCATATTATCATCATTTGTTAGTAACATTTCATTGTTACTCTTTATTCGGATGCTAAATGCTTTATGTTCTTATTCATATTTTGTGGAATAAGTTCTAGTCATCCTTCTTAGGTCATATTAATATCATTATAAAATGGTATTAAAATAATATACACCTTTTTTATTCTTTATTTACATTTATATAATCATGATTTAATGAAGATCATGTTGAATGAATCACATTGCATCATGGAGACGGTAGGTCGTACATACGCACGAGCCATAATAACATTTGAATAGTTGTTGAATGATTTTGAAGTGGATGGTGTATAAAATTTCCAAATTAATATCATGTTATAAAAATAATATATAGTTATTACATCCATCATTATACCCATCCATGTAAGGTGGTGGTGAAAAACAGAGTACACCATGATGTGGAGACGGTAAGTCGTACATACACACACGTTGTGATTTCATTTTTCATAGGATGGGTAGAAGGTGGACTATGGTTATTTAATAATAATAATAACCTATAATTTTATAATTATTAATGTATTTATTAATTTATAATTAAAAAACTCTGGTGGTGGATGTAGAAGAAGAAATAAGTTTGAAAGAATTGGTAAATGATATTAACTCTTCTTCGACGCGCCTCCTCTAAATCCTCTCTTAGACCACATGATTTCATATTTCAAGAAGATAGGGACCTATATAATGTTACTGGGAAGTTGAGAAGATAAATTTTCATGTTATAAATGAACTTCAAGGATCAATGTGTTGTGGATAAATGAGGGAGTTGTCAATTTATAATTGGGGTGATGGATACATTTGGAATTTCTGAAACTATTAATTTATAATAATTTTAAATCAATCCAAATACCCCCAAAATGAGATATATTAGAAGATAATATATGATAATATTCAAATATATTCAACCATTATAATTTATACAAGTTTTTTTCCAATTTAAACATTATTATTTTAATTAAGAATTAGTAATTCAATTTAATTTTAATTAAGATAACAATTGTTTCAATATTAAGAGGGAGAAATATTTACATATTTGTTTTCAATTATACCATAAATGAATAATTTAGAACGTTTTATACCATAAAGTTATTATTATATTTTTTATAAAATTGTTTTATAATTTTTAAATAATTTTATAAATCATTATTTTAATAAAATATCAATTATGTCAATTTTGACACTATTCATTGCATGGATTTTTAAAAATAACAAGATAAGGTTTTATCCTCAAACAAAATATTTTATTATATACCTATGGGGTAAATAAAATCTATAAAAATTATTAGAATATTTAATTATCCGAAATTATAATTATTTTAATATTTTTAATAACATTTATTTGATATTTCCCTTAATAAAATAATTAATATATAAATATTTTTTACATATTATATATATATATATATTTGATGAAGAAAAATAAAAAATAAAATACTATTATTCAGATAAATTTACTATACTTCATAATAATATACATAGTCTGATTTATCTATTTGAAAATCCAACATTAAAAATTTTATACTTATTAAAGTATGAATGTGACAATTTTAACATTACATTAATTAAAATAATATAATTGTCCTAATCAATTCCATATGGATAAAAAATGGTCCATAATTAGGCAAATGAAAGATTATAGTCAATCTATACTCGATTAATAAAATTTTCTGATGTTTTTTGGCCCTTTATTGTTTATTATTATTTTAATAAAAATTAGTTTATTGAGATTTTATCAATTAAATATTTTCTACATCATCAATATATAAAACATTAAGATAATTATTTATTTCATAAAAATTACATATAAATTACCATGATAAATATAAACATTTTAACTTTAAAATAAGAATTTATAATCATATTTGACTTCTGTATAAACTTATTTAAAAAATGATATATTATTTAAAACCTGAATGTGATATCTTTAAATTTTCATTAAATAAAATATTATAAATACCATAATATCTCCCTAATGGCCCAAAAATGTCAAAAATACTTTTATATATGGGATATATGTTTATTATGTTAAAAATTGAAATTTATATTTGTTTATATCACCCATTTGTCTATATATGGATACACAATATATATTAAAGTCAAAAAAAATGACACTTTGTGTCTTTCTTTGATTTAAATATTATTTAAGTCATTTTCATGGAAAAGTGTCCATTAAATGACATAATGTTAATCCTTAAGTGTTAGTTGTTGAATTAAATTCATCAAATAAAATAGTTTCATTTGTTTCGGTCATTTTATACTCATTATAAATATTATTTTTAACCTAAATTACCAAATTTACCCTTTCTCTTGGTAAGAAAATTTACCATGGTTACTATTCATATTGTTCAAAACTAAAATGGGACCTATTTATCAGATTTGAAACTCCTGAATCCAAATTTTATATCCATTTTTCAACATTCAACACACAAAAGTGATAGAATTAAATTAAAAACAAAACCGTTAAAATCTCACAAAAAACAATTTTTGGAAAAAGCTGATTTTTAAATGGAAATTGTTTTGATAATAAATTCATTTATAAAATCATTTTCAAAGAATATAATTTGATAAAAATGAACTAATTAAAATTTAAATGTAATCCAAAACATAATCTTACTATTTAATGACATTAAAATAATAAAAAACAAGTATTTTCACTATTTATCAAAAAAAATGAAACTTATCCAAAAAATACCAAAGTAAATTTTTATATTACACACTAAAAGAAGAATTTTACTTTGTAAAATAGAATATAAAATAGTGTTAAAAAATATTTTTAAAATGGGTCTATCATCAAAAGGTGGAAAAACTAGATTTTAAAAAAATAATTCTATATCCAAAAATTTTAATTTGTACTTATATCATGTTTAGAAAATACATAAGTTGAATGTTAATATTATATAAAATTATAAATGTGGTTAAAATTATTCATAAAAGCTATTTTATATCCCATTTAATAATAATTTTTCAATAATATATCATTGTTTAGTGAAACATGGTTTTGCGTACAATGCAAGCTATCGAGAAAGGTCACTTTTGTGTATAACTCAAGACAAGTCAGTGTTACGTGTAGTGAAAGATTCCTTCGGTCTTGCGTATAACATAATACAAACATAGTTACTTTATACATTGAACTAAATCTATACTCAGTGTTTCATGAAATTAATTCTATCTAAAAAACCTGAAATTGTGGGTAACACAAGCCATGAATAGTGTTGCGTATACTACAAGCTAATACGGTGTTGTGTATAGCACAATCTAATCACGGTGGAACATAAAACACAAGACATCAAAAAAATTAAAAAGAATATATCTCATAAAATCTCAGGGTGTTACAAAAAACTACTACCACATTGATCAACCTTTATTCACTTTATTTTCATACAATATAAGCTACTAAAACTGAAACATGGTGGATGTGGACCTTCAACCAACAAGAATTTTTCTATGTAGTCAATCTCATCCAAAATATCTCTTTAAAACACCTTAGAATATGAGGTAATATTCAAAATTTAAATAAAATAATTTATATCTTGGAACAAGACCATATTCAAACTTTGATACATTAAGTTATCATTAAATGAAATATTAGGTGAATAAAAGGCCAACACATAAAATTATTTAGAATATTATATCATATCAGAACCGCATTTTGGATGGAAAGAAACTATAATGTTTTAGAAATAATCAATGATTCAAGGAAATATAATGAAAAAATATGTTCTTGGGGTTATAACACACTAAATATTAATGATGTTTTACCAGAATAATTATGTCCCAAAATCTATTGCATGGGTCTTCAACATTTAAGGTAAATCAATTCAACTTAAAAAGAATAGTGAGTCTGTATAAATTAAATAATACATTTTTATCTTCCTCAACTAATACTCTACTTTATAAGTATCATTTATTCCATTGAAATACATCATTTTCTACTGGGATAACCTTAGCCTCAATCATTTTCCTCTCCAGTCCCTAGTTTCATATCAATAAAATTAATTTTGGAATGGAAAATACCATAGTCAATGGAATAGACCAATCACACTATTACAGAAATTCCAATTGACTGGGGGTTTTCTAATGAAATATAATTTTCCTCACACTCATATGGTATTCATGGAAGTCTATTAGGGGTCACGGTACTAAAAAATGAATGAAGAGATACCATTATGTAATTGACCAATATAATTTGGATTTATGAAAAACATAAGAAAGAGATTTATATTATATCAAAACAAAACATGAGAGACATATTTCCAAACATCTTGTGGTAACATAATCCTTGTTCCAATGAATAATGGTTAGACACTCACTCGTGAACAATCCACTATGTCAATATAGTCATATCTAAACTCCAAAAACATACCATATAGTAAGAGTACCAAAAACATGAATCCTACTTTGATACCAATTTTTCACAACCATTCATAGGTCATACAAAAACAAGACAACTATGAATCCATGTCATCAAAAATACCTACATTATATAAGAGACACCATACCATTACCTACATCGAATAAAATGTGATATATCCAAATTGAATGGTATGTGTAGGGTGTGAGGAACCAATCCTAATAGGATCCCACCATGTTTTTCATAACCAATCTTCAATAAAAAACAATTTTTTTATATTAAAATAAAAATAAGAAAAAAATATTGCACTACATAGTTTCACAAAAAATGGAAATCAACCATCTCATAGAATATTATAATGTTTTGATATATAATTAAACCATTTTATTTTCAAATAACATTGGATCAAACCATTTATTATAGAGTTCATTAATAATGAATTAAAAATAGAGAAACATGGGAACCAATCCAATAATTTATTAGGTTGAGGATATATAGGATTCGCACAAAACTGTGAAAAATGTCTATCTATGATCACTCTCAAAGAACATGGGTCTAGGGATGAGGGAAACACATTGATATGTAATCCTCATATACTAATAAATTTTAGTCAATGTTTTATCCCAAATCTATTCTTGGTAGCCCTAAACCATCAAAGTGTTATTTTCTAAAATATATCCCACTCCTATCTACCATAGTTTCAAATGTGGTGTATACCATACATTGAGGCATTCAATTTCAAATAATTCACAAACAAGGATTCATAAATTAAATATTTTATATAATGTCAGTGCATATCGCGCATCAATAATAAACTGCTCATTTTCTTAATAAAACATTCATTCAAATCCATTTTCATACTCAATAAAAAATAGGAAATATTTCTTGAAAAGAATACCAATCTAGTACATTTCATGAATCCTAAATCATAATATTATGAAAATTTTGTAAAACAATATAAATTGTTAAATCAGGCATGGTTTATTAAATAATATATTTTCCTGAAAAATCATACATAAAACACATGGTTATTCTTACTACCTAATGAGATCCACAAGACAAAGAAAAATTAGGATCTTTGATAAAAAAACAGTAACCTAAAACATGAATCCAATAATATTGATATTAGAATAAATATTCCTTAGATAAATATAGACAATTAAAACCACTTACCAAGACAACTTTGAATGAAGCGCTCGAAGATCATGGATGATAATGTATTTTTAGAATTTTCTTTTAACAAATCATAATGAAAACATTTTAGATCAGGACACAATCCATATATAATAAAATAAAATATAAAATCTATGTTTCCTTTCATGATTAATAGTGGATATCTATAAAAAACACGAATAATAATGAATAATTGACTCTTACCTTGGGTTTCCTGGATTTAATGCCTCTATATCCCTTATAATTGATTGTCATATATGTTGGGATCCATAGTATCTATAAAATTAATCCATGTGTGAAATAGGTAATTTTTTTGAGGATGAATTATTTCAACAATAGTTTTTTTGGACACTAAATTATATTTTCAAATTATTTCATTTTGAATGCATTATTTGACCACTCAATTTTAAATATTATATGGAAATCATGTTCTTGGTTCTATAAAATATTTGATCTGAATGGTTTAGTCACATTTCATGACTATTAATATGCTATCCATGATAAAAACTACTCACCCAATCCAATGACCCAATCTTGACGTACATGGACCTTACATTTATTTTTCAGAATACTTAATACATTACTCAAATATAAGCCCAAAGACCATATTAGTTTATTGTATTTAAAAACATGGAACATAATCTTCTAACTTGCTAAAATATCTTCAACATATTCCATAATATTCTTACCCTTTTGTTTTCTTACCTAAAACATTTCTTTATATCCTAGGAAAAATAAAACAGAAAATGGGTGAGTTCAAATGCTCAGTAAGGGTAAACATTGATAACATAAAACCAACCATAAACATAATAATGTAAAAACATGAACATAAAGTTTAAATATCAAAATCATGGGTCATGAAATAAATATTGGCAGTACCTAAGGCATAGATCATAAAGGAACACTAACCATAGTAAAATAGCATTGGAAATAAAACATGGAATTGTGGAAAATAAATAAGAACAAAATATGATTTTCATAGTATCCAAGGAATTTATTCTAATACCATCATAGTGGGAAAAGTCCTTTACTGAATCAGGTTTACCTATCATTCCAGTCATGTACTACTAAATCAGATTTACTTGTCGTTTCATCCCTGTATTACTGAACAGAATTTACTTTCTATTCCGTTCATGTTTATCTCATGAGATATACATATTTACCCAATGTATTGGAGGTATATATATGTCCCACCCATCTCAAAATTAAATCATTCTTACATGTGCCACAAAAATATAAATTATTCATCGTAACATCTCCCAAGAAATAAAATGGGTTTCTTAAACATCATTCTATCATAACATAATCCATGTAAATGGCCATTACAAAATTAACATAATAAAATCATATTAATTATAGGGATATAAACATAAACCTATGTCAACTTATATAGAAATTAGTTTTGATAAAACACTTGAGTTTAATTCCTGAGGAAAATATCCTTTGTTCTTGAAAAAAAATCCTTCCTCAAAATGACATAGAATTTTAAAAGAAATCATTTAATGTGAAAATAACCTTGTATGCTTCTAGGAGAGTCTTCAAGGAAATAATTTATTATAAAAGCATAAAAATTCATTTATGACATACAAGATAAAAAAACATTCTTCTCATACTTTTTTCGGAAATGTAAAAATGTACCTCAAATTGAATAACGACTAATGATTCCTTTTATACTGTTTAATAAAAATTCACCAAAGGGTAAAATTAAATTTAAAAAATTGTATAAAAATAGAAATAATATTACATAATTAGGAAACAATTATTTTGATGATAAATATACCCCAGTGAATACTTACGTATAAACAATCTCAGATAAAAACGAGATTGCAAAATTATCCCATACTAATTTATAATCAGTAGAATCATATGCCTCATAAATAAAGAAAATTACATGCATATGTAAATATCATAACATTGATAATAATAATAATAATAATCATAAATCATGGGTAATATAAACACCACAAAAAATTAATGATATGGTGTAAAAGGCATTTATCCCACAAAAATAAATGTGAGGCAATATAATCCCTTACATTAGGTCTGATACTATTTGTATGTATCCTAACCTCCTCTTCTTCAATGTGATCCTTTTAGATCACCTCTTGATGACACTAGAGTTGGTATTTTGAGAATACTAGAACCCCAATATTGTAAATAGGGAGGTTAAAAAGAGAAATGGGAAGGGTATTGACGATCTTGAAGGCTTAATGAGTTATGGAGAAATTAGGGAGGAGGTGTCATTTTATAATTGGGGTGAAGGACATTTTTGGAATTTCTAAAACTATTAATTTATAATAATTTTAAAATAAATATAAATACCTATAAAATGAGATATATTCAAATATATGATTTGATAAGATTTAAATATCATCAACCAATATTATTTAGAAAAGTTTTGATATCAATTTAAAATTTGTCATTTTAATTAACAATTAGTTATTCTATTTAATTTTAATTAAGATAAAAAAAGTTTCAATATTAAAAAGGTTCAATATTTACTTATTTTTTTCAATTATATAATAAATTAATAATTTATAACATTTTATACTATATAATAATTATTATATTTTCTTAAAATTGTTTTTTATGATTTTTAAATAATTTTATAAAACATTATTTTAAAAAAATATCTATTTTGACAATTTTGACATTATTCAGTTCAAGGATTTTTAGAAATATCAATATAAGGTGTTATCATTGAACCAAATATTATATTATATAATTAATTGGTGAAGGTCAACTATAAAATTTACTAGACAAATTAATTAGCTAAAATTATATTTATTTTAATATTTTTAATAACATTTATTTGATATATCCATTATTAAAATAATCACTACATCAATATTATGTAATTATTTAATATACTTATTTTTAGAATAAAAAATTTAAATAAAAAACTATCATGAACATAAAGTTACTAGATTTAATAAGAATATATTTAGCCAAATTTATCTTCCAGAAAATCCAACATTAAAAATTTTATACTTATTAAAGAATGAATGTGACAACTTTAACATCACTTTAAATAAAATAAAATAAATGTCATAATCTCTTCGCTAAATCTCCAAATGTTTCCTTTCTCAGAACTTGGATGGTTATGGTTGAGATATACTCGACCAATATGATTTGGTCATGTGTTTATTCCATGTTATGGTTATTAGTATTTTAATAAAAATTGTTTTATTTATTTTTCATCAATTAATTAATTTTTACATCATCAAAGTATAAGACATTATGGTAATTATTAATTTCCAAAAAATTAAAAATATATTACCATGATGTAGGAAAGTATTTTATATTTCCATGGAATAATTATTTTTGATGATATCACATGGTTATCCCAATATTAAAATAATTATACTTATAAGAAAAGTGAGTTTGACATTTTGTCACTTTCATTGGTTTTGTTAATATCTATGTCATTTTCATTATTTAGAATCCCTTAAATGACTAATTTTATATCCTAAGAAGTGAAGGGTAAAATATTATTCATCCAATAGAATTTTTGAAGGTTTTAGGATCATTTTATTTAAATTATAATTTTATTTTTCACACTAATTTACCTGATTTACCTTTAACTACATTAAATAAAAATTACCATAGTTACTATTCATAAAATTAAAAAAAATAAAAGTATCATATTCATATAATTTGGACCCACTGATTATAAATATTGAATTCATTTTATATAATTCAAAACACATAATTAGAAGAAATTATATTAAAATTACTTCCCGTTGTAAAAATAAAAAAGTGGGTTTTTAAGATGTAAAAACTTATCAAAATATTGTCATGTGTTTATATCCAATTTAAATGTGAAATTACTTATAATGACCAACATTTTATTAAGCGATAAAAAATACAATTTAAATTTAAATCCAATTAGAACAAAAATCTAACTATATAAATAAATTAGATGAAAATCTAGTTTTGAACTAAAAAACATTATTTTTCACTCTTCATTAAAATATGAATTTAATCAGATAAATTACCAAAAATTTAAAAAAAAAAGTAAATTTTTATGTCCCACATCAATATAATAAGTATATTTTTTAAAATAGAACATGTAAAAGGGTTAAAAAAACTATATTTAAAGTGGGTGTGCCATCAAAAGGCAGCAAAATTGCATTTTTTGAAAAATACCTCTTTTATCCGAAAATTTGAATTTGTTCTTATACCTTGTCTAGGAAATACATAAGATGAATGTTAATTTTATATAAAATTAAAAATGTGGTAAATAATATTCATAGAATCTATTTATATCCCATTAAATAATAATATATTAAAAATATATCGTTGTTTAGTGAAAATTGATATTTCGTACAACGAAAGCTCTCGAGGAAGGTCACTCTTGACTGTATTTCATGCCAAGCTAGTATTGGGTTTAATGAAAGATAACTTTGGTGTTGTGTATAAAATAATCCAAATATAGTTCTTTTATAAACTGAACAAATTCTATACTCAGTGTGGCGTGAAATTAATTCTATCAAAATAACGTGAAATTGTGTGTAATAAAAGACAAATATAGTGTTGCGTAAACTACAAGCTAATACAATGTTTCTTATAGAAAAAGATAATGTCGTTGTATCATAAAACACAAAACATCAAAGAAATTAAAAGGAATATATGTCATAAAATCTCATGGTATTACATTATAACCACCTTAAAATGAATTTAACCTTTGAAATTTGTTGGGGTTATAAAAGGTTTACTACTTGAGAGTTTCTTTCATAGAAATCCACATTGAAAAAAGGAAAACTAAAACTTAATTTTAAAAAGGAAGGTTAGAAACATAATATTTATCCAAAGTAACTCATAAATTGGTTTTTACATAGGAAAACATAGTTGGTAAGTGAAAACATGGATATGGAAGAAAAATATAACCATCATGTTCTGATGGATAGTGATAGATAATAAGATTTGGAGAAATTTAATTACTAGAAAGCCATAAATCTGTGCTTATTTCACAGACCATCCTTTTCATCAGATAAGAAGGTACTAGGATAAAATTTTTTGTTTTCAAGATCCTTTTCATAACTTTTAATAATTTTGGATGATATTAAATACTTAATTGATTTTGGTACAATCTCACCATTGTTTGTGCCTTGAACAATTTCGATTTCATCACTTATTTAAAGAAATGAAGTTGAATTTGTCATTCTTGAAGTGTTATCAGATCATGAGATATAATGATATTTCATTCCATCTGTCTCAACAAAAATGGTTAGCACAGGTAATCAAATATTCATAAGGCCACCTATTGTGAGATAATACATTAATCTAACAAACGTCAACTAGAATATAACTTATAATATCCATAAATAGATAACAATACAATTCTTCCAAAAACTGAAAATATAAATCATTAGAAAGAGGTGAACTAAATCAACATAATATTTATCTCACATATATCATAAGGTAGTTCTTGGTTATCACATTCCAAACATGTGAATACATTAATCCTATATTCTATTGAAACATGAATTACCGTAAAACCTTAATGAAAATATGAATTCTGTCAAAATTAACTGTTTCCACACACCAAAAATGCCAAATATTATATATACTCAAACCATGATATCACTTTTTTCAGATATCTGTCTTGAGGTCATTAATACTATCAAACATCTCATTATCTCATAATCCCTTCATTATGCGCATGTCATGTTCATTCCAAAAATATTTCAATCACTTTTATCAGTTATCGGTATCATATACTTATGGAAAACAAAAATGGACCAATAAATTAATATTCCAATATTCTATAATACCATAACAAATATTATATAACACTATTTTTGAACCCAATTACATAAATACTTATTCATTCCACCACTTCATTATCATACTCAATATTTCCAGTGGTGATCATTTGTGATTTGCCTTTGTCTTTTTCTTTAAGAGGTTTCTGACATCGATCATCATCATTAACCCTTGGATTTGGGAATTGGTTAACAAAATTCCCCATTTCCTTGCACTTTTAGCATTGAAGTGTGGGTGGTGCATTCTCTGTGGTCTTTTCTCTATTCACATCAATAGTAACCTTTTTCCCATTACTTCATCACTCAAATTCTCTATGAACTTCTTTTCCATACATAAAACATTTTATAGTACCTTTAATATAATCTCCACCATTCTTATTTCCTCACTTTGTGCATAAGGAATCATTTATATTCTTTTCACCATTGTTCTGAGATTTTCACTTGAACTCCATATTTTGTT
The DNA here is from genome assembly GCA_963277665.1 of Viscum album. Taxonomy (NCBI): domain Eukaryota; kingdom Viridiplantae; phylum Streptophyta; class Magnoliopsida; order Santalales; family Viscaceae; genus Viscum; species Viscum album. The sequence continues at coordinate 382,372,064 of OY728167.1, read as the reverse complement.
ACATGTCAAAACCATGTGATTGATACGTAACAGCAACTTCCATTTAATCCTTGATATCACAATACACAATCACTTTATAGATACTGAATTCTCTTATATATAATTCCCTCTGATGAATTGGTTTTATGCCACTGAATAATTGATCAACTTTACTTTCAGATTAGATGATAAAACCAGAAGCATACCTTGCAAGTCTTGTAATATTTTCCTCATTTGTAAGAATGGATTCATAATAATTTTTCATTAAGCTCAAGGAACACATTTTATAAAATTTTTTGAATAATAATAGGGAATTACTTTTTGATAAATATGTTCTTTAACTCATCTCATTCCATGGATTCAATTTCAACTTGCTACCTTGTATTTTTAATTAGATTCCAACACTTGTCTGCTTCACCTTCTAAATGATAAACAGCTAAATTGAATTTTTCAAGTTCCAAATAGTGAAGGATGGAAAATATCTTTTCAATGGTATTGATCCATTGTTCAGAAATAAGTGGATCAGAAGACCCATTGAAAGAAGGTGGATGTTTCCTTAAGAAGTAATCAACAGAATGTTGTTCCCTTCTCTACTCATTTGGAAGTCTAGAATGATTCATACCTTGTGAGTATAGAAATATGATTTCATTCAATATCCCATAACATTTGGTTGATTAGGAGTAAAATCATTTCATTTCCCATTTCATTGATTAATAACATGGTTCCTTCGGGTTCCATCCATTTTCTAAAACCGAAAAATAATTGTGTTATTGGAAAAAATCATACTAAGAAAACAACATAATCAAGGGGTAGTACATTTAATATCAATAATATTAGGTTTAATACAAGGTTATTATTGATCATTACCATAATTATATGATTGTAACCTATAGTTAGACTTACCCTTAGGGACATCCCTAGACATACCTTATAAATATCTCTAGGGATCTCCCTAAGGTTTTCACATCCTTGTTTCCAAAGGTTGACTATAACATCACTCTGATACCAAATCTAACAAACCAAGCTTGAAGTACATGGAAATTAAATTTATTTTATGAAATAATTAATACACTACACAAATATACACCCTATGACCATATTAGTTTAGTGTCTTTAGAAACATGGAACATAATCTTCTAAATTGGTGAAAGATCTTTAACATCTCCCATAAAGATCTTCCTCTTTTGTTTTCCTAACTAAAATAATTTTTTATATCTTGGGGAAAAGAAAACATAAAAAGGGTGAGATCAAATTATTAGTAAGGGTAAAAATTGAGAAAATAAAACAAACCATAATCATAAGAATATAAAAACTTGAACATAATGATTATGTATCAAAATAGTGGGTCATGAAATAAATCTTTGCGGTACATAAGGCATAGATCATAAAATAATATTAACCATGATAAAATAACATTGGAATTAAAATATGGAATTGTGGAAACAAAATAAGAACATAATATTATTTCCATAGAATATAAGGTATTTATGCCAAGACTATCATAGTGGACAAAGTCCTTTACTAAAACCGGTTTACTTGATGTTCCAACCATGTATTACTGAAAATGATTTACCTATTATTCCAGCTCGTTATTACAGAACCAGATTTTCTTCTCATTCCATTAATGTTTATATCATGAGATATAAATCTTTATATAATGAATTATAATTAGATATAGGTCCCACCCATATCATAATGAAATCATTCTTACATGTGCCACAAAAACTAAAATCATTCATCATAGCATCACCTGATAAATAAAATGGGTTTTTTTAAACAACATTCCATCATAACGTAATCAATATAAAATATCATTCCATAATTAACATAATAAAATCATATTAATAATAGGTATTGAAACATAAACCTATGTAATATTAGCTGGAAAATAATATTGATAAAACACTTGAGCTTAATTCCTGAGGAAAATATCATTTCTTCTTCAAAAATGATTTCCTTCCTCAAAATGACACACAATTTTAGAAGAAATATTTTTACATGAAAATAACCATGTAAGCATATAGGGTAATATTCAAGGAAATAAAGTACTCTAAAATCATAAAAAAAATTTCACTCCATACAATTTAGGAAAACATTCTTCTCATACATTTTTTGGAAAAGTCAAAAAGTACCTCAAATCGAATAACGACTAATGATTCCTTTCATACAGTTTAATAAAAATTCAAAAAAGGGTAAAATTAAATTTAAAAAATTGTATAAGAATAGAAATTATATTAAATAATTAGAAAACATGGATAATGATGATGAATCTACCATAGTGAATACTTACGTATAAACAATCTCATCTAAAAATGAGATTGCAAAATTATCCCTTACCAATTTATAATCAGTCGAATTGTATGCCTCATAAATAACGAAAATTATATGCATCTGTAAATATCAGAACATTCATAATAAGAATAATAAAAACATTAATTAGTAACATAAACACCAAATATAATAATAATATGTTGTATAAGTAATATTTCCCACATAAATAAAAGTGATACAAAATAATCTATTACATTAGGTCTGATATGCTTCGTATGTATCTGAACCTCATCTTCTTTGATGTTCACCCTTTAGATATCCTCTTGATGAAACTAGATATAGAATTTTGATAGTATCATAACCTCTAGATTATAACTATGTAATTTTAGAAGAGAAGTGTGTAGGGTATAGATGATCTTGAAGGCTTAATGAGTTGTGGAGAAATGAGGGAAGATGTGTCCTTTCATAGTTGGGGTGAGGGACACTTTTAGAATTTCTGAAAATATTAATTTATAATAATTTTAAAATCAATGAAAATACATCCAAAATGAGATATATTCGATGATATGAAATGATAAGATTGAAATCCCATCAACCAATAAAATTTAGACAATTTTTTATGTTGATTTAAACATTTTCATTTTAATTAACATTTAGTTATTCTATTTAATTTTAATTATGATAACAAATGTTTCAATATTAAAAGGGTGAAATATTAACTTATTTGATTTAAAGTATATAGTAAATAAATAATTTAGAACATTTTACACCATATAATAATTATTCCATATTTTAAAAATTGTTTTATGATTTTTAAATAATTTTATAAAACATTATTTTAACAAAATATCAATTGTGACAATCTTGACACTATTTATTTCATGTATTTTTAGAAATATAAATATAAGGTTTTATGCTCAATAAAAATATTCTATTATATCGCTAATGGGTCAAGTTCATCTATAAAATTCATTAGAAAAATTAATTAGCCCAGTTTTTATTTATTTTAATATTTTTAATAACATTTATTTGATATCTCCATTTTTTTAAATAATCACTACATCAATATTGTGTAGTTATTTAATATAATTATTAATAGAATAATTTTTTTTAAATAAAATACTATGATGAACATAAATTTACTATAATGCATAATGATATATGTAGATGAATTTATCTTCTATACAATCCAACATTAAAAATGTTACACTTATTAAAGTATGAATGTGTCTTCATTGACATCACTTAAAATAAAATAAAATAAATGTCATAATCTATTATATAAGGCTGAAAATGGTCACTTGATCTGAAAATGGATGCTATTGGTTGATATATACTCGATAAATATGATCTGGTCATGTGTATAGGCCTTTTTATGGTTGTTAATATTTTAAAAAAAATTGTTTTTCGGATTTCTTATCAATTAATTAATTTTTACATCATCAAATTATAAGACTTTAAGGTAATTATTAATTTAATAAAAATTAAAAATAAATTTCCATGATATAGGTAATTCATTTATCTTTAAATGTAATATTTATTTGTGAATATATCCCCTAGTTATCCCTATATTAAAATTATTATACTTATAAGAAATGTGATTATGTCATTTTTTCACTTTCATTGGTTTTATTGATATCTACGTCATTTTCATTGTCAAGTGGCCCTTAAATGACTAAGTTTAAAACCTAATATTTTAAGGGTATAATTTTATTCATCTAGTAGGATTTTTTTAGGTTTTAGGGTCATTTAATTTCCTTATCATATTAATCGTTACACTAATTGACCTGATTTACCTTTAACCGTGTTAAATACAAATTATCGTAGTTTTTATTCATAATATCCAAAAAAATAAAACTAACCTATTAACATAATTTGGAACCACTGATTAAAAATATGGAATCCATTTTTCATAATTCAAAACACAAAATTGGTAGAAATTAATTTAAAATTTTTTCCTGTTGTCAAAAACCAAAAATCAGTTTTTTAAGAAGTAAAAATTTATCAAAAAATTGTCATGTTTTTATGTCCAATTTAGTTGTGAAATTACTTCCAATGATAAAAATTGGATTAATTGAAAAAAAAAATCCAATTAAACTTTAAAAACAATTAAAATGATAGTATATCTATATAAATATATTTGATAAAAATACATTTTTTAACTAAAATGCAGTATTTTTCACTATTCATTAAAATATGAATTTTATCAAAAAAAATCCAAAAATTATAAAAAAGTAAATTTTTATGTTCCTCTTCGAAAGAAGAAGTTTATTTTTTTCAAATAAAATATATAAATGTTTCAAAAACAGTATTTAAAATGTGTACGCCTTTAAAAAGTGGAAATTTTTCATTTTTTAAAAAATACTTCTTTTATACAAAAAATAGAATTTGTTCTTATATCATCTTGAAAATAAATAAAATGAATTTTAATATATAATTAAAATTTTCATTAATAATATTCATAATTACAAGTTTATAACCCATTAAACGATAATATTTTAATAATATATCATTGTTTGGCGAAACTCAGTATTGTGTACAACAAAAGCTATAAAGGAACATCTCTCTTGTGTGTAATGAAAGGAAAGTTAATGTTTCATTTAGTAAAATCTTCCTTTGGTTTTGTGTATAAAATTATCCAAACATAGTTCTTTTATACAATGAGAAAAATATATATTCAGTGTTTCGTTAAATGAATTCTATCAAAAAAACATGAAATTGTTTGTAACACAAGCCCAGTATAGTGTTGTGTATACTGTAAGCTAATATTGTGTTGTTTATAAAGCAAGATAATATTTGTTTAGAATATAAAAAAATACATCAAATAAATTAAAAATAATCGATCTCATAAAATCTCAGGGTGTTACACCCAAACCACCACATTCCACACTATTTCATGGTAATACTGGATGATTTTCCTTAACCACATACAAAATATGCACATGCCTAGAAATATCCAAACATTTCCCAAAAATCACCACAACAATCCTTATAAAGTTCAAAAATTAAATATGGTCATAAAAGAAAAATATATGTACTTTATTTTTTTCTTTAGTATGTCACATGAAATTATACGGTTTCAAATAAATTTCTATACCATAATAATGTATGCTTTTGATGATTTAACAATTATCTCCAAAAATATTATTATTCACCTCAAAATCACATAATACATAAATAGGGGTATTTATACCACATATTTTATTCTCACAGATAAAAATATTAACCCATATTTGTGATAAAAAATATTAAATAATCAACATATAATAAATTCATATCTAATAATTATATCTAAATGATTCTTTGATACAAAAAAAAGACACCCCAGAATCTTACACCCATATCTTGATCGAAAAAAAAAAGCCTTTACATATTCTATTTGATACCAACTAATGTAAATCATATTTAACTATCCATAATTATATGATCACTAACCTAATCTTTATATAACTAATACCTTTTGGGTTTATATTTTTTGAGAATTTGGAAAAACCATTCCTTATAAAAAAACCAAAAAAAATCACCATATGGTTATATTATGAAATATACTAAGTTCCATATATTTCATGATAATTTCTCAAAGTCTCTTTTAAATTGTTTTAACAAGTAATTGGATTATATATTTATCATTTAATCCAATTTTGGTCATTTGATGTGGTTTCACATTTATATTGGACATAAACACATGTCAATCTTTTGATAGTTATTACTTCTTAAAAACCTGCATTTTGGTTTTGACAATGTGAATTAATATTAAATTAATTACTGAAAATTATGTGTTTTTAATTTGGAAAAATTGATTCCATATTTGAAATCATAAGTTTCAAATTTTTTAAATAGGAACCTTTTATGTTTAGACATTATGAATACTATCTTTAGTAATTATTTTATTTACCATGGTAAAAGGGTAAATTTGGTAAATATGGGTAAAAAAATAATATTATAATAATATTAAACAACCCTAAAACATGTACTAATCCTATTGGATAACATATTTCCGACCATGTGCATACTTTGGTAGATTTTAGGACCTCATGGATTCACTTGGACGTGAAAATAAAATTTTATAATAATTAATTTAAATTAAATATAATTAGAACCTAATCATATATATTTTACTAAATATATTTTAATATAGTGTAATATAACTGATTTTTGTCTCTATAAATAGTAATTATAAATCTAAAAAGGTTTCGTACATCATGGTATTTTATTGATAATTTTTAGACACCATATAATGTAATTTATTTATGACACAATGATAATGTAGTGATTAACTTATTAATGAATGATTTAAATAAATGAGATTATAAATATAAAAATAAATTTATTTTGAACCTTTTTATTATATAAAATAATTTTATGTATGATCATTACTTGTTATATTTTAATTAATGAAGTTTTTTCTAAATAATCAAGTTTTTATGGATTTTTAAAAAGTCATGATATGAATAGTATAAAAATTGACAGAAATGAGTTTTTAAAACAAATATTATTTTAAAACATGATATATTAGTCCTAAAAATATAATATTTGTAAAAATTACTTAGATAATTTTTAAAATTTAATTAATGAACCACTTGAGGTTTTATTGGAATTTTATTGTAACTATATTTACAATATAGTATGTATATATCAGAAGACATGGTAAGAGTTAAATTAGTTAACTAATGGTTAAAGCTAAAAGATAAGGTTATATTTGAGAACTAGACATGTCTAAAAACTATTAATTGATAGGATTTAGAACAATACTCATATTACCTTCGAATTAAATGATTTTTAGACCTTTTGAAATAGAAAATAATTTTATAATAAATTAATATTTTAAGAGTTTCCTAAAGTGCCCCTCTCCTCTCTTATAAAAGGGAACATCCTCCCTCTCCTCTTAGCTCCATTATGAGCCTTAAAGATATTCCAAACCCAGTCCATTTCTTTTATCAACTACCCTAGTTACATCCTATAGGTTTTGGTATTCTCATTAGACCAACTCTAGTGCCCTAAGGGGAAATTTAAAGGAGGCAGGCCGAGAAAGTGGTAATCTTTTCTACCGATTCGTTCAAATTTTTTTCTTCTTATACTTCCTATTAATTAATTGTTTCATTGTAAAGTAATGAAATATTTATCAATAATAAATTTATATTTTATTATAAATATTAAACAACCCTATTTCACCTTCTATACATTCTATGGAAAATGAAATCACCACGTGTGTGTACGTACGGTTTACCGTCTCAACATCATGGTGTAATCTGTTTTTCACCACCACCTTACTTGTATGGGTATAATGGTCTAAATAATAACTATTTATGATTTTTATAATAGGATACTAATTACAAGATACTATACACTATTCAATTCAATACCATTCGACAATTATGGGAATGATATCATCGCTCGTGCTTACGTACAGCTTACCGTCTCCATGACGTGATGAAATTCATTCTCCACGTTCGCCATTAAATAATGATTATTAAGTATATATAATAAATAATCATTAAATATATGACATAATAATTATACTAGATTTATGTATATAATTTACTCCCTTCGATTCAATAAGGAAACTAAAACAGCGTTCATGTGTACTTACAACCTAGTGTCTCCATCAATGGTGTATTCCATTCCATTTATCTATATTATATATATATGTACTGAATATATATGATAAAAAATAATTTTATGCATTATGGAAGTAATAAAATAATGATCTAATTAATAATATCAATAATTACATGTCCAAACATGTACGATAAATAAAACGAGTATTACCCAAAACGTTGCTTTAACATATAATTTACAAATGAACGAGTAATATAAAGTCATGAGTAAATCATATATTATATCATAAATATTATTATGGTTATGTTACAAGTTAATAATATGTTTGAACCCACTATAAAGGATTTTCAGATACATAGAGGAGAAATCATACCTAAGGATAGGGATACTTTTGCAACCTCATTTTTATCCAAGATTGGTTATATATAAGTATTTATTGGGAATATATTTATAATACATGTCCATTTTTTCTAAAAATGTTTTCATAAAATGATTAAAATTATCTTATGTATGTTTAGAGTCATTTTTACCTATTTTTGACTTGTACTACATGGTATGGAATAAATCTTTCTTTTGTTTACCATACGATATACATTTTGACTTTTTCGACAATAATATGAAGAGAGTTTTTTTAACTTATACAACATTAATGTATTTTTGCAGTTACACAAAGCCTTATTTGCATGATTCTTCCTACACACTATTTCATGTTTATTTTCCACTAAATTATATTCTTTTAAAATTGTGCGGCCTTTTGAGAAAAGAAAATGTTTTTAAAGAAGAAATAATATTTTCCTTAAGAACTAAGTTCAAGTGTTTTATCAAAATTATTTTCCATCTAAGATAATGATCTTAAATAGGGTTGTGTTTATATCTCCTTTTGTTACTATGATTTGATTTCTTTAATGATGGAATAATATTTTATATGAATTACATTTTAATGTAATTTTATTTATGAATACCATTTTATTTCTTGGGTTATGTTATGATGAATGATTTATATTTTATGTCACATGTATGAATGATTTCATTAAGAGATGGGTGGGACCTATATATCCCTCCAATTAATTGGTTAAATATTTATATCTCATGATATTGACATGACTATAATGGAAACTAAATCTGGTTTAGTAATACAGGGCTGGAATGGCAGGTAAATCCAATTCAGTAATACTTGGCTGGAACGACAAGTAAACCCTGTTTAGTAATGGACTTTGTGCACTATGATGGTCTTTGTTGCAATGCCTTGGATACTATGGAAATCATATTATTTTCTTATTAGATTTTCACATTTATAAGTTTAATGTAAATTATATTCTATTGTGGTTAATGTTACATTATTATCCATGCCTTACGAACTGCCATGATTTATTTCATGACTCGTGATTTTGATGTTTAAACATTATGTTCATGTTTTTACGTTCAAATGTTTATGGTTTGTTTTTTTGTTCTCCATATTTTCCCTTACTGAGAATTTGATCTCACCCTTTTTATGTTTTATTTTCCCCAGGATATAAAGAAAGGTTTTAGGTTGTAAAACAAAAGGGGAAGATCTTTATGGGAGATGTTTATGATATTTCACCAAGTTAGAAGACTATGTTCCGAGTTTCCAAAGAAACTAAACTAATACTGTCTTTGGGAATATATTTTGTGTAATATATTAAGTATTTATAAAAAGAAATGTAATGTCCTTGTATGTTAATCTTGGGTCGTTATACTATTTTTATCATGAATCATTCCATAAGAAATGAGTAACGGCAACGCAAGCATGTTTCAATATTCATGGAAAATGAAAACCTAACTTAGATACATTTTTATTCATTAGATAAATAATTACATATAAAATAATTTAATAACCTCAAAAAAATGGATAATAATTAATTCTATGTTGTAAAACATATTCATATCACCTATAAAATCATTTTTATAATCACCTTTACAAGTTAACAACTTCAACTATTTGTTACAAACTAATTTTAATAGAAAATAACTAATTGAAAAATGGGTAAGAATTATATATCTAGAGATCACTAAAAATCATAAATAATTATAAATAAAGATAGTGGGAATACACTATATAAAATCACTCCCTTTTCTCATTTATTAATAAAACATACCATTCATTACATATATTTAAGAATTTATAGTTTACTCATTAATAATAAGATGATTTTAAAAATATGATGACCAATTATATATTGAGAGGAAAATGAAAGATAAATTTATACCATTAGGGAAAATCAAGTCAAATATGAGAAAGTATGTTCCATGAAAAAATTAGTGGCACATTTGACAAAAAAGTGTTCAAAACTAGTTATGTAATGATATAAAAGAAAACCAATGAATCACATAAAAATTAATTAGCATGAATCAAAAATTCATGTAGGTAACTTGGTGCATCATCATATAGAACCCTTAATGAGTGATTAAAGAACCCATAAAATGGATTAACCATTAGGTAGACTTCCATCTCTAGAGTACCCAAGGAATTAGAGATATATCTGTGAACATCCATATTTTAAAAAATAACAACTTAACCAGAGCTATCTTGACACACCCATAATTTATAATGTCCATGTACCACAACATTTAATAAAAAAAATAATCATTTTAAAAACTATTTAAAACTCTTATGAAAATAAATTTCAGATATAAATATATTTAAAAAGTCCATTATCAATAAAAATACCATTATTTTGAAAAACTTTTTTTAATACCAAAATACCCGATAGATAATTATATTTATTCATTGAATAAAATATTTTTTCTTTTAAAGGAATCCAAAAATAAAATAATTTATATAGTGGTGGAAAACATCATTAGCGTCGTGTATGTTAAGAATAGAACATTCCTTTTTTTGTTTAGGAATACATTACTCAAAAACACATAGAAACATTCCTTTTAAAAAAAATTATTTAAATTTAAAATAGATGTAAAATTTATATTTTATATAAAATAATATCATTAATATTTATATGGATAAAAAGATTTTGAAATTAAATATGAAGATATTTAAAAAGATATTTTTAAATCAAAGTGTCTCATACCACTTTGAAATAGTTGAATAATTAAACCGATTATAGAATAAAATTAATAAAATATTAATGATCATGATATTAGAGAAAATTAAAGATACAATAATTAAATGGGGATATATTTACACCTTATACAAGAATAATTTTCATAACATCATGATATGTCTTAATGAATGGATATTAAGATGAAGTCTCATACCGTGAGTCCCACTCATCACATATGTTCTTTATATTCCTGAATAAAAAACATAGGTTATTTATTTACTATCATGAGAAACTTTTTAATTTTTATTATTCCTTTTATATCACCTTTTATCAATTCATAACAATAACTTAATTATTTATGTCCATGTGAGATAATTTGATGTTAATCTGTACTTGATTCAAAAAATGAATTTAATTTAATGTTTATATTCAATGGTCATAAGTCCAACATCTCTAATAAAATATTATTGAAATATTTATACATTTTATAGATTAATTATACTTTTAAATGAAATCATTATGTATGTTTATGAAAAATGAACTATGTTATAATCATAGAGACGGTAGGTCATATGTACACCAGAGTAACGTTTCCATTTTTCAATGATAATTATGTAAAGAATGTAATTATTTTTTACCTTTAAATAATTATAATAATATAATTAATATCATATTAACCATTTAAATATACATATATATATAATCCATGTGATTTGGTCATGAAAAATGAATTCCATCGCTTCATGGAAAAGATAGTTCACATGAACGCACGAACAACATTATCATTTTTATGTGCATGGAAAGGTAAAAACATGAATGATATATTCTTAATTCATAATTATAAATAAGTCATCAATATAATATAGGATCATTAATTCTATAAATATATACATTCTTGAATGATGGTGAAGGAAAATTAATTTATTGGTTCATGAGATGGTAGTTCATCATACACATGCATGGTTAATTCCTTTCTAATTTGAGGGAAGTGGATATGGTTTTAGGTAATTTTATTAAAATATTTTCATATAATTATATTTATTTTATAATATTTAATATTAAATCATGGTTGAAGAATAATGGAAACATGTGGTAGAAGAAATAGAACAGAAACGCATAAAAACGATGCATCTTAATTAAAAATCCTTGGTATCTTAATACCTTATGATCACTAAGGACGGTGTCATTAATTAAATAATAACTACATAATGTCTTAAGGGATTATATGAAAAGTTTATTATAATAATATCCTAATAAAATAGGTTTTGTAGTTTAAAGAAAATAAAAAAATGGGTAACGTTTTATTGGAGAGGGGAGGGGAACTCTTGGAAATTTAAAAAATATTAAATTCATAAAAATTAAATTTCTTTTAAAAATGAGTGAAAAGTGGTTTATGTCCTCCAATGGCCCGAAGGCCTTCATTTTTTTTATTAATTTTGATAATCCATTTTTCAAGGGGTGAGGTGGAACCCTTACAAGGCCCGTAGGTGTAAGTATTACATGGCCCATATGCCTTAGAGGAATTCATTGCCCATAGGCCTCCAATTAGATATGTTTTTTATTTTTTTTATCATTATCTTTTTGTTTTAACCCTTATTTAACCCTTTTAATTTTTATTCTAATATCAGGTAATTTAAAATTTTGGAGTTAATATAATTACTATAAAATTTCGAATAAAAAATAAACAAATAATTAGTTAAATTTTATGAATTATACAAATAATTTTTATTAATTTTATATTTTTAGGATTTCTATATCATTTATTAAAATATAATATATTTTTTAATATAAATAATGTCAATTTTGATACTATTAATTACATGAATTTTTAAAAATATAATAAAAAAGAAAAATTAGAAAAAAATACATCTAAAACATAAATAAAATGTCAAAGTAATTTTATAAATTACTTTCTGAAATTATTTATCTCAAATTATTTTTATTTGAATAATATTAATACCATTTATTTGATTTTCCTTTAATTGAACAATTACTACATCATTAGTGTCTAATACATTAAGATAATTATTTATTTCATAAAAATTAAAAACAAATTACGATGATGAATATAAACATTTTATATTTTATATTAATATTTATATTCTAAAATATCCCTTTTATAGACCCATAATAATAATATTTTACTTGTTCAATACAAACATGGGAAAAATTGACTTTTCATTGAATAACATAATATAATTGTCATACTCTCGCCAAAGAGGCTTCCAAAAGTTGGAATTTCTGACCAAAGGTGTTTTTTCTCGAAATAAACTAATCCCGTGAAATTAGTACATGTGTTATTGTAATTTTATTATATTTATAATATTACTTTTACCCATAATTTTAGGATTTACCCTTAACTGTGGTAATAATAAAAGTACTAAAGTCAATAGTCATATTGTTCAAAAATAAAATTTTCCTATTTAATAAATATGGATTGTATGATTCAAATTATTTTGAATACTTTTGAAAATTAAATTTAAATAAATTTAATAAATTAATTAATAATTAATCCCATTGATTTAATGAGAAAAAATGCTTTTAAAGTAAAAAATTCAGAAGATTGAAATGTTTCTATATCAAAACTCAACGTCAAATTTATTCCAATGACCAATATTGGATTAACTGATAAAAATATGATCAAATTAGACAATAAAACCATTAAAATATATAATTTATCTCTATAAATAAATTTTTCAAAAAGTTAATTTTAATAAAAATGGTGTATATTTTTACTTCTCATCAAAAATTTAAACTTATGAGAAAAATGTAAAAAATTTAAAAAAAAGTAAATTTTAATATACCACATTCATATAAGAATTTTATTTTTTTCAAATATAATTTATTCAAACTTAAAAAATTATTTTAAAATGATTGATCCATCAAAAGGTATCAAAACATCCATTTTTGAGAAATTTTTTAATGCTTAAAATTTGATTTATTATTATATCAAATCTAGAAAACACATAAGATGAATTTTAAAAATTATATTGAATATTATGTATATATAAAATCTATATAAAATAAGATTAATTTTATTATTTATTGGTTAGAAACATAATTTTTCACATTTAAATAGTTCTCTTTAAAAAAATCTAGTTATTTTAAATAGGGGTTTACATTAATTAATAATTAATTGTTATATGAATTATATATACATTTTTAAACTATATTCTCAAAATTTGGTTAATACTATTAATACCAACCATTCTTACTACTAGGTTAAATTGATTAAATTTAAAAATTAATATTTAGTTTTTTATCAAAGGATGATGTATCGTATCATGTACACTATTGAACTTAATATTTTTTTTAAACAGGGGATGTTACAATATGAATTGAGTGAGGAATATATTCTATATTAATATTTCATGTATTTACATGTCTTCCACGCATATCACTTATAAGATGGATTTTCCTACCCTTTCCTCTTGACCCCAAATTTATCCTTTTAGCTTGACCAAGATCTTCCCCAAAAAAATTAAAACATCCCTCCCCATGTCTTAGTTCTCTTGATCTCACCAAGAGACCAAACTCGAAGACTAAATTTCTATGCCAAAACATGTTTTCTAAAGAGGATGAATTACTCTTTTTTTATTTTTTATGGTTTACATCTCTTTTTGAACTCAATGGAAATTTAAAATATATTTCATGTGTATGTATGGACTACCAACTCCATATAAAGATAAAATTAGCATTTCTTCACCGCATCATATTTTAGTTCAAAATGATGGATCTAATGAATACAAATGGTAATTATGAAATAATAACGATTCTTGGAGGATAATATATTACATATCTTCATACACATCCATTGTTTGAAAATGATAAATTTTATTCAATGTACATGTTTACTATCACCTCCACAAAGTTATTCAATTCTTTTTTATTTCCTCTTGACATGTTTGAGAATATTAATTAATACAGTGTAACAATATTATATTTATAATATAGATATGTTTTTTAAAATTAAAATATTATATATTTCGTTTCCTTTTTATCTAATAGAAGAATGGAATCATTTCTACTATGTACAAAAAAAACTTCCATTGGCATTAAACAATGTTATTGATTTTTCATTGCACTATAACAAATAATACTTTGGATAGTTCTAAAAAAGACATCTACTAGTGTAAATTGGTTTTCTCTACCTGGGAACTATTACAAGTTTCCAACCATTAACAATGCAATAGAAAAAACTAATAATTCCCTATTTATTAGTTGTAGTAAAAAGTGTTGATAGTTCTGTTAATGGTGTCTATGTTTATTATTAGTGTTCATAAAGGGGCTCTTTCTCAGTTATATACCTAGCACTGCTAATGGTAACCTCTATGAATTTTTCCCTATTAATGATAAAGGATACCCTTTTTATTTATTTTTAAACACTTATAAGGGATACCCTTTATCATTGATTTTATGGAAATGATATAGGGTACCTTTTATAAGAGCTTCCTCTAGCACTAATAAAGGCCATATTTGCTGCCCTACAACTGCAATAATAAAGCAAGAACAAAACAACACACTAAAAACAAAACTAATTTGAATAAAAAAAATGGAAAACAAATATATACAATATAATATTGGAATACATATATCCCAGTGAAATATAATTTCATTAAAAAAACAATTGATAAATTATGTTGGTAATTGTTCTATATATTATTGAAATTATAATTTAACTATTCATCAGATTCATGTGCGCTAAATTCATAAATGTCACAAATATATTATGGATCATTTTCCTATTTTTTGAAAACAATATAATCTATTTTTATAGAGTTTCTATATTTTATATGTTTCATTACTATAAAAGGTCACTAATATTGAAAAAAAAAATCAGGTTATTCCGACCAAATCGTATGTCAGATTGACTTTCAATCAGTTTCTACCATAATACATGAAAATTGGGACTTTTCCTAAAGAATGAAATCAATCAGAGATCCTTTTTTTTAGTTTTTTCTAAGGGACATGAATTTTAACCATATATGATTTTTTGATATTTAAAACAAGCACTTAGAATCGTAAATGCCACATTACCTATTGGATTGTGGTGAATTCAATTCCTACATCTCAAAATTTATTTATGAATTTTATTCCTAATGTTTGAAAAAAATACAAGATACATTGTGTAAATACCTAGAATTTCCATGGAAATTTTTTTTCTCAGATACATGGAATTTTACGAGTTTGAAAAATCCGACGGCGCGCGATTCTGAGGCCCGGAGTGCCCGGAATGATCCGTCGAAGTTTTTTTAAGCTTAAATTAACGTCTGTAAGCATTTTTCCTGAAAAAGTGGAATATCTCTTAAAAGGTTACTCGGATCAGAAATATGAGGGCACCGTTGCACTTAAGATGGCAGGTTTACCCTAGGTGCGACTTAAGTTTAGTCGGCACGTGCCTCCTGTGATAAATCCCAAAAATGGCATAACCGTAAATAAAATAATTAAATAAATTATTTTATTTTTCAAATGCTTATAACTCACAAATGGTAGCTTAGATTAAAAATATGAGACCACCACTAAACTCATGAGGGAATCCTTTATTTAAGCAGATACTAACTTTGGACGGTGCGGGCCATCTGAAAAAGTTAGTTTTTTCCCGCAAATAAAATAATTAAGTGACAATTATTTTATTGTAAAATTCATAACTTCTAAACGGTAACTCATATTGAAAATCCGAGAGTACCATTGGGTTCGTTGGGGCGAGTTTCACCTAGGCAGAGCCTAAACTCTATGGCAGTTGGTCGAGGGTGACTGATAATAATTTTCCGAACTTTTTTTCGGGTACGTTCAGTAAACACGCGAGCGGAGTTTTGTAACTTTTGAACCGGTGCTCGGAATTGAAATCTGAGGGAACCGTTGAAATTAATGTGTCGGTATTCTCTTAAGGAGACTTTCACTTCAACGGTAGTGAGTCAATAATGAAAGTTAGTTTTTTGCTTTTTATAATAAAATAATAAATTAAAGTGTAGCCACACTTTATTTTACTTCAGCCGCCATGTGTGTGCGGTTAGTTAGAACCTCCCCATCGGAGTTGGGGGGTGGGACTGCCACACCCTAACCTCCCATGAGAGGTTATGGTGGTGGGGTCCACCCAAGCATAACCACCCATGGGAGGATAATTGAGGTGGGGACCACCCGACCCCTATTAATGGTGGAGGATGAAACCTCTCCACTCCCTCTCATTAATGAGGGAGGACCTCTTGACCTCCTCTGCGTAATTAATTGTGCCAACGCATGTGCCAATTAATTGCGCCAATGCACGTGCCAATTAATTGATCCAACGTGAGTGCCAATTAATTTTTCCAACACACATAAATTAATTATAGGAAGCCTCTTGACATCCTCTGAATTAAGTGTGACACCTCTAGTGCAATTAATTTGATGGAGCCAATTATTTTATTCTCCTTTTTTTAAAAATAAGTAACTGCATCGTTGGAAATTAGGAAGGTTCCTAATAAATGAACTATCATAAATTCCACGATGGTTACATACCTCTCCCCCTCTCCTATATATAGGGATCTTGGGAGGAGGATTTAGGACGACTTCTCCAAGCGACGAAGCACTGGTAAAGTGACACGACGCCCAACACTTGGAGGATTACGCTTTCTCCCAACGAAGAACCATTCTCCCAAAAAAGAACGTGAAGAACATCGACGACGCTCTTCTTCTCCGACCTTCTTCCTCAGACCCCTTCGACGTGGGACGTGATCGTCTACCACGGTTTGGCGACCATCCTTCTGTGACGTCAATGAACAACTACAATCAAATCAAAGTTAGGGGTTTGATTTTATTTAAAGTATGAACTTTTCCCCATGTTCTCCCTTTCTCTCAAAATGAAGAATGGTGGTAGTTGTGCTTCATACTATCGAGCCGTTTGTTATCGCCTTAAACGCGGAGGATTCAGGCTGACCTAACATGGCCCGACATCCTCTGTCGATTCTTCTCTCATGTAGCATTCTACGGAAAGGTGTTGAAGGTGGCAACAACAAGGCCACGCTCCCGCAGCCTCCTCAAACCGCGCCGCCCCCACGGTGCACCGGTGCTTCCGGCCAAACATCTCCAGCCAAGCGGTGCCCTACCCGCCTACCCGTGGCGCCCTCGTGCACAGTCTGGCCCCACTGGCATGTTGCCCATGCCCCCGGCCTGCTTCCTGGCCCCGCCGGCACGCTGCCCGTGCCCCCGGCGCATTTCCCGACCCCACCGACACGCTGCCTGCACCCCTGGCACACTGCCCGACCCCGCCGACACGTTGCCCGTGCCCTGGCGCGCTGCCCGACCCCGCCAGCACGCTGGCCGCCCCCCGGCACGTTGCCCGGCCCCACCGGCACGTTTCCCGCACCCCCGGCGCGTTGCCCGGCCCCGACGGTATGTTTTCTGCGCCCCCAGCGCGCTACCCGGCACCCCGGTGCCTGCCCGACACCCTGTACCCCTGCCAGCGGCCTGCCCGCCGCCCCCGCGCCCTACCGGCATCCTGCTCGGCGTCCCTGCGCCCTGCCTGGTGACCAGTCGGCCTGCTCGCGCCCCGCGCGGCCTGCCTGCTGGGCTCCCAGCCACCGGCCTCCCTAGCCGACCCACGGCGTCCCCCGCAGTGTCATTGGCCGAACCGACCCAGTCTCCCAGTCCGAGTCACCGAGCCACCTACGTGGCGACTACCGGGCCGAACCGCCCTCGCGGTCCGCTGTGTCCGGCCCAGCGGACCAGGTCAAAACTTTGCGGGCTGACCCACCCAATGGGCCAGGTCAGACCCAATGAGTCTGATCAGGTCGGCCCAGACTGGGATGGGCCGAGTCGGTCCGACCGGGTCGGACTGGACCTGAGCCCATTACTGACCCTTTACATTCTTGGGCCCTACCTTAGGCATCGGACGTCCGTTTGACGAACCGTCAGTATCGTTGGTATTCTTGTATCATAGTTGTCCCTTTGAGTATACGCCACTGGAGTTCAGGGTATAGTTGAGTCACGGTCAGGTTGGTTCGTACACGAATCCAACCGGGCCCCCGGGACTAAAATGCTAATAACTCACAGACTGAGTGTCCGATTGATGCACCGTCTGTCGCGTTGGAACCCTTATGACATGACGGTACTTTAGGTTGCTCCTTTGTGGAGTTTAGTGGTAGTAGGGGTATGACCGATATCTCAAGGGAAGATTCTACGGAACTCGAGTGCACCGGGTACGAGGAATCCAGTGACCGATAGTGATGCGGAGGTTGGAGACAGATCATACAGAGGTCAGCGCTCAGCAATCCTGTGTGGGTCTGCGCATACCGATCCTGTGTGGGTCTGATCTTGTGTGGGTCAGAACTCATCGATCCTATTTGGTTCTACTCATACCGATCCTGTGTGGGTTAGATCCTATGTGGGTCATTGCGGGGGTTAGTACATATCGATCCTGTGTGGGTCAGACTCCGTATGGTCAGAAGCAATGCCTCTTGACAGAATAAGATGATCTAGCTTCGCAAATAATCATCTATACTTCTATACTTCACTGAAATCCTAGTTTGAGCTAATTCAATGACTTTTGTGTTTTCCTCATGATTGAGATAGGTTACTAAATAACTTAGGTATATGTTTGGGCATATACCTAAGTAAGGGTTATTCGTTGAATTCATACTTTGTGTTTATCCTTTTTGGAATTTGTGAGACCTTGAGGGTCTCAAGGTCCCTACTGAGTATCATTATACTCACCCCTGCATGGGTTATGCTCGTACATCGTTGTGTTGGATGCAGAGGATGGACAGCGCTGACGGAGGCCGAGAGCGCCTGGACTGGATGGTACCCAGAGGAGGATCTTACGACGTATCGGTACACGGTTGAGTCTGATGGATGTGGAGTGCTGTGGAGGCCATCTGTACCTACACTTTTGGTAGGCACCTCAGAGGATGACCCATTAGCTGCTTTACTTTCTTTCAGTTGTACCTGTACTTTACTGTTGGGCTTGTATTTATGGCCCCTTTTACTTTCCATCACTTCTTCTGTATACAGTATTGCTTAGTGTTTTGCTTCCAGTTGTGTACTCTAATTGTGTGTGTTTACTTTTTTATAAATGAAATGCCTTCCTAGATTAGGGATTTACACCTTTGGTGCTAGTCGCCAGCCCCTGGCCTTTGGAAGGTGGGCTTGGGGTAGTCATGCCACGGGCCCCGAGGACGGGTCGTGACGCATTGATTGGATTTAGATATCTGACGTGTGTGCAAAACTAAAATTACACTTATATATTTAAAACATGGCCTTCAAGTCATACCTGCCACAACATCTATCAACTTGGTTTACAGTAAAATCATACACAACGCAAATGAATTTTGGTGTATTTTCCTAAGGTTTCAAAATAATTTAATCTTGTTTCCTATGTATTGGATATGTGATATGAAATATAAATTAAAATAAAACATTCATATTTAAAATACACCCTTCATTTCATCTGGTATCATCATGTTTCGGATTTACCCAGGTCCATTCCTACATGCCAAAAATGAAATATTGATCATTTCCCTAATGTTTGAAAATAATATGAGATCATTTGATTAGATTGGTATTAGAATGAAACTTTTATAAGGAAAACAAAAACATTGAGTCATACTAGCCACATTGTCTTCCACATTGATATGAAATCATTTACTACACATAAAAAAAGAAACATGGATCATTTTTCATAGCATTGGAAATAATAAGGAAATTGTTTCTTGGTTATGGCTATTCGAAATTTGTTTGAACATCAATCTTAATTTTACATTTATAATACACAAATTGAGTCATACCATCCACATAATGGGTCAGATTGACATGCGATCAATTTCTATAAATCAAAGATTTCTTATGGATCACTTCCCTAATTTTTTATAGAAATCAAATTTTGTTTTCCTAGTTTTGGATATGATATATGAATTTTTAAAAAAATGGAAATTTTATATGGAAAACATGAAATTCAAGGAATATTTATCAAATTGACTATCAGATTGATGTCTGGTTAATTGAATGATGTCATAAATTAATTATGGATTAGTTTTACTATTCTTGGAAAACGAATATAGAAAAATTTTCATGTTTTGTCTTTATGATACGTATTTTAAAATAAATTGGAACATTTATTTTGAAAAAACATGCTTCAAGTCACACTACCCATATCATGTGTCAGATTGACAGGTGGTTGATTACTACATATCAAATATAATTTTTTTCAAATATCTTTTTATCATTTGTTTCCTATGTAAAATGTGTTTTAAACTAAAATGAAACATTTATATTGATAATATCCACTTTGAGTTATATGAACCACATCATGTGTTTAATTAGTGTGTAGTTATTTTCTATATGTATAAAATTAATTATATATAGTTATCTAAATGATTAAAAAAATGAGAACTCATTTGCTCAGTTTTCAAAATGTGAAAATGGTTTTAAACTAAAATTACACTTTTATATTGGAAACATACACTTTGAGTTAATCTAGCCACGTCATTTGGTATATTGATGTTATAATGATTACAAAACATTGTAAATATAATGTCATATATTTTCATATAGGTATAGATTATTTTATCACTGTTAAAAATCAATATTTTTATGCTAACAGTGAGTATAAATGGATGTGGATATGCTTATGAGTGTTTGGGGATTGAATAGGTCATGGATATCTAGATGATAAAGAGGTAGAGTGAGCCTCATGGTTTGTTCTTGATTAGTGATAACGATGTTACCACACTGTGCAGGCACTCAGTATGCACGTAGAGGCAAAACATTTTTTCTTCAAGCATGTGGGTGGTGGTTCATGACCTTGTGACTTGTATTAGAAATTCCCCATATCCATTTCACATGGGCTTCATTAAATTAGTCACACGGTGTGGACAACCTATTAGAGGGTATCCTTTGGATGTAGATGATGCACAATTTCCACATGGTTTTTCCAACCGTGTCACCAAACTGTGTGCCCCCAATTTTAACAGGTATTTTACAAACATTAACCTAAAATGTTTTTATCCCATTATACCTTATTCCCCCTTATATATATTTCCTATTATCCATGTGAGTTATATCCTCCTCAAGTCTACCTAGGAATTGTGATATCTCTTTGGTCTGATCTCCATTTACTTAACCATCGGAAGCATGGGAATGATTAAGGTAATTCATATTACCCCCTTCATTTTATTTATAATTTATCATCACATATTATGCACTATTTCAATGAGAGAATTTTTTTCTTATTTTCAGGTTATTTATAATTTTTTTCATTTTCTCCTACTCTATCTTAATTCATGGTTCGACACTAGATGAGGAGAGAACTAAGAAAATGAGTTAGGTGGTCTATCTTTATTCCCTAGCATTAATTTCATTCAATGATTCCAGATGTTGAGATTAGTTTTGGGAATTTTCAAAGACACCTCCTATATGGTTAATTAATTAAATTAAATTTTTTCCCTTGCACTGTGTGATCTTAGATAAGAGTAGATCATAATTCTAGGTGATCACTTTTAAATTATTCACAAAATTGGTAGTTCTATTAATTAAATGCTTAAATTACCATGTGCCTTACTTTTTTATACCAAAATGAGGTGTGTGGTTTCCTTTGGGAGAAATGTAATTTATTGTGAAATGTTCAATGGAAATGTTATGTTGTATGGTTATTCCCAAACCATTATGATATATCTTGAATTTATTGAAGTATTTTTTCAATCTATTAATAATGAATTAGGGTAATGATATGATTTAGTTCTAACTAAAAACATCTCTTCACCTAATATGAGGGTGATAAAAGAGTACCTATTTAATGAGGGATTGGATTAGAACATCATTATTTTATGTTTTGTTATTATGGAATGGTGTGGATACATGGAATAATATGGAAAACCTCACCGACTAGTTTTCACAACCTCAATTTGAGTGACAACGGTTCCCTATGGGAGGGAAGATGGATGATCTCGATGGAAATATTATTATACCATGCCCCGAGTGAAACACAGCCCCCTATGTGAGATAACATAGATGTAATCACATGGTTTTTACTTGTATTCACTCCATGATAGTACTGATACAAGGGTTTTCAATCATGGGAAACATTTGACAAACTCTTATGACATCGATTATTATAGTTTACTTAGAGCAGTACTTGGGATTCCATTGTTGGGTCTCTATGGATGGGATCAAGGTTCCTCCCTTATTAAATAAAATGATGACATACATAATTATTATTAATAATGAATTCCTATTACACTTAGGATGAACCCTCCAAAACAAATAACATTCATAGGGTCGGTCCACTATTGTCTTTAGTTTTTTGAATACCATTTATTTACTCATTTTGTAATTGTGTAGGTTCACCATTGTTCAAAAATCTAAATTTGTATGAAATATGTGTTGGTGGTTGTGTGTCCATGTGGAAACAGAATCGACAAGTTTTATTTATTTATTTCATTAAATTTATTAATGCAACACTACCAATTTTATATGCATGGGCTTGAGGGGTCTAGAAACTATTGGTGTGGGCCAATTGAGTATATTTCACACCATAATCAAGACACCTTTGGTACCTAGGTAGACTTCATGAATGTAGGTGTATAAAAATGGAAGCATCTGGATTTAGATATAAGATTATTATTTTTATGATGGTGTATGGGATCAGAGATCCAATCCTATGCATGATATCCTAGTAGTATCATTGTTTGCATAATTATTTATTTTTTTGAATAACATGTGATATATAAATGTTTACCTATATCTCGTATCCCATATTTTTGTAGGGATACATGAAATGATCATAATTTATTGTATTTACTTATTATATAGATTCCATTAATTTTTTTTATTTGGATGCTTTACTATTCCATTGATTTTTATCTGATATTACTTCTTCCACTACTTTATATATATATATATATATATATTCCCATTATTATTCACTCTTACCTATGATAGTATAGCTTCCCCGTGGACACACCCAAGGACCTTGATTCATGTTAGAAGCCTCTAGAATAAGTGTTCTCATGCTTGAGGTCGTGTGGACAACCAGTTCAGGTGATCATTTAGGGGATGTCAGGTCGGGATGCTACAATGTGGTTTTAGATCCTAATATTCCTTTTCTACTACAATTTGGGTATCAGTCCGGATAATAGGTTATATTGGAATTTGGTAATGATCGTGTTCCTCTGAGTAGCTAACCCACATATAGGGGAATCCCAAATTACTTAGTATTTCATATTGATGTTATCAGTTGGACCTAATACAATTTCATGGATTTAAAAATTGGATGAACCACATGTTTTGTGAAAACAATTTTTTTGATGATCTAATTATTGTAAAATACTTTTTATGGTACAATTAGATGAGGGTGTATCATGTCATGCTTCATATTAGGTATATTTCGATTTATATGACATCCATTTTTCCATGACATGTCTACTTTCTACATGTATTTCATATAATTCATGTGATTTTTGTATGTTCCATGATTTGTGTGTATTGTTATTATGCTAAAATTTCATTAAGAGATAATATAATTGGATTAATTAATGTTCTCATGTCAATCATAATTTTTTTTACCATAATGATTGATGATGACACCTTAATTAACTAAAATATTCAATTTTTGAGCCATGAACCATTAGTTTTATGCACTAAAACATTTTTTATTTGATTTCTGAATGAAAATAGTAATTTAAGAATCATGTACTTATATAAATTAGGAATTTTGATTCAATTAATCATATCATTACTCATGACCAACTCCATCCTGATACCAGATGTCAAGGTCTGGTCGTGGTTACTTAGAAAACAAATTTCATATTATAATGAGTTTGATCCTTTATAAATTTAGAATGGAGAAAAATTAAATTATACCATGTTATAATTATATATATTAATATTAAATCAAGTAATATTTAATCTTCTTAAATTAAATGATTACCAGTAAATAAGGATTTCAATTTGAAATTAAAGGGTATTTAACACTATACCTTGTAATTGACTCTACATAGATCAGAAATTCGACTGGGTTGTTAAGAACTAATCCCTAAACGTAACATAGTATTGGGTTATAGGTCATGTATATTAATTTTCGGTGACCTTTCATACCACCTTAATAGGGATTTTGGAGAAGGAAGAGTGGTTTGACTCGTGTATTGGAGATTTTTGTACATGTCCTTTCATGTTATAATGCATCCAATCTGAAGTTGAATATTATTTTAGGGATTTTAGATATTTTAAAGTTTTCCCCCATGAATTATTCACATCATACACTAATAAGGTTGTAAAGATCATGTTCTGGAGGTGGAGGGCCTTGTTCCACCATTATTACCTCATGTAGTTCCACATGAGGCACCTCTTGTTGATCACCCACTAGGAAATGATTCTTTGTTCTGTTGGAGATTATTATGCATTATTTAGTACCTACTGGGAAATCTGTGACTTTCCCTATATATGGATCGATTGATGTGGGAATTCAAGTAGTAAAATCCTCCAACCTTTTAGGGGGTGGAGGACCCCAGGAAACTGATTTAGGGATATAGCCCATGATGGAGATCATCAATAATATAGCGATGCCTCCAGAGAGTAGGGTCAAACTCACCACCTATATGATTTGTGACTTTTCCAAGCATTGGTGGGATTTCATATCTCATTATTGTAGACTACATGGCATGGTATAGGTTGACATACAAACATCCTTTTTCAACTACATATTTCTACAGAAGTTGAGAAGAAACTGCGCCTATGTTTTGTGCACCTACAATTGGGTGACATGTCAGTGATGGGTTATTCAGCTCCTTTAACCAAATATTAGTCATTTTAACTGGACTTTATAGATGATGAACTGATAACTATGAGACTATTCAAGAATGGGTTTGATTACACTATTCACTCATAGGAGAATGTTTACTGGTTGACCAACATTTTTAATATAGTTATCTAGGACCTCATTATATTGTGGGACATGGGGGTCTGCATATGTGAATCCGTGATATTAAATATATACACATTGTGATGGTTCATCTAGTGGATGAAAATTTAATTTTTAACATTAATTTTAGGAATTTCTAGCTAGATGACATGCACTGGTATCCATGTGGTGTGTCACTAGTGTGGTAGGTGAGTCCATAAAAATCCCTAGTATATCAGGAATCTAATAAAGTTTCATGACAGTCGTAGTATGGTTCTTCTATAATTTTTTTTCCACAAATTCCTTATAGTACCTATATATAAGGGGTATGTATCAACAACTCTTTTTTAATATGTTCTATAGCTCCACATGATGTCGAGATCCATTATTTGACTAGAATATCATGACATAGTGGTTATTATGGCTAATGTAGTTGGAAATAATAGCTTCAGCTTTAGTAGAGTGTACCAGCACAGGCCAGTCCAGTTGCATCTTAGGGCTGTAGATCTGGCCATTTTTAGGTCGCATAGCCTACACCTGAGGAGTAGAGTCTGTTGCCTTCTATAGTACGAGTTATTATTCTAGTGGCATCTACTTAATTATATTTCCTATTATATATATGTGCATCAAGAATTTTTATATCCTTGATAATTATGGAATGACTTATCCTTATAATGGAGTAATTTTGTGGCATAATTATCCTAAAAACTCTATTCAGGGATCTTTTAGAGATTATGCACTAGTGTAAGGATTTCCCTAATGAGATAGGTGGGAACTATTTCTTGTGATGTTTCTATATCCTTGTGATGAAGCATTTCTACATCATACTCAGAATGGATGGGCTTGTCCTATATCATTCCCATATTGAATGCTATTGGCTAAGTGTTTCGTTAACATAACCTGAGGGTAGTTATTATGTTTATAAAAGTGAATGGGATATCCAAGAGAGTCGAGATGGATCCAATCATCATGGGTTGGGTATAATGAAATCTCATAGGGCTGGTCTATTTATGTGAGACTAGGGAATGCTACTTGTATAATCCCTCCTATTTTGGATCATTTTTGGGACATCTTCCATGTTGATTTCTCGATTTTACCACCAATGAGACAGGTGGAGGTCACAATTAAGCTATGTATGGCTGATTCAATAGTTTCCATTCATCCATCTTGGATAGAACCTATAAAGCTCTGGGAACTAAATAAAATATTCGAATTCTTTGATTTGAAGGGTTTTATATGACCCAATATTTCACCTTGGTTTTAAACAATCCTTTTCTGCATGAAGGTTGATGGTACCCTCCATTTTTGCATGAATTAACTCTGATTGAACAATATTATTGTTTATAAATGGTACTTCACATCTATACATAGAGGACCACTTCAATCATCTCTGAGGATAAACAATTTACTCGGTTATCGATTTGTGGTTGTGCAACCATCAGGTTCATGTGAGACCATCAGACATACAATGTATGGAATTACAGAGTAGGTACGACTTGTATGAGTATATTTTTATGTTGTTTAGCATTACAAACATCCCATAAGTCATTATGGAACTAATGAATCAGGTTTTATACCAATATATGGAATCATTTTTTATATTCTTTGTGGATAATATCATGGTTTATTCTCATACTCAAAACAACCAGGACAAATAATAAGATATCATGATGAATACACTGATATAACATAAGATATTTGATAATGTCACTAAATAAAACATTTGGATACCTAAAGATCTATTTTTTGGTTATATCAACTCATATGATGGAGTGTTTTTTGACCTGAAGAAGGTGTGTTTCATGGTTTAATAGTAATAGACTAAGAATGTGTTTGAAATATGTAGTTTTATGGGGATGTGCCGATAGTAAAAGTGATTCATACATGAGTTCCTATGGATAGATTTTACCCTTAATGGTCTAAATATGAAGGTTGTGATGTTTTGTGGTAATGTAAGATACATCCTTTCAGGAGTTGAAATAGAATCTTAATTCAGCACTGATCTCGATTCATATAGAATTGGGGAGAGGCTATACATTATACTATGATGATTTAGGTACCACGATGGGATAATTTCTACTACAGGGAGATCGGGTTGCAGAATAAGGGTCCCTCCAACTGAGACATCATCTACTAAATTACATTACACATAACCTCAAGATAACATTTGTGGTTCATGATTTATGTTTATGGAGAAATTGTTATTTTTTTGAATGGTTCGTCATTTTCAAAAATAAAAAATGGTTCAAATATATCTCAAAAAATTGATATTTGAATATTTGGAAGTTAATGTGGGTAGAATAACTGTACACATTCACCTTTAAGATTTTTTATACAACCATATTGAGGAATGTAGTGGTTAATTCCCCAATTTGGAAGAATTGGAAAGAGGCCTTCCAAAAGGCCAGTAGTGAGTGGAAGTTAATGGACCTATTTTTTGATATGAACCTATAAATTCATGAAATTCATGAGAAACCAATTCATATAGCCTTAGTAGTGACATACTTCTTTCTAAAATGGGTTCATATGAGATATAATTCTAAACATGAGGGGTTTCCCGAAGGGTGGTCATCTTAGGAGAAAACCCACCTCCTTCGTTGGTTATCAATGATAATGACATCCTTCAACACCATGAGAGAGTATGGATGCCTTCTATCATATAGGAGGTGTTGATGGTGGAATATCCTGCATTATTTTGGGAATATTACCCTAGTCTTACCAGGATGTACCGATACATACATCATTTGTTTTGGTGTATAGGTATAAAGAGTCAGATTATATGTTTTAACAATATGTGCTCCACCTGACAGCAGATGAAGGATGAGCACCAGAGACTTAATGGAAATCTTCAACCTCTATTTATTCTTGAGAGGTAATGGAATGATGTCACTATATATTTTTCAATTGGATTTCTGAGTCCCCCTATAGGGTGTGATTAGTATTAGCGATCATCAAATAGTTCCCCAAGGTTTCATACTTTCTACCATTTCAAGAGACCTTCCCAATTGATGATCTTGGGAGGATTTATATATTTAAGATTGTGTGAATTCATAAAGTTCCCCCATTAAATAATATCATATATGGATTCCCATCTTAGGTTTTGGTTTTGGAATGGTTTTCAGAAATGATTGAGTTCAAAGGTGTTCTTGAGTCTAGCTTATCACCCTAAGATCAACGGGCAACCCAAAATGATGATACTGGTATTAGAGAACATGATGTATGCATCTATCCTTTATCTCAGAGGATCATGGAAGAACCATATACCTATTTATGAGTTTCAAAAAGATATTAATTTTTAGGAAATGATTCAGATGGATCTCTATGAGGCCTTTTACAATAGGTTGTTTTGTTCATCCGTATGATAGTTAGAGGTAGGTTAGGTCCCTCTACTGGGTCCCTGAATAGTTCTAGAGACATCAAAGTATGTATATTTTATTTTGAAACATATTATTGCATCACATTAAAGGAATATGTCCTCAACATTTACCTCTACTCTTTAAGGTGGTAAATCTTGTCTTTTGGTGACTTTACCTTATATTGAGTAAAAAATAGATTCATATGCAGGGAAATATAACACTACTTTATGTTGGGCCTTTTGTGACTGTGGAGATAGTCTTTCTAGTATCCCATATATTTTTTTTACCACATGGGAACTGTACCATGAATTAATTATTCCATGTATCATAGTTACAACTTTATCTTACTTACCTATCTCATTCATACGATACTAATGATATTGAGCCAGTGGCAGATTCATCCTTTGTGGAGCATCTAATATGTATCATTGATCATAGCATAGAGGCTCTCTGAGGTAGGTCAGTTACATTAGTCCATGTTCCATGGTAGCATGTAAATGTGTATAATGAGTCTAGTTGGAGGTAAAATGTTATTCATAGGAATTTGGAGGAACATTTATTAGATGACTTTTTGACCACCCTTGGAAGGGAATTTTGGTGGTGAGTTGTTTTAAGGAGGGGGTTATAACATCCTTGATATTTGGAGAGGTATAGATTCTGTTCATACTATTAAAATCCCCTATTATTATGATAATAATGAACATAAATGGACAAGGTGTGGCTCTGTAGTATCAAGGGCTCGTATGGATCTCAAAGCTTGGGGTTTTGAGATTTTATAGTGATCCACGTTGTTTTCATGTGGTTAGTGATTACTATGCAACTTAACCATGTAGTCACTCAGTGTGATGGAGGAGGACACATTATTTTTAAGAAATTGTGTGGGTTAGGGAGAATGGCCATTTGACATGTCTCAGGCCAGCCCCAAATCCATTTTTAATGCTCTATGTATGGTTATTCAAACCATACAGACATACTGTGTGAGTCGGGATACCTAGGTAGTATATTTCACATGGTTGGCACATGTTTTCAACAACTATGATACCAAACCGTGAGACCTCGGATTAAGGGGTATTTTAAAATTTTCATCTGAAATTTTTTTAACCCCTTAATCATTTTTCCCCATCTATGTTTCTCTAGAAGTTTCATTTGTTCTATCCTCTAAAATCCCTCTTAGGTTTTCTGATATCTCATTGGTCTGATCTCTATTTCCATCACTATCAGAGGTAATGGAAATATTATATTTAGATATTAATTTTTATTCTTTATATTTATATTTAATCTTATCATCTGATGAATTATATTAGTTCTATCTTATTTAACCTATTTTTTGTGAGTTTCACCATTATTCAGTTTTATCATGTTCTTGTTCGATTCATGTACTGAATGTAAATGAGGAGAGAACTATGAACCATAGGTAAGAGGTTAATCTTCATTCACTTATTTTCATTACATTCTATATTGTTCATTATTATTCCATACATAAGAAAATTCTGTTGACACGTCTAATAAAATTAATTAATAAAATTATATGATTTTACTTTTTCTCTATGTGTTCTTAAAAAGTAAAAAATCACACTTCTAGATGACTTCATTGATGTGATCCACAACATATGGTGTACCCTTCCTTAATGTCCTATATTTCCATATTCCTTAATTATTTAAACTGTATTTTATATCTTGGGTTGCCTTTTAGAGAAATATATTAGATTTTAAAATGATTAATGGAAATTTTATAACCTATTAATATTCCCAAATATTTATTCTATATCATGAATTTATTGAGGTAAATGATTATTCCAACATATTACTAATTCCTGGTGGTATGGTATGAGTTATTTGTAACAATAACATTGTCATCAATTAATCCAAGGGTGATACAAGGGTCCCTATTCAGAACTAGGATTCCCATGCATTCCAAAATTATTATCTCATGTATAATCTCATGATCAACCATGTATATAATTGTTTTTCTAAATATTTATTTATCTTAATGAATTTTAATCATATCGCTAATATTTAATGTTTTTTTAGTATAATATTGTAATGTAAATATATTTGGTAGTGGAACTATAAGGTAAATTGTACTCCTAGAAGGTCTTTTTGATTTAATACTTGACTCACTATATTATCTTGATCCGACCATCCTTTTCCTCATTTATTTATAAATCATAATAGCATACATCATTTAAGTAAAAATTTCATTAACTATTAAAAAAATTTTATCTGAAAAAAAATAATGTTAAAAAAATTGTGTACCATTAGAGTATTTTATAGCCACACTATAAAAGATACAATATCATCATTGACCATGGTAATATTTTAATCCTCATATGGAATAGGTAACTCAGTACCTGGTCTATGAGCTACATCAATTCCCACTATCAAATGAGATTTTGGGAGTATATTTTTGTATAACATGTCACCTTGGATATTATACAATATACCCCTCCCAACAAGGTAATGTGTGGCTTCTAATAGATATAAATCACACCCAACTTCACCATATATAATTTTAGTAATATAATTTTATCAAAAGAATTTTTATTCACATTTAAGAGAAAAAATAATCTCAATGTCAATTACCTTAGTTATGGTAGGTAGATTTGAGGAATTTCTAGCCTCAATTCTTGTGGGGTTATTTGGCTATTCGTGTATTGTTCCTTGTACCACTAATGGTTCAATTTTATCATTATATATATATTGGTCTACCAAACCATACCAGATAATGAAATCATTTAAATCATCTATATATTCTTTCATTATTTTCATCATCTCAATTGTATCTCCCTAAGGACTTGTCTTCTAGAAATATGTTCAAGGTGAAACCCCAAAACGTGAACCACTAATGTGGTAATATTTTTTTTGAAAGTATCAAAGCTACTAAAAGGAGTTTTTCATCAAGTATTGTCAATGCTGATTCTGGTTTCTAAATGATATAAAAAAATAAAAAAAATGTTTATTTTAATATAATATTTTTATAAATAATAATGAATTAAAATTATTTCATACATAGACATGCTTCTCAATATAGTTTTTTGTTTTCATCAAATAGTTTACCCTCTATATTTACATGGGCCTCCTTCTAGTGAACATTATATGGGATTTAAGTGGATTAAATGTTTTTATTAATTTTAATATAAAAAAAGGAACATGTGTTTTTCCATATCACATTAACCATTTAACTATTGATTTAAAATTCAAACCAATTTGTTTTCTAGTGAATCATACCATGTCCTTGCTTTGTGGTATTGGTGCATTGGTTATGCATTGTGTTTTTTATTTTCAGAAATCTTTTAATATTTCATAAAATAATAACATTTTATCAAATTTTATCAATAAATAATGTCGTATAATATATTATCAATTATAATGAACCAAAAATGTATTCTCATTGTGGTGGCTAATGAATGTTTTCAATGTATCTTTTTTTATAATATGTGAATAATTACCTAGTGGGTGGGGATTTATATTTCCCTTATCACCCCTAGGATATTCATTGTTTGATGTTTTAGGAATCCTCTATGATATTTTATGTTTCACATTAATACATATATCTGATATAAATATTCTAAGAATAATTCACTCTGAACGGGGTGATAAAAAGTAAATAAACTTTACAATATGTAATATTTTGAAAAATTAGTGAATGTATAATGTATCATTACTATAATATATCCCAAATGGTATTTAATTAATGAAAGGAATACAAGATTTCGTTTATCTATATCAATTAGAACATATATTATAATTGTGATCCCAACATTACTCATGATCATTTACTTATTAGGATCGAAAAGAAGACCACTTTGCTTCAAAAAACCACTATATTTATACCCTCTCTTCCTACCTTTATAATATTAGTTAACATAGTTATTCTAATTCGAACTGTTTTTTTCTCATCCACATGTTTTTTATCCACTTATAATTCTATACTTGTAGCACCAATCATATGTTCTTATATGGTATTGGTAACATTATCATGGTATGAAGTCATTGTATGTATGTGTAATCAAAAATTTAATTTATAATATGTAATGGAAGTAGAAAAAAAAAGTAATTTTATATAGAATAGCTATGTATATTAAAAAAATTAACCTTCTCATTGAACACTCTTTTTTTCTTTTATAGATAATGTGATTTTTCTTTCCCAAACTGTATCTAAATCCCATATTTCTTGTCTCCCCTAATGTCGATAGAATTTTCTACAATGGGCCTTCCATTAAAATGATTGTGACCTCCAAATGAAAGGGTCAACCCCATTTGAATTTTATTCTGACCCTATAGTTATTTTAGTCACCAAGAAGAAAATTCAATCATTATTATTTTATAGACCTAATATATAAAATACCAATACAGCTTGTGATTCCATTATGAAAAGATCATCCTTATATCCTTCCACACTGAATTTCACCATAAAAAGATCAATTCATTAACATTAACTATAGTATAGCTGTTAACCCAATTGAAATGAAAAATTTTCTCATGTTAGGTTATATAAAATAACTCATTTATCTATTTGATGATTAAAATATATGACATATTCACATAAACTGGATTTAAAAACTTAAAACTGGATACAATCATCAAATTCACCTTAAGAGTAACTGCACTATTTTAAATCATTACCCACTAAATATGTTCCTTTTATGGATCATATATTCATTAATTATAAAACCACTATAAGATATAATATTTACAATTTTTCCATGGCTCGCCATCAATGTCATTTGGAAATTGAATTTGGATTTTCAGATTAAAAATTATAAATATGATCTTGAAACCATGATATAAACTAATTATTATGTATATATTATATCCTCCATCCTAACCTTGATGTATTTAAATGTATAATTTTTTATTTTTCTCTTTAACTTATAGAGAAATGACTACAAAATTATGTAGTATATAAAGGGTACTATTCTCTCGAAATGTGATGGTAATTGTAAAAAATTTCCATCCAAAAATCCCTTCTCCCATAAGGTGTCAATTGTAATAATACTTTGGGAGATCTATTCTCTAAAAATTTGATAGGTATTTGGAATATAATTTTGCATCTTCTTTAAAAACATATCATTCTTTTTATAAAAACTTTTGGGTGACATTGATTCCAGACATACCCTTTAAAAATAATCATATATTATTCAATGGGATACATCCATATATAATGGACATGACCACATTGTTGAACCTATAAACCAAATGAAAAATTACGTCGACCATTAAATAAATGAATTCTGGTGATATGAACATCTCTATCTCACAAAATATGAATATTTTTTCTTTATTCATTATAGGAATATTCACTTGGAAATCACATTATGGAATATGAATTTGAATAAGAAGTAGTGTGTGGTTAATGTATGTCAATAATTCTTAGGTATAGTGAGACATAAAGATACATGAATCAAATATTTCATCGAAACATGATAATTGTGAGATTTTATACCCTTTAACATCAAATTAGTCATTAAAATGACATTCATGATATTTTATGAATACACCACTAGGAATTTTAGTCCATTGATGAAATTGAAAACAATAATCTTTATTATATGTATATAGTGTAATATACTATAGGAAGATAAGTATGCCCTTCACCTTTCACCAGTGACAAATCTTCCCTTATCCCCATGCCAATAATGTCAATCATATCCTTGATAGAAAAAAAAAATTCATTTTCAGAAAATTTAGTAACATGCCAATAACACTATCATATATTTTTTTCCCACATGCATGATATCAATAAAATATACCACAAAAAAACAATACCATTTTTTTAAATCAATGAAAAATAATCTACGTATCCAATATACTATCCTATTTTTTCTAATATGTTTTATTAAAATTAGTTTCACTATGTTAGGCATTCTAAAATAGTTAGTCACCCGTTATTGGAGATGGTGTTGCGCCTTGTTTTGTAATTCCATCAAATGTCGATGTCCAGGATCAAATTTTATATTATAGAGGAAAAAATATTTGATATCATTAGAACATAGTCTTTGAGGAATTTTTCAACAAGAATTAGTGTGTCCATTATTTAATGACATGAACACCCTAATATTACATTAACGTTATATCCTAGAAAATTTCCCATATCATGAAATTTATTTTTCATCCCATAAAAAAATTCTTCCAATGTGAAATCATCAATTATATGATAATTATATAATGTATCACCTACATCCAAAATTAATTTTATATCATCAACCAATATATTAAGATAGACATAAATATCATTATTGGTTAATTTTTTTCTATATATAAGTAGAGTCAACATAATTTATTTTGTTTCTAACATAACCATGATAAAAATTTATAATTTTACAACATAGTTATCCATGTAGTCTGAGTACCACTCTATACTTCAAAAGGATTTATTACATCTATATATAACATGTGATGGAGTTTTATGCACTCTTTTGTAACTTCATGACAATTATAATAAATTTTATTTGATATAGAAGAGTCTATTGGTTTACATATTTTCCCATATTAAATTATTGAATCTTGGGACATATTAATTTTCTAGTTTTTTTCTATCTTCCATATAGTTATATAAAACTTGAAATGATTGGAATGTACTATACATATTTAAAAGGTCTCGATTCATCTTTAATGTTGTTATTTTAACCACACATGAGGAAGTTTCTATGTGATTCATGGACCTTGAAAAAAAATATGAAATCATTTGGTCATGAATTTACTTTTTAATATATAATTCCACTTGAAAATATAATTAAATTAGAGTTATGTATTCATATCGGAAGATATTTTTCTTCTGATAGAATATCATTCAAGAGGCCATGATGTTCAAAAAAGAAACTGTTTCTCCATAAACTATCATCATTAAAATTATAAAACATCAAAATAGATGAAAATATTGTTTATTTAATGATTCTGATTTTTTTAGGTATTACATTATTTTATTATATGGACTATTTTTTGAACTAGGAACTAAGATGACATGATATTTAGAGGCCTGTTTTGACATGAATTAATTTTTTTAATATTATATATAAATATTTATCACAATAATCTATTTCTCTTGAAAAAGAGGAATAAATCTCGATCATGGTCCCATATAAAAATATGAGGGAACTGTTGAGTTTAGATGTTGGGTTTTACCCCAACAGCAACCTAACCACGGAGCGTCACCGACATTTGTGTTGGGCATGGTCGAGGGTGAATGTTTAGATGAATTTATTGATTAAATTAGACTATTTAATTAAAAATGATTGAACATATTTTTTCCCCCTATATTTATATAGATATGATGGAATACCAAGTTTAGATGCATAACCTTGGAGTCATTGTAGATAGCATCAGAGTATATTCCATGGGGAGATGACGAAAAAATTTGGGATAATAAATTAGTGTTCAATAGAACCTGAGGATCTCTCCAAAGGAAATGATGCATAACCATTATTCATCAGTAATTTATCTAACCTATATTTATGATGTTGTATTTTTGCAATTACATCAAGTTATTTTATACTAATCAATCATGGATTATTTCCAAAAATTTAATTTATTGAAACGTCGATGGTAGATTTATTTTTCATGAATATATTTTTGTTCAGTGATTATATCCTCACCACTCTTCCAAATATATGGCAATGGATCGAGTTCGTACATACAAAGTCCTATGTTTGTTACTCACATCATAGAGTACTAGAATTTTTCCCTCATTTCCTCATACATTCATCACAAAAAATTTCCTTGTCCCACCGTTCAATGATTACCAGGTATTTGATTTTTGTGCAACTGTTATTTGGAACAACAGATCAACACCATATGTGTGGTGAAAAATCAATTATGTGGTCAATGTTTGATGATGATGGAGTATGAACATAATAGGACCATATTATGTTCTCAATACCCATTCATCATGGATATGATGACATATCTATGGACTGTGCATGTGTGATTTTCCTGAGATGATTCAATCCTTGAAATTCCAGTCTTCGGCAATGAGAGGGATGGACATCCCTGGATTTAAAATTTCTGGAAACTTGTTCTATGGTGGAAATGTGTACAATGATGCTCAAGAGGTACCAACGAGATATGGAAATCCTGGGTTATAAGGCATGTAATCAGAATGATGCTTGGGTTTCAATAGAGAGTAAAATATCACATTCCATGTGACAATGTAACATTCCCTGTAACCCTATCACAATCCATGTTACTCATTATAGTGTACTTAGTGTGAATCTAAAAGCATTCCCAAGCATAGAAAAAATGAAGTGCACAAACATGACCATTTTACATGCACATGGTCTAGTGAATAAGGTCATGATAAGATGGAACATGATAGATGATGAGTGATCTATATATTCCATGTACACATCATACATACCATGTATATACTTATTTAAATTTAGTGTAAGGAATCACCACATGGGAATATTAGGGTTGAGTAGAACACATTGTGTACCATACATACATGTCGTGTCCTCCCATAGAGATAGCTTGGATCTCTTTGTCTCTTGAGTTCAAATGAGTGTTTTTTGAGTCAGTTCCCCTTGGTGAGTTCCCTCAAGTTTATAGTGTGTAATTACATTATTTTCTTTAGATTGTGGTCCCCAATATAGTAGGAGCTTCTGATAGAGTGTTTTTATTCCCTTGATGATAATGGGGTGAAGTCCTCTATATTTCCTTTATAAAATATAGGTAGGAATCATTGAATCGGTGTAACATCCTTTTGTGGGGCAGTGATCCTCCATCTATTCGGTCATTTTAGTAGGTTTCATAGTATATTTGGTATAGGACTCACTACATAATGGGTTTATGCATATTGGGTTTGTGGAGTCCTATAGTAGTCATGTGTGTAATCCCCTATCATAGTATATAGGTCTTGTGAGACTAGTGATCTTTGTTTGGTGGGGTTCAATGACCATGACCCCTTTTATGAGTGTATATGGTGATAGAATGGATTGTGTTTTGGGTTCTATAAAAATGATAATTTTTTTAGCATAATCCAATTGTTGAAAGTTTGGTTATGATCTCCTGGAGGCATGGTTTCCTTTATGATTATATCTAGGTTTATTTTATTATAAATTGATTTCTAAATAATTTTTATTATATAAATATTCCTGAAGATCCATTTATTTTGTTTTTGGGGTGTCCAACCATGGTGTTCTATACTCACCCATGCATGGGATTTTCTTTCATGTGTCATGTCCTGTATAGAAACCCACTGATTAGACCAGGTCCACAAAGGAAACAGACCTGGTGGACCTTAGCTTGTTCTTGACAAACTGAGCTGTTTTCGAGTGGCTTCATTTGATAGTATCCTTCACCCATATATTGGGTAAGACCCTCTATGGTTTCTAGTTGGTATTTTATTTATACCAGCTCACTTCATTCAATACTTTACTATCCTAATCTGTTTTGTAGGATCCAATATATATGCATGCATTTTTTTCAATTTTTTTTTATTTAATCATTCTATGGGATAAGAGATGTGAGTCTGTGTGTAAATTTACTAGGAAAATCCCAACCATATTTTAGATATAACAAATCGGTTCTAGTCCCCATTCCATGGCCTATTTTATTTGGGCATGTGCTATTCATGGTTTGGACTACATCATATTTGGTTGAGATAGAGTGGTATCATAGGATTTGGTTCTACTTTATTACTAGAGTCTATGATAGTGGTTTGAGAATTATGGAAATAGGTTTTTGGTTTTTTTTATTTCATGTTATAGACTTCATTGATGGTTTGGAGGCCAATATATCTATACACTAGGACTCTGATCACCTTTTATTGGTATCGATACATATATAATTTTTTTGTCGAGAAAACATTCATAAATGAATCTTATTTGAATTGTTTTTGGAGTTAATATCCTTTCATGATTTATCTCTACATATATAATCATTTTACATGATACATATTTTCTATTTTAGGATAGCTCTATGACATCATCCATCCAGGACTCCACCACATGATCACAAGGATGATATTTCGAGTGATGAGGCTTCCTTATAGGGCAATGTAACATAGATTGTAACTATGGGTGGTTTAATAGCTACACCACTACCCTTTTATAAGTAGTTATCATCTTCTATGCTAGTAGAATATGCACACAAGATTATTGAACTGTATGAATTCCAGAGGAAGTGAACTCTAGGGTTGTATTACTAGAAATATCCCTAAGTGTATGAGTACTAGATTGAGGTAGTCAATAGCATTTTACACCTTGTGAGGATGAAATTATATTAAATAGATAACCTCAGAGTGAGTCTTATATAGGAATCTAATGGGAGATGTTGCAGTTTAGTTACTTATTCAAACAATGAGAAATATATCTCCCATATAGATTTTGAGAGTCTCTTTAGGGTGGAGTACTATCAAGACACATTGGGATCAATGTACATCTTGGATCATATGCATCTGCAGAAGGGGAGTATTGATTTGGCTTATTATTTAATGAGGTTTTTTTATCTCTCACAATTCTCTGTGGAAATGGTGTTGGATATGTTCCTCAGAGCAGAAAAATGTGACTAGGTATTATGTTGTGACATTATGGATTAGGGATCTCTCTATTCATTCATATTTAATCTAGAGTTCTTGACTGGGTCTTGGTGGTGGAGACATTCCTGGAAGCGCAGGTGTCAACAGTGGGTGATACCAGTAGGCATCTAGGTGCTAAGACATCATAATCAAATATCCTATGGTAGTCACAAAGATCCATCCATGTTCCTCCATTTTAGATAAGTTCCCTTGATGGAGGACTAGTTCCTCAGGGGATCTAACAGTGGATCAAATCCTCCAAGGGAGATTTGTGGTTTCTCC
Source organism: Viscum album (assembly GCA_963277665.1). Taxonomy (NCBI): domain Eukaryota; kingdom Viridiplantae; phylum Streptophyta; class Magnoliopsida; order Santalales; family Viscaceae; genus Viscum; species Viscum album. The sequence goes on along the minus strand of OY728167.1, from coordinate 382,332,215 downwards.
TATAATGGTAGATGATACATAGAATGAAAATGTTCAAAATGTTATGAATTTGATCAAGAGTTGGTCTAGGGACCATTGCGGTAGAGAGTGACATACATGGTAGAGTTTCATGTAGTGTAGCTATAGGTGGTTATAGGTTTCACATACTACCACAACCATGCCATGTTTTCCATGCCAGTTTCAGGGTTCCAGTGGTCAAGGATGAGGCAAGTTGCCTGGTATGAAGCACTATTACCCCAATGATATTGTGATATAATTAGGTACAACATATGAATTTTCTATTTGAGATATAGTTCTTATATATAGTATATAATGTCAATAATTTATTGAAAATTATATGGTTTGCGTTTTAGATATACTTGTTGACCCTTCGAGTAGACCCTTCCCTTTGGAGACATCAACATGATGTGACTCAACGATTTTGATCTTTTTCAAATAGTGTGATTTAATTTTTGTATGAAAGAATTTATTAGGAAATATTTGTATCATAGATAATGAATAATGGAATTATCTAATGAATAGACTGAATATCAACAGTTTATCCATGAATTGATTTTTTGGTGGAGGTTGCATGGTGTCCATAGTGATGAGAAGTGGTTTTCCATTATTGGTGAAAAAGAGAACATAGTAGATAATTATGGGATTATTCGAATTAGAGTACAGCTGGTTACTCACCAATTGGAGAGAATTAAACTTCCATTAAGGGATTCTATTGGCTAACAATTCCCAATTGTGGTGGAAGACTAGGTATATGTCATTTTTGAGGATGTTCCAGGCTTACCTCCCCACTAATAGCTAGAACTCTGCATTGACGTACACTCTAGGAAGGTCCTAATATCTATACTAAAAAATCAGATGTCTCCCAAATATAATTTCAAGCTGAGGGTGTAGTTGGAGGACTTATAGAAGAAGTTATTTGTGGGACCTAGTGTTCCGCCTTGGGAATCCATAGTGTTATTCTCCAAGAAGGTGAACACGAGCATGATTTTATGTGTATATTATCAGTACTTCAAAATGGTGACCATGATAAATAATTTTCCACATCTAAGGATCTATATACCCTTGTATCTATTAATAGTGGAGTGATGGACCTCTTAAATTTCCCATAGATTATACTATCACTAGCTATGAGTATGGGTTGAGGATATACTGAAGAATACATTTAGATGTTACTAATGTCACTATTACTACATGGTCAAGCCCTTTGGTGTGAAGAATTCCCCACCAATGTTCATGGGACACATGAAATTGTTATTTAATCCTTTCATATATTGGATTGTGGTTGTATTCCTTGATGATATCCTATGTACTCCACTTATGAGGAGGAACATGCGTGGAACTTGAGGATGGTTCTAGACAAACTCAAAGAGGACCAGCTTTATGGGATTCTCATGATGTATTAGTTTTGGATTCTAGTGGTCCACATACTAGTACACATCATCTCACAGGTAGAAGTGGTAGTGGATCTAGTGAATGATGAAGAATTTATAGCTTGGTAGAGGTCCAAAGAGTGTTTTCAAGGTGTGGAGTTTTATTTAGATGTCATTATACAATTGAGGATTTGTACCCAATTTCACATTAAGTGAATTACCCTTTCTATATTAGATATGAATGGGGAATCCTTTTGTGTGTATGTAATGGTGGCAGTAGTGTTTTTAGGAGTTGAGATAGAGGTTGACGAGTTCTCTCATATTGTGATTTATAGAGGAGGCTATCGAGTACGGTGTGTTCTATGATGCATCAAGGAAAAGTCTTAGTTTTGTTCAGATGAAAATAAAGGAATTAATTTTTGATGGGTGAATATCCTTAAGATGACATGAGAATAACTATGTGGCCAACTATCTTGAGCTATATGAATTATTCATCAACCTAAATATGTGGTGACACTACCCGATGGGTGATTAGTTTATCATCTACTCTAACCACAATAGTATCAAGTATATCTTCTCTTAGAATGAAAATATCACAAGACATAGACAATGTCTACAGTTCCTCTAGAACACAGACTTTGATATTTTATATTCACATGTTTTGGGGAATATAGTGGAATATTCTATAAGTTGGAGATACTGAAATTAGATGTTGGAAGAGGAATCTGAGTAGTCATCCTTGTTCCATTTATCCTTTCTGGATGGGGATGAAGATCCTTACATCATTTTGATGGTTGTTACCCCACCCCCCACACACACATTTACAATGACTCAGGGAGGAACAACCTTAGGATACCTACATCAAGACCCTATGTGTATAGATATTCACTAGACATGATCATAATGGATTCTCGGAATGTAGGGTAAATTACATTCATTTTTTAGGGAATTTGATGGTAATAGTGATGTTTTGAGAGGATATAATGATGTAGTTTCATACCTAAACATTTATGGTATATAAAGGCATGGAAATGATTCTCTAGGACATTTTATGTGAGTATTAGTGTCGATAAATAATTTGTGGTGTTGTAGTGTTTTCTTTTGATGCCTTACTTGTTATTAAGTGAAGGCTGACCACTATGTTCTAGTGGGTTTAGCTCAAAACCCTGAATTTATACAGTGGAAGTGGTATGGAATATCCAATAGACATTGAAATAGGGATACAATATATGTCTAGGGGAAACAATAATATTTTAGGGATCGTAGATGAGGTAAATAAGTAATCCAACTTTATATCTATTTGAGAGAACAATATAGTTGAGGGAAAGTGGTGCTTGTAAGTGTTGGAGATATTCATGATCAAGGGTGTTACCTCAATTGTAATTTTGTAAAATTATTATTGTTTTACATAACAATTATGAAGGAAATTACATGAGGCCTTTGATAATTAGTTAAATTTTAGTGTGATGTTCCACCCACAGAATAATGGTCAGAAAGAGTAGACCATTCATGTCAAATAATACATGTTAAAAATGTTCATGAAGTAATTTTGGATGTATTTGTGAGGACATCCTACCATTTTAGAGTTTTCATCCAACAATATCTAATTTTCCACCCTCGGCATGGGAGTATTTGAGGCCTCGTACTAAGACCATGCAGGTCAACAAATTTTTTATCTAATCAAAGTGTGCTAGAACTCATGGGACTAATGTTATTGGGAGATACTAAATTAGTGGTGAAAAGTATCTTGGAGTGGATGAGGATTGTAAAGATCCAATAGAAGTCTTATTTTAACCAATGATGGAAGCCTCTGGTGTCTGAAATGGGAGACCAAGTGTTCCTAAGGTTATCCACATGATAATTATTGTCTATATTTTTCTAGGATGTAAATATATCATTGAGATTAATTTTTACAATATAGATACTGTGTAGAGTTGGTATGGTGGAATATCACATAGATTTACCTCTATAGTTGGATCATATGCACTTCTTCTTCCACGTGTGTTGTCTGAAGAGGTACGTGCATGACCTATCAGATGTTATTGATTAGGGAGAGCTTGACATCAAGGATAGAGATACCATTGTTGATTTCCAAATATATATTGAGGACTGGTAGCATAGGATCCTTCATGGGTTGTTAACTCACCTAGTGTGTATCCAGTGGTAGTACGACAGTCTTCATTAGAGCACCTGTGAGTGGGAGACCTAGATTTAATCCTATTACCCACAACTTTATGAGTTGGGTTTTCCCTTATTGGGAGGAAAATTCTTATCGATGGGAGCATTTCACACATCTATTTTTTCATGTAGTACATTATAATATTATATGTATTATTTTCAGAGCCAGGAGTCGAGACTGGGTGAGAATCAGAGCCCTGATAATTGAAGAGTTAATTTTTGATATATATTATATATATTAATATAACACGTGTAATTTATGGATAAGTGGTTTGAATAATTATTGAAAGGGGGCATGGATCATAAATCCAAGGGAATCACTAAGTTCAAAGATTTTATTTTACCCTAATAACTACCTATCCTTGAATAAAATTAGATGTTCGGGTTGGGCGTGATCATGGGAGAACATTAAAATAAATTAATTTATTAAATTAGTTATTTAATTAAAACTCCATGAAATAATTTTTTCATACAATTATATTGTTATTTTGGAAACCTATTTTTAGAAACATAATGTTGGAGTAGTTGGAGTGGGCATTGGGGGACATTCCATTGGAAAACTACAACTGTATCATGGATCATCGATCCGTGTGTGGTGAAACTTGAGGATCACTTCAACGATGATGATTCAAGACTTTTCTTCACTAGTGATTGATCAAAACTCAAGGAAGAAAATTTAATTTAGGTAATTTCATATGATTCATTTTTATAGATTGAATCTTCAACAATTCCCTGAACATAAGTTATTTTAGCATCGACAAATGATTTATTTGACACAGATTTAATTTTGTTAGGTTATTATATCCTATTTTTTATTCTTAAACTATGACACTAGATTGATGATGAGATAATAAAGGATGAGTTTTATCCATCACTTATTATTGTTCATGTAAATATCCCATATTTCTTTGCATATCCACCATGAGAATTTTCATTTCCCATGGTTCAACAATTACCTAGTATTTGATCATTGTGAGACCGTTATTCGATGCAATGGGTCAATTACTTGGGAGTACTTCAAATTCGATGGAGATATTAAGGTGTGATTATTACACTTGATGACCAAATGTGGATTAGAATGAAATGTGGGTTACCATTAATCCATAATATTATAGTGCAACTATAGATGGGTCATTTGGGAATTCCCTGAGTAGTTTTAAAAATATGAAACCTAATATCCAATGAAGAGGGGGATGTTTGACCCTAGATCTAGGATTTTCAATGACTATGTTAACAATGGTGACTCAGTGAATGAAATAGAAGATAAACTGGTGTGATCTAGAAACACCTTGATTCATTGAGTGAAGTCTAATATTTCATGTCGCGTGGGACCCTATCTTTGCAGTGCATGGGGTTCCCTATAGAGTCCAATATCACATTCCATGTGACCTAGTACCAAGTTGTGTGACTCATTCTATGTGGATCAATGTGTAACTCAAAATTTATATAGGCACAAGTTGGATGAAGTACATGGACATGATTAGAGCACATAAAGGTGGTTCAGTATATGCATGCCTAGGAAGAAGGCATAGGAAAGGTCCCAAGTGATCTCTACAAGATGTGTTCTTTTCCTATACTCGGTGTATATGGATATTTACATGTCATGTGAGGATTCAACAAGCAAGTATATTTGGGATTATTAGAAAACCATGTGTACCATACTAATATGTCATTTAATCCCTTATAGAGACCTTAGAGCTCTTAATAACTTCCTTTAAGACCACTATTTGTCGACTAAGTCACTATGTTACTTTCCCTTGTGGGTATAGTTGGGTATTATTTACTTTTTTTGGATTTTGATCCACTATGGAGGATGATATTCACAAAGTGTTTGTTGTGTTCCTCCATGAGACAGGGGTGTGATCATATTTCATTTATTCTTATATAATAGGTTGGGTTAGTGGAATTAGTGTAATCTACTTGCATGGGTAATTGACACACAATCTATAAGGCCATGTCATTAGGGTTTTCAGAATTATAAGTAATTGTACCCCTATATAGAAGGTTGATCAACATTGGGTTTGTATTGTCCGCTAGCAGTTTTGGGTGAGATACAATATATGAGTGTCAGGTTTATCTAAGACAAGTGATACTTATTAGATAGAATCAAATGATCATGACCTCTTCGGTGAGTGAATCTGGTTATAGCATGTCTCATGGAGTGGGTTCTCATAGAATGAGCATTTCTTTGAGAATAATCCTATAGCTAGAAATATTTTTGACCACCTGGAGGTGTAGTGTACTTCCTGAGTATATATGGCTTTCTTTTGTTATGAATTTATTTATATATTATTTTTATAATATTAATTTTCCTCGTGATATGTTTTTATTTTTTTCATGGTATCCTACTAGGTATTATTATAATCACCAATGCATTGGATCTGCATGAACGTGTCATGTCTTATGTAGAACGATGGCCCATTTGATGGTGTCCTAGTTTCATAGGGAACTAGTAGATCTTACCATATATTAGAATGATTGTGGTGTGTTATGGGATGTTTCATTTGATAGTAGTCCTATAACTTTTTAAAGGTCATAATAGAATTAGTTTTTTATTATTATGGTGTTTGGCCCTCTTTATTTCCTTCAGTACAATACTATCATATTCTGTAATGTGGGATCGTATATTTTTTCTTGCATTGATTTTAGTTTTAAATTTTAACATTTTATGGGCTTGGAGATGTGTTCTTGTGTACATTTACTAGGATAATGCCTCCCATGTGTGAGTTATTTCTATTATGCGCTAGTTGGAAGACCTAGACCTATTGGAGGTGGGTTTGTTGTATTCATGGTTTGTTCCATAGTAGGCAGTGTTATTATAGTATATTTTGTACAACCAAAATACAAAGGCCTCATAGAACTACTATTTAACATATCAAACAACATTTTAAAATCACAAAGATCATCTTAAATTTCCATTTTCAAATATTTCATATATTATCCATCATCATTTATATTAGTATTTTTAACATATTATCCACATAATGAATTATCATGCCAATTAGTTGGACAATTTAGTTTCACTATATATTTAGTGCAAAATTGTTAACTATAATCTATTCCATGATAAATAAAATGTTCTTGCTACTCTTTCAGGATAATTAGTCCTGAATAACATCAATGTAAACATTGATAATGTATTTTAGATTGGTTTAATATATACTCTATTTCAAACATAATGTAATATTTACCTATATTTTAATACTCTCTTATTATGTGATTATCATCCATACAATTTCGAATCATATCCATCATATTTGGTTCACAAAATATTCATTTTGAACAAAAAATAAATAATAATAATAATATATTCATAATAAAAGGAAAATTTTATAGATAATTTTTTAAGGAGATCCCGTCATTTTAATGTTATTGGTGATGATTTTGGAAAAGTTTTCATTTTATATAAGGGTGACATGAATAGAAAAAACGTAGGATAAACCTTTGGATTTTGGTCGAGGTTATTAAATTGAGTTTTTATAGGAAAAAATGGTGGTAATTAAACGATGGTTTCTATAACCCTTCTAGGTGGGATTCCAATAATAGGGAGGAATCGATGTTTATTCATTTATTTACATGGTATGTTTTTGAAGTGGCATTTCATTGAAAGGGTGATTAGGTGCTGAAGTTGATGATCTTTTATTACAAAATTAAACAATAGTCATTGACAAAAGTCGAAGAATTATACCAATTAGATCATCCAAAAGCCTCTTCTTAAAATAATTATTTGAGTTTAAGTTAAACAACCTGGAATAACTTGAAGACTAAACTCCACCTCAGTAGAATAATAAGAGAGAATAAACACAAAAACATGTCAAAGTGGAAACTGTGAGTGAGGTTTAAATAATAGTAAAGCAGATATAGATGCATTGAATAGTTCTCATGAATCCAATATAATAAGATAAGGGAAGTCTATATGGAGCATTAAAGACAGTTATAGTATTTATCACCTCATACTATTGATGGTCATGATTCCAATTTTCTTGTATTGATGTATGTATTCCTACACCTAAGTCATATCAATGTATTATAGAAATCATTCCAGTAATGATCCAATAATTCTCAAGAACATTCTTCCTTCTCAACAAATGAAAATATAGTCATTTTTATTTATTAAAATATAATAAAAATATCTGGAGATTTAAAATAAAATGATTCCAATAATTCATTGGATAAATACTTTTGTGGAATATTTTATTTATATAAATACCCCCATTTATTAAGTGATAATTTAACAAAAAAGATGAATAATATCATTTATAATGTTATTTTTAATATTCTATTAAATATGAACTATTAAATATATTATATAAAATTCATTCATGTATGTTGAATGATTATTTTTTTATTCTTTAAAAAGGTTATTTTTCATATATGATATAAAAATAATATTTAAAAACATGTACAGAAATAAAAACATATAAATTATAAAAAATATTTTAAAATAAATTATGTATTTAGTTTCAACACCTCTAATATAGAAATTTTTTACTTCATTGTATTCATAAAATTTTATAAATTCTTAATGATGATATCACTAATTTTTATGTCCTTATACACTCAAAGACATCAATGTGACAAAAAATTGCACCTCAACCCTTTAATTGAGGTACACTTCAACTTAGTTTATAATAAATAGTTTTTTAATATAATTTAATAAAATTTAGAACACTAATAATCTTTTAATATTAATATATTAGAATATAATTGATATAATTTCTTTAAAGTACTATTAACATGAGCATAAAAAGAACCAAAATATTATAGTGATGCACAATAGAATCTCATCCGTATGTTATATGAGTTTCTTGAAACAACCTAGATGATTTTATAATGTGCACAGGGAATTAATATACCTAAAACTAAAATCCATTAAAAAGTGATCATTTAATTTTAAGGACTCGGCATTATCAATTACATATTTTAGTATCCTTGCACTATAATAAACATTTTTATAATCATGATTATGTTTAAAATTTAGAGTTATAGATTATTATTTTATAACTATTTACATGAAAATCCCACATAATCCAAATTGGATACTTCCTCTCAATATCCATTTTCCTAAAAACATAACTTTTTTTAGAAAAATCATTTTTTATTTTAATAAAATATGTTAAAAAATTGATCTTGACCTCATCCATTCCCCAAATCAGAATTAAATACCTATGAAAAAACATTTTATAACATGGAAAGATCACGATAATTTATGTAAGGGATAAAAGAATTATAAATTCATTATTCTTGTGTAAAATATGTAATCCCATGAAAACTATTTTCCAAAAAAATAACTCTTTATTTGAAAATAAATTCTTCATTTTATTAAAAGGATATTTATCCTACCTATTAAAATAAAACAATTTCCATGAAAAATAATGGAATGAAAAGAAGAGTTATGGATGTTACTTGGGAAAAAATCATCTTAAATCTGCTACAAAACCATTATAATTGGAATAACCATACAATCGAATTCCAATAAATTTCTTAAGGGAATATAGTCATTACCATATGAATTTGAGTGGTATCTGGGTGAACCCATCATATAATAAATATTGGGATCACTCATGATCTATAGTGGGTCTATATAATAATAAATAATATCTAAGGACCATGTAATTAAAAAAACCCTTGAAAAACTCTTTTAATTATGTGTTTCGAAACACTATCAAATTTTGAAATACCATATTCTCTGAAAAAACATAATAAATACCATTATACTAGGAAAAAATAAAAGGAGGATTTTTATTAAATGAAACATGAAATATTTTAGAGGAACAAAAACATATAAACTAGTTGTGGTGGAGTGAAAATTCATTTATTTTTTATTCGTTAAAATTGAACATTCCTTTTACCATTTTCTAAAGAAAGAAAAAATATTATGTAAATATATTACTTTTGAATACATTTGATAAAAACTAAAAATAGACATAACATTCCATTTATAATTATTTTATATCTATTTAAATTCACTGATAAAATAATTTATTTATATGTTTACATAAGAAATTTATTTTGAAAATAAATCATTATATCATTTTAAAACACACATGGTGTCCCTTAAATTGAGTCTTAATAATCACGTACGTTAATTATATTCCTGAATAATAATTTTTTATTAGTTATTTAATTTAATAAGGACATTTTTTGTTTTTTTATTTATTTAATTTCACATATTATAAAGTAATATACAATGACATAAACAATTATGTCCACATAAAACATTTTGATGACATTCGGTACATATGTTAAAAGTTTCCTCGGTAGGTTGACAATGGTCAATGTGTTCATTAATTCATAATTTCAATAAAAATAATAATTATATAATTAAAATTTTCAGAAATAATTTTTAATTATAAATACAACCATTGAGTAAGGTTATGAAATATGAATTGTGTTAACATTATGAAGATGGTATTCTATACATACTGATGAGTAACATTTCCATTTTTTGACTACCATTATGGATTGAAGGTAATATTTTTTATCATTATAGAATAAACATATTATCATTAAAATCTATTTAATTATCTAAATATACTTATATATATCATAAATGTGATGTGGTGATGAAATATGGTTATGATCACTTCGATGAGGTGGTAGTCCACACGTACTGATGAACGATGTTATCATTTCTCAGTGAATTGAAAGCTAAAAAATATGTTATATGTTATATTTTAAAAATTAAATATATTTCATTATATAATATAATTATGATAAACCCTTCATTACAAATATCTGTAAGATGGGGTGAAAGAAAATGAATTACATCAGGTCGTGAGATTGTAGTTCCCTGTACACATGAATGAAATTTTTGACTCCAAATTGAAGAAAGAATAGATAGATAAAGGTTATTAGATTAAAAAAATAACATATATGTACATTTATTACAATTTTTTAAATATTTAATCATGTTTGAACTAGATTTTAAGGAGGAGTAAGAATAAATTAGCCTAAATAATGTTGTTAAAAACTATACCTCTTCTATGGAATGTCTCCCTTGAATAACTCTTTATTCCTTTTATAGATGGTTTTATACTGAAAACAATACCTCTATAATGATTTGATCGATTATAGGAGTGTATTTTGAGAGGAATTGGTTGATCAAAATGTGGTTTTAAGTGTGATAATAAGGGAATAAAATATTTTATTTTTTTAAGACAGTAGAGGGGAACTCTTGAAATTAAAAAAATTAAAAAATCAATATAAATTAATTATCAATTTCATATTGCGTAAAACTAAAAAAAATTAATATATAATTATTATGGTTCTATATAATCTCATAAAATATTCTTAATATGTTTGGGGAAAATTTTTTCCATATAATTTTATTTTAACCCCTTGTTAGCCCTTTTCACGCTTACTATAACAACATGTATTTTTAATCATTGAGCATCAAAAAAGTTACTATAAATGGAAAAGGTCCCAAAAATGGACCATGGTTGATTTTATAATCCATTTCCTAATACCTTTTCTTATTTAATGATTTTTTGAAATTTCATAGCATTTAATAAAATATTATTTATTATAACTTATCAATAATGTCAATTTATAGAACTAGTCATTACATTAAGTTTAAAAAACTCGAGGAAACAAGTAAAATTTTGAAGATATATTTTAGTAAATCTCAATAATTTCATTTTTATATATAATTTTTTGGACTATATTATTTATCTAAAATTATAATACATTTAAAAAATTTCATATCGCTTATTTTATCTTTCTATTAATTGAATATTTACTACATTAGAATTGTGTAAGAATTTAATGTAATTATTTATTATATAAAATTTAAAAATACTTTATAATAATGAAGATGAAATATTAAACTTAACAAAATTATTTTTAATAGAGCAAATCCTTTCTTTAGCCATATGATAAAAATGATATTTTTATTATAAACAAGATTGTAAAATTTTATACATTTTTTTAAATAAAATATTATAAAGGTTATAATAAGATAAAAATTAAAAAAGGTCATATAACCAACTCATTGATGATAATGGAAAAACTATATACATATAATGAATTTAATGCATATGTTAGTGTCATTTCATAGACCATTTCATCTTCTTTTGGTCATAAAATACCAAATTTACTATTTACCGTGGTAATAAAAAATTACTATAGATAGTATGCATATTGCCAAAAATAAAAGGGTTCAATTTAACTAATTCAAAGCCACTAATTCCAAATAAGGAATAAATTTATAAAATATTTAATCACAGAAGTGGTATATTTTAATTTATACCTAACCTAGAAAAATACAATGATTTTTTTCAAAAAAAATTCATTTATTAATATAAAATAATTTTATAATAAATTATAAATAAAATTCATTTAAAAAATATAATTTGATAATTTTAAATAAAATAAATCAATTTATATTTTAAAAATAACCCTAAATTTAATTTTAATTTATAAATACTTAAATGAAAAATAAAGTTTTAAAAAAAATATGTATTTTTTACTGTTTATTGAAATAAAATCCTTTCAGAAAATGTTAACATTTTATTATTGTGATAGTTTTTATATGAATAATTCTAAAATATAGTTAATTATTTAAAATTAATTTTCAATTATTTGGAAATAATTAATTAAAATAAAACTATATAACACATAAATATTTAATTTTACAGAAATAATGGTTTTTCCTTTTGATGAAAAATAGTTTTCTATTTATATAGTGAATATAAATCAATAAAATATAAGTAATATATATTTATACACTATTAAAATGATTTATTCTAACATTACCTACATTGTTACATTCCTCCCAACATTTTAAAATTGTGTCTTAGCAATTATATTGACTTATAAACAAGTGGGGATGTCTTTCCCCAATAGTATTTTTAGACTCGCATGTTTCTTATTCAACCATATGGTTTTTCTGCATAATCATAACTGTTGTACCTCTCGAACCCCTCATGGTTTAATTTTCATGATCACAATCACTATCTTTTTTATCTAATCTTGTTTTAAGTGTTTGTGGTTGATAGGAAAAAGGTTGCCAAGGAATTGGGCCAAGAAGGACTGAAAGTGGACTGATTTTCAGTCCACCGGCCAACCGGTGGATGACCACCGGCCAGCCGATGGAGGCCTAGACAGAAGACATCCCTCTGTCCAGACCACTGGCCAACCGGTGTCCCACCACCGGCCAGCCGGTGGAACCCAGACAGAATAGTGTCAGCCACTGCCTCAGCACCGGCCAACCGGTGGCCTCAGCACCGGCCAGCTGGTGGCGCCTGGGCAGAAGGCCTCTCCCATTTTCAAGGCACCGGCCAACCGGTGGCTCTGTACCGGTCAGCCGGTGGAGCCAGTCAAACTAGTCGTTGGGCTTTGACCAGCCTGCTCCCAACGGCTCCGAAGCCTTTTCCAACGGCTCCGAAGACCCCGAACGGCCATTTGAGGGTTCCCCCTCTATAAATAAAGGACTAGGAACCCCCGGAAGCCTAAGGATCAATTGTGGAACCATTACCAAGCCAAGAAAGTCCACCGACACATTTTTGATCATTTGGCGAACCTCCGGCGCATTCCTCCAAGGAACCCTCAACTTGCTCCAACTCACTTCCACATCCGAGGAGCACCATCAAAGAAGCTTGGGAGCGCTCTTCATCAACTCCATCAATCCTTTGTCACCCAAGGCTTCTCCCATTACGGTTTTTATTGTTTTATCATTTTGAGCATCATTTTGGGTTTGTGCCCACAAACCCCTCATTTCTCCCATCCTCTCTTCTTTGGGTTTTCACACCACCTTCAAGGTGTGAAGTGGTTGGTCAAGCCTTTCCTTTAAAAGGCTTGAGACATAGGTTAGCTAGCCTTCACCTGTAAGAAGGCTAGTGGGTTCTTGCTCAACCAATTAAAAGCAAGTGGGTTCTTGCTCAACCAACAAAAGCAATCTGTAATAGGTTCTAGACTAACCTTAAAGTCTAGTGGGTTTCTTGCTAAAACCATTAAAAAGCAAGCGGTAGTAAATCTCTCAATGGTTGAGTTGGGAGCGGAGACGTAGGCTTGGGTTTAATCCGAACTCCGTTATCAAGTTGTGTGTCTTGCCTCTTTTATTTCCGCTGCACTTTTAACTTTGATTTTAAATTGTTAATTAATTTTTAAAAGGCAATTCACCCCCCCCCCTCTTTCCATCACTCCTTTCTTTTTCCGCCCAACAATTGGTATCAGAGGAAAAATTTGAGTAATACCCTAACCGGTTTCAAATTAAAGATCCATTGTGATGGCTTCATATTCTTTCGCTCCCGAAGGCTATTCTTTGGGTCGTGCTCCATTTTTTGATGGAACCGACTACACTTATTGGAAAACCCGCATAACTACTTTTCTTAGAAGTATAGGCTATCCGATTTATAAAATTGTCATGCATGGTTACTCTCTCTCTACTCCCGATGAATCCAAATGGACCCAAGCCGATATTAAAAATTTCGAGCTTGATGGCAAAGCCATGAACGCTCTTCATTGCGGCCTTGATCGTAATGAATTCAATCGAGTTTCCACATGCACCTCATCTCATGAAATCTGGAAACTATTGGAGGTTACCCATGAGGGGACCAACAAAGTTAAGGATACTCGATTGGACATGTACCGTCAAGATTTTGAGTCTTTCACCATGCACCCACATGAATCAATTTCTGAAATGTTTAATCGCTTTACTGACGTTTGCAATGGTAGAAAATCCCTTGGTGATGATGTATCTGCAGAAACGATGGTCAAGAAGATCCTTTGGATCTTACCAAGCTCATGGGCACCAAAAGTCACGGCAATCCAAAAAGCAAAAGACATCAATAACATGCCGGTCGAAGAGCTCATCGGATCCCTCATGACCTATGAGATCACCATGAGGAGGCAAGCTGAAAAGGAAGGCAAACCAATCAAAACTCCAAAGAACATCACCTTCAAAGTTCAACAAGAAGAAAGCTCCTCCTCCTCATCGTCTTCATCTTCAAGCGGCGATTCCGAAATGGAGAATCTTGCCCGCAAGATGCACAAATTCATGAAGAAGAGCAAAAAGAAGAAGAAATCCCGCAAGGCTCAATCCAACAAAAAATCTGAGCCTGAGGTAACATGCTATGGGTGTGGCAAGAAAGGCCATTACAAGCCCGATTGTCCACTCAACAAGAAAAAGGCCAAGCAAAAGGAGAAGAAGAAGGCATTCAAGGCCACATGGAGTGATATCTCCACATCCTCCTCCTCCTCCTCAAGTGACAATGGTAAAAAATGTCTAATGGCATTTCATGAGGTAACATCTTCCGACTCCTCTTCCTCTTGTTCTTCAAATTCTTTCAATAATTTATCTTATGAGGATCTCCAATATTCTAGAGATCAATTGGAGGAAGGCTTTCACGAGCTCTCTTCCAAATTTGTTGCTTTAAAAAAGAATTTCAAAAAACTCTCTTCCGAAAAAGAACAACTTCTCAAAGAGAAGGAAGAGTTGACCCTCAAAATCCAAAACCTTCCCGATGTTGATTCCATGGAATCAACAATCAAAGATTTAAGGGAATATCTTGCCAAGTTCACCCAAGGTGAACAAAATTTGACCAAACTCCTTGGTTCCCAATGCATATCTAGAACCACTGAAGGGCTTGGCTATTCCAAGCAAGCTCCCTCTTCCCATGCTCCAACTATTTTTGTAAGGGGGAGCTCCCAATTTAAATTTTGCAACTATTGTAAAAAACCCTGGCACTTAATTTATGAGTGCAATTGCAAAAATGCCCAGTATGGAAGGCCCAAAACTTTTTCCTTTAATGATGAATTTTATAGGAGAAGACCCTCCACTAGACAAGTATGGATTGAAAAATCCCTTCTAGCGAGTCTCTCCGGCCCAAAATTTATTTCGGTTTCAAAAACCACTCCCCGGTGATTTGTTGTTTTTATTTAGGGGGAGTTAGGATTGTTTAAGCTTTTTCAAACTTTCAATTCAAACTGTTATTCAATTTTTCATTTCAAAACTTTCAATTCAAACTGTTATTCAATTTTTCATTTCAAAACTTTGAATTCAAACTGTTATTCAATTTTTCATTCCAAAACTTTCATTTCAAAATTTTCAATTCAATTTCAAAAATTTCAATTGGTTTAAAATCTCTATCTTGTTTTTCAATCAATTCCCTCAATCAAGTTTTATGCCCTGTGCTATTTTGATAATCACAAAGGGGGAGAATTTCTTGATTGATTGGGGGAAAAATCTTTCTCTCCTGCTTTACTTTTCAAATCTTTTACATTGCTTGTTTTAGTGATTGTGATCATCAAAATAGGGGGAGATTGTTGTACCTCTCGAACCCCTCGTGGTTTAATTTTCATGATCACAATCACTCTCTTGTTTATCTAATCTTGTTTTAAGTGTTTGTGGTTGATAGGCAAAAGGTTTCCAAGGAATTGGGCCAAGAAGGACTGAAAGTGGACTGATTTGCAGTCCACCGGCCAACCGGTGGATGACCACCGGCCAGCCGATGGAGGCCTAGACAGAAGACATCCCTCTGTCCAGACCACCGGCCAACCGGTGTCCCACCACCGGCCAGCCGGTGGAACCCAGACAGAATAGTGTCAGCCACTGCCTCAGCACCGGCCAGCCGGTGGCGCCTGGGCAGAAGGCCTCTCCCATTTTCAAGGCACCGGCCAACCGGTGGCTCTGTACCGGTCAGCCGGTGGAGCCAGTCAAACTAGCCGTTGGGCTTTGACCAGCCTACTCCCAACGGCTCCGAAGCCTTTTCCAACGGCTCCGAAGACCCCGAACAGCCATTTGAGGGTTCCCCCTCTATAAATAAAGGACTAGGAACCCCCAGAAGCCTAAGGATCAATTGTGGAACCATTACCAAGCCAAGAAATCCCACGGACACATTTTTGATCATTTGGCGAACCTCTGGCGCATTCCTCCAAGGAACCCTCAACTTGCTCCAACTCACTTCCACATCCAAGGAGCACCATCAAAGAAGCTTGGGAGCGCTCTTCATCAAATCCATCAATCCTTTGGCGCCCAAGGCTTCTCCCATTACGGTTTTTATTGTTTTATCATTTTGAGCATCATTTTGGGTTTGTGCCCACAAACCCCTCATTTCTCTCATCCTCTCTTCTTTGGGTTTTAACACCACCTTCAAGGTGTGAAGAGGTTGGTCAAGCCTTTCCTTTAAAAGGCTTGAGACATAGGTGAGATAGCCTTCACCTGTAAGAAGGATAGTGGGTTCTTGCTCAACCAATTAAAAGCAAGTGGGTTCTTGCTCAACCAACAAAAGCAAGCTGTAATAGGTTCTAGACTAACCTTAAAGTCTAGTGGGTTTCTTGCTAAAACCATTAAAAAGCATGCGGTAGTAAATCTCTCAACGGTTGAGTTGGGAGCGGAGACATAGGCTTGGGTTTAAGTCGAACTCCGTTATCAAGTTGTGTGTCTTGCCTCTTTTATTTCCGCTGCACTTTTAACTTTGATTTTAAATTGTTAATTAATTT
The DNA here is from genome assembly GCA_963277665.1 of Viscum album. NCBI lineage: Eukaryota > Viridiplantae > Streptophyta > Magnoliopsida > Santalales > Viscaceae > Viscum > Viscum album. Next base: position 382,315,224 of record OY728167.1, on the reverse strand, counting down.
TTAAAAGGCAATTCACCCCCCCCCCTCTTGCCATCACTCCTTTCTTTTTCTGCCCAACAATAACATGGTGATTTACCTTTTCCTTTAATATTTTCTCTCTATAGGAATGAATTTGAACTGGCTGTTTATAATAAGAATGGTGCCCTTACAACTGAAATACTATATGGCTCAAAATATGAGATTAATCTATCACATATTTTCTTAACATGGAAATATGAAAAAATGTTGTGTAAATTGGATAGTCTCTGTGTAAAGGAAACTTAGTAGGATAATAATCCAAAACTCTCTATGATTTCATATATCCTAATAATACATTGACATAACATCCCCATTTTACCAAAATCCATACCACTTAATGATGTAGATAATTTAACAAAATCATTAACACTTAACATTACAACAAGTTAGTTTTTAGTTATCTATGTAACTTTTATTATTATTCTAAGTTGTCCTCATTTTTCATGAAATTGGCTTCACCTTGTCATCCATTTCCTCGATATATTCTATCACCATCAACATCCTTTCACAAACTTCATACCAAAATACTGGAGTCTAATATATATTTTCATATATTTTCTATAAAGTATCCATATATATTCTATACTGAAAGATTTTATTATAATAAAACTCATCCATATAAAAATTTGGATACCAAAATCCCTATTGATCCATATAACAAGTAGAAATCATGTCTTCTATGGTCATATTTTTTCTGGGACTTCCATTCATATTGAGCATGAATAGTTATACTAAAATTAAATTCAGATCCCAATGACTTATAAATCCTTTCCAAATATTATATATAAACTTGGAATCATGGTAAGAAATAATTGATAGAGGAACCATATATAAAATTAATATCTTCTTGAGATACAACCGATAAATTTTATCCAAATTCATCGTATCTCAAATATGAAGGAAATTTATAAATTTGGTTGATTGATCAACAATAAGCCAAATTGTATTATTTTCAAAGGTTTTTTTTGGATATCCCACTAGGAAATCCTTGATATATTTTATGATTCCCACTTGGGTGATTAAAGAAGCTGAATCATCCCCATCATGAATTTTTTTATGATTATTCTTACTAATAAGTCAAACATTTCACAGAAAATTATATAATATATATTTTAATTCCATCCAACTATTAATATTCCTGAATGTATCTATTTAATTTATTTCTACATGGATGAATGCAAAATGGGGAACTATGGGTTTTGCTCATCGTTTCATTCTTCAAATTAAAATCATAAGGAACACATTATATATTTCCAAATATCAAACCTTAATCTTTTTCAATGATATAATTAGGAAACATAACCTTCATAACCAATTCTATATTTTTATATAACAAAAACTATTCTATCTATGCCTCGTTAATTCTTTCTGACAAATAGAAATGTACTGACACATGATACAAAATAGAGGAAGTTTTTATTTACATATCATTTAATAATAAATTCATTAAATCACATACCAAAGGTTCATTTTACAAACATAACTTGGTAAATGTAGAATTATTTATCTTTCTAAAAGCATCAGTTTATTTTTTTTCCTTTCCAAGATGAAAATTAATCATTCAGACTTAATCATTTTTCAATTCAAACAATCTTCTACATGTCCTATTCTACTATTCCATAGTGAAAATATATTTCAATATTTTATTATCATTATATATCACACACATGGCTCTATATAAATGATGTACCAAAGTAATTATGGTAAAAACATATATACTAACTCCAAATCATGTGCAGGATCATTTAAATATTGAGGGTTTATTTTCCATGAAGAATAATCCATTACCTAATCATACCTCATCAGAACACACCCAAAATCTATTAAATGAAGCATCACTGTATAAGACAACTTCCAAATCTATGGTTGGAATGGAAAGAACTATAGAATTCAGAAATCTCTTTTTTAGTTGATGCAGACAATAATCACATTGTTGCATCTAGATTAATTTTACTCTTTTTTTATTAAATTTAGTCAGTGGAATATATAACCAAGAATTTTTTTCAAAAAACTACCAGTAGTGACCTTATAAACCAAGAAAAACATGAATCAATATGACATTTGATGGTCTATAACACTCATCAAGAAGTGTATTTTTAATCGGTTTATCTTTTATTCCTTATTTTGAAACATGATTCCCATGAATAGAAATTTAATAAAACCAAACTCCACCCTTAATACATTTTCCATATAGTTTCTTTTGATTAATAGTTTAAAAAAATATCTGGTGTCTTTCATTATCCTACTAAATTTTAAAATATACCAATATTTCATCAATAAACACACAAAAAAGTCTTATCTAAATATTCATGTAAGACTTCATTCATTATATCCATAAATGCAGTAGGTAAATTAGATAAAACAAAGGGAATAATTAAAATATCATACTGCCAATATATAGTTTGTAATCACATCCTCTGAATTTCATCCTCATTGACCTTCAATTATTGGTACCCTAACCTCATATAAATCATTGAAAAATATTGATCTCCATCGAGATTGTAAAAAAACATTCAATATGAGTCTAAGGATACTTGTCCTTATAGTGATGTTACTCAATTCTCTAAAATCAATAAAAATCATCATGGATCCATTTAACATTTTAACAAAGAAAATAGATTTACCTTAAAGTGAAGTACTTGGATGAATAGAACATTTACCTTACATATCATGTAGTTTCATTTTCATTTTCACATGTTTTACTTGTGTACTTATATAATGATTTTTTGAAATTGGATTAGCATAAGATGCTAATTCAATTCTAAATTCAACTACATAATTATGTATAAAATATAAGAAATTAATTTGAAAAAATATCCATATATTCATTCACTATTAGGGAAAAAATAATTTTAATAGTTTTTAAAATTTTAACAAAATGATAGAAATTACATTCACTTAAATTCCTAATAAATTTATATGTTTTTAGTAGGTTATAAATGGTACTAAATCATTGAAAAAAATTATCTTCACTCTTCAATATATCATATAATGATAAATTGAATGCCAAAACATATCCAAAATAAAATCAAATACTACCATGGGGAGTTCAACAAGATTTAAAGGGAAGGATATCCAATTAATAACAATATGATGATTCTTATATGTCATGGTTACATTAACATTTCAATTAAGAGTCTTAAAAAAATTATAATAATAAATTCATTATGTGGTATTCCTTTTATTCATGAAATTTTCATAATAATAAAATAATTTAATGATCCAGATTCATCAGGTTATTTCTAGAATTTTATTAATCCAGTAACACACATGTAACCACTTAAATAGATAGTCGTATAATAAAAATAGTGGAAGATAAATACTTTTTCACACCTTTATCCATTTGGTCCTGATGATTTCCATCATGAGTAAATACCTATAGACACATATTATCATAATGAAAATATTCATTGAAACTAAAACATCTCACCATTGGTTGGTTGTTAGTAACCCCATTTATTGATTGTTCTATAATCTATTCATTATAATCATGAGTTATATTATTATACTTACCACACATGAAACACTTTCCTAAATTTACAATACATTCCCTAGGATGATTTTTAATACACATATTATAAGATGATAACTTAATTTTGTTATATCTAGATTTCAATGATGAAAACAAAAAAATTTATATCTATATAAACAATTTTTTATGATTTTTTCATTGAAAACATGATATATGGTGAAATCTATATCTATCTTCTCATCACACTGGTCAAATTTCATGTATCATTTGGATTGAATGGAAGGTTATTCCCTTCATTATATTAGTTTCATCACTATGGAAAACCACTAAATATTACTATCAATATCCTAGATATAAATATATACATACATTGATAATTTTGGAAACATTCTTGTATACATATTTACAAAATCATCATTTTGTTCCTAAATTCCATGAATTATTTCCCTATTCTGAACCAAACAACCTTAAAGAAATACTTACCAAATAATATATTAACATATAAATCACATTCCATGGAATCAATATCTTCTAACTATTTTTTATTCCTAACAAAATACCACCAACATTAAATTTAATCTCCAAATTGATTAATGTAAAGGGTCACCATTAGACGTTATGAACACCCCTTTAATTTAAATTTATTCTATTGGGAATTGATCCATCCTTCAAACACCATTGGGTCATAATTACCCCAAAATTATTGTGGAGGTTATCTAATAAACTTCTTCACTGTCATTAGGTTCCTCTATGGTAGATCTGGTTGTTCACATGCTTGGATTCCACCATAATTTATAGTTTTCTTCACATGTCTATCAGAAAAATAAGATACAATGTTAAAAAATTCACAATTTCATGCTACTGATTTGTAAGAACATCTTCCTCTTTGTGTCTTCCTATTAAAACCTCAATTTTTCCTCTATATATAACAATTCTGAATAAAAATTGTTTTTTTGAAGAAACATGGTAATATTTAAATGCTACATCATCTCAAAATTATCATTAGGTAAAAAAAATTATCAGTATTATATTACCATTATCCTAACACCTAAATTTATCTAAACCATTCCTTATATAATAAAAATAATGATCCACATTATACATTACATATTTTATTGTATTTATACTATATTTCACTTTCATACAAACTAGTGTATATTTTTACATTAGATTTTATGTGTATTAAACCACTAATATTTACACAAAAATCCCATATATTAAAAATTGGACACTTCTAATATGTTAACATTTTTTTCACTAATCAATAAATTTAAAAAATAAATATTTTTTCTTTTAATGACATATATTCACAAATTTGATCATGACATTATCCTTGTCCCAACCAATCCATAATTCCATATGAAAAACATTTTAAAAAATGGGACTATTATAAGATGTTTAATAAAAATATAAAAATAATAAATCCCTTAGTCAAGTGATTAGAATGAAAACTAATGAAAAAACATTTCATAAAAACATATCTTTTTATTTTAAAATAGCATCAATTTTCCATAAAAATGATAATTATAATAAAACATGAAATAGAATAATTTATATAAAAACTCATATAATTTATATATTATTCATGAAGGTTCCTTGTGAAATCATATTCTTAAAAACCATAAAAATACATTACAAATGGAAATATCATGCGATCAAAATCAAATATAATTCTCTAGATAAATTAATCATTACACAATGCATTGGAGTGATATCAAGGTGAATCCATGCTATATGATATATTAGGCTCACATAGGAGCCTAAATGGGGCCGAATACTACCTAAATAATTTACAAGGTCTATATCATTAATAAAAACCATCAAAAATTATTTTAAACTAATGTGTAAAATATTACCGGATATCAAAATACCCATTTACTTTAAAATATTATTTAAAAAATCATATAAAAAATGAAAGAGTTTTATTCATTGAATTAAATAGTTTAATGATAGAGAAAATTTATGTGCATATTTTTTATCAAATAATGAGTGTTTTTTAATGTTTTTTAATTATATAACCCTTGTATTTAAATGTTTTATTAAAATAATGAATACTTTGAATTATAGAATTAAATTTTTCTAAATTGTGAAAAGTGAATAATTATGGATTTTTGACAGATTTGTACGACAAGGGTATTTCTGTCATTTAATAAACAATTTAATTCCAAATTTATTTATTCTTATATTTGTTGAATCCTTGTTTTATTTCCTTCAACTTATTCTTCTGGACCAGGGGTTGATTCGAGCATCTAGAGGTCGTAAAAAATCATTGAAGTTGAAGATTTTTCTAAGCAGATAGAGTGGACCCTACCACCGCAACAGAACCACATCTAGGCCTACACACCTTCAATTGATGTGATTATACTTGGGATAGCACTAGGGAACATAGGAATGAAACAACAACAAATTTGGGGGAGTATTTAAGTCAATAAGGTTTCCATTGGATGTTATACTTTTGGAAGAACCTTCCTGCAACCTTCATCCAGAAAATGAACCCAATAATGAATAAATCATAAATCATTCATCTGGTGTCCTAATGATCTTAAATTTGGAGGGTGAACGGCCAAAACATTTATGAACAACGTTTATGCATGGGTCTATATGTGATTCGGCCCATTAATGGGTCAAAAATGTGACAACTTATGGGGGAAGAATTCTTCCTATAAAAGGACGCTCTTGCCACCTTCACAAATCATCAGCTCGACACCCACAGCCAAGGAGGGATCCCACTGGAGCACGAGCCGTGTATTATCCTCTCATCCCCCCTCATTTCTTATTTTTATTTTATTTTAATTTTAGTTTTTTCTTAATTTAATTTCAATTGTAATTGAAATGTTAGTTTTATCAATCCGTGCATTTGTGTTTCTTCATCCACTTTTCTTCATTTCCTTCTCGTATCTCTCTCACTCTCTCTCTTATTCCACCCACTCCACCAAGTAATCTCATAATCTCGGATATGAGAGTATAACCCCTATACTTTGTCCAAGGGGAGGTTAAGTTGAACATTAATTTTCTTTACTGTTTAATTTTACGTTTGTAGATAGAATCGAGTAGCATGAACAGGTAAGGTGAATGTCCCCGATGTTGTGACTACCTCCGATGACATGAAACTCAACCTATCTCTATTATTTTATTTAATCATTTTTACCTCTCTCCATTGGTTAGTTCATCACAATTTGGAGTTGATATAATCAATGGATGAAATGGATTCGATTGAACCGAGTCCTGGAAGATGACACATTCTAGACAAATGTGTGTCATCGACTTCGATTAAAGGAGGAGTTGGAATTGAGAGTACTCAGAAATTTGATGATATTCCATAATTTATAAATATAGAATAGTAGTTCAAAAATTAGATTTCATGTTTGAATTATCAAAATGAAATAAAACATATAAAGGATAATAATGATTGAACATTAAACTAACCCCCAAAACCAAGTTCTTTCTTCATTAACTCATTTTGTTTCATTGCATGACAGTTTAGATTTTTCATATAAAAAACAAAAAAATATTTTCATCAATTTTATTTTAAATAAAAATACCCCAAAAATATATAGAATCATTGAATTAGATAATTTAATTGAAATACATTGAGAAGGCTCCACAAGAGAGATGAACCTAGTCATCCATTGTGATTCACTAGAAAAATATAATTGATATTGTACATGCCCCATGATAGGCATGCTTAAAAACTGGCCCCGTTGCTGGGGAGCTAATCAATAGTTCATTTACTTTTTCTATTTTCATATCTTATTTAGAATTCATTTTGTTTTAAATATTTCAATGATTAATTAAAATGATAATTATTCTACATGGACTGAAAATTACTCACATGTGAAAGAACAATAAATAGACTACACTTAGGAGGCCCTCCAATGAAGAGTTGATGCGCTTATGATAATGGTTAAGCAGATGTAAAGAGGCATAGCAACATGGATTTCACTGGAAGATTTTATGGCCATAGTCGATGAACTCCAAGATGACTTAAAAAGATTCTTGGAAAAGAAGGAATTACCACAGGTCTTCTCAGATTTCACTGAAGACATCCAAGTAGTTGAATCCAAACTCAAGGTGGAAGATCCCGACTACCTACCTCCATCCAGTGAATATAGACTCCAAGAGTCACTTTCAATTGAAGAAGATATTATAGTCGAACTGACTCAGGGAGATGATACAATATAGAACTCAAATGCTTTTAATTTTATTGAAACTAATTTGAGTATCACCCCTAATAGATTTAAATTTTCAGATTCGGCCATCTCGTATTACACCCTGGAGGATGAAGAGGAAAACGAAGATGCACCTATTTAGGAACACCTTGATATCCATAAAGACATCGAATATTCACTAGAGGGAGTACAATAAGAGAAGGAGAATGTTGCACAAGTAGCAACGACCGTGGTGGAGGTTCCATACTCCATCCTAACCCCACCATGCAAGTTATACCACATTGCGAAGAGGGAGGATATAGTGTACTTTATCCATAGATTCCTCCTTAATAACAAAAAAAGAATTGTATGCTGAGAAAAATCACATGTGGTGGTTCATGTCAAAGAATCCCCAACCACCATCAGACTTTAGATAATAGCTGGTACTGCCCTCTTGAGGTAGTAAAAGAAGCCAGGGCCCACATGGTGGATCATACCAAGATTTATATTTATTTTATTTATAGGAATTTAGATATTAATTTTATTTCTTTGGAAATAATATAACATGTGGCCCCCTCCTTCTTTTCATTTTGATCTTAAATGAAATGATCCTGGTGATTAATTGAGTAATTTTATTTTTTAGGATCATGATGGTAGTAGGAAGCCCCAAACATTTAAGGATGAGGACCAAAGATTTATTTTCAAAATGGAGTTTATTTTAATTTTCTATATTTTTTAACTCCATACATTTTCTCCAAAAACATTTTTTGGAGCTTTAAAAGTTTAAATTTCATGCCCGCACTTGATTTTATGTTGTACTTGACTAGTCTAGAATACATGAGTTTCTTTGGAAACCCATGATTCCATGTTTTATATTTCAATGTTAATGAGATTGAATGAGTAAAATAGAGAATCAAATTATTAAAATGAATAATGTATATTGAAATAATGACTCAAGATTTGATGAAATTAATTTATTCATGTAAATGAAATTTCCCTACCATCTTTCATGCTTTGAATTTCTGAAATTCGTGTGAATTGGTTTATTATTGTTAATAATGTCTTGAGTGATTGTACCAAATCATATGTCTCATTACTAAGGGGATTTCTAGACCAAGTTTTTTTTATTTATTCTTGAGTATATTTCATGCATGATCTTGGGACATGTAGCTGACCAAAACTTGTATTGAAACTTGTCAAAACTATGACTGTGAAAAAACACATTAAAATTTATTGAGGCATTCTTTGAAAAGATACTTTTCTTTAAAATACCACATTTACATCAATACTTCATTTATCCCATAGAGACCATGAATGACCTTTATAGGTATGATTCATGTATCAAGCCATTTTTATCCATTCCTACCCTCCTCATAGTATTTTCATGATATTTTAAAGTTGAAGTGTGGGGGTAAAGGGAGTCATGGTGGATGGGATGATATAAATTTTAATAAAGAAGTGTGGAGGTATTATTGTGGGAATTGAAAAATTTTGTGGAATAATTCATTTTACTCTATTGTTCTCCCCTCTTGAATTTAAAAAAATGACAAAAAATGACAAAAAGATCCAAAAAAGGATAAAAATGGGTTGTGATTTGAGAGAACCAAAAATCACCATTTTCTAGACCCAAGATACTCTAATTGAATGTGGTTAGGTGATGGATGTTATGTTTTTATCTAATCATAACATTCAAAAAAAGTACATAAGTAAAAAAATATTCAAGAGGGTGCACAAATCATTCACTATGCATAATTTGATCATGACCATACTTTGAATTTTGGGGAAGTTGGTGTTGTTACTTTGAAGGGTATAATTTCAGTACACTTTTTGATATCATGCATTATAATTAAGAGATAAACCTCATCCTTGAGCCTTAATTTTTAAATCATCAAATCCTACCAAGATAAAGCCTCGGAGTCATTTGAACCTTTATTGAAATTACTCATGATTTTATGTGTCATTTGTCTTTAAAAAGTGGAGAAATTAGTTCATTTATAAGTCTATGGATAAGGATAAAGTTTCAATGATATGAGAATAACTCTACCTGAATTTTATCATGAGTGATGAGAGAAAATAATAAAAAAATGAGGTAAATCGTGACTTTGCGTGTTTAATAATAATGTATTGAGGATCTTGAATGAATGAAATGATAAGTTTCATCATTTTTCAAAGAGGAAAAGTAAAATATGTAAATTATTTTTTTCATTGAAAAATGGGAAATTAAATTGATATTTTATGCAGATTTTTGAATGTTTGATTTCACATTGATTTTTTTATTTTATTGCATTGTAATTTTAATATTGGTAACATTGGTGTCCTCTTATTTCCATTTGAGATGTTATTCTTGAGGACAAGCATGGTTTAAGTGTGGCGGTATTTGATAGAGAAAATTTATGTGTATATTTTTTTATCAAATAATGATTATTTTTTAATTTTTTTCAAATATAAAACCATTTTATTTAAATGTTTTATTAAAATAATGGGTACTTTGAATTATATAATGAAAATGGTCTAAATTTTGAAAAGTGCATAATTCTGGATTTTTGACAAATTTGTAATTCAAGGGTATTTTGGTCATTTCATAAAAATATAATTCCAAATTGACTGATTCTTATTTTTTTGGAATCCTTATTTTATTTTTTCAAACTTTTTCTTCTGGACCAGGGGATAATTTGATCATCTAAAGATCCTAAAAAATCATTGAGGTTGAAGATTTTTCCGGGCAGACATCGTGTACCCCACCACCGTAACGGAACCACATCTCGGTCTACACACATTTAATTGAGGTTTATTCAACTTTGGATACCACTAAGACATTCATGGAAGACTCAAAAACAAATTTTGGGGAGTTTTAAAGTCTTTAAGGTCTTCATTTGATGATATATTTTTGGAGGAACCTTCTTGGATCCTTCATCTAGAAAAAAAGAATTCGACAATGAAAAAATCATAACTAATTAATACAGTGTCCAAATGATGTCAAATTTGGGGGGTGAACGACCAACATAGTTTGGAACAAAAATAATGCAGGGTTCCATGTGTGATTTAGCCAATTAATGGGTTAAAAACACAAAAAATTATGGAGAAAGAATTCGGCCTATAAAAGGAGGCTCTAGCCTCCTTCACACATCATCAGCTCGACACCCACAGCCATAGAGGGATCCCACCGGGGCATGGGTAACTGGTGATCCTCTCTTACCCCATCATTTCTTATTTTTATTATATTTTCATTTTCTTTTTGACATGATTTAATTTCAATTGTAATTCAAATTTTAGTTTTATTAATCCTTGCATTTGTGTTTCCCCATCCACTTTTCTTCATTTCCTTCCCATCTCACTCTCTCACTCTCTATCTTCTTCCACCAACTCCAAAAAGTAATATCATACTATCTAAAATGAGTGGATAATCACAAGACTTTTCTTGGGGTGAGGTCAAGTTGTTCATGAATTTTATTTAATATTTAATTGTGTTTTGATAGATTTGAATAGCATGCTTGGGTGAGGCGAATGTCCCCGATTTGGTGATGGCCCCCCAATGACATGAAACTAAAACTAATTCTATTATTGAAAATAATATAGATTCAAACATGATATTTCATGTTTGAATTATCACAATAAATCAAAAACATGAAGGAAAATGATGATTGAATCCAAGACTGAACCTCAAAACCAAGTTCTTTCTTATTAACTCATTCTGTTTAGATTTGCATGATAGTTTACATGTGATTGTAATTAATTATCAAAAACCAAAAATATTGTCTTCAAATTAATTAAATAAAATAATATCAAAAAGATATATATTTGGTGAATTGGATAAATTAAGTGAACATACTGAAAGGCTCATCAAGAGAGATGGCCCTAGTCAGCCACTATGCTGCACTAGGAAACATTCTAATTGATTTTGTACATTCCCTAAGACAAGTGTGTGTAATTTAAAATGTAATGTTATCCAAAAATCTATTAATTTTTATCATGGATGAAATAGTCATTGTCACCATATATGTTAATATACAATATTCCCTTTTCATTTTTTTAATGATAGTCAAAAAATTCATGTCATGATTCCTTTTGAAAATATTTTAAATATAGTAAATGGATACATAATATTTCCTTTATAATTATTTTATATACATATAAATACATCCATAAATTAATTTTATTAATAAATAAATGGTAAAAAATATTTTGAAAATGAATTTTTTAAACATTTTAAAACATTTAAAGTGTCTCTTACACTGACTCGGACTCATCAAATACATTTTTTATCATTATAACTAATAAACATTTTTTAATTATTTATTTTATTAAGAGGATTTGTAATTTTTATTATTAATTTTATTTCACCAATTTTTATGTTTTATACTACTAAATAATCAATTATGTTCACAGTAGACATTTTAATGACATTCATTGCATATGTTAAAAATGACATCAGTTGGTTGGCTTTGGTCATAATGTTCATTAATAAAAATCTCAAAAATAATAATTGTGACATAATGATAATTTATATAAATAATTAGAAATTTTAAATACATCAATTCAAAATGGTAATTAAAAATGAAATACTTAACAACCTTGAGATTATAGGTCATATGTACAAATGAGTAACATTTCCATTTTTAATCGTTCAATGTAGAAAGAATGTAGGCATTTAAATAAAAAAATTAAAGAAATATAAAAATATCAATAATATAATATTACATATTTAAATATAATTTTATATATCATTCATATGATGTGGTGAGTAAAAGTGAAACACCTCACTTTATAGAGGCGATAGTCCATACATATGCATGAATGATGTTATCATATAACAATGAATGAAAATGTAAGAATATAAATTATATTTTAATTTTAGGAATGGTAAATTAATAAATAAAATCATATATATATATATAACATAAATCCATCCTTATGAAAAAAACATAATATGTGGTTATGGAAAATGAATTACATCAGATAGTGAGGTAGTAGTCCGCCATACACACAAATGACTGTTTAATTTCACATTTTATAAAATAATATATTGAAATAGTTTATTTCAATAAGATAATAAAATGTAAATATATTTAGGATATTGGTATTATTATTTTAACATGTTTTATGAATATTTTAATGTTTTTTAAGAATATATAAATCTATAAAATGTCATTAAAAACTATACCACTTCTTTAGAAAGTTTCATTGGACTAAAACCATAAGCCCTATAATGTTGGTATTATGCCTAAAAATGATATCTAGAATGAGGGGATGGAACCTATTAATGGATTTAGGATAGGACTTTCTATACCAATTTGGTTTTATTGTATGATGTAATTTGAATAAGAAATTACATTTTATATGAGAGTGGAGGATCACTCTTACAGTTTCTAAAAATATTAACGTAATATAAAGTAATATCAAATTTCAAATTGATAAACATTGATTTTCATAAAATATTGGAAGACAATGGGTTGGATTCAACCCATAAAATAGTTGTTTAAATATTTAGGGATAATTTTTATAATTATCATATTTTAACCCCTTATTAACCCCAATCTCACATATAGTGACAACAAGGATTTATTTCACTTTGAGGATCAGAATAGTAACCATAAATGAAAAAATCCTATAAATGGTCTATGGTGGATACAATAAAACATATTTCGATCATTTTTTAGAATTTTTTATTTTTATTAATTTTATCAAACATAAAGAAAATATTTATTTTTAAATATCATTATTGTCAATTTCATGAACTTTTCATTACATTGACTTTAATAACATCAAGATAAAAATTAAATTTAAAAATAGATATTTTAATATAAATATATCATGTTATACACATATTTAAAATTCATGGATCATAATTATTTTTGAGAATTATAATAATTTTAATATTTTTATTATTATCCATTTGATTTTTCCATTAAGTGAATAGTTATTGCATCAACATTGTGTATGAATTTAAAGTAATCATTTCATTAATAAAAATTAAATATATTGTATCATGATGAGTATAAATCCATTAGATTAAATAATAATATTTATAATATATTATATCCTCTTGTTAATACTATGTTAAAAATTACATAGTTATTAAAAATAAGAGGGGGACATTATTGAATTTTATTTAATTAAAATATTATAAAGGTTATAATCACATACCAATAGAAAAAGGGCCATATAAACAAATCATCGATTAGTATGGAGAAAATATATATATCCAATAATATTTTGGAATTTTTTCTGGTCATTTTATTGTTCTTATCATCTTATATGAAACTATAATTACTCGATTAACCCATTACTATGGTACAAAAAATTATAATGGTTACTATTCATTTCAAACAATAAAAAATTAAAAGGAGGTTATATACCAAATTTGAACCCAATGATTCAAAATATGGATTCCATTTTTTAAAATTTATAACCCAAAATTGGTATAATTTAATTGAAACATAAACAGGAAAAATAAATGAAAAATTGTTTTTCAGAAAAATGTGTTTTTTGATTATAAAATTTTTTTATACTTATTTCAAGTATAAAATTCATTTCAAATATCATAAAGGTGAAATTTAAAATAAAAAGGAAGAAATTAATTTTTAAAATTTATCCAAAAAATAATATTACTTCATAAATACTTTTAATGAAATTATAATTTTGAACAAAAAATGGTATTTTTCACTATTCATTAAAATCAATATTTTTAGAAAATTCTCAAAAAAATGATCATAAAATAATTTTGACATGAAAAATTAATAAAGGAATATAATTTATTAAAAATTATAATTCTTTAATTTAGAAATTATTATTTATAATAAATCTATATAACACATAAAAATATAATTTGGTAAGAAACAACTTTTTTATTTTGAATAAATATTTTTAATATTTTTATAATGAATATAACTCTATAAAGTCATAATAATGAATATTTATAAGACATAAAAATTATTTATTTTATTATTTCCAGGGCTATTATATAATAGATCCTTATACAAAACAAGCACGGGGCATTTTTTGGATCATGAGCTTCGGGTGACTAGTGGATGACCTTAGCATAAAAAGTGCAAAGAAGTGATACCTTTAAGGATATAGTGAGGAAATCAGTGCATAAATAAGTTTCAAAAACTAATTATGCACTAAATAAGAGTATAAATAATGACATGGCTTATGATTTGAGAGATTGGTTCATCTAAGAAGTATGGGGGGATAACAGTAGTAGTCAACTTGTACGAGATTTTTTAATGGAAAGAATAAATGGGTTTGATTCATCCAAGAAGTTTCAAGGGTAGAGACGAAAGTAGCCAACATATGCGAGAGATTTAAAGAACATAATTAAATGGGTTATGTTATGTTTAATTTATATGAATGGGAATAACTTTACCATAGATTTTAAAAATCCCTTAACAGGAAGGATTTTTTAGTGGAAAAATAATAAATACCAATAAATCTAATTTTTATCATCAACTATTCATCATGGTTAATGATAAAATCAGCATAAAAAACAGTAACAAAGAACTATATTTATCAATTTTCAAATTAGAGTGCTCATAATTATAGAATTTATCAATGCTTTACATTATAGCGGTGATAAAGACTAATATAATTATTATTTAATAAAAATTTTAATATAATTCAAAAATATAAATCTATATAATTATATATAAACATAAACATATAAAGTTATATATAAATATAAATGTATATAATTATAAATAAATATTTATATAGCTATAAATATATTTTAATAATTATAAATACTTATTTATAAATATATTTTTAAATGAATTATAATTATTTATAATTATAAGTAAATAATTACTTATACAATTATAAATAAAATAAATGAATTGTAAAAATTTATTTATATATATTTTCATTTATATATATTAGAAATTTTATATATAATTAAATATATTTAGGAATATTTATATGTAATTATGAATTTATTTATTTAATTATATATATTTATAAAATATTTAAAATTATAAAATTAAATATATTTTTATTAATATATAAATATGCATAATTAAAAAATTAACAATTATATATATTATTTAAATATTTTTATTATAATTTTGTAATTATTTAGTAATGATTACATAAATTCATTTATGAAAAAATGATATATATATTTCTTTAAAATTATAAATATATATAATCATATAAATATAGTAAATATAATTTTATAAATATATTTATATATAAATATAAAAATTTGGATTCAAAAATATATTATTATAAATATATTTTTATATATTTATTTTAATCATTATTAATTAATATATAATCTCACATGCGTGAATGATTAAAATGACTAAAATTCGATAACTAAAAATGAGTAGACATTAAAATAATAAAAAAATTATATATTGATATATGTTAAAATAAAGTTCAATATTGAAAATATTAAAACATAATAAAATAAATATGTATAAATAAATAATTAAATGACTAAATTATAACAATATAGAAAATAATAAATATTATAAATGAATAAAGAATATTTAATTAGGGAATATTAATAATGAATAAATGAATCTTACTGATTAAAAACATAATTTATTAAATATATAATGTTACTAAATAAGATTCTCAAATTAAATTTAACATATGAATAAATTACATAAATATTATGTGTTTTTGTTTCTATTTAAGATTTCATTATCTAAGTAAATTTCAATGTGAAATTAATTTATATATGTATATACAACATAAGTTTGATATTTTTTAATTGAATGAGGACATTATATAATATATATCATCAATTAATGAAATAATTAAGAGTATTGGTGAATAATATTAATAAATGAATAACTGTTATTAATTTTATAGATTATTGAAAAAATAAAAAAATGAATATATATTAATTATATTGAATACATGCTAACAATATAAATTAAAACCATGTTAAAAAAATTAAATCTTAACAAATGATCTTGTATAAATATATATTAAAAATTGATAAAATTACAAAAAATAATAAACAAGTGAAAATTTTAAATGAATAAATTGAAAAGAAATTTAAAAAATTAAGAATATTAATGAATAAATGATATAAAAAATTAATATATTTGAAAAAAAACACTAAAAAGTAATAAATATTATATTATAATTAACAATATACAAAATGAATAAAAAATTTAAATTAAAAACATAATATAATATAATATATATATATATATATTATAATAAATAAAATTATAAAATGAATATTAGAAATGAAAGAATTACAATAATATAAAGTTTTTCTTCTCTTTTAATATTAATTACATATATTTGTATGTGAAGATAACATAACACATGTTTTATATAAGAAAATTACAACTTTACTAAAAAATATTAATTGTTAATAACTGGATATATTCAAATATTAAAACCTAAAAAGGTAGAAATGCTATTAAAAATGAAAATAAAAAAATGAGCAAATAAAAAAATATTATTGGGATAAATTTTAATAACAATGAATAAATATATTATATTTATTTGATTGTATCAATTATAAAATGTAAAAAATACTATATAGGAAATATTAATAAATAAAAAAAATTAAAAATATATATTCAAAAAAATATTATATTAAATTTTAAATTTTATTTAATTATAAAACAGTAAAATGAAATTATAAAAAAAATTAATTAAATTTAAAAAAAGTCACTAAATATATGTCATATAAATTTATATGATTTATAACACATATTACTTATTAAATATGTAATGAATAAACAATTATATATATATATATTTATACATATTATTTTATATGAAATTTTTAATTCAATGTCTTATATACACATTGAAAATGTATTTTATGTCATATATAAATCATATTTAATAAAATATGTTATATTTTAATCAGTATAAATATATTTATATATAAATATATTTGTATATAAATATATGATTTTTAATGACATTTTTTTAAGGTAATGTACCCTCTACCAATGCTTTTTAACGATGATAATGGTCCCCTTTATCAACAAAACGCAAAAGCGCTGATAAAGGATGAAAATTCCCATCACTACATAATTGTGTTGATAAATTTTTTCCATCATCAATGATTAAGAAAACTTCTTATAAGGATTACCCTTTATTAGTAATTTTTTTAGCACTGATAAATAATACACATTAACACATCTTTTTTAGTACTAATAAAGGCTATTGTTCTATATTCATCATTTTGTGCTAGTGTGACCATATTAGATAGATTTATCTAAAAGTAAATTGAATTCATAAATATGATAATTATAAAAAAATTAATTATTTCATAGATGTTTTAATCATGATCACATTGATCATAGCCAATTTATAAAAGTTATTTTTGATATTATGAACCAAAATAACTCAAACATTCTTGCATAAACATAACTAATGTTAAAACTAAATTAAAAAATGTTATAAATAAAAAAATTGAATAATAATAATTTATTGATGATATAAAATTTTATGAATAAATTGAAAACATAATATAATTTTATTTTTTTCGAGTTATATGAATGAATAGATCTTGTGAGAACATGAGTTAAAGGATTTCTAATCTCAATTTTTGTTTCATTGAGATAGATTCCATTCTCATTACATGTTTTATTCTATAGAGTTTATAAATAGAGTTATAGATTTATTTTAATTTTAATTTCTTTTTTTCAAGTGGTTAACAAATTAAATTCAACAAAATTTCTTCTACGTTCCTTTGTTCTAAATATTGTGAGAATTTTAAGGGGGTTTTCATTAAATCCATGGTTTAAAGTTTTTCATAAAAAATAGTTTTCCTCTATATCCATGGTCTTTTAAATCTCTCATGTATGATATTAAAAGTGATTGAAATATTATTAATGTTATTTTTAATCTAATTTAGACATTTTTTATAAATTATTTAAAATAAATACTCTTAATCATTCCCAAATGTGTTATATTGATTTTTTTACCACAATACAAAAATATTATTTGAATAATGGTTATTGATGACCAAAACGTCCCACCACCTTATCCATTATTAGTTATCAACCCAATGTTAGGTACCAGCATGAGCAGCTGAAGCCGATGGGACGTGAATTTAAAAAAAATAACATCACTAGAGTAATGTAACAATGTCGAATCTCATGTTCTTGTCTTGGTATGGTCTGAGAACCACACATGGATTTGAAAGATCACCAAAATAAATTGAACATATACCTTGTTCATGTCTGACGTGTGAAATTTTGTCACAGGATGCCGGCGGCCATTGCTCGAAGAATCTGACATCTAATCCCTATAGATCTTCCACACACTCCTCTTAAATCTTCTCGTGCGTCGTTCGTTGGAATCCGGGTGCTAGCACGGTACACCAACGAGCTCTTTGACGCGATGGTGATCACCACAAGGCAAGAGTCTTCAATCCAAGAAGGATGATCTTGAAGATCTTTATTTCTTGAGAGACTCTCTCTCTAGAATCTTGGAGGATATAGAGGTTCTCAATTATAACACATGAATAGTTACATGGGGATATCCTCTCTCTTAGTTATATAAGGAATATCTAAAATACCTGGTATGGGTTATCAACCCCCTTGTAGTAGATATTCGCAGTATAAGTATTATAAATATTTATTTATGACAAATTAAATTATTCCATAAAAAATATTTATTATTTTATCACTAACTACAATATATATATTAAATATATATTGCATGATAATCATGAGTCAATAACTCAACTCAATTCTCTTGAAAATACTAAATGAACCCTAGATATTTAAATCTGTTCGAATAATATTTTATCTTTGTATTTACTTAGTCACTTGTAAATATATGTCATAAATAAATTCAACAAATTATTCCAAACATGGTTAATTAAAGAATTTATTTATTACATGGTGATCCATAGAACATGGATAATACTCAGACCCCTTGGTGGGGCCCACCATGTTCTATATTCCTATTCCATAGAATAGGGCAGTTTCTCAAATCGCTATAGTGTGTGACCCTCTAGGACCTTATGTCAATAGCAGTGAATAATATTCACCGGCCAAGAGTGGGGTCTTGCAACCCTTCAAGTCCCTTATAGAGATAAGGTAAATTCAAAGCAACGACTACCTTCCTATGAACATGGTATGTGTAATATAATCTCTTTGTCATCGATATCTCAATAAAGAAGAATGCACACTAGTGTCATCATCCTTAATCTTGATTTATTTTATTTTTGGATATGTTCAGATGGTCTTTCCTTACACTACCATGGACATGGATTTAATTAAGGGGAAACCATTCTAATCAACTAGGTCTGAGATATCTCTTCCTCAACTTGGAAGTGATAATTCCTATCTTGATCAATCATTCAATGTCATGTCAATAATGACGTACCCAACACAAACTACCTCGCCATGACTTAATTTCCATGGTTTTTTCCTTGAATCAAAGTACGCAATTAAATGACATAAATTAATAATGATATCAATTCCAGAGACTATTA
This sequence comes from Viscum album, assembly GCA_963277665.1. Taxonomy (NCBI): domain Eukaryota; kingdom Viridiplantae; phylum Streptophyta; class Magnoliopsida; order Santalales; family Viscaceae; genus Viscum; species Viscum album. Next base: position 382,295,159 of record OY728167.1, on the reverse strand, counting down.
CGCGTTTCCATATATAGGAACGACCAATGAAACCTAAAATATGTGTTGTTACTATTATGTAGGTGAGTCCTCATGATCTCAATAATTAGAGATCATCAAGTGAAAACTTCATGTGAATAAGTCTCAATGCTTATGAGCTCCTAGCACCTGATGGTAACACATCATTTTCTTCCTTTAAGAATGATGTAATTGGACCATAGGAAATTACTTTAACATTACTGTCATGGAATCTCGGGGTTATCATTATATCTTGGGATCTGCTATACCGTTTGATACGACATGTAATCTAAGGACATTTCCTTAAAAAAAGTGGATGTAGAAGTATATAAACTAATATGGAAATATAAAAACACACATATATATATATAAAACTGCATACATTTAGTGGTAATCAATGTAAAATACAAGTTGGGTCTAGGAAACCCACTTTCAACACTCTCACTTACACTAGAGCCGACTACTAACAAGTCTCAATCCTCTAGCTCTCGCAAGAGAATCATGCTTCTGTTGAGAAATGTAATTAGTTAGGGGGTCTTCCATGTTATCCTCTATGGTTAATATACTAACTGTTACTTCACCTCTTTGAGTAAAATACCACAGGAGATGAAATTTCCAAAGAATATGCTTTATCCTCTACTGAGACCCGGGTTCCTTGGCAAGCACCGTTGTAGTAGTATTATCACAATATAATGGAAGAATGTCTACACTTCTAAGACCAACCCCAATTTCTAGGATAAAGTGGAATATCCAGACTGCTTCATTTACTGCATCAGAAGCTGCAATATATTCGGACTCTACAGTAGAATTGAAAACCACAGCTTTCTTAAAGCTTCTTCAGCTCACTGCACCGCCATTCATCCAAAAGATGTAGCTTGACTGTAATTCCCAGCCATCATGATCAGTTTAGAAACTAGCTTTAGTGTATCATCTCACTAGTAGTTCCTCATCTCCTCCATACATCAGGAACATATCATTTATACGCCTCAAGTACTTTAGGATAGTTTTAACAGCTTCCCAGTGCAGCTCTCATGGATTGTCTTGATATCTACCCACCATGATTAAAGAAAAGGTGACATAAAACCTAGTACATAGCATGACATACATGATAGAACCCACTGATGAGGCATAAGGGATTCTACTCATTATATTAATCTCCTCCTATGTTTGTGGACACATTTTCTTGTAGAGATTTATACCATGTGACATAGGAAAAAAATCCTCTCTTGGATTGTTCCATATTGAATCTTTTGAGTACCTTGTCAATATATGTACATTGACATAGCCCAAGTAGCCTTCGAGATCTATCTCAATAGATCTTGATCCCTATATGTAGGCTTCTTCACCTAATTCTTTCATGGAGAAGCATTCATTTAACCACGTCTTAACTGATTGAATGACTTACAACTCGTTTCCCATAATTAATACGTCATCAACATATAACACTAAGAAAATGATGGAATTACCTTCAACCTTTTTATAGACATAAGGATCGCTTTTGTTTTTGACAAAACCAAATTCTCTTATGGCCTCATTAAAATGAACATTCCATGAACATGATTCTTTCTTCATCCCATAAATGTACCTCTATAGATTTTATACCTTATTGGAATTCCTTGACTTGAAAACCCCTTAGGGTTGAGTCATATAGATATCTTCAACCAACTTCCCATTTATAAAATCAGTTTTTACATCCATTTGACAAATTTTATAGTCATGAAACTATTTCATGCAATATTCTGATGGATTTAAGCATTTCTACTGGTGTGAAGGTTTCATCATAGTCAATGCCTTGATGTTTCCTAAAACCCTTTGTAACCAGTCTTTCTATAAATGTATTAACCTCCCCATCCATGTCCAGCTTCTTTTTGAATACCCATTTTCATCCAATGGGAATTAAATCAGCTTGAGGGTCTACCAAAATCAAAATATTATTTTGGTACATGGACTCCCTCTCAGAATTCATGGATTCTTTCCATTTAGCATCTTCTTTTCCTTCTACTACTTCCTTGTAGGTTATAGGTTCATCATCTCCAAGGAATAATGTGTCACCTAACTTGGTAACAAGAAAACCACAATGCTCTAGTTCTCTAACCTCTCATGTAGACCTACATAGTATTTGTGTCTTGGGAACAACTTCTTCTTACACTTTCTCCTATGGAGATTGTTCCTCTACTAGCTCTTGTGCATCTAGAGCATTAACTTCATTGAATTCAATCATTCTCCCACTATTTCCTATAGAAATGTGTTCCTTTTCTAGAAATATGGCATATCATTCCATGAAAACATTCTTATCTAAAGGGTTATATAGGTAATATCTTTTGTTTTCCTTAGGATAACCTATAATGATGAACTTGGTGCTTATGGATGCTAATTTTTCACTTGTTAATGTCTTGACAAATACCTCGCACCACCATACACATATAAACACCATAACTCATATAGAATCCCATCTACAACTTTAGTTGGTACTCAGTTAAGGATACATGTTGTTGTCTACAAATCATATCCCCAAAAGGATAATAGAAGAGTTGCTTAACTCATAATTTATCTAACCATGTCAAGAAAGACACTATCCCTCCTTTCACTGACACCATTACATTTTGGGGTATAATGAGGAGTGTGTTGGGATATTATCCCACACTCCTTCAAGTGATCAATGAATTCTTGGTTAAGATATCCTCTACCTCAGTCTGACTAGGGTGATTTTATCTTTTTACCATGTTGGTTGTCTACTTCATTTTGGTATTCCTTAAAAATATTAAAGGAATCAGACTTATACCAAATTATGTAGATATATCCATACCTACTATAGTCATCGGTAAAAGTAATGAAGTATGGAAACTCACCCCTTGCCTCTACTAGAAATGGACCACATACATCAGTATGTATTAATTCTAGTACTTCATTGTCTCTTTATCCTTTTCTTGAGAAAGGTTATTTGGTTATTTTTCCTTATAAACAATCCTAACATACATCCAAGGGTTCTAACTGTACCGAGTTTAAATAACCATCTTGATGTAATATTTGTAATTGCTTATCGTTTACATGACCAGGCCTGATGTTCCATATGTGGGTGATATATGAGTCATGTTGTCTTTTTTGTCATTGATTGATATTACAGCGTTCTCAAGTTCCATCCTATATAAACCATTGTTAATATGTGTCATACCATAACATATGTTATCCCTATAAAATAGACAAAATTTACAACCAAACTTGAAATAAAATCCCATAGTGTCTAAAATTGACATAGATATAATGTTCCTGGTTACAGAAGATACATAATATAAATTGTTTAAAACTATAAATAAACCACTAAGAAAGGTTAAGAGATAGTCTCCCACTACCAAGGCCACCATACTTGCACCATTTGCAGCTCAGAGATCCACTTCACCTTTTTCAATCTTCTTGAACCAACATAGTTCTTGTATATGAATAAAAATGTGTGAGCCACATATTGTATCCAATACCCAACTTATAGATAAAGATATATTGAATTAAATGAAAAAAATACCTGAAGTAGAATCATCAGTTTTCTTCTTCTTCACAGCTCTACAATTCTTCTTCTAGTGTCCTTTCTTGCTACATCCAAAGCAGAATGCTTCCTACTCATTACTTTGCCTTTGAATATTTGGCTTATTTGAATAATGATGAATTGGTGTCTTTGGCCTTGAATTGGGATTAGATACATTTTCCTTGCCCTTGTTTTTCTTGTTCACTATAAGTACAGATGAATTAGTATTTTTAATATCATTTTTAGCTTGGTAAACTAAATCAAAAAGGTCCGGGAGAGAATTTTTTCATATCATTCATGTTATAATTGACCGTGAAAGTCGAGAATATTGGTGGTAAAGAGGCAATAATGAGATCCACTGCTAGTTATTGGTTCAATTTGAACCCAAGGGATTCAAGCCTCTCAATATACCTAATCTTCTTGAGTAAGTGAGGACTGGATTGGTGCCCTTCTGCTATCATGCACTTATAAAGGGAACTTGAGATCCCATACCTTTCCTGTATGGCCCTCTCCAGATATAATTCTTCAATATGTGAAAGAATCTTATAGGTATCCTCATCCTCGTTCATTTTTTACAATTGGATTGACATGTATGCAACATGATGAATTGAACATCATGTGCATCGTATACAAACTTTTTCCATTTATCTTTTTCCACCTTAATTTCTTCCTAATGAGGCTTAGTAAGAACTGGGGATTCTAGAACATATAACTTCCTTTCTTGGAGTACTACTATGTGCAAGAGAATTTACCACACCTGGAAGTTATTTCCATTCAGGATATTTTTTTTATCCAGAATTGATCGCAGTGAGAAAGTAATTATGGTGTTGGTGATTTTTATTTTAAATCTACATCTGATAAACCTTAGTAGTTAGTACTTTTTCCTGATTACCTTTTGAAATTTATTATTAATAAATTATTATATCAATTTAATGTCTCCCACTATTTTAGCAAACCTTAATAGCTCTCACTATTAGATTTGGAATACTATGTTGCTTGAGTAATCTAGTGGTGAGGATCCTCGAAACCTCACTCTTAGTCTACAAGATATGGCTACGCCAATACTCAGAGGGTTTAAACGTAGGCTCTAGGGTGGCCAACCACTTGACTTGTGGTTCCTTGTATTATTGAGTAAAGTCCCAGGTTTTGGAACCTGTACCTGATTACCTCAACATATTACCTCTAACGTGATAGCAAGTTAGATATGGGTAATCCTTGACAACTCACTTTACTTAATTCGACCCAATTCTCCCACAAAAATGCCCCGGTAGAAAGACACGCTCTCAGTTATGGTTGAGAAGCACCCCAAACACCCAGTTTTGTTTAGATGTGAGAAATGGAAGGCTTTTAGACTTAATATATCATTGAGGGATTTTCATATTTATTGACGAATATAATCTTTTTCTATTTATAAGTTCAAACTATATTTTCGCACTCACAACTGAACATGAAATAGAAATACATTCATCACATCTTTATGCATTTTTATCTTTTCTTATATTCTATGTGATCAAACATTAATCATTCATTCGCATAAAACAATAGACAATACATAAAGGTAAATTATGCAATACGACTGGTCCTGAGCATTCAATTTTGATCGATCCATAATGGATCAATCTTGACCTAGGGGAATCCATACCTGAGTCGACATTTGACTCACATCATATCTAGCCCCACTACAATGCACTCAAATCCATTCTGGATTACCGCCTTGACATGGTGGGGTCTGTGTCTCAAATCATCACCATATAATTACAAATATACTCGTACGCAGGCAAGGGGGTCTAGGGTACAAAATAAAAATTAGTGAATTGGACACACCGGCCCTTATACATATTTGAATTAAAATAAGATTCTCAAATTTTCATTTATCTAATTAATTATTACAATCATCACACGCATTGAATAAATAAATAAATAAATAAACCATACATGCATGGTTCGGTCGCTTTCTCAAGACCAGTTGGTATAAATAATTCACCATTAAAAAATTAAACTGCAATAAATTTAAATAGTAAGAGGGTGCTCTAACAAATTAAATGAATTTAAATAAATTAAATTTATTTATTTTATCAAATCAAATTGATTAATTAAATTCTAATTCCAAAAATTAAATAAAACTATTAATTTAATTTAAATTCAAAAAATTAAAATAAAACATTAATTTAATATTAAACATAATTAAATTAATGTTTAGGATTCTAGTTAAACATAAACCCCAAAATAATAATTAATTTAATATAAAAATTAAATTAATGAAAACTAATTTCTGGGCTTACCTATAGCGGAGAAAGGAGCATGTCAATACTGTGAACCGCCACGAGGGTGTCATACTGGAATAGGGACAAATAACGGAGTAATTGTAGTGCGATCAAGGTGTTACCACGGCGATATCGCGGCGTGACTGTAACGTGACCATGGTGTGACCGCAGATTGACCTCAGCTTGACCGGGGTGTGTCTGCCCGATCCAGCAACACCCTGTCATGGCAGTATCTTCTGGTGAGGTGTGAAGGCGGCAGCGCACTGCTCCAACGAGCGGTGAGGTGTGTCGGTCCAACAAGGTGCGTTGGTCCAGTGGCGCGATGCTCCACTGAGGGTGAAAGGAGGCGCTACCTTGGGCTCCAGAGAGCCATGAGCGCAGTGGCCTGCTACTCTAGTGAGCCGCGAGGGTGGCAGCAAAGTCTGACACAATGATGAGGGAAGCTGGGCGGTGTGGTCCGGCTGAGACAGCAGCATGGGGAGAGCTCGGAGGGAGGCCTGGTTAACGTGAGGCATCAAGGGAGGGAGGATAGTATCGCTGCTCTGCGGTAGGCATGGCTAGGCGGAGGCGGCCCGGGGTGGTATGGCAAGATGGCGGCGAAGGGGTCCGTGCAACGCGAGCAGAGGTGAACGACGAGGGGATCCAGGAGGCACATCCTGGTCCGGCTGAGAGGAGGAAGAGGGTAGGGTTTTGGGGTGCGGATCTTGCACATGGAAGAAGACCTACAAGTCTTCTTCTCCTTTTTTTATTTTTATTTATTTTAATTAAAAAATTTCTTGACTTTTGACAAAACAAAAAACCACCCCTTTTCCTTTTTTATTTTAAAAAAAAGACTGAATTAGGTATTAGTCTCTCCCCTTTTTTTAAACTAAGTTCTAAAGACCTTAATAAAAAAATGACTTGACCCCATGTCTTAAATGACTCCCCTTTTAATTTTTTTTTATTTTAGAAAAATAAAAAATATTATATTATAATATATATTATTTAAATCCTAAAAATAAACCCACCAGAAATATTCTGGCAATTGGATTTTTGGAAAAGTGTGGCCATATTTCAGTACTTTGAAGAACACGTAAATAAATTAAAAATGCATTGATCATAAAATAATAATCAGAACAGCTTAAAACTGACATCGTTGATCACATTAAAATTTCTAAATGGCTGATTATCCAATAAAAAAACATATTTTAATTACATTTTAATGGTATTAAATGTTCATTTTTGATCTTATGGTCCTGAGTTAGTGGATTTTGAATTTGAACATCCATTCTCATCATTTGTGCACTTCATGCCTAATGTACACCAATTTAGTCCCAATAAGTCATCAGATTCTAAGGAATGTAATTATCCATATTTTAATTTGATATTTTTTTAAATGGATCTTCACTTAAATTTGAACATTTTTCATTCAGGGATCAATGGATGATTCATAAAGGATGATGGAGATATTTGGCGATGAAAAGAAACAATTCTGGAGAAGGCATATTGGACACCATCCCACTGATGAGAATGTGGGGACCACAATACAGGCCTAATGAAGCCCAAATTTCGTGGGATTCTAGAAGAAATATATATTAACAAATAATTATTTAGGATATAGTTCTAATTCAGCCTCCATGATTGTTATTTAGGCTTCCCAAATAGTATATCAAAATCTGGGCCAGAATCTGAGTCCCAGAAAAACAGACCACCAATTAAACCATATCTCTAAAAACATAACTCCTTTTGGGATGAGATTTTACAGGATGTTAGGGGTCATCAGGAGATTAATTTAAGTCTTATATGGCCCACCCAAATTCGGCCATCAAGATGGGTTTTCATTCGCCTATGTTTGTTGGATTCAAACTAGATGCATTTTTGGGTCAAGGGTGGAAAGTCTTCTTTCCACAAACATTCCACCACCCTAGACCTACCATACTCAAGTGATATGACTTGTAATATTGGAGGCTCGACCCAAATGCTCAAAAATTCCTATTTAAGGTAGTGTTCTTGGAGGATTTAAGGATCTTGGGTGTTTGGTTTAATTGTAATGTTATGTTGCCACTTTGTGTTTGTAATCGCATTTCAATTTCCATGTAAGTTTCCTTTTTGTAATTATTTGTTCTTAATAAACATCTTTCTCTTCTATTCTTCCCATTTATTTCATTAAAACTTAATCACAAATCACAGTGATATCTCTTTGTTTTTCTGAATTAGGTCACACATAGGTGTGAATTTCATTCACACACACGGAGGAGTGCTCCTTATTTCTGTGGTTTTAATTTATTCAATCTAATTCTTGTAAGCCATATTCCGCCCACCATTGAGAGTATACCATAAATGGAGGGATAACCCTTTAATGTTTTGATCTTAGGAAGATTAAAAGGCTGAATTGAATGTTATTTTATGAACTAATTGTTGTTAATTGGTTAACTAATTTAAGACTTCCATTCTTCAGTTATTTCCACTCTTCATCTTCACTGTGTTTGAGGAAGCTAAATCCAATTACTAAAATGACCATATACCTTGGAGACATCATGAATTTTGTTCTCTAAGTGTGTAGGGGATTAGTAATTGAGTATAGTTGCATCAAACCAAAAAATGATGAAGGTAGTGTTATTTTGAAGAATGGATTCATCAAGAATTAATTAAACCAAAATTGTCTAAAGAAGTAAAATTCATTCAATCCACCCCTAGAATAATCTTAAGATCAACCCATTTTCATTTAATTTAATTAACTTAGATTTATTAGTGTTCTTTAAAACCATCCGAAATCAAAATCAAGTTGGCCACTTCATAGCCAAAAATCCACCTCATAGGTTGTGTGTCTTAGGTATCTTCTTAGGTCTCAGTGGATTCGACAACCCAATATAGACTACAAGGACCATTCTACCTTCATCTCTTGGGTAAATTTGAGTGTAAATCAATGCCCATAACAGAGCCATTCAAAAAGGGATTGATGTACAGTCAAATCTGTTGGAACCGATTTAATGCCTCATTCTTAAATTTAATGCAATTTAATTTTTTCTTTAACTGTAAGAAACCAGGGGTCCCTCTGATACCACTGTTAGGTATGGGGACAAGAAGTGGAAGTTGATGGGCCAAGAATTTAAAAAAATCACAACACCGGAGCAATGTAACAACATCGATTATGGTGTTCTTATCCCAATACGGTCTGAGGACCACATGTGGATTTGACAGGGCACCAAAATAAATTGAACATGTACCTTGTTCGGATCTGACGTGTTCTTGTACATCACAGGATTCTGGTGAACGTTGCTCGAAGACTCCAATGTCGAAGCCCTCTAGATCATCTACACACACCTCTTAAATCTACTCTCATTTTTTTCATTGGAATTCGGGTGCTAGCACGGTACAACAATGAGATCTTCAACAGAACGGTGATCACCACAAGGCAATAGTCTTCGATCCAAGAAGGAAGATCTTGAAGAACTTTCTTTCTTGAGAGAATCTCTCTCTAGAATCTAGGAGGAGAGAAAGGCTCTCAATTCTAACACATGAATAGTTACATGGGGAGAGCCTCTCTCTAACTTACATAGGGAATATCTAAAATACTAGGTATGGGTTCCCAGCCCCCTTGTAGTAGATATTCATAGTATAAGTGTTATAAATATTTATTTATGGAAAATTAAATTATTCCATAAATAATATTTATAATTTTATCACTAAGTGAAATATATATATTAAATATATATTGCTTGATAATCTTGAGACTATAACTTGACTCACTTCTCCTGAAAATATTAAACAAAGAATGGATATTTAAATCCATTCGAATAATATTTTATCTTTGTATTTACTTGATTACTTGTAAATATATGTTATGAATAAATTCAACAAATTTTTCCAATATTGAAAAATTAATGAATTTATTTATTACATGGCGATCCATAGAACTTGGATAATACTCAGACCCCTTGGAGGGGCCCACCATGTTCAATATTCCTATTCCACCAAATAGGGCAGATTCTCAAAGAGCTATAGTGTGTGACCCTCTAGGCCCTTATCTCAATAGAAGTGAATAATATTCACCGACCAAGAGCAGGGTCTAGCAATCCATCGAGGCCCCTATAGAGATAATGTAAAGTCAAACCAAAGACTCCCTTCCTACGAACATCATCTATGTAATATAAACTATTCTTCATCGATATCTCAATAAAGCAGAATGCACACTAGTTTCATTATCCTTAATCATGCTTTATTTTATTTTTTTATATGTCTGGATTGTCTTACCTTCCACTACAATGGCCATGGATTTTATGAAGATGCATCCATCCTAATAAACCAGGCCCGATATATCTCCTCCTAAACTCAGAAGTGAAAAATATTATCTTCATCATTTAATCAACGTGATGTCACCAATGAAGTACCCAACCCAAACTACCTCACCACGACATAATTTCCATGGTTTTATCCTTGCATCAAAGTACAAAATTTAATTATATACATTGATAATGATCTCAAGTCTAGATACCATCACACATGTCTGTAGATCTGAATTAACAATGACACCTGAAACTAGTGGTGTTCCTATTATACTGATCAGTCCTCATGATCTCAATAACTATAGATCGTTAAGTGTGAACTTCATGAGAATATGTCTCAATGCTTATGAGACCTCAGCACCTAATGGCCACACATCATCTGTGTCCTTTCAGAATTATGTAACTAGACCATATAAAATTACTTTAAGATTATTGTCATGACATCTCAGGGTTCTCATTATAGCCTGAGTGTAACACCCGAGACTTTTATGTTATATAAATCATCAAAGGAATCTTTTTCTACACACAACACTTGATTGTCTTGCTTTACACGAAATCGCGAGCTTCCTCGATAGCTTGCGTCGTACGCAATACCGAGTTTCACTAAACAATGATATACTATTAAAATATTATTAAAACTAGCCGTTATGAATAGTAATAACCACTTTTTGAAATTTTATAAATTTTATTTTTCAAAATTGACTTCATTTTTGGATTCGTAATATCGAAATTAGCCTAGGGTGAAATTTTGGTATTTTTCTGAAAACTTTCAATTTTTGATGAATAGTGAAACCACTAAGTGGTAGTTAAAAAAACTGAATTTTTCATAAAACTTAATTTTACCACTTCTGTGAGTGGAATTTTGAAAATCCTAGAGACATGGTTAATATCAAGGACTAAAATTTGGTTCAATGATATGAAAATAATTTTTGGTGAATAGTAACTTTTTATTTTTTTTACCACAGTTAAAAGTAAATAGGGTAATTAAGGGTAAAAATGATATTATTATTTCCCTAACACATGTCCTAATTCTATTGTACAAGTGTAATTCGACCAAAAACAAACTTAGGAATAAAATATGACCATTTAGGCCCACTTGGATTAGATTAGGACATTTATTATTAATTTATTTAAAGAAGGGTTAAAATAGTTAAAATCAAAGTTTAATAACTAAATCATTTTTAATATGGGGTTATACATAAGATAAATTCGACTATAAATATTCATTAGAAAGATAAAAAGATTTCCTACATAATGGTATTTTATTTTTAATTTTTAGACATTAAATACTTTAATTTATTTATGACACAACGATGATGCAGTAATTATCTTATTAATGAAATATTGACATAATTGATGTTATAAATCCCAAAATAAATATAATTTGAGACATTTTATGAATTACACTAATTTTATAGGTTAATATGACATGTTATTATTGATTAAATTAACTGTTTTCTAACTTATCTTTCTGTTATGATTTTCACAAAAATAAATTACTAAATAGTGTCAAAATTGACATAAAATAGTTTTTAAAACAAATATTATATTATTAATTGTTATTTTATTCATAAAAATATAAGGTTTGGACAAATGACTTAGATAATGTTATATATATTAATAATAAACAACTTGGGGTTCGTTTGGCTTGATATAGTAAGTTTATTAACCTTATAGTATAAGAACACAAGAAGACACGGTAAAAGTAAAATTATTTAACTTAATGTTAAATCTACATTATAAGGTTAAAATAGGAACCTAAACTTGTCTAAATTCTATTGTATGAGATTATTTCGATCCATCCCCACATTATCCTAGAAATAAATCAATTTGTATCTATTTAAAACTGAACATGACTTTATAATAAAATAATATTTTTAGTTATTCCAAAGGTGCCCCTCTCCTCCCTTATAAAAGGGAACCTCCTCCCTCTCTTCCTCACACCACTTTTAGCCTTCAATATCGGCCAACCCCTGCCAATTTCTCCTCTACACTTCCCTAGAGACATCTTAGAGGTCATGGTCTTCTTAAAAGACCAATTTTAGTGCCCTAAAAGAAGGTCTCAAAGAAGCACTTCAAAGAAGAGGTAATGTCCGTTACCGATTCTTTCATCTTTATTTCTTCTTACACTTATTCTTATTTAGTTGTTTTATTATGAATTAATAACATCAGTATCACTCATATACTTATATGTTATTATAAGTATGAAACAACCCTATTTCACCATCTATCCATCCTATGGAAAAAGAAATCACCGCGCGTGCGTACGTACGGAATACCGTCTCCACACCGTGGTGTAATCTATTTTCCACCACCACCTTACTTGGATGGGTATAATGGTGTAAATAATGACTATATATGACTATTATAAATTGATATTGATTCTGAAATAGTATACATACACTCCAATACAATTCCACGATCATGGGAACGATATCATCGCTCGTGCGTACGTACAGAATACTGTCTCCACGATGTGATGTGATTCGTTCTACATGATCTTCATTGCATAATGATTATATAAATGAATTGAATGACTAAATATGATATATAGTACATTAATACCATTATGGAAATGATGTATCTATAACCTAAAGAGAAGAATAAGAATTTATTCGACAAAACACGCATAAGAACAAAACGTTATAAACACCCGAATAACAAGTAGCAATGAAATATTACTACCAAGAAACTAAGAATATGACCATATATGATATCATAATAATAATTATGATTCTTTAATAAGTCAATAACATTATTTAAATCATTATACAGGAGGTTCGGACACTTACGAGGCAAATCGGACCTAAGGTAAGGGAAATATCACAATCTCATTTTTATCCGAGATTGTTTGTACTTTGTTATTTACTGGGGTGTATTTTATCATCCACATCCATTTTTCCTCAATATGTGATATTAATATACTTATACAATAGTTAATATCCAATTTTACCCTTCAGTGAGTTTTTAGTAAAAGATATGAAAGGAATCTTTTGTCGTTTTTCGTACGAGGTACTTTTTGACTTTTCCAACAAAAGTACGAGAAGAATGTTTTTTTTTAACTTATACAGCATGAATGGATTTTTAAAACATTATTTCCAAGAAGCGTCCTTTACAAGTTTTCAAGTTTATTTTTAATCTAATTCTTTTAGTTTAAAATTTTATGACATGTTAAGAAAGTAAAAATGTTTTTGAAGTAGAAAGGATATTTTCCTCAAGAATGGAGTTCAAGTGTTTTATCAAAGTTATTTTCCATCTAAGATAATATAGGGTTCTGTTTCTATCCCTATTATTACATTGATTTGATTATGTTGTGATGGAATTATTTTTATGAATTCCTTTATCTTATATGAATTGTTTTATGTTGTCATGTTGTTTAAGAATCCTATTTTTATTACATGGGTTATGTAATGATGTATGATTTTTGATTTTGTGGCACACATAAGAATGGTATCATTATGAGATGGGTGGGACCTATATCTCCCTCCAATTCATTGGGTAAAGATTTTATATCTCATGAGATGGACATGGTTGGAACGGTAGGTTATACCAGTTCAGTGAAACAGGACTGAAACGGGGAGTGAACTCGGTTCAGAAATGGACTTTGTCCACTAAGATAGTCTTGTCAATGAGTCTTGACTAATAAGAAATGATTCTCTATGATTATGTGTGTATGCCACAAAGTTTCATGTTTTAAGTCGTGATTATTGGGATTACTTTTCACTACTATGATTTATCCCATGTTATGAAATTATGCTCTCTTTTGCAGGTTACTATTTCCAAAAGTTATGTTCTTATGAATATGATGTGATTGATATTTATTTTGTTTACCCTTACTGAGCATTTGAGCTCACACTTTTGTATGTTTTCTTTCCCCAGGTCAGGAAGAAGGTTATTAAGTAAGATATGCCAAAAGGGACTATAGATATGATGAAATAAATGGGAGACAGTGTAGACGCTTTATGAACTAGTTGATTATGTTTCCCAGTTTTCTAAAGACACTATACCTATACTGTCCTTTCGTGGTTTTGTTATATGTTGTAATAAGTATGCTTCAATTTCGAAGTAATAACAATGTATGTAAAGTATGGGTCGTTATAGTTGGTATCAGAGGAAAGGTATAGTCAACCTTTGGAAACTAGGATGTTAAATCCTTAGTAAGAACCCTAAGGATAAGTCTAAGCATAGAACACAATCTTAGTGTTTTAGAAATGGCCATGAATAACGTAGGATAAGATCTTAAGTGTAAAAATTTATTCTTGATTATGTGGTTTTCCTATTATAATTAGTGTTGCTCACACTATTCTTCTTGGTTTTAGTCAATGGCTGGAACCCGAAGGAACCGTGTTAATGCGGAATGCGACAGGCAATGCAATGATTGTCCCCCGGAGCAACCAAACGTTATGGGAGCTGGAATGCAAAATCTTGTAGCCATGCTCACACAACTTTCTCAATCTATGAATCATGCAGGACTTCCAAACGAGCAAAGGAAGGAGAAACATTCTGTTGAATACTTTATGAGGCAGCGTCCACCTTCATTCAGAGGGTCTACGGATCTATTAGTTGCTGAACAATGGATTAGTACTACTGAAAAGATATTTTCAGTTCTTTAATGTTCTGAACATGATAAAGTCATCTTAGCAGTGTATCGTTTGGAAGGTGATGCTGATCAATGGTGGAATATTATTAAGAATACGAGGCAAAGGGATGAAATTGAGTCCATGGAATGGGACGAGTTCAAGAACTTATTTTTCAATAAGTACTTCCCTCGTATTCTCCGAACAAAGATGGAGAAAGAGTTTCTTGAACTGAAGCAAAAGGATGATGAATCTGTTGGTACCTATGATGTAAATTTTACAAGACTTGCAAGGTATGCTTCTGGTATTATTATCCAACCTGAGATTAAGATCGATTGATTCTTTAGTGGCTTTAAACCAAGTCTTCGAAGGGCCTTAGCCATAAGGGACTTCAATAGCTACGAGGAAATCATTCGATGTGCTCTCAAAGTTGAGATGGAGATTGGAGTAACCCATCAGTCATATGGGTTTGATAAGAAGAGGAAAATGGAATTCAAAGGGAAATCTAAAGAGCACACTGAAAAGAAGATGAGCTTTCCCTTATGCTCAAAGTGTGGAAAGAAACATGGAGGGAGTTGTCTTAAAGGGATAAGTAAATGTTTCAAATGTGGAAAGGAAGTTCATCGGGCATTTGAATGCCGTAATGATGGGAAGAAGATGTCTAATGATGCAAACAAAGGAAGGGATGCACAGAATGAACCTACTACACTTCAATGTTTCAAGTGCAAGGAGATGGGGCATTATGCCAATCAATGCCCAAATCCAAGGGTTGATGATGATGGTCGACGTCAACAAACTCTTAAGGCTAAAGACAAAGGAAAGTCACATGCAATTTCTATCAGTGATGTGGAGTACGATAACGATGTGGTGAAAGGTACACTTACCATCCACTATAAAGTAGCAAATGTTTTATTTGATTCTGGATCCACCCACTCCTTTATTTCTGAATAATTTTATAAGGATATCACCGTATTACCTCAACAGTTAGATGTTGAGTTAGCTGTGACAACCCCTAATGGCACAACAGTCACATCAAAAGTTTATAATTCTTCTCCGATTGAAGTTTGTGGGGAAGTGCTTCTTGCAAATCTTGTGATCCTTCCTATAGTGGAATTTGATGTGATTCTTGTCATGGATTGGCTTTCTCTACATGGAGCTCATATCAATTGCCAAAGAAGGGAAGTCACATTTCATATTCTAGATCAATCTATGATCGTCTATCGATGCAAGGATGAACATAACCTTCAAGTGGAAATTCCTTCCATATTATGGGTCTTGATTCCACTAAATGAAGGTTATTTATCTCAAATGGTTGGTGAGAAACTCACAATTAAGAATATGCCCATTGTACGGGAGTTTTATGATGTCTTTCCGGATGAATTACTGGGTCTTCCACCGAATCGTGAAGTTGAGTTTTCAATAGAACTCGTACCGGGTGCTTTGCCTATTTCAAATACACCTTATAGAATGGCCCCAATTGAGTTATAGGAATTGAAGAAGCAACTCCAAGAGAATCTTGATAAGGGGTTCATACGCCCTAGTGTGTCACCTTGGGGAGCACCTGTTCTGTTTGTTAAGAAGAAAGATGGATCAATGAGACTCTGCATTGATTATCGAGAACTTAACAAGATCACTATCAAGAACAAATATCCTCTCCCACGCATTGATGACCTATTTGACCAACTATGCAGAGCTCAATACTTTTCCAAGATTGATCTTCATTCAGGGTATCATCAATTAAGGGTCAAAAGGGAGGATATACCAAAGATGGCTTTCCTTACAAGGTATGGACACTATGAATTTATAGTGATGCCATTTGGTCTTACTAATGCCCATGTTATCTTCATGGATCTGATGAATAGAGTCTTTAGAGACTATCTTGATCAGTTTGTGGTAGTCTTTATAGACGATATTCTTGTATATTCAAAGAGCAAGGAAGAACATGAAGATCACTTGAGAATTATATTGAAGACCCTGAGAAAGGAGAATCTTTATGCCAAATTTACCAAGTGTGAATTTTGGCTTCAAAAAGTTTCATTTTTTGGTCACATAATCTCAAAAGAGGGGATATCTGTGGATCCAGCAAAAACAGAGGTTATCGAAAGATGGTCGAGACCAACAACAGTGACTGAGATCCGAAGTTTTCTTGGTTTGGCTGGATATTATCGACGTTTTGTGAAAGATTTTTCATGATTATCTAATCCAATCACCAAGTTGACTCAGAAAGGAGTTAAGTTTGTTTGGATGGAGGAATGTGAAGAGAATTTCAAGGAGTTGAAAAGAAGGTTATCCAGTGCACCTGTGCTCACACTGCCTTGTAGTGGAGAAAGGTTTGTGATCTACAGTGATGCATCTAAGAAGGGATTGGGGTGTGTTCTTATGCAAAATGATATGGTGATAGCTTATGCCTCACGACATTTGAAAATACATGAGCAAAATTACCCAACTCATGATTTGGAGTTAGCTGCAGAAATCTTTGCATTAAAGATTTGGAGGCATTATCTTTATGGAGAAAGGTGTGACATTTATACTGATCATAAAAGTTTAAAGTATATTTTCACACAAAAGGATATGAATATGCGCCAAAGAAGATGGTTGGAGGTGATTAAGGATTACGACTGCTCAATCCATTACCACCCTGGGAAAGCAAACAAGGTGGCAGATGCATTAAGTCGACAAGACCATGCCAGTTTATCCATGATGAGGATCACAAAAGATCCAATATTTATGGATTTACAAAGGATGGATCTTAGAATTATAATGGAAGGGGGGAAATTGTATCTTTCTCAAATGAATGTTCAACCATCTATACATGTGAAGATTAAAGAGGCACAAAAAGAAGATGTCGAGTTACAAAAGAAGGTGAGAAATGTTCCTGAATTCAACCTTGATTGTGATGGGATAATAAAGTTCAGGAATCGGGTTTGTGTTCCTCCCATCCCCAAATTAAAGGAGGAGCTGCTAGATGAGGCTCATAGTTCTTCATTCTCTATTCATCCTGGAAGCACAAAGATGTATAGGGACCAGAAAGAGTACTTCTGGTGGGATGGCATGAAAAGAGATGTTGCTGAATATGTCTCTCGATGCTTGGTTTGTCAACAAGTTAAAGCTGAGAGACAGAAGTCTAAGGGGATGTTACAACCATTACCCATACCCGAATGGAAATGGGAAAACATCACTATGGACTTTGTCACAGGACTTCCTAAAACATCCAAAGGTAATAATGCTATCTGGTTCATAGTTGATCATCTTACAAAATCTGCACACTTCATTGCTATTAGAGAGGATTTCTCTCTGGATCAGCTTGCCAGGATATATATAAAGGAAGTGGTAAGATTGAATGGAGTACCACTTTCTATTATATCTGATCGGGATCCGAGGTTTACCTCAAAGTTCTGGCGAAGTCTTCACATACTCTGGATACAGAGTTATCTGATCGGGATCCAAGGTTTACCAATTTCTCAATAACAAAAATTAATTAATTTACCAAATTAATTAATTTAATATAAAATAAAAAGTCAATTATTAATTACTCCATGATATTTGTGTAATTTCATAGCCATAAAAAAATGAGCCTATGGGATTGGATTTTAGATAACCTACATTTAAATATTATCACATGGGTATACCAACCCATTTAACCCTTCTAGGTTCAATAGAACTATTTAAGTCAACTGTGTCAACATGAAAAAGAGGCGGTATATCGCCTAGCTATAAAAACCACATTACTACTATTTAAATAACTCTGTCTAACTAGGAAAACATAGGAAAAATATATATCATCAATATAAGAAAACATATCAGTCTAATCATTGCGTTTTTAGCTTGAAGGTAGTGCGCCTCTAATGGAGGTGTTTTTAATACAAAAATGTGATTAAGTATTCTAAAAAATTCTTCAACACAAAGGCCAATTCATTCTACAATTTTCAGTCAAATTTATCAATAGCTGTAAATCAACAACTACTACATTTTTTAATTAAAGAAAGGTTGAAGAGCCTACTTTAATAAATTGGCCAAGACAACACTTGACATTTTATGCTTCCTAAAATAAAATTATTCCCTTCACAAACACACACACACACACACTTCCTTAAAAATTTGTGTGCACACATGGAATCGATCACAACACTCCACAAAAATATCTGAAACCAAAAAGTACTACGGCAAGGATCATTTCACATCCAATTATATACCATAGACTCATATAAACCAAGAGAAGCTAGATTAAAGGGTGAGAGAACATATAACAGGTGTATAACTTTACCCAAATTTGAGTAAGGTGAACAAAGTCAAGGGAAACTTCTTATCATTCAGCAGTGTTCTTTGTAACATGGTCCAACTGGTCTCAAGACATATTTTTCATACCCTATCAAAGGAAGAACATCAAAATTCGGATTACCCCTTTTCCTAGGTTTTATACTGAATTAAAACTGGGTGCCAAAAGATAATAAAATCACCAAATCGATGAAGGAGAAAGGGTCTAAGGACTGTAACTTGATGAATCTTTGGAGATACGTGAAAAAAATAGAATAAAACTCAAAGGATGAGGGAGATCTGGAGAAGGGGTCACATGGCACTGGGTGTTGCGCGCCTTCTATAAAACGCAACCGCAAAACATTCACGTTTGAGAGGTGATCCGACCTTGGGAATAGAGATCATGTTATCTAGGGGTCCATGAAGAGGGGCTCACACAACGCAAATCAATGGATAGTAGGGGAGGTCTCACTTCACCAAATGAGGTAGAATAGGCATCACACATCACGTAACAAAGAGTGTTTTCCCCATTTGGGTTTTCTCAAAACCCAAATTCAACTCATAAAAAAATAATTATAATAACAAATAATTAAAACAGAAATCATAACTAACCATAATAATGAATATAACAATAATAATCATAATATTTATTATATTATTATTATTTTCATTTATTACACAAATTTATTTATTAAAATCAAACCATCCATTTATTCATTATTTAATTAAATTCTTGTTAACTTAATTTAATTAAATAAATTCACTATTTTATAATCATTTGATTAAATTAATTTTTTAACATTAATTTAATTAAATAAAAACCTATCCCAAAAATATACCGCATGGTTTGACTCACATAGACTAACAGAATGTGCGCAGCCTGTGCGTCCACTACTGGATACTTGGGGTATCCCACATGGCTGACCTGCACAGTTTAAATAATCATGTGTAGCTCGTGAAAATAATAATGGATACCTGGAGTATCTCGTATGGCTTACCCATAAAATTTGACTAATCATTCATAGCCCATGATAATGGCACTACCTCTCAAGTAGAAATTCGCACGATCACGTCTATGGGCTACATGGTTTCCAGAAAAACTTTACACACTTTGAAACATCATAAAAAACTAGTGTTTCTGGGACTAGTTCTCCCAATACCCATCTAGACAACCAGTAAAACTCCTTAAACCCTTACTCAATCCCAATAACAACACATTTAAGTGTTTCGACACTCTGCATTATGTTACGAAGCTCGTTTTTGAAACCTGCCCATATAGAAAACAAAAAAGATCAAAAACATTCATATTGTATCCCATTTCAAACACACATGACTCTATAATCTACCCACCATAAAACTTATCATCCCCAAGAATCCATCAGGATCTACCAAAACATCACCCTACCACCAGGTTCATGATGTATTGTTTAAATGATCACATTTTGTTTCCAAATTCCAAACACATATTTAACCATTTCACAATCCCAACAACTTATGACTTTAAAAATACGAAGAGAAGATCCAATATCCAACCAGAAACATTGAAGTTGTGTTTAACTGAACCCACGTTACTATAAAAATGAACTCATCATCGATTCATTAACCATATTCACATTGGAACTTTCCACCAAATGTATTATAATTTAACATCTAATTCCAAACCACGACTCTTCCACCATTGGAATTGTTTAAAAGATACTTCCAATGTGTTCTAGAGACGCTTCTCATGTGACTTCTGTAACTGGTCGATCTTAATTACATCTAAGGACATAATAGTAATTGAAGGGAATGTCCAAATCACTATTGAACAACTAAAATTGG
This sequence comes from Viscum album, assembly GCA_963277665.1. Classification (NCBI taxonomy): domain Eukaryota; kingdom Viridiplantae; phylum Streptophyta; class Magnoliopsida; order Santalales; family Viscaceae; genus Viscum; species Viscum album. The sequence continues at coordinate 382,274,464 of OY728167.1, read as the reverse complement.
TCATGAATGCTTTCCTTGATGGACATCGCCGACCCATAAATCCACACTCTCCCTTAAACCAGTGACATGCATTTAAAACGATTTCATCCCCAACCACGTGTACCCTGATGTCATTACATAATCTATGGTGGCATTCCTGATTCAGTCCATCGCTAGGATATTTTAAAACTATTGTTCCCTAGTAAGAATAAACACGTAACCCAATGAACCATGTATCTCGCATACAACCCAGATAACAACCACTTATCCAACCAAATGACTTTTAAAACATTAACATGGAATAATACTGATGCTATATTAGTGTCTCCGGGATGAGGTCAATATAGGGGACATACTCATATCATTCATAAAATAACACTAAGATTAATCTCAGGTCACCAAAAATAAAAAAAATCAATCAAACTATTACTGGTCGACTCCTTTAAAAAAGATCGGCTTCACCTGCTGACACTTCATCAAACAAACCTCGATGCCAATATCACCCAAAGCATCTATGATTTTTCAAAGTTGACTACTGAAACTCTTCCAAAAACTAATAGATCTTCTAAAGTTGTATGCACACTACTAGCCTTGTCGTAGTCATGATACCAAGAAAGCATTGATACATACACCAGAACTGATGTGACACTACCCACCTTAGGAGTTCCCATGTTGTAAAAATAAAAGACCAAACACTAACACGATGACTAGTTTAGAAACTCCTTAAACACACATGTTATTTTCCATGAACCATGATTAACATGTCAGCATCTAGAATTAAATATGAAATTTAAACTGATTGACATGTCACAACCCTTGAGACCCATAATGTCTTCCCGAGTAGTGGGATGAACATACCCCAACGCCCTAATAAATCTACCCCATAGTTAATCATAGATCATCCATAATATCACATTCCTAATGATCACACCAAACTGAACTGGGTTGTTACATCAGTAAACACTCGATGACACCACATTTCACCATATACAACCTCAATTTCAAAAAAATCAAACGTAAAATCATCTCACACAACCATTATTTGAATGACAACATACTAAGTCGTCCATCACTAAAGGTAGTGGTTCATATGACATATTAAGCTACTAACCATGCCATAGGAATGTATAAACTATTGAACTAGTAATTCCTCAATGCTTATTCCTATAACCAGAGTAAAAGTTAAAAAGACCACCAATCTGAATAAGGGTTTCTTTTCAAACCCAAAAATCCTTCTGGAGATAATGTCACCCAAACAGCACCAAAATCAAATGCTCCTAGAAGAAAAAAGGCATATAAATCTCTAAGGGTGCTACCTACTGCAGGCTAGTCCCTTATGAAGAATAATCATCAACCCAATCACTTGGTAAAGCAACAAGAATTTCACTATGCTCAAGGGACCCATTATCCTTTTATCCATTTCTAATAAGAAAAAACCTATAGAAATACAGTCACATCTCCATTCTAATACATATCATCAAAAAAATCAAAACAACCCTTCCACAAGGGTTTAATCAAAGGATACCACCTCAGGTTCCAATTTAATGTTATTTCAATAAATCATTTCAACCTGTAAACATTTGAAATAATATTAACCACTAACAACTTCCATTTCATGACAAGGAACTTATTCTATAATCAACACCCCACTGGAAAAATAGGAAATCTATAACAAAATTTCATTTTAAACAATTAACATTTAGTGCCATTTCAACATAAATAGGTAATTTAGCATCTAAATTACTTTTAACTAAAAATGTGACCTAAGGGGGGCCCATTTATTCAATCCAGGTTCTTTAAAAAGAAACCCCACAAGTTATATGAGCATCCATATACCAAGGGATAAATAACCCATAAACATTATAGGTGAAATTTGGCTCCCATTTAATCAAATCAAATTCAATTTAAAAATTGAACATTAACAGATACTTTTTCAATAGTTCAAATACCCAGGATACCCTTTTCTCTTTATTAAGTGCCCATATACCTTATAATTGGAAGTGGCTCCCATCATAAATTAAACAAATCAATTTCGACCCATGCATCCATTTACACATCAAAACATCTCTATCATGTCATCATAATTAGTAACAAAAAAACTTGTTATAACACAAAATCACGAAATAATAAGAAACATATGATAAAAGAAGAGGTATTTGGCATATATTCATCAAAAAATGATATAAAAATAGGAATGCTAAATAAGATAAACATATGACTTTGCACCCAAGGCACAAAATCAAAAATAGAAGGCAGCGTACTAATGAAACTACATGTTATGTCACTTGCACATAATGTTAATTCTAAGTGCCTAATATGATGCATGTCATGTCATATTACCTCCTTTACGTTCCGTCCAAGGGAAAAATAACAAAACTCTCATAATCAATAAGTATGGAAGATACACCAGTCACCCAAGGTGAAATCACATCAACTATAATAGAAAATAACATAAACATCAATTTCCAACACTATCCAGTTGGTCATTTTCCATACGTGGGGTGATCATTCCCAGTCACATCTCTTATCCCAATCCCGAAACATTCCTATCATCCGGCCTACCAATAAAAAAGAAAAAAAAGGAAAAATTTTACCCTTTCATTCCACTTTGTGATGTCCTGACTCAACATACCACTAAACCAGTAGCCAGACTGGTCATCAAGTGACCTCAAGTCCCCCCCATACGCCAGAGGCTAAAGACTAGCAATGAGGGTGTAAAGGTAGTTCATTGGGTATACTGTACCCTCATATCATAATTTACTTGGTAGTATAACAACATATAAATAAATGATAATAGTGGAACTAGTATAAATCAATAACCACAAGCTGTAGAAGACATTTGTAACAACTAGTTGTAGAATATGGGTAACACCATTTTTATAATGCATTCATTCCACATGATGATGCATATATGAATGTAGTAAACAAAAAACATGCATTAAAATATAGTAAAAAAGTAATAAAAATAAATATGATCCCCATGGTTATCTCCATGAGAATACAGTGCTCCAACTCGATCCTTTTCTCCTAACTCCCAAGTAAAATAATAATAGAAGGAAAGAAAGGTCCAAAGCCTAGAGAACATGAAGGTGTACATGGGTACCCAAGTGCAATAGCATCCTGGGTAGGGTGTGAGATATAAATCTTAGTAGGCCAGCACCACTGGTGTCAAGACTAAACTAGGCAGTGATTAATAATTAAATAGTGTGAAGGTATAGAAAAGTAATAATAGAATTGAAAAAATAAACAACAACACATACAGGTTCTTAAGGGACACTTGAAGGTGATACATGCTTCTGCTCGTAGCCAGGATAAGAGTCTGAATTGGAACTATATATATATATGGAATAAATGAATTGTTTATCACATTATTTAATATTCTTTTTTCAACAACACAAATTAATGAGAAAGTTTCCATTCTTATATTTCACCCATTTGAATGATGTTATCATTCCATAACTCACTCGCACATGAATTTCCAAGTTACCATTCCATACACACGAACCCACGAATGTCAATGTTACTATTCTATACTCACGCACCCATCAATGTCGATGTTACCATTCCATACTCACGCACCCTTAAATGTCCATGTTACCATTCTATAATCACACACCCATGAATTTCCATGTTACCATTGCATACTCACACTCCCATGAATGTCCATGTTACCATTCCATATTCACACACCCATGAATGTCCATAGGACCATTCCATACTCATGCACCCATGAATGTTCATGTTACCATTCCATACTCGCGTACCCACTAATGTCCATGTTACCTTTCTATACTCACACACCCATGAATTTCCATGTTACCATTCCATTATTCAATAATTAGTTCATCAAATTAATTATTTCAAACAATAAAAAAAATTAATGACAACATGGATGTTAATTAATTCAAAAATTATTTATTCAGAAAAATAAAAATAATTAATCACATCATGACTATTAATTATTTACAAAATTAATTTATTGAATCCATCATCACACAACCCTCTTAATTAATTTATCAAATAATTATTTAAATCAACAGATTCTATTAACAATTTTTCAACACAAAATTAAATTAATTTACCCAATAAATTAATATAATATAAAAGAAAAATTCAATTATTAAATATGACATGATATTTATACAATTTCATACTCATAAAAAACAATTCTATGGCATTGGATTTTAGACCACCTACATTTAAATCTAATCACATCGGTATACTAACCCATTCAACCAATATATGTTCAATATAACTATTAAATTCAAATGTGTCAAAATATTTAATTCAATACCTACTTCATCTTTATAATTAAAGTAATGTTGAACACCATGCCTTAATGAATTGTTCAATACAACACTTGACATTGGACGCTTACTAACTTAACCAGAAGTCCCCTCATGCACACTCACTTCCTTATAAATGTGTGTGCGCATGTGGAATTGATCGCAAAACCCTAAAATAATATATGGCACAAAAAATTAGTGTACAATTGATCATTATAAATCCAATTAAATACCAGGGACTCATATAACCTAGGAAAATAGATTAAATGGTCTGAAACCATATAATGGGTTTATAACCTTACCCAAATTTGACGGCAGTGAACCGAGTCAAGCCAAGCCGCTTTGGCTTTGATGGCGATCATCAGAACATGGTTTACTGGGTCCCGAGACATCATTTTCATACCCTATCAAAGGAATAACATCAAAAATTGGATTTCCCATTTACCTTGGGTTTCAACCGAATTCAAAACGGGTGCCAAAAGAGAATAAAATCACCAAACAGATGAAGGAGAATGGGTCTAAAGACCATACCTCGATGAATCATTGGAGAAACTCAAAGAAATCAGATGAAAATTTGAAGGAAAATAGAGATATGGATAAGGGGTTTTGTTCCACCAGGTGGGGCATGCCTGCTATAAAATTTGACTAGGAAGGAGTCATGGTCGAGAGGAGGTCATACCGTTAGAAGGGAGCTCACACAATATAGGGTTCCAGGGAGAGGGGCTTGTTCTTCTCACCTCAATGGAGAGTAGGGGGAGGTCGAGCTTCACCAAATGGGGGAGAAGTGGCATAACGACTCAAGAATGGGAGAGGGTTTTCTCCCTTTGGGTTATCTAAATACCCAAATACTACACATAAAAAAATTATAATAACTAATAATTATAATAAAAATAATCAATAACCGTAATGATAAAATAATCATAATAATTATAATAATTGTTTTATTATTATTATTAACATTCATTATAACAATTTCCTTATGAAACAAAACCCACCATTTATTCATTAGTTGTTTAAATTATTTTTAACTTATTTTAATTAAATAAATGCTCTATTTCATCATAAATTAATTAAATCCCTTTTTAAAACATTAATTTGATTAAATAAAAATCCATCCCAGAATGAACCACATGGTTTGACTCGCATGGTCTAACAGACTGTGTGCATCCCATGCGTCCACTACTAGATAATTTTATTATCCCACAAAGTTGACCCACATGGTTTAACTAATAGTGAGTAGCCCATGAGAATTATACTCTATACTTGGAGTATATCGCATTGTTGACCCACATAGTTTGACTTAATCTGTGTAGCCCATGAAAACGCCACTGTCTCACTAGTAGTAAGTCCCATGGTTACTACTATGGGCCGCCAGACTTCTAGACAAATAGTGAACCCTTTGCAACCTCTTAAAAATATGATTATCTAAGACGGGTGCTCCCAAAACCCAATGAGCCACCAGATAAAACTCATTGAGCCCTTACCCAATCACGATATTAAAACCTTTAAGTGTTCTAACACTCTGAATTATGTCACGAATATTGGTTTTAAAACTGACCCATCCATTAAATTAAAAAGTTCAAAAACATTCATATTTTATCATGGTTCAAAAACATGGGACTCTACACAAAAACATGGTTCCTTATATTATTCATAATATTCCGACATAATGATATTCCTATGATTTGATAACATCCTCAAGGGTTTCTAAATTATTTTATAATATCATGATTATTGTTGTAACTCAAAAATAAATAAATGATTTTATTAAAATATCTCTCTCACACAACATAACTCAACAAATATCACCACCCACATGTCATATTACATCTATGTCATCTAATGTGACCAAGGTAATTCCTTTATATCCCTTAATAATTCTTATAGTTTTTATGAATCTATTATGAATCATTCAAATATCATTTACTTTAGAGATCGTGTTACCATTCCTTTTTATTTTTTATTTAATTATTGTATATTATTTTGGTTCACAAAGTACATTTATGATCGTATTTCATCAATATGTGAAAATATACGTATAAATGATATAATATAATTTTATTTCCATTAATGATAAAACAATTCTCATTATTACCAGGCATTATAATTGAAATTCTTGATTCATGATTATTTGAGTCAATAAATTTCATATATGGAATAAATATATTTATAACATACAATAAACTATTCTAGATTTCATCCTTTATAACACATTTTAGTAGCATACAATTCATTGAAATCACATTTAGTTATGTATTTTTCTTCTAATAACCATACTATATCTATTATCATATTGGGTATTTTGATACCATGGCTTCATATATAAAAACATGTAATAATATTCATACATATAATCTATTATTTACATAATAACTCATTTTAGAAAACAATAATCAAAATTTTATTTACTTGTAATGAATTTTATAATCACTTTTAGTGTTATCAAAAAATTACCATGATAATCAATTAACTTATCATATTTAATACCTTTCCATTTCTATTAAAAATGTTATACGTCTTGTCAAAAAAATTGGTCTACCATATAATGTCACATGTTACCTAATTTGTAATGTTTCTCATAAAATTTATTAAGTCAAGCTACAACTTTAATTTCAAAAAATTCTCATTATATATAGTTAGTATTATTACTATTAATTATATATTACATAATTTACACATTGAAAACATAACATCCCATCATTTAATTCAAATAACATTGATCCCATTCCACTTATAAAATTAATAGTTGGTGACTATTAGAAATAATTCACATAAAAATATGTTTTATTAAATATTAATTAATGTTATATTTTTAATAATAATTAAATATGTATTTAATAACCATTTTTGTCAAATTCATTTATAAAAGTTTTCATGAATGATGAAAACATATTTTCATTATTTCCATGATATAAAGAGGATCTTCATGATTTTTTTTTTTTTGAACTGAAAATCATCCTTCCACGTTACCATATATGCTTGTAGAAACCTCGATTAACTATGGATTAAAGTTAGAACCTAGATGCACCGCATGTTGATTTCTCATCTCATTGTACCACACCGACCATGCCTAAATATGATTGTTATTCAATTATTGATCAGATTTTATATAGTATACAGTTTCACCGATATAGAGTTCTCCTCACATGGCTATTATAGCCTTATATTATTTTATATAAGATAATTGATCAAAAAACCCTATTTTATTAGGTCCTTTGATCACATTGTAAATATTTCATTATGGTTTACAATATGATCAGATCGATTAGAGAGCTATAATATATAATTGTCACCAACCTTGTTAAACTATAATAGAGTTAACAAAAAAAATCCTTGTGTCATAGTAATATATAATCATGCAGTTCTTCATGTCCATTAAAATGTCACATAAATACCCACACCTCTCCCATTTCTAGGGTATTTTTAGGCCATTAATGGTTATCTGATGTAATATTTTATGGTTATAGGCCCTAGACATTCTGTTCTTGCTACCCATGCTGGAAACTATTTCCACCATCACCCAAGGGGTTATAGACACCACAAATCATCTCCAATGAATACCAAGATTACAATAAATCTTATACATATTTCAAGGGTCTCAAATTTGGAAACCAAATTCTAAAATTATCTCATTTCCTAAGTCATTTCTAAGAGATATTGGAAGAAGTATTAAAAGTTCACTTTAGTATTTTCTCATACTATATGTCCAATAGATGTTATTCCTAATCCATTATATACATCCCTTTAATTTATTTATATTAATATATAGTTACCACTATGATTCAACAAAATAAATATTTTCCCTATAATCCTCAGTAAAACTTATAACATGGTTCAGTTGAATATCATGAATCATATTTCTATGATCCAAATGTATTGAATTAATTCCATCTATAAAATAATTATCTAAAGGTATTCAATTTAATTATAGCAATTGAAAAATTAATTACTACAACAATTGTTTAACCATTATATTCTATAAATGTTTTTTCATAATCAAGGTTTAAGATTTTTGATATTTTAATGTCATCATAGACATAATAGAAAGGGGTATATATACTTAAATTTTTTGTCAAGATTTGAATATCAATCAACTAAATTCTAGGATGGAATACAAACCAATCAATGAAATAATCATAATCAATGTACAATTTCCTTTCCATGATGATCTGTTTATTTATGGTGGTGAACTACACTTTGGTTTCTTCCTCTATTGAGATTGAACACCCCTCCTCCCACAAAACCTATTAAGAAAGTGGGTTCCCTATAGCCAAAATGATCAATCTAATTTGACTACTCTATATTGTAATCATTATTTTATCCCTTATGTATTCATACCATAATAGTATTAATTCTTTTATATCAATTTTCTATGTGTTTGTGTCTTTAGAATTTTTATTCTATCAACATATGTAGTAGTTCCTTGCTATAATAAGAACCTCATCATTCCAAGAAAGTCACTTTAAAAATGAGTATTATAGTCTATATAAATATTACTAATGGTAAACCAATGATGTCTGACTATCATTTGTTAGGGAATTCTATAAATTGAGGATAATAAACATGATGTTATCACATGGTGATATTGATTAAACGATATCATGGGCACTAAGATTTTAATAGGAGCACAATATGTTTCAGGTGTCATTAGATATTACTATACATGAGAATGTGTATTTATAAATATATATTAGATAGTTATCAGTTTGTATCATTTGATCCTGTATAATAATGCATGATGTAAACCACGAAATTTATTTCATAGCTTAGTATCATGAACTAGGTATGTCATTGGTGGTAGGAATTTGGTTGAATGATTAAGATGGGATTTTTTTAATTCTCAATGTAACAGATATCTCCAGTACAATTTTACAAGATAGTAATACGTTTATAAAATAAATGGACATGGTATTTGAATCTAAGACTATCTGGTATGGTAATAAAATAAATTAATCATCAAAAGGATAATTTCAAAAATGTGTATCCTAATTTAAAAATTATCAAAAAATAGATAATATATTACATAGTGTGTGTTTGTAGGTGGTAGTGGTAGCTATGATTTTTCCTTCTCTCCTTATGATACATCAAGTGTTTATAGATAAAACCCATAGACTATGAGTATGAATCACTACTATTATGATAAGGACTAGAGTATCAATCAAAAATTGTTTCTAGAAGTTCAAACTATTCATAAAAATGTGACTTTTGGATGAAGTGGGAATCATGTGCAGTGGCCAGTGAACATTTGAGTGTGAACAAGTGCTTGTGAAATAATTAAAATAGATTATTTTAATTTTATAAAAAATAATAATTTATTATATTTATCGAGGTATTTGAATGTAATTTATGTATAATATTTAATATGATAAAATATAAATTGTCTAAGTGAATGTTGTACCTTAGATGAATTTTAAAAAAATTACTACTTGAATGAGCTGAAATAATTATTCTTATGATATCATGTGAAACGTTATTAAGTTCAAAATAAATTTATAAAATATTTTTTCCATTAATTACATGTCTACTATGATATTAATGTCATTTTGGGGCAATTTATGAGTTTAATCTTATTCAAGTGTTTATGTTCAATATAAAAAATATTTGGCCTACTATTGAATCTTATTTTATGTCATGAATAGTAATACAAACTATTTTCAAGAAATAATATAGTGATACTCTAATATCATCCCATAAAATATGTTCTAGAGATAGAAACCAAGTGATGAAGATGATCAGAACAATCCATCTTCCCTGGTTCAATCCCACATTCTTCACACGATGAAAAGGATGTTGTAAAGAACATTGATTTACAATCCTAGTCCCCATGAATCAAAAAATTATTATCCCAGATGAATTTAATTGTGCCTTGAAGCCTCAATATGCTAGTCAATAGAGGATCAAATAGGCATCAATTAATGAATAAGGTTATTTTTTTGGTTTCAATGGTTTTATTTTTAAACCATAAATTAGATTGTATATAATACATGGGATAATGGAGAAAGGAGATTCCAGAAACTACATTGTGGCATAAATAAAAACCCATATAAATTATAAAATTACAATTTGTATGCTTCATAACTCATGATATCCATCATTTCATGTCAGAGTAGCCGTGAAATATATTTATTTATTTATTTATTTATTTAGTTATTTATTTATTTATTTATTTAGTTATTTATTTATTCATGTATATATATATATATATTGAAAATAAATTTTTACAAATGTATATATATATATATATTCCACATGAGATTACCCACGGGTGACTAGAAAAAGTAAATATTAAAAGAAACCCCTCTATGTGTTTTTAAAAACCCATGTATCCCATGAAAATGAAGAAAAATTAAAAATAAAAATTTTAAAAAAATAATTTAAATGAAATTTTTTAGGTTCCATGTTACATATTGATAAATAAATAAAATTATTTCAATGGGACTTTATTGAATTAAAAATATAGTCATGTATAATGTTATCTTATTTAATTTTTATAATGCAATATTATTGTGTTTTTACAAATTATGAACTCATACTGACCCATTCATGTTAGGTTTATATGATTATTTTATTTTAATTATTATAGTGGAATTTTTTGTATTAATTTTATATTTAACAATACGTTTTCCGATTTTAGTTCCATTATTCCATATTTAACTGTAAATGGGCTTTTTTGTCTTTTTTTTATAGAAATGTTTTTTTGTATCTCAGGTGACCCCTCACAAGAACATGATAATGAATTGTAAAACTAGAAAACTTTGCGATAATATGGTCTGAGTTAAGAGGAAACACGGAACTAAACAAAAAGTATTCACATGAATTTTATGGGTGTTTCAACTCAATATGGTGAATGGATCAAGGAATCCCATTAGTGGTTCAACTGATCTGTATTATTTTCAATGAATTATCTAGTATAAAAACATATTATTATTATCTTACTTCTTTTTTATTTTATTCTTCATGGATAATTATTTATGAATTTGTAGGTGATATATGACCACATGTAATAGTCAGCAAGAATGCATAGAAAAATAAATTAACATGTGATATTGATATATTCTATATATTCTTTTTCAATAAATTTTTTTCAATCATATATAATAATAATGATAAACATAATAGGATTTCATTCACACACAAAAAAATAAAACCCCTCAAAATAAATTTCATTTAATTTAATTCCTTCTACAAATATATTATGAACAAAATCATATGTTATATGTGATCATCTACCCTTTTTTTGTGTTTCCTTGACTACATAGTGATTATTATGATAGTGGTGGATCGATGTAAATAATAATGTTAGAAAAGAATTATACATATTTTGTTTTATGAAAGCATACACTTAAAGTGTTGAGTACTGAAAAGTCACAATATTTAAAGGATGTGATTCTGCTCAAAAGGAGTAGGATTCATGGGTTAATATGATTGGATAGCTATAATCCTACCTTGAAACTCTACAAGTATTGGTATATCCCTATCTTATAACATGGGAATATATTTTAGGGATACATCCCACTAAAATACACGAGTGACTAAATATTATGATTCTAGTAGTTGAGGACATCTATAATTTTATAAAATAGTCTGGGAAATTTATTCATCATAGATATATAATAGATTATATTCATTATTGATGATAAAATTACTAATATTCTTATGTTTTTTATAAACAAATATATTCATAATTATAACAAAGAAACACTACAATAAATATCATGAAAAAAACATGTTACATTTAAAAATAATTTCTGTTATTAGAAGTTGGACATTAAAATAGTACTATGATATTAAGGGAATGTCCATGTGCTAAAGAACCCAATTTCTCTTATTCTCCCTTATGAAATCAATGTGGTTAAAAGAAAATCAAAAATTATATTAATGGATGAAACATTTTATTTTTATAACATTTTTCAATCATCTTTTTCTACTGATTTATGTATGTAACCTATGTAAATGAATGTTATACTATGATAACTTGTCAATATGAATTTTATGATAAGAATTTAATGAATGTAATGAATGATATAATGATTACATTAGACAGATGTAAATTGAATAATTAATTACAATCTTTCAGTTTACATTTTTCTTCCATCATTAACACCCATTTACACTTTTTTCATTGAGAATTATAAAATTAAAAATTTTGAGAAACCACTTAAATAACATTATTATAAATATCTCATTAAATATAATAGTTAAATATATGTTAAATATTTATTTCCCATTGTGATCCATAAGAAAGTAAAAGTGGAATGAACATTTTAATAGACACCACAAAAGGTGCCATCATAATGTACTTCTAAAAAACCAATGATAATGAGGTAGTACTTAAAAATGGGAGCTATTTCAATTGAATGTGCAAAAAAAATTCACCAGAAGAGAAAATGAAATGAAATTTCGAATCATGTAGTTTATTTCACTTTAGTGATATTAATTAATTAAATATAATACAACTTTTATACTTATATGATATTAAATAAAGTTTGTTTATCACATATGTGTATCTAAATATTATACCGAAGCCTATATAGAAGCATGAATATATGTTAATGTGTATCCTTTATGTATCTGATAAAGGGTGATTTAATTGTTTGTGGTTAGAATAAACATTTTTTATTTCTAAATTTATTGACATTTATGAAAATATAATAATGAATTGTATGTTGACAAAACATTTATGCCATTGTTATGTATGAAATTATGAGACAATACTCCATATGTAATGAATGATTTTTTTGGATTTTTATAATTAATGAATATTTCAGTAATACATGAATCTGTGGAAATAAATGATGAATAATAAATGTTTGAATAAATATGAACTAGTTTTTGAAAGATAATTTCATTTTCCTATAAAACTATAAGTATTTATCCAATATATACTCAGTATTATGTTTACATTTTATGGAACTAAGAAATTGAAATACTATAATCACAAATAATTTTAAATATTTAGACTATAAATCCTTTTTAAATAATGTTCATCCACAATTAATATAAAGATAGATCGGAATAGCCAGGAAAACTATTCTATTGAGAAGATAGATGTATGTTTATTTAAATTAAAATATTTTATTCATGTTTAAGGTATGAAAATGTGAAGAATTTAAAGTACATGGTTAGATGATATCAGACGAATCAAGTGTGTGAGATAAATAATATCTTTACAATGTATTCATTACTCATTAAAATATATTTTATATTTATTCTAAACTCAAAATTCCATATAAACATAAAATTTTAAAGGTATGTACAAGGGGGATCAATGTCACCTAATATAAGTCATGAACAGTCTTTAAATATATTAGTATGATATATTTTCAAATAATCATGTTAACCCACAACCACACGCAAATTATAAATAACAATTGGTATTATATAGGTGATGTTATGAAATAAATCAATCAGTTTATATAAACTTATTTTTATATGAAAAACATTATTTAAGGATATGTCCTGAAAAAAACATTCATCGTAGAAAAATTCAATGTTCAAGTCAGGTAATTATCCAAATTTTTATAGAGGATATTATGTGTATACCTATCATGTAATGGATATAGTCATGTGATATAAAATTTTCATAAAATGTTCACATATCACTATTTTTGATTATGGGAACAACAATGACTTTGATAAAATTATTGGTTTAAGATGTAATATTAGTTAGCATAAGTATAGGTTACATAAGAGCGTGTGATATAATAATGTTCCAAGGGAACATACTATTTATGAAATCATAATATCTTAGAGATATAGTTTTTTGAGAACAAAGATACGATGATATATTATCCATTAAGATTAATAAATCATTGTTATAAAAGGAGATAGTAAATTTCAATAATAAATAATGGTATGTTATTTTGAATTTAGAAAAATGGAACACATGTTACAAAATTAATTATTAATTTTTGTTAATTTAACAATATTGTGTAAATACATTCATGGGCATTCAATAGAAACTATAAATGGGTTGTAAAAGTGTGGTACCAATAAAAATATATTTTTTCCCCAAATTAACATACATTAATCTATTATATTTATAATTTTCATGGAAACATTTAGTTATCATTATATTTATCATTTGTTTTAAAGACCCCCTTTCCTTGAATGACATTATATGATCAATCAAAAAAGGGTTGGTGTTACCATAGAATGTAAATAAAGAGTGAAAACTATAAAGATCCTTTAATGGACTAATGCAAGAATCATGATCATATAATATTTTTCGGAAATAAATCTATCCCATGTGTATACAATTTATTAGTTGGAGTTTCATCATTTTCTAAGTTAAATATGATAACTATATACGAGGAATATTTATTAGAATTATAGTTAGTTAGTAATATATTCTATAAATCTCACCAATGAATGACTTTATATAGTAACCCATTTTCTAGGGAGGGAGATCTATGAATGTATATATATGGGTTATAAGGAAAAAGTAAGAGTAAATATATGGAAAACATATTGAAAATTACTATTTAGAATAAATAAAGTGTGAATTTTTTTCTAATGTCACATGGTGTAAATCTACCAATGAAGCCATCTATAGTATATAAGAGGATATTAGAATGTTGAGTATAATTCCATATACTTATACAATAGATATATTGAATTTTACATGGTATGTACCAGATTTGTTATTTCCAACACATACATTATGGTAGGAAAATATCTAATATATACATCAGCATTGTAAAAGAAATTTTTAGAACTATCCAATACTTATTAGGATAGTACAAAGGATTTTAACATGTATTATGAAGATTATGGAATAATTATTTGAACGGGGAATAAACTAATTATCCTATAGAACAATTTGATCATATATAATAGTGGGGGAAAGGTAATGAGGATGGGTTGATCATTATTTATAGATTTGGTCTCAACTAGAAATAAAGAGAACATCGAGGAATATAATTTAATGAAATATGAAGTTTAAATATGAAAAAATGTGTTTTATTTTAGAGTGTAACATCCCCAACCCGGGTGCCACTAAATCAAGTACCCTGATCTAGCTTTCCACATGACCCTAGGCATGCCTCCCCATATTTCAAAGTCTTCCAGCTAGTAGTGAGGGTCTAACATAATATATGGGGAGACTATAATCACTTTATCAGAGCATGTCACATTAGATAATATGATAAATAAAGGAAAAAAATAAAAACCAATATAAATTCATCACAATCCATTTTGAAAAACTTTTTTCAATCCTACAACCAAATAGTAATAAATGATTTATCATGGCATACACTGCAATGTGTAATGAAACCCAAAAATAATGAAAAAAAAAAGAATCTAGAAAATGGGTCCTAACTCCATGATGGAATCTATCTTCCATGAACATCACATGCCCAAAATAAACCATCTTGCATATGGACCTTGCCCTTGTCCTAACCAACAACCATGTTGCCTGCTCAGGTACACATTGACTACCTTAGCTGGGTGTGAGTATAAAATAGTATTCCACCACCAATGATGTCTACAAAAATATCCAGTCTAAAAAGATAGTGTATGAATGTACTAAATAAAAAAAGGTAAAAGATTTAAACCAGGTGTAATTATATAATAATATTCACTTAAATCGTTATTATCATTTGTTCCATGGATTAAGAATTATCATCAATTACACTACGAGCTATGTCGGTTAACCTCTATTAATAATTGGATACATCAAGATCCCTATCACACAAGGGGAAAATTCTAAAAAACAAACACATAAAACTAACCTTGGGGCCTCTGTCAATATTGTCTCATCAAATGAAACATTTATGGGCATAGAGCCTAAGCTTGACTCCTTGACCAGTTTATTATAGGGTGGGATTTATACCCTCATCCCAACCCAACCTGTGGGTGTTAATCATCATGTCCAATTCCCAACACATACCACCAAGATATGTGAATATTCTTCTATAATCATTTACCACATATACCAATTCATAAATAATAATCATTGAACATAGATATAATTTAAAATTGATAATTCATTAAAAAAACATGAATAATCTTCATTCCTTAACCCATTAATAATGTTACAATTTCAAATTAATGACTCATTAACTAATTATTATTATACTGAATTCCCCCTAATTCAATGTTACAAACTAAACACAATTCCATCAATTTTATTTCACAACTCATGAAAAAAAATCTAAAATATTTCATTAACAAACCCATGATAACATGCTAAATATAACTATCATAGTTTTATCTCAATGACCCTTCAAATTCACATTCACTTACTAAAACACATGTTCAAGAATATGATACACCCCAAGGGTGTCGTATTTATGATTATAGTCAACCCCAATGCATACCATGAGGATCATGAGGGGTTCAATTGATCATTTATCACAATGGGTTCTGAAAGAACAACATGAATGAAAATAATATAACAACAACATATGTAAAAAAACATCAAGACTATGGGATATAATGTGTAGACCACTTACTAAAATTCCAAAGACAAACACTCACATAAAATTATACTTCTATTCAGATTCTAACACCCTTCAAAGCCCCAACCTATGATCCACTATAAATAAATGGTTTTAGGGATTCAGAAGAAGAATAATAACTACACAAGACCTAATCCATAAAACAAAAAAAGTGGAGTGTTAGACTCACCCAAATATTTGATTTGTATCCAATGGAACTCTAAACAGATTAAAAATGAGGGAGATAGATACTTCAGAGGTCTAGGGAGATTTAGTTCATAATAAGGGATTTTGGATGAATAATGGAGTAAAATCATGGGTTATGCACTTAAGGCCTGAGAGGGAAAATTGGTAAAAACACGCTTTTTAAAGGGTGAAAGGTTTGGTTTCACTTTTGGAAAAACCTTGGAAAAACCATACACCATTGTATTTCCAGAATGGGGGACATGTCAGAGGGTTCCCTGGGGAGCTCGCACTATTAGAAAAATGTGCATTAACCATGTGGGATGGCTTTTTCCAATATTACACAGTTTCTCCTTCCCCCTTATGTGGTTTCTCAGTCCATGAACCCCTCATCTATGCATGCATGGTTGGGGTACATAGTTAATACTAACCATGATTCAACCATGCATAAAGCATTGGATGGCCACAATTTTATTTCATTCATGTCTCGAACCATTTATACACCCCCAAAACTCTACATACACTCGAAAGACACCCTTTTTTCAAAATAAAGAGACATAAATCAAACATTACAAGAGAATACCTCATAGTAAGTATGTGATCTTACAATTGATCCCCTTATAAAGTCTCATCCTTGATATATTCTTCCCAAGAATCAATGATCTTCCAATGTAAAGAGATAAGGTCACTAAGCCCACATTTATATATCCCTCTAAAATTTTCCCATATAAACAATGTCATGCTGCCACAATGCTCGAACCACTGGCATAGTCATTCCCCACAAGATATTATCACTATGATATAAAATTTTAATTAAATTCTCCTCGAAGGAAAAATCACCCACAAGTTCAACATCATAAACATAAATCACAAGAGATAGTTCAGGGTGATACTGATTAAGAATTGACATATGAAAAACTGCATGCATACCACCATATTATTCTGAAAGATCCAAATGGTACACCACCATCTCGATCCTCTCAACAATCTCAAATGGCCATACATACTTAGGCACCAACATACCTTATTACAAATATGATGGTGATCCAACTTGTGAAACACCTAAAGAAATACATGATCTCCCACCATAAACTCAAGAGGTTGACGACATCGAATAACATATGCCTTTTCCCAACTCTAATTTGCATCCATATGCTTCTGATCAACTGAACATGTTCTGACATATCCTGAATGAGACTCGGTCCCAAAAACTCTAATTCTTCTGCCTCTATCAAACATAATTTCCATATAAAATGCATCCCATATAGTTCCTCATATGGTTCAATCTATATCATTTCCTAATGACTGTTTTTATTAAACTCAACAAGTGCGAAGATAAATGGTTTTGTGATAATGAATATATTTGTAATATATTATTCGATGAGATTAATAAATAATTATTATAATATAATGTAATAAATGAAAATATTATAGAATGGTAAGTGATTTCTAATTTTTTTTTAAAATGGATCCCACGTAACAAAATCAAGTATTAATTTTGGTTAATTTCTCTATCCTATATAAATCCATGTATGAGAATTCGATAGAAAATAAACATGGGTTGTACATTTGTGGTACTAATAATATGCAATTTAGTATTGAAAATTAACATACATAAATCCATTAAAATTATAATTTTCATATAATAATTATAAGATATTTATATTTAGCATTGGATTTCAAGACCCCATTTTATTGAATGAGTTTATATGATAAAACAAGAAATGGTTAGTGCTACCATATAATGACATTAAGGATTGAATCCTATAATGGTACATTAATAGAATAATGTAATAATAATGATCATTGAATATTTTTTAGGATAGAATCCATCTTATGTGTATATACTTTTTTCGTTGGAGTGCTATCAACCTTTATGGTAAATTGGTTAATTGCATACAAAGAATATTTTTTTGTATTATAGTTTATTAAG
Source organism: Viscum album (assembly GCA_963277665.1). NCBI lineage: Eukaryota > Viridiplantae > Streptophyta > Magnoliopsida > Santalales > Viscaceae > Viscum > Viscum album. The sequence continues at coordinate 382,255,643 of OY728167.1, read as the reverse complement.
AATATATTGTAAAATTGTTTCCAAAAACATACATAATGTTATAAACCATGACCTATGTAAGGAGTTATATGGGTTTATATCAATGGGTTATATATAAAAATCAAGAGTATCAATATTTAAAACATATTGAAATTTACTATATTGAAAAATTCAAGAGAGGATTATTTCAATTTTAACATGGTATAAATCTCCCCATGAATCCATCTACATGGCATAAGAGGATAATATAATGTTTAGTAGAACATCATATACTTTCTATATATATATATATATATCATATTACATGTTTTGTAATAGATTTGGTATCTCCAATATGTACATTATGTTAGTAAAATATCAAATATACACATCTGAATTGTAATAGAAATAGTTAGAAATAAACAATACAACTCGAGAACGTACAAGGGATCTATACATGGATTATGAATATGATGAAAAAATTATTAGATAGGTGACATAAAAAATATAACTCCAATGGATCAATTTGAACATATATCATAGTGTGGGAAATGTAATTATAAAGGATAGATAATTATTAATAGTAGAGGTCATATCTAGAAATAATGATAACATTAAGGAATCTAATGTAAGGAAATAAGAATTTAAAATATGAAATAATGTGTTTCAGTTCCTAGAGTTATTTTTAGGGTGTGATGTATTATCATAAAATAAATTATGATTATATTATAATAATTGTACTAGCGATGATTCCAAGTTCATTATGAAGAATAAATTGGATATACATGGAGATATAATCTATTGAGGGATATTATACTCAATGTGGAGAAGTTATAGATAATAGTGTTTCAATATAGTATGATATGGATAGTCTAATGATTAAAACCATTAATAATCAAAAATGTGATCTTATCCTTTGAGAGAAGATATGGATATTTTGAATTTTGGATCTAGTTTAATTGTAAGGACACAACCTTCATCATTACATATTCCAGTTTTTTTGAAATAGAATTATCATAGAGGATAATTTCCATTTAGAGTTTTAGATAATTATAACAATATATTAAAAATTAAACCTTTGTATTATATGTGGAAACATATACTAAGAATCCATTCTATCCACCAAAAAAGGACTTCAAAAAAAACATGGTTTCTCATTATGAATAATCTTCATATTTTTCTCCTTGATATCATCCTTTTCCCAACCATCCCTTAAACTCTAGGATTTTTTTTAAATTTAGGAGGAGAAAAAAATCTCAATAAGGTACATAAAAAAATAAAGAAAAAATTAGTCAATGAATACTTATTAAACCTTGAAAACATTTTATAAAAGTTATAAAAATCACCAATAAACATAATCTATTTATATTACCTCATGAAAACATTAGGTTGTTGTAAAACTACATAGAAAATATAAATCATTAATGTAACTTTTGGCAGAAGTTCCAGATCGGTCTTACATTGATTATAGGTATCAAGACTGTATAAGGAGTAATATTCATGGTTACATTTCAAATAACCACCATTATATATTCCCTTAATCTCATATGATAAACCCTAATGGTTAACTCTATCTCATTACCCAATTCATAAGAGATATATAATGGGATCAACAGCACTTAGTTTATCACAAAACCACCCATATTCATAAAAAATCTAAAGAACCATCACAACATTTCCACATTGAAATCACTTTTCATTTTGATAAATTGGTGCACTAATAAATGAAAACATATTATCTGAAAATAAATTTGTTAACACTTAAAGGAATTATCAAAACAATAAAGCAACATTAAATTAAGAAATTCCATTTATTCATTATATGTTAAAAAACATTCCTTTTTGATTTTATAAAAATTATAGAAAGAGTAAATTTAAAAGATTTTTTTAAAAACATTATCATACATAATACCTGAAAAAGATAATTTTATAGAAAAACTAGAGTTAATATAAAATTACCATTTTAAAACATTCATTTCCATTTAAATATATTCATAAAAATCATTTTGAAAACATGTAAATCAATGGGAAATAATTTGATGAATAAATCATTATACCATTTAAAATGATGTTTTAGTTAAAGAATCCCTTACAACGATCATATCATTGAAGTGATCATAAATAAAATGAATAGTCTATTTGTATTCATTGCAAAATACAAAAAGAAAACGTTTAAATAATATATAAGTTGTTAAAAATTTATTTCACACAAAATCTTACCATAACATAATCATGAAGTTGATGTTTCACCCAAAGAATGGAAGTTGGGTTAAGAATAAACCTAGTAAATTATAATCATTCGAATCATTTTACACATGAAAGAGTAACATTTATCAAAACATTAAATATCATGATAATAAATAAGTTAATGATATAATGGAATTACCTGATTTTTTATCGAAGGTAAAAATATTTTATTTTCTTAGTTTGGATGCTTAAATAAGGACTAATGTGAATCACACTTTAGGTCATGGAGGTATCAGAGGTGTGTGGGTCCTGTTCTCCACCCAAAACCCAGTTTTTTGGGTAAAATAATCTTGGATCATGGTTAGTGAATATCATGTAGGGTAGGAAGAATGGTTTGAAAACCCATGAAAGGAATGGTAATAGAGTAGGGATAGTCCGCACAGTTTCAGAAAAATTGTACAATTCAGTTCGTACAACTGTGTAGCATGTCTGAAATTTCGGACAATGTGTTTTCACACGATTTCCACATGGTTAGTCAAACCATGCAAGGTAACCATGCAGGTGTACCTTGACTATAGAAGAACATTCATTATTTGAATATAGTTTATTATAGTATGTTCTTAAACTATAAAAACCATTAAAATTTGGAAAATTTATTAATTTTATGTTAAAATAATTATTTTATAACCTAATTTGGGTTTTTATTCATCTGATAGAAAAGGATTTACTTGGATGCTCTTGTTGGAGACTAATCATGGATTTAAGGATTCTTCTCCATAAAATCTCCAATTAAAGAGATTAATATATTGTTTGGTCTATATTGGTGAGTAAAAAAACATTTTTAGTTGTTCTTCATTCCTCTTGATATCAGTTGTTCTATTTTGGTGCAAGTTGATTTTCCCTAATCTCAGGTACATCTCTCGTTCTTCAATTTTATCGTGACTTGAGTTGAATTAGGAATTGATAATAGATAGTAACTCCACTACTGAGATAAATATGGTGTTTTATACCTTTCCTGTTGGTTTTGTTGATTTATAGACCAAGCTACCATTGTGATTCCCATCATACATTTCGACACTGCTCTAAAATTAAATTGATAAATTTAATTAAATATAATAAGACCTATTTGGGATACCCTAGGTTCCTTGGTGTTGAGTCAAAGGTTGTTTCCCCAATTATGGATTCCCATGGGGTCTACCTTATGAATTTACTTTGACTAAGCCTTGTGAAACCACCCATGGGGTGAGTTGATGCTTGGCTAGATATAGGAAGCCCATGAATAAATGAATTGAATTGAATGTGATGTGTAAGAGATGGGTTGCCTCCATTAACATGTGATAATTTTTTGAATTTGAATTGTTTCATGGTTTAACTGTACATGGATAGCTTAATTGAGTGGGTATACTCATTTATATATATTGAATTTTAATTAGGATATATGAGTGGGTATACTCATGAGATGGAAATAATTGTGAATGGACATATGAGTGGGTAGACTCATATGGTAATAAATGATAAAAGGTATGGATTGATGAATTTTATGATGTGGTGACTGATTCCATTTTGATTACTTGGATGTTATTCCTTAGATCATGATCTAGTAGTGGATTACTTGGAATGAGTATGTTCCTTGGGTCTTTATTCCTTTGGATGCCTTAATCTTTTTTACCCCTTGGATCTGGCATGCTTAGAATCACATAAGACATGTTTGGTCTGAAATTCTCCTAGGAATCCAACCAGTGCCTTTGTTGAGTTTCCATTGAGATTATCCGCTAGCTATATGAATGTTTATTGGTCTTGTACACCTTGGATCTAATACTTCATTGTCTAAAAATAGATTATATGGAACGATCATGAGATGTGCTTGGTTGAACTGCCTGACCGTGGGTGATTCTGACAATTCAGGTTGTACGACAAGGCCATGGTTCAAATAGTTATATGGTTTAATGGTGAGGCCCTGGAATATTTTACCTTTTCATTGTAGCTGCCTTGTATAGATTATTTACCATATTTTGTGGTGATACTTGAGAGTCTATTTCGGTGTTACTTGTTTTGTAGTAAATATTCCATGGGAATTGCACATTTACCTTACTCTATACCTTCTTACATGTACATTTCATTGCTAAATATATTTTATATCTTTGAATTATATAGACCATTAGGTGATTACCTAATGGTATTGTATATCTAACCATGTTCGAGCAGCCATTGGGTACCCAAATAGACTATGTTTATGTAGGTAGAGACAGGGGAAAGAGACCACAGTTTGAGGTTTGACATTGTGCCACACTTATGAGTACGGGAGAATGGGACCAAGCTGAGGCTCATGATACTAATCAAAGATATATTTTTTTATTATTATTATGGATAAATTTATTGTGTTGTACTTCTATATACATTTTTTTTCATGATTTACTAGTCATCTGAAATTTACCATCATCATAATTTGTATAAGAAATTTCTTATGGATTTGTATAAGAGATTACATATTTACCGGGTGTACCTGCCCATGTATAGGAAAAAGAGAAATTACCTTAAGTTAAATTGTTGATATATGAATTTTGACTATTATAGTTTATTTGATTACATCATAGGGTGTTGAACCATATTTGTAATTTTATTACTGATATGATTTAGGGTTATATTTTGTTTCAACCTGATGAGAGGAGTGTATTCCATCTCATGAATCATAATTTTCACGTGTTAGGAATCACATAACATTAATTATTCCATGCCATTTTTTATTAAATAGTTATTTAATGATGTTTTGATAGGTTCTGTGATTTATTTTCCTACTATTTTGATACATTTCGTGTAGTGGATTGAGAATTTGGCACCATATTCCATTTTATAATGAGTATGGTCCCTTATGCATTGGAAACTAATTAAAATTTGATTCAATTGTTTTAACTGAGTGTGTTGTTGTATGGATGACATAGACACCATATTTTGGTTCATTAGGTGTTAAAATCCCTCATGGATTGAAACATGGTGAACCATTGATAAATCCATTTTTATAAATTAATTATGGAAATTAAATGTAAAATAGATATAAAATTGATTAGAAAACTAAACTTGGAAATATAGAAAGTGCCTAAACCCAACTATTTAGTGTGAAAGAGGTAGTGTCTCTAGTGGTTTTTGGTTATAGTTCCTTATAAAGTCATAGAATAATAAGTATGGAAGGTTTGACTTGGTTTTATGGGGTTTTGACCCATCATATGATTTTCATCTATGAACTTTGATATCATTATTTTGTGAGGTGTGTGTTATCCATTATATAGGAATTACCCCACAGAAACCTCCAGTGGTGCAACATGAAGGTGGTTCCGACCACACTCTAGAGGAGGTGGGACATTGTTTATCGGTGGATCCTCCCCCAGTACCAACTATGGAACCAGCTTTTTTCAGACAAAGGTGATGTGGCATAGTTCTATGAGTGATTCAATTGCATGGTTCAAACATTCCTAGGACCACCATAACCTACCTTGTCTAAGGTCGAGCTGATGTGTGTGTTCGTGCAACAGAATCCACCCACATTTTTAGGGGATGGAAGTCCATAGTCTACTGAGCTATGGCTAGATACTATTCTAGAAATATTAAATTATCTTGAGAATCCTCCTGAGATGAGAGTAATGCTCTTGAAATATTTCCATCATGGGGAAGCAAAGCACTAATTGGATTTGCCTAGATCATCCTTAAAAGTTACATGATATGGTTTGGGATAATTTATGAACCTGATTATATAACTTTATTACCCTAAGACATTGTGGGCAGAGAGATCTAGTGAATTCATGCATATAGACATGGTCAATGTGATGGTTATGGAGAGCATGATGCTCTATAATGGGTTGCAGCATTTTTCACTGACATACCTTACTGATGTGAAATATTGAGAGATATAGAGGCTTAGATGAAGGTCTCTGAAATGATATCAGCTCACAATTCAATGTGTTTAGATTGAAATCTATTTCTAAAATTGTTAATTGGGCACAAATTAATGGACAAAACCTGAGATATTATTGTGGTGTAGATTAGGTTAGTGCATCCTCTTAACCTAGTGCTTCAGTGTCTTTAAGAAGGAAACAACCTTTTGAGTCTTCCCATGAGATGAGTACCTATCAGGATATGATTACTTATAGCTTAGTTTTATTTCATTAGTTTGGTAGATTGTAACACATGAAAAATCATTCTGCTCGTGACCTATTCTAGTGTTGAGCATGTGGTAGGATGGTCCATGTGCAATAGTTTTACAGGACCTTACCTCCATATTTGAGTGGTGGGGTCTCATCTTTGATGCCAGGATTAGGATTGGGTTTCATAGTTCCATGTTAGGTATGGATTTGGAGCAGTGGCAGTCGATCAGGATGAGGAAGTGGTGGTCATGTTAGAGACATCTATACAACAGTTACACTGAGACATAGAGTGGTCCTACTTTATGCAATGAGATTGTGTCACAGGTCCATTATTTAGGCATGTTCTACTCTATGTATCCTACCTTGAGGGGAAAGGACCTGAACTATCTAGGTTTAGAGGTATGATCATGGTAGTGTCTACTATTTCATCTTCTCTTTTGATATAGTTTCATTTAATAGTCTCTTATCATTTCTTATTTGGAAAGACTTGGGAATGTAAATAAATTTTTTTAGGGTGTTATGATGCTCAAAACTCCATTGGGAGTTATAATAGATGATTTACACCCATGCAGGTAGTAACCCCTTAATTTTGGTGTGATTCACATCATCTGGTATTTTTATGTCCTCAATATTACATGATTTGATGTCATACTCAGGATAGACTGGCTAGTAGATAATCGGGCTTATATGACTGATATTGTTGTAGTGTGACTTTCACATCACAATATAGTGCATTTAATACTCACATTGGTTAATGGGATTTCCAACTAAGCTAATCCATACAAGAGCATCATGGGCTGGGCAGGATGAAATCCCATATAACTAGTTTATATCTAGATGATTAAGATGTAAAATAGATAGAATTTACATCTTTTGTTGATATTTTTATGGACGTGTTCCCAAAATAATTGTATGGATTACATCATGAGAGAGAGTTTGTTTTTACTATTGATTAAGTACCAAGGGCGTCACTGATATCCATTCCTACATACAGGATAGCTAAGATAGAGTTATAGGATCTCAAGAGGTAGCTAGAGGATTTGGAGGAAAAGGGGTTTATTTGAACAAGTAATTCTCCATGGGGTTTTAATGTTTTTTTTTAAAGGTTGAAGGAACACTTAGGTTATGTGTGGTTTATCATAAGTTGAACCAATTGACTGTTAAGAACTGATATCCCTTTCCACATATAGATGACCTATTTGGTTATCTTTAAGGACCTCAGGTGGTCTAAAAAATTGATTTGAGATCTAGATATCACAAGGTATGTTTGGAAACTATGGGAATACCTCATACATTCTCTACTAGAAGGTATGTTCTATATGAGTATCTAGTTATTCCATTCAGTCTCATGAATGTGATAATAGTTTTCATGGTGTTAATGAATCATGTTTTCAATCCATATTGTGATCCTTTTGTGGTTTTTTTGTGGAAGAAATCTTGGTGTATTAGAAAAATCGACACGACCATTCCATGCATCTTGAGATCATTTATATACACTTAGATAGCATCATATATATCATAAGCTCACAATATTTCACTTATGGATGGATCATATTAACTTTCGGGGTGACATCATCATTGTGATTTGAGTATCAGTAGACCCAGAGAAGATGAGAGCTACAGTTTCATGGGACCACCCCAAAAAAATATTTTCCATGCAATGTTTCATGGGTAAAGATAGTTACTAAAAGGATTTCATACCTTAATTCTCCTACATAGTAGCACCGGTCACATGATTGACTAAGAAGTTTGTGAAGTTTTTAAGGTAATATTCCTACGAGATAGCCTTTCAGGAGATGAAAGGGATATTAACTTCATCACAGGTCATCATACTGCAAGAGTAGGTCAGGATCTATACTTCATATTTTGATGCATCATATATCAGGCTTATAGTAGTGATGATGTAGGGGGATATATTTTTGGCATATGGGTCTCAACATCTAAGGCCGCATGAGAGTAACTACCTGATGCACAATCTTAAGTTTTCTACAGTAGTTCTCATTCTGTGTTGTTGGAGAAACTATTTGCAGGGATACCATTTTGTGGTGTACATGGACCAAAAAAGGCTCAAGTGAATATATAAACCATGTGATATGAATATGAGGAATGTATGGTGGGTAGAATACCTAAAATATTTTCACCTAGGGATTTCCTACACATCTGATAAAGGCAATGTAGTGGTTGATGCTGTGAGTAGGAGGACTCAGATATAGGTACTTCAGTATGGCAGTAGTGATTGGAAGCTTATGGAGTTTTCTTTGAGATACACATAGAGGTTCATGAAAGTCAGGGGTAGATATATCTATCATGTGTAGTTGTAAACTTTAACCAACTAGATATATTGAGGATGATGTATCTTTTAGATTATGAGGGCCTAATCCTATGGGAGAGTGTGGTAGGTGGAGATCCACATCCTGGTTGGATAGTAGGTAAGGATAATATCTTGTGTATCCATGGTCACATTGTAGTTCTTCTAGAAATTCTCGAGGAGATGATCGGGGAATTTCATTCTTCATCTTAGTCAGTGCATCCCAGAATCACCAAGATGTCCTATGACTTATGCTGTTTGTACTGGTGTTCAAGTATGAAACATGGTGTAGCTGGTTTCTTCATGAGGTGTTTCAACTATCAGCATGTAAATGTAGAACATAAACAACCATAAAAACTATTAAAATAGTTACATATTCTTGAGTGGAATTGGGATGTTGTCACGATGGATTTAGAGATTGGATTACCGAGGTCACCTCGTCATAATGATTTTTTTGGTTGTTGTTGACATGATCAAAAAAAATTATCATTTCTTGTCAATCAATGAGACCTTTAGTGTTGATGATATTGGGAGGTTGTATATTTTTGAGAGAGTATAAATTCCTGGGGTCCGACAATCTTTATTTTCATATAGGGATTCTTTCTTTACATATCATTTCTAGAAGAGATTGCAGAGTGAGATGGGTACACATGTGATTCTAAGAACAACATACCCCCTCAGTCTGATGGATAGTTAGAGCGTATTATACAAGTTCTAGAGGACATGATACTAGCATGATTCTTAGGTTTTGGTTATCTTGGGATATGAATATACAACTTGTGGAGTTCATCTTTTATAACAGTTATCAGGTGACGATATAGATGTTACCTTATTAGTCTTTTAATAGTAGTCCATGTTGATCACCCATGTTATGGATAGAGGTAAGTGAGGAAACATTACTAGGACTGCATCATATGTGGGAGACATCTAACTAGTCATATTTATTCAAAAGTTGATGCCTACTACACAGCCTCTATAATAATTCTCACAAAAATATCTGAAGACAACCTATATAGTTCAATGTCATGGATTGGGTCTTTTTACTTGTTTCATCGAGGCTGGGATACAGATAATCAAGAGACAATGTATGATTTAACTATAATATGTTAGGATATTTAGTATTATATAGAGAGTCGAGTTGGTAGCCTACTGGTTAAAGTTACCATATAGGTACCTATACATGTATGATGCCTTCCATGTTTCTCAGATTCACCACTATCATTCAAACATGTCTTACACTATTTAGCCCGAGGAGGATGAATTGCAGTAAAATGAATACTTTGAGGTGTATCCTATCCATTTCATTTAAAGGAGCATGATGGTTCCCCGATGAAAATAAGTTACTCTAGTAAAGTTTGTATGTATTCATAGCCATTTATAGGCTTGGACATTGGAGTGGTAGGCCGACATGCGTGCTCAGTGGCCTGAGTTGTTCTCATAAGAATCATGACCACCCATTAGAGGGAAATTCTAGGACTCGATTTATTAATGGAATAATATGGTAATAACCCAGGTTTTTTATGAGGTATAGATCATTTATTTTTCAGTTTAAATTCTTAAATATGACCTAATGTGAATTCCCCATGAGGTCATGGACGTATCAAAGGTTTATGGGGCTTTTTTGGATCCGGAAATCTATTTTTTGGATAAAATAATCATAATGTATGGTTATTTAAAACCATGTTGGGCATGCCACTTGGTTTGAAATACCGTGTGAGGTATCAACAGAGAGTAGATATTGGATGCATGGTTTCCAAAAACCTATGCGATTTGGGTTTCATGGATTTGTAGAATGTCTGATATTTATTAATGTGGGTTTTCACATGGTTTATTCTCAGTTTTTCAAATTGTGCAAGGTAACCATGCTTTTGTCCCTTTCCTATGGAAAACTATTTAGAGTTTGTGCATGGATTCTTAAACCATGTTCCTAAACTGTGCATCCCCTTAAAATTTAGAAAATTAATTAATATAAAGTTAAAATAAGTCTTCTATAACATAATTTAGTTTTTTATTTAATAGATAGAAAATGATTCATTTTGAAGCTCTCGTCGATAAATAATCTTGGTTTTGAGGATTATTCTCCATCCAATCTGTGATACAAGAGAGGAACATCTCATTGGATCTATGTAAATGAGTAATATATTAATTTTTATCTGTTCTTCGTTCCTCTTGATATCAGTTTCTCTATTTGGGTGTAATATGATTTTCCCTAATTTCATTTTCTTTGTTTGTTCTTCATTTTTATCCTAATATGAGTCAAAATAGGTGTTGATAATGGATAATCACTCCACTACCGAGCTAAGGTATGTGTTCTATGATTTTATAGTTGGTTTTGGTACTTTATAGACCAATCTTCTATTCTTCCACCCATTAATCATTCTAGAACAACCCCAAGATTAAATTGATTAATTGAAATAAATGTTATAAAACCTATTAGGGATGACCATATACTACAAAACAAGCCTTTAACAGTTCTAGTATTTATTAGCACTTGAAAAAAACACAGATATATGGAATATTTATTTTAGCTCATGAAAGAACTGATAAAGTTAACCTTTTATCAGATCTTTATTATTAGCACGGATAAAGGGTATCCTTTAGCATCACTTTATTTTTAGCACTCATAAAGGTTACCCTTAATCAACGCTTTATTTTAGGGATGATAAATATTTATTTCATTAGTGCTTTTTTAGCCCTGATAAAGGTATGGATGAATAAAATGAAATATAAATAAATAACTTAAAAAAATGTGTTTATTTAAAAAAAATATTATTAAGTAAATAATTATTTAAAAAATGAATACATTTATTATACATTATTAAATATTAAACATTTTATTAATTATATGATTATGATAATTAATGTTATTAAATTTTATATATTAATATATATATATATATATATTAATGTACATAAATATGATTTATATAGTAAAAAATACATATCATATTTATATTATATATTCATCTATTTATTAAATAATGGTTTATAATTAAAATTTAAATGAATTAAAAATATTGACTAATTGCATAGTACTCGATATAATTGAATGTCGTTTCATTTTTCAATTTAACATAAATCAAATGTTTGTTATATTGATTTCACATAAACATAATTAATGAATTTTATACACAATTCACACAAACAATTCTTATCCATCTTTTCAATATTGTTAATCTGTACTTATTCTTAATTTATTCAATTATACTAATTTTTAACGTAAATGCATGCACCTAAAATTGGATATTCATTAATAATGTTTAAAATATATTTGAAAAAAATATATTTATAAGTAAATATATTTATAAATGTACATTTACTATATTCATAAAATTACAAATTTATGATTATAAATAAATTGATATTTTTGTGAAAGTATTTAAATAACTATAAAAAATAATTATATATATTTAAATAATTATTAAGTTTATAATAAATTTACTTAATTAGTGAATATATTTAATATATTTATACATATATATATATATATATATTTATATATATGTATGTATGTATAATTATATAAATATATATACTAAAATAAATATTATTTTGTAAAAATATTTGTATAATTATAAATAAATAGTTATAAAATTATACTAAATATATTTAAAAAAGGATATATTTATGTATTTATATTTATATATATTTCATAAGTATATATATATATATAATTTATAATTTATAATTATAATTATAATTATATTACCTTTATCAGTTCTTAAGAAATAAGTGTTGATAAAATAATCTTTACTAGCATTTCTTCACGTTGATAATGATGTGGCATTATCAGTGCTAAAAAAAGAACAGATAAAATTAGAATTTATCAGTACTAAAATTTTAGATTTAATAATGATTTATTTTATCATTTCTTTTTAGAACCAATAAGGACTTACCTTTATCAGTTCTTATTTTTATGCACTGATTAATGTGTCTCGGTCTATTTAAAAAACCCTAACAATTTTCAAACCCGTCATAATATCAGAAGCTTTCCATGGATGCCACACATTGTTGGCTCTCCTCCTTGGTGAATGGAAGCTTGAATCACACCACTCAACTGTCTCCAGTTGGTGGAACATCTCATTTGACATCCAGTGTTCGATTTTAGTTAGGGTTTTCAAGGAGGGTCTTAGATTTTCTTCAACCTAGAGAGGTAGGCCTTCCGATTTTCTCTATATATTTTTGTATTTGTTTTTTATTTCTTTTTTGAAGATTTCATTTTTTGTGGTCTGTTGATTGTATACTATTTTGATTTTAGAATATGAAAATAATCATTTGTTTATGATCTATTATTTTATTGACTACTGATGAATGGATACTTTTGATATATGGATTTATTGATTTTATCTGACACTAAACCTTGGATATACTCATTGTTGATTTATTTATATGTTTTGTATCCTCTTACTAAATAATTTTTTTCATAAGTATATATATATTAATGTGTAGAAATATTCATGTATATTCTTGTTTATTGACTACGGATTTGAGGAAAATTGGTGGTTCCCTAATGATTATATATATGCTGACACCATACATGGACACATCAGTGGAATTAGATACACCTCAATCTGATGCACGGTGTGATTGGTATGACTTTATGTGCGTCATTATTTAAAATTGGCATCAATTTTATTAAAAAAACAAATTGGCCTACTCAAAACTGAACAAACACATTCATATTGTTTTTATAATTTAGGATAACTATCCATATGTGATTTGAGATGTGCCTGAATCAACTGTACCTCAATCCGACACATGATGTGATCGGTGTCACTCCAAGTGTGTGTTTTTATTTAAAATTGACATCAATTTTAATAAAAAGGCCAACTGACCTACTCAAAACTAAGAAAACACATTTAAATTGTGTAAATAATTCAAAAAAACAATCAATAAGTCATTTGTGATGTGAATGAATCCGTTGCACCTCAATCTGATACACAATGTGATCAGTGTGAGTAAAGTGTGTGTTTCAATTTTAAGATGACATTTTAGTAAAAAAAATAACGTGATGTACCCTAAACTAATCAAACTAATTTTTATATATTTTATGCATTAGGAAGATGATACATAATTGATTTGAGACATGAATAAATCAGCAAACACCTCAGTGTGATGGATGGTGTGACCAGTATGCGTCCAGGTCGGTGTTTTTATTTAAAATTGACATCAATTTTAGTAAAAAGGAAAAATGACCTACTTGAAATAAATAAAACACATTCACATTATTTAAATACTTCAGTAAAATTATCCATAAGTCATTTTTAATGTGTAGGAATCTGTCGCACCACAATCCGGTACACAATGTGATCGGTATGAGTCAATGTGTGTGTTTTAATATTAAAATGACATTTTAGTAAAAAGATAATTGACTTACTCAAAACAAATAAAACACATTTAGATTATATTGAAACATTAGGAAAAAGATCCATAAGTTATTTGGTAAGTATAGGAATCTTCCTCACCTCAATATGATGCACGATGTGACCCGTATGACTCAATGTGCATCTTTTTATTTAAAATTATCGTCAATTTTAGTTAAATGGACAATTGCCCTACACAAAACTGATCAAACAAGTTTGGATTGTATTGATACTATATGAAAATGATACATAAGTCATTTGTAACATGTATGAATTATCCATATTTCAATATAATACGCGTTATGCCTAGTATGACTCAAAGTATGAGTTATCAGTTTAAAATTGACATTTTAGTTCAAAAAGTGTCAGTCACTAAAAACTGATCAAACGTGCTCATATTTTCTTGATAATTTTTGAAAACGATAAATAATTCATTTTTGAAATTTCGGAATCCATTTCATGTCAATATGATACACAATGTGATATGATTGATTCAAAAATATATGAATCCAGTTTAAAATGACAATTTAGTAAAAAAGAAAAAAAAACGTACTCAAAAACCAAGAAAACACATTCATATTGTTTTGATACATTAGGAAAATGATCCAGAAGTTATTTCATTAATGTAGGAATCAACCACACCTCAATCCATTGCATGGTGTGACCATTATGTCTCTATGTGTGTCTTTTTATATAAATTAGTTATCAATTTTTGTAAAATCAACAATTTTTGTTAATTTATTAAATTATATTATTTCTAACATAATAATTTTTCGACTATACTAGTGCATTAATTTTCTAGATTAGGGGTGGTTTTTTTAAAAATATAATTAATTGGGTTAGAATTAAAATATTAAGGAACATTGATGTTTTTTAATGTATGTAATAAATTTTATTTATGTAAATGTATAAACCAATGTTTGAAATTTATATAATATAGTGTTTTTTTTGTGTCTGTGTTATAAATTTCATTTAATTTAAATCATGTATTGTTACTTATTTCTGTTGATATCTGGTGGGTTTCTGGAGATGTGGTGTACTGTTACAATACATTGTAGTGTTGCAGCTGTGTGTTGTTCTATCACATTGCAATGGTGCTATAGTGTGTTGTTACAACACACTCTAGTATGCAACTTTATCAGTGCTTTAAAAATCACTGATAAACGGTCCTTTATCAGTGCTTTTATAAGAACAGATAAAGGTATACATCATTAGTGATTCTATAAGCTCTATTAATAGTCTCATTCATATAACTTTTATAAGCAATGATAGTTGGTTCCTTTTGTGGTGCTAAACTAAAGAGTTGATAAATGGTTCATTTATCAATGCTTTCAAAAGTGATGATAAAGGACCCAATTATTAGCTCTCTTTTTAGTGATGATAAAGGACCCCTTTATCAGTGGGTTTTTAGTGCTGATAAAAGAATAGGGCTTTAACCACCCTCATGTAGTCAGCCCTTTTCATGTGCTGATAAATGCCATTTATATCACTGTTAAAGGTTGGTTTTGTAGTATTGACCATAGGCTCCATTGTGTTTATTTTGAGGTTGTTTCCCCAATTATGGACACCCATAGGGTGTGCCTTATGAATTTATATTGTTTAATCCATGTGAAATCACACCTGGGGTGAGTTAATGATTCCCTAGAAGTTGAATGCCCTTTAATAAATTAAATAAATTGAATGTGATGTGTAGGAGATGGGTTTCCTCTTTTTCCATGTGATAACATGTTGATTCTGAATAGTTTCATGGTTGAATTGTAAATGGATTTTTTAAATGTGTGGTTATACTCTATGCTTTCTATTGAATGTTAATTGGTTTATATAAGTGGGTATACTCATGAGACGGAATTGATTGTGGATGTAAATATGAGAGCGTAGACTCTTATGGTATGAAATGTTAAAAGGTGTGGACTGAATAGTGGTATGAAGTGGTGATTGATTCCTCTTAGATTGAATCAATGTTATTACTTGGATCTTGATGTGGTAGTGGATTCCTTGGATAGTGTATGTTTCTTATATCTTCATTTCTGTGGGAGGCCTTGGGACTTTCTACCCCTTGGATCCACCATTCATGGACTTTCATAGGACATGTCGGTATGAAATGCTCCAGGACTCCGATGAGTTCCTTTATCGAGTTTCCATCGAGATGCTCCTGGGACCTGATAAGGATTCCTTGGTCATCTACACCATAGTTCCAAACCATTGTGGTCTAACACATTGATTATATGGAACAACCATGAGAATTGTAATGTTATATGTTAAATGGCTCAGTCGTGGGTGTTTCTGACACATTAGGTTGTATGACATGGTCGTGTTTGAAATGATTCTATGGTTGAAAGGAAATTTCATGGAATATTTTTCCTTTTACTTGTGGATGCCTTGTATGGGAACATGACCATATTTTATAGGGATCCTTGAGAGGCTATTTAAATTTTTCTTGTTTAATAGTAAATATTCCATGGGCATTTCAATTTTACATTACTTCTTACATGATTACCTATTCACTATTTATCTTCATATATTGAGCATCCTATAATTGTATTGAAAATTTTGTGATTACCTACTAGGATATTACCTCACACCCTATTTGGGTTTCCACTGGGTATTTGAATATAATATTTGTATGCACGTAGATACAAGGGAATGTTCCCATTATTAAAAATTTATCATTGTTCCATTATTAGGAGAAGGGGAGCATGGGACCGATCTAAGGCTTGTGATGCTACTCAGAGATAGAATTTTTGTTCATTTTGGTATTTTGGATGCATGTATTGCATTTTACTTCTCTTTACCTATTTTGGGTACTTAACTAGACATCTGACATGTATCATCATCATCATTTGTATATGATATTTCTTATGGATTTGTTTAGATATTTCTATCATTTTTATTAATCAATTTTCTACTTATTGTATCTTCTTCCATTGTTTATTGTTATACTAATCCATTGTGTTACACTCTGATGATGACAAAACAGTCTCCCCATAGACACACCTAGGCCCTCACTGCTAGTTAACATATTCTGGTTTTTTGGGAGATGCCCTTAAGGCCATGTGGCCAATCCGGATCAGGGAAATATTGTGTGGCTTCTTTGTCCAGTATGTTACATATAACCTGTCAATGGAAAATCATATACACTTCATAAAAAATAATGATTCATTACATCAGAATATTCCTCAATGAAATAAAATTGAGACAATGTACCTTACCTTAAGTCTAACTCGTCGCATAAAATTTTTATATTCTTGAATAAAAAACTATGGTTAGTTAATTAGAACCTTCAGAACCATTTAAAGTTTCTTGTTCCTTTTACATCATTATTATCATGTTATAACAAATAATTAATTGTTTTTTTTCATGTCATATGTTTTGACGATATTCAGTAATTAAGACAAAAATTAATTTGTTATGATGCCAATATTCAAATTTTCCATTAGTACATCATCTATAGATAAAATTCATGACATGGATATCTTTTTTTTAAAAAATTATACTCTTAAATCAAAAAATTATATATGGTTATAAATAATGAACTACGTTATACTCATATTGTTAGTAAGTCATACGTACACATGAGTAACATTTTTATTTTGAAATGATCAATATGGAATGATGGTAGGTAACATTTTATCATTAAATAATGATAATAATATCATTAATATCATATTAATCAGTAAAATATACTTTAATATTTCATCCTTGTATTGTGGTGATGAAAAAAGAATCGCATTGCATCGTGGAGGTGATAGTTCACACGTATGAAAAAAATACGTTATCATTTTTCTGTGTATGGAATGGTAAGAATGTAAATGTTATATTATCATTTAATAATGAAATATATATCATGAATATAATATGTAATCTTTAATTATATCATTATAACTAGTCTTCAGTGACAGTGATGTAATATGAATTATATCGGTTTGAAAGGTTGTAGTTCGCCTTACAGAATAAAAAAATTCTTTTCACGTTTGATGGAAGTGGATATGAATTTAGTTTATTATTTTCATATAATAACATCTCAATATATTTAGCATATATAACATATTACTTCATCATGGTTTATGAATATTTTAATGAGCTGGAAGAAGAATGAAAATCGTAACACTTAATTAAAAATAGCATTGTTTCTTCATAGAATCTCCATTGCTTAAAACCTCAAGACCACTATGGTAGCTATTGATCATAAAGTAAGATCTCTAGAATGTATTAATTTATTATGCGAAAGGATTTTTCTGATCATGGATGAACCAAATAGGTTTTAAAGTTTTGAGGATTTGTAAATCCTTTATTTCGGCATTAACCCTTATTTAACTTTTTTAATTCTTACCGAGACTGTCACACCAGTCGTTTTTAAATTATTTATTTTATTATTTTTATTGGGCATCGGGTAGTTCGGGTGGAGGCCCGACTTAAAATTTCTGAGTTCTTATTTAAAAATGCACATTTTAGCCTTGACAACATTCAGCGCGCCGTTGTCGAAGTCGCGTGGCCTCGCCTGGGTCACCGCGCGGCCTTGCCTAGTTCCCTGCACGCCTGCCCGATGTGCAACTAATTAAATAAAAGGAATTAAGAATTGAGAAATAACATTATATAAGTGGTAAAATAAAAATAAAATAAAATAAGAATATGAAGTGTGATAAAATTCAAGGGACTATTTTAATGATAATAATAATATCGTTTGAGAATATTATTATTATTATTATCATCGATAGCGTTAATAATATACATTCTATTAAGTTGATATTAATATTATAATAATTAATATTATTGTTAATATTATATTAAGTGATTGGCACTTTATTATTCTATATGGTTTTAAAATCTTGGTCGGAGTGCGGGCTGAGCCAAATTGAAAATTTTCATTCTGCTGATAAATGAATATTTTGAGCTTGACGGCGTCTGACGCACGGGCAGGGGACGGTCGAAGCCGCACGACTTTTCCCAAGTCACCACGCGGCATGTCCAGTGTATGGTTAATTCATTATTTAATGAGATGAATAAGGTAGTTAGCGCAAAATAAAATGGGAAGAATAAAATGAATTACGAGTTCTAATAATAATAATATTATTATTATTAAGATTATTATTATTATTATTATCCTTTTTATTAATGTTTTAATTAAGTTATTAATAATATTATTAAAATTATTATTCTTGTTTTAGTTTTATTATTATTATTATTATTATTACTACTACTATTATTAGTTATTTTACTTTTTAATTTTAGTTTTATTTTATTTATTTATTTATTCTTTTTTTGGGTAGGGTTTTCCTCCCCCGTTTGTGCGCCGCGACCTGGACCTCCCCTTCCCCTCCTCTCTTCATGTTGCGCCGCCTTTTCCAGCCTTCTCCTCAGCAGGTGCTGCCACGACCTCCCTCCTACCCAGCTTGAGCCCGTCCCCCCGTCCCCTCGGCCTCTCGTCACGACGACCCGCTCCCCATCCAACCCCCTAGCATCACAGGCCCTCCCTCTCGGCCAGCCCCATCACACTAGCTCGCCTTGTCGGTTCCCCTTCTCTATGGTCATCCGCTTGTCTGACGGTCTGCGCGCGCCACCCCCATGTCCGACCAGCCGGACCTCCTTCCTGGTGACACTCCAAGCCGGAGCCACCCTCACCTTCTTGCCTCCGGCCGACCTCCATCCAGTGCGTCGTGCTTCCCCCGCTACCCTCCTGCTCCGTCCGGCGACCGTCGTTCTGCTACCCTCCTGTTTCATCCAGCAGCACTAGCTCGTGTCGCACCTTCCCCCTCCTGACCGTAGCGTGGTCCAATTTCCCCTCCCCCTTGCTGACCGGCGACGCTCCCTTCCGGCTCCCCAACCGGCGCCTCGCTCACCTTCCGCGCGCGCCGCATCCCCCTCTTGATAAGTGCATCTTCCTCTTCTTTGAGTTTTGTTTTCTTTTTTCAGTGGGTATGAGTTCTGATTTTGGGGTTTTAATTTGAAGTTTTTGGTTCAAATTCATGAGTTGGAGTTCGCGCTAGGTTCCTTGTGGTGCAAACGGCGCATGATTGAGGTTTCGCGCTAGAAATTGAAGATTTCACATCAATTTTCGGGGTTTGACATCGAGGTAAGTGGTTCCACGTCTAAGTTATTATTTGATGAATTAATTTTCAAGCTTAATTTGTTTAACATATTATTTAATTAATTTGTGTAGTGCGAAGTGGGTTTTCATTGAAGTTTGATTTGTATTGAAATTGTTTGGTACCATGTTTATGTTACGTGTGTGTTTTCTGCTATGAACTTTTATCTAGTTAGTTGTTAGTGATTTTTAAATTATGCGGCTAGCTTATTAATTCGTGCAAGTGGTAAAAATTGTATTTTTGACATGACGTCGGGTGCGTTTAGTCGTAAAAGAGGGGTTTGTGTGGGTTTAGTGGTTAACGCCAAGCGATTTCTTCTAAATTGTTTTATAGGCTTTTATTTTTGGCTTGTTAAATTATGTGGTTTATACAATTGTGTTTTTCATATGGTGTAAGGTTTTCCATCAAACTATTTGGGTGGTACAGGTCACACTTTAAAATTTTATTTGAGTGCGTGTGATGTGTGAATGCGTTTGAATTTATAAATGGTTACTTTAGTTTGTGCAAAGCCATGTGACACTCTTTTACTATTGCTTTATAATTTTTTTTATGGTTTACTTAGTTATGACAATGGTGTGAAACGTGTTTGAAAAATGTTTTAGTGTGCGCCTTATTTCAAAATAGTATTTACATGTGTAAGTGGTGGTTCGTTTAGTGATGAGTGTCTTTTAAATTGTCCAGATGGTTTGGTTGAGTATGTAACATATGCAGATTATGTTTTGAAAATATTTTGGTGTGTGTATGGTTTTAAAAGAGGGTTTTGGGTGAAAATTGTGATTTTGCGTGCGTAAATACCTTGTTTGGCTTTTATGCATTAGTGTGACATGTGACATGAACTTGAAACTTGTTTGAGCACAAAGCGGGAAGCCCGGGTAGCTAGGAGGGTGGACTAGACTAGTGGGCTAGTGTTTAGGAGGTGACTCGACCCGGTTTCACTGGCAGGACTGACGATTGCAACACTAACTAAACATATGGTTTTCTGAAGGTCGCGGCCTTCTAAGCCACATTTTCTTAGGGTCGTGGCCTTCTAAGCCACGTTTCACCGAGACACGAAGATCTAGGGACTCAAGCTAGCTAACACCCACAAGGCTTCTCCCGTATTAGTACTCATTGGTTACTTTACGCTCATCAGTGTGACACATTAGTTATTTGAAAAAAGTAAGGGTGAGTGTGCTTTAATTTAAGTTGTTCCATTTGAAACTGTTTTCCTTAATCTCGTTTTCTTTAAAACTATTCAAGCATTTACTTCTTCGCTTTAATTAAAATTGCAAATGTATTTTTCATTTAATAATTTTGCGTGGAACCTTTTTATTGGGTGACGTCCTACTGTGCTTTTGGCTCACACCCTACATACACCTTTGAGTGTATGTAGATTCTGTTTCTTTTGTATTCCAGGTCGAAGCGTTGAACTTAGTGACAATGGTTCGGGTTGTCGATGGTTTTCCCGTGCAGGTCTGACGATAGTGGTTTGAGGAGGTGGCTCCTCATGTTGCATGAAGGTGTAGATAGATGTGTTAGTTTTCTTTCATTGCAGTCTTCTTAGAGTTTTAGTTTTCCTTTGTTGTCTCTCTTGGGTTGTTGGTTCCAGTTATAGACCTTTAAATATGAATTGTGTTAAGGGCTTGTTTGGTTGATAGTTCTTCAGTTTCAGTTTATCTACTTTGTTGATTGTTTTAGGTCTCCTATTTCGGGTAAATCATTCCCACATGTTACTGTTGATACCCGGGCACTTGTGCCAGCCCGTGAGGATTGGGAACGCCCTTCGGACCATGCCGCGGACTAGGTCGGGCACCGAGTCGGATATTTGTCAATGATAAACCATCCAATAAAATTAGGAAAAATATTAGGGTAATTTTTATTATTTATAATATTATTTTTCCCATAAATACACGATTTTCCATTAACTTTGGTAATAAAAATACTAATGTCACAATTTAAATTTTCCAAAAAATAATAGTGGAAAAATTTATAAATTTATAAATTCTAATTCAAACTATGGAATCCATTTTTGAAAATTTAAAACACATAATTTTTGAAAATTAATTTAAAATTAATCCTATTGACAGAACTAGAAAATGAGTTTTTATGTGAAAACATTCAAAATATTGAAATGTTTGTATTTCCAAATTCAATGTGAAACTGAATGAAATTACATAAATTATATTAAACTATATATTATTTATTAAATTATACTTTAAAACCCATAAAAAATATAATTTAACACAATAAATTATTTACATGAAAAAGTTGGTTTTAATTAAAATTCCGTATGTTTCATAATTCATCAAAACATGAAAACTACCAAAAAAAAATACAAAAAATTGAACTAGTGTAAATATTGATTGTCCTATTTAAATGAAGAAGATTATTCTGTCAAATATAATTTATGAATGTTTCAAAAAACTTGATTTAAAACAATTTTTCCATCATAAGGCAAAAAAACAACCTTTTCAGAAAATACAGCTTTTATGCATAGAATTGGATTTGTTCTTATATATTATCAATAAAACACAAAATATGAATTTTTAAAAAAAATGAATATTATATATCTATATTTCATTAATATAATAAAAAATGGTTATTTTTTTATTTATTGATAAAAATCAAACATGAACACATTAAATTGTTTTTCATGAAAACAGTTTCTTTAATTTAAACGAAAATGTTTTACATTCATTTATAATAAACTAGTATCCAACCTATGCATGATCATTTAATTACAATTTTTCATATACATGTTAAAAAAAATTGTGGTGATAATCAATGGAATCGGTGTCACTTGTTGAGAGAGTGGGAGAAAAATGGAAAAGGAAATGAAATGAGTGGGGTGCTCGTAACACATGGAAATGGAGTGAAGACCGATGGTGACATGTGTGGTTGGAAGCATTCTATATAACAATAGATGTGCATTTATGTGCAGACATGTATATAAATTAAATCAATGTATGCATAATGTATGTATGCATGTTTATGTGAGTTCAAACAATACATACTATATGTATAATATTATATAGAATTTGTTAATGTAGAAGAGAAAGAATACTAAACTGCAAGTATAAGAAATGCTATATAATGTATGAATATATTGTTGACAAAGTGGTGAATCTTGGATTGAAATGAGATAAAATAATCTATTGAAATATAATTATTTATAAACTGGAAAATCCCTTGCATAAATATATCAATTCTCAAATGAATTGGAATAAGCATAACACAAGGACTGGATTTTTCTCAAACATTAAAAGATCATTATAAACATAGTATCATAGCACACTAACCATTAGTGTGAGCTAATCTCATAATTATTTTATATATAGAAAAATTAGAATTATAAAAAATAACTTTAAACATAATTCAATGAAATGAAACATTTGTAGAAATATGTTTCTATTAATAGAGGTAGAAATGGAAGCATAATATCACAACTTCTCATAATATCACCGAGTTTCACATGGAGTCAAAAATCACAGAGAGCAAAGAACATGATGCGTCGCCGGAAGCTCAAAACGAGTAAGTGAAAAGGAGCAGCGTAATGTAGCTGAATTGACAAAGGCTTAAAGGCAATGTCACCCGCCAAGGTCACTCCACGCTTAAAGACAAAGTCACCAGCACTGGAGTTGCACCACCAATTCCGGGCAAAGGGAAAAGGCTAAAGCAATAGGACAGCACAATATGCTTCCAAAATCCGTCACATTCAAGCATCCACATTACAAAGGGGTGAAAATACAATATAAAGACAAAATAAATAAATAAAAATGCTCCAATTCGAGTTACAAGACATGGGAAACCCAAAAGGCACATAAAAAGCATAAAATAACACTTTCCCATGCCATTTAATGACCCCACTAGCCAAAGTAGCGGGATTCCCTCTTAATGATGCTTTTCTCCACCTTCTCTCTCCTCATTAATGTGCAGCTACGAATTTCCACCATTTTCCATGTGGATAAATGATTTTGGGTCCCAAATAAGTGTGTTGTGGCCCACCATAGTGTTAGACATCAAGAAGTGTGGGCTGGTCCAATTCGAACGACAATTGGGCTTGGAATTTTTATTAAGCCCAAAATTATTCTCCTTGGGCTGAATCTGATCTATATCATTCTCCCCCAGTTGAAGAGGATTTGCCCTCAAATCAACGACATCATCTTCTTCAATGTAAGGGGATAAGTCCCCAATGTTGAACGTTGCAGAAACGCTGCCAAAATCATCTGGTAAATCAATTTTGTAGGCATTGTTTCCCACTCGTTCAAGCACTTTGAATGGACCTTCAGCTCGTGGTGCTAGCTTGCTCTTCCTTTTGGATGGAAATCTCTCCTTGCGAAGGTGAATCCACACTTTGTCGCCAGGTTGGAAAATAGCCTGCTTCCGATTCTTGTTTGCTCGCCTCTTGTATGCTTCATTAGACTTCTCTATTTGAGCACGAATAGATTCATGGAGCTTCTTCATCTGCTTTGTCTTCTCCTCCGCATCAATATTTACCTGAAAATCAAGAGGCAAAGAGCACAATTCTATAGGAGTGATTGGATTGATTCCATAAACCACTTCGAATGGAGAATGTCGGGTGGTAGCACTGGGAGATCTATTGTATGCAAATTCAGCTTGTGCAAGTTGCAAATCCCAATCTCTCATGCTCTTGTTCACCAATGTTCTCAGAATAGTGCCCAATGTACGATTGGTAACTTCTGTTTGCCCATCTGTTTGAGGGTGATGGGATGTGCTGAAAAGAAGTTTCGTACCGAATTTCCCCCATAATGTTCTCCAAAAATGGTTGAGAAATTTTGTGTCTCTATCCGAAACGATGCTGCGAGGAATTCCATGAAGGCGAACAATCTCTTTGAAAAACAATTCTGCCACTTTCACCGCATCTTCAGTCTTATGACAAGGTATGAAATGAGTCATCTTAGAAAATCGATCAACAACAACTATTATTGAATCTTTACCTCGCTGAGTCTTTGGTAAAGCCATAATGAAATCCATGCTGAGATCTTCCCATGGCTGCTCCGGAATAGGTAACGGAGTGTATAAACCAGGCTTGAAATGACTCTTTGCTCTTTGACATGTTCCGCATCTTGAAAGAATAGCTTGGACATTTGATTGCATCTTTGGCCAGTAGAAATGCTCTTTTAGTATCTCCAAGGTTTTATGGATGCCAAAATGACCAGCAAGTCCCCCTTCATGTGCTTCCCGAATAAGCAAGTCCATGTAATTACCCTTTGGAACACACAACATGTTTCTCTTAAAGAGAAACCCATCATGTACAGAATAATCCTCCACAAATCCATCTTGACATTGGATTAAAATAGAATTAAACTCCATATCATGCTGATAATCTTCTCTCATAAGCTGAAATCCAAGAATTCGAGCATCAAGAATTGTAAGTAATGCATACCTCCGAGATAAAGCATCTGCCACCAGATTATCTTGCCCCTTCTTGTATTTTGACACAAATGAGAATGATTGTAAGAATTCCACCCACTTTGCATGCCTCGAACTCAGCTTGTGTTGACCATTGATAAACCTCAAAGCCTGATGGTCAGAATGAAGAACAAACTGCTTCGGTCTCAAATAATGAGACCAATGATCTAGGGCTCTTATAACCGCATAAAATTCCTTATCATAGGTGCTGTAATTCCTCCTTGAATCATTCAGTTTCTCGCTGAAATATGCAATAGGGCGCTTGTTTTGGATGAGAACAGCGCCTATCCCAATTCCACTTGCATCACATTCCACTTCAAAGACTTGATCAAAATCAGGCAACGCCAAAACCGGTGCTTCACACAACTTTTTCTTAATGATTTCAAATGATTCATTTGCTGCCTTTGACCACTCAAATTTCCCCCTTTTCAAGCATTCAGTGATAGGTGTCATAATAGTGCTGAAATTGGAAACAAAGCGACGATAAAAAGATGCCAAACCGTGGAAACTTCTTACTTCGGTAATGGATTCTGGTTGTGGCCAGGACTTGATTGCTTCCACTTTTGATTCATCCACCATGATGTCTTCTTTGGTTACCACATATCCCAAAAACACCACTTCTGTTGAAAAGAACTCGCATTTTTCAAGCTTCCCATATAGCTTTTGTTTCTGTAGAACATCAAATACCCACCGAAGATGATCCACATGGCTCTCCACATCCTTGTTGTAAATCAAAATGTCATCCAAATAAACTACCACAAATTTACCAATAAATGGTTTCAGAACTTCATTCATGAGTCGCATGAATGTGCTAGGAGCATTTGAGAGGCCGAATGGCATGACCAGCCACTCAAACAATCCGCCTTTAGTTTTGAAGGTCGTTTTCCACTCATCCCCTTCCTTCATTCGAATCTGGTGGTATCCACTACGAAGATCAACCTTCGAAAAGATTGATGATCAAGCATATCATCAAGTCGTGGGATGGGATACCTGTATTTGATGGTAATATTATTGATAGCTCTACTATCAATGCACATACGATACGTACCATCTTTCTTCGGCACCAATAATGCTGGAACAGAACACGGGCTCATGCTTGGCCTTATAAAGCCTCGATCCATCAACTCATCTACTTGCTTCTGCAATTCCCTTGATTTTCCAGGATTACACCGATATGCTGGTTTATTTGGCAATTGTGAACCTGGAACGAGATCAATCTGGTGTTCAATGCCTCTAAATGGTGGTAATCCTGTTGGAAGATCATTAGGAAAAACATCATGATATTCCCCAATTAAGGAATGGGCTAAAGGATGTTGATGACTCTTCTCCTCATGGCATGACTTTTCCATCATCAATAAAGCAAAAACTGGCTTTTGCTTATTTATGGCTTTCTCCACTTGAGTTTTGCTGATAAAGAGACTACCTTTGGGCACTTCTGAAACAGATTTTTCTTGAAGAGTTTGGGATGGCTTCAAAGGAGCAAGTGTGATATTCTTTTCCCCAGATCGAAAAAAATATGTGTTCTTCCTCCCATCATATTTCACTTCCCTGTCAAACTGCCAAGGCCTACCCAACAACAAGTGACAAGCATCCATAGGAATAACATCACACAATACTTCATCAGCATAGTTCTTACCAATGGAGAATGAAATCAGAACATGTTTGTTGACTTGGAGTGTGCTCCCATTGTTCAACCATTGCAATTTATACGAGCGAGGATGATTCTGAGTTGGAAGCTTCAATTTCTCCACTAGTGTTGTTGAAGCCACATTTGTACAGCTCCCACTATCAATAATCACCATGCATACCCGCTGATTAATGGTGCAGCGAGTTTGGAACAAGTTTTCCCTTTGATCTTCTTCCGAGCAGATTTGAGCTTGCAAAACTCTTCGCAGCACCAGCATGTTTCCCACATCAGCTTCTTCCACAACATGTTCCTCATTTTCAGATTCTTCACCATCATGTTCATCCTCTTTGATTGCCTCTTCAATCTCTTCAATCTCTTTAATAGTAATAATCCGGTTGTTAGGGCAATTGGCCTGAAAATGACCATACTCATGGCATTTGAAACACTTTCGATTCCCACGTTCAAAGGAGTTCGACTTCCCTTTTGTTTGTTCCATAGCCTTCTCTTTCCATTTATCCAGCATCTTGTTCCTTCCAAATTCCTTCTCAACAACACCTGATTTATTAGAAGAAATACCCTTATAAAAAGTTGTACCTCTATTGTAGTTTTTGAGCGTCGGTGCCCTTGAGGTCCGTTTTTGCTTTTCCACCTTGATCGCCAGCTTGCAAACATCATCAAGTGAGCAGAATGATTGCAACTCCACTGAATGTGCAATTTCTTCATTTAATCCACCCAAAAACCTTGCAATTGTTTGCTCTTTATATTCTGGAACATCACTTCGCATCAATAAACGATCAAATTCTCGAATGTACTCTTCAACAGACTTATCTCCTTGTCGTAGGCTATGCATTCGAAAATAAAGATCTTGCTTATAATTCTCAGGCAGAAATCGTCTCCTCAAAAGCTTTTTCAACTTCTCTCATGAGCGTATCTTGCCTTTATCATCACGTTCCCGCTGTTTCTTCAGATTTTCCCACCAAAGTGATGCATAATCTTTAAATTTCAGAATGACTACCTTGCACTTCTTCTCGTCAGAACAATTCTTAAATTCAAAGAACCGTTCGATTTCCCGCATCCAATCCAGAAAATCATCTGGATTCATACTCCCATAAAAATCCGGAATGTCGATCCTCAACCATCTTTCGATGTCTTCATCATCTCTTCTTCTTCGCATATCTACCTCTGAATCGCTGGAATCATCACCATTTGCACGATCTTCATAAAATGGTGCTGGATTGCGTCTATTATGTGGTGATTGACGTCGAGGATGTCGCTGCGGTGGAGGGGAGTCAGGTCGCCGCGCTCTCAAAAGTTGAGCAAGTTGCTCACCGATTTGAGTAATTTGTGATTATGGCTGTGCATTAGCTATTTCCCATGGAGCATGAGGAGTAGAAGATCCGCTCTTGCGAGACATGATGGAGAGTAATAAGAAGAATGCGATAGAACTTACTCGTTGGAACCGTGCCTCTGATATCAATTGATGCATCGCCGGAAGCTCAAAACGAGTAAGTGAAAAGGAGCAGCGTAATGTAGCCGAATTGACAAAGGTTTAAAGGCAATGCCACCCGCCAAGGTCAATCCACGCTTAAAGACAAAGTCACCAGCACTGGAGTTGCACCACCAATTCCGGGCAAAGGGAAAAGGCTAAAGCAATAGGACAACACAATATGCTTCCAAAATCTGTCACATTCAAGCATCCACATTACAAAGGGGTGAAAATACAATATAAAGACAAAATAAATAAAGAAAAATGCTCCAATTCGAGTTACAAGACATGGGGAACCCAAAAGGCACATAAAAAGCATAAAATAACACTTTCTCATGCCATTTAATGACCCCACTAGCCAAAGTAGCGGGATTCCCTCTTAATGATGCTTTTCTCCACCTTCTCTCTCCTCATTAATGTGCAGCTACGAATTTCCACCATTTGTCATGTGGATAAATGATTTTGGGTCCCAAATAAGTGTGTTGTGACCCACCATAGTGTTAGACATCAAGAAGTGTGGGCTGGTCCAATTCGAACGACAATTGGGCTTGGAATTTTTATTAAGCCCAAAATTATTCTCCTTGGGCTGAATCTGATCCATATCAGAACATTAGGGAAATCAATGTGTCACACTCCTCTTCTGGAGGTGCTTCGCAGCAACCCCTCACTGTGTCCATCACCATGGATAGCCTCCACACCCCCCCCCTGTTCTGCTTGGTCAGCAGATGCCTGATGATAAAGATTTGTAATGATCAATTTTTATTTGAATTGATTAAATATGGAGAAGCAAAACCCCCAGCCTCGTGAAAGGAATTCCAGAGTATGGTGGGGGACTTGGTGGAATCGAGGAGGGAATTCATTTTTGGAAGTAACTCTCAATCCCTCAGGCGAAGTGCCTGCCAAATGTTATCCTAGAGATCACCACTGCTGTGACGACTCCCACGTGGTCGTCCACCGTTTTTTCTGTAGTCCCTCTGTGGGATTCCGCTATAATCTGCTGCCATGCAACCACAAGTGTGGTAGCGCTTCCCCCATTCTCAATCATCGCACCCTGAGAATTCACAAAATTCAGATGGATGAGAGGCCCTCTCACCTTCACAGTAAAAGCATTTGATGATAAATTTTGTTACTGAGATCTGAATACTCCTGAATCCAACAGATCATCATCCTAATGGATCATTCAGCAATAATTATGTAAATTGTAGAAAGTAAATTCACAATATACGGTGCCCTGAAACAGTACGGTTCTATAAACAATTGTTGAGGGACACTTCTTTTCGCAACTCTCCAAGGTTGATAAAAAAATACTCTACCTATATCCAATAAGTCATCGAGCATTGCATCAGAAGTCAGATTGAAATCTTATATGCCACATAGAATCCAGAAATTGCGTAGAACTCACCATAAAGACAAGAAAACCCCTCAGAAAGAGCACATGGCTACAACTCACAATTGATCCCGGGATTCATGCCCAACCATTCGGACAGGTTCACATTGACCTTTGCAAGAGCACTGCACTCTTCCCATTTCAGCACACCCACAAGCGTTAAAAGCAATTCCCGGATTCCCATCATTTTTTGAGTTTCTATTACAGGCCAGAGGGAACCCACCTATTTCATGGAGCGAAGCACAATGAAAACACTGATACCTATCTCTGTATCCTGATTGTAAGAAAGAATGTCGAAGCTGTATCTTTCTACTGCGTAAATCTGCTTTATTGTTTTTTCTATATGCCACTTGAAAAGATAAACAACAGACTTGTGAAAAGCATAATTGAGGCCATAGCCTGGGAGAGAATAGGCATTTAGATAATATTTAATAGTTATGATGCTAAGGCTTACTGTAGTTACACCAGGTATGTGTTGATTGCTCTCAAATGTAACCTGCAATGATGAGCCGCCCAGGTCAATAGCACCACATGTTTCCCTTTTTGGTATGGCACCTAACATGCCTTTAAGATAATTCAGAGATAGCCATTTGTAATAATCTTTCTCAATGCTAGAAATAATTTTGACTCAATCTATGTCGGGAGAATGCAGTGGTGTAGAATGTACATGAAATAATTTGAAACAGAAAAAATACCATTTAACTATACAAAATTAACAAAAAAACAAAGAATTAATATATACATTGTATAATATATAACCATTGCCAAATTCTGAAAAGTTCCATTATGTATTGATCAGGGAAAAAGAAGATAGTTCAATAATCAATCAAAGAAAAATGATAAAACCGAGCAAGAGATGGGAGTTGTAACATGTGTCCTGCAAAATATATCATGTGGGTATCCCATTTTATATTCTATAATTTCTTACATAATCACTCATCACAAAAAATAGATCATGTGGGTATCCCATTTGTGCAAGCTTGTCAATTAAATAGTGATGGACTGTATATAAGAGATGGGAGGTGTTTATTCCTGGCCTAAAACATAAATTTATTGTCTTGTGAAAAAACTAATCAAAACCATCAAAGTGTGAAGAATTAAAAAAACATACACCTTTACCAAAAATCATACCTCTATCTGCAGCTTGAAAACCATGTGAAGAATAATTATTCTGCATATATATTCCTAATTATTCAGTCTGAAAAGATCTTCTTCAAGTCAGTTTCAAAACATCCCAACACCACCAACTCGAAGATTCTCCCTCATTGGAATTTTCCCTTTGTTCTTCCCTCTACATTGTAATGCAACGAATCTTACATGTTGTGTCATAAAATGTTTATAATCATTACATCAATGAAAGAAAAATAGCATATATAGTGCAGTTGATATGGTTTTGATTTGTACAATATAGTAGAGGTTATAACATGTTATAAATTGAAAATTCATTCTTGATGATTCCCAAAAGAATTCCATGGAAAAAGTCTAAAACAAACTACTCATAAATTTACCAGGAAAATATTTTGAGTCATGGTGCAATGGTGAAGAGTTGACTCAAACAGAGCATTTGATGGAACCCTGAAATGAGTCATAGAAGATTATTTAATGCCCCATAAAATATATAATAGAGGCATAAAATTCAAAATAAAATTTGAGAGAACGTATGGTCAGATAGAATGCATATAGAGGAGTTGAAACAGGAAAAACATATTGATCATACATAGCCAAACATTCAATGTCATATGAACAGCTTAGTGCTTGAGTTCATCAAGTCTATGTCAAGTGTACAATCTAAAATTTCATGAAAATGAAGCTGAAACGCAAAACTAACACGCAAAACTAACCAATTCATCTAATCGGTTGAATTTGAACACAACACCTGGTGAACATATTCTGTGCAGGCAGATATTGACAGTAGTATGGTTGTTTTGATGTGTAAAAGTTCAAAATGTGATGAATTTGCATTATTGAATATCTAGAGTCTTCAAAGAAAATATTCATAAACAGAAATGAATTATTTCTCGATTATGGGCACAAGTCAATAACTTGTAATGATTAAATAGTGATTTATGTTAGAGATGTATGAAGCATAAACCTAGGTTTCAATTGGCGGAAAACATTTATAATATTGATAGAATTTAATAGTTGATATGCTCCTTAATATAAGAAAAATGAACTATATATTAACAACAACATCTTTGATATTCTTTCATTTCAAATTAGAATTTCTTTCATTTCAAATCAGAACACAAATTAGCTGGAACATTAATGTTTTCGAAAGTTTAGGAATCCAAATTAATAACATTGGTTTTAGAAGTCGTTGTAATTCCAAGATATTGATTAAAACTGGGATATTAAATAAAAATAATGAAATCAACATAATTTATAAACATTAGTTAATGAAATCAACATCATTTATAAACATTAGTTAATGGCAATATATCAACTACGTTTTCCCAACTAAACCAAACAACTTGTACAGACTGAATAGAATACGCCAATGATCACTACTAGAAAAGGGGGCATTGGAGCCCCCCAGACTCGGGCGACCGCCATTGGCGGTCGCTATAGCTCACCATTAGCGACCGCCAATGGCGGTCGCTAACCTGCCTAAAAAATTTCGGGGGGTTTCTGCGCCCCCCCCCCCCCGCGCCCTCGATCTCCCTCGATCTCCCTCGCCCTAACCCCCTCCCTCCCTCGCCGCCCTCCCTCGCGCCGCCCTCCCCTCCCCCGCCGCCCGGCCTCCCCCGCCGCCCGGCCTCCCCCGCCGCCCGCCCTCCCCCGCCGCCCGGCCTCCCCCGCCGCCCGCCCTCCCCCGCCGCCCGGCCTCCCCCGCCGCCTGCCATCCGGCCTCCGGCCGCCGCCCTCCGGCCTCTCGGCCCTCCCCCCCCCCCACCCCGGACGGCACCCGCACCCCGGACAGCCCCCGGCGCGCACTCCGGACCGCCCCCCGCCCCCCGGACGCCTCCCCGCACCCCGGACAGCCCCCCCCCCCCCCCCCCCGCGCACTCCGGACCGCCCCCCGCACCCCGGACGCCTCCCCGCACCCCGGACAGCCCCCCCCTGCACTCGGACACCCCCTCCGAACCCGGACAGCCCCCCCGCACCCCGGACAGCCCCCCCCCCCCCCCCCGCACTCGGACACCCCCCCTCCGAACCCGGACAGCCCCCCCGCACCCCGGACAGGCCCCCCGCACCCCGGACACCCCACCCCGCACCCCCGACAGCCCCCCTGCACCCCAGACAGCCCCCCCTCCCCCGCACCCCGGACACCCCCGCACCCCGAACACCCCTGCCCGCACCCCTGACAGGCCCCCGACACCCCGGACACCCCTCCCCGCACCTCGGACAGCCCCCCCCGACCCCGGACACCCCCCCCCCTCGTTGTCCGTCCCCCGTCCCCTCACCGCCTCCTCTCCTCCAGCTCCCCGCCGCCGCCGCCGCCCGTCCCCTCCCTTGCCGCACCGCCTTTGGCTCCGGCTCCCCTTCGCTGCCTCCTCTCCCTCGCAGCACCGCCTTCGGCTCCCCTCCCTTTCAGGTTTGTAGCTCAATCAGGTAACATGAGCTTTCAGTTACATTATTATTTTATCAATGGTTCATAAACAAATGGTTAATATTTATTTTGAATATAGTTGATTTGAAAAATGTAAATGTAATAAGTATTGTGTAAATGTTTGTTATACAGATATTATTATAGATAAGAGTTGGATTGATCTTCCAAATCGAACGTCTAGAGAATATTTCAATGGCATTATGCAGTTTATTGACTTCACGAGAGGATTTGAAAGTGACTATATTAGTTGTCCATGTAGAAAATGTGCTAACATATATCAATTCACACGAGATACTGTGAGGGAGCACCTTTTCTTTAATGGATTTCTGAAAAATTATAAGAGTTGGACTCGTCATGGAGAAGAATATGTTCGTTGTCAAAATACAGATGCAGCTCAGATGGATGTTGATGCAAGGATGACTGATCCAATGCATGAAATGCTTACTGAAATGGTACGTGGGTTTGATCCTGAAGGCATTGACATCCAGAATCTTGAGACCGGTGAGATAAATCTTCGCTCTGGTGCAGATCGTGATTCGAGGAGGTTTTATGAAGTACTTGATGATGCGAAAACAGAATTATATCCTGGATGTACTTCTTACAATAAACTGTCGTTTATCGTGGAGTTGTTGCATTTGAAGACTTTGAACAATTGGTCAGACACATCATTCGACATGCTTTTGGTTTTATTGAAAAAAGTTCTTCCTGTCGACGCTAAGATTCCTGAGTCGTATTACTATGCTCGTAAGTTGACAGAGAACTTAGGTTTTACATATGAGACTATAGATGCATGTGCAAACAACTGTATGTTGTTTAGAAATGAAACTGCTCATTTGGATATTTGTACGGTTTGTGGCGCTTCCAGGTGGAAAGAGAACAGGGGAAATAAGACTCATCAAAGTCAGATTGCGATACAGGGGAAACCGATTGCCGTAAAGCAAATGCGTTACTTTCCCCTTAAACCGAGGTTGAAAAGATTTTTTATGTCATCTAAAGTTTCTAATTTAATGAGATGGCATGCAGAAAGAGTTCATGAAAGTGACATGTTAACCCACCCGGCAGACTCTCATGCATGGAAGGATTTTGATAAGAGACATCCCGACTTTGCTAAAGATGTTCGTAATGTCCGATTGGGATTGGCAGCAGATGGTTTGAATCCATTCAAGTCTATGGTTGGTGCAACTCATAGCACATGGCCCGTGGTGTTGGTTCCATATAATCTTCCTCCGTGGCTTTGTATGAAGCAACAATTTATATTACTTTCCACTCTTATTAATGGACCTAAAAGTCCGGGGGATAAGATTGATGTTTACCTTCAGCCATTGATTGATGAGTTGAATGAATTTTGGGGCGATGGTGTGATGACTTATGACTGCGAAACGAATGAAATGTTCAAACTGCATGCTGCTTTATTGTGGACAATCAATGACTTCCCAGCTTATGCAAATTTATCAGGCTGGAGTACGAAAGGGGAATTTGCTTGCCCTTGTTGCAATAAAAGTAAAAAATCTGTATGGCTTAAACATTCCAAAAAATGGGCATACATGGGTCACAGGCGTTTTCTCCCTCCCCAGCACAGGTTCAGAAAGGACAGAGTGGCATTTGATGGTTCTAGAGAGTTCAGCCCAGCACCAAAGATCATGACAGGAGTCGAAATGTTATCGCAGATTGAGGAAGAAAACATCCGCACGGTATATGAAATTCAGGATTTGGTGGCTCCTCCAGTACGTAATATTCGTGCTGCGGGTAGGCAGCGCAGTCACAATTGGAAAAAGAAAAGTATTTTTTATAGTCTTCCGTATTGGAAAACTAACATGTTGAGACATAATTTGGATGTCATGCACATTGAAAAAAATGTTTGTGATAACATATTGTGGACCATTTTAGGTGTCAGTGGAAAGTCAAAGGACCATGTTAATGCACGCCGTGATTTGGAAGAAATGGGTTTAAGGAAACAGTTGCATTTACAGTTAGCTGAGGGAAACAAGGCATATATGCCTGCTGCACAGTATTCGATGACTACAGAGGAGAAAGAGACATTTCTTTCCATTTTGAAGATGGTCAAGGTGCCTGATGGTTACTCTTCTAATATTTCGAAGTGTGTGAATCTGACGAGCAAGACATTGCAAGGGTTGAAAAGTAATGACAATCACATATTACTTCAGCAGTTGATTCCAATCGCAATTTGTGATTGTTTATCCCCCAATGTTGTTCAGCCCTTGATTGAGATGAGTAATTTTTTTAGACAGCTTTGTTTAAGAAATCAACGAATGAGTGATTTAAAAAGTTTGCAGGACCGAATTGTACTTACGCTTTGTCACTTTGAGAAACTTTTCCCCCCCTCATTTTTCGATGTTATGGTCCACTTGACAGTGCACCTAACTGATGAAGTAATGGCTGCTGGTCCAGTGCAATTCAGGTGGATGTATCCTATTGAACGGTATTTGAGTACATTGAAAAGATTTGTACGCAACAGAGCTCGTCCAGAGGCATCAATAGCCAATGGTTATTTGATGGATGAGTGTACTACCTTTTGTGCAGAATATCTTACGGATGTTGAAACAAAATTAGATAAGCCCTCTCGGATTGATGATGGTCCAGTTGGAGAAGGAACCACATTTGATATGGACAACATCGAGTGGATACAAGCACATCGATATATCTTGTTCAATACTCCATCAGTTGCACCATTAATGCAGTAAGTATCTTATCAATGTGCTTGTATAACTTTTACATGTTTTCTTTGCATAAGTTGATCTTTTAAACATCGCGTAATCATTTGCAGGAAACACATTAATGAGATAAAAGAAGAGATGCATCGTGCGACTGAGTTGCAAATTCAACAATCTCATTATGCGGCATTTCATGATTGGTTCAAGGATTATGTATGTATAAATTGATTTTCATTATGAGTGAAGTATTAAACTAATTCTTTCTGCATATATCAGTATTGATTTTTATAAATTATGTAGGTTCGTAAGCTGAGGGAGTTAGGGGACCCCACGCTACCTGAAGTATTTATCCAACTGGCTGAGGGTCCATCTATAACGGCTCGTCGTTATAAAGCTATTGATGCTAATGGTTTTCGATTTCGCATTAAAGATGTTGACGACAAACGAGCAACACAAAACAGTGGCATCGGTTGTCCCTTTGTCGATTCTGGTTATTACTATGGTCAATTGATAGACATCATTGAAGTTGTATACACACACGGTTTGAAGTACATATTGTTAAAGTGTAATTGGGTTGATCCAGTGCGTGGATGTAAAGTCGATCAATATCAGTTTTCATTGGTGAATTTTAACTATATGTTATACAGAAATAATGAACGAGTTGAGAATGAACCTTTCATTTTGACATCACAAGCGGAACAAGTATTCTTCGTTACTTTGTCTTCGGATCCAAGTTGGCAAGTTGTTGTCAAAATGTCTCGGCGAGGAGTGTTTTTATTTGAAGAAGATGAACCCGAGACTGTTCCGTTTGTTTACCAACAACTTGATCAACATACCGTAGTTCAACGTGAAGAAGATATTTATTGGGTCAGAGCGACTGTTGAAGGAGAAACGGTCGATTTGCATGCTTAATGAAAGGTATAATTGTTTTCCCGCTATTCAGTAGAATGTCCTAGGATATCATAAATTATCTAATCATTTTATAAATCCTTATAAGTTTTAATCCTCACTTTTGTAAGTTAATTCAGTCATAAATATTTAGGTTGATTAACTTTCTGATTTTTTAAAATTCATTCACAACTAATTATTCAATCCATTTTTTGTTTGATTAACAGTTGTACAAGTTTGATTTATTAAGAACAATCCAATTTATCTTTTAAACACTTTGGACTCATTACTGATATTTTGTATGACTGCAGACATGTCAGGGGAAGAGGCAGAAAATCCACATCATCCATCTGAGGCATCTACGTCTCAGGGTCGAGGTATGTTTGAATGTCATTCTCTATATTTTTTATGTAATTGACATATATATATATATATATATAACATTTGTCAATTTATATATAAAATTGTTTTCAACAGGATCAGACTCGGCTAGTTCTTCCTCTCGCAGGAGAGGCCCTGGTCGTGGCATATTATCATGGAATTCCGACACGACGACAGATGTTTCATTTGATGAGGTATTTCATCCCGTGGGACCGAATGCCCCGGCATTTATTCGTCAGCTGGGTCATATCATACGTGACCCACATCGATTTCCATTGACCACGCGTGATTGGGCTTCTATCCCTCAGGACACATTAGATCGTCTATGGAGGGAGGTTCAGGTAAGAAAATAATTTTACTTTATTTTCTATTTATAAATAATACTAATATGTTTGATTATTTTCATTATAGCAAAATTTGAAAGTATGCCCTGAAGAGTTTCGACCCGTGTGTATGAGCAAATGCCGTAAGCTATGGAAAGATTATAAAGGCAAAGTGAAGAGGGACCACTGGGTACCAAATGTGGGTGCCCTTGACATTTTGGAAAAAGTCCCGAGAGGTGTCCTCCCGGATCAGTGGCGTGACTTGGTTGCATATTGGTCTACTGAGGGTGTTGCGGTTTGTATATTAATTATTTTGCTGTATATATATTTTCAAGAATATGTGATTTGTTTGAAATTTGAATGAATTGAATGTAGGAGGTGTCAACACGCCATTCGGAGAATCGAGCGTTGCAGGGACCAGCTCACAGGCTCGGGACTCGTCACGTGTCTCAGATCCGACATGAGGTATATATTATTCATTTTTTAATTTATTAATTAATATGGTTTTGTGTTTATATTCTTTTAATATACAGTTGCGAGGGCAAGGTGCAGCAACTGATAAAATGTCGGTGTGGATAAGGACTCGTGATCGCAATGATCCAGAGGTTGCAGCATTGATAGTAAGTGTCTGTACTTACCAATAATTACATAAATCTATATATTAACATATATATATTTATATATATTTAAATATTTCACAGGATCAATTTGAAGCTGAGTTAGAACATCTGCCAGAGGACCAGCGACAGCTTCCCATGCGACGGGATGAGATCTTTCATCGCATTATTGGTCGGGACGGGCATGGCTATAGTTTGACCTATGGAGCAGGGATTCCTCGTTCTGTAGTGTCACGCGCTGCGGTTGTCGGTCCTGCTGTTGCTCATATGACACAGCAGATGTCAGATTTTGAGGCACGGCTGCGCGCTTCCGAGGAGACAAATGCGCAATTGACAGCTGAGGTTAGAGCACTGCGGGAATATGTGCGTCGAGCTGATGGTACAGGGGATCATACGACGCAGGTATATACTGTATTTATTTATTTAATTTAAATTATTTTTGTTATTAAAATATTTATAATGTTTATTTGTTGTAGGCACCTGGCCCACCAGAAGGAGGTAGCAGTGATGGCAACGCGTGACGCACCATATATTCACGAGATATGTTTTTTGTTTTTACTGGTAGGGTTGATATTGATGTACTGTATTTATTCATTTAAGTAATGCATTATTACCATCCATGGTGGTCTTTTAAATATTTTATACACATATTGAGTTTTTGATCAGATAATCTTGAATGATTCTACATTTGAAAAAGTCGAACTAATTCCAACAGATCAATAAATCTGATATTATAGATTATGTATTATCCAATATATTTTTTATAAATTTCAGTATGGTATCGATAAAAGAAATATGTATTAATTAGATGTTATCACTTTTATTTTTCACTTTTGTAATCAATGGGATGGCCTTTGCACCCCCGGAGAGCCCCCCCGCACCCCCGTACAGCCCCCCCCCCCCCCCGCACCCCCGTACAGCCCCCCGCACCCCCGTACAGCCCCCCGCACCCCCGTACAGCCCCCCGCCACCCCCGTACTGCCCCCCGTACAGCCCCCCCGCACCCCCGTACAACCCCCCGCACCACCGTACTGCCCCCCGCCACCCCCGTACAGGCCCCCGCCACCCCCGTACAGCCCCCCGCACCCCCGTACAGCCCCCCCCCCCCCCCGCACCCCCGTACTGCCCCCCCGCACCCCCGGAGAGAACCCCGCACCCCCGTACAACCCCCCGCACCCCCATACTGCCCCCCGCCACCCCCGTACAGGCCCCCGCCACCCCCGTACAGCCCCCCGCACCCCCGTACAGCCCCCCCCCCCCCCGCACCCCCGTACTGCCCCCCGCACCCCCGGAGAGACCCCCGCACCCCCGTACAACCCCCCGCACCCCCGTACTGCCCCCCGCCACCCCCGTACAGGCCCCCGCCACCCCCGTACAGCCCCCCGCACCCCCGTACAGCCCCCCCCCCCGCACCACCGTACTGCCCCCCGCACCCCCGTACAGCCCCCCCGCACCCCCGTACAACCCCCCGCCACCCCGTACAGCCCCCCGCCACCCCCGTACAGGCCCCCGCCAACCCCGTACAGCCCCCCGCACCCCCGTACAGCCCCCCCCCGCACCCCCGTACTGCCCCCCGCACCCCCGGAGAGACCCCCGCACCCACGTACAACCCCCCCGCACCCCCGTACTGCCCCCCGCCACCCCCGTACAGGCCCCCGCCACCCCCGTACAGCCCCCCGCACCCCCGTACAGCCCCCCCGCACCCCCGTACTGCCCCCCGCACCCCCGTACAGCCCCCCCGCACCCCCGTACAAACCCCCGCACCCCCGTACTGCCCCCCGCCACCCCCGTACAGGCCCCCGCCACCCCCGTACAGCCCCCCGCACCCCCGTACAGCCCCCCCCCCCCCCCCCGCACCCCCGTACTGCCCCCCGCACCCCCGGAGAGACCCCCGTACAACCCCCCGCACCCCCCGTACTGCCCCCCGCCACCCCCGTACAGGCCCCCGCCACCCCCGTACAGCCCCCCGCACCCCCGTACAGCCCCCCCCCCCCCCCCGCACCCCCGGAGAGACCCCCGCACCCCCGGAGAGACCCCCGCACCCCCGTACAGCCCCCCCCCCCCCCCCCGCACCCCCGTACAGCCCCCCCCCCCCCCCCCCGCACCCCCGTACAGCCCCCGCACCCCCGTACAGCCCCCCCGCACCCCCGTACAGCCCCCCGCACCCCCGTACTGCCCCCCGCACCCCCGTACTGCCCCCCGCCACCCCCGTACTGCCCCCCGCACCCCCGTACTGCCCCCCGATACCCCCGTACAGCCCCCCGCACCCCCGTACAGCCCCCCGCCACCCCCGTACAGCCCCCCGCACCCCCCGTACAGTCCCCCGATTGTGTCGTTTTCAGCAGCGCGGCGCGCGCTGAAATGGCGCGTTGGGGGGTCAAAACCACCCGAACGACCTCCGAATGCCACGAAACCGTACGACAACATCCGGGGCGTGAAATGTGAAATGGTCGGCTAGACGGCACCTCATTCGGAGGTGCCGTGTGACCGCGGCGGCCGGAAACGCGTTTCCGGCGCCGTTAGACACCAAAACGGCGTGCGGCGGTCCGATTCGGAGCAAACGTGCTCCGAACGACCTGAAACTGCACGGGAACGATAGAAATATTATTCCTGAGATGCAGGAGGAGGCCGCACGTCCATCGGACGTGCGGTGCGCGCGGCACGTCCGATTGTGTCGTTTTCAGCAGCGCGGCGCGCGCTGAAATGGCGCGTTGGGGGGGTCAAAACCACCCGAACGACCTCCGAATGCCACGAAACCGTACGACAACATCCAGGGCGTGAAATGTGAAATGGTCGGCCAGACGGCACCTCATTCGGAGGTGCCGTGTGACCGCGGCGGCCGGAAACGCGTTTCCGGCGCCGTTAAACACCAAAACGGCGTGCGGCGGTCCGATTCGGAGCAAACGTGCTCCGAACGACCTGAAACCGCACGGGAACGATAGAAATATTATTCCTGAGATGCAGGAGGGGGCCGCACGTCCATCGGACGTGCGGTGCGCGCGGCACGTCCGATTGTGTCGTTTTCAGCAGCGCGGCGCGCGCTGAAATGGCGCGTTGGGGGGTCAAAACCACCCGAACGACCTCCGAATGCCACAAAACCGTACAACAACATCCGGGGCGTGAAATGTGAAATGGTCGGCCAGACGGCACCTCATTCGGAGGTGCCGTGTGACCGCGGCGGCCGGAAACGCGTTTCCGGCGCCGTTAAACACCAAAACGGCGTGCGGCGGTCCGATTCGGAGCAAACGTGCTCCGAACGACCTGAAACCGCACGGGAACGATAGAAATATTATTCCTGAGATGCAGGAGGAGGCCGCACGTCCATCGGACGTGCGGTGCGCGCGGCACGTCCGATTGTGTCGTTTTCAGCAGCGCGGTGCGCGCTGAAATGGCGCGTTGGGGGGTCAAAACCACCCGAACGACCTCCGAATGCCACGAAACCGTACGACAACATCCAGGGCGTGAAATGTGAAATGGTCGGCCAGACGGCACCTCATTCGGAGGTGCCGTGTGACCGCGGCGGCCGGAAACGCGTTTTCGGCGCCGTTAAACACCAAAACGGCGTGCGGCGGTCCGATTCGGAGCAAACGTGCTCCGAACGACCTGAAACCGCACGGGAACGATAGAAATATTATTCCTGAGATGCAGGAGGAGGCCGCACGTCCATCAGACGTGCGGTGCGCGCGGCACGTCCGATTGTGTCGTTTTCAGCAGCGTGGCGCGCGCTGAAATGGCGCGTTGGGGGTCAAAACCACCCGAACGACCTCCGAATGCCACGAAACCGTACGACAACATCCGGGGCGTGAATTGTGAAATGGTCGGCCAGACAGCACCTCATTCAGAGGTGCCGTGTGACCGCGGCGGCCGGAAACGCGTTTCCGGCGCCGTTAAACACCAAAACGGCGTGCGGCGGTCCGATTCGGAGCAAACGTGCTCCGAACGACCTGAAACCGCACGGGAACGATAGAAATGTTATTCCTGAGATGCAGGAGGAGGCCGCACGTCCATCGGACGTGCGGTGCGCGCGGCACGTCCGATTGTGTCGTTTTCAGCAGCGCGGCGCGCGCTGAAATGGCGCGTTGGGGGGTCAAAACCACCCGAACGACCTCCGAATGCCACGAAACCGTACGACAACATCCGGGGCGTGAAATGTGAAATGGTCGGCCAGACGGCACCTCATTCGGAGGTGTCGTGTGACCGCGGCGGCCGGAAACGCGTTTCCGGCGCCGTTAAACACCAAAACGGCGTGCGGCGGTCCGATTCGGAGCAAACGTGCTCCGAACGACCTGAAACCGCACGGGAACGATAGAAATATTATTCCTGAGATGCAGGAGGAGGCCGCACGTCCATCGGACGTGCGGTGCGCGCGGCACGTCCGATTGTGTCGTTTTCAGCAGCGCGGCGCGCGCTGAAATGGCGCGTTGGGGGGTTAAAACCACCCGAACGACCTCGGAATGCCACGAAACCGTACGACAACATCCGGGGCGTGAAATGTGAAATGGTCGGCCAGACGGCACCTCATTCGGAGGTGCCGTGTGACCGCAGCGGCCGGAAACGCGTTTCCGGCGCCGTTAAACACCAAAACGGCGTGCGGCGGTCCGATTCGGAGCAAACGTGCTCCGAACGACCTGAAACTGCACGGGAACGATAGAAATATTATTTCTGAGATGCAGGAGGAGGCCGCACGTCCATCGGACGTGCGGTGCGCGCGGCACGTCCGATTGTGTCGTTTTCAGCAGCGCGGCGCGCGCTGAAATGGCGCGTTGGGGGGTCAAAATCACCCGAACGACCTCCGAATGCCACGAAACCGTACGACAACATCCGGGGCGTGAATTGTGAAATGGTCAGCCAGACGGCACCTCATTCGGAGGTGCCGTGTGACCGCGGCGGCCGGAAACGCGTTTCTGGCGCCGTTAAACACCAAAACGGCGTGCGGCGGTCCGATTCGAAGCAAACGTGCTCCGAACGACCTGAAACCGCACGGGAACGATAGAAATATTATTCCTGAGATGCAGGAGGAGGCCGCACGTCCATCGGACGTGCGGTGCGCGCGGCACGTCCGATTGTGTCGTTTTCAGCAGCGCGGCGCGCGCTGAAATGGCCCGTTGGGGGGTCAAAACCACCCGAACGACCTCCGAATGCCACGAAACCGTACGACAACATCCGGGGCGTGAAATGTGAAATGGTCGGCCAGACGGCACCTCATTCGGAGGTGCCGTGTGACCGCGGCGGCCGGAAACGCGTTTCCGGCGCCGTTAAACACCAAAACGGCGTGCGGCGGTCCGATTCGGAGCAAACGTGCTCCGAACGACCTGAAACCGCACGGGAACGATAGAAATATTATTCCTGAGATGCAGGAGGAGGCCGCACGTCCATCGGACGTGCGGTGCGCGCGGCACGTCCGATTGTGTCGTTTTCAGCAGCGCGGCGCGCGCTGAAATGGCGCGTTGGGGGGTCAAAACCACCCGAACGACCTCCGAATGCCACGAAACCGTACGACAACATCCGGGGCGTGAATTGTGAAATGGTCGGCCAGACGGCACCTCATTCGGAGGTGCCGTGTGACCGCAGCGGCCGGAAACGCGTTTCCGGCGCCGTTAAACACCAAAACGGCGTGCGGCGGTCCGATTCGGAGCAAACGTGC
This sequence comes from Viscum album, assembly GCA_963277665.1. NCBI lineage: Eukaryota > Viridiplantae > Streptophyta > Magnoliopsida > Santalales > Viscaceae > Viscum > Viscum album. Next base: position 382,211,621 of record OY728167.1, on the reverse strand, counting down.
TCCGAACGACCTGAAACCGCACGGGAACGATAGAAATATTATTCCTGAGATGCAGGAGGAGGCCGCACGTCCATCGGACGTGCGGTGCGCGCGGCACGTCCGATTGTGTCGTTTTCAGCTGCGCGGCGCGCGCTGAAATGGCGCGTTGGGGGGTCAAAACCACCCGAACGACCTCCGAATGCCACGAAACCGTACGACAACATCCGGGGCGTGAATTGTGAAATGGTCGGCCAGACGGCACCTCATTCGGAGGTGCCGTGTGACCGCGGCGGCCGGAAACGCGTTTCCGGCGCCGTTAAACACCAAAACGGCGTGCGGCGGTCCGATTCGGAGCAAACGTGCTCCGAACGACCTGAAATGAGATTATTTCTTGAATCGAAGTTTTTAAATTATTATAGCACAATGATTTGATATTATATATATATTAAATATATATTAAATATATATTAAATATATATTAAAACATTTAAAATATATTATATATATATATATATATACATTTAAAATATTGTATTTATTAGTATATATATGAATATTTTTACACACACATATATATATATATATATATTTATATTCAATTCAATAAAAAAAAATTTAGAAAAATTTTTTTTTTAGAATAGCGACCGCCATAGGCGGTCGCTGATGGGCTTATTTATAGTAGTGGATGTTTTCGCGTATTTAGCTCCCCCATTGAGTACATTTTATAGATCATGCTATTTGGGAAGTTGTGTTCCTCAATTTAGTTGTGTGCATGGCAGATTTTAAACTTTATTCAAAAGAAAGCTCCGACGTAGAATAAAGAAAAAAATATGACGATATAATTAAAAGGGTGTAATAAAAAAAAATTACGATCAAATTAAAATTTAAAACGTATTTAGATATAGTTGAAACAAATAAATAACAAAAAAAGAATTTTCAAGAATCTAAAAGAATGCAATTAGAATACAGATTGAAGGTCCCTACTAATTGATTGCATAACTATACATTGGTTTTTGGGCAACCGCACCGGGAAGAAATGTGTTTGGAAAATTAAAAGAGAAAAATTTAACAAAAAATAACATGCAACAGAAGAACTAAACAACCATCTAACTTCAAACATCGAATATAATATATGAAAGGCATCACTTGCATGTCGCATGAGATGTTATGTTTCTTCCTTTCCCTAACCACGTGTTAATTCCAAGACAAACACCATGAGAGGTCCAAATTTAAGAATGTATTATGAAATAAATGTTTTTAGAAAAATTATTATAAGAGAATATGTGAACCAAAAATAACATGCAAGAGAAGAATTACACCATTATTTATCTCCAAATACATGAAAAGCCTCACCTGCATGCCACACAAGATGTCAAGCTGCTACCTTTCCCTAAACACATGTGAATCCTAACCCAAATAGCATGAGTAGTCCAAACCTCTACCCTATCATGGGAAAATGATCTCGTGTTTTGAGAGAGTGAACTACTCACCTACTGAACTGTTGATAGTCGACATATAATGGAAGTAATCGATTGCTGAATATATCATTCATTCCTCCTCCAAAGATCTTATGGATTTCATATTATTTCAAATCATTAAACCCAATAGAATATATGTGCATACACACACTGTGATCGTTTCAAATTATGAAAGGGAGAGAGAGACATAACCTTATTGAGTGGAGTGTTAATGAATAGGCATAATTTTTTATTTCTGTAAAAACATGCAATCTACTTTACATGTCTATATATTTTAATGAATAAAAAAGTTATTTTTATAATGAAACTGCATAACCAACATGTTGTATTGTGAAACAAACCGAGATGCTGAATTGCCATGGGTCCAGTACAGCAAGAAAAATTTATAAAAAATTATAGGAAATTTAATAATGATACATTTAAGAAGAAATATAAATCGATGACAAACATCTAATAAATTAACCATTGTTTGAATTTAGTCATGTTCTTTACCTCGATAACAGGCTCTACCATGATATCTCCAATCTTAAGCTCGTACCTACAACCGGATTAGAGTTGATGAGCAACAAACTGAAAATATGATTCTAAGATATGAAAAAATAGAACCAAAACTATCGCAAGTATGAATTAATCTTATGCAGCTATACGATGAAAAGGATGAAGATCCAAGAATATATACCACATGAAATCTGGCTAAGTGATCAAAGTTCATGCATCAATTATATTTTTAAGTTATTTATTTATATGCATATCCAACAATGTATTACTATTTTTTCCGCAGTGTAAACAGAGTTGTACAATGCAGACCAGCCATTGAAATGTTCCTAAACCAACAATCACTTTCTAAGAATTTATTTGTTCCAGACACTTCACATCGTAATCACTCTACACATACCAAACTAACCCTTAAGGTAAAATGCACAATCACGGTTATGTCAATCTACCCCTTGCTGTGCGACTAAATTGAACCCCTGGAACAGAAGGCACACCGTAAACAGTTACTTTCCTATAGTTAGAGTACATTCATAGATTCCGAATTCATGCAATAAAAATCAAATCTTCTGAAAGTGGTGAACATGAAAATAATAAAGTGGTGAACATGAAAATAATAAAGTGGTGAACAATGCAAATAAGAATTAAATGGAAAATTGTTGCATACCCGAGTAATTCTTGCGAGACCTAGAATTCTTCGATTTTCATGAATCCCTATGTCGATGACTCAATTCTCCCCCTTACGATTGTTGGTAGTCGGGGGAGAGACGATGTACCATTAGGGGACGGACTCTGAGTAGAGGATGGAACGCCAAGAGGGAGAGCGGGAGACAGGAACCGGGGAAGATAGTCGAGGCTGATCGGAATTGAGGGGTTTGACGCGGAGCCATTACCATCATCCTGGGAGCAGATCGGCGAAGGCCGACACAGAGGATATAAAGGGGTAGGCGTAGTCGGAGTCGGAGGGGGAGGCCGAGGCAGAGGCAGAGGCCGTGGAGGAGGCGGAGGCAGAGGCCGTGCAGGAGGAGGAGGCGGAGGCCGTGGAGGAGGCGGAGGCCGAGGTGGAAGCGGAGGTGGAGATCGAGGTGGAAGAGCAATCGCAGGTGGAGAAGCTGGACGCGGAGGGGATGGAGGTGTAGTCGGAGGGGTAGCCGCAGTCGGAACCGAAGATCTAGGCGGTGGCAGAGGCCGTGAAGGAGGCGCAGGCCATGGAGATAGATTTAGGTATCGTGTAGGTAGTATGAAATCGATATTTGGAGGAAAGCGGAATGCACAGAGAGACGACAATGTAGGATGGAAGGCAGGATTGAGGGGTTAGATGCGGAGCCATTACAATCATCCTGGGAGCAGATCGGCGAAGGCGAACATGGAGGATATGGAGGGGTAGGGGTAGTCGAAGTCAGAGGTGGAGGCCGAGGCGGAAGCGGAGGTGGAGATCGAGGTGGAGGATCAATCACAGGTGGAGAAGCCAGACGTGGAGAGGATGGAGGTGTAGTCGGAGGGGTAGCCGTAGTCGGAGACGAAGATCAAGGTGTAGGCCGTGAAGGAGGTGCATCGATTTAGGTATCGCATAGGACCAGCATGGTCTTGAGTTTACCTAAGATGATGTCACGTTTATCAAAAAAAAAAAAAAAAAAGTGGCCTTTTGATTGAAATGCATTAAAAAAATACAGATGTCAGAATTTTTACAAAAAATCCATTTTTACCTTCTACTATTATAACTGTCATACAGCAATAATACATCATAAAAACAAATTAATACATTAAAAAAAACATATCAAAAACATAAAAAAAAACGTATCATAAAACAAAAACACTGAATAATAAAATGCTATTTAAAATACTATAAAAACTATATAAATTACAAAAAAAATAACATAAAAAACGTTGATAAAAAAAACATAAAAAACGTTGATACAAAACATAAACATGTCAAAACCAAAAATTAGATATAAAAAACGTTGATATAAATTACTATTTAAAACATATCAATTTATAAAAAATTTATGACACTGAAAAATATAAATTTCCTATAAATTGTTATTTTTAAAACTATATCAATTTTTTATTTCTTAAATATTATTGTAAACAACTATTAATATTTGCACGTTTAAAAAAAATTATGAAAGAAATTAAAAATATATACTTAGAAAATTGTAACATAACATTAGTACATTTAAAAGTTAAATAAAAATATTATTTGCAAATAATAAAATTTTCTCAAATAAAGAGAAACTTGTTATTTTATAAATGTATAACCATTTTTATGATGTAATTTTTTAAAGGCATAAAAAGAATATATTTTATAATGGAACTAAAAATAAAAAATACCAATTTCAAGAAAAAATCACATTTTTATTTAAAGGGAAAAATGTCGATGAAAAATTTCCATTATAAAAAATAAAAAAATAAAAAAAAATAAAAGGCATAAATGTAAATTAAATTTTAATGAATGTATTTATATTAAATGAAATTACATATAATATGTATTAAATTTTTTACATAAATTTTATAAAAATAATATAATTTACTATTTAAAAATATATATAATACATGAATAAAAATGTAAATAAAATGTACATATTTAGGAAGTTTCAGTGGAGATTCCAGTGGAAGTTCTAGTGAAGGTTCCAGTGGAAGTTCCAGTGGATTTTTCAGTTCTAGTGGATGTTTCCGTGGAGGTTCCAATGAAGGTTCCAGTAGAGGTTCCAGTGGAGGTTCCAGTGGAGGTTCCGGTGGAGGTTTCAGGTTCTAGTGAATAGTGGAGGTTCCAGTGGAGGTTTCAGTGGAGGTTCCAGTGGAATTTCCAATTGAAGTTTCAATAGATGTTCCACAATACAACAAAAGTATATATTTATAAAACTATACAATATATTAATAAAAATTAAATTTTAATAAACATATTTATATTAAATGCAATTATATATAATATATGTAATATATTTTATTCAACATCTATACTAATAACAATTATAAATCTATTAAGAGAAAGTTCCAGTGGAGGTTTCAGTGGAGGTTCCAGTTCCAGTGGAGGTTCCAGTGGAGGTTCCAGGTTCTAGTGGAACATCTAGTGGATGTTCCAGTGGATGTTCCAGTGGAAGTTCCAGTGGAGGTTCCAGTGGAGGTTCCAGTGGAGGTTCTAATGGAGGTTCCAGTGGAGGTTCCAGTGGACGTTCCAGTGGAGGTTCCAAAATACAACAAAAGTATATATTTATAAAAATATAGAATATATTAATAAAAATTAACTTTTAATGAACTTATTTATATTAAATGCAATTATATATAATATATGTAATATATTTTATTCAACATCTATACTAATAATAATTATAAATCTATTAAGAGCAAGTTCTAGTGGAGGTTCCAGTGGAGGTTCCAGTGGAGGTTCCAGTCAAAGTTCCAGTGGAGGTTCCAGTTCCAGCGAAGGTTCCAGTGGAGGTTACAATGGAGGTTTCAAGTTCTAGTGGAACTTCTAGTGGATGTTCCAGTGGAAGTTCCAGTAAAGGTTCTAGTGGAAGTTCCAGTGGAGGTTCCAGTGGAGGTTTCAGTGGAATTTCCAATTGAAGTTTTAATGGATGTTCCATAATACAACAAAAATATATATTTATAAAACTATAGAATATATTAATAAAAAATAAATTTTAATAAACATATTTATATTAAATGCAATTATATATAATATATGTAATATATTTTATTCAATATCTATACTAATAACAATTATAAATCTATTAAGAGGAACTTTCAGTGGAGGTTCCAGCGGACGTTTCAGTGGAGGTTCCAGTGGACGTTTCAGTAGAGGTTCCAGTGGACGTTTCAGTGGAGGTTCCAGTGGAGGTTCCAATGGATGTTCCACTGGAGGTTCCAGTGGATGTTCCAGTGGAGGTTCCAGGTTCCAGTGGAAGTTCTAGTGAAAGTTCCAGTGGAGGTTTCAGTAGAGGTTCCAGTGGATGTTCCAGTGGAGGTTCCAGTGGACGTTCCAGTGGAGGTTCCAGTGGAGGTTCCAGTGAAGGTTCCAGTGGACTTTCCAAAACTATAGAATATACTAATAAAATTTAAATTTTAACAAATATATTTATATTAAATGCAATTATATAAAATATTTATTACATTTTTTACATATATTTTACAAAAATAATACAGTTTACCATTTAAAAATGTATACAATAATAATTGTATTTATAATACAATATACTCAATATTTTTTTAAGCATTAAAAAAATTGTATGACTTTAAAGATATCAAGGGAAATCTATTAATTTTTTCCTAAATAATTAAAAAATCTATTTTTATAACATATTTATTTTTAATTCTTTTTAAAAGACGTAACACAATATTTTTTAACAAAATAAAATATCTTTCAATTACAAATATAATTGGTTTTAAAATAAAATTAACTCATAAATATTTAACATGTTTTAAAAAAATTTACGCACTTAAAAATATCAATAAAAATATATTCATTTTACTCTAATAATCAAAAAATTGAAAACATATACTATTTGATCATTTTTTTAAAAAGCGTCATAATTGTTTTTATATAAGACAAATAAAAATTCATTTTAAAAATATATTTGGTTGTTAAACATATCACAATTTTTATTTTATTTTTAATATATAATATAATATTATAAATTGGAGATGTAAGATTTCGTTGATTGGAGAGAGGGAGAATCTGCCGCCTATTTTTTGTGCAAGACCAATATACCCCTCACTTCCTTGGTTACCCGATTGCAACGCGTGAAAAAAAAAAATAGGTGTCAACATCCTAGAATGTGACCGGACAATCCATTATTTAATGGAATTGGAGATGATAAAAACCGGTATCCAATGCCCTAAAAAACTGGAATGCAAGATGATGCCACATTTATAAAAAAAAGTGACCGTTGGATTGAAATGCAATAAAAAAATACAGTTGTCAGAATTTTTACAAAAATCCATTTTTACCCTCTGTTGTTATTACCTTCATACAACTATAATACATCATAAAAACAAATTAAAAAATATCAAAAACATAAAAAAACGTATCAAAAAACAAAAACACTGAATAATAAAATGCTATTTTAAATACTATAAAAACTATATAAATTACAAAAATAATAATTACATATAAAAAACGTTGATAAAAAAACATAAAAAACGTTGATACAAAACATAAACATATCAAAACCAAAAATTAGATATAAAAAACGTTGATATAAATTACTATTTAAAACATATCAATTTATAAAAAATTTATGACATTGAAAAATATAAATTTCCTATAAATTGTTATTTTTAAAACTATATCAATTTTTTATTTCTTAAATATTATTGTAAACAACTATTAATATTTGCAAGTTTAAAAAATATTTTTTATGAAAGAAATTAAAAATATACACTTAGAAAAATGTAACATAACATTAGTACATTTAAAAGTTAAATAAAAATATTGTTTGAAAATAATAAAATTTTCTCAAATAAAGAGAAACTCGTTATTTTATAAATGTATAACCTTTTCTAGGATGTAATTTTTTAAAGGCATAAAAAAATATATTTTATAATGGAACTAAAAATAAAAAATACCAATTTCAAGAAAAAATCACATTTTTATTTAAAGGAAAAAATGTCGATGAAAAATTTCCATTATAAAAAACAAAAAAATAATAAAAAATAAAAGGCGTAAATGTAAATTAAATTTTAATGAATGTATTTATATTAAATGAAATTACATATAATATGTATTAGGTTTTTTACATAAATTTTATAAAAATAATATAATTTACCATTTAAAAATATATATAATACATGAATAAAAATGTAAATAAAATGTACATATTTAGGAAGTTTCAGTGGAGGTTCCAGTGAAAGTTCCAGTGAAGGTTCTAGTGGAAGTTCCAGTGGATTTTTCAGTTCTAGTGGAGGTTCTAGTGGAGGTTCCAGTGGAGGTTCTAGTGTTGAGTCAATAAGGTTTTCCTTATGACTTTCCCATTCCTTCATACTTGGGGGAGATTGTTAAGTCAATAAGGTTTCCTTATGACTTGACCATTCCTTCTTGTTTTGAAAATCACAAACACCTTATCTTAAGGAAAACCTCGTTTTACTCTATGTTTTAATTCTATAAGGAAAAATTTCCTTTCCTAAGGAAACTTTTCCTTACCATGTTTTTAATCATTCTTTATTTTGTCTAAGTATAAAAATCGGTGTCATACCTAAATCCTCGGAATCGTATAATACTTAGATATGACGTATTCTGTTTTAGGATCCAAATTCTTATTACGAACTTTTATAAAATTCTACTCCGAATTCCCTGTTACGAACTTTTATGAAGTTCAACTCTGAATTCTAAGTATAAACTTGTATAAAGTTCAATTATGAATTCTAATGATGAATTCTGATTATAAATTCTCATTACGAATTCAGATGACGAATTCTGATTACGAATTCTCATTACGAATTCTGATGATGAATTCTGATTACGAATTCTCATTACGAATTCTGATGACGAATTCTGATTAAGAATTCTCATTATGAATTCTGATGACGAATTCTGATTACGAATTCTCATTACGAATTCTGATGACGAGTTCTGATTACGAATTCTCATTACGAATTCTGATGACGAGTTCTGATTACGAATTCTCATTACGAATTCTGATGACGAATTCTGATTACAAATTCTCACTCCGAATTCTCCTGTTAAACAGAATCCGAATATCCTTGCATTATAGACTCCGAATAATATTTTCATTAGACTCCGAACTTTTATTACTTACACTCCAAATATTTGAGTTTGGTTATGTAACTATATTTTTGCCTACAAATGTTTTGTTATAAAATGATGTTGTGTTTTCTGTTACCAACTAACCATTGGTTGAGTGACATGTGTACAGGTCCTTCCAAAATTCAAGGAAAATATGACCATTGGAGGAGGGAGCCGACCGTTGAAGCCGTGCCTATAAATAAGAGCTCATTTAAAAGATCTCACCACTGTTCTACAACTCTAGAGATTACACGCTGTTGAAGTGATTTCTAGAGAGAGACTCTCATGCCTTGCGCGTACTGAAATTCTTATTCAGACTTGCTTTGTGTGACTCCGAATGCTGGTGATTACATTCGAGGGATTCCGGGGATAGGAAGACAGAGATGTGTCGACTACCTTAAAGTTGAGGGCTTCCTTGCTGAGGAAGACAGAGGGGCCAACTACCTTCAAGTTTAGGGCTTGCGGGGATAGCAAGACAGACTCTGATCTTCGTATCAAGGGCTTACCCTGGTATGGGTAAGACAAACTTTCTTGAAAGTATAAATCAAGGGACCTTTATCCAAGGTTTTTGGATACCCTTCTCTTTGGGTTAAAATATTTACTATTTGTTACTTGTTTTCTTTACAAGTTTTCTGCTGCATTTGTATTGTTAAGAAAAGTATAACTATCTTATACTTCCTTATACTTGTACTCTGATTTAGTTAAGATTCTATACGCTTTAAAGTAGAATCTTTATCTTTGTAAACTTTCATTAAGTTTCATTAACCGGAACCATATTTCTGGATTCACTTTCTCGGAATCATATTTCCTTAATATAGCAAGTGTGTTGAACTAGATGTTTTGTGAATTATCATGTTTAACCTTGTTAAACATAACCATATTTAAAAGTTCCAAAGGAATTTTTAAAAGTATACAATTCACCCCTCTTGTATTTTAAGCATCTTTAGATACTTCATACAGTATATCTATTATTTCGATCATATATTTGGTATTATAGAGTATATCATACTCACATACCATCTCACAATTGGTATCAAAGGTATTGGTTCAATCTGAATTAATCTCACGATTAGATTTAGAAGAGAATTCATCTCTTTCTTTTCTCAGAATTGATTTTTCGGACTCATACAGTTCGAAGTCATTTTATTTTTTCTTATATTACTTGTGTTCTATCTTTTACCTTGCTTAGAAATATTTTCCTTGTTTTTAAACTTTTATTAATAATAAGTCTGTGTGGAAAGATTTTTCTTTAAGATGATAGGAATCAGTGTTGGATCCATAGATAATCTCAATCCTACTAGACCACCCATTTTCGATGGAAATGATTATGAGTACTGGAGAGATCGAATGAAGATATTTGTTATTAATACTGGTGTAGGCAATTTTATTATACTTACTGGAGGTTACAAAATACCTGACAAAGAAGTTAGTACCTTTAAAAATCAAGAGAAGCAAGAGTATCAACTGAATTACATGGTATGCAATACTTTGCTATGTTCTATGACCAGGAATATATACAACCATATATCATCTTGTGAAGCAGCCAACTGTACTTGGAAGAAATTAGAAGTCACACATTTTGGTACATCTAAGGTGATGGAAACTAGAAGAGCCATGATCAGAGCTGAGTATCATGGTTTCTGTTTTACTTATGGAGAACCAGTATGTAAAGTGAAACAAAGATTCATGAAAATTGTCAACAGTTTACAATCTATGGGAGAAAAAGGTCTTGATGATGAATCCCTTATAGATAAGATTATTGACATTAAGCCAAATGAATGGTAGTCAAAGAGGACAGCTATTGACGAAAATAGAAAGGTTACTCATATTTCTTTAGACAAACTTTTTGGAACTCTTCTTCAGCCTGAGACTAGGATGAAGAGAGATGTTGATAACATCAAGAAGAAAAATGGGAATGGAAGCGTTGCTTTTACTACAATGTCAAATCATACGAAATCCAAGACTCCTGAAAGAGTTACTAGATCAAAGTCTAAGAAGGTTATTATACAATCTGAATCTTTTGGAAGTGAATCTTTAGAGAATGAGTTAGCAAATATTTCTCAGAGGATGAACAAGATAGCTGGACAGAGGAACTTTCAATCCAAGTATAAAAAGAAATAAAGGAAAGATAATAAAGATTCTGAAGTTACATGTTATGAATGCAAGAGAGCTAGGCACATAAGGCCTGATTATCCTATGCTCAAGAGAAAAGAGAGAAAAGAAAAGCATTCTGAGAGAAACAGAAAGAAGTGCTATAAGGCTAAAGCTAAGAAAGTCTTGAAAGCCAATGACACCTAGAGTGCCAGCGGCGGTGACTCTTCAGATGAATCATCATATTATGAATCCTATGGACAAAAGAATCTTGGTCTAATAGCCAGACTACCTATTGACAATCATTGCTTGATGGATACAACACACAATGCTGAATCAATGACCAATGTTTCTTTAAATGTAAATTATAGTGATAATAAATATTATAACTCTTCATATGAAGAATCTAATTCTGATGAAGATAATAATTTACCTACATATGAAGAAGTTTCGAGGTTTTCCAAACTTCTTGAGATTGAGAATTCAAAACTCATAAAAAAATATGATAAGGAAAATTCTAGGAATACCATTCTTACAATGGAAATATCAGATCTTTCTAAAGATCTTGATAAGAAAAATGCTAATTTTGAAAGTATTTCAAAAAATATCGAGGAAGTAAATTCTGAGAAGAATAAACTTTCTAAAGATCTAGAAAAAGTAATTTCTAAGAAAAATGTTTTTGAGCCTAGCTCTAGTTCTAAAGCTAATGTTTTTGAAGACAATAACTTAGTTATTAAACTGAAATCCGAAATCTTTTCCTTGAGGAAGTGTTTGTCAAACTTTACCTTAGGTAAGGAAAATTTTGATAAAATGTATTCACAAATCTGACCTCTAAGGAATAGTTCTGGTTTTGGTTATACTAGTTCTAAACCAGTTTTTAGTAACAATTATTTTGTTCCTCAAAGTGATCCATTCTGTACTAAGTGTCAGTGCGGTGGGCATTGGGAAAAGAATTGTTCCTTAAACAAAACACAGTCTTTAGGATTCCATAAAGCCTATTTCTCTAAAAATATGTGGGTACCAAAAAATTTTCTTTCTAAAATTTCCGAATCCAAGAAAGTTTGGATTCTGAAAACCTAACTTTTATCTTATTTTCAGGAAAATAGAGAAGGTACCAACAACAATACATGGTACATGGATAGTTGATGTTCCCGACATATGACTGGTAACAAAAACTATTTTGAAAATATTGTTAAAACTAAAGGAGGGAAATTAACTTTCGAAGATAATGCACAAGGAGAAATTATTGGTATAGGTAATATCATTCTTCTTGGAAAAACTTTAATTTCAAATGTTTTGTTTGTTAAGGTTCTTAAGAACAACCTCATTAGCATAAGCCAATTATTTGATGAAGGATACCTTGTGAATTTTAGAAATGATAAGTGCTTAATACACAATTCCAAGGAAGAGTTTATTCTTTCTGCCCATAGGCAAGAGAATGTATACACACTAAACCTAGAAGACCTTAGAAGCCAAGATCTACCTTGCCTCAGTGCAATGGAAGATCATTCTTGGTTGTGGCATAGAAGGTTAGGACATTGTAACCTTAAGAACTTATGCAAACTATCTAAGAAAATATTAGATAAGGATCTACCAGAGCTTATATTTGATTTTTCAAAAGTCTGTGATCCTTGTCATTATAGAAAGCAATATAAATCTAGTTTTAGATCAATCGGTGAAGTCTCAACTACTGATGCATTGTAGTTAGTGCATATGGATCTTTTTGGTCCAACACAAACTGGAAGCATTAGAGGCAAGTATTATGTATTTGTTTTAGTTGATGATTACACTAGATTTACATGGTTCTATTTTCTAGCAAAGAAATCTGAAGATTTTTCGTATTTCAAAAATTTTAGAGACCAAGTTAAAAATGAGAAAAACCTACCATTGAAAAATATTTATAGTGATCATGGTGGAGAATTTCAAAATTCTGATTTTGAAACTTTTTGTAGTAGAAAAGGTATTAATCACAACTTCTCAGCACCTATAACTCCTAAACAAAATGGTGTTGTTGAAAGAAGAAATATAATTATTCAAGAAATAACTAGAACCATGTTGAGGGAATATTCTATAGCCAAACATTTTTGGGCTGAAGCTGTAAGTACTGCTTGTTATACTATAAATCGAGTTTTAATTAGACCTTTTCTTAATAAAACTCATTATGAGTTATGTAATGGTAGAAAACCTAGACTTTCCTACTTCAAGGTTTTTGTTTGCAAGGTATTCATTCTAAATACTAAAGATAATCTATATAAATTCACACCAAAATCTGATGAAGGAATTTTCTTAGGCTACTCCACAACTTCTAAGTCTTATAGAGTTTTCAATAAAAATATTTGTACTGTTGAAGAGACAATACGTGTGAAATTTGATGAAACTAATCCCTTTGTTTTTAAACAACCCCAACCTACATCTTTAGATGTGTTTTTAAAAACTGATTATCAACCTATGATAGAAGATCCTTCTGATAAGGAAAATTTCCAAGAAAATACTTCTGAAACATTTACCCCAGAAGATTTCCTACCTTATTTTGATGAACAGGTTTTACAAAACCCAAATCAGGTGTTTCTTAAGAATCATCCCAGTGATAGTATCATTGGTGATGTGAATTAACCTGTAAGGACTAGAAGTTCCTTAAGAAATGAAATAGAACATCTAGAATTTCTTTCCCAATTAGAACCAAAATGCACTGATGAAGCTTTAGATGATGATGATTGGATAAAAGCTATGCAAGATGAGCTAAATGAATTCGAAAGGAATAAAGTCTGGACCTTGGTTGAAAGACCTAAGGAAACTTCTGTTATTGGAGTAAAATGAGTCTTCAGAAATAAGTGTGATGAAAATGGAATCATAGTTAGAAATAAAGCTAGATTAGTTGCTAAAGGCTATAATCATAAAGAGGGAATAGATTATGAAGAAACCTATGCTCTAGTAGCTAGACTTGAATCTATTCGTATCTTACTTTCCTTTGCAACATTCTTTAATTTCAAAATTTTTCAAATGGATGTGAAATGTGATTTCCTTAACGGTTATGTTTAAGAGGAAGTTTTTCTAGAACAACCTCTTGGTTTTGAAGATATAAAATATCCTGATCATGTTTTTAGACTTATCAAAGCTTTGTATGGACTTAATTAAGCCCCTCGAGCTTGGTATGACATACATGATTTTTTCTTCAAAATTATTATGTTAAGGGAAATGCAGATCCAACCCTTTTTATAAAGAAAGATAGGAAAAATGTTTTGATTGTTCAAATATATGTTGATGACATCATATTTGGTTCAACTCAGCAATCTTTAACCGATTCCTTTGCGAATCTAATGAAATCCGAGTTTGAAATGAGTATGATGGGTGAGTTAACATTTTTCCTTGGTTTTAAAATTTCTCAAAAACCAGAAGGAACTTATATATCCAAACATAAGTATATTAAATATCTTCTTAAAAAGTATGGATATGACAACACTACGAGTATAGGTACTCCCATCGGTACCTCAAACACACTTGATCTTGATGAAGCTGGGAAACCAGTGGATCAAACAACTTTTAGAGGTATGATATGAAGCTTACTTTACTTGACAGCTAGTCATCTAGAATTAATGTTTTCAGTATGATTCTATGCAATATATCAATCTAATCCTAAGGAATCTCATTTAAAGGTAGTGAAAATATTTTTTTGCTACTTAAAGGGAACCATGGATTTAGGACTCTTTTATACTTCTGGAAATGATTTTATTTTGAAAAGTTTTTCAGATGCTGAATTTGGTGGGTGTAGAATGGATGGAAAGAGTACATTTGGAACTTTTCATTTCCTAGGAGATTCATTAGTTTATTGGTCATGCAATAAGTAACACTCAGTAGAACTTTCCACTACTGAAGCTGAATATGTATCAGCCAAAAGTTGTTGTGCTCAAGTGTTGTGGATGCAACACACACTCACAGACTATGGTATGAGTTTTACCAAAACACAAATCTTTTGTGATAATACAAGTGCCATTTCCCTTAGTAAAAACCCTGAACATCACTCTTGTGAAGAGTACATAGATATTAGGCATCACTTTCTTAGGGATCACACACAAAAATGAGATATCATTCTTCAGTTTATCGGGATACGAGATCAACTTGATGATATTTTCACAAAATCCATACCTTCTGATAGATTTGAATACATTAAACAGAAGTTAGGAATGATAAACATAAGGTAATATTCCTTGATTAACTTCCTGTTGAACCATTCTCCTTACATTAACAAACTCCCTTTTATAGGGGGAGTACATTTATTTGTTAGATTTAATAAAAAAATTTCTTAACAAAATTTTCGTAATGAGATTTTTCAAAAATTTTCTTAACAAAATTTTCGTAATGATTTTTTCAAAATTTTTCTTAACAAAATTTTCATAATGAGTTTTTCAAAATTTTTCTTAACAAATTTTTCATAATGATATTTTTGTAATGAAAATTTTTCGTATTGAAAATTTTCGTAATTGAAATTTTCGTATTCAAAATTTTCGTAATGGAATTTTCGTACTCATAACTTTCGTAATGGAGTTTTGGTACTCAAATTTTTTTCTATAAGTTTTTCATAGTGAGTTTTTCATAGTAAGTTTTTTGTAGTCAAATTTTCTTCAAGAAGAATATCACCTATTATGAATAATCATCCTAGCCAATCTGAAAGGTATAATTTCCTTACTTAAGTTTTTGTAATCATATTTTACTTGCTGGTATTTTCTTTTGTTTTTAAAATTTTTCGGATTCTCTTTTCCTAAAATACGAATATCTTTAATAAAACCTCAAAAGATCGGATTAAAGATTTCCTTGCAGCTATCTTGTCAACCGTCAGATTAGATCACAAGAATTCTCAACCGTTAGATTGGAATTGGAAGATGAAAGGCCACTTCCATCGCCTATATAAAGGACCCCCGATGGGTTGTTCCACATCGGTTTTCAATGATTTTGCATGCTGAAACTCTACCCCCCTTCTTAATCCCATTCTGAATCTCTCAGATCATCTCCAATCCGAATGTCTGTAGAAGCCTCCTCTCAAGAGATGTCTATCGTGAAGTTAATCTCAAGATGGAAAATTTACAGGGAGAGGCTGGTACATCCGAACTTTTTCAAGTACGATTTTATTATCTCTAAGAATATTAGGTTGAATGGCTGGGAGAGCGTGTGCATATCTAAGCCAGGTGATCAAGACTTGGTGTATCAAGATTTACTCATAGAGTTTTATGAATAAGTTTCCTTCTTTAAGGAAGATTATAGAGAAAAAATTTCTTTCAAGTCTTATGGGAATACTTATAAGATTTCTTACACCAAGGCTGCTAGTCTGGTAGGGTTATCCTATGAAGGAGAATCCAAGTTTTTCTCTCACAAATTACTGGATGTGAAAGGAAGTTTTTTCAAGGTGAAGGCCTTGGAATGTCTTGGACTTTCAGAAGACAAGACCACAAAATTTCTCGCCTATCTTCTAACAATCGGATCCTATAGTTGTGGGTTCAAGGATTTTTCGTACCAAGAAAGGGTGACAAGGACACCCTGAAGAAAAGTGATATATATATCTTAGATTTCTTGGTAAATATAAGGAAGATCAATTTGATGAGGCACATCCTCATTACGATAGAGAACATAAAAAATGGAAATGTGAGAGCTCAGATTATCATGTATCCTGCCTTACTCTCAAAACTGATAGTTTGATGTCTTGAATCTTTCAAGATCCCATGTAGCTCGAAGCCGAGAAATTAAAAAGTGATGCTTGTTAGTGATGACACTTTGAAAAGAATGTATATGGGATTTTCTGAAGAATCAGTAGAATTCTACATTCTACCAGAGGAAGAAGTCGAAGCTGCTCAGAAGGAACAAGAAGTTCCCAAACCATCGAAAAAGGCTGGAAAGAAAAGAAAGTTGAAGGAAGTAGAAGCTGAAGGTGATAATCTTAAAGCTAAGGAAGTCCAATCCGCACCCCCTAAGCCCAAGAAACATAAAGCTTATCCTGATGAAGTTGTTTCCAAATGGAGGGAAGATAAGAAAAAGAGGAAAGAAGGGAAGACACAGTTTGGTTTGGACCCTGCTGAAGCTAAGTCTTTAAGGGAGAAGACTGTTGAATACCTTGAGAAGAAACAAAAAGAGAAGAAGCTGAAGAAGAAAATTTCTGAGGCAGAAGTTGTTCAATATCTTTTGAAAGCCACAAAAGTAGCATCCGAGAACATCCCTATTCCAAAATCTTTCCTAGTTGAACCCTTACTAGAGACTTCAGGGAAAAATTTCTTCACTCTAGAAAAAGGAAAATAAAAACTTGTTGAAGAAGTTGAAGAAGTGGAAGAAGAGGAAGAAGTTGAATAAGTTGAACAAGTGGAAGAAGAATAAGTAGAAGAAGAAAGTGGTGATATAGATGATCTGATTAAGAAAGTTGAAGAATATTAAGATAAGGGAACCCCTTCTGAGAAACTATCACTCCGAACATATGAGGATGAGTCTTCGAAGCTTGTCACTCCTAGAAAATAAGAAGAGAAATATGAAAAGAAAGGATAAAAAGAAGTAAACAATTTGTCTGAAGAAGAAATCCTAAATCGTGATTTCATTCATCCTGAGAATGCTGAGGCTAGAAATCAGAAAGAAGAGGTAGATGAAGACAGAGTTGTTCAGTTATTAGACAGTGAGCATGAATCCCCGTATGAGGAATCCATACCGAGAATTGATAAGGGTAAGAAAGTGATTGTTGATACTCTTAGAAAATATATAGTGAAGAGGAAGGAAGTTGAAGAAACTTTAAAGAGGAAACGTGTTGAGCTTGAAAATCAACCCTCACCAAGTAGAGTCTCAGATTCAGAATCATCTTCACTTGGTCATGATTTTTTTGAGCAATCCTTAAAGAAGCTTGTTGGGTCCATACCTACTTTCTCAAGTATAGATTCTAGATGCCAGATGCTCCAACATACGCTTAATCAGAAATTGGATTCGGTGTCCATGGTGATGGAAAAGTGTGTCAAGATAGAATCAGACTTCAAAACTTTTCTTATAGGATATGAAGCTCACAGAAAGTTGTGTAAGAAAATAGCCAGTTGGTCAAAGAGGTTTATTGAAGAAATGAGTGAGCTTGATCAATTCCAAGATGGATTCAAGGAAGCTTTTGATATAGAAGATGTAAGGATCAAATATCTTACAAGTAGTTTTGAAGAAAAGCTGACCCTAGAGAAAAATACTCGGAATCAACAATTGAAGGATCTGAATGGGAAGCTTAACTCTGTTGCTCAAAGTTGGAAGAGGGAAAGAGATCGCTGAATTGAGATCAAAGAAAAGCTTGTAAAGCAGGATGAAGTTCTTAAAGCTCAGGCAGAGACTCTGAAGGCTCAAGATGATAGGATTAAAGCCTTAGAGAACCAAGCAGAGGAGGATCACAAAGAGTTAAAGAAGCTGAAAACCATTCGGAAGAAGCTAATACCCAAGGAAAAAGAAGAAAAATAAATCCAATCTGATCCTTTGTTGTAATGTCTTTCCTTGTAAAAATTCTTTCAATTTTAATGAAACTGTAGTTGTTTATTATTCTTTGGATGTTTGTACTAATATTTCAATTACCATATTTTTTTTCCATTCCCTAAAACTATTTTGGAAAAACACAAAGGGGGAGAAGGAAAAATAATTCTAAGGGGAGAAAGAAAAATAATTCTAAGCTTAAAAAGTTATCCCTAAGTAAGGGGGAGTTTATCTAAGGGAAGTTTTCACTATAGAGATTTCTGTAATCAAGATAAATCTCACTCCGAAAATCTAGAATACGATCCTTAGTGTTCCAAAGTCTAAGGGGGAGTTTAGTCATATTCATCTTTGCCATTGTAAAAAGGGAGATAAGTCTTATTTTCAAAGTCTAGAATTTTTTTTAAAGTTCTTTTTTTTTCTTTTTCGTAAGGATGTTTGTGATTTCCAAAAAGGGGTAGATTGTTGAGTCAATAAGGTTTTCTTTATGAATTTTTTATTCCTTCATACTTGGGGGTGATTCTTAAGTCAATAAGGTTTCCTTATGACTTGACCATTCCTTCTTGTTTTGAAAATCACAAACACTTTATCTTAAGGCAAACCTTGTTTTACTCTATGTTTTACTTCAATAAGGAAAAATTTACTTTCCCAAGGAAGATTTTACTTACCATGTTTTTAATCATTCTTTATTTTGTCTAAGTATAAAAATTGGTGTCATACCTAAATCCTCATAATCGTATAATACTTAGATATGAAGTATTCTGTTTTAGGATCCAAATTCGTATTATGAACTTTTATAAAATTCTACTCCGAATTCCTTGTTATGAAATTTTATGACGTTTAACTCTGAATTCTAAGTATAAACTTGTATAAAGTTCAATTACAAATTCTGATGATGAATTCTGATTACGAATTCTGATTATGAATTCTGAAGACGAATTCTGATGATGAATTCTCATTATGAATTCTGATGATGAATTCTGATTACGAATTCTCATTACAAATTCTGAAGACAAATTCTGATTACAAATTCTCATTAAGAATTCTGATGACAAATTCTGATTACGAATTCTCATTATGAATTATAATGACAAATTCTGATTACGAATTCTCATTACGAATTCTGATGATGAATTCTTATTACGAATTCTCATTATGAATTCTCATGAAGAATTCTGATTACGAATTATCACTCCAAATTCTCTTGTTAAACAGAATCCAAATATCCTTGCATTATAGACTTCGAATAATATTTTCATTAGACTTCAAAATTTTATTACTTACACTTCGAATATTTGAGTTTGGTTATGTAACTATATTTTTTCCTACACATGTTTTGTTATAAAACGATGTCGTGTTTTCTGTTACTAACTAACCATTGGTTGAGTGACACATGTACAGGTCCCTCCAAAATTCAAGGAAAATATGACCGTTGGAGGAGGGAGCCGACCGTTGAAGCCATGCCTATAAATAGGAGATCATTTGAAAGATCTCACCACCGTTCTATGACTCTAGAGATTACATGCCGCTGAAGTGATTTCTAGAGAGAGACTCTCATGCCTTGTGCGTACTGAACTTCTTTTTCAGACTTGATTTGTGCGACTCTGAATGCTGGTGATTACAATCGAGGGATTACGGGGATAGGAAGACTGAGGTGTTCCAACCACCTTAAAGTTGAGGGATTCCTTGCTGAGGAAGATAGAGGTGCCAACTACCTTCAAGTTGAGGGCTTGAGGGGATATCAAGACAGACTCCGATCTTTGTTTTGAGGGATTACCCTGGTGTGGGTAAGACATACTTTCTTGAAAGTATAAATCAAGGGACATTTATCCAATGTTGTTGGATAACCTTCTCTTTGGGTTAAAAGATTTACTATTTGTTACTTGTTTTCTTTACAAGTTTTCTGCTGCATTTGTATTGTTAAGGAAAGTATAACTATATTATACTTCCTTATACTTGTACTCTGATTTAGTTAATATTCTATATGCTTTAAGGTAGAATATTCATCTTTGTAAACTTTCATTAAGTTTCATTAACCAGAACCATATTTCTAGATTCACTTTATCGGAATCATATCTCCATAATATAGCAAGTGTGTTAAACTAGAGGTTTTGTGAATTATCCTGTTTAACCTTGTTAAACATAACCATCTTTAAAAGTTCCAAAGGAATTTTTAAAAGTATAAAATTCACCCCCTCTTGTATTTTAATCATCTTTATATGTTTCATACATTATCTCTATTATTTCTATCCTATATTTGGTATTATAGAGTATATCATACTTACATACCATCTCACATCCAGTGGAGGTTCCAATGGAGGTTTCAGGTTCTAGTGGAACTTCTAATGGAGGTTCCAGTGGAGGTTCCAGTGGAGGTTTTAGTGGAGGTTCCAGTGAAAGTTCCAGTGGAGGTTCCAATGGAGGTTCCAGTGGAATTTCCAATTGAAGTTTCAATAGATGTTCCACAATACAACAAAAGTATATATTTATAAAACTATACAATATATTAATAAAAATTAAATTTTAATAAACATATTTATATTAAATGAAATTATATATAATATATGTAATATATTTTATTCAACATCTATACTAATAACAATTATAAATATATTAAGAGGAAGTTCCAGTGGAGGTTTCAGTGGAGGTTCCAGTGGAGGTTCCAGTTCCAGTGGAGGTTCCAGTGGAGGTTCCAGTGGAGGTTCTAGTGGAGGTTCCGGTGGAGGTTCTAGGTTCTAGTGGAACTTCTAGTGGATGTTCTAGTGGATGTTCTAGTGGAAGTTCCAGTGGAGGTTCTAGTGGAGGTTCCAGTGGAGGTTCCAATGGACGTTTTAGTGGAGGTTATAGTGGAATTTCCAATTGAAGTTTCAATGGATGTTCCATAATACAACATAAATATATATTTATAAACCATAGAATATATTAATAAAAACTAAATTTTAATAAACATATTTATATTAAATGAAATTATATATAATATATGTAATATATTTTATTCAACATCTATACTAATAACAATTATAAATCTCGTAAGAGGAAGTTCAAGTGGAGGTTCCAGTGGAGGTTCCGATTGAGGTTCTAGTAGAGGTTCTAATTCTAGTGGAGGTTTCAGTGGAGGTTTCAGTGGAGGTCTGAGTGGAGGTCTCGGTGGAGGTTCCAGGTTCTAGTGAAACTTCTAATGGATGTTCCAGTGGAGGTTCCAGTGGAAGTTCCAGTGTAGGTTCCAATGGAAGTTCCAACAGAAGTTCCAGTGGAGGTTCCAGTGGAACTTCCAATTGAAGTTTCAATGGATGTTCCACAATACAACAAAATTATATATTTATAAAACTATAGAATATATTAGTAAAAATTAATTTTTAATAAACATTTTTATATTAAATGCAATTATATATAATATATGTAATATATTTTATTCAACATCTATAATAATAAAAATTATAAATCTATTAAGAGAAAGTTCTAGTGGACGTTTTAGTGGTGGTTTTAGTAGACGTTTTTGAGGAGGTTCTAGTGGACATTTCAGAGGAGGTTCTAGTGGACATTCCAGTGAAGGTTCCAGTGGAGGTTCCAATGGATGTTCCATTGGAAGTTCCAAGTTCTAGTGGAAGTTTGAGTGAAAGTTCCAGTGTAGGTTCCAGTGGAGGTTTCAGTGGAGGTTCCAATAGAGGTTCCAGTGGACGTTCCAGTGGACATTCCAGTAGAGGTTCCAGTGGAGGTTCCAGTGAAGGTTCCAGTGGAATTTCCAAATTAACTTTCAATGGATGGTCCAAAATACAACAAAAGTATATATTTATAAAACTATAGAATATATTAATAAAAATTAAATTTTAATAAACATATTTATATTAAATGCAATAATATATAATATATGTAATATATTTTATTCAACATTTATAATAATAACAATTATAAATTTATTAAGAAGAAATTTTAGTGGAACTTAAACTGAAAATTCCAGTGAAAGTTCCTCTGGAATTCCAGTGTGAATTAGAAACTTACAGTGATCGTCAATGAAAACTTTCACTAAAAAAATCAAACATACAATTCAAAGAAAGCCTTCATAAAAATTTTAATGATTCAAATATAAATTTTATAGTGAAGTTTTTTAAAAAAACTATTTTTTTAAAGATAAATTATTTTGTGTTTTTTAAATGGCATAAACCTTTTTTACACAAATATTTACTTTCATTTACAATAATAATTATATTTACAATACAATAAACTCAATTTTTTTCATGAATTAAAAAAAATTGTATGACTTTAAAGATATCAAAGAAAATCTATTAATTTTCTCCTAAATGATTAAAAAGTCTATTTTTATCATATATTTATTTTTATTTCTTTTTAAAAGATGTAACATAATTTTTTTAAACAAAAAAAATACATTGTAATTAAAAATATAATCGGTTTTAAAATAAAATCAACTCATTAATATTTAAAATGTTTTAAAAAATTGTACGAACTTAAAAATATTAACAAAAATATATTCAGTTTACTCAAATAATCAAAAAATTGAACACATATTATTTGGTCATTTTTTAGTAAAGTGTAATAATTTTTTTATATAAGACAAATATAATTTCATTTAAATATATATTTGATTTTAAAACATATCACAAATTTTATTATTTGTATACTATATAATACAATATTAAAATTTTGATAGAGGAGACCATGTTGATTGGAGAGAGGGAGAGCATTTTCCGCAATGATTTTTTCCCCAAGACCAATTTACCCTTCACTCCATTCTCTTGCTCGATCGTTACATGTGGAAAATATACCAGCTATCATTATCTGAGTGCCCCACTGGATGATCCATTGTTTGAAGGTATTGGAGATGATGTGGAGCATCGCATAGGTAGTATGGAATCGAGATTTGAAGGAAAATGGAATGTGCAGAGAGTCGGCCATATAGGATGGAAGGAGGAGGAGACGACACATGTAAGGAATATGCACAACCTATAGTATAGATAATAGATTTTGCGAACAATAATATATACTAGTACTCGCCCGTGCTATTGCACGACATATTAATATTTATAAAATTTGAGAAGAAACATTAATGTTGAATAAATTTTAATTGGAAAGTAATGGTGTATAATAATGGAATATGAGTGCATAGAATATGAAGACACCATTCAAATAGTTGACAAAGAAAAAGGGTAGTGTAAAATTATATGAATTTTAGTTGCATGATTGTTGAAAAAACAGTGGTTTCTACCCAAATCTAGATAGTATCCAACTATAAAACAGTAATGTGATGTAAAAAATAATTAAATGTAAATGTGATGAATAAAATATTGAAAAAAACAATAAAATATTATTTTCCCTCTTTCACATACCAAACATGATTAACATATGAAATATGAATTAAACATGATCAATTTAGAAGCCATATCTGAAATTTAAAAATGATATCTGTTCTGTAATAATTACAAGTCTACAACTAAAAAGGGAAATGATTTGAAACTTTATAATGGCCTGAAATTACCTCCAGTGAATCAACACAGTGGAAATAGAGCATCCGACTCCAATTCAATAACCAAATTCAGCTTGTCCTCTTCCAGACCCATCTGTAGTGTGATCAGTGCAGAATATAGTTGTTGGGACACCTTTCCAAACCCACCTTCCCCATAATAGAACCTTTGGTTGAAAGAATGATGTTCAGGGCCACAGCTAATGGTCTATGTTCATGAGCGTTGATGTAAAACCATGGATATGGATAACCATGTCTATGGATATAGGCATTGTATCATTAGACTGTGCATCTTTTGTGTGTTGTAAATGAATTTAAGAAAAAACAAACTGCATCCGCATTACTCTTTTGTGGACTATTATGGACTTTTTAGAACTGCAATTAATATGAATTTGATGCTTAATGTTAGGATTCATAATTAAGTAAATCTCGATGTATAAAACTGATGGAATTCTTAAGACATATAAACAGAAACTCTTCCCCCAAAATGAAATCAAAAGCAGGAGAAATTGTTTACTACACCTATGACACAACTCTAACGTGTTACCATTATGGCAATCATAATGCCTCCATTTTGTGCATTGAGCACCTTCTGGACCTTACTCTTCCTCACACATGCCTGTTTCATCACCAAATAAATGCCCTTCACCTATTCCCAACTCTCACCAAAATACCAGCTCTCATAAACCTTTGTATCTTCCTATGAGGCTTGTGCTTCAGTCTCCATGACAACAACAACATTGTCAAGTTTTGATATCCCAGATCCTGTTCTAGGGTTCATGAACTTCTAGGAAACCTTGTTCTGTAGCTAAGAGCTCAGATCCTTGATCCTTGCCTCCCCAAATATTTGGACTTCTGAAAAAATCCCACTTGGAGATGAAAAAATAAAATCTGAACCAACAACACAAAATTCATTAATGATGGATCCATCAAAAGGTAAATGAAGAAACCAGGGAAAGTCTCACATTTTGTGTTCTATTTATGGATACCCTGGTGACACCAGTGACATGTATCATACATAACTTAACTTAAGCATCACCTTTCGAATCTTCTTCGCACTCATGTTTTGCATCGAATCCTCATTCCCACCTGCACCTTAGTTTTTCATTTATGATTAAAGCAGTTTGATCCAATAGGTTACTTCAACCAAGCCACCCCTGATTCCCAACACAAAGTTATGAGTAACATAGAGTGATATGGATAATAAATTGTAAATGTGATGAATAAAATGTAAAACAAAACAATAAAATATTATTTTCCCTCCACATTATACCAAACATGATTAACATATGAAATATGAATTAAACATGATCAATACAAAAGCCTAATCTCAAATTTAGAAATGATATCAGTTGTGTAATCATTACAAGTATACAAATAAAAAGATAAATGATTTGAAACTTTATAAAGGCCTAATATTACCTCTGGTGAATCAACCCGATGGCAACAGAGTATCTGACTCCAATTCAACAACAAATTTCAGTTTTTCCTCCACCAGAACCATCTGTAGTGTGGTCAGTTCAGAATATAATTTGGTATGGTTTCTCTAAACCATGTTTTACTTAGTATCCCTTTTAGGTATTCTCTAATTAAATACAATTTGTAGTGATGTGGGAACCATTACAGGAGAACCAACATGAAAACAGAACACCAATCGAAACATCAGATTTGTAAAAATAGAAACAGGTTACAAATGCAGACAACATTTTCAAATATCAAACATACACAATAGCACCACTTCCAACCTATGTTATGCTTGAAAAAGCACACCACCATGCAAACAGATACAACCAAAATGGTCCTGAAAATTAAACAAACCAAATCATTCAGCCATTTGAATGTTACCCAAATTTCAATCCGGCTCATTTTGAACATAACCTACCAAATATTAAAGCTAACCAAAGCAGTTATAATTGTAGGAGAACTGAAACACCAAGACAACAACCATAATAAACAAGTGCAGAACTAAGTAAAAATGAAGGCAAGGAAAAACCATTTTACCAAAAATACCCATCCATGATGGAAATCTCTTCAGTTGCAATCCAATGGACTCCTACAATGGACCAACCTACAACAGGAGGGTAACTGTAAAATACCTAGAAAGTTTTGTTACATTCTAACAAAACATTTATTAATAAATCATAACACAACAAAATGAAAATACAATCAACAGTGCGGTATAAAATAATGGAAAATAAATAATATTTTGAATGTATAATATGAAATATATAATGTGTAGTTATTATGAACGTGAAATTAATGGTAGATTAATCTAGATGCATTACCTGCATGGAAAAGAGTGTTGGTCTATCTTCTCAAACTTCATTTTACATGATGTTGAGGAAGATTATACTTATAACTGATCATCATCATTTTTTGAGATGTCATGCTACATAAATGGTTGTAGGTGTAGCTGATATCATGTTCAGTGAAGGCCTCCAGTCACTACAAATAGCAGCCTATAAAAACAACATGCATTAGGTTTAAAAACAACATGTGATCACTTCATGAAGTAGCATAACTCCTGGTAATTAAAAATAATAATTCAATAACTATAAAATGATAATTACCTTGTAAAACCAATCATATTTTGTGGTAACTGTATTGACCAGGAGGTGGACATAGCATGTGGACACTTGATTTAACATTGAGTGCATATACTGGCCTTGAATGCATGGTCAGTAGAAAATATTATCATATAGTAACTGTACATGCCTTGATACTCCATTGAATCTTCAACCATTGCATGCACATTTGGTTTTACATGAATAAACATGAGTAGTATAACAATCTAAAAAAAGGGAATCTAATTGAAACATATTGGTATGCATAATATATGTGAAATCTTTTATATTAGTGTATAGTATGAGAGGATACAAATCCTATTTCTTGTAAGCGTCTAATTTTTTTTAGGATCTGAGCAGGTGAAGCCATGGAAGGGGATAACTCATGCTACAGAAATGGTTGCAGGTGTAGCCAATAACATGTTCAGTGAAGGCCTCCACTCACCGCAATTAGGAGCCTATAAAAACAACATGCAATAGGTTTAAAAACAACCTTTTCTCACTTCATGAAGTATAATAACTCCTATAACTAAAAAAACAGTAATTCATTAACTATAATATGATAATGCGACCACCTTGGTTCAGATAATACACATCACATTAGGTACATTTTTGTTACAATTACTTTTAATAGGGTTCACTATAGGTATAAAAAACTCTTCACATCATATATTTTGATGATTTTTTATCCCTTATAAACAATAGAAACATCAAATTATCAATTTTACTTAAATTTATATAAAATGAAGATATTTACAATAGAATAAATAAAACATTAGTATTCATTCTATATCATTAAATATCATAAAAAAAATATATATTTTAGGAATTATAGATTTCTTAAACAGTTGAAGAGAAATCAGAGGAACTTTTAGACCACTTAAAAAGGGATTTCAAACATCAACATAGTTTAATGAAATATAAAAAAATCTATTATCTACCTAACCAAAAACATTTAATGATAATTTGATCCATATAAGTAATATTATAATAGAACAACTAAATAAAACTATGAAACACTATATACCAAAAATTAATGATGGAACCAAAATCATAGAATTAAGAAACACATATAGTGATTACAATAGACTAACATTGTAGATGATATAAAAATAGTGAATGGAAGAAGATATTATTGAAATAAGCTGAATAAAAGTGAATATATTATGAAAAAATTATGTGATACTACTTATTAAGTAAATAATAATGCATGGGCACTTAGGATTCTCTATTAAACCCTCATGAAACTAATCACATAGAATATGTAACATCCATTAATTTAGAGAAAATAAAAATAAATATATACTAAATTAATAATTATATTTTTCTAGAATATAAAAGTTAAAACAATGTTTCAGGAGCCTACGAAATCAAGGGCACTAATCAGGAAAAAATCGTAGACCACGTTCATCTCTTGTTTCATGAAAGAAAAATGCACCATCATTAATCATGACAATAAGGAGGGAGCACTATGAAGTTTATTGGTGAAATAGTAACATATATGACATGTGGAAAGAAAGGGTACCCAGGATAAGTATTCATAGTATAGTAGATGTATAGTTGATAATATAAGGAATACACATATCATAGATCAAATTATCTACTGTATTACCTGATTATTTCATTTTTTGGTATGCATCATCATATGGTCCCAGAAGATAGCACCATTAGTTTGGAGTAGTCCACCTATACTTGGGGGTATGATTACTCTAAAACATCATTCATCTATAGCTCATATTAATGTGAATGAGATGTGAGAAAGGGAGGGATGAAAGGAAGGGTGTTTTTTTGGTGACATGGAACATTATAGAGGTTACATGTCTAGCTTGAGGTACCTAGATTTAGAATATATAATAGAATAATAGAAAATATATTACAATAGTAAATGATTTCAAAGATGTTAAGAGGTGATTTATAAATGTAATATATAACCTTACCATTATTTTCATCTTCAAAATGAAAACTCATATTGAAGAATGTTGTGTATGTGCTATTATATAAGGGTTTTCATTATGTAAATCAACTTTGGAGTGGTGTGCAGTATCAGGGACATACAAAACAACTTACACTAAACAATTATCACTATAGATGAGGTCTTGGATGTCACATACCCAAGTAAGCAGCATAAGTGACAAAAATTAAGATTAGAATAAATACAAAAAGATAATAGGAGATGTAAGAAACAATATATAGCATGATTCATGCTTATAAAAAATTGATGACAATGATAAAATGACTTTCTCACCTTTGAATCTATGACCAAAAAAGTGGAATGTTAATCCCTGTGAAAATCATGGTTTGAAATATTAATATTGTTTGTGAGAAAAGAAACCTCATCAATTTATAAATTTAGAATTAGAAATTAAATAATTTCTTGGATGAAAAATTACCTTGCAATATTGTTACCATTACATTAAAAAACAGGAGATGTAGATAAAGATAAATGAATAGATACCTGATAATGAATTATAGAGATGCTTTGAGTAGCTAAAGGTCAATCAGGAACTTGAAAATTATATGAATTTTGCATCCACCTAAGAAACATCGAATACACCCAATAGAACATGTATGTGAATGTCAGAAAACAACTACATAGTTAGTGAAACATACCTGAAGGAAAGTAGAGATCTCTGGAAGTTCATACATGGAACCCAAATATGAAGAATGTCATTCAATCACGACACCAAACACAATAAAATCTCGATTCATATATGAGATCAAAAAAATTCCATGAACACAGAGTTACATAGCCAAAAAAACACCAAAACGAAAAAGAAATCAACGCTCTAAGAAAAAATTTACAACATAGTGCATGCTTATAAAAAAAATTGATGACAATGATAAAATGAATTTCTCACCTATAGATTTATGATCAAATATGTGGAATGTTTATCCATGTAAAAAACATGGTTTTAAATATTAATAGTATTTCTGATAAAAGTCACCTCATCAGTTTATGAAAAAAGAAAAAGGAATGAAATAATTACGTTGATGAAAAATTACCAAAATCATTGTGACCATTACATTCAAAAATAGGAGATGCTGATAGAGAAAACTGAATAGAAGAACGTCATTCAGTCATGAGACCAAACATAATCAAATCTCCATTCATACATGAGATCAAAAAATTTCCATGAACACAGAGTTGAATAGCCAAAAAACACCTAAACGAAGCCTGAGTTGAAATCAAAACCTAAGTCTGCACAAAAATTAATAATATTGCACATTTTGAATAAGAAATATAGAAATAACATTAAACCAAAAATTAATAAGATTTCACATTTTGAAAAAAATGAACTGACTTCACAGACAGAAATGGAAACTGGATGTTGACGTATAGTTTGAAGGCAAGTCATCGACATTTGGAGCACTAACATAAATTGAAGTCGAAGCCTAAGTTGAAATAAAAACCTAAGAACCTAGATAAAAAAATAATTTTTATTGAACCAGATATAATTCAGGAAACAACAAACCTAGTCGATGAATATGAGCCACCGACGTTCTAAGGTCCACCCGAGCATGGATCTGACCCCAATATCACATTTCTAGGTTTACAGAGAGAATTTCGGTGAAACCCTTGTGTGAATCAACGAATAATTTTGATGATAGGGAGAATGGGGAGATGGGGATGTAATGGTGTATAATAATTTATGAATACATAGAGTCGACATCCACTTTATAAAACTTGGAAACATGAAATTGAATCAAAAAAATAAAACAATATCATTATAGTAAATTGAAAACAGGGTGAATAAAAACTTATAAACTGCTATTTTGGACAATTCTTGTAGTACCAATGATAGATCCAATTCCAAAAACCCATATTTTCCTCTAAAATCACCATTCAACATCCTAATCTTATCCTTCCATGTAAATATATCTTTTAGCATGTGTGTCTGGTTGTATGTGTTCGTGCACGAGTGCTAAATCCGTAACATTGTAATTCAAACAAAATTTCATGAGTTGTTCTGTACTCACCTCAAGATTTTCCCTCAACCTTGCAAGCTTCTCATTGTGAATTACTCTCCAGAAGATTCGATCAACAACCATTCCTTGGAATGGATTAAGAAAAAAGGTAAAAAAATGAATTTGATAAACAAATTATGCCATAAAAATCAGAGTTAATAGAAATTATGTCATTATCAACATACATGGGAGGATGACAGATGAAACTATTTCACCTAGAAAAATGTGTTCAACAACTGAGGTATGTGGTAAGAAGAAGAAGTTAAACAAATTTTTTCTCAAAAGATACAAAAATGGAGATAAATTTCAATCAACTAAATTAAAGAAATCATTGAATATAGAATCAATGTAACTATTTTTCGAATTAAAAATATACAACAATAATTTAATGTATACATTTTTATATAGGAGTGTAATGTAGATATTACTGTATACTATTGAAGTTTATGGAACATTAAATATTTTAAACATTCATATAAATGAGTGTAATGCATGTTTAGACATTGTATGGCACTATACAATGTGTATGTATGTTTAAACAAAGGGCATTGTTGAAGTTTATGTATACAGGAGTGTAATCTCACCATTGTTTCTATCAAATTTTTCTGCTACGATCTACTTACAGGTCCACATTTCCCTTGGAAGCAAAATCCATTGTTGATCTTGAGAAAACCTAGCCAAGGTGGTTTCCAAGAATAAAAGATGAAGCCATTATAAGTCATAAACAATGAGTTATAAGTGCATACTAATACTGCACAGTGGAAAAAAGTGTATATAATATTTGAGAAGAAAAAAAATGCATAGCGGAGAGGGGCTTACCAGTTCACCTTCCTCATTGTGGTTTCCTACATCCATCCATCCATGTATTTTAGAATAGATTTAGTTGACATAGTTACATGCAGAAATATATATATTTATTAGTAAATCAAATCAACCATTTACTCAAAATTTTCACACATAATAAGATATTTAGCCTTCATACAAGATGTAAATCACCATTACCTATAAATAGGAAATAATGATGAAGATGAGAGGGGTGTTACCTTATGAATACATGCTTTAGACCCATCCTTCTAGATAAATTAATGTAAAGATAGTAACTGAGAATATTTTCATCTTATGTTCTAATAAAATTAAAGAATAATATATTGGAATATGTAAGAAGTAAAATCATTGGCCACAAATAAGAGAAGGTAACTTCAGAAGTAATGGAATAAATTCTATAAGACATTAATCCAAGAATAAAAAGTAATATATAAGCATGTATGTTTTATGGAATTAGAAAGCATATGTTTTATGTAATAAAATAGTGAAACATTTGGTTGTAACTGGATGCATACAGATTCAATGAAGAGAGGGGGGGGGGGAGGATAGAATCATCCAATAAAAAAATAAGAGTTCCAACATAGGAAATTAGTGATTATGAAAATCAAGGAAATATGTAAAATAAAAGTTTCCAACCTTCGATGGCAATGAAACATTCCATAAATCAAGACAAAGTCCTGGTCACAGTGGGACAAATTTCATGCCTGGCCAAGAACACACCAATGAACCGACTGAGAAACTGAAGCAAGGGAAAGAGGAAAGGTGATACTACCTGGGATTGATCCGACGACAACCTGGATACTGGCCTTAAGTAAGTGCACAGGGGCTTACCCATTCACCTTCATCATATTGGTTTCTTACTTCCATCTATCCATGTATTTAAGAAAAGCTATAGTTGACACCATTACATGAAGAAATATATATTCATCAGTAAATAAAATTAACCATTTACTCAACATTTGCACACATAATAAGAAATGAAGCCTACATTCAATAGGTAACTTATCATTACCTAGATATAGGAAATAATGATGAAGATGGGAGGCGAGGTGTTACCTTCTGATTTAATCCTAGATACCCATACTTCTAGATAAATTAATATAAGAACGTTAACTGATTATATTGAAAAACATAATATCTTATATTAACAATAGAATATATATAACTAACACAAAATACTGAGAAAATATAATCATCCAAATAATGACCAAATAAGATTTAATATAAGGCAAGTTAACTAAAATTGATGTAAAATAAACTAATAAGTAAAATTAAATTAACAGACATAAAATTTATTGAAAATAAATACCAAAACTCTATATTTTTTAGTCACATTGATAAAGACATGGTTTTTTATTGTGAAATATAAAAAATGATAACAATAATAGATGAAAATGATTTTAACAATCATAAAGGCAATATATAAAAATAGAAGATGGAAAATAGATTTAAAAAAAGTTTTTCAAATTATACAACATAAATATTCATCTTTGTATTTATATAACTGTATCACTCATTAATAGTGACTTGAAGTTGTAGATTCTAACCAAATTATCATGTCACATTGTACAAATCTTCATCTGCAAAAACTTCTAACAAAATTTTCTGCATAGTAAAAAATGTTTAAAAATAAGAATACATATTAATGCCTACTAAAAATGAAGAATCCAAAATATGAATGTAAAAATAAACCTATTATAATCCACAAAGTGTGATCCGAAAAAGATATTTGGTAAGCTCATGTTAATAGGTGATGTAGGTTACAACAATATGTGTATTTTTCCATTAATTTGTAAAATCAATTCATATGTTTGGGTAGTTTTGCAAGCAGTGAATATCTATAAACATCCTGTAAAAAGTTATTAATCCAAATGAACTTATAAAGTGATGAATTTTTTATGTTTAATGTATAGATACAGTGTTGTAAATAACGGGTTAAACTAGTATATGTGCTGTGAATATGTCATAGGTTATGAGAAAATAAAATTCTATTGGAATAGGAACATGTTCAAATGATATGGAACAGAAAAATTTTCAAATAATATGTGAAATAACCACATGAAATTGATTTTTTAAACATTATATAGATCATAGAAAAAGCATAAACATGGAACAAATGTTATGCAATATCCATGGCAGAGGCTAATTCAAAAAACAGGGTAAACATATTCCATTAACCATAATGTAAATAGCAGTCTAATACATTTTTGAATGTAAAAAATTAATGTAGAAATCAAATATGAAAAAAATATGAAACGGTCAAACTGTAGTATTACATTGCAATTACAGCTAAAAATTCAGTCAATTTTTTCACTATTCTTTGCCACGTTCTCCTTCCATAAGAGTTTAATATATACATAATGCATAAAAAACCAATTACAAAACATGAAAAAACATAGTTTTATCAACATTCAAAAGGTATTATGTTACCTTACATGATTCATAGGCATTTCCACTAAAGAACACTAATCTAGAAATCTTGTTTCAATGAAAACCAGTTACAAGTAGTGGAAAAAAATGTACATGCATATTTTAAAAAACCCTTAATTTAGTTAACATAGATGCATTTTTTGTAGAATTTATACAAGTTGATAGTAGTGTTTTTTCCATTCTAAAAATAAATCAATAAAAATAATAAATAGAAATTTAAAAACTTATAAACTTCTTACAGTTAGTTCCATCAATAGGTTGAACATTCAGCATGCATGAAAAGTTGAACTAAGCCTTCAAAGCATCTCAAGAGTTTCGTGTTGTTGGTTTTAATGCTTGCCTGAATAGAGATAGGTAATGGGTAAGTGTAGGGGTTTCTAGAGTTGTTTTCACTGATTAGAGACATTCACCCATGCCTAGAAGCTTGAAAGAGAGTTGTCAACCACTTTAGAATACCTAATAACATGAAATTGAATTAAAATATATATATGAAGATAAATTGAATCTTGGTGTAACATGAGAATCAATATCACCATTCTATTCAACTTCAAAACTATATAAATAATAAGTGAATGTAGAATATGCAAAGATAAAGAAGTGCATTCATATTCAAAAATCCAAAAATTTCCTTACTATATGAATGCAATCATCACAACTTGTGTTTGATGGGTGATCTTCATTATCAAGATCATTCATGTGTAGAACTCAATGAGAATTCTAGTCTAGTGTTAGTCCATTATGTCATGTAGTATTCAGGATAAAAACCCCGCATCACCATAGTGGAATGGTTCACTAAATTTCTGCGTATGAATTTAAATACAATTTTCTTATGTCTTATATTTGGATGTTAAATTCATCATGACCAATCTTAAAAAATTTCTATAAAATAAAGCTATTGTTTTACCTGGATTTTTATTTCTGATTTATAGTTTTTGAATAAGTGGTAATGATCTAGGAGTTTGAGAACCTACAAAATCATCCAACATGTTTACCTACAGATACAATAATGTTTAAAAATAAGACAACATACCTATAATGTTTTCCTTGGAAATATTATGTAGTCAAACCTCATATCCTATAGGGATTAATTAAGTACATACTAATACCGTATATCAAACTAACCATATCAACCTCCTATGGTGATCATAAGAAATTTGGAAGTAGTTTTCCATAAGAACTAAGGAAACACTTATTAAGAATAACTACATAATCGAAACTGATCTACTCCAATATTGAAACTCGTGGTTTTTGAAGATTACCTTGGCCATATTAAAGTAGTCAAACCTCATAGACTATCGAGATTCATTCAGTACATACTAATGTTGAATATCAAACTATCCATATCAACCTAAAATGGTGATCATTAGAAATCTGGAAACAATTTCGCATAAGAAACATGGAAAAGGATAAGCATATGAAATGTGTAAAAACACTATGTGTGAGCAGTTGGGAAACAATTGAATAATCAATCCATAAATATCTACATATAACTAATATAGAAATAGTTACATATAAAAAATCTTGAAACACTTAGTTTTTCACAATGTGTAAGGAATTATGTAAATTTCATGGCCATCTGAATGCAGGTGCACCTAATTGATATATCTAAGTAATACAATGATATGGTAGGTATAAATATATAGAGAATTCAGTGGGGATGTAGTAATATCCAAGACAGAAGGTTTCCCTAAAACACATTCCTCCACTATTGATTTTTTTATAGGAGATGAATCGAAATTCCCAGTAGAATTTCATTGACATCCCCAATGATGCCCATAAGTTCCACTATTACTAAAATAGAAATTCTACCCTAAACAGAATGATAAATTAGAAACACCTAAAGACAAGATGCACCACATCAACATAATAATAAAAACATAATAGAAAATCATCTCTAATAATATTTAGATTGATGGTTTGTGAAGATTATCTTGACCATATTAACTAATCATACTTGATATCATACACAGATTCATTCAGTACATTATAATTATGGATATGAATTTATCTATATCAACCTACATTGGTTACCATAAGCAATCTAGAAATAGGTTTTCATAAGTAATTTGTAAATAGTCATATATAAGAAACATGTAAAAACATTATGTTTGCGAAACTGGGAAATAGTTGTATAAGCAATCTAGAAAAGCAATAATTGCTAAAAAATTTAACATAACACAAATCTGACACCAAAATATTTGTTTCTGAAAATAATGTTTAGTTATGACACAAAAATCTGACACAAAAATATTTATAGTAAATGCTATTTAGAGGTAGTTGCTAAGAAGACATACTAATAAGAAGACATACTAATGAAAATTACAGTAAAGGCTATTGAGAAAAAATATTAAGAAATTAATGATACAAAATAATACTGATTATTAATAAAATAAAAAACAAATATTGATGATGAACAAAAATAGTTAATGAATCATTATGATAATGGAAAATTAAATAATAGTGAGAAATAATTACCTTTAATCATTGTTACCATTTCATTTAAAAAACTAGATACAATGATAAAGATACTTGAATCAAAGAAGACTTACAAGTTCATCGAGAACTGATTTAAAGTTCATGTTCTGTAGAATCGATGTAGAGATCATTAATAACATCACATTTGGTAGGAAATTCATCAAATAATGAAACGACAATAGTCAGATAGAAATATACAATGAGAGGAGGGGTAATGGTAACAAAACGTTATGGATAAAAAAGAGTTGAAGTAAAATACACGATGATAAAAAAGAAAAAACATATTTTAGAGAACACATTAAGTATTGTATATTGAAACAAAATATAGAATATTATTTTTGTGGATACATGAAATAATTTATGATATATACACACTAAACATTTATGTTGTAACATCACTAACTGAATATACAATCTACTAATCTTCAATATGAAAAAAATATGCAATCTGTAAGTACTTATGCATAAGCAATCTGAAAACAATTTTGTATAAGAAAAAAATTATGTATAAGAAATATTCAAACAATTAAGTATAAACAATATGCAATCTTCAATATGAAAAAATTTAAATATAAGAAATCTATAAACAATAATGTATTGAATCCTTTTAAGCAATCTGTAATATTAAAGCACTTATATATAAGCAACCTTATAACACTTATGTATAAGAAATCTAAAAATAATTTTAGTTGATATCCAATTGAAAAGAATAAATGAATTGTATGTTTTAATTATATAAAAAATGGAAATAATAACAAAAAATTCCTATTTTTCAATTATAATATTTCCATAAAAATAAAAGTCAATCAAGAGTAAAGTTATAAACCTGACTAGATGAAATATTCATGGTTGATTTAATGCACCCAATGTCAGTGAGTACACTATGAATTTAATCAAATACATTTATAATAATCGAATACATTTATAAAAACACCAATGTAAATCTGCATGATTGAAACTAAAAAAAATGTGTATTGACTCAAATAAGTAATGAATACCTAAAATTGAGCACACTTTGATGTGGTGTAGGAAATCTATATCAACCGTGGAAAAAATTTTAGATGCAAAAATATTGACTGAGAAAATGAAGTACAAACAATGATTGGTGAATCAAAACATGATATGTATTGTATTGATGATTGAATATTCCATATGTAGCTGGAAAAACAAATTCTTGGAGAGAACTGAAAACTTTTCCAGAAAATTATGAGAACCCACCATTTTTGAAGCACTGTATTGTATTACATCCTACAAAATTATTATGAACATTGAGAAATACGAAACTATAAAGCTGATAAAATTGTTACCGAGAATCTGTAGAGGAGAAAATACCATATTCTGGAAGCGTTGAGAGCTAGATGGATCTGCGCTTAGGGAAAATTTATAACGCTTGTCTATTTATGCATGATTGAAACTAAAAAATTGTGTATTGAATCAAATCAGTTATGCATACCTAAAATGGAGCACACATTGATGTGGTGGAGGAAATCTATATAAACCATGGAAAAAATTTTAGATGCAGAAATATTGACCGAGCAAAAGAAGTACAGACAATGAGTGGTGAATCAAAACAGGATATGTATTGTATTGATGATTGAATATTCCATATTTAGCTGGAAAAACAAATTATGTTAGAGAAATGAAAACTTTTCCAGAAAATTATGAGAACCTACCATTTTTGAAGCACTGTATTGTATTATAACCTGAAAAATTAGTATGAACATAGTGAAATGAGAAACTATAAAGTAGATAAAATTGTTACTGAGAAGGTATAGAGGAGAAAATACCATATTCTGGATGCATTGAGAGCTGGATGGATTTGCGCTTAGGAAATATTTTGTACCCTTGTATATTTATGCAAAGGAACAGAATAGAGAGATATATTTTCAATGAAAAAAAGAAGGTTTTTGTGATGTTGAATTGAATCAAAAAGAGGGTGAGGTTCGTGCTTCACCGTGGTAGATCTTAGAGGAGATAAATAATACTAGGAACCCTAGGAGATGGCGAGGGATTTCATGAATGGGAGGGGAGGGGGTTGGAGGGATTGAGGGCGGCGGGAGGCAGATTAGACTATTGGATGACGGCAGTAGAGCTTGGAGGATACGAATAGTACGAGGAAACCTAGGAGATGGGAAGCCAGACTTCTGATGCTCGAACCATATGACGATTTTACTGGATTTTAGAAGATGAATTGAAATAAAGGAGGAGTGAAATGGAGATGAGAATGATGACAGTTGTTTGCAGGAAGAGTAGGATGAGGGAACGAGAAATCGTACCAAAATCCATAGCAGAAGAAGTGAAAAATTGAGGGGGCTTCGGGTTTAGAGGGAGCGGGTTTCGGGAACCCTAGATGATGGATATGGTGAGGCCGCACGCACTGGTTTGGAGGAGGTTTAGCATGAGATGGATCCTGATTTTTGAGTGAGTAGTGGTTTGTTTTGAAGCGACGTGGATGATTGGGGAAATGACTCGTAAGAGAAAATGGATGTGGAAGAACAATATCATGACACGTGGTAGTAGGAAAGTCAGTATTAGTATATATAGTAGATATGTTTAAACCATATTTTCATAAATCAGTAAATACTGTTCATAACCATAACTATAAGAACTAGGTTAAAATGGAATCATTTATGTCATAACACATAGTTATTATATTAGGCTCGATGTGGTGTATCATGTACACTACCAAACAATGTTTTTATATTTTTTAAAAAATATGGATGATATAGTAAGTGGGAGTATTGTGATTGTGTTTTCCATAAATGTAATAGGATAAGTAAATTTCAATTAACCTATCATATTTATTGACAGTTCTGAAATATTTATTCATACTATAATAATATTCATTCTTTTGTATCTAGAATTTCTACTCTAGTTTACATGGATTATATTTTGTATCAATAGGTTATAGGAGTTCCTAGATATAATTAAAACCTTTAGATACTATGAATTTAATCATAAATATATTTATTATGGAATATGTACTTCTTATTAATGGGAATAATATGGTTATATGCTATCATGTGTTGGGGAATCATGATAATTGGAACTTATTCTCCTGATGTTATAACATGAAGATCTTGAGTAATGGAGATCATGAGGAATATCCTTATAATTGGAACAACATATTTTGTTGTTTTCATTGGATGTTTATAACTATAAGAATTTATATTAGGTTCTATACTTGAGATCCTTATCAGTGTGTATCATTTGATCACATATATATAATCAAGGTGGAATGAGGGAATTTATATTCTTGTTAGGTAGATCATCTAGGGAACATTATAATGGGGATTAAAACAGTTGAAAGAAGAATAAATTATTTTTCTCTTCTAAAATGAAGAGATATCTCAGGTCCAATTCCCATTATAGATATACCTATACATAATCTAAGGGCATAGTGGTGTAAGTTATGTCTATCTAGAATGTTCATGAAATAAATAAATAATCTAAAGGATAATGAAACAATGTTTGTGTAATTATTTTAGATATATAACTTGATAATGATATTATATTACACAATGTGTGTTTTTAAGAGGTATTAATTTCCATGAATTTTACCTATTTTATTATTATCCATGATGTTTTTCAAGACACCACACATGGTCTGTGATTATGAATCATTACAATTGAGATAAGGGCCTTATGGATCATGGAATATTTGTATCTAAATTTTACATCTATTGTAAAGAATAATATTTCAGGATGGAGTAGGACCTATGTTTGGGATCTAGGAAATACATTATTCCAATAGATTGAAAAAATACTTCAATTATATTATTTAAGTTTAAAATGATTGTAAAACTAGATATTTTATGAAATATATTATTTAAAATTAATTTAATTTCATTAATTTAATTTGTTTAATGAAACACATAGTTTATCTTGAATCAAATGAAATACCATTTTTATCTTGCGTTTCATGCAACATATATTTCTTTTGATGACTTATGTTACACAAAATCCAAAGTCTTTTTGGACAAAAATATGCTATTAATATTATTATGATAGTTATCACCCAATAATTGGAATTGCTGGAATGAATGAGATTTACAAAATTAAGAAATTTTATTTTACACATGTTTATAAAATTAATTCATTTTTTAAAAATTTATTAGAAATGCAAATAAATACCAATTGAATAAAAATGATGTATTTTATAAAAAAAACATATTTTTATAACCAGAATGGTGTTTTATATTAATAAATTAAATAAATAACTAATAGTGAAATAAAATATTGAAATTTTAATGTTATTTATGTAATAAACTCTTTTAAAATTCATAATATAAGTATGATACGCTTATGATTAGAATAATTCAAATTTTAAGAATAAAAAGCTATATATTTTTTAAGGGTAGTTTATCTTTCATTTCATGTTGAAGTATATTTAAAAATATATTTTGAAACTTTTAAAAATTATATATGAAAAAATAAACCTCAATATTTAAATAAAAATATCAAAATATAGTTTGAGTGAAATTTTTGGTATTTTTCTCATAAGTTCCATGTATTGATGAATAATTAAAAATACTGGATTTCAATTTAAAACTGTTTTTTCATCTAAATAATTTATACTATAAAATTTAAATTTTAATCTGATTTAAATTATAAATATTTATATTTAATATGATATAATATAATTAAGGTCATTATAATCAATTTATCCTTGAAATTGGATATACAAAAAAAAACATTTTAACTTTTTACATTAAAACCCAATTTTGTTGTTGCATCTATGAGATTATTTTTAAATTAAATTCCCCAAACTAAGTGACTGGAATTTTGGAAAAATGATTACATATTTATAATAATAATAATATATAATTTATATAAAGGTTAACATAGTTTTTGTACCAAATATATTCATGAAAATACATAAAATTAAATACAATAATTAAGGTGAAGATGTGTTTACTTGGTGGTTAAACATTAATCTTAAGGGTCCAAATGACCTAGAAACTTGTCCAAAACCAATTATATTGTCCTATGTAGACATATTACCCCTATTATATAATTTTTTTTAATTATTTAATGAAAATATTTATGGTATTCCTTAAAATATATTTTACCTTTTTGTATTTACAAGAATTTCATGCCTCCTCCACTATAAAAATGCACTCACTCTACTCAATGATTCCCAACTCTGATTCCATTTGTCTCATAAGAATCCTTAACAAAAAATATCCCAATATAATTATTACCATCCTATAAGAATATTTTTTTTAAAAAATATGTCTAAGGAAGTCTATTGGTGAATACCAAAAGGAGTTACCCAAAGAAGATGTAACATTCTTCAACAAGCACTGTTGTTTTATTCTATTATACACCTTATAATTTATTCTAATCCCAAGATAATATAATAAAAAATATCATATTTATAATTATTTTTCTTATTTTAATGGTTATAACTACACCAACACACACATCCATCAAATAGATAATGAAATCACTGTTCATGTGTATGGCGGACTACAGCCTCACAAAACGATGTTTTTATTTTCCCCTTTACCACCAAACATGGTTGGAAATTATTATGTAAATACTATTTTAAATTATTTATATATAATATTTATGATTTATTCATATTTATTAAATTTTTATATAACATATACCTTCATATTTTCAATTTTTTGGAATACGATAACATCATTTGTGGGCGTGTGGATTACCGCATCCTCAAAGCGACGTGATACATTCACAAATTACATGGAATGTGTTAAGGATGAGTTTAATAAAAATTTCAGATATATATTAAATATATATTATATTAATTACATAAATAACTTTTTCTAAATATAATATAACATTTTCATTATTACAATTTCACATTGATAAAAAGGGATTATGTCATTTGTGGATGTGCATACTACCGCCTCCTCAAAGTGATGTGATTCCATTTACATCAAAAAAATTATATATATATATATATATTATTAAATAATATTTTATTTATGATATAATTATAAATATGGAAATATAAATTTTGGTACCTTTTTTCCTTAATGATCTTTGAAAAATTGAAATATTACTCATACATATGTACTGTGTACCCTCCCCATGATTGTAAGGATGGTTCATTTTTCATAACCATCATTCATGATTTGTTTTAAAATTATAATTTACCAATTTTTTTTATATTTATTTCATTGTTATTATTATTTATATTTTTTAATAATGACCCGTTTGATATTAGTTTACCTTCAAAATTCTTTTTTTGACATATAAATTGAATAGGGTAAAAACACCCACCATAAACATAAATATTGAAGTAGTTGAAATAAAATAAATAAATATAATGATAAACATGATATAGGTTCAGAATCATGTAAATAATAAACATTCTTTTACTATTTAGGAATATAATGACACACGTGACATGTCAGGCTTAAGGAAAGGGACTTTGTCACATTATACATTCATTAAGGCATATATTTATATTCTAAACCTTTATTATTTTATAAGGTGTATATAAAACCCCTTTTACATGTTATATCATGAATTTTATCTATTATAATGATATTTAATTATTTATTTAATATTATTATTTAATGAGTTTTTTTTTCTGATGCTTCAAAGTGGTATGGGATACTTTTGTTTAAAAATAAAATATAATTTTAAATGGTTTAATATTTAATTTCAAAATATATCCCACCTTGTCGATATTTTTGATATTATTTTATATGTTTAATTATATAAAATTATTATAAAATATTTTTTTTTAATATTTTTACTTTCATGAAATGGTTTTTAAAAAGTAATATTTTTACATGTTTTATATGGAATATTTTGAACACTAACATATGAAATGTTAATTTCTCAATGCACACAGAGACAATGAATTCCCCACCACCATATCCATTATTTTATTTTTGGATTAATTTTCCATATTTTAGGATTCTTTCAACAAAAAAAAATCTTTATCTTTTTGACATTATTGTATTAAAACTGTGTCTTCAATGAAATAAGCATTATTAAATTAATAATTGGTTCTTAAAAGATAAGGATATTTTTATCCAATTTTTTTCTATATTGTTTTAAAATGTGTTTTCAAAGATATTTATTAAGATATTATTTTTCTCTTGATATAGTACTTAAGAATTATATGAGAAATAGTTGATCCCGACTTAGCTTATATAATGGTAGGAGTCCCATTATAGCTCACAAGTGAGCCTGATATAGCTTATATGAGGGGTTGAGCCCCATTATAGATCATGAGAAATAGGTATTCCCAATATATATTATTTGAAAGGTTGATCCCCATTATATTAGAATGGTGATCCTGATATATCTTATATGAAGGGTGACCCCTTTTATATATCTCTATTTCATTGTGTAATGATAATGTCATAATTCATCCTTACAATTACTCCAATTAAAAGGTTTTTAAAGGGATTTTAGTATATGATTCTCTATATGACCTAATGTAGTTTTAATTACGTTCTTTGGATTTTAATTATTTTCTTTGTATATTTGTTATTCATGTTAATTTTTTTTATTTGATGATCGAGGAAAACATTGAAGGATCGAAATATAGATGTAGATGCTGAATTACAATAGGGGGGGGGGTGAATTGTAGGTTTGAAAACTTTCCCTTTTAATCCTAAAAGGAAATCTATATTTAACAAGGTTAAACAAGGTTAATTCACAAACCATATTTGGTTCTTAAACAAAGGGATAATTGGAAGGGATGAGGTCTAATTAAAATAACCCTAAACATAAACAAGTTAAACATAAGAAAACATAATAAAACATAAGAAAATTTTTCATATAAAAAGATTCTACCTTAAATCATATAGAATATTTATTTATCAGAGAAAGTATAAGTACATGAAATTATAAGAAAGTAATACTTTCTTTCTATAACAAAATACAATGGAAATAAAACTTATAACCAAAAAAAGTAAACAAGTATGAAATCTTTTAACCGAATGATAAGGGTATCCAATAGCCTTGGATAATGGTCCCTTGATTTATTCTTTCAAAAAATATTGTCTTATCCACACCAGGATAATCCCTCGATAAGAATATCAAAATATATATTTCTATCTTCGTAATCCCTCATACATTAAGGTAGTCAGAACCTCTGTATTCATATACCTGGAAGTACTCAAACTTTAAGGTAGTCGGCACCTTTGTCTTAATATCCCCAAAAGCCCTCGATTGTACACAACAACAATCAAAGTCGCACATGGCAGGCTGAACAAGATATTCACGGTTAAATAAGTTTTTCACAGTTCACACAAAGCAGG
The DNA here is from genome assembly GCA_963277665.1 of Viscum album. Lineage (NCBI taxonomy): Eukaryota > Viridiplantae > Streptophyta > Magnoliopsida > Santalales > Viscaceae > Viscum > Viscum album. The sequence continues at coordinate 382,167,390 of OY728167.1, read as the reverse complement.
AGAGTCTTTCTAACTCTAGAAATCAATTCATAGCATCACAACATGTAATCTATAGATCTTTCTAGATAACATCACATTTTTAATGGATTTGGTATTTATAGGAAAAAAATACAATGGTCATATCCTCATCCAATGGTCATATTTTACCATAAATTTCAGAGGGACCTAGACACGTGTCACTCAGCCAACGGTTAGTTAGAAATAGATTGTACGACATAGTTCCTTTGTAACATAATCTTGTGTAAGGAAATATAACATGTAAGTAAATCATTACTAAGTTTAAGAAACATAATTATACTAGAATCCAATAATTTTGGAACAAGGTCTTTAAGATAGAAAAGTATCTTTAACTAGTATGAATAGTCAGATTCTGATTATAATAGGAAATAAAGTCTAAATATGTATACAAATGGAGTATTATTTTATATGGAAGTAGAGTCTGATTTTATGTGTAAATAAAGTCAACTTTTATGAGAAAATGGAGTCTGATTTTTTGAGAATACAGAGTCTGAATTCTAAGGAATTTAGAGTCTGAATTTTAATGAATTCAGAGTCTAAATTTCAGAGAATTTGGAGTCTGAATTTCAGATAATTCAGAGTCTGAATTTCATTGAATTCAGAGTCTGATTTCTATGAAACTCAGAGTAAAAAATATGGATGAAATGGAGTTTGAAAACATATGTAATCAGAGTTTAAAAATAATGAGACTTGGTATCTAAGAAACTGTAAGGTTCTGAGCTTTGGATAAGAATCATATTATTCTTGAGGTAATTTGGTCTTAAGAAAAATATGATCAAGCTTGAATAAGGAACATTAAGCATAACATATAAAATTAAGTTAATATAAATAAAAATAAATTTCCTTATAAAAATAAAAAAATATTTAAGGAAAAAGTGTTCATGATTTTCAAAACATAAAGAAATGGAAATTTCATAAGATATCTTATTGACTTAACAATCTCCCCCTTTTTGGAAAGAATAAACAATTTTTCAAAAAAAAAATAATAATTTTGAAAATTTTGAAATAAAAAACTTATTTCCCTTATATTTTTTTCTTAGTGAATAAAACTATCTCCCCCTTAGTTTTTTTCACCTTAAGGATCATATTATCTAGTATAAGAAGTTGACTTGAATTAGAATTTCCTTTTCTTAATAAAGTTTTAATTAAGATTAAGCTCCCCCTTTCTTAAGCAATATATTTTTTTGGGTAGACTCCCCCTTAAAATGTTATTATTTTTAAAAAAATTTCTCCCCCTTTGTTATTTTCAAAAAAGAATGGGAAAAAAATTGGTACATGAAAGGATTGAAAAGAAACTTATGAAACAAAATATAAGAAAGAGACTTCATTAACTTTGAAATATTTTGGTTCAACAAAAGATCTAGGTTTTTATGTTCATCATTCATCATTTTTCTCCAATAGTAGAATATTTTTGAGGATATCCTTTATTTTCATTATATTCTTATAATATTCATGGTACTTCTTGAGTAACTCATCTTGCTCCTGATTATTCTTCTCAAGAGTCTGAATCCTTTCTTCTTGAGACTTGATAAATTGTTCTTGTGACCTGAATTTCTCTACTAGATGATATGTGGAATTGGTTTCTCTCTTTTGGGAAATGGAAACAGAGTTAATCTTGCCATATATATCTTTATATTTTTTTATCTGGGTGGATTTCTCTTGATTCGGAATTTCAGAAATAATATTGAACATTTTTTCAAACGTGTTGAAGGGTTCATTGGATGAATCCATATAATCAGCAAAAATATTAACGTCATAAACTATTGATTTTGACCAAGTTTTAATCATCCTTCAAGAAATTCTATGAGATTAATTGTCATCATAGAGGTTTTTAAATCAGTTTCTTGCTTGATTAACGTTTCCATTAATAAATTTGTAGAATCCGTTTTCATGTTCACCAACTGATGAATAAGTTGACACTAAGATTCAATATTTGGAAAGAACAGAATTGAATCAACAAGCTTCTTTAATGATTTCACCTTAAAGTCATGTCCCATGGATGATATCAATTCAGAATCTAAAGTATCTTTCACTAGAGTAGTATCATTCAATTATTCAACAAAATCTGACTTAGAAGATTCAGCTACTTCTTTCTGAGTTGTATCAAGAAGTACTAGCTTTCTTTTAGAAATAGCCTTTTCAACAACACTAGCTACCTCTTGATATTTTTCTTAAACATGAACATCCTCTTCATATTCCTGACCAGTTTCATCATTTTCCACTCTCTCTTCAATGGAATGTATTTTGATAACTTCCTCCCCTTCAGAATTTTCTTTTTCTTTATCTGAAGAAATTTTGGTCGATGAAGAATGTGAAGTTATTATTGAGAGTTTTTCATAAGGAATATTAACTTCATGATACTCTTCAACAATTTTAATAATTTATTCAATATCATCCTCTATTCTTTTTAAACAACCTATTATGGAACTGAAGCTTCCATTAAGAAGGATTATATTACCTGAATCTGATCTGAAGAATTGTTAAAATATTTTAATAGTGATTGAGAATCATGATATTGAAACTATTTTTCTTTTTGTTTTTTTCTAATTTTCTAGTTTCTCGACATTTTTAGTTCTAATAATTTTTTAGGACTTAGCCTCTGTAGGATCAAGACAAAAAATAGGGTCACATTCCTTTCTATTCTTCTTCTACTCCCACCACATAGAAACTACTTCATCAGAAAACATCTTTTTCTTCTTTGGTTTAGGGGTGCTGATTGATGTTATGGTTCTTGTTCTTTTATTTTCTTTTAAGGTTCAGTAACTTCATCTTTCTTAGCTTCAGGATGATCATCCTTATTAGAAAGATCATAAAACTCTTCTGATTCAACATTTAATTCTATTTTTATCCTTCTAAAGGTATCATTATTGAGTATCATAATCTTGAAATTATTATCTTTTTAGGTGCAAGGGATCATGACAGATTCCAAACATAAGACAATGATCTTCGAAATAATTACTGGATACATCAAAATCTGAGACTTTATATGGCCATTCTTGATGTTGGAGATTGTCAGAAGAATATACTTCACCAATTTTATCATTTATATGTTCACCAGAAAATCTAATAGAAAGATATCACAAATAATAAGTGAATCCTTATGACCATTCCATGGGATAAAAAAACCATACATCCACAGAGCTACCGACCTATGGTTTTTTGAGAGATAAGAAATCACGGGTCTCTTGAAATTATTGAGTCTAAATCCCACATAAGCTTTAGTAGATATGAAGGATCCTTCTTTTTCAGATTACTAGTGTGATAATAGAATAACATCACCTTTATAAGGAATATATAGGATACTGGATTCCTTGTTGAAAGATAGAGAGTATGATTTTCTATAACTATTGAACTTAAACATCTCTCTTCCACCTTTCTCATAGAAACTCACTGAATAATAGAATTACACTAAAAGATACATATATACTAGATCTTTATTATTTTATTTAGAAACAAAAACACATTCCCATCCATTAAACTTGATAATCTTTTAAATCAAATAATTATAATTCACAAAGAAATTCTAACCCAAAAACTTTCTCCGAATAATAACCAGTCCTTTGATTCCTTTTTGGATTGAGATTTCATCAGAGTGTGAGGAGAGTCTTCAAGATACATTTAGAATGTATGAAAACTGATGAATCAGAATGGAAGAATTGAAGAGTGGTAGAGCCTCAACACAAAAAGCTGAAAGAACTGATGTGGGAAGAGAATATGGGGTCCCTTTAAATAGGCTTTGCGGAGATAGTTTGAATTCTTGAATAGAACCAAGTTTTGAGATTAATTTGATCTAATTTGATGGTTGATATTAATGTAGAAGAACATTTCTTAGATTCTGACCTTTTGAGGTTTTAAGAAAAAATTGGATTTAGAGAAAGTTAATCAAATAAGGTTATCTTAAAATAGGTTTGAAATAGCAACAAGTAAAAAAATGAATACGATGATTAAAGTAAGGAGACCTACCATCCGGATTATGTAGAAATAATTATCAGTATTGAAAAGATTATTCTTGAAGAACATAGATTCTATAATTTTTTATTAGGGAAAGAAAAATTTAGGTTCCAAAAAATTTTATTAATGAAAGGAAAAATTTTAGGTTTCGAAAAATTTTCAATGAAAATTTTAAAGAGTAAACAAATGTATCCCCCCTATGAAAAGGATTTTCTTAATGTTATGAGATAGGCTTCAACAAAAATTTAATATATAATATTACCATATGGTTATCATTCGTAAATTTTGTTAAATGTATTCAAATCTATCACATGGTAATGATTTTGTAAATATTTCAGCAAGTTGATCTTTCTTTTCGATAAATTTAAGAATGATATATCCTTTAAGTGTGGGATCCCTAAGAAAGTGATGAATAATATCTATGTTCTTTGCACGATAATTATGTGAATGATTTTTTTCTTAGTGAAATGGAACTATTATTATCACACAATATCCATGTTTTGGTAAAACTCATGCTATAGTCTGTGAGTGTGTGTTGCATCCACAACACTTGAGCATACAATATTATAGCTATTATATATTTGGATTAAGTAGTGGAAAGTTCTACTAAGTGTTTCTTCTTGCATGACCAAGAAACTAATGAATCTCCTATGAAATTCCATTTTCTAGATGTACTTTTCCTATCCATTTTTCATCCACCTAAATCAACATCAGAATTTTTTTTTAAACAAAATCATTTTTAGAAGAATAAAAAATTCCTAAGTCCATGGTTCCCTTTAAATAGAAAAAAAATCTCTTCACTAATTTTAAATGAAATTAGTTTGGATTAGGTTGATATCTTTCACAAAACCATACTGAAAACAATTAGTCTGTATGACTATCTATTAAGTATAATAAACATCCTATCATACCACTAAAACATATTTGTTCTACTGGTTTCCTAGATTCATCAAGATCAAGAGAGTTTGAGTTACCAATTGAAGTACTTATTATTTTAGTGTTTTTATATCCATAATTCTTAATAAGATCATTAATATACTTATGTTGATATATATAAATTCTTTCTGGTTATTGATAAATCTTAAAACCAAGGAAAAATGATAACTCACCCATCATACTCATTTCATTCTCAGATTTATTATGATTTTCAAATGAAATAGTTAATGATTTCTGAGTTTATCCAAATATAATTTCATCAACAAAAATTTTAATAATATTTTTTTTATCTTTATTTATAAAAAGAGTTGGATTCGCAATTACCTTAACATAATCATTTTGTAACAAAAATCATGTTAGTCTATCATACTATGCTCTAGGGGCTTGTTGAAGTCCATAGAAATATTTGGTATGTTTAAAAACATGTTCAAGATGTTTTGTGTCTTCAAAAGAAGGATATTGTTCAACATAAAATTCCTCTTAAACATATCCGTTAAGTAAGGCACACCTCATGTCCATTTGAAAAAGTTTGAAATTGAAGAATGTTGCAAAGGCTAATTGGATACAAATAGATTCAAGTCTAGGTTATGGAGCCTACGTTTCATCGTAGTCTATTCCTTATTGTTGATTATAACCTTTAGAAACTAAAATTGCTTATTTATTAAAATGATTCCATTTTCATCACATTTATTCCTAAAGACCCATTTTACTCCAATTATAGAAGATTCCTTAGGTCTTTCAAAAAAGGTCTACACATTGTTCCTTTTGAATTCATTTATTTCAACTTGCATGGATTTAATCTATTCATCATCAACAAAAGCTTTATCAGTGATTTTAGGTTCTAATTAGGAATGAAATTATAGATATTCTACATCATTTCTTAAAAAACTTCTTTCCATTATAGGTTTATTTACATCACCAACGATACTATCACTAGGAGGATTTATAAGAAGTAACTAATTTGGGTTTTGTAAAACCTATTCATTAACATAAGGTAGAAAATTTTCTAGGATAAATACTTCAGAAAAATTTTCTTGAGTATTTTATTTTTTTAAGAATTTTGCATCAATGGTTGATAATTAGTTTTTTAAAACACATCAAATTATGTAGGTTGGGGTTGTTTAAAAACAAAAGGATTTGTTTCATAAAATTTAACATGTACGGTTTTATCAACAATATAAGAATTTTTGTTTAAAACCCTATAAGCCTTAGAAGTAGTGGAATATCCTAATAAAATTAATTCATTAGATTTGGGTGAAAATTTATATATGTTATCTTTAGTATTCACGATGAATACATTGCATCCAAATGTATTTAAGTAAGAAGCTTTAGGTTTGTGACCAATCTACAATTCATAAGGTGTTTTTTTAAGAGAAGGCCCGATTAAAACATGATTTATAGTATAATATGTAGTACTTACAACTTAAACCCAACAATTTTTAGTAATAGAACATTCACTCACTGTGGTTCTAGTTATCTCTTGAATAATTAGATTTATTCTTTAAACAACACCATTTTATTGAGGAGTTCTTGGAGTTGAGAATTTATGAGTAATTCCGTTCTTACTAAAAATTGTTTCATAAAATGAATTTTGAAATTATCCTCTTGATCACTATGAATAGTTATTAATGGAATATTTCTCTCATTTTTAACTTTGGATGGAAAATTTTTAAAATAAGAAAAGGATTTAGTTTTCTTTTCTAGACAATACACCCATGTAAATCTAGTGTAATCATCAAATAAAACAAATACATATTATTTTCCTCCAATAATTCAGGATTGTGTTAGACCAAAAACATCCATATTCACTAGATGTAATTCATCAGATGTTGAGACTTCACCAATTGATTTAACGCTTGACTTATGTTTCTTTCCATATTGAAAAAGATCACAGAATTTTAAAGAATCAAATCTACACTCTGGTCAATCCATAACAATAATTTCTTTGAGAGTTATCATAGGTTCCTAAGGTTAAAGTTTCATAATCTTCTATGCCATAACCAAGATTGATATTCCATTTCACTAAGGCAAGGTATATCTTGGATCCTATGTTTTTTTATTTTTAGTGTATAAACATTCTCGTGCCTATGGGAAGAGAGAATAAAATCATCCTTGGAATTTTGTACAAGTCATCTATCATTCATAATATTCAAAAGGTAACCTTAATCACATAATTAAATTATTATTATAAGTTTGTTCTTAATACCTTTAACAAATAAAACATTATAAAATAATTCTTTTCTAAGAAGAACTATGTTATCTATACTAAATGTTTATCCCTAAGCATTATCTCTGAATGTTACTTTCCCTCCTTTCATCTTGATAATATTTTCAAAGATGTTTTTTTAACAGTCCTCTGTCAGGAACGTCCAATATCCATGTATGATGTATTATTGTTGGTACTTAATTTATTTTACTTAAAATAAAAGAGTTAGAATTTTGGAATCCAATATTTCTTGGATCTAGAAATTTCAGAAAGTAAAATCTTATGTATCCACATTTTTAGAGAAAAAAACTTTATGAAATCCTAAGGATTGGATTTTATTTAAAGAATATTTTTTCTCTCAATGTCCACTACATTGAAAATTGGTTCAAAACGGAGGACTTTGGGGCACAAAATAAATATGACATAAAATAGGTATTGAGTGAGTATAACCAAATCCAGAATTATTCCTAAGAGTATGAAGTTGTGAATACATTTTATCAAATTCTTTCCTTCCTAAAGTAAAATTTGATTAAAGTTTTTTTAAGGAAAAAATTTCAAATTTTACTATAATGAATAAATTATTATCCTTAAAGTCATTAGTCTTAGAGTTTGAGTTATCCACTAATTTTTTTCCTAAAAAACATATTCAAGGTCCTAAGAAAGTTTATCCACCTCATAATTAACTTCATTAAGGTTCCTACAAATATTTTTAAAATCATGGGTTTTTTATGAAGATATTTATAAAGATATTATTTATATTTTGTTAAAAAAGAAATTCTAGAATTTTCTTTCCCTAACTTCTTCTTCATCTTACAGTTTTCATTCTTATGTAATTTAAAAAATATAGAAACTTCTTCAAATGAAGGTAAGGTAATATTTTATGATGAGAAAGATTATTCATCTGTAGACTCATAATATTCTTCATTATAAAAATTAGCATTTAAAAAACATTGGTTAAGGATTTATCCTTTTGTACCTTAGCTATAAGAAAATGATTTTCAATAGGTACTCTGGATATAAGGCCAATATTCTTCTAAAAAGAAGATTCATATTATGAAGATTCATCTGAAGAGTCATGAAAACTGGCACTCTAAGTGTCATTAGCCTGCAAAACATTCATAGCCTTATATTTGTAGTAATTATTTCTATTAATTTTAGAATGATTATCCTTTATGTATTTTCTTATAAGAATAGAACAATCAGGTATGATATGTCCAACCCTTTTACATTCATAACAAGTTATTTCATAATCATTCATGTCTTTTCTATATTTCATCTTATATCTTTACACAAAATATTTCTTTCCTACAATATTGTTCATACTTCAAGAATTATTTAATAATGCATTCTCAGACAGATAACTATGACTTGATTCATATATAACAACATATTTCTTAGCTTTAGATCTAGTTACCCATTTCGAAGTATTAGCTTTAAATGTCGTAGTGAAAGAAACACTTCAATTTCCATTCTTTTTCTTATGGAAATGAGCATCTTTGTTCATTCTAGTTTCATTCTAAATAAGAGTTCCAAACAACTCATAAAGAGTAATGTTATATACTTTCCTATTCTCATCAATAGCTATCCTTTTTTTACTACTCATTGGGAATAATATAAATTATCTTTTCCACAAGAAATTCATCATCAAGTCTATTTTCTCCCATATATTGAAGACTATTGATGATAGTCATAAATCTTTGTTGAACTTTTTAAATAGGTTCTCCATAAGGAAATGTAAATCCATGATTTTCATCTCTTAACATAGCTCATCTATATTCTATCACTTTAGAAGTTCCAAAATGTGTAACATTAAGTTTCTTTCAGATTTTATTGGAAACTTCACAAGAAGATATTTCACTGTAGATATTTCTATTCATTGAACATAAAATATTATTAAGTACCTTATAGTTTAGTTTATATTATTGTTTTTCATGATTCGTGGATGTTATGATTTATTTATCATAAATCTTGTATTCACCAGTAATTATAAAAAAAACTCCACTACAGTGTTTATAACATAAGTCTTCATCCTATCTCTCTAGTACTCATAATCATTATCATCAAAAATTGGTGATTTGGTATGATTTAGATTATCAAAAGAACTGATATTCATACCTTCCATTTTTATAAGAAAATATATTCTCCACAAAACTTTTTAGTAGTAAATGTCTATAAAAAAATAGTTTATATGGAAAATCGTATGAATACTTGAACAAGTATAGATGTGAAAGGAAAGTTTGAGCATGAAAATATATATGAAAGTTTAAGTATTTCAGAGACCTAATCCAATACTAATTGTAGGAAAGAAATGCATATGTAGACTCTCAATTACAATAGGGGGTTAATTTTAGGTTTAAAAACATTCCCTTTTAAGCCTAAAAGGAAATTGGTGTTTAACAAGGTTAAACAAGGTTAATTCACAAACCCTCTTTGGTTATTAAACAAAGGGATAATTGGAAGGGACTAGGTCCAATTAAAATAATACTAAACATAACCAATTTAAACATAAGAAAAGTTAAGTAGGTTTTTATTAGAGAAATATTCTACCTTAAATCATATATAATCTTTATTTATCAGATTAAGTATAATTACAAGAATGTATAAGAAAGTTAAACATTATTTCTGTAACAAGATACACCCAAAATAAAACTTGTAACAAAAACAAGTAAACAAGTATGAAACCTTTTAACCCAAAGAGAAGGTTATCAAACAACCTGGAATAAAGGTCCATTGATTTATATGTTCAAGATGGTATGTATTTCCCAAACTAGGGTAATCCCTCAATAATAATATCGAAATATTTCTTAATATCCATGCAAGACCTAGAACATTAAGGTAGTCAACACCTCTATATTAATCTCTCTAGAAGTAATCAAACTTTAAGGTAATCAGAACCTCTATATTCCTATCCCTAGAATACCTTGATTTTATATAGAAACAATCAGAGTCACACATGGTTGGCTGAACAAGTTGTTCATGGTTAAAAAATTTGTTCATAGTTCTCAAAAAGCACAAGAGTATTTCTCTATCTATAAATCACTTCAAATCATCACAACATGTAATCTCTAGATCTGTCTACATATCTTCACATTTTGAATGGCTAAGGTACTTATAGGAAAAAAATCCAACCTTCATCTCCTCCTCCAATGATCATATTTTTCCTGGAATGTTGGAGGGACTTGGACATGTCTCAATCAGCCAATGGTTAGTTAGAAACATATTATATGACATCATTATATTGTAACATAATCATGTGTAAGGAAATATAAAATTAACTAAAATAATTATTATGTTTAATAAACTTATATGAACTAGAATCCGATAAAGTTGGAACAAGGCCATTAAAGAAGAAAATTAACTTTAACAAATATGAATAACCAGATTCAGATTATAATGGGAAACTGAGTCTAAATATATATTCAAATAGAGTATGATTTTATATGGAAACAGAGTTTCATTTTAGGTGGAAGCAGTTTTTGATATTATGTGAAAACAAAGTCTGATTTTATTAGAAAATAGAGTCTTAATTATAAGGAATTTGGAGTCTTAATTTCAGAGAATTCAGAGTCTAAATTTTAGAGAATTCAGAGTATGAATTTCAGAGAATTTAGAGTCTGAATTTCAATGAATTCGGACTCTGATTTCTATGAAACTTGGATACAAAAATCATGATGATACGAAGTCTAAAAATAGACAGAATTAGAGTATAAAAATAGTGAGGCTTGGTATCAATGAAAATGTAAGGTTCCAAGGTTTGGAAAAGAATCCAATTATTCTTAAGGTAATTTGGTCTTAAGAAATATATGGTTAAGAATTAATAAGGAACATTAAGAATAACATATAAAATTTATCTTATATTAAAGAAAATAAATTTCCTTAGGGAAATAAAATATTCTTTAAGGAAAAAGTGTTTTTTATTTTCAAAACATAAAGGAATGAAAAATTCCTAAGATAGATAATTAACCTAACAAACATTATACAATTTTTCATGTGTTCACTAGACTAATGGTTTTCCTTATTATGTATTACACAATAATATTTTTCTTCTCATCACACATTTTTAATTTATTTTATATATATTTAATGATGGCTATCAGAAAGGAAGTGTTCAATTTGATGTTCATGATGTGTGTTCGTGAAATTACATCATTATTTATATTAGATGTTTTATATTATAAAAAAATGGATACTAATCGAAAGTATGAACTTTGAACATTATTATTTTGTTCTGTATGTGTTATGGACTAATTATCTAAAATTTAAACCTCAAATGACCACAAATGTGAATGAATGTAATTTCATGTCTAAAACATAATATTTTATACTTTTCAAGGCCATGTGCTTATATTTGGTTTCAAAGGACAGTTTAGATAACCAAGGTGTTTAGGATGATATTAGTATCACGAAATAGAAATATTTAACTTTATTATTAATTTTAAATGATATATAATTTGTAGATCACCATGATTATTCATATAAAGTATATTTTTTTAGAATTGTATTCCATATGTGATATAAGAAATCTATAGTGGGGAGGAATCAATAATGAAATATCATTACAAATAAGTATCCCGAGATGGTTTTCATTAGAACAATACAGTTTTTTTGTAGCAATGAATCAATTAACATAATAAATAAATGGTGGTGATATCTATGATAGATAGGAAACTGATCTAAAAAAGAAACATTTCTATAATGGTGCATTTCACGTGGAAACATCCCCATTATTCAAGGGATCATCTATCCCAGTGGTAGATGAATGGCAAATAAATACCCTAGAATAAGATATTTTAAGTATTAATATCTATGGAGCATCATAATGTAACTATTTAAATATATAGTTTTGAAGGAGAAGATTATTGATAGTTGTTTTTAATTAATAATAATAGTGATAAGTTTGATCTTGATTCCATAAAATTGGAAACATTTATGTATATTTTCCTAGATAAATAATTCTCTATGTTTTTTCATCTTATTATGGGAAAAAATTCATAGATCTAAAGAAAAAAGATTATGATTTTGTGGTTTCATGTGAAAAAAACACCACAAGATTGTCCAAGTATGTGCTAGAATTTATTATTGAAATTGATAGAAAAATTAATATATTTTACTCAGGATTAAAACCATGTTTACAAAGAGAAATATCAATACAATAATTTAAAATTTATGTGAATATGGGTCATTGTTTTGAGAAATATGAAATAGAATTTTTCGACACTTATGTTCCACATGATGACAATATTAATAAATAATAAAGGTGGTAAAAAATAGAGAACCAAAAAATTATTAATTTTGGAGGCAAGGATAATGATTTTTACAACGGTGAAAAAATACATTTTGGGGAATTCAGGTTAGGATCTGTATCATGTTACCAGTGTGGTATGTTTGGTCACAAGGTTCATGACATCAAGGAAAAGAGTCATCAACAATCCAACAAATAGATAATATATAGACAGTAAATAGATTGTTTCTTTTGCTGTAATGAGCGGGGAAATTATGCTAACATGTGTCTGGTGAAACATTCTCATGGTGGAAATCATCATGATAAGAAGAAAAAAAGGAATGGATAATTCATTTTCAACTTCTACAGTTGACGTTGGGCCTTCTGGTGAAGTGGTGAAAGCTCTAGGAAGCTTTGTATTTTTTAGTGGATGATCATATACGCAATGTAGTAGGGACCCCATTTTTAATTTTTTAAATAATGAAAATAACTTGGGAGAAATTTATTGAGTTTCTATATGTTTATGTGGTCTGTGATTAAAAATTATCTGAGGAAGAATACCACAACCTGTGTGGATGTAATATTAATGGTATTATTAAGAATTATGTTATATTTACAATTATTGATATACTTGTATCATTGGGTATTAACATTAATCTATATAGAACAATTTATTATCTTATTAAATTAATGTTTTAATTATATTACTTTGTGCTAACCATTTTGGTTTTGGTTAATATATAATGATAGGAGGAATCTCGTGGTATCTTTATATGCACTATATGATCTATTATAAGTTGGTTATAGTGTATCATGAATAAAAATTCATCTTGTATACTCATTGTATGGAACAAAAGGTGATTTTTTTCATGGAATTTTATTAAAGGATTGATCTCTAATTGTCATGTAAAAATATTTCCTTATTATCTATGTATATATGGTGAAGGAATCCATCTACATTATAAAAAATTATCTTAGTTCCATAATTTTTGATTAATTGTGGCCTTTTTTATCATAAAATATTGGTCATTTTGAGGCTCTAGAACTTATATTGATAATTACATTTATTGTGATCAATTCCCTCAATCCGTCAATGTAATTATATATGATTTCCTCCATTACCATATTTGTTATTCTTTTTGGAAATGTGGAATGAGATTTTTAAGAAGACATTCATAAATCATTTCATTATTATCAAGACTATTTTTTTCGAAACCTTTTTATTTTTTGGGGTTCTATCATTGATTTATCACAATTATAACCTTTTTATTTCCATGATATATTTTGAGGAAAAAATTCATTTTATGGTGGGTAGGACCTTACATCCTAGGTTTTAATGAAAAAATTATATCAAATTATTTTAATTTTTTAAACCTATTTTTTAACAAGAAATACGTTGTTTAGTTTTAATCACATGAATAAACATGTTTATCCTGTGTTTCACACAACAATGAGTTCCCTAGATTACATATTCTACACACAAGATCGAGTCTTACTGGACACCTAAATACTACTAATATTTTTATGATAGTTATCACTGAGAAGTTGGAATTTAATGGAATGAATGAGAATAACTAAATTATGAAATTATATTTTACACATTTTTATAATATTAATTCCTTATTTACCAATTAATTATATATGAAAATAAATACCAATTGTATAAAATGAATGTGCTTTTATGGAAAAAAACTATTTTTATAAATAAAATTTAGTTTTATCGTAATAAATGAATTAAAAACTATTATTTAATGATATTAATGAAATTTATATGTTATATATCCAATAATTGTTTTTTCAATTTATAAAATATTCTTTATAGGATTAATATAAGAATGAATCTAATTTTATGTATAAAAAGTTTTATAATTTTAAATGGCAGTTTTACTGCCTTTTAATGGTGCACTTTTTTAAAGCACAATTTTTCTAATTTTATAAATTACATTTGAAAAAATAAACTCCATTTTTTATGATGAATATAAAAATTTACATCAGGTGAATTTTTGGTATTTTTTGTGAAATTTCATATTTTGATGAATAATGAAAAATAATGGATTTTAATAGAAAACTTCTTTTTCATCTTAATAATTCACAGTGATAAATTATACTTTTAGTTTGTTTTATTTTATAGATATTTAAATTTTATATTATTTAATTATATTTAGTTCATTTTAATCTATTCCACATTCACATTAGATATAAAATCATTTCAAATGTTTGAACATTTAACATTAAAACCCGATTTCTCGTTCCACCAATGAGATTAATTTTAAACTAAATTATGCCATATCTATTATTGGAATTTAGAAAAAGGATCTTATATTTATAATAATCATAATATATAATTTCTATAATGGTTAGATTATTTTTTGAACAAATTTATTTACTAAATTCATTAGTATTAATTGAGGTGGTTAAGGTAAAAATGTGTTTACTTAGTGGTTAAACATTATTCATAAGGGGCATACTGACCTATAAAAATTATAAAACTCAATTTTATGTCCATAAATAGGCCATATACCAAAAATTATATTTATTAATTCAATATGGTAGGCATATTTTTTTAAGGGATTACACTCAATAGTGTTTACCATTTTATATTTAGAAGAGTTCCATTAATCATTCAATATAAAAAGGCACTCACTCTCATCACATTATCACACTTATAAAGCCCATTGACATTCCCAAAACATGGCCAAATAATGTCTCAACATTACTCCTCTCATCCTATATGCCTCAATATTTTATTTAAGAAATCCCAAAATGATCTTTGGTACCAACTAAAATGAGTTAGCCGAAGAAGATCTAACATTCTTCAATGAGAAATTTTGTTTTATTCCTCTCTCCACACATTATATTATTTTTTTAAAATTTTTATATAATAAATTAGTTATATAAAATATAATTATAATACTTTATTTTAAGGTCTCTACCTAAACCTACACACGTATCCATCAAATAGGTTACTAAATCACCATTTGTGTGTATGGAGGACAACCGACTCACAAAAATATGTCGTTAATTTTCCCTTTACCACCTATAATGGTCTGAATTTTGATGAAAATTATATATAAATATGATTTATATATGATATATATGATATCTTTATACTTATTTAATTTTTATATTACACATAACATCATCATTTCCATTTTGTGGGAATATGATAACATCATTTGTGGGCGTGTCGACAACTACCTCATCAAAGCAATGTGATATATTCGCACCATGCATGGAATGTGTTATGTAATTTTTTTAATAAAGATATTTTATTTAAATGAATTATATATGATATCAATGAAATAATTACCTTTTGGAAATATAATATATCACTTTAATTATTACCTTTCCAGATACTGAAAAATTGAAAATGTTGTTCATGCACGTGTTGACTACCACCCCCCAAAGCGATTCAATTACTTTTATATGAAAATAATTCTACATATAAGTTTATATTATTGAATACAATTTTATTTATGATATAATTAAAATTCTATAATTATAAATTTTATTTTCCTTCTTTCAATAATGATCATTGAATAATGGGAATGTTACTCATTCGTATGCACAACCTATCATCTTCAAGTTTGTAATGTTTGTTCATTTTTTATAACCATATTTCCTTATCGATTTTAATACTATAATTGAGGTACAAATGTTATAAATATTTCATTTCTTTTCTGGAGATGTTTTAATAATCACCCTTTTGATCCTAGTCAACCTACCAATGTATTTTATGACAAGTAAACCGAATAGGGTCAAAACCCTCGACATAAAATTAATTATTTATGTAATTGTATAAAAAATGGTAATAAGTTAATAATGTTAATGATAAAATTGAAATAAGTTATGAATCAAATAAATAATTAACATAAGTTTTTTATTCTGTAAAATAAGAATACTCATGGCATGTTAGACTCAAGTTAAAGAACCTCATCTCAATATCCCTTTATTGAGTCATATCATGATGATATGAAACATTATTCTTTTATATGGTGTAAATAAAAAACAATTGGCATTTCATAATAATAATATTTTGTACTATATTGATATTAATAGTTTTTAATGTTATTATTTAATTATTTTTATGAATAAAATTTTCTAAACGGTATGGGACACTTTTAATTGAAAAAAAATCTATTTATAAATATTTTATGATTAAATTTAAATATATTTTCCTCCATCTCCTCAAACGGAATTTTTTTATTTTCAAAAAAATTGAAGGGGAAAGTGAGAACCCTCACAGCTTACCAATTTTTACACTAAAAGGAACTACATATTTGTTAAAGAATATCTTGTGTTGATTGTAACTAATATCCCTACACAATATCCAGTGAATTTAATTTAACTGAGGTTTAGGTAGTCCTTTAAGATGTCTTCATACCGATTCACCATGTTTTCCTGAGACTGCATGTATTCCTCATAATTAATCTTCCCCTTGTTGAAGCCTCTATGAAGAATACAACCCTTCTCATCAATCCAATCTCCTTACTCCTTTGTAATGACCACTCAAATTGATTTTCCCAGCTTATTTGATGCCATAATATCCATAGCTTCCTCTATCATTTCTTTATACGAGTGTATGAGGAGATCCATGTGTTCCAATATTAATGTACACGACATCAATGAATTTTCCACCACCATGACCTATATTTTATTTTGTGATTAAATTGAATTATTTTTTTATTCCTTAGAATAAAAATCATTTTTTTCTATTGGTTATTTTTTTTATTGATTATGGTTTTTGAATGAAAATGGTGTTTGGGTATTAAAATTGTGTTCTTAAAAGAAAATGTTATATTTATCAGAAAGTGTTTTTCATATGGGTTTAAAAATATTTTTTAAAATATTTTATGATGAGAGTTTATTACTACATATATTTATCATAAGAATTATATTAGAAATTCGTGATATCAATATAGTTTATATAGAGGGTTCATCTACATTATAGAAAAAAGGTGAGACTTATATAGGTCATACATAGAGTTGATCCACATTATAGCTCCCGAGAAACGAGAATGTCCAATATAGATTACACCAAATGTGGAGCACCAATATAGCTCATGGTTGATCTAGACAAATATTATACAAAGGGTAATCCTCATTTTAGGTCTACAATTCCATTGGTAATGATAATGTTTGATATTTTCCTTATGGTTATTTAGATTAAAATGGATTTGAGAGGGTGTTATGTTTTTTAATCTCTAAGTCACCTAATGGGGTTTTAATTTCTTTCTACGACTATCAAAGATTTTATTTATTTATTGATAGAAAAAAAATTTATTTAACGAACAATGTGAATGATACATGGGTTTTAGTGTGTTCATTGGAGTTACTATTTTCATTATTTATATCCCTTATAGATATTTTTGTTCTCACACAACATTTTTAATCTATTTTCTTAGGCTTTAAGGATGGGTAAGGGAAATAAAGTGGCCAAGTGGAAAATATTGAATAGTTCTAAATAAAATAGAAAAATATTTTTTAGTGTTTTATATTAGGGTAAACATGGTTACAAGTTGGATGTGTCCTCTTTGTACATTATGATGCTTTTCTATAAGAGTTATAGAGTTATTCTCTAGAAATAAAAACTAGAAAAGATCCTCAATGTGAAAGAAATTAATTTT
The DNA here is from genome assembly GCA_963277665.1 of Viscum album. Lineage (NCBI taxonomy): Eukaryota > Viridiplantae > Streptophyta > Magnoliopsida > Santalales > Viscaceae > Viscum > Viscum album. Next base: position 382,149,431 of record OY728167.1, on the reverse strand, counting down.
GTAACTAAAACTAAATATTATATAGTTTTTAATACCATTGTCTTATAAAAATAATAGTAATAAATTAATATATATCACAATGTATTTAAATGTTATTTATCTGTGAAATAAAAGAAAAGAAAATAATTATTTTTTCAATGAGCGTTATGCTTGTATGTTTCGTTATGTAATTATAGAAGGAATATGGTGACTAAATGGTTATACCTTTATCAATTTAAAATTTTAAAATTTTAAAATATTGTGATATAATGTTCAAGACATTAATGACACATCGACAATATTATTTGTGTCATTATGGGATGATTTAAGGGGTTACACATCTCAAGGGGAAGAAGTTAAATTTTTGGAATGTTCAACAAACTATTTATTCTTATTCATGAGTCATAATTAGTATCAATAAAAATTATCATGGATTTAGAAAGGTATTATCTCTTAAACTAATTACTATAAAATTATAGTGAGAGATACATTGAAAATAACAAGGTCGTATCGATCATATTTCCACAGATCGTGTTTGTGTTCTTCACCTAATTTAAAGGAAATCATATAATTCATAAAATACAATTAATAGCACCATTTAATCAAGGAACGATGATATGGGAGTTTTGGTTCAGGATTTTATGATCTCGAGAATACTATTCTTCATGCTTTCATGCTTCAACACATCCATATTGAGAATAAAAAAAATAATTGTTTTAAAATTAACAAAGTACAACTTATGATTTCATTCGATTATGATATTCATATGTAATATAAATTTCACATGTTACATGGAAGAATATGGTAAGGGGTTTTCCAAATCAGTATTCTAGAATGAATTTGGCACCAATTTTTTTTTAATATACCATTTTAGAAACTTCTGTAAAGCCCTATATTCCTTAAAATCCTATCCTCCCACTCCCACACTTATAAAACATTAAAATATATAGAACATGATAAGTCAAAATCATATATATTAACAAATACATTTATTAGAAAAATATATATCCTCCTAGATCCTTCACAATTTTCAATATAATAACTAAATAAACTAGGATCCTTAGTAAACATTGATCATACTATAATAATGAATCCATATTTATTCTTAAATTAAAACTCTATTATATCCATTAGATAATTTTTTTAATATATTTATTACTAGTATGTGAGCTATATAAATATTCTTGTAATAGGAAAGCGGATAGAAACAAATGTTGATGTATCCATCAAAAAACAAGTGAGGAATTACCACTAGATAAAACATGATACATGCTACCAAAAAAAATCACTATAATATAAATGAGACATCAATTGAGAAATATAATACGATAATATATATTAAAAAATTTATAATATAACATAAAGGAAAAAATATCACACCATATTAAACCAATAGAATCAAATAAAATGTGACCTTTATTATATACAATAATATAGTAGAAGTAATATTTAGATCTATATTCCATTAACAAAAAAACTAACTATCTATACTATTAAATATCATCCTCTGACTGTACCTACTCATCTTAATTGAAATAATATTAAAAAACACAAGTGTAGATACATGGATGGAAAAAAATACCTTCTATGATCATCCCATAAACTACCATAAACCTATAAACAAATTCAATATAAATGTATCAATAAAAAATAATGTTTCAACAATATGAAATCCCTAAACATCAACAAAAATCAAAATTATTGTCATGATAAAGCCGTATTTTTTAGATTTTTTTGCATTAAACACTCCCACAAAATAATATTGTTTAATTATATAATATATCCATATATATTTCTAAAATATTAGAAATTTCTCCAGTGAACTATATCATCCTATAGTGTCTTCATGGCCTAATAGCTCAATCTGGTATCCCTGTTAGTTAAGAAAATATCTTGGGTAAAACCCTAATAATATATTCCCACAATACCAAGGATATAACAATTCATCCACTCTATATGTAATTTTTTTTCTAAAATATAAGTTCTAAAAATAATATTATAATATACCATTTTATTAATGATTTCCCACTAATAAAATCTCATTAATAAAATTATCAGTGATATATTAGTTGTAAAATATGTCTCCACCTATATCTAATGCAGTGGATGAAATACACATATTAAGATATATAGTTATTTATCTTTGTACAGGAGTAAATAATCACCTCTTGGTCTACAGATATATATATACATTAATATTGATACATGTATTGTGGGTAGGAGAATAGATTATATATATTGAATCATCATCCATCATGATTTTCTAGCTATGGGAGATGATTATTGTAAACACATAGGCAACATATCTTTTATCACATTATCCTATCTGGAGTGATGGAGGAACTAATGATCTCTGGCTATCCTACAACGCAACTGTTAGAGGAATCAAACATCTCTAAAATTGTTCTTGTCTAAATATATTCTCCATATATCAAGATTATTGTATGACTAATAACACACATATATATACTTTCATGTTAATCTATACTAATATAAATGGTTTAGAAAGAAAAAGTCATTAGATTTCCAATTTATCCTTAGACAAAGTATATGTTTACATGAAGCCATTATAATATCATATACCCAATGATGCCCTAATTTCAAAGGGTTCCTCACAACTCAATGTATATATGTACATAAAAAATTACAACATTCATAGTCATGGATCCTTTAGTCACTCACAAGAGACCATCTGCAAAATAGTGCCATGTTTTCAGAACATTCTCATTGGGCACCAATATTTTAATCTCATTAAATGGTAATAGTAACAATTCAATAAGAAATATTTTCATAATTAAATTAAGTAATTATTATTTTAAAAATATTTTTTCTCCCATCCCACACATTGACTTTCAAAAACATCATCTAATGTAAAAAAGATAATTAATCTATATATATTAATAATTCATATAACATAAAAGAATATTTATCAGAATGGTTCAACTATCATAGAATTTATAGTTTAATACACTATTATTTATTAATACCTATTGATTATATGATATTTAGAGGATAATTTTTGTCTTTCATAATCAAATTTCATCATTCGAGGAATAATTCATTATTTATAATATACCCCTTTTTTATTTCCTTCAATTATGTTCAACATTATCCATTATTAAGAGCCTTTATGATTCAACATCTTGGTCCACATTTTTTGGATTCGATAAATATCCTTTTTTAATTGAATACATTTATATAATCCAAAAAAACATTTTGATTTTCATCCATGAAAACACATTTTATTTTTTAGTATTCCTTTGAAATTTATTTTAATCATGTAATTGATTTACAAAAAGAATAATTCATTTTCCATAATAATTATTATTGTTATAATTATACTTTTTTCCTTTAAATATATCATACTCATCATAGTTTCAATATAAAATTTACATCATATCTCATTTGGTAAAATAATAATCTAATATCAAATTATTGGAAATGTGTTTTATAGTCTCATTTAGTATTTTCAACACATTACAATTATAATTTAGTACTTTTTCCTAGATAATCAATTTCTTTTAAAATTTATGAAATTATACTTGTTATTATAATATTTTCCCCCATAATCAAATATCAGTTTTCATTGGTTAATTATCTGACCCAATTGATTAATACAAGATACATATTAAATTTTAGAAACAAAACATATTAATATTTTTGTTGAAAATAAAAAAAATTTCCTTGATTTTCATAAATAAAACTAGATATCCAATCTCTATAATTCCTATAATGTTTTTTCCCTAATATAAGTAATCTTATACTCAATTATTATTAGTAATTAATCACCTGTATAATTTTTTCACAAATATGAATTCTTATTTTATTTATAATGATATTTTAAAATTATTATAATCATTACTATCTTAATTAATTTTTCAAATATAGTGAAAGTGTGTTATACCATACTACATTAGGTATGTGTTGTGAAGAGGATTTCAATAAAAATTTTAGTGACATAATGACCCATCCAGACACCCCCACACACCTATAGAAATCACAACCTATTGGGTGTGCCCCGATAAATTCCCACAACACAAATGTTATATACCTAGCATATCATCTCATGCCATCAATTAATGATTTGGGTGGCCTTTAGAAAATTTACTAAAAATATTTAATAATACATCTTAACTATTTTAATTTCATCATAGTATTATTAGTGTATCAACACATGATTCAATCAAATATATTTGATCGTATCATACTTTTTCTGAGACCTTATGCTATGAGTATGTAGTAGGAGTTGATGCATGAATTTTATGCGTGAATGTGTGCAGTGAATCTGGGTGTGACCAAAATATACCATGAACTACATCAACATTTTTGTTTTTCGAGAATGAAAAAGGAGATAGTAGGGTTCATGACACAATGCTAAAAATCAAAATATGTCAAGGACAATCATCAAAGACCTGATGACTTACTATATCCATTTCCCATTTTAGAATGGATATTGGATGTCGTTAACTTAGAATTTCTTGTGGGTATCCCAAGGAAACTTTCTAAGAATGACACTATTTGGGTGATTATGGATAGATAGATAAATTTAGAAAATTTCATTCCCAAAAGGGAGACTTTCTCAGTGGAACAGTTGGGGTACTTGAATGTCTAGGAAATAGTATGTATGCATGGGGTGGCACAAAGTATTGTTTTAGACCGTGACTCATACTTTAATTCATTCTTCTATCATCACTTATACACAGAACATGAGAAAAAGGTATTACAATGTACATATTTTAACACTCATAATGATTGTAATTAAACGAGTACTATACATGTGCTTGAGGATATCCTTCGAGAATATGTCATGTGCATTGGTAGGTCTTTCGAGAAGTGCCTAGATTTGGTAGAGATTCCTTATTACTACAGTTAATAGGATAATATACAGATTGAACCATATTTTTTTCTTTAAGTTAGTCCATGTAGATCACCATTATAGTGGATAAAATATGGTGACCAAGAGGTGTTGGGACTGAGTCTCGTGTGAGAGACATTTAATCTCATTCAGTTGATTCATAAGTGTATGAATTCAACTCAGAGTAGGAAGAATTAAAATTCTCATAGACAAATAAGAACCCCTCAGTTTTCATTCGGTGATCATGTGTTTCTTAAAGTGTCAACTAGATTGGTTCACCATATGATTTTTACGTAGGGAATGTTTTCTCCTAGGTTTGTTAGACCATATGAGGATGTAGATGGAATCGAGAAGATGGTGAAATGATTGGCTCTTCCATATAGATATAGAGTTCTTCTTGATGTTTTTCATGTTTTGAAAATTTTGTATCACCTCTACCCTTATCATGGGATCGATCTGGATGATATAGACCTTGAGACCAATACATACTTTTAAGAGAATCTAGTACATGTGTTGAATTGTAGAGAGAAATTGATGTGAGGAAAGACCGTTCTCATAATTTGTATATTATGGAAACATGGAAGTGTGTTGGAGGAAATTTTGGAGAGAGAATAGGATATTTGGGATCTGTTTCTTGATCCTTTCACCTAAAAATCAAACATATGGTTGGGAGTATAGGTTGAGGAAGAGTTATTATATGGGGTGAAGATTTCAAGATCCTGACCATTATTGTTGATGTCTTAAGCTCCTTTTTTGGTACTCTATTCCATTCTTCTGAGTATTAATTTTTTTTATCTTGGTGATTTTATAGTTGAATTGTAGATGTTTTGAAAGAAGAGGGGTTGTGAACGGTTGTAACATTGTATTCCCAAATAATGTACCCATCCCAAAAAAATGCTAACCCAAATAGAAGGTATTTCCATATATAACACATGGTTTGTCTAACCATTCACCCTCTTAAGAGGAACTATGAGACATCCCTATGTGAGGAGTATGGTTTAGCCACATGGTTAGGGAAACTGTGAGACCCATATAGGAAACTATGAATTCTTGATTTTAAACTCCTAAAAATTCACTTAAAAAATATTAAACCCACCTCTTATATCCCTAAAACCCATAGAATGACCCTAAAATGTTTTTACTCATTTTTAGAGGTTCCCATATGAATTTAAAGTCTTTCCAACCTCTGTTATTATAGATAAAAATACCTATTTATGGATATACATATGTCTAGGTATGTGTTTCCCTCCCGATTATATATATCTCTCCCTCATACTCCACTTTCTAGAAAAAAGATGAATGCTTTATCTAATTTTTGAAATGTTTTATATTTAGGATAAATGGATATATATTCATTTTATTTTGGATATAGGTTTTAGATCTATATGTTGTTCTTCATCATTTTCATGATCGTTTCACTTTTATTGTGGATTTCCTCTAGTGGGACTTCATTTTCATTTTTGAGTTAGTTGGTCCAAATTCAATTCCTAGAGTCCTAAATACTAATTGCATGTATGAATAGTATTATTTCAATTACCATGTTTGGAAATTTAATCTTTAATTGAATAAATAAATAAATTGATAATTTTATAGAAACATAGAATTGGATTAATGAATCTATGCATTAATTAATAGAACATCTTGATTATGAAATTGATGAAATTGGATTAATTAATTGGTGAATTAAATAATGGAGTTTTGTGATCATGTAATTGGATTAATTAATTCATGAATTAATTAATGGAATTTTTTTGGTAGTGAAATTAGTGTAATTGGATTAATTAATTCGTGAATTAATTAATGGAGTGTGGTGATTGTGGAATTGATGAAAAATTGGGTTGTTTGATTGATCAATTAATGAGGTTATGAATCCATTTATAATGTTTATTAGGGTATGTTTAGATTAAAATTTTAGGTTTGATGACTAAAATGATTAAATTTTGATAAATGTTTTAATTTTTAATTCTTCATATTATTCCATGTGAAATAAAGTTATAAACCATTATGGTTTATTAATTGAAATTGTGTGTCATGTTGTGAAATTTGACTAATGGGTTAATGATGATTAAATAGGATAATTTTGGATATTTTTTATATATTTGTCAATTGATATATGAGTGTTAGATAAGGACTCCAGATTCAAAACCCCACTTGGGTTAAAAATTCATAAAGGTGTGTGGGACATGGACTACTACTTAAAAATTCCATAGTGATAAATTTGTAAAAGTGTGTCAGACATGGACTACTACTGCAAAATTCCATATTAATAAAGATTGGGATAGTAACATAGGCTTCAAAATTCAACTTGTGTTATTTTTTGATAATGAGTGTGGGATAGGTACTTCTACATCAAAATCCCACAATATCTTAGCTATGTCATTCTAAAACAAAAATATTGGCCTTAAAATATGGTTCCAATTTCCCATAATAATGATTTGAAATTAATGGATAATGAAAGAATATGTGTTATAATGAATTTTTAACTAAATATGGGATATAGTTTAGACATCATCATGGTTCGAAGTATGTAGTGAGTTTTTGAGTGTCCTCGAGAACCCGAGAATTTATGTGGTTAAATGAGGAATAATTTAATATTTTTGAATTTTTTACTTTATGGACTGTATATTTTTATTTATATGTCAACATAAAAAATTATTGAATGTATATTACTTATATGTAATTGGTGGTGGTATACTAAGTTTTAATCACAACATAATCGGGCTTCCTGATCGAAACCCTAATAGACTTCATGTTTGTGGGGCACGATAAGGGAATGGAACTTGTTTTAGATGGATGTGTCAGGATAGATCATTTATTAGGGAACCTAAATTCATGTTGATAACCATTTTAGGGGTTTTCAAGGTCTTTATTTATTTTTCTTTTTTCATATTGTCACTTGAAACGTATTTGGAATGAGATATGTACTATTTAGTTTTTGATATTTTATTTCTAGTTTTGGTCATCATGTGATACTGGTTTTCTTTGGTTAATGGTTATATCGTTTTGATATTTTATATTTATTTACAATTTAGTTCTGCTTGATAAAAAATTCAGAGTCTCCACTAGATAAATGTTGACCCTCGTAGCTAGTGACCTACCTCTGGCATATATGGAGGTGTGCATGATTTCATGTGACCGACCGACTCGTGGTACCAGTGTGAAGCACCTAGTATAGGATGTTACAGTATCATTTTCTTACCTCTATCATTTTATATGATTAAGATTCATGGTTCATATAAAATTATTTTACAGAGCCCTTATATTTTATTTTATATCATTTTAAATTGAGTACCACTAACCACCCTTAGAATGATGGGCAAACACAGTGATAAGATAAATTTTTTATGATATGGTCTGAGATTCCCTTGTGGATTGTGGTGTTTTGTTGGATGATCATCTATAAATGTTTTAACTTAATACATTATTGTAAACTGGTATTGTATTTTGATATCTCTCATTGATTATTTTTTAATGTTATCCATTCTGTTCTCCTTTATATTGTTCTAATATAGGTGATGCCTCCCTTGTGCAACATATAATTATCAAAGATATGATGGAATGGATTTTAGTCATTTGGCAGTAGATTGATATAAATACAAGTAATTATAAATCATCTATAGATAATTATTTTTATCTCTTAATTTTATTAGATTGATACCATGAGTTTTTATGGTGTCACTTAGGTTCGACCAATTTCATTTGGGAAAAGGAATATCATATAGAGATTCATATGACCTTTTGGTATTTTTAGGTGGGTTGGGATGGTTTCCTATCAATAGGAATTTCTATTAAAATTTAAAATTCATAGAATATTTAGTGATTATCAATTGATGAATTATCATCCTGGTCTCACTCATGATAACAACTAAGAGGATCTCAAATTATATTCTAATCTTTTTATAACTAAGAATTGATTTCACATAGTCAACTCACATGTTAATGTTCTCTAAGGTATGTCAATTTAATTATCCTATAATTTGTTGTGAAAAGGGAGAGAATCCCATTTAATATTGGAGTAGTAATCATTTATATGGATGAAATTTCTTTATTTTTTTCAATATCATGTTTTTGATTGACTATTTAGGTGTGGAATGTGATATAGAGTGGGGAATTATCACACTCACCATGTCACATTAAATGTGTAAAATTTATACAGTTATATTTATTTATATCATTCATGATAATTTTGACCTAAAATATTTTGAAATGTATGGATTCTATTTTGTCTAATAGTTGGCTCATGGTTATAGTAAACTATATAGAAATTGTTCCATAATTTCAGGTCATAGACAATGTGGATTTCTGTTGATAGTATATAGATTATCAAATAGTTTGGCCTAACTATGAAAATCTATGATGAGAAAGTGTTCCCTAGATGGGTTGTGGTTGATTTGATAAAATAATCTTCTAAAAAATTTGAAATTAAAAGAACATAATGATCTTGAAAATACTATAATACCCCAAATCTAATTAAGCACATAGATCATTTTTATCCATTTTTTAACCAATCCAATCCACTATAATCAAAAAACCATTACCATCTCCTCTAGCGATCTTTTGGTTACTGTTTCTTAAATGATTTTATTAGGGAATCTTCAATGAAGGGAATATGTTCTTCTCCTATATTTATATTCTTCCATTCATGTTTTTCCTTCATCTATAACCCCGTGGGGGTATAGGGTTCCTCTCTATATATTTTTTATTCGTGGAATTGATTATTGGGGACCCCTATTGTTGTTTTAGTATATTTCCCATCCATTATATATAGATTTATTAAATTTTTAGTGATTTAGATTATTTTATTAGGGGCATATGGTTCTACCATTTTTGGTTGACCTAATATATTATTATGCATGTAATATTAATGTTAGAAATTATAGAAAAATATTTAATGCATTTTTTATTTTAATTACATGTAAATTATTGTTTCAATATCCTTTTCAAGTTAGAAATGGGAAAGGGGAATGTCTTATATAGAGAATGTATCTTTATAAGAGTTTAGTGATAAAATTAGTGTCTTTACTAAATATTTTGACATAGATTATAAATCTTGGTCTACCCCTGTTACTTGGGTAATATAGAAGAGTTTGGATGAGGTATTATCCACATGCTATGTGTATCCTTGACATGTGATGTAATGTCACGTGAGGACCCCACATACCCAATAATGTGGAATATTTCCATTCCATTAATTGAGGGTATCTATAATTTGTGATATAGAAGTTAAAGGTTATTATATCCTTATGTACCATATGGTTTTCTTTTTATTTTGTATGCTATAAATAAAAAATAAATAGTTATTATATAGTAGTTTATTTATTACATCTTGAAATATATTTTTTTCAATAAAAAGGTCAAATATATATTTTTATTTTTTTATGTTCAATCTAATATGATTTAGTTTCTCTGTCAAATATTGAATATGGAACACATTATAATATCATATTATGAATGATATACCCAAACATTAAATATACCACCTATGTATTTTCCCAACTTGTTTATACTATTTCAGGTAATGGTGAGGCGCCAGAAGGTAGATTTAGAGGTTCATGATATAATTTTATGGATTTTTGGTGGTGACATTGCAGAATGAGCCCTCTTTTCATGTGGATATGGGTAAAAATTTCATTTTGTTTATTTTTTTAGTTTATATAATTTATTATCTAAAAATATATCACCGTATTATCATACAAACTCTTTCCTTTTGTATTTCTTTATATAATAATTTTTTTATATAAATATATTTATTTTAATTAAATTGATTATCTTGTATTGTCTATTCTGGGTTTTCTAGTCATTCTCAGGCATGTGTGATGTTTTTATGATATTGTTTTTTATGTATGTTTATTAATCACAAATATATGGTTGGGTATTATCATTCACTCAAATAAGAATTATTTATTATTTTATTTGGTAAAACTGCTCCGGATATGTATTCAAGATGACTAGTGACTAATTAATATTCTATGGTGATTGGGAACACCCATTAGTCCATACACATAGATAAGTCGGTGTGATCGAGTGATGGGTATCTAGGCTTGGCTCATGAAAATATGTTAATATATAATGTAATATTGTCTAATTTTATCCCATCAAACAAGAAAAATTTATAACCACACTGGAAACACTACCATTACTTCCCCTGGTGGTTTTAAATATATTTTTCCACTATGATAAATAGTAACAATACAATGAATATTATACCAAATGAAATGAACCCAAATATGGATTCTAGTTTCTAGAATTTAGTCATTATGTTTTTGAAATTGAGTAGTGAATTTGAAAATGAAAGAAAATTATCTCTAGTTTTTTAGTCAAACCTTATGTCTTCTTAATTTGATTTTAAATAAATTAGGAATATCACATTAAGGGGTTCTATAAGACGTTCCCATAAAGAATCAATCAACTAAATAAGCTTCAAATGAATAATGAAAATATGTTTAAATATTAAAACTATTTTTCATGAAATAAGTTCATTGGATATAGATAAAACATAAGTGATTAGATTTTTTTCATCACTGAAATAATTAATTAAAGGGATTTTATATAATTAAAAAATGAGAGACTGAAATATAAGAGAGTTTTTTTGGAAATATAAATTATCTTTATTATTTGATATTATCTACTCATATATATTTTTTGATTTCTTGGACATCAGAACCATAATCGATTGGGAAAAAATAAATAAAATTTATGGAATGGTTTTCATATTACATAAGTATTAGATTAAAAATAATTGTTCAAAATCAATGATCCATACATTCACCGTGATGATCTATCAGTCACCTGAGATAGTCCTCCCTATGATCGCAATTAGCATAGCGATGGAACCATCCTACGTCTATTTTAATCCTCACTAACAAATAAAATTTTACTATATATGGGGGATCTAAATAACAACAGCAATTAATGAAATTTTAATTTATTTTTTAAACACTCTCCCCACTATTACATACCACTAATCAGTGGCCAAAAATTACAAAAAATATTATATTAAGGAAAAAACCTCATTCTAGGATCATTTTTGATGTCCATTTTCAAATACAAAATTTTGTTAATATTTTTTTTTCAATTACCTATTTAATTGAGTAAAATAATATACCTTCTTAAAAAATTTCATGTCAATCGATTTAGAAAATAATGAACATCAATTAATTAAAATTAGTGCTAATTAATTGAACTAAACTAAAAGAGGCTTCAAATTTTAATCATTATAAAATTCATTCTTGCATGAAAACCTATATTGTTATGTGAAAGGTTCAATTATAATATTTGTTGAAGGGAAGCACCCAAAAAATGAAATAAATTCCATGAATACCATAAATATAGCCCAATCAAATAAGGAATTTATTATTTTAGGTGGATAAATGTGAGTGGAATTTAGGATAAGTTAGTGATTATTAATGAAGGAAATTCCAATTTTATATATGTAATATTTTAGATTTGTCATGATATGTTTTATTATCCACACATACGTGAAGATGAATATAATTAATACTTCATTAAAAGTTTCAATGAGGTGTTTTTCACAATAAAATTATTTTTAGAGACTTCTAAATAATATATAGTGGTCATAATGATACCCTATATCTTTTCCAACATGATTAATTCAACTGTATTGATTCTCAAGTATCATTATCTCGATACATTTCATATGAATTATTTAAAAATAACATTAAATGATCATGTCATTATAGAATGATGTGTTTCAAGGAAAATAGTATGGATATAAAAAAATTAGTTTATAGCCATAAATTATAATAATTTTCAATGGGAGGATGATATATAAAATGAATATTTAGATAAAGATTATGATTTTCTATAAAATTTTATAAGTTAATGTCTTCCATTTCATGAATTTTATGAACAATAAATTGAAATTACATAGATAAACTACCATTTATGTTATATATATAGATATATAAGTAATTTCACATCTAATATTGCAATTATGGATTTAAATAAGATTAAATAATGAATTAGAGTCCCCAAGAAACTTTTATAATAAGGAAACATCTAAAATCATCAAACATATGTTTCTTAAATAGAAAAAGTTTAATAATCTATCAATACAAAATAATATAATATTATTATCTATTATCGATTGTGAATGAACCAATGATAATTTGACTTATTTTCAAAGGAAAAATGTGAAATATAAACATATAAATTTTTAGATTTGGTGTTCTGACAAAAAAAATATCTCCATTATCTTATAGAATCATTGAATTATTATAGATTGATTTGAAAAAACATGGATAATGATGGAGGAAATTGAAGTGGTTTTGTATTGAATAAACCAATTTTCATCATAATGATCATGATTTTATTGTGATGTTGAACCATACACTGTGATGTACACCAAATGTTAAGTTAGTGCATATATAGTTGAGGAAGATAATGTTATTTTCCATGAATGATAAAGGTCATGATAAAATGATTATTGCATGATATAATAATAGAGAAGTTTAAATTGTTTGTAGATGCCAATATTTAGACAATGTAATTTTCATCATGGAGTGGAGAACATTGCTATGAAAAATATCCCATGACTATTCAGTGTTTTTCATTATTAGGAACATTATTTCCTCTAGAGTGTTTTTTTCATTGAGTATTAAAAAATGATTTGTTTCTATAATTTTTTTATATAAAAATTATTAAGGTCTAAGATAATGATTTTAGAAGAAGATACCATGCTGTATTGACATGCATTTTTACATTGTGATTGTGTTTATCATTCATATTTTATAGAATCCAAATATAATATACTTTATTTTTTTAATATGATTATGCGTCGATTTACTAAAATTTAAAGGAAAAAAGGTGGATTTTACCATTAAATTGAAGTAAAATTGGTGATATAAATAAAGGGACACATTGTGACTCTATTCTAGATCAGAGAGATAACATATATTATTCAATGAAAAAAATAAATCAAATATATGGATTAATATATGGTTATTATGAAAACAGATATTATTGGAAAAGAATTAGAATAATTATTAAAAGTTATATTTCTTGGAAGTTGATAGATACTCATAACATGGATATGGACTAGATATATTTCTATATTTACTGTAGTGTAATTCTTATCCATGGTTTATGAATAATTAATGTGTCACTTGGAGGAGCAGAGTGTTATTTATATTTTAGGAGGTAAGTGAGTTATTAATGTTTTTAGGGTTATACAATTAGAGGCTCAAAGATAACAAAATGATTTTTAACAAAAATGAAGTGAACTCAGTGTATTTTTGTACACCAACCCATCAAAAAGTGTATAATTATTTGAAAAATCCCACTACATACGAAACATTTAAAGTTTCTTGTTCCTCTATTTCTTCCTTCATCAACAATGTATCCACTATGAAGAATAGAATAATGTTTTTTCTAACCATTGTAAAAAAATATGTTCGAAGTGTTTTTTTTAATCTATAATTCCTAGATTCACCCCCATGTAATCCTACTTGTGTGGGACCAAATATTTGTATCAAATTTAATGGAATTTATTAAATAATGATTCTCCCATTAGAATCCCATGAAGTGGGTTTCAATCATAAATTGTTATAATAACGAATTGGTATAACTTTCAATGTCTTGAAAACTAGATGCCATACCATTTCTAATAACATGGAATGGATGTGTACACAACTTTCATATGTGGAATTATGATCAATTTTAAAATTATAACTTTATCATAAAGTTTCTGTAATGAGTAAGATACCAACATGAAATTAATAAAAATATTATATGGAACATTATCCAACTAAATCATTATGAAGGTGGAATAATTTCAATCCTCGCATGCCATGTGTTAAATTTATCAAAATATCTATCAAAGTGATTCAATGTAACAAATAACAAAATTATAGATTTTATTTTAAAAAATATTAATATTTGAGTATTTAATCAAGTGATCTTGTTGGAAAATTATCTAATATCGTGATTTTGATTAATGAGGAAATGAAAAATCGATGAGAAACCCTCAATAATATCAAAATTGTGAATTTTATCTTGAGAAGGATTTCAAACCATTTCTATAAGAAGTGTTTGGTATAATAGGACAAGTATCTAAATAATGTATCATTGGATAATATATATATAACTCTTATTGTACATTCTATTAGGAATATGAAAATGCACCAGTATAATATGACAAATCTCAAGAATTGGTGTTCAATGTATTGTTGAGTCCTTCAATGGATAATGATAATCATGATATTGAGGTTTTAAAATTCATGTTAGTTCTTCCATTAAATCTAAAAATGGTAAAATTAAAATTAAAATTAAATCTTTTAGTCATATATTATTGTTCTAAAATGATTTGAAAGCCTGTAATTATTTATCCAAATAACTTTCATGATGATTTAACTATAACATAACAATCAAAAGATTTGAAATTCAAGAGAAGAAGAAACAAATTCTTTATGAGTATATAATTTCTATAATTAGTGGATAATATCTCAAAATAATCCCAATTGGATGAAATTAAGGACATTAAGGACCTCAATTACATGGTTTCTAGGTCTTACATAGAATATACACAGATTAATATGTAAAGTAATGGAGAGGATACTGATTTTGGGGGTGTTAGGGAATAAATTGTTACACTTGAGGTTTTTCATAGATTGATTTATTTAAGGAGAGATAAAATTAATAAATCCAATGGTTCTTGTTGTGATTACAAACATTAAATATGTAATTAATAAGAGATAAATAATGGTGGGAAGAAATTGGTTTGGATAAAACAAAAAACTCAGTGATATTAGTTGAGATTAAGATAAATGTGGTTGAACATTACCATATCATTGATTTCTTCAGGAACATGATAAAAGATAATGTCAAACATATTAGGGAGTTGGTTGGAGAAATAATTGTGATGAGGTGATGGTTTGAGGATTGTGATTGAACTATGACTCTTGGGATTATATTAGGAAGATAGATTATATGGGATATAGATATAGTGAAAAATTGGAATTAATATACTGTAAATAATGTATTGTATCTTATTCGTCGATAAAGGTCATATTAATAATTAAAATATGATGTGGGAGATGCTTATAAACAAAAGGTTCTCCTATTTGATGTTGGAAAAAAATCCCTCAAGTATTTTTATCGGTGTTTTTAGGGTGATTGTTTTGGTTGAAAAATCAAGATGACTACGATTCAGTATGGTTGTTGTTACCACTAAATGAAATATCAAATGTGGACATAATATCTTGAGGAAATATCATGTTCGTAGAGGAAGGAGTGTATGGATCTTGCACGTAGGGTTAGTCGAGTCTATAAATTGATGGCTACCCCCTCATTTCAGAAGCTCAACCCTTATAGAAAAGAAAGGATCTGGATTGTGTAAGAGTTTCTGAAATGTGAGTTTTGGATAAAGAGTGATTGATGAAAAGTATAAATGTTTCATTTAAGAGGTTTTTCATTGATAGTTTGTGGATGTTGGGAGTTCTGCACCTAAACTCAAAATTTTCACATAAGACATCCCAAGGTTTCAGAGAAGATACATGTTTCCAAGTATTTATATGGTAATGGGGTATTCATCATGTGGATGTACATGGAAATAATGATACACTAAATAGTTTTTAAATTATACTTATTCAAGAGATTAATGTGGATTCTTATGATGGAGAAGTGACCAAACATTAGTTAAGGGACCATTGTTCTTTCAAATTGTGATTAGTTGTATACTAGTAGGGATAGTGAGTCTGATCCAAACATTTTAGAGTTAGTGAGCCTGTGCATATAATTGATCTTCCCAAAAACTCTTTTTGGTATTGTTCCTTAATGGATTTCATGCATCCAAACATTATCATTGTATACTCCTTACATATATCCTAGTGAGGGTGAAACAAGTAAAATTGCTACATCTCACATATGCTTTCATTTCATTTCATACATTGCTACGAGAAAGGGAGAGAAGACCTTTTCTATAAAAGATGAAAAAATTTCTGAAGGGAATTTTGTTTTAATCTGCTACACACTCATTTACCCCTTATTCTCATTATATTTAACCTAGTTAGGCTAACAATTGAGTATAATATACATGTAACCACTTCTCAAAGTAATTATTATTTGAGATAATTTAAAAATATGATCAAGGTAGAAATAAATGTATATAATAACAAACCAAAAATTAAATTTTATTATTGTTGAAACATTATACAAATATAGTATTTATATTACATAATAAAGTGTGACATCATGGTATAATAACCAAAAATATTCTTGGAAAAAAATTCTTACAATGAGTATGTTTTTGAATGAAACTATTTTTAGAATAATGAATTTGGAATCAAATGAATGTATTTCCCCATAGGGATTTAATGTCATGTGGTATTAGGGACTCATAGTGGCCAAAAACAATAGCCAACAGACTAATGTTTCAGGATTATAAATAATAATTTATCCGCAATTATTTAAGATAATGATAACTGCACATGCATATTAAAGGAATAAGTATACCAATCACTATAGGATATATTACAAAAGGAATGGGTCAAGAAGAAAATATTTTATAAGGATAATGTATCTAAAAATTAATTATAATGAAATTTATTTAGCTACTACGTGGATTCTTAAAACTGGTTTCACTTCCCATATAATTAGAAATAATGATCTTTTCATAAGAATCAAAAATATTTTAAAAGTAATCATAATATTCTTAAATGATTAATACTATAATATAATTGGATAAATAACTAAAAATTAATGTAAAAGAAAATAGATTATTCAATGACAATGTTATTGAAGTCCTTAGTCAATATTAACATTGTAACGACCCAAAGTTTCATTAATGGAAATCCATATTGATCTAATTAAATGTCTCTTTATATTTATATAAAATGTCAAATTCATTGGTTTTATGTTAAGAATTTTAACCGTTGCTAATATATCCGTTGAACAGTGATCACATGATTAGTATAAATATAGGGCCTTAACAAATCAAAATTTACTCAGACAAAAGAAGCGATGGCCTCATCCAGTAGAATTGCTCCATACGAAGCCTATTTATCAGAGCTCAGAAAAGAGGTGGCGTCCTTGGGCTTCGATCTTGACCAAGTCCAAGCTGAGCTTCATCATGTCAAGCTTGAACGAGACCATCTATGGGAAAAGTGGAAGTTGATAGAAATTACCACTCGAGCGATGTTATCCGAGCCACCCCAAGAGTCCGTCACCATCGCACACCTTACCCTTAGGTCTTATGTGGCTGTTTGAATGGGTTATGTAACTAATCGATAGTACTATGTTCATGTACATTATTTTTTTTGTATATAATAATGAATATACTTTCTTTTCATTATTGATACATTGTAAATAGTTTTTAAAGTACAAATAGTGTTTTTAGTTATTATTTAATTAAGAAATATATTTTATTAAATTAAGGTATTTTTGAATTAAATAATATTTTAATAAAATATTATTAATATTATTATTAGATTAATTTTATTATATATAAATGATCATATAATTGTATGAATGCAATTATAATTTTTATTACGGTTTGAAAACCATTTTTTTCAAAACCTGTGAATTTTCGATAAATGTCAGTTTTTATTTTAAAAGTTAAAATTTACATATTTAGAAATTTATTTAGATAAAATAAATGTTATTTTTGGAATCATGACGTCGAAATTATCCAATGGTGAATTTTTCATAATTTTCTGAGACAGTCAAATTTTTGAGTAAAAATTAAATATCGTTTAAATATATAATGTGTTTTATGACATCATAATGACCCAATAGTGATGTAATAAAATACTATAATATTTATTTTAAGCCAATATATGTTTTACGATTAAAATAATGTGATTTTGGGTTTGTTTATCTTACTTTTCAAAGCATTAATGGACCCCTCAAGACTTATTAAACATCTTGTCTTTTTAAATTAATTTCCATGGGAGTGTGACTCACCTCAACATAAGCAACCTCATTATTTTAAGAAGTTCGAACATTGGCATTATAAAATATTATTTTCGTCTTCCCTTTTCCAAAAACCATGGGCAAAAACCATGGGATGTTTTGTGGTTTGGATTAATTTAATATAAGGGGTCCCAAACCTAAATAATAAATAATTCCCTCACCTTTCCTATATAAACCCACCCAATATCTGACTTTCTCCTCACTCAAAGCCTTTTTAGTTCATCCAACCTCTACCCTACTCTCTCTATAATCCTACCAAGGTGCCCCAAGCTCCCATGAAGCCTCTCAAAAGCCTCTCTCTAGCCTTTGGAAGCACACTTCCAAGTAAGGGTTTTTTTTTCTTTCTCATTTTTGTCTAATTTTCTTTAAGTTGTTTTGCCCTTTTAATTTCAATTATGAATGTTGGGGTATGATTTAGAACCTCCATAATACTTCCCTATTTATGTTTGAGTGATGGGAGACCCTTTCTCTCTCATTAAATTCCTCCCATGTACACCCATTACTATCCCGAAATTCCGAAAGGAACTTCTCTTTCCTCATTTACATTCAAGCAATACTTTTATACCATGAATCTAAATTACTTTACAATTGTTGGGAAATGTATCTATATGACCTACTTACTATCCATTACATGTAAATATGATTAGGAACCCCTTTCTCTCTTATCAACCGTTTTTATAAATTCTTATGTCACGCCGTTACGCTGTCGAAATTGCATCGATTTTCTAAGCCAATGCCATTGTGTAGTGAATACCATGCCCATTTCTCCATCAAGGGTATTCACCTTTATTCACATTTACTTATTGATTATAAATTTTCATATGTGAATTCCACATTCCTTTATAGTGGAATAAATGATTATGTTTTATGAATTCATGTTTTATGATCCATGTGGCACACTTATGCATGAAATGAAATGTTTAAGAAGGGTGCACCCTTATAGCGCTCCAATGCATTGGGTAAAGTATAGTATCATGATATGTCATGTGCAATGAGTGTTGAATCATGCTAATTAAAGTTCAACGAGGGTTTACTCATGCTTTATGTGCAATGATTATTTACTCATGCTTCATGTGCAATGAGCCTTGGCTCATGCTAATTTCATGTTAAGTGTTGTTGCCACATTTCCATGTTATGATTATCATGATTTATCATGAATTTATGTTCATGTTTCTCTTGTGCTCTATTGATATGCCTAATGTCTAACATGTATTGTACTCCTCATGTTATTACATGTGTATTCCCTTACTGGGCTTTATAGCTCACCCCTTTCTTATACATGTCCTCAGGTTATCCCATGAAATGCTAAGTACAAAGGAATATAGTGGTCATGTAAAGGAAGTTTTCAATAAAGATGTTGTATTTCATGTTTCAAGTTTTTATGTAATGATCCTAAGCCCCAAATACACTAAACCTCTCAATCTTCTTTGTTGTATCAAGTTAAGTTTTATGTAATAAATCATGTTTAAGTTTGTAATAAAAGCAAGGTTGTCATAGTTGGTATCAGAGGATAGGTTTAGTTATTTTTTGGATTAGGATTAGAAAACCCTAGTAAAGCCTTAGAGACAAGACTAAGTACAATATAAACGTCCCTAAGTTTTGGTGAGTATTGAGTAAGTGGTTTATCAAAAAAATACATCCCTGTCTGGATACGAGCAAGTAGAGGCGGCTCTGGCACAGATGTATCCTAGGGGTAAAACCCGAAAACACCGCTTTGAGCTATAATCGAACAGGAACTGGTGCACGACAACGGGCCTTGATACACTCTTGGTTACAACACTCCCAGGGGATATGTTTTGATAAATTCACAAGCTTAGTATGAACCCTTATTAAGGGAATTAAAAAAATTCCCTTAAGAATGTATATTTGAAAGCAGATCATGAAAAGCCTAGATTGAAGCCTATAGACTCATGAGTTAAGGAAATAAAAGTTTATTTATAAGTCATAAAATTTTGTCTTTGGATTACCCTTTATGTGTTAACCCTAACTTTCCTTTTATTCCAGCTAATGGCCAGTAATAGGAGGACTCAGGCTAACAACCATTGAGAAGATCAGTGTGATGACTGTACTAATGAGATGCCCAATCCAATGGGCGCGGGAATCGTGAACTTTGTCATGCTTCTCTCTCAGCTAACTCAAGTTTTGAATAGAAACACGGGTCAAGAGGAACGTTCAACCCCCCCTAAGAAAGAACAAGTCACTATCAAGAGCTTTATGAGACAAAGGCCTCCTACTTTTAGTGGATCATCCAATCCCACGATCGTTGAACAATGGATCAAATCCATTGAAAAGATATTCTCCATCCTTCAATGTTCTGAACAAGAAAAGGTTCTCCTGGAGGCTTATTGTATGGAGGGTGAAGATGATCAATGGTGGATGTTGATCAAAAATACAAAGCCTAAGGAGGAGATTGAGGCATTGGAATGGAAGGATTTCCAGAAGATGTTTTTCGATAAATATTTTTCACGCACCCTCCGGCTTAAGATGGAAATGGACTTCCTTTACCTCAAGAAAAAAGATGAAGAATCTATTGGAACGTATGAGGAAAACTTCACAAGGCTTGCACGATATGCTTCCGGCTTTGTCATTACCCCCGAATGAATAGTTGACTGCTTCTTTGGTGGGTTGAAGCCTAGCCTACAGAAAGCATTAGCAATCCATGATTTCGACAGCTATGAGGAAATTGTCCGATGTGCCCTCATGGTCAAAATGGAGATTGGAGAATCACAGGGGTATCATGGGGATAAGAAGCGTAAGGTGGAATTCAATTCTGGTGGTCCGATGGATAAATCCAATGGTGCTAAGAAGATCCAGCACCCCACTTTCCAAAAGTGCGGAAAGATGCACCCTGGAAATTGCCTTAATGGGACGAGGAAATGCTTCAGGTGTGGAAGAGAAGGGAACCTAGCTATTAACTATCGGCAAGAAAGACTCGTAGCTGCAACAGAGGAGAGGAACGCTCCGCTCGAACCTCAACGCATTGTTCAATGCTACAAATGCAAAGAACATGGTCATTTTGCAAATCAGTGCCCTAATCCAAGAGTTTTCGGAGGCAACAAACAACCTCCAAGGAAACAAGGAAGAGCTTTTTCCATCACTTCTGCTGAAGTGAACCCCGACAATGAAGTGGTGACAGGTATGCTAGTTATTCATTCAAGAATAGTGAAAGTACTTTTTGATTCAGGTTCTATGCATTATTTTATATCTCGAAAGTTTAGTATATCAATCCCAGCACCACCACAAATCATGGAAGTGAAGATGTCGGTGAGTACGGAAAATGGAAAAATCATTTCATCCCATGAATATAAGTCCTCCCCTGTTATAATCTGTGGATTTAATTTCTCGGAGAACCACGTCATACTCCCTCTAGTGGAATTTGATGCAATTCTTAGCATGGAATGACTTTCCTTATATAGAGCCAACATAAATTGTCAGGAGAGGGAAATCACACTCCATATGGAGAATCGACCCCCGATTATTTACGAGTGTAAGGAGGAAGATGAATCTCCTTTAGCTCCATCATCTCAAGCATGGATATTACTGCCTTATGAGCATGCGTATCTGGCTCAGATGATTGAGTCCAAGGAAGAAACCATCCTTGAAGAAATGCCTATTGTGAGGGAATTTGCTGAAGTGTTTCCTGAGGAACTGCCTGGTCTTCCTCCTAGAAAAGATATTGAATTCTCAATTGAACTTATACCCGGGGCTTTACCAATATCCAAGAATCCATATAGAATGGATATTTTTGAGCTTGAAGAGCTGAAGAAACAAGTACAGGAGAATCTGGATAAAGGGTTTATATGCCCAAGTGCTTCACCATGGGGTGCACCAGTCCTCTTCGTCAAGAAGAAGGATGGGTCAATGCGGCTTTGCATCGATTATCATGAACTTAACAAAATCACGATAAAGAACAAGTATTCTCTCCCATGAATTGATGACTTGTTCGATCAGCTGCATGGAGAACAATACTTCTCTAAGGTGGACTTGCGGTTGAGATATTATCAAGTAAGGGTAAAGAAGGAAGATATCCCCAAGACTGCTTTTCGCACAAGATAGAGGCACTATGAATTCATAGTAATGCCTTTTGGACTCACTAATGCTCCAAAAATCTTCATGGACCTAATGAATAGAGTCTTTAGATATTACCTAGAAAAAGTTGTTGTAGTCTTTATAGATGATATTCTAATATACTCCAAAACCAAGGAGGATCATGAGGAGAATTTAAGAACTGTACTAGAGAATTTGCGCAAGGAGAAGCTCTATGAAAAGTACAGCAAGTGTGAGTTCTAGTTGAAGGAGGTCTCATTATTGGGCCATATCATCACAAGCAATGAGATATCTGTGGATCCCTCCAAAACAGATGCATTTGAGGGATGGCCAATGCCAACATCGGTAACGGATATCCGTAGCTTCTTGGGGTTAGCTGGATATTATCGACGATTTGTGAGAAATTTCTCACAATTGTCCAACCCTCTTACCAAGCTAACTCGAAAGGGAGTAAAGTTTTCTTGGAGTGATGAATGCGAAGAAAGCTTCAAGGAGTTGAAAAGGATGCTTATCACTACGCCCGTGCTCACTTTACCCATAAGTGGGGAACTTTTTGTTGTTTTCAGTGATGCTTCAAAGAAAGGCTTAGGTTGTGTGCTGATGTAGAATGATAAAGTGATATACTATGCCTCAAGGAAGTTGAAAATCCATGAGTGAAACTATCCAACGCATGATCTGGAGTTGGCAGCGGTGATCTTTACCTTGAAAATCTGGTGGCATTATCTCTATGGGGAGAAATGTGAGATATATACTGACCACAAGAGTCTTAAATATATATTCACACATAAAGAGCTTAATATGTGCCAGAGAATATGGATAGATCTCAACAAGGATTATGACTGTTCAATACATTACCACCCTGGGAAAGCGAACAAGGTGGCAGATGCCCTAAGTAGAAAGGATCCAGCAATTCTATCAATGATGAGAATTGAGAAGGATCCAATCTTCTTAGACTTGATGAAGATGGACATGGAAATCATAGAGAAGGGAACATCATCAATCCTTTCACAAATGGTTGCTCAACTACCTCTTTTGGAAAGGTTAAAGGATGCTCAAAAGGATGATGTGGGAATTCAAGAAAAAGTGGAAGCTATAAAAAAGGGTAAATGCTTAGAGTTTAATGTTATTGAAGAAGTAATTGTGTGATTTGGGAAAATAATATGTGTTCCATCAAGTCCGGAGCTAAAGAAAGAACTTTTGGATGATGCACATAGTTCAAATTTCTCTATTCACCCAGGGAGCACAAAGATGTATCGAGATCTCCGAGAAAAAATTTGGTGGGATAATATGAAGAAGGAGATCGCTGAATATACATCAAAGTGCCTGGTGTGCCAGCAAGTGAAGGAAGAGAGGCATAAGTCTAAGGGGATGATGCAACTATCTCCCATACCAGAATGGAAATGGGAGAACATCACCATGGACTTTGTCACCAGACTTCTGAGGACATCCAAAGGCAATAATGCAATATGGGTTGTTGTGGATCGTCTAACAAAGACTGCACACTTCATTTCTATTCAGGAGGATTTCTCATTGGATCAACTGGCACAGACATATATCAGGGAAGTGGTAAGGCTGCATGGAGTGCCACTATCTATTTTGTCTGACTGAGATCCAAGATTCACCTCTATGTTTTAGAAGAGTCTTCAACATGCTCTGAATACTGAACTGAACTTCAGTACGACCTATCATCCTCAAACTGATGGCCAATCTGAGCGGACTATCCAAACACTTGAGGACATGTTGAGAGCATGCTCAATGGACTTTAAAGGAGGATGGAATCAGCATCTTCCTCTGGTTGAGTTATCTTATAATAACAGTTTCCACTCAAGCATCCAAATGGAACCATATGAAGCCCTTTTTGGGAAAAGGTTCAGAACACCGGTGTGTTGGGATGAGGTTGGTGAACGTAAGCTACTTGGACCGGAAATGGTCAAAGAAATTGTGGAGAAGGTGAAAACCATTCAGCAGCATATCAAGGCATCCCAGAGTCAACAAAAGAGTTATGCAGATAAACGTCGACGAGACCTTGAGTTTAAATTTGGAGACATGCTTTTTCTATGTATATCTCTGTGGAATAAGGTCATGAGGTTTGGAAAGAAAGGGAAGTTAAGTCTAAGGTACATCGGCCCCTTCGAGATTCTTGATCGTGTCGGGGTTGTGGCCTATCGACTAGCACTTCCACCTACCATGGCCAAAGTACATGATGTCTTTCATGTATCCCTCTTAAGGAAGTACATACCAGACCCTTCACATGTACTCTCTTATGAGGTGGTACAATTGGAAGATGATATTTATTATGAGGAGAAACCAGTGAAGATCTTAGATCGTAGAGAAAAAGTTCTACGAAATAAGAAAATTCCCATCGTCAAGGTGTTGTGGAGAAACCACAAGTTCAAAGAAGCGAATTGGGAATCGGAGGAAGTGATGAAGTTGAGTTACCCACATCTTTTTTAGTGTGGGAAAAGGAAAATTTCGAGGGAAAAATTTCTTAAGGGGGGAATATTGTAACGACCCAAAGTTTCATTAATGGAAATCCCTCTTGATCTAATTAAATGTCTCTTTATGTATATATAAAATGTCAACTTCATTGGTTTTATGTTAAGAATTTTGACCATTTCTAATATAGCCGTTGAACAGTGATCACATGATTAGTATAAATATAGGGCCTTAATAAATCCAAATTTACTCAGACAAAAGAAGCGATGGACTCATCCAGTAGAATTGCTCCATACAAATCCCATTTATCAGAGCTCGGAAAAGAGGTGGCGTCCTTGGGCTTTGCTCTTGACCAAGTCCAAGCTGAGATTCATCATGTCAAGCTCCAACGGGACCGTCTACAGGAAAAGTGGAAGTTGATAGAAATTACCACTCGAGCGATGTTATCCGAGCCACCCCAAGAGTCCGTCAGCATCGCACACCTTACCCTTAGGTCTTATGCGGTTGTTTTAAGGGGTTATGTAACTAATCGATAGTATTATGTTCATGTACATTATTTTTTTGTATATAATAATGAATATACTTTCTTGTCATTATTGATACATTGTAAATAGTTTTTAAAGTACAAATGGTGTTTTTAGTTATTATTTAATTAAGAAATATATTTTATTAAATTAAGGGATTTTTGAATTAAATAATATTTTAATAAAATATTATTATTATTATTATTAGATTAATTTTATTATATATAAATGATAAAATAATTTTATGAATGCAATTATAATTTTTATTAAGGTTTGAAAACCATTTTTGTCAAAACCCGTGAATTTTCGATAAATGTCAGTTTTTATTTTAAAAGTTAAAATTCACATATTTAGAAAATTAATTAGATAAAATAAATGTTATTTTTTGAATCAGGACATCGAAATTATCCAATGGTGAATTTTTCATAATTTTCTGAGACAGTCAAATTTTTGAGTAAAAATTAAATACCGTTTAAATATATAATGTGTTTTATGACATCATAATGACCCAATAGTGATGTAATAAAATACTATAATATTTATGTTTGGCCAATATATGTTTTACCATTAAAATAAGGTGATTTTGGGTTTGTTTGGCTTACTTTTCAAAGCATTAATGAACCTCTCAAGACTTATTAAACATCTTGTCTTTTTAAATTAATTTCCATGGGATTGTGACTCACCTCCACATAAGCAACCTCATTATTTTAAGAATTTCGGACCTTGGACTTATAAAATATTATTTTCCTCTTCCCTTTTCCAAAAACCATGGGCAAAAACCATGGTATGGTTTGTGGTTTGGATTAATTTAATATAAGGGGTCCCAAACCTAAATAATAAAGATTTCCCTCACCTTTCCTATATAAACCCACCCAATCTCCCACTTACTCCTCACTCAAAGGCTTTGTAGTTCGTAAAACCTCTACCCTACTCTATCTATAATCCTCCCAAGGTGTCCCAAGCTCCCAAGAAGCCTCTCACAATCCTCTCTCTAGCCTTTGGAAGCACACTTCCAAGTAAGGGTTTTTTCTTCCTTTCTCATTTTTGTCCAATTTTCTTTAAGTTGTTTTTCCCTTTTAATTTAAATTATGAATGTTGGGGTATGATTTTTCACCTCCCTCATACTTCCCTCTTTATGTTTTAGTGATTGGAGACCCTTTATCTCTCATTAAATGCCTTCCATGTACACCCGTTACTATGCCGAAATTCTGAAAGGAACTTCTCTCTCCTCATTTACATTCAAGAAATACTTTTGTATCATGAATCTAATTTCCTTTAAAATTGTTGGGACATGTATACATATGACATAATTACTGTCAATTACATGTAAATATGATGAGGAACCACTTTATCTCTCATCAACCATTTTTATAAATTCTTATGTCACGCCATTACGCTGTCGAAATCGCACCAATTTTCTAAGCCAATGCCATTGTGTAGTGAATACCATGCCCATTTCTCCATCAAGGGTATTCACCTTTATGAACATTTACTTATTGATTATAAAGTTTCATGTATGAATTCTAAATTCCTTTATCATAGAATAAATGATTATGTTTTATGAATCCATGTTTTATGATCTATGTGACACACTTATGCATGAAATGAAATGTTTAAGAAGGGTGCGCCCTTATAGCACTCCAATGCATTGGGTAAAGTATAATATCATGATACGTCATGTGAAATGAGTGTTGAATAATTCTAATTCAAGTGCAACAAGGGTTTACTCATGCTTTATGTGCAATGAGGATTTACTCATGCTCCATGTTCAATGAGCCTTGGCTCATGCTAATTCCATGTTAAGTGTTGTTGCCACATTTCCATGTTATGATTATCATGCTTTATCATGCCTTTATATTCATGTTACTCTTGTGATATATTGATATGCCTAATTCCTAACATGTATTGTACTCCTCATGTTATTCCATGTGTATTCCCTTAATGGGATTTATAGCTCACCCCTTTCTTATGTATGTCCTCAGGTTATCCCATGCAATGCAAAGTATGAAGGAATGTAGTGGTCATGTAAAGGAAGTTTTCAATAAAGATGTTGTATTTAATGTTTCAGGTTTTTATGTAATGATCCTAATACAAAAATACAATAAACCTATCGATCTTCTTTGTTGTATCAAGTGAAGTTTTATGTAATAAATCATGTTTAAGTTTGTAATAAAAGAAGGGTTGTCATAAACATAGTGAGTTACAATTTTTTTCATGATCCATAGAGTAATTGTTTCCAACAATGATGTTATATTAATGGAAAAGAAATATAAATTTTATTTAGTGTAAATTAAATAAATGAAAATATATACTACACTATTGTAGAAGATGATAGTTTCATCTATCTAATTAATATGAGAATATTTTTTCACATAAATTTCATTGCTATTTCTATCAAAGTTCTATAGATTAATTTAGAAATTCTAAAAGAGGTTACAATAGTCCAAAACATATATATGATTTTTCTAAAATGTTACATGTTTTTCAAAAGGGAATATCATTAATGATACTTCTAAATAAATGTAAAAAAATTCAATGAATTTTAATTCAATAGTGAATATTGATCTTTATGGGTCACATACACCAATAACCACTGATTATAAATGGTAATTGGTCCCATTAATTGATGATCATATTTATTATAGAATGGTTTATAATGATCATTAAAATTAAAAAATTGTTAAATTTTATTTTATATCACTATAGAATAATAGAGATTATTTTTGGAGGTGTAATTTTAGAACATTGGGTCAAACATTGTTTAATATTCACTAATATCCATATATAAGACTATATGGAGAATCATTATATAAGTTATTAATAATTTGACATGAGGGATCCTAACAAGATATTACATGAGAAAAATAAATTAATAATATATATAGTGGATTAATTTATAAAAAGTGATAAAGAACTACATGAAAATGATTAGAGTTAATTTATATTTACATCATATTATATTATAGATATAGACTCTGTAAATGATGTGGTATTTGACGAATCAATCATTAAATTCACTAAAAAATTTATTATTTTCTACATTATTCTAAAAAATGAGAAGATTAATATGATGTTTTAATTTCATATAAATCAAATAATATTTCCTTCATGCTATTTAAAGATAAAATATTGTAATATCTTTAATAAATTTTAGGGAACAATTGCTAAAATCGAAGATTTGACTACTGTGGAAAACAAGATGAATATTCTCAAATATAAATATATTGGAATGAGATGTTGTGTTTTATAGATCAAGGTTTGAACAAGGATATTATTTTAATTCCAATGAGGAAAAATATTATAGGTGAATGAAACATGTTCCTTAATTATAAGGAAGTGAAGAAGCTAGGATGAAATCAATTTGAAAGGATATTCTTATAGATAAGACAATTATAGTGTAGACAATCATAATTAATTTCGTGAAATAAAAATAACTACTATGATAAATTTATTCAAATATATTTTATCTTGTTTTTAAGGATTAGATTTTTATTAAGGATATGAATTAATTATTTAACCAAATTAATAAAAAATGAAAATGTAAATTTTTTTGACTGAGGAGAATAAGAAAATTATCGAAACCAAATTTATTTTCCATAATAATCTCAATAAATAAGGTAACCTAATTTTAGATAAGGAATAAATTTTATTAATTTTTTTTTCTCAAATTGAAGGAATCAATGTGGATAATACATTTTTTACAATGTTCATTTTATATATAGTTAAACTTTTCATAGATATAATAGTGAAAAAAATGTTCTAGGATTTTCAAATGGACATCAAATCAGCATTCCTAAAAAGATTCCAAAGAGAGGAAGTTTATATCAAGTAGATTTATGGTTTTAATATTCATAACGATTTCATAAAAATATATTGTTTGAATAAAACATATTATGGAATGAATCAAGTACAATGATCATTGATTTATAGGCTTGATTAATACTAAATAAATTTAGCACCCAAATATTTTTAAAGAAGAACTATTTTTTGATAGCTTATAAGAAACAAAACCATGACCATAGATGGTTATGTAACACCTTGAGATCCTAAGATATATATAATTTTAAATGATTTTAATCACAATGATAACTTTTTATATACACAACACTTTGTTAAAATGAAACACGATTCTATATAAAAAAATTAATTAAACATTATATTTATAACATAGAAATTATGTTTGATGGTATGGATATGAATAATTAAATTATAATATAATTTTATAACATAATATCATTGATTATAAATTTATTGTAAATAAAAATTAATATCATTTGAAAAAATCAAATGTTTTTATGAAAAATTATTTTTTTCTAAAAAATTCTTTATCGCATTTTTTGTAGTTAATTTAAAATGAATTTTATAATAATTTAGGAAAGTTATTTTAAAAAATAAAATATATTTTTGAAATAATAATTTATGAAATATACTATGGTTATTTATTGAGAATTTTTTGAAAATATAATTTTTTTATGAATAGTTCAAAATATTGGGTTTTGTTACGAATTTTCATTTCTTTTAAAAAATTAAAAAATTATATTTTATATTTAGATGTTTTTAAAAGTAAAATTAGCTCAATTATATATTTATAAATAAAAATTATAACTTATAAATCAATATCATATATAGTTTTTAAATAAAATCTTTTTAAACATTTGATAACATTCCTTTGGAAAACCCACTTTTTCGTCCTGTATCTGGGATTATTTTTAAAAACATGTTTTCTACTTCTACTAATGGAAATAAATTAAATTTATTCCATATTTTTAATCATTATAATAAATATTATATAACAATTCTACCTAAATTTTACCATATATTTATATAAAAAACTACAATATTATTTACTAAAGTTAAGGAGAAAACAGGTTTACCAAGGGTTAAAATAAAATTATAGGATTTTAGATGACCTAATTTTTTTTGAAATTATAATTGGATTACCATATTTTTACCATATCGAATAAAAATATTGATAATGGTCCATTTTAGAGCATTTTGACATGATAAAAACGTGGTTATTCCTTATTATTTTCAAAAATTAAAACGCTGTCTCCTTCCCCATTTTAAAAAGTCCACTCCATATCCTCTCATATTCACACATAAAATACCATTGAATAGATACAATTAATTTTATTAAATTTACATTATATAATTTTTATGATAAAAATCATATTAGTGGTACAATATAGGATTCAATGGGTTAGTATCATTGGAAAATTAGGCTCAAACATATCTTTTACATAATAAAACATATTTATTATATCTAAACCGTATATAGTTAATACCAACTTCTTGAAAATATACTTATGAAACTAATCCAACATTCTTTATTAATAAGTTCCTAACTCATCCTAGAAAGAAAGATGGAGTCGCATGTCAGGGCGTCTGGGGGGAACCCCAGTTTTGATGATCCTGATCCGCTCATGAAGGAGGCTATTGATCCTCTCACTGCTAATAATCCATCAGCTAGGAAGTTCGATTGTGTTAGTCATAAGGAGATGTTTAGTGTCATGATTAAAAAAAACTTTGCGGTGGTTCCCACCTCTGAAGCTTCGGGTTTGAAGAAGAATTTTGTGGATGTCCTTAAATCTTCTGGTAATTCTCTTGAGTTCGAGTGTCCTACACATGGTAGGATCATCAGGAAGGGGCGTGTTTCCCATGTAGTGGCTGATCAGGTTGCTGTTGAAGAATGAGTTGTCCTTTGTCGGTTCTCAATCATTGCTTGTGTTCTTCTTCCAAAAGTAGGAAACCTCTAGAAATTCAATGATCTTTCTCAACGAATTTCACAGATATGTGGGTTTGATGATTGGAGTATGATTTCTATGGGCCGTGGCTATTATCATGTTCTCTTTTCATCTAAGGAGTCCAAACGCAGAGCATGGAGCTTCAGATCTGTTTCATTGAAGCCTAGATTTCTTTGAATTTAGGAGTGGGATAAGAACTTTTATCCTGATAATGTCAAAGATACTCATGCTCTGGTATGGATTCACATTTGTAATCTAAATTGGATTTATTGGCATCCTATAATTCTATGGGACATTGCCTCATATGTTGGAAATCCCATTTGAATGGATAAGAAGACTGAATATGCTATATTTGGTCACATTGTGAGGGTTCTAGTGGAGGTAGATATGGCTTCTATACTGGCTGAGGAGGTTGAATTAATGACTAGAGATGATTAGTTTAATCTGGATATATATTATGAGCGGAAGATGAAGTTCTGTTTGTATTGAATTTTTTTTGGTTATATGGATTTTGAATGTAATAGGAATAAATTCTGTGGATTGTGTAAAACTAAAGGTCACACTGATGCCTTCTGTAGGAAGAATAAGGTAAAGGACCCTAGAAACTTTGTTGAGCCGATTGACCTTATTAATTAACCTATTATTCAGGAATCAGAACAGGTTCTTGTTGATCCCACTACAGAGCCTAATTTTCAGGACTTGGTGAAGTCTCTTGTACAGCCTACTGCTATATTTTCTGAACCTGCTACTCAAGCTTCAATGTAGGGAACTCTTGATCCTGTTTTCCTGGTTCCTGTACAAGTACCTACTGGATTTATTTCTCCCAATTATGAGCTAGTTATTCAGGTCCCAGTTCAGGATCCATTGCAGAGACCCCTTGATCCCATTGTCCAGGCCTCAGTACATTCACCTTTTGACATTTCACCTTCCTATTCTGAATCTGCTATTAAGGTACCTATGCGGTTACTTATTGAGTAAATTTATCACTTCACTAAACTTGTTATTTAGGTTTCATTGCATTATTTTTTTTGATCATTCTACAAGAGCTGATTTATATGTGGATATTGAGTTTTCTAAGAAAGTTCTAGAGTCTGCCAAGATGAATGAGGCTGCCAGATCCTCTGAACCTCTTGTTAAAGATCTGGTTCAACCATCTTTGATAAATACTGCTGGTCTGGACTCTGTGAAAAACCCAACTTCCCATTTTGTTGATGGGATAAGGGCCAGTGAGATGCTACAACCTGCAGAGGGATCTTTTTTCTCAAGTTCCACTATCTAAGGCTGCAAGAAATCCCTCTTTACAGGTCATTCAGGAACCATTTCAATATATTAATAGGTTCACTCCTTTGAGTGGTTCATATTGGTGTGATGAGAAGGAGGAATCTTTCTTTGAAGAGCAACCTCAGTCTTTGGAATGTCTGATGGCTGTTTCAGCTCCTGCCTCACCTATTGCAGATAAGGGAAAGAAGAAGAAAAGTAAGAATCATATCAAGAAAGTGAAACTTCACTAGGATTATGGGCCTAACACTAGGTCCAAATCTTCCCTCCCAGGAAGATTTTCTTTTGGAACTGCCAGGGGCTTGGGAATTCTCCCACAGTCACAGCCCTTAGGCATTTTATTGTGGCCAATAAACATAGCCTTATTGGTATTGATGAGCCTAGAATTTCCTTTTATAAATGGAATGACTTTAAATGGATGACCCTTGGGTACTATCTGGTTTCCCATAATGCCTATCATAACTCTTCATAGTCACTTTGGATTTCGAAACATGATATCATCTCTTTGATTTCTTCTTTTCATGATTAGAAATCGACCACTTTATCTGCTGTGATTAATGCGCATGTTATGTCTTTTACCTTTATTTATGCCTTGAATCATTACACTGGAAGACGTGATCTATGGTCATCCCTAGAGATTATATCTTTTGAAATGAGACAAAGTTGGTTTATTATTGGTGATTTCAATTTGGTGCTTCGGCCTGAGGAAAAGACATGGAACAGTTTCAATAGGCTTGCTGCTAATGAATTCTCTTCTTGCATCGATGTTTGTAACTTTATTGAGGTTCCAATAATGGGAGATGATTTTAAATGGAGAATATGCACTTTAAATGGGCTTCAAGATATAAAAATTGATAGGTGCTTTTGTTATATGGATGAGGGAAGTCAGGATTTCTCCATGTCTGGTATCACTCTTCCAAGAGTTCATTCTGATCACAATCGTCTCTTAATGGATCTATGTCTCACTAGGTTAAGATCATCTCCTTTTCCTTTTAAGTTTAATAATGCCTGGTTAACTATCCCATGTTGTAGGCAGATTGTTAGTGAAACATGGGAGACCACTTTCATTAGAAGTCCCTTTCACATTATTGCAATGAATCTTAAGGCTGTGAAGGAAAAGCTTAATTTCTGGAGTAAAAAATCACTCTCAGGCCTTGATCAGGATATTAAAAGTGTAGAAGATAATCTCCTGGAGCATCAAAGAATCAATGAGGGTCATGATGTGATCTCTAGGGATGAGATGCTTTCTCTTTCTAAATTTAATGAACTATTGGCCTTAAAGGAAACCATTCTCTGCCTCAATATAATGTTAGGTGGCTGAAATATGGTGATAGAAATACAAGAATTTTTCATTGCATGCATAGGGAAAAGAAGGTGAAAAGTGGAATAAATTCCCTCATGGTTTATAGAGTTCTTTTTAGATCTAAAAATGATATTTCTGGTGCTTCTTGTAAATATTTTGAAAATATCTACAAGGATTTAGGGAATTAAAATACTCATAAAATGTTTGGGAATATCTCTTCAATAGTTCAGGCCTCTCAGAATGATATGATCACCAATTTCCCAACTGAGGAGGAAGTTAGAAAAGTTGTCTTTTCTATAAATGTTGATAGTGTGGCAGGGCCATATGGTTTCTCCAATAAAATTTTCATGTCTTATTGGTATATTTTTCATACTGGTTTTGTTAATGCGGTTAGAGATTTCTTCTATCATGATTACTTTCCTTTTGGTTCCAATGCTAGATTTATTACTTTGATTCCAAAGAAAGAGAATGTTCTTGATATTCGTGATTTCAGGAATGTGTAAATAGGGAATACTCTTCCAAAGGTTATTAGTAATTTTTTTTCAAACAGATTGGGAAGCATTACTAATGATTTTATCTCCACAAATCAATTTGGGTTTGTGCTTAGAAGGAACATTAAAAATTTATTGTATACAGCTTCTGAATGTGTCAATATTGTGAGGAAGAAAGTGAGGTATGGTAATATGGATCTTAAAGTTGATATTTCTAAGGATTTTGATACAATGAAGTGGAGTTTCATTTTTTCGGTGCAAAAAATGCATGATTTTTCTAATGATTGCATTAGTTTGATTAGATGAATTATTAAGAGTTCTATGCTTTCTGTTCTTATTAATGGCCCTCTTAGAGGATTTTTTGAGTGCTCCAGGGGAGTGAGACAAGGTGATCTTTTGTTTGGACTTCTCTTTGCTATTGCGGATGATTATTTGAGCATTTTTATTTCGGATCTTGTGCATGCTGGCTTGTTTCAACAAATGAAGTTTGGAAGAGGTATTTTTTCTCCTTCACATATTCTATATGCCGATGATATTTTGTTGTTTGGAAAGGCTGATAGGATCAATATTCCATATATTAAAGAAACTTTTGTGTATTATGAGGAGGTTTCTGGTCAAGTTATCAGTTGTGGGAAATCCTATCTATTTTTTTGGGGAAGGGGTTATCATTTCTAAGAAAAACAAAATTGCACAGAAGATTGGGGTTATGAGAGGATCTCTACCTTTTAATTATCTTAGGGTTCCCATTTTTGGGGTTCTGTTAAAAGATTCTACTTGGAAAATATTTATATCAGAATTCTCAATCAGATGGCTACCTGGAAAATAAAATCTATGTCTCAGGCAGGGCGTGTATGTATTGTTAATTTTGTGATTAACTCCATGTGTGTATATATTTTTTCTCTCTACAGATGGCCTAGAAATATTCTCAAGGAGTTACATAGATTGATTCATAACTTTATTTGGAATAGCTCTATTAATGAAATAATTCTTGTTACAGTCACTTGGAGTGATTGTATTAGGCCTATTGACATGGGAGCTATGGGGATCAAGGATCTTAATCTTTTTAATGAATCTCTTATTAAAAAGTTTACTTGGTTCCTTTTGACTTCTAATGATTTCTATTTGGAATTTTTGTGCAATATACTTGGGACCAAGCTTTTAAATGGGTATTCTCTTTACGTCCCCTCTTCGATTTGGTCTTCCATCAAGCATGCTTACCTTATCCTTTCCCAATCCTCCAAATAGGTGGTTTGTAGAAATTACTCCTTGAATTTTAGGCAGACTGTTTGGTTATCTTGTGTTATTGTTGATGTTATTAACATTCCTCCTCAGTTGAAAGATCTCTCTATTTTTGGATTTCATAATAATGGCAATTCTCAGGAGCTTCTTCTAGGTCCTTTGAAAATGGAATTGGATTGTTATCATTACTCTTCTATGGATACTATGATTTGGCTACTTAATGTTCTTGGTTTCTTTATCACTAAGGAGGACTATAGATCTATGTGCGCTACCCCTCTGCTGGTTCCTTCTTGGTTGTTGATGTTTCACACTGCCTTTATTCCACCTGCTCAATATTTTCTCATGTGGAGGATTTAGAAGGGTAGACTTCCTTTTCAAAAGATGTTGCAGAAGGATGGGTTTTCTCTTGCAACTATTGGATTTTTTTGTCTTGATGTGGATGAAACTGTTGATAATTTATTCATCTCCTGTAAATCTTCATCTTGTCTATGGAGTTACTTGCAGGGAGTTTTTGGATTTCACTTGAATCTGGAAAGTCTTGGCCAGCTTATGGAATCTTTGTATCAGGTTGAATGCAGTACTCAGGTTAAACCTTTTATTCTCTACATTACTTCAGCCTTGGTATCTTTTATTTGGAGGGCCCATAATGCTCTTGTTTTCTGAGAACAAAATTACACCGAATTCTGTTGGTATTCGGGAGCTTCATCTTGTTGTTATGGCGGCTTCTTGGGATGGAATTGGTGTTATATGGAATGATGTTTCTGATTTGGTGGTTTTGTAGACCTTGGGTATTTCTGGTAGATACAAACATCACCTTGTGATGAAGTATATTTAGTGGATACCGCCAATTTCTTAGTGTCTGAAAATCAGTGTTAATGGGGTGGCCTCAGGTGCACTAGGACCTTCAGGCTATGGTGGCATATTACACACTTATAAGGGCTTCGTTAAAGTCTGTTTCTACCATTTTTTAGGAAATGGTTTGGAAATTATAGATGATTTATGGGTAATGGTTAAGGCTGTGTAATGGCCTGGACCCTCCTGGTCCACCCCTTTTCCAAATTTCTGGTGTTTGACGCACCCTGGACCCATTGGGTCCGGATCGCAAGGGCGACATCTCGGTGGCAGAACGTCATCGCGGTGTCAACCATTAGTGACACCAATCGGTGCCAGAGGGACTTTTTGGGTTTTTCTTCCCCAGTTTTTCCCATAATGCCACTTTTAAGCCTTTTTAACATTTTGAAAGTGGTTCAAGTACATTTTTATCCCCATAAGAAATTTTTTAAATTCCTATGGGTGGGGAGACCCTCAACGGACCCGGACTGTGTGTGTCTAACATGTTCTCCTCTATTTAAATAAAATATTTTAACTCACAGGCCACCTCTTCGATGGGAATTATTAAATGAAAATTAATCCCATCGTGTGTAACCATCCAACCACGTGGTGAAACCACGATCCAACTTTAAAGCCGCTCAAGATCTTAATATCCCATAACTATGGGATCTCATCTTTATATCGCACTAGAATTCCTTCCTTCTTCTTCTTAGATAGGTTCATTCTTTCCCTTGGTGCATTTGGAGTTTCCATTTCCTGAGGCTAGAGGTGTGCCTATTCCAGAACCTTTCCTACTCATCCTTAGAATCCCCAGAGTTCCTCCCCTACAAGTCGCGCATCCCCAGTTCTTGATGCGCGGAGAAAAACGTCGATCTTTGATCATCCAAGTAGGGATTTTTCCTTTGTCTCTTTTTTTTTCATCATATGAGGTGGGTATGCTATTGTTTCTGCGGGGATGGATGAAACCAAACTTAATGAAGATAATAAATGGACTTTTAAAGAATGAAGGGGGGGGGGGTGTGCTCGATATTTCTGCTGTACTCTTATCCTTGATTATGTGTTGTGAATTGTACTGGCTTTTGTCCACTGAAAATCATGTCTGTTGGTGATCTTTTCTTGCAAACTCATGAACCTATGTTTTTCCGGATATTTATGTGATTGAGTGGGTGTGATATGGAAATTGGTTAATCACGTAAACTCGGTTAATTAAATGGATTCCCAATAAATAAAAATCCTTGTGTGATCACCCATGTTAAAAAAAGGGAAGAAGAAACTAAATGAATGACATATTAAAATTTGAAAACTCTTTTACTATGTTCTGTTGATGTTTATGGTTGGTGCTTGGGAAGCGACGTGGATGGGGATGGGATACTTTGTTGTTGTGAAGTTGTTGGTTTGTGGACTTGAGGCCGTGTGGGGATGTATCTTGAGTCTTGGCTTGGTTCCAATACTTCTAGGGATCTCATATATCCCTTTTGTTGTTGTTACTTTACAAGATAACTAGGTGTGAATGCTTAAATTACTGTTTGGCTGTTTCCCTTTCCTTGGCTTGTGGTTATGCCTGTTAGTTTCCCAGTAGTGCAGAATTTACTTAAGTGAAATCACTTTAATATAAAAACAAGAATGGGTTCAATGGGGAATTGTTTTTCGGGAATTATTTATGACATGGTTATCGCTGTTATGTTTCTTATGAATGAATAGTAATGAGGGTACTTGTGTATA
This sequence comes from Viscum album, assembly GCA_963277665.1. Lineage (NCBI taxonomy): Eukaryota > Viridiplantae > Streptophyta > Magnoliopsida > Santalales > Viscaceae > Viscum > Viscum album. The sequence goes on along the minus strand of OY728167.1, from coordinate 382,111,053 downwards.
GGATGGTTTCAGGAACCCTAGGCTGGGATGAGTGCTTGTTACCTATATATATAATTGTAGTTCTTATGTTTCTTATTCTCTCCCCACCCATGTTGATCACTTCATTCCAAACACCCCCATTTCATGGGGGAGGGTGTTTTTCCCAACACTCCTATGAGTGGATGGTTATTAGCTCATTTTCTGCTCCCTTTCCCGAGTAGCCCAAGATCCTTCAGGCAGGCTGTGATAGCCTGAGGTCCATTATAGCCCATGATTATTTGGGCAAGGTAGGTGTGGTGGTTGGCCCAAGTTTGTGTGGGTAGGTTGTTTCCCAAGTGTCTTTGGGATGAGGCCCAGGTGTCTTCAGGTGTGGAAGTAGTTGTTTGGGCCCAGGTGTTTGCTGGTGTGGTTACGTGTGGTTGTTGTGGCCTAGGTGTTTGCGGGCAGGATGTGTGGTAGTGATATCCTAGGTGTGTGCGGGCGAGGTATGGCAGTGGGACTACGACGAGAATGGCGGGAGAGGTCTGATGCATAGGATGTCTTCAATAACCAGTGGAAAAGTGGCACAGGGTACCCAAATATCGACGTGCTATTACTATTACTTTACCTAACTTGCATTATTTGGAGAGTGTGCCTTGGTGAGGTTTGGGTGGATAGTTTTCCTTGCTGGGTGTTTTGGTTATCTCTTTTTCTCATGGGGCATTATAATGCCTCCCCACTTGTGCACAAGAGCTTTTGGTTTTCCCTACTGAGTATACCTGTATACTCACCCTACATATATAAAACTGCTTTCAGGTTTCTAGAAGGACATCAGGGATCATGTGGGACCATACTAGCTCGGACATTGGGACAATTTCTGTTGTTATTTTTCTTTTTCTTGGTACTTTCCTTTGGGGTTTCCTTGTACTTTTGTAGCATCTACTTTTGGACATGCATATGGTAATGTTCTACTTTTGGTTTTACTTTTACCTCTAGTTTTGGTGTTGTTGGGATTTACTATCTTATCTTCTAATCCTACTAAATAAAAAGTGTAATGCCTTCCATCTTGTGTGTAAATCTATACCCTTGGTGCTATTCGCCACTCCGAGATCTATTGAAGGCGGGTCTCGGGGGTCATTATCACTTCTTCAACTTGAAGAAGGAAGGGTTGGCAATCTCCCATATCTTACCTCATCTTGGTGAAGGCAGGTCGTGACAGAATAGTATCAAAGGAATGGTTGAGAAATAGGATGGATTTCAGAGTTAGGAACAGTGAGGATTACATGGGATGGTAGGGAAACAATATTAGGCAATCATGGTGCGTGAAATTGTCCAAGGAAGACCGTCTAGGACCCGATATTTTAGCCCCCCCTGTGATCTGATGCAAGGACTCTGGACCTACTGAACGACCAAGTGAGGCTATACTGATTGAAGGGTAGAGACCCTAGGAAATGTACATGCATTATAATTACTTGTTTTCTTGTGCGTCTTGGGTATTTTGGATATTTAAAATGAATAACAAGTCTAATAAATTTTAAAAGCAATCTTCCACACTACTCGGGATTAGGCATTCCTTGTTTACCTTGCAGCTATGGAACCTGTACGACAACCACGATTAGTGCGGGTGATTGAGGACAAGAAGGTTGACTTGGCCTATTGGAAGAGGACTGACTGAGAGGAGGACAATCAATGTCATAGAACACTTCATTCCTTTCAACGGAAGACCCTCATAAAGTACGAGGGCAGCACCTCAGACATGGAAGCAGTGAGCTGGCTAGAGGAGTTGGTGATAGCTTTCAACTTGATTCGGGCTCTGACGGAGTACTGGGTTCCTATGGCTATAAGCCAGATGCAGGGAGCAGTGCATCAATGGTGGATGCTCTACCTTGGGGAGAAGAGGGAGGATGAGGTTACATGGACTGAATTCGAGAAGGATTTCCTGGAGGAATTCCTCTCTTCCACAATGAAGGCTGAGAAGAGGTAGGAGTTGCTCTCCTTCTAGCAGGGGAGAATGTCAGTGAGGGAGTTGGGGATCAAGTTCAAGGATCTCCTTCATTTTGATCCGGACCTTTTTTCGGATGAGGAGTCATGAGCGAGATGTTTAGAGGAGGCACTCCGACCTTCTCTTCAATATGATGTTACTCCCTTCACCCTACCGATGTACTTGGAGGTCCAGAACAAGGCTAAAGTGGTGGAAAGGATGAACACATTAGGAGGTGTGCCACGAGAGGGGATCCAGTTGGGATTGTCAAAGGGGAAGGCCGTTAGTAGCAGACCTCTATCGTTAGGGCCTTCTAGGTTTCGAACAGTGGGGAGCAGGCCCCAGTAGTTCCAGTTTTGATCTCCCAGTCCTCGCCCTTTCCTCGCAGGCCCAAGACCGAGATGATTCATCTATGGAAACCATGTACACCTTCAGAATTAGTTCCCAGACCGAGCACACTATAGTGGGGGTGGACAAGTTCAGCACCCACCTCAACAGCAGCAGCTTCCAACCAGGCCCTTTCAGCAACAGCAGCAGGGACAACGATCTCCCTCTCCTCCGAGGGTAGATGTTACAAGAGGAGGCCAACCTTAGGGAACTCCTCAAGGACCTTGACCAGGATGTGGTCGGGGAGGCAGCCGACATCAGAGAGGCAGAGGAGCTGGGCGTGGGAAGTTGCACACCACAGAGGCAGCAGTTCCAACATGGCCGAAAGTCATCTGAGGTACGATCAACTTATTTAACACTCTTGTATATGCCTTGTTTGATACAAGAGATTCACACTCCTTTGTTACACCCAGTCTAGCCCGTGCTATGGGTTTATACGCTGAGAGAATTCCAGTGCCCCTGGTGTTGAGTACACCAATCGGAGGTCAGACTGACTTGTTTTATGTTTGCTGAGGGTGTATACTGATGATAGGGCCACATCAGTCTAGAAGGGATTTTCTACTATTGTAGATACAACCATATGATGTCATCCTAGGCATCTAATGGCTATTTTTTGTGCATGCTGTTATCAAATGTTTCCGAAGAAGAGTCATGTTCTCCGATGAGGATGGTCAGCGTGTGCCTTTTGTTGGCGAATGAAGTTTTCAGGTGGGGAGACGACGTATAGAGCCTCTTCTTTCTAAGTTGGATGAGCTTTTAGTAGAATCAGTGGATGCTGAGATGATGGATGTTCCAAGAGTTGTTAGAGAGTTCCTGGATGTTTTTCCCTAGGGGGTTGTGACTCTACCCCCTTGACGTGACCTTGAGTTCGGAATAGACTTACAACCCAGTGCCCATTCGATTTCCATGGCTCTTTATCAGATGGTGCCTTTTGAGTTACAGGAGTTTCAGATCCAGATTGATGATCTGATGAAGAAGGGTTTTGTCCGACCCAGTGTGTCGCCATGGGGTGCTTCGGTCTTGTTCACGAAGAAGGCATATGGTGGCATCGGGCTGTGTATTGACTACTAGATACTGAATCAGGTAACAGTCAAGAACCGTTACCCTCTCCTGGGGATAGAAAATATTTTTGACCAGATGAGGGGGGTAGGTTAGTTCTATAAGATCGATCTGCAGTCTGGGTATCACCAGTTAAGGGTGAAGGATAGTGATATCCCAAATACTGCTTTTAGGTGCAGGTATGGTCACTTTGAGTTCGTAGTCATGCCGTTCGGTGTTACGAACGCACATTCTGTGTTTGTGGGGCTCATGAACTCTCTTTTCCATGAGTTTCTGGAATGGTTTGTCATTGTGTTCATTGATGACATTTTTATCTACTCAAGATCAAAGGAGGAACATACTAAGCACCTCAAGACGATATTGGAAATCCTTCGACACCAACAACTTTATGGGAAATTTTCCAAGTGTAAGTTCATGACATGAAAAGTGTATTTCCTTAGACACATGGTGTCTCAACAAGGGGTAGCAGTTGATCCGTCAAAGGTGGAAGAAGTTGTTTCTTGGGAAGCACCCAAGAATGTGACAGAGGTTCACAGTTTTTTGGGTCTGGTAGGCTATTATCGGAGGTTTGTACCCGACTTCTCTTGAGTTTCATCTCCTTTGACAACTTTGACCAGAAAGAACCAAGCCTTCGTGTGGAGTGAGCAGTTCCAGGAAGCCTTCAGTTATCTAAAGCAGAAGTTGGTAAGTGCCCCAGTACTGAGGTTACCAGAACAAGGGCTATTGTTTGAGGTGTTTTGTGATGATTCTGGACTGGGCTTGGGGTGTGTGATGATAAAACAATGGGGAGTGATATCTTATGGGTCTACACAGCTACTTCCTCATGAGCATAACTATTCCACCCATGAACTAGAGCTTTCAGCAGTAGTGTTCAAATTGAAGTTGTGGCAGCATTACCTCATTAGGGATCACTTTGTGGTCTTCAAAGATCACAAGAGTTTGAAGCATATCTTTACCCAGCAGGACCTGAACTTGCGATAATGAAGGTGGGTGGAGTTTATTCAGGACTAAAAATTCTATATCTCTTACACTGAAGTTAAGGGGAACTCCGTGGCTAATTCCTTAAGCCAAAAGTCACGGAGGGAAGCCGTTAAGGAATCTGTGGATGCTTGGAAGGCAATGGAGGAGTTGGCTTCCCTAAACCTACGTGTAAGGGAGGATGGTGATAGAGGTTGTCTCTTTCAGATGACAGTGAAGTCCTCTCTACTGCGGCAGGTGGATGAGTCTTAGTGGGGAGACATAGAGAGTGAAGTGATGCGTGATCGGGTTAACCAAGGCAATGCTCCGGAAGGGTGGTCGGAGGATGGTCAGAATCAGATGCTTTTCCAAGGGAAGTTGTTTGTCCTAGAGATGATGCACAAGGTAGTTCTCCTTGATTTCTATAACTCACTAGTAGTGGTACACCTTGGAGTTTCCAAGATTTACCGAGGCCTGAGGGAACAGTTTTGGTGGCCCGGGGTGAAACGGGCATTGGTGAAGTTCGTGGAAAGGTGCCTGGTGTGTCAGAAGGTGAAGGCTGAACAATGTGTCCCAGGAAGTTTATTGCGGCCTTTAGATGTTCCCGAGTGGAAGTGGGATGACATATCGATGGATTTTTTCACAGGACTACCCAGGGTTCAAGGAGGCTGTGATACTATATGGATAGTGGTAGACCAACTGACAAAATCAGCTCACTTTCTAGCGATCAAGGAGTTGAGTGTGGTGGATGCCTTAGCACAGAGATACATGGATGAGGTGGTGCGGTTGCATGGGGTTCCGAGGTCCATAGTCTCAGATAGGGATGCACAGTTTACCTCACGAGTTTGGAGGGGATTTTAGCATGCTTTTGGCATCCAGCTACATCTTAGAACTGCTTTCCACCCCCATACAGATGGGCATACAAAGAGAACCATCCAGACATTGGAGGATATGCTACGGGCATGTGTTTTGGACTTCAGGGGATCATGGGAACGACATTTTCCCTTAGAATAGTTTTCCTAAAATAATAGCTATCACTCTACTATTGTCATGACACCGTTTGAAGCCTTGTACAGAAGGCCGTGTCGTTCGCCTGTGTATTAGACCGAGGTTGGGGAGGTAGGTGTTCATGGTCCAGAGGTAGTGCAGAGCACAATGGAGAAGGTTCATCTTGTGTGTGAGAGAATGAAGGCAGCCCAGGACTGGCATAAGTCATATGCCAATCATAGGAGGAGGTCCTTGGAGTTCGAGGTTAGAGACCATGTGTTCTTGAAGGTTCCCCCTCGACATGGGCATCAAAGGTTTATAAAGGGGAGCAAGCTGTCTCCTAGGTTCATCAGACTTTTCAAAGTGTTGGGACAAGTCAGTGAGGTGACATATCAGCAGGCATTTCCACCTCAGTTGGAAAGGATCCATGAAGTTTTCCACGTCTCCCATCTTCATTGATATCTACACGATGACTCCCATGTCATTGACTGGGGAGAGTTGGATATAGGGGAAAATTCTACATTTGTGGAGAAACTAGTGAGGATCTAGGATCAGAAGGGGAAAGTGCATCGTGGAAAAAACATACCTTTGGTTCGTGTGTTGTGGAGGCATGGTTCCGTCAAGGAGAGTACCTGGGAATGGGAGGCATAAATGCACGCCCAGTACCCAGAGTTGTTTTGAGCTTTGTTCTGTTTTGTTTTGTACTTGTTTATAATGCTGACCTTGTTGGTTTATGAGATATTTTGTTTCCTTACCTTGTGAATGTTTATGAGAACTCCTGATATGTGGGGAAGGGAGGGTCTGATCCCTAATCAAGACGAATTAAGTTGGATGCGAATAAACTCGTGCGGGTGAGTCAGTGCCGCCCAAAGTGGACAATATCTTGACATGGAGGATAGAACCCCCAGATCCATGTGTCAGCACAATGTGATCCTTGGGTTTGGTATGGCTGCTTGGGGTGGTTTATCCCCAAGAGGTTGAGGTGGTTGTTTGAACCCCTCTCCCCCCTTCCAGTCTAGCCTTGATTCTCGAGGATGAGAATAGTTTGAGAGGTATCTAATGTAATGGCTTGGACCCTCCTAGTCCATCCCTTTTCCAAATTTTTGGTGTTTGGCATACCCTGGACCCATCGGGTCTGGATCATAAGGGAGGCATCATAGTGGTAGGACGTCATCACGGTGTCAACCATCGGTGACACCGATCAGTTCCAGAGGGGCTTGTCGGGTTTTTCTTCCCCAATTTTTCCCATAACGCCACTTTTAAGCCTTTTTAACATTTTGAAAGTGGTTCAAGGACATTTTTATCCCCATAAGAAATTTTTTAAATTCATAAGGGTGGGGTGACCCTCAATGGACCCAGACTGTGTGTGTAACACGTTGTCCTCTGTTTAAATAAAATCTTTTAACTCACAGGCCACCTCTCCGATGTGAATTATTAAATGACAATTAATCCCATCATGAGTAACTGCCCAACCGCATGGTGAAACCAGGATCCAACTTTAAAGATACTCAAGATCTTGATATCATGTAACTACGAGATCTCATATTTATATCACACTAGAATTCCTTACTTCTTCTTCTTGGCTGGGTGCGTTCTTTCCCTTGGTGCGTTTGGAGTTTCCCTTTCCTGAGGCTAGAGGTGCGCCTGTGCCATAACCTTTCCTACTCATCCTTGGAATCCACAGAGTTCCTCCCCTGCAAATCGCGCATCCCCGGTTCTTGACGCGCGGAGAAAGACGTCGATCTTTGATCATCCAAGTAGGAATTTTTCCTTCATCTATCTTTACTGTGCATCATGCGGGGTGGGTATGCTATTGTTTCTATGGGGATGGATGAAACCAAACTTAATGAAGATAATAAAAAGACTTTTAAAGATTTAAGGGGGGGTGTGCTCGATGTTTCTGCTATACTCTTATCCTTGATTATGTGTTGTGAATTGTACGAGCTTTTGTCCACTTAAAATCATGGCTATTGGTGATCTTTTCTTGCGCACTCATGAACCTATGTTTTTCCAGATATTTATGTGATTGAATGGGTGTGATATAGAATCTGGTTAATCATGTAAACTTGGTTAATTAAATGGATTCCCAATGAATAATAATCCTTGTGTGATCACCTCGGTTAACCAAATTAAAGAAGAAACTAAATGAATGACATATTCAAATGTGAAAACTCCCTTGATCTATTCTGGTGATGTTTACGGTTGGTGCTTGGGAAGCGACGTGGATGGGGATGGTATCCTATGTTGTTGTGAAATTGTTCGTTTATGGACCTTAGGCCGTGTGGGGCTGTATCTTGAGGCTTGGTTTGGTTCTAATACTTTGAGGGATCTCACAGATCCCTTTTTTTGTTGTGACTTTACAAGAGAACCGGGTGTGAATGCTTAAATTACTGTTTGACTGTTTCCCTTTCTTTGGCTTGTGGTTATGCCAGCTAGTTTCCCAGTAGTGCAGAATTTACTTAAGTGAAATAACTTGAATATGAAAACAAGAATGGGTTAAATGAGGAATTGTTTTCCGGGAATGAGTTGTGACATGGTTGTGGCTGTTATGTTTCTTATGAATGAATATTAATGAGGTTACTTGTGTATGGGATGGTTTTGGGAACCCTAGGCTCGGATGAGTGCTTTTTACCTATATATATAATTGTAGTTCTTATGTTTCTTATTCACGCTCCACCCATGTTGATCACTTTGTTCCGAACACCCCCATTTCACGGGGGAGGGTGTTTTTCCCAACAATCCTATGAGTGGATGGTTATTAGCTCCTTTTAGACTCCCTTTCTCTAGTATCCCTAGATCCTTTGGGCAGACTGTGAGGAAGTGAGGTCCATTATAGCCCAAGATTCTTCGGGCATGGTTGTTGTGGTGGTTGGCCCAGGTGTGTATGAGAAGGTTGTTTCCCAAGTGTCTTTGGGATGAGGCCCAGGCATCTTCAGGCATGGCGGTAGTTGTTCGGGACCAGGTGTTTGCGGGCATGGTTACGTGTGGTTGTTGTGGACCAGGTGTTTGTGGGCGGGATGTGTGGTAGTGATAGCCCAGGTGTGTGTGGCCGGGGTATGGTAGTGGGACTGCGGTGATAATGGTGGGAGAGGTCTGATGCGTAGGATGTCTTCCATAACCAGTGGGAAAATGGTGCGGGGTACCCAAATATTGATGCGTTATTACTATTACGTTAGCTAAATTGCATTATTTGGGGAGTGTTCCTTGGTGAGGTATATGTGGATAGTTTTCCTTGCTGGGTGTTTTGGTTATCTCCTTTTCTCACGGGGCATTAGAATGCCTCCCCACTTGTGCATGAGAGCTTTTGGTTTTCCCTACTGAGTATACCTATATAATCACCCTACATATATAAAACTGCTTTCAGGTTTCCAGGAGGACATCAAGGATCATGTGGGACCGTACTAGCTTGGATGTTGGGATAGTTTCTGTTGATGTTTTTCTTTTTCTTGGTACTTTCTTTTGGGGTTTCCTTGTACTTTTGTAGCATCTACTTTTGGACATGCATATGGGACTGGACTACTTTTGGATTTACTTTTTCCTCCAGTTTTGGTGTTGTTGGGATTTACTATCTTATCTCCCGATCCTATTAAATAAAAAGGGTAATGACTTCCATATTGTGTGTGAATCTATACCCTTGGTGCTAGTCTCCACTCTAGAATCTATTGAAGGTGGGTCTCAGGGGTCATTATCACTTCTTAAACTTGAATAAGGAAGGGTCTGGAAATCTGTCATCCCTTCCCTCATCTTGGTGAAGGTGGGTCGTGACAGGATGTCCGGTATGCTTCTTATCATGGCTGTACGGTATTATGGATGGAATATGACTCTACTTTGGTGGTTGAAATTCTTTGAAACCGATCAAGGAATGTTCCATGGAGAATGATTTTAGACTTGGATGACTATCTCAAGCTTGTGGAGCAGTTCTGCTTGGTTTTCACTCATATTTATAGGGAGGAAAATTGGGTTGCTGATTCTCTTTCCAAATGTGCCATTGCAGAGGTTAGTTCTTTTTGGTCCTTTTTCACACCAAATTTCTATTGTGGGTTGGTGGATGCAGATGCACATGGTGATGTGTACACACGTTTTTTAACCCCTTTGTTTCTTCACTCTTGTTTCCTTTTATTTTTTATTAATAAATTTTTTTGGGAACATGCTTTTTGTTTGTTTCTAAGATTTCTAGTATATCTAAACTGTATTCATTATCCTTATAGTGTGATCACATTGTCCCTAGTTCATGTAATTACCAGATGATTTACATCAATAACAGTGGTGAGTTAAATTTCAATTATGTGTTTGAATAACTTCATACTACAAATGGGGAATTACGCACTCGGGGAAATCATATTCATTCAGAGGAAGACGCATAAGGACTTGTGTGTTGGGTCAGTCGAGTCTATAAATTAACATCTACCCCCTCATTTTAGCAGCTCAGCCCTTATAGAAAATATGAGCACTGGATCATGTAAGAGTTTCATTCAAATGATATTGTGCATAAAGAGATTTGTTCACAAAAAAATAAAACTTGTGTTCAAGAGTTTGTTCCTAAATAGTACACTGAAGATGGGAGTTCTGTACCTAAACTCCAATGTTGTGTGAAAGACATATGAAGGTTGCATGGAAGATTGTTTTTTACTAGAAATTATATGGTAAAGGGGTATTCATCATGTGGATTAAAGTGGATCTTAATGATAAACTAAATGAGGTTTAAAACATATTGATTCAACAAAATATGATGGATTTTTCTAAGGTAGAAGTTAACATTAAAATTGTGACAGGTTTTTAGGTAGAAGGATAGTGAGTGTACATTGAACATTCTAAATGCAGTGATCATTAGAATAGAATTTATCTAGACATAACTTCTTTTTCACAGTGAGAATTAGTTAATTTGGTACATATTCATATTTCCATTTAATTCTCTTTGGATATAGCATAGGGAGTGTGAACCAAGTAAAATTTATGTGTCTCATGTATGAAATCAATTATATTCATACATATGTATGGGAAATGGAGAGAAGAGGTCCTTTTCAATGATTAAGTATTAGTCTAAATGATATTTTTTTTAATCTATCATACCCTGATTCACCCCCCTTCTCGAAGTATTTTTCCTAGTTGGGATAATAATTAGTATTAGATCCAAAGGATAATATTAGTGTTTCTCTCATGGTGGTTTTTAATCATAAATGGATTCAGATATTCTATAAAAAAATATCAATTATGGATGAATCAGATGAAACACTATTTCTGATCATTAGGTATGGAACCCTAGACAACATAAACACATGGTATTTCACCTAGTGTGGACAATGGTGATTTATCAGAATATGAAAGAATATAATTAGATGATGGTGCTTGAGAAATCAATGCATTATGGGGAGGTTTATCTAATGAAATATATACAACAGTGATGGAACCTAAGTAAAATCATGAAATGGTGTAAAATATGTTAAATATCTATGAAGTTTATTGAAATTTTAGAGAAGAAAAACTGCATGTTCTGTTGAACAAATATAAGGATCTTGGAATGAACCCCAATGAATCTGTTGATGCATTCATTGACTGATTAAATGTTGTTTTGGATGAAATTTATGGAATTGGAGATATTATTGAATATGTAAATATTATTAACTTACTATTAAGAAATATTCCATCTTGGTTCAATTTGAAAGTTTCTACATTGAATAATAAAGATCCAATGGAGATGAGATTGGATAGCTTGCACATTACTTTTGTCGCATATGTGAATATAAATGAGGATATTGAGTCTATAGAAAATGATAATTCCAAATTTGTGGCATTAAATTCCATTAAAAACCTCACTATTGACGATAGACATGAAGAAGAAGAGGCAGATAATGTGGTGTCATTAATTTACTCAAATATTCAAAGAGGAAATTAAATATTCAATGGGAAATAACTAATTTCATGCTTTAGATGTGGAGAGGGTGGGAATCTAGAATTAGGGAACCCTATGAATATTCAAGAAGATTATTAGGATGAAGTTTAATTTACCATGAAGAATTATCTAGCTAATGGAAATGAATAAAAAATTAAAAGAAATTTCAGCAAAAAGAAGAATCTTCTTTCACAAGAAAATGGAAGTTCAAAAGAATCTAAGTTTGAAGAGATGAAGAACTATAATGAACATATAGAAAATAATATGGTGCATGTTGTAGGTGGAACTAGAAATGGCAATAAATAGACAATAATGTGGATGAAGTTGAATGAAGAGTTGATATGCAATGTGAATAAGAAGACAGTATTTGGAAGATAGGTGTTTTGAGAGGTAAAATAATGAAATCCAATAAAGTGGTTTGTGGTGCCAAAACTCTTTACACTCTATAAGGAATAAGAGATGTTTGAACTGATAAAAGAAACTGATAATAATTTTTCTTCATTTCCTGAGGACTCAGAAATATTTGGGGAGTATAATATCATTGTTTAAGAATATAAAAGGGTTATCGATGGTTTGAGTTGTATGTCAAATGTCCAAGTCAAATTCATTGAATAACTTAAAGAGGAAGTCTCTATCACATGATGAAATGATAGGGATCTAGACGATGACTGGAATCTGAGTATGAAATTAAAAAATAATACCATTCATAAGAAAGAAAATGTAGTAGTGGGGCTTATAATCTTAATAGAATAGAAGAAACAATCATATAACAATTAATAGTCTAGTATGGGGATTCATGGAATATAGAAATATATGGTGATTGATTTCTGAATACAAGTACATACTATGAGATTGAATATTGATTTTGGTATATAGGAGAATCATAATATTCATGGAATCCAGGGAACTAGTTTTGTGGAAGTGACATTCTAGAATTCACCATTCATTAGTTTCTATAGTTGAGGAAATATGAGACACTCACAAAATGTGTACTTTATATCAAAGAGATACCTAAGGGAATAAGAACAATAGAGGAATAAAAATAGATATCAATACTATATGATATATTTAAAGGGTCATTTTTTGGTGTGTATGATTTGGACATATTGCTAGATACCGTACATCAACCATGAAGGGGAATGTATTGAAGCAGAACTAAATTGGTTAGAAGCAACAACTTAATGAATCATCAAGTGAGATGAAAAATAAAAATCAAATTTCATCTCTACAAGATTAAGTTGGATCATGATACTTTGAGAAATATTAATATTTTGAATCCATAATGTGTATGAATTCAAAAAAATGGATAAAAAATAATAGAGTTGAGAAAGAAGTTGTTATAGAGATTTCCATTAAAGCACCAGATCATTCTAGTGTATGGATCCTTGATAGTGGATTCATATCCCATATAAATAATAATATGGTTCTTGTTATAGGAATAAAATATGAAAATTAAGGGTTTTTCAAAATTGGAAACGATGAAGGCTTGAAGAATATAGTCTTGGGAAAATCCAAACTTAGGGTTAAAGAAATAAGACATGTTGATATCTAAGTTTTTTACGTTCTTCATCACAATTTTCTTTGTGTTAGTCAAATATGTGACTAAATTCATACTATTATCATTTCTATAAATATGTGTATCATTAATGGAAGATATGGAGTAGTTTTTAAAAATGAAAAATATAAAGGGGAATCTATACCTTGTAAGTGTAAAAGAAGATATGTGTTTTTTATCCTGAGTGGAAGGGAACAAGTTATGGAAAAAATGACATGAACAACTATTCCATCCTTCCCTATAAGATCAAGTCATATATGATGCAACTAAAGACTTCACTAATCTATTATATGATTATTCTCATACCTAAGATGACTATAAAAAAGGTAAGATCATTAAAAGGATATACAAGGGAAAAACAGTTAACCAGAGTTCTCTAATTGGGGAATGTAGATGTATGAGGACCTATCTCATCGAGATACATTGATAGTAAGATGTATTATATTCTATTAATTGATGATTTTATAATAATGGAATGGGTATTTTTAATTTCCCACAAGTAAAATGTGTTAATTTGTATAAAACAATATCTGGGGGAAATAAAAATGATTCTTAGTATAAAGATTAGGTAATTTTTTATTGATAATGATACAGAATTCATAAAACACTCATGTGTAATATTATCTCTAGAAACATGTGATAAGGAATCCTATTTTATAAATGATAAATCCTCTACAAAATGAAGTATTTTAGAGGATAAATTGGATCATTAACTACATAGAAAGAACAATGATTATTTAAAAGGACATACCGGAGAAATTCTGGAAGGAAGAGGTCTTGACATTGGACTATATATCCAACGTGTCCATGTTTTGTCTGAAGGAAGAAAATACTTGATATGATATGTGGTATGGGAAGAAACAAACATTGATATACTTTTGAATATTTCCAATTAATTGTTTTTTTATAAATATGAAGACAGATAGAAAATTTGATTCATGTGGATATTATGGGTTATTCCATTGCTACTCATGAAAAATAAAAGCATATAAATGCTTCAATAAGATATTGGGAAACATAGTTTAAAGAAATTATGTCACTATAGTTTTGAATGAATAGAATATCTTACAACATAATGAATTTATCACCAATTAAATAGATGAATAGGTATTCATGTTAGGGTTAGTAGAAGAAGTAAATTCTAATTCATAATAAGATACTAACAGTGATTAGGTGGAATTAAAATATGTATCTGCATGGAATCCAAAGAGTCAAGTTGAAATTCATATAGAACATATCATTGGTGAACATACAATGCTTGTTCAAAAAAGGATGATGTCATTACAATATTCATACTTCCTATATCATGTAGTGCCTAAATGTTTTTATAAATTTAGATGGAGATGAGAACTAGGTTTTGGATTTTAATGAAGATCATGAACAAATTGAGAAGAATCAGATATGGGATATTTTTTTGAGACTAGTAGATAATAATTTAGTTGGTACCAAATGGTTCTTTCATGAAAAGATGAATTATGAAAGTACTATGATTCAAAATAATTCTTGAATCATGTTAAATGTGTACACAAAAATAGAGGGTATTTATGTTGATGAAATGTTTTCACCTTTTGTGAGGTTAGAGACAATCAGATTATTCTTGGACATTATAGTGAAAATAATGTTCAATTTTTTTCCAGATGGATGTCGAGACAACATTTTAGAATGGGGTTCTCGAAGGAGAAGTGTACATTGAGAAACCAAAAGGTTTTCTTATTCATGGAGTCAAGAACAGAGTTTTTATGATGAGAATATCATTGTATTGGTTGAATCGAGCACCAAGGGCATGGTATTCATGGATTGATTAGTTTTTGAAGAAAAAAGGTTTTCAATGTGGTTGAATAGATTAAGATATCTATGTTAACAATGATAGTCATCAAATTATGGTGGTTTTAGTGTATGACAATGAAATAATATTTGTTGGATCAAATGAAGAACAATGCTAATAGTTATTGGAATTCATGAACAGTGAATTCAAAATGTATATGATTGGTGAACTGATATTTTTCCTTGGTTTACAGGTGACACAAGGATAAAATGGAACAGTTATTTCACAATATAAATATTCAAATATTTTTTTATAAATTATATAATATATAATTCCAACTATATAATGACTCTAGTGGCTACCCATATGAAATTGTGATGGGATGATAATGGTAAGGAAGTTAATGTCACAAAATTGAGGCAGATCATTAGAATTATGTTATACATAATAGTGACATTACCATATTTTTTCTGTTTTCTAATAAGCATGATAACAAGGGAATCCCATGTATATCCATACACTTGAAGTGAAAAAGAATAAATTATTATATTAAAGGGATGATGGATAATATTTTTATATACAATGACAAATATTAGAAAGAGTTGTTAGGATATAAAGATTTAGATTTGATTATATCATCATATGATAGAAAAATCAATTTGAGGTGGTGAATTCTATATTGGTGGACTGAGTATTTCTTGGATAAGTAAGAAACATGGTTTCATTTTTCTGAGAACCGTAGAAGATGAATATATTGCTATCACTCAAGCATGAACATAATTATTACGGATGAAGCAACATCTTGATGATATTAGAGTTCATGTGAAATCACTAATTTGAATCCATTGAGATAATTCAAGTGAAATAAATGTATCCTAAAATACATTCCATCACTCAAGTACAAGGAACATTGAAATAATGTATAATTTTATCAAGTATAAGGTGAATCATGTTCTTTTAATGTTAGAGTATGATCCGAAAAAAATATAGGTTGTAGGAATTTTGACAAAGTCCTTAAACAAATAAGAATTTGAACAACATCAACTAGATCTGGGTGTTTAGTATACTCCCCTCACATGAAATGTTTATTTGTGGGAACCCCTATCCATAAAGTATGGTGTGTTTTACTAAATGTATTGATCAATGTTCATTACCTTGTTGTAGACCACAAAGGGGTGACCTTCAGGTTCATTGAAAAAATGGGGAGAAAGTATCTCTATAATAGGGGAGAAAATGTCTTAATAAATATAGGAGAGATTATAATAGGGGAATTAGTTATGTATGGTTAGTTTCATTTTTATAAAGGTTCTTGATTTTTACAAACCATGAAATACTTTTGTGACATCATAAGAGTTAGGTTCTATGTGCAAACAGTTCATGGAATGAACATATTATCTTAGAAATATTTAAGAAATCCAAAACACCAGAACCCAATTAGGGATATAAGGGGAGTTTTAAATATTAATTTTCTAAGGATGAACAATCAAAGGTTCAATATCAAGATAATTACTATTTTTGATGAATATAGGTAATTGGATTTAGAATAAAGTAATTCATTGATGATCCTTTCATGATAATATTGTTTATCACACAAAGTATTGATCACGTGTGATTATAGTGTATGTTGATTAAATATTTGATCATAATTGAAATCACAAGAATCTATTTTTGAATGAATATAGATAATGTTTTAACATTGTATCATTTTATGAATAGTTGTGAACAAACCCAATGGGGGATATTTTTGGGAAGAAATCCATCAAGGTGGCCTCATTGAGTTTTGGGGTGATTATGTTTTTTGAAAAATCTAGATAAACACATTTTATTATGGTTGGTGTTTCCCAATGAGGAGTTTAAGAAGGCATTGTTTCCTAGTGTTTCCCAATTTTTTACACCTCAAATTTTGGAGAATGGAGAAAGGTGTTTTTAGAAAAGGAAGTTATAGACAAGATTGAAGATGAATTAGAATGTTGTGAAGAAGATGAGTTTTAATATTAACTAATCAAAATATAGAAAAAGAATGAATCACATGAAATATTTTAATGTACACAAAATATGAGTTTTTGAAAGAAATTAAGAGTATCACATTTCTGTGAAATATAGGTGAAGTGATCAGTGTGAAATAGATTTACATGCTAAATGAAAAGTAAAATGTGGACTTATGTGCTCAGGGTAATATTATGCATGCATCAGAACACGCCTAAGGATATTTTTTTAGGGTTGTTTGAGTCTATAAATTGATGTCTAAACCCTAATTTCAACATCTCAACAATTAGAGAAAATGAAGAATATGGATCGTGTATGATTTTTTTGAAAAGGGAGTTACAAGTAAATATAGTTTCATAAAAATAATAAATGTTCTTCACATAAGGTTGTTACATGATAGCACATTGAAATTGGTATTTCTACCCCTAAAATCAAAATTTTTGAGTAAGACATATGAAGGTTGTACGAAAGATATGAGTTTTTCAATAATTCTATTTTAAAAGGGGTATTCACTATGTTGATGAAATTGGAACATAATGATACACTAAATAAGGTGTAAAACATGTTGATTCATGAAAATAATGTGGATTATTATGAAGTAGCAGTGAGCACAAATAATTTGAGATAGAATTAATATTTAAAATTATTATTGGTTGTAAACCAGAAGGGATATTAAGTCCGCTCTGAACATTTTAAAGGCAGTGAGATTGGGAATTGAATTGTTCTTACACAAACAAATTCTTGGGAGTGAGCCTTATTGGATTTGGTATATAGTCACACTATTTTTGTATGCTCATTGGATGTAACACAGTGAGGGTGAACCAACTAAATTTTATGTGTCTCATGTATGCATTCATTTCCTTTCTTACATCACTAGGGGAATGGGAGAGAGGAATCTTTTTTTCAACAATGAAACATGATATAAATGGATGGTTGTTTTAATATATCATACCCTGATTTACACCCCCCTTCTTAGGGTATTTATCCTAGTTTTACTAACAAATGAGTATAATCAATAAGTACACACTTCTCAAAGAAATTTTTATTTGAGATAAACTGAAAATACGCACATAGTAGAAATGAAGATACATAATAACACACAAAAAATAAGGTTTTATTGTTGTGGAAATATAATCCACATATATTTTTTATATTCCATAACTAATAGTTACCTCATGGTATAACAACAAAAATGATATATGAACAAAAATTCAACAAAATAGTATGTTTTTTATTGATAATATTTTTAGAGAAATGAATACGAAAATGATTGAATTAATTTCCCATCAGGGATACAAAATAATGCGGTAATAGAGACTCAATGCGAACAAAAATATATTAATAAGGCTAATCAAGTAAACTGATAAATAATAATTTATCCACAATTATATAAGACAATGATAAATCAGGATGCCTAGAAAATGAACAATTCTTCAATCACCATGGGATGTATTACAAAAGGAACGAGTCATGAAGTAAAGAGTTTATATGTAAAATACAACTAATATTTATTATAATTAAATTTATTATGTGTTTTCTTGGATTATTACTAGTTGGTGCACTTCTCGTATAATTAGAAATAAGAATATTGTCCCAATAATAAAAAATATTGTAAAAGGTTTCATGATATTTTTGAAATGATTAACTCTAGATGATAATTGGATCTATAAAATAAAAAATTAATTTAAGATACATGAGATTAATTAATTTTAATGTTTTTAAAGGCCTTAGTCAATATCAAAATGGTGCATAAAAAGTTTGTGTTGGGAGACATACAATACACTTTACCAAGAAGAATTTTATATTAATGGAAAATACATAGAACATTAATTTAATATAAATTGAATAAAAGAAAATATATTCTACTATATTAAAAAATATAATAGTTTCATCTATCTAATTATGATGAGAGTATTTTTTCACATAAATTTCTTGGTTTTTTGTGTTAATGTTCCATAGATGAATTTAGAAAATCTAAAGGAGATTGTGATATTCCAAAAGTTAAATATTCTTGAACTAATGTTTTAGTGGATTTTAAAATGGTATTATCATTAATGATTATTCTAAATAAATGGAAAATGATTCTGTGAACTTGAAGTAAATGGTGAATATTGACATTTATAGGCCAATAAAACCAACAAAAATTTACTGTAAATGGTATTATATTATATTTTTAATGATTATAGTTGGATGGAGTGATTGATGGTTATCATTCAAATTTAAAACATTTTTAATTTTTAATAGATACCACTATTAAATGATAAATATTATATTTAGATGTGTAATTTTAAAACATTGGTTTGGACAATGATTAAGGATCACTAATATCCCTGTATAAGTTTATAAGTAGAATCCTGAAATAAGGAATTAAAAAATAGTCACGAGGACTCCTAAAACTAGTTTACTTTAGAAAAATAAATAAATATTTAATATCATGGATTCAATGATAATATTTCAAAAAGTACTATCTAAAAATTTATAGAAGTAATTTATATTGAAATCCTCTTATATTATAAATATAGACTCTATATACAATGTGGAATTTTACGAATCATTTATTAAATTTGTTATTTTTTTAGAATTTTATAGTATATTATTAATTCAGAGAATATTCATACAATGTTTGAATTTCCTATAGAATAAATAGTCTATATTACATAATTTTTATAGAGTTATTATTATAAAATATTTAATAATGGTCATTCAACTTTTTCTAAAATACAAGAATTTATTACTGTGGAAAATTAGTTGAATATTCCATAATATAAATTTCTAGGAAAGAGATTTCATGTTTTGTAGCTCAAGGGGTGAACAAGGATATGCTTTTAATTACAACAAAGAAACTTATTTTATGAGTATGAATCATGTTATTCAATTAAAATAAAGTCAATAAGTTAGGATATAATCAATTAGAATGGATTTACTTACACATTTGAAAGTGATAGTGTAGACAAGGAGAATTAATTGAGTAAAATAAAAATCACTACTATGATAAATTTATCGAAGGATATTTTATATTGTTTATAAGGGTTAGTGTTTGATTAAGGATACAAATGAATAAATTAAAAAAATTAAGAATAATTTATCATGGGAAATATTGTGAAGTGGGGGAATAATATCATTATTGAAACCAAATTATTATTCCATAATAAGATAAATAAAGAAGGTAAAATGTTTTTAAAGAAGGTATAAATATTATAATTTTTTTCAATGATTAAATAAAAAATTTTGGACCAACATTTTTTCTCCCAAGTACATGTTCGAAATAATTAAATTATTCATAGGCATAATAGTGAAATATAGGTTCTAGTATTTTCAAATGGAAATCAAATCATCCTTTCTAAATGTATTACATAAAGGGAAAGTTTATATCTATTAGATGGATGGTTTTATTATTCATGATTTTTTCATAAAAATGTATTTTTTGAAGAAAACATTTCATGGGTTGAACCATGTACGAAGTTCATTGATTTATAGGCTTGATCAATACTTAAAAAACTCAACGCCCAATGATTTCAAAAGAAGAAAATTATTTTAGTAGATTATATGAAAAAAACAACCATATATGAGTGTGTAACAACTTGATAAATTACAATATAATAAATTTTAAATTAAAATAATCACTATTAGATATTTTTATATATGAAATACTAAGTTAAAATGAAACATGAATCTTTATAATTTTTTTATTTAAATGTGATTGTTATAACCTTTAAATTATGTTGGTAGGTATGAATATGAATATATAAATTAAAAAATATATTGTTCAAACATGATCATTGGTTATAATTTTATTATAAATAAAAATTTAAATCATTTCGAAAAAAATGTTTTTCTGAATTTTTTTCTTTCTAAAAAACGGTTTCATCTCATTTTTCAAAGTTAATTAAAAATGAATTTTTTAAAATTTTATTAATTCTATTTTAATAAATGAAATAAATTTTCGATATCATAAAGTAAAAAATATAGTATGATTATTTATTAATATTTTTTTAAATAATTTTTTTATGAATAATGAAAAGTAATAGTTTTTATTAAAAAAATTCATTTCTTTTTAAAAAATAAAAAAAATCCATTTTATTTCTAGCTACCCTAAAAATAAAATTATCTCAATTATAAATTTATCAATAAATATTATATTTTATAAATCAATCTAAAATTGAGTTTTTATATTAAAACATTGTAAATATTTGAAAATTTCCTTTGGAAAACCATCTTTTTCTTCACAACTGTGGGATTAATTTTAAATATAATTTTTCCACATATGGGAATGGAATTATAGTAAATGGATTCCATATTTTTAATCATCATAAAACATATTATATAACAATGTTCTCTTAATTTTTCACCACAATGAATATTGAAAACCATACAAATTATTTACCATCCTTAAGGTGAAAACAATTTTACCAGGGTAAACTAATATGATAAGGGTTAATATGACCTAAAAACATTTTCAATAACTATTGGATTACCATATTTTTACCATATCTAATATAAATATTGATAATGGCCCATTTTTACCATTGTTACATGACAAGAACATGGTTATTCCTTGTTCTTTTAAAAAATTACAATTATGTCTCCTCACTAATTTAAGAAAGGCCTCCACCTCTCCTATCCTCTCCAAACATCAAAATACCATTTTATAGAGACATGATTTTTTATTAAATTATAATTACACAATTTTAATGATAAAATACATATTAGTGATACCATCCATGATCCAAAGGTGCTGTATCTTGAAAAAATTAGGCATAGACATATCTTTTATATCCTAAAAAGTAAAAATTATATAAAATCCTTTTTCATTATCCTCTTAGTGATACGAGATTCTCCCCAGTACATGTAATGACCATATTATTTACATTAATGAAAGTGGTGAGTTAAAATCCTAGTAAGTGGATGAATAATATGTGTTGAATAAATAATATGATAAAAAGTACATGGGTCAACATGATCAATATCATCATATCATAATCATATGATCATAATGTTATAACGAGGGATACATTTTATAAATTCAAGGATTTCAGAATATGAATTAAATGATATAACTTTTCATGGTGGTAAAATACCTCACATTGTTGTTAACAAATAATACATCATGTTCAAACACAACATATGTGAATAAATCATAACATCATCATTTTAAATAATATATAGAATCATGGTCATGAATATTTAATGTAATATCATAAGATACATAACATTACCAGATAAATTGGAAGTAAATATAATTACAATACCACCCACAACTTCATAAATTCTCATAATCTTGCATGCCACATATAATGTATAATAATCATAGTCATGAAATAACCCATGATGTGGAATATTTTATATAAAAGTTCTTTGAACTAATTAATGAAAAAATTGGGGTTCCAAAATGAATAAGGGATATCATAAATAGTAATGAGACATCAATATTATTGATTAGAGATGAAAAAACTCAAGAGGATTAGAATATGATTTTTTTCTAATTAAATAATCATTGAAAAAAATTCGTATACTTTTTTTGACAAGCCATAAACATGTGTATCCCTATAAGAAAAGAGAAAAAGAATATCAAGGATATATGAGGTACATTCATACTAATAAATTATGGAAAAAATGGTTAAACCATTTAAAAGGATTTGGGTTTTATAATCCCCTTACCTGAAATATCACTTTATATCATCACTTTTCCTCCACATGAATAATAAACATAGAATTACTAACACATTATTCCAGAAGTGATTTATATTCAATTTTTTCTCTATTTTTTCAATTATAATTAGGGATTATATTTTATAACATTCTATTTCAAATGTGATTTTATTTTTGATATATTGTTTTCATTAAATTTTCAGGTTTTGTTCCGATGTATATATATTTGTTCATGATCAATTATGTATTAGGGAAATTATCTCAATAAGCCTAAAATAAATATATTTATATATTTATATATCATTAATTATTTATTTTAAGGATACATTGTTTTTGGGATATGAAACTGATTGGTAATGTCTTTAGTATCTATTTTCCAACCGTTGATGGGACATTATCAAAATAGTAGTAAATAAAAGATTGAAATTTATATACTTCATAAATATGATACTCCCAGATTTTTAAAATTAATAATATAATGCTATAATAATATCTAATTAATTATAATGTATTTTTATTAGAATGTAACTGTGAAATAAATAAAGAGGATAAGAAATATATAGATGAGTTGAAAAAAACGAAATATATCCTTGATGTAGCTTCACTTGTACAACCCAAAAAATCCCTCGATTTTTGGAGTTGGTTTACCTGAAAACATTAGTAGTTATTCTAAGGGGATTGGGAGTGAGGATTTTGGTTCATAAATGGAATTTTTAATGGATTTATGATTGGTTTTCCATAGGTAAGGAGTAGGGATATTTATATGTGAGGAGATAGGTATTTAAAGGATAAAATATAGAATAATTTATTGTATAAAAGGAAAACCTTTTAGTATTGATATCCATGAAATTATGAAACATAATTGAATTATAAAAGATGATTTTAAGACCTTGAAACCCTTAAAAATCCAAATTTATTAGTTTAATAAATAATAAAGGAGAAAAAATGACAAATTAATATTTTTATATTATTATTTAGAAATGAAAAGTTTTATAATAAATTAAATGTTTGGAATTTAGGGTTATTTTTTAATGTCTCAGTTATCAAATTAAATAATTTTTGGTTAAGAATCATGTTGTATAACTTTTTACATCATTATTATATCATGAATAATTTAATTTAAGATACATAAATTAATAAAACCAATATTTTTACTACTCAACTAATAATTGATGAATCTCAGAATATTATAAAAAATTAATTCATGGACAATTTTTACGTCCTAATTTCAAACTAACATTATTTATATCAAAATTAAATTTTAACATTGGAACATTTTAATTATTAATATATATATATATATATATTAAATACGTTAAAATATACTTTCTTAAAAATTTTCTTGTTGCTTCTTGGAGTTTTTAGTATCGGTATTCGTTTGATGAAACTACAAAATTTATATTTTATGAAACTAATATTGATAGATATTATTTATATTAATGATTATAATTTTGGGATAAAATTACTATTTCAACGGTTAGGTTACTATTCCCAACTATGATTTTACTATTCTAATGATCACCTTACTATTCCAAAAGTCACATTATCTCCAATAAATATAACTTCATTTCCTCATACAAAATTCCCCCTAATTACTCCAATTTTTTATTTTTTTATTTAAATTTATATGGGTTTACTAATATTATGTTTCTTATGTATAATGTTGTTCATTTTGGAAATGATTATAAAAGACTAGGGTGGTCAATATTTTCCCATTCTAGTATTTATGTTTTTTTTATTTTTTGTTCCTTTATAATATTTTTCGTATTAATAGGATAAGTTATAGAAGAATGTTAAAATTTTCTTTAATGAAATAATGTGTTTTTTTTTCTATGTTTTCATTGTGTGTAATACTATATAATATAATATAACTAACATTAATTCATTAAAAAAATATCATTAAAATACTCTGGCACATTTAATTATTCCCACATTTGAAATTTCACCCATGAAATTTCAACTCATATTATATTTTGTTAATTTATGAGGGTACATTGGATTAATTGTTTCATATTGTTCCCAATTCAAAAAATTATATTTATGGTTTCTTTATAGATCCTTGACAATGTGAGTTGTCTTATTGTATATAATACTGCCCCTATGGCCCATGATCATCACTGGTTACTCCTTTTAAGAGTGGTCATTCTAAAGTTGTACTACATCCATATTTAGTACATTTCAGTGATCGAGAATGTACTTCCCTAAGAGCAAAACCCAAAACACATCATGAAATTGAGCCATAATTGGTGTAAGTTCATTATGATAATCCACTTTTCTTATGATATCATGTATTTCAAAGGGGCTAATGTACCTTGGACTGAGAATTCCCTTTGTTCCTAACCACATGAAAGAGTTTGACCAAAGTACAATAAATTATTAAAATATATCATTTAATATAATTATATATAACCAAGATTTTAAATTGTTGGTTATGAATAGTATTAAATAACTTATGAGAATATATATTCTATATCCGATAAAATGTTTAAAATTTCTAATAATATATTTTATAATCTTGATATAAGAAAAAACCCAATATTACCAATACAAACATATATTTTTATAAAGGAAATTTTACCACATATTTATGGAGAACCAAAATTAAATAAAAATATTGGAACTTTTATATTTTTTATATGTAAAAATAAATTTTTAAGAGAATCATCATAATTATGTTATTGTTGTGTTTTTTATTTTTCTGAAATATTTCATTTATGGTGATCATTTCTGAATTTTAATTTTAACATCATTTTTATCTAGTTTATTTATAAGGTTAAATTATATTTGATTTTTTTAATGTTAAATACAAAAAAAAAATATTAAATCAATTCATCAAATTTTGGTCATTGTATTCAATTTCACATTGAAATTGGATATAAACACATAGTAAGTGTTGGAATATTTTTACATTAAAAACACATTATGTCTTCCTATCTGTGGGATTAAATTTATATTATTTTATTCCATTTCTATTATTGAAATTTGAAAATACATATTCAATTTTTTGAATAATATTTTTTTAATTTATAATAAGGTAAGCATAGTTTTTTACTATAAATATTAGATAAGGTAGTTAAACTTAATTACCATGATTAATAGAAAGATTATTAATTAAATTAAATACCCTAAACATTTCCAAAATCCATTAAATGTCCATAAATCATCCCTATATGCACATGTATCAAATTTGGACCATTAGTGGAGACACATGACATGAAAAACTGTAGGTGAAGTTCTCTTATAAAAAAATAGTAGAATTACACTCCTCCTCCTCTATAAAAAGGCACTCATCCATCCTACTTACTCACACCTCTCAAGACACATTAGGTTTACCAAAATATTCCAAAATATCTCCCCAATATTTTTATATTAATATTATATGCCTATTATTTGGATGAAATCCAACCATGGATGCCTTGTGGTATAAACCAAAAGGAGTTACCCAAATAAATAGGTCACATACTTACTCAAGATCTTTTGGTTTTTATTTTCATTCTCCACCGACTCAAATATTATTATTCCATTCCTATATATTATCCTCAGTATCCTATATATGTTGTAATGTTTTTAATCTAAAATATCTACTTACACATACACACAATTATACATAATGGGTAAAGAACATACTGTTCATGTGTATGTAAAACTACCACCTTACAAAACTATGATTGTTCGTTTTTATTTTAACACCTCTCATGGTTGGAAAAAATGATGGAAATTATGTTTTTATAAATTATATATTATATTGATAATTTTTTTATATTTATTTAGTTCCTATATAAAACATACCTCTATTATTTCCATTTTGTGAGGATACTATAACATCGTTTGTGGATGTGTGGACAACCACCACCTCAAAGCGATGTGTTTCGTTCAAATTATACAGGGAATGTATTAGGGGATGGTTATAGTAATATCATGTGAAATTTATGTTATAAATATGATACTATAAGTATAACACACACACACAAATAGATACAGACACACACACACACACACAGATATATATATATATATATATCACATTCCTTTTAAATCCAACAATGAAATTTAAGTAGCTTATATGCATACACACGACCTACTATCTCCATAAACGATACATTTCATTTCCTATCTTAAAATATTATTGATTATTATGAATAAATTTATAATTAATATATAATATATATAAATCGTTTTTTAATTTCTATAGATGATTAAATCAGGATTTATGTTTGAAGGGAAAAAATAAGAAGTCAAAACAGACATGACAAAATAGGAAATTAACACACGAAATAGTGAAAATAATGAATTATTTTTAAAAAACAAGTACAATGATATTATAAAAAAATAATATATGATATTATAAATATAATTATTATTATTGGATAATTTATTTCAATATTTGAAACAATTATACACGAGGGTAACATTTATTGACCCAAACAAAAACACAAGGTAAGGGATTCTTTTCTCACATTTACATTCGTGAGTTATACATCATAATCACAACTTATTTATTTTGGGTGGAGTATTAATACCCCTTTTGATATATTATATTAGGAATTAAATTAAATTAATTTTATTTTATGTTTTAATCTTAATTATTTCATTTAAGTACAATTTAATTTAATGTAACAAAGTGGTAAAGATTTTCATAACACATTTACTTTTTTATTTAGTAATATTGAATCCTCGTTATCGTTGATGTTACATTATTATGTTTTAATCACTTTTTAACCTACATTTTTCTATATCCACTTTTTTATTTTAATTTAAATTTGACAAAGATAATATATTCATTTATTTATTCTCAGAACAATGTTAGGGTCTTTTCATGAGTTTACTTCAAAGTCTCATTTTTTTCGTGATTGTTTACACATGAATTTACCTTATAAGAAATTATTTGGTCATTGTTCAATTAAATATTTAATTTTATTCTCATATATAAATTAATTTCATTTTTCATGTAATAATATTATCAATTTTCCACTCTTTGATAATCAAAATGTCTTATAATTTTTTTAACAAAAAATGACTTTATTTATCTCATTATCCAGAGAACCTATTTTATTCTAAATAAACTGTTTTATTAAAATGATTTCAAAAATGTTTTTTAACATTTTAAAAATGATTTATTAATGATATTTTTGGAATTTTTCTCATTTAAAAATGTTTTCAACGAAATCTTCTTATCACATTCCGGACAAGGAAATTTTCTAACCTTTTTACCATAGAAAAAGGAATGTTCTTCTTACCTTGTATATATTTTAGTGATTTACCCATCACATTTTCTATAAAGCTTTATTTTGATGTTTAAAATGTTAAATTTTATATAAAATTCTTTAAAAATTTATTTTCAATGAAATAGATTTTAAAATGTTTTTCATAATGAAATGGATATTTTTCTCAAGAATGTAATGTATTTAACATACATTTTTAAATTATTTCCATTTATTAATAACAAAAACCATTTATTTTACTCTAATTTGGAAATGTTTTATTTATAATAACCTTATTAATCCTATGTATGGTTAATGATTTAATTGGGCAAGGATTTTATTGAGATTTACATAATTCATTACCTTTTTTTTCCTATTGATATATTCAATTTACTATGATCATTAGACAATGACTTTCAACTAATTTTCCACATTATTTATCATGGATATATTTATTTCATAAACCATATATAATATTTACACATGGTATTTACTTTGAATGTTGTTTTATTATCTAGGGAAATATTGATAAATCAGTATTCTTTACTCAATAATGATATTGTATGAGGAGCATTGTTCATTAATTAAATCCATTACTAGATATATGAGTAAATTTTTGGACATGAAATACACGTTTTGAGTACTATTTAATGTAATACCTATGGGTTGGGGACTAGTTAATGCCAGAACCTCAATGCATCTATAGTCAAATGAGATGAAATAATTTTTCTATACTAATATAATGTGTTATTACCCAATATGTTTTAAAGAATATTGAGAATGAATATTTATTATAATTGAATCATTTTCCTAAGATATATGATATTAAATAATTATGCATTTCCTTTCTTGGGAATTTATTAATTATTATTCTTTATGAGATTATTTCTTTTAAATTATCTATGGATTCACATTCATTCTCATTTTACTGATTACATGGTTTGTGTGTCTAGTTTTTTACCGTACAATACTAATTATGACATATAAAATTATTTCAAATGAAATGTGTGATCATTTATTCATCTTATAGTACTATTTATGCACTTGGTACTAAATTTTTGGACTATATGGAATCTGTTTTCAATTGTTACCTATTAATATTGATTATATTGATTTATTCATTATTTATTTTAATATAATTTACTCTGATAGGGAATTTGAGATCACCCTTATTTTTTTTCGTTCGATAGGATACATGAAGTATACCAGGAAAGATATGTAAGGATATACTAGATGGAATAATGTTATTATTATAAAAAATATTATGTTGATGTTTGTGAATTCACTTGTAACACATGACTCGTGTATGTGTCTTTTTTACCAAGACTACAAAACAGTTTTGTCCATTGGGATGTGATTGACTTGTATCTTATGCTAATTTAATGGTAGTCTGACACTGGATCTAGATGTTCTGGGTCTGGGTCACTATAGTTAGTATCAGAGAAGGTTTTTTAGAAACCACAAGAATAATAATTAGGAAGACATAGATTATGGAACATAACCAGAAGATAGAATTTGTGGATACGTATAGAAGAAAATCATAAAGTTAAGGTTAGATAGAGATTATATGGATTTCCACGAAATACATCCTCATCTATATATACAAGTAGACGTGGTTCTGGAAAAATTGTACCATTGGGTAAAAACTATAAAAATTTTCACCTGGCATAAATGAATCATAACCTAGTAAATGACAATAGGCCTTTTTGTGCAACTATTTTTAGACTCTGGGGAGATATTATTAGGATAATTAACATTTTCCTTAAAAACCATTATTAAGGATTTGAGTAGATAATGAAAATGATTGTCCTATGTTAAACCTAATATATTTTAAATTGAAAATAATATTTAATTATTTAGATATATTATAAAATATTTTACAATTTTCTCACTATGACTATTGTTACTGACACTATGATTTCTGGTTTTAGTTTATGGATATAACCCGAAGGAATCAAGTTAACATTGAACATTATGGAAAAGGTGATAATAATAATAAATCAAATTAGGTGTTGATAGTTGTGAAAGACATCTTATTTATGAATAAAACATTTTCCCAAAATATTATTAAATAAATATACCTTAACCAACTAGAAAACTCACCAAATAAGATAATGAATATGTTTTATAAGAGCTAGAGTGTTGGAGACCAAAGATAAAAGAAGGATAAATTCACATAATGTAAGAAATGTGGAAGGTGACACCTAGGAATGTGTCTCAAGGGATAGGGGAAATTATTTATCTATGGGAAAGGATATAAATAGAAAAATTGATGAGGATAAATAAAGGACACAATGTATAGAACATAATCTCTTCTTATGTATCCATTTATGGTATATTTAATTAAATGTGTGGAATAAGGGAATTAATTGAGTCAATTACCTCTTCCAAAAAACAATCTTTATACCTAATAGGGTCATATGTGGAAATAAATAGATAAATTATTTGTTTATTATGGTTGAAATGAAAAACATAGTTAAAAGACAATTTAATGATTATATTTCAAGGATATCCATCATATTTTTTTAAATAATATTAATATGGTTTTAGAAAATAAAAACATGTATACTGGGTGAAAAACCATCAATTCTGAAAAGTCTACGTGACATGATCACATTACTAAATTATGATAAGGGTTTCAAGCCTACCATAAACCTATGCAATTTCTTGGTTAATATGTTATTGTTTTCAGTTAAATTTCCTGAAAAATAGATATTAATGATGAACCTGTAGTGTTTCTTTTTGGGATTAGTGAATAATACCATAACCATATTGGATTTTAAAAATAGCTAGAGACAAATATAGCGCCTTGTTTTATAGATATCAGGATCCATCAAAAGTGTATTTTAGTTCATTAGGTGTAAAACATAATTTTTGGATATCCATTTCATAGAGTATAAGATGAATTTGAATTTGATCAAAGAAAAACAAAAATATGGAATTGTTCATATGAAATTGGAACCTACCAAGTATGTATATTTCATTATATTATATGTCAAAAAAATATTTTTTCAAAATTAGGTAAATTATCTTAAAAGAAAATGTTATTTTAGTGAATTAATTTTTTATGAACCGATGGTCTTTTATATACCATTTATTTATGGATTTGAGGCAACAAAATTTTAATTAATCATAGACTTGTCTATGATCATTGACATAAATTACTCCCTATAAATATTTACGAATTTCATCCAAGTACATATTTTCACTTTCCACTAATGTTATATTACTCAGAGACCTAGTTATATGTTTATCCATTTGACCTTTTTTCTTCTCATTATACCCTAGTAAGAGGATATTTTATTAAATATTCTCATGATGTGGGATTTAAATAGGGTAATTTTCAAATATCCAAAAATATATTACAATTACTAAGTTTAAATTCATATAATACTATTTATTTAATGTGGGGATAATGTAATTTCTTGAAATTATAAAGTAGAAACATTGTATTCAATTACGTGCATGACATGTATTACCAAGTTTGTATTACCAAGTTTGTAAGGGATTATAATATGACGATACATTACAATATATTTACTTTTATGAATAAACTAAATAAATGTTGTACGATGAAATGAATGTGATACTGAGTTAGTGAGTTTCATACGCAATAAAAATTTATTCAATGGATGGTGTTACACACAAGACTAAGTTTCACTGAAAAAGAAAATATTATTAAAAAATATGTATTTAATATAATAATAGATATCCTATAGGTTAATATGGAAGTTATGAATATTATTAACTATCATATGAGATTTTAAATATAATATCTCCAATCAAATTTTTGTATATTCATCCAATATATTTTGTAGTCATAAGATAAGTACAAACCCAATATGACTCAAAAAACCTATATTTCTCAAAAGATAATTTTACCACCTTATTATGGAGAATATATTTTAAGTATATATTTTGGGATTATTAATTATTTTATATTTCTAAATAAATATTATTTTTTATGTGAAATTTCAAAATATGTTTTAGGTTAATATTTGGTATTTTTTCTAAAATATTTCATTTTTTGATGAACAGTGAAAAATACTGAATTTTAATTCAAAACAGATTTTTCATCTAATTTATTTATTAGTGTAAATATTATTGTTAATTTTTTATAGTTAAATTTGATAAATTGAACATTATTTAATCCAATTAAGTATATTTTAATCAATTCCACTTTGAAATTGGATATAAAAACATAGTAAACATATGACCATTTTTATTTTAAAAATATGCTTTATCGTCTCATTTTAAGGATTAAATATAAATTAATTTCATCCACATATGTGATTGGAGTTTGAAAAAATGGAATCAAAATATCTTATAAATATCCCTCCCATCATACTAGAGCCATCATCTTGGCCATAAATCCAACTAATGATGCCATTTGGTATAAACCAAAAGGATTTACCAAAATAATTGGAAACATCCTTTCTCAAGTTTTTTTGTTCTTTTTCATTATCCACCCTCTTAACTATTATAATTAAATAATTTCAAAATAACATCATTATACTATATATACTGTAGTTATAACGACCCATACTTTACATACATTGTTAATACTTCAAAATTGAATCATACTTATTACAACATATAACAAAACCACGAAAGGACTGTATAGGTATAGTGTCTTTAGAAACTGGGAAACATAAACAACTGGTTCATAAAGCGTCTACACTGTCTCCCATTTATTTCATAATATCTATAGTTCCTTTTGGCATATCTTACTTAATAACCTTCTTCCTGACCTAGGGAAAGAAAACATACAAAAGGGTGAGCTCAAATGCTCCGTAATGGTAAATAAAAGAAATATCAATCACATCATATAAATAAGTACATAACTTTTGGAAATCGTAACCTGCAAAAGAGATCATAATTTCATAACATGGGATAAATCATGGCAGTGAAATGTAATCACAATAATCATAACCTAAAACATGGAACTTTGTGGCATACACACATAATCATAGAGAATCATTTCTTGTTAGTCAAGACTCATTGCCAAGACTATCTTAGTAGACAAAGTCCCTTTCTGAACCGAGTCACCCTCGTTTCAATCCTGTTTCACTGAACCGGTATAACCTACCATTCCAGCCATGTATATCTCATGAGATATAAAATCTTTACCCAATGCATTGGAGGGAGATATAGGTCCCACCCATCTCATAATGATTCCATTCTTATGTGTGCCACAAAATCAGAAAACCATACATCATAGCATAACCCATGTAATAAAAATGGGAATCTTAAACATCGTGACATCATAAAACAATTCATATAAGATAAAGGAATTCATAAAAATATAATTCCATCACAACATAATCAAATCAATATAATAATAGGGATAAAAACAGAACCCTTTATTATCTTAGATGGAAAATAATTTTGATAAAACACTTGAACTCCATTCTTGAGGAAAATATCCTTTCTGCTTCAAAAACACTTTTCCTTTCTTAACATGTCGTAAAATTATAAAATAAAAGAAGTTGATTAAAAATAAACTTGAAAAGTTGTAAAGGAAGCTTCTTGGAAATAATATTTTAAAAATCCATTCATGCCGTATAAGTTAAAAAAAACATTCTTCTCGTACTTTTGTCGGAAAAGTCAAAAAATACCTCGTACAAAAAACGACAAAAGATTCCTTTCATATCTTTTACTAAAAACTCACATAAGGGTAAAATTGGATTTAAAAAATTTTATGTGGATTTAAATAATATTACATATTGAGGAAACATGGATGTGGATGATAAAATACACCCCAGTAAATACCAAAGTATAAACAATCTCGGATAAAAATGAGATTGTGATATTTCCCTTACCTTAGGTCCGATATGCTTTGTACGTGTCCGAACCTCCTGTATAATGATTTAAATAATGTTATTGACTTATTATAGAATCATACTTATTTTTATGATATCATATTTGGTCATATTCTTAGCTTCTTAGTAGTAATATTTCATTGCTATTTGTTATTCGGGTGTTTATAACTTTTTGTTCTTATGCGTGTTTTGTCGAATAAATTCTTATTCTTCTCTTTAGGTTATAGATACCTCATTTCCAGAATGGTATTATTGTAATATATATATCATATTCATTCATTCAATTCATTTCATTTATATAATCATTATGAAATGAAGATCATGTAGAATGAGTCGCATCACATCGTGGAGACGGTATTCCGTATGTACGCACGAGTGATGATATCGTTCCTATGATCGTGGAATTGTATTGGAGTGTATGTATACTATTTCAGAATCAGTATCACTTTATAATAGTCATATATAGTCATTATTTACACCATTATACCCATCCAAGTAAGGTGGTGGTGGAAAATAGATTACACCACGGCGTGGAGACGGTATTCCTTACGTACGCACGCGCGGTGATTTCTTTTTCCGTAGGATGGATAGATGGTAAAATAGGGTTGTTTCATACTTATAATAACATATCATTATATGATTGATACTGATGTTATTACTTCATAATGAAACAACTAAAGAAGAATAAGTGGAAGAAGAAATAAAGATGAAAGAATCGGTAACGGACATTACCTCTTCTTTGAAGTGCTTCTTTGAGACCTTCTTTTAGGGCACTAAAATTGGTCTTTGAAGAAAACCAGGACCTCTAGGATGTATCTAGGGAAGTGGAGAGGAGGAATTGGTAGGGTTTGGCCGATCTTGAAGGCTCAAAGTGGTGTGAGGAAGAGGGGGAGGAGGTGCCCTTTTATAAGGGAGGAGAGGGGCACCTTTGGGAAAACTAAAAATATTATTTTATTATAAAGTCAAGTTCGGTTTTAAATAGATCAAAATTGATATATTTCGAAGATAAGGTGGGGATGGGTCGAAATACTCTCATCCAATAGAATTTAGACAAGTTTAGGTTCCTATTTTAACCTTATCATTTAGATTTAACATTAAGTTAAATAATTTTACTTTTACCGTGTCTTCTTGTGTTCTTATACTATAAGGTTAATAAACTTACTATAAGCAGCCAAACGAACCCCAAGTTGTTTATTATTAATATATATAACCTTATCTAAGTCATTTGGCGGAACCTTAGATTTTTAGGAATAAAATAACAATTACTAATATAATATTTGTTTTAAAAACTATTTTATGTCAATTTTGACACTATTTAGTAATTAATTTTTGTGAAAATCATAAAAGAATGATTAGTTCAAAAAAAGTTAATTAAATCAATAATAAAATGTCATATTAACCTAGAAAATTAGTGTAATTCATTAAAAGTCTCAAATTACATTTATTTTGGTGTTTATAACATTAATTATGTCAATATTTCATTAATAAGATAATTACTGCATCATCTTTGTGTCATAAATAAATTAAATTATCTAATGTCTAAAAATTACAAATAAAATACCATTATGTATTAAATATTTTTATCTTTCTAATGAATATTTATAGTCAAATTTATCTTATGTATAACCCCATATTAAAAATGATTTAGTTATTAAACTTTGATTTTAACTATTTTAACCCTTCTTTAAATAAATTAATAATAAATGTCCTAATCTAATCCAAGTGGGCCTAAATGGTCATATTTTATTCCAAAGTTTGTTTTTGGTCGAATTACACTTGTTCAATAGAATCATGACATGTGTTAGGGTAATAATAATATCATCTTTACCCTTAATTACCCTATTTACTTTTAACCGTGGTAAAAAAAAGTAAAAATTTACTATTCACCAAAAAATTATTTTCATCTCATTGAACCACATTTTACATACTGAAATCAACCGTGTCTCTCGGATTTTTGAAATTCCACTCACAGAAGTGGTAAAATTAAGTTTTATGAAAAATTCAGTTTTTTAACTACCACTTAGTGGTTTCACTATTCATCAAAAATTGAAAGTTTTCAGAAAAATACCAAAAATTCACCCTAGGATAATTTCAATATTCCGAATCCAAAAATGAAGTCCATTTTGAAAAATAAAATTTATAAAATTTTAAAAAGTTGTTATTACTATTCATAATGGCTAGTTTTAATAATATTTTAATAGCATATCGTTGTTTAGTGAAACTCGGTATTGCGTACGACGCAAGCTATCGAGGAAGGTCGCGATTTCGTGTAAAGCAAGCCAAGCAAGTGTTGTGTAGAAAAAGATTCCTTTAATGATTTATATAACATAAAAGTCTCGGGTGTTACAGTAGTGGCGGAAGGTCTCTATAGCGGCGGCAGGGTAGTGTAGTAGTGGCAGGTACTGTGCAGGACTGTAGCAGTGGCGGGTACTGTAGCAGTACTATTCACAGAATGTGCCTTGGGCTAAATATTTTGGCCTACGGACAATGTAATGGGCTAAATGCCCACTGAGCCTTCAGGCTATGTAATGGGTCTCCTTCTACCCAGTTAAAATATGTATTTTCTTTTCTTTAATAATAAATGAGGCTTCGACCCCAACCTTTAAAAAAAAATCTACAACTACACACACTTCCATCTAATATGTAACGAACTTATTGTTTTTATGTATAGGAGACTATCGCCTTATGAAACAATGATTTCTCATTCTTCCTTTACCAACCATCATACTAGGAATTATGATGGAAATAATATTTTTAATATTATATATATGATATTTATAATTTCCTTATAATTAAAAATCATTATATAACATATACCTTCACGTGTTCTATTTTGTGGGGATATGATAACATCGTTTTTGGACATGTGGACTACCTCCTCCACAAAGCGATGTGATTCATTCATGATATACAAGGAATGTATTAGGGGATGTTTTTAATAAAATCATGTGAAATATGTAATAAAAATATTATACTAGAAGGAATATATATATCACTTATTTTTTACATTGGGCGGTGAAATGTATGTAACATAATGTGTATGTACAACCTACCGTATCCCTGAATGGTACATTTCATTTACTATCCTCAAATATAATGGAATATTATAAATTATATATGTACTAAATATATATGATATTTAAATAATTAATTATATTATTTAGATGATAAAATCACGATCGAATTATGAAGATAAAAAGTTACATATCAAAACACAGTCGATAAACTAGGAAATTAACACCCAAAATAATAAAAATAATGAAAATTGTTAAAAAGGGAAATAAGTTAATATAACATGTTAATATATTTTATTATAAATTTAATTATGGTTCTATAATACGTTAGTGACATGTTTGAAACCATTATATATAAGGATAAAGGATTTTCGCCTAAAAGGAAACACAAGGTAAGGGTTTTTGTCTCACTTTTACTTTCGTTAGGGATACATCATAATCAAAAATTATTTCAAATGTGTGGTATATGTATAACACCATTTGATAAATTATATCATGAATTATTTCATCTTCATGATTGTAAATATTTAAATCTGAATTATTTCATTTAAGGGGAATTGAACTAAATGTTACCAAGTGGTAAAAAATTTTATAATCTAATTCCTTTTTAATGGGTTATATTTCTTCCTTGTAGACATTAATATTCTAAGAATATGTGTGTAATAAATTTTTATTCATTATTTATGTATTTACAATTTTTTATTTGGAATGAATTTTACAGACATAATATATTCATTGATTTATTATCACATCATCTTTATAGCATTTTCAAAGGTTTAATTCACAATCTCATTTTTTTTCAGGATTATTTAACCCTAAATTTATATTAGCTGAAATTATTGGATCACTATTAAATAAACCATTTCATTTTATTCTCCACTACATTTCCATGGAAATTTTAATGTAATAGTACCATTTTTCACTATTTTTTACTCAAAATGTTTTAGAAAATGATTTTAAGAAAACTACACGTAATTTCTCTCTTTAGTCAAAGAACCTATTTTCATCTAAGAACTATATTTTATAAAATGGTTTCAAAAGATTTTTTATCCATTAGAAATGAATTATGAGAATAATTTTTACCATTTTTATCTTTCGCAACAATCTTTAAAGGAATCTTCTTTTCATTTTCTAATAAAGTAACTTTTCTATCCATTATACCATTCAAAAGGAATGTTATTTTTAACTTTTATGTCGTTTTGGATTTACTCATCATAATTTCATTGAATATTAATTTTCATGTTATAAAGGTTAATTTTTATGGAGTGTCTTTTTATATGTGATTTTCAAATAACAATATTTTCAAAATATTTTTCCAAATTAAAGATTATATTTTCCTCAAGATTGTTTTTTAAACACCTTTTTTATAGTGTTTATATTCAATAATGAAAAAAACCCTTTGTTTTACTCCAATTAGGATATGTTGTATTAATAACATCCTTATTCTTCCTCTAGTTGGTTTATGATTGAGTTGTACAAAGGTGATATTTAAATTCACATCCATGATTCCATTGTTAGTCCCCTTTTAATTTTCAATTACATATGATTTTAAACATTAAATTATACCTAATTATCTGTATAATTTATCATGGATATGTTTATTACTTAATAAATATTTCATTTTTTTCATAAGGTGTTTAATTAAAATGAGAAATGATTATCTGATAAAATATTGTTAAGTTTGTATTCTTTACTCCATACAGATAATTGATTAAACACACTATTCATTAATTTAATTGATTATTAGATATAAGATTAATTATTTTTACATGGAAGACATGGGTTAGGGACCATTTAATACAAGACCTACAGGTTGTAGACTAGTTAATTCGATCCCCTCGATGCATCAGTAGTCACATGAGAATAAATACGTTTTATAGAAAAAACTAATTGGTTTTTACGCAGTATGTTTGAAACTATATTAGGAATAAATATTAATGTAAAATGTATCATGTTCCTAGAAAACATGACCTCTAATAATTAATCATTGGCATTTTTGAGAATTCATTTATTTTTATTCCACATGGTGTTATTTATTTGAAATTATATATGGATTCACATTGATTCTCAGTTTATTGATTAAATGGAATGTCTGTTCAGTTATTTACCATTAAATATTAATTATCCACATAACTTTATTTAAAATGGTATGTGTGTTCATTTATTTAAATTTCCATCCTTTTTTTGAATATCCTAATATTTTTTAAACAGATGAAATGTTTTTTCATTTATTACCATGCTATATTTATTATTTTCATTGATTCATTAATGATGTCATTGTAAATTAACCTTATTGAGAATTTGAGATCACCCTTATTTTGTTTCATTTACCTAGGATTCCCTGAAGTATATTAATAATGATAAGTAAGGATATTCTATATGGAATTAATTTATTATTATAATTTTTTTTTGTAATTTGTGCATTCATTTTAATACAAGACTCATGTATATATGTAGTTTAACAATACTAATAAAGGGTTATTTCCTTTGATATGTGATTTACCTGTATCTTATACTAATGTATTGGTTGCACAAAACTTTCACTGGGACATCACGGGTTGGTTCTCTACATGCATAATATGAAACATCATGTCATAGATGTTAAATACCATGCATAGTTATGAAAAATGATAAATTTAATTTCACACATAACATATTTGCATGAATAATATCATCAGAATTATGAACAAATGATTCATACAAATAGATATTTACCATAATTTAATGAGATACATTATATTTCCCAATTAATTAGAAAGGAAATATACTCAGTGTCCCAATCGTAACATCATAAATGCTCTAAATCATGATTTCCATAAAAAATGTATAACAATCATAGTCATGAAAAAAGCTAAGGAATGTCGTTTCCATAAATATTCCATAAAAAAATTCATTAATTAATAACCATTGGGGTTTACAAATGAACAAGGGATGTTATAAATTGACATTAAATATCATTATTCAATATTATAGAAGAAACAACACAAGAGTAATAAAATATGATGTTTTGTAAATTAATTTCTCTTTGAGAAAGAATTTATTAGAAAGAATTTTGAAAATAAAGGATCATGTATATCCTTGAAAGAAAAGGGAAAATAAATTTTAAGGAAATACAAGGTATATATATACTGAAATATTACGGGAAATAGGGTTGACCCAAATAAAATAAGTTGGGTTCATGATTCCATTTACCTTAAATACAACTTTATTTCGTTCCTTTTCCTTCTCCTAATAAATAAAATTATGATTAAAAAATCATATTTTAGAAATTATGTTTTGTTCATTTGTTCCATTATTTATATATTATAATTATTTGATTTTTATTTTATCATAATTATTATTAAAAGTTAATGTTCATTATATTATATTTTCATTAAATTTTCCCATTATGTTTTGATGGACCTATTTTTTTGAATGACATTTATACATTAATGAAACAAAACAAATCATAAAATACATATAATTATACATTAATATATCATTAATAATTTATTGAAACCATCTATTTTATTTTTTATAATAAAATTATTGGAAATGACCACATTAGTGATTAAATGGTCGTTGACTAGACATTATCAAATGAGCCATAAAGAGAAGATTAAAATTTATATATGTCAAAAATATGATACATCTAGTGAGATAACAATATTAATATAATGTTATCCTACTTAATATTTTATTTTATGATATTTTTATTTAAATGGAATTGGGATAAAAATAATATAAGAATAAAAATCAAAAGAGTTGATAGAAACATACTCATTCCTTCATTTAGCTTCTCTTATATGACACTAAAACTACATTTAATTTTGGAGTTGGTTTAATCGAAAAAATTCCTAGGTATTCTAATGGTCTTGAATGAGTGGATTTTGGTAATGTTTTATCTTCAGAATTACAGGTATTTATGTTTTTCCAAAGGGAGAATGTGGCGGTATTTATACTTTTAGAGGGAGATATTTTAAGGATAAAATATATTATAATTTATTATAAGAAAAGTAAACCATGAAATAATGATATCATTGAAATTTTAAAATGAATTGAAATTAAATAACATTTTTTGAAGACATTCTCAACCATTAAAATCATTTTTATTATTTTTTTCAAAAATAAAGGGGGAGAATGAGAAAATAATATTTACATGTAATACTATAGACTTTATATATTGAAAATAATTTTTATGTTTGTAATTTTTTTATTCAATTTTAATTCCTCAAATAACTATATAATTTTTTTTTCAGAAAAATTATTCTATAAAGTTTTAGTTCATTATTTCAAAATGAATGATGTGATTTAAGATACAACCATTATAAAGAAAACATTAATTTTACTATTCCCATGAAATTTTTTGTATTTCAAAAAATTAGCAAAAAATAACACAATAAAAATTTTTATTGTATGGTTTAAAAAAATTATATAAATTTTACCAAAATAATTTTCTTACATATTTAAATTTACTTTTAAGTATAAAAATTATGATTTTTTTGAAATGCATTTAACTATTATTTATTATAAATAGTTATATTATTTCCATGAATTTTTATCAATGATATTTATTTTATATAATTATTATATTTATATTTTATCAAGTTATTGATGTTAAATATTATGTATATTTTATTTTACTATTTTGGGGTCATGTTACTATTCCAATGATCAGGTTACTATTCCCAATAGTCAGGTCACTATTCCCAATAGTCAGGTTACTCTTCTAATGGTCCCATTAATATTCAAATGGTCAAATTAGAGCCTATATTTACTAATACATTACCAAATTCGACATTAAACTTATTTCCTCTCATTATTATATGTTTTATTTTTCAATTTTTTTACTAACATTTTGTTTCTTTTATATAGTGTTATTTGTGGGGGAAATGGTTCTAGTAGACCAAAGTAATAAAAATTTTCCCATTATAGTCTATCATTATATATATATATTTCCCCCTGTAGTATATTCAATTTTCATAGGTTTAGATATAGAATAATTTTAATAACTTCATTAAAGAAATAATGTTTTCTTTCTATCTATTTTTTTATAATACAATATAATATAATAGAGCACATATTTATTTAAAAAACCAAATAACATTAATAAAATATGAATAGTTTAACACAGACTTAAAAATCCCTATCAGAATTCATCCATTACATCCGAACCAACATCCTAGAGTCCTTGGTTTTATATGAATGATAATCTAGGAATACCTTTTTTTGTAAACCTATAAGTGTTTTAAAAAGAATATTCCACTTTCTTAACCAAATTGTTTTATTTATTTTTCAATTAAAATAATTATTTACTAAACCATTATGATATAATTACATCAATACCTTAGATATAATGACATATTTTTAGCTTATTTGAATGAATTATATCCATCTCATCTTCCATTAAATGGGATATGAAAATGTTGTATGTGTGTATGGCGGACTACTGCCTCACGCACTAATGATTTTTTTTTTCCATCACCGAAATTTAAGGGTTATTTTATTTAGGAATTTAAAATATATAATTTATATTTGTAATAAAACTATATTCAATGAAATAAAATAACACATATAACTTCTAACTTTCAATTTTTTTGGAATATGATAATGTCACAACTGTTTACAGTGGACTACCACCTCATGTAGTGATGTGACTTGTTTAGAACATATAATTTACCCGGATAGTAATAGTTATATAGTTAATGAATTTATGATACATCTATGACTAAATAATACTTCTGGAAATATAATATCACATCAATATTCTTACCTTCCAACCCATTGGAAAACAATATCTTCACTCATGTGTACATCAGACAACCACTTTACGTTCCGATGTGATGAGTTTTTAATTTAGGTTTTATATAGATGATAATAAGGAAATATTTAATGAATATATTATATATATATGATATAATAACTATTATATAATGGTTCATTATTATATACTATTATTTTATTCCATTCTTCATAGAAAAATGAAATCATTGTTCACTGGTACGTACGACCTACCATCTCTGTGAATGGTGTAACTAATTTTCCAATATATAAAATTTACTAAATATTCAAATTATGTATATAATGAATAGATATGGTATTTTAATAATAATTTAAATTCCTATAAAAAATTCAACTATAATTAAAATAAATGGAAAATATTTAACGAATCAAAACATATATGAAAAATGAAGCTTTTACTAACCAAAATGGGATTTTGACATAGAATCATTAAAAAATAGGTAAAATACTATAAGTATACCATATTTGGAAGCACTTATATGAATATTATTTTAAAAAAAAATTAAAATATTTCAATATTTATATAAATTATTTTATATGATTTATGAAGGATTAAATACATGAGGTAAGTGGTATCATAACTCAATTACAATTAATTGGGTTAAAATTCTACTTCATTTATTATGAATGTCCATGAATATGTGAGGTATGGACATTTATTGTATTAAATTTTTCCACATTTTTTTGATAAAAAATTATCACACATTATTACTTCATTGATTTATTCTCACTTCAATGATTTGATCTTTGTGTGGGTTTTCTCGCCTCACATTTACATTCATAGGACTTATGATATATTCACCACTTATTTATTTTGTGTGTTGTATTCACTATATATTTTATATAATAGATCATGATTTAAATTTTTATCATTTTATTTAATGTTTCATTTGATGTCATTAATTTCATTGGGCTTCCGATTGAGGAAACACCATTGTGGCAAGGGTTTATTTCACAATCTCATCGTTAGTTGGGATTGTTTATGTTTAAGTATCCCTTGATGATTTTTTTGATATTTCATCATAAACCTATAATATTTTTATACTCCAATCATTCAATGAAATTACATTAAATATACCATTTTACTATCTTTATTATTTAATATATTATATAAATTTTTAAGAAAAGATGACTTTATTTCTCTCTTCACTTAGATATAATTTTTCTTCCATATCCATGTTTTATAAAAATGTTTTAAAATAATGTTTTTAATATCATCAAAATGATTAATTAAAAAAATTTATAAACATGATTGGATTTTTTATAAAAAATTTAAAATCAATTCCCCTATTTTTGTGTCAGGGTACTTTTTTACCTCTCTTACCAAAATGTTTATTTAATATTTTTCATAATATGTAAAAGATGAAAAAAAATCTGATTTCATATCCACTAAATGTTTTAATTATACCGTGATATTTTTTTAAAATAAAAATTCGACAATAATTTTTTATAATATTATGTGAACTTTTAGGTTTTAAAAACACTATTTTAGTTGCAGAATGGTTATTTTCCTAAAGAATGTTTTTAATGATTTTTTTTGTAATTTTTATCCATAAAAGTCATAAATGATTATTCTAAATATTATAAAATAGTAATATGGTGCAATGACACCATACTCATTATTTATATGGATGGTTTATAATCAGTTTGATTATTGGTGTTTTATTTTGATACCATTCACAATATTACACTAAATGGTTTTTGATTATGTCTTTTGATTGGCATAATTTTTTATAATTTGTAATCTTGTTATTCAATATGAATGTTTATTTATATTTTGTTTTTCTACCTTAATTTGAGTAATGTATTGGACATGGTCTGTGATGGGGGTCCACTATAGACCTTCGATGCACTGTTAGGTCTCATGGGACATACTAGTTTGGGTATTTGGATGAGGCCCTTCCATTTATGTATGTTTTTATGGGATTATTCCTTGAATATATGTTTATGATGTCTACAATTATGAATTACCATGTTATTATATTTTTTATTAATGTCCATTTGAATATTATTCCTGATAGAATATCTATAGATAAGTTGCAAGCTCATGTTATTATGTATATGACACTATTTTATCAATATTTATTTCTTCCATATTATGATTTTTTTATTTACTAAATAGAATATTTTATTATTTATTTACCTTTACATATTTATTATTATATATTTATTCATGATAACATCCATTGTAAACATACCCTTACATGGAATATGAGCTCACCCCATACATATGATTCCTTTACTCGGATGCCCAAAAGTGATTTATGATTGATGTGTAGGGATAATAAAATGTGATAATGGTGTTATTAATAAAATTTC
Organism: Viscum album; assembly: GCA_963277665.1. Taxonomy (NCBI): domain Eukaryota; kingdom Viridiplantae; phylum Streptophyta; class Magnoliopsida; order Santalales; family Viscaceae; genus Viscum; species Viscum album. Next base: position 382,066,742 of record OY728167.1, on the reverse strand, counting down.
TATGTTTTATTTTATGTTTCAATTCTAATAAGTGATCTAGTTATGTATATATTTACCCATGGCTACAAATCTATATGATCCTTTGGGTTAAAATTCCTTACATCTAGTTCCAATGTAATAATGAAACCACTGACTCTAGGGTATTGGGGTTGGGGTATTTATAGTTTTTATCAGATTAAGTTTAGAATGTTCCTTGGAAATTGGATTTTTATAAACATAGATTACATAACATAACACTATGATAGATATTGAGGTTAAGTCTATGTGTGGGATAATATACTACTATTTTTTAACTTAGAGATTACAAGGGTTTATTTTTAATTCATACATATATAGATACTATAATTGGACAAGTTTATAAGACAGATGCACCTAGGTGTAATTAATATGAAAAAGTATGAAAATATAGACTCAAGAGTTAACTAAAACAAGAATACATGTCATACCAAATTTCTAGTTTGACACTCCCAAGGGATATGATTGGGTTAATTAGTATTTTTTAATAAACCATTATGATATATTTGAATGTAAAAAATTATTTTTCAACATTACAAAAGAAACCATGCTTCTTATTCTGATATTAAAAATTCATAAATTTTTAATCTTATGTTAAGTGTTTTAATAGTTTTAGTATTAAACATCATGTTTCCAAATGTTATGATCTAATCTATCATATTACATCACTTAAATGATGAAAATGAACTCTATCACTATGGTCAATCAATGTAGGTATTTCCCTTCTGGGAATGTTACTGAAGCTAGAGCTATAGATGTAGCAAGATATAAACCAACTATATCAACTAATTCTGATTATAGGAATTATCCATTCATGTATTGAGAAATATCATACACCACCATGTAGAGTAATAATGACAGTCTAATTTATGCATTAGAATCCTATATCATTCATGGTGACTTCATGTATTTTTGTAGCTAATTAACGGAAAAGTTCTATAAAAAATATATTTCATTCTTTGGAAAGTACATAATGGGTTAAGGTTGTCATGGAATTTTGAGATCTCTATAAATGTGAAAGTCAATTTTTTCCATTGATATAAAAAAATATGGATGATAAATAAATAAAAAATATATAATGGAAGGATTTTAAGGAACATTTCATTGAAAAATATTTTCCGTGGATGTAAATAGATGGTATGGAGAGAAATTTATGATATATAAGAAAAAATGAAGATGAAAATTTACCCATGAAGAAAACCATCAGTACATGGTTGTAAAATAATGCTGTTGACTATGTAAATAATCCAAATTTGAATATTGATAGTTTATTTGATGAGATTAAATCAATCCTTCAAATGGGACTAGGCTCACAAACATTATAATTATATGAGGACATAGTTTCATGTGATATGATGATAGATAAAGAATTATTCAAGTCATATAGTTTTAAATGAAATAAAATAAATTGTGGCATGTTGAGCATGTTGGAAAAATAGATATAAAAAAGGTCAGAAGTGGCTGATGGATTTTTCCAATGTTATAATTGTGGAAAGAAATAACATAATACATACATGAAGGAAATGGGAGATTAGTTTATGTGTGGAAATAATGCCCTTCAAAATGTTAATACAAGGGAAACAAATAAAATTATAATTTTATGTGTTTCAACAACAAGGAAATGGGGATCAATGAAATCAAATTAAAAAATGTTAAGGGTATATACCTCAAAATATTCTATAAGATCAAGGTAAATATTATGTTATTAATATAGTTGAAGTGGAATGATTAATGTTCATGTGTATTTTGATTTATAAATTATAATATAGATTTATTTTATCAATGATATTATAAGGATAGAAATCCAAAAAATTAATGATTGTGTTTATTTTTGAAAAATATATTTCCTCAGGTATCATTATCTTAAGATTTATGGATACTATCATGGGTTTATGAGTTTAAGGGTAATAATAAGTTTTATATGTTATGTTTTTAATATTGAGGCTTTATATTATATAAATTTATCATGATTAAGTATATTTTGGAGATATTCATTGATATATAACCCATTGGTTTAGTTTATGTTTTAGTGGAAAAGTTATCTCAGGTACAATTCATTTATATTTTTATAAATTAAGATTAAAGATAATAATAATAATTACAGATTATCTAATATTTAATGTTGAGGTAATTAAATGTTATCACAATTTGGTAACATTATGGGAATTATATATACATTTTTGGAAAAAGGATTACCCACATTCCTAGTGAAAAACATTCACATTCTATAAGGTCTTGGAGATTGAACTCATAATTTAAGGGTGATAATGGTTCAGTTTCAACCACAGAAATACATGAGGTTATAGTAAATATAAAATTTTATTATCAATCAATTTGATAGATAAATACAAAAATAATGGATTAATTTTAACTATGGGTATTATTAGTTTACTTGTGTTAACCATCTAGTTTTGGTAAATATTTATCGTTAGTAAGAATAATTCATGGATGTCATTCTTGGTTAGAAGTTAATTTTAGATATTTAGGAATGAAAAGTTAATCTTCATTTCATGGAGTAAGATATGAAGTGAAAATTGATCAAATAAAAACAAAAGCATGAAATTTTTCTTATGGAGTGGAAATAAAAAATGTATATACATTTCCTTGGGATATCCATCAAGAATGTAAAACAATCCACAAAAATAGTAAAAATGATCTTGAAATTAAGAGGTTACACTTTCACATTTATTTATAATGAATCAATTTTATTTTCACCCATAATTAATTTATGTATTGTTTCCTTTATATTCACCAAAATATATTCTCTATCACTCTCAATAATTATTTACTCTTTTCATGAATGTCTATATCTTCACATCCCATCAATGTTATTCTACATGGAAAAAATAAATGTGTCATTGATGATGAAATTCATAATTCCACTACCAATTTTTATGAGGATATTTTATTAACCATTTTATAATGTGGGGTTTCCAAAGAAAAATTTTCATATTTCAAACCAAGGGTTTTTAGAACAATTTCATATTATGATGATGCAATTTATTGATGGTGGGGAGAATGTATCATTCCATTATTTTACAAGAAATAAATTAGTTTTGATATGTTATAAGACATAAAAAAAATATAAGTGAATGTAAAAAGACAATACATTATGATATATTTTATTTTTAGTAAATTATATATATTAGATAGAATTTTATACACACAACATAGAGTTAAAATGGAACATTATATTTTATTATATGATTTTTATTTAAATGTGACCTTCATTAACTATCTGTTATATTGGTGGGTATTAATAGATCTAAATATATTATTAAATATATGGTTTTGGAATCATAATTTTTTATCAAATTATTAAAAATAAAAATAAATAAAATTGAAAGAAAAATAAATATATTTATGGAAATCTAAATTTTTCTAAAAATACAATTTTTTCATGTTTATTGAATTTATTTTAAAATTACTTTTTACCACCTTTGTTACATGTTTTAAATAAATCAAGTTATATTTTTATCATATCTTAATAAAATTATCTTTGGGTTTATTTCTGGAAAATTTTCTAAAAAGATATGTTTTTACTGAATAATAGAAAATAATAGATTTTATTGTGAATTGACATTCCTTTTTAAAAAAATTAAATATTACAAAATTTTATATAATATTAATAAATAAAATTATATTAGATATATATTAATTCTAATTATGTAATTTTAATCAATATTATACTTAAATTTTAGGTAAAACATTTTCAAATAATGAATGTTTTCATTTAGAAAACCCAAATTTTTATCACATATTCATGTTTAATTTTTAAATAATTTTTTCCAATAATACTACTGGAACATTTAAAAAATGGTTTAAATATTTGGAATATGAATTTTTAATATTATATAATAAGGTATCATTATTTTTTGACCATAATTAATTGTAAAAAAGCTGAAAATTAATTAACACAATTAAGTTGAAACAATACTACTTGGTGGTTAATCAACATTTATATGTTTTAAAATGACCTAAAAATGAGTATAATTCATATTTTATATCCCTATTTAATACATATATCATCTAATTTTATTTAATTAACTATTTTGGGTCCTTGTTACGTGAAAAATCTTTCATACACACTTTTCTTTCAAATTATTCCATGTGTTCCTCTCACTCCCATATAAAAGAATCCCACCTCCCAAGTCCTATTCATACATCCAAAGACCATTTTATCATCCATAATCTATAAAATCCCTCACTCAGTTCAATGCCATCATCCTAGATTCCTTTTTTTAAATTCATTATAATAATTATATTGTTGTAAGCCTAAATGTGTTTTCTGAAGAATTTGTAACATTCTTAGTGGGGTGTGTTATTTTATTTATTATTAAACTTCCTTAAAATATTATTAAAACATTAAGATATAATAAAAAATATTTTCCACATATTAAGATGTTTTATAGTAAAATTAATGACCTATATCCATATGAAAATCCTTGAAATGGGAAATGAAATAGTTTATCATGTGTATAGTGGACAACCTCATCACAAAGAGACAAAATGTTTTCCATCATCGCCTCTCACGATCAGTTTTAATGATGTATTTAATAAAAATATAATATATTTGGAACATAATTATATTAATTTGAATATAATATCACTTATAAATTCTTACTTTACAATTCATGTGGGTTATAATAATGTCGTTCTTCTGTAAGTCACACTACCGCCTCACGAAGTGATGCAAATCATTTTTATCATAGGCATAACATGGAAGGTAATAGTGATAAATTTAATGAATATATTTTATATTTATGATGCTTAAATACATCTCAAAATATAATATCACATCTGATATCTTACCATCTAACTAATAACCTCACTCGTGTGTACGAAGGATTACCGACCCACAATTTTTTTTGAAGTGTTTTCAATTTTTGTTTTAAATGGATGGTAATAAATATATATTAGGGAAATATATATGATATATATTATTTAATTAATATTTAATAATTTTGAATTATTATTTACCTTTCCTTAATTCAATCCATTACAAAAAATGAAAACACTGTTCATGTGTGTGTATGGCCGATCGTGTCCATGAATTGTGTAACTCATATATCGATACAAAAAATTTATAAAGGAACATTAATAAGTTTATAATGAATAAATAAGTTATTTAGAAAACCATTAAATTTTTTTATATGATGTATCTATGATTACTAGAGAATTATAAGTACTAAAAAACCAAAAAATACATGAAAAATGAAGTAGTTACTACCCATAAATTTTATTTTGACAATGATTTGTTAATATATAGGTGATAAAAAACTATAATTAAATATTATATGGTTTGATGTATGAGATTTATATTTTATGTATTTTTTATAATAAGTATATATTTATTATATAGGAGGTTCTAACATGTACCAAACATACCAGACATGAGGTAAGGGGTTTCTTAATTCATTTTCCATTCATTATATTAAACTTTCACATCATTAATTATTTTATTCCATGAATATATGTGAAACCTCATATGATTTTGTTGAATTTTATTTCCACATTTATTTTTTGGATTGACATTTTCTAACATTATTACATCACTGATTAGTTCTCACAACAATGATTCATTCTTTTTGAGGGTTTCCTCATTAAATTTTTCTTTTGTTGGACATATTCCATATTCATCTCTCATTTCATTATTGTGGTGTATATACACATAATTTGATATTTCATATCATGTATATATTTATATTAATGGAATTTATAGTTTAATTGTATGTTATTCATTTCATGGGGATTACGGTAAAAAAGTTACCAATGTTGTAAGGGTTTAATTCATAATTTCACCATTATTTGGGATTGTATATATTTATATCTCCCATGGGAGAATTTTTTTATATTTTATATTAATCCAAAACTATTTTCATCTCATATTTTTATTAAAAAAATTTATGTGATATTTACATTTTACTCTCTTTGTTAATAAAAATTATTTTATTCAATATTTTTATGAAAGGTTGACTTTATTTCTCTATTCAGTCAAAAAAAAAATCTTCCATATACATGTTTTCAAAAAATGTTTTAAAAATGATTCCAACATTATAATAAATTTTTATTGAAGATATTTTTAATTAGTACTTTATTTTTACAAAAATATTTAAAAGGAATCTGTTTTTATTTTTTTGAACAAAGTGATTTTTTACTTTTCATTGAAAAATATGAATGGAATCATTGTTTTTACATGTAAGTCAGGAACTAAATTATATTTTCTCATAGACACTCCATGTTATAATTATTAAATTATATGATTCAAAATATATAATCAATGATTTTTTTAATATTTTTATAAAATTTAGTATTAAGAAGATGATTTTCAAATCTGATAGTTTGTTTTCATCGAGAATAGTTTTAATGACGTTTTTATTGAATTTATTCTCATAAGTGTAAACAAAATATTTCTAGTTACTCTCCACTAGGGAAATGTGGTAATTATACCATCCAAATTAGTTTTATGAGTGTTTTATTATCATCTTGAAAATGGATGTACTAATTTGATACCATTTTCTATATTACTCTAAATGTTTTATGATTATTTTTATTGATTGTGGTAATTAGTGACATTTAACCCATTATTTTTTCAATAGAAATGTTTAAATTGATTATTATTCACCCAATTATTATGAGGAATCTATTTGAATTAGTATGTAGTTGTAATGGACTTCTATATCCCCTGGATACAATGGTAGGTCTCATCAGACAATCGAGTTTGGGTATTTGGTAGAGGCCTTTCCTGTTTATGAAATATGTATTAGGAAGAGGCCTCAATGGTATTTTTATGTTTTCTGAAATTATGAATTACATAATTATGAGAGTAGTTATTAATTTCCATGTTATTACTATACTACTTTGAATATCCTAGATAAGTTACAAGCTCATGTGATTATATATATATGGATTAATTTTATCATCTACTATGTTTTCCATAGTATGCTCAAGTAATTGACTAAATGGAATGTTTATTCAGATATTTAATTTTCAAAATTGGTTATTCCTTCATTTTTCATGAAAAAATATACTATATGAATATCCTTATTATGCATTTTACCTCCACCCATTATTATGATTCCTTTCCCAGTATGTCATGAAGTGTTTTTTGATTGATTTTCATGGAAAAGAAAAGGGTATAATAGTGTTCGAAAAGTAATTACTATGTTGAACATTAGGATTAAATTTTAATATGAGAAAATTTTATGTTTCTATTTTCTATTTCTAATAAACTATACTTTCATTCAAGATGTTATTCCATGTATCTAGTTCAAACATAATAATTTAAACACTATGTCTAGGCTACTAGGGTTTGGGTCTTTATAATAAATGTAGAATATAATGTGGATGAGTTGATCATAATCTCTATGTTATTAAATAGAATGACCATGGGATGATTGAGATCATATTTGTTGATAAAATAATCTCTAGTTGATTTAATTAATCTCAATTAGTGTAGTTTTTATAATTCTTAGTGAATATGATTGAGATGTCAAAAAATAAAGAGATAATGTTTTTCCATTATTTATAAGTTATTCATGGAATGCATCACAATTTTTTTATAAAGTAAATTTACTGATGATGTTCTCAATAGATATGAATTAGAGACTTAGTAGGATATAAAAAGTTTCATAACTACCTATGTGATTTTTAAGGGATTATATTGGAAATGTGGTAAATGTGATGGATTATAGGTAAATAAATAAGATCCTATAGTACATAAAATCAAATTTTTTTACATTATTCTTTATACAAATCATATTTAATGGTATCAAACATGTCTCAAAAGCATACATTAATTATTTTAATAGAATAATAAAATATATCAATGTAATTATGGATTTCAAATTGTATTACATTTCAAATTTAGAGTATGAGGTATTTTGGAATTAAAATGGGGAGGAAAATGTTCAATAAATTTTTGGAAGTAAACATTTGGTTGTTCATTATATCTTATAAATTTATATATTTCATGGCTATTTAAGAGGAATTATTCAATTTCACTAGGAAAACTAGACGATGATTATAACTATGCCACTCATACATATACAGAACACCAATGTATAAAGTATGAAATTGATAATATTTAATTGAATTGATATCCCCCATTTCAATCATGTTTTACACCTCAAGTTAAATTAATTTCATAAAAAGAAAATATACATCATTTAATGAAAAAGGCCATTAAAATAAAATTTCACATAATAATGCCAAAAATAGTACATGGGCTTGTGAAATTGTCTAAATTTTCTATATAATATAATACTGTAGAAATTATGATAATTTAAAATTCCATGGAATGTTTCTTGATGAATTGATTAGTTTTTTTTGTTAAAATGTATTCAGTCATAGTGATCATTTAATGTGGGTAACCCACTATCATAATGTGTTTATCATTACGTGAATATAGGTTAATTTTTATTCTTAATAAGTTTTTTCTTTATTAATTTGTTTGTGGGATTATATGTTACCCCTTATAGATTAAATTTTTGGGACACAATTTATCTTTTTTGATCGTTCAAGGATGTTTTTATTAGTTACATTAATGAAGGATTATATATATATCAAATTTCATAGTTATACTTGAATAAATTTTATTTATATAGGGATATTTAATCAAATAAGGATGTTAAATTACATTATTTTCAATTTACAGTGGAAGAGGCATACTTTGTTTAAAATAGAGGTATAATAGAATTAATTTTGATAGTTTAAGTTAGTAAATGAATGTTTGTTCTTGTATAGTTCCTTAAATATGGATTGGTACTATGAAACCACACTAGGTGTTTATAAAATTTATAAGTCAACAAGTGGTTTCTAGAGAATACATGATGTATTTCAATAAAAAGGTTCTGCCCATTTATGATAACAGCGAAGCATGATGATTAATTAAGTGTTTCTTTAGTTGAGTTTTCTTTAAACTATATTTTCACAAGTTGCTCCTGAATAATGTGAACATAGATAGGTTTAATTTAATTTATCTAAATAAACCATGTAATGATTTATTTTTCAACTACATGGTAGTGGTAAGAGATTATGTTTTTCATTGGAAATATAATAGATTTATTTTAGCAAAACCAAATTGGGATATTGTTAACAAAAATTGTTAAAGTCATTCTTTTTTTATTGACATGTAATTTTCATTTTATATAGATTTGATGTAACGAACCATGTATTTATAGAATAATACATTTTGATTTCAATTAATACTTATGAATAAGATATTAATTTTATGTTAAAGGTGATAATTTTTCTGATAGTGTACTTGACACACAACAACGGTATTATCCGAAATCTTACATTGCACACAACATTGAATTATACTGCAAAACAATTCAACAATATTATTATTATTTTAAATGGTAGTTAACGCCTAACTATTGGAATGGTGGGAATGAATTGTATCAAATGAATTTTGAAATATGTTTTACATATGTTTAAATGGAGATTCAATGATTATCAAATTTATTACAAATGGAAATAAAAACCAATTGAATATAATGGATGTGTTTTTATTAAAAAAAATTTAAAAGCGAATAATTGTGTTTTCATATCACTCATTATGGATTTTTATTTAATGAAAAATATATAATATATATTCAATGTATTGTTTTAAATTCATCTTATATATTTTCTATATATGATATAAGAATAAATTCATTTTTTCATATAACAGAAGTATTTTTCTAAAAATGCAGTTTTTCCACATTTTAATGGAGAACCCCTTTTAAATAAAGTTTTTATAACTTTTATTTATTACATTTGAAAAAATAAACATATTTTTTAGAATTTGGACATCAAAAATTTAATTTTCTTAAATTTTTGTTATTTTTCTAATAAAGTTCATTTTCAATGAATAGTGAAAATACTCCATTTTAAGTCAAAATTGACTTTTCATATGATTTATTTATATGGTTATATTATCATTTTAGTTGGTTTTAAAGTGAAATTGGATTATATTTTTACTATTTAATACAATTTTGTTCATTTTAAGTAATTAGAATCTGAAATTGGACATAAAAAATTGACAATCTTTTGGTAGTTTTTATTTCATAAAACACACTTTTTTGTTTGACAACGGGAATTTATTTTAAATTAATTACTACAAATTCTGTCTTTTGAATTTGAAAAAATGGATTCCATATTTGTAATCTGTATTTCCATGTTTTTAAATAGGTACCTTTTTTTAGACATTATGAACAGTAACTTCTGTTAATATTATATTTACCATGGTTAATGGGTAAATTTGGTAAACAAGGGTAAAAATTAATATTATAATAATATAAACCTACCCTAACATCTGTTCTAATTTTGTTGGATGATACATAGATGACCATGGTCATCCTTGGGTTTATATTAGGACTCCATGGAGCCACTTGTGTGTGAAAATGATATTTAATTACTTTGAATTTCATGTTAAAGAAAATATAACCTAAACATGTATCTTTTAGTAAATTTTTTTATATGGGGTTATATAAGTTATAATTTTGACTATAAAAAATTATTAGAAAGGTAAAAATATTTCCTACATGATGATATTTTATTTTTAATTTTTAGACATTAGATAAATAAATTTAATTATGACACAATGATTATCCAGCGATTGCTTCATTAATAAAGGATTCAAATAAATGATATTATAAATGTTAAAATAAATGAAATTTTGTTATTTTGATGTCATCCACAATTTTTTTGGGATTATATATACATTTTATATTTGTATTAATGATGTTTTTTCGAAGTAATCAAGTTTTTATGTATTTTTAAAAAAATCATGATATAAATATTGTCAAAATTGACATAATTCATATTTTAAAATATAAAATATTTTATTAAATATTATAAAATTATGAAAAAATCTAATATTCAGTCAAATAGTTATCATAAGTCTAAAATTGTATTATTGAATCTTTTATTGGATATTTTTCATGTTTTGGTAACTTTTTTGATTCTCAAAGTGTTAAATGCTTGATAAAATGCTAAGAGTAAAAAGTGTTAAATAAAAATGATAAGGATTAAAAAATATTTAAAACCAATATAATTATTATTGGATTACTTCATTTTGACTTATATTAATATTATATTCTAAATAACTAAATTTGGAATCATTTATAATCAAAATAGAATTTATAATAAAATAACATTTCAAGTTATTCCTTAAGTTCCCCTCCTCCCTCTTATAAATGACCACCACCTCTTACCCTTACTCACACCTCTCATACCCCCTTGTATTGTACATAATTCTCCCAAATAAGATCTAAACATCACTCTATTACTCATAAAATCCTTACCTTAGGCATAAGGAAATTTAAAAAATCCTTTTAGATCAAATCAAATGGAGTTACCCATTTTTAGAGGTAGCGTCTTTTCTAAAGTTACTTTCCAATATTATAATTCTTCACTCCCAATTATATTCTTATTCTTTGATTACATAACAAAACTAGTATCCTCAATATACTAGGATTATGTTATGATAAGGATTCGAACTACACTTACACACACCCCCATCTAATAGATTTAGAACATACAATTTCTGTGGACGACAAACTACTGTCTCACGAAAGGATGACTGTTCAATTATCTCCTACCGCCTATCATGATCGACATTATGATGGAACTGTAATTATATATGATATATATGATATTTATTTTATCTCTATTATTCTGTAATTATATTTTATAACATACCCTTATGCTTTTCATGTTGTATAAATATGATAATTTCTTTTGAGGAAGTGCAGACTACCGCCCCCTCAAAGTGATATGACTCGTTCATGATATACGTGGAACATATAAAGTACGTAATTAATAAAATTATGTAACATATATAACATATATATTATAATATATTTATAATATAACTTTTTATCATTTATTTTTCATTCCTTTAAAAACAAAAGAGAAATGAAAGTAGCATTCATGTGTACATACGGCTTACCATCTCCATGAACGGTGCATTTCATTTCTTATATCCAAAGGCTATGGACATTTCTAAATACATATATACTGGATATATATGATATATATGATATCTAAATCATAGATATAATCCTGTATATAATGTAATTTTTACCACATGGACAATTTAGAATTATAACGAGTTCATTTTTGACTCAAGTTATGAACATTGACAAAATATCTGATATGAACTAAAATAATTAACTAATTGTTATAGCAAGGTAATAAGTGATATAAAAGGAGTAATAAACCTTAAAAATGTCATGAAGAAATTAGAAATTAAATTAGTTTTATTATTAAGGATATTAAAGAACGAATGAGTCAAGTCATACATGAGGTAAGGGACTTCGTCTCAATATCCTTTCATTGAGGCACATGTTGATTTATACACAAATTTATTTTACATGGTGTATAATAATACCCGTTGAATTTTAATTTCATTCAAAGGGAATATTTTATCTATGATGTGTTTTACTAAAAAAAGGGAATGTTTTTAACGTATGCATTGACAATGACCTCTCTGTCGCCGTAATCTTTATTTGGATTCCTCTATAAGACTTAATGTTTTTAAAAGTAAAAAGTAACCCCTTATCCATTTTTGGGAGTTTTGGTATTGAAAATGGTTTTTTAAATTGATTTAGGATTTAGATATCTTGAAATGATTTCTTGTGATTGAAAATGAAATGTTATTAGTGAAATATTTATATTTGGAATATTTTATGTGTTATGATTATATAATGGTATTTGTACATTTGATGGGTGGTTACGTGATAAAAAAATGATGGGTGGTTCCATTATAAAGAAAGGATAGGCGGTTACCTTATAACCTCTAATTCATTGGGTATGGAAGTAGGCCATATGGATATTCCAGTTAGTGATATGTGTGGAATTCGATCATATGATTATTGCATTTAAGTATGTTTATGTCCCAAGTTACCTTTATATGCTATATGTTACTTTATATGGGTTTTATGGTAATATTTTTGTTACAGAAAGGGTAAGAAATGGGTTTATATTCAATGAAGTGTTTTAGCTACTTCATTAAGGTGAAAAATATTACTTTATGATAATTTATTCATGGTTTACAAGTTGTTTTGAAAAACTAACAGTTTTTCTTTCTTTATGTATCCCTTACTGATATTTTAATGCTCATCCCAAGTTTTGAAATTTTTTTCACATGAATTAAAGATGAATAGGTTCAAGGATGGGATCAAGAAAAAGTCATGCTTTCTAAAACATGGAACTAGACATGTTTCTTTTTTAAGAGTTTTTTTTTGAAAAAAAGGGTAGTGAGTAGAAGTGTCTACTTGTAATATTCAAGTTGTTATGTATAAGTTATGACCTAATTATCTAAAGATATAAAACCTAAGAGATCCTCAATGTGAATTATAAATGCAATTTAAGATTATGTAATGTTTAAGGTTGGGTCCTTATGGTAGGTATCAGAGGCCAGTTTAGATAACATTAGAGGTTAGGATTTATTTAATAATATGTGACATAACCATAATGGTTATAATATTAGAAAGAGTCATTGTTATTTTAGATAAATTGAATTAGTTTAAGATAACTTGAATTTGTATAACTTATTATTTATCCTCCTTATAAGATATTATATGATGATTTTACTGATATACTCACACTTACCATTTTGGTTTTAGTAAATGGCTGGATATAGTAGGCACCAAAGTAACAATGGATGTGAAGAAAATTTTGGTGGTTTTCTCAATAATAACCCAAATGATATGGGAGATACAATGAGAACTCTTGTGGATCTTCTCAAACAACTATCTAGAGTCATGATTGACCATCTAAAACTTGGTTATTTTTTTAAGGCATCATGTATGCGAGATACAAATACCTATGGAAGTTCAGGTAATAATAATAAAGGTAAATATATTAAAAAACATATGTGTTAAGGATGTGGAAAGAAACACATAGGAAAATTCTTCAAAGGGATGGGAAAGTGATATAGATATGTTAATGAAGGTCATAAATCAAGAACCTTCCATGAAAAAAGGAAGCGTCCAGTTGACTCTAGGAAAGGGAAAGAAGTTCCTTCTGAGGGATCAATTGAATGTTTAAAATGTGGTGTGAATGGTCATTATAAAAATAAATTTTCTATGAAGAAGGTTCAGTAATGGGATCAGCAGGACCATACAAATTTATGTTTACCAATACCTAATGCCATTCCAATTGAGGATGAGGAAACTGACAATGACTGATGAAAGGTATGGATTATTTCTTATCTGAGGTTTTGACATTATTAAATATTATGATATGATTCATGATTTTGTTTGTAGGAAATAATTGTTACGTAATAAGTATGAAAAGAATGGTTAATGGATCATGAATAATGGATGATGAAATGCTTAAAAGTATTAAGGCTCTTTTGATGATGGGATTACTTTGGAAGATTTTTTCAAATATGTGTAACCCTGATGTTTGATATGTGAAAATGGTATTCAAGGAAGAATTACTTTTTCTTGTGTGGACATAATGAATAACCTTAGGGGTTCATATGATCTTTTGTTTTTGAGATGATTAATGATTATTTCATTTTGGGATGCAAAATGAAAGGTATTAGATAACATTTGAGGATAAAATAGGTTTTAGTTATTTTTTAGGAAATTTTCTTATTTTTGTGAATGTTATAATAATGATATGGTTTTATAAAAAGGACTACTGATGAATCTCATATTTTCATATATTTTATACTGTAAATAATTTTTTATAATCCCACCATAGTGTTATTGAATGAGTAATTGTCATGTTTTTAGGTTTTAGTGTTATTTTGAACCCAAATGTGAAAAATGACTAATTCTGTATTTTTGACAGAATTTTACGTCAGGGGGTATTTTGGTCATTTCAGAAAAATTAAAATTACAAATTTCCTGATTAAAATTTTGTTAGAATCCTTAATTTATTTCCTTCATTTTTTTCTTCTGGACCAGGAGCTGATTAGGTCATCTAAAGGGTCTAAAAATTCATTGAAGATGGGAATGTTTCCGGGCGGACAGCATGGACCCACCCAATGTAACGGACATCAAACTCGGCCAACACATATCTAAATGATGTTTTTCCACCTTTGATACCACAAGTCCAGATAGGGACGTCTCTAAAATAAATTTGGTGGATGTTGGAGGTAATTAAAGATGCTATTTAACGACATACTTTTGGAGGAACCTTCCTGGAAACTTCGTTCAGAAATAGAAACCGAGAATGAAAAATTCATAACTCCTACATACGGTTTCCAATATAGCTGAAATTTTTAGGAGAGACGACCAAGATATTTATAAACCACATTCGTTAAGGGTGGAACGCGTGAATATGTCATTAAATGGGACTAAAACGAGTCTACATTTGAGGGACAAATTCTGCCTATAAAATGAGGAGAGCTCCTCCTCCTTAAAACAATCCATTCACCACCCCATTCCTTTTGGGAAACCAAGAAGGAGAACTTTTAAGCTTTCTATTTTATTTATTTTCTTTTTCATAGTTTTTTAATGCCTTATTCTTCCCCATTCAACTCGATTACCCTTACCATGGTGGGGTAAACTTTTGGAGTGATTGGAGAAGGGTTGGTTTTCTACATTGTAATGCTTGAGTTCTTGGGCGCAATTGAATAAATTTTTTTCTTCTTCAAAGTTGTTTTCAATTTCTTATATAGGATTTTATTATCAAGTTCGATCGTTCTTGAATATTAATTCCATTATTTATTTTTTCCTTGGTAAAATAATCAATATCTCCCTCCACTAATTTCTGGTTTATATACGATGGAATAAACCAGGAATTAGTGGTGAAGTACTCGACGATCGTCAATACGTGTAAAAGGTGTAGTGAATGTTATTGATTTTTTGGGATAAACAAAACCTGATCGGGTATTGCCCATTTAAATTAAGGATATTCAATACAACTATTTTACACATGGAAGGAGAGTTGACCAAACCAAGATCTTGGTAAGGTTTTCTCTCGCAATAATAATTTCACCAAGGAAGTGAGAGGAAACGATTGTGGAAACTCACTTTAATCAACTAAGAAGAAGAGGTTTGAATTAAATTGAACAAGGATAGAATTATAATTAGGAGACCGACCCCGACCTAATCACCCTTTTAATTTCATAGTTTTTCAATCATTTTAATTTCAAATTTTCTTTCACAACATTTTTACCCCCATTTTAAAGTGACAACCCATTTTGTGTGCACTCCTCTTCGGGAGAAATCCTAGGTCAACCACATTACTAAATTTTAACTTAGGAAATAATTGTTTTTCCACAACCTATGACAGGCATGCATCAACTACCCATAGGATGGGTGACAACCTGTAGCGTCCGGTAAGGCTGTAGGAATGGAACCCACAACTGAAGTGAGATATGGTCACATTGCATACCACTGGACTACGTGAACTCCCTGATTAGTATGAATTATTCTTTTTAGTTAAATTATTTTTTGAATCAAGAATTATTTGATTTTGGAACTTATGTTTTATAAAATGGATATCCTTAGTATAGGAAAATTATTTGGTGATTAAGTGATAAATGTTATTTTGGAGGACATTCTCTCTTTTGGGAACACATTATACCTAAGTAAAATAGAATACAATGCTATTTAATTTGTAGAGTAATGGTCCAAATATTATTTTGGAAAAATCTATGTTTTATTTTGGACATAAAACTATTTGGGTTATTTATGGAAATGATTACCCTATCATAGAGAATATGTTATTAGGTTAATTACTTTTCAGTATGAGACTTTAAGAGTAGTCGATGTTATTTGGAGATAAATGTTAAGATTTATCATGGAAGACTATGTGATCAAATACTTATGAAATTTTGGGTTTCAATATTAGTTGGATTATATTGAAAAATTTTAAGGACAATTGTGTATTGAATGGTCTTTGTTGAACTTTGGGTACTGTTTGTTGAATTTTGGAGATTAAGAGTAGTATTTCTTTTCATAAAGGATTATCCTTTTGGGGATTATCTGATCTCATATTAAAGATTTTGGTTATGTTAAATGTCTAAATAAAGGGGAAATATATATTTTATATTTTTTGGATTATGTGATTCTATATAATTTGATTCTAGCTATTTTTATGTGACCATGTAATATTGAATACTCATAATTTGGAGAAAATATGAGTTTATGGTAGAAATTTAGTAAAGAATGAATGTCTACATGACAAGTAAGTATATTTTTCATAAACTTTATGAAAAGGATATTAAAACCAAAAACTTTTTCATTTAATTTTCCTACTATGAAATCAAATACCATTTAAGCCATCACAAGTGTGTGTTTTCTGGTGGTTAACTATCTCATGATCATGTTTTCTATCACTCTCCATCAAAACATGATGATTTGTTTCTCCTCCATATTCATGTTTTACTACATGGAATAATAGTATGTTTTATATTTGGTGAACTTTTTAATTATATATATTTCTTTTAAAGTGATAGTTTTATTGACTCTTTTTCAGATGTGGGACTTTCAATGAAGTTTCTAAGCCTAATTTTAAAATTGTGAGGACGCAATTTCCAAAAGTGGGGAAGGATGTAACAAACCAGGTATTTATAGAATAATACTATTTGATTTAAAGTAATAATTATGAATAAGATATTAATTTGAAGTTAAATGGGATGGTTTCTCTGATATTGTACTCGACATGCAATAACAGTCTTATCCAAAATCACACATTGCACACAACATTGAGTTATACTTAAAAATAACACAATAATATTATTATTATTTTAAATGGTAGTTAACGAATATCCATTGGAATGGTGAGAATGAATAGTACCAAATGAATATTAAAATATGGTTTACACATGTTTAAATGGTGACTCATTGATTATCAAATTTATTAGAAATGGGAATAAAAACTAGTTGAATATAATATATGTTTTTTTGATGAAAACCATTTTAAAAGAGAAAAATTTTGTTTTCATATCACTCATTATAGATTTTTATTTAATGAAAAATATATGATATATATTCAATTTAATTTTTAAATTAATATTATATATTTTCTAGATATTATATAAAAATAAATTCATTTTTTGAATAAAAGATGTATTTTTTTAAAAATGCAGTTTTACTGCCTTTTGAGGGAGAAACCTATTTAAATATAGTTTTTTCACTTTTATATGTTCCATTTTACAAAATAAACTTATTATTTATATGTAGGACATAAAAATTTATTTTGGGTAAATTTTTTGGTATTTTTCCGATAAAGTTCATTTTTTAATGAATACTGAAAAATACTGAATTCTAAGTCAAAAATGTCTTTTCTTCTAATTTATTTATATATTTAGATTATATTTTAATTGTTTTTAAAGTTTAATTAGATTATTTTTTTACCATTTAATCCAATTTTGGTTGTTGTAAGTAATTACACATTAAAATTGGACATAAATAATTGTCAATCATTTCGTAGTTTTTACTTCTTAAAAACAAGTTTTTTGATTTGATAACAAAAATTTATTTTAAATTAATTATTGAAACTTCTATGTTTTGAATTTGGAATAATGGATTCCATATTTTTAATCTTTATTTCCAAAATTTTTAAATAGGAAACTTTTGTTTTTAGACATTATGAATAGTAAGTTCATTAAATATTTTAATTACCATGGTTAAAGGGTAAGTTTGGAAAATAAGGGTAAAAAATAATATTATAATAATATAAAACAACCCTAACATGTGTCATAATCAAATTTTATGATAAATGTCCGACCATGGGAATCCTTGGGTCAATTTTAGTACCCCACAGAGCCACTTTTGTGTGAAGATGACATTTAATTGCTTTTTATTTAAAGTTAAGGAAAATTTAACATAAACATGTATCTTTTTGTAAAAAAATTCTTATATGGGGTTATATAAGTTATCATTTAGAATATAAATAGTTATTATAAATATAAAAATATTTCATATATAATGATATTTTATTTATAATTTTTATACATTAGATAAATAAATTTAATTATGACACAATGATGATGTAGTGATTGCTTCATTAATAAAGGATTAAAATAAATGATATTATAAATGTTAACATAAATGTAATTTTTTATTTTTATGTCATCCAAAATTTTTTGGATGATAGTTACATGTTATATTTGTAT
Source organism: Viscum album (assembly GCA_963277665.1). Lineage (NCBI taxonomy): Eukaryota > Viridiplantae > Streptophyta > Magnoliopsida > Santalales > Viscaceae > Viscum > Viscum album. Next base: position 382,047,655 of record OY728167.1, on the reverse strand, counting down.
TAATGTGGTTTTTTGGAAGTAATCATGTTTTAATTGTTTTTTAAAAAGTCATCATATGAATAGTGTTAAAATTGACATAATTCATATTTTAAAATATAAAATATTTTATTAAAAATTATAAAATCCCCCAAAAAATATAATATTCATCCAAATAGTTATAATAATTCTATAATTTTATTATTAACTCTTTATCTGGTTATTTTTCATGTTTTGGTAACTATTTTTATTCTTAAAATGTTAAATTCTTGGTAAAACAGTAAGAGTAAAAAAGGGTTAATAAAAAAGATAAGGATTGAAAAATTTACACAATAAGTATAATTATTAATGGATGATTTTAATTCGACTTATATACATCTTATCATTGAACTAACTAAATTTGGACTCATTTTTAATCGAAATATAATTTATAATAAAATAATATTTCAAGATATTCCATAAGTACCTCTCCTCCCTCTTATAAAAGGCCACCACCTCTAACCCTTACTCACACCTCTAAAGCCCCATTGAATAATCAAAACTATGAAAAAATAAGCTCCCAAAATCCATATAATCCTCCTATAATCCTTACACTAGGCAGAAGAAAATTCAAGAAATCCTTTTGGCTCAAATCAAAGGGAGTTACCTGTTTTAAGATATAACGTCTTCTCTAATGTTCCTTTCCAATATTCTACTTATTGACTCCTATTATATTCTGATTCTTTGATTAAATAACAAAAAATTATCCTCAATATACTAGGATTTTTTAATGATAAGTATTCAAACTACACTTATACACACCTCCATCTAATGGATTTAGAACATATTGTTTCTGTGGATAGTGCACTATAGCCTCACGAAACGACGATTGTTCAATTATCTCCAACACCTCTCATGGTGGCCATTATTATGGGACTATAATTATATATTATATATATTATATTTATTTTATCTCTATTATTCTTTAATTCTATTTTAGAACATACCTTTATACTTTTCATTTTGTATAAATACGATAATTTCATTTGAGACGTGCGGACTACCGCCCCCTCAAAGTGATATGACTCGTTCATGATATACATGGAATGTATAAAGGATGGAAATAATGAACTTATGTAACATATATAAAATATATATTATAAAATAATTATAATATACCTATGTATCATTTATTTTTAATTTCTTTAAAAATGAAAAAGAAATGAAAGTAGCGTTCATGTGAATGTACGACTTACTGTCTCCATGAATGGTGCATTTCATTTCTTATATCCAAATGATATAGACTATTATAAATACATATATACTAGATTTATATGATATATATGATATCTAAATCATGAATAACATTCTGGAGATAATGGAATTTTTAACACATAGACAATTTATAATTATAACAAGTTCATTTTTGACTCAAGTTCCGAACATCGACAAAATGTCCAATATAAACTCAAACAATTAACTAATTGTTATAGCAGGGTAATAAGTGATATAAAATGAATATTAAACATGAAAAATTTTCTAAAGAAATTATAAATTAACTTAAGTTTATTATTCAGTAAATTAAATAATGAACGAGTCAGGTCGGACACGAGGTAAGGGACTTTGTTTCGATCTCCTCTCTCTGAGGAAAATTTGATTTATAAATGACATGTGTATATATGGTATATAAACCCCTTTTACTTTTAATTTCATTCAAATGGAATCATTTTCTACCTATATCATTACTAAATGAAAAAGGGAATGAATTTTTTAATGTATGCAGTGACAACGACCTTTCCACCGCCGCAAGCATTATTTGATATTTGGATTCCTTAATGAGATGTGAGGTTTTTAAATGGAAAATAAATAAAATATACCCTTTTTACATATTTTTTTTTATTGAAAATGGTTTTTAAAGTGGATTTAATGTTTCAATATCTTAAAATTATTTCTTGTGATTGCATATGAAATTTTATGTTTGAAATGTTGATATTTGAAATCATTTATGTGTGATGATTATATAATGGTACTTGGTAATTTGACGGGCGATTATGTGATAATACAAATGAAGGATGGTTCCATGATAAACCCTGTAAGTATGGTTACATTTTATCTTCCAATGCATTGGGTATTGAAGTCGGATATATGGATATTCCATTTGTAAGAATGATTTATAGAAGTCGACCGTATGATTTTTCCATTTAAGTGTGATTATGTCCCAAGTTTAACTTTTATATGTAATGAGTGATTTATATGGGTTTTATGGTAATAGTTTTTCTACAAAAGGTTGCACAATGATCTTTTATTTAGTAAAGTGTATTTAATACTTTATAAAGGAAAAAAATATAACTTATTATAATGAATTCATGGTTTACATGTTTTTTTGAGAAATTAACAGTTTTACTTCTTTGTGTATCCTTTAATGAGATTATTATGCTCATCCCTTGTTTTTGAAATGTTTTTCATAGAAATTAAAGTATAATAGGGTCAAGAACGGGATCACAAAAAAGACATGCTATTTAAAACATGGAACTAAAAATGTTTCTTTTCTTTTAAGAGTTTTTATTTTACGAAAAAATGGATACTGAGTATAAGTGACCAAATTTAATATTCAAGTTGTTATAGCCTAATTATCTAAAGATCTAAACATAAAAATAACCTCAATTTTAATTATTAAATTAATTCTAGATTATGTAATCTTTAAGGCTAGGTCCTTATAGTTGGTATCAAATGTCTTTTTAGATAACTTTAGGAGTTAGAATTTTGTTAATAGAATACCCATAAATGATTTTTACATTATGGTCAAATTGAAATGATATAGAATTTGAAGATTACCATGTTGATTTGTCTAAGATATGTTTGTTCAGAATGTTTTTCCGTAGAGGAAATAGTGTAGTAGTACAAGGAAGGAATACAGAAGAGAATAAACTTCCAAATCAACATACTGATATGGTCCGAATCGGCACTGAATAGTTTGTTGCAGTAAAGGAGTAGTTGACTCAGGATATAAATGGTGGTGGTATCCATGCATGAGATGAACTAGATAAACCCCATAGGAATATGTCTGTAGTGGAGCATTTCTTGAGGCAGCATCTCCCATCATTTAGGAGATCATCTGACCCTATTCAAGTTGAAGGGTGGTTCCATGCACTCGAAGAGATTTTCGATGTCATGGGTTGAACAAAAAATCAAAAGGTTAGTCTTTATGTTTATCGTTTTGAAGGTGAAGTATATAAGTGGTGGTCTATGGTTAAAAATATCAGGGATAGTGAGGAGATTGATTCTCTTGGTTGGGAGGAATTCAAAGGTATGTTTCTTGAGAAATATTTTCCTAAGGCAGTTTGACTTAGGATAGAAAAACAATTCTTAGTATTGTTATAGGAGGATGACTCAATGGATTATTATGAATTAAAGGTTCACTAGACTAGAAATCTATGCTCCAAATTTCATCTGAGATCTTGATAGTAAGATAAATCTATTTTAATCAAGATTGAAGCTGCAATATTAAAGAGCATTAGCCTCTCGTGAATTCAAAATTTATGAAAAACTTATCAGATGTGTTGAGATAGTAGAAATGGAGGTTTCTAATGATTAGGTGTTACATGAGGGAAAGAAAAAGAAGAGGTCCAATTGGCAGGAAAAGGGAATGAATTTATCAAAGAAGACTAGAGGTAAGAAAATTATATTTCCATCTTGTGAGAGGTGTGGTAAAAAGCATCCTGGAGAATGTCTCTCAAAATATGAAAAGTACTTATGGTGTGGTAAGATTGGTCATATTGCTCATAACTGTAATGAAGATGATCAAATAGGAAATGAAAAGCCATTAGTGAGATGTTTTAGTTGCAATGAGTTTGGGCATTATGACAATGTGTGTCCAAAGTGGATTACACAGGGTAGAAACCTGACAAATCAAAAGCATAAGGGTGGGGTAAAATCTTTTACTACTACAGGTGATGTGGGATCATCAAATTAAGTGGTATCATGTACTTTTTTTGTTTTTTAATATTATTCTAATGTATTGTATGATTCGGGGTCTAGACATTCGTTCATTTCTGTGAAATTTTAGGATAAATTTGAAATTATACCTCAAGAAATGAATCCATAAATTATGGTAAAAACACACAGGGGAAATTTTGAGGCAAAAAGAAATTATAAGAATCTTTCTATACATATTTGTGGAAAGAATTTACTTTAAAAACTTATTGTTTTTCCTCTAGTAGAGTTTGGCCTTATTTTGGGAATGGATTGGATTTCTTATTAACATGCTAAGATTTACTGTAGAGATAAAGATATTTCTTTTCATAAAGACATTAATTTTGTGTGCAAGAATGAACCCATATCTCTAATAAAATATTAGGAAGTTGAGAAATCAGTGAAAGATGGAAATGAATGTAATCATGCACATATTACTGAAATCCAATGAACTATTAAGATTAATGATGTTTCAATTGTAAATGTGTATCTTGATATTTTTCCTGATGATTTTCCTAGTATTATACTTGATCAGGATGTTAAATTTACTGTTGAATTAGTTCCTCATGATAATCCAATTTTAAAACCCCGTAATCGAATGTCTAAAATTGAACTTTTAGATATAATGAAACAATTGCAGGAGTTGTTAGATAAAGGTTTCATTCGACCTAGCACATCACTGTGGGGGTTCTCTAGTATTGTTTGTTAAAAATAATGTTGGTTCAATGATACTTTGAATTGATTATAGAGCCTTGAATAATAACAATTTTAAGAACAAGTATCATTTTCCTTATATCGATGATTTGTTTGATCAGCTCCAGGGAGCTTAGTATTTTTCGAAGATTCACTTGAGGTCGGAGTACCATCAGTTGAAAGGAAATTAAGTAAACATTATGAAGACCACATTTCATACTATATATTTCCATTATGAATTTGTAGTTATGAATTTTTGAGTTAACCAATGCACCTGCTATATTCACGGATCTTATGAATATAATTTTTCGTGAGTAATTGGATAGTTATGGTTGTGTTTATTAATGAAATTTTGGTATAATCCAAAAGTAAAGAGGAACATGAAAGTCATTTAAGGGTTGTCTTTCAAACCTTAAAAGAAAAAAAAATTGTATGGTAAATTCAGAATGCGTGAGTTTTGGTTACAACAAATTTCATTCCTTGGTCACATTATTTCAAAAAATGGAATAACTATTGATCCTAAAAAAAATTGTTGAAGAATGGACAAGACTCACAAATATAACCGATATTTGAAGTTTTCTTGGTTTGAAGGGCTATTATATAAGTCTTGTTGAGAATTTTTCATGGTTATCTAGCCCACTGACTAAGTTAACTATAAAAGGTGTTAAGTTCATCTGGAGAAAATAATGTGATGATTGTTTTCAGGAATTGTAAAGAAGATTGGTGAATACTCTAGTCTTGGTATTAACTTCTAGATATGGTGAATTTGTAATCTACAGTGATTCATCACTGAATGGTTGTTTCCTAATGTAGAATTATCATTTAATTGATTATCCTTCACATCAGTTGAATCCTCATGAGATAACTTACCCTACACATTATTTGGAATTAGATTCTCTTTATTTTTTGTTTTATAAATTTGGAGACATCATCTGTATAGAGAAAAATATGATATATATATTGACCACAAAATCTTGAAGTAAATATTCACTTAGAATGAATTGAACATGAGATAGAGGAGATTTCTAGAATTAATCAAGGATTATGGTTGCATGATTCATTACCATCCAAGAAGAGAAAATAATTTGTCCTATGATTTGAGTCTTAAATGTAATGCTACATCAAACATGTTACATTTGGAACAATATAATTTCATTAATGAATTGATGAACTTTGACATAGAATTTGTTCGTGTAGGAAATTCCTCAATTTTTTTTCAGGTGTCAGTGAAAGAATCTCTCTTAGATAGAGTTAAGCAACTATAGAAGGAAGACAGTGAGTTGCAGAAAAAGGTAGAATTGGTTCAGAAGGGTTTGTTACCTGAATTTAACATTAATAATGATTGTATTTTGAGATTTGGGATGAGATTATATGTGCCTTGTGATTCATAGTGGAAGAAAGAGTGGTTACGTGATGCTCATATTTCTCCATTTCTATTCATCCCGGTAGCACTAAGATATACAGATATCATCAGGAGTATCACTGGTGGGATAGAATGAGAAGCGATATTACTAACATTATTATGAAGTGTTTGACTTGTCAATAGGTTAAACTAGAGAGACAGTTACTGAAATTGATGATTCAGCCTTTACCGGTGCCAGAGTGGAAATGGGAATATATATCCATGGACTTCTTTGTAGGATTACCGAAGACATCTCGAGGTAATAATGTAATCTGGGTTATTGTTGATCGATTGACTAAATATTCTCATTTACTTCCAATTTAAGATACTCTATCTCTAGATCAACTTTATAGGTTTTATGTAAAAGAGATATTTAGGTTGCATGGACTTACCCTCTCCATTGTATGTGATTGTGATACTAGGATTACTTATAACATTTGGAAAATCCTTCAGAAGTTATTGGATACTGAATTAAATTTCAGTACAGCTTTTTATCCTCAATCAGATGGGCAGTCCGAATGAACAATTCAGACATTGGAGGATATGCTACGTGTCTATACAATGGATTACCAGGGATGTTGGGACCAACATTTTTCTTTGGTTGTGTTTTTTTATAATAATAGTTTCCATTCCTGTATACAGATGTCTCCATTTGAGGCATTATATGGGAAGCAGTGTCAAACTCCAGCATTTTGGGATGAAGTATGTGAAAGGAAACTAATGGGACCATAATTGGTAGAAGATATGGTAGAGAAACTTCAATTGATATAGAAACACATGAGGACAGCTCAGAAAAATCAAAAAATTTATGTGGATAACTGATAGGAGGATATTTATTTTAAGGTAGGTGATCATGTCTTTATCAATATTTCTCCATGGAAAAGATTGATGCATTTTGGTAAGAAGGGGAACTGAGTCCAAGGTTCATTGGACCCTATGAAATCATGGAGAAAGTTGGATCAGTTTCCTACAAACTGTATTTACCTCTAAGTATATCCCCGGTACACAAGTTTTTTCATGTTTCAATGTTGAGGAAATATATGCCAGAGCCATCTCATGTTTTGGGTCCAAAGATAGTTAGTTGGAAGAGAATATTTCTTTTGAGGAACAACCAGTATAGATTCTTGACTGAAGAGAGAAAGTGTTGTAGAATGAGGTAATTCATCAGGTAAAGGTATTGTGGAAAAACCATATGGTTGAAGAGGAAACATGAGAATCTTAAAATTCTATGAGGGATAAATACCCCCACTTATTTGATAAGTGAATAAAATTGTGAAGATGCAATTTCCAAAAGGGGGAAGGATGTAACATCCCATGTAAAAAAAGAATAAGACCTTTTCATATTTATTAATATTTGTGAATTAAATATTAATTTTAGTTTAAAGGGGATGCTATGTTCAATGGAGTACCTAACACAAAACAATGAGTTTCTCTGAAATCATCTCTTGCACACAAGTCTAAGTCATATTGAGAAAAATAATAATAATGTAATATTATTATTTTAAATGGTAGTTAAAGCATTGCTGTTGTATTGGATGGAATGAAAAGAACTAACAATATTATGATTAAACATGTTTTTAATTTCTTTTATATTTAAACAATAAAATTTAGAGGCTCAAAATGAGAATTAATCCAATTTTAAGCATAAATACTCTAATATTTTTTAAAGATAGTTTTACCTCATTTTAAAGGAGAACCCTTTTAAATCTAGTTTTTTTCACTTCTATATGTTCCATTTGACAAAATAAACTTATTATTTAGAATAGGGACATCAAAATTTACATTGGGTAAATTTTTGGTATTTTTCTGATAAAGTTTCTTTTTTTAATTTAAAAATACTGCATTTTATGTCAAAATAGTCTTTTCTTCTATTTTATCTATATGATTAGATTTACCTTTTAATTGGTTTTAAAGTGTAATTAAATTATATTTTTTTTATTTAATCCAATGTTTCTCATTGGATGTAATTTCACTTTGAAATTGGACAAAAACATATGTTAAAATTTTGGTAGTTTTTACTTTATAAAAACACGTTTTTTTTGTTTTTGACAATGAGAATTAATTTTAAATTAAATTTTGAAACTTATATGTTTTGATTATGGAAAAATGGATTCCATATTTTGAATCAGAAGGTCCGAATTTTGTAAAAAGTTATCTTTTATTTTTAGACATTATGAATAGTAACTTTAGTAAATATTTTATTTACCATGGTTAAAGGGAAAATTTGGTAAATAAAGGTAGAAAATTTATATTGTAATAATATTAAATTACCCTAACACATGTAATAACCCTATTAGATGAAATATGTCTGACCCTAGGAATCCTTGGGTATATTTTAAGACCCCATGGAGCCACTTGTGTGTGAAAATGAAATTTAATTACTTTTAATTTAAAGTTAAGGAAAGTATAACCTAAACATGTATCTTTTAGTAAAAAAATTATATAGGTTTATATAAGTGATTTTTTTGACTATAAATAATAATTAGAAAGATATAAATATTTTATACATCATGTTATTTTATTTATAATTTTTAGAGATTATATAAATAAATTTATTTATGATACAATGGTGATGTAGTGATTACCTTATTAATGAATGATTTAAATTATAAATATTAAAATAAATTTATTTTGAAACTTTTTATGTCATCCACGAATTTTATGGATGATTATTACTTGTTATATTTTAATTAATGATTTTTTTTCAAATAAATCAAAATTTTATTGATTTTTTAAAATTCATGATATGAATTGTTTAAAAATTGAAATAAATGAGTTTTTAAATCAATTAATATTTTATTAAATGATATAATAGTCCCAAAAATCTATGATTCGGAAATATGAAATATATGATGTTAAAAATGTCTTTAATGATCCATTTTTGGGTCTCACTTGACATTTTATAGTAACTATGGTAACCATATATTATGAATATACAAGAAGACATGGTAAAAGTTAAATAAGTTTACTAAGGGATAAAGCTAAATGATAAGGTTAATTTTGAAACCAAAACATGTAAAAAACTTATTGGATGAGAGTATTTCAACCCATACTTATATTATCTTTTAAATATATCACTTTTTGTTATTATAATTTTAAAATCAATTAATAATAAAATATTATTTCTAAACTGTCCTAAAGTGTCCCTCCTCCCTCTTATAAAAGGACACCACCTCTAAACTATTACTCACACCTATAAATCCCCTTGTATAATCCAATATCTACTCCAATAAGCTCCCAACATACGTATATTCATCATATAAGCCTTACCTTAGGCATAAGGCAATTCAAGAAACCACCTTGGCTCAAATCAAAAGAAGATACCCGATTTGAGGGAATGTCTTCTCTCAAGTTCTTTTCCTTTATTTTTCCTTATCCACACCATATTATCATCTTATTATTATTTTAAATAACAAAAAAATTATCCTAAATATTATAGGTTATTTTTATGATAATTATTCAAACTAAACTTACACACACCTCCGTATAATGGGTATATACCATTATGTTTTTGTGGACGACAAACTACTTCCTCACGAAACGATGATTGTTCAATATTCTCCTACCACCTCTTATGCTGGCCATTATGATGGAAAAATAATTATATAAGGTACATATGATATTTATTTTACCTCTATTATACTTTAATTCACATTAATAACATACCTTTAAGCTTTTCATGTTATATAAATATGGTAATTTCATTTGAGGAAGCGCGAACTACTACCCCCTAAAAGTGATATGACTCGTTCATGCTATACATGGAACATATAAATGATGGAATTAATGAAATTATGTAACATATTTAACATATATATTATAATTTAATTATAATATACCTTTTAATCATTTATTTTTCATTCCTTTAAATATGAAAAATAAAGTAAAGTAGCGTTTATGCATACGTACGGCTTACCGTCTCCATGAACGGTGCATTTAATTTCTAATATCTAAATGATATGGTCTATTATGAAATAAATATATACTAGATATATATTATATATATGATATCTAGATCATGAATATCATTATAGAGATAATTTACTTTTGACCACATGGACAATTTACAACTATAACAAGTTCATTTTTTACTCAAGTTCCGAACATCAACAAAATGTTTGATATGAACTAAATCAACTAACTAATTGTTATAGCAAGGTAACTAGTGATATAAAATGAATAATAAAATCTAAACAGGTTCTAAATCATGTAGAAATTAACTTATGTTTATTATTCAGTAAATTAAAGAATGAATGAGTCAAGTCGGACATGAGGTAAGAGACATTGTCTCAGTCTCCTTTTTTAAGGCATATTTTGATTTATACATGAATTTATTTTATATGGTGTATAAACCCCTTTGAATTTTAATTTCATTTAAAAGGAATATTTTTATACGTATCTCTTTACTAAATGAAAAAGGGAATGTTTTTTAACTTACACGGTGACAACGACCTTTCCGACGCCACAAGTATTATTTGATATTTTCCTTCCATAACAAGTCATGATGTTTTTAAATGGAAAATAAATACCATATACAATTTTTACATAATTTAGTATTGAAAATAGTTTTGAAAGTGGATTAACTATTTCAATATCTTGAAATTATTTCTTGTAATTTCAAATGAAATTATATGTTTGAAATGTTGATATTTTCAATCTTTTATGTGTGATGATTATATAATGGTTCTTGGACATTTGACAGGTGGTTACGTGATAAACCAAATGATGGGTGATTCCGTGATAACCCATGGATTGGTGGCTATGTTATTACCTCCAAAAAATTGGGTATGGAAGTCGACTGTATGGATATTCCATTTTTAATAATTATTTGTGGATGTCGACCATATGGTTATTCCATTTAAGTATGATTATGTCCCAAGTTTACCTTTTATATGTTATGTGCGATTTCTATGGTTTTATGGTAATATTTTGATTCCAAAAGATAAGCAATGGAATTTTATTCATTAAAGAGTATTTAATACTTCACAAAGGTGAAAAGTATTACTTATGATAAAGTATTCATGGTTTACATGTTGTTTTGAGAAACTAATAGTTTTCCTTATTTGATTATCCCTTACTGAGTTTCTTATGCTCATCCCATGTTTTCGAAATGTTTTTAATAGGACTTAAAGTGGAATAGGGTAAAGGATGGTATCTAGGAAAACAAATGCTGTTTAAAAGATGGAACTAAGCATGTTTCTTTTATTTTAAGAGTTTTTATTTTATGAAAAAATAGATACTGAGTAGAAGTGTTTATATGTAATATTCAAGTTGTTATGAATCAATTATCTAAATCTATAAACTTGAAAAGATCCTCAATGTAAATTATTAACTTAATTTAATATTATTTAATGTTTATGTATGGGTCCTTATACAGATAGTAAAGACTATAACCCTAGTAGACCGAAGATAGTGGTTACTGTATTACATTGGCATCAGATACACGGAATAACCTCTAATTGGACAAAATATTTTAGTAGTCTTCGAAAACTATAAACATACATAAAATACACATTAAATTTTTATCATAAAATACTAAAATAATTTTCATTGAGAAATATGTTATTCCCCTTTGTTTAACCCTACATATGAAATATGAAAAAATTCTGTGTCTCTTGGTGAAAATAATAAATCCCAAAGGGGTGAGCTTAAATACCCCGTAAGGGTTAATTATAGTGGAAGATATCATAAATATATAATAATAATCATCATGGAAAGGTTACTAACTGAAGAAAAATCCATTTAATCAATAACATGAGCATAATATAGAAGGAATAGAATATAATCATATAATTACATATAAATAATCATATGAGAGTCAAACATAAACATGGATACTCTGCTAACATTCTGATAACATAGAATATCATTATCTAATATCTTAATAATAGAATAAAAAATGTTTGACTTCATAAACATACGGTCTGGGATTTGGCCATGAAACCCTACATAAACTTGTTTAACCTCATCCAATACCAAAATTAATTTTTCTAATGAAACCTACTCATGAATAGAGGGTCTATAGAGGGCCCCACCTGTCAAATACTACGTATAATGACTTCATCATACGAAATGGTAGAAAAATAAAAAAATGAACATTAATATTGAAAATTTAGAATATATAATGTAAATACTTTCTCTAATCAATAAACATAACCATTAAGCATCCAGAGTAATATGGATAATTATACCAAAATTGCACATCCTCGATAAAATTGATCATAATTCAAGAAATTATGGAATAAGGAAGATATCAATACAACTTATATCTTGTGGATACTACAAAGGGATGATTAGATTAATGAATTGAAAAATGATAAAAATATATTTAATTACATTTTTGAGGAAAATATAATTTTCATTACCTTTTCAAACTAAATGTTCATAGAACATTTTGGAAAATTCCTTTAATTGATAATAACCATTGAAAACTAAAAAAAATCTTTAATCATTTTTTTGGTATTGACTACTGGAAATTATATTCATGTTCTACACATTAATACTATGATTCCTTTAATTTTCATGGTAAATGAAAAACATTCATTTATTTGAAAACAAGATAAAAATTCATTTGAAAACTTTTTTTAAGAGGTAAAACAAGGATAAATAGTGAAATTAAATAATCATTGGAGATTTTTAAAAACATTTTTAAAATAGTTTTTGAAAAACATGTATATGGATGTGAAATATCACCAAACGAGACTTAAAAAAGAAATAATATTTAATAATGATGAAATTTTGAAAGAAACCCTTTACACTTTGTTTCTAGTTGAATCGTATGAGCCATGAATGAATAACATTTAATAAAAATTTAAAAAATAATTTTAATAAATAAATTCATGATATATGATTTCAAAGGGGTTTTATATACACCTCATAAAATAATGATGTTTTATAACATCAATATATGCCTCAATGAATGAAAATTGAGATAAAGTCCCTTACGAAGATCATATCATTGATGTTGGTGTTAATCCAAAGAATATTTTATTTGCATCAAAATTAAATCAATATTAAAAAAGTGTACATAAAACATTAAATAATAAAAATTCAATTCACACATAGTATTATCATGGCATAATCAATGATGTAGATGTTTAACCTAATTAATGTAAATTTAGTTAAGTAATGCCTTACCTCCGTTTTGACATCCCTCATATGTGTTCATACCTTGTGTGTATTTTTAAAAATATTTCATTAAATTATAAATGAACCATAATCATAGTTATAATATCTTATGTATTCCTTTTATATAATCTTACCATGGTTTCATTAGTAATATTTCAATATTTTCACAATTTTGGGTGTTAATTTCCTTGTTCTTTCATGTTTTTTTTGTTTTTAAAGTCCTGGTTATCATTCATATATATATATATATATCCAAAATATCTAGAATGATATTAATTATATATATATAATATTAAATCCTTAAATATATTTTTATAACAATTATTGTATGTGGAACATAGGAATTTAATGGAATCACTTCATGGATATGGTAAGACATATGTTTGCACGCATGATGGTATCAATGATAAATAGTTGAAAGAGTAATAAAATGGATGGTAAATTAGATTTCCATATTCAATATCATGTCATAATTATCATATATATTGATTATTTCCATAATTACTACCATCCAAGTAATGTGGTGATGAAAAATTAATTACACCGCTACGTAGAGGCATTTAGCCATACGTACACCAGTGATGTGCTTTTATTCATTATAATATTGTTAAAATAAATAATATAGTGGTTTCATATTCATAAAAACATAACATTATATAGTTTAAGCATTAGTTAATAATTATTAATGGAAAAAACACATGAAAAGGATGCAGAAGAAGAAATAATCTTGAATGAGTTGATAAGGACTATAACAGCTTCTCTGATAGAATTTCTTTAAATAACATCTTAGTGAAACTAATATCGGTATTTTGATAATTTGAAGAACTAAATAACATTTAATAATAAAGGTTTAATGATAAATTTAGAGGTTTAGGTTGAGATATTTGGCTCAATGTGGTTTAATGAGTTGAAGGAATGAGATCCCTTTTATAATTAAAGTGAGGGGAACTTTGTAATTTCTCAAAATATAAAAAAATAATAAGACTATGCTAGATCAAAATATATCGAAACTCCTATAAATTCATAAGGAATGTAATTTATGACCATATATTATCTCCATTTTTATTATTTAATATTTATAGGATTTTTGAATAATTTAATATAATATTCCTAAAATATCGTGATTGTCAATTTTGATACTATTCATTAATTTCACATTAATAAAATAAATATAACCAAAATAACATAGAACAAAAAAATAAAATAAAAAAACAATAATATGAAACATTATTCTATTAAATTCATGGATTTTATTAATTATCTCAAATTATATTTATTTGAAAAAAATTTAATATCTTTTATTTGATATATCCATCAAGAGAATAATTACTACAACAACGTTGTGTGAGAATTTAATGTAATTAATTAATCACTAAAAAAATTCCATGATAAATATAAATCATTTTGATTTAATATTATTATTTATATTATAATATTTCCTCTAGATAACACCATATTAGAAATGTTATAGTTATTAGAAATATGAGTCTGTCATCTTTAAGTTTTCCTTAAATAACATATTATAAACGTAATAATCAAATACAAATAGAAACCAATGGCCATATATTAGAACCAAGAAATATTATGGATGAATATTACACATCAAATAATATTAATGAAAGTTTAATAGTCATTTTATAGTCCTTATCATATTTTTTTACCCTTAATTACACATTTGACACTTAACTATGGTCAAACAACCAAGGTTACTATTTAAATTTTCCAAACATAAAAGCGAAATATTTACTAAATTTGAGCCTAATTAATTCAAATATTAAATCCATTTTTAATGTTTGAAAGCATATACTTTTTTGAACTTTATTTTAATTTAATCCCACAAAACACATTGAAAATTAGTTTTCTTCAAAAACTTATTTTTAAGACCACAAATTTTATTATACCGAACTAATTTATAAGGATTGTTAAAATGTAATAAATTATATTTTATCCAACTAAATATTACTTAAGTAACAATTATATCAATTTCAAATCATTACTATACTTTTTAATATAAATCAAATGACTGTTTTATAAAAAATAACTAATTTTCACTATTCACTGAAGAATCAAACTTTTCTTAAAAATTACAAAAAAAATTAACAATAAGATAAATTTAATATGATGATTTAAAAAATGATATATTTATTCAAAAATACAATTTATATAATTTCTATAAATTTATTATAATATACATTCTTAAAAATTAAGAAATCCATTTCCAAAGAAAACATATTTATGAAGAATAATAAGTGTTTACAAAAAATAATGTTTTTACTCAAAAATTATTAAATAATACATTACCAATGAGTTGAACAATTATATATTTCATAATTTGGATAATAATAATCATACCTACAAAATTAATGATCAGGATATAATGACAACAAAATAATATTTCAGTCTTCTTTTAAGCATGGTGTTACATGAAACATATGCTATAGAAGATATTAAATTTAAATGATGAAATGGGGTGATAAATTCTACCCTCCTTCAATAAATTAAATACTCATAATTTTCATTGAACTTAGAATATCACATTTTGATATTTGTTAATTCTTTTTTGGGAAACCCACTGTAACATCCCGCCCCATCTCATTGGCTTGAGAAGGCGGAGGAATGCTACTTGGCCTTAAGCAAAGTTCCCAAGGCACCAAAGTCTGGAAATAAATGCCGAGGGATTTGAGAATAAACTGGAAAACTATTTTCCCTTGAGATTCAACCAACAAACCAAACAATCCACTATCAACAAACTACATGATGCATGTCAAAAAAGAAACCAAACCCATACATTACCAAAATACAATCAACTAATCCATAATAATCGCACATGAAAAATACAATAAAGAAAAAACTAGAGTACCAAGTGGAAGAGTAAAAAAAGAAACCAACAGAACTAAGTCACCATCCATATCTCTACACCAAGATCTATGCTCCAACCACCACAAAATCACCAAAGCATCATGGAGAACCGCTAGAAAAATGAGATTCTTTACTTTTACCTATGTACCGCAACACAGTATCTGAAAAAGAACATAAGTTATAAGTTAGGGTGAGTTACGATACTCAGTAGGATTTGCACAAATGGATTCCCTACACATTCCACTTGGATAATACCATTTGTAGATTTATATAAAACATTAAACAACCCAAAAATTACAAATAATCCAAACACACCCATACCAAGCCACCTTTACTCAAACCATACAACCCAAGGTAAACCATAAAACCATTCCATAATCCATTTTACAATTTCACATTAGCATAAAAAATTCCATCTTGGAAAGTAACACACAACAAGGCAACCAAAACTGTGGATCTTCCATCCAACCCATTCACTACCCTTCCAACTAGTGGTGCTTCCCAACCACTATCCATAATGGTGGTTCTTCCGACCACTATCTATCACCTTTTATAGTGATACTTCCCTCACACTTTCACAAAACAAACACAAGCCATGACACTTAATCATCCAACAACCACAAAGCACCAAGGCCACACAAAATCACACCATCCTTCCCATCATATGCCAATTCGCTTTAATAAATCACACATCTATTGAAAACAACCTTTAACAAATTTTCCAATCCCAACCACATTTCAATAAAAAAAATATTTATTTAAAACCACCATTCAAAAAAAATTCATAATCAACCATTAACAATTTTAAAATCAATATTTTAAAATCACACAACAAAACCCCTTTTTTTCAATAATAAACCTTTTTCCACAAAATCACCAAATCACCACAAAATGGGTTTCCAAAAAAATTCACACATCATTATCATAATTAGTTTCAATTAAAACAAATTAATTTCAACCAAGGCCACTAATTATAACCAAGTGGAGTCTATAAAGAAGCCACCTACCTTTAGGGTTCTGGTGAATTTGACCCACACACAACTGCACCCCAAATCTGGCGAACACACCACCGAAACGACTATATATATTCTTCCCTATCATAAAAAATCACTAAAATAATCAATTTGGTCTAAAACCCTAGATCTACATGAAAAAATTTAGATCTATAAAACCATGAAACATAGAAAATTAGATCTAGTGAAAAAACCTAGAATAACCCAAGAGGAGAGACTTACCTAGGAGGAACCACTTCAAACAACCTTTAAACCATTTAAAATCACATACATTGTGATTGGGAGAGACCCTACAACCCTTGACAACCGAAAAAAAAGATTTAGTATTGATTGGGAGAGATTTTTGTTTGAAATAGGTTAATCTTAAGTGAACCTAGATTTAAAAAATCCCTTCTTTAAGTGGTCGCATGGTTAGCCTGCACGGTTTTGAAAACTGTACGCTAACCGTGGGCATGCCAATGCCTCAAGATGAGGGGTCCCACATGGTTGTCTCATATGGTTTGGAAAACCATGGGCAGAATGTGTGAAGCCCACTGTCTCGCCCTGCACTGTTACCTGGAGAACCCACATGGGTTTCCCTAACCGTGCTGAAATCGTGCGCCCTTAGTAAAGCCTCCAAACTTATTCAAACCCATTCTAAAATCTCCTAAAATCTTCTTAACTCATAATAATCACTTTAAAAACATAAAAAGGCATAAAAAATGGTCACATAACACAAACTGGGGGTGAAACATTCTCCCCACCATTGGACTTTCTGTCCTCGGAAAGAAGAGAACCATTGCTTTTCTAAAAGAGCTCGGGCCATTTCTTAACCATATCTTTCTACTGCTCCCAAGTTTCCTCCTGAATCTGACCATGTTTCCATAATACCTGAACTAAACCAATGATTTTACCATGAAATACATTCTTCAATCTATCTGCAATCCTCACTGGCACATGCGCCATGGAAGAATCCAGTTCTAGCTCAACATGATCCCAACGAATCACATTGTCACGATCCAGAAGGTACATTTTCAACTATGACACATGAAACACATTGTGAACCACACTAAAACATGGTGGAAAATAAAAATGATAATCCATCTCTCAAATCCTCTCAAGTATCTCAAAAGTCCCAATATATCTGTGAGATAACTTACCCTGATTCCCAAACTGACGATGGCCCAACCTAGGAGATATCTTCTAAAACAAATGATCACCCACCTCGAATGACAACAGTCGTCGATGATTGTTTGCATACTATTTTTGATGACCTTTTTCCATATCCATGATTTTCCTAATCAACTTGATCTTATCTGTAGTCTCTTGGAAAAGGATTTGTCCAATCATTAATGTTTCACCTGTTTCCACCCAACATAGTGGAGAATGAAACAGTATCCCATATAATGCCTCAAATGGAGCCATATGTATTGAAGCTTGATAATTTTTATTATAGGAGAACTACATAAATGGTATGTGGTCCTCCCATGAACCACAAAAATCAATCACACAATCCCTTAACATATACTCCATGGTTTGTATCGTCCTCTTGGATTGTCCATCCATCTGTGGGTGATACGCCGTGATCATACTCAACTGTGTCCCAAGGGCTTGCGACAAGGATTACCAAAAATGAGATATGAACCTCATATATCTACATGATATAATCAAAACTAGAACACCATGCCTCTTTACCACCTCCTGGATATAGATATTGGATAGATCCTCCACCATGTGAGATTCACAAATCAGGATGAAATGGGCCATCTTTGTGAGCCGATCCATATTCACCCATATGGAATCGTGCTTCCATACCATTCTTGGGAGAATCATCACAAAATCCACTATTATCTACTTCTATTTACTCATTGGGGTAGGTAAAGACTACAACATGCCTGCTGGCCGCGGATGCACTACCTTGACTTGCTGACAAGTCAAGAATCTCGAGACAAACCCAGCCACACCCCTTTTCATATAATCCCACCAAAACATTAGTTTCAATGAATTATACATCTTTTGAATTTCAATATGGAAAGACCACCTAGAATGATGATAATACATAATATGTTCCTCCTAAAAAAACACTGGTACCACCATCCGATTCTGAAAACACAAGACTGAATTCCCATTCAGTTCCCATCTCTCAATGGTCTCTCAACCATTGAGTTTCGACCTAATCCCCATACATTCAGGATCAAATGAATGTGCCTCTTTAACCAAAATATCCAAGACATGAACCAATGAAACCAGAAAGAAGACTGCTCTATCACCCCAGTCCTCACATTCCAACCACATGTTGTCTATGATCGACATCAACTTCCACTGATCTAAGGCATGTTTCAACACTTGAGCATATTATTTTCTACTTAACGCATCATCCACCAAATTTCCCTTACCTAGTGTGTAAATTAAGTCAAAATCATAAATATAGAGATATTCCATCCATCTCCTTCACCTCAAGTTCAAATCTATCTATAATAAAACATGATTTAAGTTCTTATAGTTGATAAAAACTATAAAGTTATCACCAAAGAGATAATGACGCCACATTTTTAAAGCATGAACCACTTCTTCCAAATCCAAAGCATGTGTTGGGTAGTTCTTCTCATGGAACCTCAACTTTCATGAGCCATATGCAACAACATGATCCCCTTCATGAGAAAAAACCCCAACCATAATCCTGATGTGTTACAATACACCACATACCCTTTCCCTAGTTCTAAAAAAACTAATATTGGTGCTGATGTAAGGCGAACATTTAACTATTCAAATAATTTTTGACACTACTCATCCCATTGAAATGAGATACTCTTCCTTTTCAAAGATTTCATTGGAAAAACCAATCATGAGAAATCACAAACAAAACATCGATAATACATAGTTATACCAAGGATGCTCTGTATCTCAAAAATGTTCTTTGGATATTTCCATGTGACAACAACCTCTATAATTTATGGCTAAATTGAAACACCCTTCTCAGAAATAACATGGCCAAGGAAACGAACCTCCTGTATCCAAAAGTCAGACTTTGAAAATTTTTCATACAACCGATGGTCCCTCAAGATCCCAAACAAGATCGCCAAGTGTTGCTCATGATCTACCCTTGTACTCAAATATACCAGTATATCATCCACAATTACCACCACAAAAGTGTCCAGATATCTCTGAAATATCTGATTCATCAATTCCATGAATACTGCTAGTGAATTAGTTTGACCAAAGGGCATAACCACAGACTCATAATGGCCATATCTACTTATGAATGATTTTTTTTGGAATATGCTCCATTATCACCTACAATTGGTGATAACCTGACCTCAATTCAACCTTGGAGAACCACTGAGCTCCCTATAACTTTTTAAAAAATCATCAATATGTGGAATTGGATATCGATTCTTTATCTTAACATGATTAAGTCTACGATAATCAACATAGAGGGTTCCATCGGCCTTTTTAACAAAAAAAACCGGTGCTTCCCCCAGAGACATGTGAGGTCATATGAATCCATTGTTTTCTAACTCTTCAAATTGCATATTTGATTCCCACAATTCTACTAGATCCATTCAGTAATACAGAAGTGATATAATACTGATCCCTGGAAGGA
This sequence comes from Viscum album, assembly GCA_963277665.1. Taxonomy (NCBI): domain Eukaryota; kingdom Viridiplantae; phylum Streptophyta; class Magnoliopsida; order Santalales; family Viscaceae; genus Viscum; species Viscum album. The sequence continues at coordinate 382,027,050 of OY728167.1, read as the reverse complement.
GATCAATTGAAATCTCCACTTCTCTCATAGGTGTAAACCCTAAGAATTATTTGGGAATTACATCCATAAACTAATCCAAAATTGCTGGAAGAACACTCTTGTCAACGCCTTCCAATGATGCCAATAAAAAATCCACTAACTAACTCAAGATTGTGCCAACTAATTGTGCTAATAAGGTTTTTACACCCGGCTTCTTGCCCTTCTCCCCTCTAAAGAGATTTCGTACACTATTATCCATCACAAAACTAACTATTCACACATAGATATCGATGTGGGTCTTAAACATCACTAACCAATCAATTCCCAGAATAATATCGTAAGCATCCATATCAGGCACTAAGAAATCCCACATCAATTCTATGCCATCAACAGCTAAAAAATAGCCTCGACATAAGAAGGCTCAACACTATCTTTAACCCATGGGAGTTTTATTTTTCAAAATAGATTTCATCATTTCTACATGTAAATTCAACAAATCAACGATGCAAGAAGTAATAAAAGAATGTGAAGAAACCATATCGAATAAGGCTTGTATCAATGAGGAATTTAAAAGAACCATACCTCACACTATGGATGGTCCCATCTTATCATCCATCACTTCCTACTCAGATCCAAACAACTAATTACATGAAATTATCTACTCTTTTTTACCCTTATTAGGAGTTGTGGTTTTCCTTGAATCACCATGACTAACTTTACTCTACTTTCGAGGGTTATGATGTTTCCCACGTACCGTCAAGGCATAAGACCCATGCATCCCCTGAGGAGTGTCACGGACATCCGACCTTAGAGCATTCCAACAATAACGCTGCAGATTCCCCATCTACTTACAATTATGACATGCTCGAGGTTGTTCCCTATAATCTCTCTTGATTTGGATCATAGAACCCCACTGAAAACATCCCTTCTTACTTCGAGACATTGGAGGAAGATTCATTGATCCTTCTGTCAGATTCTAAGTCATAGTCCCATAATAGAAATAAGTGTCCCTCTTTCCCTTGATCACATCATTCGTGTTTGCACTATTCCTCATGGGTACGAACAAACTTCCCCTACCTATAACCCCCAAAAGATCTTGCTCATCCACCATATCTCTATTCAACATTTCCATGCAATCATCTATACACAGCAATGCTATCTTGGAATGAATTTCCTGGTCCAACCTAGCTTAAAAAATTCGTTCTTTCAATGATGTATTACCCACCACATCAGGTGAAAACCATAATATGTTCATAAATATAACCACATATGCTATTACCAACAAGTTCCCTTGCTTCAAACTGAAGACATATGTTGTACATTAAATTTTGAACATATGAGGGTAGAATTGTTTACTAAAAAATTTCTGAAAACCCTACCATTTCACACATTTGTCCGTCCCAGCATGGACCATGATCTCCCACAACTAAAGGCAAAGATATTACAACATATACGTGGCTAGTTTCACTTTTATCTCTACTAGTGTTCCCATGAAGTCAAATATCATATTCATTCTGTTCAACCACGCTTCAACCCTTTCTGGATCCAAATCAACCCTAAACATGGGTGGATTTTGCTTTTGAAATTGAAGTGTATGACCCACATGTTTTGGTTCATAGACTTTATTCCCAATTTCCACATCTTGGAAATCTTGCACTATACTCTACACTAGCTATTGGTTCACCTGGGGCTCAACTGCAACCACATTTGTACAACATCTTCCTCAGGTTGGTCTCTACAATTCCTACCCATTGCAATTTTTATCAACACAAAACAACCATAAGTCCCGATCCCTTAATAAGAAATGGTATACAATTTTCAAATTAAATTACATAAAAACTATCACAACTAGGCTTTCCCACAGTTTACATTTACCATATTCCACTATTTTGAAAAAAATACACCTTGTTTTGAAAATCACCCCATTCTCAAAATACCGCTAGTTTTCATATTTCAAACCCTTCCATTTTGAAACCCAATTAATATTTTCCAAAAATCCACACATTCATACCACACCATAGATCATTATACCCCAATGAAATATGCATCCAAGTGGGAAGTCATTTATACCATGAATTCCATCCTCATCTCATTGTCTACATCCACGACAATGAGATATCCAATGACTATAGGTTTTTCCAAACACTTATGTACCCAACTCCCTGGTAACTTCAAGTTCAACATATAAGTGTTAGCAAAATCCTTTTACAAAACACATTCCATGTTCTGACAATCCTATACCTTGATACCATCCTGACTCAAGGAATAGGCCAAGAACAAATGTCAACACCAAGACCAACAATAAACTCCAAATAAATGAACAATTGTTCTCACTTGAAATCCATGGACCAAACAAACTAATACCAATTGTAACATCCCACACCATCTCGTTGGATTGAGAGGGAAGAGGAACACTACTTGGCCTTAAGTGACATTCCCAAGCTGCTATAGGCTAGAAATAAATGCAGAGGGCTTCAATAATGAATTGGGTAATGACTTTACCTTGAGTTTAAGACAACCAACCAAACAATCCACTATCAAAAAACTAAATGATTCATGTCTACAAAACAACAAAATACAAACATTACCAAAATACAATTTACTAATCCATAACAATCCTGCATGAAAAATACAACCAAGCCAAAATCAGAGTACCTAGAGGAAGACTACAATAAGACTCCAATAGAACTAGTACACCATACATAGCTCCAAACCAACCTCTATGCTCCAAGCACTACAACATCACCAAAGCATCATGCCGAACTGCAAGAAAAATGAGATTCTTTACTTTTACCTCTGTCTCGGAACACAACATCTGCAAATCAACCAAGTTCCAACTCAGAGGTGATTAATAATACTCATTCGGATTTCTCCAAATGACTTCCAAACACAAGCCACTAGGATAAAACCATTAACACATTTATATAAAACATCAAACAGTTCGACAATTACCAATAAGCTAAACACACCTTTACAAAGACACCTTTACACAAACCATGCATCCCAAGGGAAATCTAGACAACCACGCCATAAGTGATTTCACCATTTCACATTAGCACAAAAAATAAATCTTGAAAATAAACACACAATAAGGTAACCAAAATGGTGGAGCTTCTGTCCAACCAGTTCACTACACTTCCAACTAGTGGGGCTTCCTGAACACTATCCATTGGTGTGGTTCTTTCGACCACTGTCCATCACATTTTATAGTGAGACATCCCTCCCACTTATAAAAAAACAACACAAGACATAACACATAATCAACCAACAACCACAATGCAACATGGCCACACAAAATCACACCATCATTCCCATCTAAATCCAATTCACTTCAATAAATCACCCATTTATCAAAAATTCCCTTTAACCAATTTTCCAAGCCCAACCACATTTCAATAAACAAAATAATTATTGAAAACCATCATTCAGAATTTTTTTTTCATAATCAACCATTATATATTTTAAAATCACCATTTTAAAATCACACAATAAATCCCATTTTTGTAATAATAACCCATTTTCCCCAAAATCCCCAAATCACCACAAAATGGGTTTCCAACAAGATTCACACATCATTGTCACAATTAATTTCAAGGAAATAAAATTAATTTGAAACCAAGGCCACTAATTATAATCAAGTGGAGTCTATAGAGAATCCACTTACATTTAGGGTTTCGGCGAATTCGACCCACACACAACCGCACCCCAAATTCGGCGAACGCACCACCGAAACAGCTCTAGATCCTCTTCCCTATCATCAAAAATCCCCAAAATCATCACTTTGGTCTAAAAAAACCCTATATCTACATACAAAAGATGTATATATAGAAAACCAAGAATGGGAGAAGAGTTAATGAAGAGAAAAAACCAAGAGAAAGCCAAGATGAGAGACTTACCTGGGAGGAACCACCTTCAAACCACCTTGAAACCCCTTCAAATCACTTCCAATGTGACATGGAGAGCTACTCCAACCCTTGGGAACCAAAAATCCAATGTGAGGCTCGAGTGGGAGAGTGTTTGGAGTGAACTAGGTCAAGATCAAGTGAACTCATATTTAAAAATCCCATATTTAAGTGGCCGCACGTTTAGACCACATAGTTTGGTAAACTCTGCGCTAACTGTGTGCATGAAACTACCTCAAGAGGAGGGGTCCTGCACATTTGTGTCACATGGTTTGTAAAACCGTGCGTAGACCATGAAAATCCCACTTTCTTCCCCACGCATGGTTACTTGGAGAACCCATACAGTTTTCCCTAACCGTGCTCAAATTGTGCACCCTTAGAAAAGCCTCCAATATTATTCAAAACCATTCTGAACTCTCCAATCATCTTCCCAACTCATCCCAATAAATTTAAACACATAAAGTGGAATAAAATAAAGGTTACATACCTCAAACCAGTGGTGCTACACCCACATTGTAAATAGGATTAATAAAAAATCCTCTTTAATGGAGAGAAAGGTTAATGTAAAGGTCACACCAAAATTTGGATTTTAAATATAAGAAAATTAGTGGTATGCGATACTATGAAAATGGATTAAAAATCTGAATAAAATGTTTTGATTGACAGTGATTGAGAATATGGTAATTATAAATTTATCCATTATAAAACATTAAATCTATGATGGGTTAAATGGACATTGATTTCTCAGCATGAGAAGTGAAAAAATATCATTTTCATCCAAAATACTTTTCTTATAGATGATGAATTCATTAAATAACTAGAGAAACAACATATTTATATACACTTACATGAGATTTATAGTTTCATCCATTAAAAAAAAATCAACCAAAAACTCATTTTTTCCCAAATTATGACTGTGAAATTAGTTTTATACCTAACAAACTATAATCAACAACTAGATATCCTAAAATCATCACAATAATAAAAACCTATTGTTACTATCATGAGGAATTTAATTAATGTAAAATGGTTATAACATGATAATATAACTACCTAAAAATAATAATCCAACATATGAATAAAACTACTATAATCTCCCAAAATTCAACAATAATACACAATATTCTATTTAGATCACTCAAAAAATGTATATTTAATTTTCCGAAAAAATATTATAACATGGAATTGAAAACAAAAATTAAAATGGATTTTATCACATATTATTCCTAGAATAATTTTATGTTTCTCTCCAAAAAATTTACTCCATAAAACCAGAATCTCCTTGATAAGCTAAATATTAATAAAAATAAAACGAATCACCATAAGTCCATAATGAAATAATATATTACTTAATAATTCAATTCAATTATTATTCCTTAAATAATATTCCTTAATAATATATATATATATATATATATATATATATATTATACATATAAAGTTACCAATATATTGAACGACTTATAAAATAACATTAATCACACAATCTCTAAATTAATTTCCAAACACATGGTTATCTAAATTATAAAAAATAAGTTCCCAAAATGAAAATATCATTTTTATATCATACCATTTAAATAAAGAATACAATTTCATTCTATTCAAGACATCATGTAGGATAATGGTAGGTGATGTTCCCTTATTCCCTTTTAGTTTTGAGTTCTTATCTTAGAGCCTTTTCAGATACAATGGGTTGTTGGCCATTCTAAAGGTTTTACTTTTGATAAAGCAATATTAATATAATCATTACAAATGTTACATTTTTTAAACTTCCACAAAAATAACATTAACATATTCAACATAAAGTAAACGTTTTAACATTCGAGGATATCAATTACATTTTATTTTTCATTACCAAAAATAGAATTAAACATAATACCCCTAAAATAAATGATTGTATAAATAGTAATTGATATCAATTATTTTTTATTATTTCCAAAAAATTTGAAGGAATTATTACTTAAATAGTTTTTTTTTCACTTTAAAAAATTCTAAACAAATTCATTATATTGGAAAAATTTCCCTCAAAATATAGTAATTATTGAATAAATAACATAACATTAAACCCCAAAAGTGTGATAACAATTTTAATCGTATGATCAGAAAGAAACTCATAATATTATGATGGTGTCTATAAATCTTAAGTTAATGAATACATATATGATTTTGAAATCACCAAAATCCATAGAAATTTGAAGATACTTATAACCAAAATACCATTTGTTAAATAATTCTATAACACAATTCTTGAATCCCAATGCATAATTTTTTGACTATATTGTATGATAATATGTTTCCTTCTAGTTCTATACATTTATTAATTCTGAAATAAAAACATTATGAATCAAACAATAATAAACATATAAATATATAAAATGGTCATGCAATATAGCTAAATGTATGTCTAAATCATTACACATTTTTCTCAATCCATGAGTCCTTATATTTAACATATGTTATCCATGAGCGTTACAATATCACATGGATGTAATAACATAAATATAATTATCCTCAATGGAATTATTTGAGTTATATACCATAATTTATCTTTTTATGTATCTAGTTCAAAAAGATTACACAAAACATCCTCATATAAAAACAATAAAGACCCCGACCCCAATAGGACAGAGCTAGTGGTTACTTTATTACACTAGAATAAGATACAAGGAATGAAATTCCTAAGGACATAATAGTTTATTTAACTTAGTAAACTAGATAAATACATGAAATATGGATTAAATTTTAAAAATAAAATGCAGAATGAATTTTCATGAAGAAATCCATTATTGACCATAGATTAATCCCACATATCAAAAATAAAAAACATCCTTGTATCCTAGGGAAAATAATACATAAGAAATGGGTGAGATCAAATTCTCAGTAAGGGTTATGTACAATGGATTCTATCATTAATATATAACTATAATAAACATTGAAATGAATATAACTAAAATAGAAGATATTTACTAAACTTGAGCATAATATGGTTGAGACAAACGATTATCAAATAATTCCATTAAAATAATTACAAAAAAATGATTCATAAGAACCAATATTATACTAATAAAATAATCACATGTAATATCAATAAATATTCTCATAATGATTGAATTCATAATGAAATAAACCATAAATTTACCTTCAATGCTTCAACCATGACACCATACATAAATGTATAAGACATCATACAATTCCCAAACTATTTTGTGTCATTGGAACTACTGATTCATCGAGTGGTTATAAAGGGGACCACCCATCAAATAGTAAGTGAAATTCATTCATAATTTAAAAGGGGAGAAAACTAATAAAACTATAAATTAATATTTAATAACTAGAATATGAATTCTGAATAAATTCCCCAATCAATAAACATAACCATAAACCATCTATAGTAATACGGTGAATGTAACAAAAATAGAAAATACACAATGAAAATTATCATAATCAATAAAAATTAAGAATAATGTGTATATAAATACAACATATCCCGATTGTATAGAAATTTCATTGAATGGATGATTTCATTGATGAATTAAAATTTTATAAAAATATGTTCAAGAAATTCTTCATGAAGATATCCTTTTCTATAACATTTAAAACTAAATTTTTATAAAACAATTTAGAAATTAATTTTATTTGAAAAAAATTATACTAATATAAAATAATGTTTAAAAAATATGAGTATTAATGTTAGCTAGAAACTCCATTCATGTGATATATGTTAAAACAAATATTCAAGTCATGTTATCGATAAAATAAAAAAGTATTATTCTAAAAATAAAAAAAATATTTCATTGAAGATGTTTTTTATAAAGTAAAAAATGTTAAATAGATTATTTAAATAATAATTGGATAATAGTGAAAAAAATTAGAATTTTGTTTAGAAAAATGGTAATGGAAGTGAATGATCCAGAAGTGAGACTTAAAAAGTAATATTTTTTCATAATGAAGATTTTGTGAAATAAACCATTACCACATTATAATAAGTTGAATCGTATTCCCCATGAATGAATAAAATTTAACTAAAAATTTAAAATAATGACGATAAATAATTTCTTGATATGACATGTCAATGGGATTTTATATACCCCACATAATAAAATATTTGTGTACAACATCAAAAAATTCCTAAAAGATAAAATTTTAGAAGAAGTCCATTAGAAAGATTATATCATTAAAGTGGGAGATAATAAAATTATTCAATTATATGTTCCTGATTAAATAAAAATAAAACATTTTGAAATATAAATTAATATAATAAAAATTAATTTAACACATAATCTTATCCTGATATGATCGATCAAGTACAAGCTTATACAAATTATTTAAAATTGTGTTATGAAATCCATTACCTCAAGTTCGATGTCTCTAAAATTGTTCAAAACTTTGGTATAATTGTTTTAAAACAAAAATTTATTTATTATTTATTCATATTAATTTCTATAATATCTTATATGTTCTGTTTATATAATCTTATCACCAATTCATTAGTAATATTTCATTCTTTTCAATGTTTTAAGTGTTAATTGTCATGTTTTTTAATGCTTTATTTGACTTGAATGTCCCGTTTCTATTTAATATGATGTAGATAAGAAACATAAAAAATTATATTAATATTATGAATATCATATTTAATCAATTAATTAATTTTTATAATATTATTTAATGTTGATCATGGAGAATGAATCCCATCGCTTCGTGAAGACGGTAAGCCATACATACGCATGAGCAATGATATCATTTCTAAATGGATTAAAGGGTAAACAAGTGGATGGTATGTTAATTTTAGAGAATAAATATTATGTAATTATGTTCATATATATCCATTATTTCCATTAATATAACCACCCATGTAAAGTGGTTATGAAAAAGTTTAAACCTCTACATGGTGACAATATATCGTATGAGGGAATATGCGGTGCATTCATTTTTAAAAGGATGGATAAGTGGTAGAATATTATTATTTCATAATAATAATATCTAAATATAAATATTATACTATATATATTAATTTAGTAAGGAAAAATGATTTGAAATTAGAAGAATAAATGAACTTGAAAGAGATGATAAGGACGATTACCTCTTCTTTAGTGGACTTCCTTTAGAGATCCTCATAGGGACACTAGGGTATGAATTTTGAGAGGGATAGTACATCCATAAAATATATAATGGTGATGTTAAGATAAATTGGTATTTTTTAAGCTAGTTGGCTCAATTTTGTGTAAGGATGTCATGAAACGGGTTCCCTTTTATTATAGAAGTGAGGGGAACTTTTAGAATTTCAAAAAATGCTAATATATAAGAAGACTATTATAGAACCAAAAGCATAAAAATATCTAATATATGAATAGTTAATGATATTTTTGAACATATATTATCCCCATTTTGATTATTTCATATTTTTATGATTTTCAAATAATTTAAAATTATATTCCTAAAATATCATTATTTTAAATTTTCAGACTATTCCTTACATTGACATTAATAACATAAATACAACATGATAATATTTATTTAAATATTTTAATGAATCCATAATATATCAAGGTCATCTAAAAAATCTTTTATGTATTAATTTTCCCAAATTATATTTATTTTAATATTTTTAAAAATATTTATTTGATATTTCCAAAAACAAAATTTTTATTGAATCAGAGTGGTGTATGCATTAATTTTAATTATTTATTAATTATAAATATAAAATAAATTACCATTATGAAGATAAATATTTAAAATTTAAAATTAATATATATATTGTCTAATATATCTTCTGAAAAAATGACATTAAAAATGTTTTTGTTATTAAATATATGAGTGTGATATCATTGAATTTTATTTATAAAAAATATTATAAATGTCATAACAGCATACAAATGGCAACATAAGGCCATATATTATAACCCTGAATGACAATGGTAAAAAATCACTCAATAAAAATAATTTGGGATATTTTAAGTGTCATTTTATATTACATATCATATTATTTATACCTTTAAATAAACCACTTATCCATTATTGTGGTATCAAATTTGACCAGTGTTACTATTCAAATTGAAAAAAATCAAATGGACAAATATAATAAGTTAGGTTATTATAAATAAAAATAAGGAATCAATTTATCAATGTTATAAAAATATGATTCCGAATTTAATTTAAAATTAATCCCACAAAATGCAACAAAAAGAAGTCTGTCTCTGAAAATTCATTTGTAAGCCCAGAAATGTTCTGATAATAGAATAAGGTATTAAGATTATTAAAATGTAATAAATTATAATACACCTAAATAAAGATTAATTATGTTAATTTTAGATCAAATTCATATAAAAAATGAACTTTTTAATATAAATAAAATTACATTTGAATTAAAAAAATTACAATTTTCACTTTTCATTGAAACAACAGTGCATCCAAAAAATTGCAAAAACATAACTATAATCTTATTTCAATATTCATATTTCAATAATGATTTTTTTATAAAATAAATTTTTAGAAGCTCAAAAAATATATTAAAATATACCCTCATAAAAGTAAGAAAAATATTAGTTGGAGTAGGACACTCAAGAGAGGGGTGAATTGAGTTCCTATAAGAAAATTTTCTTACAATATTTAGTTAAAATTCCCCCAATTTGAAATCAAATACAACCCAATTAACCAAATTATTAGACTTATAAAAGTTTTGATCTATTGAAATATTTCTAACCGATTGATTAGTTCTTAGTTAAAACAATATGGATTATTATTTTATCTTTTGAAATAAATATACTAAATAAAATTCAAGTATAAACCCTATATAAGATTAAAAATCAAATTAAATAAATGTTTTCAATGAATTAATAAAACAGTGAAAACAAAACATTGAAATACACAACAAATTTAAAACAAGAGGCTCGGTTTTAAGTTTAAACTTAGTCCGATCCACTTGGTGAACACCTTCCACCAAGAAATATATTCAAAAAATTTTGATCCACACCATAGATTGGAAAAAATAGTATACAGTATTTCTAGGGAAATTGTCCTCTACCACAGTTCTATTAGGAGTGAAAATCACAAAATGCCATGCATGGGCCACATCCACTGTTATCATTGAAAGTGTAAGGTGTAAAAAAATATGTTTGTGAATATATCAATGTATCTTATAGTTTGGAATATGATTCAGTCTATGTCTATAAAATAGATACACACAGTACTCAAAAATATAAATAATGTACACAGGAAGATCAATATAAAGAGTGTAGGGTTTAGAGGGAACTTTGTGATGTGATTTTCAGCTTCATAACTACTTAAATATGGATGAAGTGAAGCTGGAGTCAACTTTCACAGACAAAAAAATAGAGGGTCATCAGGCCTTCTGTCTTCTTTTCTTAGAGAGGTAGATATTTTCTCAAATTGATCTTATCCACTATTAAATTGTTTGTGCAGAAGTTATTTGATTAGGTTTCATAGAAATCAATTTTCTTTTCACAACTGGTAGTTATTGTGTTGTTTTGAGGTGCATGAACTACTCAGTGTTTTTTCTAGTCTTCCTATACTTCCTTTTTGACCTAGATATTCACTTAATTAATTATAAAAGACATGTAGCATGTTCTCTGGTACCAAGTAACTAGTACTGGTCCCTGAAAAGAAATGAATGTTGTCTACAAAAGAGTGTCAAGATCACTAATATAATAAGTAGTGATAAGTTTCATAACTATGAACCTTAGAAGTAATTTTTAATTTAAATGGAAATGAAAGAATGATAGTGTACCGAGATTGGTAGGTCAGTCTATCGAAGTCTTAGAATGTAGGTTTTTTAGTCTTTAGATTTCTTAGACATTCGGTAGGCCAGTCTATCAGTAGATCACCATGTCAGTAGGTACTCTATTTGTACGTAATCTATCAGTATATGATGTGTTGGTAGGTGATGCGTCAGTAGGTTAGTCAATTATAAATAGTTTATGCTTAGCTAAAATTCTATGTCTCTGTCAGTCGCTCTATCGATAGGCCAAGTGGTCAGTCGGTACTCTATCGGTAACTTATACTTTTTTTGGTGACGCATCCTTAGTGATGTTTTAGATAATCTATAGTTAGATCACTTTATCGGTAGCTCATCCATATAAAAAACTTTGAGAAGCTATCAGTAGGCCAGGTATCAGTGAAATATCCTTATCAGTGACTTATACTTATCAGTCAATTATAATTATTAGTTACTTATACTTATCCAAATTCGGTTAACCTATATTATGATATTAACACTAACGAGAGAGTTTAAGATTAAATGTAAACATGGTTAAACAAGATGTAACATAATAAAAAATATTTACCATGATATGTGGGCATTAAAACTAGTGGAGACCAATAATATTATCCTTTTTAATGTTCAAAAATCATGGAATTTTATTGTTTATAATTAACAATATAAGCTCTTCATAACATTTTATTCAAATAATAAGAGATGAAATTTGATGATAAAAAGAAAAAATTATATAGATCACTTAGTAATATTTTCATTTTAATCTCATCCACCCACTAAGATGCATGCCATACGTATGCTCCCCTTTTAAGATTATCAAAAAATGAAATAATGAATGAAAATAAAAAACAAATAATGAGATAAAAAAATAGAATATGTTCCATTATTAAAATAGTACAAGTGGTTACAAAAATAATACAAGAGATCCCAATCAATGATTCATGCAATCACTTCTCCAAAGAAGAGGCCATCACTTCTTTTCCCTTATCAAAGGCAGCAATGGTAGGAGTAGGATCTGTATAAGTAGTGTTTAGAGTGTTAGAGTTGATACTAAGGGAAGGAATAGGAACTCATATGAAAACAGAAGGATCAAGTCTCGGGCTATAAGAGGTAAGAGGTCCTGTAAAGCTCACAATGAATGAAAGGTTTGATTTGTATTAGATATTGAGAAGGAGTCATGGAAAAAGGTGACAAGGGTGAAGAAGAAGAAGTAAAAGGGTGTAGGACATGTCGAAAAGGATAAGTTTCTAGATAAACAATTTGAATTCTATCATGATATAGGTAAGGTTTCAACTGATTAGTGAAGTCCCTGATGATATGACCACCATAATCCATATCATTTTCAATGTCTTCCTTATTCACCATAAACTTTTGAAGGGTAGGAGTTAAATCCTTAATCTAATTGACCTGATCATTAAAGTATTATGAGACTAGAGTTAGTCTCAAGTTCTCAACTGAAAACATGAAACTAATATCCAGATGATGCTTTTTATAAACCCTCTTAAAGTAGAAGTCTAATATCTTGGTAATTTCTTCTTAAACATTGGTAGCACCTTTTGAATAGAATCTGATCATGTCATCCACATGATCACTATTTTTCTTAATTTTGGCCAGTATTTACTAATCTGTTCCACCCAGAATAGTATAATGTTCACATATTATCACATTTCTGATAATCTCAACATCATGAGGATGAACAACATTTGATGCTGAAGTGGAGGCACCTTGTGAGATATCTCGAATGTCAGATCTCAACTGATTCAAATCAATAGTTGGAGGCTAAGGAACATCAATCATAGAATATGTAGCCTCAAATATTTTCACCAAATTATCCTGAGATGTCTTATAATCAATACTTGAACTGTTAATTGCTGAAAAAATTAAATTTATTTCATTTAAAATTTATTTATTATCTAAGAAAATTGGTTCGGACACTAATATGAACCAAGGCTTAACCTAAGAAATAATCCTCTTTGTGATCATAGCTGCATCACTTTCACTATTCCTTGCCACTAGAGCTGGTTGATTTGGAGGGACAAATCTAACCATAATTATCAACTCTTACTTAAATTACATGAAGGAAACCTTAGTCACATAATCATCATGATTGGGTACATCTAAAGGAGTAGGAGCAGGAGCAGGAGCAACTATCCTATGCTTGGAATTAGGGTATTCCAAACCCAAAGTAACATGCCCTCGTTTTTTTTCTCAACATAGGAACAAATATATCATCAAGAGAAGAAAGAACATCAAATTTCACCATTTTAGGCTATATCTCCCCCTCAACAGATACTCTTCTTATATAATAAATCAACTCTTACACTGGAGTTGTTAAAAATTATCTTTTGGTATGAAATTTATCATGCATAAAGACATTAGGAGCCCTTTCCAAAACCACATCTAACTCATGAGAATCATGGGATCCCATAACTAGTTCATGTTCCTATTCCACTATAGAATTATTAGAATGAAATTAATGTTTAGCAGGCTCTAATGTAAGATTACTAGGTTCATCATCCGGACCTTAATCATCTTCATGATGATCCGATCCACCATCAGATTCACTAATTCCTTATTCCTCTTCATCAATTTAATCATTTCCATTTTCTTCACCAGATCCTTCATCAACCTTTTCATTTTCCTTTCCATATATATCATCATAATTTTCTTCTTCTTCTTAACTACCACTTTCTCCCTCTTCACAATTTGACTCATCATCACTATTATATCTGCTAACATACTCAACATTCTCTGACACTTCAGTCTCCTCATCATGATCCTCAGCTAGAAGTTGTTCCTTTGAGGGTAGAAGCCTATGGGGGCTATCATAACCAAAGGTCATCCTTTTAGTATATTTAACTATATCAAGGTCACTTCTGTCACAAATGGGTGACTCATTTCCTTGATCTTCCTTAGTCACATCTTTCTTATATGAATACTCACCAACTACATCTGGTCATAGACCAAGATCAACTAAGTTCCTTGGATTTAAGGGAATCTCCATATGATTAAAATTCTCATACAGTTTTCCATTATCCTTAACCCACATATTCTTCTTGGGATTCGAATTTATTTTCTTTATCTTACAAAGAGTTTTGTTAAGTCAGAAACTATAATAGAGTTAAATTTTTTCTTCGCCCTCATTCACTAAACCCTTATTTTTCATCATAGTAGAAGTACACCTAGGATAAAAAAACGATATCTTTGCATTAGGGTTTTATAAGTTCACCTATATGTACCATAAAATATCTACATAGGTTAACCTTTTTTTCTTTCTTCAATATATAATGAAAATATACATCTTGGTACTTTAGGGGTGAAAATTCACATGTTCCAGGCCATAACTGATGTTCTATAAACTTGAATAAAATCCTACATTCACCATAATTTTCTATTTTTATATAAGCCCTCTATGATCTCCATTACCAGTACGCTCATGTAAAGATTCCTAAAAATTGAAAATATCACTGGGTGGAGGTGCACTTCCCTAATGATAACCACATATAACCTAATGAGGTATCATTAAGTTTTCAACCCAATGCTTGTATGAAAATAGATATTTTTTTATATCTACTATAAATTTGATCCAAAAATCCTCTGAGCCTTCAAGAAGAAATTCTGCATATAGATAGAGCTCATGTAATATCCTTAGATAAAATGGTCTTTCATTTTTGGAGAACCACGCCAACAGTCCTTGAGTTTTCACACATATAAAAATGGAGATGTACTTTTCAACAACCATTCTATGTTCACTTATTTCCTGAGAGTGACAATACGGTTTGGAAGTTCCAAATGAACAAGTTTCTATATAGGTTGACTAGATTCACCTCTTTTCTTCTTACCCAGAAGTGACTCATACTCACACCTCTCTAAAACATGTTTAACATGAGCCATTGGTATGATTCAAAGGTTTTTGGTCAAGGGAGATGGGTAGTAGTTTTGGAGAGAAAGGTTTGAAGATAAGTTCCTAAAAGAAGGGGTCTAAGAGTGATAAAATATGTTGGATTGACCGTTAAATTTATCATTTAGGTATTTTAAAAAATAAAATAAGGAATTTAGAGGAAAATAAAATAAAACAAATAAAACAACAATGGTTTATCTTCCAGACAGAGAAATGATTGCTGAGAAACATTAGTTAGTTCTATCACTTTGTACGATCTGTGAGTCATCATCGATGAGACGACATTGGTGAGACATCATCTGTGAGACTTCATTTGTGAGACATCATCGGTGAGACATCATGATAGTTAGTCACTCATAGATGATCATTCCTAACTCATGTATGATGTAACTCATTCTCTCATAATTTAATTTCTTAATAATTTTTTTAGCAAGATGATGTTCAGTGATAATGAATTCAAGAGTTATATCACCTTTTTGATAATGATCTCTCAATAAGTGATGTTATACATCAATATTTTTTTCCAGAATTAGAAATTCAATTCCTATAAATGTTGATAGCACTTGTTCTTTTTAACATTTTATAGGGACATGTATAAATAGATATCCATAATCTAGTAAAGTGTGTTTCATCCGCAAAATATGAGCATAATAACTACCAGGAACTATATATTCATCTTCGTTAGTGGATAATGAAACTGAGTTTTTCTTTTTACTACACTATGGCACTAGATACTTTCCCAAAAAGTGACATGTTCAATAGGTTCTTTTTTATCCAACAAGGAGCCACAAAATCTGGCATCATAATAACTAACTAAGTCAAATGGTTGTGCTTTAGGATTGAAAAATCCTAAATTGGTATTATATCAGAGGTATTTAAAAAAAATTAATAGCAAGAAGGTGTGACTCTTTATGATTTTATTTAAAAAGAGCACACATACACACAATAAATGAAATATTAGGTCAAATAGAAGTTATGTAATAATAAATTCCAATAATAACTCTATAATTGGTTTGATTTACTGATTTTCCATCTTCATCAAGATCCAATTTATTGGTTGTACTCATAGGTATATCACTAATTTTTTTCCACTAAAGGGAAAGAAATTAGAAGCTCATTATTGTATTTACATTGATTTAAAATAATAGTTTCTTATTTTGAAATATTTTAAATCCATGAAAGAATTTAAGTTCACCCATTAAACTCATATAAAACTCATTTTGCATTATTTTTGAAAAATCATTACATAATTTTTTTGAAGATCCAAAAATAATATAATAAACATATATTTGAAAAAATAAAAAATCTTTAGATATTTTTTAATAAAAAGAGTAGGATTGTCAATACCTTTTGTAATACCATTGGAAATAAGAAAATTGTTGAGCCAATCATTCCAAGATCTTGGAGCCTATTTTAAACCATACAAAGATTTTGTTAATTTAAAAACATGATTAAAAAATGAGTATTTGTAAAACTAGGGGATTGTTTAAAAAATATCCTCAACTATATACCTATTTAGTAATGCACTTTTGACATTCACTTAATATAGTCTGAAATTCATATGTTCTATATAAGCTAGACACATTTTAATGGATTCATTTATAGAAATAGGTGAAAAGGATTCTTCAAAGTCAACTTCTTCTTATTGACTATAACCATTTTCAACTAATATTGCCCTATTTATTTCTATTGTACTAGTATCATATACATTATTTCTTAAAAATCAGTTACTTACTATCGTCAAGATGTCATTGGATCTATCAAGAAGTTTCCAAACTTTTTTCATTTTAAAGTAATTTAATTCTTCTCGAATATCCATAACCAAAATTTCATCATTAATTGCATCATTGATGTTCTTAGGTTCAGGTTGTGAAAAAAAGGATTGATGTTCAACCTTGTTCCTTAGAGAAGCTATAGTCTATGTGCCTTTATATATGTCTCCAAAAACTATAATTAAGGGATGTTTCTGAAGGGTTCTAACAGATCTAGATAAAGAAGGGTTATTTATCATGGATTCATCTATAGGTTCAAGTTCATTATGATCAGAATTTGAAGATTTATTAGAATTTTATTTTTTTGCTTCTTTCTTAACAATATAGTTAGATGGTTTAGAATTCAAGTCTAGATTTTACAAATCGTCCTTAATATTTTCTAGAGAGTTCTTAGGTTCATGTGGATATGTTTCAAAACATTTGACTTGTACAGATTCTTCCACAGACATGGTTCATCTATTAAATAATCAATAGAATTTTCTAGAGGTTTAATAACCTAGGAAAATTCCTTTATCACTCTTAGAGAAAAGTTTATCTAGATTTTATTTTGTATTAGGATATATACTTTGAAAAAAAAATCTTGAAGTAATTAACCTTTTTATTACTATTATTCCATATCTCATAGGGGTTTTTATTAAGGATTGGTCTAATTAAAACTATATTGGTTATATAACAAGACGTATTCACAGCTTCTACCCAAAAATAAATAGGTAAATCATATTAATTAATCATAGTTCGTGACATTTCATGTAGGGTTCTATTTCTTCTTTATATAACTCCATTTTCCTATGGTGTCCTAGGAGTAGAGAATTTATGACTGTATCCATTTTCTGAGAAAAAAGATTAAAATTCTTAATTTTAAAACTCATGACCATGGTTACATAAGGTTTTGATCCAAAGACCACTTATGTATTATAAAGATCTACAATACATGGTAAAATAAGATCAAACATCAATTTAGTGATATAAAAATAAATTCTAAGTATTTGTTAAAAAGTCATATACTAACACATAAACATATTTCATCCCATTTAAACTTTAAACTATTGAAGTTCCAAAAAGATCAATGTGAACCAAGTCAAGTGTTTGAGAAGTTTAAACTTCATTATTTGGTTTGAATTGTATTTTGTGATGTTTTCCTTTTTGACAAGGATTACAAACTTTAGCAGTTTAAAACTCAAGTTTAGGTAGATTCTTGATTAGTCCTTTTATAGTTATCATTATAAGGGAGTGAATTTTACAATGTCATGGTCTCCTATGACAGAGCCAAGACTTATTACGAAATGTACTCAAGACAGGAACATTTTGTGACACGAAGGAATATAAATTAATAGAATATACATTTTCATTTTTAAAAGTAGAAAAACCCAAATAATTTATTTAATTGAAAACATTAAAAGTTTCATTTTAAAATTTAACATGAAATCCATCATTTCATAATTATAATATGATAAGAAGATTATGCTAAAGACCATCAGCAAAACAAAATTCAGAAATTTAAACTAAATTACGGTTACCGATTTGGCCAAGGACAATTATATTTCCTTTTGTATTGTCACCAAAGGTGAAATTACCAACATTAATCATGATAAATTTCATGATGCACGAATAGTCCCATGTCATATGTCTTTGACACCTAACATCCATGTACCATATTCTATTACATGGACTATTAAAATAGCTTTCCTATAAAGATAAATCAAACAAGAAAAGACATTGGCACCCATACTTTCCTAGGTCTAGTAATATTAGTGATTAATGCTTTAGTAACCCATATTTACTTTATGGGTTTCCTATAAATAGTTTTTAAATTCTTATAAAATTAAAATTTATTTGGTCCAAAAAAACTTAAAGTAATAAAATATGCTCTGGTGCTATAACTTGCAACAGATTTTCCAAAACTAGGCATAAAATCAAAATTTCTAGATTTGGATACAAAATTAGTCTTAAACAAATTATTTTTATAGGTTGATAACCAATACCAGTAGTATATTTTGGAGTAACTTATTTTCTAATCCTTTTAACTAAGTTATATTTACCATTTGTGAACTTATCTAAATCCTTATTTAATTTCTCATTAGACAATTTATGCTCTTTATTCTCATGGAGTAGTTAATCATTCTTTTACTTTTCAATAGTATGTTCAGAAATAATAGAAACTAAAAATAAAGTTGTTTCTTGAGTGATTTATATTTATTGTTTACTTTATTACATGTGTCCTAAATAATTTTGTAGTATTCAAACATTTCTTCATTTTTAAAATTTTTAGAATCAGTTTTTTATCTAGATAAATAATATATATGTATAGGAGATACTAGGGTTTCCTAGTATGTGTTTGTCATAAAACACATATTTTTATTGTCAGCCTTCTCATCATGTGATGATTTAGATCCATTGGAGCTATCCTTAGAAGCAATCCTAGTGTCCTTATTTTCATACATATATTTTCTATCTTTTTTCGAAAACTTCTTTTTTTACTTTAATTTTGGACAGTCAACCATTACATTTCCTCTTCTCTTTCACTCATAGAATAATATTTCATTGGTGTTATCTATCCTTTTCCCATCCATTTTACAGTTACCTTTGTTTTCATAATTCCCTTTGTAACTAGGCTTTCTAAAGATTTTATTCTTTCTATAGGACTTTTTTAATCTTCTAGAAAGTTGATCTATTTCCTCATAACTGTCACTCGGTGATTCATCATTGCTGGAACATTCATCATGAACATTCATTTACTCTTTTTTATTGCATTTAGAAGTTGTGGTTTTGAATTCTACTGACTTTCTCTTTGGATCATCATATTCTTATTTTTTAACCTTAAAATTTTCATCAAACATCATTAGAATGTCTATAATCTCCTTTACTGATAGTGTTTTAATGTAATATTATTCCCTTATTAATATTGAAGTCCTTCACCATATATCAAGAAGACATCTCAAGATCCTCATGATCTATTCCTTTATAGTGATGGTATTTCCTAGTGAGATCATTGTATTAGCAATATTGTTGAACATAAGATACATATCAGAAATAGGATCATTAGGCTTCATCTTAAATTTATCATATTTATTAGTATATGTGTTATGTCTCATTTCCTTAACACTATTGGTTCTTTCTTGTGAAACAACT
Source organism: Viscum album (assembly GCA_963277665.1). NCBI lineage: Eukaryota > Viridiplantae > Streptophyta > Magnoliopsida > Santalales > Viscaceae > Viscum > Viscum album. The sequence goes on along the minus strand of OY728167.1, from coordinate 382,006,638 downwards.
AAAGTATCCCAAATTTCACATGTTGTTTTACATGTACAAATCCTATTAAATTATTCATCATCTCAAAAATATTATAATAAATTCATGTAATTTTAATTATTATTGTATTCTACATTAGTGGAATCATCCCAAGTGTTTCTAGAAGTATTATGAATATTATATTCATGAACTAAAGAAGAAATAATTTCAAAACCCAATCATTCTAAATGCATTATCAATTTAATTTTCCACTATGAATAATTTTTTCAATTAATGTAGGGAGGCCTATTGGTAGCATCACCTTCCTATATATTTTCCATTTAACACATATTATAATGATTATAATGACAAATAAATTTTGAACGGATAGAAATTTAGAGATCTTAAGAATAAAACTAAAATCACCGTTAAAACAATTTGATGAATTTAAAAGCATTAAAAACTTAAATGTAATGCCTCTGGTACTAAATGTTGTTCGGAGTAGGACAATAAAAAGGGGGGTGAATTGTGTTACTATAAATTGTATTGCCGTAATATATTTAAATTCACCCAATGTAAAAGAAAATATAGCATAGTTATGAAAATTAGAATATTTATAAATGTTTTGATATTTTTAATGATTTATAAAAGATTTATTAGTTCCCTATTAAAAAATATATATATTTTTAGATTTTTTATTCAATATACTAAATAAAATTATAATATAAAAGCGATATATGATTAACTATCAAAGTAAAGAAATTTTTTCAATTAATCAATAAAATAGTTAAAATAGAACTTTGAAAGACACAATGGATTTAAAATAAGAGGTTCAAACACTAATACTTATTGGAGTGTAAGGTGTAAAAATATAATTTTCTGAATATATCAACGTGTCTTATAGTTTAGCAGAGGAGTTAGTGTGTTTTTATAAAATATATACACACATTGATAATAAATATATAAATAATTTACACATGAAAAGAAATATAATGAGTATAGGGTTTAAAAGGCTCTTTGTGATGTGATTTGCATCTTATGAACTAACTAGAGATTGTAGAAGTGAGGCCAGAGCTGAATTTTAGGGATAGAAAACGAAACAAAGGGTCAATATTCCTTTTTCATTTTGTTCTTAGTGAGGTATATATTTTCTGGAAGTGTTCTTCTCAAATCATCAATCGTTTCTGCATAAGTTCTTCAATTATGACTCATAGAACTCTTTTTGATTTTCAGATATGGTAGCTATTGTGTTTTTATAATGTTCATGAACAACTAAGTATTTTTTATAGTCATCCTTTGATGCATTTTTGAACTAGATATTCCCTTAATATTGTGTATCAGACTAGCAACATGTTCTCTGGTTCCTTATACCTCATACTATTCACTGATATCCATTAAATGTTGTCTACAAAAGAGTTACAAGATTATTAATATAATAAGTAGTTTTAAGAATCATAAATATCAAAAATAGAGGTGATTTTGAGTTTAAATTGAAAATGAAGGAAGGAAGGTGTCTTAGGATTGGTAAGTCAGTCGGTCAGTTTCTTGACTATCAGTGTCTCAGTCTTTTAGTGTATCAGACTGTTGGTAGGTCGTTCTATCTATAGAACACTCCATCATTAAGTACTCTGTCGGTAAGTGATGTGTTAGTAGGTAATGCATTAGTAGGAGATGCATCAATAGGTGATGTGTTGGTCTATTAGTCAGCTATTGGTAGCTTCTACTTAGTGAAAATTATGAGTATCTATCAGTCACTTTGCCGGTAGATCAAGCTGTCGGTGGGTACATTATCAGTAAATCAGACTTCAATCGGTGACTCATCCTTAGTAATGTTTTTGAGAATGTTTTTGTGAATAACTCTATTATTAGATCACCCTAATAAAAAACTCTTAGAAGATATTGGTAGGTATGGTATCAGTGAATTAACCTTATCAGTGACTTATACTTATCGGTGAATTATACTTATCAGTGACTTATACAGATCCAAATTGTGTTAACCTCTCTTATGATATAAACATTAACAAGAGATGTTAAGATTAAATATAAACATTGTTAAATAAGATGTAACTTAATAAAACAAAATTAATCATGATTTGTTATCATTAAAAGTAGAGGATACCAGGAAAACCCTTTTTTAATGAAAAAACAATTTTGATGTATTTGATGTCTTTACTAAAAATAACGTTCTAATACATAAAGGATTAATTAATAAATTAACAATGGGTTGAAAAATTATAAATTTTATAATGTGGATAATATTATTCATTTTTTCCAATTTTAATAGCTTGGTTGTAATTACCACATAATAATATTTCATTGTTCATTTATCAAGGGAATTTCATGAAACATATGATTTCGAAGAGGCTAAATTTAAAAAATGACATACCAAAAACTATTCAGCTGTTACAAAATTTTTTATGTATTTAATGTGTTTTTATCATAATAAAATAAATTAATCACTACTAATTATTTATTTTCTTGAAATTTTTTGATTTTATATTTAGTAATTTTTTTAACGTTCATATAATGGTGTTTACTAGGAATTGAATAATAATCAACAAAGAATTTTTCGTAAAACACATTTGTGTAAAACCCATTTTCATTTTGTTTTAAGTGCTTATTTTAAAATTGATTTCAATCAATTAAAGTAATATAAGAAATATATATTTATTCAATATTTTAAATTAGGATGTTAATTTTTTTTAAATAGGACCCTATTATTTTTATTCATTATGAATAATAACCTTGTTAAATATTTTTCACCATGGTAAGCATGAAACTGACAAAATAGGGATAAAAAATTGTGATACCACATTAAAATATCTCTAAAACCTAACTTTATTCTATTATTTGAGTGGAGATCTATAACAACCCTGCCTTTTCTTACATTACTATTACATCATTTTAAATATAGAAAACATAATAGTATTACACATATAGGATCCAAAGGTTTAGTGTCTTGGGAAAACTAGAACCATACATAACAATTACAACATCAAGCATAAACATTTATTTAATTTCTTCTTCCCTAGCTTCTTATTGGCACTTGTCCTCTCCTTATTACATGTAGACAACTGAGGATATACATCAAAAGGGGTGAGATAAAAGTCTAGTAAGAGGATAAATAAGAACAATATATCATGGGTTGATCATAATTATGACATAGGCAAAAGATCATGGACATGAGAGGAGCATAAATAAAAGACTTGAAATGTGGCAATGCATAAAAATGAAACATCATGTCTTAGTGGTTAACTGCCACACATAATTGTGAACCAAGATAACATCTTGTTCACACATCATTTCAAATTTACTCAGGAGATTCACCACTTTACCCAGTTCATTAGAGCACTGTATAATTCCGGGCGCACCCGTTACATTCAAACATTCATATTATGCTATATATTTCTGGGCATACCCATCACATCATAACATTATCATTATCATGATTTCCACATGGAACATATATCAAAAGTAAAAATAACTAACCCATGGAAATTAATGGGTAACATCTCATAATAACACATTCATAAACTTTAGGTTCCCAAAAGAAAGAGGGAATAACATACTTGATACAAGAACCTTAAATCTTGAATGAGAAGTAAAAGGTGTGTTCTTGAAAGAAGAGTTCTTTTGGAAAACATTTAGTTCATCATAAATGACATTTAAAAACATATATATCACAAAAAATGAAATACAATGGTGAAAAAAAGATTTTTAATGAGTAACCATATCAAAAAGGAGTGAAAGATAGAGAACCCGAAGGATGGAAGTTGGGTTTGAGAATTTCCCCTTACCTTGTATCCGAATGCTTCCTTCTCTTTAATGTCCTGTATAATGAAATTATATTCATTAATTAGAAATCCAGAACCTCTTGTACATTAATATGGTTAATTATGGTTTAATTAAGTGATTTTATGTTCCTTTGGATGAGTTATAGAGTTTAAGAACATTATTCGGGAATGTTTGTTTTTATGGTTTTCTTGAGTGGTTCACTTGTATTCTTAAATTGAAGTTCGGGTAGAACATGGGTAAATATACAGAACTGATATTACATGTTATTAATGATATTACAGGAGTTTTAATGATCTTATAATGAATTATATTAGATCCATGTGGATGAATCATTAGATAAGAAATAAATGATGATTGTTTGGGTAAATTTGAGCGATTTTTCGATCATAATGAACTTGTTTTATTTTATCACTAGAAATATGGTCATAAGTTAGTTACAGAACTTTAAATAGGAGATAATACATATAATATATTCTGGTTAAACCATAGAAATGGTTTCATGAACATATCTTAAGGTAGAAATGGAAGAATAAAACTTGTCGTTCTTGAAGGTGATAAATTAACACCTCACGAATGACGTTCTCTTTAATAAAATAAAAGAAAGAGGAAAAAGGGGTTGGATGATATAATATCCCATTAGCATAATAAAATTCTAGTATATGTATAATAATATAGTTACAATACCATTTGGATAAATATAGGTGGTGAGAGATCAAGAAATGAACTTGAACTTGAAAGGAAATTAAAGGAGAAGAGGGAGATAAATTACCTCTTAAATCCTCCTCTTGAGATCCTCCTTAAGAGAGCTAGGATTGGTCTTTTGATGAGACCAGAAGCTCTTGGACGTGGGAGAGGGGATAGGTAGTATTTTTGGGCAGATTTTAGAGAAGTCTTGAAGCTTGAGACGTGTGAGGTAATGAGGGTGTGAAGGGTGGTTTTTATAGTGGAGGGGAGAGGGGTTTCCTTAATATAAAATTCATTAGTTTATTAATTTCCCCTAAGACACGGAATAGTGAGTCATCCATGTACAATAATATTAAATAAGTCATGTGAGTTTGGTATTTGGGTGCTTATATCACTTGTGATGTCAGGAATAGTGGGTTTTAATTATAATGTATTTATATGGTAAATTAATGTATTTTACTATTCACCAAAAATTCAAGTATTTTAGAAAAATACCAAAAATTTACCCCAACACTTTATTGACATGTAGAATAAAAAAATGAAGTCCATTTTTCAAAAATAATTTTCTAAATATTATTAATTTAATATTTAATTAAAATCACAATTTACTTAAAAAACAGTTTTTAAAATTAAAAATAATTTTATAGTGCTTTCAAAAATTATGTAGGGTATTATAAAATTATATAAAAACTATAAGACATTGATTTTATAATTAATTAACACATTTTAAGAAAATAACTTTTCTTTTAAATGAATTAATTAATTATAATCAATTATTTATGACTTACAAAATACCAAAACATTTTCTAAGGTCAAATTGTCACTTTCTAAGATGTCTAAATTTTATTTAATTATTATTGGGTAAGGTTACTATTATGTTGGATGATTTAATATTCATAAGGGTCATATTACAATTCATAAGGGTAGGTTACTATTCACAAGGGTATGTTACTATTCACTGAAAATTTTTTTTCATTAGACTCCAAAAATCATCTTGAACACAACCGTGTATGTCAGATTTTCAAAATTCCCAATATAGAAGTGAAAAAATTATGCTTAAAGTTAACTTAGCACTTATTAGTTCATTATATTGTGCTTTCATGTGATTTTATGACATAATTTTAAGAAGGGAATTTTCATTTAAAAACTTTGGGTCGTTACATTCTTCCCCCCTTAAAAAATTTCGCCCCTAAAATTTCAATTTACAAAAATAGGTGAGGGTGTTTCTCCTTCATCGCCTCTTCTGGTTCCCAAGTTGCTTCCTCAAACTTATGGTTCCTCCACAACACTTTAACAAGATGAGTTTTCTTGTTGCATAGAACCATATCTCTCTGATCCATAATCTCTACTGGATGCTCCTCATAAGAGAGATCATCTTACATCTGTACCACATCTGATTTTAGTACATGTGAGGGGTCTGATATGTACTTCCTCAGTAGTGATACATGAAACACATCATGAACTTGAGCCATATTCGGTGGAAGTGAAAGTCGATAGGCCACAGCTCCTATGCAGTCAAAGATCTCAAAGGGGCCAACATACCTTGGGCTTAACTTCCATTTCTTCCCAAATCGCATGACTCTCTTCCATGGAGATATTCGAAGGAAGACTTTATCTCCAACGTCGAACTCCAAATCACTACGATGGTTGTCAGCATAGCTCTTTTGCTGACTTTGAGCAGCTTTGATGTGTTTCTGGATGACTTGAACCTTCTCTATCATTTATTGCATAAGATCAGGTCCAAGTAGCTTTCTTTCTCCGACTTCATCCCAATAGGTTGGAGTTCTACATCGCTTTCCATACAGATCTTCATATGGATCAATCTGAATACTCGATTGGAAGCTATTATTGTATGAGAACTCAACCAATGGGAGATGCTGATCCCAACCACCTTTGAATTCAAGAGAGCAGGCTCTTAGAATATCTTCAAGCATATGAATAGTCCTTTCATATTGGCCATCAGTTTGGGGGTGATAGGCTATGCTGACATTTAATTCAGTACTCAAAGAATATTGAAGGATCCTCTAGAATTTAGATGTGAACATTGGATAACGGTCAGAGACAATTGAGAGTGGAACACCGTGCAGTCTCACCACTTCCTTCACATATATTTTTGCAAGTTGTTCAAGCGATAGATCTTTCTGAATAACGATAACATGGGCAATCTTGGTGAGTCGATCAACCATAACCCATATCGCATTATTTCCCTTCGACGTCTTCAGGAGACCCATGACAAAGTCCATAGTAACATTTTCCCATTTCCACATGGGTATAGGCAATGACTGCATCGTACCTTTGGACTTTTTCACTCAACATTAACTTTCTGACATACCAATCACCTTGATATATATTCCACAATCTTTTTCTTCATGTTATCCCACCAGAAGTGTTCTCGAAGATCACAGTACATCTTGGTACTCCCAGGATGGATAGAGAATGTTGAGCTATGTGAATTGTCCAATAGTCCCTTCTTTATCCCGGATGATGAAGACACACAAAGACATGTTCCAAACCGAATCACCCCATCATCATCAATATGGAACTCCTGTAGCTTCCCTTCCTTTACTACATTCACCCTCTTTTGTATCTCCACATCATAACTTTTTTCTTCCTTAATCTTCTCCTTGATGGATGGTTGCACAATCATTTGGGCAAGGTAGGATGTATCCCCTGACCTTATGATTTCCAAATCCATTCTTTGCATATCCAAGAAGATAGGGTCTTTCTCAATCCGTATCATGGATATATTAGCAGGTTCTTTTCTGCTTAGAGCATCATCTACCTTGTTCGCCTTTTTAGGATGATAGTGAATAGAGCAATCGTAATACTTGATTAGCTCTAACCATCTCCTTTGATGCATGTTGAGCTCATTTTATGCGAATATATACATTAGGCTCTTGTGGTCAGTGTATATGTCACACTTCTCGCCATAAAGGTAGTGCCGCCAGATCTTCAAAGAAAAAATCACAGCTGCCAGCTCTAGATCATGCATCGGGTAGTTCTGCTCATGGATCTTCAACTGATGTGAGGCATAGGCTATCACATTTTCATTTTTCATGAGTACAAAACCCAAGCCTTTCTTTGAAGCACCACTGTATATCACAAAATTTTCTCCACTTTTCGGTAGTGTGAGTATAGGTGCAGTGATCAGCCTTCTCTTTATCTCCTTAAACATTCCCTCAAATTCTTCCATCCAGACATACTTTACCCATTTCCATGTTAATTTAGTTAGTAGGCTTGAAAATAGTGATAATTTTCTCACAAAACGTCGGTAGTACCTAGCTAATCCAAGAAAACTACAGATTTTCGTGACACTAGAGGGCCTGGGCCATTCCTCAATAGCCTTTGTTTTTGAAGGATCCACAGAAATTCCCTCACTTGTGATCACATGTCCCATGAATGTGACTTGTTTCATCCAAAAGTCAAACTTGCTGAACTTGGCGTACAACTTCTCCTTTCTCAATGTTTCCAACACAAGTCTTAGATGTTCTTCATGTTCCTCCTTTCTCTTGGAGTAGATGAGATTATGATCGATGAACACTACCAAAAATTTGTTGAGGTAATGTCTAAAGACTCTATTCATCAAATCCATGAAGATTGTAGGGGCATTAGTAAGTCCAAAGGGCATCACCAAAAAATCATAGTGCCCATACCTTGTATGGAAGGTAGACTTTTGAATATCTTCCTTCTTCACCTTTACCCGATGATATTCAGAATGAAGATCCACCTTTGAGAAGTATTGACCACCTCTTAACTAATCGAACAAGTCATCAATCCTTGGGAGGGGATACTTGTTCTTTATGGTGATCTTGTTGAGTTCCCGATAATTGATACACAACTGCATTGTTCCATTCTTCTTCTTCACAAAGAGCACTGGCACACCCCAAGGTGATGCACTAGGGCGTATGAACCCCTTTTCCAGATACTCTTGCAACTTCTTATTTAACTCCTCCAGTTCGATAGGAGCCATCCTATAGGGACACTTCGAGATAGGAGTAGCTTCGGGTATGAGTTAAATTGAAAACTACACCTCACGATCAGGGGGAATTCAGGGAAACTCTTCGGGAAATACATCACATTATTCTCTCACGATGGGAATTTCCTCAAGGTTGGAACTTTCCTTCGACTCAACTATTTGTATGAGGTATGATTCTTCATAGGGAATCAACACCCACACCATTGAAGGATTTTTCAAAGGATATTCATGATCTTCCTTGCATTTTTAGAGGAGCATGTGATGGTTTGGAATATGTAAAGATATTTCCTTTTCCTGATAGTTGATATGTGATCTATATAAAGAGAGCCAATCTGTGACAACCGGGTCCCGGTGACAGCCCAACCACCCCGCCTTAACATGGTCGTCAGGTCCTGGCCCGCCAGGTACCACCGGTTGCCCTGCAGACACGTGGGGCCCACTCTAGGGACCACCCACGTGCCTGAATGGGTCATCTGACTAATGACAGTCCCCACATGCCAACACATGTCCTTTCCAGTGTGCTTTTTCCTCACTCGCACACATCCTGGGAAACTTCCCAGAAGGTCATCCATCCCGATCATTACTCTAGGCCAAGCACGCTTAACTTTGAAGTTCTAATCAGGCAGGATCCCGAAAAGGAAGGTGCACCTTGTTGACACGAGTTATATCATTTAGTCATTTAACCCTTTATTATTTGGGGATGTTACAATCACCCCCCCTTTAGATCACAACGCCCTCGTTGTGGGCCCTACATCTTAACCCAGGCAGTGCACCGCACTTAAGGTTGGGTTCCTCCTCTGATACCAAATGATAAAGGGTTAAATGACTAAATGATATAACTCATGTCAACAAGGTGCACCTTCCTTTTCGAGAGCCTGCCTGATTAGAACTTCAAAGTTAAGCGTGCTTGTCCTGGAGTAATGATCAGGATGGGTGACCTTCTGGGAAGTTTCCCAGGATGTGTACGAGTGAGGACAAAACACACTGGAAAGGACATGTGTTGGCCTGCGGGGACTGTCATTAGTCAGATGACCCGTTCAGGCACGTGGGTGGACCCTGGAGTGGGCCCCACATGTCTGCGGGGCAACTGGTGGTACCTGGTGGGCCAAGACCTGACGACCATTTTAAGGCGGGGTGGTTGTGCTGTCACCGGGACCCGGTTGTCACAATTGGTATCAGAGGAGTCGGTTCTACCGCAGAACTTATAACTCTGATATTTTCTTTCTGTGAAGCAATAGTGTTAAGAGTACCGAGTGTGGTTTTCAGTTCAGGGAGTCCAGTGTTGGTGTGGGCAGCCGACGTATCCATACACCAGGACCCTGACAACTGATTTCTGACTTTGTGCACGAAAACAATGATTGCGTGTGTGTTTCCAGAAGTTTTTAAATGCCAGATCAAACCAGGTCTGCTCACCAGGTATAATCATTTGACCGTGTCACGTTGTTTCTTTCAGGATGCCTTTTCTCGGACGACCAGCTAGAGCCCAGAGGGATGTGCGTACTGACAGCCTGTCGAGCGACGATGCTTCGGTACAGGGCCCTCTTGCATTTGAGGCACCAGCGGAGGCACCAGCGGTACTACCATACATTGAGCCACCGATGCCACCAGCCCCAGCAGTAGGCGATGCACGCCACTTGAGCGCGCTGCGTGAGTTCTAGCGCCAGAGGCCACCCAGGTTCCGGGGAGAGACGGACCCGCAGGCGGCTGAGGATTGGCTGGAGGCTGTGGTGAGAGTCTTCAGGCTAGTGGGGACGTCGACAGACTTCATAGTGATCTTTGCTGCCAGCCTTCTTCAGGAAGCAGCAGGCAGGTGGTGGAGCCACTTGTTCCGGTTTTGCGACGGGATGGCCTTCACATGGGAAGACTTTGAGACCTTCTTCAGGGTTGAGTTTGTGCTAGTAGCTCTACACCCCGAGCGTGTACAAGAACTTCTGCCCTTGCCGCAGGGTTTTCGATTAGTAACCAAGTCATCTGTAGGCAGTAGACAGATGATGCAGAGGTCCAGGAGGACCAGACCAACAGTTGGGCGATCTCGGGTTTTAGGATCGGTGGTGCGAGGCACCCAAAATGGGGTTAGAGCCAGGCGTGCCAGAAACAGACAGTGTTACTCCTACGACAGGAAGGGTCACCTGGCACGTGACTGTACGACCCCCCGCACAGTTGATCCATAGGTGTTAGAGGAGCCACTGAGACAGAAGTAGTGACTGGTGCTTGAGTAACAGCCGAGCAGTGGACAAGGAAGTAGAGCTCTGGGAGTAGGTGGACAGGAGAGGAACTAGTGGATACGTCCCTTCTACTTCTAGTTCCATGTTGCTATTGTATTTGTGTCTTTGTACTATGAGCTGCAATAATAAAAAGACACTTATCTTTGAGATGTTTTCTTTCCTGTCCTTTGTTTGGTTGATACTGAGTGGTCCCAGTTAAAACTGTTGTCTTGACCCTCACTTTAGAGATTTCTACTAGAGGATACCCATTGACCTCACACTGATGCCGACAGTGTGACTCGACCCTTGGAGGCGAGAGTGACAGTTGGATCTCTTAGTAGTTATGTCGAGGCCTTACGACGTCATCCATGGCATGAATGCGTCATTAATGTGAGGATTGACTGTATTAGGCAATGGGTGTGGTTCATCAAGGGGATGAGACTGAGTTTCTCTTTTCGGCAAAGGAGAAATTTTAGCAGATCTTTCAGATCGTAGGCAAGGAAAGTGAAAATCATCCAGGGGCGGATGAAGACTGCACCATGCAGTAAGAAATGGGAAACCGACGCTATTCTTAGAGACTCGAGTGTGTTAAATGTTTCAATAAGAGGAATATTTTAAGGAGAGATGAGTCTACGAAGTAGCGGAAGTGGAGGTAGAGCTAGGAGAGCAGCATGAGGTGGTGTACTTTTTAACATGCTACAACCACCCGCCTTAGTTGTCCCCACCAGGCTCAGGGAGATGGAGGGTGGAGGATGATTGCGGATGCATGCGGTCAAGGAGTGTGACCCAATGGCTCTAAAAAAATGATTCAAGGGACAATCTTTATCCACTACTAGCTTCCGTAGTAACAGATGTCGATATGAATCATTCTTTGCTTTCACAAATCTTGTTCCAGACCTAGAGTTTCCGTTAAGCTGTGGACTTGACCCTCACGTCTGGAGATACCTTGGAAGGAGACTTGATAATCACACTTACACCGACGGTGTGGTCAGACCCTAGAGGCGAGAGTTTCAGTTGGAATCTCTTGGTGGCAGCGTCGAGGCCTTACGATGTTGGTTTGAGTATGGACTGGGCAATCACAGTTCATACACAAATTGACGGTATTAGGAAAAATGATTGTGGTTTAACTACGATGTCAGAATGGGTTTTCCTTGGTTGGCGAAAAAGGAAACCCGAGGCAGCACAAGGTAAATCATGCACTGGAGGGTGCGACCGATCACTCTTGAGTCGGTCAACCTTACCCTCATGGAAGTAGTCGTTTTGAGTTCCAGTTCTAATAGGAATTGGAGACCTCTGGAGTTCGAGGATGACGATCACGTCCTTATACGTGTCTCACCTCGACGAGGTTTAGGGAGATGTGGCCAAGGCGGCAAGTTATCTCCGAGGTTCAGCGGACCTTCTTAGGTCCTCAGCTGGGTAGGCGGGGTGGTTTACCACTTGACCCATCCACCTCAGTTGCACCAGGTGCACGACGACTTCCACGTATCTCAAGTGAGGAGATACGTGCTCGAACCTTCGCATATCATCAACCATGAGCAGGAAGATGGCGATGGGGTTACTTCCACGGAGGTTCCAGTGGGGATCGAGGATCGATAGGAGCGGATCCTACGAGGACGGTCGATTCCTCGGGTGCGCTTTCTTTGGCAGTACGGGAATCTCCAGGTAAGCACATGGGAGCGGAAGACTCAGATGCGTACTCAATACCGCTTTTGTGACCCTAGTTTGTGTTGAAGCTTTACAGGGACGTAAAGCCCTGAGGTGGGAGTAATGTAAAGACCCGAAAATTTCAAGGAAAATTTTTTTTCTTAATTTTTTTTTGGGATTTTACAAGAACTCAGTTTCTGACGGTGCCTGATTCCAAGGCCCGGTGTGCCCAGAATTAATTTCTGAAGTTTAGCTCAGGTACGTTCAGTGAACGAATGAGAAGGTTTTTCTAACTTTTGAAATGGTGCTCGGAATCGAATTCCGAGGGCACCGATGGAATCACAGTGCCGATATTTGCTTAGAAACGCCTTTTCCGGAGTTGCGTTTTCTCGGGTGTGGTTTTTAATTTTTGGGGTTAAGTTAAGAAATAAAATAAAGTTGTGCGACAACTTTATTTTATTTCACTTAAAGCCACTTAAAAGCCACTTATGCTAAGTTAAGTGGATAGGGTGGAAGCCTAAAATATCCTACCCACTTGGTAGGATATTTGTGAGGTGGGGCCCATACGAGCCCCACCGTCTCTTTCCTTCTAAGTAACGCACCCGCAACCCCCCTCTTTAATGAAAGTCAACCATGCATTTTTCTGGTTAAGAAATGCCTCATTAATTGGGCAGTTAAATCATTATAATTTATTCATTGAATTAATTGTTCGTTTCTTTTCTTTTGAAATTCAAACGTGTCATGTGCATTAATAAAATAAGATAACTCTTATTTTATTTCTATTGGAACTTGTGGCATGGAGAGGATTTGGAGAAAAGCATTCTTCTTCGACGAAGAATGCAAAGAACGCGAAGAACGCTCCAACCTCTGACGAAGAACGCCAAAACCTCGGAGATCAACAACGCGGCACCGTGTACTGCGACGTCAATGACGCTTCTTCCGTGACGCTCCTTCCGAAACGTTTCTTCCATGACGATCCTTCTCTTCCACGACGATCCTCTTCTTCCATGACGGTTAATTCCGTGACGAACTCGCGTTTGACGACCATGCTTGAGGTAGGGAATTATGTTTGAGAATGATTTTATTCCCTTGAATATTTCATTCTAAAGAAAACAAAGAACACAGATCAACTTATTATCTAGTTGATCCGCGAACATTTTCCCTATGGGTTGGGAATATTTTGTTGCGGGAAATTGTGGGGGCTTAATTTTTTATTATTGATCATGATCTCATCTATCGCCTTTTTTGGTTTCATTTTGGGCCGCCTGTTATCATACTAACGGGGGGAGGTCGGACTGCATGAACACGGCCGACCCTCCTTCCCCCCTTGTTGTTTGAGTTTGTTGTGGCACGTGAAAGGCAGCGTGGTGCCGTTGCACCTCGCAGAAACGAGAAGAAAGAATGCGGCGAAGAAGCGTGGCGCCGTTGGGGCTGAACGAAACCGCGGGAAGAGTCGGGGCCGAGGAGGCGATTTGAAGACCCCACATTTTGTTGTCAAAGAGCGGATCGAAGGAAGATGGTGAGGTGGGCCGTGAAGGCGTTTTGAAGGCTTTTCAGCGAAGGTTGGGTCCCGGGATGATCTCTGGCGAAGACCGCAGGCGAATCGGACCACCGGAGCGCGTTCGTTGGTCCGCGGAAGCCCCCGCCGGCGCGGCAGCTCCGGCGGTTGGGGGCGGCGGCACCCAGCACGCCACCAGAAGAATCCGCCGCGGCTGACGATGCGGCGGAGACCAAGGGTCCCACGACCGCGCGGGACCAGGAAGCACCGGACGCGGCAGCGCGCCCCGTCCGGTGACACGAAGTGGCCCCCAGCGCTAGGGGACTGCGACTCCTTGGGCACGACCGCGCGGCCAGCGCCGAGCCGCCCAGGCCGGGCCGGGCCACTTAGGCTGGGCCGGTCCGCGCCGGCCGGGCCGGTCCGGGCCCAGCCGGGTCGGGTTGACCCGATTCGGGCCGACCCAGGGGGTTGGGCCGGGTCGGTTCGGGCCCAGACCCCCCGTTTTCGGACCCCTCACGGTTTTACGCTCATATCTTGAACTGTAGACCTCCGATCGACGTACCGTCAGTGGAGATGTGACCCTTGGATCTAGACTGTCATTTCGATATATTACACTCAAGGTTTCAGAGAACTTTCGGTTCGGCCGGGCTGGTTCGGATACGAAACCAACCGGGCCCTCAGAGCGGAAACACTTATATCTTGAGCTCCGGACGTCCGATTGACGTGCCGTCGACTTTGATGGATTCCTCTAAGTGAGATGGATCTTTTGGATTACTCCGCTCGAGGTTTGGACACCATCGGAGTTTGGTCGGGTTGGTTCGCTCATGAAACCAACCGGGCCCCTGGAACGAAAAAGCCAATAACTCACAGACCGGATGTCCGATTGATGCGCCGTCTGTCTCGTTGAATTCCTATTGATGAGACGGAACTTTTGAAATACTTCGCCCGAGTTTTGGTTGCTGTTGGATAGTGGCCGGGTTGGATAGTACCCGGAATCCAACCGGGCCCTTGGAACAGAAAAGCTGATATCTTTCAGGCCGGACGTCCATTTAACGAGCCGTCAGCAGAGTTGGTGTTCACGTTGAGAAACGGTCCCTTTGAGTATACCCTATTAGAGTTCAGGGTAGAGTTGAGATACGGCCGGGTTGGTTCGCTCACGAAACCAACTGGGCCCCTGGGACGAAAAGGCTAATAACTCACAGACCGGGCGTCCGATTGACGCGCCGTCTGTTGCGTTGAGACCCCTATGACGACGCGGTACTTTGAGATAATTCTTCGTGGGACTTGTGATACTTGGAGTATCAACCTGTAGCTCGTGGAGCGGACCCTCCCAGAGACGAGCGTGCAGAGTACGGAGACCGTGTAGCCGACTGAGACCTGACGACTACTTGACTGACTCGACTTGGAGTGAGTCGACTAGCCTAGTGGACAGAGCACTACTTTGTGAGGTGCAAACCCATGGCAGTCGGATCACTACCTGTGTGACAGTGAAGACCCGCGATACTTGTCCAGAGAGTACCTCTGCAGGATACTAGGGGGTGTGCACTACTGTGTTTGGGTGGTATACCCTGGCGGGAAGCACTACTGTGTTTGGGTGGCTGGCCCGTGGTACTCGAAAGGAGGAGTACCTCAGCAGTCTTAGGTTAGTGAGCAGTATCTCAGAGTCATGACAGGACCACTGTACACTCCAGAGACGGGGATCTTCAGCAGTTACAATTTCGATAATGAAAATCCTGGTTTGAGTTGAGACTTTTGACCTTTGTGTTTACCTCATGATTGAGATGGGTCACTTGATAACTTAGGTATATGTATGGGTATATACCTAGGTAGTGGTTATCCGTTGATTTCATGATCTTGGTGTTTTCCTCATGATTGAGATGGGTCACTTGATAACTTAGGTATATGTGTGGGCATATACCTGGGTGGTGGTTATCTGTTTGTTTCTTAATCCTTGTATTCCTCATTATTGAGATGAGTTACTTGATAACTTAGGTATATGTATGGGAATATACCTAAGTAGAGGTTATCTGTTGATATCTTCTTTGTGGTTATCCTTGTTGGTTTTTGTGAGACCTTGAGGGTCTTGGGGTCCCTACTGAGTATCGTTATACTCACCCCTGCACGGGCTATGCCCGCACCTCGTTGTGTTGGTTGCAGGCGACGAGCAGTGCTGATGGAGGCCGAGTGTTCGAGGACTGGACGGTACCCGGAGGTGGACTACACGACGAGTCAGTAACTAGAGGTGGACTTCATGGCGAGACGACACTCGGAGGAGATTGATGGGTGAAAGCATTGTGGAGGCTATCTGTACCTACCCTTCAGGTAGGATCCGTGGTGGACGATCCAGGAGCTGCGCCATCTGTACCTACCCTTCAGGTAGGATCCGAGGAGGACGACCCAGGAGCCACTTCCGTTCTTCCAGCTGTTCTCTTTTTCTGTTGTACTTTGTTCAGTTGTATTTTTACTTTTATTTGGGTTTGTATTTAGGCCCATTTACCTTTCAACACTTCTCTTTGTAATTAGTGTTTTACTTCTGCTTGTACTCTGTGGTGTTTTTTTTTTACTTTTATAAAAGAAATTCCTTCCCAGTTATCGAGATTTACGCCTTTGGTACTAGTTTCCAGCCCCTGGCCTATGGAAGGCGGGCTTGGGGTAGTCACGACACGGGCCCCGAGGACGGGTCGTGACACAATCCACTCCCATTATAGCATCAAATTCAACCAAGGGAAGTATTACGAGATTTTCCGGAAGAATCTTTCCACATATGCCAACAGGAGAAGAGTCAAACACTTGGGTTGAAATGATTTCACCACCTGGTGTTTTTACAGATATCTCTACTTCAAGGTTTCAGGGATTCGATTATATAGTTCTAGCAAACTTGCAAGATATAAAGGAATGCGTAGAACCAGAATCAAATAATACTTTTTCCATTCTTGAGTGAATAGTTAGTGTACCTTGTATGACTTCATTATCATGATCCACCTCCACAATAGTGATGGCATAAGACTTCCCTTGTTCCTTTAGCTTTGGTGGCTGCTGACGCTGATTACCCTTGAGAACTCGAGGATTAGTGCACTAGTTTTCATAGTGCCCTAGATCCATACAGTTGTAGCATTGAACCATGAGTTGTTCTCTCCTTTAATCGGCTACATTAGCCTTCCTTTTCATGTCTTTTTGACACTCTTGATCAGGGTTTCCTTCTTTCTCACACTTGAAGCATTTCCCCATCCCTTTGAGGCAGTTCCCATGGTGCAAATTTCCACATTTTTGACATGTGGGTCATTGAGTTTTCTTCCCACCTTTATCATTAGATCGTCCAGCTTGAAACTCCATCTTTCATTTTTTATCACCATAGCCATGGGACCATTCTCAAAACTCTATATCCACTTTGAAAACACATCGAAAAACTTCTTCATAACTCCCAAAGTCTCGAATTGCAAGAGCCTTTTGAAGGTGTGGTTTTAATCCACTAAAGAATCTATCAATTTTGATATCATTGTTGATAACAAAACCCAAAGCGTACCTTGAAAGCCTTTTGAAATTCGCTTTATAGGTTGTGATAGATTCTCCTTCTTTTTGATTAAGCTCCATGAATTCTCTCTCCATCTTCATGCGAAGAGTTCTTGGGAAGCACTTGTTAAGAAACATTATCTTGAAGTCTTCCCATTCCATCTATTCAATTTCCTCCCTTGGCTTGGTGTTCTTAATCAAATCCCACCATTGATAGGCTTCTCCATCTAGATGATAAACGGATAGGGTCACCTTCTCCCTCTCAGAACAATGAATAACAGAAAAGATCTTCTCCATGCAGTTGACCCACTGTTCCGGAACTAGTGGATCAGAAGATACATTAAACATCGGTGGTCGTTGCCACATAAAAAATTCGATAGTCAGTTTCTCCCTCTTTGGCGAAGGAGGAAGTTCCCCATTATTATGGTTATTGTTCATAGCCTGAGATAATTGGGTAACATCGCCATAAAGTTTTTAACACCACCTCCCAAATCATTGGGTATGTCGTTCGGGCAATCGTTGCATTAGCCCTCGCACGAGTTGTTGGCCTAGTCTCTCCTGGTTCCCACCATTTTCTAAAATAGAAAAGGTTAGAAAAAATCATAAGTCAACAATTAATGAATAAATAAATTATTTATTTTCACAATTTATACTAAAATCATAACATATGGGATACCTATGTAAATATTCTTGTGTTCATATATGTACTTAGTCTCATGCTAGATGTTTTCTCTAAGGTTCACTAATCCCAATTCCCAAATTAACTAAACCGCTCCTCTGATACCAACTATAGCAACTCTGCCTTTTCTTACAACACTATTAAATCATTTTAAAGATATAAAACATAATAGTATTACACATAGAGGATCTAAAGGTTTAGTCTCTTGGGAAAACTAGGACCATACATAACAATTACAACATCAAGCATAAACATTTATTTAATTTCTTCTTCTCTAGCTTCTTATTGGCACTTGTCCTCTCCCTAGTACATGTATCCACCTGAGGATATACATCAAAAAACGTGAGATAAAATCCCAGTAATAGGATATATAAGAACAATATATCATGGGGTGAGCATAATCATGACATAGGCAAAATATCATGGACATGATAGGAGCATAAATAAAAGACTTGAAATTTGGAAATGCATAAAAATGAAACATCATGTCTTAGTGGTTAACTACCACAAATACTTGTGAACCAAGATAGAATCTTGTTCACAAATAATTTTAAATTTACTCATGAGATTCATCACTTTACCCAATGCATTGGAGCGCTATATAATTCAGGGCGCACCCGTCACATTCAAACATTCATATTGCGCTATATAATTCCGGGCGCACCCGCCACATCATAACATTATCATTATCATGTTTGCTACATGGAAAATATATAAAAAGTGAACATAAATAACCCATGGAAAGGAATGGGTTACATATCATAAGAATAAATTCATAAACTTTTGGTTCCCAAAATAAAGAGGGAATAATATACTTGATACAAGAACCGTAAATATTGAATGAGAAGTAAAAGGCATGTTATTGAAAGAAGTGTTCTTTTGGAAAAAATTTGGTTTTTCATAAATGCCAGTGAAAAACATTTATATCCCAAAAAAGTAAAGACATTTATGAACAAAATATTTTTAAGGATTAACCATATAAAAAAGGAGTGAAAGAGGGAGAACCCGAAGGATGAAAGTTGGGTTCGAGAATTTCACCTTACCTTGTATCCGAATGCTTCCTTCTCTTTAATGTCCTGTATAATGAAATTATATTAATTAATTAGAAATACATAACTTTTTGTACATTAATATGGTTCATTATGTATTCATTAAGTGATTTTATGTGCCTTTAGATGAGTTATAGAGTTTAAGAACATTATTCGGGAATGTTTGTTTTTATGGTTTTCTTGAGTGGTTCACTTGTATTCTTAAATTGAAGTTTGGGTAGAACATGGGTAAATATATAGAACTGATATTACATGTTATTAATTATATTACAGGAGTTTTAATGATCTTATAATGAATTATATTAAATCTATGTGGATGAATCATTAGATAAGAAATAAATGATGACTGTTTGGGTAAATTTGAACGATTTTTCGATCATAATGAACTTGTTTTATTTTATCACTAGAAATATGGTCATAAGTTAGTTACAGAACTTTAAATAGGAGATAATACATATAATATATTCTGGTTCAACCATAAAAATCGTTTCATGACCATATTTGAAGGTAGAAATGGAAGAAGAAAACTTGTCGTTCTTGAAGGTGATAAATTAACACCTCACGAACGACGTTCTCTTTAATAAAATAAAATTAAAAGAAAAAAGGGGTTGGATGATATAATATCCAATTAGCATCATAAATTAAATTATATGTATAATAATTGAGTTACAATACCATTTGGATGAAGATAGTTGGTGAGATATCAAGAAATGAACTTGAACTTGAAAGGAAATTAAAGTAGAAGAGGGAGAGAAATCACCTCTTAAATCCTCCTCTTGATATCCTCCTTCAGGGAGCTAGGATTGGTCTTTTGATGAGACCAGCAGCTCTTGGACGTGGGACAAGGGCTAGGGAGGATGTTTGGGCAGAGTTTAGAGAAGTCTTGGAGGGTGTGAGGGAATGAGGGCGTGAAGGGTGGTTTTTATAGTGGTGGGGAGAGGGGTTTCCTTAATATAAAATTCATTAGTTTATTAATTTCCCTTAAGACAAGGAATAGTGAGTAATACATGACCAAGAATAGTAAATAAGGCATGTGTGTTTGGGATTTGGGTGCTTACATCACTTGTGATGTCAGGAATAGTGGGTTTCAATTATAATGTATTTATACGGTAAATTAATGTATTTTGCTATTCACCAAAAATTCAAGAATTTTAGAAGAATACCAAAAATTTACCCCAACCATTTTTTGACGTGTAGAATACAAAAAGGAATTCCATTTTCAAAAATAATTTTCTAAATATTATTATTTTAATATTTAATTAAAATCATAATTTACTTAAAAAAACAGTTTTTAAAATGAAAACTGATTTTATAGTGCTTTAAAAAATTATGTAGGGTCTTATAAAATTATCTAAAAACTATAAGACATTGATTTGATAATTAAAGAACACATTTTAAGAAAATAACTTTTCTTTTAAATTAATTAATTAATTATAATCAATTATTTTGACTTACAAAATACTAAAACATTTTCTAAGGTCAAATTGTCACTTTCTTAGATGTCTAAATTTTATTTAATTATTCATTGGTAAGGTTACTATTATGTTGGATGATTTACTATTCATAAGGGTCATATTAATATTCATAAGTGTATGTTACTATTCACAAGGGTATGTTACTATTCACCGAAAAATATTTTTGTTTCATTAGACTCCAAAAATCATCATAAACACAACCATGTATGTCAGATTTTCAAAATTCCCAATATAGAAGTGACAAAATTATGCTTAAAGGTAACTTAGCACTTATTAGTTCATTATGTTGTTCTTTCATGTGATTTTTTGACATAATTTTAAGAAGGGAATTTTCATTGAAAAACTTTAGGTCGTTACAAGATCATTTTTGATTAATGAAATGTGAAGATGGTGTCATTTCTATTTCATTATGAACATTATAATTTATCTTATATGTTTTCATAGGGATAAAAAAGTTATGAAAAAAATATAAAATTTAATTATGAACAAAAATAATATATTTTTGTTGTAGTGATTTGCATTTATTTTTATCTGGTGATATTAATACCTTAAACATTTATTCAAGGACCATACAATTATTGTATATGCAGTAAAAATGAAAAAGTTATTCATTTCCAAAAATAAATTAATATGTTTTTTTTGAATTGTGGTATTCTATTAATTTCATCTATAATTTTAAATTAAAAATTATTAAAACAATGTTCCTATTATAGTTCAATTTTTATCATGATTTCTTTGACAGGAAATTATATAAATAGTCCTAAAAATTACATTAATGATATGTTATTTCAATTAAATTTTTATTAAATTATTTATAAATAAATAAAAACTTTAAAGATAAATATTATGATTGATAATGGATTAATATTTCATTAATGTACCATTTATGATCCAAATTTCATTATAGAATTAAATTTAACATGATTAATGTCTATGAAATGTGTTACCATAGTTATAGTTAAAATGAGTTAATGAGGACGTTCAACCAAATGATAATTTTAAAAATGAAACATAAAAAAGTCTAAATTTTATTGTATAAGGTTATTTTTACATTATCAGATCCTAAATTAGAAATTATCTCCATTTTTTCAACATCACATGAAGTTTTATATACATATTATATTTAAATATTTTCTTTCTCTTCTTATATTCCCTTCCCCCTATTTATTAAATGAAAACTACAGTTATTCTAAATTAATGATATTTGAGCATTCTATGATGAAACATTCCTTCCTTAATACTATCCCAACTTCCATATCTATATCATTATGCTTATGGTACCTTCAAAATACCACCATTTCAATTATTTTGGTTTAATTCAAGGTGTGTTTCTCAATAATGCAGCATAACTCTTAACTGAGTACTTTCATTTTTATATTATCTTTTACCTCAAATAATTTTATAGTATCTAATTTAAAATTATAACATAAATATATTTAATATTTTTAATAGTTAGTCTGATGAAGTAATAACCATTATCCATATCCTTTCCATATTATGAGAAAATAAATCTTCCCTCATGTGTATGTTTAGACTACAAACTCCATGAAGTGGTGTGTTTCTTTTTTTATCGTCATTTTGAATTGATAGTTATAATGATTTTTTAAAAAATATATCTTATATATATGATATTATTATTGTTATTTATAGGTGAATTATTACTTATTTGTATTTCATTACATATATCTTAAATTTGAAGCATTACACATGTGTACATATAAACTACCATCTCCACAAAGTGATTTAATTAATTTTTCATAACCACTTTATAGGGATAATTGTCATTTTTTTATAATAATCCCATATGAAAAAAATTACCTTATTAAAATTATGGTGATAATGTAACCATGATTAATGTATATGTTATCATACTGCTGAACTAAAACATGCATGAAAGGTGATGCTTTTATCACCCATAATAGTGATTTTAATAATGAATTATCAATAAATGAAAGATAAGTTACTATAATTAAATAATATAATGTATGATTTATATTATTATGTCAATATAATATATTTATTATAATCATTTATTAATTATATATTATATTCGGACATGTATGAAGTATGGTGATACTTCCTTTACATTTTTTTGTTATAATCACATTTCTAATTGGGATTGTCTATGTTAAATTTTCATTTTGGAATACTTTATGGATCACATAATTTAAACCAAATCTATTTTAAACCCCACTATTTATTACTATATTTTTTATATATTATTACACTTATTTTACCTTTGATACATAATATTATTTAGAAAATCTTTCTAAATAAATTATGATCATATTTAATCATTTGATGTTGAATTTTTTCTTCAATGTTCATGATATTAAAAAAATTATAAAATGTATAAGTAACACATCTACTATTTTAAAATATCATTTTCAATAACATTGTTTTTAGTTAAAAAAATTAAAGAGATTAATTCTAATTTTTTTAGTAATAATTAAATTTATAAATTTATAATATTATTTAGAATGAATGTATTTGTTTAACATATATGATGTAAATAAATATTACCATAGTCATGACTATTATTTTCTATGTATATTCATTATTTTCAAAATTATTTTCATTGAAAATTATTTTATCATTATTGTGGGAATTTAATATTAATGTTTTTCAAAATAATATGATTTTTTCAGCTTATCAAAAAATTGTAAAATGTTCTTATGATTGTATATTTTATCTATGTAAACATCCCTTATGGGTTTTTTGTTTCATAGGTTATATTATTTTATTATTCCATACACATTTTTCGATGACATATAATGATTAAAATATATGAAACCCATTTCATTCTCACATATTAATTTATTAATACTATTATATTTAAAAAACTCATTTGTTTTACATGTGTTTTGATAAGTCAAAATGATGGATGGTTTATGATTTTGTAGAACACATATGAGTGGTTTTCACTAAGCGATTTTTTGGACCATTATAAACATTAATTATAATGGTTAATAACTTATATCTCATGAGATTATTATTAGAAATGTGTTGATGTTGTTGATAGACTATACAAAATTTGAAATGATTTGTGGTCCACTATGATATGTCAAAACAATGGTGAGATATGATTCCCTATGATATGGGATAAAGGTATTAATTAAATATCCACTATGAAATGGCAGTCTTTATAGTTAACCTTGAAATCTAAAATTGTTTTTATGACCATGACTGTGCTCAACTCTGATGATAGGATTTTATACATATAATTTGAAATCACAACTCATGATTTTTTTTATAATTACCTAATAATTTTTCATGATAATGTTTAATATTATGACTCATTATTGTTATCTATGAATTACTGGGTGTGACTTTATATGGATAATATCATTTTTTCATACCCTCATTCTCATGACATGTTGTCATATGATCACTGAGTCATATCATCTATGTTTACCCTTATTTATCATATGAGATCACATATCCTTACATTTTAATTTTCCCTAGATTGTGAGGAAGGGAATGGAGTATAATTACCCATGAATGGTTCTTTATACTATGATTTATGTTAGAGATTTTGAAGATTATACATAATAAAAATGTCTATGTATCGAGTCTCCATGTACATTGTATCATCAAAATTTTTAGGTATGCATTTTTTTAGATGTATTAAATATTATTCAAATATTATATAATATTTATGGGTTAAATTCTTATGTTACCTCAGTTGGTATCATAGAAGTATTTAGTAATTTTTTTATTATCATAGATCATTTGATAAAACAATTATCAATGAATAAGAATAATTTATAAATCATATGTTTTGTTAAGGTAGAGATTATGTTATTTCTCTAGAAATATATTCATATCTGGATAACTCAATTAGACATGGTTTTGGAACATTTTCATCTAGGAGTAATTACAATGAAAAGAGTTTTATATTTATATCATGGAAACCATTCCCATGTATAATGAATGGAACCATTCAATGAACCTGGTTCAAACAATCTTGGGGGATATTGTTATGTTAATTCATATTTTTTTATTAACCATTATGATGGAAATAAATAGATAATCAGATTGGATGATCATTTATTATGATATGGCATCATATATTGAAAATAATTTGTTATTATTTAGACATCATGAGAATGATTTATAATGATTATATGATTTATCACTTTGATTTTTTAAACCTTATACTGACATAATGTTCTTTGATATTGTAAATCATTTGAAATATAAGGTTTCAAGCTATCAATTAGTGAGATGGATAATGTAATGATTTTCCTCTTGATTAACCTAATCTTATGGGTTTTTTAATGTTTAAAATTATTATTGTGGTCTTTCAACATTATCTTGTCATGAATCGTTATGTTTTTCTAAATAATCAATAGATGGGAAAAAATATTGTTTTATATATTATCAAAAATCATTAAAATTTTTTTAGTCATACCTATAATAGAATATTGGATAAGTTATGGAGCAATACCACATTGAAAATACATTATGTTCTCCCATTGTTGAAACATGAATAATTTTTCCAAATCTTGTATCATTTAGAAGGAGATGAAGAAAAATGGTGAAATATTTTTATAAA
Organism: Viscum album; assembly: GCA_963277665.1. Classification (NCBI taxonomy): domain Eukaryota; kingdom Viridiplantae; phylum Streptophyta; class Magnoliopsida; order Santalales; family Viscaceae; genus Viscum; species Viscum album. Next base: position 381,981,608 of record OY728167.1, on the reverse strand, counting down.
TATTAGGAATGAGGAATAAATTTAATCTATTAAAAGGGATGATTTGATGTTTATATATTTTTGTTAGTTAATTCTTAATATTCAATGTAAAAATTAGAGATAATTTTTTTGAGCTTACTAAAAGGGATGATGAATCCATTTGTAAAGATACGGAAATATTTAGAAGACTTAAAAGGAATTATTCTATTTTAATGTTAAACCCTAAAAGAAAAATTCATCAATTTTATACTATATTAATATAAGTTTTATCATTTATGTTAGTTATAAGATATTTTTATCAATGATAAAATCATTTAATGTGATCTCATGATAGAATTGTAAATTATATATTACGATCATTTCCATGGATTTGATAAGATAAAGAATATAAAGTCTCAATAAAACTTGAATTACTAAATCTTTTTAAGAAAAATAAGTTTACTATATTCTAGAAATGTTGGAATAAACATAAATGGAATTATGTGAATAAAAAGGAAGTTATTAAAATGTTGAATAGTTCTCTATAAATATCATGAATGTTGAAATGAAATATAGTTTCCAATTGATAAAATGGATAATGCAAAGATTCGAACTAATAAAACACCTAGATGCTAATGCAACAATCATATTGATAATAGAGATTATGCCAGCCAGTTCAGGAATATTAAGGTCTATGACTATGATGATTGTCAACAACCTCATTAGACTAATGGAAAAGGTTATTAACTTGTGATCACAATAGAAGAAGTGGATTTTTAGAATTATGTGGTTAAAGGTACACTTATCATTTAGACTAGAAAAACTAACATCTTATTTGATTATAGCTCTACCAATTATTTTATATCTATTTAATTCTCAATATTAATATATTAACACCTCAATGATTAGATACTGAGTTATCAGTGGGAACTTATAATGGTATAATGATCAAATATAAGTTCAATATCCCTGTACAAATGATGCGTGTGAAGGGGGGAGGGGTTTCTTCCTGTAAATATTTTTATTATAGGTCTAGTTTAATATAAATTAATTTATTCATGGATTGGATTTATTTATTTAGATGAAATATCAAGATATATGTAAGGGAACTATCATTTAATATTATGAATGCACCTAATATCGTTATTTTGTGTAAGGATGAATATAAATTTGTCAAGGAAATTAAATCTATTTTATAAGTCTAATTTCTGATATATCAATGGTATCTATATTGGATGTTTTGTAAAAAACTCAAAATTGGGTATATGACAATTTATGGAAATTTCGTGATTTATTTTTAAAATAATATCCTTTTATTCCTCTAAATCATAAAAATAATTTTTATATAAAACTCATAAAAATTTTTAAAGATATTTTCCATACACAGTAGAGAATTTACCCAATGTATTTATGATAATTGAAGGAGAAACTCTAGGAGAATCATGATAAGGGATTCATATACCATAGTTAACCACCGTATTATAAACCTATTATTTTTTTTATAATAATAAATATTGATCAATTAATATTTTCATTGCCTATTAATAACAAAAAATGATAAATATCAATAATATATATTCTCTACCGTGTATCAATGATATGTTTGATCAATTAGGAGGATCATGATAACTTTTGATGATTTACCTTTAGTTGGGAGATAATCAATTAATGGTTAAGAAGGAGTATATAACCAATAAAACCATCCACATGAGTTTTGAACATTATAATTTTTTATGATTCCATTTTCTCTTACTAATACCCCATTTATCATCATCAATTTCCTGAATTGATTCATTAGGGATTACCATGTCTAGTTTGTGGCACAAAATATGTATAATTTTCACGTTTATTCAATGATAATGGAAGAGAAAGATAATAATATAGAATTTTTCTAATTTACGTAATGCCATACAATTACTATGAAAAATTCACCTAATATAAATATTTTCAATAGAATTTTTCATTCATGGTCCATTTAATATCAAGTGAGGGTATATCGGTGGATCCATAAAAGAGAAAAGTTAATAAGAAATGCCTAGACCCACCATGATAATTGAGATTAATATTTTTCATTGATTTCAATTGTACTATCCATGTTTTTTTTGATATTCTCATAACCATTTGATCTACTCAATAATTGGAAATGTATGTGGTTTATGTTCACATTGATCAATGAAAGTGAATTAAATTTCATGGATCAAACAAAAATTCAGTTAATTCATATATAGTCATAATAACATTATATATTTAACGGTTTGTAATTTTTAGTGGTGATTCAATGAATGTATTGTGATGTGTACTTATTCAAATTATATAGTGATAGATAATTAACCTCACTAATTAAAGAAATGAGAATCTTAAATCGATTTATTAGTTGGAGTTGGTTGTGATAATATTATCATTATATATATATATATAATATCATTATGTTGAATGGTGTAACATATATATGGTTCTAAAAACAATTAGGTATATATTCACATTGAAAGAGTGGAATATGATATAGATAAGATAGATAGAGATTATTTAAGATTATGAATGCTTGATACATTACCACCATAAGAAGGTGAATGAGGTTTTCAATGCTTTGAGACAAAAAGAAATTTATTTCTTTTCCATAAGGAGGATTAAATGAGATCGAAAAATAATTTAGTTGAAAAATATAGAACATGAAAACTTCTGTAATGTGTTTAGAATATATCTTTCAAAGATGAATGTTCAATCATACATCCCTATGAGGACAAAATGGGAATAAAAAAAGATATATACATATAATATAAAATGTGGAATGTTCTCCTATTAAACAAATATTTTGATGAAATAATAAGGTTAGAAAAACTGAGATTCCTATAAATAGGTGATTAATTAAATTATGGTTAGATTAAGTAAATTTTTCAGCATTCCCTATACATCATGGATGTTTAATGATTAAAAAAGAACTAAAACTATATTTATGGAAGAATAACATGAAAATGGATAATTTAGAGTCTGTATATTAATAATTATAATGTTAATAAGGTTATGAAGAGACACCAAATTCTAATGGCTTTTGAATCAACTTCCCAACCCATTATTGAAATAGGAAATCATTACCCTTGATTTCATCATCATACTTCCCAAAACATGTATAATAAATATTTTTATTTGAGTTATATTCACTCATCTAATTAAAAAAATGTCTTTATTTTCTATTACAGAAAATTTATCTATTGATATGATTATTCAGTTATACATTATGTATTTTTGTGAAATTTCCTAGGGTACCATTAAACTCTATAAAAAATATTGATATTTTTCTCTATGGATTTAATAGGTGGTGTTAATCAACACCATCCACTGATGAAAAATATTTTTCATGCAAGGGAGATGAAAAATATTCCCTCGAGTAAAAAGATTTATCATTAGTAATACATTTGTGCAAGGATGTGAAAAATTCCATTTGGCAAGGGAGATGATAGTAAAAAATATATTTTTTCATGTTCTAGTCTATTATATATAATATGAGGATAGATCCAATTAGTATTACATAATGTAATCTAATTGTTGAAAAATAATATTTGATGCTAAGAATCTAGAAGATCCAGAGTATGAATTTATAGATAAGTTATTCATATTAATATTTCCATGGAATAAGTGTAAGATATGTTGAAATAATGGAAAATTGACAGCTATAAAAATTGGTTCCTTCAATATTCTTGGTCATATCAGGATAAGATATTATCATTTTTATTATACATTGAATTCATATCAATTTTATTATGTGTTCCATGTATCTTACTTATGTATATAACCAATCCCTCCCCTATACCAAACTTCAAGGTTTTACCACTAGAACAAGATATCTATTATTAGAGACAAATTATTGAGATTATATCTTGGATAGAACATTATAAAAAACAATACCACAAAACCACAAAATGTTTTTTTGGAGAAACCATATATTAGATAATGATATGTAGTAACCAAAGGATATAATGAGGCATAAATATCCTCTATAGTTTGTATCAGAGTGATTATATTTGGAGGGAAAAATCATGTATGTTGGTAAAATGTATCAATTGGATATTTTATTACATATTTTCCAATATATAAAATGAATTTCATTGATATATTACTTTACATGAAACATCATGCTTACAAAACCATGATATACTATTTAAATAATAATATTAAATGTATTTGTAATTAATTTATAATTATATTGTTTTATATAAATATAACTAAAAAATTACATAAAAATATTTTTTAAACATGTATAAAATTAATATATTGGTAATCAATTGATTATAAATTAACAAAATATCATTTGAATGTAAATGATATATTTTTACTAAAAAATATATTTTATCTTTGGAATGTTTTTTATTGTTAAAAAATTAAATCAATCACTATTAATGAAATTTATTACTAAAATTTATAACCTTTTCAGGTAATAATTTTCTTTGAAATTCATTTAATGATGTTTACTTAGCATGGGATAACAATTAATCCAGTTTTATTTTTAAAATAATGAAAAATTTATTCTATATTTTGAATCATGAGTTTCATATTTTTTAAATAGACCCGTTTCATTTTTAGTTATTTGGAATAGTAAACATGGCAAATTATTTTTAACTTGGTAAGTCTAAAGCACATAAAACTGGGATAAAACCACGTGATAAGGATACATAATCTCTCTAAAAAATTAATTCATCTTATTGGATGAGTGAGGTTTGTACATATTAATACATTTATGTAAATTATGCAACATGGTGAACTTTTTTATTATTACCATTATATTAAATAAATTAATAGATAAATTATAAATTTCATGATCTATATATTAATATAGATTACATGTTTTCATAGGGATAAATATGTAATGTTATATACCTTCTGACCCAATATATTTTAGGGATTCTGGTGGTGTAGGTGTCTAAGAATTTCTTTATAAGGCCCTAACCTTAAACATTACATAGTCTTGATTTTAGTCAACAATTAATATTAAAGATATTTTCAGGTTTAGAGTCATAGAGAATTAGGCCATAACTATTATATAATAGACCCAGACATTACATGTGGTGAATTACACTCCGTATGGTATTTTACACCAAAGGAAACCCATTAACCAAAACATGATTTATTTTTATTGATAAAAATATTCTCGACTTATTCCATTCTATTACCCATCCTTACACCTGATGGAAAACATTTCAAAAACATGAGAGGAGCATAAAAAGCTCAGTAGGGAATATAAATTGAGGAATAAAAATGTTAGTCCATGAATATTTAAAACCCATGGAAACATTTTCACAAAATCATACTTTTCACCCATAAAACATAAACCACTTAGAATACATTATGTAATAATAAGATTCCTAAAAAACATTATAGAAATAAAAAAACATAAAGGTTGATTGTGGAATCCATGTCATAATTACATTGTTTCTTTCAAAACTACATAGGGTGTAACCTTCATGGTTACATTTTGAATACCCATCACATTATATTCCCAAACTCTCTTAGGATAAACCTTAATGTTTACCTCTATCATGTTACCCAATGAATTGGAGAGATATCACAGGCTCAACAACCCTCAGTTTATCATGGAACCACCCATATACATTAGAAATTCCAAATAACCATAAAATAATCATAACATATTAAAAAATCATAATATAAAAATTAACATTTCCTCATTGCAATCACAAGATATCATTTCATGATATTGATATAATCAATTCATTTAAAACATTAAAAAAAGTGATCTGAATCAATGTTTCCCACACCACATTGAAACTTTTTAAATGAATTTACAATTTGAAACACTCATGTCCATATAAATGAATCCTTAATACCATTTTGAAAACATGGAAATTAATGAGAAATATTTATATGAATAAATTATTAAAACATTTAAAATTATGTTTTAGTTAAAGAGTCCCTTACCAATTGTGAAAATAATTGAATAAAAATAATTTCTGAATAAAATTAAACAAAACATATAATATCAGGATAATAATGAGAATAATGATATAATATATACAAGGGAAGTATATACAATATATTAAATTGAATTGGTTCATAACAATAAATAAGTCTAATTGAAATGTAAATTGAGACGAAAACCCTTAGATCGTATCCTTAGATTATAGATAAATCGACGAGATAATAATGTGTGAAAAATATAAATAAAGTAAACATAATTAGATATTCACTATAGTATAATTAAATTTCATTCACACATATTCTTTTAAAAAACAAAACCAATGACATGGATATTTAACTCAATGAATTGATATTGAGTTATGATTACCCTTACAAATATTGTATAAATGACATAAGAATTTATCAATGGGCTGATTATGTATAGAAATAGTATATCCATATAAAGGAAAGTAGAAATTAATAAATAAATAAATATATATATTGTTACTATAGTTACTATAATATGAAAATAGAAAAAAAGTGGATCATTAATGAAATTTGAAACATTATATATGTATTATTTTTGAATATTGGATTTTAGGACTATTATATCATTTAGTAAAATAGTATTTGTTTTAAAACTAATTTATATCAATTTTGACAATATTTAGTAATGCATTTTTTTAAATTCATAAAAACCTGATTCCTTAAAACCAAAAAAATTAAATCATCTAGAACATTTCAAGGATTTGGAGGTACCTCTAAGAAGGATGATCAATCTAATGAAAATTATGGGAGTGGAATCAATCACCCAAAGAAAGAACCCTGCAAGGAAACCCCAACTTCAACTCACAGTTGTGAAGCTAATGTGGATATGCAGCCTCTCCCTATACTGCATCCAAATTCTGGATGTAGTTTGGAAGCACCTACTAAGGGGCATAGGCAGGATGCTCATGCTAGATTCCACCCAATCACTACATCTTTTCCAAATGCTGGTTGCATTTCTGAAACACCTGCTAAGGTGCATGGACAGACTACTCAGGCTGGATTTCCCCCTGCTGTGACATCTTTTCCAGGTGTTGGTTACAATTTTGAAACACCTGCAAAGGGGCGTGGACCTTCTGCTCAAGCTGGTACCCCTCCCGCATTAGTTATGACAGCCCCATCCCTGCTGAATGTGGTTGCTGAGAAGAAGAGCATTCCCTCCAATCAAATGATAACAGTAAAAGACTCCAAGGTTGCTGATCATGGTGGATTTTTAAATTTAACAAGGGAAGGGACATCTCTAGATCTAATATGTGCTTCAGTGCTGAGTCAGAATAAGAAATGTACTAGGAAGGTGAGTACTCATAACTCATTTGAATTAATTGCATCTGATAGCAGTGATGATGATGGAAAATCAATTGATGATGGGGCTGGATATAAAATTGAGAAAGCTGTTGAGACTGATGAGATCCCAGATAATGGTGATGGAACTTGGACTCAAGCTAAGTCTTGTAGAAGAGGACGAAATCATCATAGTAGGGGTGGTCAACTCTCACACTAGAGTATGAGCACTCGTTCTCAAATGCGTTGATGTCCTTTTTGTGGATTGTTTTTGTATTATTCCTCATTTCTTCAGATTTATAACTTTTACATTCAATAAAGGCCCCTTAGATCCTCAACCTTTTCAAAAAAAAATCACTCATTAATAAGGTAATCACTACATCATCATTGTGTCATAAACAAGTTTCTTTATTTAATATCTAAAATTTAAAGATAAAATTCAATGGTATAGTAAATAGTTTTATCTTTCTAATGAATATTTATCGTCATAGTGATCAGTTATATAACCCAATATTAAAATTGTTTTAGTAAAAAGATACATATTTATCTTATATTTCTCTTTACTTTAAATTAATTATTATAACATGTCATTACCACATCCAAGTGGCTATATGGGGTCCTAAAATCTACCCAAGGATGACCATGGTCAGAAATATTTCACCCAATAGGATTAGGACATGTTTTATGGTAGTTTTATATTATTATAATATATTTTTGTACCATTTTTAACCGATTTACCCTTTAACCATGGTAAATAAAAATAATTACTGAATTTACTATTCATAATGGACAAAAATAAAAGGTACCTATTTTCACAATTTGGACCATATAATTCCAAATAAGGAATCTATTTTTTCAAATTCAAAACACATAATTGGAAGAAATTAATTTAAAATTAATTCTTGTTGTCAAAACCAGAAAGAGGGTTTTTAAGAAGTAAAAAATATCAAAAGATTCAATTTTTTTAATGCCCAATTTCATGTGAAATAAATTTCAATGAAGAAAATTGTATTAAATAAAAATAATTATTCTAATTAAACATTAAAAACAATTAAAAGGATTATCTCACTGTATAAATAAATTAGATAAAAAGGAAGTTTTGAATTTAAATGCAGCATTTTTCACTATTCATTAAAATATGGATTTTATCAGAAAAAATACAAAAATTTAAACCAAAGTAAATTTTGATATCATAATTCTAAAGAAGAATCTTATTTTGTTAAATATAACATATAAAAGTTACAAAAATATATTTAAAAATACTTCTCCATCAAAAGGTGGTAAAATGAGCTTAAAAAAATATTAGAGTATTTTATGATTAAAATTGGATTCATTCTCATATTAATACTCTAAAATTTATTTAATAAATGTAGAAAAATATAAAAAATATTTGTAATCATATTGTAGTTGGTTCTGTTCATTCCCACCAATAAAATTTCTAGACATTAACTACCATTAAAAATAAAAATAATATTATTGTTTTATTTTTCAGTACAGCTCAACGTTGTGTGCAATGTAAGAATTTGATGAAACCCATTGTTTCTTGTTGAGTACGATTTCATAAAAAGTGACCCCATTAACGTAAAATTAATATCTTATTCATAAATAATATTATATATGAAAAATATGTTATTCTATAAATATATGGAATGTTATATCCTTCCCCCTTTTGGAAATTTCATCCTCGTAATTTTAAATTTTGGTTTGGTAACTTCATTGAAAATACCAAATTAAAAAACAATTTAATAAAACTACCACTTTAACAGAACGAGATTGAAGTAAAAAGGTCACCCTATATAAAAAAAATTAGGATTATATATAGAAAAACATGGATATGGAAGAAAAAATAACCATATTTATAAGGACCCGGCCTTAAACATTACTTATTATTGAATTAAATGAATAATTCACATTGAGGATATTTTCAGGTTTAGAGTTTTAGAGAATTAGGACATAACTATTAAATCTAAAATATTACAAATTATACACTTCTACTAAGTTTCCATAAAATAAAAACTCTTAAAAAGAAACATGTCTAGTTCCACGTTTTAGATAGCATGTCTTTCCTTGATCCCATCCTTGACCCCATTCATCTTTAAGTCCTATGGAAAACATTTCAAAAACTTGGGATGAGCATAAAAATCCCAGTAAAGGATACACAAATAAGGAAAACTGTTAGTTTTTCAAAACAACAAGTAAACCAAGAATACATTATCAAAGTAATACTTTTCACCTTTATGATGTAGTAAAAAAACTCTTCACTGAATAAAAGATCATTACTTACCCCTTTTGTAACCAAAATATTACCATAAAAACCCATATAAAGAACACATAACATATAAATGTAACTTGGGACATAAACATACTTAAATGTAATAACCATACGGTCGACTTCCACACATATCACTTAATGGAATAGCCATACGGCCGACTTCCATACCCAATGCATTGGAGGTTATAACGTAACCACCCGTCCTGGTATTCACGACACCACCCGTCATATGGTTTATCACGTAACCACCCATAAAATGTCCAAGTACCATCATTACACATAAAATATTGAAAATATAAACATTTCAATAACAAAATTTCATTTTCAATCACAATAAGTAATTACAAGATATTGAATTAATCAATCCATTTTCAAAACCCATTTAAAAGAGATTTTTGAATCAAAGTGTCCTATACCACTTTGAAGCTTTTAATGGAATTATAATTTTAAAAAATTAATGTCCATATAAATAAATAATGAAAACCATTTTGAAAACATGGACATTAAAGATAAAGATTTAGAATAATGAATCTTTAAAACATTTAAAACGATATTTTTGTTAAAGAGTTTTTAACAAAATGAGAGACTCTCGAATACAAATAATTGCTGAATAACATTTAATCAAAAATTTATAATATCATGAGAATAATGGGATTCATGATATAATATTTCAAAGGACAGTATACACACCATATAAGAGTGATTTGGTGCATAACAACAATGAAGTCTCAATGGAAATGTAAATTGAGATGAAATCCATTATAAAGATGGTATCCTTAAATTAAAGATAAATATATCACATAATTAGGTGTGAGAAATAAAAATACACCTAATATAAGTGGATATTAAGTGTGAAACAATTATAGGTCATTCAGAAATAATCTTGTAAAAACAAAACCAATGACATAGATATTTAACTCAATGAAATGAGATTGAGTTATGATTTCCCATACAAGTTCGTAAGAATTTATCAATGAGATGATTATGTGTAGAAATAGTATATCTACACAAAGGTTTGTGGAAATTACAACATAGAGATTCCAAACATAATCTTGGAATAATAAAATCAAGAAGTAGAGGTTTAACCCAAATAATTGAAAGTGGGTTAAGAAGTTCCCTTACAGAAATTCAACAGCCTAACGACGTCACTTTAAAATTCAGAAAATGAGTTGATGGGAGAGAAAATGGTATCTCATCACTTGGACATAAAATTTACATAAATAATGATATAGAAGAACATATCCAAACATAATAGTATGTGAATTAAAAGACATAACAAAAGAAGTCTTTTAAAAAGAGGAGGGTGAAAGGTCCCCTTACCGAGTTGGGTAACTTTCGAAACGTACACCCCATGGAAGAAGGGTCATACAATGAAGATGTAACTACCCATAAATGAGAGTATATTATACAAATAGTAAAATAATGGGTAGTAAATACACCACAGAAAAGTAAATAGTGGCCAATGTAGCATGAATCTCACACGAATAAAAAGTGAGATGAAAATCCCCTTATGAAAATTCAGCAGCCTAATGGCGCCACATAAAACTTCCAAAAATGGATTGATGAGATCAAATAGGGTCTCTCATAATATGAACATAAAAATTACAGTATGAGGAATATAAAATAACATCCCCAAACATAAGAAATATGATCTTAAAAGAAATGACATAAAAGAGAGTACTTAAAAAGAAAGAGAGGTTGGATCCCTTACCTCGTGTCCGACATGACTTGATCGTTCTTTAATCTCCTGAATAATAAAATTTGCTCAATTTAAAATTGATTAAGGAACTTATTTAAATATTATTATTCATTTAATAACACATATTATAATGTTATAATAATTTTTTAATAAAGTGAGTTCATATCAGACGTTTTTGTCGATGTTCGGTACATGAGTAAAAATTGAACTTGTTGGAAAATAATTTTCCATGTAGTTATAGGTACATCATCTCCGAAATAGTATTAATGTTTTAAATATCATATATATCCAGTATATATTTATTTTATACTATTCCATAACATTTGGAGATAAAAAATTAAAAGCACCGTTCATGGAGACGGTAGGCCGTACGTACGCATGATCGCTACTTTCATTTTTTTGTCATATTAATGGAATTAAAGTTAAAAGAGAGATATATATATATATATATATTAAAGTTCCAGAATGATATCCATTATTTAGATGTAATATATGACATATATATCCATTATATATATGTACTTATAATAGTACATAACAATTGGAGATAAGAAATGAAATGTACCATTCATGGAGACGGTAAGCCGTACGTACGCATGCATGCTACTTTCATTTCTTTGGCACATTAATGGAATTAAAACTAGATGATATATATATATATATATTATAATTCCAGTATAATATAAATGTTTTATATATCACATAAGTTCATCAATTTAATTCTTTATACATTCCATGTATTGCATGAACGAGTCACATCACTTGAGGGGGTGGTAGTCCACACTTCCTCAAATGAAATTATCGCATTTGCACAACATGCAAAGCATAAAGATATGTATTAAATATAAAATACAGAAGCATATAGAGGAAATAAATATAATATATATCTTAAATAAATATAGTTCCATCATAATGGCCACCATGAGAGGTGGTATGAGAAGATAGAACAATCATCGTTTCGTGAGGCAGTAATTCGCCATCCACAGAAACAGTATGTTATTTAACCATTAGACGGAGGTGTGTGTTAGTGTAGCTCGAATACTCCTCATATAAACATCCAAGTATATTGAAGATACTGGTGTTGTTACAAAAGAAATAAATAAAAAGAGTTTATGGGGTTGGAGAAGCAAAATAAAACAAAAGAACACTAGGGAAGACATTACCTTTAAAACATGTAACTCTTTTTGATTTGAGCTCAAAGGCTTCCTTGGGAAGACTTATGCCCAAAGTGAGGCTTCTAGGAGTAAGAGAGGGATGTGTAGAGACAAAATGGGCAGGGGTTGGCCGATCCAAAGGCTTGAGAGGTGTGGGTAAGGTGGTAGAGGTGGGGGCCTTTTATAAGAGGAGAGGAGGGGCACTATTGGAAAGTTATAAAAGGTTACTTTATTATAAAATGTTTTTCAGATTTTAAAGGTCACAAAATTATATATTTAGAGGATAAGGTGATAAGAGTTTTAAATCCACACATTCAATAGGTTTTTGACAAGTGTAGGTCTTAGATTTTACATTATATTTTCATTTTATTTAAATAGTTAAATAATGAGGTAATCGCTGCATCATCATGGTGTCATAAATAATTAAATATATTTAATGTCTAAAAATTATAAAAAAACTATCATGATGTAGGAATTATTTTTAGATTTATAATGAATATTTATAGTAAAAAATATGACTTGTATAACCCCATTTAAAAATTGTTTTAGTAAAACAACTCATGTTTGTGACATTTTTATTTTAACTTTAAATAAAAAGTTGTTTATGTCATTTTACTACCAAAGTGGCTCCATGGGGTCCCCAAGTTGACCCATGGATTGTATTGGTCGGACATGACACATCCAATGAGGGTAGGACATGTTTCTAGGTCATTTCATATTATTAAAACATTATCTTTACCTTAAATTACACTTATTACCTTTAATCGTGATTAATAACACTTAAAAGTTACTATTCACAAAAAAATTATTTTAATCTCATTGAACAAAATTTTACTTACTAATGACAACCATGTATTTCAGATTTTTGAAAATCAAATCATAGAAGTGGTAAAGTTTCATTTAAACGAAAAATCAGTTTTCTTTAACTACCACTTAGTGGTGTCACTATTCATCAAAAATTGAAGTTTTTTCAGAAAAATACAAAAAATTCACCCTAAGATATTTTTGATATTCTGAATTAAAAAATTATGTCTATTTTAAAAAATTAAAAACATGTAATTTTTATTAATTAATTTAATATTTGATTCCTGCTGTCAAAACAAATAGCGTGTTTTTAAGAAACAATATTTACTAAAAGATTGACACTAGTTTAAGTCCAATTTTGAAGTAAAATTAATTCCAATGACCACCATTGGATTAAATGGTAAAAATATAATCTAATTGCACATTAAAACCAATTCAAAAGATAATTGAATCATATAAATAAATTAGATTAAAAGGAGGTTTTGAATTAAAATACAGCATTTTACACTATTCATTAAAAAAATGAACTTTATCGGAAAAAATACCAAAAATTTATACAAAGTAAATTTTGATGTCCCAATTCTAAAAAGAATTTTATTTTGTCAAATATAACATATAAAATTGTCAAAAAAAAAAGGATTTAAAAGGGGTTCACCATCAAAAGGCGGTTAATCAAACTTTTAAAGAATATTAGAATACTTGCGCTTAAAATTGGATTCATTCACATTTTAACATTTATTTTAAAATGTAAAAATATTTGACAAACATATATAATAATCTTGTAGTTAGTTCTGTTCATTTCAATCCATTAAAATGGCTAGGCGTTAACTACCGTTTAAAATAATATTATTTTATTATTAGAGTGCAATGTAAGATTCCGAAGAAACTCGTTGTTGCGTATTGGGTACGCCATCGAGCATAGCGTCCCCTTTAAAGTAATATTAATATTTTATTCACAAATATGGATAAATATGAAAATATCATATTATTTATTTACCTGGGGTGTTACAATCTTGTTCTGATGCAGAGTGATAAAAAACATGATCAAGAAAAAGTTAACAATAAAAAAACAACGTACTTGTGATGGGTTAAACGGTCTTTGATTTCACAGTAGGAAAAGTAAACAGATTTTTTTCTTCTTGTTTTGAGGTCCTTTTTTTAATAAAGTATAGATATTAATTTATGAGCATGACTAATAACATAAGGTAAAAAAAATACTTGTCTAGTATAATTTCATTATTTAATAATGTTTTACAACAAACTCATCTTTTCTCCAAACGATGAGTATTAATGATGACTTGGTCACTCCTAAATCACTGTAATCAACTTATATAGAATCACATAATCTGTAAAAGATAAACTGTATATTTCCCATATCTTTAGAAATTAACCAAAAACAAAATGTTTAGTTTAAGATCAAGTAATCTTCCAAAAAAAATAATCCATTATAATGAGAAAGACTAATTTTAATATCCAAAATTCCATAGTAATACACAAGTTCTACATAGACCATTCAATTTTTTTTAAATTACTCAAAATAATCAAAACTAATATAGAATCAAAAAATTTACAAGTATTTGATCATATATTCTTCCAAAAATAAATGTTGAAACATACCTCCAAATAACATAAACTACTCTTAAAGTCGCATACTAAAATGTAATTAACCTAATCACATATTCTCCATGATTGGTTAATCATTTCCATAAATAACACAAATCTACATATGTCCACAATAAAAACATAGATTCTTCAAAAATAAAATTCAACCATTAATCCTAAAATGAAATCACATAGTATTATATTTTTCCTTAGGCATATAGTGTTCCCAAAATAAAGAGCGTCTTCCAAAATAACATTTGTCATTGAATCACAAAATCATTTTCCTACAATAAGGATATCTATTTGAGAAAGCACAATTTCCCAAAATCAACTTAATATTAATCCATAAAATCATTTAACTAGTAATAAGAAGTCATACTAAATAGGTAATTCATGTAGGCCAATGGTAGGTGATGCACCCTTATCTCCCTTCAGTTGTGGGTTTGGTTCCCATAGTATTTCCAGAAGCGATGAGTTGTCACACGGTTTGCATGTTTTCCAATAAAAGAACTATATAATTCATATAATATTCCAAAAATATTATATAGTCTTCAAAAATAAACCTAAGCATGTTTTAATCTCAATGGTTATTTCATATCTCCCATTTTTCATGCCAGGAACTAATAACCCATAATTTTCTCAAAGGTGAATGTCTCTAAAAATTACATTAGTCACTTTAATATTTCAGATTATAAAGCCTCAAAATGGGTTTCTATGAAATTTAACTTATTATAAACCTGATAATTATAATTTCATATGATATCCCTATCTATTATGAAGACATCCTAATATATAAAGTTATCTAAACCATCATCCGATACCAATTATAAGGCCCCAACCATAAACATTACATAATCTTGATTTAACTCATGAATTCACATTGAGGAACTTTTCTGGTTTATAGTATTAGAGAATTAGGCCATAACTATTAAATAATTGTCTTAAAAGTTACATGTAGACAATTACACTTAGTATCCACTTTTTCCACCAAAGGAAACCCTTTAAAAAAACATGATTTGTTTTTATTGATAAAATTCTTCTTGACTTCATTCTTTATCATACCCATCCTTATACCATGTGGAAAACATTTAAAAAACATGTCATGCACATAAAAATATCAGTAAGTAATATAAAATAAGAAATAAAACTATTATTCCATGAATATTTAAAACCCATGAAAACATTTTAACAAAATCATATTTTCACCCATAAAACATAAATTAATTAGCTTACATCATGTAATCATAAGATTCCTACAAAACATCATAGAAATAATAAAAAATAATGGTAAATTATGTCATACAAATCATACATACATTTTAGCATGCATAAATACATAGGGAGTAAACTTCATGGTACGTTTGGAATACCCATCACAGTATATTCCCTAAATCTATTAGGAGAAACCTTAATGTTTACCTCTGTCACGTTACCCAATGCATTGAAGAGGTATAATGGGCCCACCCTCCATAGGTTTATCATGGAACCTACTATATACATAAGAAATTACCTATAACCATAACATAATCATAACACATAAAACAATCCTAATGTAAAAATAACATTTCCACATTGGGGTCACAAGATATCATTTTAAGATATTGATATAATAAATTAATTTAAAACATTCAAAAATAAGTTTTTTGAATAAAAGTGTCTCATACTAAATTTAAACATTTGAATGGAATTTACAATTTCAAACACTCATGCCCATATAAATAAATCCTTAAAACCATTTTCTAAAATGGACATTAATGATAAATGTTTAGAAGAATAAATATTTATATAATTTAAATGATTGTTTTAGTTAAAGAGCCCCTTACCACTTGAAAAAAATACGTGAATAAAACTAATTGAAGAATAAAATTAAAGAAAACTTATAATATCATGAGAATAAGCAGATCCATGATATAATATTTCAAAGGAAATAATATCCACCATATAAAATTGAATTGGTGCATAACAAAAAATAAGTCTCAATGAAATATAAATTTGGACGAAATCCCTTACAAAGATCGTATCCTCAGATTAAGGATAAATAAATGAAATAATTATGTTAGAAAAATAAAAATACACCCAATATATGTGGATATTCAGTGTAATACAATTAGAGATCATTAAAAAATATTTTTTGAAAAACAAAACCAATGATATGGATATTTAACTCAATTAATGGATATTGAGTTATGATTTTCCTTACAAAGATCTTATAAGTGATGTAATAATTTAAAAATGGAATGATTATGTGTAACAAAAGTATTTCCACACTATAGGAATTGTAAATTACAACATAAATAAATAAATAGTGATTCGACACAAAATCTTGGCATAATATAACCAACAAAGTATGCGTAAAACCCAATGAGTGGAAATTGTGTTTATAAATTCCATTACCTTGAGTCTAAATCTTAACGTAAAATAATTATGTTACTAAATAATAAATATAGGTTAATTTCTAATTACTTGAGAAAATTTTTCCACTTTATTATTACTTTTATATCCCTTAGTACCATGTTAAAACAATTAGTTAATTATTTGAGTTCATAACGGATGTTTTGTCGATGTTCGGTTCTTGAGTAAAAAATGAACTGGTTCTGATGTAAATTTTCCATGTATTAAAAATTAAATCATATCAATAATAATATTAATGATTTAAATATCATATATATAGAGTATATATGTATTTATAATATCCATAATATTTGGAGATATGAAATGAAATGCACCATTCATGGAGACGGTATGCCGTACGTATGCATGAACTCTACTTTCATTTATTTATCATATTAAAATAATAATAATAAAATGATATAAATAATACTATAATAATTTTATAATATATATTTCATTTATTTCATATATATTTAATAAAACTATCATTTATACATTCCATATATACAGGAATGAGTCAAATCACTTTGAGGGGGCGGTAGGCAACACTTTCTCAAGAAATATTATCGTATTTACAAACATGGAAAACATTAAGGTATGTTATAAATAAAAAATTACATAATAATAGAGACAATATAAATATAATATATATCATATATAAATATATTTCCATCATAATGGCCACCATGAGAGGTGGTATGAGAAAATTGAACAATCATCGTTTCGTGAGGCAGTAGTTCACCAGACAGAGAAACATTATGTTCTATATCCATTAGATGGAGGTGAGTGTAAGTGTAGGTAAAACCCAAAGAATTAAATCAAAATTTTATATTTGTGATACTATTTTTATTATAAAATAATTTAATAAAGAGTGTTTAGGGTGTTATAGACTTAAAACAAATGAAAGTAGATTGAGAGAAGAAGATACCTCTAAATCGGGTAACTCTATTTTATTTGAGTCAAAGGCTTTCTTGAGTTTCCTTATGACCAAGGTAAGGATTATAGGAGGAAAGGAGGGATTTTGGGAGATTATTTGAGAATAATTTGGGGAATACATGGTTCTTGAGTGGATTTAGTAAGTTGGTAGAGGCAGTGGCCTTTTATAAGAGAGAGGAGGGTCACTTTAGGATATTCTTGAAATATTATTTTATTATAAATTTATTCTCGAATTATAATTTCTCCAAAGAGATATATTTCAAGGGTAATATTATTTTGTGTCTAAATCCTCTTATAAAATAGGTTTTAGAAAAGTTTTGGTCCCAACATTATCCTTATCATTTAGCTTTAACCGTTAGTTAAAAACATTAACTCTTACCATGTCTTCTTGTATTTTATAATACATGGTTACTATAGTATCTATAAAATGCTATGAGAACCACAAGTGGATAATTAATTAAATTTTAATCATTATAAATCCTTTTGGTATAATCTTGTATTTTTAGTACTATTATATCATTTAATAAAGTAGTATTTGTTTTAAAAACCCATTCATGTCAATTTTGACACTATTTAGTAATTTTTTTGTTAGTCATAACTAATTTATTACATAAAAAATGCATTAAATAATCCCTAACAAGTCAATGTAATCCATAAAATTCATTTATGGAATCAAAATGTTCAAATTTAATTTATTTTAAAATTTGTAATATCATTTATTTGAATCATTCATTAATAAGGTAATCACTACACCATCATTGTGTCATAAATATATTTATTTATTTAATTTATAAAAATTATAAATAAAATACAATGGTGTAGGAAATAGTTTTCTCTTCCTAATTAATATTTATAGTCATAGTGATCAGTTATATATCCTTGTATTGAAATTTATTTAGTAAACATATTCATGTTTATGTTATATTTATCTTTACTTTAAATTAATTATTATAACATGTAATTATCACATCCAAGTGGCTCCATGGGGACCTAAAATCGACCCAAGGATTCCCTTGGTCGGAGATATATAATGAAATAGGTTTAGTACATGTGTTAGGGTTGTTTTATATTATTATAATATTATTTGTTTACCCATTTTTACATTATATACACTTTAACCATGGTAAATAAAAATAATTACTAAAGTTACTATTCATAATGTACAAAACTAAAAGGTACCAATTTACACAATGTGGACCTTCTGATTCCAAATATGGAATACGTTTTTCTATATTTAATACATTGAATTGGTATAAATTAATTTTAAATTAATTTCTATTGTTAAAACCAGAAAGCGGGTTTTAATGAAGTAAAAACTATCAAAATATTAACATGTTTTCATGTCAAATTTCAATGGGAAATTACCTACAATGACCAAAATTGGATTAAATGATAAAAAAATAATCCAATTACACATTAAAACTAATTAAAAGGATAATCTAACTATATGAAAATAGTATGTGAAAAGGTAGTTTTGAATTAAATTGCAGTATTTTTTATTATTTATTAAAATAAACATTTTATTAGAAAAATACAAAAATTTAATGAAAAGTACATTTTGATGTCTTGATTCTAAAAAAAGATTATTTTTTCAACTAAAAAACATAAAAGTGACAAAAAATATATTTAAAAAGGGTTTGCTATCAAAAGTTGGTAAAATGTCCTTTTAAAAAAATTTAAACTATTTTATGCTTAAAATTGGATTCATTATCATTTTAAGACTCTAAAATTTATTGAATAAATTTAAAATCATTTAAAAAACATGTGTAACAATATTTTAGTTTTTTCTATTCATTCTCACTAATAAAACATGTACGTTTTATCTACCATTTAAAATAATAATATTATTATTGAATTATTTTTCGGTATAACTCAACGTTGTGTGAAACTTAAGATTTTGAAGAAAACCATTGTTCCATGTCAAATACGATTTCATAAAAAGTGTCCCCTTTAATGTAAATGTAATATAATATTAAAAAATATTATTAGATATGAAATATGTAATATTCTATAAACACCTGGGATGTTACAGTCTTGAGGATTTCTTGAGTGTAAAAGTGGGAGAAGTGCCTATCATTATAGATACCGAGGTTTCTATGTGGTGATGGGTTTTAATATTATATATGTGGTGAAACTGCATTGTGTATAGGGTCAATTAATGTGTGGAGGCTCATAAAAAGGGTTTGTGGGTACTAGGTAAGGGTAACTGGGTTATTTTTAAGTGCTCAACCATTATATCCTTATGTATCTTAAAGAAATTAATTTTCTACTATTATGAAACCAACCACCTTACATTTATAAATATTGGATATGGTAGGAAGATTTTAATATCATCATGGTGTTGACTATCTATGGTGTGAAGATGTATGTTATCGCCTAGAGGATTAGTTTTTTGTCTTGATAGTTCTTAAAAATCTGTTTTGGTTGTGGAATGTTTCCTTGGTAGCAGTGTAGAGTCTCTGAGGGGTTGAATATGTGGTTCTTAAATTTTTTTATACCTATTACATTGAGAATGGATATTAAATGTTATTTTTATTAGTAGAAGATTCTTTCACTATGGTGTTTCCTCTTGAACTATGGTCTCTTTCCTTCCTTTTTTGATATATGGAATAGATCTTTTCCTATTTCACATATGAGAAATTCACAACCCCACCATGACATGGTATCATAACTTAAATGGCAGCCTTTTCCATTTTAAATAGATCTATGTTATTGTGGGTATTGTTTGGTAATGTTCTTATTTTTTGAAGAGTAAACATAAAAACATGAACCACCATGAACCCTACTATTCCACTTGGTTGCTAATATATATTTTTTGGATATGTAAGTGCATTACTATTCAGTATTTCAACCCCTTTCCATTAGCATTCAACCCCATTCTTGAGAGATTGATCCATGTATTTTCTTTTTGGATTCCATTCCTTTATCCTCCTTTTATTCCTTTTGCTATTCATCCGAATAAACTAGTTTTCTATGAAACTACTAGTTTTTTTGTTATTTTTATAATGAAATTATGTGGGGGTAGTGTGTTATAAGCTGACCAAGGTTTCTTCATTCACAATAGTTCTCAGTGAATTCCTCCAACTTGTCTATCTTTGTTCTATGAACTGTAATGATTTTTATTTAGGGGATTGTTCATCTTTCTCCTAGTTATACATGGAAGGGGGGTTATGATTTTTTTCTTCCATTGGGAAATATATTTCACTATCCTAAAGAAGATGATGATTTGGGTTAATTTAAAATTAAGGGGGTGGAGAATTCAATTCATGTTTTACCACATTCAATATTAATAATATAAAGTTTTTCATACTTGAGTATTTAATGAAAATCATTGACATTGGGGGCTTCTATTTTTTGTAGTTGATATGATTAAGGTACCCTTTTTTGTTATTTATCTACATCACCTACAATAAAATTTGTCTAATATCATATATAAGGATAATTAATTGGTTTCCCATGGACACTATGGTTTGGGAGTGAATTCCAACGATATGTCAAGTAAATATGATGAAATTCCACTTATTTAAATATTAAATATGATATATAAAATATTTTTTTTATTTCTGGTTGTCAAGTGATGTGGCTGTTGTGATGGATATATTGATGATGTAAAAAAATAGCAATATTGTCCCTATTGTCATGTAGAGTATGGATTTTTGTACTTTTACTGTGTCAGGTTGTTCTCATTTACCTGTATTGATTGAATTATATATTAACGATGAAACTATAATTTATAAAGGGATGAACTCCAAAATGGGTTGTAATGGATAGTGAATGATTAAATTAAAATGGGATGTGTTGTTCGAAGTAGATAAGGTGTAAATATGATATAAATGGATATGATAAATTTTATTGGTTGGTAATGGGAAAATATGGAAAATTTGATTTTTTGATAAAAAATATGAAATATGGTTTATGGTTTTTGGATTTTAGTTATGGTTTTATCCTTATATAGGTGGAAATGAATGTGGTTAAGATTGTGCAAATTTTTGGAGATACTGTGAGTCAGGACAATACCCAAATTATGATCCAATAGTTTAGTATTGTCTGTGGGACTATTATATATGATTTTTATTTCCTCTTTATTTCCATAGACACATCCAACTACATTAAGAACCATCTTCCAATAAAAAATGTTTTTTGGGGTGTTTTACTAACATCCAGATAGAGAGGATAGATTTATAATTACTAACTCTTCCCCACACACTATTCTAGGTGAGGTTCTTATGAATGATTTGTGAGGCCCAAAAGTAAATAGTTCACATATGAGTTTTTTTGATGATATTTATGAGGTGGATAATAGTGGTAGTCAAGATTTATAGGAGTTACTAATGAGTTTTATTTCATAAAGTTCATAATACCGTACTATTCTAGTTATGTGGTGGTGGTTATGATGTGTTGGACCATGTTTAAATGGATGAGATGTTATGTGATAGCCTTGTTTTATTCAGCTAAAATTTGACATGATTTGATTTCCCAACAATATTTGTGAAGTATTAAATATTGATTAAATGGGACTATGAGAGGATACAAAATTTGGGTGTGAACCTATACAATCAGTTGGAAATCATTGCGTGGTACCCTATTATTCACTATTTGTCTTATTGTGGTATTATACATGGATTCATTTTTTGGACTGTGGGACTGAGTGATGATGGGTTTCATTACTTTATTTTTTTAAATGCTTTTGTATTTGTTATTTTATCATCAGTATGTTAGTATGCTCATTTCACATGTACACGAGAGACTTTTAGTGAAATACTATTGAGAATAATTGAGTTATCACCAGATGAATATATAAATTATTTTGATGTTTTCGAGAGGTCATCATGGACCATATTGGCCATTAATAACTTGAACCATGGAGCTTCTGTAGCGTTTATAGCATATGTATATCTTTTGTGTATTAATATGGGGATTATTTCTGTTTTTTCCCTTATGGAACCATATCTTAATGGTTACTGGTTGTCTTTATTTTATTTTTTTTGTAATGGAGTTCCTTGGTGTTTTTTATCACATATCCTTCTACAAAAATTTTGTAAAGGGTAATGAATTATATAAGAGGTATTTTTATACCCCTAGTTCTTTTTATCATCTTGAGTCCTAATAGGGGAGGGTCCCATGAGTCATGATCTCCTTTACTTCATTATCAGGCTAGGTTTATTGGAAGAAGGGGGCCGTGACAGAGTGGTATCAATGGATTTTGGTTGAGAGATAAGAAAGATTTGGGGTTAGGTAGTCTAAGGATTACAATGGTTTTTATGGAAATAATGTTAGTTAATATTTTTGTATGACATATATCAAGGAATAAAATCTAATAGATTGGATTTCATGACACTTTTTGTCAGATAAAAAGACTACATTCCTTCCAAACAACCATGTTCTTTTCTACCACTTGAAAAGTGGAGACCTAGGGAATTTACATGAATCGATATTTTTTTTCTATATTTAAATTGGGTTATATTTGGATGTTAAAAATAAGTAAATAGATCTTATAAAATTCCATTATACTTGGATTATGAAATTATTGTTTCCATATTCAACTATAGATCCTGGAAGTTTTCCATTGGTAGTTCAGGCAGGGGATTTCAAGTAGGTTGACCATAGTAGGGTTGATCAAATTAAGGATGATGGTAAGGGTCACATAAAATTGTGGACCTTATAATTGGAATCTTTGTATATTTTTATTAGTATAATATATAATATAGGGACATAGATCATGTTTGAGGACTATGATATTTCATTTATTTTGATATTGGCTTAGGTAGATCATTGGTTCTTCTTGGAAGTTAGTCATATGAGTGGTGCAATACATATTTCGTTGATATTATATCATTGTGATAAGAAGGAACTAAAATTCCCTTGGGATTTTTTTTGATATTATTCTTGTTAAATTTATAGTCATAAACTGTGAGGGTTGTGAAGAGGAAATAAATCATATCTATTTAGTAGAGTAGCATGACTATGCATTAGATTGCGAGTATTTTCAACGATAATTTTTTATTTTTTCCAAGATATATTTCATGATGGGGATCCTTATGAAAGGAATTATAAGAAGTAACTATTCCCTTCTATGTAGTAGATATTACTCCTTTTATATTGATGATATACATGGATTTATTGAGGATGGAAAATGTGATCGATCATATACAGATGTGAGGAGTCTCACCAAGATATGGGAACCAGTATGGTTACTTTATGAGTGTAGTTATTTGAAGTTGGTATTAAGCATCAAGTAAATTGGAGTTTTGACCTTTTATGAGTAATCAGTAGCTAAAAAACCATGATATTTTATGATTTTTTTCATAAAATTTAAATTATTTGATATCTTTTTTTACACAAAACACATTGTTTAAACAAAACATAACTTGCTAATAAAAATCATATTATATAATATGAAAAATATCACCTAGAAATTGTAATGGTGAGTATGAATAAGATGATATTATGATGATATATGGTTTATGAATATGTTTTAAATGATTTCATTCTATTCAAATTAATTATAAATTATAACAAAAACTATTCTAAAATATTGATAATATTTTCCTGAAAATCTATTTTTACGCACAGAAATGAATTTAATCCCATAAATTAGACAAATAACTTTTTGTGTGTTATTTAAAATATCTTAAAATATAAAATATTCATTCAAATGTTTTAATAATAATATTATGTGTTTGTTATGTATGATATAATATTAAATCCAATTTTATGGTTCATAAGTATAAAAGTTGTTTTGTTTCAATTCTCACACTTATTTTAAAATAATATTTTTTTCTTCGAAATTATAGAAAAATATTTTAAAAAATGAAAATTATTTTTTGAATAAGAATTTAAAAATCGTCTTAATTTGTTTTATCTTCTAAAAACATAAATTATTTACTAAATTGTAAAAAAAATACTAATATTTCTTAAAAAGATTCATTTTATTTAATGTATTAACAGAGGTAAATATTTTTATAAAATGGTTTAAAAATAAAATAATTTAAAATAAATAATTTTATATAATTTAATTAATTTTATTGAATATTATGCAACATTTGGATATAAAACCATTTCACACTTATGAAAATATCTCCTTTGGAGAAAAAATTTTTCGTCACACTTGGAGGTTTTATTTTAAATTATATTCATCGATTTTATTGATTTGAAATTTTTAAAATTTGTTAAATTTTTTTGAATTAGAATAATTAATATTATCTAATAGGTTAATAATAATTTTTCATAATAATAAATTGTTAAAATAATTAAAATCAATTTCCCCAGTGAAGTTAAAAATGGTTTTACCGGTAGTTAATCTAAAAAGATAAGGGTTAAAAATGACCCAAAACATTTACACCCCGCATTTTTTTCCATTTTTTACCTTTTATCATAAAGGGTTGATAATTTTACATTTTTGAGCCAATTGGAATTTTTAAAATGTTGGTATACCTGTTTATTTCTGAAAATCCAAGTGCGTCCTCCCCCACCCCCACTTATAAATGACCACCACCTCTCCTTTGCACTACACACTACCAAAAAAATTTCATTCTTTAAATACCTACCCAAATACATTACATAAATCCATCCACACTTCCTAGAGTCCTGTGATTTATTAGGAAGATCTCCTATGGACAATTTTTCTACTAACCCAATGATGTTATCTAAAGAAGATGTTTCATTCATAACCAAATGTTTTTATGTTATTTACTCAATAAACTCATTAAAACATTATGTATCTATGTGGATTTAATAACCTAAAAATATTACATATTCTGATATATTAGTATTTTCATTGAATCTCTTATATTTTTATCAACATCCATCTTCTAGTAATTGAAGACACTAATCACCTATAGAGAGGACCACCACCTTAGGTTCTAAAGTAATTATTTTCTATAAGCACCTATAATGACTTTTTATAATTTTATATTTAGAGTATATATATTAAAATTTTAACATAATTATATTTTTTGAATTATTATATCACATATACCTTTTTACATTCCATTGTGTGGGGGGTGCGATAATATTGCTCTTGTGTACATAAAATTACTGCCTCATGAAGCGATGTGATTCATTTTTCACTAATGATTCACATGGATGGTAATATAGTTTGTGTTATTGAAAATGTGTGATTTATATGAAATCATAATATATATTATATTTTTAATTATTATTTACCTTTCATTAATTCCATATGTTGAAAAATGGAATCAACATTCATAAGTATGCACGCCTCACCGTCTCCATGAGATATGTATTTCATTTTTCTATCTCTAACATTTATGGATAACTATAAACATGTAAAAATTGAATAAATACAATTTTTTGGAAATTATTTATATTATTTTTTAATGCTTTAATTATAAAAGTACAATGAAAAATATCATCAGAACAAAAAAACTCATGAATTATGAAACATATAACACATAGAAATGATGATTATAATATGAAATTATTAATAATAGGGTATTGAAATGATAAAAGTGGATCAATATGATATTATAATTATTTTTTTATGAATTGGCAAAAGATTTATAATAAATTTATAGTTATTTTAAACGAGTCTATAAAACATTCATGGAAGGTTGAACTTGAGGAAATGGATTTTGATCTCACATTTATATCTATGATATACATGCCATAATCACCACTTATTCCTTTTGTGGTGTGTATATAATGACCATGAATTAATTTTATGTTTATAAAATTTATTATATTGGTTATTTACAATTCCATTTGAGTAAATATCATTCTTAGGCCTTACAATTCAATAATATCCAATGTGGTAATACTTTTATCTTACAATATCATTGTTCATCATTATTAATTATGATTATGTTTCAGGAGGTGAAATCATATTATATATCTCTCATGAAACACATGAAATTTCATTTTATCTAGTTATTTTAAGAGAATATATTTTTTCCATTCATCTTAATCTATATATTTACTCAATGCATCAAAATATTTTTTTGAGGAAAATAATCTTTTATTTCTTTCTTTTGTCGAAAATTCTTTCTCTTAACTATCCATATTTTATAAAAAAATGTATTAATTTTTTTAATATTATTGAATTAGTATATAATGTCATTTTTTCCAGGTATAAAATTATTAAAAAATGGTTTAAAATTAGTCTTATTTTCATTTAAATATTCCATATCATTGAATATTATAAATAATGTCAAAGGAATATTTTTATTAACATATACGAAAAGAATGAAATTTTTAGCTGTCATGGCCAATCATTTCTCTAAATATTCTATTAAAATATTCAATGGATAATTTTAAAAAAAGAGATCTTGAATTTTTTTTATAAATTTTTTAGTTTTAAAAATTGGTTTTCAATTTAGAAAATATATCTCCCTTAGGAAATATTCCAATAGATATTTCAAAATCATGTTCCGACTAAGACGACATCAGTTGGTGTTATTTATCCTTTACTAGGTATATAATCAAATTAAAACATCCTTATTATTTATATAAATTGTTAATGTTTATGTTATTAAAATTTATAATAAACTAATTTATTGATTATGAGTTATGCTATGATGAATCAATGAAATATTTATAAAACCAATATTCTTTATATGTTTTATGATGTAATGATATAATGAATTTTCTTTGATATTGTGGAATAGATACTAGTTTTTTTCATTGTCTAAGTAAAATGATATATATCTCCATACAATTCATTGTTTAAATATTTATATATAATGTGATTATGATGGGAAAAAATCAATGGGATTGATCGACTATGGGAAATAGTTTAGTTTTATTGACACACCATTGGAAGTAGGTTGTGCTTCATGAACAACTATGATTATGGTCTTGGTATTTAACCTTGTCATATGAAATATTTTAATATCCTTATTACTGTTCTAAAATTTTATTAAATTAAATTATGATTTCTGATTTATTTATTATTATTTAGTGCTCTTATAGCATATGTACTTTTAAATGATAATGACTTATGTTATTCCTCATGTTTATGATCTATAAAAGGTTTTTTATGAGCATTGTAAGATATGTTCATAATCACATAACTTGAGTAATTACATATAATTTCATATGATTATATATTAATATCTCTCATGTTTTCACTCTTTGAGAATATGCACACATAATTTACTATGTTTCATTTCCCCAGTTTATGAAGAATGTATTTAAGTTTTATATGTTAATGAAGAGTAATAAATGGGGATATTATTGTGGGAGATGTTGAAGGTCATGCATAAAATCAGAATATATTTTGTAAATTCTATAAAGAAAATAAACTTATACGGTTCATGTGTGTGTATTTATTAAATGTATTGAATATTAATCTAAAATTATTTCATATTTATGAATGAAAATAATAGGTTACTATTGTTTGAATCATAGTAATGGTTAAGTTAATCATTGGAGATTATGATAAGAATACTTTGTTGAGATCCCTTGGGACAATTATATGTATAAGAAAACATCCAAATGTGTTAGAAAGTAATGGATTATGTGATCTTACAAGAAATTAAATCCCTTTCTGGATACTACACTGGATGTGTCTTTGGAACATTTTTACCGAGGGGTAATAACTCTACTATAGATATATTGGGATTTTTCTTGATCATTAGCTTGTGTGTGATAATGTCCCTTCATACACACATGATTTGACACTATAGGGGGGAATCCTTTGGTTAATTTATATTTTCATTATCATCCATCATGATGGATTTTAATAGATTATGATAATGTATAAACTAGATTAAACCTATGATTTCATAGATTTAATGGAAGGTATATTTATTTAGAAATACTATATTTTTTTAAAAAACTTTATGTTTTCCCATCATTATTATTATTCGTCACTCTATGATTTTTGATTTTAGTCAATTTAATGAAATTAAAGGAATCATGATAATGAAAAATACAGAGAAAAATTCAATGGATACCCTTCCAAAAAACTAAATGTGATGCGATAAAGAATAAAAATTCAATTTCATTTCTCACACATAATTATCAAGACATTAATCTCATCGATCCTCTAATCAACCTCTGATAATAATAATGTACTTTTGAGTATTTCATGAGGCAACATCCACAAACATTTAGGCGAACTTTTGATCCACTAACGAATGAAAGATGTATCTGTACCTTTGAGAAAATATTTTATATTCTCCCTGCCTTAGAATATTAAATCATTTTCTAGATATTAATTTATTGGAAGGTAAGGAAAAAATAAAAGTGTAACCTTATTATGAATATCTGTAAGGTTGAATAAATTTAATTCATTTAATGGGATGCATTTTAGATTATATATTTCTATATGTACATCCATAGTTTTTCATGTATATGTATTAAGTTAGAATTTATCATTTTGACATGTATGGATGATGAATTTATTATTACCTATGAATATAATTTTAGAAGATATAAAAGGTACACATCTTGTATTATTATCATACCAACAAAAATAAATTATTCATTATGTTTTGTCATAAAAACATGTATTCAAAAATAATTTCCTATAACAGACATTAGCATAATTTATGTAATTATATGAATTTATTAGAGGGTATAAAAAGAAATTAAATATTACCACTATAAATTTTTTACTTGAAATAGATGATTGATTCTTATTATAACTAATATAAATCACATGGTTGAATGAAATTGTTTCACTTACAAGCCAAAAATTATGGATGAATCACTTAGATGAATGAATAAAAGAACAAGATGGTGTTACTAGTTTGGGTATCCTGGATATAAAACAATATAATGTGCAAGTGATGTGAAGTGTCTAATTAATGAAATTAATAGAGAGAGTTCTCAATAGAAATAAATTCCCACTATATAGTTTTTTCAAATATAATGAGTTTGGTCATAATTTAAATACATTCATTTATCCATGATCTAATGAGTATGCTAAGAGGAAACAACATTCAAAGAGAATGGAAAAAGGGAAATATTATGCAATCACAACAACTTAAGTGAATTTTGTTAATTATGGTTCATATATCCTCCACCATATAGTTGGGAATTCCATTTTTCCTTTTGTATGAATGATCCAAATGAAAATATTATTTTTCTTCTGTTAGATAATGTTGATTCAATTATATGCATTAATTATCTCCCTCTAAATGGATTCATGAATATTAAAATCAATTTTGATATTCTATCAGTGCATAGATAAACCCTAGCATCCATTGAAAATATTTCCTATCTATGATATTAGACATTTTAAGGAATTAAGTATTAATTATCATTTTGAAACATAATTATTCCAATTTGAGATTAACATCAGAGTTATGGATACCATCATGATGGATGATCAAAATATCAAAGCCATTGAAATCCATTTTTAGGATTTTTTCGATGGGTGTTTATCAATATAAAAGGATATTTTTGGGAAATTTATGGAAATACAACCATTTGGTTTTTTATATGTTTTATTTAAAAATTTAATTTTAGAGAAAATTCATTACATTTTTTAGAAATAAGATTAATGGTATTGGAAAACATTAGGGTTTACCACCTCTTTGATGTTGAGTTAATTATGTGTTATTTTAGTTTATAAAAATTATTTGAATTATATTAATATTTTTTTGAAATATATGATAACCCACATGTCAGGTGCCAACCTATCACATCAAGTAAGGTCTTGGAACTTGAAGATGTAACCAAAGGATGAAAAACGTTGTAGTTCCTACCACTAAACAATGATAAATATTATTTATAATAGGACAACATGATGAGATATATTGATGTGTATGTATCTAAGTTCATGGTATATCTGTATGTTAACTCTGAGAGAATTATTTTTAAGGGGATATTATAATAAGTACTCATACTATAATGAAAATGGGATAACATCACCATGGATTTGTTCCTCATACTCCCCAAAACATATAAATTCCATTATACTATTTGGGTGGTATTTGACTTTCTTATTATGTCAGAACGCTTCATATATAGTAGATAATAATTCTTTCTTGATCATCTTTCCAAAATATACAATAAGTAAGTGGTATTATCTCTTGGAGTACCACATTATATTGTATTTGAACTATATTATAGGATTACCTTGATGTTATGTAGATGTATTTAGTGGGATTGGGATATTAAGTTAAGTAACTACTCTATTTATAATAATGAAACATATGGTCATCCAAAAGAATGATTCAAAACTAGAGGATATGCTAATATTCGATTATCTATAATTCAATGGTGGATGTGTAATGGCCAGAACTGTTATAAAAAAATTTCCCCTCTTGATTTAATTATATGTCTGATAGTGTAATTTGGTTATAAAAAAATAACATATTTTATTTTATTATACCTAATTGGATTTCAAATATAATTAAGTATTAATACAATTGATAATATATCCTTTTAATAGTTACGACATGATTATTATAAATATTGGGTTTTAACAAATCCAATTGACTTAGACAAAGGAAGTGTTATCCTTAACCAACAAGATCATAACTTATGAATCCAATTTATCAAAGAATCGGAGGGTGAAATCAACAATATGACTTTCCATGACAAATAACAATCATAGATATAACAACATAATCATTAGAAAAACTATTTATGGGATATATCCATTCTCATCGATATCATGACCCAAACCATGTAGACCGAACCACCCCATGAAATCCTCACAATAACCCACCATACTCATTGGTAGGTCACTCGTGTATTAACGAGATATGAATCAATACCCTAAAAATATGTATATGTATTTTTTATTCAATAATAATTATATTTTCATTATATTTTTTTACTTTAATTTTTTTTTCATTTTTATCTGTTAAAACAAAAATTGTAATTTCGGGTAATGTTCAAAATTAATTAATGGATTTATTTTGTTGAATTAATGTATTTTAGAAATAAAAAATTTCATTAAAAAATATCATTAAATAATTTTTATTAAATATAAATTATCATATAATATTTATGAAGTTAATATTAATATTTATAAGGATTTCAAAAACTGTTATTATCAAAATAAAGATCCTTTCTCAATTAATGTCAATTCCTAATATTAAATGTTAAAATTCACATATTTTGAAAATTATTTAGGAAAAATAAATTTTATTTTCGGATTCATAATATCAAAATTATCCAATTGTGAATTTTTCATAATTTTATGAGACAATCAAATTTTTTGGGAAAAATTAAATACTGTATAAATATATTGTGTGTATTATAAAATCATAAAGAACCAAAATGTGATGTAATAAATAATATAAAGGGGATCCATGAAAAAACATGTCTTTTAAATTTATATAAATGTGAATTTATTATTATTTCATTAATTTTATAATGCCTTTATGACTCCTCCAAAACCATAAATATATATTTTTTCTTTTAAAATATTTTCTTTAAGAATAGGATAACTTCAACATCAGTAAGGTTATTATTTTATTATGGCCAGAACATGGCCATATAATAAATTTTAAATCAACCCCAATGGGTAGAATCCATGGGTTGTTAACATGGTAATGTTTGTGGTTTTGATTATTTAATTATATCAAGCATAAAAACTATGTTTGAGAAATAATAAAGAATTAACCTCTATTTTATTATATAAACCCACCCAAACTTCCATTTCAATTCATTTAAAGACATTGTAGAAAGTCCCTAATCTTACCTAACCTTTCTAGATTCCTTCCACATTTTCTCAATTCTCTCAATTATCACTTCCCATGTATTTGGAGTCACACTCTCATGGTAAGGGATCCTCTCAATCTCCTCTTTATTAAAGTTTCATTATTATCTTATGCCTTATATTTCCAATTATTGATGTTTGGATATATCAATCCATTTCCCTATTAATTCCCACATGATTTTCCAATTATTAGATACCTCTTTCTCTCTCATCATAACATTTTTGGATTTTTCCCACCATGTTATTTTGCTACTGAAATTTTACAAGGATTTTCCATGCCAAAACTATTATTTGGTTAACAAAATATAAATTTCCTATCAAGTGTATTAACCATAATACAATTATAATTTATTTTATATAGGATTAAATGTACTTATCACATACTCCATTAACATGTAATAAAAAGTGATGATGAATGAAAAAATTTGGTTTGATCTATGTGGCACACATTAGCATGAGAATCAAATTAAAAGTGATGGGTGCACATAGAATTATATAGTGCTCGAATTCATTGGGTATGGTTTAGAATCATGAGATGTCATTTTGGGATAATTATTGAACCAGATTCCTTTATGGTAAATTTTCAATCATTATTTCTTGAATGTTAGCCTTGACCTATTTTTTTAATGTAGTGTTTTAAGTATTTCTCATGTTTCCCTTATGTAATCATGTTATATCATGCCTTCTTATCCATGTTAATCATTATCACCCCATATATAACATTATGATATTCCTATTTTTTAACATGTATTGTCTTATTCATGTTATTCCATGTTTATTCCCTTATTGAGCATTATATCTCAACTATCTTTTATGTATGTCCCCAGGTTTTCCCATTCAGTTTTTAGTATGAGCATGTTATGTAATTTTTCAATAAAGATGATGTATTCCCTATTTTAATTTGTTATTTAAGGAACCTAATTCCATAAGACACTAGAATAGTCAATATTCTATGTTTTATTAAGTGTAATATTATGTTATAAATAATGAATTAATTTGTAATAAACAAAACGGTTGTCATAGTTTTTATCAAAGAAATAGTTTAGTTATTTTTGGTATTAAGATTAGAAAACTCTAGAGGAAGACATAAGGATAAAAATATGTATATTAAAACATACCTACATTATATATATATATATTAGGTGGTTTATCAAGAAAATATATCCCAATATGGATACTATAAGAGGACGTGGCTCTCAAAAATATGTACATAGGGGTAAAAACTGAAAACACTATGTTGAGCTATACTTGACTGAGAATTGGTATAGGAAAATGTTCCTTGCTGCACACCTAGTTTTACACTCCTTGTGGATATGCTTTGGAAAATTCACAACTTCCTTAGAAACCATTGTTAATGTCAAAAATTCCCATAAGAGTCTAAGTTAAGAAATAGGTCATGGATATAATAGATTGAATACTAGAAATTCATAAGTAATTAAATAAATATAATTTATTACTTTTCCATTTAATTTAATTGTATCCCACCTTTATGTGTTTAAAAGAAAAAAAATCATTCATAATTTTGTTTCTCTTTGAGCCAATGGCTTGAAACATGAGGAATCAGGTAAATATCCGATGTGATGGGATATATGATGGCTAAACCAATGAGAATAGAAACCCAAAGGGAGATAGAATCATGAAATTTATGAAGATTCTCTCTTAGATTAATCATGTTCTATATAGAATCATATATCAATAGGATCATCCATATTCTCCAAAGATTCAATAGGCTATATTTGAGACTATTTTTTGACAAAGGCCTTAGTCTTTCAATGGATAATAAAGTCCATTAATCATAGAACAAGGGATTAAATCCATTGAGAAGATACCCTCCTTCCATAAATGATAATAAAAGAAACTTTTATACTGATAGTTTATCATATCAAGGGTTAAACTGGTTAGTATTGGACATTGAAAAAAATATGCAACCTCGGGAAGTGATCAAAGCAATGGGGTTGAATTAATTCTATAAAAAAATTCTAATATTTTACTCTCACTCTTAACCATAAAATGGAATGGTTTTTACATCCCCATATATAAAATTATATGAATATATTAGGTAGTATGAGTAAAACATCATAGAACATGAAGAATATGCCGCGAACATTGCCATTACACCTAAATGAATGGTTGGATTCTTATTTAATGAGATAAAACCTAATCAACGAAAATACCTATTGATCCAAGACGTTGATAGATGTGAGGAAATTTTCTGATGTTTCCTCAATGTCAAAATATAGTTCAGTGAATCTCAAGGGTATCATAGGGATAAGAAGCTAAAAGTATAATTTAATTCCAATGTTTCAATGGGGAAATATAATTGTTGAATGTAATTTTAACATCCCACATGTAAATGGTTCGGAATGTAACACCCTATAAATTATATTATGGGGATAGGGAAATGTTTTCAGTGTAGCAATGAAGGAATCATAACGAGAGATTTTTTTCAAGACAATCCCACAATTTGAAGGAGGAAGAGAATTATCCAGTCAACCCTCAACACATTGTTCATTGCTTCAACATCAAGGAATGTGGGAACATTGTATATAATACACTAAGCCAATTTTTTTGGAGAAAACAAAATACCTAAAAGAAAACATTGGATATATTATTATATCACAACTATTGAGGTGGATTTAGACTAATGAAGTAGTGAATGGAACTCTGGTTTTTCATTCATCAATAATAAAATTAATTTTTTATTCTGATTCTATAAAGCCCTTCATCTCAAAAATGTTTTATAGAACTATTCAAATAGAACTAAAAATCATGGATGCAAATATTTCGGTGAGAAAAAATTGTCAAATTATTGCATCCAAATTATATAAATCCTCCCAAATTTGGATTTGTGGGATTAACCTCTCAAAAAATATTTTCATACTCTATTTAGTGGAATCTGATGAAATTATGGGAAGGGATTGGAATTACCTATATATACCCATAAAAAATTTCCAAGGTAAGGAAATAACTATCCAAATTGATAATCTTGCACCGATTCAATACAAGTGAAAGGAGGAAGATATATATTTTTTTAGCACTAATATCTCGAGAATGTATATTATTTCCAGATGATCAAGAGTATTTATATCAAATGATTGAGTTGAAGTAAAATGTAATCATAGAAGTGAATCCCCTTATGAAGGAATATGTTGTTGTGTTTCCTAAGGAATTTCTTAGAATTCCCCTTTCTAATATGTTGAATTTTCAATCGAGTGTATACATGGGTAATTACAATAATCAAGGAATATATATAGAATTACTATTGTGGAACATGAGTATATAAAGAAAAAACTATAGGGGGATTCGGATAAAGGTTTCATATGCCCAAGTGATTCACCATGGGGTGCACAAGTCCTATTCATCAAGAATAAGGATGGGTAAATGCACCTCTACATTGATTAACAAGGGACAAAAAATATAAAGATAAACAACAAGTATCCTTTGTCACTGATTGATTAATTTTTTGATCAACTATGTGGAGCACAATTATTCTTCATCATGGATCTATGGTAAGGGTAATACAATGTTAAGGTGATGAAGGTGGATATACCCAAGGATTCTTTTTGTACAAGGTATGGGAACTATGAGTTCATAATAATACCTTTTAGACTCACTAATACTCCATAAATCTTCATGGACATAGTTAAAATGTATTTAGAGACTACCTCAACAAATTTTTGGTAACAATTATGTATAATATTATAATGTACCCCAAAATAAAGGAGGATGAGAAGGATATTCTAATCAATGTTTTAAAAACCTTATTAAAGGAGATGGTTTATGCTATGTATAGAAAATGTGAATTATGATTGAACGATATATCATTCTTGGTGAATATCATCACATGTAATGGGATAACTATGCACCCTTCAATGATTGAATCAATTTAAATATTTTTGATTCCAATATTTGTGATAGGTAAATGTAGTTTCTCAGGATTATCTGGTTACTATCATCAATTTGTGATAAATTTAACATAATTTTCAAACACACTAACCAATATAACATGAATGGTATCATTGATTTATTATAATAATTTATCTGAAGAGAGACTCAAGGTGTTGAATAAGAGGCTTATCAATACACCAAGACTCACACTACCCATACGTAGAGAAATTTTCATTATAATTAGTGATGCCTCAAAGAAGGTTATGAGATGTGTTTTAATGCAGCATAAAAAAGTGATAGCCTATGTTTCAAGGTATTTTAATTTTTATGAACAAAAATACCCAATGTATGATATGGATATGGATACTATGGTGTTCATTTTGAATATATAGTGGAATTATATCATTGGAGAGAATTTTGAAATATATACAGATCACAAAAGACTCATGTATATATTCATACATAATAAGAATAATATCCACCACTGATGATGTTTGAATTAATCATGGACTATGACTACTCAATCCAGTACCATCCTTGGAAAGAAGATAAATTGGAAAAACCAATATGTAGAAAGGATCCATAAATTATATCATTGATGAGAATTGAGAAGGTTATGAAATTATTAGATTATAAATGGAGGAAATGGCAATCATAATGGAAGGAATGCCATCAATCATTTCCAAAATTATTACATAACCATAAAATATAGAGAGGATAAAGGATGATAAAAGATATTATGTGAGAATTCACAATATTTTGGAAATAATAGGAAAAGGAAAATACTTGGAGATCAGTGTTATTGAAGAAGGAGTTGTATTTTTTGGGTTACAACTATGTGTACCAAAAAATCGTTAGTTAAAAAGGAGTTATTGGGAGATGCACATAGTTATACCTTCTACATCTATTCTGGATGCATAAATATGTATCGAGATCTTTGAGAGCACTATTGGTGAGATAATATGAAGATGTAGATCCTAAAATATACACCAGTAAGTCTTTTACAACATCAAGTGAAAGAAGAAATTTATAAATCCATGGGGATAATGGAACCAGTACACATACATACACGAAAACAAAAAAATATCACTATGGAATTTTTCACTGGTCTTCCTAAGTAACCAGATGGAATAATTCTAGTTTGGTTATTGTGTATCATCATTAAATGATTTCAAACTTCATTGTGATTTGAGAGGATTTCTCACTCAATCAGTATGAAATTATATACATTATAGAGGTGGTGATGAAGCATCAAACACCATTATAGATTATATCAGATCGAGTTATATGATTTACCTCTATATTCTATAAGATTCTATAACAAGATATAAATATAGTGATGAAATTTGACACAACCAATCAACCTCAAACTGGAGGACAATCTCAATTTAAAATCTAGACACTCGAGGAAATCTTGAGATAATTGTTGATTGATTTCAAAGGAGGATGTGGAAAACATCTTCCTCGAATTGAGTTATCATACAATAATAATTTCCACTCATGAATCAAAGAGGCTCATAATGAATGGATTCATGTGAATATGTAATGGCCCAAACCTCTAAGGTCCATTCCTCTGCAGAAATATCATGCTTGACATGTTCTAGGAGGTCAAGGTGACTTATCCCCAACACATTTCCAAATTTCCAATTTGGTGAATAGTTCCACCAGTGAGACCGTTGTGAACAGTTCCACCGGTGAGACCGCTGCGAACAGTTCTACCAGTAGACCATTGTGAACATTTACAATGGTAGAATGATGTGAACAATTCCAACGGTAGACCTATGTAAACAGTTCCATTGGTAGACCTATGTGAACAGTTCAAACGGTAGAGCGATGTGAGCAGTTCTAACAGTAGACTGATGTGAACAATTCTAATGGTAGAACGATGTGAACAGTTCTACAGGTAGACCTATGTGAACAGTTCCACTGGTTCTTTAGCATGCTTTATTTATTTTTTCATGAGAGGTTCCAGGGAGGATCCTACTGAGTATATAGTTATACTCATCCTATGTATATAAAAACTGTTTTTCAGGTCACTTGGACCAGGTTGGAGATCAAGCTGGTTTCTACTATCTTGGTGTTATAGGAGCTATTCAGGCTTGTGGTTGCTTCTATTTTTTACTTTCCTTTGGTACTTGCAGTTTTATCCTTTCAGTTTTAGTAGTTTTTCATGAAATTACATATGTGTACTTGGGATTTCTTTTATATTGTTGTCTGAGTTGGATTTTGTTGGTGTCTTTCACATCTATCTATTTCGTATGTTATCTTTTAGATGGAAATGTTTCAAATTTGTGTGTTCATTATACCCTCGGTTCTAGTTTCCAACACGAGGCCTAATGAAGGCGGAACTCAGGGTCATTATCTCTCTTCTCACATTACTAGTCGAGGAGGGGTACACCTTGTGGGGAGGGGGTCATGACAGAGTGGTATCAGAGGTCTGGTTTACGGATAGGATGGAGTTTGGTGTTAGGAAAATGTGAGGTTTCATGGGTTGGTAGGGAAATTGTTTCTTTCAAGTATATCAAGTGATGTAAACACTAGATACCGACTGAGACATAGGCATTTAGGGACCTATGTGATCTGATTCATAGAACTTTAAGTTTAAAATGTCTACTAAACGAGGTGATACTAGTTGTAGGGTAGAGACCTAGGAAAGGATCATGCATCATTATTCTTTCTGCATATGTTTGAATGGGTAGAACTTAGGATAGTTTAACCTAAAATTAATAAAATAAAACAATTAATTAATTAATTTTGAGTCTTCTATATTCTATTTTTATGAGCTCTAACTATTTTTAATTTTACAGGTATGGCTCTA
This sequence comes from Viscum album, assembly GCA_963277665.1. Taxonomy (NCBI): domain Eukaryota; kingdom Viridiplantae; phylum Streptophyta; class Magnoliopsida; order Santalales; family Viscaceae; genus Viscum; species Viscum album. The sequence continues at coordinate 381,942,212 of OY728167.1, read as the reverse complement.
GGTCGATGTCATCGTCAGGATCACACAGATGATGTCCAGCAGGTTGTGCCAGCAGATCACCGCATGGTAGAGGTTGATGATGATAGAACATGGAGGAGGACACTCCGAGAGTCTCAGTGCCAGAGTATGAAGAAGTACGAGGGATCCATTTTAGATGCAGTCACAGAATACTAGTTGGAGGAGGCCGAGATAGGCTTCATTTGAATCTGTGCTTGGAAGGAGAAATGGGTGTCTTTGGATTTGATGATGATGCATGGAGCAGCGAGGTAGTGGTGGTTCTTATTCCTCAGGGATTGCTAGGAGTCAGAGATCTCATGGGAGGAGTTTCGAGACAAGTTTAGAGTCAAGTTTCTTTCTTCATCTATGAAGGCGTCTAGTCTCTAGGAGCTTCATACCCTTCGACAATGGAGCTCCAGTGTGAGAGAGTTTGGAATCCATTTTAGGAACCTTTTACGATATGGTTCGGACCTGTTTCCAGATGAGGAGGTATGGGAGAGACATTTCAAAGAGGGTTTGCGTCTAGAGATCTAGCACCAGGTCACCCCATTTATGCTGAAGACATATATTGAGGTGCTGGTGAGGGAAGAGGTCATCAAGAGGACATTGGATAGAACTAGATTTTCACAAGAGGGGAGTCGTCATTATTCCTCATGAAGCATAGCTGTGGTATGGGGTTATCAGTTTTCAGGGCAGAAGAGTTTCCGTTTGTCCGGGGGTAGGTCCCAGCCCTCCACATCTCTTTTCTCTGGAGGCAACAGCTCTCAGGCCTATGCTAAGGGATCATGCACTTGTTTTTCTTGTGGTGGTCGAGTTCATTTTCAATGAGATTTCCTGACCTTTTAGAGCAGTCATCGTGCACTAGGTATTCCGCTCCAGGTTCCTTCATTGAGGTAGTTCTTGCCGAGGCAACAATATCATATTGAACCAGCTTTAGATCAATAGAGAGTGGATAGGGCAGGAAGAGGATATCCCCGTGATGCTCCCTGTCCTCAGAGAATTGAGCGCAGCTGTGGTGGTGGTCTTCATTAGGGTTAGAGATGCTATTGAGGAGGTCATGGTCAGCTTCATTCTTTATCTTTTCTCACACCAGGTGCGCTAAACATTTTTCGAGGCACCCTTTTCTTGTTTTCTACCATGGTGTATGCCTTTTTTGATTCAGGAGAGACACACTCATATCACCTACCCTTGTCCATGCTTTGGGACATGATGTAGAGGGGATTCTAGTTACCTTGAAATTGACTACACCAGGTGGAGGTCGAGCTGACTTTTTTGAAGTATATAGAGACTATGAGCTAGTGGTGGGGTAGCACCGATATTGGGGAGATTTTCTATGTTTACAGATAAAACCATAAGATGTCATCCTCGGCATGTATTGGTTGTATTCAGTGTAGGATATAATGGATTTGTTTAGGATTCAGGTTGTTATCTTCAATGAAGATGGAGTGCCATCAGTGTTTGTTGGCTAACGATACACTCAAATGGGTCAGAGGCGTGTTTCGTCCTTATCATCCATGATGGATGAGCTGATGCAAAGTTCTTAATAGGTTTAGTAGTTTTAGTTTCCTAGGGTTGTAGAAGAATACCATGATGTTTTTCCAAAAGAGTATGTAGCATTACCCCCTCAACGAGAGACCGAGTTTGGGATCGAGCTACAACCCAGATCATCTCCTATCTCTATGTATCCATATAGGATATCCCCTTATGAGTTACGAGAGCTACGTATATATCTTGATGGTATATTAAAATTTTCTTTTGTTTTTCCAAGTGTTTCACCATGGGGGAGCACCATTTTTGTTCATGAAAAAGGATGACGACAGTTTGTGGTTTTGTATCGATTATCTTCGCTTAAATAAAGTGATAATAAAGAATCACTATCCTCTTATGCGGATTGATGATTTATTCAATCAACTAAATAGTGAAAGTTTGTTCTCAAAGATGGAATTGTGGTCAGGATATCATCATATGTGTGTGAAGGATGAGGATATCCCAAATACTGCTTTCTGTTGTCGTCATGGGCATTTCAAGTTTGTTGTAATGCCATTCTGTGTAAAGAATTCTCTAGATGTGTTCATGGGATTGATGAATGTGGTGTTCCGTGAGTTCCTGGATAAGTTTTTGGTGGTTTTCATTGATGAAATCCTTATGTACTCCACATCTTAGGAGGATCATGAGAGCATCTACATGCCATTATGGGAGTTCTTCATCAACATCAGCTATTTGGGAAGTTTTCGAAGTGTGAGTTTTGGGCTCGAGAAGTCCGTTTCATGGGACATGTCATGTCCCAACAGGGATTAGCTATGAATCCATCGAAGAGAGAAATATTTTTGTATTGGGAAGCCCCCAATATAGTGTAAGAGGAGAAAAGTTTCCTTGGTATTTCAGGATACTATAGGAGGTTCATTTATGATTTCTCTCAGGTTGTGAATCCTTTGATGGCATTGACCATGAAGTATCAGGTGTTCATGTGGACTGATTAGTTTTGGGAAGCTTTTGAGTATATTAATAAGATGTAGTAAGTGCTCCAGTTTCTTGTATTCCAACTGAGGGAGTTCAGTTTGATGTATTCTGTGATGCTTCACATCTGGGGTTAGGCTGTGTTCTGATGCATCAGAGATCAGTTGTTTCTTATGGGTCTTGGCTGTTGCGTCCCCATGAATGTAACTATGCCACCCATGATCTTGAGTTGGAATCCATGGTGTTTACTCTGATGTTGTAGATACATTACCTCATTGGCGAGTGCTTTGTGGTTTTCACCGATCATAAGAGCCGGAGGTATGTTTTCTCCAAGCATGACTTAAAATTGCGAAAACATAGGTGGATGGATTTATTACAAGAATATGACTTTGAAATATCATATACACCTAGAAAGGGGAATGTTTTATCTGATGCACTGAGACAGAAGTCACATAGAGATGCAGTGCGTGAATCTGGGGATTCATGGAGAGTAATGTAAGAATTGTCAGCATTACATATCAATATGGGAGATCTTGGGGGGAAGAGGTTATATTTTTCAGATGAAGGTGCAGTCATCTCTAGTGCAGGAGGTGGAAGAGTCCCAATTGGGGGATCTTGAGGTGTAGGCCTGGAGAGATCGAGTTGTTTGTGGAGAGGCCCCTGATAGTTGGTCTAAGGATGAACAACACCGAGTGTTGTATCATGGAAGGATATTTTTCCTTTTTCAATGCGCAAGATGTTTCTCAGAGAGTTACATAGTTCTCTTTTAGTGGTGCATCCTGGCATGAAAAATATGTACCGAGCCTTGAGGAGTAAGATTTGGTGGCCTGGGCTGAAGCATGCGGTTTCAGAGTTTATTTATCGATGTTTGGTTTTCTAGAAGGTGAAGGCCGGACACCGTGTTCCTGGTGGTATGATCCAGCCGTTAGATGTTCATCAGTGGAAGTGGGAGGACATCTCAATTGACTTTGTTACTAGTTTACCTCGAGCCTAGGGAGGACATGATGCTATTTGGGTGGTAGTGGATCATTTAACAAAATCACCCCACTTCATTGCAATCAAGGAGTCAAATTCAGTGGAAGTTTTTTCAAGGAAGTATCTGTAGGAGGTGGTGAGACTCCACGGAGTCCCGAGGAAGATCATTTATGATCAATATCCTCATTTTACTTCTAGGGTGTGGAGTGGTCTCTAGAAAGATTTTGGTTCTCATCTATACCTTAACACTACTTTTCATCTGCAGACTGACGGTCAGACAGAGTGGACTATCTCGACTCTTGAAGACATGTTACACTATTGTGTCCTTGATTTTGTAGGTTCATGGATGAGGCACTTACCCTTGGTGGAGTTTCCTTACAACAATAGTTTTCACTCCACCATTGGTATGGAACCGTTTGAATCCTTGTATGGCTGACCTTTCCATTCTCCATTGTGATGGACTAGGGTCGGAGAGTCAGCAATTCTAGGACTGTAACTAGTGCAGAATACGACAGAGATCGTTCATGTGATTCGTGAGAGGATGAAAGCAGCACAGGATCATCCAAAATCATATTCCGATCAAAGGAGGATACCTTTGGAGTTTTATATTGGGGATCATGTGTTTTGGAAGGTGAATCCCTATAGTGGGAAGCAAAGGATTGATCGTGGGAGTTTGGTTTCTCCCCGGTTTGTTGGTCCTTTCAAGGTTTTGGCTCATGTTAGAGCCGTGACATATCTGATAGATCTTCCCTTGAAGATGAGCCTAATATATGATGTTTTCTATGCATCACAGCTCCATAATTATCTTCATCATGACTCATACGTCATTGATTTGAGTGAGATCGATGTTGACGATGATTCAACCTTTGAGGAGCGGCCTATGGAGATCCAAGACCACAAAGAGAATGTGTTGGCGGGAATTCTATCCCCTTGGTTTGTGTCTTGTGGTGACACGGGGGGCGTGGAGGAGAGTATCTAGAGACCCGAATCTTGACGTACATAGACATTACATTACTTTTTCGGAATACTTAGTACATAACAAAAACACACACACAAGGATCGTAATAGTTTAGTGTCTTTGGAAACTCGGAATATAATCTTTTAATCGTGGTGAAAGATCTTCAACATCTCCCATAAAGATCTTCCTTTTTTTTACCTAAAACCTTTCTTTATATCCTGGGGAAAAGAAAACATAAAAGGGTGAGCTCAAATTCTCAGTAAGGGTAAACAAAAGAAATATCAATCACATCATTTACATAAGAACATAACATTTTGGAAATCTTAACCTGCAAAATAGAGCATAATTTCATAACATGGGATAAATCATAGTAGTGAAATGAAATCCCAATATTCATAACGTAAATCATGAAACTTTGTGGAATACACACATAATCATAGATAATCATTTCTTATTAGTCAAGACTCATTGCCAAGACTATCTTAGTGGACAAAGTCCCTTTCTGAACCGAGTTCACTCCTCGTTTCAGTCCTGTTTCACTGAACCGGTATAACCTACCGTTCCAGCCATGTACATCTCATGAGATATAAAATCTTTACCCAATGCATTGAAGGGAGATATAGGTCCCACTCATCTCATAATGATACCATTCTTATGTGTGCCACAAAATCATAAACCATACATCATAGCATAACCCATGTAACAAAAATGGGAATCTTAAACATCGTGACATCATAAAACAATTCATATAAGATAAAGGGATTCATAAAAATATAATTCCATTACAACATAATCAAATCAATGTAATAATAGAGATAGAAACAGAACCCTATATTATCTTAGATGGAAAATAATTTTGATAAAACACTTGAACTCCATTCTTGAGGAAAATATCCTTTCTACTTCAAAAACATTTTTCCTTTCTCAACATGTCATACAATTTTAAACTAAAAGAGGTTGATTAAAAATAAACTTGAAAACTTGTAAAGTGAGCTTCTTGGAAATAATGTTTTAAAAATCCTTTCATGCCGTATATGTTAAAAAAGCATTCTTCTCGTACTTTTGTCAGAAAAGTCAAAAAGTACCTCGTACGAAAAACGACAAAAGATTCCTTTCATATATTTTACTAAAAACTCACTAAAGGGTAAAATTGGATTCAAAAAATTGTAGGTGGATGGAAATAATATTACATATTGAGGAAACATGGATGTGGATGATAAAATACACCCCAGTAAATTTCAAAGTATAAACAATCTCGGATAAAAATGAGATTGTGATATTTTCCCTTACCTTAGGTCCGATTTGCTTCGTAAGTGTCCGAACCTCCTGTATAATGATTTAAATAATGTCATTGACTTATTACATAATCATATTCATTGTTATTATATCATATATGGTTCACTTATGACTTTATATTACCCGTTCTTTTGTAAATTCATGTTAAAGTAGCGTTTTGGGTAAAATCGTCTCATTTGTCGTTCGTGTTTTAACTTGTAATTATTCATATGATTACTTAGATCATGATTACTTAATTACAGAATATAAAACATGATTTATATATAGTATATATTCAGAATATACATATATATAATGGATCGATAAATGGAAAGAAATACACCGTTCATGGAGACGGTAGGCCGTACGTACGTATGAACGCTGTTTTCGTTTCCCTATTGAATTGAGTGGAATTAAGTAGATGACATAAATATATATATACATAAATCCAGTAGTATTATTATGTCATATATTTCATGAATACTTATTATATATACTTTATAATCATTCATGAATGGTTATCGTGGAGAATGAATCTCATCGCGTCGTGGAGACGGTAGTCCGTACGTACGCACAAGCGATGATATCATTCTCATGATCATTGAATTGTATTGTAGTGTATGTATACTATTTAAGAATAAATATCACTTTAAAATAATCATATATAGTTATTATTTACACCATTATACCCATCCAAGTAAGGTGGTGGTGGAAAATAGATTACACCACGGCGTGGAGACGGTATTCTGTACGTACGCACGCGCGGTGATTTCATTTTCCGTAGGATGGATAGATGGTGAAATAGGGTTGTTTCATACTTATAATAACATACCAGTATATGAGTGATACTGATGTTATTACTTCATAATGAAACAACCTAAGAAGAAGAAGTGGAAGAAGAAATAAAGTTGAAAGAATTGGAATGAACATTACCTCTTCTTTGAAGTACTTCTTTGAGACCTCCTTTTAGGGCACTAAAATAGGTCTTTGAAGAAGACCAGAACCTCTAGGATGTTTCTAGGGAAGTTGGGAGAAGAAATTGGCAGGGGTTGGCCGAGCTTGAAGGCTCAATGTGGTGTGAGGAAGAGGGGGAGGAGGTGCCCTTTTATAAGGGAGGAGAGGGGCACCTTTGGAATAACTAAAACAATTATTTTATTATATAGTAAAGTTCGGTTTTAAATAGATCCAAATTGAGTTATTTCGAAGATAATGTGGGGATGGGTCGTAATCCTCTCATAAAAAATAATTTATACAAGTTTATTTCATTATATTAAACTTATCTTTTAGTTTTAACTCTTAGTTAACTAGATTGACATTTACCATGTCACTTTGTATTTTTATATTATATATTTAATAAACTTACCATATACATCCAAGAGACCCCCAAGTTGTGTTTTATTAATATATATAACCTTATCTAAGTCATTTGGCCGAACCTTATATTTTTAGGAATAAAATAACTATTAATAATATAATATTTTTTTTAAAAACTATTTTATGTCAATTTTGACACTATTCAATAGTTGATTTTTTTGAAACTCATAACAGAATGATTACTTCGACCAAAGTTAATTAAATTAATCCTAACATGTCATATTAACCTATAAAATTAGTTTAATTCATAAAAAGTCTCAAATTATATTTATTTGTATATTTATAACATCAATTATGTCAATATTTCATTAATAAGATAATTACTGCATCATCGTTGTGTCATAAATAAATTAATTTATTTAATGTCTAAAAATTAAAAATAAAATACCATTATGTAGGAAATATTTTTATATTTCTAATTAATATTTATAGTCGAATTTATCTTATTTATAACCCCATATTAAAAATGATTTACTTATTAAACATTGATTTTAACTATTTTAACCATTCTTTAAATAAATTAATAATAAATGTCCTAATCTAATCCAAGTGGGCCTAAATGGTCATATTTTATTTCTAAGGTTGTTTTTGGTCGAATTAAACTTGTCCAATAGAATTAGGACATGTGTTAGGGTAATAATAATATCATTTTAACCCTTAATTACCCTATTTACTTTTAACCATTGTAAAAAAAAAGTAAAACGTTACAATTCACCAAAAATTATTTTCATCTCATTGAACCACATTTTACTTACTAACATCAACCGTGCCTCTTGGAGTTTTGAAATTCCACTCAAAAAAGCGGTAAAATTATGTTTTATGAAAAATTCATTTTTTTAACTACCACTTAGTGGTTTAACTATTCATCAAAAAATGAAAGTTTCTAGAAAAATACCAAAAATTAGGCCTAAGATATATTTGATATTATGAGCTCAAAAATGATGTCTATTTTACCAAATTCAAAACATATTAGTTTCATTAATTAATTTAAAAATTAATTCATGTCGTCAAAACAAATAGCGTGTTTTTAAGAGATAATAACCATCAAAAGATTGACACTTGTTTATGACTGGTTTAAATGTGAAATTACATCCAATGACCAACATTGTATTAAATTGTAAAAATATATTCTAAATATACTTTAAAACCACTCAAATTAATAATTTATCACTATTAATTATTTCTATTAAAAAAGTTCTTTTTAATTAAAATTTAGTAATTTTCACTATTCATCAGAATATGAAAGTTATCCGAAAAGTACCAAAATTTCACCCTAAGCTAATTTCGATATTCCGAATCCAAAAATGAAGTCCATTTTGAAAAATAAAATTTTAAAAATTTCAAAAAGTGGTTATTACTATTCATAACGGCTAGTTTTAATAATATTTTAATAGCATATCGTTGTTTAGTGAAACGCAGTATTGCGTACTACACACGCTATCAAGGAAGGTCGCGATTGCGTGTAATGCAAGGAAAGTCAAGGATGAGTGTTGTGCAAGCTTCTTTTGGTGTAGCGTACAACACAAGACATTAATGAAAAGAATATTTTTCATAAAATCTCGGGGTGTTACATTCTACCCCCCTTAAAATGAATTTCGCCCTCGAAAATTCGTCGGGGTTATAAATGGTTTACTACTCGAAAGTTTCTTTAATAAAAACCCACATCATAAAAAGGAATACCAAAACTTGGATTAAAAAACTAAAGTATGAAATGTAACGATTACCCAAATAAACTAATCACTGGGTTTCCACATAGGTGAAAATATGGATATGGAAGAGAAATTTAACCATCATGTTCTGATGGAGAGTGGTAGAGAACATGGATATGGAAAAGCCAGCAATCACAAAGCCATAAATTTGTGATGATCTAAGGTACCATCTGATTCATCATATATAAGAGCACTAGGACAACATTTTTGGTTTTCAAGATCATTTCCCTAAAGTTGATGAAATTGGAATTAGAAAAATACTTTCATGATTTTGGTATAGTCTCACCGTTTGTCGTTATTTGGACAATTTCCACTTCATATCTTGAAGAAATGAAGTTGAATTTGTCATTCGTGATGTGTTAGAAGATCATTTGATAGAATGATGGGTCATTCCATCTGTCTCAAACAAAAGGTTAGAAAAGTTATCAAAAAATAAATAAGTCCATCTATAGTGAGATTAATCATATATGGTTCCTAAAATGAACTTATACTTCATATATCATACCGCTTAATAAAATAAATCTAGTTTCTACTAAACAAGGACTTCCTGTAGGCCATTGGTAGGTGAAAAAGGCTAGTCGCACTTCGGTTGTGGGTTCGATTCCTACGACCTTGTCTGACGAGATGGGCTGTCGCCCGTCCGGCAGGTTGTCCTTTTTCTAAAGCTATATTACTATAACATCTCATCAACAAAATCAAAAAAAGTTTTATCCTTAAACAATACTAACTTATGTCCAACATAATCCATTCCAATCTTTAGGCTTATCTATAATACTGCAGTCCATTCTCATAATATAGTGAAAATGATTACCAGAGATGTAATACCATCGTTGATCCCCATATATCAATAGATATGTCTTGTTGGTCACATTACAAACATTCAAAGGCCTTAATCATGTATTCTCTCGAATACCCATTGAACCTTAGTGAAAACATGAATGTAGTTAAAAGTTAACACTTTACACATACCAAAATCCTCAAAATTCTATATACTCAAACCATGTTATCACTTAGTCCTTATATCAATCATGAGCTCATGAATACAATCCAACATCTCATTATCTTCTTATTCCTTCATTATGCGCATATCATCTACTTTACAAAAATATCTGAATAACATTCCATGGTTACTGGTACCATTCAACATATACTTTCAAATACTTTTAGGAAAAACAATAGTGTAACAATCCTTAGATGATTCTTTATTCCATAGTACCATTAACTATACAACAAAACTCTCGATAAACATACAATCATTCCACTACCTTCTAAAACAACCGATTGAGCTTCAACACTTCTTTCAGCTCATATATCATTTGTAGTCTGCTCATCATCATCCACATAAATACTACCCATATGACCATGCTGATTCTCTTCATGAGATTTTCCATTAGGGCATTGATTTGCATAATTCCGGTACATTCCACATTTAAAACATCTAATCATTGTTGATGTCATAGCAATACCATTATCCTTGTCCCTGGTGTTAACTAAACCTTTTCCTTTGCACTTACTGGCTTTGTGTCCTTCTTTTCCACACCCAAAGCATCTTCCAGTTACTTTGAAACATTCTCCTTGATGCCTCTTCCCACAAGTCTTACATAGGAGAAATTGAACTTTCTTTCCTCTATGATCATCATGAAACTCCATCTTTCTCTTATTAGCCGAGTCAGGAAACTTACCAAATTTTACTTTATTGATCATATTATGAGATTGCTGATTCGGCATAATAATGATGTTTGGACTTCCAAATCCCATTTCATTTGGTTGCTCATGAATAATATCATTCCATTGTCCATCATATCCTCCATTATCGTGAATCATCTTGTTTCCAGCCATTTTCTAAAACCCAAAAAGAATAGTGTGAGAGGCAAAAATCATAATAAAGGGGGAGTAACTTCAATATCTAACATCTTTGGTTTAATCTAATATCGTTACCATAGTTCTAGGACTATATCCTATACATATACTTATCCTTAGGGACATCCCAAGACATACCTTAGAAATATCTCTAGGGATCTCACTAACGTTTTCGCATCCTAGTTTCCAAAGGTTGACTAAACCTTTCCTCTGATACCAACTGTAGAGACCTGAAGCTTGACGTACATAGACATTACATTACTTTTGCGGAATACTTAGTACATAACAAAAACACACACACAAGGATCGTAATAGTTTAGTGTCTTTGGAAACTCGGAATATAATCTTCTAATCATGGTGAAAGATCTTCAACATCTCCCATAAAGATCTTCCTTTTTTTTACCTAAAACCTTTCTTTATATCCTGAGGAAAAGAAAACATAAAAGGGTGAGCTCAAATGCTCAATAAGGGTAAACAAAAGAAATATCAATCACATCATTTTCATAAGAACATAACATTTTTGAAATCTTAACCTAAAAAATAGAGAATAATTTCATAACATGGGATAAATCATAGTAGTGAAATGAAATCCCAATAATCATAACTTAAATCACGAAACTTTGTGGACAAAGTCCCTTTCTGAACCGAGTTCACTCCTCGTTTCAGTCCTGTTTCACTGAACCGGTATAACCTACCGTTCTAGCCATGTCTATCTCATGAGATATAAAATCTTTACCCAATGCATTAGAGGGAGATATAGGTCCCACCCATCTCATAATGATACCATTCTTATGTGTGCCACAAATTCATAAACCATACATCATAGCATAACCCATGTAACAAAAATGGGAATCTTAAACATCGTGACATCATAAAACAATTCATATAAGATAAAGGGATTCATAAAAATATAATTCCATCACAACATAATCAAATCAATGTAATAATAGGGATAGAAACAGAACCCTATATTATCTTAGATGGAAAATAATTTTGATAAAACACTTGAACTCCATTCTTGAGGAAAATATCCTTTATACTTCAAAAACATTTTTCCCTTCTCAACATGTAATAAAATTTTAAACTAAAAGAGGTTGATTAAAAATAAACTTGAAAACTTGTAAATTAATCTTCTAGGAAATAATGTTTTAAAAATACATTCATGCCGTATAAGTTAAAAAAACATTCTTCTCGTACTTTTGTCGGAAAAGTCAAAAAGTACATCGTAAGAAAAATGACAAAAGATTCCTTTCATATAATTTACTAAAAACTCACTGAAGGGTAAAATTGGATTTAAACAATTGTATTTGGATGGAAATAATATTACATATTGAGGAAACATGGATGTGGATGATAAAATACACCCCAGTAAATTTCAAAGTATAAACAATCTCAGATAAAAATGAGATTGTGATATTTTCCCTTACCTTAGGTCCGATTTGCTTCGTAAGTGTCCGAAACTCCTGTATAATGATTTAAATAATGTCATTGACTTATTACATAATCATATTCATTGTTATTATATCATATATGGTTCACTTATGACTTTATATTACCCGTTCTTTTGTAAATTCATGTTAAAGTAGCGTTTGGGTAAAATCATCTCATTTGTCGTTCGTGTTTTAACTTGTAATTATTCATATGATTACTTAGATCATGATTACTTAATTCCAGAATATAAAACATGATTTATATATAGTATATATTCAGAATATACATATATATAATGGATCAATAAATGGAAATAAATACACCGTTCATGGAGACGGTAGGCCGTACCTACGCATGAACGCTGTTTTCGTTTCCTTATTGAATTGAGTGTAATTAAGTAGATGACATAAATATATATATAAATAAATCCAGTAGTATTATTATGTCATATATTTCATGACTACTTATTATATATACTTTATAATCATTTATGAATGGTTATCGTGGAGAATGAATCTCATCACGTCGTGGAGACGGTAGTCCATACGTATGCACGAGCGATGATATCGTTCACATGATCATTGAATTGTATTGTAGTGTATGTACACTATTTAAGAATCAATATTACTTTAAAATAATCATATATAGTTATTATTTACACCATTATACCCATCCATGTAAGGTGGTGGTGGAAAATAGATTACACCACGGCGTGGAGACGGTATTCCGTACGTACGCACGCGCGGTGATTTCATTTTCCGTAGGATGGATAGATGGTGAAATAGGGTTGTTTCATAATTATAATAAAATATAAGTATATGAGTGATACTGATGTTATTACTTAATAATGAAACAACCTAAGAAGAAGAAGTGGAAGAAGAAATAAAGTTGAAAGAATCGGAACAGACATTACCTCTTCTTTGAAGTACTTCTTTGAGACCTCCTTTTAGGGCACTAAAATAGGTCTTTGAAGAAGACCAGAACCTCTAAGATGTTTCTAGGGAAGTGTAGAGAAGAAATTTTTAGGGTTTGGACGAGCTTGAAGGCTTAATGTGGTGTGAGGAAGAGGGGGAGGAGGTGCCCTTTTATAAGGGAGGAGAGGGGCACCTTTGGAATAACTAAAACTATTATTTTATTATATAGTCAAGTTCGGTTTTAAATAGATCCAAATTGAGTTATTTCGAAGATAATGTGGGGATGGGTCGTAATCATCTCATCCAATATAATTTAGACAAGGTTAGGTCATTATATTAACCTTATATTTTAGTTTTAACTCTTAGTTAATTCGATTGACATTTACCATGTCACTTTGTATTTTTATATTATATAGTTAATAAACTTACCATATACATCTCAGCGACCCCCAAGTTGTGTTTTATTAATATATATAACCTTATCTAAGTCATTTGGCCGAAACGTAGATTTTTAGGAATAAAATAACTATTAATAATATAATATTTGTTTTAAAAACTATTTTATGTCAATTTTGACACTATTCAATAGTTGATTTTTTTGAAACTCATAACAAAATGATTACTTCGACCAAAGATAATTAAATTAATCCTAACATGTCATATTAACCTATATAATTAGTTTAATTCATAAAAAGTCTCAAATTATATTTATTTGGGTATTTATAACATCAATTATGTCAATATTTCATTAATAAGATAATTATTACATCATCGTTGTTTCATAAATAAATTAATTTATTTAATGTCTAAAAATTACAGATAAAATACCATTATGTAGGAAATCTTTTTATCTTTCTAATGAATATTTATAGTTGAATTTATCTTATGTATAACCCCATATTAGAAATTATTTACTTATTAAACTTTGATTTTAACTATTTTAACCCTTCTTTAAATAAATTAATAATAAATGTCCTAATCTAATCCAAGTGGGACTAAATGGTCATATTTTATTCCTAAGGTTGTTTTTGGTCGAATTACACTTGTCCAATAGAATTAGGACATGTGTTAGGGTAATAATAATATCATTTTTACCCTTAATTACCCTATTTACTTTTAAACGTGGTAAAAAAAAGTAAAAAGTTACTATTCACCAAAAATTATTTTCATCTCATTGAACCACATTTTACTTACTAACATCAACCGTGTCTCTCGGATTTTTGAAATTACACTCACAGAAGCGGTAAAATTATGTTTTATGAAAAATTCATTTTTTTAACTACCACTTAGTGGTTTCACTATTCATCAAAAAATGAAAGTTTCCAGAAAAATACCAAAAAATAGGCCAAAGCTATATTTGATATTATGACCTCAAAAATGATGTCTATTTTACCAAATTCAAAACATATTAGTTTCATTAATTAATTTAAAAATTAATTCCCGTCGTCAAAACAAATAGCGTGTTTTTAAGAGATAATAACCATCAAAAGATTGACTCTTGTTTATGACTGGTTTAAATGTGAAATTACATCCAATGACCAACATTGTATTAAATTGTAAAAATATATTCTAAATATACTTTAAAACCACTCAAATTAATAATTTATCACTATTAATTATTTCTATTAAAAAAGTTCTTTTTAATTAAAATTTAGTAATTTTCACTATTCATCAAAATATGAAAGTTATCTGAAAAGTACCAAAATATCACCCTAAGCTAATTTCGATATTTAGAATCCAAAAATGAAGTCCATTTTGAAAAATAAAATTTTCAAAATTTCAAAAAGTGGTTATTACTATTCATAACGGTTAGTTTTAATAATATTTTAATAGCATATCGTTGTTTAGTGAAATGTGGTATTGCGTACTACAAACGCTATCGAGGAAGGTCACGATTGCGTGTAATGCAAGGCAAGTCAAGGATGTGTGTTGTGCAAGCTCCTTTTGGTGTAGCTTACAACACAAGACATTAATGAAAAGAATATTTTTCATAAAATCTCGTGGTGTTACATAGTACCTGGGAATGTGAGTCGCAGATACATGCTCAGTACCCCGAGTTGTTTGATGTTTAACTCTTTTCATGTTAAAAAATGGTCGCTTTGTTGTTGTAGACATCTCATGTTTATGATATGGATATCTTTGGTTGCTTCTTGTGGCTTTATCTCTTTTGAGAGATGTCTTGATGGGTGGTTGTTAGGACCACATTTATGTTTCCATTTAGGTGGGTTTTGAATTATCAAGGATGAGAATGTTTTGAGAGGTATCTGATGTAATGGCTCGGACCTCTCTAGTCCATTCCTCTCCTGAAATCTTTTGCTAGAGGTGTTTTGGGAGTTCATGGTGACTTATCCCCAACACTATTCCAAATTACAATTCGGTGAACATTTGAACCGGTGAGAACTCTGTGAATAGTTCCACCGGTGAGACTGATGTGAACAGTTCTACCGGTAGACCGATGTGAAGAGTTCCAATGTTAGACAGATGTGAACACTTCCAATGGTAGACTGATGTGAACAGTTCCAACGGTAGACCGATGTGAACAGTTCTAATGGTAGTGCGATGTGAACAATTCCAACGGTAGACCGATGTGAACAGTTCTAACGGGAGAGCGATGTGAATAGTTCCATTGGTAAGGACGATGTGAACAGTTCCATCACTGAGGCTGATGTGAATGGTTCCATCGGTGAGGCCGATGTGAAAATTTTAATCGGTTAGGTTGATGTGAACAGTTTCATCAGTGATTCTGATGTGAATGATTCTGTCGGTGGGTCCGATGTGAACTGTTCCATCGGTGAGGCTGATCTGAACAGTTCCATCTGGGAGGCCGATGTCAATAGTTCCATCAGTGAGGCTGATGTGAATAGTTCCATCGGTGAGACCGATGTGAACAGTTCCATCGGTGAGACCGATGTGAACAGTTCCATCGGTGAGGCCGATGTGAACAGTACCATCTGTGAGGTTGATGTGAACAGTACCATCAGTGAGGCTGATGAGAACAGTTCCATCAGTGAGGCCGATGTGAACAGTTCCATCAGTGAGGCTGATGTGAACAGTTCCATCAGTGAGGTCGATGTGAACAGTTCCTTCAGTGAGGTCGATGTGAACAGTTCCTTCGGTGAGGCCAATGTGAACAGTTCCATCGGTGAGGCCTATGTGAGCAGTTCCATCATTGAGGCTGATTTGAACAGTTCCATCGATGAGGTCGATGTGAAGATTTCCATCCGTGATCCCAATGTGAACATTTCCATCAGTGAGGCCAATGTGAACAGTCCATTGGTGAGGCCGATGTGAACAATTCTATCGGTGAGGTCGATGTGAACAGTTCCATCGGTGAGGATTATTTGAAAAGTTTAATTTGTGAGGCTGATGTGAATAGTACCATCAATGATATATTCTATGAAGAGTGTTTCCAGAACAGTGAAGTTCCAACAACAACCTCTATTTCCTTTTCCAAATTTTGAGTTCATGAACTGTGTTTCCAGCTTCATACATTTTCGCCCCTCTGACATTTCCTGTGACGTAAAATGCATTTAAAGCCACGTTTTAAAGACTATAAGGCCTATTCGGAGACCATAACTCCTATATTAATTTTACTAAGGCTCAGGATGCTTTTACATGGTCAAACCATGTGGTATACGCGAACCGCTTTTAATGGAAAATCTAGCATATCTTAAACCGCTGCTCCGTTAAATCTTCTAAAGGGATGAGATATCCTCCTCCCTTGTTATTTCTCCTTGTTCTTGGGTGTGAGATGCTCAAACCTTTCATTCCTTCTCATAGGAGTTGTGAAATAAAACTCTCCTCCTTGGATTAGTTCCCCTTAAATTTCTTCTTTCTGCAAGTGCACCCTCTATTTTTTATGCAACCAAGTAGTATCGATCAATATTTTATATAAGGTATGATCTATGGTCATTATTTTAGGTTTATATCCTTCTATTTATCCTTTAACGTTTATGGAATTCTATCTCTATGTTCCTAATAGACTTCTCTTGGGTGTTGAATGGTATGGTGGTGTCTCTACATACTCAGGTTGATACAATTGTCATGGGGGAGGATATCGTAATCCGTTGTGTGGCTTGGTCTCATATAAATAATGTCAAGAACCGTTTGAGGTAGGGGATTTGTTTCTTCTCTATTATTTTACATATAAATGTAGAGTTAGCATGTTTTATCCCATTAGATCACAATGGAATTAAAATATTAAATATTTTAACCAGACAAATAAATTGATATCGATCGTATGTTATTGGCTCTTCTTTTTCTAGATAGTGTGATATCTATGCTTGATTCGTTTAGCTTTTTATTCTTGATTGAAATTGGTAATGAACGTAAAGATGGAAATTAATTGATAATCGTTTGGCTAAAGATATAGAGGCATGTAAATGAATCTAGTTATTGATTCTATATTTTGATGCTAATCATATTGATATGGTAAACATGTTTAATTATTTTTGATAGATTAATGTTTAGGTTTCTCATAGTTAGAACCTTCAAATAATAAATTTGTTATTTCTTGATGGATTAAAGAACTGGTATTTTGATAAAATATAATTCCTTATAGGGTTATGATTTACCCTCTTTCTTTATTAACGACCAAGATCCCAATTGATATAATTTTTTTTACTCCTTCTTATGTTGTCATGTGATCCTAGATGGTTTTTGTGATATGTAGAGGTAGGGAGGCATATTTTTTTATGGTAGCAGTTGATCCCTAGAGTGGTGAGATGCATCGGTTTATGCATGTGGGTGTTGGGGAGGACATTGGGGATGATAAAACAGGTTGGATGTGAATGTTTTGATTCTTATTGATTCTTGTTGGTTTTTTATCTTCTTTACTTTCCCCACTACTCAAGGTAGCTAGTTTTCTTAACCTCCTTCCAAAAGGGGCAAAGATGCGTGGGGTATTCCATGTGCTTTTCATGTTTAGCTTCCCAAGGGAGGATGGCTCTATGCTTTTTCTATAGTTGGAAAATACTCAACATGTAGTTTACCCACTCACCGTGCTGAGCCTCTTGTGTTTAGCAGCTTATAATGTTTTTCTAGAATACCTGTGAATATGGGAAATTAATGTTGTTAATAAATTATTGAATAAATGATGTTAACACATGGGGTTGAAGCATGTTGGGACACAATGTTGAGGTTGCAATTTAATGGAATAGTGGACTTTGTGTGTGATGCTAATGAAACATAATGTGGAAATTGTTAATGTTTAATTAATGTTTAAAGAATTAATCAACGTAAAGTGAAACTGATAAAAAGGGAATGAAGGAATGTAATCAATATCCTAAATTACTTGTGTGCTTATAGGATACCTAGTCTTAGAAGTAGTAGCCAGGAGTTTGAGAGATGTTAGCTGCAGTTGAGTCTAAGATTTGGTTATTCCCATAGTATGGGGGTGAGCTATAATATATTTTGTACTTTTTGTGTTTCTATATGCTACTACACCCCGTCCATTGGGTAAACTGGAACCCTGGGGATTCTGATCCCTAGGGGGTGTTTTTCCCAACATTCTGGTTGGGGGATGGATGGCTGACTACCCCCTTTGTCCCCTCTCTCTTCTCTTGGTAGTTACTTGTGTTGGTAGGCACATCGGTTAGTTTTCCCCATATATGTGGGTAGAGTGTTGTAATGGATTGTGGTTATTCACACACATATATTCTAGATGTAGTTTTTTATGGACTACTATTGGTGTAAGATGTATAGGCTATGATAGATTGAGGATCCTAACTCAGTGTGTGGACTGTAATGGCTTGAGGTATAATGCCTGATGTATGATACATGTTATTAGAGCTGTGGTGGATCCTAGAGACTACCTGGTTACTTTTCTTAAATGGACATGGTGGTTTTTCTTCATGAGTTCATGTTGTAGTGCTTCACCCAGGTGTCTGTGGGAAAGCCTTTTTGGAGAGAGAGGCTTAGGATGTGCGAAGTTGGTGAAAAGCAGAAAACCAGTGGTGAAGTAGTAGCGGGGTACCCTTTATATTCTTTATTATATTATATACTCTTGTATGTGATACTTTGTAAGAGTAGCCATGGTGGGGCTGGGAACTTAGTATACCTTTTTAGGTGATAAGTTATTTTCACTTGTTGTTAACTACGCTTTAGCATGCTTTCTTTACTTTTGCACGAGAGGCTCTGGGGAGGATCCTATTGAGTAAACTGTTATACTCACCCTATGTATATATAAACTATTTTTCAAGTCACATTGAGTAGGTTGGAGGTCAAGATGGTTTCTACTATCTTGGTGTTGTAGGAGCTGTTCGGGCTTGTGGTTGCTACTGTTTTTACTTTCCTTTTATACTTGCAGTTTTCCCCTTTAAGTTGTAGTAGTTTTTCCTGACATTACATATGTGTAATTGGTATTTCCTTTATATTTTTTTTTCTGAGTTGGAGTTGGTAGGTGTCTGGAGTATCTCTCTCTTTCGCATGTGTTCTCTTAGAGGGTAATGCCTCCCATTTGTATATTCACTATACCCTCGGTGCTAGTCGCCAACCCGGGGCCTATTGGAGGTGGGACTTGGGGGTAATTATAACTTTTCTCACATTTCCATCCCAGGAGGGATACACCTTGTGGGGAGGGGGTCGTGACACTTTGGGACTTGAGTTAAAGAGTCTTCCAGTGCCCTTGGCATTGAATACACTAGTTGGATGTCGAGGTGACTTGTTTGAAGTATGTAGAGACTATGAGCTAGTGTTGGGGAAGAACCTCTCTTGGGGATATTTACTATGTTTACAGAGACACCCATATGATGTCATCCTATGAATGGATTGGTTGTATTCAATGTAGGCTATAGTGGATTGCTTTAAGAGTAAGGTTGTGTTATTCAATGTAGATAGAGTTCCAACAGTGTTTGTTGTCAAGAGAGACACTTAGATAGGTCAGAGGTGTGTTCCTTATTTATCATCCATGATGGATGGGCTGATATCAAGTTCTTCAAAGGTTCTGTAGTTTTTATTTCCTATGGTCGTAAAAGAGTACACTGATGTTTTTCCAAAAGAGGTTGTAGCATTACCCCCTCGACAATAGATCAAGTTTGGGATCAAGATACTACCAGGAGCATGTACTATCTCTGTGTATCCATATAGGATGACCAATTATGTGTTATGAGAGTTACGTATATAGCTTGATGGTCTGTTATAGTGCGGTTTTGTTCAGCCTAGTTTGTCATCATAGGGTGCACCAGTTTTGTTCATAAAGAAGGCTGATAAAAGTTTACGGTTGTTTATCGATTATCATCTCTTAAACAAAGTTATAGTGAATAATCAATATCCTATTATGTGGATTGATGATTTATTTGATCAAATTAAGGGTAAATGTTGGTTCTCAAAGATCAAATTGTGATCAGGATACCACCATATGCGTGTGATAGATGAGGATATCCCGAAGACTGCTTTCCGTTGTCATCATGGGGATTAAGAGTTTGTTGTAATGCTAATTGGTGTGATGAATTCTCTATCTGTGTTGATGGGATTGATGAATTTTGTGTTCTGTGATAATTTCATGGTGGTTTTTATTGACGAAATCCTTGTATACTCCACATTTGAGGATGATAATGTAGAGCATCTACATGCCGTTATAGGAGTTATTCGTCAACATCAGCTGTTTGGGAAGTTGTCGAAGTGTGAGTTTTGGGCTTGATAAGTTTGTTTCGTGGGGCATGTCATGTATGTGAAGGAATTATATGTGTATCAATCAATGATATAAGTAGTTGTGTCTTGGGAATCCCCCAAGATAGTGGTGGAGGTGTGAAGATTCCTGGGTCTTGAAGGCTAGTACAGGAGGTTCATAGCCAATTTCTCTTAGGTCGGGACACCTTTGATGACATTGAATAGGAAGGATCAGGCATTCATGTGGACTAATTAGTGTTAGGTAGCTTTCAAGTATCTAAAGGAGAAGTTATTAAGTGCTGAAGTTATTTTCCTTCCAGTAGAGGGAGTTCAGTTTGATGTTTTCTACAATGCTTCGAATCTAGGGTTAGGCTGTGTTTTGATGGAGAAGAGATCAGTAGTTTCTTATGGGTCTCGACAGTTGTGTCCCCATGAATATAACTATTCCACCCATGATCTAGATTTGGCAGCCATAGTGTTTTCTCTGAAGTTGTGAATACATTACCTCATTGGAGATCACATTGTGGTTTGTACCGATCATAAGAGCCTGAGGTATGTTTTATCCCAGCGTGACTTAAACTTGTGACAACATCGGTGGATAGAGTTCTTATAGGAATATGAAATCGAAATATCGTATACACTTGTATAGGGTAATGTTGTAGCTGATGCGCTAAACGAAAGTCATGTAGTGATGTAGTGCATGAATCTAGTGATTCATGGAGAGTAATGGAAGAACTGTCAGCATAACATCTTGATATGAGAGAAGATGGGGACATAGGATGTCTTTTTCAGATGATGGTGTATTTATCTCTAGTGAAATAGGTGGAAGAGTCATAGTTGGTGGATCTTGAGGTGGAGGTCTAGAGAGACCGAGTTGGTTGTGGCAAGGCCCCTGATGGTTGGTCTGAGGATGAACAACACAAAGTGTTGTATCACAGAAGGATATTTTTTCCTTTGGATATGAACAAGATGGTTCTCAGAGAGTTCCATAATTATCCTTTAGTGGTGCATCCTAGAATGAAAAAGATGGACTGAGTCTTGAAGATTCAGTTTTGGTGGCCTGAGATGAAGCGTGTAGTTGTAAATTTTGTGTCTTGATGTTTGTTCTGCTAGAAGGTGAAGGTCAAACACCGTGTTCCTTGTGGTTTTATCCAACTGTTAGATGTTCCTAAGTTGAATTTTGAGGACATATCAATGGATATTGTTACTGGTTTACCTCAAGCCTAGGGAGGATATGACACTATTTGGGTGGTAGTGGATCTTTTAACAAAATTATCCCACTTCATAGCAATCAAGGAGTCAAGCTCAGTGAATGTTTTTTCAAGGTCGTATCTAGAGGTGGTCGTGAGAATCCATGGAGTCCCGAGGATGATAATTTCCTATTGAGATCATAGTTTTACCTTTATGGTGTGGAGAGGTCTCCAACATGTTTTTGGTTCCCATATATACCATAACACTGCTTTTCATCCGCAGACGAATGATCAGATAGAGCAGACTATCCAAATTCTTGAAGAAAATTTACGCTCTTGTGTACTAGATTTTGGAGGTTCATGGATGAGGCACTTACCCTTGGTGGAGTTTTCATACAACAATAGTTTTCACTACATCATTGGTATAGTACCATTTGAAGCCTTGTACGGAAGACCTTTCTGTTATCCGTTCTACTGGACTGGGGTTGGAGAGTTAGCAATTCAAAAACTAGAACTAGATTATAAT
This sequence comes from Viscum album, assembly GCA_963277665.1. NCBI lineage: Eukaryota > Viridiplantae > Streptophyta > Magnoliopsida > Santalales > Viscaceae > Viscum > Viscum album. The sequence continues at coordinate 381,919,938 of OY728167.1, read as the reverse complement.
ATGACAGAGATGGTTCAGGTGATTCATGAGAGGATGAAAGCTGTACAATATCATTAGAAATCATATGTCTATCAAAGGAGGAGACATTTGGAGTTTGATGTTGGGGATCACGTGTTTCTACAGGTGACTCCCCGTTATGGACAACGAAGTGTTGGTCGTGGGAGTAAGCTGTTTCCCTGGTTTGTTGCTCCTTTCGAGGTTTTGGATCATGTTGGAGTTGTGGAATATCAGATAGCACTTACCCCACATATGATTCAGATACATGATGTTTTCCATGTATCATAACTCCTTCATTATCTTCATGATGACTCACACATCATTGATTGGAGAGATATCGATGTTGACGATGATGCAACCTTTGAGGAGCGGACTGTGCAGATCCAAGACCGCAGAGAGAATGCATTGTGTGGGAGTTCTATCCCCTTGGTTCATGTCTTGTGGTGACACGGTGGTGTGGAGGAGAGTACCTAGGAATGCGACTCACAGATATGTACTCAGTACCCTGAGTTTTTTAATGTTTAACACTTTTCATGTTAAAAAAATGTTAATGTTGTGGTTGTAGTCCTTTCGTGTTAATGAGATGGATTTCATTGGTTGCTTCTTGTGTCTTTCTCTCTTTTGAGTGGTATCTCGATGGGCGGTTTTTCAGACCCCGTTTTTGTTACCCTTTAGGTGGGTTTTGAATTCTTGAGGATGAGAATGTTTTGAGAGGTATCTGATGTAATGGCCTAGACCTCTCTGGTCCATTCCTCTGTAGAAATCCAGTTCCTAAGGTGTTCTGGGAGGTCAAGGTTACTTATCCCCAACACCTTTCCAAATTTCCAATTTGGTGAACAGTTACATCGGTGAGACCAGTGTGATCAGTTCCACCAATGAGACCATGGTGAGCAGTTCCACCGGTAGACTGATGTAAACAGTTCCAATGGTAGACCGATGTGAATAGTTCCAACTGTAGACCGATGTGAACAGTTCCAATGGTTGACTTATGTGAACAGTTCCAATAGTAGAGCGATGTGAATAGTTCCAACAGTAGAGCGATGTGAGCAGTTCCCAAGGTAGACCGATGTGAACAGTTCCATCGGTGAGGCCAATGTGAACTTTTCCATCGGTGAGGCTGATGTGAACAGTTCCATTGGTGAGGCCGATGTAAATAGTTCCATCATTGAGGCCGATGTGAATAGTTCCATCAGTGAGGGCGATGTGAATAGTTCCATCGATGAGGCCGATGTGAATAGTTCCATCTATGAGGCCGATGTGAATAGTTCCATCGGTGAGGGCTATGTCAACAGTTCCATCAGTGAGGGCGATGTCAAAAGTTACATCGGTGAGGCCGATGTCAATAGTTCCATCGGTGAGGCTGATGTGAATAGGCCATCAGTGAGGCTAATGTGAACAATTCCATAGGTGAGGCCGATGTCAACAGTTCCATCGATGAGGCTGATGTGAACAGTTCCATCACTGAGGCTGATGTGAAAAGTTTCATCGGTGAATCCAATGTGAACAGTTCCATCAGTGAGGCTGGTGTGAACCGTACCATCGGTGAGGTGGATGTGAGAAGTTCCATCGGTGAGGCCAATGCGATCAGATCCATTGGTGAGGCTGATGTGATCCGCTCCATCAGTGAGGCCGATGTGACCAGTTCCATTGGTGAGGCCAATGTGAATAGTTCCATCATTGAGGCTGATGTGAACAGTTCCATCAGTGAGGCTGATGTGAACAGTTCAATCGATGAGGCTGATGTGAACAGTTCTATCGGTGAGGCCGATGTGAAGAGTGAGGCCAATGTGAACAGTTCCATAGGTGATGTTGATGGGAACAATTCTATCAGTGAGGCCGATGTGAACAGTTCCATCGTCGAGGTCGATGTGAAGAGTTCCATCAGTGAGGACGATGTGAATAGGAATATCAGTGAGGCCGATGTGAACAACACCATTAGTGAGGTCGATGTGAATAGTTCCATCGGTGATACATTCGATGAACAGTGTTTCCAGAATGGTGAGGTTCCAACATCAGCCTCTATTTCCTTTTCAAAATTTCGAGCTCATGAACAGTGTTTCCAAGTTCCTACAGTTTCGCCTCTTTGATGTCTCCTTTGACATAAAATGAATTTAAAGACTCAGTTTAAGGACTATAAGGCTGATTCAAAGGCCATAACTCATATATTAATTTTCCTAAGGCTCGGGATTCTATTACTTTGTCAAACTGTGTGGTTTAATGAGACCCACTTTTAATGAAAAATCCAGCGCATCTTAAACAGTTGATCCGTTAATTCTTCTAAAGGGATGAAATATCTTTCTCTCTTGTTCTTCCTCCTTGTTCTCGGGTGTGAGAACCTTGAACCTTTCATTCCTTCCCATAGTAGTTTTGTGATCAAACCTTCCTCCTTGGATTGGTTCCCCTTGAATTTCTTCTTGCTGCAAGTGCACCCTCTATTTTTGACGCAACCAAGCAGTATCTATCAATCTTTGATATAAGGTATGATATATCATCATTATTTTGGGTTCATATCCATATGTTTCTCCTTGAACTTTTATGGAATGACATCCCCATGTTCCTAATGGTATTTTCTTGGGTGTTAACCAGTGTGATGGTGTCTCTGCATCCTTGGGTGGATACAATTGTCACGGGGGACGATATTGTAATCCGCTATATGGCTAGTTCTCGTATAAAGAACATCATGTACCGTTTGAGGTAGGGGATTCATTGATTTTATATTGTTTTATATAAAAATGTAGAGTTTGCATGTTTTAGCCCATTGTATCACAATATAATTGAAATGTTAAATATTTGAACCAAATAAATAAACTGATATCGATTGTATGTTTTTGCCTCTTGTTTTTCTAGATAGTGTGATATCTATGATTTATTTGTTCATATTTTCGTTCTTGATGAAAATTGGAAATGAATGTAAAGCTGGAAATTAATTGATAATTGTTTGGATAAAGATAAAGAGGTATGTAAATGAATCAAGTTGTTTCTGTTGTAATTTGATGCTAATCAAATTGATACAGTAAGCATGTTTAATTATTTGTGATAACTTACTGTTTAGTTTTCCCATAATTGGAACCTAAAAATAATAAATCAATTAATTCAAGAAGGATTAAAGAACTAGTTGTTTGATAAAATATAATTCCTTATAGGGTTCTATATTACCCTCTTTCTTATTTAAGGGCCAAGATCCCAATTGATATGATGCTTGTTTTCCTCCTTCTTGTGTTGTGATGTGAGCCTAGAAGGCTATTGTGATATGTGGGGGCAGGGAGGCCTATTGGTTGTGATAGCAGTTGACACCTAGAGTGGTGAGATGCATCAGATTATGCTTGTGGGGGTTTGGGAGGACAACGAACATGATGAAACATGTAGGATGTGAATGTTTGGATGATTTATGATTCGTGTTGGTTGTATATCTTCTTTACTTTCCCTAATTCTCAAGGTAGCTGTATTTCTTACCCTCCTTCCAAAAGAGGTGAATACACATGGGGTATTCCACGTACTTTCCATTTATAGATTCCCAAGGGAGGATGTGTCTACACTATTTATATAGGTGGAAAATACTCAGCGGGTAGTTCACCTACTCACAGTGTTGATCCCCTTGTGTTTAGAAGCATATAATTTTTTTTCTAGAATGCTTGGGAATATGGGAAAGTAATGTTGTTAATAATTGATTGAATACATGATGTTAACCCATGGGGTTGGAGCTTTATGGGAAACAATACCGAGGTTGCAATTTAAATGAATAGTGGACTTTGGGTGTGATGCTAATGAAACATAATTTGAAAATTGTTAATAGTTTATTAATGTTTAATGCATTAATGAACGTATAGTGAAACTAATAAAAAGGGAATGAAGGAATGTAATCAAGATCATAAAATGTTTGTGTGATTATAGGATACCTAGTCTTAGAATAACATCCGGGAGTCTGAGAGATGTTAGCTGCAGTTGAGTCTAATATTAGGTTATGTCCACATTGTGGTTGTGAGCTATTGTATATTCTGTACTTTTTGTATTTCTATATGATACTACACCCCGTTAGTCAGGGAAACAGGAACCCTAGGGATTTTGAGCCCTGGGGGTGTTTTCCCCAACATTCCAATGGGAGGATGGATTAATGACTACCCCACTTGTCCCCACTCTCTTCTCTTTGTAGCTACTTGTGCTGGTAGGCACATTAGTTAGTTTTCCCAATATATGTGTGTAGAGGGCTATAATGGCTTGTGGTTATTCACACACATATATTCGGGATATAGTTTCCTATGGACTACTATATGTGCAACATGTATTGGCTGTGATGGCTTGAGGATCTTTCTCCGTGTGTGGGATGTAATGGCTTGCGGTATAATGCCCAACGTATGATACATGTTTTGCGAGCTGTGGTGGCTCCTGGAATCTACCTGGTTTCTTTTATTATGTGGATGTGTTGGTTTTGTTGCATGAGGTGAATGTTGTGGTGCTTCGCCTAGGTGTCTGTTGGTAGGAATTTTTGGAGAGATATGCTTAGGATGTGCGACGTTGGGCTAAAGAGGAAAACCAGTGGGGAAGTAGTAGTGGGGTACCCTTGATATTATTTATTATATTATATACTCTTGTATGTGATACACGGTGATAGTATTTATGTTGAGGCTGGGAAATTAGTATACCTATTTAGGTGACAAGTTAGTTTCACTTGTTGTTCGCTGTGCTTTAGCGTGCTTTATTTACTTTTTCACAAGAGGCTTCAGGGAGGATCCTAACGAGTATACTGTTATGCTCACCCTATGTATATATAAACTATTTTTCATGTCACTTGGAGAAGGTTGGAGATCAAGATGGTTACTACTATCTTGGTGTTATGAGAGCTGTTTCGGCTTGTGGTTTGCTGTTATTTTTTACTTTCCTTTGGTACTTGCAGTTTTCCCCTTTTAGTTGTAGTAGTTTTTCATGACATTAAATATGTATAATTGGGATTCATTTATATTTTTATCTAAGTTTGAGTTGGTTGGTATCTGTCTTATCTCACTCTTTCGCATGTGTTCTCTTAGAGGGTAATGTCTCACATTTGTGTGTTCACTATACCCTCAGTGCTAGTCACCAACCCTGGGCCTACTAGAGGTAGGACTCTGGGATCATTATCTCTCTTCTCACATTGCTAGCCCTGGAGGGGTACACGTTGTGGGGAGGGGTTCATGACAGAATAGGATAAGAACACCTACATGATGGGATGATGTTGGGGAATGAAAACTATTTGGTCCTAAAATGGATGAGGAAATGGTGCAAAAGGTCATGACTATACAACAACACATCATGTATTCTCTGAGTTAACTGAAGATCTCTACTGACAATCATCAACAAGACCTATAGTATAATGTTAGATACATGGTATTACTCTAATATCACCATGTTAAAAAGTCATGATATTTTTTATGAATGGAATTCATATTTCATGATTCATCGTCCCCTTTGAGATCATTAATCACATTAGAGTGATAGACTATCGATTTTCACACACACAAAACATTTCAATAGTTAATGATGTATTACTTGTATCCTACTTGATTACGTACATTCCATACCCCTCACATGTACTCAATATAGAGGTGGTACCACTTTAGAATTATCTTTCCTTTTAGTAGTATTGAGTGAATATCTTAGATCAAAGAGAAAATATTTTATGGAACAATACAATGAACTTGGTCAACACATCATGGAGAAACCAAAAGTTTGAAAAAGCATCATGCGATGTAGTGGAGGATATAAAAAAGGGTCACCCACATCTATTTTAGTGTTGTAAATAATTGTTTCAATGGAGAAAGTTATGAAGGGCGGATGATTTTAACGACCCTAAATGTTATAAATAAATTCCTCCCAGTGATTTAATTAAATTTTTTATTATGTAATATTGTTATGGAAAACAAATGATTATATTTTATTATTATTTCTAATTGGATTTAAAATTACCATAATTATCATAACCATTGATAATATATCCTCTTAAAAGTAACCACACGATTATTATAAATATATAGGTTTAAAAAAAGCGGTTGACACATACAATGAAATTGATGACCACAACTTGTACGATCAGAACCAATTAATTCCATTTATAAGATATTTTGATGGAGAGGGATTTGGTAGTATTTCCCCATGACCAAACCCAATATGAGATCCAAAAACATAATCTTGAGTGAAACCATTAATGAGATAGTTTCAATCTCAATGAAATCACATCCCCCAAAGCATGTACATTTAACCACCCCAAGAAACTCTCATCATCACCCAACGTACTCCTAGGGAGTTCCCTGGTGTATTAAAGGGATATCTATAAAGACCCTAATAATATGAATATGTATATTTTATAGGTTTATGAATATATTTTCAATTTTTTTTACTTTAAAAATGTTTTTTATTTTTATTCAATACAAAAAAATTGTATGTTTGTGTAATGTTCAAATTAAATTAAGTAATTTATGTTCATATATTAACAGATTTTTGAAATAAATAATTTTTTAATTAAATAATTTTTTAATTAATATTTTTAATAAGAATTATCATATAAATTTTATCAATTCAATTTTAATTTTAATAAGTGTTCGAAAAACTATTATTGTCAAAAAACTCAGAAATTATTAATAAATATCAATTATTATTTTGAAAAGTTAAAATGTACATATTGAAAAAATACGTAAAATGAATATTATATTTTGGAGTAAAAACATAAAAATTATCCATTGGATAATATTTTATAATTTTCCAAGGAAATCTATTTTTAGTGTAAACATTAAATACTGTATAAATACATGGTGTGTATTATGACCACATAATGAGAAAAAAATGACGTAATAAATAATATAAATGGGATCCATGGAAAAATAAATGATTCCAATTTAAAAAATTGGTAATTTATTTTTATTATATTAGTAATTTAAGGCCACTATGACTATTCCAAAATCATTAATATATATTAATGTTTTATAATCAATTCATTAAGATCAAGACTCACATCCACACCAGAAAGGGTATTATTTTATTCTGTCTCATCCTCTTGAATATAAAATAATTTAAACCACTCCCATTTCATATAAGTGATGGGAAACCAACATTTTAAATGTTTATTTTTTGTTATTTTATTATAAAGTGTCCAAAAACTATGTTTGATAAATAATAAAGAACTACCTTCTCATTCACAATATAACCCCACCCAAGCACCCATTTATCTTCACTCCAACTACATGGACCACATCATTAAACTACCCTCAAATATCTAAATTCCTCAGATGGATTACCTAACATCCCATGAAACTCCTCCCAAGAATTTGGAGTAACAATCTCAAGGTCAGGGATCCTCTCATTCATCTCTTTATTGAAGATTCTTGATGAAATTATGCCGTATATTTCTAACTACTAATGTTGGGATATATCCTTCTACGTATCGATTATATAGAATTTGATATCCAAATTATGATATACAAGTTTTTCTCTCATCAATCATTTTTTATGATTTTTATGCTATATAGTTATGCTGTAAAGATTTCTCTCTGATTTTCCATGCCAAAACAATTGTGTGGTGAATACCATACCCGTTTACAATAAGGGGTATTGACCTTTAAAAACTTCTACAACTTTGAATTGGGATACACTTATATGTGTTCCACAATTCCATATCATGGAATAATATATTATGATTAATTAATCCATTTCTTCAATCCATTTGGAACACTTTATCTTGATAATGACATGAAAGTGGCATGCACAACATGAATTATATAAAAATTCAATGCATTGGATAATTTTTAGTCTCATGAGATGTCTTGTTAGGATTGGGAGTGAACCTAATTCCTTTTTTTGGTAAATTTTCCATCATGATTTCTTGGCAGTTAGCCTTGTCCTATGTTTATGAGGTAGTGTTATATGTTGTTTCCAAATTTTCTATAATTCCCTTATGTTATAATGCTATATCATGCATTGTTATTAATGATTTTTATTATAACCCCTTTAATTATCTATTGATATTCCTATTTTCTAACAATAATTATCTTTTTTATGTTTTTCCATGGTTATTCCCATACTTGGCTCTATAACTCACTGATTTCTTATGTATGTACCCTAGTTATCCATTGTATCTTTAAGTATGAGCATGTTATAGATGTTTTCAATAAAGATGATGCATTACATGGTTTATGTTGTTATGTAATGTACCTAATTCCCATTAACAAAAGACATCTCAATATTATAGGTTTTATTAAATGTTATATCATATAATTAATCACGAATTAATGTGTTTTAAAATCAATGGATGTAATAAGATGGGATTAAAATCATTGTCTTGATGAGATTTACTTCAACAATAGCATTCCCTAGAGCATTAAAAAGGTTCCTTATAAATATATTTATTTAATTAAGTGTATAACACCATTTTTTTATTACATTAAGTTAGAAAAGGAATAATATTAGGACCCTATTAGGCTAATTAAATTGAATTATGGTTAGATCCATTCATCTACAAATTAAGGAAGCTCAGAATCGGTAGAAAAGTTATACAGACAATCTCATGTGTGATCTAAAATATGAAGTTGGTGAGAAGGTATTCATATTAATATCTCCATAGAAAATGTTTAAGATTTTTGGGAACATGTTAACATCAATACCCAGATACATATTTCCTTTTCCGATTCTTAATCTTATCAGAATAAATTATTATCATTTTCACATCCCTCAAATCTCGATGATGTTCACAATGTGTTCCATGTATCACTTCTAAGTAAGTAAATAACATATACATTAAAATAAAAAAAATAATAGTTCATAAAAATATAAATACATTATATTTATTATTAATAGATTATAGATATTTTAGATCATATATATAAGGTTCATTGAAAAAATACCACTAACATGGTAAATGTTTTGTGGTGAATCGACTAGCATAAAAAACTACTAGGGAACCTAACGATATGATGTGGATGAAGTATCCTCAGTTTGTTTTTGTAAGTAATCAAATTTCAATGGTGAATATGATTTTACTGGGGGTATAATGTATTTCCAAATGATTTTATGAATATCTTTTCAAATAAATTATAATTATCTATTAACTTGTATTAACGAGTTTAAACAAAACACATTATACTATTATAAATATTATTTTTTAATATGAAAATTATCTCATAGTATATGGAATGTTGGATATTAACATGATTAAATAATTTATTATAATATGTGGTTTACACACATATACATAAAATAAATTCATGGGTTACCAAATAATTAGAAATAAAAATAAAACAATTTAAAAATAATAAAATATTTTCCAGAAAAACCATTTTCATGAACACATACAACTTATTTGTAAATAAATTTAATAAATAGAATTATTATATAAAAATATTTATATTATATATTCAATATAACTAAAAAATTATATATTAAAGAAAATACATCATTCAATGGATTCAAATTATTATATAAATATATATATATATTAGGTGTTGAAGAAACAGATAATATCCCCTCACCAATCTCATCAGATAGGTGTATCCTATAAAATAATATGATGAATTGAAATATTGAATAGCACATTGATTTCAATACTCATATAATGGTACATAAAATATTATCAAAATACCACTTGAATTAATGTATTCTCTAAAAAGATTCATATTTTTCTATAAAACATTTTACTATTTAAATACGTACCCTAATGAAAACATTAACTGAAGATTTATCCAAATAATAATGTTTATTGGATCAATTTGATGACATGTGGATGAAATCCAAAATATAAAAACAATAAGGAATATATTGGGAATCCTCCCAACAATATATATATATATATATATATATATATAAAACAAATCATGTTACTATAGATGATATTATATTAAAAAAATTGTATATTTAAAATTTTTATAAGTGTTGGGATTGAATTTAATTTTTTTACATTTTTTTTTCTATTCATGGTTTTCAAATGGTTTTTATAGGTTCAATATATGGTTAATAAAAACCATGTATATAAACCTTAAATTTTAATCTTGAGGTGCATCGTTTGAGGTGTATGGAATAAGAAGAAACCTTGTTGTTACCCTTATATATGCCACTCTCAATTCCTTATTCAACATTGATGGTTTTTATGAATTTTTAAAATAATTAATAGGAGATAATGAAAGTTTAAAATATGATGTTTGTATTTTGGAACATCATTTATTTATGTCTACTATAGACTATATAGAAGCTAGGTGACACTATTTTGTAGTTTAACAAACCCATTGTTCAATATTAGCACATGGTTTTCCAAATCATTTGTAATCCATGTGGGATTTCTAATTTTTCTATAAAGATGAAATTTATTTTCTGGAATTTTAAAATATTATATTTTCATTCTTCATATTAATTCCTCCCCATTCATAGCCATAAATTTTATAGGAAATTCATTCCCTCTTTCCCTTCCTTATCAACGTTTACACTCATTAAATTGAATATCAAGAAGATTTCATAAGGTATGACTTTTATCATCTTTATTTCTCATTTCATCCATCCACATTCAATCAGTTTCTATTGATTAAACTTCCCATTTCAAACACAAGTGTATTATAGTAATGGATGGGGAATTCATGGATGATAATAATAAAACATTTTTGTAGTTTCGAAATTTTGAAGATGCCTTGAGGAATTTTTAAGAAATCATAATCTAAGGAAGTAAATTACCACATGATTCTTGTTGGAATAAGCTATGTTTTTTGGTGAGATTTGTAATTTTTCAATGTCATTTAATGCTTTATGTTTCTAATTTTTTCCAGGTTATACTTTTATGTGACTGTCAAATTAATTTCATAAATTGTTTTGGAATTTATTCTGAATTGAAAAAAAGTGTTCTATATGATATTAGGGTATTATAAAATGAATTTTCATTCCATATGACTGTGATTATATTATTTTTTCCAAATAGAAGGGATTTATAGGGATTTTATTTGATCTATCTTCTTTAACTAACCTAGAATAAGGTTATTTTTTAAGGAATTGGTTGAAATTGAATAAAACTTAATATCAGTTTCATTTGGATTAAATGGTTTTTTCTAAAGAATTATTTTGAAATTAACTTTATTGGGTTTATTCCATATAGGAAATTGAAATAAAGTTTTTTTAAAAAACATTAAATGTCTTGGTATTCAGTGTATATTTTATAGAATTCTCATTGAAACTATTAAATGGTTTTAAATAAAACTATAAGTGTGTTAAAATATAGATCCATTGTTTAGTTATGATTAATATTAATTGTATATCCTAGGGGAATACATTATATTATTGTATACATGAAAAATATGATAGGTGTTTTTTTGTGAGTGAGATTGTGGGGGGATGATTTATAGTTTATTCTCATGATGAATGTATTGTTTTTCGTTTGATTACTCCCCTAATATTTTTCATTCCATGGAATCACTAGGAACTGAGAATGTGGACTCGATATATTCTCTTAAAGATATTCTAACACTACTACTGTCCCTATGGCTGTGCTGGTGGGGTGTGTCCCCAATGATGTTTGTTGAAATCTAGTCTAGAATATTGTGTGGGTAGGATATAGTGGATGTTTAAAGTTGGTCTTGTTAACTTGTTAAGGAGTAAAACTATATTAGTATAGGAACCACTACATTTCCCATGATACTAGGAGTCCTATATTAGAAATGGTAATCCTTTTCATTTTTATTCATGATTGTTGTGCTTAAAACTATGACACATAATTACTTATTTATATCATATTCATGTCATGTGGTAGTGTGGTATTTCATTATATTAATCATAAAATCAATATTGGTTGATTTAATGGATTCCAAATACTTTTTAATGTGGTATTAAAATACTTTAAATAATATTTTTGACCTAGTTGTTTTTCTAAAGAACACTATATCTGAGAAATTTTTTTGATGTGATTGTTTTCAATTGTTGAAATTGAAATTTATGGTTATAAAATGGTGATTAAGGTGATGTTTTATTTTATGTACTTATTAAGTAAAAACAACTCTCTAAATTTTTTATTGATCTATAATAAATGAATTTTCATTTTAGAAAAAAAAATTAAACTATTTTTTTAAATCCTACTACGATCAATTTTTATCACACCTTTTATACAAAATTCTTTATATTTATATCCAATAGTTTCTTTTAAGGTTCCTTGTATATTTTTCTTCTAATTGAGGTTGTTTGTGTTCTTTATTTTATGACTTGGATAATGAGAAAGGGTAAAATGTAGGCTTGTTTTAGTATCTTTTCAATGGATTTCTTATTCTAAGATTCTAATGTATCATTATAAATAAAATAGATCTATTTAAATTTTATAAAATTTTTCGTAGTTATTTATTTTTCATTTTTGAAAAACATAATTTTTTTATCTTTCAAATACAATGATTAATAGTTTTTTTATTTTTTATTTTTTACATGATAGAATAATCATCCACATTACATACGGTTAATTTACGATTCATAGTGGAAATATATGATGTATTTATGGGATTTTTAGGGTGAAGTCATTCCCAATATGGATGTTTTATGTCTATAACACTAGTTTAAAGCCCAACGTGATTGGAAATGTTCCTTAGATATGTCATGGTTTGGCTTAGGATCCCATATATATGGCTAAAAGAGATTAATTTCTACCAATATGGAATCCTAGCACAATATATTGTAATTAAAGGTGAATATTGGTTTATGAATACAAGTATTATCATCAAAACAAGAGAGGAATGTATTTGGGATGGAATTATGAGCATGTTTTCATTCAGAACATTAGATTTCCATAATTGATTGGGATTCAAATATTTATTTTTTCAGAAATTTGGGGTAAATTTCATGTATTTTGATATGTTGTTACTATATATTTATAGCTCCAATAATTTTTTTAAAATAATAATAAGAATGATATAATACTTAACATTAAAAAATACCCATTAACCGAAATGTGATATATTATAAAAATATTATTATAACATAATCATTGATTTGGCCAAAATGAATATGAAATACCTCATATATATATATATATATATATATATTCCCTACTCAATAAAAATTTATTGACTAATTTTTAGGAAATAAACATTCAATTTTTAGTGAAGTTAATTTATGTTTCAAAAATGAATTTTATTAAAATGGGATTTTTATTTCATTTTGGGATTTTATATTATAGTTAATTTCTAACACATCGGAATTTTTCATATGAAAAAATGAATAAAATAGAAGCCAAAATATCAACATTTAATTGGGCTGAATGTTATGTATTTTTTTGAAATGATTGGTTTTATGTGAATAGTGAAAACACTGATTATCAAATACAGTATTTTCTATTTGTTATATCATGTAATTAAAAAATCCCATTATATTTTTGACTTGTTGTCATATTATTATATATTATATATTTGAATTTTAATAATATAATTACTTCCATATTGTCTGCAAAATTCTTTATTTTAATGTATATTAATTTATATTATTAAAAATACACTTTTCTAAATACATTATTTCTTTTTGATTTATACATTTATATTAATATAGATATTTTTACACTTATATTGATTGAAAAATAAATAATAGATTCCATATTTTGAATCATGGTATTCTAATTTGTTAAATTTTCCACTTTTTATTTTTTTCATTATTAACAGTAATCATGTTAAATATTTGTCACATCGGTTAGTGTAAAATTGGGTACTAATGGATAAACAAACCATTATGGTCTTAAATTCAACCCAATACATGACATTATTTCATTATATGGTAAAATTTTGAATATATCTATTGAAAATTATACTTTTTTAATTGTAGTTCAATTTTCCAATGATTAGGATTTTTATATTATTTTATGTAATAAAATCAAAACATTTAACTATTTTTTTAATTTATTTTATTATAAATTTTTTTATATTAAAATGATATAAACAAATATCAATTTTTATTTACAAAAATATTAATCATTTATTTTGGTAATTTATTTTTACATTTTATTATTGTCATAATTAACATAAAAGCTTATAGAACATTTATACAATTATTTTGATAACAGTAGAAAAATATTTTTAAATTATATTAAAACAAAAAAAAATATTTTTGGTGGGGTCATGGTGTAACATGAAAATTATTTTTAGTAATAATATATAATTTACAATTAAATTATTTATATTATAATTACATTATTATCATGATTTTGGTAATGTAATATTAAATGTGTTGTTTTAAAAATGAAAATAAAGATATTTTATGAAAAATAATTTTATATTATGTTATTTAGAAATCAAAAAATTTATTCATGAGGTCTAGTAGAATTATAATTGGTGTAATATTTAATATATTTTCCATTTACAATCCTATTATTTCTTTATAATTAAAATTATGATCCATTAATATTGAAATGGTCATTAATATAATTGAGGTTAAAATTATTTAACAAAGGGGTTAAACAAACATTTAAGGGTTAAAATGTTACAAAATTGTATCTAAATTTCATTTCATTATTATATTTTCACCATATACTTGTTAAATTTTAATTTTTGGATATTTTGAAAAATTATACTTGAAATATATGTTAATTATATCTAAATATTTTATGTAATTCCATGGGTGTCCTTTAAATCCTTTATTGAAGGAAACCCATTATTTATTTTAAATACACATCACTGATAAAAATAGGTCTACCAAAACCTATACAATTATCTTCTAAAATTACCTAAACATGAGGTATAGGTTGAATTATTCATAAAAATTCCATTTCAAGGGTCTATAATAAGTGATCTAAAGGAGGTCCCCCAAAGTATAGGTAATCTTCTTACCTATAATCATTCAATTAATTTAATTTTCTACCACCTAAAAATATTTTTCACTCATCAAAAAATAATAAATTTAGTTTAATAATATACTAAAATGTTATTATGATAATGTTATGACCATTTTCCACCCAATATTCCATAAAATGGAATGTTAATGTATCGCTCCTCTGTATGTGTGGACTTCCGCCTCCACAGAGTGATACAATTCATTTTCCACCACCTTATTTCATGTATTGTTATTATGATGGTATTAAGGTTTATATATTATTTTAATGAAAACATTATTCTTCTATAAATATAATATCATATATACCTTCTTACATTCCCATCTATTGGAAAACGATGAGGTTTCTTTTGCGTACATGTGGAATCCCACCTCCATGAAGTGATGTGATTCGTTTTTAATTTTGTCTTTAAATATATGAAGATAATAATAGATTTATTGAATATATATGATTTATATGACAGTTTAAATATTCTACAATTTTATTTTTTTTCACTTACTTTTTTTCATCCATTAAAAAGTGAAACTGGTGTTCATGCACACATATATCCTATTTTCTGCAAGATGAGTGTAACTAATTTATCTTTCTCTATCTGGTGTGGATGAATATATATGTATATATATATATTTAATATATATAATATTTATATACTTACTAAAATTATTTATATTATTGATCTTTTTCTAATATCGTTACATAGGATTTTCATACATAGATATTACAATTTAATACATGAATATTCAATACATTTAATGAATATATCGTCATGGACAATAATTATTTACTATAAATGGATAGTATTGGGTCCTTAAAACAAAACATGAATAAGAAAAGGGTTATATTATTTTGTTTTAAGGAAAAATAATTCAGAAGAAGGTATTAAATAATAATTTTCAAAGGAGGTGGAGCTGTGAAGGAAAGATTGGTCTTTTGAAGTAAAAAAATACTACATAGACTATTCCTCAATATGGAATCCCATGAATGAAATTCTTTGCAGAAAGAGGTGATACCATCGATGTCCTTTAATGAAACCAAGTCATTTTTGGGGCACAATAGAGACTTCTTCCCCTACAAATGACAATCCCCAGTGAATACAATGATTAATGCGATGAGAAGGAATCGTCGACTCCGGCTAATGAAACCAAAATCATTTATGGGGATGGATGATGATTCTCCCCTAAATGAATGAATTACCCCATGAAAAGAATCATTTAGAAGTCAGTGTGAACTATATAGGCTCTTACTAATCAAGATTTGTGGCCCATAATGGATGACCATCCATTCTGATATCTAGTCCCTCTGTTCATCTATATAAGTCCCCCACGGGGGGGGGGGGACTAAGAGGAAGATGAAAAACGAGAGATGAAAAATGGATGAAGACACAGTGAGTAAGGAATTAGAGTAGAATTTTGAGAGACAAATTGATACCTAGTAGGTAATCCCATCATATAACATTAAATAAGAAATGAATTCATCTAACCATTCACAAACATAAAAACATTTTTGGACACAATTAATGAGGCACAAACCGATGGCCCTATCCAAGAACCCTACATATAAAAAATATTTATAGGAAGAACCCTGACCTATATAGAAAAATTCTATGTGGGAGGAACATCACCCTACAAAGAAAAAATAAACTGGGGTAGAACCTATCCCCTTGTAGAAACAAACTACACATGGAAAACCCAGGTCTCTGTATCATAATGTTACATGAATATTAACCTCACCAGTATAAAAAATGAAATGTAGAGGTAACACCATCCCACATAAGATCATGATATGTGGAATAGGTATTCCTAGGGTAGTATTATCCCCATCTCTAATCACTTAAAACCATTTTATAATCAAGCACCACACCAGAACCTCCGTGAACCAGTTTAATGGCGTCAGGCCAAGGACTATTCTAAATCCACCTAACATATATGATTAGATATTTAGGCACATCATTGTGTCCCATAAAGTTTGTATATACATTTTAAGAGGATTTATTCTATTAGAATCTATGATAAGGCATTCCCTTATAATGTATTTATGTATACATTCCCATTGTAACAAGGGTCCTAATCTCAGACGTGCTCATGTGAACGACACAACTCTAGGGATTAAGAAGAACCACTATCCATTCCCCTTGATGAGGTAAAGTGTGGTAGAATAATATCTTTCTAGGAAGTAGTAAAGAATCCCTCTAGGAGTATCCCTCGGCCATTCATGTGGGAGGCATCACTCTTGATCCTCTTCATAGGACAATGGTACTACCACCAGAGGATACATGAATCAAATACCTCTCTCTCTCTCTCTCTCTCCCTTTTTTCAATATATATGAAGGAGGGAGGGGGATATGAGAATGAAATATCTTTCAATCCCTGTCATATTGGGATTTAATAATCATCCACTAATATATAATTTAGATCATGTGATCTTCAGATCTACTTATTCCTATTTTTTCACATTGATGATGACTCATGTGGGCATAGAGGTTAGTGAAAATATTGACATACAAATGGTCAAAAACATGAAACAGGAATCCTCATAGGTTTAATCGCGAACTCAATACCTTTAAAATACCATTTTCTTGATGAATCCAATGACTGTGCCTCATATTATATATAAGAACCAATAATGTCCTATGAAATAGGGACACTCTTACACAGTGTATGCACCTACCCATTCCAAAACTACACGAGGCTTGATTCTAATATTACTTGAATACGTAGGAAGCCATCCTAAGGTCCAAACACAACACCCAAATTCACCCTAATGTTGTCCAAGAAATATTCATGGTATAGTCATATCAACATGGGAGACCACATCTCTTTCACGTCCATTGGGCCACCTCGATGTAATTTCTAAAGAATCCTTGACAATGAACCTTTACCATGGATGTCCATTTCAAATAATGTTACAATTCATGGTCTGGTCCTCATCACACAACCTTAAAAGTTGATCCGTCCAGTTAAGTGGCACAAATCATCATGGGTTCTGATTCCATCCACAAGGATATATAGGAATCCCATTTTATTGGTTTGATAAAAATATCAAAATAACTTTTTTCCCATGGAAAATAGTAAACTCTAGAGCATATCACTATGTGGATTAAAATAATATTTTTTAAATGAATTATTAGAGAATCTATGACTCATCCACAATAGGGTACCACTGATGGAAAACAACTAAAACATACTAATATCCCTATCAATAGAGAAACTCATATAAATCCATATGATTCTAAACTCATGATTGTTCATAATTTATCATTACAACTGGATGAGAAATGTTATGCATATTTGGGAATGAACAATGTATTGTGAACAATATCTTAAATCAATATGAGAGTCCCAAAATAGGGAATTCCCCCCTCTCCCCCACACACAAAAGGGTTTTATGAGCCTAACATATTATCCTATAGACCAATGTGTGTTGTTAATTGTTGTTGGGATTTTCTCTTAATGAATTCATTCCTTTAGAATGTAGGTCCATGTGTCATTGTGTAATTGAGAGATTCTTGGAGTTTTAGGCTCCACCAAAAAATATGTTGGAGACTATTTGAAAATAGTGCACCTCTAACAGCCCGAGATTTTATGAAAAATATTATTTTTAATTTTATTAATGTCTTGTGTTGTACGCTACACCAAAAGGAGCTTGCACAACACACATCCTTGACTTGCCTTGCATTACACGCAATCGCGACCTTCCTCGATAGCGTGTGTAGTACGCAAAACCGAGTTTCACTAAACACCGATATGCTATTAAAATATTATTATAACTAGCCGTTATGAATAGTAATAACCACCTTTTAAAATTATAGAAATTTTATCTCTCAAAATGGACTTCATTTTTGGATTCAGAGTATCTAATTTAGCCTAAATTGAAATTTTGGTACTTTTCGGATAACTTTCATATTCTGATGAATAGTGAAAATTACTAAATTATAATTAAAAAAAACTTTTTTAATCAAAATAATTAATAGTGAAAAATTATTAATTTGAGTGGTTTTAAAGTATATTAAGAATATATTTTTACAATTTAATACAACGTTGGTCATTGGATGTAATTTCACATTTAAACCAGATATAAACAAGTGTCAATCTTTTGATAGATATTGTTTCTTAAAAACACGCTATTTGTTTTAACAGCAGGATTTAAATATAAAATTAATTAATGAAACTTCTATGTTATGAATTTGGTAAAATAGACTTCATTTTTGAATTTGGAATATGAAAAATAGCTTAGGATAAAATTTTGGCATTGTTCTGAAAAACATCAGTTTTTGATGAATAGTGAAACTACTAAGTGGTAGTTAAAAAACTGAATTTTTCATAAAACTTAATTTTACCGCTTCTGTGAATATAATTTCAAAAATCCAAGAGACACGATTGATTTCAGTAAGTAAAATGTGGTTCAATGAGATGAAAATAATTTTTGGTGAATAGTAACTTTCTACTTTTATTTACCACGGTTAAAAGTAAATAGGGTAATTAAGGGTAAAAATGATATTAATATTACCCTAACACATGTCCTAATCCTATTGGACAAGTGTGTCTCGACCAAAAACAACCTTAAGTGTAAAATATTATCATTTAGGCCCACTTGGATTAGATTAGGACATTTATTATTATTTAATTCAAAGAAGAGTTAAAAGAGTTAAAATCAAAGTTTATTTACTAAAACATTTTTAATATGGGGTTATACATAAGATAAATTAGACTATAAATATTCATTAGAAAGATAAACAGATTTAATACATAATGGTATTTTATTTGTAATTTTTAGACTTTAAATAAATTAATTTATTTATGACACAACAATGATGCAGTAATTACCTTTTTATGAAAAATTAACATAATTGATGTTATAAATGCCCAAATAAATGTAATTTGAGACTTTTTATGACTTAAACTAATTTTCTAGGTTAATATGACATGTTATTTTGGATTTAAGTAACTTGGTTAGAACTTATCATTCTGTTATGAATTTCATAAAAATCATGTACCAAATAGTGTCAAAATTGACATAAATTAGTTTTTAAAACAAATATTATATTATCAATTTTTATTTAATTACTAAAAATCTAATGTTCGGCCAAATGACTTAGATAAGGATATATATATGAATAATAAACAACTTGGGGTTCTTTTGGCTTGTTATGGTATGGTTATTAACCATATAGTGTAAGCAAACAAAAAGACACGGTAAAAGTTAAATTATTTAACTTAGAGTAAAATCTAATTGATAAGGTTAAAATAATAACCTAAACTTGTCTAAATCCTATTGGATGAGAGTATTTCGACCCATCCCCACCTTAGCCTCTAAATAAATCAATTTGGAGCTATTTAAAACCGAATTTGGCTTTATAATAAAATAATATATTTAGTTATTCCAAAGGTCCCCTCTCCTCCCTTATAAAAAGGCACCTCCTCCCTCTCTTCCTCACACAACTTTGAGCCTTCAAGCTCGGAAAAACCCTAACAAAATCTCTTCTCCACATCCCTAGTATCATCCTAGAGGTCCTGGTCTTCTTCAAAGACCATCCTTAGTTCTTTAAGTGGAGGTTAAGAAAAGGCGCGTCAAAAAGAGGTAATATCCATTACCGATCTTTTTCAATTTCTTTCTTCTTCAACTTCTTCTTCTTTAGTTGTTTCATGATAAAGTAATAACATCAGTATTTCTTATATACTGATATGTTATTATAAATATGAAACAACTCTAATTAACCTTCTATCCATCCTACGGAAAAAGGAAATCACCGCGCGTGCGTACGTACGGAATACCGTCTCCACGCCGTGGTGTAATCTATTTTCCGCCACCACCTTAATTGGATGGGTATAATGGTGTAATGAGTAACTATATATGATTATTATAAAGTGATATTGATACTGAAATAGTATACATACACTTCAACACAATTCCACGACCATGGGAACGATATCATCGCTCGTGCGTACGTAGGGACTACCGTCTCCACGACGCGATGAGATTCATTATCCATGTTAACCATTACAGAATGATTATAAAGTATATATAATGAATAATAATGGAATATATGACATGGTAAATCTACTGGATTTATGTATATATATATATTTCATCTACTTACTTCCATTCAAGACAATAAGGAAAGGAAAGCAGCGTTCATGCGTACGTACGGACTACCGTCTCCATGAACGGTGTGTTTCATTTCATTTATCTATCTATTATATATATATATATATACTGAATATATATGATATATAAATCATAATTTATATTCTGTAAGTAAGTAAATAATGATATAAGTAATAATAATGTCAAGAACAACAAGTCCAAACACCTACAATAAATGAAACGATTTTACCCAAAACGCTTCTTTAACATGAATTTACAAAAGAACGGGTAATATAAAGTCATAAGTGGACCATATATGATATAATAACAATGAATATGATTCTGGAATAAGTCAATAACATGATTTAAATCATTATACAGGAGGTTCGGACATGTACAAAGCAAGTCAGACCTAAGGTAAGGGAAAATATCACAATCTCATTTTTATCCGAGATTGTTTTTACTTTGGCATTTACTGGGGTGTATTTTATCATCCACATCCATGTTTCCTCAATATGTAATATTATTTCCATCCACCTACAATTGTTTAAATCCAATTTTACCCTTCGGTGAATTTTAGTAAATGATAAGAAAGGAATCTTTTGTCGTTTTTTGTACAAGGTACTTTTTGACTTTTCCGACAAAAGTACAAAGAATGTTTTTTTAACTTATACGACATGAATGGATTTTTAAAACATTATTTCCAAGAAGCTTCCTTTACAAGTTTTCAAGTTTATTTTTAATAAACTTATTTTATTTTAAAGTCGTATGACATGTTATGAAAGGAAAAATGTTTTTGAAGTAGAAAAGATATTTTCCTCAAGAATGGAGTTCAAGTATTTTATCAAAATTATTTTCCATCTAAGTTAATAAAAGGGTTCTGATTTTATCCCTATTATTACATGGATTTGATTATGTTGTGATGGAAATATTTTTATTAATTCCTTTATCTTATATGAATTGTTTTATGATGTCATGTTGTTTAAGAATCCCATTTTTATTACATGGGTTACGCTATGATGTATGGTTTATGATTTTGTGGCACACATAAGAATGGTATCATTATGAGATGGGTGGGACCTATATCTCCCTCCAATGCATTGGGTAAAGATTTTATATCTCATGAGATAGACATGGCTGGAACTGTAGGTTATACCGGTTCAGTGAAACAGGACTGGAACGAGGGTGACTTGGTTCAGAAAGGGACTTTGTCCACTAAGATAGTCTTGGCAATGAGTCTTGACTAACAAGAAATGATTCTATATGATTATGTGTGTATGCCACAAAGTTTCATGTTTTATGTTTTGATTATTGTGATTACATTTCACTGCCATGATTTATCCCATGTTATGAAATTATGATCTCTTTTACAGGTTAAGATTTTCAAAAGTTATGTTCTTATGTATATGATGTGATTGATATTTATTTTGTTTACCCTTACTGAGCATTTGAGCTCACCCTTTTATGTTTTCTTTTCTCCATGATATAAAGAAAGGTTTTAGGTATAAAAAAATAGGGAAGATCTTTATGGGAGATGTTGAAGATCTTTCACCAGGATTAGAAGATCATATTCCGAGTTTCCAAAGACACTAAACTATTACGATCCTTGTGTGTGTGTGTTTTAGTTATGTACTAAGTATTCCGAAAATGTAATGTAATGTCAATGTACGTTAAGCTTTGGGTCTCTACAGTTGGTATCAGAGGAAAGGTTTAGTCAACCTTTGGAAACTAGGATGCGAAAACGTTAATGAGATCCCTAGAGATATTTCTAAGGTATGTATAGGGATGTCCCTAAGGTTAAGTATACGTATAGGTTATAGTACTAGAATTACGCTAACTATCATAGAATTAAACCTAATATGTTAGATATTGAAGGTACTCCCCCTTTATTATGTTGTTTTCCCTAGCATGATTTTTGCCTCTCACACTATTCTTTTTGGGTTTTAGACGATGGCTGGAACCCGAAGGAACCGTGTTGATCAATGCAATGGACAATGCAATGATTGTCCTCCTAAACAAACAAATGTTATGGGGGATGGAGTGCAAAATCTTATTGCTATACTTACACAAGCTATGAATCATTCTGAACTTCCAAATGAGCAGAGAAGGGAACAATATTCTATTGAGTCCTTCATGAGGCAACGTCCACCTTCTTTCAGTGGGTCTTCTGATCCACTTGTTTCTGAACAATGGATCAGTACTACTGAAAAGATATTTTCAGTTCTTCAATGTTCTGAACATGATAAAGTCATCTTAGCAGTATATTTTTTGGAAGGTGAAGCTGATCAATGATGGAATCTTATCAATAATACGAGGCCAAGAGATGAAATTGAGTCCATGGAATAGGACGAGTTCAAGAACTTGTTTTTCAGTAAGTACTTCCCTTGTATTCTTCGAACAAAGATGGAAAAGGAGTTTCTTGAGCTGAAGCAGAAGGATGATGAATCTGTTGGTATATACGAAGCATATTTTACAAGACTTGCAAGGTATGCATCTGGCATTATCATCCAACCTGAAAGTAAAGTTGATTGATTTTTCAGTGGCTTAAAACCAAGTCTTCGAAGGGCATTAGCTATAAGAGACTTCAGTAGCTATGAAGAAATTGTACGTTGTGCTATCAAGGTAGAAATGGAAGTTGGTGTTACATATCCATCTCATGGTTTTGAAAAGAAACAAAAGATAGAGTTCAAGGAGAAATCTTAGAATAATGGTGAAAAGAAGATGAATGTTTCCTTATGCACAAAGTGTGGAAAGAAGCATGGTGGAGATTGTCTTGAAGGGACTAGAAAATGTTTTAAGTGTAGAAAAGAAGGTCATCGAGCAGCTGAGTGTCGAAGTAATGGAAAAAGGGTTTCTAATGATGTGAATAAAGCAAACACTACAGAGAATGCACCACTAACACTTCAATGCTTCAAGTGCAAGGAAATGGGGCATTATGCTAATAAATGCCCTAATCCAAGGGTTAGTGATGATCGACATGAGCAACCGCTTAAGGAAAAGGACAAAGGGAAGTCACATGCGATCACTATTGGCAATGTTGAATATGACAACGATGTGGTGGAATGATTAAGTGTTTATGTAATGGGATTCCAAAATAATGTTGTATCATGGAGTATTGGAATATTTATGTATTGGTCTAATGTGGTATTCAAAGTGATTGAGATATAATGTGCATAATGAAGGGAAAACGAGAAAATGAAATGTTTAACAGTATTCATGAGCTCATGATTGATATAAGGACTAAGTGATATCATGGTTTGAGTATATAGAATTTTGAGGATTTTGATATGTGGAAAGTGTTAACTTTTAACTTCATTCATGTTTTCACTAAGTTTTAATGGGTATTCAAGAGAATACATGATTAAGGACTTTGAATGTTTGGAATGTGACCAACAAAACATATCTTATGATATATGGGGATCGAAGATGGTGTTAAATCTCTGGTAATAGTTTTCACTATGTTATGAGAGTGGACTGCAGTATTATGGATAAGCCTAAAGATTGGAATGGATTATGTTGGACATAAGTTAGTATTGTTTAAGGATAAAAGTTTTTTTTTGATATTATTGATGGGATGTTACAGTAATATAGTTTTAGAAAAAGGACAACCTGCAGGACGAGCGACAACCCATCGCGTCGGACAAGGCTGTGGAAATCGAACCCACAATCGAAGTGCGACTGGCCTTTATCGCCTACAACTGGCCTACAAGAAGTCCCTGTTTAGTAGAAACTAGTTTTATTTTATTAAGCAGTACGATATATGAAGTATAAGTCCATTTTAGAAACCATATATGATTAATCTCACTATAGATCGACTTATGTATATAATTTTTGCTAACCTTTTGTTTGAGACAGATGGAATGACCCGTCATTCTATCACATGATCTGCTAACACTTCACGAATAACAAATTCAACTTCATTTATTTAAGAGATGAAGTGGAAATTGTTCAAGGCACGAACAACAGTGAGATTGTACCAAAATAAAGTAAGTATTTATTCTAATTCAAATTCTTCAACTTTATGGAAATGATCTTGAAAACCAAAAAATGTTGTCCTAGTGCCCTTATATCTGGTAAATTAGATGGTACCTTATATCATCACAAATCTATGGATTTGTGATTACTGGCTTTTCCATAGCCATGTTCTCTACCACTCTCCATCAGAACATGATGGTTAGATTTCTCTTCCATATCCATATTTTCACCTATGTGGAAACCCAGTGATTAGTTTATTTGGGTAACCGTTACGTTTCATACCTTTGTTTTTAAAGTTTGGTTTTGGTATTCCCTTTTTACGATGTGGGTTTCTATTAAACAAACTTTCGAGTAGTAAACCATTTATAACCCAGACGAATTTTGAGGGCGAAATTCATTTTAAGGGGGGTAGAATGTAACAGCCCGAGATTTTATGAAAAATAATATTTTTAATTTTATTAATGTCTTGTGTTGTACGCTACACCAAAAGGAGCTTGCACAACACACATCCTTTACTTTCCTTGCATTACACGCAATCGTGACCTTCCTCGATAGCGTGTGTAGTACGCAATACCGAGTTTCACTAAACAACGATATGCTATTAAAATATTATTAGAACTAGCCGTTATGAATAGTAATAACCACCTTTTAAAATTATTGAAATTTTAGCTCTCAAAATGGACTTCATTTTTGGATTCGGAGTATCGAATTTAGCCTAAGGTGAAATTTTGGTACTTTTCGGATAACTTTCATATTCTGATGAATAGTGAAAATTATTAAATTATAATTAAAAACAACTTTTTTAATCAAAATAATTAATAGTGATAAATTATTAATTTGAGTGGTTTTAAAGTATATTAAGAATATATTTTTACAATTTAATACAATGTTGGTCATTGGATGTAATTTCACATTTAAACCAGACATAAACAAGTGTCAATCTTTTGATAGATATTGTTTCTTAAAAACACGCTATTTGTTTTAACAGCGGGATTTAATTATAAAATTAATTAATGCAACTTCTATGTTATGAATTTGGTAAAATAGACTTCATTTTTGAATTCGGAATATGAAAAATAGCTTAGGATGAAATTTTGGCATTGTTCTGAAAAACATCAATTTTTGATGAATAGTGAAACTACAAAGTGGTAGTTAAAAAACTGAATTTTTCATAAAACTTAATTTTACCGCTTCTGTGAATAGAATTTCAAAAATCCGAGAGACACGTTTGATGTCAGTAAGTAAAATGTAGTTCAATGAGATGAAAATAATTTTTGGTGAATAGTAACTTTTTACTTTTATTTACCACAGTTAAAAGTAAATAGGGTAATTAAGGGTACAAATGATATTAATATTACCCTAAAACATATCCTAATCCTATTGGAAAAGTGTATCTCGACCAAAAAAAACCTTAAGTGTAAAATATTATCATTTAGGCCCACTTGGATTAGATTAGGACATTTATTATTATTTAATTCAAAGAAGAGTTAAAAGAGTTAAAATCAAAGTTTATTTACTAAAACATTTTTAATATGGGGTTATACATAAGATAAATTCGACTATAAATATTCATTAGAAATCTAAAAAGATTTCATACATAATGGTATTTTATTTGTAATTTTTAGACTTTAAATAATTTAATTTATTTATGACAAAACAATGATGCAGTAATTACCTTTTTAAGAAAAATTAACATAATTGATGTTATAAATGCCCAAATAAATGTAATTTGAGACTTTTTATGACTTAAACTAATTTTATAGGTTAATATGACATGTTATTCTTGATTTAAGTAACTTGTTTCGAACTTATCATTCTATTAGGAATTTCATAAAAATCATGTACCAAATAGTGTCAAAATTGACATAAATTAGTTTTTAAAACAAATATTATATTATCAATTGTTATTTAATTCCTAAAAATCTAATGTTTGGCCAAATGACTTAGATAAGGATATATATATCAACAATAAACAACTTGGGGTTCGTTTGGCTTGTTATGGTAAGTTTATTAACCATATAGTGTAAGAAAACAAAAAGACACGGTAAAAGTTAAATTATTTAACTTAGAGTTAAATCTAATTGATAAGGTTAAAATAATAACCTAAACTTGTCTAAATCCTATTTTATGAGATGATTTCGACCCCTCCCCACCTTAGCCTCGAAATAAATAAATTTGGAGCTATTTAAAACCGAATTTGGCTTTATAATAAAATAATATTTTTTGTTATTTCAAAGGTGCCCCTCTCCTCCCTTATAAAAAGGCACCTCCTCCCTCTCTTCCTCACACAACTTTGAGCCTTCAAACTAAGCAAACCCCTGCCAAAATCTCTTCTCCACATCACTAGTATCATCCAAGAGGTCCTGGTATTCTTCAAAGACCATCCTTAGTTCATTAAGTGGAGGTTAAGAAAAGGCGCGTCAAAAAGAGGCAATATCCATTACCGATCTTTTTCAATTTCTTTCTTCTTAAACTTCTTCTTCTTTATTTGTTTCATGATAAAGTAATAAAATAAGTATTTCTTATATACTGATATGTTATTATAAATATGAAACAACTCTAATTAACCTTCTATCCATCCTACGGAAAAAGGAAATCACTGAGCGTGCGTACGTATGAAATACCATCTCCACGCCGTGGTGTAATCTATTTTCCACCACCACCTTAATTGGATGGGTATAATGGTGTAATGAGTAACTATATATGATTATTATAAAGTGATATTGATAATGAAATATTATACATACACTTCAACACAATTCCACGACCATGGGAACGATATCATCGCTCGTGCGTACGTACGGACTACCGTCTCCACGACGCGATGAGATTCATTATCCATGTTAACCATTCCAGAATGATTATAAAGTATATATAATGAATAATAATGGAATATATGACATGGTAAATCTAATTTATTTATGTATATATATACATTTCATCTACTTACTTCCATTCAAGACAATAAGGAAAGGAAAGCAGCATTCATGCGTACGTACGGACTACCGTCTCCATGAACGGTGTGTTTCATTTCATTTATCTATCTATTATATATATATATATACTGAATATATATGATATATAAATCATACTTTATATTCTGCAAGTAAGTAAATCATGATATAAGTAATAATAATATCAAGAACAACAAGTCCAAACACCTACATTAAATGAAACGATTTTACCCAAAACGCTTCTTTAACATGAATTTACAAAAGAACGGGTAATATAAAGTCATAAGTGGACCATATATGATATAATAACAATGAATATGATTCTGGAATAAGTCAATAACATGATTTAAATCATTATACAGGAGGTTCGGACACGTACAAAGCAAGTCGGACCTAAGGTAAGGGAAAATATCACAATCTCATTTTTATCCGAGATTGTTTTTACTTTGGCATTTACTGGGGTGTATTTTATCATCCACACCCATGTTTCCTCAATATGTAATATTATTTCCATCCAACTAAAATTTTTTAAATCCAATTTTACCCTTCGGTGAATTTTAGTAAAAGATAAGAAAGGAATCTTTTGTTGTTTTTCGTACAAGGTACTTTTTGACTTTTCCGACAAAAGTACAAAGAATGTTTTTTTTAACTTATACGGCATGAATGGATTCTTAAAACATTAATTCCAAGAAGCTTCCTTTACAAGTTTTCAAGTTTATTTTTAATCAACTTCTTTTATTTTAAAGTCGTATGACATGTTATGAAAGGAAAAATGTTTTTGAAGTAGAAAGGATATTTTCCTCAAGAATGGAGTTCAAGTATTTTATCAAAATTATTTTCCATCTAAGATAATAAAAGGGTTCTGTTTTTATCCCTATTATTACATGGATTTGATTATGTTGTTATGGAAATATTTTTATGAATTCCTTTATCTTATATGAATTGTTTTATGATGTCATGTTGTTTAAGAATCCCATTTTTATTACATGGGTTACGCTATGATGTATGGTTTATGATTTTGTGGCACACATAAGAATGGTATCATTATGAGATGGGTGGGACCTATATCTCCCTCCAATTCATTGGGTAAAGATTTTATATCTCTTGAGATAGACATGGCTGGAACGGTAGGTTATACCGGTTCAGTGAAACAGGACTGGAACGAGGGTGACTCGGTTCAGAAAGGGACTTTGTCCACTAAGATAGTCTTGGCAATGAGTCTTGACTAACAAGAAATGATTCTCTATGATTATGTGTGTATGCCACAAAGTTTCATGTTTTAAGTTTTGATTATTGTGATTACATTTCACTGCCATGATTTTCCCATGTTATGAAATTATGATCTCTTTTACAGGTTAAGATTTCCAAAAGTTATGTTCTTATGTATATGATGTGATTGATATTTCTTTTGTTTACCCTTACTGAGCATTTGAGCTCACCCCTTTATGTTTTATTTTCCCCAGGATATAAAGAAAGGTTTTAGGTATAAAAAAATAGGGAAGATCTTTATGGGAGATGTTGAATATCTTTCACCAGGATTAGAAGATCATATTCCGAGTTTCAAAAGACACTAAACTATTACGATCCTTGTGTGTGAGTTTTAGTTATGTACTAAGTATTCCGAAAATGTAATGTAATGTCAATGTACGTTACGATTCGGGTCTCTACAGCACCAAACATTTTTGTTTGTTAAAAATTCAACCCCCAGCAATCAATCTTTGATCACAAATGATTTTTTCCAGAAAAAAATGGTGGACCCGATGTGAAGCCATAAAAAACTTGGATGTGTTACCCTATATAAGTCCCCTATTGCATACCAAATAGAAGAGGACCAAATGATACATTCAATTAGGCATATAAATATGAGAATATACGTTGATGAGGTTGTTTGGTATTTTGTCAAACTTATTGGAGACACTTATTAGATTAACTCCCTTCAATAGAATGGCATCACACAAGTTCTCGTTGACACACATATTAGCTGCTGCATAGGTCGATTCCTAGAAAAAACATTGGATGCCATCATCTACCAAGAATCATCAACACCAATAATCAAATTTATTAGTCCAAGAGTGCCAAAAAATGGTACACTCCTTACCCCAGAGGTATCTCGATAGTCCCTCCAATTTATGAAGTCTCGCTGGCTTTCGACCTAATGACAGATTGTTCTCTAGAACCAAGAATACCTGATAGCCATCTCAAACTTCTTCGGGATCCTATCCCAAGAACATTCTAATGTATTAATCCATTAACATTGGTATTTTAATAAAGTTTCCACAAAAACATCATCATAGAACCACATGGTCCCGCTCAAGTGCCTCTATATATAATTTTCATCATCAATTTAATGAGGCTCAGTATCCTCACCATGAAGAGGATAAAACCCTACCATCCCTTGATGTAGTCATGTGGACCCAGGTCCCTATGACATTTCACATAGGGTGAAGGATAATCAATCTGTAATAGCTCACCATCCTTATTCATACTAAAATTGCATTCTAGTCAAATGTAGTGACAAACAATGAGTATATTCATATTCTTTCTCATTCATATAATGTCATATAGACAAATACATTGGAAATAAATAGACATAAGTATATCCCTACTCACTATTTTGAAGACCATCCTAAAAATATGACAGAAAACAAGAAGTTAAAAAACCCCACTCACTAATATGAATCTATCCAAGTAAAAATAGTGGCAATCAACAAGTAGATGACAATTACTACAAATTCATGTTAAGACAATTGGTGAAATATGATGGAAAACTATGAACAAATGGATATTCATTCAAATGAATTTCAAACTCATTAGTCAAATATGACCAAAACATATGAGATGATGCATATCGCTATTTTTTCATATCAAACCCACCGTGAAAATACAACATAAATTGGAGAAAGAGATGGAATGTCCCTATTGTAAATCGAGGGAAGATTCATATCAATTCCCCTGCATAAGATGAAAGTCATTTTTACTAGAATGAATTGGTGAACTGATGTAGGAACATATCCTTGTTCTTATTCCAAAATGAGAATGCATTCATATTGACTACATGGACTCCTCTAAATGCATCTTATAAATTATGGATGTTTAGACATCAATCCATAACCATATCCTATAGACATGACAATATGTAATCACATCCATGAAAATATGTTGGAGTCAGTACCACAACCTCACCTCCGCAAGTGGGGTTACTCATCCATAGAATGGGGTTGTCACTCAGGGACATCAAGGCATATGTTTTCCTATACAATAGTGTCATTGATAATATTATTTGATAAATTGAGAACTTGATAAGGCTCAAATACATGTTCTATCTTGGGGACACCATTCCACTGCATTTGACACTACAAGGAAGATATATATCTCTTCTAGAATTCTGTAATGATATCGACATATCCCAAAAGAACCAAAATAGTCCCTTTAATAGGATCCCATATAGAATTTTTGTCACTTATAGAAAGAATACACAATCACCTTCAAGAGAATTCATAAAAATATATCATTCCAAAGGTTATTGGAAAATAAAGAAAAGATTCATTTACCCACACTTCTATAAGATGTAGATCATGAGGCTATAAGATGATTATCAATGGTTATACAAGAACTTTCTAATAAATTACCAAATTGAGTATGTGATAGTAGTATTTGTGAAGGAAATTTAGGAAACATTGTTACTAATATCCCTCTAGGTCCTCTCCAGAGTATATACCATAAAGGATTCCTTCATGGGCATAATCTGATCGATCATTTTATCTCATATTTTGATGAGAATCATGCTATCCCTACACATGATCATTAGAAAAACTAACAATAAGGTCTTTACCTTGATGTTGTCTACCCCAAAGGTCATCCCCATGGTATACTCGTGAAAATACTCCCATCAATATGACATTTATATATAATGGTATTCTTCTCCATAATGGAATATTTTGTGAAGGTCCTCCCCATAGTGACATTTTTTTAGTAATAAGGTCCTCCCAAAGCATGTCAAGAATGAGAAAGCTTTTATATTCCATGTAAAGTGAAAATATGGGGCCATAAATTCTTGAAACCTTATCAATGATAAGATACATCCTTTATTATCCATAAAATGGCATAGGGAAACTATCATCCTTCATTCCACCTCCAGAACAACTCCATGCCAAAAAGACCCCCCATAACCCCACTATTTGTGAAGAAATATCCATGAATCACTCATGTATAGTAAAACATGTATAGGAGACTCTAGTAGAATAAAAAATGATATGTTACCCATGATAATAATATTTTCCTGCGATGATATACCAATAATGTTATGGACCTTATAAAATTCTTAATTCAACATTCTAGAGGAATTGTTATAATAATGCATACATAATGTGTTTCTAAATCCATAGAAAACTATCTTCCACATGAAAGTGATGTTATTACCATATAACAAGTAAATAGACCATGTCAAAAATATTGGGAGAGATTCATCACCAAATCGAATTGGAATTATTTCTATCTACGTGATGATGACGCTCAAGGAATGTGAATTTTCCATTAATCATTATTCCTCAATGCATTGAAAGAGCTGTGTAATTTAAATATTAAATCCATGATCTATGTTCATATGCAGGGATGGGAAAACATGGAGCATTTTCTTTCACCCCATACCCAATTTTTTAGAACCCACTAGATGTGACATAAAATAATGTCATTACCCCAATGAATCTATCAATAAGTACCCATGATCAGGATAGACAAAACACTCAGTATGAATCAACATTGATTATGTCTAAAAAAAACAAGATCGACGTGAGAAAGTCATCAGAAATATCCTAATCCAGCAAAATGAGAAAATTAATATGGATTCTCTCCTAAAGGAATCCAATTATCAGAAACTTCTTATGTCCTCAAAAGTAATAAGTTCTCATATAGACTCATCATTTCACCTAGAGCACACTTCAACTAGGATGTGAGAGATAAAGAGTGTAAGAGAAGTTGTAAAATCCACCAAAATATGGGATCATCCCCAACCTGCAAGGTTGGGGGATTTGTAACACAAAATTAACCCCTCAAGAATATTAAATCAGCACCAGGCACATCAACAAGAGAACAGATGCAAAAATAAACCACGGTACTGGGGTAATTTTTACCTCAAATGCCACTCTATGGAAATCAACTTTTCCTATTTAGGAAAGAAATAAATATGTGATGTATCCCTATTTATCCAATATCAAAATCTATTCCCCATAAGGGATGTGTATTACAAGGTTTTATTGATGTTACCACTGAGTCACTCTTCATCAAGAAACTCGTAGAATCCCTCAGAAAGAAACAGGGAGATCCAAAAAATGATGAAAAATTCCTACAATTCCATATGAATCAGTGATCATTGTGAAATTCAATCCTACAGATGATACTAAAAATGATGAAACATAATTAGAGAATGGCGATACTTTTTCTATCCATAACATGGTCCACACTGAGATATGTTAAGAAGGTGTGTGTAAAAGAAATATAATCATTCATAATTTGGGTGATCCCTCAACTAACCCAAAATTTTTATCCTCAGTGAATCTCTAACAATGAAAAAAATAAATTAATGGTCTCACACAACCTACCTCCTATTCTTGATAAGGATGATCTCCATGTGATCGAAGAAAGAGTCACACAAAAAGAGGATGATATGAAAGTATTCAGGAGGATTAACACTGATTTGATCTAAGGAAACATACCTATTAAATATTCTAAATGAGAAGAGACCCAACATACACTTCCTACAGTAGTACATTAACCACAAGGGTTCATCATAATTACTAAAGTATATCCAGGATATCTTCCCAACTCAAAACATGGATCATCGGTTTTCCTGAACCTGATAATGGTTGAATATCAACATATCCTTAAATTAGATTAACAACCAGAATATTATTAGGAGAAGCCTTAAATGATGTCACCTACTAGAAATCAGCCTCAAATAATGGAAGAATTGACAGACTAGATCCTACCCATTATGGAACATATCCAATATCAAATTCAACAATTAAACCATCAATGTCTTATTGACATGATCGAGTCATTGGAAGCTTAATAGGTATTTGTGGAGCATAAACATACAACAGTGAATTCAGAATAGATACCTTGACCTGACTGGGTGAGCGACACCCCATCAACACCAAATTTTGGGATTCCTAGGATTCCAATATTCAATGGATCAAGAGGACCAGAAAAACATATGAAACATCTTGTCAACCATTTTGATCCAATGATGGTAACTATAGAGTAAAAATAAGTAATGTAACATAGATGTGTCATGAAAAATGTAAAATAGTCAAAATTTGTATGGTACACTAGGTTTTCATCTAGGTCAATCGTAGGATGGGAAGACCTCTATGAGAATCTCCTCTTTAATTTAAGATCAACGATGCAATATAAAACACTCATTGATATATTGAATTTAAAACAGTGATAAAATGAGAGAGTCTTTGATTACATTTTTATATGGAATGTTCTAACCTACTCTATAAACCTATGACTACCCTAATAAGACCCACTCTCTCTTTTCATAGAGAAAATTTATAATGTTCTTTGAATTCATATCTTCCTGGGAAAGTATATAGGTGGGATTCAATATTTCACCTAAATTTCCAATGATTAATATATTACATATAGAAAACCATGATTAAGTCTCATATAACACCCCCAATACTAGAGAAATGATTTGGAAATATAGAGATGGCATTAATCACACATAACATAGCCATTTTAGCTACATTATCTTCGAAACTAGAACCATTCCATGAAACACCCCTATGTATCTACAAAAACCACTGCCTCTCCCGGATGAGTGGAGGGGACACATGAAAACTCCATTTGAGGAGTGATAGATTTTTTTTTACTCATTTGAAGATGATGAAGTCCATATCAATTTCTTTACTATGTGGACAATGATATACTCCACCCACTAGAGCCTAAAAGTCCTGAACAAGTAGGTATTCATGAAAAAAATATTTTTACCCATTTCAATATATAATGAGTAACACCATTCCAGAATAATTCATCTTCAATGAAACCCTGTGAAAATAGAAGATTCCATTAGGGTAATATTTGGAAAGCTACAAGCACAAGTGGTGTATGTTTCCACCACTACCATTGGGTACAAGGGTAGTGAAAATAAATTTTTATCATAAGGGATTTTTTATTTATTTATGGATGAATAAAATGAAAATAAAATAAACTCATCTAATTCTCCGTGAATAGTTGAATCAACCAACTATACCCCAAGCCACTTACTTTGCACCATAGATGACATCATTGGTCCCACAAACCACAAAAATCTAGCCAATAAAAAAGAGAGATGACTAGAATGATGGGTAAAAAGTGATGGAGCAATAAACTATTTATTAAAAAAATTCCTTTGACACTCACAGAAGTTTTCCCCAATCATTGAAACAACCTGAACCACCTGGCCAAATCGAACCACCATAAATGGTCATCCAAAAAAATTACTCATCAGATATAAAGTTTATATTCAGTTGCACTAATGTCATTAACATAATAGATCCCTTATCCAATGATGAGTATGGATATGAACCTGAGTTTCCCAAATCCAATTAGGGAACATGATGGAGAAGTCAAAGTATTAAAGAATATAAGGTTATGTGTAGTCATGGAATTAACCAACGTTCAATACATATACTGACTCAGACTATCAATTTTATAGAAACTCATAGAAGATCCCCTCATAAAGTTCAATAGGAGTAGGAAAATCATCCTACATTTTAAAAAATCCATCCTAAACTAATCACTATGGAATAAAAATTAGAGGGGATACATGTGGCATATCACCCTCAGCCAGTAGGAAAACCTTCCAGGACCAAACCAACAAGTAGAAGAGCACCTGAAACTCATATTTTGAGGGATGATACATCTATGAAAAATACTCCATACCATATGGTTCCTATGACATAGAAATCCCATCCTGTGATGTATAGGCCTTCATGCCAAAATTATGAAATCCTAAAACAATTTAACTTCTTACCATCCAATATATCGATCCATGATGGGAAAATATTATCAAAAGATCTAATGGAATTGTACATTGAGGATTAGATTATCTCTCATGAGTTTGAAGGTGATATTACTACTACTGAGGTTTATCAAACATCGGCTAATCTAGTAGAATTTTATGAAGTTATATCCTCCAAATATCAATGTGGATATTTTTTTATATAGAGACAAATCAGACCCCTGTATGTTTCCATCGAGATAAATATTGTCAATGTCAAAAAATATTTCACTGAAAATAGATCTGGAGTTAATATCATCCCATTAAGGACACATCTCCTGTAACATATCAAATATTCCATAATGTATGGATGATTTATTTTGGGTTAAAATTCCTTTAAAAAGACCTAATAATGATTAATAAGGTATTAAAATAGGTATAAGGGGAGTCTACGAATCATTTGGAGCCTCAATCCATGGAAATTAAGGAAAATAATGGGCCGCATGGTTTAGAGAAATGAGGTCTCCCAATTCTCATGGTTTCACTACACTATACAGTTGCATTTAGTGTAGTGCGGGGGCCAAACAATATACCATATGACCCCATGAGCCCGACCATGTGCTTATGAAAACATTTGAGATAGTGTGGTTTCTCATGGTTTGTGCACAATAAGATAAACACTGTGCCTAACCATGTGAGGTTCCCTTATGAAGCAGTAATTAGTTCATTGCTATTTCATGGATTTCCCAACTGTGTGGAAATACTATGCACCATTTATGTGTTAGTGAATTTATGAAATTACCCCTCTATAATGATTATAATAAATCCTTGTATTTTTCTCCTTCATCACTATTTTTCTCCTCATCTTCCATTTTTTAGGTTCTTCGCCTACTCCTCCATAGGTTTTGATCCATCTCCTTCTTCTGATGACCAAATATATCTCCATAAAAAGATATATAAAGTTCTACATAATCTCATCCTTCCTCTTTACTCTATTTCATGGTTTCACCATCCCCAGTTTCACTATTTACATGTGATGGATTTCTACCTAATTTCTAGGTGTTGGATGGTTTATCTATTTTCTACAATTTTAGAACATTTCATGATTAACTAATTGAAGAGTAGAGTTTTAATACATTGAGGTAGGTGGTCTATAAATTTCCTCATTTTTTCATAGAATTTTAAAAGAAATGTCATTATGCCTCTCAACAGACCCTTCTGGCGAGGCTTCTAATTTTATTAATAAGTTAAATAGTTTTGTTCACCATGTAATGTGTGACCCTACCATATTTCAAAATCCCTACATGGTATGTTCATCTCATAATTGTACACACCCTATGGTGTTCCCACCTTTTATGGAATATTTTTCTCATACTTTGAATTTCATGATACTATGTGAGATGGTCCTTTGTTAAATGTTTCTAAATATATAAATTTAACTGTTTCATATTGTAGGATATTTAGTTTGGAACCTATTTGTAATGCATAGACACAAAAAATATTTATAATTTCATAGGCCTTAAGCCTTTTTATTAGTATTTTATCCACCATGTTTTATTCTTTATTTTTTTCTTGTGATAATTTCCATGAGAAAAAACATTTATCATTTTCCATATTCTTGATACATGTTCCTTACCATGTTCCTTACATTTTTAAAATTTTATTATTTTATTTTTCATATTTCTCTATTCCAATAATGATTGACTTGTGTTCTATATTTTGGGTGGTTTGTTTAGCATGTGACATTGATACATTTATTTGTTGACATGTGAATATATATATATATATATATATATATATCTATATTACTATCCTTTTTACGAGAATTGGTTGTTATGCCTCATCTGCTATAGGATGAGTGAGAACGCATGTCCCATTTAAAGGTCAACATGGATGGAATCGCCATGATCATTTGGATATAGTTGACATACCAGGAGCAATAAATTGTCTTTCCATGTACATGATCTCCTAATATTTTTTCATAATTGTGAGTGACACTGGTTCCCTATGGGAGAAACTATGGATGAACTCATGGGAAATATAACATTGCCATGCCTTGGGTGATACCCTGTCCACTGTATAATATACATGGTATAGACTTAGAGATCAACATAATAGGAGTGATATTGGGGACTTCTTTATGGGTTTAAATGGATGGGCATGATGGTATTGGTTATATTGAATACTCCTGTAGTGACCCTTGGGATTCTATAAAGATGACCACAGACATGATCAAGAATCCTCTATTAGATTTGATTGACGGATTAATTGTTTTCTTCTTTCACATGAGATGGATCGTATATTATAATTGGTATATTGTAGGATGACATTAAATTGTGGAATCCATTCGATAGAAGAATAATGGTGTCTGAATGCATTTTTTTTATTACCATCATCCTTGTATACATATTATTAATTGCACATGTAACTCATTCTAGAAGTATAGATTAGGCTGAAGTATATGGTATCGATCATATTTCCATTTAGGTTCCTAGACGAAGTTGTTATTCATTTATTTATTCATTTCCCTGATTTTAATATTCTTAAACATTATAATTTATTTATTTCATGAAATGGATTAGCCTAGTAACCATGGGTGGAGGCCTACTTAGGTTGTATCTCACACACTTCTTGGGATTCCTTTGGTGCCCAAGCAGACTTCATGATTACATGTATCAATATAGTAAAGTGTGTGACTCTAAATTCTTAATTTATTGATAGATTAGGATTGATTATGTGGAATATTACCAAGTCTATGCATGAGATGATATTTTTAGTAGTTTTTTTTCATTTTTTGAAATTTATATAGCATTAAGTATATACATATATTCCTTGAAACCTATGTTCTGTAATTTTTAACAGCATCACGATCATCGTCACTACTATATATATTACTATTTTTATCTTCCACTAGTTATTTATTTATCTTTATTAGTTTATTTCTTTTAGTTCCACTTCAGTATATTTATTATTTAGGATTATACTATTGATCATATATTATCTCCTATTGTGATCACTCTGATCTATGATGGAATAGTCTAATAACGAACACAGACTATTCCCTCACAACTAGTCAGAAGCCTCTAGCATTCTAAGAGGCTTTCTTTAGGTGTTGTGTCCTACTGTCTCATGGAACCTATTGAGTGGAAACCAAGGAGGAATGTTACAATGTGGTATCAAAGTATTTTTCCTTTTGTTCTAACTATTTCAGTATTAGATAAGAGACTTTGAGTTAATGAAATTTGGAATGGAAATTATGATTTTATGTAGATATTCTATATATAGGGGAATCCCAAAATACATGGGATGTGATATTGAAGTTAATAATTATTCCATTGATAGTGGGTATGGTTTCACTGATTGGTGAGTAACATATCATGGGATGTTATTGATATTGGTATTAATGAAATGATGATTTCTTCTTTTACCATATCCTAATGAGATGAGGGAATATTAAAATCATGCATCCTACTAGGCCTAATATGACATCAATTGTCATTGATTATGATATTCCACATTTACTTTTTAATGTACAGTTCGTGTTTATAGGTGAATAATATTTGTGCCTTGGTTGTTGTTCCTTGTGGTGGCAGATTTTCAGATTAATAAAAATATTCCAATTCAAATTGAAAGAACATGTTATTGTTTAGATTAAATATACTCTCATTTTCAATTTATACATTTTATGGTCCCTCATATAATGGAATGGTCATAAACCTTATTCAACATTATAAAAGATATTTAGATACATATTTGAGTTAAAATGAATAACACTTTTAAAATGAAATTAACAATTAATATGAGAAATGTGAGTCATTGGATATAACCCAACTATAGTTTTGGGTAGTAGGCTATATATCCTATAACTTTATGTGATATTTTCATTATAATCAATGCTTGGATCCATAAGAATGTGGGAACTTATGTTGTGATTATAGGGAAGTTGTATAACTACCCTTTCATTATCATTTTATTTATCTATATTCATATTTTTTGCAAACATTGTCTTAGGAGTGAACTTGGAAATTGTAGATCTATTCCACCATGATGTCTATATTATATACACCAAGAGTGTTACGATGAGAACACTGTATAGGTTGGGGGCCCTAAAATACATGTGATACCTCCTATAGTGCTGCCTATGGAACCTCCCTCTGATCTTACACTACTTGTTGATCCTCAATTTCTTGTTAGATTTCTTAGGTATATGATTTCTATTCAAGGTGATCCACAACATGCCCTGACTATTGAAGAGCTGACCTGGTACATTCAGCAGTATCATCCTTCATATTTTTTTGTAGGATGATGAGCCTAATGATGTTTTGTCTTGGTTATAAGCCCTGGTTTTTATATTCAACCATTTTTCCTTCCGCAAGAAAGTATAGTCAATCTCGTTACCTACATGTTATGTGATTCCTCCAAGAATTGGTAGGACATCATATCTCAATCTGAGCATCAATGGGGCTATAGTCTTGTAAGAAATACATATGGACTTCTTTATCACTTATTTAGACATACTTTGAGGGAGGACCACTTTAGAGAGATCATGAATCTTCAACAGGGCACTATGATTGTGATAGAGTATTCTGATCCCATCACCGAGCGCCATCATTTCACTCCATCTATGAACAGTGATGAATTGATTAATGTGAATCATTTAAGGTATGATCTTGTATACATTTTCCACTCACATGTGATCATGTTTTGGTTGACTACCATTAAAAATAATGAATCGGGCTCTAATTATATAGCATTATCAAATAGATGCTAGACATGTGAATCATTGTGGTTCTGTTATGAGAAATGGTGATGGTTTATATGGATGTAGGAAGAGCAATTTCGAGGGTGCATATGGGGTAGTACCGGCCTTTTGAAATGAACTAATAGATCAATAATATGTCACTAATGTGGAAGGATAGTCCTTAAGAGGACTCATTTCACAATGAACCTAATTGATTGTAGGATATGTGACAGGATGTGTCACCTTAACATCTTCCATTTCTCCATCCAGCTAATTGTGGGAGGGGATTTGTAACCGCACCTCTATTAGGTCCAACGTGAAATATTACACATTAGGATTTGTGTTATTCTTATACCGGATGATCTATATTTGGTGGATGTGGCTATGGTTGATGTAGTTAGGTCACATAGCTTCATTTTTAGTAGAGTGTATTTCCTTAGGCTAGTCAGGCATGATCTCATGGTCATTTTAAGGTCATATTTATGCAGAGTGTCCTATGCATAAGGAGTAGATTCTAGGTCCATCTATAGTCATTGGTACAATTCTGATAGCCTCTACTATAGTATATTCCTTATTTAATGTAGGTGAATTAAACTCTAGTATAACTATTAAGGTTGTGTAATGTATTGGCCTTGTAATTGAATACTTCTATGGAATCCTGTATCTTGACATGCCATTAGGGTTTATAATAGAGGGAATATGTCTGTGTCTGTAGAAAACCCTTAAAATAGTGGATTTATTTTCTTCTATTGTTTATTTATCATTGATATTATCAGATTCAACATCATTCTCATTATAGACTAGATGGTACCTCATCATGCCCAATTTGATTGCTATTTTTAGTGGGTTTCCTACACATCACACAAGGGTGGAACATATAATCATAAGGGTGAATGAGATATCTAAAAATTTACGGTTGGACCCAAACATACTAATCCAAGTTGGGTAACAGACCTGATGACCAGTATCCTTATGAGAGATCAGGGAATGGAGTTAGTAGAATTACCTCATGTATTGGATAATTTTTGTAACTTTTTCCATGATCATTCCTCTATATTACCTCCAGATATAGAGGTTGATTTTAACACTAATCTATTTCCTGGTGCGCCACATGTTTCAACTCCACCATTTAGTATATAACCTACAGATCTCTAGTAAATCAAGAATTAGTTTAAAGACCAAGAGACAAAGGATTTAATTAAACCCAACACATCCCCATGGTCTTCATGTATCCTTTTCTCCAAGAATGTGGATAGTAAACTTAGATTTTTTTTGGATTTCCACTGATTGAAATAGCTTACATTGAATAACCGATATCCATTTACTCATATAGACGACCTATTCATCCAAATCATATTAGAAATTTTTTTCTCTAGAATTTATTTGATGTCAAGTTACAATAAAGTACATTTGAGACTATCAGACATACCATGTATAGTGTTTATGAACAAGTACGACTTGTACCTATATTGGAAATGTTGCTCATTCAAAAAATTTCTCATGTTGTTTTTATGGCACTCATGAGTTAAGACATCCACCCATAGTTTGATTCCTTTGTGTTGGTCTTCGTAGAAGATATCATACTGTATTATAATTCTAGACATGAAATTTCCAATCATCTTGATATCATGAGGAGTGCACTGACAGAGCATGAGTTTTATGAAAATATCAATAAATTCCACATTTGGATTAGCAATCCCCCTACATTAGTTATATCATATTAGATGTAGGTGTATCTGTTTACCCAATAATTGTGAGCACCATGATTTAATCGGAGAATCCCATGAATCAGTTTGAAATACTCATATTCTTGTGTCTAGTTGGATATTATAATAAATTCATCCATGAATTCTCATCCCTAGAAGTTCCATGTACATTTTTCATCAATAAGGGCATGATATTAGACTAGACTTAAGCTTGTGATACATCTTTTCACGATTTAAATGGAAACTAACTTCATCAATATTAGGACCACTTTAATGTATTGAGTTGTATTTGTTGTATAAGATGTCAATTAGGTTCTCAATGATGGTCAATATGAACAAGGACCTCCCCTAATTCATTGTTTATGAATAAAGGAAAATCAGACAATTGTTTCACTGATCCTAAGTTCAAAGAACTTGGTTCAACGATGACACATTGTTTACAAAAATGATGATGGGTAAAGTATCATACAATGAGGATGAATGAAGTGTTCTAAGTGTGTTATATGGAATTAATAATCCAAATGAAAAAGAATAATGAGGATAATGTTTAATTAAGTGGTTAGTTGATCTTATTTGAAGAAGGTGGCCATGCATGGGTTTTCAAGTACTAGGGTGGCCATACATGAGTTTTATGTTAACATTTTTGTGCCTGGGTTAAATAAAAAATTAATACATCCCACTAGCCAACCATCTAGCCTCGACCCAAGGCACCTACGAGATAGAGTCGAACTCTCCCAAGGGGAAGCCAACCAGGACAGCTCGTGAGCGGTATGGTCGTGTGAAGGCCCGTTGGAGTGCATGGGGTAAAGCCCTTGCATAGTTGGTCCAAAGCCTACGTAGAGGGTGAGCTTAGAGCACACCCATAGAGAACTAGTACAATTTTGTACCAGGGAGGGAGAGAGATAATTATGAACCACTGTTGATAGAGATTGTTTGATATACCACACTCCACTCACATCTAAGATTAAATGTGGGACAACGAATGCAGTTACTATTCATAATTTAAAAAACATGAATGAAATTATAGCCACTCATTTAATCTCATGTTCCACCATCTGATATCCATCTTCAATGTTTGATCTAAGATAATCCAACAATCTTATAACGTCCATGTCATCGTCTTCTAACTCAGATCGCTCGAAAGGTTCTCGAAATCACAGTACACCACAGCAGCGACCAAAACACCATGATCAAGCTTCTATACATGATTAATAATCCATTCCACTACATTATGGTCATAGGTAATCCATGAAATCATGCATTCAATTTTATTTTCATGCATGGAATAAAATAACGAAGTTCTAATTTGGTTGAAGAAAATGAAGTTGCGAGGCCACCTCATGGAGCTCAAGCACTCGAGAAAACAAGTTACATTCCATTACTAATGGATTCACATGTTCTTGAATGTATGGAAGAAGGGAAATCCACATGCTCGAAAAATAAACGCACCAATAATCTCTTTATATTTTCACACGTAGTTTGAAAATTTTAAAGAATCTACAATATCTGTTATTCAAAGAATATTTGAAGAACATATCTCATGAGATTTGAATGAGGAAAACATATTTTCCTCACCTATAAAATAAGTCTCATATATATGAGAAAAATATGATACTCTCTTGTTCCCTAGAGACCTCATTTCAAAAAATAGTTCATATCATCAATCTTTTTTTATAAAATGGAAAAGAAAATATTGGAAATCCTTCTGGCTCTACAAAGAGAGGATCCTACATGACATTGAAAAATTATTTTCACACTCGATTGTGCTTCACAAATTACCACACTATGCAATGTAATGGGACAATGCACCTCATCTCCCTCTCCTTTGTGATGAACTGATATCCATTAAAAAATTTTGGTTTGTGAAGATCTTCAGAGATCTAAAAGGCAGTTCTTGGGTCTCACACTCCCACTACACTTTTCAAAGCACCAAACATCCTATACATGGAAGACCCGTGATCTTCAAGGCAGAACTTGGGCACCTCATACACAAAGATGATGAACCATTAGCCTCCTAGTTTCATGAATAAAAGGAGAGAACACCATTTTTGTCACGTGATATATCTATACTGTCTTGTATGGGTTCCTTTTTTGAGAAGAAGGAGATTGCATAAAGAAGGGTATTATGTGTTTTCATTCATTTATATGCATGTTTTGAAGAATACCGAGGCTTTTTGTGTGCATGTGAAGGAAGAAGAACATGTCCAATGAACTACACCCATTCGATTTGGTGTTTATTTGTTCATGATTTGTGTGAATACAATGAGAGAGAGAGGAAGACAAAGAAAAATTACATATATGAATGAACATGTTATTTGAATATATACAAGTCCGTATGTGTTTTCACTTATGAAGAAAGAATATTTGAAGGTGAATAATATATGCATACTTTAATGAATATGTAAAAAGAGAGAAATCAAGTTGAACAAATAATAAATACACCTAAAAAAATATAAGAGAATAAGAAGGAGAAGTAAGAGTGTGCCCAACTCCACTGATAATCATT
The DNA here is from genome assembly GCA_963277665.1 of Viscum album. Classification (NCBI taxonomy): domain Eukaryota; kingdom Viridiplantae; phylum Streptophyta; class Magnoliopsida; order Santalales; family Viscaceae; genus Viscum; species Viscum album. The sequence goes on along the minus strand of OY728167.1, from coordinate 381,875,203 downwards.
CAGGGCAATTTGAAGCTGATGATTCCTAGTGATTTGATCCACATTTCTTGAAAAATCACAAAGGTGTTTGTGATTTTATCCTAGAAGAAGAAGTAGTTTTAGTGTATTTGGGGTTTTCACTAAAGAATAATGAAGAATAAGTTTTAGTGTTGTTTTTTTTTCAATAAAGAAGAAGAGAGAATAAGAAAGGATAGTTTCTTGCCTACTTATTTTCATGTAAACAATTGAATATAACTAAAGAATATCTAGAGTAGAAACTACCTTTTAAAGAAGGTAGAAGACTGTCTCTATTGGTAGTATAAAGAACCAGCAAGGAAGATGCAAGTTGAACTAGGTCATAACTAGTTTAGGAAGATGATTATTTTCCTTCCCCTCCAAAGTGTAGGGACTCACACTGACTAGAGGATTTTTTTCCAATTCAAACCATTTTAATAGTTACCACATTATAGTGGAGATTCCATGCACTGGTCATTCCCATGCAAGGAAATTAGGTAGCTATTCTTATTTAGTATTGAGCGTCTTAAAAATATCGTGTGCATATTTTTAATTCATTCAATTATTTCATGTGATAAGAAAAATAGAATAAGAGAATCAAGATCCTAACATGTCAATAGTTAAATTTATAAAAGGTTGGAATTGGTTTAAAAAGTTTCCAATATTGATTCACCCCCTCTCAGTGTTACACATTTCCCAAACTGGTCATCTCAATTGGTATCATAGCGCAAGGTTCACCTCTGTTGGATTCTCTACATTGATGATAATATCTATTGAAGGCATGAGTTTATTTTCTTATTTATAAATGAAATTAAGTTTCAGTTAATATTTTGGTATCTTTGAGAAGAAGGATATATCTACCAAGACCATGATGAATAGGAAAAAGAAAGATAAGATAAAGTTGAATAAGAAGCCCCTCTTACCTAAATAAGAGGAAGCATCTTGTTATCCATACCTTACTGACAATTAAGACACATCTGGCATAGAATGCAATGAGAAGTTGGATTAGGTTTCCATCAAGAATATAGGCAACCATCCCACCTCAAATGATCATGAGGTATATGTTAGTACATTTGGAAATTATACTCATGGTGAAAATGTTAGAACAAGTTGTGATTATCAATCTATAACCTATCAAGAATTATATATTGATTGATTAAAAATAATTCTATATTGTATTCCTAAATAAATAAAATCCATTGTTTTTAGATTATTTCAATGCATGTAAAATGATGTCATCTAGCAAGAGGATGAAAATGACGATTTGGAGAAAGGGTTGAAAGAAAAAATTAGTGAATGTTTAAAGCTCTCCAGACAAGTTTGATCATTTGAAGCAAAAAAGAGGGAACTTTAATTGAGTTCCTCAAAATGGGTCATAGATCTTGAAGAGAAAGATAGATTCAATGAGACTCTGAAGGAGAAGATCCAAGAACATGAATATGATATGAAAAATATAACTGATATCAAGGAGTTATATTTGGAAGAAAATTCCAAGAAGATACGTGAACATGACTCCTTGATACAAAAAAAAGTGAAGGTTCATGAAGATGAAGTTTAATGAATGAGTAATTATTGAAAAGAGAATATGGTTATGATTGTTTATCAGAAAGTTATCCTCAATAATAAATTTCTATTAATGGAAGCTCAACTGACCAACTTTGAGATGATACATATTGATACTTCACAAATGAAGGAAATAGTATCTTATGGTACTCAATGCTAATTGGAGGATTCTAATGGCGAGAGACCACTATCATTTTATAATAAAATCATGAATTCACTCAATGATCTATCCCAATGACCTAATAAATAAAAGGTATCATCCATGCCATATTTTAATCATATTTATAAATGTGTTTCCAAAAAATTTCAGGTTGGAAGATAAATGATAAATAATTATATAAGAGGAAAGGTAATGAGATACCTACCACCTTGGACATTGTGGATAGAAAGTAGAATGTGGAAGATGGATCCCCATAGGTAGGACAAAAAATACCTGAAGAAGGACCAACAAAATTACATATAATATATCAATAAGTTGTGATTTTTGGGTCAATTATGGAACTAAAAATGATTTGGGAATTGTGAAATAAATTGTTGGTACAATCCTCAAAGTGAAAATGAAAAAAGGAACCCATCTAAAGGTGGAGTACTCCAGAGAAGAAGAAGTAACATTAACAGAATCAAAAGCATCTGTATACTGAAAATTGATTTGGAATGCTTGATAACATATTTGATGTATGAAATGGGAGTTGTCACATGGTTGGTAAATGTTCATCACAACATGCATCCAAACATGAAAAGAAAATAATATCACAAAATCTGGATAGGAATGTAGAAGAATCATTCTAAAGAAATCAGAAGAATTTTTTAAAAATAAATTCTCGCATGAATATTCCAATAAGGAAAGTTTAGAAGAACATGGATTCTAAATACAACAAGGTGAAGGTTAGTTCATCCAAACTAACTACTAATAATGATGTCACTCAAAATAATCCATGTGGAAGATCCATTCCCGATGCCCAAAATTCAAATGACCTATTGGTTATCTAGACAGATGATTTGGAAAGTGCGAGGGAAATAGAAGATTCACAAGATAAGGCCTAGTAAAAAAAGTAAATAGAATATTCCACATGAAGAGAAAGAAGATATGTGTGTGAGGTGTGACAAGGTTGGTCATACTATTAGAAATTTTATTGCATTTATTCCACCTCAAGAAGAATTTCTTAAGAAGATGAAAGTTTCACCAGGATATTTTAGTGCCATAAAATCACTTGAATAACTAAGGCTCACACAAAAAGAAATGGAATAAGTATTGAGATACACAAAATTACAACCACAATTGAAGATAAAATGTGAAAGTGTGAAGAATGGAGCATCTTGGTGAGAAAATCATAACAACCTTGATGTTCACATTGATGAAGTGAGGATGATCCATCTTATTTCCTTAAATATTTGTGTATTGTATTTGTTCTTATAATTTAGGGAATTTAATGTAAAGAATTATCTTAGGGGGAGAACATGTGATTCAGTGATGAGGAGTGTTCCCTTGAGGGGGAGGCACATAAAGAAGCTTCTACAGTTATTATTTCATTTAGTATCAACATTAGTTGGTATCAAATTAAATTAATCTAATGATTATTTGAAGATTATTTCATTGGAAAAGGTATCTAATTCCTTAATCTCTCATCCTTGGTTACTCAAAATAATGATCATCATATAAAGGGGGATTAACTGAATTAGTCATTGACATAAGAATAATGGAAGTTCCCAAGGCCCCTTATCCAGCCTATTGTACTTGAATGCTTTTGATCCATTTGATGATATCAGTGCAAGAGTTTTAGGAGGACTATTTCGGGAAAGATTCCTATAAAATTTATTATCCTCATCTTGGAATGAAAGTGGACCCTTGAAGACAAGTATATGAGTTCTCTTATCATAAGATATCATATCAGTGGGTAACGAAAATATTTATTGTCTAAATCAAATCCTCTTGTTTTCTACACCAAGCATTTCTCAAGTAGTGTTAGAGTGAAATGATGGATGGAACATTGATTTTCAGTGAATTGATACCGATTTCTCATGAACTTTGTATTTCATATCAGTAAGGGGGATTTAAGGAAATCTTGGGGAGAGAAAGAAGTGAAGGGGATGGAGAAGACTCATATTGACACATTAATTTGAATGAAAACTTTAGGTATTTCTATAAAATATAAAGGAGGTGATTGGTGGGACCAAATTAGTGTATTGAGTTGTATTTGTTGTCAATGATTTCAATGAGTTGTTCAATAATGATCAATATAAATAAGGAGGTCCCCTAAGTCAATGTTGATGGAGAATAGAAAATCAAATGACTGTGGCACTGATCCTAATTTTAAAGAACGTGTGTCAGCAGTAACACATTGTTTATAACAATGATGATTGGTAAAGTATCATCCATTGAGGATTATTGAAGTGTTCTACGTGTTTTATGTCTAATTAATAATCCAAAAAAAGATAATAATAATAATTATAATGGTGGAAGAATTTGTTAGTTGTCCTTATTTGAAGATGGTGGTCATGCATGGGTTTTCAAGTACTAGGGTGGCAATTCATGTATTTATGTTAACATTTTTTGTGTGTGGGTTACTTAAAACTCATGCATGGACACCCTAGTGTCTGAAAACATGTGCATGTCCACCTTATACAAATAATACCAACAAACCACTTATTCAACCATTATCTTTATTATTCTTTTCCATTGGGATTATAAAATATCACGACAACTGTGGTGTGTGTTAAAAGAAGAAAAGTGGTGTTGGAATGGTATCGAAAATTAGTGTTAGGAATGAAGTAATTCATTGATAAAAATTTCATACTACTCTTATTTCTCATGACGTGAATTGATCGTGTGGGATTAGAGTATTTTTTGAGTAAATCATTGATTACTATCTGAATTGAAAGAGGTGAATAGTGGTAGAAGAAGGATCCTCAATGAGGTATCAAATTATGAAAGAGTTGTCAACAAACCCAAAGGGGGATATTGTTGGGAAAAATTCCCTCAAGGTAACATTGATACATTTTTGGGTTGGATGTGTTTGTTGATAAATTAGGTTTTCATGGTGAATTGTAATGTTCTATAGATATTTTTGACAACCCATGTTGACAATGAACCCTGAAAAAGGAATGGAATATCTAGAGGTGGTACAAAAAGAACAGATAAAAGGTATCACTATTTTCTAGTGTTTGCCAAATTTTTGGGCCAGCCCACTAGCTGACCAGCTAGCCTCAACCCAAGGAATTTGTGGGATAGAGTCGAACAAGACCAAGGGGAAGCCGTCCCGGCCAGCCTATGAGCAGAGTGTCTGTGTTAAGCCTGAAGGAGCACACAAGGAAAAGCTCGTGCATAGTTGGGCTGAAGCCCGAACAGAGGGTGGGCGTAGATAACACCCGAAGAGAAACGGTATAGGTCTCTACCAGTGAGGGATAGAGTGAGTTATGAACCACGATTAATAGCTATTGTTTGATATACCACGCTCTACCCACATCTTAGATTTGACGTGGGAAAACTAATGTGGTTATTGTTCATCATTTAAAAAATGCGGATGCAATCTTGGCCACTCATCTTATCTCGTGTTCCACCATCTAATCTCTATCATCTGTGTTGGATCTGAGCTGATATAACATGTAAAGACCCGTAAATTTCAGGGAATTTTTTTTTCTTAAATTCTTTGGAATTTTATGAGTACGCAGTTTCTGACGACACTTGATTCCAAGGTCCGATGTGCCAGAAAAAACTTTCTGAAGTTTAGCTCAGGTACGTTCAGTGAACGAATGAGCGGGTTTTTCTATCTTTTGAACCGGTGCTTGGAATTGAAATCTCAGGGCAGCGATGAACTCTTAGTGCTGGTAATTTCTTAAGGGGACCTTTACATTGGTTTCATTTTAAGCAGGTTGAGAATTGTTATTTAGGGGAATTCATTTAAAATAAATAAAATTGGTGGAGCACAATTTTATTTTAAGGGTGGTGGTTATTTCCTCTAAAGTGTGGATATTTGTGAGGTGGGACCCACACGATCCCCAACATTCAATTCCCCATTAATTCCCTGCTGTTTCCTTTAACAACTCCCCATTAATGGTGGAGCCTTCCCACCTCCCTCTTCCCATTAAATGTGCCAAATCTTTAATTTAATGTCAGCGTTAAATTAATTGGCACCGCTTTGAAATTAATAATAATTGCATGACAATTCTATTAATTAGAGAGACTCTTATTTCTTTTTTTTAGAAAATCTCTTTGGGAAATAGACTCTAGAGAATTAAAAAAGGGAAGCGATACTTCAACGATGAAAAACTCCGTTCTTCAACGAAGAACACCCCCAGTGAAGAACGAGAAGAACTACTTCCTCGGATGCACCTTGACGTCAAGGAGCCTACATTACCTATAACAACGACCCTTACTCCATCATTGATGGAATGATATCATTCTTACACGATGCCCATCCACCGTGATGCTCGTATTCCGCGAATCAACAAAGTACAACAACAAATTCAAGGTAGGGGGAATTTTGTATATTTCATATACGCGTTTTATACTCTTGAACTTGGCATTTAAATTGTTGGGTGTTGATTTGAACCACTAACGCGGTGGGTATGGACTAACGAACTAGTCCGGACCCACCAATATTTTGTTCTTGATGCGTGGGATGTTTGGTGATGACAAAATGGGACCGCAATAGAGATTTGGGGCCTTTGTAGTGGATTTTAGATCCCAAGATGTCCGCAGGTGCAGACGGAAGCAAAAACGGACCACTGGAATGACTCTGGTGGCCCGCAGAAGACCCCGGTGGCACGGGTCGCCGACGCGGCGGTGCCCCGGCGTGCTGCCGGCAGAAGCCTGCCGTGACATTGGCTGCGGTGGAGAGGGAAGGATCCTGTGGTCATGCGAGATCCGGGGAGTCCAACGGCGCCAGCCTGGCGCCGCGTTCGCGGAACAGGGGGCCGTGTCCCCCACTCGGCCAACTAGCCGAGCTAGCACACCCCCCCCAGCTGAGTAAGGGTGGGTCACACAGACTGGGTTGCGCCCCACCGGGCCTGACCCGGACCTGGGTCGGGTTGACCCAGTTCGGGCCGACCCAGGGTGGGTTGGGCCGAGTCGGACCGGGCCCAGACCCCCCACTTCGGGCCGTTTTTCGTTCTTTTTCCCATAACTTGAGCTACGGACCTCTGATCGATGCACCGTAGGTTGCATAGGAACCCTAGTATTGAGATTGTCGTTTTGGTATATTACACTCAAGGTTTCGGTGAAGTTTGGGTATGGCCGGGACAGTTCGAACCCGAAACCAACCGGGCCCTTGGAGTGGAAATGCTTATAACTTAAGTACCGGACATCTGGTTGATGTACCGTCAACTACGTTGAATTCATTTTGTTGGGACGGTTCTTTTGGAATACTCCACTTGGGGTTTGGATGCAGCTAGAGTACGTTCGGGTTGGTTTTAGCTTAAAAACCAACCGGGCCCCTGGAATGGAAAAGCCAATAACTCTCAGACCTGGTGTCCGATCGATGCACCGTCTGTCGCGTTGTGTTTCTTTTGATGACACAGAAATTTGGGATACATCAACTCTGGACTTCGTGATAGTTAATGTATCAACCCCCTTGCTTGAGGAGAAGACCCTCTCAGAATCGAGCGTGCTGTGTGGGGGAACCCCAGAGCTGGCTGCGACTGCATCGACTACTGTACTGGAATCCTCCATGGGTTCGATAGCGAAAACTACCATACTGGAATTCTCTATGGGTTCGACGACGATGACTACTATTCTTCTATCCTGTGTGGGTCCAACAGTATTGACCTCTGTACTTGTATCCTGTGTGGGTCTGGCAGAGTAGCTGGTCTTGTATCCTGTGTGGGTCCGACAACTTAGTTGGACTTGTATCCTGTGTGGGTCCGACAGCTTAGATGAATCAGTGACTACATCTGATCATCTCTATCTCTATACAAAAGATGTTTACCTTTGTGAGATGAGTCTTGAATTTCAATCATTATCATCTATGTGATTGACTTCTTCCCTGTGTCGACTGGGTTGTACTTGGGCTCGGAAGTTGGAGCCAAACTGTGATTGATAACTTAGGTATATGCATGGGCATATACCTAAGTAGAGTTGGTTGATAATTCATGATTGTATCTTTCCATTATGGTTTATCCTTTGTGGATTCTGGGAGACCTTCGGTGGTTTCGGGGTCCCTACTAAGTATCATATACTCACCCCTGAACGGGCTTGCCCGCACTACATTGTGTTGGATGCAGACGACGGACAACACTGATCGTGGAGGAGTACTGTGGAGCTCGACGGTACCTGGAGGTGGACCACCAAGTGAGGTGTTCACGGAGCAAACAAGAGGACCCGAGGTGCCGATGAGACCATATGTAGCCACCCTTCAGGTGGGATTCCCAGAGGACGACTCGGTGCTTGCTGCTTCACTTTACAGCTATTGTACTTTCCTTTTCAGTTGTCCTGTACTTTCAGTTGGGCTTGTATACTGGCCCATTTACTTTTCAGCACTTACTTTTGTACTTAGTTTTAGTTAGTGCTTACTTCACTTGCATACTCTTTTGTGTTTTTTACTTATATAAAAGGCAATGCCTTCCCTTTTTATCGGGATTTACGTCTTTGGTGATAGTCTCCAGCCCCTGGCCTATGGAAGGCGGGCTTGGAGTAGTCATGACACGGGCCCCGAGGAAGGGTCGTGACAAATTGGTATCAGAGGAGTCAGTTCTACCGCAAAACTCAGGACTTCGATCTTTCCATTCTGTGAAGTAGTAGTGTTAAGGGTATTGAGTGTGGTTTTCAATCCAGGGAGTCCAGTGTTGGTGTGGCGGCCGACATATCCATCCACCAGGACCCTAATATCTGATTTTTGACTTAGTGCACGATAAAACTAATTGTGTGTGTGTTTCCTTTCAAAATTTTTCTTTGGGATTACTTTGTGTCAGCTCACCAGCTATACTATTTAACTGTGGCGCACCTGTTTCTTTTCAGGATGGCCCCGTGAAGGCATCCAACCATGGTTCCGAGTTATGTGCGAGATGGAAGCCCACCAAGTGATGAGGCCTCGGTGCAGAGCCCCATCACAGCGGAGGCACCAATGATACCACTACCTGCTGAGCCACTGATGCTACCAGCCCCATCAGCGGAGAGTGCACGCTTCCTAAGCGCGTTGCATGAGTTTCAGCGATAGAGGCCACCCAGGTTCCACAGAGAGACGGACCCTCAGGTAGCTGAGTTTTGGCTAGAGGCTACCGTCAGAGTCTTCAGATTGGTAGGGACACCATCCGACCTTATGGTGATCCTTGCCGTGAGTCTCCTGCATGCGCAAATAGGTAGATGGTGGAGCCTGATGCTCCAAGTGCACAACGAGGCATATCTACTTTGGATGGACTTCAAGAGCCTCTTCCACTCGGAGTTTGTTCTAGCCACCCTTCGTGTGGTGCGCATCTAGGAGTTACTACATCTGCGATAGGGTAGTATGATAGTAGACTAGTTCTCGGTGAGGTTTATTGACCTCTCACGCTACTCCACGGATATAGTACGAGACCCGTTCTTTAGGGCCCGGACCTTTGAGCAGGGATTGAGGCACGAGATCAGGGCGTCGACGATTCCCCTCAGCATCCTGACGCAGGCAGGGGTGCTAGAGCGAGCCCTTTTAGTGGAGATATTCCTCACTGAGCAGCCACCAGCAGTGGGACCCACCGTAGGGGCACTACAAAATATTTTACATTTTCCAACAGGGACATATCTTTTGGTAAAAATGAATTTTCGGTTGGTAAAACGTTTTACCAACATATATATCCCTATCACTAAACTGTTGGTAAAAACTCTGTTGCTAAATGTTTTTGAGATAGATAAAATAGTTCTGTTGCAATTATAATAATACCAACAGATAATATATATGTTGGTTAAAGTGTTTAGCAATAGGTTCTAATGAAAAATTTATCTGTTGGTAATAATATTACCAGTATATAATATTTGTTTATAAATTAAATTTAAATAAAAATTATAACCTTTTATTGCTAAAAAATTTCATATTATATTTATTAATTTATCATATATAATACATATGTTATAATTATTAAACCAAAGAATATTTTGATACATGTTTAAAATTAGACAAGAATTAATTATTTTAATGACGAAATTCATTACAAACATAACCTCTTGGATCGCCACCAGGATTGTTCCACAATTCTGTTCCACAATTCTGTTCTACAATTCTGGACAACCCTACCCCCCACTAGATCCCCCCCAAATAGGATCAACCACCGTAGCAGCTACAACCCATCATCATCAGTGACTCCAACACTAGTAGCTCCAATCCATCCATGTCAGCTCCAGCCCCATACCATCCATTCCAACTCCAGCCCCATCCATGACAACTCTTGTCTATACCAGCTCATCCATCTCTATCCTCATCCATGCCAGCTTCAGTCCATGCCAGCTCCAGCTCATCCATGTCAGCTCCGGTCTATGCTAGCTCTAGTTTATTCCCCATCCATGCCAGATCTATGTCAGTGAGGAACCTCAAGTCAATGCAATGCCACACCATTTAGCTCCAAGATCTATACCACACATAACCTAAGATAATATCGAGAATTCTATTCAAAATATATGCATGAATTGAAACCAAAATACTAAAAAATGAAAGTATAAACAATTAAGTGAAGGTGGATGACATAATAAGCATGAAAAATTATAGAATTTTTTGAGTTCCCTATTTGAAAGTGTTTTCCATGTTGGTGGATACAAGTATCAACCGATTTTTATCTTGATTTCTTAAGGAAATTAACCAGAAGAACAATAACATACTTGGAAATGTAGTTCTACAAAGATTTCATTTTAACTGAAATAACAATCACATGGCCCCAACAAGCTTCCCCTCTACTTTCTCATCTAGAAGCTTCAACATAGACCTCCAAACTTGGCACTAGACCTACACCTTCATGCCCAGTTTCCACACTATGTTGATGTGATGTTGATCTTGCTATTACAAATAGATGTTGGGCATCTAGTAACAAAACATTCACTACTAAAAAATGAGAATTAGGACCCAGAATCAAAACCAGCTAGTGCGACAACATATAATGGACCCCTGGTTTCAAAAAATATGTTGTTGGCCATAATATGTTTTCTGCTGCTGATGGGATGTATGTGAAATCATGTTGGGATGGTAATGTGATTAAAGCCCCAATAGACCAAACCAAACCTAATGATCTTCAAACCTATTAGCCTTCTTCATGAGTTTCTTACCAGTGAGATGACAGTCCAGAACCTCATGTGTGTCACACTACATGTTGCATAGGTCACAGATCTAGAATCTATTTCAATAGTATCAATGAAAAATCACATAAAAATCATGAATTTAAGGTCCAGTAATAGGGAGTTCGTAAAGAAATTAAACTTTGAAAATAAATTATGTCCAAGAATAGAGAAAAAAAGGAAAATCCAACTAGAAAATAACTTGAACATTACTTTCAATGTTCTTTGAGGTGAAACCCATAAAATATCAGAATATGTTGACAAATAGAGTCCAAGTTATACTACTAAAAGCATTTCTCTTTGATTCATATGCCACATAAATCACATAGAAATAAAATTAATTTTTTTTGAGAATCTACAACAAAAATGCATGAATATTAATTTCAAACAGTCTTAATATGATTTTAATATAGAACAGTTGACTATGATATTAAAAATATAGAATATTATACCATGCATAAAGTACTTGAATAATTATTGCATGTCAATATCTAAAATAGGATATATGTTTAAACCATCAAAGTATATTTTACAGTAAGATAATATAAAACCACTAAATAGTTGATTGAATTGTGTTTGTGTTTGTGTGGAGTCTAAGGTATTCAAGTATCATTCCCTATTCATGTGTCATTCCCCAAAGAGAATATATAAAAATTAAATGATGTTCGACATCTAGTGGATCACAACTTAGTGATTTTCATTTATAAAAATCATTCATTCCAACTGAAGAATTATGTCAAAACCACCATGAAAATTATGGAATTAATGTTTGAGACCATTCAATGCTAGAAGACACCCTTCATTGGACTTTTTGTTGATATCTTAATGAAGGTTAAAACAAATACCATGTGATAAGCACCAATGCAAGATGTGCTTCCTAAATTTGATGCAGCACTCATCCATTTCATGAAAATCCAGAACTGGTTGATCTAGGGTTTAGGTCATCTGTCTAATGGGAACTTGTACATCCATGCAAAAGATGAGAATTAGTTCAAACTTGAAAAGGTAATTTACGGTCATTTTTAAAGATATAATCAATCCAAACTAATGGTCCACCAATCACTTGTTCTGTGGGAGAGGACTATGTCAAGGAGCTGTTGTTTGTGAGCATCAGTGGATTCCATTGATGTGATAGATCATGATGAAGATGAAATTCCAGATCACATTCTATAGATTACTGAAGGGATAAATAAGTAATGAAGAAGAAGATGAATTACTCATGACCTGTTAAGGGTACATGGGTCATATCCGGATTTAATTACCCCCCCAAAGACTCTTTAGAGATGTTTGCAATGATATTAAAAATGTAGAATATTCTATAATGATATTAATGCAGAATAGCCTATTATGATAATCCAGAGTTGTTCATTTAGCATGACCATTAAAGAATAGTATACTATGAAGAAATAACATGAATAATTATTGCATGTCAATATCTAAAATAGAATAGATGTATGGACCATCAAAGAATGTTTTACAGTTAGAAAAGCTAAAACAACTAAAAAATTGATTGAAGTGTGTTTGTGTGTGTGTGGAGTCTGAGGAATTAATGTGACATTCCCCAAAGGGAGTATATAAAAATCATATGATGTTCTGCATCTAGTGGATCACAGCTTGGTGGTTTTAATTTAAGATAATCATTATCTCCAACTGAAGGATTGTGTCAAAACCACAATGAAAATTATGGATTTCATGTTCGATACCATTCAATGCCAAAAGACACACCTCTTTGGAATTGTTGTCAATATCACGAAAAAGGTCTACACAACTCTCATGTGATGAAAACAAATGCATGCGGTGCTTCCTAAGTTTGTCTCATTCAGCATGACCATTAAAGTAGATCAAAATACTATGACATTAAAAATACAGTTTTCAAAGTGTATAAAAAACTATGATGGAAATGCAGAACTGAAAAAATAAATCTAGCAATAGCATGACTATTTAAGTCACAAGATGCTTGAAGGCATGGCCATACTATTAAAGTGATATTGATATATAATATCAACATCCTACTAAGTGACACTTATGTTGTTTATGGGGATGTTTTCAGTATTTCCAGTGATGCTCAGGAACACCCAACCAATCTTCAGCTACATCGATACTCTAGAAACATCAACATCATGCGGCCTTATCCCACCTATCTATTTCAAACCAACCAGATAAAAAACATTTATAAAGAATAATATGTCATTAGTACCAGCACTCCACCACAAAGAACCAAAAAAAAACAAGCATCGATAGTCATAATAGAACCCAAAAAATGAATAAAGATGAAAAAAACATTTTTTTAAACATGGGGGGCCAGAAACCTTACATTGGTGCATAGAAGGTGAGGATGGACCTGTTTAACCACCTCCATGATCAGTATTAGGTATGACAAGATGAACTGGTCAAAGTCTAATGGGCTGAGCTTTGTGGCCCATGAGTCGAGGATTTGGACCGTTAGAGGTTCATTGTTGTCTAAGTACCAGATGTACATGGCCATGGAGGAGGTGAATTTTGAAAGTGTGTTTAGAGAACCTTCATAAAGGATGCAAGAAACAAAGGATATCTAAATACAACCTAGGACTTGTGAAATAGAATGAAATGAGATCTATTTGAAATAAAACATCAGTATTGAAATCAATTGATTAAAAAAATGATATTGAATCATGTGGTATCTGAAATATTGACGTAGGGTTTCCAATGTACCTTGTTGGGAATTGAAATGATCGGGGTTGGTATGGGTTGGGGGCTGGTCTGGCCACATATACGACAATATTTCCAGATGATTTCTGACAGTGGGAATGGATGCCATAGGCGGTGATTGGTTGTCCGGTGCAGGTGATGAAGACGAGAGGGAATCAGCAGTGATGCGTGTTCGGTACATGAAATTCACGACGACACTAGATGATGACGGTAGATCCGGTGTAGGTGACTTTTGGGGGTTGCGGGATTCGTCGGTGGTGATGTGAAAATGGGAGTAGCGGTGAAGCAGGTCACAGGAAACTTCAATGGAGGGCGGCGGGATTCTGTCATAGGAGATAATGACGGGAGGAAACAAAAATGGTGGTTAGGTGTGTCAGTGGATAAAATTGAAAAATATAATCATTATTAACATTGGATAAAATTGAAAATTAAAATAAATCTCGTTTTTAATATTACCCCACTAAATATATATTGACTTTGATTATAAAAATAATAATTTGTATATAAAATATTTGTTATTTAATGGGCTGTTGTAATAATTTTTATTGATGGAAATTGATTTGTTGGTAATGATTATTATTAATAATAGATTCATGTGTTGGTAAAAAAAATTTGGTATTAGTATGATAATGAAATAAATATAATTGTTGATAAAAGATTCATTGGTATTGAACCATCAATATCAACAGATATATCTGTTGGTAAAAAAAAGTGTTGGTAGTCAAACTTAATACCAACAAAACTTAATATCTGTTGGAATTAAATTTTTTACCTACAAATATATTATCAGTCATTAAATTTCTGTTGGAAAAAGACAAATATTTTGTAGTGGGGACATGTAGCAGAGTCTTCTGCAGCCGATAGTAGACAGATGTCGCAGGGGTCCAAGAGGACCAAGCCATTAGGTGGGTGACCTCAGGATACATGATCAGTTGTGCGGGGTACACGACACAGAGCCAGCCTTACGATGAGAAGACAGTGCTATGCATGCGGCGGACAGAGCCACATGGCTCATGACTGCTCGACCCGCCATGAAGATGAGCAACAGATAGTGGAGGGACCTCCTAGGAAGAGGCAGAGGTTCGACCATGGCGGTCCGCAGGGAATAGGCAGACGAGGAAGAGGAGCTGGCCAAGCAGTGGGTGGTGGACGACGCTTCGAAGCTCTACCACCACCACCCCCAGGAGGTCCACCCCGACCACAGGGAGTTGGCGGATAGAGGCAGGCTCAGATCCAAGTAGTGTAGTCTTACAACCACGGTGCACCTAAGATGATTCGAGGTACTATCTGTGTTTACTCCACCCTTTCTGTAGTTCTTATAGACACAAGTGCGAGTCATTATTTTATTGCCACTGCCCTTGTTTGGAGCTCAGAGATTCCGACGGAGCCGTTGGCTCGATACTTATGGCTAGAGACTCTTCCAGGAGTAGAATCGATGATTACACACCAGTTCCGGCAGTGTGATCTTACTCTAGTAGGTGAGAGGTTCTGCTGAGATCTTCTTGTAGCGGCGTCAAGGCCTTACGACGTCATCTTATGCATGGACTGGTTATCTATCGTCCATTCTCAGATTGACTGTATTAGGCAAAAAGTGCGGTGTGTCCGCACGGATAGGACCAGGTTCACCTTCACCGGCGAGAAGGGAGACTTTGTAGTGCAGGATGGACTTATGCAGAGGAGAGGGCATCCAATGACACATCAGTTGGCTAGCCTCATCCTCAGAGCAGTTGACGTGTAGAGTCCGAGTTTTCCTGTTGTGGTAGATCAGTATGCGAATGTCTTCCCGGACGACGTTCCAGGGATACCTCCTCGAAGATAGGTAGACTTCTATATAGACCTATACCCCGGTACAACACCGATATCTACTCTAGCATATCGGATGGCTCCCTCTGAGCTTCGTGAGCTGTGGGTACAACTGGAGGACTTGTAAGGGAATGGATTTATTCGACCCAGTGTTTCACCCTGGGCTTCTCCGATTTTGTTTGCCAAGAAGGTAGATGGGAGCTTGCGACTGTGTGTCAACTACCATCACTTGAACAAGGTGACCGTGAGGAACAAGTACCCCCTTCCAAGGATTGACGACCTCTTCGATCAGCTCAAGGGAGCACGACGGTTCTTGAAGATATACCTTAGGTCAGGCTATCACCAAGAGCATGACGAAAGTTCAGAGTTTCCTAGGTCTGGCTGGGTACTATCGGAGGTTTGTGCCAGAATTCTCCAAAGTTTCAGCACCACTTACAACTTTGAGGAATAACAGGAAACCCTTCATGTGGTCAGATAGATTTCAGCAGATCTTTCAGGAGCTGAGGCAGAGATTTACCAGTGCGCCCATCTTGAGGCTACCGGAGGAGGGCGTAGGGTACGTGGTTTACTGTGAAGTATCAAGGACCATAATATGGTGTGTCCTGATGCAGGAGTGGGCAGTGATCGCCTATGGTTCATGACAGTTGAGGTAGCATGAGCATAACTACGCTACCCATGACCTGGAGTTAGTAGCAGCGGTCTTCACCCTGAAGATGTGGCAGCACTATCTGATGGGAGAGTGCTTTATAGTCTACTCTGACCACCAGAGTCTCAGGTACATTTTCTCGCAGAAGGACATGAACCTGAGGCAGTGGCAATGGATCGAGTTACTCCAGGACCATGACTTTGAGATAGTCTATACTCATGGGAAGGGGAACGTTGTGGCTGATGCTCTCAGCAGGAGATTGAGAATTCAGCTACTTGGAGAGGTGACAGAGCAGTTAGCTGCTTTGCAGATATCCTTCATGGATAGTGATGGAGCAGCCTTTCTATAGTCTCTCACAGTCACTCCTCCACTACTTCAGCTGGTTAGAGAGGCACAACATGGGGACGTTGACTGTGAGATGCGATGTGCTCAGATTTCCACAGGGCAGGTGCCTGATAGATTTTCTGAAGGAGGAGAGCTCGTTATCCTCTTCAGGGGACGTACCATGGTACCAGTTGCACTGTAGGAGGAGGTTCTAAGGGATTTCCACAATTCCCCTCTAGCGGTACATCCAGAAGTGGTGAAGATTTATCAGGACCTCAGACGACAACACTGGTGGCTGGGTATGAAGAAGGCTGTAGTGGAGTTTGTTTCACTATGCCTCACTTGTCAGCAAGTGAAGGCAGAGCACCAGGTACCAGCAGGCTTGGTACAACCCTTAGATGTTCTGGAGTGGAAGTGGGACAGGATTTCCATGGATCTTGTGACAGGGCTTCCACATACTTCCAGAGGACACGAATCCATCTGGGTGATTGTAGACTGACTCACCAAGTCACCCCACTTTCTACCGATCAGAGAGTAAGGCTCAGTAGAGAGATTGTGACACCTCTATGTTCAGAAGATCGTACGGCTTCATGGTGTTCCATCGTCTATCGTCTCCAATAAAGACGCTCGCTTTAATTTTCGGCTTTGGAAGGGGTTACAGGAGGCATTTGGGACGTAGCTGCGCCTGCACACTACCTTTCATCCTCAGATGGATGGCCAGACAGAGAGGACCATTCAAACTCTCAAGGACATGCTCTGTGCATGTGTCCTCGACTTTGGTCGCAGTTGGGAGGATCATTTTCCTTTTTTGGAGTTTGTTTACAACAACAGATACCACTCCACCATTGGGATGGCACCATACGAGGCACAGTACGGCCGACCATGCAGATCACCTCTGTGCTGGACTAGCCCTGGGAAGTCAGCACTTTTAGGAAAAGAGATGGTCTAGGCTATGATGGAGAAGGTGAAGATCATCCAAGAGCGGATGAGGACTTCACAGAGTAGACAGAAGTCCTATGCAGATAGGAGATAGAGACCACTGGAGTTCGAGGATGGTGACCACGTTTTCTTACGGGTCTCACCTAGATGTGGATTACGGAGATTTGGCCAGTGCGACAAGTTATCTCTATGCATCATCGGACCTTTCCAGGTCCTTAGAAGAGTAGGTGATGTGGCTTACCACCTGGCCCTTCCACCTCAGTTGCACCGAGTGCATGACGTCTTCCACGTATCTCAGCTGAGGAGATATGTGCACGACCCGACCCACATCATCGATCACGGGGAGCTGTAAATCGACGACGGGGAAACATTCTCAGAGGTTTTGGTAGAGATCAAGGATCAACAGGAATGGGTCCTTCGTGGGCGGTCGATTCCTCTAGTGTACGTTTTCTAGCAGCACAGGAACCTTTAGGAGAGAACATGGGAGTGGGAGGCTCAGATGCGTTCATAGTACCATCTTTTGTTTCCCTAGTTTATGTTGTAGCTTTATGGGGATGTAAAGCCCTGAGGTGGGAGTAATGTAAAGACACATAAATTTCAAGGAATTTTTTTTCAGAAATTATTTGCAATTTTATGAGTATGCAGTTTCTAACGACACTTGATTCCGAGGCCCGGTGTGCCGGAAATGATTTTCTGAAGTTTAGCTTAGGTACGTTCAGTGAACGAATGAGCATGTTTTTCTATTTTTTGAATCGGTGCTCGGAATTGAAATCTGAGGGCACTGATGAACTCGCAGCGCCAGTAATTTATTAAGGGGACCTTTACCGCGGTTGCATTTTAAGCGGGTTGAGAATTTTTATTTTGGGTAATTCTTTTAAAATAAATAAAATTGGTGGAGCAAAATTTTATTTTAAGGGTGGTGGTTATTTCCTCCCAAGTGTGGATATTTGTGTGGTGGGGTCCACACGAGCCCCAACCTTCAATTCCCCATTAATTCCCTATTTTTTCCTTTGACAACTCCCCATTAATGGTGGAACCTTCCCACCTCCCTCTTCCCATTAAATGTGCCAAATCATTAATTTAATGTCAGCGTTAAATTAATTGGAACCGCTTTGGAATTAATAAGAATTGCATGACAATTCTATTAATTGGAGAGCCTTTTATTTCTTTTGTTGGAAAATCTATTTGGGAAATAGGCTCTAGAGAATTAAAAAAGGGAGGAGATCCTTCAATGATGAAGAACACCATTCTTCAATGAAGAACATGCCCCACGAAGAACGCGAAGAACTACTTCCTTGGATGCTTCTAACTTTGATCGTTCGAAAGGTTCCCGACATTGCAGTACAACAGAGATGCAAAAAAACCACTATGCTCAAGCTACCAACCATCATTAATAATCCACACCACTGCATTATGCTCGTATGGAAGCCTCAAGATCATGCATGAAATTTCATTTTCATGCATGAATTAAATAATTATGTTTAAATGTGGCCAAAGAGAAAGAAGTTGCGAGCCCACATCATGGATCTCAAACACTCTAGAAATAATTTGTATGACATTTTTAGTGCATGCACACATTCTTGGATGCACGGAAGAAGAGAAAGTTGTATGGTCGAAAAGGAAACACACTATGAATCTCTACATATATTCACATGTGGTTTGAAAATATTAATGAACAAAAGATCTTGGTTATTTAAAGAATATTTGAAGAACTTATCGCATAAAATTTGAATGCGAAAAATATATATTTCTAGACTAAAAAATAATTCAAACCGAGAAGAGAAGAAATTTTTTCTCCCTTGTTCCTGAGAGCTATTGTATAACGACCCATACTTTACATACATTGTTATTACTTCATAATTGAAGCATACTTAATACAACATATAAAAAAACCATGGAAGGACCATATAGGTATAGAGTTTTTATAAACTGAGAAACATAAACAACTGGTTCATAAATCATCTACATTGTCTCTCGTTTAATTCATCATATATAGTGTCTATTTTGGAATATTCTACTTAATACACCTCTTCCAGACCTGGGGAAAAGAAAACATACAAAAGGGTGAGCTCAAATGCTCAGTAAGGGGTAAACAAAGGAAATATCAATCATATCTGTAACGGCCTGAAATTTTGAATAAATCTTGTTTCCTAATTTCATGTGTTATTTTATTTTATTTTTATACTCAACAAAAATGTTTTATTTGATAAACATGATTATAATTAAAATGAGACCAGTGGGTTTTGACTGTTATATGACCATCGGTCAATATGACCGCTGTGAACAAAATGTTTTGATTATTGTCTCTAAATATAAGTAATCTTGGTTAATTATTATAGAAAGAAGATTTGATGGCCTCACCTAGTAGTCTTGGACCGATCGAAGCCCATCTAACAGAGCTTGGGAAGGAGGTAGCACCATTGGGCTTTGCTCTGGACCAAATCCAAGCCGAACTTCATCATGTGAAGCTAGAACAGAATCGCCTTCGCGAGAAGTTCAAACTGATAGAAATTACTACTCGGGCAATGTTGACTGAGCCGCCCCAAGATTCTATCACCCTAGCACACCTTACTCTTAGGTCCTATGCTGGTATTATAAGGGGCTATGTAACGAGACCGTAACTACCTTGTGTAATCCTTGTTTTAAATAAAAATTGGGATTTCATCTTATGATGAAGTTTATGAATTTTCAAATGACCGGATAAAAATAATATGCATATTTTTGATGAATTTTCAAAAGGATATTTTAAAAAAATGTTTATGTAAATCTTAAATAATTTAAAATGTGTAATGATTTTCAAAAAATGGTCTTCTACAATTATGTCCAGTACGAAATTTAGAGTCTAATAAGATCAACTTGATTTTTGATGAATAGTAAATTGTGAATAGTGATTTTACGCTTAGGATTAGTAATGTGACCAAATGGATTAGTAATTTCACTTAAAGAAAGTTTTAAAATAATCTAGGCACCTTGATTAAGTAATGTGATTCTATAAAATGGTTAAATAACAGTTTCATAAATTATTATTCAAGTATTAATCTTTTCGGGTGAATAGTGTTTTTTAATTAAAAAATTAAATTAAAAATATTTAAAAAATTATTTTTATAAAATGGATTTCATTTTTGAACTCAGATCACCGATATTATGTTATGGTAATTTTTGGGGTTTTTTTTGAAAAAAATGAATTTTCGGTGAATAGTGTATTTATTTAAAAAAATAAATTAAAAATATTTATAAAATTATTTTTATAAAATGGAGTTCATTTTTGAAATCAGAGCATTGATATTTGATTAAGGTGAAATTTTGGGATCTTTCTGAGAAAGTTGAATTTTCAGTGAATAGTATAAATACAGTTTTAGGGTTTCGGTATGTTTAATGACATAATAACTGTGTCATGATGATTTCATGAAATATTTTAAGGGTTGGCCGGCCAAGGGTGATGAATTATTGTTTTGGGGGCCCCATGTGGCCTAAATCCATGGTAAATGCCAAGGGAGAGCACATGGGTTTGAGAAAAGCACATGTGAGGTGTCCCTTGGCCATTAATGCCTTGTCCTCTCGCTTTCCCTATAAATACCAAGCCCTCCTCTCATCCATTCGACTCCCCCCTCTTCCCCAACGAATTTCTAGTCTCATTACCTCCCAAGGAGTCCTCCCAAGGTGCCCCCAAGCCCTCAAGGTCCCAACCTTTGAGGTTTAAGAGTTACATTTTAAGGTAAGGGATCCAACCTCTCTCTTTCATTTCAAGTAATCTCTTTTATGTCATTCCTTTTATGCTCCATGTTCTTATGTTGGAGGATGTTCTTTCATACTCCTCTTACTGCCCTTTTTATGTTCATATAATGAGAGATCCCCTCTTACTCTCATTATTTCATTTTATGAAGTTTTAAGTGGCACCGTTAGACTGCCGAAATTTTTGTAACGGATTCTTTCTCCCTTCTCATTTTTCAAGATCTATTTTCATGTAAAGTATTTCATGTTCCTTTTTATCATGTTGGGGTATGATCTCTAAATTTATCATACTGATCTTTTATGATCATATGATGAGAGACCCCATTTGATCTCTTCAATTCAGTATTTTGAAGTTTTAAGTGACGCCTTTAGACTGCCGAATTTTTTGAGGGATTCTTTCACCCTTCTTTTTTTCAAAGTTCTACTTTCATGTCAAGTCTTTCAAGTTCCTTTCTATTATGTTGGGGTATGATCTCTATATCTATCATACTGGACACTTATTTTCATATGATGAGAGACCCTATTTGACCTTGTCAATTCATTTTTGTTGAAGTTTAAGTGACGCCGTTAGGCTGCCGAATTTTTGAGGGATTCTTTCACCCTTCTCTTTTTCAAAGTTCTACTTTCATATCAAGTCTTTAAAGTTCCTTTATCTTATGTTCTGGTATGATCTCTATATCTATAATACTGGACTCTTATGTTCATATTATGAGAGACCCTATTTGGCCTTGTCAATTCATTTTTGTTTAAGTTTATGTGACGCCGTTAGGTTGCCGAATTCTCACAAGAGAAATATTATTTTTGTCTTCCTTTAATATTCTTCATTTCATATGGTATATCTTCAAAATTCATTACCATGTTCTTAAATACCTTATATTTTGTCCCTCTACTTTTTTATGGGTCATTTATGAATGTTTGACCCATGTCCCCTCTCTTCTCAATGTTTTCTAAAAACTTGTAACATAACCGTTATGCTGCAGAATTTTCGTCTCAAAGTGCCTCTCTCTCTTTTCTAAAAATTATTTTATGTTATAAAGTGAATACTCAAAGCTCTTATTTCTACCGGGGTATTCACATGTATATCAAAATGTTCTATTTTAAATTCTGGGATTTACATACATAAAACTCTCTTTCCCTTTCCGTGGGTTTAAAGTGACATAAAGATCATGTCTTTAAAGCAGTTTTTAAAACGTTATGATTATGGAATGAAACCCATTTCTTTTATGCTATATGGGTTGTTTATGAAATGATTGATGATGATATATGTGGCTCACATGATAATAAAGGCAAATTTAAGGGTGCGCCCTGATAGCGCCCCATTTCATTGGATAATGATGTAACCACAAGGGATTACAGTTTAAGGGTGCGCCCAGATAGCACTCTAATGCATTGGGTAAAGACTTAATCTCTAGAGATGACCATTTTTTTTAACGACGCCATGGTGAATAACCTTGGTAATTTTTAACGACACCATGGGGATGGACCTTGGTGAAACGAAACGATTGTCAATATTAAATGTTGTAGCCACATCTTCAAGTTATAAAAAATGTTATTTTTATTATGATGTATCTCATGATTTCTTTCTCATGCCTTAAAGTTCATTTCATGTCCTTATTGAAGTATCTCAAGTTCACATGTAAAATGTTTCTCTTGTTTCCCTTACTGGGCCTTCTGCTCACCCTTTCTTTTGATGTATGTCCCCAGGTTATGAGATGCAGTAACGAACCCAGGATGAACATAAGGAGAATCCTTTCAAGTGTTTAAGAAGAATGTTTTTTTTGTTGTTTCTTGTTTTAAGTTCCTGGTTTCCAAGACACTAAACCTTACAGATCCTCGGTTTTGTAAAATGTAATGAAAGTTTATGTGATAAAAAGGCGGGATGTCATAATATCATATCCATAAGAACATAACATTTTGAAAATCTTAACCTGCAAAAGAGATCATAATATCATGACATGGGATAACTCATAGTAGTGAAAAGTAATCCCAAATAATCATAACATAAAACATGAAACTTTGTGGAATACACACATAATAATAGAAAATCATTTCATATTAGTCAAGACTCATTTCCAAGACTATCATAGCAGACAAAGTCCATTACTGAACCGAGTTCACTCCTCCTTCCGGTCCTGTATCACTGAACCAGATTAACTTTCCGTTCCAGCCATATTTATCTCATGAGATATAAATCATTACCCAATTAATTTGAGGGAGATATAGGTCCCACCTATCTCATAATGAAACCATTCTTATGTGTGCCACAAAATCATAAACCATACATCATAGCATAACCCATGCAATAAAAATGGGATTCATAAACATCAAGCCATCATAACATCATCCACAAAGGACTTCATAAGAATAATTCCATCATAAAATAATCAAATCAATGTAATAATAGGGATAGAAACAGAACCCTATATTATCTTATATGGAAAATAATTTTGATAAAACACATAAACTCTATTACTGAGGAAAATATCCTTTCTACTTCAAAAACATTTTTCCTTTCTCAACATGTCATACAATTTTAAACTAAAATAATTTAATTGAAAATAAACTATAAAACCTGTAAAGGACTCTTCATGGAAATAATTTTCTATGAAATCATAAAAATCCATTCATGACGTATAAGTTAAAAATAAACATTCTTCTCGTACTTTGGCCGAAAAAGTCAAAAAGTACCTCGTACTAAAAATGACAAAAGATTCCATTCATATATTTTACTAAAAATTCACCAACAGGTAAAATTGGATTTAATAAATCGTAGGAGGATAGAAATAATATTAAATTTTGAGGAAATATGGATGTGTAAGATAAAAATGCCCCCAGTTAATAACGAAGTAGAAACAATATTGGATAAAAATTGAGATTGCAAGATTTTCCCTTACCTTAGGTCCAATATGATTTTTACGTATCCGAACCTCCTGTATAATGATTTAAATAATTTCATTGACTTATTATAGAATCATATTCATTGTTATTTTATCATATATGGTCATATTCTTATCTCCTTATTAGTAATATTTCATTTTTTACTTGTTATTCGAGTGTTCATTACTTTATGTTCTTATGCATGTTTTGTCGAATAAATTATTATTACTCTTTTTAGGTTATAGATACATCATTTGAATAATGGTATTAGTATAATATATATCATATTTATTCATTCAAATCGTTTATATAATCATTATTCAATGAAGATCATGTTGAACAAGTTGCATCACATCGTAGAGACGGTAGGCCGTATGTACGCACGAGTGATGATATCATTCCCCTGATCATTGAATTGTATTTAAGTGTATGTATAATATTTCATAATAAATATCACTTTAAAATAATCATATATAGTTATTATTTACACCATTATACCCATCCAAGTAAGGTGGTGGTGGAAAACAGATTACACCACGACGTGGAGACGGTATTCCGTACGTACGGACGCACAATTATTTCATTTTCCACAGGATAGATAGAAGGTGAAATAGGGTTGTTTAATATTTTTAATAACATATAAGTATATGAGTGATACTGATGTTATTACTTCATAATGAAACAACTAAATAAGAGGAAGTAGAAGAAGAAATAAATTTGAAAGAATCAGTAACAGACATTACCTCTTCTTCGACACACATCTTTGAAACCTCCTCTTAGGGCACTAAAATTGGTCTTTGAAGAAGACCAGGACCTCTAGTATGTTTCTAGGGAAGTTGAGAAGGGAAATGGGTAGGGTTTGGCTGAGATTGAAGGCTCAAAATGGTGTGAGGAGGAGAGGGAGGAGGTTCCCTTTTATAAGGGAGGAGAGGGGTACCTTTGGAAATCCAAAAAAATATTAATTTATAATAAATTCAAAACCCACATAAAAAATTCCAAAATTACTCAAATTAGAAGATTATATGAGATAGGGTTGTAATCTCATTAACCAATAAAATTTAGACATGTTGGGAATTTATTTTAAACATTATCAACTTGATTTATCCTTATTTAATCTATTTAATTTTATTTGTGGTAATAATATTCTAAATTTTAAATCATTATAAATAATTACTTATATGTCATAAATTGTCCATAATTTTATACTTTATGACATTGTAGAACATATAACTTTTAATTTATAATATTTAAATATTTTTGTGTTTTTTAAACAATTTTATAATATGTTAAATTTATAAAATAACAAGTGTCAATTTTGACACTATTCATTTATTTGAATTTACATAAAATCCACATAGAAGATATGTTTGAACTAAAAGATTTAATATATTCATAACATGTCATATTTATCTAGAAAATTTGTGGAGAAAATTAAATAGTTCATATAATATTTATTTTTATTTTTTTAAAACCATTTATTTGATATTTCAATCAATTAAATAATTTCAACATCACTATTGTGTCATAATTAATGATAATTATTTAATCCCTAAAAATTATAAATAAATACACATGATATAAATAATTTTATTAGATTTTTGGATACTATTCATGTTTGAAGTTTTATGAACTTTATCACTAAATGAAAATTATTACACTTATAATATTTAAGAGAGTGACATAATGTCACTTTCTTTAGTTTTAATAATAATTACATCCTCTTCATGGTCAAAGGTCCATGAAATGAATCTATTCAGACCCTTGGGTGATATGGGTCAACTTTAATTCATCCAATAGAATTTTGGTAAGTTTTAGGGTAATTTTACAATCTTATTTTTACCCTTAATTTCCCGATTTACCTTTAACTGTAGTAAATTAAAATTACCGTAGTTACTATTCATAATATCATTAAAAAAGTAACCTATTAACATAAGTTGGACCCACTGAATCCAAATATGGAATCCATTTTTAAAAATTCAAAACACAAAATTTTCAGTAATTAATTTCAAATTAATCCCGTTGTTAAGCAAACAAGTTTTAAAAGTTAAAACATTGCTAAAGATTGAAATGTTTTTAACTATGAATTCAGTATAAAATTAATGATAATGATAGACATTATATTAAATGGTAAAAATATATTCTATTTTTACTTTATAACCATTCAATAATATATTTTAACCATATAAATTATTTTGATGAAAACGTTGTTTTCAATTAAAAATTAGCATATTTTTACTATTCATCAAAATATGAAAGTTATCAGAAAAGTATCAAAAATTTACCCAATGTAAATTTTTATATCCTGATTTAAAGAATTTTATTTTGTCAAATTTAACTTATAAACTTGTCAAAAATTGGATTTAAAATGGGTGTGCCATCAAAAGGCGAAAAACTACATTTTTGAAAAAAATAATTCTTTTATCCGAAAAATTTATTTTTTTTCTCATATCATTATATAAAATGACTTATAATGTTATATAACATTCAAAATTATTTTAATAATATTTATAACGGCTACTTTATATAATATTTTAATAACATATCGTTGTTTAGTGAAACTCGATATTGCGTACAACACACGCTATCGAGGAAGGTTGCTCTTGCGTATAACGCAAGACAAGATAGTGTTGTGTGTAGTGAAAGATTACTTTGCGTATAACATAAGAAATAAAAATATACTTCTCATAAAAAATCAGGGTGTTACATTCTACCCCCCTTAAAATGAATTTTCCCCTCGAAATTCATCACTTCATAACAAACAGATGAGGATACCTCTCCCTCATCATATCCTCAAGCTCCCTTGTAGCTTCTTATAATAGGTGGTTTCTCCATAAAACATTCACCAAGAGAGTGGTCTTGTTCCATAGAACTTTTTCGCTATGATCCAGAATCTCTATCGGATGTTCGTCATAAGAAAGATCTTGCTCCAGCAGTACAACTTCTGAGCTTAGTACATGTGAAGGATCGGGTACTTTCTCAGAAGAGATACATGGAACACATCATGAACTTGAGAGAGATTCGGTGGAAGTGCCAATTGGTAAGCTACCTTCCCAACATGATCCAGTATGTCAAAAGGACCGATATACCTAAGGCTCAGCTTTCCCTTCTTTCCAAATCTCATTACTCTCTTCCAATAAGCTATTCGTAAGAACACTTTATCACCAACTTCAAACTCTAGGTCTTTTCCTCAGTTGCAGCATAAATTTTTTGTCGACTCTGAGCTGCTCTTATGTATTGTTGAATAGATATGACCTTTTTTTCCATTTCATTAACAAGATCAGGTCCTTAGAGATTTCTTTCCCCAACTTCATCCCAGCAAGTTGGTGTTATGAATTTCTTTCTATAGAGGGATTCATAAGGATCCATCTGAATACTGGAGTGAAAGCTATTATTATAAGAAAATTACACCAAAAGTAGGTGTTGATCCCAACCAACTTTGAAATCCATAGATCAAACTCTTAACATGTCTTTTAGAGTTTGAATTGTTCTCTCAGACTGACCATCTGTCTGAGGATGATAAGCAATGCTGAAACTCAACTCTGTATGTAGAGTATGTTAAAGACTTCACCATAACTTCGAGGTAAACCTCAGATCCCGATCAGATATAATGGAAAGTGGTACTCCATGAAAACTTACCACTTCCTATACATATATCCTGGAAAGTTGATCCAGAGAGAAATCTTCTCTAATATCAATGAAGTGTGCCGACTTCATAAGATGACCAACTATGACCCAGATAACATTATTGAATTTGGATGTTTTAGTAAGTCCAATGACAAAGACCATAGTGATGTTTTCCCATTTCAATTTGGGTATGGGTAATGGTTGTAACAGCCCCTTAGACTTATGTCTCTCAGCTCTAACTTGCTGAAAAAACAAGCATCGATAGACATATTCAGCAACATCTCTTTTCATTCCATCCCACCAGAAGTACTCTTTCAGGTCACTATACATCTTCGTGCTTCCAGGATGAATAGAGAATGAAGAACTATGAGCCTCATCCAGCAGATCCTTCTTTAATTCTAGGATGGGAGGAACACAAACCCGATTCCTGAACCTTATTATCCCATCATAATCAAGGTTGAATTCAGGAAAATTTCTCACCTTCTTTTGTAACTCTATATCTTCTTTTTGTACCTCTTTAATCTTCACATGTATATATGGTTGAACATTAATTAGAGAAAGATAACATTTTCCCCCTTACATTATAATTCCAAGACCCATCCTTTGTAAATCCATAAATATTGGATCTTTTGTGATCCTCATCATGGATAAGCTAGCATGGTCTTGTCGACTTAATGCATCTTCCACCTTGTTTGCTTTCCCAGGGTGATAATGAATTGAGCATTCATAATCCTTAATCAACTCCAACCATCTTCTTTGGTGCATATTCATCTCATTTTGTGTGAAAATATACTTTAAAATTTTATGATCAGTATAAATATGACACCTTTCACCATAAAGATAATGCCTCCATATTTTTAATGCAAAGATTACCGCGGATAACTCCAAATCACGAGTTGGGTAATTTTGCTCAAGGATTTTCAACTGTTGTGAGGCATAAGCTATCACTATATCATTTTTCATGAGAACACACCCCAATCCCTTCTTGGATGCATCACTGTAGATCACAATCCTTTCTCCACTACATGACAGTGTGAGCATAGGTGCACTGGATAACCTTCGTTTTAACTCTTTGAAATTATCTTAACACTCCTCCGTCCAAAGGAACTTAACTAATTTTCGATTCAACCTGGTGAGTGGATTAGATAGCCTTGAAAAATCTTTCACAAAACATCGATAATATCCAGCAAGACCAAGAAAACATCAGATATCAGTTACTGTTGTTGGTCTCGACCATCTTTCGATAACCTCTATTTTTACTGGATCCATAGATATTCCCTCTTTTGAGATTATGTGACCCAAAACTGAAAATTTTTGAAGCCAAAATTCACACTTGGTAAATTTTGCATAAAAATTATCCTTTCTTAGGGTCTTTAATACAATTCTCAAGTGATCTTCATGTTCTTCCTTGCTCTTTGAATAGACAAGAATATTGTCTATAAAGACTACCAAAAAATGATCAAGATAGTCTCTAAAGAATATATTAATTAGATCCATAAAGATAACAGGGGAATTAGTAAGACCAAATGGCATCGATATAAATTCATAGTGTCCATACCTTGTACGGAAATCCATCTTTGGTATACCCTCCTTTTTGACACTTAATTGATGATACCCTAAATGAAGATCAATCTTGGAAAAGTATTGAGATCTGTGTAGTTGGTCAAATAAGTCATCAATGTGTGGGAGAGGATATTTGTTCTTGATAGCGATCTTGTTAAGTTCTCTATAATCTATGTAAAGTCTCATTGATCCATCTTTCTTCTTAATAAAGAGAACAGGTGATCCCCAAGGTGATGCACGAGGGCGTATGAATCCTTTATCAAGATTCTCTTGGAGTTGCTTCTTCAATTCCTGCAACTCAATTGGGGCCATTCTATATGGTGTCTTTGAAATAGGTATATCACACGGTATGAGTTCTATTGAAAACTCAACATCACGATTTGGTGGAAGACCTGGAAATTCTTCCGGAAAGACATCATCAAACTCTCGTACAATGGGAATATTCTTAATCATGAGTTTCTCTCCAACCATTTGAGATAAATAACCTTCACTTATTGGAATCAAGACCCATATGATAGAAGAAATTTCCACTGGAAGGTTATATTCATCCTTGCATCAATACATGATAGAAGATTGATCAGGAATATTAAATCTGATTTCCCTTCTTTGGCAATTAATATGAGCTCCATATAAAGAAATCCAATCCATGCTAAGAATCACATAAAATTCCACTATAGGAAGTATCACAAGATTTGTAGGAAGCACTTTCCCAAAAACTTCCATTAGAGAAGAATTGTAAACTTTTGATGTGACTATTGTTCCATTAGGTGTTGTCATAGCTAACTCAACATCTAATTGTTGAGGTAATATGGAATTACCCTTAGAAAATTCTTCAGAAATAAAAGAGTGGGTGGATCCAAAATCAAATAAAACATTTTCTACTTTAGAGTGGATGGTAATTGTACCTTTCACCACTTCGTTATCATACTCTACATCACTGATAGAAATTTCATGTGACTTTCCTTTGTCTTTGTCCTTAATATTTTTTTGATGTCGATCATCATCAACAACCCTTGGATTAGGGCATTGATTGGCATAATTCCCCATTTCCTTGCACTTGAAACATTGAAGTGTTGGAGGTGCATTCTGTATATCCCTTTCTTTGTTCGCATCATTAGAAATCTTCTTCCCATTTTTTCAACATTCAACTACCTGATGATCTTCTTTTCCACACATAAAACATTTACTTGTCCCTTTAAGACAATTCCCTCCATGTTTCTTTCCACACATTGAGCATAAGGGAAAACTAATCTTCTTTTCAGTGTGGTCTTTAGATTTTTCTTTGAATTCCATTTTCCTCTTATTATCTAACCCATATGATCGATGGGTTACTCCAATCTGCATCTCAACCTTGAGAGCACATCAAACAATTTCCTCGTAGCTATTGAAGTCCCTTATGGCTAACGCCCTTCGAAGACTTGGTTTTAAGCCACTAAAGAATCGATCGATTTTACTCTCAGGTTGGATAATAATTCCAGAAGCGTACCTTGCAAGTCTTGAAAAATTGGCTTCGTAGGTACCAACAGATTCATCATCCTTTTTCTTCAGCTCAAGAAACTCCTTCTCCATCTTTGTTCAAAGAATATGAGGGAACTACTTATTGAAAAATAAGTTCTTGAACTCGTCCCATTCATTGGACTCAATTTCATCCCTTTTCCTTGTATTCTTGATAAGATTCCACCAATGATCAACTTCACCTTCCAAAAGATACACTGCTAAGATGACTTTATCATGTTCAGAACATTGTGAAACTGAAAATATATTTTCAGTGGTACTGATCCATTGTTCAGCCACTAATGGATCATAAGACCCGCTGAATGAAGGTGGATGCTGCCTCATTAAGGATTCAACATAATTTTTCTCCTTCCTTTGATCTTTTGGAAGTCCTGAATGATTCATAGCTTGAGAAGTTTGTGTGAGCATGGCTACAAGATTTTTCATTCCATCTCCCATAACATTTGGTTGCTCAGGGGGACAATCAATGCATTGCCCGTCACATTCAGCATTAACACAGTTCCTTCGAGTTCCAGCCATTGACTAAAACCAAGAAGCATAGTGTGATAAACACTAATCATAACAGGAAAACCACATAATCAAGAATAAAATTTCACACCTTAGGTCTTATCATTGGTTTTTCATGGCCATTTCTAAAACACTAAATTTTTTTCTATGCATAGACATATCTTTAGGGTTCTTACTAAGGCTTTCACATCCTAGTTTCTAAAGGTTGACTATACCTTTCCTATGATACCAACTACAATGACCCATACTTTACATACATTGTTATTACTTCATAATTGAAGCATACTTATTACAACATATAACAAAACCATGAAAGAACCCTATAGGTATAGTGTCTTTAGAAACTGGGAAACATAAACAACTGGTTCATAAATCATCTACGTTGTCTCCCGTTTATTTCATCATATCTAGAGTCCCTTTTGGAATATTCTACTTAATACCCTTCTTCCAAACCTGGGGAAAAGAAAACATACAAAAGGGCGAGCTCAAATGCTCAGTAAGGGGTAAACAAAGGAAATATCAATCATATCATATCCATAAGAAAATAACATTTTGAAAATGTTAACCTGCAAAAGAGATCATAATATCATGAAATGGGATAAATCATAGTAGTGAAAAGTAATCCCAAATAATAATAACTTAAAACATGAAACTTTGTGGCATACAAACATAATCATATAAAATCATATCATATTATTCAAGACTCATTTCCAAGACTATCATAGCGGACAAAGTCCATTACTGAATTGAGTTCACTCCTCGTTCCAGTCCTGTATCACTGAACTAGATTAACTTTCCATTACATCCACATCTATCTCATGAGATATAAATATTTACCAAATGAATTTAAGGGAGATATAGGTCTCACCAATCTCATAATAAAACCATTCTTATGTGTGCCACAAAATCTTAAACCATACATCATAGCATAACCCTTGTAATAAAATTGGGATTCATAAACATCATGCCATCATAACATCACCCATAAAAGAATTCATAAGAATAATTCCATCATAACATAATCAAATCAATTTAATAATAGGGATAGAAATAGAACCCTACATTATCTTAGATGGAAAATAATTTTGATAAAACACATAAACTCTATTCCTGAGGAAAATATCCTTTTTACTTCAATTTTTTTTTCCTTTCTCAACATGTCATACAATTTTAAAATAAAAGTAGTTAATTGAAAATAAACTTGAAAACTTATAAAGGAAGCTTCATTGAAATAATTTTCTATGAAATCATAAAAATTCGTTCATGCCGTATAAGTTAAAAATAAACATTATTCTCATACTTTGGCCAGAAAAGTCAAAAAGTACCTCCTACTGAAAATGAAAAAAGATTCCTTTCATATATTTTACTAAAAATTCACCAATAGGTAAAATTGGATATAAAAATTGTATGAGGATAGAAATAATATTACATATTGAGGAAACATTGATTTGGATGATAAATATTCCCCAGTTAATACCAAAGTATAAACAATCTTGGATAAAAATTGAGACTGCGAGATTTTCCCTTACCATAGGTCTGATATGATTTGTACGTATCCGAACCTCCTGTATAAAGATTTAAATAATGTCATTGACTTATTAAATAATCATATTCATTGTTATGATATCATATATGGTCATATTATTATCTTCTTATTAGTAATATTTCATTGCTACTTGTTATTCAGGTGTTAATTGCTTTATGTTCTTATGCATGTTTTGTCAAATAAATTCTTATTACACTTTTTAGGTTAAAGATAAATCATTTAACAAATGGTATTAGTATTATATATATCATATTTATTCATTCAATTCGTTTATATAATCATTATTCAATGAATATCATGTAGAACGAGTCGCACCACATCGTGGAGACGGTAGGCCGTACGTACGCACAAGCGATGATATCGTTCCCATGATCGTGGAATTGTATTGAACTGTATGTATAATATTTCAGAATCAATATAGCCTTACAATAATCATATATAGTCATTCTTTACACCATTATACCCATCCAAGTAAGGTGGTGGTGGAAAAAAGATTACACCACGGTGTTGAGACGGTATTCCGTACGTACGCATGCGCGGTGATTTCATTTTCCGTAGGATGGATAGAAGGTGAAATATGGTTGTTTCATATTTATAATAACATATCAGTATATGAGTGATAATTATATTATTACTTCATAATTAAACAACTAAATAAGAGTAAGTAGAAGAAGAAATAAATTTGAACGAATCGATAACAGATATTACCTCTTCTTTGACACGCCCCTTTGAAACCTCCTCTTAGGGCACTAAAACTGGTCTTTGAAGAAGAACGAGACATCTAGTATGTTTCTAGGGAAGTTGAGAAGGGAAATGGGAAGGTTTTGGCCAAGATTGAAGGCTCAAAAGGCTGTGAGGAGGAGAGGGAGGAGGTGCCCTTTTATAAGGGAGGAGAGGGGAACCTTTGGAAATCCAAAAAAATATTAATTTATAATAAATTCAAAACCCACTTAAAAACTTACAAAATTACTCAAATTCGAATATTAGATGATATAGGGTTGTAATATCACCAACCAATAAAATGTAGACATGTTGGGAATTTATTTTAAACATTATCAACTTGATTTATCCTTATTTAATCTATTTAATTTTATTTGTGGTAATAATATTTGAATTTTAAATAATTATAAATAATTACTTATAATTTTTGAATTGTCTATAATTGTATAATTTATGAAATTTTAGAACATATAAATTTTAATTTATAATTTTTAAATATTTTGGTTATTTTTAAACAATTTTATAATATGTTATTTTTATAAAATAACAATAGTGTCAATTTTGACACTATTCATTTATTTGAATCTAAATAAAATCCACATAGAAGATATGTTAGAACTAAAAGATTTAATAGATTCATAACATGTAATATTTATCTAGAAAATTTTTGTAGTACATTAAATAGTTCATATAATATTTATTTTAATATTTTTAAAACCATTTATTTTATATTTCAATCAATAAAATAATTTCAACATCACTATTGTGTCATAATTAATGATAATTATTTAATACCTAAAAATTATAAATAAATTCACATGATTTAGATAATATTATTTTATTTCTGGATACTATTCATGTTCGAATTTTTATGAATTTTATCACTAAAATAAAATTATTACACTTATAAGATTTAAGAGAGTGACATATTGTCACATTCTTTAGTTTTAATAATAATTACATCATTTTCATGGTCAAAGGTCCATGAAATGAATATATTAAGACCCTTAGGTGATATGGGTCGACTTTTATTCATCCAATAGAATTTTATCAAGTGTTAGGGTAATTTTACAATCTTATTTTTTCTCTTAATTAACCGATTTCCCTTTAACTGTAGTAAATAAAAATTAACATAGTTACTATTCATAAAAAAATAAAAGCAACCTATTAACATAATTTGGAACCAATGAATCCAAAAATGGAATCCATTTTTCAAAATTCAAAACACAGAAGTTGTAGTAATTAATTTGAAATTAATCCCGTTGTTAAGCAAACAGGTTTTAAAAGTTAAAGCATTGCCAATGATTGAAATGTTTTTACCTATGAATTCAGTGTAAAATTAATGCTAATGACATAAATTATATTAAATGGTAAAAATATATTCTAATTTTACTTTAAAAACATTCAATAATATATTTTAACCATATAAATTATTTTGATGAAAAAAGTTGTTTTCAATAAAAAATTAGCGTATTTTTACTATTCATCAAAATATGAAAGTTATCAGAAAAGTATCAAAAATATATCCAATGTAAATTTTTATATCCTGATTCAAAGGAATAATTTTATTTTGTTAAATTTAACTTATAAAATTGTCAAAAATTAGATTTAAAATGGGTGCGCCATCAAAAGGTGAAAAACTGCATTTTTGAAAAAAAAATAATTCTTTTATCCAAAAAATTGATTTTTTTTCTCGTATCATATGTAAAATGAATTCTAATGTTATATAAAATTCAAAATTTTGTTAATACTAGTTATAACTACTACTTTATATAATATTTTAATAACATATCATTGTTTAGTGAAACTCGATATTGCGTACAACACACGCTATCGAGGAAGGTTGCTCTTGCATATAACGCAAGCCAAAATAGTGTTGTGTGTAGTGAAAGATTACTTTGCATATAACATAAGACATAAAAATATAATTCCCATAACAAATTAGGGTGTTACATATTATTTCAAAAAACAGAGCATATCCTCGAGTTTCTATTTCGAAAAGGGAAAGAAAAGATCTGCAAGCTTTCTAGATCTATGAAGATAGGATCTAAAAGGCCATAGAAAAGTGATTTTCACTCTTGATTGTGTGTTGTGAAGAACCACTCTTTGCAATTTAAAGGGAAAATGAACTACTTCTCCCTTTCCTTTTTGATGAACTGATATTCACGAAACCTTTCTAGTTTGTGATGATATTTAGATATATGCAAGGTAGTTCTTGAGTCTCACACTCCCATTTCACATCACAAATCACCACAAATCCTATGTGTGGGAGACCCATGCTCCATGAGCCTGCACTTGGGAACCTCCAGCACGAATATGAAGACTCGCGAGCCTCTTGATTTCAAGAAGAAATGGTGGGAACAACCTTCTGGTTGCACGATATATCTATAATTTCTTATAGGGTTTTGTTTTTATTGAAGAAGGATATTTCATAATGAAGGTAAGTACATGTTTTCATGCATTCATATGCATTATTTAAAGAAGCTCTAGGCTTTGTGTGTGTATGTGAAATAGAAAGAACTTGTCCAATGAACTACAACCATTTGGGATTGTGTTTCTTTGTGCCTGATTTGTGTGCATAGAATGAGAGAGAGAATAAGACAAAGAAGAAGTGCATACATGCATGGACTTGTTATTTGAATATAAACAATGTAGTACGTGTGTGAACTTATGAAGAAATATGTGTTAAAGGAAATGATTATATGAATTATTGTATGAATATGTAAAAATGGTGACATCCAACAGAACAATTACTAACTTCACCAAAAAGAAGAGAAGATAAGAAGAAGGAGAAGGAAGAGTGTGCCCAACTCTATTGACAACCATTCAGGTTATTATGATGCTTATTATTCACAGTGAACTAAAATTCATTTCCTGAATAGTCACAATGGTTTCTATGATTTTTTCCAAGAAGAAGGAATTTTAGTGCTTTTGAATCTTTTCTCTAAAGAAGAATAAGGAAAAAGAAGTTTCAGTATAGTTGGCTTTGCACTAAAGAAGAATAGAGAAGATGAAAGCAGAGTCTGTTGCGTTATAATTTTCAATTAACCATGTGAAGAGCACTAAAGAAGATCAAGAGAATAACCTACCTTTTGAATAATGAATAAGGATGTCTCCATAAGAAATATACTGAACTAGAATAGATGTTGCATGTTGAACTAGGTCATCACCAATTCTGGAAGAGGATTGTTTCCCTTCCCCCTCCAGAGTGTAGTGACTCAAACTGACCATATGATTGTTTTCCTAGTCAAATAAAAAAATAGTTAACACATTATAGTGGATAATACATTCACTAATCATTCCCATGCATGTCATGGATGTAGATGTGCTTATTGAGTAGTGAAACTTGTAAAAATATCATGTTCATATTTTTAATGCTTTCTGTTATTGAACATGATAGGGAAAAGAGAATAAGAGATTAAATATCCTAAAAAGTCAAGAGGTATTGTGGTAAAAAGTTTTAATTGGTTTAATAATTCCCCAAAACTGATTTACCCCCTCTCAGTGTTATGTATATCCCAAACTGGTCCTCTCAATCTCTGATCCTGATTATTCCAATTCCAGTAGAAGTCTATAGTTTTTATTTTGTTGATTCATGATCTAGGTTGGGTGAACATATGATATGCAATGCTTCGTTTTTAGCCTTAGGATGTTGAATGTCGAGACCACATGACCCGAAATGTCCCATGTATGGCCTCGATCTAGAAGAAATGGATCATGCTATTCACTTTTGGAGGATGTTTGGTAAAAATCCCTCAATGTAACATTACAATATTTTTGGGTTGATTGTGTTTGTTAAAAAAGTGTGGTTATAAGGAATTTTTTGAATCCCATAGATATTTTTTACATGGTATTAAAAAAAAGATAAAAAAATGAATGTGATTCATGAATTTAGTTCTGGTAAGGATCAAAGAATTTGATGATGATATCCGCGAAAATGATGATCATCAAAAATGATGAATTTTCTTGGAGCATCAATAGAGAGGGATCATTGAAAAGGAAATGTGGTAAAACCAAAAAATGGAGATGATGTGGTTGGATTCTTTTGGATTTGGTTGAAAATCTTATAAATAGTCCTTTAACATATTTTGAAATGGTGTGAGACTTAACAAATATCTATAGGCTCTACTTTCATGAATGTGGTTCGTGAAGTTTCTTCTTTTGAAAATGTTAACGAGGAAAGGGAGTTTGTGAATTTTGGGAAATAAAACTAAAATATTTGAGAATCATGAGTGTTTTAGGGTCATGAAGGATATAAAAGTCTGACCCAAATTTGTGAGCTTCATAAAGGCTAGTTGTTCTTAGCTAAAGTGTTGAGCATCTCGAAATGAGGTTTCCTTGTGATGTCTATTTGTGCTTATAGAAATAGGTGTGCATTGAGAAGGTAGTGAGAATCATGATAGTTATAATAAAGGTATTTCCATGTTAATTGCAATGAAGTGATATTCATAAAATTCATGAATGTGGAAGTACAATAGAGAATATATTTAGAACCAATGATGTATTAATTTTTGACAATGAAGGGACCCACAAGACCATAATCTATTAGTGAATTACTTACTAGGTAATTGATAAAATGAATAGTATGAAGGTGATCCTTTCCAAAAGTATTAAGACTTATAATGAGACTAAGGAGTGACCCCTAGGAAAGCTGTGAGCTAGCCCTAAACCTTGTAAAGGTAGTGATCCTGGCCACTGAAGTGGTCCAGCCTGAGCATTGTATTTTGGTAGTGAACCTTAGTGGATTTATTATATCATCACAGAAATTTTGTATTATCCATGGACATAGTCATGTGAGGGTTAACCTAGTAAAATCACTATGTCATGTGCTTGATTTCATTTATATTCTTACATTGTTATAGGATCGGGAAAGAAGAGAAATTTTTAATGAACAATCAAGATATAAAGGGGTAGTAGTTTTAATCTATCATACCTTGATTAACCCCACCCACCCCCCTCAGTTTATTTTTCCTAGGAGTAATAATAGAAAAAATATCTATTGGGTAATAATCTCATTGTCTAAATAGACAAAAAAATGTCTCAAATGAATCTCCACACAGTGAGACTTAAAAGTGAGGAAGTACATGTTGGTGGAATGCCTATAATAGTTTGACATAGAAATTGATTACATGTATTGAAATGTTAATTTCATATCTAATTCCTTAATCTATAAGACTCGTACAAAAGATTTTAAGGAGACCATTAGTGAGTTGTAGTTGATGGCTCTATTTTCTATGATACACAAGGAGGTTCATGAGTAGAACATACAAGAAGTTCTAGTAGCTATAGCAGTGAAATCCTCACATCTAAAGTAGTTATGGATGAGGTAGTTATCTGATACTTAGGGACTTTCCTTGAGGGATAGAGTAAGAGGAGAGAACCTTCTTCCTTGATAGGTTATTTATGGGAGTGAAACTTTACTCTTCTTTGGCCATGTATGGGAGCCACCTGATATACAGTAAGGGTTGTTAGGGGAACCACATTCCAATGTTTGGGAAGTCTAATATGTCTTCAACATGATGTACAGAGGTATATTCTATCAATATAGATGGCTAGGTAGGAAGATAATGATAGTAGGATTCATTAATCGATACCCAAAATTTGAGCAGGTGATAGTAGTGGATGGATGACCTGATGGAATTCTACAACTGCTCAACATTTCCAAGAGTAAATGTAAATATTTCATCATTGATTTTATAAGGATCTTGTTGAGATCCCCAATATATAGTGACTAAGTATGGGTGGTCAACAATAGGTTGGCCTAGGATGAAAAAATACTACTAATATGGGACACCATATCTATTGATGAATTGTGAATGATTTACATATGTGATATTGTACGAAATCATTGTATTCCTTGTTATATAATTCTAAACATAGATTCTCAGTTTACATAATTATTTTGGAAAGGGTTTAAAATGGCATCTGGTTCCCAGGGTCTCTTGAGTATTACATATAACCCTCATACCAATGGGAAGTTCAAGTAGATGATAATATTGTTAGAGGATATTATTCAGGCCACAATACATATGACTCTTTATGAAGCACTATATGGGATTCCTTGTCATTCATCATTTTTTTTGTGAAAACAGGTGAGGCTTCACTATTTGGGATGAGACTTGTCCAAGAAATAAAAAATAATATTCACTTGATCAAGAAATAAATAGAGACATCTGAGATTCATCAGAAATAATATTTGTATCATCGTAGAGGTCATTTTAATTTTAAGTTAGTGATCATGTGTCCTTTAGGATCTCTCAAAGGATTTTAAATTGATTTTTTTTGAAGAATGGGATGTTATCTCCTAGATACATAGGCCCTTTAGAGATACTAGAGATGGTTCGGGGGTGGCATATCATTTTGAATTTCCATCATAGTTTAGTTTGTGGCATAATGCATTCAATATATCTGAATTGAAAAAGTATCATCCTAATCCTAACCATGTGATCAGATGGAATCACATAGAGCAATATCTGGATTTTTCATTGATACATATCCTAGTGTGGATTTTTGATTTGTAAGAGAATGAATTTAAGGAAACACCATCATTCTATTGCGGGTTTTGTGGAAACATGGCCAGATTCATGAGGATAACTGAGAACGAGAAAAGGAAATTAATGAGAAATGTTTGGAACTCTTTGAGGTCAATATTGTTTTTCTACCTTTTGGGGATGAATTGGACAATGGTGGGGAGAATGTAGAACCCCCAATTACATGTAAGTAACCATTTATTTTGTCCTGTTTTTATAAAAAGTATTTGGGTGACGTTTGGGTATAAGGCCCAACCTTTAAACATTACCTATTGTTGAGATAAGTTAATAATTTGACTTTAATTCACATCAAGGATGTTTTTGGTTTAAAGAATTAGATATTTTGGTCATAAATGATACAAAACAACTTGAATATTACATTTAGACACTTATACTTACTATCTTTTTTTTATAAAACAAAAACTATTTAAAAAGAAACATGACCTCATTTCATGTTTTAAGAGAATAACTTTTCCTTGATCCCATCCTTGACTATATTATTCCCATTTCATATGAAAAACATTTAAAAACCTGGGATGAGTATAAAAAGCATAGTAAGGGATATAAAATAAGGAAAGAAAACATTGGTCTATTAATACATGAAAATCAAAGAAATAATTATTTTCTATCATAAAACATAATCTATTTAACATACCTAATAAAACCAAATGATTTATGAATAACACATAGAAATAATAAATCATATATTTAACTTGTGGCATCCATAAAGTACTTACATTGTAGTTTTACAGTTATAGGGAGTAACATTTGGAATATGCATCATAGTATATTCCCTAAGTCTCTTAGGTGACACATTAATGTTTACCTCCGTCATGTTACCCAATGCATTGGAGAGCTATATTGGGCTCACCCTCCCTCGTCTAATCATAGAACCACCCATATACACAATCCTAACATATAAAACAAACATAAAGGAAAGATAAAATTTCCATATTGTAATAAAAATATATAATTTCAAGATATTGACATAATCAATGCTTTATCAAAACCATTTTCAATTCCAAAATATGTAAAAATGGTATATGGTAATTATTTTCCTTTAAAAAACATTACGACTTGTTAAGGAAGCTAAATATCAAATAATACTCCAGACGACGGAAAGGTCGTTGTCACAATGTATGCTAAAAAGAAAAATTCCTTCTGTCATTTAGTAAAATGCTTCATAGAAAAATATCCCTTTTGAAAATCATTCAATTAAATTAAATAAAAAAGGGTTTAATTATACAACATATAAAATAAGTTCATATATAAATCCAAATATTCCTTAATGAAAGGATATTGACATGAAGTCCCTTTGAAAGATCATTGTGTTAATAAAATAGATTGATTATGTTTATTCACTATAAATAAACATAAAGAAACCATGAATAAAATATAGGATATCAAAATAAATTTCTCAAATAGTCGTAGAATTATATAATCAAGAAGTAGAAGATCAACCTAATGAATGAAAATTGGGTTAAGAAGTTCCCTTACCTTAAGTCTGACTTGTCTAATTCCTGTTTATATTCCTGAATAATAAACATAGGTTAATTTGTACATGATTAAGTACCTTATTCATTTTTATTATTCATTTTATATTATTTATCATCATGTTATAAAAATTACATAATTATTTGAGTTCATATTGTTCGTTCTGTCGATGTTCGGTACTTGAGTCAAAAATGAACTTGTTATAATTACAAATCGCCCTTATGGTCAAAATTCCATTATCTAAAAAATCATATTCATGATTTAAATATCACATATATCCAGTATATATGTATTTAGATCCATTATATATGTATTTAGAATAGTCCATAACATTTTGAGATAATAAATGAAATGCATTGTTCCTGGAGAGGGTAAGACGTACGTACACATGAATGCTACTTTCATTTCATTTTCATATTTAATGGAATGAAAAATAAATTATACATAGTTGTAATATAATTTATGTTTAATATATATTTTATATATGTTACATAAGCTAATTATTTCCATCCTTTATACGTTCCATGTACGACATGAATGAGTCTTATCACTTTGCGGGGGTGGTAGTCTGCACTTCCTCAAATGAAATTATAGTATTTACATATTATGAAAAGAATAAGGGTGTGATATAAATAAAAAAACAGAATAGAGACAATATAAATATAATATATAACAAATAAAAATTTAGTTCCATCATAATGGCAACAATGATAATTGGTGTGGGAAATTTTAACAATCATCGTTTTGTGAGGAAGTAGTTCGTTGTCCAAAGAAATAGTATGTTTCTATCCATTAGATAGAGGTGTATTTAAGTTTAGTTTTAATACTTCTAATAAAAACATCCAAGTATATGTTGTTATTTAATAAATTAATAAGAATATAATAGGGAGTGGATAAGGAAAATAATGGAATTGAACTTTAGAGAAGACGTTGCCTCTAAAACGTGTAACTCCCTTTGATTTATGCCAAAAGGATTTCTTGAATTGCCTTCTGCCCAAGGTAAGGCATATAGAAGGAAGGGAGAGATGTTGGGAGATTATTTTAGAAGAATTTCTATGATCCAAGGGGCTTTATAGGTGTGATTAAATGGGTAGATGTGGTGACATTTTATAAGTGGGAGGAGGGTCACTTTAGGAAGGTATTGTAATATTGTTTTATTATAAAATGATTTTCGGTTTCAAATGGTCCCAAAGTAATTTATTTAAAATATAATATCCTTTTGGGTCAAAAAACTCTCAAACAATAGGGTTTATACACATCTAGGTAAAATTTATAACCATATCGTTTTTCCTTAACCCTTACTTAAAAATATTAACTCTTACTATGTCTTTTTTTCATTTTCATAATTTATGGTTACTATAGATACTATAAAATGCCAAGCAAACAAAAAGTGGTTAATTAATGAAATTTTAAGCATTATCTATGTTATTTTTCTGAATCTTATATTTTTAGGACTATTATATCATTTAATAAAATATTATTTGTTTTAAAAACTCATTTGTGTCATTTTTTATACTATTCATATCATGATTTTTTTAAAAATCAATAAAAACACGATTATGTAAAAAAAATCATTAATTAAAATATAACAAGTCATAATAATCCATACAATTATCTTATGGCATAAAATTTTTTAAAATAAAATTATTTAATATTTATAATCTCATTTATTTAAATCATTCATCAATATGGTAATCCCTACATCATCATTGTGTCATAGGTATATTTATTTATTTAATGTATAAAATTTTAAAAATACATGATTTAGGAAATATTTTTAGCTTTTTAGTGACTATTTATAGTCTAATAAATCACTTATATAACGCCATATAATTTTTTTAGTAAAATATATAAGTTTTTGTTATATTTTTCTTTACTTTAAATCAATTCTTATAAAATGTCATTATCACCCCCAAGTGGATCCATGGGGTCCCAAAGGATACCCAAGGATGCACATGGTTGTATATATCTAATAAAATAGGATTATGACATATGTTAGGGTAATTTAATATTATTATAATATTATTTTTTTATCCATATTTACCCAATTTACCCTTTAACCGTGGTAAATAAAATAATTACTGAAGTTACTATTCATAATGTCCAAAAATAAAAAGTACCTATTCACACATTTTAGACATTCTGATTCCAAATATGTAATCCATTTTTCTGAATTCAAAACATAGAAGTTTCAGTAATTAATTTAATATTAATTCTTGTTTCTAAAACCAAAAATCGGATTTTTAAGATGTAATAACTATCAAAATATTTACATGTGTTTATTCCAATTTAAAAATTAAATTACTTAAAATGAACAAAATTAGATTAAATGAAAAATATGAAATCCAATTACACTTTAAAACCAATTAAAATTACAATCTAACTATATTAATCAATTATATGAAATGGTTGTTTTGACTTAGAATGTGGTATTTTTCACTAAACATTAAAAAATGAACTTTATCAGAAAATTACCAAAAAATTATCCAAAGAAAATTTTGATGTCCCGATTATATATAATAATATTATTTTTTCAAATAGAACATATATAAGTGATAATATCTAGATCTAAAATGGGTTCTTCATCAAAAGGTGGTAAAACAACCACTTTAAAATATTAGAGTATTTCATGCTTAAAATCCGAATCATTACTATTTTTAAGCATCTAAAATTTGTTGGATAAATGTAAAGACATTTAACAAAAAATTATTATCGTATTGTAGTTATTTCTATTAATTTTCTCTAATAAAATTACTAGACATTAACTACCATTTAAAATAATAATAATATAATATTATTTTTCTATATAAGTCCAAGTTGTGTGCAATGTAAGATTTTGGAGAAACCTGTTGTTGCATATTGGGTATGCTATCTAATGAAGAATCCCCTTTAAAGTAAGAATAAATTTTTATTCATTAATATTAATAGAAATGAAAATATATTATTCTATAAATATCTGGGATCCTACATTATTCCCCCTTTTTGAGAATTGTATCCTCGTAATTCTATTCACTTATCAAATAAGTGGGGGTATTTATCCCTCAATGCATTTTAAGATTCCCATGTTTCCTCTTCACCCATTAGGTTTTTCCGAAAAACCAATACTTGATGAATTGCCTTATTCAGCAACACATTCTCTTTGTAGTCAAGAATCTGGACTGGTGGTTCATCATAAGAAATATTGTCCTCCAACTGAACTACCTCTGGACTCAAAACATGAGATGGATCCGGAATATACAATATCAACATTGAAACATGAAAAACATTGTGTACCTAGGATAACATTTGAGTTAAAGTCACTCTGAAGGCAACTGATCCAACTTTCTCCAGGATTTCATAGGGTTCAATAATCCTCAGACTCACCTTCCCCTTCTTAACAAAACACATCACACTTTTCCATGGAGAAACTTTGAGAAATACATGATCAACTACCTTTAAGGAAAGAACCTTCCTATGGTCATCCGCATAACTTTTCTGCCTCCTCGGAGCTGTTCTCAAGTGCTTCTGGATCATTTAAACTTTTTTCCATCCCTTTAACCAATTCTAGTCCTGTCAACTTCCTTTCATCTAATTCATCCAAAAAAGATGAAGTTTGACACCACTTTCCATATAATTCCTCAAATGGTC
This sequence comes from Viscum album, assembly GCA_963277665.1. Taxonomy (NCBI): domain Eukaryota; kingdom Viridiplantae; phylum Streptophyta; class Magnoliopsida; order Santalales; family Viscaceae; genus Viscum; species Viscum album. Next base: position 381,830,285 of record OY728167.1, on the reverse strand, counting down.
GCATATATATACTAGAATGAAAACTGTTATTATAAGAAAACTTAACCAAAGAAAGATATTGGTCCCAAATTCCCTGGTAATCCAATTAACAAGCATGTAGAATATCATCCCAAGTATGAGTTGTTCATTCTGAATGCACATCTGATTGAGGATCAAAAGATGTACTGAAATTTAATTCAGTTCCCAATGAATTCTGAAGGCCCATCCAAAATTTATAAGTGAACCTAGAATCACGATCAGATAAAATGGAGAGGGAAAGTCCATGTAACCTGACTATCTCTTTAACATAAAATAATGAAAGTTGATCTAGAGACAAAGTATATTGAATAGGAAGAAAATGATCATATTTAGTCAATCGATCAAGAATAACCTAGATTGTATTATTACTTCGAGAAGTATTTGGTAATCCTAATACGAAATCTGTGGACACATTTTCCCATTTACACTCTAGAACTTGAAAATGTTAAAGCATCCCCTTCGGTAACTGCCTCTATGCTTTAACCTATTTAAAAATCAAACATCTCAAGGTAAAGTCATGAATATCCATTTCCATTCCATCCCATCAGTAATACTCCCGAAGATCTATGTACATCTTAGTACTTCTAGGATGAACTGAAAACGTAGAACTATGAGCTTCACATAATAAATCTTTCTTCAAATTTGAATCACAAGGAACACATAAACTATTTATAAACCTCAAAATATAGTCTTTATAAATGTTAAATTTAGGTAACATACCCTTCTAAACAAATTCTACCTTTTTTGCAACTCACTGCCTTCTTTCTGTTCTTTCTTCATTTTTTCTACTACAGACTATTTCACTACCACCTAAATCAGAATAGAGGAATTATCTACACCAACAACATCCAATCCAAAATTCATCAAATAAAAAACCAAAGGATCTCATTCCAAACATAACATGGTTAATATAGAATTACTTTTCAGACTCAAATCATCATCCACTTTACTATCTTTTCATGGATGTTAATTAATATTATAATCACAATCCTTGATTAATTATAGACATATACTATATATATTATTTAATTCTTTCTGAGGGAATATATAATTTAAACTATTATGATCAGTGTATATTTCAAACACTACTCTATACAAATGATGCCTCCAAAAAATTTAATCAAAAACAAAAGAAGCTAATTCCAAGTCATGTGTAGGGTAATTTAACTCTTGAGTTTTCAACTAACGTGAAGCATAATAAATTACCTAATGATTTTGCATTTGGACACATCCAATTCCTTCCAATAAAGAATCACTATAGATAACAAATTCACCTTTTATGGAAGGTAGGGTCAAAACTGGATAATTCAATAATATTATTTTCATTTCATGAAAACATTCATCACATTATTTTTTCCATATGAACATAAAACCTTTTTGAGTTAACTTAGTAAAAATACTAGATAAGAAAGAAATTTTTTTAGCAACCCTCTAGTAATAACCTATTAAACCAAGAAAACTACAAATCTCGGTTAAATTTGTGGGTCTTGGAAATTCATCAAAAAATTTTGTTTTAAAAGGATCAACTATTATGCCATCTTTAGAAACAATGTGACCAAGGAATGAAATTTTTTGTAACCAAAACTCACACTTTCTGAATTTCCCATATAGTTTCTTTTTATTTTAAGGATTTCAAGAAAACCCTAAACTGACTTTCATGCTCCTATTTACTTTTAGAATATACGAATATATCATATATAAAAAAACCATAATCTTATCAATAAACTCCCAAAAAATATATTTATAAGATCCATGAATACAATAGCTGAATTAATTGGTTAACCCAAAATGCATAACTAAAAATTCATAATAGCCATATTTAGTATGAAAAGTGGTCTTCAGAATGTTTGATTCCTTTAATTTCAACTAATTGTTTCACAAACTCAAGTCAATTTTAAAAAAATAATGAGATCCCTTGAGATGATCAAAAAAATCATCGTTATTAGGAAAAAGATACTTTTTCATAATAGTGATATTATTCAAGGATCTATAATCAATGTAATGTCTCATTGAACCAACTTTCATTTTGAAAAATAAGACAGGAGAACCCCATGGTGATGTTCTAGGTCAAATGAAACCTTTATGTAATTACTTCTAAAATTGATTCTTTAACTCTAAATGTTCAATTGGAGCCATTCAATAAAGGGGTTTTGAAATTGTCTTAGCTTCAAGAACTAATTCAATAATAAATTCAACCTCCGAATCAAGTATTATTCTAGGAAACTCATCAGAAAAAACATCAAGATAGTCATTTACCACTAAAGCATCATTAATATGAATAGTTACTTTGTTTTCAACAATATATTCAAGGTAAAAATCATTTCCATCATTTACTAGTTTTTCTTTTTCCTGATATATTATCAAAAGTAAGGGTTCATTTGTGTACAAAATCTAAATTTATTCCTGGAAAGAAACCTATTTAGCTCTGAAGTCAATCTTAGCATGATAGACAGAAAGCCAATCCATTCCCAAAATAAAATAAAACTCTACTAGTGAAAAAACAATAAGGTTTGAAGATAGATTATTTCCCCACATAAGGGCAAGAAGGTTCTTATAATTTCTTTTTTTCTCAACATTTACTCCTAGTGTTTTTACCACATGTTTGGGATTCATATCTTGAGATGGAATTCACAATTTAATATAACATTTCCCTGAAATAAAAGAATGTGTAGAACCAGAATCAAACAACACATTGAATAATATGAATAAACAAAAAGTGTACCTAATACGACTTCATTTTATGGACCAAAATCTACTAAAGTAGTTTCAAAATAGTTCACCTACCCTTTCTTCTTATATTTTGGATGATTTCCTTCATTTGAGTTCATAGATGGAAACTCATTTGTATAATTACCCATTTCATTGAACTTAAAACATTTTTCTGACTGTAAATAAGATTTTGTATTACCAATGCCCTGTTCTTTTTAAGTGCAATTACGAGCCTTATTTCCTATTTTAACACATCAGAAGAAGTTACCAGAATTCAAAAGGCATCACCTAGTGTGCTTTTTAGTACAATTTTCACAAATTGTAAACATAATATTCTTAGCATAATACTTTGATTTACTGAAATTGATTTTTTTATTACTATATCGAAATCATAACGGGAAAAAACCCCAAACCAACCAAAGCTAGGGTGGTAAAAAATGATGGAGTCCAAGGGAATACCCTTGGAATTTGTTTTTCAATCAATAGGTAATGATACCAAACTTGAGTAAAAGATCATCTGACCTTGAGAAATGCACCCTTGGGAAAGGGAATCTACTGCAAAGTTGGAACCTCTTTTGATATGATGGGAAACACAAACTAGTCTGATCTCCAAAAGACACCTCTAGATCAAATAAGTCAAATGACATGGTGGAACCACTTTACCTTGCAGAGACCAGAATAGATTTTCTGAATCTGTCTCAATCTCCACCACCAATAGAGTAAGATTCTATCAAATCTCAACACCGAAGATAAAATCTCTTACTTCCGCACCCATCAGACTCCCTGGACCATAACAGGTGCTGAAAGAAACCAAAACTGATCCATTATCATTATGCAGTAGTCCACCCCAATTCATCTGGCCATTCATAAAGGAACTATCAACATTGAGTTTAAAACCCCACAACAGGGGTCGCCATGCAATCCAAATTCCACACGATCTAAACTAATTCACAGGTTTGATGAGAAGGCTAAAAATGGAATGACATTGTAGGCCACCCTTAATCAGGGAGCCTAACACATGCCACAACACATTCAGTCTGATCTGTAGGGAATAAATTAGAGGAATCCTCTATAACCTTTCCTTGTTCCAAGCCTCCCAAAGTGTCCAAACAACCGTGATAAAAATTATAGCACACAACTTGGACTCAGATTCTGGATAACCTATATTGAAAAACTAGTGGCTGATGAAATATTTCATGGTGGTATATGAAGGATCAAAATAGCCCCACTGGCCCAAAGTAGACCAAATGCTGGCCGCCCAGTTGCTCGAGGAAAATAAGTGTACAACCAATTCTTTTTTGGGAGATGATCAACAAAAACATTTAGAGGCAACATAAACACCATTTCTTTGCACGCTATCCTCTATAGTAATATCTTGGTTTCTCACCCTCCAAAACAATAAATTCATATTTGTTAGAACTTCCTTGCACCATAAGAGGGAGGACCACTCATCCATCATACCTCCCACACAAGATAGCTCTCGATAAGCATAACCACTGAAAAATCTAGCAGATGAACTAGTAAAGCAACACCGACCATCCTCCTTCAAGAAGACCATTTCATTAAAAGAGGCCGACTTCTCCTAATTCAGGATGCACTCCAGAAGTTAGGAAAATTTTCAAGACTCTTTGAAAGAAAATTCCCCCATGGGGAAGCCATGAAAGACCATTTTTTCAACACCCATTTATCATTCTAAAAGTAAATATCCCCTCTCCCAACCACCCAATGAGAGGCTTCAGTCAGAACATCTAGTTGAGAAAAAATAATTTTCGCAAGGCCCGAGAGTCTCCGTCTGCCCCAGTCCTCCCAACATAGCCCATATTTATACTTGAGAATCATGGCCCAGAAAGATTTACCGTCATTGACATCCCACGTGAGATGAACCTACATGGATTTCATGGAATATGACACATCTCTGAGGCCCACTCGCCCCTCCTCGACCGACTTTTCTAGGTGACCCCACAATGCCCAGTGATAGCGGCCTGTTTCATTAAAATCTCACAAAAACTTTATTCAGAAGTATCTCCATCAGACAAATAATCCATTTGGGGTGGCGATGATTGTAAGGAAATGCATTAGAATGGAAACCAGTACACTATTAATAAAGGAGACATGACCACCAAAGGATAAAAACCTATTCTTCCATCTAAGAATCCTTCCGAGCATCCTGTTGACAAGATTCTCAAAGAACTATTTCTTCACCTGGACAAAAGAAATAGGGGCACCAAGATACATCATTGAAAACTATTTCCGTTGAATTCCCAAGGCATATTGAATGTAACAAGCCCTCATTCTAGAGCATTTATTAGAAATAAAAACATTTATCTTTCTGAAATTGATACGTTGACAACTAAGACTCCCATAAACCATAAGAACCACCAAAATATTTCAAAGAGAATACCTCCTTCTATTCAATAAAATAATAATATCATATGAAAACATCAGGTGAGTGAAGGTACCATCTGAAGCGTGTGAATGAAATGGAAGGATCTTTCTATCATCCAATCCTTTGAAAAAATTATGATACAAAGCCTCTTGAGACATGATGAAAATATTTGGGGATAAGGGGTCCCCTTTCCTCACATTGTAGAATCTTTTGAAGAAACCGAAACACTTCCCCAAAAGGGAAACAATTATCCATAGAGAGGAGTAGCATCAGATACAAAGGTCACAAATCCATTCATGGAAAATAAGTTTCCTCATTATCTGAATAATGAAGCTCTAATCCGACTTATCAAAATATTTATCCATGTCTACTTTAATGATAATGATGGATCCAATCACCCTTCTATTAACATCATCCACAAGTTCTTTAGCAATCCCAATCGCTCCCTAAATACCCCATCCTTCGAAAAATCCTTGTTGTTCCTAAGAGATAACATTTGGAATGACCTTGTGTAGCCTTCTAGAAATTATGATTTCCAATTCTTGTAAGACACATTACATAAAGCGATGGGATGTTAATGTTCCAATGTCGATGGATCCTTGATTTTGGGAATCAAAACCACTCTGGAGGAGCATGTGCGCCTGTTTAATAGGCCACCCCTGAAAAAGTACTATATAGACTCAGTCACCTAATCCCCCAAAAAAACCAAAGATTCCACATATAAAGAAATCATAAAGTCATCCAGGACAAGAGAACCTTCCAGGGACAAGTTACGAAAAATTTCCCAGATATCAACCCCATCTGGAAGAGTTCAGAGGAGATCAATCTCAGCTTCCCCAACACTGGGGTGAATTCCATCCCTGAAGGCCGCCTGTACCTCAAACACTAGTGGAAAGTCAAGAAGATTTTCAGAAAGAAGTGTCTTGAAATGATCCAAGTCCATTTGACTGGTGACATCAATATCTGCATAGTAAGAACCTTCCTCAAGATTAAAGTTTATTTTCATCGACGAACGTTATTTGATACATGCATGAAAAAATGAAGAGTTAGTTACGGCCACCCTCCTTCAGCCATATAATTCTTGAACATTGTTTATAATCTCTTTCCACCTCTAAAAACCTTTCATCTAGAATTCTGTTCTTGTCCCAGATCCTCAAGAATGCATGATCATCCCAATCGTGTTGAAGTTCAGCCTCCATCCCTTCAATTTCAGTTTGTAAATATTCCAATGAATTATCTACCAAAATTTTTTCCGGAAACCACGAGCTGATATCTTTCTTGAGACACCTAAGACATCCAAAGAGTCAAACACAAACTCACCCAGAGAACTCATGTTCCCACGAGGACATCATCATTTTCATGAAACCCTCATTCCAATGCCAGCTGGTCGAGTACATGAATGTTTTACTGTGATGTATCGCTTGCTTCAAATAAACCAGAATTGGTGCATGATCAGAGAGAATGAGGGGAATATGAGTCACTGAGGAACCATTGAAGGATTCAAGCCTTTGGATATTTGATAGACACCTATCTAATCTACTCCAGATCCTACATCCACCACGCTGACTGTTGCAACAAGTAAACTTGTACCCTTTGAATCCCAGATATAAGAGACCCTTACCATCAATGAAGGACTGGAAGTCATCCATGCCATTGGTAGAGTTTCTATATCCACATATATTCTCCAAAATCTGAAAAATCAAGTTTAATTCACCACCGATGAACCATTGAAGATCCTCCAGATCAAAGGAGCCCAGAAAATCCTACAAGGACCTTCTAGCAAGGACATCAGTACTGGCGTAAATGAAGGACCATAGTGGAAACCACCCTCTAAACCCAATCCTAAACTCAATACACTGATCCTAGATTTTCACTGGCTCCAACTAAAATGAGTTCTTCTAGAAAATCTAGATATGTTTATTTATAGGGTGACTGTGCAATTGAACACCAAAACTGATTTTTTTAGGGAATAATTTCAACCTACTCGGGTCCTACATGGGTTAAAGAATAGATACCAGGGAGGCTACCAGTCTTTGAGACTCAGAGGAAAGGAAGGAACATTTTCTAGGAGAACCGAGACCATGAGAATTCTAGAAAATGTACAAAATCATTAAAGGGAAAACCATTCTCCCTTCTAGATGCTATATCCTGAACATGGAGAAAATAAGACAGTACCACTCACCTCCTTATCCATAAAACAAGTGACTGGTCTATAGAAACCTTCAGCAGAAAAATCTTCTACTGAAAGAGGGTATTTTATTCAAAGGAATATCCTAATACTCTAGCAAAGAGATCCTCCTTCTAACAGGAGAACCATGAGGCTCGGACGGGTCTACATAATTCTGAATAAGAGACTTCAACACCAGACGACATGGAGAGTTCTGACATAGGGTGATATGTTTTGAAAATCCTTCTGACAAAGAGATCCCTTGAGAGAAGCCAAAATCCATCTTGGATCCTCCCATTGAGACCAGAAAAGAAATCTTGAGATACTCAGGTGGGAGAAAAGTTGGAATCCACACACTGAAGGAGTGAGGAACCATCTCTATGGGTATGTATTCGCATGCGAATCCAGAGCTCCCAACCCCATAGCGCAATGCCATTGACGGTAGAAAACACTACTCTGCTAGACCCTAGCATGAGAACTCTGAGGAACCTGAGGGAAGGGACAATGTTAACTTTTCAAAAACCTCAATTGCTTCTGAAAAACCTCTATCCCTATGGTACCTCTCATAAAAATAATAATACTTTTCTGAAATCCCTCCAATAATTTATGAGGATTCAAAATTTTCTTTAGTAGCATTGACTTTGACCGCACCCGGAGATACCGCCACCACCCAAACCCTAGATGATGATGCCTCATCAGCGGATCCCTACATGGAAGGTAATTCATGGGAAACTACCTTATTCACACCAACCGAAGGATTTCGTGGCTTTCCCATTTTCCTCCAACAAAATTCCAAAGAGTGACCTTAGAAGCCACATGCCGAGAAAAACCTGGGAGGAGAAGGATAAACCAGTCGTTGCCACCATTTAAACCCTTTTAGTGATTTGATAAGAAGGTGATAAGGGAACATTCTCAAAAGGTTTATCCCTACAAAAATCCCTGGATTTCCCACATAAAGAAGCAGTTACGTATTGAAATCCAAGAATAGATAACCACCCATCGCATCACCTATTGCAGCCAAGATAGAAGGGTTGAGAAAAGGGAGTGAGAGGCCCAAAAGTTGAATCTATACAACATCAATACAAGATTCATTGTCATAATTTCATTCCCAGGACCAATGTGATAGAGTAAAATGATGGTCACCACAACGTTGGTCTTCCCGAGACCACGCAAGCATGAAGTCCTCCTTGCTGAAGCAATGAATGCAGAAGGAAAACCTGGAATTCTCCGACACCGCTGCTGGGTGCTGGAGGTTACAAGATTCAAGAAAGGATTTAAAATCATCCAAGGAGGGTTTAACTAGGCCAAAAATTGGAAATGAGGGAAAGATCATGGAAACCCACCGCATCCTGAATTTCATAATCCGAGAGAACAACAACAGGAAGATCATCGGTAATGTTTGGTGTTCTACGATCCATTTTGATCGAATAGATGCGGTGACCCATGATCACCTCCTTAGAGACATTTGAGGCCACCATGATATCCCTCCCAAGAACAACCTCCTTGATGGATCTCATAGAGGAGCCACCACCTTGAATATATCCAGTCGCCCTGTTGACCGCTGAAGAAGGGAGAGCTCCAGCAGTGCCTTCCATTTGTTCTATTTATCTCAATGTGAATCACCATACCATAAGACTTTATTGAATATTATTCCCCTTTATTCTTCCAACTGGACCTTATATTCTATTTATTTCAAATAACACATGATCATTTTAAAACTCTATTCCCACCTTCTCCGCACATCAAAAATGTTTTTCACAACTTTTTAACTCTGGAGAAGCTAATTCCCTTAGATATTTTGAATTTAATCCTGATTAAAAATTATTGATTTTACTATCAAGATCTTGTATGAAATTTGGATCATACCTTTCTAGTCGAGGGAATTTTTCATCATATGCATCCAATGATTCATCCTCCTGCATCAATTCCAAGAATTGTAATTTTTCCATCCTACATCGAACCGCCTTAGGAAAATATTTCTCAAGGAACATACCTTTGAATTCATCCCAATAAAGAGAATAAATATCCTCAGTATCCCTGATATTTTTAATCCTTGACCACCACTGATATTATTCAACTTATAAACAAAAAACATCAAGAATAACCTTTATATTTTCTTAACACCCCATGACATCTAATATCTTTTACAGTGCTTTAATCCACCCTTCTGCTAGCATTGGGTCAGATGATCCTCTGAATGACGAAGGATGTTTCCTCATGAAATGCTCCACTACTGACATGTTCATTTTTTGTTGATCTAGATGATCTCATTAATGGATAACACCACCATTTATATCCTAATCCAACTATTCCATCACTACAAAAACCTATTTAGTTCCAATTCCGACTCTCTCAGGTGGCTGATTTGTAAGGTTGTTTTCCTGTTGATGTCATCCCATCATAGCTACCCTATTTTCCCTACAGAAAACCATTCCGAAAATAGAAATATATTAGATGATGCAACATGGTAATCATAAAATTATATTTCATTTCAATTTGACCATAAAGTAAAATAATTTATGGATACTCATTTAACAATATCCTAAATCCTAAATATATCTAAACTGACCTCTGATACCAAATATAAGGCCCCAGACATAAACATAACTTGTTATTGAGATAAGTCAATAATTTGACTTTAATTCACATCAAGGATATTTTTAGGTTTATATATTTAGAGAATTAGGGCATAAATGATACAAAACAGCTTGAATATTACAAGTAGAAACTTCTACTAACTATCTGTTTTTTATAAAACAAAAAATCTTTAAAAATAAATGTGACATCATTTCATGCTTTAAAAACATAACTCTTCCTTTATCACATCATTGACTCTATTCATCCTTTTGTCCGTTGAAAAAAATTTCAAAACTTGGTATGAGCATAAAAATCTCAGTAAGGGATAAAAATCAAGGAAAGAAAACATTAGTACATGAATACATACAAATCAAGGAAATCATACTTTTCAATCATAAAACATAAACTCTTTAAAATACCTCATGAAATTATAAGATTTATGAATAAAACATAGAAATAATAAATAATAAATGCAAAGACCCAGAAATTTCAAGGAATTTTTTTTTCTTAAATTATTTGGAATTTTACAAGTACACAGTTTCTGACAGCACCTGATTCCGAGGCCCGGTGTTCCCGGAGTAATTTTCTGAAGTTTAGCTTGGGCACATTCAGTGAAAGAATGAGTGGGTTTTTCTATCTTTTGAACCAGTGCTCGGAATTGAAATCTGAGGGAACTGATGAAACCGCACAGCTGGTAATTGTTTAAGGGGACCTTTACCGCAGTTGCGTTTTATGCGAGTTGTAAGTTAAAAATTGGGGTATAATTCTGAAGTTAAATAAAATTGTTAGAACACATTTTATATATCTATGGAAGTTAATTCCTCCCATGGGAAGTTATTGGTGGGGCCCACACCCACCCAACATCCCATGTGTGGATAATTGAGAGGTGGGGACCACACGAGCCCCAACCTTTCACCTCCCATAACTCTTTTCAAACCTCCTTTAACTCCCTTGTTTAATTCATGACAACCACACCTTAAGTAATAGATCCCTTCCTCTTCCTCTCTCCCTCTTTATTATTTTCCAACACACCTTAATTAATGAAATGAACCTCTTTAACTAATTAATTAAGTGATTTGAATTTTGAATTTTAAATTGCATGTGTTAATAAAATAGATGCATTAGCCTATTTTTTTTATTTTTGGGGCATTCATTGTGTTAAGGAGAGTTGAGAGAGAGCTCTTGAGAAAGAGAGAAAAGTATTCCTCTCTTCAACGAAGAGCGGTTTTCTTCTCCGACGAAGAACGACTCGGCGAAGAATGCTCCACGATTCTCCAATCCTCTTCTTCCTCCGCATCAGGGGAGGAGACACCAACGCAGGGAACTTTCCAATGTCGATTATTCTTTCTCTGATGTTGATGGAGCGACATCGCTTTCCACATCTACGACGAACAAACCATATTCGAGGTAGGGGTTTGTTCATTTGAAAGTGTTTATCACGTACCCCGTTCTTATTGGAAATAATTGTTTATTTATGGCCAACTGCTACCACCTAACACAGAGGGCGCGGGTCGAAAGGACATGTCCTGATGACCCTCTGTAGTCTCTTTTGATTGCGATGGAAATCATGAAAAATGGTGGCGATGAACGGGAGTGGTGGCAATGCGTCGACCACGTGGGGAAGAACCGCGGCCCGCAACTGCGGGCCGCTCGACCGGGGAAGAACCGGACAGCCATAGCTGGCCAGGACTAAGGGAGGAACCACGGTGCCCCGTGGCGCAGCACTGCAGAAGACCGCGGCCCGCTCGAGTGGGCCGCTTCAGCGGAAGAACCAGCTAGCCCGTCGGTCGGCTGGGCAGAGGAAAGTTGCAGCACCAGGAGGGAGCCGTGCCGGATGAACCACGGCCTGCCCGAGCAGGCCACTTCTGCCAAGAAGGCCGGCCGGCTTCAGCTGGCCGGTTTGGGAGGGTGGCGCCACTTGGCAGTGCTGGTTCAGGCAGTCAGGGCCCCCCTAGACCGCTCGGCCTACGGGCCGAGCTGCCCGGCTGCCAGAAAGGCTGCGTCCTGCCGGGCCGCGCCGCGTCGAGCAGAGTCGTGCCCTCTTCGGGCCGGGCTCTGCCCCTTCGGGCCAGGCCGCGCCCTTCGGTCCGGAGCACGTATTTCACCAGGTCGGTCCGATACCAGCCGGGTTGGACCCACCAAGAGCAGGTTGACCTGACCCGCCAGCCCCCTGGGCTTAACGGGCCAGGGCCCGTTTCCACTTAAAGGTGAATAACTTGAAGACCACGCGTCCGATCGACGCGCCGTCTGTGGAACTAGGACCCTCGTGACGAGGCGACCCTTTTGCGATAATCTAAGTGAGTTTTGGATGTCTTGGGATAACTTTTGGGTTAGAAACAAGTGTATTTCTAACCGGGCCCCTGGAACGAAAAAGCCAATATCTTTTAGACCAGGTGTCCGATTGACGCGCCGTCTGTCGCGTTGAGTTCCTTCTGATGAGATGGAACTTAGGGATACATCAGCTCTAGAATTCCGGACAATTAAAGTATCAAAAACTTTACTCATGGAGCGGACCCTCCCGAAATCGAGAACGCTGTGTGCAGGAACCCTAGAGCTGGCTGCGACTACGACGACTACCGTGCTGGGATCCTTTGGGGGTTCGACGATGATGAATACTATACTTGAATCCTCCATGGGTTCGACAACAAGGAAGATTGTACTTGGATCCTCCATGGGTTCGGCAGTGATGATGACTGTAATTGGATCCTGTGTGGGTTCGACAGCGAGGACGATTGTACATGGATGCTACGTGGGTTCGACATAGGAGATGATTCAGAGGCTACATATAATCATCTCCACCCCTATTTGTAAGTTGTATACCTGTGTGAGCTGAGTCTTGACTATTCAATAATTACCATTGGTGTGATCGACTTCTTTCCTGTGTGGATTGGGATGTGCATGGGTGCAAGAGTTGGAGCCGAACTGGAATTGATGACTTAGGTATATGTATGAGCATATACCTAAGTAGAGTCGGTTGATACTTCGTGATTGTATCTTTCCTTTGTGGTTTATCCTTTGTGGATTCTAGGAGACCTTTAGGAGTCTCGGGGTCCCTACTGAGTATCGTATACTCACCCCTGCACGGGCTATGCCCGCACTACTTTGTGATGGATACAGATGATTGAAAACACTGATCGAGGTGGAGGCTTGTGGAGCAGGACAGTACCCGGAGGTGGACCACTAGACAGGACATACACGGACCGGACGACCGGACCCGAGGACCTGAGGAGACCATCTGTACCCACCCTTCAGGTGGGATATCCGGAGGATGACTCGGTGGTTGCTAATTTACTTTACTACTGTTGTACTTTATTTTCAGTTGTATTGTACTTTCAGTTGGGTTTGTATACTGGCCCATTTACTTTTCATCACTTACTTTTGTACTCAATTTACTTAGTGCTTACTTCATTTGTGTACTCTGTTGTGTTTGTTTACTTTTATAAAGTCAATGCCTTCCCTTTTATTTGGATTTATTCCTTTGGTGCTAGTCACCAGCCCCTAGCCTTTGGAAGGCGGGCTTGGGGTAGTCACGAAACGGGCCCCGAGGACGGGTCGTGACAAATTTGTATCAGAGGAGTCAGTTCTATGATAGAACACTAGACTCTGATCATTCTATACTATGAAGCAATAGTGTTAAGAGTAATGAGTATGGATTTCAGTCTAGGGAGTCCAGTATTGGTGCGGCGACCAACATATCCATACACCAGGACCATGAATTCTGATTTCCGACTCAGTGCACGAAAACATTGATTTCATGTGTGTTTCAAAAGTTTTCTTTGTGATTACTTTGTGTTAGCTCACCAGGTATACTATTTGACCGTGTTGCACCTGTTTGTTTTCAGGATGGCCCTACAAAGGCAGCCAGCTAGGGTTCCTAGTTACATGTGAGATGGCAGCCCACCGAGCAACGAGGCCTCAGTGCAGGGCCCCATTACATCAGAGGTACCAGTGGTACCACTACCCACTAGACCACTGATACCACCATCCCTAGCAGTAGAGAGTGAAAACCACCTGAGTTCGTTGCACGCGTTTTAGAGATAGAGGCCGCCCAGGTTTTATGGAGAGATGGACCCTCAGGCAGCCGAGGATTGGCTGGAGGCTATTGTCAGAGTCTTTAGATTGGTAGGGACACCGGCCGACCTTATGGTGATCCTTTCTGTGAGTCTCCTACACACATCAGCAGGTAGATTGTGGAGCCTGATGCTCCAGGTGCACGATGAGGCATCTCTACTTTGGATGGACTTCGAGAGTCTCTTCCGCTCAGAGTTTGTTCCAGCCACCCTTCATGCGGTGCGGATCCAGGAGTTACTTCATCTGCAGCAGGGCAGTATGACAGTAGCTCAGTACTCGGTGAGATTTACCGACCTCTCATGATACTCTAAGAACATGGTATGGGACACATTATTCCAGGCCCAGACCTTTGATCAGGGAATGAGGCATGAGATCCGGGCTTCAATGATCTCCCTCAGCATTCCGACGCTGGCAGGAGTACTGGAGAGAGCCCTTCTTGTGGAGAGATTTCTTGCTGAGCTGACACTAGCAACGAGACCCACCGCAGGGCGAGACGTAGCAGAGTCTTCTGCAGCCGATAGTAGATTGTTGTTGCAGAGATCCAAGAGGAGTAGGCCATCAGGAGGGAAACCTCAGGATACTGGTTTGGATGTGTGGGGCACACGAAGTAGAGCCAGCCATACGAGGGGGAGACAGTGCTATGCATGCGGCGAGCAGGGCCACATGGCTCGTGACTACATGACCCACCATGGAGATGAGCAGAAGACAGTAGAGGGACCTCCCAGGAAGAGGCATAGGTTCAACCATGTTGGTATGTAGGGAGAAGGCAGACGAGCCAGAGGAGCTGGCCGAGATGCGGGTGGTGGACGACGCTTTAAGGCTCTACCACCACCACCACCAGGAGGACCACCCCGATCACAGGGAACTGGAAGACCGGGGCAGGCTCAGATCCAGGAAGTCGAGGCCTATGACCACGGTGCACCTATGATGATTCGAGATACTATCTGTGTCTACTCCACCCTTACTGCAGTTCTTATAGACATAGGAGCAAGTCATTCTTTTATTGCCGCTGCCCTTGTTCGGAGGTCGGAGATTTCGACGGAGCCGTTGGCTCGATTCTTACGGCTAGAGAGTCCTACAGGAGAAGAATCGATGATTACTCACTAGTACCGGAAGTTTGAGCTTACTCTAGGAGGTGAGAGCTTCGGCTGGGATCTTCTTGTAGTGGCGTCGAGGCCTTACGACGTCATCTTGGGTATGGACTAGTTATCTACAGTCCATGCCCAGATTGACTGTATTAGGCGCAAAGTGCGGTGTGTCCGCACTGATGGGAGCAGGTTCACCTTCACTGGAGAGAAGGGAGCCTCTGAAGCACAGGATGGACTTACACAGAGGAGAGGGCAGCCGATCACACATCAGTTGGCTAGTCTCATCCTAGGAGTGATTGATGTGTGGAGTCTGAATTTTCTTGTTGTGGTGGATCAGTATGCAGAAGTTTTTCCTGACGATGTTCTAGGAATACCTCCTCATAGAGAGGTAGACTTCTACATATACCTGTACCCCAGGACAACACCGATATCTACTCGAGCATATCGGATGGCTCCCGCCAAGCTTCGTGAGCTACGGGTACAGCTGAAGGACTTGCAGGGAAATGGATTCATCCGACCCAGTGTTTCACCCTAGGCTTCCTCGATTTTATTCACCAAGAAGGCGGATGGGAGCTTATGACTATGTGTCTACTACCGTCACCTAAATCAGTGACCATAAATAACAAGTACCCACTTCCTAGGATTGATGACCTCTTTGATCAGCTCAAGGAAGCACGATGGATCTCGAAGATAGATCTCAAGTCAGGCTATCACCCGCTCAGAGTTCGAGACGAGGATGTGCAGAAGACGGCCTTCAGGTGTCGGTATGGTCACTATGAGTTCTTGGTATTGCCCTTTGGTGTAACCAATGCTCCAGCGGTGTTCATGAGTCTCATGAATTGGATCTTTCAGCCTTACCTTGATCGTTTTGTCATAGTATTTATCGATGACATACTGATTTACTCGACTACTGAGGAGGAGCATGCCTACCACTTGCGGGTTGTACTGGATACATTCTGAGAGCACCAGCTTTATGGTAAGATCTTGAAGTTCCAGTTATGGATTCGAGAGGTTCATTTCTTGGGACACATCATCTCAGAGGCTGGGGTTGTAGTGGACCCAGTGAATATCGAAGTGGTAGTTGCTTGGGAGCCACCCAGGAGCATGACGAAGGTGCGAAGTTTCCAAGGTCGGGCTGGGTACTATCGGAGATTTGTGCTAGAATTATCTATAGTTTTAACACCACTTTCAGTATTGACGAAGAAGGGGAAAACCTTCATGTGGTTAGATAGATTCCAGCGGAGCTTTCAGGAGAAGAGATAGAGATTGACCAGTGCCCCCATCTTGAGGCTACCGAAGGAGGGCGTTGGGTACGTGGTTTACTGCGATGCATTAGGGAATGGACTTGGGTGTGTCCTGATGTAGGAGCAGGTAGTGATCACATATGGTTTACGATAGTTGAGGCAGCACGAGCAGAACTATGCTACCCATGACCTGGAGTTAGCAGCAGTGGTTTTCACCCTGAAGATGTGGCAGCACTATCTGATGGCCGAGCGCTTTATAGTCTACTCTAACCACTAGAGTTTCAGGAATATTTTCTCGCAGAAGGACCTGAACCTGAGACAACTGCAATGGATTGAGTTCCTCCAAGACTATGAATTTGAGATAGTCTATACTCCTGGAAAGGGGAATGTAGTAGCTGATGCTCTCAGTAGGAGATCGGGCATATAGCTGCTAGGGGAGGCGACGGAGCAGCTAGCTACATTGCAGATATCCTTCGTGGATAGAGATGGGGTAGCCTTTCTAAAATCTCTCATAGTCACTCCTCCACTACTTCATTGGGCCAGAGAGGCACAACATGAGGACATTGATTGTGAGATGTGAAGTGCTCATATTTCCATAGGGCAAGTGCCTAATGGATTTTCTGAAGGAGGGGAGCACATCATCCTCTTTAGGGGACGCACAATGGTACCAGTTGCACTACAGGCAGATGTGATGAGGGAGTTTCACACTTCCCCTCTAGTGGTATATCCAGGAGTGGTGAAGATGTACCAGGATCTCAGACAACAACACTGGAGGATGGACATATAGAAGGCTATATCAAAGTTCATTTCATGATGCCTCACTTGCCAGCAAGTGAAGGCGGAGCACCAGGTACCAGCAGGCTTGGTACAGCCCTTAGAGGTTCCAGAGTGGAAGTGGGACAGAATATCCATGGATTTCATGATAGGGCTTCCACGTACTTCCAGAGGACATGAATCCATCTGTGTGATCGTAGACCGACTTACCATGTCGGCCCATATCCTACTGATCAAAGAGATGGGATCAGTAGAGAGCTTGGGACGCATCTACGTTCAATAGATCGTACGGCTTCATGGCATGCCATCATCTATCATCTCCAATCAAGATGCTTGCTTTACTTCCCGGATTTGGAAGTGGTTATAGGAGGAATTTGGGACACAGCTAGACCTGAGCACTATGTTTCATCCTCAAACGGATGGTCAGATGGAGAGGACCATTCAGACTCTCGAGGACATGCTTTGGGCATGTGTCCTTGACTTTGGTCGCAGCTGGGAGGATCACGTACCCTTGGTGGACTTTCCGTACAACAACAGCTACCACTCCACCATCAGGATGGCACCTTAAAAGGCACTGTACGACCGACCATGAAGAACACTTCTGTGTTGGACTGACCCTTGGGAGTCGGCACTTGTAGGACCATAGATGCTTCAGGATATGATGGATAAGGTGCAGATCATCCAGGAATAGATGAAGACTGCATAGAGCCGACAGAAGTCCTATGCAGATAGGAGACGGAGACCACTGGAGTTTGAGGATGGTGACTACATCTTCCTACGGGTCTCACCTCGATGTGGTCTATGGAGATTTTCTTGGGGTAGCAAGTTATCTCCTTGCTTCATCGGGCCTTTCTAGGTCCTCAGTAGAGTAAAAGAGGTGGCTTACCGCCTGGCCCTTCCACCTCAGTTGCAATGGGTGCACGATGCCTTCCACGTATCTCAACTGAGGAGATACATGCATGACCCATCCCACATCATTGACCATGGGGAGCTGGACATCGATGATAGGGAGACCTTTATGGAGGTCCTAATGGAGATCGAGGATAGACAGGAGTGGGTCCTACGTGGACGGTCGATTCCTCTAGTGCGAATTCGCGGGCAACACAAGAACCTTCAGGAGAGCACATGGGAGTGGGAGGATCAGATGTGTTCTCAGTACCCTCATTTTCTTCCCTCATTTATGTTGTAGCTTTACGGGTATGTAAATCCCTAAGGTGGTGGTAATGTAAAGACCTGGAAATTTCAAGGAAATTTTTTTCTCTTAAATTCTTTGGAATTTTATTTGTACGCAGTTTCTGACGATCCCAGATTCTGAGGCCTGCACTAGTGCAGAAAATATTTTTAACGTCACCATTTTTTAAGTCGGTTATATATAACCAACATGAAAATCTGTGATACATGGTTTCTTTATGTCGGTTATTTCATAACCGACCTAAAAAACACGTAGAGTAAATTTTTTACATCGGTTATTTTAATAACCGAGGTCAAAAATCCCACGCGTTAGTTTTTTACATCTGTTATAAAATAACAGACGTAAAAAACCAAACCGTGGAATTTTTTACATCGGTTATTTGATAACTGATGTAAAAAAAAGGCATCTACGAATTTTTTACGTCGGTTATAAAATAACCGACCTAAAAAGGCGGCATCTGAGGCCTTTTTGACGTCGATTATCAAATAACCGACGTAAAAACCCATCCCGCGGAATTTTTCACATCAGTTATATTATAACCGACGTAAAAAACCAACAACCGACAGTTTTTACATTGGTTATAAAATAACTGACGTAAAAACTGTGGTTTATGATTTGTTTTTTACGTCGGTTATAGAATAACCGACGTAAAAAACCAACACGTGACTTTTTTTTACGTCGGTTATAAAATAACTAACGTAAAAACTGCATTATCTGATACATTTATAACATCAGTTATTATAATAAACGATATTATAAATGTAATAAAAATAGTTTATAACGTCAGTTATTAAATAACCTATGTTATAAAACATTTAAAAAATTAACACGCCATGTGGATTGTCATTTATGATTTTTCGATCGACAGACCGGTGAATCATCTCTCTCGCACGGAAAACCCTAATCGACACTTCGATCTCGTTTCGTTAAAATCATTTTCTATCATCGTTTATCATCATTACTCTCCTCGGATCTATTATCTCCACTCTCAACTCTCAGGTAATCCTCCAACGACTTTATTTCCTTCATTTTTTTCTGGATAGTCTATATTTACGTTTTGTGATTTTCTTGTTTAAACTAGGTAAGATTATTCGAATTCGAACCCTCTTACCTTGTTTTTCCATAATCATCTTATTTATTATAATGAGATCTTTTAGATCGACTCACAATATTCACGTAAGCCTCACCTACTTGTATTTCGTTTTTTTTGTTTCACGGATGCCCTACATTGATGGTAATTTTGGTTTTCATTGACAACTAATGATCTCATTCACCTATATTACTGTAATTTATATGTAAATCATTGTGATACACCCATTCTGTGTAACAGTGTGATTTATTTAATAAGTATATATGGTTTTTCATGGTGTAATGTTTGTTTTGGATCCTTGGTTGTCTCTATTTTGGGTATCACTATTTGTAGTTCCATAATCTATTTATGTTTCTTAATTTCATGGACTATTATAAGTCTTTATATGCTATTAAAACCCGATTCATTACACAATAGAGAATTTTAGACTAGTAGGAGATACAGTTCATGGTTCTCATTTTGAATAATGGCATGATATGAAAACTAGTAGCTTGAGGTTAAAATCCCTAGATTTGCCAAAACTAGTAGCTTGAGATTAAAATCCCATGGTTCTGGGGGCTGTCAAGAGGGTTGGTGTCTAAAGGGTTGGGGGCTGTCCAGGGTGTCCATGGAGGTGGGGGGGGGGGCAGTCCAGGGGTGTGTGTGTGTGTGGGGGGGGGGGGGTCCAATGGGGTGGGTGTGTCGAAGGGGGTGGGGGGGCTGTCCAAGGGGGTGGGGGTGGGTGGGGTGGGGGGGGTGCTATCCAAGGGGTGGGGGCCTATCTAGAGGGTTTGGGGGGTTGTCCATGGGGGGGGGGGTCCAGAGGGTTGGGGGTGTCAAAGGGGGTAGGGGATGTCCAGGGGGTGGGGGGGGGGGGGGCTGTCCAGAGGGGTGGGGGGTTGTCCAAGGGGTGGTGGTGTGCAGGGGGTGCCCAAGGGGGTGGGGGTGGTGTTCTGAGGGTTTGTGGGGCTGTCTAGAAAGATGGGGGTGTCCAAGGTGTCCATGGAGGTGGGGGAGGGTAGGGGGGGGGGGAAGTCCATGGGTGTGTGTGTGTGTGTGGGGTGTCGAAGGGGTGGGGGGGGGGGGCTTTCCAAGGGGGTGGGGGCCTATCCAGAGGGTTTGGGGGGTTGTCTGGGGGGGTGGGGGGCTGTCCAGAGGGTTGGGGGGCGTCCAGGGGGGGGGGGGGTGTCCAAGGGGGTAGGGGGGGGGGGTGTCCAGAGGGTTGGGGGTTGTCCAGGGGGTGTCCAAGGGGGTAGGGGGCGAGTGGTGGTGTCCAGGAGGGGTGGGGGGTGCTGTCTAGAGGGGTGGGGGTGTTTTCTAGAGGGGTGGGGGGCTGTCCATGGGGTGGGGGGCTGTCCAGAGGGGTTGGGGCTGTCCAATGGGGTGGTGGTGTCCAGGGGTTGTCTAAGGGGGTGGGGTGTGGTGTTCAGAGGGTTCGGGGGGCTTTCCAGAGGGTTGGGGGTGTCCATGGAGGGGGGGGGGGGCAGTCCGTAGGTGTGTGTGTGTGGGGGGGGGGGTCCGAGGGGGTGGGGGTGTCTAAGGGGGTGGGGGTGCCATCCAAGGGGGTGGGCCCTGTCTAGAGGGTTTGGGGGTTGTTCGGGGGGGGGGGGGGGGGGGTGTCCAGAGGGTTGGGTGGTGTCCAGGGGGTTATCCAAGGGGGTATGAGGTGGGTGGTGGTGTCTAGGAGGGGTGGGGGTGTCCTGGAGTGGGGGGGGGGGCTGTCCAACGGTGTGGTGTTGTCCAGGGGGAGTCCAAGGGGGTGGGGGTCGTGTCCATGGGGCGGGGGAGCTGTCCTAGGGGGTGGTGGTGTCCAGGGGGTGTCCAAGGGGGTGGGGGATAAGTGTCACATGGGATTGACTACTATATCATGGTTTGTGAGATTATGACATGATGATTGTATTGTTTCATGGATATTAGTGTTGTAATATGATTCTATTTGGTTATATATATTTTGACCAGTCATCGACTATGACAAAATTATGGATTATGGGGGAGACCATGTCGTGGTTTTCAAATATACGTAGTTATCCTGACCCGATTGGGCCGTGATGATTGGCTTTACATTGTGATTTTCTCCATTTGAGTTTTTATTTTAAATTTGATTTGATTCTCAGGTTTACTCCATTTTCTCCAATTTTCTATCAACCATTGGAGGCCCCATGGTTTTCTTTGATTCAATGTAATTTAAAACTATTATATCTAACTATATATTCTTTTTAAAATCATATTCAAGCATATTTTTTTTAAATACACATAGATTTGTTTTATATTTCAAAATTGTTTTACATTCAAATTATGATTTTTTCATATAAACATATTTTGTCCTATCATAAAAATATGTATAATTTTGATATTTTTTATAGTTAAAAATGATTCAAAATTGGATTACATCACATAAAATGAGCAATGAATATGAGGAAGGTGTGGATGCCTTTTTGGAATTTTCTAAACAAAATGTTCCAAGTAGTGACATTTTTTTTCTATCCATGCCTAAAATGTTTGAATATGAAGAAGTTAAAAAGTATAGAGATAAATTATCATCTAATTTTTCATGGTTTTAATCCGAGTTACAGCCTTTGGATTTGGCAGGGTGAAACTGGATGGAATGTCACTAATGATGATGATTCACAAGATGGTAACTCTGATGGAATTGAAAAAATGATTCATGATATTGCAGCAGAACAAATTGAGATAGAACCGACAGTTGTGTGTCTATATGGTGATGCTGAAAAACCATTATATCCTGGTTGTACAGATTTTACAGTTTTGTTGCCAGTGTTAAGATTGATTAACCTGAAGGCAAAACATAGATGGAGTGACATAAGTTTTACAGAGCTTCTATAATTGATGAAATCCATTCTTCCAAAAGATAACGATATTCCAGATTCACATTATAAGGACAAGAAAATATTATGCCCGATGGGATTGGGTTACAAG
Source organism: Viscum album (assembly GCA_963277665.1). Taxonomy (NCBI): domain Eukaryota; kingdom Viridiplantae; phylum Streptophyta; class Magnoliopsida; order Santalales; family Viscaceae; genus Viscum; species Viscum album. Next base: position 381,808,053 of record OY728167.1, on the reverse strand, counting down.
AAAATACATGCCTGTCTGAATGACTGTATTATATATAGGAAGGAATATGAATTTCTGTCAGAGTGTCCTAAATGTGGGAAATCACGGTATAAGGTGAAAGAAAAATCATAGGCTGTGGTAGAGATTACAAAGATCCCTTCAAAGGTATTTTGGTATCTTCCTATAATTAATCGTTTCAAACATTTATTTGCTAATTCACATGATTCAAAAAGGTTAAGATGGCATTCATATGAGCAGTTATGTGATGAAATAATATGTCATCCAGCTGATTGTCCACAATTGATGAAAATTGATGAGTAGTATTCTACATTTGGAAATGAAATTAGAAATCTCAGACTAGGGTTGTGAATAGATGGAATGAATCCATACCGAACCCTCATTAGCACACATAGTTCATGGCCTCTTTTACTGGTAATTTAAAACCTCTCTCCTGAAGTTTGTATGAAGCACAAATATGTCATGTTGAATATAATGACCTCTGGTCCGAAGAAACCTAACAATGATATTGATGTTTACTTGTCATTGTTGATTGATGATTTGAAACTTTAACGGGCTAATGGTATTAGGGTGTACGATTATTATAAAATGGAATATTTTCAAAAAAATTCAGTGCTTCATTTCACTATAAATGACTTCCCAGCATATGGAAATTTTTCTGGATATAGTGTTAAAGGACATAAAGCATGTCCAATTTTCGAATAATAGACGTCATACTGTCAATTGCCTCATGGGAGGAAAACAATGTACATGGGTCATCGAAAGTTTTTTCCTTTGGAACACCCTTATAGAAGACTAAAAAAGGCATTCAATGGATCACAATAATTTGATATTGCTCCAAAACATTTATCACCAAATCTGTATTTTGAGAGGGTGAAAAACCTTGATGTGACATTTGGAAAGACACAGAAATCTGGTAATGATAAACATATTTGGAAGAAAAGGTCAATATTTTTTGAGCTACCATATTGGATATATCATGAAGTTAAACATAATATTGATGTCATGCACATGGAGAAGAATATCTGTGATTGTTTGATTGGAACATTGTTAGATATTAAAGGAAAGACAAAATATGGGTTGAATGCAAGATTAGACTTACTATCAATGGGAATACGTTTGGAGTTAGCTCCCACTCCTAAAGGATGATGAATATTTCTTCCCCCAGCTTGTCATACATTATCGAAGAGGGAGAAAATTAGCTTTTTTTAGTGTCTTCATGATATCAAAGTGCCTCAAGGTTATTCTTCAAATTTAAATTTTTTTGTCTCCTTTAAGGACTTGAAGTTGATAGTTATGAAATCAAATGACTGTCATGTCATGACACAACAAATTCTACTAGTTGCATTGCGTGGAATATTTCCCATCCGTGTCAGAAAGACTATAATGAAGTTGTGTTTTTTTTCAATTCAATTTGTAATTAGGTGATTGATATGAATGCTTTGAACATTTTGGAAAAGGATACAATTTTTATACTTTGTCAATTGGAAATGTATTTTCCGCCAACTTTTTTTGATATAATGGTGCATTTAATGATTCATCTGGTTCGAGAAATAAAGCTTTGTGGACCTGTATATCTTCGCTGGATGTATCCTTTTGAAAGGTATTAGAAAATATTGAAGGGGTATGTTAAGAATCCATATCGACCTGAAGCCTCCATTATTGAAAAGTATATTTCTAAGAAGGTTGCAGAGTTTTGTACGAGCTACTTGGCTATGTCGCAACACATAGGTTTGACTCTATCTCTCCATGAACGAGTTAATAATGAGGGAAAGGGGATTCGTGTCTTGAAAGTCAAATCATTGTCAGCTGAACATATGAAGAAGTTAGAATCATACATCTTGGATAACATAGCTGATGCTCAACTGCATATCACATTGCATATTAATGAGTTGAAACAATGCCATCCAAAGAAGAAATAAATGTGGATTTTGAATGAGCACAACAGAACATTTTTTTCATGGTTTAAAAAGACAATTATTGGTAGATCAGATGTTTTAGAGACATTAAAATGGATAGTGGGTGGTCCATGTTTAAATATGATAACATGGTCCGGTTATGACATTAATGGCTATACATTTCTTATGAAAGATCAGGACAACAGAAGTGCAGTTCAGAATAGTGGTGTATTGGTGTTTGCAGAAGCAATGAATTTTTCGAGTGCTAAGGACAAAAACCCAATTTCTGTATCAAGTGCATATTATGGAGTGATTGAAGACATATGGGAGGTTGATTACTTTAAAATTAAAGTTCCTGTTTTTAACTGTAAATGGTTTATTAGTAACAATAGTGTCAGACACGATGAATTTGGACTGACACTTGTTAATCTAAATAGATTGGAAGACACAACTGATTATTTTATATTGGAAACACATGAAAAACTAATTTTCTATGTAGTAGATCAATCAAATATGCAGTGGGCTGTTGTTTTACAAGGGAAAAACAGTATGTTGGTGAGGATGAACATGATGAAGATGCTGATTTATGTGAGATCCCTACTTCTATGGAAAGATTAACAAAACATAATGATGAGCATGTTGAAGACATGGTTTTTGCCATAAGGAACGATCACGATGAAGGAATTTGGGAAAACAATCGATTGGTACATTCCTAAAATTACAGGTAACATATGTTTATTTCTTGTTTACATTTATTTTTTTCATAAAATGTTTGATATTGCAAGTTTTTTCTTTGTTAAAACATGTATTAAAACAAAATAAGTATAAGTTTTTTTTGTTTTAAGTTTGTTTAGTTTATTTTATCATGTTTACCATTACATGAATTATATATCTATTATTTTTGTTCAGTGACAATTACTTTACCATGTTTACCAGGTTTACCATGTTTACCATGTTTACCATCTTGACCATCTTGACTATCTTTACCATTGTTTAACATGCTTACCATATTAACAATTTTTACTATTACGTAACTTAGTACAATTTTATATTTTCTAATTACAATAGTATTAAAATATTTAAATTTGTATATTTGTGAACTAATGTTTGTTTTTTTTGATTTGAAGGATAATGACCGATCATTCAGTTGATCAACCACACGATTCTGGAGGTGAGCATATTGGTTATACCTCTAGGGAGGAACATTCACATGATCCTCTTGATGTTCCCCAATCTTCCTCATGTGATCCTATTACGACAAATAGTTCAAGAGTTGGTAAACATGGGTGCACACGTTTACCAAAATTAGCACTTGCTCGTACACAAGATCAGAGGATGCTAATTGAGTTTTATGATGATGATATTCCTAGAGGTCCAAATGAAAAAGATTTAAAGAGTTCTGTATCAACTCAGGCTAAGAGAAAAATAAGCATTTTGTATGATGACTGGAGAAGTGTGGATAAAGCGATAATCTCTCAGTTGTGGGATATGATTTTGGTAATATCTTTTTCTATTGTTTGAATATTCATTAAATGTTTCTAGTATATATAATATGTTAACCTCTTCTTCATCAGATGCCATTTGATATTCCTGACACTAGAGGAGTTTGGAAGAAATGCTTATCAATGGATTCCAGGAGATGGAGGGATTTCAAATCAACCCTCTCATCTGATTTAATTTTTGGTCATAGGAGTCATGATAATCCATGTCGTATATATCCTTTTATAGATGAAGGCACATGGAGAAAGTTTGTTGAAAGTAGAATAAAAGAGTCATTTTTGGTAAGGGCAATGTAAACTTTTATTAGCTTTCTTATATAAATGATCTTATTAATGTTATGTTAATGATTTATTATTCTTAATTTATAGTAAACAAGGAAAGATCATCAGGAGATCCAATCTAAAAATGCATACCCTCATAGTTTATCTCGGGGAGAGTATGCATTTTTGGAAGAACAAATGATGGTGGAAAAATTTAAAAAACTAATAGCTGAGACTTCAAGTTCTGGAGAGGTGGACCCTCCATCCCCTCCATCTAGACATGAAAAATGGAAGAGAGATCAGATGGGAAAAAGGTAAATATCTTTCGGAAGAATCAATAATCGTTGCTGAGAGGATTATAAGATATCTATTTTATTTATTTAAGTTAACTATTTTCTTCATATAATTTCAATCATTACAGAAATGTTCAATTAATTTATACAGGAGTCTCTTGAGGAGCAGACCGCACAGGGGGCATTTACAGCTACTGGGAGGTAAGATATTTTATCTGTAGCATTGGGAAAGCCTAAAAATCCTGGTCGTGTAAGTGGATATCCGGTAGGTGTATCGCTATGAAAAGTGTTTCCATGTTATTCAACTTCTAATGTTTAGGGTGTTTATAAAAAAAATAGAATCCTTGGAGGCTGAATTTCATAATATTAATGAGACGATGGAGGAAAATATTAGAGCGTCATTATAGTCTATGTTTGAAGACATGAAAAGACAATTTCAGACTGTAGCTCCCACTCCTCCACCTCCCTCTGCAGACCCCATTATTTATCCTCCACCTCCACCAGTAGCTCCCACTCCCCCACCTCAGCCTGCAGACCCCATTTTTTATCCTACTCCTCCACTGCAACTTCCTACTTATTATGAGTTGTATGTTGATGATCCTCAACATCATATAGTAGCATATGGGTTGGTAAATTGTATAGGAGATATCGTTCATCATCAACAATTAGAGGTAGATAATCAGAAGGTCACTGTATATGATATTATAGATAGATCAGCTCGATTACCATTAACTACAGATGAGGCGATGAAAGTTGGACATAGTATCAGCCATTTTTTAATTTGGACATCCAGACTTCTTCGAATCATTACCATAGAGGTATTAATGTTATATATTTTTTTTATTAAAGTTTTTTTATCATTTGAAAACTAATATATTTTTCTATTTATTTTTACAGAAATATTTCAAAGGTAAAGAAATACTATATTGACAACAACAAAGACAAATGGCTATGACATCAGATATAGATTCTAGTAGTCTTGACAGATTGTCAAGATATTCAAATTTGTTTACGGGTCATTATGAGCTTCCAATGGAAGCTCATGTTTGTGGATGTGCAATAACTGTGGGGATTATGAAAACTGATATCATGGAGCTTGTTACTGGAGATAATTTGGGCATCAACGTGGTAAATTTTTTTCCATTTAAGTTTTAACACCTTTTCCCAGTGTTAAACTTATTAAAAATTTATACTTATGTCTGCTTTGTATTAGGTATCTTTATAAAATTTGTGAGAGGAATGATCTGACATATGTATATGGATTCATGGACCCACAACTGATTTCCCCTGAAGCATGTGCATTAGGTGAGGAACAAATAATTCTTTATATTGCTGAAAGACTTGAACAGAATATCGTCACACAATGTTGGATGATGCCTTTTTGTGAGAGGTATGAAACACATATCTCTCAAAGAGTTCATTATCTTTTAACATAAAAAACCACTAACCTTAAATTTTATTTTATCAGTGATCATTGGATGTTAGGGGTTTTTTTCCCAAGGTAGAAAACACTTTATTTGATATGATCTATCCATGGTGATGTGATGGAAAGCTTTATGAATATATTGGAAAAGTAAGTTTCAATTTCTCAATAGTTTTATATATTATAATGAATTTTAAATTTACCCAATTCGTATTATTTTCTAACAGGGGATGGGTCTAATTTTGAAAAAACACAAAGAAAAGGAGTGCAAAGATCAAATATGCAAATGAGAAGGTAAATATCCAATTATATTTTTTACTTTTTGATTTATTACATAAAAAATAATATATTGAATTTATACTCATTCAAACAATATTGTTATGAACAACAAGGCATCATCGAATGCGGATATTATATGTTAAGATTTATGTATGAAATAATAACAACTGGGAAAGTTGTGAACTTTTTCCTGGTAAGATTTCCTTTTAAACATTTCCATAATATTTCAATTTGATTTATTCATTATACATGGTAACTACTATTATTTTCATTTGTAGCTATTTGATGACCCTCAACCCTATACTGCTCAAGACATCAAACACTTACAAGTGGAGTGGTCAAATTATTTTACAGGTTTGATTGAATTTTAGTTGTTTTTAGTGTAAAATGTAATTTTGAATATTCTCATTGTAATTGTGTATTTGGTAGTTGTTTAGGTTGGATTTATTTTTTTGAAGTTGAAAGTGTAAGTTTTGAATGTTATATATGTGAATGTTTAATTTTTCTCAACTTCTTGTTTTGGTATACTTATGATGGTTTTTCTGGTATGGATTCTAGTCTGGGGGGGAGGGGTTCCAAGGGTGTGTGGGGGGGTGTTCAGTGGGGTGGGGTGTGTCCAGAGGTGTGGGAGGGCTGTCCAGTGGGGTGGGGGTGGGGGGGGGGCTTGGTGTCCATGAGAGTGGGGGAGGGGGCATTCTAGGGGAGTGAGTGCTTTTCCAGGAGGGTGGAAGGGCTGTCTAGGGGAGTGGGAGGCTGTCGAGGGGGTGTCTAGGTGTGTGGGGGTGTCCTGTGGGGTGAGGTGGGTTTCCAGGGGTGTGTAAGGGCTATCCAGTGGGGTGGGGGGGGGGCTGTCCAGTTGGGTGGGTGGGGGGGTCCAGGGTGTCCATGGGGATGGGGGGGGGGGCAGTCTAGGGTGTGGGAGAGGAGGCGTCACCATCCCTCATGGGGCTGAACGTCGCTGGAAGGTATTCATCACTCCCACATGTGAAACATTTTGAGGGATCAAGCTTCACATTTGGGAGTGATGAGTACCTTCCAGTGGTGTGCCCTCTAAGGGGGTGTCCAGGAGGGTGGGGGGTGTCTAGTGGGTGTCCAAGAGGGTGGGGGGGGGGGGTGGTCCTGGGGGTGGGGGTGGGCAGTCTAGGGGTGTGAGGGGGTGTTTAGGAGGGTGGGTGGTAGTCCCGGGGGTGGGGGTAGTCCAGGGGTGTGTGTGTGGGGGGGGGGGGGTGTCCAGGAGGGTGGGGGGTCGTCCAGGGGTGTGGGGGGATGTCCAAGGGGTGGGGGGGGGGAAGTCCAGGGGTGGGGGTGTAATTCCCCGACCCCAATTACCCAGAGTCAGTGCATTATTACAAAATATTGGCATGATCACAAGGGATCAAATCCTGAAAGACCGATCATTTTAGTAGACTTGGAAACACTAGATATATTCATAAGTCAAACATTAAATCATAAATTAAAAAAACCTACAACAAAATCTTTTCTTCATATCCCCTCATACTATCCTTGCAGGTCATTCATAAAATACTTCTTCACATCCTGAAAAAAAAAACATTGAAAGGGGTGAGCTCAGATGCTCAGTAAGGATAACAATATAGCAGAAACTTTCATAAATAAACATAAACATTTAAGGCAATGTATAACTAAAAAAAAGACTTTTAAACTTGAACTTCATCATAATATGGTAAAGATAAAATGAAATAATTCCATTTAATTATTCACATGGATATTCTACTAATCGAATAATCACATGCAATATCAATAACCACTTTCATAACAAGGGAATGCATAATTCCGAACTTTAATTTCTATGTCAAGGCCTCATGGAAAGACCTAAGGGCTAACTGTAACCAGAACCCAACCCGGAGAGCCTCTGTAACCGGACTCCATCCCGGAGAGCCTCTGTAGCTGTACTCCAACCCGGAGTGCCTCTAATAACCGGACACCAACCCGGAGTGCCTCTAATAACCAGACACCAACCGGAGGGTCTGCTGTAACCAGACCCCAACCCAGAGGGCTTACTTTTACCGGTCCCTAACCCAAAACATACTAGTCCAACACATTCATCTTAAGGATATGATGAAATATAACATAAACATTCATATTAAAACTAGCATAAGAAATGCCAAAACATTAATCATAAACCATTAATAAAAATAACTCATACATAGTCAAATATATCACAAAACCTTAAATACAATATGGATGATTTGTATCATAATAAATCAACTTCAAACAAGTGCATAATTTATCGAAGGATGTTGACATAGATGAAATCAAAACAATTTGAGAGAAATATCACTTTTTTTAAATCATTTAAAAGTCACAAAATTATAGAGAAAAACATTATTTTTAAAACATTATTATAAGCTTTTAAGGGAAGCTTCAAAGATTTTATAATGGCATAAAATAGCCTCACCCACCGTATAAGTTAAAAAAAACATTGTTACCTTAATTTTGTCGAAAAGGTTAAAAAGGAACTTGTTTGGAAAACGACAGAAAGATTCCTTTATAAACCTTTTGTAAAAATTCAAAAAAGGGAATAAATGACTTTAACCCATATTATATAAAATATTAATAATGTTTTGAAATACATTTTTAATAAACATGGATGCGGATGATAAAGAGGTCCCAGTAGATAATCACGTATAAACAACCTCAGATAATAAAGAGATTGTGAAATAAACCCTTACCTTGTACTTTCCTTGGTTGATAGGAGGTTAAACTATTGTATAATGGTGAAATAATTGTTATTAAATTATACAATAATCATATAAATATGATATGATATATTATCTTTTAATATTGTTTTGTTAATAATATTTTAGTATCATCGTCGTTTCGGGTGTTCACTTACTCTTTTTCTTTTATATGTTTTGTTACATAAGCCATGTTTGTTATCCATAGGTTCTATCTTATTCATATCCAGAATGATATAAAGTCCTTAAACATAATTTTTAATCTTCAAATAAAAATTTTTCTTGAATGGATACGATGGGGAATGAATCTCATCATGTTCGTGGAGACGGTAGTCCGTACGTACGCACGAGCGACAATATCATTCCTTTGATATCAAAATAATATAAAATTGGAGGGTGTATCATATATACAGAATAATTATCATGTTATATTTATTATTTACATGAAATAAAAATCATTATTATACCCATCCAAATAATATTTTATTTAATAAAAATTACACCACGACGTGGAGACGGTAAGCCGTACGTACACACGTATGGTGACATGTCATTCAAGGGATAGATAGAATACTGAATATGGTTGTACCATATTTATAATAACATCACAGTATATAGGAGATATTGGAGTTATTATTTTATAATGGAAATAACAAAGAAAGAAGAAGTTGAAGAAGAAAGGAACTTGAAAGAGGGTGGTGATAACATTACCTCTTCTTCGGGCTCTTCCTTTTGATTTGATCAAAATGGCTCCTTGGGTTTGATTTCTGACTAAAGGACAGCCTCTAGGATTAAGTTATTATAGTTGATATGGTATTTGGGCAGAGTTTGGCCTTACCAAAAGGCTTTGAAGGTATGAATAATTGGTTAGAAGTGGTGTCCTTTTATAAGGGGGAGGAGGGGCTCTTTAGGAAAAACATAAAGTATTAATTTATAATAAATTAATATTCGGGTAATAATGGATCCAAAGTGGATTATTAAAGGTCTAAGGTGGTTATGGGTTTAAATCCTTTCAACCAATAGATTTTAGACAGGGTTGAGTCATTATATTAACCTTATCTTTTAGTTTTAACTCTTAGTTAATTAGTTTGACATTAACCATGCCACTTTGTATTTATATATTATATAGTTAATAAACATAGTATATACATCAAAGAGACACCCAAGTGGTCCATAAATAATACAAATATCATGATATAAGTCCTTTGTCCGAACCTTAGATTTTTATAAATAGAATGTCAATTAATAATATAATATATTTTTAAAAACTCATTTATGTCAATTTTGACACTATTCAATAATTGATTTTTGTTAAAGTCATAAAAAATTTATTAATTATAAAAAAATTCATTCAATCAATCATAAAATGTCATATTAACTAATAAAATTCTTGTATGTCATCAAAACTTTCAAATTATTTTTATTTTAACATTTATAATACCAATTGTTTGATTTTTTCATTAATAAGGAAAATACTACATCATTATTGTGTCATTAATAAATTTAATTATTCAATGTCTAAAAATTATAAATAAAATACCATTATGTATGAAGTCTATTTATCTTTCTAATGAATATTTATAGTCGAAAGGATAACATATATAACCCTATGTAAAAATTGTTTTTCTAAAAGATATATGCTTATGTCATTTTTGTATTTACTTTAACTTAATTAATATAAAGTGTCATTATCACTTACAAGTGGATCCATGGGGTCCCAAAATAGACCCAAAGATGCCCATGGTCTGAAATTTATCAACCAATAGGGTTAGGAAACGTTTTAGGGTAATTTATTATTATTATTATAATATTACTTTTATACCCTTATTTATCGGATTTACCCTTTAACCATGGTAAATAAAATATTTACTAAAGTAATTATTCAAAATATCTAAAAATAAGAGTTAAATATTTACAAAATTTGGAAATCCTGATTCCAAATATGGAATCCATTTATCCAAATTCAAAACACATAAGTGGCAGAAATTAATTTAAAATTAATTCCCGCTGTCAAAACAAAAAGCGTGTTTTTAAGAAATAATAACTATCAAAAGATTGACACTTGTTTATGTCCGGTTTAAATCTGAAATTATGTCCAATAACCAAAATTGTAATAAATGGTAAAAATATATTCTAAATATAATTTAAAACCACTCAAATTCATAATTTATCACCGTGAATTATTTCGACTAAAAATGTTCTTTTTAATTAAAATTTAGTAATTTTCACTATTCATCAAAATATGAAAATTATCAGAAAAGTACCGAAATTTCACCCTAGGATAATTTCGATATTCTAAATCCAAAAATGATGTCCATTTTGAAAGATATAATTTATAAAATTTCAAAAAGTGGTTATTATTATTCATAACGATTGCTTTGATTAGTCGCGGTGTATTAGAGTCTCGAAGTTGCATAAAATGCGAGCTATTACATTATTCAAAGGGAATCATACCGTGGAAGATTGGGGTGTTACAGGGGGGTGTCCAAGATGGTGGGGGGGGGGGGGTTGTCTGGGGTTGTTGGGGGCTGTCCAGGGGGTGGGGGGGGGGGCAGCCCAGGGTTGTGGGGGTGGGGGGTGTCCAGGGGTGTGGGGGGATGTCTATGGGTGGTTGAGAAGTCCAAGTGTGTGTGTGTGTGTGGGGGGGGTGTCCAGGGGGGTGGGGGGTTTTCCAAGGTTGTTGGGGGCTATCCAAGGGGTGGGGTTGGGGGTGTCTAGGGGTGTGGTGGGTTGGGGGCTGTCCAGTGGGTTGGGGGGGGGGGGGTTCTGGTCTGGTTTTTGTAACTTTTTGGTCTGTTTTAGGGGTGTGGGAGGGCTGTCCACGGGTGTGGGAGTGCTGTCCAGGGGGTGGGGGGTATATAGGATGGTGGGGGGATGTCCAGTGGGTGGTGGTGATGTCCAGGGGTGTGTGTGGGGGGGGGGGGGTGTCCAGGGGTGTGGTGTGGGCAGTACAGTGGGGTGAGGGGGTTCTAGTTTATTATTGGTAAGATTTTGGTCTGTTTCAGGGCTGTGGGAGGGTTGTCCAGGGGTTTGGGAGTGCTGTCCAGGGGTTGGGGGGGGGGGGGTTGTCTATGGATGTTTGGGGCTGTCCAGTGGGTCGGGGGGCAGTTCAGGGGTGTGGTGGGGGCTGTCTAGTGGGGTGAGGGGGGGGGAGGGCTTTCCAGGGGTGTGGGAGTACTGTCCAGGGTGTGGGAGGTATACATGAGGGTTGGGGGTTGTCCCGGGGTGTTTGGGGCTGTCCAGGGGGTCAGGGGGAAGTCTAAGGGCGTGGTGGGGGCTGTCTTGTGGGGTGAGGGGGGGGGGGTGTTAAGGGGGTGGGGGGGGGGGGGGGGCTGTCCAGTGGGGTAAGTTTTAAATGTTATCAATGTAAATGATTAATTTTTATTTGGTTCTTGTTTTTTCCACTTCTTTTTTTGTGGTACGAATTCTTGATTAGGTTTCTGGTTGTTTCTGGGGAGAGCATATGACTGCATTCCATTTAAAAAAATTGGTCTTCCACGTCAGTTATTTTAAAACCGACGTGATACAAGGCCTGGGAAATGGTTTATCATGTCGGTTATTTAATAACCAACGTGATAAAACTCCCCCGGACAGGTTTATCACGTCAGTTATTATATAACTAACCTGATAAACCATTTGTTCAGCGTTTATCACGTCGGTTATTAAATAACCGACGTGATAAACATACCCCACACTGTTTTATCACGTCAATTATATAATAACTGATGTGATAAAGGCTAGGGAAATGGTTTATCACATCAGTTATTATATAACCGAAATGATAAACCCTCCCCCCTGGTTTTTGCATGTCGGTTAATTAATAACTGACGTAATAAACACAACGATGTTATGTTTTTTCTGTCGGTGTTTAAATAACCGACGTAAAAAAAATATTTATAACGTCGTCTGTATTAACATCGTCTAAGAACCGACGTAAAAAATGAAAAATATCCAACGTAAAAAACATTTTCTGCACTAGTTCCGGTGTTCACAAAATAATTTTCTGATGTTTAGCTTGGGTACGTTCAGTGAATGAATAAGAGACTTTTTCTATCATTTGAACCGGTGCTCGGAATTGAAATCTGAGGGCACCGATGAAACCGCAACGCCGATAATTGCTTAAGGGGACCTTCACCAAAGTTGCGTTTTATGAGGGTTGTAAGTTAAAAATTGGGGTTTAATTATGAGGTTAAATAAAATTGTTAGAACAATTTTATATATCTATGGATGTTAATTCCTCCAATGGGAAGTCATTGGTGGGGCCCTCACCCACCCAACTTCCCATGTGTGGATAATTGAGAGGTGGGGCCCACACGAGCCCCAAACTTTCACCTCCCATAATTCTTTTCAAACCTCCTTTACTCCCTTGTTTAATTCATGACATCCCCCCTTAATTAGGAGATCCCTTACTCTTCCTCTCTCTCCCTCTTTATTATCTGCCAACATACCTTAATTAATGAAATGAACCTCTTCAACTAATTAATTAAGTGATTTGAATTTTGAATTTTAAATTGAAAGTGTTAATAAAATAGTAGCATTAGCCTATTATTTTATTTTAGGGGCATTCGTTGTGTTAAGGAGAGTTGGGAGAGAGCACTTGAGAAATAGTGAAAAGTATTCCTCTTATCAACAAAGAAAGGTTTTCTTCTCCGATGAAGAATGACTCAGCGAAGAATGCTCCCTGATTCTCCAATACTCTTCTTCCTCCTTGTCAGGGGAGGAGACACCAACGCGGGGAACTCGCCAACGTCGCAGATTCTTTATCTGATGTTGATAGAGAGACATCGCTTTCTACGTCTATGAAAAACAAATCATTTTCAAGGTAGGGGTTTGTTCATTTGAAAGTTTTTATATCGTACCCCGTTCTTGTTGGAAATAATTGTTTATTTACGGCCAACTGCTACCACCTAACACGGAGGGCGCGAGCCGAATGTACATGGCCCGATGACCCTCCATATTTTTTTTGATTGCAATGGAAGTGATGAAAAGAAGGTGGCGATGAACGGTAGTGGCAGCCGTGCATGGGCCACGTGTGGAAGAACCGCGGCCCACAACCGCGGGCAGCTCGACTGGGGAAGAACTGGCCGACCATAGCCGACCGGGCCGAAGGGAGGAACCGTGGCCCCCCTAGTGCCCCACTGTGGAAGACCGCAACCCGCCCTAGTGGGCCGCTTTGGCTGAAGAACCAGCCGGCCGGGCAGAGGAAAGCCGCGACTCCAGGAGGGTGCTGCACCAGACGAACCACGACCCGCCCGAGTGTGCCACTTGCGCCAAAAAGGACGACTGGATTCAGCCGACCGGTTAGGGAGGGCGGCGTCGCTTGGCCTCGCCGGTTTGGGCAGCCGGGGGGCCACCCCCCCCCCATTCAGACCGCTCACCCAGCCGGGCCACGTTCTGCTGGGCCGGGCTGCGCCGGGCCGGTCCGCGCCGTGTCAGGCCAGGCCGCGCCCCACCGGGCCGGGCCGCACACCCTCCGGGCCGGGCCGCGCCCCTTTGGGATGCGCCGCGCCCCTTCGGGCCAAACCGTGCATTTCACCGGGTCGGTCCGATACCAGCCGGTTTGGACCTTCCAATAACTGGTTGACCCGACCCGCCAGCCCACTGGGCTTAACGGGTCGGGGCCCGTTTTCACTTAAAGGTGAATAACTCGAAGACAACGCGTCCGATCGACTCGCCGTCTGTGGCACTAAGTCCCTTGCGACGAGGTAACACTTTTTCGATACTCTAAGTGAGTTTTGGAGGACTTTGGATAATGGTCGGGTTAGAAACGAGCGTATTTCTAACCGGGCCCCTTGAACAAAAAATCCAATATCTCTCAGACCAGGCGTCCTATTGACGTGTCGTCTATCGCGTTGAGTTCCTTTTGATGCGATGGAACTTTGGGATACATCAACTCTGGACTTTGTGACAGTTGAAGTATCGACCCCTTTACTCGTGGAGTGGACCCTCCCGAAATCAAGTATGCTGTGTGTGGGAACCCTAGAGCTAGCTGCGACAGCGACGACTACCGTGCTGGGATCCTCCGTGGGTTTGACGACGATGACGACTGTACTTGGGATCCTCTGTGGGTTCGGCAGTGAGGATGACTGTACTTGGATCCTCCGTGTGTTCAGCAGCGATGACGACTGTACTTGGATCCTATGTGGGTTTGACAGCGATGATTACTGTACTTGGATCCTACATGGGTTCAGTAGAGGAGATTATTCAGAGGCTACATCTAATCATCCCCAACCCTCTTCGTAAGTTTTATACCTGTGTGAGCTGAGTCTTGACTATTCAATCATTAACATTAGTGTGATTGACTTCTTTCCTGTGTGGACTGGGATGTGCATGGTCTCGAGAGTTGGAGCCAAACTGGAATTGATGTCTTAGGTATATGTATGGGCATATACATAAGTAGAGTCGGTTGATACTTCGTGATTGTATCTTTCCTTTGTGGTTTATCCTTTGTGGATTCTGGAAAACATTAGGGGGTCTCAGGGTCCCTACTGAGTATCGTATACTCAACCCTACATGGGTTATGCCCGCACTACTTTTTATTGGATACAGATGACGGACAACACTGATCGAGGTGGAGGCTTGTGGAGCTGGATGGTATCGGGAGGTGGACAACTAGACGGGGCATACACGGAGCGGACGACCAGACACGAGGAGCTGAGGAGACCATCTGTACCCACAATTTAGGTGGGATATCCGGAGGACAACTTGGTGGTTGATGCTTTACTTTACTTCTGTTGTACTTTTTTTTCAGTTGTACTGTACTTTCAATTGGGTTTGTATACTGGACCATTTACTTTTCAGCACTTACTTTTGTACTCAGTTTACTTAGTACTTACTTTAGTTGTGTACTCGGTTGTGTTTGTTTACTTTTATATAGGCAATGCCTTCCCTTTGATCGGGATTTACACCTTTGGTGCTAGTCGCCAGCCCCTGGCCTATGGAAGGCGGGCTTGGGGTAGTCACGGCACAGGCCCCGAGGACGGGTCGTGACAATAAAGGTAACTTGGGGAATCCATAAGATACTTACATTATAGCTTCACAGCTACATAGGGAGTTACATTCGGAATAACCATAAAAGTATATTCCCTAAATATATTAAGAGAAATATTAGTGTTTAACTCCGTCACATTACCCAATGCATTGGAGAGCTATCTTAGGCTCACCCACCCTCGTTTTATCATAGAACCACCCGTATACATAATCATAACACAAAAAAAAAACAAGCATAGTGGAAAGATAAAATTTCCATATTTCAATAAAAATATATAATTTCATGATATTGACATAATACATTCCTTACCAAAACCATTTTCAATACCAAAATACATAAAAAATGGTATATGATTGTTATTTTCCTTTTAAAAACATTACGGCTTGTTAGGGAAGCAAAATATCAAATAATACTTGCAGTGGCGGAAAGGTCATTGTCACCATGTAGGTTAAAAAGAAACATTCATTATATTGTTTAGTAAAACACTTCAAAGAAAAAGATTCCTTTTGAAAAATAATTTAATTAAATTATAAGAAAAAGGGTATAATTGTACACTGTATAAAATAAGTTCATGTGTAAACAAAAATATGCCTAAATGAAAGGTGATTGAGAGGAAGTCCCTTACAAAGATCATTTTTTTAATAAAATAGATCGATTATGTGTTTTAACAAAAAAATACACATAAATAAAGTTTGAATACACACAAAAACAAAACCGGCCCCTAGCGGCGGTTTTTTTTTTCATTTGGCGGCGATTTAAACCGCCGCTATAGGGTTTGGCGGCAGTTTACAAAAACTGCCGCGAAACTGGGCGTCGACAATCTATTAGCGGCGGTTTAAGAAAAGCATCATAGATGCCTCTTTTCACGACGGTTTTTGTCCATTTCACGGCGGTTTTATACGTAGATGATACTTTTTTTCGCTGCAGTTTTAACCGCCGCTATATTCTGGCGTTTGATGCGCCTATGTCACAGCGGTGAAAACCGTCGCTAAATTTAAACATAATACATTTAGCGGCGGTTATAACCGCCGCTAAATGCTGACCACTAAGGCATTAGCGGCGGTTAAAACCGCCGCGAAATGTTGACCTGGAAAAAAAAATAATTCTTCTCCTACCACACCACTGCCCTGAAAAACAAATCAAACCAGAATATTGAACAGGAGACACCATACAAACAAATAACATGGAAGTATTCATTGAAAAATAGGATATGAGAAAATGTTGTATGTTATGGAGTCCAACCTAAGGAAAGGTATGTATCACAATTTGGTGAGTAACCAATCCATGTGACCCCCAAGATGTTTATGTGTTTTTAGCTTATTTAATTTCTTATGTGTTTTAAGAAGGGTTGATTTATATTATATGGATACTAATACTCTATATAATAAATGGTTATGAATTTTGTTACAATTTATGTGATCATGCTAACCATGGTGATGTGTAATGATATGTAATTGGTTATGCTCTAAGTTGGCCGATATAACATCCATGGGTGGATTGTGATATGGGTTGGGTTTTTTAACAATGGATTTGTGTTATGGGATAGAAGAAATTATGTTTATATGGGTATAGAATTTTTTCCAAAGATGGATGTTTGAATAGTTATAGAACGCATGTAATGGTATGGTTTGTTGTGTGTTTTGGGTTGGTTGTTAATGCCTACTATAGAAATTGGGTAACTTGTGAATTGGCTTGTGTTTTAGGTTGGACAACACGCTAACCGTGCATGGTGCTTGAGAGAGTATGGTTTATGATCTTGTAGGTTATACATGATTCCTATTGAGGATTTGAGTTATGTCATTGGATATGAGATAAGAGTTTCATGTATACATCCCAAGATGGTCATCATGTTGCAGGTTGGATGGGATGCATCATGATATAGTTGTTATTGACTTCGTTAAAGAAAAGAGGTATGAGTTTTTTAAAATTTGAACAACAACTTATCTAATGTTTTCCTAAATACCTTATTGGTGGAATTATTCTTAACCAAACCAAATGATATTTATTTTTCACAATAGTTATTATCATAAGATAATGTCATTAATATATATGTGCATGTATGTGATCTTTATCCTTTAGGGGAAGTATGGTGTGTCGATTTCTAGTTAGGATTAGTAACCTAGATTTCATAGTTGGATTGGGTATGGGATTTTTGATATGCATGAGAACCCTCGAGTGGGTATATTGGCCTATGATTTTCCTCGTGATATTTGAGATGGGTTCATAGATGCTTCTCCATGGGTTGTATCCTATATAGGATGTGACATGTGAACTAGGGTTGAGAGAGACTAGTAATATTGAGATGTATCTTGGGATATTGGTGATTGGAGTGTTCTAATCAAGTGAAATAGCGATTCTCATTTCCACCTAATGAGGGTTTTCTTGTATGTATGTAATCCAAGAGAGGACTTATCCTAGGTTTATGAGTTCATTAAATAAATGAAAGTAATTTTAGACACTTTGTTCTATAGTGATGGTATATAGGTGGATTGTGGTTTGGTATTCAGTTAGTAATATCATTGTATTTGGTATTGTGAATGTAAAAGCATGGGTAGTGCTTGTGTTTTGTTAAGTCTAACATGAATAATTGACATGGTTATTTGGGGGATAAGTTAAGTTAAACTATGATTATTTGGATGTTATTGTAATGATGCATATTAGGTGTTTTAATAGAGTGTATACATTCTTAGATTCATGTTATACTGATAACGGTTAAATTTAGGTATTGTAGGAGGCTTCCAAGATACACTCTTTCCATGTCAGTAAGAGCATGAGTTCTTTATCAGCATAATTGGTATGTTGGTTTTATAGTCTAAGATTAGCCTTTCAGGTGGGGATTTGGGTAGTTATTAGGTGTAGTTTTACTTGGTTAACATGTGGTTTATAATAATTGTTGGATTTTCATAGATCTCATAAATAGAGAGATTTAATGATGAAGGTAATGTGACTATTGGGAATTTGGTCATGGGGACATTATCAATCCATTGTTGTTTCATGTGATGCTTTCCTAATGTATGGGGTTGTTCAATTGCGGAGACGCTGGGTTTCTCAAGATGGTTAGTGCATTGGGATACCAAATGACACATATTTTGATGCATTTTTATTACAATTAGATGGTCCTTGAACATTCTTCCTATGGCTTATACATTATTCTATGATACATGTGATATGTGGTCTCATCGCTTGTTTTATATCAACCTTAAACTAAAAACAAATTGGTATTCCTTGACCCATTTGAGTGGTGTAAAAATTAAGGCCATGACAGAGCCTTTTATCATTAACCTTTCATTCCTTAGACATTTATGGTCATGGGATTGGCCTTTTAGTGTGATACATATTGGATATGGATCCAATAGGGGTATGTCTATGCTAAACTAAAACATATTAGGTCATCAGATAGGTGATTTATCTTCCACTTAGTAAGGAAATTGATTGAAAAAGGGAGTATCTAGTAAAAATTGGCATATATAAAACCAATATGTTACCTAATAACTTCTTCCTTGTTGAGTGTTACATGGGGTGACTATTCCTCCCTCCTGAGATTTTATTCTAAGGGGATATACTTTGGTTGTGATTATGGATATAGGTTGGGCATGTGTAGACCAACCTAGCGTAGACCTAAGGATGTGTTAGAATTTATGGAAGCCCTTCAGTGAGATTTTTATCTTCTATTGTTTTGGTTGTCTTTATACCACTGAATGTTTAGGGCTTTGGTATGTGATAGAATTTCTACATGCATGTGTAATGTGTTGTGGCTCATTGGGCCTTGATAGTGATGGTATGAATTGGGCTTACACAGCTAGGATACCCAGGTGCTGCTATGGAGCAACAATGATATGAATGGGACTTACACAGTTGGACTTCCTAGGCACTTCTATGAATCAGTTATGGTATGGATCGAGCTTACACAATGGGGCTACCCGAATGCTTCTATATAGTAGAAATGGTATGAATATGGGTTACATATATGTTATTCTCATTGGATGTGGTACCAATTCAAACACAGGCCTAAATGGAATGATGTATACCGCACTCTAGAAATCAAGACATAAAATGAAACATCATAAATAAATAAAATGCATAGAAGGAAACATGAGAAATCAAGAAAATGTTAGAACATGAAAATGTTTGGTGGAAACTATGTGAAAAACATGTTACATATACAAACCAACCGTTCTCATACTTGTTCAACACATCAACAACACTACTACTCATCATCTGATGCTGCATCGTCACCCTCTCCACCTTTATCTCCACTACCTACTGCCACCTATAAGAACATTATATTGAAAATTAAATATTGTTGCATATTTATAATTAAACTTAAAAACAATAAAAGTGTAAAAACTAAATGATTTTGATTTTTTTGTGATTTACCTGCTCACCACTAGCCGATGCACTACCACCGGGGGAATATCTGCTCATATGCTGACGTATTTCAAGCAACTCTTTCTGAAAAGCAGATATCTGATCCCCCTGCTGGTGAACTGTGTTTCGTAGAGAAGACATATCCCTATGAGTATCTTTAGGTATGAAATGACTATAACCAGGAGTAGATGTAGCCGAAATCCCTAATGGCATGCCAAAGAGGAATGATGTTTCTCAATGGTTTAATACACAACCAACCATATCAAAGTCGTATTTCCTATGACAAAGAACACTATCTGGGTACCAATCCATGTAATGAATATGGTGTGAGGTAAATTAAGTAGGCCACCACTAATGGTTTCTAATGCATAATCTAGTCCACGAATATAAAACAAACAATAGTGTGCAAGTATATCAAAATTAAGTGTCACTATAAATATAAATCCATGTCACACTCAGGTTTCTTAGGAGACACTTGGCACAATCTCAAACCTTAGAGATTTCATGTAAACATTGGTAATAATATCCACTTTGAAATGCACCAACCTAGAAAAGTTAGTGGAATACACTATAACAATACATTCCCATTTTTATAATTTTAGAAAGTATCAGGTCTTTTACACATGTAACATTTTAGGATAAAACTATAGTTTATATATTTTCTTGAAGGATTCCCACGTAAGATCCTTATAAAATATAGCATGCACAACTGAGCCTCACCATTTCATTCCCAATCCATCAAGAATATATGTTGACCCCCACCCCTTAGATTCCTTGGGAATCTTTATAATTTTAAATCTCATACCAATCTACTCAATCCTCTCCTCATATTTCTAGATTCCATTATCACCATGAAAGATAGGTGGATTCTTGTTAGTAAATTATGAGTCATGATCCACTACTCCTCCCGGGTTTTTAATACCTTCATAACCAAAGTATGAATAGTGCATATTATAACTTCCACTAAAGAAGATAGCACTAAGGGATTCTCCTATTAAACCCGTCTCACAAATATATCACTTAGATTCATAAGACCTCTTCTAGTAGGAATCGTCTAACAAATACAAGATGAAAACCCCTTTAGTCATGAGAAAATTCCTAAATCATAGAACAACTTCCATAATCCATATTAATGATTTAAAATAATAATAATTTTATGAATTTATGAATTTTATTAATGAAATATAAAACATAAGAATGGAATAGTTTTTTTTAAATAGACACCAAATCTAGTTTATTCAATCAACAACAAAGACCAAGTGACAATATTTTCAAAAATAACTAACCACCCATAGTAACATGAATTCATACATGGAGGTGAGATGTCTAGGCACCATCCCACACATATTAACTAAATTCTAGTGCTACTAAATCTAGTCTACCAATGAAACTAAACCAAAACTAAGAAGTGTCGTAACATTCCAGGCTCAATATTCCTTTTGATATTAATTTATAAAGAACCGACTAGGGAAAACTAAGCAAGTCTCCCAAGAGGGTCTTATACATGGAGATGTGTAATAAAGAGACATGGAAGTAGTATCTTATTTTAGAGAATAAATTTATGAAACCAAATTAAAATAAAAAATAAAGATAAACATCCATTAGTATAAAAAATTCAATCTAAATAGGCCAAACCATTAAGAATTTAGTCAACCACTTTTTGTGAGAAAAACCATTTTTGAAGAAAGACCTCTTTAAAAACATGTATATTTTCCATAAAATCCATTTAAATCCATAAATTTCATGAAACAAGCCAAATAAATTAATAAGAATATAAGGAAATTTTAAATTAGAACCGCTTGTATAGATACACCTACCTTATAAACATAAGGAACCTAAGATCCTTCGACAACATAAATTGGAAACAAGTAGGTATTCCTCAAATAGAAAAGGAATGAGGGAAAACCACAATGGATTGATTGATAACACATATTATTTATGAAACCATCAAAACCATATCACACAACACTACCAAACCAAGAACATAAATGATAAAGAGAGTGAATGATATTACACGTACCCAAAGGAAGACAACCCACCACACTAGTGAACAAATGCTCCAAGAAAAGAAATCTGGTAGAGGAAGATACCCAATATTATCTATATTATTTCTAGGATTTATGAGGGAGGTCTTCACATTGAATGGAAGAAGGGTAATATGTAAATCATGATAAAAACCATTGGTTCTAAATAATTAATGTCATGAACCCCTTTCATGGTGTGGATTCCACGATTTATAAAAATACCCAAAAAGGTATCCTTAGTTTGAATTAATCCTAATCAACCCATTAAAAACTTGAAAATGTTTTATGACTTATAATTCTTCAAGCTCTAAACCAAACTCATAGTATCTACCCTACAGTATATTCACATTGTGTAACAAATTCATGATTTGAATCAAAGAAACAAGAAATAACTAAAAATTACCAAAATAGAAGGTGGTCGTGGGGGGCGCCGGGGGGTGCGGGGGTCGCCGGAGGCCGCGGGGGGTGCGGGGGTAACCGGAGGGCGTGGGGGGTGCAGGGGGCGTGGGGGGCGCACAGGGCGCGGGGGTCTCTGGGGGTCGAGGGGGGCGCTGGGGGGTGCGGGGTTCGCCGGAGGGCGTGGGGGGCGCGGGGGGTGCGGGGGTTGCTGGAGGGCACGGGGGGCGTGGGGGGCGTGCAGGGCGCGGGGGTCGCTGGGGGTCGAGGGGGGCGACGGGGGGTGCGGGGTTCGCCGGAGGGCGTGGGGGGCGCGGGGGGTGCGGGGGGTCGCCGGAGGGCGCGGGGGGCGCAGGTGTCGCTAGGGCCGGGGGGGGATCGGGGAAGAGGGGTGAGGGTTTGTGGGGGAGCCGCGGTAGGGGTAGGGGAAAGGGTCGTGGTTTTTAAAAAAAATAGGGTTTCACGACGGTTTATTAAAAACCGCCGCGAAACCTTTCACTAAAAACGTTTAGCGGCGGTTTTGTGAACCGCCGCCACAAAACCGCCGCTAAACCCAGTTTTTTTGTAGTGACAATATATTATATCAAAATAAATTTCTAACATAATAATATAATGACATAATCCAGAAGTATAAGATCAACCCAAAGAATGGAAATCGGTTAAGAAGTTCCCTTACCTTGAGTCCGATTTGTCTCATTCATTATTTATATTCCTGAATAATAAAAAAATGTTAATGTATACATAATTCAGAAAATTTTTAATTTTTATTATTCATTTTATATTAGTTATCATCATGTTATAAAAATTCCATATTTATTTAAGTTCATATCGGTCGTTTTGTCGATGTTCGGTACTTGTGTAAAAAATGAACTTGTTATAATTACAAATCATCCATGGGGTCAAAAGTCCATTATCTTCATAATCATATTGATGATTTAAATATCATATATATAAATTATATATATTTATTTAGATCCAGTATATATGTATTTAGAATATTTAATAACATTTGGAGATAAGAAATGAAATGCACCGTTCATGGAGATAGTAAGTCGTACGTACGCATAATGCTACTTTAATTTATTTTTTATTATTGAACAGAATGAAAATTAAATTATACATAGTTATATTATAATTCCATTGTAATATATATGTTATATATGTTACATATGTTCATTAATTCCATCCTTTATATGTTCCATGTATGGCATGAACGAGTCATATCACTTTGAGAGGGCGGTAGTCTGCACTTCCTCAAATGAAATTATCGTATTTACACATTATGAAAATCATAAAGGTATGATTTAAATAAAAAATGAGAAGTGTAGATACAATATAAATAATATATATATAATATATAAATATATTTTCATCATAATGGCTACCATGAGAGGTGGCAGGGGAAATTTGAGCAATCATCATTTCATGAGGCAGCAGTTCACCATCCATAGAAACATTATCATTTTATCCATTAGAATGAGGTGTGTTTAAGTGTAGTTTGAATCCTTACCATAAAAAAATAGTATATTGAGGATAATAGTGTTTTTATGAAATCAATTAATAAGAATATAATAGGGAGTAAATTTGTAAAATAAATGAAAGGAACTTTAGAGAAGACGCTACCTCTAAAACATGTAACTCACTTTGATTTGAGCCAAAAGGATTTCTTGAATTGCCTTAAGCCCAAGGTAAGGGGTCTAGGAGGAAGGGTGGGATGTTGGTATCTTATTTTATTAGACTTTGGACGAGTCAAGGGGCTTGATAGGTGTGATTAAATGGGTAGAGGTGGTGCCATTTTATAAGAGGATGGAAGGCTAATTTAGGATGGTATAGAAATATTATTTTATTATAAAATGATTTTCGGTTTCAAATGGTACCACATTAATTTATTTCAAAGATAATATGTTTTTGAGTCGAAAAAAACTCAACAAATAGGTTTTATACAAGTCTAGGTGACAAATTTAACAATATCTTTTTGCTTTAACCCTTAGTTAAAAACATTAACTCTTACCATGTCTTCTTGCATTTTCATAATTTATAGTTACTATAGTTACTATAAAATCCCATTCGAACACCAAGTGTTTCATTAATGACATTATAAACATTATATAAGTCATTTTATAGAATCTCATATTTTTAGGACAGTTATAGAATTTAATAAAATATTATTTTATTTTAAAAACTCATTTATATCAATTTTTATACTATTCATGTCATGAATTTTTGAAAAATCCATAAAAAATTGATTATTTCAAAAAAAACATCATTAAATAAAATATAATAAGTCATAATCACCTATAAAATGCGTGGATGGAATAAAAATTTTAAAATAAATTTATTTTAATATTTCTAATTTCATTTATTTAAATCATTCATTAATAAGGTAATGAATTTGTGCCATAAATATATTTATTTATATGATGTCTAAAAATTATAAATAAAATACCATTACATAGGAAATAGTCTTATCTTTCTAATTAATATTTATATTTGATGATTTAACTTATATAACCCCATATAAAAATTGTTTCAGTAAGAGAAACATGTTTATGTAATATTTTTCTTTACTTTAAATTAATTCTTATAAATGTTAATATAACTATCATTTTGATCCATGGGGTCCCAAAATCTACCAGAGGATTCCCATGGTCATACAAATATAATCCAATAGGATTAGTACACGAGTTATGGTAGTTTAATATTATGATAATATTAATTTTTTTATCCTTATTTACCAGATTTACCCTTTTACAATGGTAAATAAAATAATTATTGAATTTACTATTAATAATATCCTAAAATAAAAAGTACCTATTCACACAATTTGTACCTTATCATTCCAAACAAGGAATCCATTTTTTGAAATACAAAATAGAGAAGTTTCAGTGATTAATTTAAAATTTATTCTCATTGTCGAAACCAAAAAGCGAATTTTTAAGAAGTAATTACTATCAAAATAATGACACGTGTTTAGTTCCAATTTAAAAGTGAAATTACTTATAATTAACAAATTTGTATTAAATGATAAAAATATAATCCAATTAAATTTTAAAACCAGTTAAAATTAAAATATAACTATGTAAATAAATTATATGAAAATGCAGTTTTGACTTAAAATGCAGTATTTTTCACTATTCCTTAAAAAAATAAATTTTATCATAAAAATACAAAAAATTTATCCAAAGTAAAATTTTATGTTCTACATAAATAAAAGTAGTTTATTTTGTCAAATTGAAAATATATAAGTTTAAAAAAATTATATTTCAAAATGGTTCTCCATCAAAAGGTGGTAAAATGACCATTTAAAAATATTTGAGTATTTCATGCTTAAAATCAGATTTGTTCTTATTTTTTTTTCTCGAAAAATTATTGAATAAATGTATTGTCATTTAACAGACATGTATAATCATATTGTGGTTACTTTTGTTCATTCCCACCAATACAACGACTTTACGTCAACTACAATTTAAAATAATAACAATATTATATTATTTTTCAGTATAGCTCAATGTTGTGTGCAACTTATGATTTCAATGAAACCCATTGTTGCATGTTGAGTACGCTACCAAAGGAAGAATCCCATTTAAGGTAAAAATAATTTATTATTCATAAATATTAATAGAAATTAAAATTTATTATTCTATAAATACATGTGGTCCAACATTGGGAGATTTTGGAGATCCTTTTGGGTGTTTTGGGGATTTAATATAGGTTTATGGTTGGTTCGTGGTTTTGGAAAACCATGAAACACTTATAGGAAACCATGTAGAATGTGTTATGGGAAAAAGGTAAGGCACAGAGGTAGTGTATTGTTTTTCCAAAAAGTATGGAATCCTAGAAGAAACAATTCTAGTTGAGATAGTTGTATTTGTTATGGTTTCTTCATGTTTTGGAAACCTTGTGAGCCAACCATGTGAGGTGAGTCATTAGGATAGAATCTGGCACACAATTAGTGGATTGTTTTCCAAACCATGCGACTAACCATGCATGAGTCAAAAGTGAGATCCTAAAATTGTATATCTCACATATTTTGGTCTCTAAATCCCTATTTTTTATCTTATGAATCACTAAGTCAATATTATCTCTTCCTAAAGGAGAAGGATGGTTGTACGATCGATCCAGATGTAATCTGAAGGCTTCACTTGGAAATTTGAAAATGATTTCTCATGGTAATTGATCGTTCTTGGTTGTTTTGGTTCTTTTTGTTATATATACTTCTCTATATCTATCGTTTTCATATTTATATGAACTATATGGAAAGATATAATATAATGGATGAAAATTATTATTATATTTGGCTTGGATTATGATTGTGTAACTGATATAAGGAAGGTTTGTGGAAATTAAACCCGATATTGTGAAATTTTTAAAGCCGCTTACCATTTTTTCCAATTTTAAAGGTAGGTCTCTTCACTCTTAACATTTCTACATAGAATATAAAGGCTTTTTTTAAAATTGTAAATTTAGTGTGATATTGATATACATTGATTTATGAAAATATTTTTGATAACCCTCTAGAGTGATGTTTTGTGGAAGTATGAAAATTGGGTGTTTTTGTAGATGGGGATTTTCTTCCTCATTTTAAAATAATGATATTTAAATATGGTTTTTTGGAATTATGGTAAATGGATTAACATATATTTTTTCAATAAAGGTCTAGTTTTATTGAAATTAATGGTAATAGTTTTTTTAAATTTTTTTTTTAATGTTTTTCAATAATATAATGATTTTAATGAAATTGTGGTTTTGTATTGGTTTTTGGCATAATGGTTGTGTGTGTTCATGTGATTTTGGGATGGATAAGGGTATTTATTCTCCACCATCATTTGTGGGATGGATAATGTATAGGGATCTCACCCATAAAATGGTTCAATATATGATTGCTTACTGATAAGATGAGTCACCACTATTGAGTATAGGGAGGTCCATGGTGGCATGCATGGTTGGATGTTTGGATTTTTGGAATGTAATGGTTTATGAAAAAAATGAAACATGTAAAATGGATAAAAATAATTATTTGGTTTATTTAATTGTATCTTGATGTTTTTTTTGAGAAAATGGTTTCATTTTCACTTGTTTATTTCTTGATATAAACTATTTAAAAATTATTTTATATGAAAAATATATATAAATAATGTTAATATGTTACATCCTCATGGAATGAGTGTGGATGTCATTGGGAAAAATCTATAAAGTTTCATTCCTCACCCTTGATTTTTTACCTTGGTGATTTGGTATATATCATTTATCGGGACCCGAGCTATGGTAAATTTCACACAACATTAGTTTAACTTCGTGATTCTTAGGCCATTTTGATGGAGTTAGATCATAGAGATTGTGTAGAATAGGAGTTTTTTCATCTTCTTTATTTTATTTTTTTATAGTCTTCCACTTTGTATAATGTAATTTGTAGTTTTCCATTATGGAACCCATTTTATGAATTTTATATAAATTAAATATTTGACTTGTCTTCCATTTTTATCTTGCATCATGTAGTGTTTTGTTTGGTTGGTTTTTTTATTTTCAGAGGGAGAATCATCCCCCACTTGTAAATGAATCCATTAGCATTTATTACTAGTATTTGGCCTCTTGGTGATGTCACCTAAGGCCTAGTATCCCCTTCAACCTTCTCAATCCAATGAGGAAGAATAGGGATGTTACATTACCAGTTTTAATGGTTTTGTTACTATTTAGAGGGTCATGATATTATTCCATCAATATAGGTTCCATAATTTCATTAAATTTCAAATATTTAATTCAACATTTTTGAGAATAAACATTATATTGGGATATCTATTATATATATGTCTTTTATACCCTGTAAAATAGTTATAATAAGTGATTTTTTATAATAGTTTGGTTCATTATATTTTCCCCCTTTTTGAATGTTCTCCCTCAAAATATTGTCCTAAAAACATGTGAGGGTATTTCTCCTTTATTTATACATATGGTTCCCATGTATCATCTTTATACATATGGATCCTCCACAACACATTGAAAAGGCCGGTTGTCTTGTTGTATAGAACCTTATCTCTACAGTCTAGAATCATTATCATCTACCCATCATCATATATATCATCTTCCAGATGTATCACCTCTGAGTTCAGCAAAAGTGAGGGATCTGGTATGTACTTCCCCAATACAGAAACACTGAACACATCATGAATTTGTTCCATACATGGTGGGAGTGAAAGATAATAGGACACTGATCCTATGTGATCATGGATCTCAAAGGGGACAATGTACTTTATTCCAATCTTCCCTTTATTTCTAAACTACACAACTCTCTTCCATAGTGATATTCAAAGAAGGACATTATATCCAACATTGAACTCTATATCCCTTTGAAGATTGTTAACATTTCTCTTTTTCCGATATTGAGTTGTCATTATATGTTTTTTATGGATTGAATATTATCTTTCATCTCTTGTAAAATATTAGGTCCAAGTAGAATTAATTCACAAATTTCATCCCATTAGGTTGGTGTTCTACATCACTTTACATATAGAGCATCATATGGAGCTATCTGAATACACGACTGGAAGATAATATTTCATGATAAGAAAAACCAATAAGAGATACTGATCCCGTAAACCTTTGAATTCCATTTAGCATGCTCTTATATTTTCTAGGAGCATCTATATAGTCCTTTCATATTGTCCATCATTTTGGGGCTGATAGTCTATGTTGAAATTCAATCCAATACTCAAAGAATATTTAACACTCCTCTAGAAAATAGATGTAAAACTTGGATCATGATTTGAGACAATCTGGAGTGGAACCCCATGTAGTCTCCCCACTTCCTTCACATATATATTATCAAGTTGATCAAGTGAGGGATCTTAATAAATATTGATAAATTGGGCAGTATTTGTATGTCAGTGCACCATAGCCCATATCGTATTGTTTACATTGGATTTCTGTAGGAGACTAATGAAAATGTTCATGGTGACATTCATCCATTTCCACATTGGTATATTAAATAGTTTCATCATCCATTAGGACATATATCTCTTTTCATTAACTTGATAATATACCAACCATCATGATAAATATTTTACAATCTCCTTATTCAGCATCTCCCACCAGTTGTTTTCTCAGAGATTAAGGTATATCTTGGTACTTCCAGGATGGATGGATAAAGTTGATCTATGTGCATTATCAATTATATCCTTAATTATATCAGGTCATGAAGGCACACAAAATTCTCATTCCAAACCAAATCACACCATTATTTTCAATATGGAACTCATCTACCATTCCTTCATTTACTATATTCACCTTATTTTGAAACTCTATATCATCCATTTCTTCGTACTTAATCTTCTCTTGGATATATGATTGGGAAATAAATTGATAAAGGTAAGATGTATTCCATGATATTATGACCTCCAAAAACATCCTTTATATATCCATGTAAATATAGTTCTTTTCAATCCGCCTCATAGATAGATTAGAAGATTCTTTTATGCTAATAGAATCATCTACCATGATTATGATCCAAGGATGATAGTGAATAGATAAATAATAGCCTTTGATTTTCTATAACCATATCCTATGATACATGTTTTTATTATTTTGTGAGAATATTTAATTTATGATCTTGTGATCAGTATATCTGTCACACTCATCACAACAGAGATAGTTCTATATTAATTTAATTGAAAAAATCACAACAGCTAGCTCCCGATCATGTATCAGGTAGTTATTCTCATGGATCGTCAACAATCATGAAGCATAGTCTATCAAATTGTAATTTTTCAAGATTAAAAAACCAATACTTTATTTTAATCATAATTTTATATCGTAAAACATTCTCCACTACTTTGTAGTGTGAGTACATGTACATTGATTATCCTCTTGATTTATTCCTTAAAGCATTATTCATAGTCTTCTATCCAGACATACCATACCCATTTCCTTGATAACTTAGTTAATGGGATAGAAAATAATAAAAAATTTCCCATAAAACATATGTAGTACCCTTCTAATCAAGGTAAAATTTTCCTTTCTATGAAACTAGAGTGTATAGTCCATTACTCAATTACCATTTTTAAGGGTTCACTGAAATTTCTTCACTTATAATCACATGTCCCACAAACGATACTTTCTAAATCCAAAAGTCACACTAACTGAATATTCCATACAACTTCTTCTTCTTTTATTTTGATAGAAAAATCCTTATATATTATTAATTTTCCTCATTTCTCTTAATTTATACTATAATTTCATTGATAAGTACTTCCAAAATTTTATTGAGGTAGATTCTAAAGGATCTTTTCATCAAATACATGATGATTGTAGGTGTGTTAGTAAGTCTAAATGGAATCACTAGAAACTCATAATTGACATAACTTGTATGGATGTAATTCTTCTAAATATCTTCCATATTAATCTTTAGGTTATTATATCTAGAATTAAGATCCTCCACTTAGATGAATTTATCTCCTCATAATTGGTCGAACAAGTAATCAATCAATAGAAGTGGATAACTAATAATTTTTCTGATCTTGTATAGATCCCAGTAATTAATACGTAGCAACATTTATCCATCCCTCTTCTTGAAAAAGTGAAATGGTGCACGTCACATTGATTCACTTGGCAGTATGAACCCTTTCCCCAAATTCTCTTGAAGTTACTTATTTCAATCTTATAGTTTAATCGATTCCATATTGTAGCGGAATTTGAAAAATTGAGTGGATAAGGTAATGAGTTATATTGGGAAGTATAAATAATGATTTATGGGATTTTTGGGTAACTCTTTGGGAAATACATATCTCTGTTCCATCACTATGAGAGTTTCCTGCAAGTTAATACCTTCCTTGGAATCAACCAATTGAGTGAGGAATGATTCTTTAATGTAAATCCACACCCACACAATTGGAGGATTTTACAATATAGATTCATGATCTTCCATGTATTTTTATAGGAGGATGGGATGTTATAGAATTCAAAATTATATTTCCTATTATTGAAAGTTGATTTTTTCTTTATATAACAAGATCCAATCCATTCCCACTATAGAGTCAAATTATACCAAGGAAAGTATCATGAGATTCACTGGAAGGGTATACCCACATACTCAAATAAGAAAAGTGTCTGACACTTGGGTTACAATAATTTAAAAACTATGTATTATTACAGATATCTCTACTTTATGGTTTTGGGGCTTCAATTTCATAGTTATAGAAAACTTTTAAGATATAAAGGAATGTGTTGAATTGTAATCCAATAATACCATTTCCATTTTTAGTGAATAAAAAGTTTACCATTTAAAAATTCATTTTTATTATCCAATTTAGCATTATAAATGTAATTATCCTTCCATTTATCCTTTGTCTTTTGTTGATGATGTAACTAATTATCCACGAGGACTCAAGGCATTGTGAACTCTCTGGTATAGTTTCCTTCCTCAGAAAATTTTATGCATTGGACCATGGGTGGATCTCTCCATTATTATATCATAATGTCCATTTTATTCATGTTTTTATAACATACATGGGAATGGTTTTGTTGTATCCAACATTTGAAGCATTTCCGTGTCCCTTTGAGGCAATTCCTATGGTGCTTCATCGAACATCATTTACTTGTGATTGGTTGATATTTTCTCCCACCACTGTAATTATATTTGTAAGATTGAAAATCATGATTTTAATTCTTATCCCTATATAAATGGGACTATTATCAAATCTACATCAGCACTTTTAGAGAACATAGAATAAATTCTTCATAACTCTGAAAGTCTTTAATTGATTGATCCATTCGAAGTAGTGGTTTTAAACCACTAAAGAATATATCTATTTTTATATAATTTTTGATAAAAATCATGAGGTCCACCTTGTAAGACTTTTCAAATTTTCTTCATATGTAATTAAAGATTCACATTCCATTTCATCAAATTTATGAATTCTATCTCCATATTTGTATGAAGAGTTTAATGAAATTTTTTATTAATAAATATTATCTTAATGTCATCCCACTCCATCTCTTAAATTTCATCCTTCAGCTGGGTTTCCTTAATCTACACAAAAAATTGGTCAGCCCCCATCTAAATGATAAATAGCCAATTTCTACTTGTCCATCTCAGAATAGAAAAGAACAGAAAATATATTATCCACTGAGTTAAACCACTATTTCCGGACTACTGGATCAAATGATTAACTAAATTTGTATGGTTGTTTCTATAAAAAATTCTTGATTGTAGTTTCTACCTAATATGGGATGGTGGATGTTCACACATTATTCTAGTTTTTTTGTTTCTTGATATAGTTGTAGATCCATCTCTATTAAATTACAATACTACCTCCCAAGGCATTAGGTATGTCATTTGGGAAATCACTACATTGTACGTCACATGGATTTTGTCCTGGTTTCTCCTATTTCCTACCATTTTTTAAAATAAAAATGGATTGAACAAAACATAATTCAATAATTTATGAATTAATAAGTTATTCTATTTTGAAATAAACTCTAAAGGCATATCTTATGGGATTTCTATGTTTAGTATTTTTCTAAAATATGTCTTCTAGGGTGAATACATAAAATTAGTCTCATAATATAGGATTTAACTAATTTTATCTAATCATAATTCCCAATTTAACTAAACCCTATTCTAAAACATACTATAGAGACCCTTCTATTTCATACATATCTATTACATCATATAATGATAAAAAAATATTATCACTACAAACTAGGATCCAAAGGACTACTGTCGTGAGGAAATTAGGACCATAAATCACATTTAAAAAATAACACATACTCATTATTTAATTAATTATTCTCTAGAATCATAGTTTCCCGCATGAAATTGATAGTAAAATACTCATCTATATATATACATCAAATAAAGGGGTGTGTTAAAAGCCACATAAGAGGGTATGTGAGAACATAAATAAATATAACATGGGTGACCATAATCATCATCCTCATAGCATAATAATGGTATCATAATACTAATAATTAAAGGATTATTTAGATAAATATATGTAATATTGTAATGCATAAAAATGAATCATCATGATTTAGTGGTCAAATGCCACACATAGTTGCGAACAAAGAAGGCATCATGTTCACATGTAATGTAACAACACATGTATTTATAGAATAATAATTTTTCATATCTATTAATATTTTATGAATAATATATCAACTTTATGTAAAATATGACAATTTTTTCAATAGTTTACTCAAAACGCAACAATGAGTTTCTTTGAAATATTATGTTGCACACAAGATTGAGTTATACCGAAAAATAATATAATAATTATAATATTTTAAATGGTACTAAAAACATAGACATTTTATTGTTGGGAATTAATATAACTAACAAAATTATTATTACACATGTTTTTTAAATGTCATTACATTTATCCAATAAATTTTATAGGCTTAAAATAAGAATTAATCTGATTTTAAGCATGAAATACTGTAATATTCTTAAAAAGGTCAATTTACAGCCTTTTGATGGTGAACCATTTTTAAATATAGTTTTTTAACATTTATTTGTTCCATTGTGAAAAATAAAATTCTTCTTCAGAAGTGGTTCATCAAAATTTACTTTGGGTAAATTTTTGGTATTCTTTTGATAAAGTTCATTTTTTTAATGAATAGTGAAAATACTGCATTTTAAGTAAAAAAATTCTTTTAATATAAGTTATTTATATGATTATATTTTCATTTTAATTCTTTATAAAGTTTAATTAGATTATATTTTTATCATTTAATTAAATTTTGGTCATTGGAAGTAATTTATCTTTGAAATTTGACATAAACACATGTCAATATTTTGGTAGTTTTATATTTTTTAAAAACATGTTTTTTGGTTTTGACAATGGAAATTAATTTTAAATTAATTTACACATATTATTTATTTTTAATTTATAAAAATTTATTCCATAATTGGAATTAGGAGGTCCAAATTGTGTAAATATGTACCTTTTATTTTTAGAAATTATGAATAGTAACTTTAGTAAATATTTTATTTACCATGGTTAAAGGGTAAATCTGGTAAATAAGGGTACAAATTAATATTAAAATAATATTAAATTACCCTAAAACATATAATAACCCAATTGGATGAGATATTTCTGACCATAGGAATCCTTTGGTCGATTTTAGGTCACCATGGATCCACTGATGTGTGAAAATGACATTTAATTACCATTAATTTATTGCTAAGGAACATATAACCTAAACATGTATCTTTTACTAAAAAAAATTTGATATGGGTTAATATAAGTGATATATAGGAATATAGATAGTAATTAGAAATCTAAAAGTATTTCAATATTCGCGGTATTTTATTTATAATTTTTAGACTTCAAATATATTTATTTATTTATGACACAATGGTAATGTAGTGAATACCTTATTAATGAATGATTTGAATAAATGAGATTATAAATATTAAAATAAATTTATTTTGAAACTTTTTAGTCCATACAAATATTTTATGGATAATTATGAATTTTTATCTTAAAATTCATGATGTTTTTTTATAATTAATCATGTTGCTATGGATTTTAAAAAGGCATGATTTGAATAGTATAAAAATTTACATAAATGATTTTTTTAAGTCAATTAAAATTTTATTAAATGATATAATAATACTAAAAATCTAAGAGTAGACCAAATTAAATATAATATTTTTAAAATGTAATTAATTATCCATTATGGGTTGCTTGGAATTTTATTGTTACTATAATAACCTTATATTATGAAAATACAAGAAGACATGGTAAGTGTTAATTTATTTAACTAAGGGTTAAAGTTAAATGATAAGATTAATCTTAAGACATAAACTTTTCTAAAACCCATTGGATTATATTATTCAGACCCACACTCATTTTATAATCTAAATATATCACTTTTGTGTAATTAGAATTTGAAAATCAATTGATAGAAAAATAATATTTCAAAACATTCCAAAAGTGCCCCTCTTCCCTCTAATAAAAGGACACCACCTATAACCCCTTAATCACACCTCTCATTCCCCTTGGATTGTCCAAACTCCACCCAAATAATCTACCAACACCCCTCTATTACTATTACAATCCTCACCTTGGTCAGAAGATAATTCATGAAAGTCTTTTAGCTTAAAATCAAAAGGACTAACCCGATTTGAGGTAATGTCTTCTCTCAAGGTTTTTTCATTTATTTTCTTTCTCAAACCCACCTAAACTCTCTTTATTAAATTCTTTTATAACAAAAATAGTATCATAAATATAAGAGGATTTTTTTATGATAATGATTCAAACCACACTTACACAAACATCCATCTAATGGATTTATATCATACTGTTTCTGTGGAGGGCGAACTACTGCCTCACGAAATAATGATTGTTCAAATTTCTTCTACCGTCTCTCATGGTGGCCATTATGATGGAACTGTAATTATATATGATATTTATGATATTTATTTTACCTTTATGATACTTTAATTATTATTTATAACATACCTTTATTCTTTTCATGTTGTATATATACGATAATTTCATTTGAGGAAGTACAGACTGCCCCCCGATGTGATTTGACTCATTCATGAGATACATGCAACGTATAAAGGATTGAATTAATGAACTTATGTAGCATATATAACATAGATATTATAATGGAATTATAATATACCTATGTATAATTTTTTTTTTCATTCCATTAAATATGAAAAAGAAATGAAAGTAGCGTTAATGCGTACGTACGACTTAGCATCTCCATGAACGACGCATTTCATTTCTTATATCCAAATGCTATAGACTGTTCAAAATACATATATACTAGATATATATGATATATATTACAACTAAATCATTAATATAATTCCGGAGATAATATAATTTTGACCACATGGGAAATTTGTAATTATAAAAAGTTAAATTTTGACTCATGTTCCTATCATCGACCAAATGTCCGATATGAACTCAAATAAATAACTAATTGTTATTGAAAGGTAATAAGTGATAGGAAAGGAATACATGTATTTATAGAATAATAAATTTTCATATTTATTAATATTTATGAATAAGATATTAATTTTATGTTAAATAGGACGCTTTTTTCGATAGCTTACTCAACATGAAACAATGAGTTTCCTTGAAATATTATGTTGCAAACAACTTTGAGTTATACCAAAAAATAATATAATAATATTATTATTTTAAATGGTATTTAACGCATAGTCATTGTATTTATATGAATGAACATACATAACTACATTATGATTACACATGTTTGTTAAATGTCATTACATTTATCCAATAAATTTTAGAGGCTTAAAATAAGAATGAATTTAGTTTTAAGCATGAAATACTCTAACATTCTTTAAAAGATTGATTTATCATCTTTTAATGGTGAACCCTTTTAAAATCTTCTTTTTGTAACTTTTATATTTTATATTTGAAAAAATTTAAATGTTATTTATAAGTAGGATATCAATATTTACTTTTTATATATTTTTGATATTTTT
This sequence comes from Viscum album, assembly GCA_963277665.1. Taxonomy (NCBI): domain Eukaryota; kingdom Viridiplantae; phylum Streptophyta; class Magnoliopsida; order Santalales; family Viscaceae; genus Viscum; species Viscum album. The sequence continues at coordinate 381,771,464 of OY728167.1, read as the reverse complement.
CTGATAATGTTCATTTTTTAATAAATAGTGAAAATACTGCATTTTAGGTCAAAAATATCTGTTAATATAATTTATTTATATTATTTTATAGTACATTAAAGTGGATTTAAAGTGTAAATAGATTATATTTTTATCATTTAATCCAATATTGGTCATTGGAAGTAATTTCACATTGAAATTGGACTTAAACGCATGTCAATCTTATGGTAGTATTTATTTTTTAAAAAAACGCCTTTTGGTTTTGACAATGAGATTTAATTTGAAATTAATTTTTTAAACTTATGTGTTTTGAATTTGAAAAAATGGATTAAATATTTGGAATCATGAGGTCCAAATTTCTTTAATATTTAACTTTAATTTTTATACATTATGAAGAGTAACTTCCGTAAATATTTAATTTAGCATGTTTAAAGGGTAAATATGGTAAATAAGAGTAAAAAAATAATATTATAATAAAATTAAAATACGGTAACAGATTTCTTAATCCTATTTTATGATATATGTCTGACCATGGGAATACTTGTGTTGTTTTATGACCCCATGGAGCCACTTGTTTTAGAAAATGACATTTAATTACTTTTAATTTAATGTTGTGGAATATATAACCTAAAAATGTATCTTTTACTAAAACAATTTGTATATGGGGTTATATATGTCATATTTTAGACTATAAGTAGTAATTATAAATATAAAAATATTTCCTACATCATGGTATTTTATTTATAATGTTTATATGTCAAATAAATAAATTTATTTATGACACAATGGTGACATAGTGATTGATTTATTAATAAAAGATTTAAATGAATGAGAATATAAAAATTAAAATAAATTTATTTTGAAACTTTTTATTCCATAAACGTATTTTATTAATTATTATGACTTGTTTTCTTTGAATTATCGATTTTTTTAATTAATAAAGTTGTTATAGATTTTTAAAAAATACATGATATTAATAGTATACAAATTGACAAAAATGAGTTTATATATCAATTAATATTTAATTAAATGATATAATAGTCCTAAAAATATAATATTCTACCAAATAACATATATGATGTTAAAAATTTAATGAATTATCCATTATGGGTCAATTTTAATTTCATTGTAAATATCGTAGCAATATATTATTAAAATACAAGAAGACATGGTAAGAGTTACTTATTTAACTAAGGGTTAAAGATAAAAGATAAGTTTAATTTTATGACCTAAATTTGTCTTAAACCCATTGTATGAGAGGATTTTGACCCATCATCATATGATATTTTAAATATATCACTTTGGTGTTATTATAATTTGAAAATCAATTAATAATAAAATTATATTTCAAAACATTCCTAAAGTTCCCCTCATCCCTCTATAAAAGGCCACCACATCTATCCTCTTAATCACTCCACTCAAGCCCATTTTCTCATCCAAAATCCACCCAAAGAAGTTCCCAACATCCATATATTCCTCATTTAAGCCTCAACTTAGGAATAAAGCAATTCAAGAAATCCTTTTAGCTTAAAATAAAAAAGAGTTACCTGATTTGAGGAAATGTCTTCTTTCAAGCCTCTTTCATTTATTTTATTTCTCTAACCCCCCTAAAATCTCATTATTTAATTATTTTATAACAAAAACATTATATTAAATTTACTAGGATCTTTTTATGAGAAGGATTATAACTACAATTACACACACATCCATCTAATGTATTTATAACATACTGTTTCCAAGGACGGTGAACTACTACCTCACGAATCGATTATTGTTCAATTATCTCCTACCACATCTCATGGTGGCCATTATGATGGAGCTATAATTTTATATGATATTTATGATATTTATGTTATCACCATGACACTGTAATTCTCATTAAAAACATACCATTATGCTTCTCATGTTGTATAAATACGATAATTTCAATTGAGGAAGTACAGACTACCCCCACAAGTGATATGACTCGTTCATGATATTCATAGAATATATAAAGGATGAAATTAATGTAATTATGTGACATATATAACTTATATATTATACTGAAATTATAATATACTTATTTATCATTAGATTTAATTCCTTTAAATAAGAAATAGAAATGAATGTAGTGTTCATGCGTATGTACGGCTTACCATCGTCATGAATTGTGGAGTTCATTTCTTATATAAAAATGATATGGACTATTAAAGATACATATATACTAGATATATTTGATATCCAAATAATTAATATAATTATTGAGATAATGGAATTTTGACGACATGGAAAATTTATAATTATAACAACTTCATTTTTGAATCAAGTTCTGAACATCAAAAAAATGTCCAATATTAACTCAAATAATTAACGAATTGTTATAGAAAGGTAATAAGTGATATAAAAGGAATAATAAAATTGAAAAAGTATCTGAATCATGTAGAAATTAACTTATGTCAATTTTTCAGGAAATTAAATAATGAACGAGTCAAGTCAGACATGATGTAAGAGAATTTGTCTCAATCTCCTTTCTTTGAAGAATATATTGATTTATACACGACATAATTTTATAAGGTGTATAAACCCCTTTGACTTTTAATTTAATCAGGGGGAATCTATTTTTAATTAGTGTTCCACTAAATGACAAATATAATGTTTTGATTTAACGTATGTGGTGATAATGTACTCTTTTCCACCATAATCATTATTTGGATTCCTCTATAGGCCTTAATGTTTTTAAAAGAAAAAAGAAAACCCTTATTTCTGTTTTTTGGTGTTTTGGTATTAGAAATGGTTTTTTAAATGGATTTCCAATTCATTGGAGGTTATAATTTAATCTCTCATCCTTGGTTTATCATGAAACCACTCTTATTTTGGTTTATCATGTAACCACCTATCATTGTATGGTCACATAACCACCCGTCAAATGTCCAAGTACCATTATATAATCATAACACATAAAATATTGTAAATATTAACATTTCACTAGTAAGATTTCTTCTATAATAACAAGAAATAAATTCAAGATATTGAAAATGGTTTTTTAAATGGATTGATTATTTCAATATCTTCAATTTATTTCTAGTTATTGCAGATGAAATATTACTAGTGAAATATTAACATTAAAAATATTTTATGTGTTATGATTATATAATGGTACTTGGACATTTGACGGGTGGTTATGTGACAATACAATGATAGGTGGTTACATTATAAACGAAAATAAGAGTGGTTTCATGATAAACCAAGGATGGGAGGTTACGTTATAACCTCCAAGGAATTGGGTATGGAAGTCAGCCGTATGGGTATTCCATTTGTAAGAATTATTTGGGGAAGTCGACCGTTTGGTTATTCCATTTAAGTATGATTATGTCCTATATTTAACTTTTATATGTTATGTGTTCTTTCTATAGGTTTTATGGTAATTGTTTTGGCCACAAAAGGTTAATCATTGATATTTTATTCAATTAAGAGTATTTACTACTTCATAAAGGTGAAAATTATTACTTATGATAAAGTATTCATGGTTTAAATGTTGTTTTAAAAAACTAATAGTTTTAATTCTTTGTGCATCCCTTACTAAGATATTTATGGTCTTTCCAAGTTTTTGAAATATTTTTAATAGGACTTAAAGTGCAATAGGGTCAAGGATGGAATCAAGGAAAATTCATTCTAATTAAAACATGGAACTAAACATGTTTATTTTCATTTAAGAGTTTTTGTTTTATGAAAAAAATGCATACTGAGAAGAATTGTCTATATCTAATATTAAAGTTGTTATGTATAAGTTATGACCTCATTATCTAAAGCTGTAAATTAGAAAAATATCCTCAATTTGAATTATCAACTTAATTAAGGATTATGTATTGTTTAAGGTTGGGTCATTACAGTTGGTATCAGAGGCCTGTTTAGAAACCTTTAGAGGTTTGGGAGTTATTTAAGAATAAGTGACATAACCATAATGATTATCATATTATAAAGAGTCATAGTTATTTTAGATAAATTGAATTAGTTTAAGATAACATGAATAAGTATATCTCAGTGTTTACCCTCCTTATAAGATAATGTATGTTGATTTTACTGATATAATCACACTGACCTTTTTGGTTTGGTTAAATGGATGGATCTAATAGACACCAAAGTAACAATGGATATGAAGGAAACTGTGGTGGTTTTCTGAATGAGAAATCTAATGAAATGGGAGATTCAATGAGAAATCATGTGTTTATTCATAACCAAATAACTTGAGTCACGATTTACCACTTGAACCTTGGTGATTTTTCTAAGGCATCATATATGCGAGAAACGAATCCCAATGGATGTTCAGGTAATAATAATAATAAAGGTAGGTATATTCAAAAACCTTTGTGTCAAGGATGTGGAAGGAAAAGCAAAAGAAAATTCTACAAAGGGATGATTAGATTTTTCAGATGTGGTAATGATGGTCATAATTCAATAACTATCCATGGAAAAAGGAAGCATCTATTTGATTCTAGGAATGGGAAATAAGTTCTTTTTGAAGGATCAATTGAATGTTTTACATGTGGTGTGCATGGTCATTATAAAAATAGATTTCCTATGAAGATGGTTTAGGAATGAGATCAGAAGGATCATACAAATATATGTTTACCAATTCCTAATGACATTCCAATTTATGATCAGGAAACTGAAAATAACCTATGAAAGGCAAGGATTATTTCTTAGCACATGTTTTGACATTACTAAAATAATAGGAAATTATGAATTATTTTTTTGAAGGAAAGAAGCATAAAATAAATATTTGGAAATACATGGATAAAGGATCATAAAAATTGTTCAATGATTAAGATGGCTAGGTATTGAAGAGTTATGTTGGATCCATGGATGATGATATGTTTAAATGTATTATTGATAGGATTACTTTGGAATACTTTATCAAGTATTTTTAACCCTGAAGATTGATATGTGAAAATGTTATTCAAGGAATAATTATCTTTTCTTTTGTGGACATAATGGAAAACCATAGGGGTTTATGTGATCTTCTTTTGATAAATTATGAGTTATTTGTTTTTGGGATGAAAAATTTGAGGTATAAAATAACCTTTGAGGTTAAAACATGTTATGGCTATTTTTAAAGATTTTATATATTTTTTATTTTTATTAGAATTATAATGTTTTTGAAAAAGGGAAACACATAAACCATGTGACAACCTATTGCATCAGACAAAGCTGCGGGAATCGAACCCACCACCAAAGTGTGACTAGGATTTATCGCATACCAGGGAACTACGTGAAGTCCCTGGTTATTATGACTAATTAATTTTAGTTAAATGATTTCACGGATCAAGAATAAGTTGATTTTGGGAACTAATGTTTTATCAAATGGATATCCTTAGTATAGGAAAATGATTTGGTGATTAAGTGATAAAGGTTATTTTTAAAGACGTTATCTCTTTTAGGAACACTATATGCCTAAGGAAAGTATAATACTATGGGATTTCATTTTTGGATTAATGGTTAAAATTTTATTTTGTAAGAATATATAATTTTATTGTGGAAATATGGTAATTTTGGTTATTTATGGAAATGATTAACCTATTATAGAGAATATGTGATTAGGTTAATTGCACTTTAGTATGAGACTTTAAGAGTAGTCGATGTTATTTGGAGAAAAGTGTTATGATTTACCATGTAAGACTACGTGATTAAATTATTCTGAGTTTTGGGTTTCAATATTAGTATGGATTATATTGAATAATTTTAGGGGAAATTGTGTATTGAATAGTATTTTTTGAAATTTAGGTACTATTTTTTGAATTTTGAAGATTAAGAGTAGTATTTATTTTTATAAAGGATTATCCTTTGGGGGATTATCTGATCTCATACTAATCATTTTTTTTTTGGTAAATGTCTAATGACAGGGGAAATATATATTTCATCTTTTTTGTATTATATTATTCTCTATAAGTTGATTCTAGCACTTTTTTTGGGACCAAGTCATCTTTTATACTCATAGTTTAGAGAAAATATGAGTTTGTGGTAGAAATTTAGTAAAGGATGAAAGTCTACATGACAAGTAAGTATGTTTCCTTATGTTCTTAGTCAAGAAGATAAATAAATTCTTTAAATTTATGAAAATGAAAAAGAAAACAAATTTTTTTTTCTGATTACTATTCCTAATGGGGAATCAAATATCGTTTGACCCATACCAAGTTTGTGATTTTATGGTGGTTAGCTTTCACCTAATAATGTTTTTTTATCACTCTCCATCAGAACTTGATGGTTATTTTCTCTTCCATATCTATGTTTTATTACATGGAGTATTATTATGGTTTATCTCGGGTGACCTTTTTTACTTCTCTTTATTTCTTTTAAAGTGATAGTTTTATTGAATCTTTCTCCGATTTGGGGCATTCAATGATGTTTCCAAGCCCAATTTTAAAATTGTGAGGACAGAATTTCCAAAAGGGGGGAAGGATGTAACTACACAGGTATTTACAGAATAATATTTTTTCATATCTAGTAATATATATGAATACGATATTAATTTTACGTTAAATAGGACACATTTTTTGATAGCGTACTCAACACGTGGCAACAGGTTTCTTTAAAATCTAATGTTGCACATGACTTTGAGTTATACCGAAAAATAATATAATAATATTTTTATTTTAATTGGAAGTTAACAAATAGTAATTGTATTTATGGGAATGAACATAAATAACTACATTATGATTAATTTTTTTTATTAAATGTCTTTAAATTTATCAAATAAATTTTAGAGGCTTAACATAGGAATGAATCCGATTTTAAGCATGAAATACTCAAATATTCTTTAAAATGTCGATTTACAACCTTTTGATGGTGAAACCTTTTTAAATATATTTTATGTAACTTATATATGTTTAATTTAAAAAAAATAAAATTCTTCTTTAGAAGTGGGAAATAAAAAATAACTTTGGGTAAGTTTTTGGTATTTTTCTGATAAAGTTCATTTTTTAAAGAAGAGTGAAAAATACTGCATTTTAAGTCAAAACTATCTTTTCAACTACTTTATTTATATGATTATATTTTCCTAATATTTAGTTATAAAGTTTAGTATGATTATATTTTTATAATTTAATATAATTATGATAATTTGAATTAATTTCAATCTAAAATTGGACATAAACACATGTCAATCTTTTGGTACTTTTTACTTTTTTAAAACACGCTTTTTGTTTTTTCCAAAGAGAATTAATTTTAAATTAATTTCTAGAACTTATGATTTTTAAATTTTGAAAAATGGATTCCATATTTGGAATCAGGAGTTCAAAATTGTGTAAATTGGTAACTTTTATTTTTATAAATTATGAATAGTAACTTCAGTAAATATTTAATTTTCCATGGTTAAAGGGTAAATCTGGAAAATAAGGGTAACAAATAATATTATAATAATATTAAATAACACTAAAACATGTCCTAACCCTATTTTATGAGATATTTCTAACCATGGTCGTACTTGGGACGATTTTAAGGCCCCATGGAGCCACTTGTGTATGAAAATGACATTTAATTACTTTTAATTTAGAGTTAAGAAAAATATATCCTAAACATGTATCTTTTACTAAAACAATATTTATATGGGGCCATATAAGTGAAATATTAGACTATAAATATCCATTATAAAACTAAAAATATTTCATAAATCATGGTATTTTATTTATAAATTTTAAACATCAAATAAATAAATTTATCTATGACACAATGGTGATGTAGTGATTACCTTATTAATGAATGATTTAAATATATGAGATTATATATAAAAAAATAAATTTATTTTTAAACATTTTATGCCATACACGTATTTTATGGAAGATTATTACTTATTATATTTAATTAATTAAGTTTTTTTAATTAATAAAGTTTTTATTGATTTTGAAAAAGCCATGATATGAATAGTATAAAAATTAACATAAATGAGTATTTAAATCAATTAATAATTTGTTAAATGATATAATAGTCATAAAAATATATGTGCCAGAAAAATGACATATATGATGATGAAAATTTAATTAATCATCCATTTTCGGACGCTTGGAATGTTATTGTAACTATAGTAACCTTATATTATGAAAATACAAGAAGACATGGTAAGAGTAAATTTATTTAACTAAGTGTTAAAGTTAAACGATAAGGTCAAAATTATTACCTAAAATTTTATAAAACCCATTGTATGAGAGTATTTATACCTATATTCATATGATCTTTTAAATATATCACTTTTGTGTTATTGGAATTCAAAAATCAATTAATAATAAAATAATATTTCAAAACATTCCAAATGTGCCTCTCCTCCCTCTTATAAAAGGCCGCCAAATCTAACCCATTATTCACAGCTCTCAAGCCTTTTGGATCATCCCAATTCTACCCAAATAAGCACCAAACATCCATATATTCCTCCTAGAATCCTCACCTTGGGAATAAGTCAATTTTATAGAGCTTTTTAGTTTAAAATCAAAGGTGTTACCCGAATTGAGGTAATGTCTTCTCTCAAGCATGTTTCATTTATTTTCATTCTCAAACCCCCATAAACTCTTATTTATTACATTATTTTATAAAAACACCATTATATTAAATATACTTGGATTTTTTGTATTAATTATTCGAACTACACTTACACACAAATCCATCTAATGGATTTAGAACATACTGTTTCTATGGATGACGAAATACTACCTCACGAAATGACGATTGTTCAATTATCTCCTACCGCCTCTCATGGTGGCCATTATGATGGAATTGTAATTATATATTATATATATAATATTTATTTTATCTCAATTATACATTAATTCTCATTTATAACATACATTTATTCTTTTTAGATTGTATAAATACAATTATTTCATTTGAGGAAGTGCGAACTACCACCCTCCCAAAGTGATATGACTCCTTCATGCAATACATGGAACATATAAATGATGGAATTAATGAACTTATGTAACATATATAAAATAGATATTATAAATCAATTATAATATATTTATGTATCATTTACTTTTCATTCATTTAAATATGAAAAAGAAATGAATGTAACATTCATGCGTACGTACAGCTTATCATCTCCATGAACAGAGCATATCATTTTTTATATACAAAATCTATGGAAAATTATAAATACATATATGTTGGATAAATATGATATATATGATATATAAATCATGAATTTCATTCTGGAGAAAATGTAATTTTACCACATGGTCAGTTTATAATTATAACAAGTTCATTTTTCACTCATGTTCAGAACATTGACAAAATGTACGATATGAAATCAAATAATTACCTTATTGTTATTGGAAGGTAATAAGTGATATAAAAGGAATAATAAAAATGAAAAAGGTTCTGAATCAATTAGAAATTAAATTAATTATATTATTCATGAAATTAAAGAACGAACGAGTCATGTCAGACACGAGGTAAGGGAATTTGTCTCAATCTCCTTTTGTTGAGGAATATTTTTATGTATACATGAATTTATTATATATTGTGTGTAAAACCCATTGAATTTTAATTTCATTCAATGTGAATATCTTTCTACATAACTTTTTACTAAATGAAAAAGTGAATGTTTATATTAAACATAAGAGGTGACAATGACCTCTACGCCACCGTAATCGTTATTTGTCTTCCTCTATAAGCCTTAAGGTCTTAAAAGGTAAAAGAAACATCTTATTTCCGTTTTTGAGTTTTTTGGTATTGAAAATGGTTTTTGAAATGTTTTCAGTATTTCAATATCTTGAAATGATTTCCTGTGATTGAAAATGAAATGTTATTAGTGAAATGTTGATATTTTCAGTATTTTATGTCTTAGGATTATATAATGGTACTTGGGCAGTTAACGAGTGGTTACATGATATACGAATGACATGTGGTTGCATGATAAACTAGATGACATGTGGTTCAGTGATAAACCAAGGATGGGTGGATACGTTATAACCTCCAATGCATTGGCTATGGAAGTTGGTCGTATAGATATTTCATTTGTTATAATGATTTGTGGAATTCAATGTATAGTTATACCATTTAAGTATGATTATGTCCCAAGTTAACCCTTTATATGTTATGTGTTATTTCTATCGGTTTTTTTGGTAATATTTTGGTTAAAAAAGGGAAATTAATGAGAATTTATTCACTGAAGAGTATTTACTACTTCATAATGGTGAAAATTACTAATTTTGATAAAGTATTCGTGGTTTACATGTTGTTTTAAAAAACTAAAAGTTTTCCTTCTTTGTGTATCCCTTACTGATATTTTTATTCTAATCCCATGTTTTTGAATTTTTTTTCATAGGACTTAAAGTGGAATAAGGTCAAGGATGGGATGAAGGAAAATTCATGTTGTTTAAAGCATGGAACTAAACATGTTTCATTTCTTTTAAGAGTTTTTTATTTGATGAAAAAAATGTTTACTAAGTAGAATTGTCTACATGTAATATTCAAGATGTTATGTATATTTTATTACCTAATTCTATAAATTTGTAAACCTAAAAAAATACTCAATGTGAATTATTGACATATTTCAAGATTGCGTAATGGTTAAGGTAGGGTCCTTACATGTAATATATGTTTATAATCATTACATATTAATTATGAACAAAGATAGAATCATGTTCATGCATATTGAACCCTATATCATTAGATACATCACATTACCAAATGAATTTATGTGTTATATAATTATGGGATCACCCTTCATATCTTAATATTTACATAGTAATCCATGCCATATAAAACATATTCAAATATTTTCTATAAAATAATCCATGGAATGGAAATGGGTTTAATGAGAATTTTATAAATCATACTCTATGAAATAATCATTGAATTTATAAAAATAAAAATTTAATAAAACACATGGTTTAAGAATAATCAAAATATTGTGAATAAGAAACAATCTCAAGAGAAGTAAAAGATGTGTTTTTTAGAAGGAATATAACATTTAGAAATTTCAATTGTAAAAAAATAATATTAGAAACATGTATATACCAAAAAATAAATTGTTAATAATAACAATAATGAATCCTAGAAATACTTAAATAACATCCAAACTGAATTTTTTCATGAAATAAGGTTAACCTAAATAAATGAAATTTGGATTTTAAATCCCCTTACTTTATTTCCAAATGACCCCTTCACTATAATATCAGAGATAATAAAATTATATTAATTAATTAATTAATATAGAGTCTTTTATACATGTATTTCATGTATTAATTATTTATTTAGTTCTTTATGGTTATTTTTATGAGGTATAATGTTCAATTTCACCATTCGGGAGTATTAATTTTCTTGGTTTTCATGCTATGTTCACTTGAATACTTGCATGGATGATTGTGTAAAATTGCATAAATTTTGTATACATGAAATTATAATTTGTTAATGAACTTATATAATTTTATTTTTTCTTATATATAAATTTGTTATATGGTATTAGGATGATTCATTAGATAAAATGTTAATGATAATCATTTATATTAACTTGGTGGTTTTTCGATCAACATGTACTTGTTTTGTTTTATTATTTAATAGTATTTAAATATGTTTTATACAGATAATAAAATGGTTATACCATTCATTTTAAAATATTTTTGAAAAATTATAATGGTATCATAACAAGCCTTGATTTCATTTAATTGGGAAATTAAAACGTATCCTCTACGATGAAGGTAAATCGACACATCACTGAAGATGTTTTAATTTTCAATATAAAAGGGATAAGATAAAAAGATTGATAATGGATTATTCAATCCTTATATATATAAGATATTGGAGTTATAACTCAAATTAAATAACTGGAGTTAAAGAGAGAATTTAAATAAAAATAAATTTAAAAGATATTAAAACAAAATGAAAGAGGATTTTACTTCATGATGTATTCTCCTCAAGAAACACCTTAGGGAAATTGTATTTGGTCTATTTTTGAGACCAAGGGATATTGTACATGGGGGATAAGCTTTGTAATAAGAATTGGAAGAATTTTTAAAATCTTTAAAATGTTGGACATGTGATGAGAAGATGTGGAGAGGGGTGGTATTTATACGGGAGGAGATGGGTGTTTTTTATACATTGGTTAATTAGTTTTGATCTAAACCATGATTTGTTTTAATACTTGTTAATAAATAAGGTGAAGAGAGAATGAGAGTTTGAGATTATATTTCTTACATATTCCATGACTCAATAAATATTGTATTTATCTTATAATATTATTTACCATTAATCAATGTATTTCACTAATCACAAAAAATTAAAATATTTTAGAAAAATACAAAAAATTCACCATAACCATTTTTCAAAATATATATTTAAAAAATGAACTCCAATATATAAAAATAATTTTCAAGATATTGAAAATAAAAGTTTTAAATAAAAATCATCATTACTTAAAAAAAACTGTTTTAAATTTATAAATGATTTTATGAAACTTTGAAAAAGTAATTAAGGTCTCATAAAATAATATTATAATAATAAGACAAAAATATTAATTTAGGAATCCATTTTATGAAAAAAAGTTTTCTTATAAATCCTTATATTATTTATAATATATTAATATACATTAATGTTTTAAAAAAACACCAATACTTAATTTATCATTTTGAGAAAAATTATTTACATATACAAAGATATAATTATATCATATTTTCATTTATAAGATTCTTAAATTTTCTTAATACATTCATATCTGAGGTTACTATAATATTATCAGGATTATTTTTCTTAATCATTTAAGGGTCATGCTACTATTAAATCATTGTAGGTTCCTTAATTTCTTTAAATTTCACTTATTTCATTCTTCATTTATGAGAAGAAAGTTTTTATTGGGATCTTTATTATATGTTTATATTTTACACTATATAATATAATTATAATAAGTAAAATTCTATTTATAGAATATTAGGTCATTACAAACAATGTGAGCTTCGTGAGATCCAAAATCATTAGAATATTTTCTGTCCCTCATACAATATTGACAGACAAATACCCCAATTTCATTTCTTCTAAAATGGAAAACAATATCAGGAGTATGAAATAAAGTCCCACAATTCATCCTAATACCAAGAAGACACTAATGGAAATATAAAGGCCTTAATCAAGAACTAATTGAATATACTCATGAAGATGGAAGATAAGGATAAAATGTATTTCCCATCCAAGCTCATACATGCCTTATGGTCTTATTAGACTATGACCCACACTGCCACACAGACATCCCCATACTCAAGAGTATATGGTAATTATGCGGTCCTACCTATCGATGTTCAATGTACCTCTATCCTTATAACCATCTATGATATTCTATCCACAAACGACCAATCCTAGAAATGGCTAAATGAATTGGAGTGACTGGATGAGAATGGATTTCCCACCTTACATCATTTGTAAGTCCACAATAACCAGATTTGATGAGAATTTAACTTAAAATTTCTTCTCAGATATTTGCTATTGGGAGATATAGTGTTGGTCCAATGGACTCTGATTATACATGGAAGCAATCCTCAAATGTGGGATCCGATGTGGGATAGACCATATTCCATAAACAAAAATCTACTCTAATAGAGAATATTATTTGATCTCTATGGATGGATATCTTACCATGGCCCCCAAAAATTAAAGGTTCTTGAAGATGTATTTAATATAATCCAAATACAACATAATCTTTTTCACATGATGTTAAACTTCATGCACATAATAAATGTCATAGTAAAATAAACTATAGGACACCAATGTCTTCATTGTATGTCTTTAAACTAAAAATCCCTATAATAATATTATTATATAGTGTATCTGCCCCAAAATCAGTCATCTATTATACCATATTCATGAACTACGCATTTCTTGATTACTGACATTAAAATATACGTATTGACACATAATCACCTTGGGTTAGGCCCAACCACAAATTTTCCCTTGTTTATAAGAATATTTTAACTAGATTTTGGCCCCAATGCCTCTTTTCACATTGAGTTATTGATTCATGATGGACCAAAAAATAATTTTTCATGTAAATATAATAAAATCATCATCCAAATATCATCATGTTAAATTACATGGTACAAATTTCTTGTCATAGGATAATAAAATTCTAGGAAAAAAATTCCATTACCGAATGACAAGAAACTGCATGGGAATCTTCATCTCGATAAAGATTCACCACACATGAGCAAGGTCTATGTGAAATAATGTTGAAACACGTTTATTGTATATGGATCAAACCCACATAGGGAACCTATCCATAAACTATGTACAATAATATTCTTGTTCTCAGATGATATGTAGTGACTCCTAAGTTTTCTATCCTTGCCCCAACCACATCATCAAATTTTTTAAAACTCTTTTCACTTTATCATCATGATTGTGGAATCTATGTTGTATCTATTGAGATATTGTGAGGAATGGAGTCCCCTCTATAATTTATCTCAAAAATTATCTTCTATTATTTTCCACTTAATCTCTATTAATAAATTTTCACTCCATCATGATCAATGGTGTGCAACGATAAATTACAGTATTACCCTGGGGAAAACCATTGAAGCCTCATGTGGCCATGTATCAAAGAAATAGGGGATAAAAATTTTCATCACAAGATAATAAACTACATCCTTACTAAATTCCATAAAAATTGGATACTCATGTTAGTCGTGGGATTCTTCGTATCATGAAAATGAAGCCATCATGCACTTACCTAAAAGGAAAAAGCCTTTAGGATTGGTCTCCTAACATATCATTATAATTAACTATGATTGTATTGATTGTATTTTTAATGAGATACATCTTAACACTCGGATCTTACAACCTAATCTAGAAAACACCAAAAATTCACCCTCCCTTAATACAGTTCATACATACGCATGGATATTTCATTCAAGAACAATGTGTGGATTGATTCAGTTCGTCAAATGATAAATAGTGATTCCTTGATATATAGTCATGGTCTATGCCTCAATGATACTTCATTCACATAATTTATTTCACATCATCCTTACCACATGACATTAAAAAACATGACTAAATATCCAATTAAAATGACACTAAGATGCACGATTCATCCATAAATATGTTTGTATTTATTCCTTTCCACACATGATACATAGAGAAATAGTAATATGTATTATTAGGCCCAGTAGAAATACCAATTTATTTACACATTGGGCGACCCACTTACTTATCACAAGATGTTAAATTTAATGGTTCCTCATGAACTATTTGTGGATCGATTCTAATTCCAATGGGATACATCATGAAATCTAGATTACATATCCTTGGACCAGCCATGATATACTCGAAATGATCCATCCATTGAATATGAAACAAATTGACCCATGGATCTCCAATCATAGGTCAAGAAGAAACAATCAGAAAATCAATAGGAAAAATTCCCTACTATAAATATGGACCATATCTGCTTAGAGGGTTCCCATTTAGAAATATTTTGGATTGATTCCTATCCACATAGGATACTTAGTGATTATCGAATATCCAATCACGGGACCTTTCAAAACCAATCAAAATGCACCTCCTTGTGTAAATCTATACAGGTAACAAATTCAAGATCTACATATTTCTTGATTCTCATTTTCATGAAATATTTAGTAATTCAAAGATATTTTATCATGGTCCAACCATCCTAAATTTAAAATTCCCATATCCTTAACTTCAACACCCATTTGTGGTATAATAAAGCATTTTAATCCCCTGATTCTCACACCGATGATAGATCACATGGGATTATGAGTTTTGTTAAGTGATTCCTTACATGACCAGGGTATATCAATTCACATTTTGGTTTCCAGGGTCCTAATAGAAAGACATTAAAAGGTATACCACATGTCCCTGTCGTGTGACATTAAACCATATGGTTTCTCAAGTACTACTTGTGACTTGATTATTATTCTAATGATATACATAGTGATGACTAGTACTCATGTCCTAATACCATCCATCAGGTAATTAAACCCATATTTTTCCTCACCTTATTCATACAAGCAGTAATATATAGAGGGGATCATTAATTTGGTTTTCCACATTCATATGTCCATCAAGGAAATTGAAATGTCCAATCCTAAAAATGATTCAAATCTATATAGTGAGTTTAAATCTCCATGGAAAATTGTGATAGTGTTTTTTTTCTTACGTACCCAAAACAATTCCATACATTTATCATATTCTATTCCCCAGGAAATTTTAGATATCCATAATATTTATTTGGCCATCAGAGATGGGGGTCAATATCTTGAGGAAATATTTTTTTGAAAATGAATAATATGAACTAGTTATCTTTCCATAGGGTTCCCACACAAAATTCTTATCACCCAAATTATAATTCTTCCCTATGAGAGACATATTATATCTCCACAACCTGAAAAGTATTTTTTTTCCATTATCATATATCATGATTCTAGAACCCCATGAATCAGGGTTTACACATTCGTTTCCCCTAACATCAAAGGCATGTCAGAATACCCCAGCCTGATGATCCTCCTATTAATCATTGTTTCTAGGAAATAAGGTCCTATCCATATGAACTGACACTAAAATACCCCAAGTCATCATCACCGTATAATGTTAAAATACATGGAAAAATGTCTTAATCACATGTCATTAAACTACACAGTTTGTAGAACTTCCTATTTCTTGATTCTAATTTTGGAATGATATGTAGTGATACTAGAACCTTATATCACAGACCATGCCATTCCAAAATTAAATTGTTATCCTATGTATGGTTCAAACCCTCATAAATGACACATTTCTACCCAATCCCATAGTATTTTTACATGGAATGCTGCATACATGTTTAGGAACATTCCAATAAAAACCAAAACATTGTTTATGTGGAACTCGAAACTCCATAAACCTCCCTTGTAATCCAAAATGAAGGGTATGGGGTTTTAGGACAACATTTTTTGACTATGAAAAATATTCCCCAGTTGGCTCAGTATAATTTAGCAAAAAAATTCCTTTCAACTAAAATAAAATTCATCCCATGTAGAGGATTTTACTTTATCTATAATATCCTATTTAATTTTTATATCCCACATCACTACATGGATTTTAAAACACCTAAATTATAGAATAAAACATTTCTAGTTCATTAATGATGATTTATGAAATATTCATTGAAAATTTAAAATTAAAATGGGAAATCAGTTATCCTTGAGTCAAAACATAGTGACCTATAATATTAAATCTCTAAATTCCTTTCCATAAGAAATTTAAATGCACAATCAATGTCCTATTTTCATGACATTATAATTCACTATGCATAATCCCTTCTTTATTGAAACCAAATTTTTGTACAAGTGGTTTTACAATCATTGCTAGTGTAGAAATAGAAGCCCTAACCATATTTAGACATAATTCCCTTGAAATGAAAACATTTTTGGCCTTGAGAATTCATTATTTTGACAAATTATTTGTCCATAAAAAATGGAGGATTAGTGTACTGAGGAAACCTTTTTTAACAATGAACAATATTCCCTAGTCAGATCTACATATGTTGGTAACACAAAAGGCATGTAAAACAAATTCCCCCATAAGAAGAATATTCTACCTCTATATAACCTAAAAATCATATTGGAATCTATTATTATGGCTACACATCATTTTATTTCACTATATCATTTCTCATATTCCAAAATGATAAAACCAATGTCCAAATATCCCCATTCATGTCTAATGATTATTGGAACATTCTTGTCCAAGAAGCTCTTTAGGTATCATCACTCCATGAGTATTGGACAATGATGATTGAAATAAAATGTACTCTACATTTTTACATCTTTAAAGACTATAAAATTCCAACAAAAATATTTGAAAAACTCACTTGGTTGAAAACACAGAAAGGAAAACCTAGGTAAAAATCGATTCATTACTCGCTGAAAATACACATTGCATGGATTACACAAAAATAAATCAATCCAAATAAAAAGAGAATTCCAAATATTTGTTTGGTAGAAAACCCACAAAGGGAGACCTTATAAAAATTCATGTTTTTCACACTAATACTGAACAAAAGTGATCATAGGAAAAAATTAGGCTGATAAAAAAACAAAATGTTCGTAGGGGTACCCATGATACCATTAAAATAGTCAAAACAAGGCACAATGGGTCCCTTGGATTATAAAATAAATAGATCATTGTATAATATATATCCCATGTGAGATGAATCTGGAATCCTAGACTTGATCAAAATTATTATTCGTTTAAAAACCATTATATTAATTCAAAACACACCACAAATTATGGTTGAATGGCATTACAAGAAAATATTTAAGACCAATGTCATAGGGAAATAAATTTTTCATTTTTTTACTTAATTAGAATGGTTGGGTATCCCATTCTTGTATTCTCTCCACTAAGCTAGTAAAAAAGATACATCAATAAAAAATTAAAATTGCAATAATGAAAATTTAATGGATTTAGTCATTAGATCGAATACTGCATGATGTGATAAATCATGGACCTATAATAGACTAGTTATTTTATAAGCTTTAGTTTCAATTATTTGGAGAATATGTGTAACGGCCCGAAATTCTGAATAAATCTTGTTTCCAAATTTCATGTGTTATTTTATTTTTTATACAAAACAAAAATGTTTTATTTGAAAACATGAGTATAATTAAAATGAGACAGTTGGGTTTAGACGGTTATATGACCATTGGTCAATATGACCGCTGGAAACTAAACGTTTTGACTATTGCCTCTAAATACAAGTAATCTTGGTTAATTATTATAGAAAGAAGATTCAATGGCCTCACCCAGTAGTCTTGGACCGATCGAAGCCCATCTAACAGAACTTGGGAAAGATGTAGCACCACTAGGTTTTGCTCTGGACCAAACCCAAGCTGAACTTCATCGTGTGAAGCTAGAACGGAATCGCCTTTGCGAGAAGTTCAAACTAATAGAAATTACTACTCGTGCGATGTTAGCTGAGACTCCCTCAGATTCTATCACCTTAGAACACCTTACACTTAGGTTATATGCTGGTGTGATAAGGGGCTATGTAAGGAGATCGTAACTGCCTTGTGTAATCCTTTGTTTTAAATAAAAATTGGGATTTCTTCTTATGATGAATTTTATGAATTTTCAAATGACCGGATAAATATATTATGCATATTTTTGATGAATTTTAGAAAAATGATATTTAAAAAATGGTTTTGTAAACCTTAAATAATTAAAAATGTGTAATTATTTTCGAAAAATGTTCTTCTACAATTATGTTCAGTACAAAATTTAGAGTCTAATAAGATCAACATAATTTTTGATGAATAGTAAATTATGAATAGTGATTTTATGATTAGGATTAGTAATGTGTCTAAATGGATTAGTAATCTCACTTAAAGAAAGTATTAATATAATCTAGGCACCTTGATTAAGTAATGTGATTCAATAAAATGGTTAAATAACGGTTTCATAAATTATTATTCAAGTATTAGTTTTTTCGAGTGAATAGTGTTTTTTAACTAAAAATTTAATTAAAAATATTTAGAAAATTATTTTTATAAAAAGGATTTCATTTTTGAACTCAGAGCACCGATATTATGCTATGGTAATTTATGGGGTTTTTTCTGAAAAAATGAATTTTTAGTGAATAGTGTTTTTAATTAAAAATTAAATTAAAAATATTTAGAAAATTATTTTTATAAAATGTAGTTCATATTTGTAATCAGAGCATTGATATTTGGTTAAGGTGAAATTTTGGGATTATTCTGAGAAAGTTGAATTTTTAATGAATAGTGAAAATACAGTTTTTAAGTTACGGGTGTTTAATGACATCATTAAATGATGTATTATGTTTGTAATCAATATTTTAGAATTATGAATAGTAAGATAAGCTATGAGGTGTCCCAAGTGGCCAATACCATGGGAAAATACCATGGGCAAGCCCATGGTTTTGCCAAAACCACTAATGAGGTGTCCCTTTGCCATTAATGCCTTGTCCCTTCACTTTCCCTATAAATACCAAGCCATCCTCTCATCCATTCGACTCCCCACTCTCACCCAACAAAGTTCTAGTCTCATTACCTCCCAAGGAGTCCTCCCATGGTGCCCCCAAGCCCTCAAGGTCCCAACCTTTGAGTTTTAAGAGTTATGTTTTAAGGTAAGGGATCTGATCTCTCTCTTTCTTTTCAAGAAATCTCTTTTATGTAATTTCTTTTATTCTCCATGTTCTTATGTTAAAGGGTGTTCTTTTATACTCCGATTACTGCCATTTTTATGTTCACATAATGAGAGATCCCCTCTTACTCTCATTATTTCGTTTTATGAAGTATTAAGTGGCGCTGTTAGGCTGCCGAAATTTTTGTAACGGATTCTTTCTCCCTTCTCATTTTTTTCAAGATCTATTATCATGTAAAGTATTTCAAGTTCCTTTTTTTTATGTTGGGGTATGATATCTAAATTTGTCATACTGATATTTTATGATCATATGATGAGATACCCTATTTCATCTCTTCAATTCAGTATTTTGAAGTTTTAAGTGGCGCCATTAGGCTGCCGAATTTTTAAGTGGTTCTTCACCCTTCTCGTTTTGAAGTTCTACTTTCATGTTAGTTATTTCAAGTTCCTTTTTGTTATGTTGGGGTATGATCTCTATATCTATCATAGTGGACTCTTATGTTCATATGATAATATACCCTATTTGATCTCATCAATTCATTTTTTGTTGAAGTTTAAGTGACGCCGTTAGGCTGCTGAATTTTTAAGGGATTCTTTCACCCTTCTCCTTTTCAAAGTTCTAATTCCATGTCAAGTCTTGCAAGTTACTTTTTATTATGTTGGGGTATGATCTCTATATCTATCATACTGATATTTTATGTTCATATGATAAGAGACCCTATTTGACATCATCAATTCATTTTTGGTTGAAGTTTATGTAACGCTGTTAGGCTGCCGAATTTTCATAAGAGAAATCTTATTTTTGTCTTCCTTTCATGTTCTTCATTTCATATGGTATATTTTCAAATTTCATTACCATGTTCTTAAATCCATTATATTATGTCCCTCTACTGTTTTACGGGTCATTTATCATTGTTTGACCCATGTCCCCTCTCTTTTAAACATTTTCTAAAACCTTGTAACCTAGCCGTTGTGCTGCAGAATTTTCGTCTCAAAATGCCTCTCTCTTTTTCTCAAAATTACATCATGTTATTAATTGAATAATCAAAGATCTTATTTCTACAGGGTTATTCACATATATACAAAAATTTTGTATTTTAAATTATGGGATTTACATACATGATACCCGCTTTCCCTTTCCGTGGGTTTAAAGTAACATAAAGATCATGTCTTTAAAGCGGTTTTTAAAACATTATGATTATGAAATGAAACCCATTTATTTTATGCTATATGAGTTATTTATGAAATGTTTGATGATTATATATGTGGATCACATGATAATAAAGGAAAATTTAAGGGTGCGCCCTGACAGCGCCCCATTGCATTGGATAATGATGCAACCACAAGAGATTACAGTTTAAGGGTGCGCCCAGATAGCGCTCTAATGCATTGGGTAAAGACTTAATCTCTAGAGATGACCATTTTTAACGACGCCTTGGTGAATAACCTTGGTAATTTTTAACGACACCTTGGGGATGGAACTTGGTGAAACAAAACGATTGTCAATATTAAATGTTGTAGCCACATCTTCACGTTATGAAAATGTTATTTTTATGATGATATGCCTCATGATTTCATTCTCATGCCTTAAATTTCTTTTCATGACCTTATTGAAGTATCTCAAGTTCACATGTAAAATGTTTCTCTTGTTTCCCTTACTGGGCTTTTTGCTCACCCTTTCTTTTGATGTATGCTCTCAGGTTATGTGATGCAGTAATGAACCTAGGATGAACATGAGGAGAAGCCTTTCAAGTCTTTTAGAAGAATGTTTTATGTTTTCATGTTTAAAGTTCCTGGTTTCCAAGACACTATACCTTAAAGATCTGCGGTTTTGTAAAATGTAATGAAAGTTTATGTGATAAAGAGGCGGGATGTTATAGTTGGTATCAAAGGATGGTTTAGTTATTTGTGGAAATTAGGATATGAAAACTTTAGGAAGAAGCCTATAGAATAGTTAAAATATAGGAAATCTTCCTGGTATTTTGGTGAGTATTGAGTAAGGGGTTGCCAAGAAAATACATCACTGTCTCGATACGAGCAGGTAAAGGTGGCTCTGGCACAGATGTACATAGGGGTAAAACTCGAAAACACCGCTTTGAGCTAGACTCGAACGGGAACTGGTACACGACAACGGGCCTTGCCACACTCTTGGTTACGACACTCCCGGGGGATATGCTTTGGTAAATTCATAATCTTAATATGAACCATTGTTAAAGGAACAAAGATAAAATAAAATAATGATTCACATAAGAATATATGATCATGGATAACCTAGATTGGAACCTAGGGGATCACAAGTTAGGGTATAATTTTCTTCTACAAGTTATCCTTATATGCTTTCAGTTACTTTTCATGATTATTGGCTAAGTACTTAAGCCCCTAATTATGCTTTCTATTCTTAGTGAATGGTGGGAAATGGAAGAACATTTCCCAACAACCAATGTGATAAGAAATGCGACGATTGTCGTATTAATATGACATGGATGATTAAGGGATTAAAATATGATTTTTATTTTGGAAGACATTCACTATTTTGGGGACCCTATATGATCGAGGTAAATAGATTACAATGGTATTTTCATTGAGGAGTAAGGTTGACTTATATTTTGTAGAATCGATGAATTTATGGTGGACTTATAGTAATTTAGGTTACTTATGGGAATTATTAACCTATATTGGGTAAAATATGTTTAGTTTAGATAATTTTTTTATAAGATGTTAGGAGTGGTTGATGTTGTTTGGAGATGAACAAGGATGTTTATTTTGGAGGACTATGTTATCAAATCCTTTTTGTATTTGGGTTTCAATCTTAGTTTGGTTTATTTTTAGGAATTTTAAGGACAGTTATTTATGGAATGGACTATGATGACCTTTGGGTAGTACCATGGAACTTTGAATATTTAAAAGTAGTTTCCATTCCTATGGGATTCTTTCTTTTTGAAGAGTTGTTTTACCTTAACCTTTCGGTTTTTGGGATAATGTTTAAAGATAAAAGAAATAGATAGTTAATATTTTGTGGATTATGTGATTCTCTAGAAGATGATTCTTGTGTTTTGATGAGACCAAGTAGTTTTGAATGCTCATAGTTTGGAGAAAAGATTAGTTTTGGGTAGAAAATTATTAAAGGATGAAACTCTACATGAAGGTAGATATATTTCCTTATGTTTTTGTTCAATGTTGTAAATGAATTCCTCAAAGTTATGAAAAGGAATGTAAAACAAAAACGTTGTTGGTTTACGTTTCTTACTAGGTAATCAAAGACCGCTTGCACACATCATAATTTTGGGATTTTCTGGTGGTTAACTTCCTCCTAATCATGTTTTCTATCACTCTCCTTTAGGACTTGACCCTTTGTTTTCTCCTCCATGTCCATGTTTCCTACATGGAATCCAATTATGAGTAAACTCGGGTGGCCTTTGTACTTCCTTTTCTTTATTTTAATGTAATAGTGTCACTGAATCTTTATCTGATGTGGGACTTTCAATGAAATTTCAAAACCCAATTTTTAAAATTGCGAGGACGCAATTTCCTAAGGGGGGAAGATTATAACGGCCCGAAATTTTGAATAAATCTTATTTCCTAATTTCATGTGTCAACAAAAATGTTTTATTTGATAACATGAGTATAATTAAAATGAGACAGTTGGGTTTAGACGGTTATATGACCATTGGTCAATATGACCGCTGGAAACTAAACGTTTTGACTATTACCTCTAAATACAAGTAATCTTTGTTAATTATTATAGAAAGAAGATTCGATGGCCTCACCCAGTAGTCTTGGACCGATCGAAGCCCATCTAACAGAACTTGGGAAGGAGGTAGCACCACTAGGCTTTGCTCTGGACCAAACCCAAGCCGAACTTCATCGTGTGAAGCTAGAACGGAATCGCCTTTGCGAGAAGTTCAAACTAATAGAAATTACTACTCGTGCGATGTTAGCCGAGCCTCCCTCAGATTCTATCACCTTAGCACACCTTACACTTAGGTCATATGCTGGTGTGATAAGGGGCTATGTAAGGAGACCGTAACTGCCTTGTGTAATCCTTTGTTTTAAATAAAAATTCAGATTTCTTCTTATGATGAAGTTTATGAATTTTCAAATGACCGGATAAATATAGTATGCATATTTTTGATGAATTTTAGAAAAAGGATATTTTAAAAATGGTTGTGTAAACCTTAAATAATTAAAAATGTGTAATGATTTTCGAAAAATGGTCTTCTACAATTATGTTCAGTACAAAATTTAGAGTCTAATAAGATCAACATAATTTTTGATGAATAGTAAATTATGAATAGTGATTTTAAGATTAGGATTAGTAATGTGTCCAAATGGATTAGTAATCTCACTTAAAGAAAGTATTAATATAATCTAGGCACCTTGATTAAGTAATGTGATTCAATAAAATGGTTAAATAACGGTTTCATAAATTATTATTCAAGTATTAGTTTTTTTGGGTGAATAGTGTTTTTTAATTAAAAATTTAATTAAAAATATTTAGAAAATTATTTTTATAAAAAGTATTTCATTTTTGAACTCAGAGCACCGATATTATGCTATGGTAATTTTTAGGGTTTTTTCTGAAAAAATGAATTTTCGGTGAATAGTGTTTTTATTTAAAAATTAATGTAAAAATATTTAGAAAATTATTTTTATAAAATGGAGTTCATATTTATAATCAGAGCATTGATATTTGGTTAAGGTGAAATTTTGGGATTATTCTGAGAAAGTTGAATTTTCGATGAATAGTGAAAATACAGTTTTTAAGTTACAGGTGTTTAATGACATCATTAAATGATGTATTATGTTTGTAATCAATATGTTAGAATTATTAATAGTAAGATAAGGTATGAGGTGTCCCAAGTGGCCAATACCATGGGAAAATACCATGGGCAAGCCCATGGTTTTGCCAAAACCACTAATGAGGTGTCCCTTTGCCATTAATGTCTTGTCCCTTCACTTTCCCTATAAATACCAAGCCATCCTCTCATCCATTCGACTCCCCACTCCCCCCCAATGATGTTCTGGTCTCATTACCTTCCAATGAGTCCTCCCATGGTGCCCCAAAGCCCTCAAGGTCCCAACCTTTGAGTTTTAAGAGTTATGTTTTAAGGTAAGGGATCCGATCTCTCTCTTTCCTTTCAGGAAATCTCTTTTATGTAATTTCTTTTATTCTCCATGTTCTTATGTTAAAGGGTGTTATTTTATACTCCTATTAATGCCCTTTTTATGTTCACATAATGAGAGATCCCCTCTTACTCTCATTATATCGTTTTATGAAGTATTAAGTGGCGCTGTTAGGCTGCCGAAATTTTTGTAACAAATTCTTTCTCCCTTATCATTTTTTTCAAGATCTATTATCATGTAAAGTATTTCAAGTTTCTTTTTGTCATGTTGGGGTATGATCTATAAATTTATCATAATGATCTTTTATGATCATATGATGAGAGACCCTATTTGATCTCTTCAATTCAGTATTTTGAAGTTTTAAGTGGCGCCGTTAGGCTGCCGAATTTTTAAGTGGTTCTTCACCCTTCTCGTTTTGAAGTTCTACTTTCATGTCAGTTATTTCATGTTAATTTTTGTTATGTTGGGGTATGATCTATATATCTATCATACTGGACTCTTATGTTCATATGATAAGAGACCCTATTTGATCTCATCAATTCATTTTTTGTTGAAGTTTAAGTGACGCCATTAGGCTGCTGAATTTTTAAGGGATTCTTTCACACTTCTCCTTTTCAAAGTTCTAATTCCATTTCAAGTCTTTCAAGTTCCTTTTTATTATTTTGGGGTATGATCTCTATATCTATCATACTGATATTTTATGTTCATATGATGAGAGACCCTATTTGACATCATCAATTCATTTTTGGTTGATGTTTAGGTAACGCTGTTAGGCTGCCGAATTTTCATAAGAGAAATCTTATTTTTGTCTTCCTTTCATGTTCTTCATTTCATATGGTATATTTTCAAATTTCATTACCATGTTCTTTAATCCCTTATATTCTGTCCCTCTACTGTTTTATGGGTCATTTATCATTGTTTGACCCATGTCCCCTCTCTTTTCAACATTTTCTAAATCCTTGTAACGTAGCTGTTGTGCTCCAGAATTTTCGTCTCAAAATGCCTCTCTCTTTTTCTAAAAATTACATCATGTTATTAAGTAAATACTCAAAGATCTTATTTCTACAGGGTTATTCACATATATACAAAAATTTTCAATTTTAAATTCTGGGATTTACATACATGATACCCGCTTTCCCTTTCCGTGGGTTTAAAGTAACGTAAAGATCATTTCTTTAAAGCGGTTTTTAAAACGTTATGATTATGAAATGAAACCCATTTATTTTATGCTATATGGGTTATTTATGAAATGTTTGATGATGATATATGTGGCTCACATGATAATAAAGGCAAATTTAAGGGTACGCCCTGATAGCGCCCCATTGCATTGGATAATGATCTAACCACAAGAGATTACAGTTTAAGGGTGCGCCCAGATAGCGCTCTAATGCATTGGGTAAAGACTTAATCTCTAGAGATGACCATTTTTAACGTCGCCTTGGTGAATAACCTTGGTAATTTTTAACAACACCTTGGGGATGGAACTTGGTGAAACGAAACAATTGTCAATATTAAATGTTGTAGCGACATCTTCAAGTTATGAAAATGTTATTTTTATTATGATATGCCTCATGATTTCATTCTCATGCCTTAAAGTTCTTTTCATGACCTTATTGAATTATCTCAAGTTCACATGTAAAATGTTTCTCTTGTTTCCCTTACTAGGATTTTTGCTCACCCTTTCTTTTGATGTATGCTCCCAGGTTATGTGATGCAGTAATGAACCTAGGATGAACATGAGGAGAAGCCTTTCAAGTCTTTTAGAAGAATGTTTTATGTTTTCATGTTTAAAGTTCCTAGTTTCCAAGACACTAAACCTTAAAGATCCTCGGTTTTGTAAAATTTAATGAAAGTTTATGTGATAAAGAGGCGGGATGTTATAATATGTTATGAATAATCCCACATATCTTGACCTTTTTGTTTTATAGCTTCAAAACATGTGGTTGGTAGAGAAATATGTGCTTTTAAACTAGATACACAAGCATAAAATTCTTGTAGCATTGTAGTTTGTCACACCACTAATCATAAAATCATTATTATTTAGAAACAATGTAGTGTAACTCAACATTAGTATCCTTAATATCTTATCTATGATGATGAGATTAATTAAAACGTGTTATTTATCATTCACAAGTAGAAATATCACCTTAATCAATGAGGATATGGTAAATAAGGATGTGAAAATTCTAGTAATAATGCACACATGAGCCTAAAATGGAAAATATTTGGTGATGTTTCTCTTCCTTATTAATTATTTACTCTATGGGGGACTCCCTAATGAAAATAAAAATATTGTTCCATGACCATTTTTTGCACAACATGGTGATCAATGCCGATTATAGTATGCATGTTCATAACTTGCTGTTAATAGCTGTCGAAACTACTTTTTCTTCCATATGGAGGGCCCGAAACTTGATGCTCTTTGATGTAAAGTGCACTACTATGCAGTAGGGCATGCTTGCTATTCATTGAGAGGTTTATGCTGCTGCTATTGTTCAAACAGGAGACATGCATAATACCTTACCAAACATGAATATTCTTCGCCTCTTGGGTGTGTTGGGTTGGCCAAGAACACCAAAAATGGTAAAAATATATCTGATGGATACCACCAATCAGACCCTGACTCAATGTTAACATTGATGGGGCATCCTCTGGCACACCAGGACCATCTGGTTGTGGAGGTGTCTTTAGAACTTACCATGTCTTTGTGAAGGTGTGTTTCTACCATTATACTGGTGTTGGGGTTGCTTATGAAGCTGAACTATGGAAAATTATACATGTAGTTGGACATACTACCCGTTATAACTGGACCTTTTTATGGGTGGAATCTGACTCAAAAACTGCGGTTTAGGCTCTATGAAAAAGTACTCACAATGTTCCTTGGCGCCTATTACCTCATTGAATTGAATGACTTGATAAAGCAACCCATCTTAATCTGGTGGTCTCCCATTCTTACAGGGAGGATAATCATGTGGTTGATGTTCTGTCAAAGAGATCCATTATGAACTTGACTATGATGTGGTCTTTCACTGTCCAGGTTTATTGTGCTCCAATGCTGGAGGCTAACATGTGTGAAAAAATTCATTCATGTATTTGTAATAACCCCTTGTAACGCTTGAATCTTATCTATTATTTTTATATATTTTCTCATTAGTACCGGTTTCCACTGGTTCCTAGATTTTCTGGTAAAAATAATGGGAAAATCATCAATTTATTCCTCCTATTTGATATTGGGAACATGGATGATTGGGCTGTCAACAAATTGTCATGAAAACATGTAAGGATTATAAGATTCATAGAAGGTTAATTTATCTATCCTTGCAGCCATATTTCCATGTTGAAAATAAATTATTTAAGAGTGTTCCTCTAATTCCATTTACCATCATCAACCATCATTCACAATGTATATGGTTTTCTGATGAATGTAAATTTGTAATGTTCTCTCAATATCTCGATAATTTCATCGACCCATAGAGGTTTTTAAAAAATAAAATTCATATTGAGTAGTCCAGGGAAAAATTTGGAAAGATTGATCATTACAGTAAGATATAGGTTGGACAACAATCTTTCTTTGAGCCTCTTCTTCACTATAATTCCCTAGGAGATGATGGTGGTGGCAGTATTCCCTACACAACGAGTGGGGGAGGGACCACTGTCATTCTCCATAGTGGTACGACCCCATTCCTTCTCTCCCTTTTCAAACCCATATTTTCTTCCTCCCACCCATAAAATTCACTTTTCTGTAATGTTCTTTATTTATTCGATAGTCTCCTATTTCTTTTTCTCTCGACATATAATTCCACTGATTCCTCATCTCTTCAAATTCAAAAATTTATTTCTCAATTTAAATAATTCCATCCATATATGGACTTGTTTGATAGATTCATATTTGAAGAGTGTGAATTACAATAATAAGCATTTGTTTCTCTACTTGATAACAGAAATATAATGGATATTTAGTAAGGAACATAGTCCATCTCTCCACTGCTCCTGAGAATGTGCCCCACGTTACTGTTGGTTTTTAAAAAAATCCGACCATTAATCCTCATGTAGTTCATCCTCTAGCAGATTTCCCAGCTCTGTCTACCTCTGATCATAGCTTGGCTCCTTTGGTTGCTTGTACATGGGCTTTGGGATCCTCTCCAGGATCTCATCGTAAGCTTCGGCACCGAAATCAATCCTTTAAGGAGGCCCTTTGCAACTCCTCCAACGACACTAAGATCCACTTGTTTCCCGATGTCTGACTCTTTTCTCCTCTTGTTTCATGGAATGGTCCATGGATGTTCGTTAGAGGTCCTCACCGGTGATTATGGTGACGTTGTTTCCTTCCTGAAATGGACCCTGGTGGCTCTCTTTGCTTTATAGAATCCATCTCTTCAGACCTTTCAGCACTACCTAGATATCTGGGGCCTGCTTTCTCCAGTTCGAATCTCATCTATTCACAAAAACTCACTCTATCTGGTCACGGATTTAGAATCTGATTTCGTTAAGGCTTGATGTAATGCTCCTAGGTGTTGGGGCAGCTGGTGCTTCAATCTGGCTCAGTGGTCATTGGATGTTCACAGAGGTAAGGAGAGCCCCTGCGTGGCTGTGTGGATCAGCTTGCCCGGTCTACCGCTTCCCTTCCAGAATGGCACCTCCTGAAGGCCATTGGTGACCTTCTTGTTGGTTTTCTATGTGCTTATGGTCATACTCATAGAAGTGTGGAAACCCTGGTGGCTTGGCTCTGTATTGACTTGGACCTGTCGCTGCCAGTCCTGGAGAAGCTCATGGTGAAGGTGTAGGATTTGCTCGACTGGTCTTAGGACATCATATACCCTGTTTTCCTCAGGTTTTGCGCCTCCTGTCTCCTCTTGGGACACTCTTTGCAAAATTGTAGGAAGAATCACCAGGGGCACCAGCATGTTCCTCGATAATCCCTACATAGCTCTGGCTCCCCCCGTCTGATGGAAATCCCTAGCTTGATGGTGCCTCGAGCTGGTCCTAAGGCTTCTGAAGCTACAGTTCCAGCTAGCCCTCCTCAAGCTTGCTCCTATTCCTTGGCCTCTCTCGATCTTCTGCATGAGTCTCCTAGATGGGAGCTCTTCCATTATGTAGGTTTCCTCCCTCTACTAGTGCTCTTGACCTATCTCCCTTGGCTGCTAATCCCTCTCCAAGATTCCTTTAATGATGGAAATCTGGAGCTCTTTCTCAAAGTCCGGGATCATCCCCATGGGCCACTCCTCTCTTCCCCGCATTTGATCACCTTGCCTCATACCTCATGCGCTACCTTCCCTCCTACTTCATGTGCTCTGGTGTATCCCCCTCTGATCAATTAAGAGGCTTTCACCTCAATAGATCAGGAAGGTGGGAAGAACCCTGGGAATCTCAAGCCTTTGGTCAAGTTGCCACCCCAGTCCGCAAGAGGGAAGATACCCGTATCTTCCTCTAGTACTAACTCCCAAGCATCAGAGGCTCCTGAAAATAGCCCGATCATGCATACAAGGTCTCATATGAAACTATTGAAATCCCAGGAGTGCTCTTACCCCCATCTGAATGAGACCAGGATGCCTGGGGCCAAAGTTGGGCCTTCATTTTCCCAATGACTCCCATCCTTATTTGGAACTCCTGTGGGTTAGGTGCATGGGTAAAAACCGATTTCATAGTCTCAGAATACAGGTAACACAAAGATTATATTTCGATAGTTATTGAACAAAAACAGGCTCCCGTAAAGATCAGCGAGTTCATGCGTAAACTTAGTATTCATGCATCCATGCATGCAAACCCAATCAACAGGGATATATAGATATTCTAGACCAAGACCATATCTGTCGACTTATTACAGGAGGGTGATCAGTACATTACAACTAAGATCTCCTCTCATTCGTATTCTCTTCTCATGACCTTCATGTACAGTAGTTGTGACTTGTAGAGAATGGAAGTTTTGTGGCATGACCTCATTGGATTCAACCCAGGAGATATGCCATGGATTATAGGGGTGACTTCAATTCCATAACAGAGACTGCAGAGATGAAAGGAATAGGGGAGTTCCCATGTAAGGCTAGCATGGATTTTGTCAAATTCATGGTGGGGAAGGGTCTCTTGGACATGGGTTATACAGGGGACCCCTTCACATGGGTCAACAATTAGATGGGGTGCAGGCATTGCTGGAGCCGTATTGATCGATGCCTTGCCAACTTCTATGCTCTTTCGATGTATCCCAATTCCAAGTTGACTCATTTGGTTTGAAACATCTCTGATCATCCTCCTCTGCTGCTCTGCTTGACTCCATGACAAGAAATGCATGGTAATTTTAATTTTTTTGGTCGGTGGAAAAGTTATCATGGCTATCAGCAGTTGATTAGGGAGTGTTGGGGTGAACCGTCCTAAGGCCACTCATGGGTGAACCTCCACAACGAGCTTCGCATCCTCAAAAATCACCTTCATTCTTGGGATAAGGATCTTCCTCTGTATGTTCAAGACCTAACCAAACTATAATGTGACATTGAGAGGATGGAAACTAGCCTGGAGTCCATGTGGGAAGAATGGGGTTTCGGTGACCTATCCACCAAAAAGAACACACTGTCAGAGATGATTATTTCTCAGGAATGAAATGCAAGGGAGGCCTCAAGGATAAAATGGATTCGTGAATGGTACAAAAACACCGAGTTTTTTTAAGCCTGCATTAATGAGAAACGTCACCCCATTAAACCTAACATTGTATTGGAGGATGGATCATTTACAGATGACATAGAGGTGGTCAGGGGCATGGCTCATACCTTCTTTAAGGACCTACTGGATGGGATGAGTTTGAACTCAACAAATGGTCACTCAGAGTGGGCAATTGTGCTATGGGATGTGACCCCTTTCTCTGTTTCTACCCATGATAATACATACTTATATGTGATTATAGAGGAGAGTGAGATTCATGCAGCCATGATGAGCTTAAACCTTGAAAGGGCGCTGGGCCTGAATTGTTTCCCTGACGCATTTTACAGGGGATCCTAGAAGGTGGTTAAGGGAGATGTTATTGATGCTATCCAGGACTTCTTCCGTGGGGGAAGCCTACCATGGGCTACATGTGCAATGACTCTGGTCCTCATCCCAAAGATCAAAGACCCCTCTTCCCTCCTCCACTACGAACCGGTGAGTATGTGCAACTTCCCCTACAAGATCCTCATAAGCATCCCCAATACTCGTATCTCCCAGTATCTCCTCCATTGGCTATCCCTTGAGCAACATGGTTTTGTCAAGGGCCGCTCAATACAAGGAGTGATTACATTGTCTATGGAAATTCTGAGATATTTAAACACCAAGTCCCATGGGTCTAATGTGGCAATCAAATTGGATATGAACAAGGCTTTTGATAGGGTCGAACAAGGTTTCATCAATAGGGTGCTTAACAGAAAGGAATTCTCTCCATGGTATGCGATTTTATCTTAAGGTGTTTTAGCACTTCTTGGCTGGAAGTCACCTTCATGGGCCACTTTCATGGGTTTTTTAAAACAGTAAGGGGGATGCATCAAGGAAATACTTTATCCCCTAGTATCTTCATTTTAATTCAAGACACTCTCAGCCGCATGATTAACAGGGGCATGTCGAACGGTGATATTATCTCATACCGAAGGGAATGGAACTGAACCTCCATCTCTCATTTAATGTTTTTAGACAACACATTCATCTTCATGAATGATGGTAGGAGGTCTCTATGTGGACTCAACAAGATTATCGATGCCTATTGTCACTAGAGATGCCAATCGATCAATAATGATAAGAGAAACTTATTCATTTAGAAATGATGCGCTTTAAAGAGAGTCGCGAATATTAGTCTCAGTCTGGGCATGCAGCACGGTTCCTTCCCTGTGGAGTATCTAGACGCTCCTATATCATCATGCATACTCCTCATTCACAACTTCGATCATGTGGTGAGAAAGATCACATGACTCATCCTCAACTGGAAGAATCATTTCTTATCTTTCAGGGGTCGAATCACTTTGGTGAACAATGTCCTCACAGAGATGTCGATCTATGTCCTGACCTCCCCCTTGGTACCGAAATATATTATCAAATACATTGACAGAGTGCTTGCAGGCTTCATATGGGATGCACTATCGGAGGGGAAGCGCCACTGGGTCGCTTGGGGGAAAATGGCATGGCCCATTATCGAAGGAGGGATCAATGTCAGGAGCCTTGCTGAGACCATTCAATGCATGCATGCGAAACTTGCGTGGGAAATCATCGAGGGTCAAATGTTGTGAGGGAAAACCATGCCATGCATCTGGGGTGGAAATGAAGACTCTTTTGGCCCCAGCTCTCACCTATCATCCGAGATTGGTTCCCTCCTTCTACCTCTCAAGCAGAGCTCTCATTGGAATATAGGTGAGGGAAAGATCCTTTTCGGGCATCATAATTGGGCAGGCAATATTGTTGGTTACCCATTATTCCTTTCTCCCACCATCTCGTTCAAGGAGGTGTGCCTTCATCCATCCCTTTTCAGGACTGCTCTATCCTCGAATCAAAAAGAGGTGTTCGATTTCATCTCCATCAACTTGGATCATGACAGATGTGTCTTCACCCCTTCCAACTCTAGGAGGTTCAAAACAAAGGACTTCCAAATGTCTTCCAATAATCTACTTCAGTGCGACCAATGGAACTCTCGGGTTTGGTGAAACAAAATCCCAATGGAGTACAATTTTCTCATTTGGTGGATGAGGAACCAAGCCTTACCATCAGATGAAAACATTAATAGGATGGGATCAACCTTGTTTCAAGTTTCCAACATGAAGGAGGATATGACAAACCACATTTTTTTTAAGGGGATTGGGCATAGGATGTTTTGAGGGCCTTCAGTGAGCTTACTACTTACGATTAAAGTGAGATGAGAAATGCACCCTTCCTGGAATTCTGGTACAATGTTTTAGGGGAAGTGGGCCTGGAGAATAGAGCAAGAACCGTGATACTTAGTGTTGTGTGCTGGTGTTTATGGAAGGCCCGCAACAAGGATCAATATGAGGGGTGTCCTACTCCAAGGAGGTCGATCATTGTGAGGATGAGGAATCTCCTGGTGGACTTGGTGTCGCTGATTACGAACTGGCAGGAAGCTCCCTCCCATTGGGTGCTGTAGGCCTCTTACCATTTGGCTCATCCTCATATCCCCAGGTTTCCGAGTCATTGGGTGCGGTGGTCTCCCCCAGTTTCTGGCCTCAAGATGAAAACTACTGGTTCTTGAAGCTCTGAGATCATGCGAGGTGGAGGAGTTGTGCTGGATTGCATGGGCCGTGTGTGGCTGGCCTTCATAGCATATTAAGGCAATGGTACCTCCATTATGGAAGAGGACAAATCTATTCTTACTGGTCTCATCATTTGAAATCAGGAGAGCTTACATCTATCCTAGGTTGAAACCAACTCCAAGATCAGTTATGAATCCTTACATGATACATGTTCATTGCCTTGGTCCATTTCATACATCATCAGTAAATGCAAGCTGCTTCTAAAAGGAAATGTTCAGGTCACTCACACATGGTGCGAAGGGAACAAAGTAGCAGAACACATGGCCTCTCTATCTGATCAAGGATCTAATGTCACACACGTTTATAATGTTTGTTCCCTCAAACCAGAGGGAGTGAATCTGATTCGAGGGGATGCCCTTGGTCTCAACTAATTTAGGACCCCCTAGCCTGGTTTCCCCTAGTTTTCCTAGTTTCCCTTGTTCATTTACTTTTGAATAAAAATTTAACATTGATTATGATAACAGACATATAATGATATGATTTACTTTGGAGGAGGATTTTATATTTTCTTGGTCTAGTGCTCCTTGTGTCTGCAATGGATTATGATTTTTCTTATTTAGTTAGTCCTATAATTTCCATATGAACTGATATTCACCTACAATAGAGATGTGGGTTTCTTTTCCCAAAAAATCACCTATATTATGAAAATCTTTTAATAATTTAGATTCCTGGGAATTATTAGGTTGTTTTTTTATTTTATGATAGTATAACTTGTGTATTTTTTCATTAAATTTCTCCAGAAATCTAAATCCATGTATATGATTTAGGAATTGCAGCTGAGTCTATGTGGATCTCGATTACAAATGAATTGTGGTACCAAAAACCTATATGGTTTTATTAGTTGGTTAATTATTTATAATCGTCCAAGCATCATGGTCATCTTAAGGTAGTGTTCTTGCATGAGATCATGAGCAACTAAAAATGGAAAATAAGGATTGGATTGGTCCTGGTGGTAGTGTTCAGGATTTTGAGTCTGATTTTAGTCAGATGGAAATATAAGTTGATGTATACTGAGAGACATAATCTTCTTCCTCTATGGAGGCATCCAATCATCTAGGCTTGGGTGATGTAGTAAAATTGGTTCTAACCCAGAAAATGGTTATTATGAGATAGATTGGTCCAAATGTTTTGTATGTGTATAATAGGATGAATCATGATTGGATGATTCAAATGTGAAGGCTACATCTGGTTCATAGGGGTTTTTGATTTGGGGTGCCTCGTGTCCACTTATTTTATCCAAATAATTATCCATTATAGAGGTTGTGACAATTGTTAATGGATCCATGCACAATGAGAGATTACATGGGTCATTGATAGTGGTTCCTTGTTATAACTGTTCAAAATATGTGGTTATCCATCAGGAAATTGAAAAGGTTGAACTGGAATACATGATTTATGAAATTAATGTCATTGGGGTTATAGAGGTTATAACTAATTTGTTGGTTTCTCAGAATTTTAGGATATATATTATGTCGGGAAACCATTTTTATGGTTTGGTAACTGAAGGGTTAGTCTAGGATCAATAGAAACCAATACATGGTAAGTTTTCATCATAATGTAAATGTATCTGTGGGGATGAGGAAAGTGAATAGATCTGTACCTATTTTTTAGATGACAGTGTGGAGGGAAATCATGGTACATGTCTTCATAATCCGAGGAGGAAAAAGGGATGGATAGAAAACAATGTTTCAGTAAGCTTAATTCTCTTCAAAAATAGAAATACAATGGATATAAGACTATTCCAAACTTCCTAAACCAATGGGGACCCAATTTTCTAGGAAAAAATTCCCTAGAGAGAAAAAATTCCAACATAATGATAATGGGAAGGAAAAGAAGTTTGGTGTGATGATTTAGTGTGAAACCAAAATAACTAAAAATGATGTATCCAATGAACACGTTAATCATGGTTGTGTTATGGGAGAATATAATAAGATTTAGGAATCATAATTTGTGTGGGAACACTCCGATGGTGTAAAAACGACTAATTAGGATGATCTCACTATGGGCGTGCCTACCAACCATCAACATGAGGCATGCAAGGAGTTTCCAAATAATGTAAAAACATGGGATATTATCATCCACCCCAATGATGTAATGTTGGATCAATAATTCCTGATTAATGCCTCGAAATCGATGCTGATAAAATTGATAAGGGAATGCTACTTGTGGAATATAATAAGGGGAATATATATTGGATCACCAAGAAAGACTGAATTTTCTTAAGAGGCTTCAATAGAGGAAAAAATATAGGAGTGCTTTAAAATGTGTGATAAGATGAATTATTGGTTAGGAGACCTTATTAAGATTGATCCAGCTATAGAGTTAAATATTCTCCACTGGAATTTTTTTAAGGATAATGTATCCTATAGTCTTAAATAAGAATTTAATGGTTTAGAAATCATGTATCTTATTTTATGAGTTGTATTCAGTACATGCATGTGTCATAAAATTTACCTAAAACTGTTTGTAAAATAAAAAAGGTAATTTTTATTTCAAGGTCATCGAGATAGGTTAATATTGTTAACAATGATAGTGTTCCTCTAACCATCCATATAAGAGTTGGAATGGACAACATAGACCACGAGGAGACCTATCTTCATGTAGGTGGAAAAATAATTCATTAATACGAACAAGGCTATGTTATGCTAGGTTGATGGGTTATCGCTCCACTAGTGTGGCCTCCATCTTTAGGGTAGAGTCTATGAAACTGGTATAGGAATTACATGATGGGAAGATATATCCAATCATGTAAATGGTGAAAACTAATACCAATAAAAATTCGAGAGATATGTTTGGTTGGGTTATGTAACCCCATATAGTATCTTGGATTGGCACAAGGGTGGCCCAATATGAACCCTGAATACCTCATGACTATTGGGTCATGAGAGTATTGGTATTTTAGTCATTCATCATAGGACCACTATACTATATAAATAGTTTTATCCATTAACTAACTAAAATGAGTGAGAGATTATTACTTAGATGACCCAGATATTTGTTGTAACCAAGGCTTTTCGTTTCCAATAATGGAGTTTGGTTTGTGTTTGTTGTCAATCTGCACATGGATAACTAGGGAGTTTGTAAGGAATGGTGTCATATGTTTGAGACTAAAAGTTGTATTGATGGTAGCATAGTTTCTTAATGTTTTCTAATTTTTTTGGCCTCAAAATTGAGTGTTTGGTGTTGGCCAATAAAGGTTTTTAAGATAGTAGTGTATGTTATACAAAAAAACAATGAAAGTTAGAAAAATAAGGGAACCGCATACCTCGAAACATGGACCGTGTACCATGTTCTAGGAATGGTTCACGGAAGTATTCCAGGTAGCGAGAGTTGTGTGGATATTTAAGGAATCGTAATCCCCTTTGTTAAGTGATGAGACAAGAGATTAATATTTTGGAATAAATCTGATAATGTTCAAAGTGGTACGTGAAGAAGAAAATAGTATGTGGAGAGAACCATTTGATTAAGAATAACAGTCTGCGGAAGAGAGTGCAATTCGCACATGAAGCTCTCATGGAACGCAGTGGAGCAAGACAGTACACGGAGCAGGACGATACATGGAGAAGTTGAAAATTCTATAGAGTAAGGAATTACATGAAGCATGTAAGTTCACCGAGGTGCTGGACAGTACACGAAAACAATAGTGGTACGTGGAGGTGGTGGTTCACAAACCTTACCTGGAACAAAGTGCTCGGAACACTGAAGAAATCCTGAAAATAGACATAATCAGTTTACAAAATTAATTTAAATACCAAATCAATGTATGAGAAAATAAATTACTTCTATGGGTGATTATGGGACATCAACAGAGCATCCAATTATAGTCGAGGATGTGTGATTTAATTCTAAATAGTTGAATTTTCCTTTACATCGTTAAATTGAGTGAAGATTCTTCCAACGTAGTGAGAAAGGGGGAGTCTGCGGAAGTGATCCAAGGGATGCAGTGTGCTTTCCAAAAAACCTTGTCAAGGATGTGCGCTTGGAATAGATTTACTCTACTAAACTCTAGTAATCCAAAACCTATGCATAATAGTGGTTTTTGGTATGAACTCCACACTTTTGTCATATTCTCCTTGTTTGTATCCCTTAGTGGTGAATGAAGTAAAATTGTTGTGCCATTTTTTTTATGATTGTTTATTTTTTTTCACTTCCTCTTCAAAAATGTTTAACTTTTTACTATAACTGTGGGAACAAGATCAATCAGTTTAATAGAAAAAGTTTACACCCTGATTCACCCCTCCCCTGTTCGGTTTTTCTGGGGTCCTTTAAGTGGTATTAGAGCGTAAAGGTTCCTAGTGTTGAATCTGTCTATCATGGAGAATCCATTCAATGTTAGTGGAGCTCCCCTCTTCGATGGAAGTAATTTTCAAATATGGGAAAACATGATGAGATATGACCTAAGATATCTTGGAATGGAATCCTTATTCTCTATTGTGTAGAGAATACGATTCACTAATCCTACAAGACTGTCGATGATAAATACAAACAGGAAATTGCTTGATGCAGATGCAAAAGCACAGAATGCTCTCACTACATCCCTTTATAACCATATTTATCTAACGGTAATGAGTTTCACATATTCCAAGTCAATGTGGGATAAAATGGAGAATATTCATGAAGTATATAGCAAATTGAAGGAGGAAAAATTCATGTACTACACAATTGGTTTGATGATCTAAAGATGAACCCTGATGAGAATGAAGACTCATTTATCAATAAAATTACTGAAGTAGTTGGATAAATATGAGGTTTGGGAAAAGATATAAAAGACATTGACAGAGTGAAGAAAATCTTGAGAATACTTCCACCCCTTTACAATGAAAATGTGTCAGCCTTTGAGGAAAGAGATTCCTCCAAACTCTCAGTGGATTATTTTCTGAGCAGTCTAGCAGCTTATGAAATGAGAATCAAACTAGGAAAATCTATGACTTGTGTGAGTAGGGAAATGGAATTCAAATCCACATACAAACTAAAAGTTTCACAAGATAGCAATGGTGGAGATGATGAGGAAAATGAAACTATTTCTCTCATTTCCAACAATCTCAATAAGGTTATAAGGAAATTTGAAGGACAACTACCTCTGGCCCATTTTCACTATGGAAGAGTATGGAACATTTCCCCTCAGTGCTCAAAAAATTTTGATGATAAAGAGAGTGAAGTTGAGAACATAGAAAATCCTTGGAAAATATTCTTCAAAAAGGGAAACTTCAAATATTCAAATAATGTATAGAAGAAGTTTTTTGTCTGTAAGGATGAATATGATGATAATGAATCCTGTAGGGAAGAAGAACCATAATTTAAGACTCAAAACCTTGCCTCTATGATGGATACTATTGAAAATTCATAACCATTAACAGATAAAACTAGAGATGATCAGTTGATTACTAATTCCAGACCCAATTTTCAACTTAAATATTTTTTTGGTAATCGTGAGATTAAATATAGGAGGTGTAGTAAGTGGAATGAAATGATGGAGAAATCATCAGAATATATTGATCAGTTGGATGTAGAAATTAAACTACTATAAGAAATGGTGAAAGTACAATCATCAATCCTTGAAAGCGCTGATGATGTTATGGAACTAAAACTCAGAATTGAAGAACATGAAAAGTTCATTAATAACCAAACCTTGAGACTAGAGGAGAAGTCCAAGACCATTGGGGGACTCAAAGAAGAAGTTGATACTCTGAGAAATAAACTCGAAAGTGAATAAATTTCAAAAGAAGAAAAGAAGAAAATAACATTTTGAAGGCTCTCAGATGACGGGTTGTTAGAGAGAGAAAAATGTGGTTTTTATGTAGTTGAAAAGATCTTGAGTGCTCACATACCCACATGTATGGGAAATAGTTGAATTGTTTTTGATTGTGAAACATTAAATGATATAAATAATGATATCCAGAATAATGGTAAGGTGAAAGTGATCATGTTAAAAAGCCACAAGAAGTGCTGAAAATGAAACCCTTAAATCAAACTATAAGGAGAGTTTTAGATTATCCTAGAGTTTTAGGAAATGGTAGGCCATCAAACTATTTTCTTGAGGAAGAATTCATGAGGAGAAATATAAGTGAGAAGAAATTTCCTTTC
The DNA here is from genome assembly GCA_963277665.1 of Viscum album. Taxonomy (NCBI): domain Eukaryota; kingdom Viridiplantae; phylum Streptophyta; class Magnoliopsida; order Santalales; family Viscaceae; genus Viscum; species Viscum album. Next base: position 381,730,893 of record OY728167.1, on the reverse strand, counting down.
ATGAAGTGTTAGTTTTGTGGCTATCTGGGATATACTATGTCATACTACGAAGAGGCAAGGAGCTATATGAATGGGTAAGTGTTAGGAGTTTATCAAAGGACAACATCTTCATATCCAAATTCTTATAGAAAAAAAATAATTTCTATGGATATTTGTTTCTCTATTCTAAAATTGGACATAAAGATGTGTTTTGCAGGAAGGGGTATGAACAGATAAATTCAGTCAATGTTTAGAGATGATTCAATACATGTCAAACATATAACTTTTCTATTTTAAAATTTTTTTCTTCTCTAGAAGAATAATTTGAATATGAACAACCCATGTAGACAAACTATAGAATAGAAAATACATCAGTGCTCTACACTCAATCCAATATCTCATGGAATAAAAAGAGGAAAACTGAAAAGTCCAATTTTGCAAAAGTATCCCTCAAAGCTATAAATAACAACGACACCTTGATTCTTGATAGCAAATGTTCATCCCAAATGATGGATAATACATACCTATAAATGAATTTCATGAAAAAGGTCGATGTAACTGTGAGGTTCGGTAATGATGGTTCTTTGAAGATAAAAGGTTGTGGAAGTACTGAGTTGGGTAATGGATAGTCGAAGAAAACTAAAGTCCTCTATGTGGATGGTTTGTATAACAATTTTCTTAGTGTGAGTCAACTATGTGACTCAGGTCTTATTGTGACATTCAATCATAATGCTTATACTATAAGACGAAAGTCTAGGAATTATCTCATGAAAGGATGTATAACACAAGGCAACTTATATGAGGTTGAAAACAAAGAGAACATTTTATACCTAATAGTTGGAGGGGAAAAAAACTTATGGCATCAGAGATTGGGGCACATCAATCCGAAACACATGGAAAAATATATCTAATATAAAGATAGTCATGGATATCCCTAATCTGAAACATGAATGAGAAAAGTCCAGCAATGCTTGCATACGAGGGAAATTGGTCTGTAGTTCTTACCAGCCAAAGAAGAAAATATCATCAGATCTCCTTGACCTCATCCATACAGATGTATCTGGATTGATAAATGTTGCTGGAACACATGGAGAGAGGTACTTTGTTCTTTTCATAGATGATTTCAATTGAATGTTATGTGTGATCATTATACACAAGAAGCAACAAATGCTTGTTTGCATGAAAACCTATCGAAGAATAACTGATAATGATACTAGAAGGAAGATCAATGTCCTACGGTCTATCAATAGAGTTGAATACACGTCCGTTGAATTTGAAAATTACTTAGAGAAACATGGGATACAACATGAGGGGGAAATTGTGAGAACTCCACAGAAAAATGGAGTTGTTGAGTGTAGGAATTGACAAGTAAACAACATGGCCAGAACAATGCTGATTGAGAGTTGTATTCCCCAACATTACTAGAAATAGGTATTAAAAGCTCCAGTGTATATTCAAAATCAAACATGGCTATATATGGGTGAAACAAATACACCAAATGAATGGTTTCATGGAAGGAAGTCTTCTTTGAAATATTTTTGTGTTTTCAGAAGAAAATGATTTATCCGAAAGAAAGAATTAAATCAAGGGAAGTATGGAGACAATGTAGATGAAGGAATATTTCTTAGATAAACAATGAATAGAAAAGCCTACAAGTGTTTCAATAAGAGATTGGTAATAAATTTGGAAGGAAGTGATGTAAATATCATTGAAGAGAAAAACCCGAATTCTTCACGGAATTTTTATGCTGATGTGATAGAAGATGAGGATGAATGTGAAAAGAGAAAAAAAATTCTAATATAGAGGTAGAGAAAGGTGTGAAAAAACTCGTAAGAATCACCTCGTAATGTTAAATCTGAAGAAGAATCAGAAGAGGAATCAATAGCTAGAGAGAATACGGTGGAACCCCAAAGAATAAATTTACAATCATGGATTGATCAGTCTAACATTATCGGGGATCAGAATACACCTACACATACATAGAGAATGATGAATAATGAAAAATATTTATTTCTCTCTGTTGTGGAACCATCCTAATTTGGAGACGCTATAATGAATGAGTCATGGGTGAAAGAAATGAATGAAGATTTTGATCAGATAGAAAAAAATCAAACATGGGATCTTGTTAAAATACATAAAGATCAAAATGTGATCTGTAAAAAGTGTATTTTCAAAAACAAATTTGACAGACATGGAAATGTGATAAGAAATAAGGTGCGCTTGGTCTGTAAAGGATATTAACAAATTGAAGGCATTGATGTTGATGAGACATTTGCTCCCATAGCGAGACTGGAGTCAATCATGGTATTTCTTGCCATCTCAATACAAATAGGTTATAAATTGTATCAAATTGATATCAAGACAACATTATTAAATGGAGTATTGGAAGAAGAAGTCTACATTGAACAACCCATAGGGTTCTTTCTTGACAATTATTAACTGAAGGTTTGAAAATTAAAGAAATCTCTTTATGGCCTGAAATAGGCACCACGATCACGATACTCTTAGTAAGCCTCTTACTTGTGAAAGCTGGAGTTTAAAAGAGGAGGAGTGGATCAAAATCTCTATGCGAAGAACTCTCAATAAGATCAGTTCATGGTATTGGTATACATGGATGATATTATTTTTCGTGGAAGCATTCATGGATCGGTTGAATAATTTTCCAATCACATGAAATCAGAATTTTAAATGTCCATGATTGGTGAAATCACATAATTTTTAGGATTGAAGGTACTTTAGAATAAGGATTTAACATTCATTTCTCAAAAAAGTATGCAAGAGAGATAGGGAAGAAGTTCAATATGCATGATTCCAAACCAATGTCGACTCCAATTGTATTTTGATCAAAGTACAAAAAGCACGACGAATGGAATTCTATAGATCCTACCATGTACAGAAGAATCATTGGAATCCTATTTTACCTAACAGAGAAATGACTAGATATTTTCTTTTCAACTTGCCTTGTGGCCAGCTTTCAGAGTAATTCAAAGTAGTAACATATGGAGGAAGTGAAAAGAATCATGATATACATTCAAGTTACACGTAATTATGGGCTATACATTTCTACTGGAAGAGATAGTGAACTATCAGCATTTTCTGATGGCGACTGGCCTGGAGATGTTGTGGAAAGAAAGTATACTAGTGCTAGAGCATTCTATATTGGGAAGAAATGTGTGGGATGGTTATACAAGAAACAAGAAAGTACTTCACTTAGTATTGCTAAATATGAATATATATCTTCTAGCAAGGCGTGATGAAGCAACAACAGAGTGACATAGTTAATGAGGAGAACCAACCAATGGTGATTTTATGTTATAACAAGTGAACAATTGATCCTACAAATAATCCCATTCAGCATTCTAATATGAAACATATTGTGATCAGATATCACTTCATTATAGAAAAAGTTGAACAAGGCATGATCAAAATGGACCATGTGGGAAATAATGAGCAAGTGGCTGACATTATGACCAAGACACTATCAACGGCTATGTTTGGGAAACATTGATTGAACCTCAGTGTTCATCCACCTCCCAGTGTATAAGGATGTTATGAGATTTCCCTATCCCCAACTTTTTTAACCATTTAAATCTATAGGGGAGAAAAGAAAAGGATGAGAAATAAATTAATGTCCTCTCTCTAGTTTTCTACTCCGAGCACTACTCATGTAGACTTAGAGTGATGGATTAGTTGTTTCGTGAAGATTCATGTTTTGATCAGGGCTAGCACATCAGTTAATTTATCTGGAGATTTCCAACAAACCAAATGGGGAAGATTGTTGGAACCAAGGCTATTCATTACTAATAATGGAGTTTGGTTTGTGTTTTTTGTAAATCTACACATGGATAACTAGAGAGTTTGTATGGAATGAGGTCATGTGTTTGAGGTTGAAAGTAATATTGAAGGTGGCACAATTTCCCAGTGTTTTCCATTTTTTGGCCTAAAAATAGAGAGTTTGGTGTTGGAAAATAAATGTTTTTAAGATAGGAGTCTATGGTATGTGAAAGAATAATTAAAATCAGAAAAATAAGCGAACTTCATACCTCATAACATGTTCCAAGAATGGTTATTGACTGTATTCCAGGCAGCAGGAACAATAGGCTGAGTGGTGCGTGGAGCTGTGATCGGAGTGGTGCACAGAGCGGTGCATGGAGCAGTGCGTGAAAACAAAAACATTTCACAGCAAAGGTACGTGTGGAAGGCATGCTGTATGTGGAATACTGAATGTTGATATGAAAAATGGTTCACAACGATGGTATATGGTGAAGGAATGTGGTATGCAGAGTTCTGAAGGTTGGTGGGATTGCTGCAGTTCGCGAAATGGGAGAAATATGTGGTGGAGGCTAATGGTACGCAGATGGAGATCAGTATATAATAAAGATTGTCCCACGTTGAAAATTTGGGTAAATCATATTATAAAAATTTGTGGAATTACGTGCCTATTTATGGAACACTAATCCCCTTTTTTATGTGATGGGATAAGAGATTAAAATTTCAGAAGAAATCCTGTAAAGTTCAAATTAGTACGAGGAGGAGAAGACGGTACATAGAGAGAACCATCCATATAAGGAAAACAGTTCATATTAGAGAGTGTAGTTCATTCTAGAATCTCTCATGGTACGCCGCGGAGTAAGGTTGTACGTGGAGTTGGATGGTATACGGAAAAGATAAGTAGTCCATAGAGTAAGGTAGTACATGATGTAGGGAAGTTTGCCAAGGATCTAGAAATATGCGGAAATAGTAGTGGTACGCGGAGGAGGTGGTTCTCGCACCTTACCAGGAACACAATATGTGGAACACCCAAGGATGCCTGAAAATATACATAATCAGTTTTCAAAATTAATTTCAATTAAAAATCAATGTACAGGAAAATAAATTTCATATGTGGGTGATTACAAGACTTAAAAAATCAACCATTTACTGTTGATTATGGGTTATTTAATGATAAACTATTGACACAACCTTCATGTAGATAAATTGAGTGAAGATTATTCCAACACAGTGAGCAAGGGGGAGTTAGCTGAAGTAATCTGAGGAATACAATGTGCTTTCCCTAAAAACTTGTAAAGGCAGTGCGCCTGGCACAAAATGACAATGCTAAACTCTTGTAATCCAAAACATGTGACTATTAGTTGTTTTTGGTATGACTGACACACTTTCAGCGTATTCTCTGTCGATGTAGCCTTGATGGCGAACCAAGTCAAATTGTTGTGTCATTACTTTTAATGTGATTGTTTATTTTCTTCACTTCCTCTTCAGGAAGGTTTAATAGATTCATATCAACTTGGGAACAAGATCCATTAGTTTAAAAGAAAAATTTGGCACCCTGATTCACCCCTCCCCTCTCAGGGTATTTCGGGGTCCTTCAATATTTCCATTCTATAGTCAATAAATATATAGCTAATTTATGGACATTTTGATAATCCTATTAGGTTTTTCATAAATAGATAAATTCATCAAATATATTACTAATAATGGAGATTCAAAATAGTTAGTATTTTACCCATAATATGGCCCCTACTTTACAATTAAATTAATGGAATGTTTTCGTGGGAGAAAAAAAATGTCCGATCAATATCTAAAAAATCATAGTCGATGAATAAACCAAAAAATGTGAAACCCATACCTACAGGTATAAGGAAAATAAATCATTTTATATGAGTAATTACATATAATTCTAGTAGATATGGAATTCATAAGAGCATTCATCTCCCTACAGACTACAAGATCAACATGGAGGTCTATTCTCCATTGGATTTTCCTCAAGATAGGTTGAAAATGGACTGATAATCATGAATGATGGATAAAAAGGATATTTAATTAGTTTTTACTACATTGATTCCACAGATAACCATTGAAAAAAATAATTTCTCTTATCCTGACCCAGAAGTGATCTTTCCTTCAACAGATATGTTCACTTGGGAAAGATCCTGAGACACCTCGAACCAAGATGACTGGATGTTCATGTCAACCAATGTGATGAGGGATTCGTCTTGAAGTTAAAGTAGTACATTGTAACTCAATTGGATAATGGTTCATTCAAAACATTATATAAAGGATATTCGTTATAAGAACCTCATATGGGATGATGTTATGGATAAGATCATCTTTATTGTTATCTGCAATGGGTGTTTTCATAATCACATCATTAGAGGTGGGAGAAAGATCTATTCATTCCCTATGATGGATCATAGAAAATATTGGAGATTAATGTGAAAAGGATTCCAAAAAACGGATGTAAAACATAGAAAATGGTTTTGAAATTCTCATTCCCACCAGATTCCTACCAACCACTATTCTAAAAAGCATTAGAATGTGAGATTCCTAGTTTGTGAGAATATCAATTAGTGTGGTGCCTGATTCTCTTTTTTTTAGACCCATAATCTTGAGAAATAACCATGAAAATAGAAACATCTTTAACAATGGGATAAGAAAAACCATTTTAAGGTGAACAAAATTAGTTCATAGAAAATTCATTGAAAAAGGTGAAATACTATGCCAAAGCATTAATCAAATGGTAGTTCCCAGAGGGCTTAGAGTGTTTGTGGATTATTGTTTCAAAAAGGGAAATTGGCAAGGAATAATTGATCCTAAACACTTATTTTTTGGAATGTTCACCCCTCGTAGGTTCACATGTGTATCAAAAACCATTTCAATATAGAACCAATTTCTACATCAAAACACCCTCCTCGTTATCCTGACCAAAAACCCCTTCTGATGGGGGGGATTTCTTGGGTCTTGAAAAATCTTCATGAAAGAATAAATTGATTCCATGACTTTGGATTAGGGATAGATAAATATTATTAAGGGTTTGAAGAAACAATTTTGATGGATGAAAATCCGCGATGGTTGGATTGGTCATATGAAGTAAAAAATAAAACATAGACCACCACACCACATGGAGTGATGCGAACGAATGATTCTGTGGGATGAGGAATACCACCAACACTATAAAATGAAGAAAAGTTATTTTTACGGCCTTATAGTGATCCCATCCCCTATGAATGGCCATCCCCCGTGAAAAAAAATCTTTCACGGTGCAATACAGTATATATGGGGCTTGTGGATGAAGCCAATATTGTTGGTGGGGGTAGAAGGTGATGTACACCCCCACAAATGAATGTCCCCAGTGAATTTAAAAAAAACTCTAATCACATTTAGTTTTATTATCGATTTTAAAGTTATGAAATGATATTTCTTAGGGTAATATAGAACATCTCTACTTGAATTATAAAGGTGGCCATAATTTTGATCTACATTGAGTATGTAGGTTATTTCAGAGGTAATTTTGTGTTTCATAGGTTTATGTGGTGAATGAATAACAGATAAGCTATTAGATAACATGGTATGTTAATCCATATGGAGACCATAAATAATGGTTTTATAACATTTATAGAGATTATTACATGATTGTTTCATTATTTACTATAACATGTGAAAAACTATGAATGATTTTTATCTTCCCCGGAACTCTTATATTTCCTACGCTTATTTCACAAATGACTACAATGGGGTATAACACTAAAGTACAGTAATATGAGGTAGTTTTTTTATAAATTTGGCATGTATTTTAGTTGATATATATGACGTGTTCTATGATTTTTGTCTCTTAAAGGGTTGTTATATGTTTTAAAATGTAACACCCCAAGATTTCATAGTATGTTATTTCTTCCAAATAATTCAATAACTTGCATGAAACGCAACACCGAGTTCAATCACACCATGACTTACAAAAAAAATCCATTAAAAGAGGTCATGAATAGCATTAACTACATTTTAAACTTTATATAATCCTTATAATTTTATAATCAATATTACGAGTTTCTTAGTCATAATGCAAGAACAGATTCATATTCAGTATTGCACTTTTATCAAATTTTAATAGTGAAACCTTTTTAAATACAATATTTTAAACTTTTTGACTAAATGGGGACATCAAAAAAATTTAAAATGAAACATCCCAAGCTTCCACGGTACGCTTTCCTTTGAATAAAACAGTAGCGTGTGTTGTACGCAACTTCGAGTTTTAACACACACCACAACCGATCAAACTAGCCGTTATGAATAGTAATACCTAAATTTTGAAATTATATATATTTTATATTTTAAAATGGACTTCATTTTTGGATTCGGAATATTGAATTCAGCCTACGGTGAAATTTTGGTACTTTTCGGATAACTTTCATATTTTGATGAATAGTGAAAATTACTAAATTTTAATTAAAAACAACTTTTTTAATCAAAATAATTAATAGTGATAAATTGTGAAATTGAGTGGTTTTAAAGTATATTTAGAATATATTTTTACCATTTAATATAATGTTGGTCATTGGACATAATTTTACAATTAAACCGAACATAAACAAGTGTCAATCTTTTGATAGTTATTATCTCTTAAAAACACATTTTTTGTTTTGACAGCGGGAATTAATTTTAAATTAATTTCTGCCACTTCTGTGTTTTGAATTTAGGAAAATGGATTCCATATTTGGAATCAGGATGTTCAAATTGTGTAAATAGGTAACTTTTATTTTTAGACATTTTGAATAATTACTGCGGTAAATATTTTATTTACCATGGTTAAGGGTAAATCCGGTAAATAAGGGTTAAAAAATAATATTATAATAATACTAAATTACCCTAAAACGTGTCGTAACCCTATTGGTTGATACATGGTCGACCATGCAAATCTTTGGGTAGATTTGGAGACCCCATGGATCCACTTGTAAGTGATAATGACACTTTATTTTAATTAAGTTAAAATGAATACAAAAATGACACAAGCATATATCTTTTAGAAAAACAATTGTTACATAGGGTTATATATGTTGGATTTTAGATTATAAATATTCATTAGAAATATAAAAAGATTTCCTACATAATGATATTTTATTTATAAATTTTAGACATTAAATATTTATTTTATTTATGTCACAATGATGATGCAGTAATTACTAAAATAGTGAAACATTAAAATAATTGATATTATAAATACCCAAATAATTATAATATGAAACTTTTAATGAATTAAAATAATTTTCTAGGATAATATGATATATTTGGATTTATTTAATTGACTTTATTCGAAGTAATCAATCTGTTATGAGTTTCACAAAAATCAACTATTGAATAGTGTCAAAATTGACATAAAAGAGTTCTTAAAACAAATATTATATTATTAATTGATATTAAATTCCTAAAAATCTATGGTTCGGCCAAGAGACTAATATCATGATAGGTTCATCATTAATGGACCACTTGGGGGTCTCTTGGATGTATATAGTAAGTTTATTAACCATATTATATAAAAATACAAAGAGACATTGTAAAAGTGAAACTAATTAACTTAGAGTTAATACTTAAAGATAAGGTTAATATAAGTACCCAAACCTGTCTAACTTCTATTGGTTGAGTTGTTTTAGACCTATCCCCACCTTAATATTTAAATAATCAACTTTGGAGCCATTATAAACCGAATATGAATTTATTATAAATTAATATTTCTAGCTTTTCCAAAGGTGCCCCTCACAGCTCTTATAAAAGGGCACGCCTCCTTCTCATTTCATCACACCATAAAAGCCTTTGGTTCGGCCAAAATCTGCCCAAATACTCTCCCAACTTCCCTCAATACAACCTAAAGGCCTTAGTTCGATCAGAAAGCCAACCTAAGGAGCCCTTTTGATCAAATCAAAAGGAAGAACCCAAAGAAGAGGTAATGATTTCACCACCCTTTTCCAAGTTCATTTCTTCTTCCACTTCTTCTTCCTTCATTGTTACCATTCTAAAATAATAACTCCAGTATCATTTATATACTGTGATGTTATTATAAATATGGTACAACCATATTCTATATTCTATCCACCCTTTTAATAATAACATGTCACTATCCGTGCGTACGTACGGCTTACCGTCACCACGCCGTGGTGTAATTGTTATTCAATATAATATTATTTGGATGGGTATAATAATGATGTGTAACTCATGTAAATAATAAATATAACATGTTAATGATTCTGTATATATGATATACCATCCAGAATGATATTGTTGCTCGTGCGTACGTACGGACTACCGTCTCCACGAACGTGATGAGATTCATTCTCCATCGTATCCATTCAAGTATAATTATCATTTGATGATTTAAAAATGATGTTTAAGGACTTGATATCATTATGGATTTGAATAATATACAACCTATCATTTACAAACATGTCTTACGTAACAAAACATATAAACAAAAACGAGTAAGTTAACACCCGAAACAACGATAATACTAAGATACTATTATCAAATCAATATTAAAAGATCATATATGATATCATATTAATGTATATGATTCTTGTATAATTTAGTAACAATTATTTCACCATTATACAGGAGGTTAACCTACCCCAACCAAGGAAAAGTACAAGGTAAGGGTTTATTTCACAATCTCTTCATTATCCGAGATTGTTTATATGTAACAATCTACTGGGATCTCTTTATCATCCACATCCATGTTTCTTCGAAATGTATTTCAAAACATTTTTAATATTTACAAAGAATATGAGTTAAAGTCATTTATACCCTTATGGGTTTATAAAGGAATCATTCCGTCGTTTTCCAAACAAGGTGCTTTTTAACCTTTTCGACAGAATTAAGGTAAGAATGTTTTTTTTAACTTATACGGCGGGTGCGGCTATTTACTGCCGTTATAAAATTGTCAAAGCTTCCCTTACAAGCTTATAAGAATATTTTCAAAGAAAATGTTTTATTTTATAATTAAGTGACTTTTAAATGATTTCAAAATGAATATTTTAAGAATTTCGGAAAGGTACTCTTTATCAAAATCAGAATTTTAAATGTTTTAAAGATTTATATTTTTAAATCTTTTTAATAAATGTCCATGTCTTCAAAATGGTTTTTAAGGATTTATTTATATGGACATGAATTTTTTTAAAATGTTAATTCCTTTCAAAAGTTTCAAAGTGGTATGGGACACTTTGATTCAAAAATCTCTTTTAATTACTTCCTTTATAAATGTGTGACTTTTAAATGATTTCAAAAAAAGAGATATTTCTCTCAAATAGTTTTGATTTCATCTATGTCAACATCCTTTTATGGATTTTACGCTTATTTGAAGTTGGTTTATTATGATACAAAACTTCTATATTGTATTGAAGGTTTTGTGATATGTTTGACTGTGGATGTGCTATTTTTATACCATTCATAGTTTATGGTGAATGTATTGACATTTTCTATGCTAGTTTTAATACGAATGTTTATGTTATGTTTAAACATTTTCATATGGGAATGCATTGGACTTAATATGTGACGGGTGGAGCCCGCTATAGCTCCTTGATGCATCGGTAGGTCTCATGAGGCAAACTAGTGTCTTGGCACAAGGCCTTGACAAAATCTTATTTGTAGTCTTGGCACGAGGCCTTGGCTATGTGGTTATGATAGTCTGGCATTATGCATTCCATAATTATGAAAGTGGTTATTGGTTTTGCATGTGATTATTCGATTAGTAGAATATCCATGTGAATAAGTAAATGGCATTATTTCATTTTACTTTTGCCATACTATGTTGAAGTTCAAGTTTAAAAGGCTTTTGTTTTAGTAATGCATTACCTTAAATGTTTATGCTTATTTTGAATGTTCCTCTATATTGTTATCCTTACTGGGCATTTGAGCTCACCCCTTTTCTATGTTTTACTTTTCCTAGGATGTGAAGAAGTAAGTTATGAATGATCTGCAGGGATATTATGAGGGGATAATAGTGTGGACTGTGGAGACATTATGTTGTTGTTGTAGTTTTTCATTCTATGATGTAATGTAAAACTTATGAATATATCTAGTGTTTCCAAGGCTACTAAACCAATCGGTCTTTCGAGATTTGATCTTTCCTGTGATCATGCCAATGTTATGTAATAATGCACCGACTCTAGGTAACTAGGGTCGGGGCGTTACAGTTGGTATCAGAGGAAGTTTAGTACAAACCTTGGAAGCTAGATTTAGATAAACTCTGATTAGAGCACGTAGACCTAAGATGAACTTTGAGGATTAGTATAGAAGAACTTCCAAGAATTTTGGTATTGTATAGATTTTGTGAGTTTTCTGAGCAATACATCCCTGTCTGGATACTAGCAGGTAGAGGCGGCTCTGGCACAGATGTACCTAGGGGTAAAACCCGAAAACACCGCTTTGAGCTAGACTCGAACGGGAACTGGTGCACGACAACGGGACTTGTTGCACTCTTGGTTACGACACTCCCGGGGGATATGCTTAGGATAACTCTCACTTTCTTTACAAATCATTATGAAGGGTCTATGAGTATATACTTCCTCAAAGAAAACATTTTTATAATTATGGATTATATCCATAAATAGTTCAATTTATGTTAAGTGTTTTATAAGTATGGGATTATGTATTTTGATTCATAAACTGATCTAGTGTATGCCATTATTTAGAAATGGCGCCCAATAGAAGAAATGAGAACTCCAGTAATGCACATGATCCAAAGAGAAGGAAGGATCATATCTTTCATGGTCTTAAGCTAGAATTTATAAGAGAAATAGTCTCTCATGTATTATCATCATATGAAGAAATAATATCACGTGTTGATAAGATAAGTAAAGAGTTTACTGAGTCCTATGGCTTTGAAGGGAAGCAAGAGAAGAAAAGGATGGAAGAGAGAAAGATGGATAAAGGGAAGAGGGAAAAGAAGAATTTTCCCATATGTGATAACTGTGGAAAGAAACACCCTGGAACTTGCCTGAAAGGAATGGGAGTTTGTTATAAGTGTGGAGGAAAAGGGCACAAAGTACGTGACTGCAAGGGTAAGAAAATGGTTTCAAATGTACAATGCTTCATTTGCAAGGAGTTTGGACACTACGCGAACCTATGTCCCAATCATCAGACTATGCCGAAAATGATTCTATTGGATAATAATCAAGTTATGATACTACCACAGATGAAGAGGAATGATTAGAGTTCTTATGTTGATTATGTAATTTGAGTGTTGTATCAACAATGTACTTGTTATAATAATTATGGAGTATATAAGGATTGTACTGCAGTACTATTTCATTAAGGACTAGAGATTATGTGGAACAAAGAAAAGTGACTCAGTAGCAGGATAAATTTTTGGAAAATATATGGTTGAGAGAATGATAAACTATAATATAGATCTGATACCGAGGTAGTGATTTTGTAATTATACATGATTGTTTTGGATAAATTATATTGGATATTCTTGACTACCTTGGAACTGATTAATGATTTGTATATTCCATTATTGTTGGGGTTTAAATTTTTTTTGGATTAATGAAGTATATCCAGCATTCTATATGGAATAAGGGATCTTGAATGTAATCAATAAGGAATATGGAAATTAAGGATGTTTCAGTGTATTAAAAGAATACATGATGAAGGTATTCATATGATATTACGGGGTAAAAAGGATCTACATTATGTTTACCTTTCTTATAAATGTTGGACTGTGAGTTTGGACAGAAGTATTTTGGATAGTTCTAGTTTGGATTATTTTGGATTGCCATAAAAGGACAACCTGGAGGTCGGGCGGCAACCCATCGCGTCCGGCAAGGCTGCGAGACTTGAACCCGCAACTGAAGGGCAACAAGGGTGTATCACCTACCACTGGCCCACGAGATGTCCTAGATTAAATAATTTAGTTTTTATTAAAAGATCTTGTAGATGAATTATAAATTCGATTATTTTGGAACCCTATACGAATAGTGTAAATAGAATTTTTTTTACGTTCTATTATCTTTTAGAGTGAAAGATGAGTTTGTGGTAGAAATTTATTAATATATAAAAATCTAATTATAAAGTAAGTATATCTCCTTATGATCTTAGCCAATCTCATAAATAAATTCCACAATATTCAGAAAAGGAACTTAGAACAAAAATGTTGTCCTAGATGGTACCTTAAATCATCACTAATTTATGGCTTTGGGATTGTTGGCCTTTTCATAGCCATGTTCTCTACCACTCTCCATCAGATAATTGATGGTTAGATTTCTCCTCCATATCCATATTTTCCTACATGGAACCCTAGTATGTGTTATTTTCGGTAATCTTCATACTTTCCACTCTTTATTTTAAATAGAGGCCTCATTAATTCATTTTTCGATGTGGGATTTCAACTAAGATATTTTGAAACGTCAAAAATGTGTTATCCCAATACCCTATGTTTTGTTGAACCAATGGTATTTCAAATCATCATAGATTGATGAGTTTGAGGACCTCAATTTTATACTTGTTTTTGATTGATGACCTCAATCACCACATATAAATATTTACGTTTTTCCTCCAATTATATGTCTCTAATTGCCACCAATGTTCTCCTAATCGAGATCATAATTTGGTGGTGACCCTTTCATTTCTCTTTTCCTCATATTAAGACTAAATTTTAGTAACCCAATTTCCGATGTGGGTTTTCCCACAAATATATTTTCTATTTTCGAAGAACAATTTCAAATTGCGAGGACGCAATTTATTGAAGGAGGGGAGAATGTAACACCCCAAGATTTCATAGTATGTTATTTCTTCCAAATAATTCAATAACTTACACTACACGCAACACCGAGTTCAATCACACCATGAATTACAAAAAAAAATCCATTAAAAGAGGTCATGAATAGCATTAACTACATTTTAAACTTTATATAATCCTTATAATTTTATAATCCATATTACGAGTTTCTTAGTCATAATGCAAGAACAGATTCATATTCAGTATTGCACTTTTATCAAATTTTAATAGTGAAACCTTTTTAAATACAATATTTTAAACTTTTTGACTAAATGGGGACATCAAAAAAATTTAAAATGAAACATCCCAAGCTTCCACGGTACGCTTTCCTTTGAATAAAACAATAGCGTGTGTTGTACGCAACTTCGAGTTTTAACACACACCACAACCGATCAAACTAGCCGTTATGAATAGTAATACCTAAATTTTGAAATTATATATATTTTATATTTTAAAATGGACTTTATTTTTGGATTCTGAATATTGAATTCAGCCTACGGTGAAATTTTGGTACTTTTCGGATAACTTTCATATTTTGATGAATAGTGAAAATTACTAAATTTTAATTAAAAACTACTTTTTTAATCAAAATAATTTATAGTGATAAATTGTGAATTTGAGTGGTTTTAAAGTATATTTAGAATATATTTTTACCATTTAATATAATGTTGGTCATTGGACATAATTTTACAATTAAACCGAACATAAACAGGTGTCAATCTTTTGATAGTTATTATCTCTTAAAAACACGCTTTTTGTTTTGACAGCGGTAATTAATTTTAAATTAATTTCTGCCACTTCTGTGTTTTGAATTTAGGAAAATGGATTCCATATTTGGAATCAGGATGTTCAAATTGTGTAAATAGGTAAATTTTATTTTTAGACATTTTGAATAATTACTGCGGTAAATATTTTATTTACCATGGTTAAGGGTAAATCCGGTAAATAAGGGTTAAAAAATAATATTATAATAATACTAAATTACCCTAAAACGTGTCTTAACCCTATTGGTTGATACATGGTCGACCATGCGAATCTTTGGGTCGATTTTGAGACCCCATGGATCCACTTGTAAGTGATAATGACACTTTATTTTAATTAAGTTAAAATGAATACAAAAATGACACAAGCATATATCTTTTAGCAAAACAATTGTTACATAGGGTTATATATGTTGGATTTTAGATTATAAATATTCATTAGAAAGATAAAAAGATTTCCTACATAATGATATTTTATTTATAAATTTTAGACATTAAATATTTATTTTATTTATGTCCCAATGATGATGCAGTAATTACTAAAATAGTGAAAAATTAAAATAATTGATATTATAAATACCCAAATAATTATAATATGAAACTTTTAATGAATTAAAATAATTTTATAGTATAATATGATATATTAGGATTTATTTAATTGACTTTATTCGAAGTAATCAATCTGTTATGAGTTTCACAAAAATCAACTATTGAATAGTGTCAAAATTGACATAAAAGAGTTCTTAAAACAAATATTATATTATTAATTGATATTAAATTCCTAAAAATCTAAAGCTCGGCCAAGAGACTTATATCATGATAGGTTCATCATTAATGGACCACTTGGGGGTCTCTTGGATGTATATAGTAAGATTATTAACCATATTATATAAAAATACAAAGAGACATTGTAAAAGTGAAACTAATTAACTTAGAGTTAATACTTAAAGATAAGGTTAATATAAGTACCCAAACCTGTCTAAAATATATTGGTTGAGTTTTTTTCGACCTATCCCCACCTTAAAATTTAAATAATCAACTTTGGAGCCATTATAAACCGAATATGAATTTATTATAAATTAATATTTCTAGCTTTTCCAAAGGTGCCCCTCACAGCTCTTATAAAAGGGCACGCCTCCTTCTCATTTCATCACACCATCAAAGCCTTTGGTTCGGACAAACTATGCCCAAATACTCTCCCAACTTCCCTCACTACAACCTAGATGCCTTATTTTGATCAGAAAGCCAACCTAAGGATCCCTTTTGATCAAATCAAAAGGAAGAACCCAAAGAAGAGGTAATGATTTCACCACCCTTTTCCAAGTTCATTTCTTCTTCCACTTATTCTTCCTTTGTTGTTACCATTCTAAAATAATAACTCCAGTATCATTTATATACTGTGATGTTATTATAAATATGGTACAACCATATTCAGTATTCTATCCACCCTTTTAATAATAACATGTCACTATACGTGCATACGTACGGCTTACCGTCTCCACGTCGTGGTGTAATTGTTATTCAATATAATATTATTTGGATGGGTATAATAATGATGTGTAACTCATGTAAATAATAAATATAACATGTTAATGATTCTGTATATATGATATAACATCCAGAATGATATTGTCGCTCGTGCGTACGTACGGACTACCGTCTCCACGAACGTGATGAGATTCATTCTCCATCGTATCCATTCAAGTATAATTATCATTTGATGATTTAAAAATGATGTTTAAGGACTTGATATCATTCTGGATTTGAATAATATACAACCTATCCTTTACAAACATGTCTTACGTAACAAAACATATAAACAAAAATGAGTAAGTTAACACCCGAAACAACGATAATACTAAGATACTATTATCAAATCAATATTAAAAGATCATATATGATATCATATTAATGTATATGATTCTTTTATAATTTAGTAACAATTATTTCACCATTATACAGGAGGTTAACCTACCCCAACCAAGGAAAAGTACAAGGTAAGGGTTTATTTCACAATCTCTTCATTATCCGAGATTGTTTATATGTAACAATCTACTGGGATCTCTTTATCATCCACATCCATGTTTCTTCGAAATGTATTTCAAATTTTTTTTAATATTTACAAAGAATATGAGTTAAAGTCATTTATACCCTTATGGGTTTATAAAGGAATCTTTCCGTCATTTTTCAAAGAAGGTGCTTTTTAACCTTTTCGACAGAATTAAGGCAAGAATGTTTTTTTAACTTATACGGCGGGTGCGGCTATTTACCGCTGTTATAAAATTGTCAAAGATTCCCTTAAAATCTTATAAGAATATTTTCAAAGAAAATGTTTTATTTTATAATTATGTGACTTTTAAATGATTTCAAAATGAATATTTTAAGAATTTCGGAAAGGTACTCTTTATCAAAATCAGAATTTTAAATTTTTTAAAGATTTATCTTTTTAAATCTTTTTAATAAATGTCCATGTCTTCAAAATGGTTTTTAAGGATTTATTTATATGGACATGAATTTTTTTAAAATGTTAATTCCTTTCAAAAGTTTCAAAGTGGTATGGGACTCTTTGATTCAAAAATCTCTTTTAATTACTTCCTTTATAAATGTGTTACTTTTAAATGATTTCAAAAAAAGAGATATTTCTCTCAAATAGTTTTGATTTCATCTATGTCAACATCCTTTTATGGATTTTATGCTTATTTGAAGTTGGTTTATTATGATACAAAACTTCTATATTGTATTGAAGGTTTTGTGATATGTTTGACTGTAGATGTTCTATTTTTATACCATTCATAGTTTATGGTGAATGTATTGACATTTTGTATGCTAGTTTTAATACGAATGTTTATGTTATGTTTAAACCTTTTCATATGGGAATGCATTGGACTTAATATGTGACGGGTGGAGCCCGCTATAGCTCCTCGATGCATCGGTAGGTCTCATGAGGCAAACTAGTGTCTTGGAACAAGGCCTTGAAAAAATCTTATTTGTAGTCTTGGCACGAGGCCTTGGCTATGTGGTTATGAAAGTCTGGCATTATGCATTCCATAATTATGAAAGTGGTTATTGGTTTTGCATGTGATTATTCGATTAGTAGAATATCCATGTGAATAAGTAAATGGCATTATTTCATTTTACTTTTGCCATACTATGTTGAAGTTCAAGTTTAAAAGGCTTTTGTTTTAGTAATGCATTACCTTAAATGTTTATGCTTATTTTGAATGTTCCTCTATATTGTTATCCTTACTGGGCATTTGAGCTCACCCCTTTTCTATGTTTTACTTTTCCCAGGATGTGAAGAAGTAAGTTATGAATGACCTGCAGGGATATTATGAGGGGATAATAGTGTGGACTGTGGAGACATTATGTTGTTGTTGTAGTTTTTCATTCTATGATGTAATGTAAAACTTATGAATATATCTAGTGTTTCCAAGGCTACTAAACCAATCGGTCTTTCGAGATTTGATCTTTCCTGTGATCATGCCAATGTTATGTAATAATGCACCGACTCTGGGTAACTAGGGTCGGGGCGTTACATAAAAAATTACTTTTTGAGCTATGAGATAGTGTATTCTAAGGGATGGGTCATTTAAAAAATGAATTAAGTGTTTTGTAAGAATAATTTCCTTCCTGAAAATTTTTGGATTGGTTTCATAAATCGATTTCAATATTAGTTAATTTAAAAATGATATTTTGAATTTATTTTGAAATAAAATATATAATTCTATTTTGTAGAGTACAGATTTGTAAAGTAGATAAATCTAATTTATTATATTAAATGATTTTATAACAAATGTTGGAATATTATATGGATATAGTGATTTATTTTAAAAATAATAATTAATGTTTTTTTGAAAGGCTGTTATGGAAATATATGATTTATGTGGATAATTTTAATAAATTGTTTTACCAATGTTTTGTTTTGGGTTATTAGTTTTGAATTGAATTGGGTTGTGTTTGGAATAAATGGGTGAAATTAGTAAGGGTCATGGTTTTATTATAAAAAATAATAGTATTATTTGATTTTTTAAATTTATCCTTTTGAAAATTATTTATTGATAGAAAATATATTAACGGCTGTGTTGTTTTAAGAAATGTGGATTGTGGGAAAAAATATTTTTTCAATATTACCTTTTATTTTTGATCGGAATTAGGGATATAAATTATGGTTTTTGAACTGGATGGGATTTTTTATTCATTTTTATTGCATTTTTCCCCTATGATATTCTAAATAGGGTATATTTTCCATCTATTTTTTCAATAGTGTGTATGTATTATCTCATATTTTAATGGTGGTTTATCTATGTATCAACTCCACCCAACCTCAAGACTGAGTGGTGGAGTCAATTTCTTCTTAGTTCTAGGACCCCATACAAGACTTCTCAAATCAGATCATACTTTTCCATGATCATGTAGTTGTATTTATGATTGATAATGTATCATATTATGAGTAGTTAGATGATAGAACATTATCAGTGGTGGTTGGTCAATATATTCCAAATATATATAGTGGAGTTGCTTTATGTGGTTGGAATCAAGAATTGGTTGATCATGAGATGTCTAAGAATGTTGTTGAGGACTAGTAGTCTAGGAATAACAGAAGACGTCTTTTGTTCATATATTATGGTAATATAGTGAATTTTATGCCATTTCTCATGAAAGGTATGAATTTTTATTTAACACATGGATACTAGGGCCATATTCGTAGGTTTTGTAAGGTCAGTTTTAAAAAATTAAAGTCACAAGTGTACTACTTTTAGGAGATATTTTTATATTTTGGAATTATTAAGTAGTTTTAATTAATTATTTATTGACATAGATGTATAAGTGATGTGGTAATTCCATTCAATGTATTATTTGATGATATGGGTTTCATTTTCATATGGTTTTCATAATTATTTTCTGGTATTTTTTTTTCTAATGTTTGATTCCTGATTTTTTTACATGGGAGATCTTAGCATGGGTACATAGGAAATTATGAGTGAGATTCCATTTGTTAGTGGATCACTATTTGTCTTTGTTTCAATCTATTATGTTTATCTTGAGATGGAATTCAGGGGTTGTGGTCCTCATATATTCCCTCATGTACTGAGGCATGGATTTGGTACCTGTGTTATTTATGGTTGGAAAATATTGTTAGTTGATATTAATGAGTTATATGATAAATATGTGGGTTTACCATGGGTATAGATTCTATCTTGTTGAGAAGTGTTTCTTTTTGGATGATTATTTGTTGATTTCATAGGAATGTATGATTTAGATAATTATGATAGCTATATTCTAATGGTGGATATTATATCCCATGGTTATCTCAAATTTTGTTTCCATATCATAAATTAATTCTAAAGGTTGGGGGACCAATTCTCAATGTTTATCTCCATGGTTGGTTGTTGAGGCTAGTGCACCACTGTTTTTATTTTATTTATGGACCTCTAGCGACATAATGTGACATGATTAGAATATTGTAACACCATTGGTCCTTTAAGATATTGTTATATTAATTAATTTAGGGATACATTAAATGTTGATTTGTTTCATGATGGAAATTTAAAATTTTTAGAAATTTTTTATTTATATTCGTTCAAAACAATTATCACATTAATAGAAAAAAACATGAGGATTACCTAACTATATTACTCTAATGTTACATGGATTAGAGGGAATGGATTAAGAAATTATTATTTTTACCCCTACATATGAGGGTATCAGTTCATTTTTGAACAAACTATCCTAATCCTCATTGATAATACACCATGATGAGAGATAGTTCCTGGTTACCCTACCATGGGGGTTGACAGGTGCATGATTTAGGCATGGTTAGGAGAAATAATTTGAAACTTGTGTGAGAATATTATACATTTTAATAAATCCATTTTGAAATTTCGGAATATAGTTTACCAAACAATTTTGAACCCCATTAGGATACCAAATTTGGAAAAAATGTGAAATTCCAATTCTTACCTTGTTCAAAATTTGAAGGGATTTATATCTAATTTTGATATTACATATTTAAACATATTGAGAACATTAAAGGGATTAAATCACTCCCACTTATTTTTTTGAACCAAATTGATTTCATGGGTATTTCATGAGGTAAACCATTACACTAATATTTTTCCTACTTAATTCTTATGATTTTCCTCATTTTATCTTTGTTCCACTATTTCTCTCTATCCATTGGAAGATATTTACAATTTTATGGATTTAAAATTTGGTTCTAATCCATGGTTTTTTTGTTACAGATTACTCTAGTTCCCTTGTGTATTTTTAATATTTCTCCACTAAGGCCATGTCTTTGGGATTTATCTTTTATGAGCTGAGATAGTGGTTTTTGTGTAATTCAATAATTACGAATTTAATCTAAAGCATGTGGTTTCTAAATGTTTTATTTCTTATGTAACTCCAATATATTATGGTTAAAGGGGTTTTATAAATATTTTTTTATCATATTATTACGTAGAATATTGGTGTTATAAATGTGTTTATGGACCTCAAAAAATGAATTTCAGCATTATTTTTGTATAAAAATTTCTCAATAATTTATTTCTAAATATAAATTATTTCTTGGAAGGTTATTTAACCCCACATTGGTCTTGAATAAGAGAAATGGTTTTTTTAATGTATTTTTTTAATGTGAAGAATATTCCTTACACTTTTTATGTTTTTAAATTGTTGTTTTTAAATAAGTTATATGAAATTATTTATGTTGGGTTTCTTTCAAAGAATCAATTGGTGTTAATTTTAAAATAACTAAATTGGCTGGTAATTTTTTTTTATAAATGTTACCATTTGAACTATGAAATTGGTATAAAATTATTTGGTTATGTGATAAACATCAAATCCCTTGTTTGATATTAATAGATATGGATTTTGTCTGTGAAAAATAGAATTTATATTATTCTATATATGAATAATGGGATGGGGGTTATTTATTACAATGGAATTAGAGGTGAGGAATATATATTTTCTATGATTATGAAAACTATATTGACTCATATTTTATTAATCTCCTCATACTATTCCATTTAGGGGGTATTGGGGGAATGAGTGAGAGGTATATATTTTTTCTAGGACAAATATTCACACAGTACAACATTCTCCCTTGATGAGCTATAGGGGTGTTCCCCTAATGATTTTTAGTACAAGATAGTCGGGTGAATTTTGTAGTTATGACACAAAATGTACCATTATTTGGTATACTGTATTTTTTAGGGTCTATTACTATCTTAAATTAGGACCCAATGTGTTTCCCAAGATTCTTGATGACTTCTATGTTGAATATTTATCCCAAATCGACTATCGTCTATTGTAACATAATGGATCCTATCATATTTATAATATTTTCTCATGATATGGTGTGGTGTGATTTTATTTTAGAATTAATTAAGTCATTATTGTTTTATTTAATGGATTCAATTTTTTTTCAACTGTATTATAAAATAAATTATATATTAAATATAAATTTGGTTTTAATAAAATAATTTTTGTATGGGGTAATTTAATTCTAGGAATTGTTTTCATTTAATAAAAATTAATTTAATTATTATAAAATTTTAATTAGTTTTATGTTTTATATTACTTTTATAACAATTTAAATTCTATTTTCTAATTTTTTTTTTCAAAATTGCATAAATTATTTTTCATTTCAATTTAATAACACAAAATCATTGGTGAAATACTATAGGGCTTGTTTTTTATTTAAATTTCTATAAAAAAGTTGTTTCAATCTCTTATGGATTCTTTTTAGATCTCGTAGCATGGATATTCTTATTTAGTTTATTCATATTTAGTTATCTTGGGATGTGGAAAGTGACCACAAGACACATGGCGGATTTTTCTAATGGATTTATTTGGGTTTTATATTGTTTTATATTGGGATGCTCATATATCAGCCTTAGTGGCCAAAACATATATTTTTTATCTCCCAAGGAGTTTATTTATTTATTTTAAAATTAATGTTTTAGTCCATATCATTTATATTTTATATACTCTAATTAGATTTTTTTATCTAATGGATTATATGTTCGACATATGGATGTGTCAGTATGGATTCTTAGTTGAAATCTATGATGAGTTTATCAATTGTTTTGGTTCAAATCGCCCCCAATAGTGATATTCAGATACCCTAAAACATGTTCAATCCTATGATGATCAGAAATTCAACTCATATATATCATTGTTTGGATCATATTCCCAAATATAAGTATGAATTAGGGTGGATTATATAGTATAATCTAAATGTTTTAGTTCTTAATTTATATATTTTACCATTATTCAGTCTTTATAATATTTAATGTAATTTTTTTGTATAAGATTCCATTAATAAAGGAAGGATTGATGATTCACTATTCTAAATATATAAATTTTCATCTAATTGATAATATTTATATCAATAATAATGAATGGTTGATGATGTGGGTGATCAACTTATACCATCTATAAATAAAATGATCAAATTGGTAAAAAGTTTATTTGAGGGAAAAATATCATTAATGTAATTTATGTATGGGAGAGTTAATCACATGATAGTAACCTAAAAAATCATTTAGTTTTAATATAGTGAGTGGGTATTTTTAAAAAATAACATATGTTTCCTAATAATATGAACTATAAATTCATGAATAAATCTTGAATGATGTTTCATAGTAAGGGTCTTCTGAGCAAGAAGTAATATAGTACTATTTTTTTATAAATATGGTGAAACTTAATTAAAATCATATTTTTAATATGAAATGACTGAAGTAATGGGAAGGTGTTAATTAAATGTTAAGAAGGAAAATTAATAATAATTTGTATATGATCTTGTAATGAAACATGAAAAATATTTTGAGGATTTAGACATCTAGGGAAACAATAATAGGATGATTATTGGACTTTTGAATGAACGATTTGAGTATATTGATCAAATTGAATATGAAATCACTTAGTTGTAGAATAATTTACAAGTTAAAACTATTTAAATAAAATTTATAAGTGAAATAAATGACTTCAAGATAAACAAATAAGAACAAGTGATCATGATAAATTAATTTAATGATACGATCATATAGATAGTAAAAATGATTCAATTTTTTAATGAATCAGTGGTTACTGTGAATATTTATTTAAAATTTAAATTGATAAATGGAATTTAAAAAGAGTTTGTAATTTAGATATTTTTTAGGTAAAATTTTCAAAAATAGATATTAAAGAGGTATGAAACATTTTGAAAATATCATGAGATATCATAAAGAAACCTTTGGGGGTAATTTAGAACATGGACATGAGATTGTATCATACAAGACATAGATGATTAATGGAATGTAAATGATGGAATGAAATTTATAAAATCTATCAATTAGAGTAATCTAAAAACATAAAATCAACATGTACTCCTTGAACAAGTGATGTGGGAACTAAAATTAATTCAAATTGATTTTTATAATTATTTAGTTGCATGAGTCATAAAGAATCCTGTTTGGACAATTAAAAAATGCATATACATGTATATTCACTAAATAAAAGGAATAGAATGGTGAGAATATATTTTATTCATTAATTTATATGTAATTTTTATAGATATTGTTTATTTTACTACAACTTCGGATGTAAATTTTATGATTACAGTCAAGGGTATGATGAAATTAAACCAATGGGATCCAATTATAGATTAAAAAGTTAACTTAGGAAGATTATTATATTAGTGAATGAATCTTATCTATTCTAATTTGTGTATGAATTTATTTCAACTTATATTGAAATTATTGAGGTGAGATCCACATATGAAACAACTCAACCAGAACATTCTAGGATGGAAATTATGATGAAAGGTAAGGACAAATTTTTTGAAAAAAGAAGAATGTATTTTAAAATTTTAAAACCTTGTTTGGATGAAACCGTTAATTTATAAAATTATGGCACATTAAGGATAAAATTTTATTATGTTATGTTATTATATGTTGAATGACTGAAATATATATGTATTATAATTTTTGAATGAATTTGGGATTTTTTTTGAAAACCCATATATTTTATGCAGTTATTTATAGATTTATTATATAATAGGACATGTAATACCTTATTAGAAAATTGATTGTACTAGTACATTTGGGAAATTATATAAATATCCTAATAACGTGAAATAGGAATCCAAATGAAACAACAATAAATCTATATATGACCTCAAATTAAATTATTCTTCTAATAATACCCTAGATAACCTGAGAATGTTCATAAGGAAGAGGTGAGCTATAATGAAATGTAGAGGAATAATCAAAGCGTGTAATAAAGTAAGTACATGTTATCCAACAAGCATATAATTTTGAAATACATAGTTGAGAATCATCCTTGAATCATTACATGAGATTATAATATCGAGTAATCATACAGAATGTGGAAACAACATAAAATATAACATCATAATCACATATCAAGACTAACAAATAAGAAATTGATTAATTTTTTTATATGGATAATACCTAGTGAAACATATATAGTACCTCATGAGATAAAACAATACCCAATGCATTGGAGGGATATATTATTATGGTCCCATCATCACATGGATTTTTGTTCCACATAGAGAATACATCAAAAGAACATTGTAATGACTTTTGAAACCATTATTAAGGAGTGTGGGTTATATACATATATGTACCAAATAGATCAATTATATGTTAAAATAAATGAATACCCCTGATTAGATATTGGAATGAGTATTCAAAATAAAAATATTTATCAAGGAATATCATGGAATAATTTTGGCAGCATAAAGGGTGAAAATAAAGGTTCGTGGAAGGGATTAATGAACATGAACGGTGGTTTATATTTGCATAGTAATCACATGGAATATAAAGGAATATTTCAAAATATTTTCCAACAGTATAACTTATTTATAAAAAGGAAAAATACAGTTTTAGTGCATGAATGGAAAAGGAGAGAGGGAACCCTTACATAAGTATAGTAATGGCCTAGGTAACTATATAATGAGAGGGGATAAATAATACCATATTTATATAAAATAAATTTTACAATAATGTGTCATTAATAATCACGGAAAATAATATTCAAATATGGTTCAAATGTCTAAATAAAAAGGAATACCATTAAGTAAGAAGATTAAGAGAATCCCTAAACTGATAGGTTTCATCTAATTGATTACAGAAAATCTCATTGGAGAATTGAAATACATCGGAAGGGATATAGAGTTGTATAGAGAGAATAAAATAATGGTTTATGATTTCTTATTAATTATTAATGGGTGGTTGGGTTGGTATTTATAGAAAAATATACATTAATTCTTTGTTAAATTCTTAACAATAATTTTAGACACTTTGTAATAAAATAATACATACCTAAAAAATCTCAATAGTTTTTAATTTGATTGTACATAATATGATTGGTTTCTAATATTTTATCAGCTTAACTACATACCTCATTAAAATAATAACAGTCATGATGATTAATTGAGTCATGCTCTTAAATAATTTAATTAAAACCATAAAATGAAACATAGGTTTTCTAAGAATCATTGTAGGACTATAGGATAAATAAAATTACATCAAAAAATATTTAAAAGGGAACCAAAATTTAGGAAATTTAATCCTTTAAAATTATTTATTAAAACACTTTTGGGATATTTTTATCTCATAATGTATATCGTATATTTATTACGTATTAATTTTTTTCGAAAAATTAAAATTTCTGTGGAAGTTAAGAAAATATCGCTATTGGATAACATTGATATAAATATTTCAATGAGGATATTTATTTTAACCAAAATAATTATCTTAATATTGAAATTTAATCTTTTAAATAAAAATCCTTATTTATTTAATGTACTATTTTTAAGACACAAGAACCATTCCGAACCTTATGAAAATTACATTGGACATCATCAAATTATATTTTCACTTATATTTAGATGTATATAATTTTAAAAGAATATATATTGAAAATAATATTTATTTCAAAATTCATGGATTCATCGAAATGATTATTTCAATTGAGACTATATATTCCATTGAAATATTTGTTTCTTAGAACCAAAATCAAATATTTATCAAATTCATTATATAATCATGTATATATATAATGTAATAATTTAATTGGATCAATATAGTCATTATATTTTAAAAAATAAAAAATATATATTCATACAATAAGGGTTTATATACCTAATCTTGTATGACATTAATGTACTCTCTAATGGTTTGGTTCATATGGTAAAACATTCTTTGGGTGATCTGGTGAACATGGTTTGGGAGGTCATATTTATAAGCATGAATATGATTCATAAATTGTCTCTATCATGTTTTAGTTCTTGAATTTTGTCTTGGTTATGGTCATGTGTGAATCCCTATGTTGTTATCTCACATGGAAGATTTAATAAAGTTTCTTTATAGGTTACGACCTTACTAGTTTAGTTCATCTCTTCATCCTTATGTATCCATTATATTTTATTTTAAACCTTAATATATGATATTTTCATTTGGTATTGTAGAACATATGAATCAACTAACCTAGAACCCTTGTTTACATTATTACATATGTATAAGATACAATGTACTTCTCCATGCATGATTTATGAATTTAGAATTCAGGAAAACTATATACATACATAAATCCCATTTTACATTGGAAATATAAAAAATATAACATAGGAAAAATTATTTCAACACTATTATAAATAATAATATTCTTCATTTAATCATATGGAGTGGAAAAAATAAAGGGTGATCATCGAATCTGATAAAGGGTTATGTAAAGTAAATGTTATTATGAGTAAATAAAGAATAATCAAAATTTAATATTTGATTATCAAAACACACTACATTCAATCAAGAAATGACTTCAATGAGTATCTATGGATTATATCTACACAAAAAATGGATGGATATTTAGAATTGAATTATTAAAATTTGAAATTCATAATTATTGATATTCATGATAAAGTCCTCTGAATGAATATATCAACAATCTTATAATCATTGGATATTATCTACATTAAATCATAATTACCCCCAAAATATGAAAACATATAAGAAATATCCGAAGAATATTTATTGAGAAAAAATCACTTTTCTTTTTAAAACTCATAGTTAAAAAATAAAATTTTCCAAAATATTATGGAAATAATTTTGTTTGAAAAAAATTATAGAAATAGTTAAATGAAAATTAAAAAAATATAATTTTTAAGAAGGTGGGAACAGTTTTTTATTCTGATTATTTTATGACAATAATTCCTTTTAAGCTTCTGTTAAAAATGTCAAAAGTTAAATAATTTAAAAATAGAAAGAATATTCATTTGAATTACCATGTTATAAAAAAATTAGTAAAAATTAATTTGACAAGTAATATGATGCAATTAAAATCAATATTTAAAAATTTTATGGATAATATTGACATTGATGTTACAAATTCCTAATTTAATAGTCAAATATAATCAATATTCTTTAGAACATTCCTTCAATATCTTTAGTAAATAAATAGAGAAAATTGAAAATAAACCATGTATTCTCCAAAAATAAACATATTATAAGAAATTAAATGTATTTTAACTTGTATAGATAATATAATCTCCCTCAATGGAAATTCAATCATGAACAATCCAGACATAAAAAAATATTTAAAAAATCTCTGACCTCATAATCAATTTTCCTCATAAGTGATTTTAACCTCATATATAATATATTTTTATTTATTATAAGTCTATAATATAACCATTAAAATTATTTAAAAATAATATATGATCCCTTTATATAATTAAAAAATCTATTCATTAATAAATACATTTTCAGATCAACATTTCTAATTATTAATATTTAATTTTTCATAAAATATTTTGTATAATAGTTCTATTATTTTTTTATTTTTCATAGTTATATCATCTATAAAATGTTTTTCATGATATAAATTATATATATATATTCAATATACTAATATTAATATTCATCTATGTAATATATATATAAATTAATTATAGTGTTCATGGAGACAATATGCTCTAACTACGCATGAATGATGTTTGACCTTTTTTACAGATGGAATGAAAGAAATTTAAATAGTAATAAATCCTTAAATGATGTTTTTTATACTATATAGATTTTATATTCTTTAAATATATACTTATTATAATTTATTTTGTTCACGAATGAAATACAAATCATATTTTTTCATGGGGGTGGTAGTTGACATGTAGGCATGATTCAAACTATTGTTTTATATCTTATATGAAGGAAAGAAGGTATATTTGTTATTGAAATTCTAGAAAAATAATAATTTCATATATATCATATATATTCATTATTTCCTTCTTTATAACCAAAAATATAAATTTATGATGGAAAATTAATTACACCAGTACTTGGATATGGTAAGTCGTATAATAACAGAAGGGATGTTTTTAGTTTTCATAAGATGAAAAAGATATGGAATATTATTGTTCAATAATCAAAATAAATTATTAGAATACTTATTTAAAAATGCGTTATTATTTTACGATAGGTAGAATATACTTATAGGATGTGAAATATGAAATAAACATAAAAGTGTAGGAAGAGATGATTACCTCTTAATCAATATATTTTCATTTGATCTTCTATTATGGGAACTTTGGTTGATATATTTGGAAGACCATCACCTATAGAACATATATTATAATATTTATAAGAGATATGGGAAAGGATTTTTCAATCAATATTTTTTAATGTGGTGTAAGGATAATAGTGAATGATTTTCCTTTTATGTGTACATGGACAAGAATTTTTTGAATTTCATAATATTTTAAATTAAAATAAATTATATTTCATGTCCAAATGTATCCCATTAGAAATAAAAAATAAGAGACAAGGTTGATTCTATAATATTTCATAATATAAAATTGTTTATATTGTGTTTATATTTTAACCTTTATTACTTTGTTTTAACCAAATGTTAATTTTTTTTTTGAAATTTGCTGTAGAACCATTAGTTTTTTATATTTAGGGGTAATATTGTTTTACCATAAAATCATAAACAACCCATAAATGGACCATGGTTGATGTTTTCTTCCATATACAATTCAACTGGCCAAATATATTATTATTTTTATATTTTAAATCATTTAGTAAAAGTTTTGTATAATATGTCATCAAAGTAATTATAAGATCTATTCATTCAATTTGACAACAAAAACAACATGTTAGAAAATAAAATTAGACTCCAATCCTTTAAAACATATCTAACAAGTAAAATTTATCTACCAATTTCATGGAACACAATACATCATTAAAATTATTTTAGCTTTACAATTTTTTAAATCATTTATATTATATATCTATTAAATGAATAAATATTGTGTTGGTGTTGCGTAAGCATTTAAGAAAGAAAAACATAAAAACCCAAATTTTAGGAAAATTAAATTTTAACAATAATACTAGATTTATTTATTTTCAAATTATAATAAAAAATTGGAAAATTTCGATACATTATATTGAGTATATAATATATATAATTAACTAAAATAATTAACCATTAGTAATCAATTTAATTTGTCAAGATAATTACATATTTGTTGCATAATGTTTTGTAGAAAAAACATATCTTTAAAATTTTTTTGTTTTTAATTTTATTTTTAATCAATTAATAACTAATGAATTTATTTTATACATTTTTAAACTATAAATTTTTCCTAGTTTAGTTAGTACTAGCCATACCCTCTAATTTAATAATTATTTTACAACAATATATTCTATTATAGTAAATTTTAACTTGGGGTTTATTGTATCACAAGATATTGAAAATTTTATTTTTGATATAAATATATCATAAAATCATGTGGTGATATAATCACTGAATAATGGATATATTACCAATGGTCAAGAAGATTGGAAGTCTTCATGCACAATATTCCTATAATGCTCATGCATTATAATGGTTTAAAATAACAAATAAAATATAGTGTATATATTTTATATAAAATATTAATTAATACGGAATATATTCATTCATAATTTATTTTCAATAAAAAATATATTGGTCCTCATAATCTCATTTATTACACCTTTTAAAATTTAGGATGAATTTTATATTTTAACAAAATATATTTTAGATTAAGATAATGCCCAATTATTTCATGAAGAAAAGAAGTGTAAATAGATTTTTTTTATCAAATTGATGTCCAAGAAAGATGATTTTTTTAAAGAAGAATAAATTTGATGGAATTTCAAAATCAGTAATATAAACCAATAATTCATGAAATATATTTTCATGATTAAGGTTGCCATCAAAATTCCAAATTTTGAAAGTGTTATAGAAAAAACTTTTAATGTGTTTGTGATATGGAATATAATTTAAAATACCATCATGATATAGAATAAATGGGAAGTGTATTTTTTAACTTCATTTAATATTATTTATGTAGTCCCATGACACATATTGAAACATCAGGAGAATGAACTCTATATTGATTACTAATAATTATTATTAGATGAATTATTTGAAATTCATGAAAATGATGAAACTTGTGGTGAATGTATCAAAATATATCATAGTTTAGTTAAAAATGAAAAAAAATAATTATCAAGACTTCATTACTGGATAATGGTATTGGATAAGCCTTTTCAATGTTGAGAATTATGTTGAAAAACATCGACTTGAATATTAAGTAACATTATTGAGAACTCTATGGTAAAAATGATGTATTGATGAATTTAGTTTCACACAGAACAATTTTTTAAATACCTTACTCACTGGGAGTGTTATCTCATGACATATTTGAAGGAGTATGCATGTTTCTTTTTATATACTCAAAATAGGATTTTCTATGTCCCTAATATAATGTAGAATAAAAAAAATAGAATAGGAGAAATAAAACTCATTTATTATATATGAATGAAATGAGGATCACATTGTATAAATGGTTATTTAGTGGATGATAACATATGACTTAATTATTCAAAAAATAGTAATAACGAATAGTTCATTCATAAGTGTCCCAATTTTTTTTGAAATAAAATAGGTAAAATTCATTAATGAAAAGGTAGGATAAAAATATGAAAAATGAAATGCAGAGGAAATATATATTGAAAATTTTTGTAATGAGAAAAATTTATACACAATCAATTATAATATTTTAAGAGGAATAATATAATATATAATTGATAGAGAATGTATATGATATAGTTAGTCAATCATGAACTCATAAGAGAAAAAGGATTGATGAAATTTACAAATAATTTTTTATTTGATCAATTGTACTGTGATGAGAACTCAAAGAAAGATGAGTGTTGAGAAATATATTATTTATCATTGGTGAAACCAACGTATTTTAACTAAAGATATAATTTGGGTTGAAATAATTTAATACAATGTAATGATGTTCCTTATTTTATATTTGTTTTATTATAATAATTTTTTAAAATTAAAAGGTCATGGATTTCTATTAAACCACGCATTCCACGCCTATGCAGGGCCTCAAATTACAATTTTAGGTCCCCACCACTAGTTTCCATATTGAAGCGACCATCGTGCATGAGAAACGTGCTGGGGAAATAAAAAAAGATATATTTCTTAGTTTATGGATGACCTCATTTGGTTTATAATATGATTTTCTAGATAATATAATTTTTTTTGTGATTATGATTAGAGATATTATATAATTTAGATTCATCATTTCATAATACATATTGATAGATTAATATATTATTGATATATGTAAAATAAAAAAACTAGAATATTTTGTAACTATTTTATGATTTGATTGATTTATTAGAGAATCTTTCATTACACTAATGGATTCTTATTAGGACTAATGAAAAGGTGGAATATATAAATAAATTTATTGAACTTTTACAAAAAATTGATGAATAAATAAAACTAATTATATTAAATAAGTTTTAATATATGAATAATATATTTGAGGGAGAAAACAATGTGTAAGAGAAGAAAATTGTTCACATGGAATTATTAGGATATTTATTTTTTAATGTAAAAGGGAAACATTGTTGAATGTATAGATAAATTCTTATAGGTGGTTATAAAGAGACACCACTATAGTGAAACATTGAAAATTGAATTTGAAAAATATTATCTCTACTACATTAATTGTGACAATATGTAATAAAATAGTTTTTGTCTCATTAATGAATAGAATAGTATATACATGGAATTTTTCATCTATTTCACTTTTATCACATTCATTGGTAATATTATTTGATATATAATTACCCTAGTTATTTCAATGATCACTATACATATTCTTGAAATAAAATACATATATTTCAATAAAAATGATAAAACCAAAATTTCCTCCATAAAAAAGTGTTGAATTGTGGAATTGGCATATTCATTGTCTCTTTAATGGGTTGTTTCATTTTTTGTGTTATTATTTTTAATTTCCAAGAAATCATTTTAAACATATATTGGAGTCGATAAAAGTATAAATAAATAATATATTTCTTTACAATACAAGTTTTTGGCCTAAAAAAATATCAACATATTAATATGTTATAAATTCTTTTAGTTTGAAAACATAGACCAAGAAGCTCCTTAGATTTTAGTGACAACAGAATGTTGGATAATTTGATAGATTATATTAATTGTTTGGAGAATGTTTATGGTTAGTTTTTTCCAATGAAATATTATATAACTATGATTAGTATTTAGAGTTAATTCATTATGTACATTTCCATAATTTTAATTCTAACATGAAATAATAGTATTATTAAAATAAATTTGTTATTATTAAAAAAACAATTTAGTCGAATTAATCAAGAAAAAAACATCAGTTATTATTATAGAAAAATTTGACAATAAAAAACATCACTAATTGATTATATGTCTAAAAATTGAAATGTATAATTAATGGATTATATATTGATCCCTATTTAAAAATTATTACAATATAATAATAATACTATCAGAAAAAACTATATTATTGATTTATTTTTTAATAAATCAATACATTTTCATTACGGTTTAAAATGTTGAATTACGGTTTTAGATATATTTTAGATTATATTATTGATTTATTTTTTTAATAAAATTTAGAATACTATCAGAATATGAATCATCGAAATATGATATATCATTCATTATATTATGAATAAATGAGTCTAACAATGACATGAATGCCAAATTATAACAGAAAAATTGAAATATATTATTGATTGAAGTATCCATGAATTTTTGGAAAATTAATAAATTTTCATTTTGTAATGATTTTTTTATTCTTCGATAAACACATAAACCATGAAACTATAGGAAAACACTATGAAAATTTTCAAACATTAGGGATACACTCACATTAAAACCACTATAGATAAATATTGACACGTACAATCTGGTAGAAATCATTAATGAGATATCAGGGAATAATCATTCATATGATATATTATTAGATGGTCTAAGGAGGTCCATATAGTTCAAAACTTATATTATTTAATGAATCATCATAGATATCATGAAATTGTCAGCTCGGACTGATCAAATTTTGACCTGCATGGAGAAAGACTCAGGTAAATCCAAGACACATTACAATGTTCAACTAATATATGATCTACTAACAATGTCTTTTTCATAGTAGGTGTATCATGGTGGTAGATCGTGTGAATTTAGGTCTCATGGGGGCTCTATGTGGTTCCCTAATTGAATAGTATACCCAAACGGCACATGGGGTGTATAAAAAGGAAAAATTAACCACTAATAAACTTATTATAATCTATTCAACCTCACATATCAAATATAACTTTATTAATTCAATTTTTGTTGTTTTTTAGGAGATGAATTTGTATAATTTTCATAAAATATGATACTTATACTCATGTTTATTTTATCTTGTATCAATATTCCATGACATACATCTATTAATGGAATGGAATCACGTTTGGTATTGAAAATAACTACACATATTGTGTATGTAGTCCATTTATGATGGTGATTATCTACTAATAATAATTTAAGAATAATTTTCATCAAATTAAAACTGATATTTTTGGAGGGTTATGAGATATATGGCATCTCATGGCTTGGAATATTCATGAGGATAACCAAATTAGTTATTTTTATATTAATACATATATTAATCTACCATATTTAATGATTTCCAACATTTTTATAGATATTTATTTTATTACATTATATTATATTTTACTGATGTCTATTATATATGAAATTTTCAGATTTCATTATTTTTCAATTTTTTATACTATTTTAAAGGACAATATGTGTTAGTAGGTTGAATCTTTTAAATCACGGTTATTCCTCTAATATATATATATATATGGATCACTCAGTGATATATTTTTTCCCCTAGATTGTTATCTTACATCTTGGGGAGTACAAATAAATATATATTTAAAATCCAATATAGACATAATCCCATGGGTTTGGTGGATATATATGTGAGTATAGAATGGTATGTGTATCATTTTAAAACTATTTTAAAAAAAATGGTATACATG
Source organism: Viscum album (assembly GCA_963277665.1). Lineage (NCBI taxonomy): Eukaryota > Viridiplantae > Streptophyta > Magnoliopsida > Santalales > Viscaceae > Viscum > Viscum album. The sequence continues at coordinate 381,695,194 of OY728167.1, read as the reverse complement.
GGTAGGAAAATTATTTACTATACACATGAATTATTCTAGATATAGTAATAAGCTAGTATGTAGGCCTATTTAGAATATATGTTTTTTTTTATTTTTTGAAAAATTGATAATATGGTGTTTATAATATCATGAAATGGTATCAATAGACCTCTTCTAAAATAACACTTCCACTCCACTAATAGAATTATTGTCATTTTATTAGATTAAAATTCTTAAATAATATTATATTTTAATATATTTGAAATAAATATACTAAATGATTAACTATTTAATAATGAAAATGGGGTTGGTGTAAAAATCATGGATTATATGAAAAATGGTACAAAATAAGAAAATTTCATATGGTTCTAAGACCATATTGGCATAGACTACTATGTCCCGGACTGACCATTTTTCATGCATACCAAAATGATAATAAATGTAAAAATATTATAATGTATTAGGTATGATTTTTTTCTTATTCATAACAATGACATTATATGATGGGGATAATTATTAAGAAATTTAATTGTGAAAATATAGTTCATTTTATCTAACTATATGAATTTTTAGATATTGTGGGAAGTTGATGAACTCGAGATGAAGATTCTCATTGATGATTCATTTCTAAGAAACCTTGTTATATTAAATTATTTATATAAGTGGGGGAATCAAGAATCCTATTGTTTCATAGTAATATTATATCTGCATAAATCATTTCTATGGATTTCGATAAAATCTTCATATAGAAAATTGATAAATGATATATCAATATAAACATCATATGATATAATATGAGGTAAAACAATTCATGATACATTAATTACATCAAAGTTTGAAATATTATTATATATCTTGTTGATAATTTTCATATACATTAAGATGTCACAACATACATTAGTGGTTTTGACATGGAATGCAAAGACTAATGTAGAAAAGGATATGTTTTCAATTTTCACGCATCTAATTTTAGAGAGGAAAATTCATAATGTTGACATATCTATATTCATATTTTATTCCCATTATAAGGTTTTATTAATTATTTTTTATTTTATAGAGTTACTTTTTTAGTTTTTTTTTCAGTTTTTCAAGTTTATTATTTAATAAATAAAATTTAAATTTAGTAAATAGGTGATATTTTATTATTTGTATTCTAAATGCATAGTCGAGTTTTGAAATAACATTTTTACAGAAATTATGGAACCCCTTTTTATTCTTTATGATATTAAGAATGTTTTAGAATTTTATGTTTAGTGAAATCATCCTATACGAATTCTCATGATTCACCTCTTTATAGATGTGGTGATAAATAAAATTATTAATATAATTTATTTATTTTATCAACAATCTCACATAATTAATAGATTTAGTTTAATTTATATGGTATAAAAACTAACAATATGAAAATTCGTTTGATGTTTTTTTCAATAATGATATATACATTTACATAACTTCAATTCATAAGGAAATTTCATTGTTATTTACAAGCATATGAAATATTTTAAGGTCAAGTTAGATAGTTTAAATATATATAATTTAAAATATTATAGAACACTATATATATATGTAGTACATTTATTCTTCTCAGTTTGACATGACTATCAATTAATATTGTTTTGAAAAGTAATTAAAATTTTACTGTATGAAATATTGTGGTTTATAAATTTAAATGACTGAAAGACCATTTTATGAATCATATATAAAGATTCATAACTCCTATATGAGAATATAATAATCATTTATATAATTTTAACATCTTGAGTTTTTAAAATGAGGCAATATGTTCCATATCATACGTAATATGCCACATCAACCTTAAGTGAACAACTAAATATTATTATGTTACCTTATAACCTAGATTTTAAAATGATTGGAACGAATATTATTAATTGATTTATGAATTTTTTTACACATGTATTTAATTATTTCAATTGTCAATAATTATTTTTGAATGAAAATAAAAACCTTTTTAATTAAAAGGAAATGTTTTTATGAAAATCTATATAAACACAATTAAGTGAGATTATAAAAATAATAAAATCACTGTTAATTTAATTAATTAATTAAATATATATTTAATATATTTAATTTAATGTTTCATATACATATTATATGTTTTCTAGGCTTGATATAAGAACAATATCAATTTTATAGATAAAATGATTGTTTTTCTAAAAATGCAGTTTCACAGCCTTTTGATAGAGAGATGTTTTTAAATATTGTATTTTGACACTTTTAAATGTTTTATGTAAAAAAATAAACTTCTTTATTTAATAATGACCTAGAAATTTACATTGGTTGAAATTTTGTTCTTTTTCTTCAAAAATTCATATTTTAATGAATAGTGAAAATACGACATTTTAATTCAAATATACCTTTTTGTCTAATTTTTTTTGTTATATTAACATTTAAATTTGTTTTAATTTATAATAATATTTTATTTATCATTTAATCCAATTCTTTTATTTTTACTAATTTCACATTAAAATTTGATAAAAACAAATGTCAATATTTTGAGAGTTTTTACATTTTAAAAACCTTTTTTTTCATTCCGGCAATGAGATTATTGTTAAATTTAACTTTTCAACATATGTAAATTTATTTTTCAAAAATTAACATACATGGTTGTAATAATTATTATTTTTTTAATAGGATTATTTTTTTATAATAACATTAATGCTTTATTTACCATGTTTAAAGGGTAAATCAGGTAAATTAGGGTAAAAATAATTTTATAATAATATAAAACTACCCTAACACTTATCCAAATCATATTGTATGAGTTATGGATGACTTAGATAAACCCTGGAATGAATATTTGTCCTTTCGAAGCCACTTGGGTGTGATAATGACAATTATACCATTTAATTTAAATTAAAGGAAAAAATGTCAAAAAAATGACTCTTATTACTAAACAATTTTTAATATGGTGTTATATATGTTATCTACTCAACTATAAATAATCATTTAAAAGATAAAAATATTACCTAAATCATTTCATTTTATTTATAATCTGTATATTATAAATAATTAAATTTAAATAGGCCATAATGATCATGAAGTATTTTCTTTAATAATGAAAGAATCAAATAAGTTATATTTTAAATATTAAAATATATTCTATTTGCCATAATTTATTCCATCCATGAATTTTATTGATAAAAATAAAATGTTATTATTTTTCAATTTACTCTATTTGAAGGAAACAGGTTTTTATTATTATTTTTAAAAAAGGCAAAATATGAATAGTGTTCAAATTGACATAATTCGTAACTTAAAATATAAAATAGTTTATTAGTTGTAATAAAATTTCTATAAATATAGGTGTAACATCCAAGGTGAATAAATAATATGCAGTTTTCAAATTTATTAATATTTTTTAATTAAATATTAATTTTACTTTAAAGGGGATTCTATGTTCGATGTCGTACCTGACACACAACAATTGGTTTCTTCGAAATCTCATGTTGCACACATGGTTGAGTCATACTGTAAAATAATAATATAATAAAATAGTTAAAGACAAGACGGTGTATTGGTGGTGATGAATAAAAATGACTAAAATATGATTACACATGTTTGTTAAATGTTTTTACAATTATCCAATAAAATTTAGAGGCTTAAAATGTGAATGAATCAAATTTTGGTATAAATACTCTAATATTATTTAAAAGGTCGATTTATCAACTTTTGATAGAGAACCCCTTATAAATATATTTTTTGTCACTTTTATATATTATATTTGATAAAATAAATTTCTTCTTTAGTAGTGGGACATCAAAATTTATTTTGTGTAAATTTTTGGTATTTTTTTGACAAATTTCATTTTTTAATGAATAGTAAAAAATACTACATTTTAATTCAAAAATGACTTTTAATTTAATTTATTTATATCGATAGATTAACATTTTAATTATTTTGAAAGTGTAATTAGATTATATTTTTACCATTTAATCCAATTTTGGTCATTGGAAGTAATTTCACATTGAAATTGGACATAAACAAGTGTCAATATTTTGATAGTTATTATTTCTTAAAAACACGCTTTTTGTTTTGACAATGGGAATTAATTTTAAATTAATTTCTGAAACTTCTGTGTTTTTGAATTTGGAACAATGTATTCCATATTTGGAATAAAGAATTCCAAATTTTGTAAATAGGTAACTTTTATTTTTTGACATTATGAATAGTAACTTCAGTTAATATTTTATTTACCATGGTTAAAGGGTAAATCTGGTAAATAAGGGTAAAAAATAATATTATAATAATATTAAATTATCCTAACATGTATCCTAATCCTATTGGATGATACATTTACTACCATGGGCATCCTTGGGTCGATTTTGGGACCCCATTGAGCAACTTGTAAGTGAAAATGATATTTTCATAAAATTAATTTAAAATTAAGGAAAATGTAACAAAAACATATATCTCCTAGTAATTTTTTTATAATGGGTTATATAAGAGATCTTTTTGACTATAAATTGTCATTATAAAGATACCAAGATTTCCTACATCATGTTATTTTATGTATAATATTTATATATCATATAAATTAATGTATTTGTGACACAATGGTGATGTAGTGTTTACCTTATTAATGAAGGTTTTAAATAAATGAGCATATAAATATTAAAATAAATTTATTTTGATACTCTTTATTAAATAAATGAATTTTAAAGATTTGGATGAATTTTATCTTTAAATTAATGATGGTTTTCAAAAAAAATCAAGTTGTTATTGATTTTTCAAAAGTCTTGATATGAATAGTTTATAAATTGACATAAATGAGTTTTAAAAAAAATAATATTTGATTAAATGATAAAATAATCCTAAAAATATAATATTTTTTCAACTGGAATATATGATGTTAAAAATTTCATTAATGATCTATTTTTCATCTCTTTTCATTTTATTGTAAATATATTAACCATATAGTATTAATATACAAGAGGACATAGTAAGAGTCCAATTAGTTAACTTAGGGTTAAAGCTAAAAGATAAGGTTAAATTAATTTCTTGAAACTCTATGTTTTGAATTTTGAAAAATGGATTCAATATTTGGAATCAGGAGGTCCAAATTGTGTAAATAGGTAACTTTTATTTTTATACATTATGCATAGTAACTTCAGTAAATATTTTATTTACCATGGTTAAAAGGTAAATCTAGTAAATAAGGGTAAAAATAATAATATTATAATAATATTAAATTACACTAACACATGTCTTAATACTATTTTATGATACAAGTCCGAACATGGGCATCCTTATGTTGATTTGGGGACCCCATTTAGCCACTTTTAAGTTAAAATGACACTTTAAAAAAATCAACGTTAAGGAAAATGTATCATAAACATATATATCTTAGTAGATTTTTTTATAATAAGTTATATAACTCGTATTTTAAAATATAAATAGTCATTTAAAAGAAAAAAAGATTTAATACATCATGGTATTTTAATTATAATTTTCAGACATCATATAAATAAATTTACTTATGACACAACGGTGATGTACTGTTTACCTTATTAATGAATGTTTTAAATAAATGAAATTATAAATATTAAAATAAATTTATTTTAAAACTTTTTAAGAAATAAAATAATTTTATATATTATTATGAATTTTTATATTGTAATTAATAACGTTTTTCTAAACAATCAGGTTTTTATTGATTTTTCAAAAGTATTGATATGAATAGTTTATAAATTGACATAAATGAGTTTTTAAACCAATTAATATTTTATTTATTTATAAAATATCCACAAAAATATAAAATTCATCCAAATGACATATATTATGTTTAAATGGTCATTAATGATCCATTTTGGGTCGCTTGTAATTTTATTGTAACTATAATAACAATATAGTAGGAATATACAAGAAGGCATGGTAAAAGTTAAATTAGATAACTAAGGGTAAAAGATAAATGATAAGGTTAAAAATGAATCCAAAAATTTTCTAAAACCTATTTTTTGAGAGGATTTATAATATTTGTCATGTTATATTCAAATTAAATTAGTTGGGTACCCTTTTTAATCGAAATTCAGTTTATAATAAAATAATATTTTCAAACATTCCTAAAGATCCCCTAGTCCCCCTTACAAAAATCCATCACCTCTAACCCTTACTCACACCTCTCAATCCCCTTTGGATCATCCAAACTCTTCCAAAATACGCTCCCAAAATCCCTCTATTCCACCTAGAATCCTTATTTTGGGCAGAAGGAAAGTCAATAAATCATTTTGGTTCAAACCAAAGGGACTTACCCAACTAAATGGAAATGTATTCTCTCATGTTCTTTTATTTTATTTTTATTCTCCACTACCAAGTCTATTATTATTCATTTTTATATAAAAAAAGTTTCATCAATATAATAGGATGTGGTTATGATGATTATTCGAACTACACATCCAAACACCTCCATCTCATGGATAGGAACAAACTATTTTTGTGGACGGTGAACTACCACCTCACTAAATGATGATTTTTCAATTATCTCCTTCCACCTCTCATGGTGGTCATTATGATGAAAATGTATTTATATGTGATATATATTATATTTATATTGTCTATATTATTCTGTATTTTTCATTTATAGCATTATTTATTGTTTCTTTAATGGGTAAATAAGATAATTTTATTTGGGGAAGTATGAACTACTTCCCCCTCAATGTTATATGACTAGTGCATGCCATACATGGAATGTATAAAGGATTAAATTACTAAAATTATATATGATATTATACTGGAATTATTATTTAATAATGTATCATTAATTTTCAATTCCATTAAATATTAATTATAAATGAATATAGCGTTAATGCGTACGCACGACTTACCATCTCCATCAATGGTGCATTTCATTTCTTATCTCCAAATTTAATGTACTATTATAAATAAATAAATATATATATATACTGGATATATATGATATATATGATATCTAAATAATGAATATTATTTATACATAATAGGCTTTTGACAACATGGACAACTTGTAATTATAAGAAGTTTGTTTTTTGGACTCAAGTACCAAATATAAACAAAATGAATGTTATTATCAAAAATGAGTATGTAATTTGTATAACATGATAATAAGTGATATAAAAGGAATAATAAACTTGAAAAAGGTTCTGAATAAATTTTAAATTAACTTTAGTTTAATATTTAGGAGATTAAAGAATGACTGAGTCAAGTCGGACGTGAGGTAAGGGACTTCGTCTCAATATCCTTTCATTAAGGAATACATTTATTTATACATGAATTTATTTTATATGGTTTATAAACTCCATTGGATTCTGATTTCATTTAAATGGAATCTTGTTTCTACATAGCATTTTACTAAACAACAAAGGGAATGTTCCTTTTTAACACACGTGGGCACATCGACCTTTCCGCCGCCGCGATCATTATTTTATACTTGGCTTCCTTATAAATTTGTAATGTTTTTAAAAGGAAAATAAATACCATATACCCTTTTTTAATATTTTGTTATTAAAAATGGTTTTGAGAAAGAATTGGTTATTTAAATATCTTGAAATGGTATATTGTGATTGAAATGGGGAAATGTTATCTTTCCTTTATGTTTATTTTATGTGTTATGAATATGTTATGGTTCATGGGAATTGTTTACATATATGGATGGTTCTATGATAAACCTAGGGCATGTGAGCTTGAGATATCTCTCCAATGCATTAGGTAAGGTGATGGAGGTTAACGTTAATGTTTCTCCTAAGATATTTGGTTAATATACTGTGATGGGTATTCCAAGTGTAACTCCCTAGGTAGCTATAAAATATACAAAGTAAGTTTGTTATGGACGACACAATATACCTTTATGATTTATGATTTCTATGTGTTATTCAGAAATCTTTTGATTTTGATAGGTATGTTAAACATATTATGTTTTAAGATTCAAAAGTATGATTTCATTAATTTCTATGCATTCATGGATTAATGTTTTCTTTTTTATTTTATATCCTTTAATGATATTTTTATGCTCATCCCTGGTTTTTAAATGTTTTCCACATGACTTAAAGATTAATAGGGTCATGTATGGTATCAATGAAAAGCCATGCTATCTATAACATGGAACTAGACATGTATCTTTTTCTAAGACTTTTTATTTTGTTAAAAAAATTGTTACTCAGTAGAAGTGTCTACATGTAATATTCTTGTTGCTATGTATAAGTTATGAAATAATTCTTTAAACCACTAAACCGGAAAATATCCTCAATATGAATTATTAACTTAATTCAACATTTTGTAATGTTTAAGGCTGGGTCCTTACACTAGGATTTGACCAAAGTGTTTGGATATTTCCAACTATGTAATAAATTTGAATTTTTTTGATCTTTTGACATGTTATGGTAATTTATTTAATACACAATGTATAAATAAAATAATATCAGGGTAAGATTAAAAAAGTTAAAATAAGGCTTAAACCAAAAAAATAAATATTAAAAAACATTAAAAACTTGTCTAATTTTAATTGGATGATGGGTATTTGACCCAAAATAATATTATATTCTAAATAAATTATATTGGGACCATATAGAACCGAAATGTAATTTATATTAATGTAAGATTTTATGAATTTCAAACGGTGGCCCTCCCTGACATGAAAATTCATTTTTTTTGGTTTTCAAAAGCCTCTTTCAAGGCTGAGTGGTAACCTACAATAGGCGGGAACCAAAAACATAGGATGTACAATTCAAAGTTAAAAAACAAATGATTATCCCCACTTGAGAGGATCACGTTTAGGATTCACCACATCATTCAAAACACATTGGCAGCCATCGTTAGCGTAGGTCACATTGCCAACCATCATCAAGAGTCATCACTATCACCTATGCCATCCAAACACAAACATTTTCATCACCATCCAAACACCACACTAGACGCCGGAGAATGTTGGAGTCTTTCGAAGCACCATCAAACATATCATGTCATCGTCGTCCCCCAACATACCAGAAGCGACTAAATCATCACATCAAAGAAATATCATCACATCAACAAGAAATAAACAGAGGAACGACACCATCATGATCTCCGACGACCACCACCATAAATGAAAACCAAAATAGAATAAAAAAACGGAACCCCACCAAACAAGAATCAAGAAGAATGACTACTGATAAGAATCACACAAACTGTCACTGATAACATGAGGAAGAGATCTAAAAACCCAAACACATCGACCAAATTCTTGTGCCTGGAACTCTAGAGACCACCAAACCTCACAACATCCCAATACCTTGTTGTAAGAACCACCCCAAATCCAACTAGGAGAGGATCAGTGGAATGTGAGGTCAGAGTAGTGGTTTGGTTGATCGAGGGCTCTAAATGAAGGCATCGCCGTCGAGGAAGAGAACTAGGAGTCATCAAAGAAAGAGCACGCCGACCCAGGTTACGCCTTGAGACTAATCGATCCCCGAACTGTAAAACTCAAAACCTCATTGAACCATTGCTCTATTTCCGACCTGGAGGGTGGCAGAGGGATGTAAGGTCAGAGCCACAGAATGAGGCCAAGGGCTCAACAGTAGCATACCATCATCGATAATGTCATCGAAATGACAACAAAAAGAGAGAAACAGAATTAAGGAGGAAGAAAAAACATCAAGGATGGAAATACCGCAAAAGAACCATAGGGGTAGGAACCCACAGAGAAGAAACACAGGCGACATAAGAAGAGGATGAAAAAGGTAAAAGGAACAGAGGAATGTAAAAAGAAGGAAACCACTCAAGAGTTCCATCGACCCCAAAGCCAAGGGTCTCAGTTGGAAACCCTAGGCGGATCCAAGAGAAAGAGGAGGAATCCAAGAGAGAAAGGAGCCATCGATATGGGGTTAACAGTGGCCATACCCCCTCCTATAAAAATACACCCATTATATTTTAATACACAGACATCCGAAGCAATTTGGTTCATCCATGCTCGACCCAAACCCCTTCCTACAATCCCTACCTATATTCTTTATGCATTAGTTTTGGTAGAACACCCTCCTTATATTTGTCAAGGTGTTCATCAAAGGTGATCAACTGAATAAGAGGAATATAAAGATTCTACGTGAAAAGTTGGTCTCACAGTAAGGGAATTCATCTCAATATGCTTTCATTGATGCATATCTTTATGTTATGAACATTTATTATCCAATAAGGTGTATATAAAGCCCTTTTTTATATGATATATCATTAATTAGTATATTCTCATGATATTTAGAGTTTTATTTAATTATATTCTTTAATGATATTTATTCAAGTGTTTATCTAGGAGTAATGGACTCTTTAACTAAAACATCATTTTAAATGTTTAAACTATTTATTTCACTAAATCCTTATATTTCATTTCCTTGTTTTCAAATTGTTTTTATGAATTTATTTATATGGAAATGAATATATTAAAATTTTTATTTCTATTGAATGTTTCAATGGTCGTATGGGACACATTGATTCAAAAGTCACTTTATTAAATGTTTCAGATGGTTTTGAAAATGGATTGACAATTTAAATATATTGAAATGATTTATTTTTATTGAAAGTAATTTTTTATGAGTGAAATGTTTATAATTTAAATATTTTATGTGTTATGATGGTACTTGGTAATTTGATGGGTGGTTACATGATAAAACAAATATGGGTGGTTACATGATAAACTAAGGGATGGTGAGCCTGTTGTAAAACCCCAATATTTCATAGTAAGTTATTTTCTTCAAATCAAATAGCTTTAGCTACACGCAACACCAAGTTCGAGCCCACCACGACTTACCAAACTAGCTATTCAAAAGCAGTTATGAATAGTATTAACTGGATTTTGAATTTTATATACTACATATAATTTCTAATTTTGTATTATGTTTTTCTTAGACATATTATAAGAACAAATTCAATTTTTCAGATAAAAATGTATTTTTCAAAAAAATTCAATTTCACCACATTTTAATGGAGAACCCTTTTAAATCCAATATTTGACCCTTTTACATATTGAATTTGCCAAAATAATATTCTTATTTTATAATCAGGACATCAAAATTTACTTTGGATGAAATTTAGGTATTTTTCTAATAATATTCATTTTTTTATGAATAGTGAGAAATACTTTATTTTAATTCCAAACTACCGTTTAATCTAATTTATTTATAATGTTTGATTATATTATAAATTCGGTTTGAAGTTTAATTAGATTATATATTTACCATTTAATCCAATGTTGGACATTATAATTAATTACACTTTGAAATTACACATAAACAGGTGGCAATCTTTTGATAGATATTGTTTCTTAGAAACACACTATTTGTTTTGAAAATGGGAATTAATTATATATTAATTAGCACAAATTCTATGTTTTGAATTGGGTAAAATAGAAATCATTTTTGAATTCTGAATATCAAATATATCTTAGGATGAATTTTTGGTATTTTTCTGAAAAACATTAATTTTTGATGAATAGTTAAACCACTAAGTAGTAGTTAAAAATCTTACATTCTCATTTAAATTAAATTTTACTGCTTCTGTGAGTTGAATTTCGAAAATCCTACATACATGGTTGTTATTAGTAAGTAAAATGTGATTTAATAAGATGAATTTTTTTGGTGAATAGTAACCTTTGACTTTCATTTACAGCGGTTAAAGGTGAATAGAGTAATTCAAGGTAAAAAGAATATTTTAATAATACAAAATTACCTCAAAAATTGTCCTAAACTTATTGGATGAGTCATGGCCGACCATGGGCATCCTGGGATTGATTTTGGGACCCCATGAAGCCACTATTGAATGATAATGACACTTTATTTTAATTAACTTAAAGTAACGGAAAAAATGACATAAACAAATATCTTTTAGTAAACATTTTTTACATGGGGTCAAATAAGTCATATTTTAGACTATAAATATTCATTAGAAATATAAAAATATTTCCTACATTATGATATTTTGTTTTATAATTTTTATACATCAAATAAACTAAATTATTTATGACACAATAATGATGTCGTATTTACCTCATTAATAAATGATTTAAATAAATAAGATTATTAATGTTAAAAAAATTTCCAAAACCTATGCAATTCTTATTGGATGATTTTATTTAGACCATGAGTCATCTTATATTATACTTTAATTAGTTTTGGACCTTTAGAAACCGAATATCACTATATAATAAAATAATACTTTCACACTTTCCTAAAGAGCCCCTCCTCCCCCTTATAAAAGGACACCACTTCTAACCCATTCCACACACCTCTCAAGCAACTTGGATCATCCAAAACCTACCCAAATAATCTCTCAAGATCCCTTTCTTACACATATAAGCCTTAACTTAGGCCTAAGTCACTGTAATAAGTTCTTTTGGTTCAAACTAAAGGAAGATACCCAAATTAAAGGTAACAGTTTCTCTTAAATTCTTTTGTTTTATTTTGTTTTATTTTACTTCCCCGACCCCCTAAACTCTTTTTATTACATTATTTTATAACAAAAACATTATCCTCAATATAATAATATGTTTTTATGCGAATTATTCTAACTACACTTATACACACCTACATCTAATGGGTGAAGAACATTTTGTTTCTCTAGTTGGCAAACTAACACCTCACAAAACGATGATTATTCGATTATCTCCTATCGCCTATCATAGTAGCCATTAAGATAAAAATTTATTTATATACGATATATATTATTTTTATGTTTTCTTTGTGCTTTTTTACTTTCCATTTATATCATACCGTAATGGTTTCCATTAAGGGTAAAACGTGATAATTTCATTTGAGGAAGTGCGGACTACCGCCCCCTCAAAGTGATATGACTCCTTAATGACTTGTGTGGGACATAAAAAGTATGGAATTAATGATATTATATATGATATTATAATGGAATTTCAATATACTTATGTATCATTATGTTTTAATTCCATTAAAAATAATAATAATAATGAAAGTAGCATTCTTGTGTACATACGACTTACCGTCTCCATGGACGGTGTATTTAATTTGTTATCTCCAAATAATATGTACTGTTATAAATACACCTATATAATAGAAATATAATATATATATATATGATATCTGAATCATGTATATAATTCTGGAGATAATGGAATTTTGGCCACAAGGAAAAATTGTAATTATAACAAGTTCATTTTTTACTCAAGTTCCGAACATCGATAAAATATCCAATATGAACTCAAATAATTAAATAATTGTTATAGAAAGGTAATAAGTAGTATAAAAGGAATAATAAAGTTAAAAAATGTTCTTAATCAAGTTTAAATTAACTTAAGTTCATTATTCAGGAAGAACATGGAACATAAAATACAAGTCAGACTTGAGGTAAGGGATTTCTTATCTCACTCTTAATTTCAAGAGATTTCCATTGTTCACCACTTATTTATTGAATGTGGTGTATCGTGTACTGAAAATTGATATATATTATCATTATTCTCATTTTATTCATGGTATTATATAATTAATTTCGTTGTTATTAACTTTTGGTCATACGACTCGATTGATTACAACATGTAAGGGGTTTTCATCTCATTTCTTATTCCAGTAAGATTCATGCTATATTGCCACTATTTCCTTTTGTGTTGTGTGTGTACGAAATATGATTGTATTAATTGTGTAATATACTTAAATTTATTGGTATTTACATATTCATTTTATGATACTTCTTTCATGGGGTGTATGTTTCATAAGTTACCAAATCAGTAAGGGAATTTCTAATTTCAATTTCCACTCATTGGTTTCTACGCAAATATCATTGATTGTTTTACTCCAAGATTATGTGTGAAATCAATATTTATTTACTTATGTAATAATTTATACTCCCCTTTATGTGGATATAATTTTTATACACATAATCACTCCATTGATAAATTCTAATGTTATCGATATAAAATTGATAAGAGTAATCTTAACTCAATTTCCATTCATTGAGTTAAACATCCAAGACATTGGTATTGTATTTACAAGAATATGGGTGAGTGTCATATAATTTATTTACATTTACGATCTAATCATATTTAGTGTATTTATATTTTTCACACATAATTATGTCATTGATGTATCCTTAAACTAAGCATATGGTCTTTATAAGGTATTTCATCTCAATTTACATTCCATTGAGACTTCTTTGTTGTCACACACCAATACACTTTTATATGGTGTATATAATGTACTTTGACATATCATATCATGAATCCCTTTATTCTCATGATATTTTAAAGTGTTTATTACCTCAATTATTTTTATTCAATTGTCTCTCTTTTGGTTAGGAACTCTAAAAAAATATCATTTTAAATGTTTTAAAGATTTATTCTTATAAATATTTCTCATTAATGTCCATGTTTTAAAAATGGTTTTAAGGATTTATTTATATAGACATTAATGTTTTAAAATTAAAATTACTTTTAAAAGTTTCAAAGTGGTATGGGAAACTTTGATTCAAAAATCTATTTTAAACGGCTTCTTGATAAATAGTGAGGTTTTTAAATGTTTTTAAGAAAAAGGGGTATATTTCTCTCAAATAGTTCTGATTATTATTTGCCTATATTCTCGGTTGAGGTTAATAAAATATTCTATATTATATTGAATGAGTTATGTTTGATTGTAGATGTGCTATTTTTATACAATTCATGGTTTGTGTTTAAATTATTGACATTTCGTATGATAGTTTTAATACGAATGTTTATGTTATGCTTCAAAATTTTTATATGAGGAATGCATTGGACTTAGTAAGTGACGAGTGGAGCCTGCTATAGATCCTTGATGCATCGGTAGGTCTTATGAGACAAAATAGTGTCTTGGCACAAGGCCTTGATAATAACTTATTTGTAGTCTTGGCACGAGGCCTTGACTATGTGGTTATGATGTCTGACATTATGCATTCCATCATTATGAGATTAGCTATTGATATTTCATGTGCTTATTCGACTAGTAGAATACCAATGACTATGTTTTATTATGGAATTATTTAATCAGCTCATATTCTTTCCATAAATTTCTCATGTTTATTTTTAATTAAGGCATGTGTTTTTAATTATTCACCATGCGTAATTTTTATGTTATCTACCACTTTATTTCTTACTCTTACTGAGCATCTAATCTCACCCCTATCTCATGTTTCATTTTCCAGGATATGAAGAAGTTAGTTATGAGTGACTTTCAAGAATAATCTTGGTAAATTGGATGTTTCTAATGTAATAAATTAGTGTTGTTTTTCTTTTCAAGTTGTAATGTTGAACTAAAGTATGTATCTCGTTTCCAAGACTACTAAACTAATCAGTCCTTCGAGACTTGATTTCTTGTAATCATGCCAATGTATTAAAATAATCCATCGACTTCTAGATTATGGGGTTGGGGCATTACAGTTGTTATTAGAGTAATTTTAGTACAGTCCTTGGAAAACAGATTTAGATAAACCCTATCACATTACCCTAAGATAGACTTTGGGGATTAGTATAGAAGAACTTTCTAGAATTTTGTTAATGTAGAGATTTTGTGTATTTTCCAAGAAATAAATCCCTATCTGGATACGAGTAGGTAGAGGCGGCTCTGGAATAGATGTACCTAGGATTGAGAACTCCGAAAAGGAGTTTTGGGCTTGACCCGAGGTATCCTAGTACACGAAAACGGGCCATACTGCACTCTTGGTTACAAAACTCCTAGGGGATATGTTTAGGATAATTCACATTTTCATTAAAAACTGCTATGGAGGATTTTAATATAAGATGAGAATAAATAACCTTGGTTAATCCTAAGGTGTTTTATATTATATATACAGTGTTATGATATTATCTAAATGATTTTATGAGTCACACTATGTTTTCTTGGGTTAGTCAATGGCTAGATTCCAAGAAAGTCATTGTAACATTGAACATGATGTACAATGTGGGAATAATGGTGGAAATGAGAAACGAAATGGAATGTTGATTGGTGTAAAAGATATTGTCTTTATACCGAATCATTTTTTCAAAAATATGATCAATAAAATATATATTAACCAACTCCTAGACTCAACAAAGAAGAGAAAGGCTGTGAAAGATAAGAGCTCCAGCAGTGGAGACCATGGAGAAATGAAATCTCAATTTTCGTCATGCCATAAATGTGGATGGAGACACACAATAAAGTGTCTCAATGGAACAAAGAAATGCTTTATGTGTGGGAAATAAGGGCATAAAGTAAATAATTGTTGAGGAAATATGAAGAGTACTATGGAATAAAGTAAAAATGATCCTAATAATCCAATTACGGTTATTTTTCATAAATTTAAGGGACCTTGGAATCACCAAAGTCAATTTCCTATTCTATAGGATAACCTCTTGGCCAAGGAAGAACCTATGTGGAATTAAATGGATGGAAATGTTTTCAAAGGTATTAGTGCTTGTTGTTTATGAGATTACTTTGGTAGACTTTTCTCTTGTATTTGTAACCCTACAGTTTGTCATGTGAAAATGATATTTGAGGAACAATTATCTTTTCTCTTTTGAATATAGTTATAAATAACCATTTGGTTTTATATGATTGTTGAGTTTGAAGCAATTACAAGTTATTAAATTTTTTGATGAAAATTTGAGGTATGATATAACATTTGTGATGAAATTTTGTTATAGTTACTGTGAGTAATCTATCTCATTTTTGGGAATATTATAAAATTTTATAGTTTTTGAAAAATGACAACACACAGTTCGTGTGATGATCCATTGAGTCGAAAAAAGCCTTGGGAATCAAACCCACAACCATAATACGATTGGGATTTGTCACCTACTACTGGACTACGTGAAGTCCCTGGTTAGCGTGACTAATTATTTTTAGTTAAATGATTTTATTGATCAATAATAATTTGATTTGGGATCTTATTTCTTATTAAATGGATATCCTTTGTATAGGAAAATGATTTGGTGATTAAGTGATAAATGTTATTTTGGAAGACATTCACTGTATTGGAAGTACTATATGCCTAAGGAAAATAGAATACTATGGGATTTCATTTGAAGAGTAATGGTGTTTTTTTACCTATGTTATTATTGTGGATTTATAGATATTTCGGTTATTTATGGAAATGATTAACCTTTCATAGAGAATAAGTGATTAGGTTAATTACTTTTAAGTATGTGACTTTAAGAGTAGTCGATATTATTTGGAGTAACAATTTAACGTTGAAGACTATATAGGAAAATTATTCTGAGTTTTGGGTTTCAATATTAGTTTGGATTATATTGAAATATTTTATTGACAATTTTTTATTGAATGGTATTTATTGAACTTTGGGTATTGTTGGTTTAATTTTAGAAATTAAGATTAGTATTTATTTCTCTAAAGTATTATCCTTTTGGGATCATCTGATATTTTATTAACCATTTTTGTTTTGGTTATTCTCTAAAGAAAATGGAAATATATAGTTCATCCATTGTGGATTATGTGATTTTTTATATGTTGATTCTAACGCTTCAGGTGTGACCAAGTGATCTTTAATACTCATCATTTGGAGTGAAAGATGAGTTTGTGGTAAGAATTAGATGAAGGATGAAACTATACTTGTCAAGTATATTTTTGTTTTCTTATTCTATGAATAAATTAATTATTAAACTTTAGGGAAGGTATCTTAAAACCAAAAATGTGTTATCCTAATCCTTTATGTTTTGTTGAACCAATGATATTTTAAATCGTCATAGATTGATGGATTTGAGGCCCTCAATTTTACACTTGTTTGTGATTGATAACCTCAATCACTCCATATAAATATTTACATTTTTCCTCCAATTATGTGTTTCTAATTTTCACCATTGTTCTCTTAATCGAGATCATAATTTGGTGGTGACTTTTTCATCTCCCTTTCCCTTTTATTAAGACTAAATTTTGTTAAACCAATTTCCGATGTGGGTTTTCCACAAAGGTATTTTTCTATTTTTAACCTTTTATTTTCGAAGAACAGTTTCATGTTGCGAGGACACAATTTATTGATGGAGTGAATAATTTATCACCACAATATTTCATAGTAAGTTATATTCTTTATATTCAATAGCTTACGCTACACGCAACACCAAGTTCGAGCGCACCACGAATTACCAAACTAGCTGTTCAAAAGCGGTTATTAATAGTATTAACTGGATTTTGAATTTTATATATTCCATATAATTTCAACTTTTGTATTATGTTTTTCTTATACATATTATAAGAACAAATTCAATTTTTCAGATAAAAAATCTAGTTTTCAAAAAAAAATCAATTTTACCCCATTTTAATGGGAACCCTTTTTAAATCTAATATTTTACCCTTTTACATATTGAATTTGACAAAATAAAATTCAAATTTTATAATCGGGACATCAAAATTTACTTTGGATGAAATTTTGGTATATTTCTAATAATATTCATTTTTTATGAATAGTGAGAAATACTGTATTTTAATTCAAACAATTTTAATCTAATTTATTTATAAGGTTTGATTATATTATTAATTGGTTTTGAAGGGTAATTAGATTATATATTTACCATTTAATCCAATTTTGGTCATTATAATTAATTTCACATTGAAATTATACATAAACATGTGTCAATCTTTTGATAGATATTGTTTCTTAAAAACACACGATTTGTTTTGACAATGGGTATTAATTGTATATTAATTAATACAACTTCTATGTTTTGAATTTGGTAAAATGGAAATCATTTTTGAATTCGTAATATCAAATATATCTTAGCCTGAATTTTTGGTATTTTTCTGATAAATTTCAATTTTTGAGGAATAGCAAAACCACTAAGTAGTAGTTAAAAATCCGACATTCTCATTTAAATGAAATTTTACTGCTTCTTTGAGTTTAATTTCAAAAATTCGACATACATGGTTGTCATTAGTAAGTAAAATGTGATTCAATATGATGAAAACAATTTTTGGTGAATAGAAACTTTTGACTTTTATTTAGAGCGGTTAAAGGTGTATAGAGTAATTCAAGGTAAAAATAATATTCTAATAATACAAAATTACATTATAAATTGTCCTAACCTTATTGGATGAGTCATGTCATACCATGGGCATCCTATGGTAGATTTTGGGACCCAATGGATCCACTTATGAATGATAATGACAACTTATTTTAATTAACTTAATGTAAAGGAAAAAATGACATAAACAAATATCTTTTAGTAAACCAATTTTTACATCGGGTTAAATTAGTCATATATTAATCCATAAATAATCATTTTAAATCTAAAAATATTTCCTAAATTATGGTATTTTTTTATGATTTTTAGAAATCAAATAAACTAAATTATTTATGACACAATAATGATGTATTATTACCTCATTAATATATGATTTAAATAAATACGATTATTAATATTAAAACAATATCCAAAACTTGTCCAATTATTATTGGATTATTTTATTTAGACAATGAGTCATCTTATCTTTGACTTTAATTATTTTTGGACCTTTAGAAACTAAATATCAATATATAATAAAATAATACTTTCACACTTTCCTAAAGAGCCCCTCCCCCCCTTATAAAAGGACACCACTTCTATCCCATTCCACACACCTCTCAAGCCCCTTGGCTCATCCAAACCATACCCAAATAATCTCTCACGATCCTACTATTACACCTAGAAGCCTTACCATACAAATAAGTCACTTTAAGAAGTCGTTTTGGTTCAAACCAAAGGAAGATACCCAAATTAAAGATAACATTTTCTCTTAAATTATTTTGTTTTATTTTGTTTTATTTTACTTCTCTAACACCCCCTATACTCTTTTTATTCCTTTATTTTATAACAAAAACAGTATCCTAAATATACTAGGATATTTTTATGAGAATTATTCAAACTAAACTTACACACACCTCCATCTAATGGGTGAAGAACATACTGTTTCTGTGGTTGGAAAAATAACGCCTCACGAAACGATGATTGTTCGATTATCTCCTACTGCCTCTCATAGTGGACATTAATATGGAGCTGTATTTATATATGATATATATTATGTTTATATTTTTTTTTCTTCTCTACCTTCCATCTATATCATACCTTTATGGTTTCCATTATGGGTAAGACGTGATAATTTCATTTCAGGAAGTGCGGACTACCGCCCCCTCAAAGTGATATGACTCGTTAATGACTTGTGTGGGACATATAAAGTATGGAGATAATGATATTATTTATTATATTATACTGGAATTATAATTTACCTATGTATCATTATGTTTTAATTCCATTAAAATACAAAATAGAAATGAAAGTACTGTTCATGTGTACGTACGACTTACCGTCTCTATGAACGATGCATTTCATTTCTTATCTCCAAATGTTATGTACTGTTATAAATACATATATATACGTGATATATAATATATATATCATATATAAATCATATATATCATTCTGGAGATAATGGTCTGTTGACCACATGTAAAAATGGTAATTATAACAAGTTCATTTTTGACTCAAGTTCTCAAAATCGATAAAATATCCAATATGAACAAAAATAATTAACTAATTGTTATAGCAAGGTATTAAGTAATATAAAATGAATAATAAAAATTAAAAATTCTCTTAATCATGTAGAAATTAACTTATGTTCATTATTCAGGAATAACAACAAACATACAAGACAAATCGGATTTGAGGTAAGGGATTTCTTATCTCACTTTTAATTTTGTGAGATTTACATTGTTCACCACTTTTTTATTGCATGTGGTGTATTTTGTACTGCCATTTGATATATATTATCATTATTCTCATTTTATTCTTGGTATTCTGTAATTACTTTTGTGGTTATTTACTTTTGGTCATACGACTAGATTGATTACAACGTGTAAGGGGTTTTCATCTCACTTATTATTCCCATGATATTCATGCTATATTGCCACTGTTTCCTTTTGTGTGGTGTATGTACTGCCCATGATTGTATTAATTGGGTAATATACTTCAATTTATGGGTATTTAAATATTCATTTTATGATACTTCTTTTATGGGGTGTCTGTTTCAAAAGTTACCAAATTAGTAAGGGAATTTCTAATTTCAATTTCCACTCACTGGTTTCTACTAAAACTTCATTGATTGTTTTACTCCAAGATTATGTGTGAAATCACTATTTATTTAATTATGTAGTAATTTCCACTCCCCTTTGTGTGGATATAATTTTGATACACATAATCACTCCATTGATAAATTCTCTTGTTATCTATATAAACTTGATAAGAGTAATCTTAACTCAATTTCCATTCATTGACTTAAACATCCAAGACATTGGTGTTGCTCCGAAGGTCCCTAGTAGCTTCAATTGCCAGCCTTTGGTTCCAATCTCTGTTCAGAAATTCAATGAAGCATCTTCAATGTTTTACATGCCCTTATTTGTGAGATTTGTGCGGCAATGACCTTTGGTGGAGGTCTTTGCCAAGCACGTTAATGAGGAATGGGGATTAACTAAGAGAGTGTCTGTTGGGATTTTGGGACCGCGACAAATTCTCCTCTACTTCGTTGATGAGGATGATATGATTCTCAAGGTATGGACTGGGAGAATTCAAACATGATTTTTCAGTATATGTGTCGTGGTCTAGTGCATAATGGAAATACAGAAGCAGTGGGGAAGGATACATATACATGTGAAGATCGTGATGTACCTAATGGTCCAAATATCTGCTTGAAGAACAGCTTTGCTGCTCTAGAATATGTAGAATAGTTACAAGTGGAAATGGATGTGGACACATATCAGTTAGGAAATGACTCCCTTGCACTTGTGGTCTATGATGGCTCTATAAGGGTCAATAAGGTGGAGGAACCTGTTGAAGTCCAGAATTGTGTAATGAATAGAGGTGATGAGATAGAGCAGATCCCCTGTGGCATAAATGGTACGTTGTAGGAGACCAATTGACTGCTGGGTATGAAGGCCGACTATCAAATTGAATATGTTGTGCACCCTCCTAAGAAATGGGGGGATATCTTTGGATGTGACAAGGAGAATGCGACTCCTATTTATAGTGCCATTGTTCAAGGCGCAGGCAAGAAGAAATATGATAATGAAATGAGCGGGCCTAACCCAAGCAGAAGAAGACCACTGAAAGATTATTCTGATTTTCCGAAACCAATGACAACCAGGTCTACATCCGGGATGCATAGGGAGATGGTTACTAATGTTAGTGATGAAAAACGTCCACCTAAGGTGAAGTTATCTAAGGAGATGCTGCAGCATAAAAAACAATACCTGGAATTATTCAAGAATGTTGAGTCGTCTGAATGGGAGTCAGCTTAACTGGATGATAAGCTGTCAGATTATGGAGTTGGGAATGGCTTTGTCATTGAGATGATGTAAGCTTTTATGTTTGTGCTTCTGTACTACTTTTTTCTTGTACTGCTTTTTTCTATTAATAATTTTGGGGATCAGGTTTTTCCTGATCCGAGCCTTTCCTGGTAAAGTGTTGATTACCTCAATTATTTTTATTCGAGTGTCTCTTTTTTGGTTACAAACTCTAACTAAAATATCATTTTAAATGTATTAAAGATTTATTATTCTAAATATTTCTCCTTAATTTCCATGTTTTAAAAACAGTTTAAGGATTTATTTATATGGAAACTAATGTTTTAAAATTAAAATACCTTTTAAAAGTTTCAAAGTGGTATCAGACACTTTGATTCAAAAATCTATTTTCAACGGCTTCATGATAAATAGTGAGAGTTTTAAATGTTTTCAAGAAAAAGGGGTATATTTCTCTGAAATAATTCTAATGATTATTTTCATATATTCTCAATTAAGGTTAATACAATCTTCTATATTATATTGAATGATTTATGTTTTACTATGGATGTTCTATTTTTATACCATTTATGGTTTGTGGTTAAAGTATTCACATTTCGTATGCTAGTTTCAATATGAATGTTTATGTTATGTTTTAAACTTTTCATATGAGAAATGCATTGGACTTAGTATGTGACAGGTAGAGCCCGCTATAGATCCTCGATGCATCAGTAGGTTTAATGAGACAAACTAGTGTCTTGGCACAAGGCATTGACAAAATCTTATTTGTAGTCTTGGCACAAGGCCTTGAATACGTGGTTATGATGTCCGACATTATGAATTCCATCATTATGATATTAGCTATTGATATTTTATGTGGTTATTCGACTAGTAGAATACCCATGACTATTTTTGATTATGGAATTATTTACTCATCTCATATACCTACCATAAAGTTCTCATGTTTATTATTCGTTAGGGCATGTGTTTTCAATTATTTACCATTCATAATGTTAATGTTATCTTATGCTGTATTTCTTACTCTTACTAAGCATCTAAGCTCACCTCTTTCTCATGTTTCATTTTCCAAGATATGAAGAAATTAGTTCTGAGTGACATGCAGGAATAATCTTGGAATCTTGGATGTTTCTAATGGAATACATTAGTGTTTTTTTTATTTTCATGTTGTAATGTTTAACTTAAGTATGTATCTCGTTTCCAAGACTACTAAACTAATTGTTCCTTCGGGACAAGATTCCTTGTAATCATGACAATGTAATAAAATAATACACTAGCTCCTAGATTTTGGGGTCAGGGGGTTACACCCGTGATATCTCTCCAATGCATTGGGTAATGATATAGAGTTATACGATAAGGATTATCCTAAGTGATTTAGGGAATATATACTGATGGGTATTCCAAATGTAACCGTGAAGGTTACTCCCTATGTAGCTATAAAAGATACATTGTAAGTATGATATGGATTCCACAAGTTACCTATATTATTTATGATTACTAATAATTTTTTCATGAATCTTATGACTTCATGAGGTATGTTAATGAGATTATGTGTTATTGGTGAAAATAATGATTTCACCGGTTTATATTTATTTATAGAATAACATTTTATATCTTTATTTTATATTCCCTTACTAAGATTTTTGTTCTCATCCCAAGCATTTGAAATGTTTTCCACAAAGTATAATCATGGGTAAGAGAAAGAAAGAAGTCAAAAATATTTTTATCAAGAAAAGAAATAAAGTTTTATTTTTAAAGGGTTTCCTTTGATGAAAAAATGGATACATAGTATAAGTGTACTCTTGTAATGTATGAGTTTATCACGTAAGAGTTTTTCATAATTCTCTAAATCTCTAAACATAAAATATCCTCAAATGTGAATTCTAGATTTAAAACACTTGAATAAATTATGTCTATTGTAGTGTCATTATAGTTGGAATCAGATGATGGTCTAGAAAAATTTGGAGATTAGGATGTATTATTAAGTTAAAGGAATATCATATGAGTTTTTAATTTTTAGGTTGATGATAATATCAATATCTTATAAATCCCTTTTGAGGCTTATGTTATGAAATTTCAAGGTAATTAACAGTATTTTTGGAGTCATTTAATTTTTAGGTAGCTATGGGTTATTACTTTTTTGGGATGAAAAATTGATGGTATTGAATAAACATTGAGTTTATAAAATTTTATGGTTATTTTTGAGTATTTTATCACATTTTGGTAATATTATATGAATTATACAGTTTTTGAAAAAGGAAAACATGCAAACACTATGGCAACCCAATGCATTAGTCAAGGCTACGTGAATCAAACACCCAACCGAAGTTCCATAGGTCTTTATCACATACCACTAGCCTATGTGATGTCCCTGGTTAATAAAACATTATTTTATTTAGCTAAATAAGGTGATGGAATATGAATTAGTCAAATTTGGTAATGTATGTATTGTCAAAGGGATATCCTTATTATTGGAAAATGATTTTGGGATTAAATGATAAATGTTATTTTGGATGATGTTCACTATTTTGGGAATTTTATATGATTGAGGTAAATATAATACTATGGAATTTTAATAGAGAAATGATTGAATTATATTTCTGGAAGAATCTATTATATTTATTGTGGACTTAGGGTTATTTGTGTTATTGATTTAAATGATTAACCAATCTTAGAAAATATTTGATTTTTTATAAGTAATTAAGAGTGGTTGAAGAAATTTCAAGATAAATGTTAACATTAATATTGGAAGAATATGTTATCAAATCCTTCTAAATTATGGGTTTCAATCCTAGTTTGGATTTTTATGAGAAATGTTATGGAAAATTAGTTATTTAATGGTCTAAGTTTAACTTTGGGTATTAATGCTTAATTTTACAGATTAAGTGTATTCTTTCTCTATATAAAGGATTATTATTTTTAGAGGAACTATCCAATCGTGTAATAATTATTTTTATTTAGGTTATTTTAAAAAGTTATAAGAGTAATATAGTTTGCCTTTGTGGTTGATTTTAGTTTTTATAAGTTGATTATAGTGCTTAAGGTGTTAAAAAAGCTTATTAAATACTCATCCTTTGGAGAAAAAGATGAGATTCTATGGAATTCGATTAATGGATGAAACACTACTATTATTTTAAGTATATTTCTTTAGGTTATTATTCTATGTATTAAAATAACTACTCAACTTTATGAATTGTATCTTAAAACAAAAACATTTTGTATTTACTTATACTACAATGAAATCAAAGACTGTTTAACCCATCAAAATTTTGTGGTTTTCTAATTGTTAAATTTCTCCTCTTCATGTTTTCCATAACTATCCATCATAACATGATGGTTATTGTTTATTCCATATCCATGTGTTCCTACATGATATCCAAGTATGTACTATCTCAAGTGACCTTTTTACTTCACATTCTTCCTTTTAATGTGGATGTTTTATTTACTCTTTTTTCAATGTGGGATTTCAATGAAATAATTTTGAAAAAATAATATCATAGTTTCTAAAAAAAATCAAATTACAAGGATGAAATTTCCAAAAGGGGGGATAGAATGTAACATCCCACTATTTTAGAAGGGACAATATGTTCCTTATCATACATAATACGCCACATCGATCTTAAGTGAACAACTAAATATTATTATGTTACCTTATAACCTAGTTGTAAAAAAGGCAAGAATGAATGGTATTAATTGATTTATGAAAATATTTATGAAAAATGTATTTATTTATTTCTTTTGTGATCAATTATTTATAAATGAAAATAAAAACATTTTTAATTAAAATGAATTATTTTCTAAAAACAATTAAAAAAAATAAATGAGTTTATAAAATAATAAAATCACTCTTTATGGATTTTATTAATGTAATATGTATTTAATATATTATATTTAATTTTTAAAATTAAACTTTTATTTTTTCTAGAAATTATATAAGAATAAATTCAATTTTATGAATAAAATGAGTGGTTTTAGAAAAAAAATGAAAATTTACTACCATTTTGATGGAGAACCTATTTAAAATATATTTTTTCTCTCTTTTATATGTGATATTTTTTAAAATATACTTCTTATTTAGAAGAAGAACATAAAAAATTACTTTGGTTGAAATTTTTTTATTTTTCTCATAAAATTCATATTTTAATAAATATTGAAAAAATAAAGCATTTTAATTCAAAACTACATTTTTCTCTAATTTATTTATATTTCTAGATTATGATTTTAATTGGTTTTAAAGTTTATTTATATTATGTTTTTATCACTAAATAAATTTTTTTTAATTAGAAGTAATTTCCCTTTGAAAATTGATATAAACACATGTCAATCTTTTCATGGTTTTTACTTTTTAAAACCCTGTTTTCTCATTCTGACAATGGGATTAATTTTAAATATAAATTTTCAACTTATTTGAAATATTCAAAAAATAACATAAATGGTCCTAATAAATTTGAAAAATTTGGTTTGATTGGATAAAAATAATTGTTTTGGTGAATAATAACTTTAGTATTTTATTTACCACAACTTAATGGTAAATCAGGTAAATAAGGGTAAAAATATTTTTATAATAATATATAAAAATTCTATAACACTTGTAATAATCTTATTGGAAAAGTTATTGATGATCAATACAGCCATTGAGACTAAATTGTCTCTATTTTAAGCCACATGGGTGTGATAATGACACTTATAACATTTAATTAAATGTAAAAGAAAAAATATCACAAACATGACTCTTATTACTAAACCAACTTAAATATACGGTTATATGAGTGATAAATTTGACTATAAATATTCATTATAAAGATAAAAATATTACCTAAATAATGGTATTTTATTTATAATTTTTATACATTATATAATTATATTTAACTATGACACAATGATGATGTAGTGATTTATTTATTAATGAAATAATAAAATAAATGTTAAAATAAATATAATTTTTCAAAATTTATGCCATAAAAAAAATTTATGGATGAATATGACATGTTATTATTGTGTAAATGTATTTTTTTCTAAGTAATAAATTTTTAACAACTTTTTAAAAAAATACATGTATGATTACTATCAAAATTTACACAATTCATTGCATAAAATATATAATAGTTTATTAAATGTAATAAAATTCCTAAAAAATATAGGATTCTTTCAAATGGTGAGTATTAGTAATACTATGCCAAAAATGAAAATTGTTTGGTATTTTTACATTTTTTGATAATTAAATTAACACACAAATAATAAATAACATGATATTACGATATGATAAACAAGGGTAAAATAAGGGCTCTACCATTATGAAAAATATTAAAAAATATTGAAAACATGTATAATTTTAATTTGATGATTGGTATTTGACCCAAAATCATGTTATATTAGATATAAATGATTTTTGGACTATATGGAACCAAATTTGAGTTTATATTAATTTAATTTTTTAAGAGTTTCCAAAGGTGCCACTCCCATATCATATTAAATAGTACTCATTATTCTCTTATAAAAACACAACCAAAGCATTTTTGTTCATCCATGGTCTTCCAAAACCCCTTCCTAGAATATATCCCCATAGTATTGAGGACACAGTTTATGTAGAACACCCTCTTTATAGTTGTTAAGGTGCTCTTCAGAGGTGATCAACCGAAGAAGATAAACATAATGATTGAACGTGACGAGTAAGAATCACAGTAATGGAATCTGTTTCAATATCCCTTCATTGAGGCATATCTTGGTATTTTCACATTTAGTATCATATAATGTGAATATAAAAACCTTTCTTTCATTATATATCATTAACTAGTATATTCTCATGATATTTAGAGTTCTATTTAATATTATCACTTAATGATTTTTATTTGAGTGTTTCTCTAGTGGTAAGAGACTCTTTAAATAAAACATTATTTTAAATGTTTTCAAGATTTATTCTCCTAAATCCTTCAATTACATGTCCATGCTTTCAAAATTATTTTTATAAAATTATTTACATGGACATTAATGTTTGAAAGTATTAATATCATTCAAAAGATTCAAATTGGTATGGGGACTTTGATTCAAGTGATTCTTTATTAAATGTTTTAAATGGTTTTGAAAAACTATTTACTATTTCAATATCTTGAAATGATTTATTTTGATTAAAAACAATTTTTTAGTGGATAAATGTTGATAATTGAAATCTTTTTTCTATTATGATGGTACTTGGTAATTTGACAGGAGGTTAAGTGCTAAACCAAAGATGGGTCATTCCATGTCAAACTGAGGGCAGGTGAGCCGGTGATACCATACCAATGAATTGGGTAATGAGACAGAGTTAAATGATAAGGTTTATCCTAATGGATGTAGGTAATATAATTTAATGGGTTTTCTGAATTTAACCATGAATTTTAACCTATTTTTAGCTGTGAAATCAACATTATAAATATGATATGGATGCCACAAGTTACCTTTTTGATTGATGGTTGCTAAGATGTTTTTCATGAATCTTTTGAATTCATGTGGAATATTAATAAGATAATGTTTTATTGGTGAAAATTATGATTTCATGGGTTTATATGTATTAATGGAATAAAATTTTATTTCCTTATTTTATATTCTTTCCCTAAGATTTTTGTGCTCATCCCATGTTTTTGAAATGTTTTCCATGGGGTATAAGGATGGGTAAGAGAAAGGAATAAGTAAGGAATATTATTATCGAGAAAATAAATCATCTTTTATTATAGAAGGGTTTCCTTTGGTGAAAAAATTGATACTGGGTATAAGTGTCCTCTTATAATGTATGAGTTTATTATGTAATATTTTCTAGTAATTATCTAAAACTTTAAACCAAAAGGATCTGGGAATGTGAATTCTAATTACAAAACACTAGAATTACTTATGTTTAAGACCAGGTCCTTGTAATAATACAATCTTTTTTATGTGATTATTGGAAACCTTGATATGATTACCTCATACAGATATGTAATGATACAATATCAGTGATTATGTTATCTTAATAGAAATAAAAAATTTCAAATATCAATGTTAAAAAAGATTTCGTTATTTGATAAACACACGTGAATTCTTATTACATTTTAATAAGGACTCAAATTTATATATTCTTATTAATTCTATTTTATTGCTAAAACTCAAATAATTTATTGACATATTATTAATAGTTTTTGGGATAGGTGATTATTCGTATCATTCATTTATTTCTATAGAGTTTATAGGTGTTACTTTATGTTTAGGACAAGACTATAAACTGTTAACTATATGAATACTATATCTTTGGAGAAATAATATATTGTACGGAACCCCAATAGGCTATTGTCCATTTGGAAAATATGTTTAATGTGGTAGGAGTACTCTTGTATAATAATATACCTCCATACTGTTTAACTAAATAGGTTGTGGTCACTTCCACATCATATACAATACTACACCAATGCGTTTATGAAAAATTCATTGAAAATTATGCAACACCCCATATAATGAATAATTGGTTATAACATGTGTATTAATAGGATATATATCACATAAAATAATAACAAAACTAAAATAAAACCTTTTAATTTTTTTATAATATCACTACTTAGGGTTTTTCAAAAACATTAATCGAACATTAAACTAGACACTTTAGTTTCATACAAAATATTTAACATTAAAATTCAACCATCATATAGTCAATCATAGGATTAATACATCATTCCTTATATGATCACATCGGGTATGATTATTGTGAAATTATACATTTAAATAAATTTTTATTTCGAGGCACTTCAATGTTCTCAATGATCTTTAACATCAGTTTCTTTAAATATAAAACTGATAAATTATTTAACACACTTGTTAGACTATAAAAATTCAATATAAAATTCTCCCATGATTTTATAATTTATTAACACTCCTATAATTATTCACAGGAAAACATTTATACTCTTTTACAGTCCAAGGGAATCTTCCCCTCTATAAAAATGAAAAGGGAAGACTGTGGAATAATTCCTTTAACTATACCACCCCATTAACCCATGTTTGATAAAATTCTCCCATTTATTTTCATAAATTTGTCCTCAATGAAAAAAATCCAAATAACATCCTTGTAGGATCCCAATAAATAAGATGTAACTCAATTATGTAATAGATGAGGAATCTAAAACATTTACATTAACTATTTTTTTGGTGAAACCACTTTTTAAATCAAATTATATAAAACTGGAAAGTTTAGGGGACTGGAGGTTATCTCTCATAATTATCTATGTTAATATAGGTGTTTTAACTATAATATCCATTGAAATATCTTCAAAACACTCTTTAGATATTTCATTTTTTATGATTTCCACTACATTACTATTCATAGGCACATACTATAACTTCAAAAATCCTCTCCATTAACCGTGGTGAAGTGACATGATATAATAATATGATTTATCAATAAAATATATGTATGATTTTTATAATATTAATAAAACCTATGTAATCACACACCATTTCATTGATAGATATAAACATAACTCCATCATCCTATTATTGTTTACTCATCACCAGAAATGGTTTCCATGCTTGAGTACATGAAATGTACTCAAACTCAACAATGAAAAATTAAATGAATTATTGAATCATTATTGGTAAATAAATATAAAAATCTCCAAGAACAAATACACTACATTTTGTTTACATTTTGTGATATTATAAACAATAATATTACACATTAATAAAACCCATTAAATCCTATTATAGTATCCCATTGTAAAATAACATGAAATACATATATAAACAACTAGAAATTTTGTGGATTTTTTTAAATACATGGGATTTTTACGAGTCTGTGAAAATTTACGGCGCGTG
Organism: Viscum album; assembly: GCA_963277665.1. NCBI lineage: Eukaryota > Viridiplantae > Streptophyta > Magnoliopsida > Santalales > Viscaceae > Viscum > Viscum album. The sequence goes on along the minus strand of OY728167.1, from coordinate 381,664,156 downwards.
ATTCTGAGGCCTGGTGTGCTTGGAATCAATTTCTGAAGTTTTTTTTAGGTACGTTCAGTAAACATACGAGTGGGTTTTTATAACTTTGGAACCGGTGCTCGGAATTGAAATTCGAGGGCACCGTTGAACTCATAGAGATGAAATTCTCTTATGAATACTTTCACCTCGATGATAGATGGTCAAGAATAAAAGATAGATTTTGGGATTTTAGTGAATGATTTAAATAAAAATAAAGTTATGTAGCTTTATTTTGATTTTGTTGGTTAAAGCCTCCATGTGGAAGTTAGAGGTGGGGACCACCAAACCTTAACCTCCCATGAAAGGTTATGGTGGTGGGGCCCACCCGAACCTAACCTCCTCTTCATGTTAATTATGGTAGGGACAATACAGGATTTAAACCGCTTGAAACTCCCCATTAATAGGGAGAAACCCTCAAAATCCATTAAGTGTATGGGGGCCTCTTCAACTCTCCTAACATTTAATTATGCCAAATTCTCCTCTTTAATTTTATTGTTCCAACCTCATGAATTAATTAAGTGGAGCCAGCTTAATTAATTCACCCATTTTTGAATTCTCATGCCAACGACTTAATAGATTTTATAAACTATTATTTTGGTTGGAAATTATTTTGTTGGAAAAGGAGGATTAGGGGAGAGGAGGAGCTCTTGGAGTAAGAATGTCAATGAGGAAAGGCTCTCCGATGAATAATGCCAATGAAGAATGCTGATCTTCTTCGACCATCTCCCTCAGGAATTCCTTTCGAAGTGTGACATCCTCATCTACGACGATCGATGTCCGTACTTCCTCCTCATCGTTGACGAACAATGATCAAGGTAGGGGTGTGTTTTGGAATTGATCGTCGTAAATTCTCCTCACATAATGAATTAACCATCTAAACTGCTTGCTAACGAACTAATGCAGAAGGACCGGGCCAAACTAACATGACCTGATTCCTCCGCCGTTTTTCATGTGTGGTGTGTTCTTCCCATTCTTCATGGGTGACAAACAACAGATCATTGCGGGTTTTTTTTGTGATGTAATGATCCCAAATTGAAGACACACCAACAAAACAACCTAGCGGAGGTGCGACGACGTTAGAAGATGACCAATCAGTTAGGTTCGGGAAATACCATACTTCGACCGTTCTTCATGAGGGTGGATCAAAACTTGTTTTTGGATCTAATCGGAGGCCCGAAAACACCGAATACAATTTTGTAATGTCAGGATGACCTTGAGACAATAGATTCATGGTGATCGGACCTTAAAAACGAAGAACAGGCACCACAGGAGTCGCGCTGGCCAGAGGCATCATTTCTGAGAAATTCCAGAATACATGGTGTGAACTTCTGAATAACATGCCGTGTAGTACGGCTGTTCTGCAGCTTGAGTTCCGGATGTTAGATGAGTAACACACGGCTTGTGACCCTGGTCACACGGCGTGTATACTCTTCGCAGTAAGGAAGATGCGGCTATGCGATATATGGCGTGTATTCTATGAAATACACGGACACAGGTATAATTACACGGCCAAGAGACACATCGTGTACTCTCTACGAAGAATAGAAGAAGCGGCTTCATGAGGCTCGGTGTGTATTTCGGGGATACACGGACATGGGGTGGAGTACATGGGCATGTAATCCACCACACTGCCAGTCATGACCAGTGGCACGGGCTACCCCATGTACCAGTTAAACTGGTTGGAAAACACGGGTTGAGGGCGTGTACGGGCACATGGCTAGCCTACACGGAGACGACCCCAGTTACTTGGACATAGCGTGTAACCGTACCACATGTCGTGTAATTTCTTTTCTACATGAACAGCCTTACGACACAGGCCATTGTACAAGGGAAGTACCCAAGGTCTGAAGACACGGCATGTTCGGCATTCCTACATGAAGTGTAATTTATTGGAAATGGCATGGAGATCTTGTTCTCAGTATGTTGGACACATTTTGTTTGGATTATCCCCTTATAACGTGGAAGACCTTTGAGATACTTCTTCATGGCAGTTGATGTATCGACACTTGGCTTGAAGATCAGACCCTCCCGTAATCAAGCGTGATTTGTGAATGAAGCCTGTGGCTGGATGCTTTGTGATAAGTGGATCCTACGTGGGTTCGATAGCTCTGACTACTCTTCTAGGATCCTACATGGGTTCGACAACTCTGACTACTGTTCCTGGATCCTATGTGGGTTCGATAGCTCTGACTACTATTCTCGGATCCTACGTGGGTTCTACAGCTCTGACTACTGTTCCTAGATCCTATGTGGGGTTGACAGCTCTGACTACATTTCTTGGATCCTACGTGGGTTCGATAGAGAATATGATTCAATGGATATATCAGATCATCTCTATCTCTCTACATAAGTTGTATACCTGTGTGAGTTGAGTCAGTAACTTTGTGTTTTTTCCTCATCATTGAGATGAATTACTTGAAAACTTAGGTATATGTATGGGAATATACCTAAGTGGGGTTATCTTTTGATTTCATACTCTGTGGTGTATCTTTGGTGGATTTGGAGAGACCATGAGGGTCTCAGGGTCCCTACTAAGTATCATTATACTCACCTTTGCATGGGATATGGCCGCACCTCATTGTGTTGGATGCAGACGATGGACGACACTGACTGAGACTGAGAGTACCAGGACTAGACGGTACCCGGAGGTAGACCATACGACATGTTGGTACACAGAGTTGACAGATAGACGTGGAGTGTTGAGGAGGCTAACTGTACCTACCTTTCAGGTAGGAATCCCGAAGGATGACCCAACAACTATTTTTCCTTTCTTCAGTTGCATTTTTATTTCCAGTTCCTTGTACATTACAGTAGGTCTTGTATTTCTTCCACCTTTACTTTTAGTAGTCCTTTGTTATACAGTTTTACATAGTGATTCATTTTCAACTGTGTTCTCTGTTATGTTTGCTTATAGTGATAAAGGAAATGCCTTCCCAATTTTATGGATTTAAGCCTTTGGTGCTAGTCTCCAGCTGCTGGCCTATGGAAGGCAGGCTTGGGGTAGTTACTTAACGGGCCCCGGGGGACGGGTTGTGACAAATTGGTATCATAGGAGTCATTTCTACCACAAAACATAAAACTCTAACCTTTTCTGTGAAGCATTAGTGTTAAGGGTACTGAGTGTGGTTTTCAGTTCAGGGAGTCCAGTGTTGGTGCGGCGGCTGACGTATCCATACACCAGGACCCTGACTTCTGATTTCTGACTCAGTGCACGAAAACAATGATTGCGTGTGTGTTTCATTTGGAGAGTTTTATTAGCGATCTATTTGAGACAACTAACCAGGTATAACATATTGACCATGGCACACCTGTTTCCTTTCAGGATGGCCCCATGCATACAGCCAGCTAGGGTTCAGGCTTTGTACGAGATGGCATCCCACCGAGTGATGAGGCCTCAGTGCAGGGCCCTATCACAGCGGAGGCACCAATGGTACCACTACCCATTGGTCCACTGATGCCACCAACCACAGAAGCAGATAGTGCATGCCACTTGAGTGCATTGCATGAGTTCTGTTCCATAGGCCACCCGGGTTCAGGTGTGAGATGGACTCACAGGTAGTTTAGGATTGGATGGAGGTTGTGGTTAGAGTCTTCAGACTGGTAGGTACACCAGCCGACCTTATGGTGATCCTTGCCATGAGTCTCCTTCAGGAAGCAGTAGGCAGATGGTTGAGCCTAATGCTCCAAGTGCATGATGAGGCGACACTTCTCTGGGCAAAATTCGAGATCCTGTTTCATGTGGAGTTTTTCACAGCCACCCTATGTGTAGTGCCGATATAGGAGCTACTTCATCTACAACAGGGAAACATCATGGTGGTACAATACTCCGAGAGGTTCACTGACATCTCACGCTACTCCACAGATATGGTATAGGACCCTTTCTTCAGGGCCCAGACCTTTGATAAGGGGCTCATGTGAGAGATCAGGGCTTCGATGATCACCCTCAACATCCCGACGTAGGTGGGGGAGTTGGAGCGAGCCCTCTTAGTGGAGAGTTTCCTTGATGAGCAGTCACCAGAAGCAAGAATCACCACCGATCAAAACGTAGTGGAGTCTTCTACAGCTGGAAGTAGACAGATTTCGCAAAGGTTCAAGAAGACCAGACCTACAAGTGGATGACCTTATGAATCAGGGTCATTTGTGTGGGGAACATGAGATAGAGCCAGACATTCCAGGAGCGGGTAGGTTTATGCATGCAGCAGGTAGGGTCACATGGCTCGTGACTGTCTGAACCGCCATGTAGATGATCAACAGACAGTTGAGGGACCTCCCAAGAAGAGACATAGGTTCAATCGAGGCTATCCATAGGGCACAGACAGACGTGACAGAGGAGCTGGTCGTGCAACTGGTGGTGGAAGACAATTCGAGGTATTACCACCAACACCACCACAAGGAGGTCCACCCCGACTGCAAGGAGTATGTGGATAGGGGAGAGCTCATATCTAGGATGCTGAGGCATACAATCATGGAACTCCAGAGATTATTCGAGGTACGATCTGTGTCTACTCCACCTTAGCTGCAGTTCTTATAGACATAGGTGCCGGTCACTCTTTCATTTCCACTACCTCGTTCGGAGCTCAGAGATTCCGATGGAGCCGTTGGATCGATCCTAATGTCTAGAGACTCCTACAAGATAAGAATCAATTATTATGTAATGTTGTCGGTAGTGTTACCTTACTCTAGGAGGCAGGAGCTTAAACTGTGATCTCCTCGTAGTGGCGTCGAGGCCTTATGATGTCATCTTGGGTATGGACTGGTTATCCACAGTTCATGCTTAGATTGATTATATTAGGCGCAAAGTGCGGTGTGTCCGCATGGATAGAGCTAGTTTTAACTTCACCAGTGAAAAGGGAGCCATTTTAATGTAGGATGGACTTACCCAGAGGAGAGTGCAGCCGATCACTCATCAGTTGGCTAGCCTTACCTTCAGAGTTGTGGATGTGGAGAGTCCGACATATCCTGTAGTGGTGGACCAGTACGCGGATGTTTTCCCTGATGATGTCCCAGGTCTACCTCCTCACAGATTGATATACTTTTACATTGAATTGTACCTTGGGATGGCACCAACTTTTACACCAGCATATCAGATGGCTCAAGCTGAGCTTCACGATCTGCGGGTACAGATGGAGGACTTGTAGGGGAAGGGATTAATCTGGCCCAGTGTTTCTCCTTGGGCAGCCCCGATTCTGTTCGCCAAGAAGGTGGATGGGAGCTTGAGGATTTCTGTTGACAATCGGTGCCTGAACCAGGTGACCGTGAATAATATGTAGCCACTCCCAATGATTAAAGACCTCTTTGATCAGCTGAAGGGATCACGATGGTTCTTGAAGATAGACCTCAGATCAGGCTATCACCAGCTCAGAGTTCGAGACGAGGATGTGAAGAAGATGGACTTCAGGTGTTGGTACGACCACTACGTGTTCTTGGTTATGCTATTAAGCGTAACCAACACTCCAACAGTGTTCATGGGACTCATGAACATGATCTTCCAGCCATACCTCGATCGCTTTGCCGTAGTCTTCATCGACGACATTCTGATCTACTTGAATACTGATGATGAGCATGTCTACCATTTTTGTGTAGTACTAGTTACACTCCGAGAGCACCAGATTTATGGTAAGATCTCAAAGTTCTAGTTTTGGATCCGAGAGGTTCAATTTCTGGGACATGTCCTCTCGGAGGCTAGAGTTGCAGTATATCCAGTGAAGATTGAGGCGGTACTTTCTTGTGAGCCACCCAGGAGTGTGACGGAGGTATGGAATTTCTTGGGTTTGGCTAGGTAGTATCTCAGGTTGTGCAAAATTTCACCAGAGTTGCAGCACCACTATCAGCCTTGAAGAAGAAGGGGAAACCCTTTGTGTGGTCAGAGAGATTTTATTAGATCTTTCAAGAGTTGAGGTAGAGGCTGACTAGTGCCCCATCTTGAGTCATCCAGAGGAGGGTATATGGTACATAGTCTACTGCAAAGCATCAGGGACCGGACTCAGATGTGTCTTGATGCAGGTACGAGAAGTGATCGCATTTGGTTCTCAGCAGCTGAGACATCATGAGCAGAACTATGCTACCCATGACATGGAGTTATCTGTAGTGGTCTTAGCCTTGAAGGTGTGGCGGCACTATCTGATGGGTGAACGTTTTACCTTGTACTCTGATCACAAGAGTCTCAGGTATATCTTCTCGCAGAAGGAACTGAAACAGAGACAACGACGTTGGCTTGAGTTCCTGCAGGACTATGACTTCGAGATAGTCTATAATCCTAGGAATGGGAATGTTGTTGCAGATGCACTCAGTAGGAGATATGGTATACAGCTGCTAGGAGAGGCGACAGAGCAGTTGGCTGTTTTAGAGATATCCTTTATGGATAGAGACAGAGCAATTTTTCTACAGTATCTTACAGTCACCCCTCCACTTCTATAGTGAGTCATGGTGGCACAACATGAAGATGCTGATAGTGAGTCACAACGTGCTCAGATATCCACAGGGCAGACACCTAATGGATTTTTTGAAGGTGGGGAGAAAGTCATCCTCTTCAGAGGACATACCATGGTACCAGTGCCACTTTAGGAAGAAGTATTGAGGTATTTTGGCATTTCCTCTCTAGCGGTACATCCAGGAGTGGAGAAGATGGATTAGGACCTTCGACGATAGCACTGGTGGCCGGGAATGAAGAAAGCAGTTGCATAGTTTGTTTCTCGGTGCGTCACTTGTCAACAAGTGAAGGTGGAGCATCAGGTACCAGCAGGCTTGTTTCAGACTTTAGAGGTCCCATAGTGGAAGTGGGATGGGATATCCATGTATTTCGTGATGGGGCATCCATGTACAACCGTGAGTCATGATTCAATATGGGTGATCTTCGATCGACTCACCAAGTCGGCCCACTTCCTACCGATCAGAGAGTAGGGTTCAGTAGAGATCGTGGGATGCCTCTATGTGTAGGAGATAGTGAGGTTACATGGAGTACCACCTTCCATCCTCATAAGGATGGTCAGACTGAGCAGACCATTCAGACCCTCAAGGAAATGCTCCATGCATGTGTCCTCGACTTTGTTAATAGTTGGGAGGATCACTTACCTTTGACAGATTTTTCATAAAACAATAGCTATCACTCCACCATAGAGATGGCACCTTTCAAGGCATTGTATGGGCGACCTTGCAGATCACCCTTGTGCTGGATTAAACCTATAGAGTCAGCACTAGTGGGACTAGAGATGGTATGTGCTACCATAGAGAAGGTGCAGATCATCCAGGAGTGGATGAAGACTGCATAGAGTAGGCATAAGTTGTATCCTGACAGGAGATATAGACCTCTAGAGTTCGAGGATGGCGACCACTTCTTCCTACGGGTCTCACCCTAAAGAGGTCTATGAAGATTTGGCAGAGGCGGAAAGTTATCTCCGAGATTAATCAGACCTTTTCAGGTCCTTAGCAGAGTTGTTGAGGTGGCATACCGCTTAGCTCTTCCACCTCAGTTTCACTAGGTGCACGATGTCTTCTATGTATCCCAGCTGAGGAGATACGTGCATGACCATTCCCACATCATCAACCATGGAGAGCTAGACTTTGACAATGGGGTCACTTTTATAGAGGTTCCAGTAGAGATTGAGGATCGATAGGAGTAGGTCCTTCTTGGATGGTCGATACCTCTGGTGCGCATTTGCTGGCAGCACAAGAACCTCTAGGAGAGCACATGGGAGTGGGAGAATCAGATGCGTGATCAGTACCCCCACTTGTTCCCTTAGTTATGAGTTGTGGCTTATGGGGAAATAGATCCATGAGGTGGGGAGAATTTAAAGATCTGAAAATTAAGTGAATTTTTTAAAATACATGATAATTTTAAGATTCATCAAAAATTTACGGTGCGTGATTCCATGGCACAGTGTGCTCGGAATCAATTTCTGACGTTTTGTTCGGGTACGTTCAGTAAACGTACGAGCAGGTTTTTATAACTTTTGAACCAGTTATCAGAATTGAAATTTGAGGGCACTGTTGAACTTGCAGCGCTGATATTCTTTTAAGAAGACTTTCACCTCGACGACTGATGGTCACAAATAAAATTTAGTGTTTGTGTTTTTAATGAATTATTTAAATAAAAATAAAGTTGTGTAGCTTTATTTTTATTTTGTTGGTTAGAGCCTCCATGTGGAAGTTGGATTTGGGTACCACCACACCTTAACCGCCCATGAGTAGTTATGGTGGTGGGTCCCACTCGAACCTAACCTCCTCTTCATGTTAATTATGGTAGGCACAACACGGGTTTTAAACCCCTTGAAACTCCCCATTAATGGGGAGAAACCATCAAACACCCATTAAGTGTAGGGGAGACTCTTTAACTCTCCTAAGATTTAATTCTACCAAAATATCCTCTTTAATATAATTGTTCCAACCTCGTGAATTAATTAAGTGGAACCAACTTAATTAATTCACCCATTTTTTAATTCTCATGCCAACGACTTGATAGATTTTATAATCTATTATTTCATTTGGATATTATATGGTTGGAAAATGAGGATTGGGGAGAGGAGGTGATCTTGGAGTAAGAATGTCAATGAGGAAAGGCTCTTCGAAGAAGAATGCCAATGAAGAACACTGATCTTCTTCGACCTTTTTCCTCGTGAATTCCTTATGAAGTGGGCTATCCTCATCTATGAGGATCGACGTCCACACTTCCTCATCATCGTCGATGAAAAATGACCAAGGTAGGGGTGTGTTTTGGAAATTATCATCATAAATTATCCTCCCATGTTGAATTAACCCTCTAATATGCTTGCTACCGAACTAATGTGGAAGGACCGGGCTAAACTAACACAACCTGATTCCTCCACTGTTTTGTGTGTGTGGTTTGTTCTTCCCATTCTTCATGGGTGAGAACAATGGATCATTGTGGTTTCTTTTGCGTTGAAATGATCCCAAATTGAAGACCCCAAAACGCAATGACCTAGCGGAGGTGCGACGACGTTAGCGGATGATGAAATGGCCCGGTTCGGGAAATATCTTACTTCGACCGTTCTTCATGCGGGTGAATCAAAACCTGTTTTCAGAGCCGATCAGAGGCCCGAAAACACTGGAGATGATTTTGGAATGTTGGCATGACCTTGAGATAGGAGTTTTGTGGTGATCATACTGTCATAACAAAGAACAGGCTCCATGGGAGGCGTGTTGTCCAGAGGTGTCGTTTCTGGGAAATTCTAGAATACACGGCGTGTACTTCTAAAGAACACGCCATGTAGTACGGTTGTTATGTAGCTTGAGTTTTCGACATCAGAAGAGTAACACACGGCACATGACCTTGGTCACACGGCTTGTTTACTCTTCACTTCATGGAAGAGGCGGCTACACAAGACATGGCGTGTATTCTGGGAAATACATGGACACGGGCAAAATTTGACGGCCAAGAGACACGACGTGTACTCTCTAGGTAGAATGGCAGAAGCGGCTTCATGAGACTCAGCTGATATTCTAAGGATACATGGATATGGGGTGGAGTACACAGGCATGTACTCCACTACACAGCCATGCATGGCCAGTGGCACGGGCTACCCCGTGTACCAGTTACATGGGTTGGAAAACACAGGCTGAGGCCGTGTACGGGCACATGGCCAGCATACATGGAGTCGACCCCAATTACTTGGACACAGGGTGTAACCGTACCACATTCCATTTACTTCTTTTCTACACGACCAGCCTTACGACATGGTCCATTGTACACAGGCAGTACCAGAGGGCTGAAGACACGACGTGTTCCTCATTCCTACAAGTTATGTACTTTATGGAATATGGATTGGACATCTTGTTCTCAGTATCTTGGACAAATATTTTTTGGGTTAGCCCCTATAACATGGAATACCTTTGCGATAAATCTTCATGTCATTTGATGTATCGACACTTGGCATGAGGAGCGGACCCTCCCGGAATCAAATGTGATTTATGCAAGAACCCTGTGGATGGTTGCTTTGTGATAAGTGGATCCTGCGTAGGTTTGATAGCTCTGACTAATGTTACTAGACCCTCTGTGGGTTAGATAGCTCATAATACTGTTCCTAGATCCTATGTGGGTTCGAAAGCTCTGACTACTATTTCTGGATCCTATGTGAGTTCAACAGCTATAACTACTGTTCTTGGATCCTACGTGGGTTCCACAGCTCTGACTACTGTTCCTGGATCCTACGTGGGTTCGACAGCTCTGACTACTGTTCCTAGATCCTACGTGGGTTCGACAGATCTGACTAATGTTTCTGTATCCTACACGGGTTTGATAGAGAAGATGATTCAGTGGATATATCTGATCACATCTATCTCTCTTCATAAGTTGTATACATATGTGATTTGAGTCAGTAACTTTGTGTTTTTTCCTCACGATTGAGATAAATTACTTGATAACTTAGGTATATGTATGAGAATATACCTATGTGGGGTTATCTATTGATTTCATACTATGTGGATTATCCTTGTTGGATTTGGAGAGACTTTTAGGGTCTCGGGGTCCCTATTGAGTATCATTATACTCACCCCTGCACGGGCTATGCCCGCACCTCGTTGTGTTAGATGCAGATGATGAACAACGCTGACTGAGGCTCAGAGTACCAGGACTGGATGGTTCCCAGAGGTGAACCATATGACTTGTCGATACACGGAGGATACATACGGATGTGGATTCTTGAGGAGGATAACTGTACCTACCATTTAGGTAGGAATCCCGGAGGATGACCTAGAAGCTATTTTTCCTTTCTTCAGTTGTATTTGTATTTCTAGTTCCGTGTACTTTATAGGTGGGATTGTATTTATGGCCCCCTTTAATTCCAAAACTCCTTTGTTATACAATTTTACATAGTGATTTGTTTTCAGCTATCTGCTCTATTATGTTTTTTTATTGTGATAAAGGAAATTCCTTACCAGTTTTAGGTATTTACACCTTTGGTGCTAGTCGCCATCCCCTGTCCTATGGAAGGCGGGCTTGGGGTAGTTACGACAGAGGCCCCAGGGGATGGGTAGTGACACTATATTACCTTTAACTTATTGATTTTTATTAATACCATGTGAAATTAGGTGATGTTACTAGGGAGAATTTTGGATTGAAAAGTGTAACAAAAAATGGATGTTGTTGTCATTATGAGATACAACCACCAACCAATGTTTTCCATATATTATGTCACATCAGAATTATTTCAAATATACCACCCTAACCACATCAATGTAGTATAAATCAGTAATTTCACAACTATATAACACACTATTACAAATATTATCATCAACTCCACAGAATATTTTTATTAATACATAAATGTTTCATTCCTTCTGTGTATCACATGTAATCCACAATAAAACATAATAATATAAATTTTAAATATTCAAAACACATACCTCATGAAATTATTATGTAAATTTAATTTTAATTTATGATATCCTTCAGATATTATGTCATATACATAAATGAGAACTATCATCCTTTTATCATTTAATATCATGAAATGAAAATTATGATTAATGTATCTACATTGGAATCTAAGATTTATCAAGTGTTGATCATGCATATAATTATGTATTCTTCATGTTAAAATCTTCCCATATAAGGATTTCATAGTTTAAAAAACATTGATTTAATATTGATGAATTTGAAAACAATATATTTATTCAATTTATAACTCATCCTAATAAAATCAATAATGGAATACTGATATGATATCAATTATAAAAACAATTAATCTCCTTTCCACCATTATGAAAAGGAACAATTGAATCATTTCAAACCCATGCATGAATGAAAATTGGTCATAAATATTAATACAATTGATCTACTAATATATTTTACACAAAATATATTCATTATTTTGAACTAAATTTCACCATTCAATGTGTTTTTTATAATAAAAATATTTGGTTTCAAAGAAATTTTAATACTCTTAGTTTGAAAAAATTTCCCAATATCAATTCCACTCCTTTTGTAAGGTTTTATTTTAATTTCTCAAAAAAAAAATTTATAAATCTCATCAAAAATATTTTTCTGCAAATCTTATAAATACAATACAATATTTATTAACCCATTCTTATTTTTTACAATGAATATCTTCAATAACAAATGATTTTTTCTTCATTCATTTCAACCCAAAAGAATAAACTTTCACATGGAAACTAATATTTCTATAACACCATCATTAGTTTTTTATTTATTATAATAATAAGTATAATATTGTACTCTATATAATATTTTCAAGTTGACATGACATTAATAGGTATTATTATAAGAAAATATTTGTAAATTCAACTCATTTTCCACTACAAAGAAGGTGTGTCTTTCAGTAATTTTTCCATACCATTTTTTAAAACATTTTTACAACATTATGATCCATGAGAATCCATATATTATTAATTCACCTCAAAGAGATTCAAAATTTTTAGTTGATATTTTACTCATTGAAAATGAATCACATAATTATGAATATTCAAAATTATCAAATTATGGGATGCCTCCAATACCATAAAATGTGTAATTACCTTACTTAACTTAGGTATAACAAGAATCATTTGGGGATATAAACTAGTTTAATTAAATATTGTAAATAAAAATAATTTTACAAGTCAATATTAATGAGTTTCAAAAGAACTATATTATTAATAATCAGGTTCCCCCAGTCAACTTGACATTTTTTTTTATTACGAGTCCTCATTATAAATAATTAGTTCCACGTATCACGATTTGTGAGACTATCCTCTAATTGGATATTGTTAAACTCTACTTCATTATTATTATACAACATTACCTTTTTCCCTATATGTATTTTCATCTATTCATGGGTAAAATGTGATATAATTAAATATATTAATTATATGAGATATCAACATCAATCATGTCATCCTACTGAAACCACCAATAAAAATTTCAAAATACATGTTTCATTCACTGGATAATTGTGGTATTATCCCAAAAAAATAAAAATTCAAAAACTCAATGAACAATATTAAAATCACTTATATAAGGTTATACATATTCTCAAAAAATACCCTTTGAAAATAAACACCCGTATGTGTGATATTATGTGAAATTTTATGTATATCTCTTGATCCTTTATTAATCACAAATTATTGTATGGATTTTTTTCCTGAAGTGGACTAGATGTGTTTATAATGTCTTATTGACTTATTCCATTTATATAATGAACATATATTCTTCTCCACTAATGTGGAATAGAAACATATTACTGTGCTTCCCATGCATCATAGTTTAACATTATTTTCCTTTAATAGTGATAATCTTGTTTTTGATGTTTTTTTCATGTATGTAGTCTCACAATTCACATATATAAGGTAAATATTTACCAAGGATTTAAAATAACTTCACATAAATCAAACTCAACTATTTTCTTCCAATTATTTCCATTCTAGAACCAATGATATTGAAGGATTCATCATTGATATATCTATTTAAACATTCCCTATTATATTTATTTCTCATGATAAGATTCTAGTTTCGTGTTATATGCAATGTACACATAATATTAATAATTCAAACACTTTCATTACATATTTATTTAAAATTAATATCTATGTAAAATTCCTTATACACCCATCGCATTTTTATTCACGTATACGCAGTTCACCTATTTTGATGGATAGTATGCACATTACTCCTTCAAATTCTATTGGGGAATCTTATCTTGTATGAATGTACTTTAAAAAAATAATTGTAGAAGAACTAAATTGACATACTCTTCCACTTTTATTCTAATTAATAACATGATTCTATATCCTTGGTGAGAATGTTATATCAATTTTTCCATGATATTCAGAAAAAATATTATCCCTATAAAACATAGTTAATATATGATTACCGTATCATATTTCTTTTGATACTATTGTGTCTTAAAATAGAATTCATCTATGAAACATACATATTTTATATATCATGTCCTTCCATAACAATACGACTAATTATTATTACATTATTGTGTTTCTTAATTATTGAAATGGTACAATTTTCTATATTTTTTGGTGAAACATGATTCACTTTTCTAATGATTGGTGTGTTCATGTTTGTTTTAATCAACCATAATCTACTTTTTAATATTATGAATTATCACGATAATTTTTTTTTTGAAGTGTAACTCTTTTTTAAATCATCAACATATCCAATGAATGTTCATATTTCCTATTTAATTTTAATGATGGTAAATTGAAGTTACTTTTTGAAAATAAAAACATGAGAATGGAAGATAACATATGAATTTATCTTTTCCTCATTCCAGGATTCAGGAAAGGCATGGGATAACTTCTTTAACCCAAAATACATATCGATCATCAATTATAGATTCAAAATTTCCTTGAATTCCTATGAGAACTGGGGACCCAGTGACAGAACATACACCCCGCCTTAAAATGGTTGTCAGGTCCTGGCCTGCCAGGTACCACCAGTTACCCCACAGACTCATGGTCCCCACCATAGGACCCACAAAATTCCCAAACTGGTCATCTAACTAATGAGATCCCCCATATTCGAACACATTTACTTTCTATTGTGATTTATCCTCACTCATACACACCTTGGGAAACGTTTCACAAGGTCACCCAACCTGAACACTAAAACAAGACGAGCATGATTATCTTTGGAATTCTAATAAAGTAGGATTTTGAAAAGGAAGGTGAACATTTTTGACATGATACATTTCATTAAGTCATTTAACCTTTCATCATTCTGGGGTGTTACATTAACACCACATTAGAGAACAATATCCTTATTGTGATCCCTATATCTCAACATAGGTAGTGTACCACACTTATGGATGGGTACCACCTCTGATACAAAATTTGACAACTGGGACTTGGTGAAATCATAAACACACCTCCTTAACATGGTCGTCTGGTCCTGGCCCGCAAGGTACCACCAGTTTCCCTACAGACACATGGTCCCCACCATTGGGCCCACCCACATTCCCAAACGGGTCATCTGACTAATGATTGTCCCTACAGGCTAACACATTTCCTTTTGAGTGTGATTTATCCTCACTCATTCACACCTTGGGAAACCTCCCAGAAGGTCACCCATCCTAATTAGTACTCTATGCCAAGCACGCATAACAGTGGAGTTATAATCAGGTATGCTCCCAAAAAAAAATGTGCACCATGTTGAAATTAGTCATACCATTTAGAAATTTAACCCTTTATAATTCCGGGGTGTTATAATTCCAATTATTGTTATTTATCCATTTCCACATGATCTGAATTACTAGTCCTCATATCAAATAAAATAATATAATGTGAGGGATATCCTATGTGACTGTATTTATATCCTAATCCTCAACCACCAAAACATTCTAAATAAATCTAGGGAAAATAATTTTAAGATAATATTTATAAACATAATTTCATCAATGGTTTCTCTATGTATATTTATGTCCACAAAATTGTCAATCAACCTATCTAATAATTTATCAACATATTCATTCTATTTTTTTTTATTAAAGTAATTATACATGTTCTTAGGGAAAAAATTTACCTTCATGTAACTTAAATTAACCATCATTAATGTGGATATTTTTTTCTAGTTTTTGTGAAAGGATTTACACATTATCAAATTCATGTTTATACATCATAAAATGATATAATAAACACATTAATCCCTTTTGAAGTGATATAAATCTCATGTTAATCTCTTTATTATAATTTTATATATACTTTGTTGATGGAAATTCCATAAATATTATCTATTTAAACATATATTACAAATGATTTGAAATGTTGGTACATAAAATTAATTAAAATATTAAGTTTGTTTTCATTATATATCAAAAATCCTGTATGATCAAGAATGGTTTCAAAAGAATGATGGATTTGTTACTTTTTATAAAAAAAACATGGCACAATTATACCACTCCATAGTCTCACAAAAGGAATATTTCTTGAATAGTGGTGGATTATTGTTTTTTAATTTCAAATAAACATTCAAATAAACCTTATCTAATCATTTCATAGAATATAACTCAATCCCTAGAAATAAAAATATGGTGGTTGTAAATTGTAAATGTGAGGCACAAGATAAATTTATATAGTTCACCAACATTAGAGAACACCCAAGGAGATTTCACATTGAAATGTTTCAATGTTCCAAAATATATTAAGCATATATATTCCATGATACGTATTAAGAGTATTCTATGTAACCCTCTTTTTTTACATCCCTCACAAGGATAATGAACCCACTAATCTCTACCATTAAAAAGTATTACTACATTTATAATTGTGAACTTCATTTACCTCAAACCAACAATGAGAATATCACTAATGATCATGTATAAATCAGATATGTATTTATCAATGAGATAAATCACAATAATCTTATAGGAGAGAACTCTTGGAACTCCCCCTTCTTCTAAATTTTCCTTCAATTTAAATTATATTTACCCATACTCTATCGATCCATGATATTCTTACACATTTTATAGATAAATTATATCTAATATATCATCAAAATAATCTTTGTCTTTATCATGTTTAATATCCTAAAATTACCATGTTGATGATGGGAATATTATCCCTTCAATATATTCAAAATCGATTTCATCACTTACCATTTTTATCTCATGGTGACTCCAAAAATATATAACTCTTGAAATAGGGATAATATCTTCATTTCATCCCATAATGGAATGTATGGACTATTCCTTACCATTTTATAGGCTCTGTAATTATTTACCCTAAAAACCATGTCTATAATTTCTCTATACACCTCATAGATATTTCCCATTCCATATAATTAGTGTATAACTCAAGAAACACCATCCTAGAGAAATTATATGGAAAATAATTCTTTTAGAAAAATACGTTCCTTCATGGAATATAAATTATTTTGTTTCACACTTGAAGAATAACTCTTGAAATCATTCCATTCTCTTGTCATTATAACCTCTTGAATTTCACTATAGGTACCCATATTGATTATCATATAAAATTAAGCATTGGTATTAGAAACACAATATTAAGAATCCCATTTTATACAATTATTTTTATAATTAATTATTCCAAGAGGAATGGTAATCTTGAAACCCATTATACATTTTTTATTTACCCTTCAACATTACAGAACATGCCTTTAGGATCTATAACATCCTAACATCCCTTTTAATTAAAATTACACAATTACCAATATGGTAATTTTGGATATCCGAATTTTCTTAACTAATTTTCAATAAAAAATATATCATACTGCATTTGATGAAAATTTGAGTAACCTAGATTTTTAAACCCATTAATGAAATCTCAAAAAATTAGTCACTACTATGTTCATTTTAATATGTTATAGTCACCACCAAACAATTTTCAACATTGCACCAATGAATTTATGATTCCTTCTGGAATTAAATCTAATAAATTTTACTCCAACACTCTTCCAATACAATAAAATATATATGTAATAAATAATCATTAATATTTTTTGTATTATAAATGATATTCATTTTGATTTTCCAATAAAAATAACCTAAAAATTGAACCATAAATAATTTTATCATGGTTCTACATATGATTTTAATATGTTTATATGATTATTGACATTTTTATTATCTATTTGGTTATGTTTAATGAAGGTATGTCATATCAATATACATTATTTGGTGAGACACCATGAAGTTATTTGTAATGGTGGGTAGGTTAACTCAAATTTCCTAAAGGTAAATGGAGTGTTAAAAAAGAATGACACGTTCAAGTGGTGATATTCATAATAATGAAAATTTTATCATGAATTTTAATTATTAACCCATCTATATCATTGTATTTATTAGAGTAATAATTACTTATCACCATTAATTTTACAACAATTATTGCACTATAAGATTATTCATTGCTAGTAATCCTACAGTTAACATTATAGAGAAGTAAGATAAGTGATGGATTCATTTTTATATACCATTAAATTCATGATGTAATGATAATTCCTTGGAATAACTATATTATATATAATGGAAACAAATTATTTCATTTTTGGTTGTATATACCATGAAGAATTATAAAAAAATTACCAAAATTGTTTCTTCTGTACTAAATCACTGTTTTTGAATTTTTATCTTTCGCGTTTAGGATACCGTCAAGGTAATAAAAATAAAAATTTTCCACTATATTTATTATTATCACTAATAAAACATTTAAAATATTCCATAGTCCTTCCTATGTTTTGTTTGATCAATAAGAAATTCAAAAAGTTCAATAAAAATATTGTTATGATATTTCAAGCATATTCATAATTTAAATTGATGGTAAAAAATGGATGAAGTATATTAAATGTTAATATATTTGATCTTATAGATGAAGGATAAAACATGTATATAATAATTAACAATATATCATTATTTTAAGCATTGTTTGTGAAAACATGAAAGAAAATTAATGGTTCAATAATTATTACAAAATATCTATCTAAACCATATAATATCTATATATCTTATATGATTAAAAATCCATAAATTCAATGAATTAAAAGACTAATGGTATGTATATTTTGAAATTGATTTATTTTTCAACAACTATCTACCTTATTATATGACATGATTGACAATCCCATCATTTCCTACTCAATTATTTACTATTTTGTCATTAAATTAATATGATATCATAATTTTTTTAAGTTAATGATGCCTCAAATAATATTAATTTGGATATTACCTATACATGGAATTTTTTCAACTATTTTATTTAATATTACACAAACATTATAATTTTCAGAATAATATATGTTTTTATATCATATATCTACATTTAAAAGAATTGAAAAATATTTTTCCCTTTATTGTATGAATCATTGGTTATTTTCATGAAGATACAACATTAATTTATTGAAAAGACAATTTTAAACTCTTAGAGAAAAAAAATTTGTAAACCCTTCATTTAAGATATATTATTTTCTATTGATAAAGTAGTAATTTTTTCATAGCTATGCATTAATCTGTAGAAACTACCATTTTCTTATTTTATAAAAACATGGAATGAATTTAAAAAATTATGATACGTTCAAATATATTTATTTATAAAGACATAGAAGTTATTATATGGATGATATATTCATGTTTAGAACTAAAAATGAAATGAAAAAAAAATGAGGAGGTAAAATAGGGAATTATTTAATACATTGTTAATAACATTATAACTTATCCTCAAGTTGAAGAATATATAATTATCATGTTAATATTAGAATAAAATTATTTCATTTTATTTAAGGGAATACCTTTAGTAAAAATATTATTAAATTCCATTTTTTCGAAGCTTAAAAATATTATGATGATTTATTTCAAAAAAATTCTTCAATAAAATTAAAGGTAATGTTATTTTATTTATTTTACTCAAAGAAAAAAAATATTATAAAAAAATAATTTTTCACATTATTATATTATTATAATTGTGTCATATTCATGAAAAAATAACTAATTAGGGTTAGGATGTTTTTGCAAGAATAATAACATAAAAATTCACAATTACTATAGCTTACTATGCTATCCATATTCTCAAGTGATATGCGATGGTTGAATTCTTACTTTTCTAAGATATGAAATCACTATAAATAAATAAAACATATCCTAAAGTGGAACATAGAGGGGAAAAATCCT
Organism: Viscum album; assembly: GCA_963277665.1. Lineage (NCBI taxonomy): Eukaryota > Viridiplantae > Streptophyta > Magnoliopsida > Santalales > Viscaceae > Viscum > Viscum album. The sequence continues at coordinate 381,644,558 of OY728167.1, read as the reverse complement.
ATATGATGTTTATCATAGAATACTTCCACATGATTATTCCCCTTATCAGTATATAATCATCCTTGACCTTGTTCCATCTTAAAATATATTATCATAATAAAAACAAAATTAAATTATATTATTTTAGGGTGATCCATTAGGTAGATTATTTTTATTACACTAAAATCAATTTTTAGTCATATAATATTATGGTAAATAATGTGTCCAATAAATAATTTTTTTTAATAAATGAAAAAAAATTCTCCCTCTATAATAAAAGTTATATCACTTGGATGAATATGTGTTCAAATAGTGTCACCATGGTAAATTTCTATCTTTTGAAGAATATTTTTATGTTTTTAATGATAATATATATCATTAATAAAATGATATATGATTAAGTGTCATTTTATTTACCAGGGAGAAATATCAATGTAACCAATCATGCATATCTGAATTAGCACATTGTAGATGATTATAACATTCATAGGATTTAGAGAGAATCAAATATAACACAAATAATTTATCTCTACCTCTAAAAAGGATCATATTTAATAATTTTAGGAGGAAAGAATCATCTATAAGATGGTCCTCCAATTGATGAATCTCAAAAAATATTTATTATATCTGATTTTCTTGTTTTCTGACCTCAATTAGAGCATGAGGTAATGTTTTTATAACAAATTTGTAAATAAATTTTATAGTTTGTGATGATAAACCATGTTAAGAATAAACATATTTCAAATACTATATACAATTATTTGTATCATTTTACATTTAAATTGTTAGAGCATTTGGCATAGGTAGTGGACATGATGATAAAGCACATTTTAATTTATCCAAATATATTTGTAGAGGGATATAATATAATTTCATAGTTTATAACTGGGTACACATAGAATTGATATTCATGGAAGGATTTGGAGGTTAAGGTTGTATTTGAGTGACACTTCCAAGGCACACTCTGTCAGTATTAGTTGGTAGTGATCAAGGATAACTAGAAGAAGTAATAGTGGATAGAAGAAATTAGTTACAGTTAATGATTAAGGTATCTAATATAGTAAAATGTAAAATAAATGGTAATTTAATGAAAAAGTAATATTTATAAGATATAATATATCATAAAAATTTTAGAGAGTTATAATGATACATGTGTTGTTCTTGAGAATATCCTAGAATGATAAATCAAAGATAATAATTTAAATAATTGTATGAGTGGGATAAATGTACGAAACATAATAAAAACAAAAAAAATATAAAATATCATATTGATTAACATGGGATATTTCAGTAAAGACTATGTTATAGTATCCCCCTGAAGAACTAATGACATTTGATGATTGATATTATATATCAACATCAAAGAGAATAAACTTTGAATATAGTGTGAACCATTATGTTAAAAAGTATGTTTAAAAATTATTTAATAGGAGATGATTATTATGTGATGATATAGAATTTTTTTATGAATATTATGGAATTTTAATGTATTTATAAAACTATACTCATCATGTTTTTTGGAAAATAGGTGGATATGTGTTTATCGATATTATTATAATGTTCATATATTATCATAGTAGAAAACAACTTTATTATTTTATAAAATATATATAATGTCATAAGGGAAAAACTAATTGTGGGTTTTTGACGAATAAACCCAATTAATGTGTTTGAAATAATTCAAAAAATACAGACAATAAAAATAACTAATTTTATTAGAGAAAGGGTTGGATCCACACACATTGTAATGAAAACCTAAAATAGAAATAATAATCTATTTAATATAAATTTTTTGAACTATTAAATTACTCAAAATTGATAGTTAAATAATTTTGGAACTCTAAATAAATGTTCTATAATATGGGTTGGAATGGATGAAAATTGTTTTAATAGATCTCATAAACATGATTATAAAGGGATATACAAGAAAGGTATGGTTCAATGTCTAACACAAACATGCTTCGTTGTTGCCTTCCTCTTCAAAGAACATTATTCCTATATTGATCATAAATAAATCATTCTGTGAGAATATAAAAATAGACTATAAATATTTTGTATGAGTTTTTATCTATGATTAAGTAAAATGGGTTTTTAAAATAAATACCACTAAAGAAAATAATGTAGTAAGAGTAATTGATTAGCTACCAAAACCACCACATTCTTAACTAGCATAGTATGATATCTCATTCAACAGGATATTTTATGTTAGAAACTATCAAAAAAATTATAGTGGGTGTAGACATATCACTAGTATATACCTATAACTTATCTTTTCGAAACTGGAATGGTAAAACAATTCCTTTTTTATAGATAATATAAATTGAATAACATTTATTTTCATAAAAAAATAAATTTATATCAACATTCATTTTTTTCACACTGAAAACCATACATTACAGCTATCTCTAATAAAATATTGATATAAATAGAAAATTAATTAATTATTATTATTATAAAAAGAAGAACATCATTTTATAAAAATACAGCTAAAGCTATATAATTTTCATTAATACAACCATGAAAATAATAATCATATATTTATTTTAAATAAAATAACCATTAAGTAGTGGAACTTCCACTAATACCACATTTTCCTTATAGATTACAATATCACATCATACCATTTTATTATTAGAGTAGACCACCAATAACATGAATTAAAATATTCACATAAAAATAATATAAATTAATATATTTCTTAAATCAAATCATCATGATTAAAACCATAATTTTGGTTATATATGATCATAAAAATAACCTTCATATTATCTATATGTTTAAATATTATTAATTAAATCACTACTAATTATGATATTTTGATGTGTTATTCATTTTCATTATCCGCAAAAATTCATATGCCTTTCAAACACATTCTAATGATCCTAATTTTTATGTTTATTTTTTTCAATGACATAGTACATCATGAAGAAATTAATTTCAATATGTCTTAAAAAATATAAACATATTTGCTGTTGATTTTTGTCCCAACAATTTATTTTTTAATATTGAAGAGTAATTCCAATGAAACTATATGCATTGAGTTGAAAAATACTCATTAAAGAAAGAAATGTTATCAAATTATCTAGGATGTGTCTTAGTACTCTCAATTAATATTTTTATAGGATATAATAGTATCTTGAAAAAAAAATATTTATGAATTCAATGCTTTGAAGGAAAACCATACTTGATAAGTCAAAATAGTATATCATGTTTTTGGATGATGTTCTGATGTTTGGATAAGTATTATATAATTTTTTTATGGGTTTGGATTTTATGATTGAGAAATTCTCCATGGATTTATAATGACTGATGATCTTTTGATCATAGATTCAAGAACATGTGTAATGGTTTACATTATTTACCAAATTAATAATTGCAACCTATGAAATTTTATTTCTTAATTTGGATGATTTATTATGATTGTAAAATTCATAGATATAATTATTATAACAAGGAAATTTGATGTCCATGAAAAAAATGAGTATACACATATTTCCATTGTTACATATATGAAAAAAATGGAATGTATGTATTTATATTTTTCATGAAGATATTATTTGGAAGAAGGAATTGGTTGGGTTTTGGTTTGGTTTACATAGTAATTATACTATGTATATATGTGATGGAACCTATAAAACTGACCAACCAAAGGCTATCCAATGACAACATAAATTTCACAGGTGGTACTAATGGGTTCAACCATAATGGAGATGTTTGAATCATCTATCATATTTTATAATGGAGGGAGAGACTAATTCCCATATAGATAGTTTTACCTTTGAATAGATTTAGTGGGTGAAAATCCCAAATAGGGGTATCATGGAATGCACAATGGTGTGGTATGAACAATGTGACTATATTGTGAAATTTTTGTGGGCTTCAAACACTAATTGTAGATAATGAATCAGAATATGGAATTTAGTTATAATAAGTGGACCAACAAAAGTAGAGATAGAACTGGGATAACGACATGAAGGTTACTGTTACCTCATTTAAAAATGTCACATACATAATATATCCTTCGATTATTACTGATCTTATGATCCCTTGGAAGCCACATCATCATTTTCAACATCTATTCATTTGATCACCTCACCGAAATTTCCAATTATTACATAGAGTTATAAACTCAATGTAATACCAAGAATGTAAGAGTTACAATTTTTCATTTTCCCCATATCCCATAGAAGGTTAAAATATACAGGGGTAATTATTCCATACTATAAGGATATATTCCAATGTTATTCAGTTTATTCTATAAAAAGTACACTTTTTCTTCTATTGTTTAAGAAATATGGAGGGTTATGCTCCATGTAATGATCAGTATGATGAAATGATTCTATTTTTATGTGTTGGAAGAATTGATATGATACAGTTGATATCATTTCACTATAATTATATATTTTATTCATTTAGTGTTTGTATAAAATAATGCCATGCATCACTGTGGGTGTAGAGCTATTTCATAGTAGTCCATAAGGTATGAAAAATGAAATAGTTGTGGAATAGTGATGAAATACATATTAAAATCCATTTTATTTTTAATGTATGAGGGTTCTTCACACCCCATCGATGTCATGAATTACACTATTGTAATTATATTCAAGTATGAGGAAGAACTTGTGAAGTCCCCATGAATATTAGCATCATTGAATACAAATGAAGAAAACCTCATGATGTTTTAAATACAAAAACTACAGTTTTATTATATTTTACCATTCACTCATCATATTACTTAGTAATTTCTATTAGCGATTATGGGGCATAAAATGTGTATTTGTTACTGAAAATGAGGTGATAGATTCAGTAGGATACTTAGGGTGAAACTGAAGAAACCATGTTCCAATAAACAATAATGGCGTTACATGTGATTTTGATTATGGGTAAATATTCACATGTAATGAATATATATTATATCATAATGGGAATAAAATACATCTGTTTGACATAGTGAATTATGAGAGAAACATTTCCTTTGACAGCAGGGACATCATGAATAAAGAATCAACAATATATTGTAGATATATTGAATTGGGATATAATGAGAAACTAGAGCAACATATTGAGGAATCATTATAGGTAATAATGGATAATTTATTGACTATAACATAAAATATTTGATCAAAAACATGAAAATGTTATGAGTTTCCATCCTATAGTATATATCAATATTATGGCAGCCTGATGACGATCATGGTAGACTATATGATTTCATTATGAGAATAAGAAGATCATTTCATATAATCCATGATGACCTCAAATTATCACATGACATTTTCCTTCATGTTTGTACCATCCCAATATATTATTACAATGGATTGCAATCCAACCATTTCATTATACCATATTGGTGATAAGAGAACATGAAAAAGTTCATACCCCTTCTCCATAATTCTTTTATAATAAAAATACTTTTTGTTATGAGTGGGATAATAAGAACTGTATAATGGGGACTAGTGCATAGGGTTATAAGCATCACTTATAAAAACCTATTTCCCATGCTTAATTACTATTATATGTTTATTTTCTTGATACTTTCTAAAAAATTTAATATATTCAATCAATGAATATGTGAATAATGAAATTAAATGTATAAGAGTTTAAAGTAGTAAAAAATTCATTCCACGCTAATTCACCCCCATATATGTGGTTATATTAAAGATTATCATAACAATTATTATATTAGAGATTTAAAACTTTAACTGAATTATCTATTTTATTCTTATTGAAAACATCAATTCTTTTCACAATTCAAAATACAAATAAATCATGAAGGATTTGTATCGAAAATAGATCTGAATTCTATATCACTCAAGACATTGAATAATCAAAATAATAATGAATTGAGAGTATTGAATATGTTTCTCCACTAATTTATGAGGATGAAAAATATTTTTCCTCATAAAGGTAAATTCAAACATATAAATACAAAATATAGTATTTCAAACTAGTAACAAGGAAATGGAGTACCGTTATTCCTTAGATTTTGATGAAGAGGAACATGGTATATGTTTTAATGACTATCCATCAAAATATATAATAAAAAATTGGGAATATCATAATAAATGTTCAAAAAATTATTTATATAAGAAGATCAAGCATCATGAAAAATTATATAATTAATATAGTGTTTATTTTAACAACAAGTGATAATGAGTGTAGATCTCACCAAATATTATAATTCAAAAATTACATGTATCTCGGAGAATAAAGAGGCATGCTCCAGATTTGGGAAGCATTGGATATATGTAATACCAAAGAAATATCATGCCATTAAGGCCCACAAAAAAAATCTATTGAATAGATAAGAATAAAAAGGCATTCATTGAAGTCAACATTGTTTAGTTTGAATTCATGGGCAATAATTTCAAATAACATGGTAAATTTATAAAAGAGAAAAAACAACATTATATAGATGATTAAAGGAGAATTGATAAATGTGAAGAATTATTTATGTTAGTGGAGGTTGATCGTTTTTTTCCTTAATATTATTCTTCAACAACCTTAATTCATATTATACATATTTGGAAATGATCAATCCATGTGGTCTCAACAAGTTGAAAGAAGAGTTGCTAATTTAAGAGCGACAACCGCATGTACATAAATAGAGGAATATACAGCTAATGTACCACTATCTTCTATATATAACATATTAATATCTTCAAATGATAATTATATAGTATCTAAAAATGATAGGGATCCATCCACCCAATAATATAATTTATTTTTTATATTTATTTCTATGCACTACGTTGATTTGAAATCACAATAAGGAAAAATGTTGTTGAGGAAACAAATGGACATAAACCCAAAAAATAAATCTAGGGTTGATATAAGTTAGTGTATATTGATTCATTCCCCTAAATATACCCATTTGTTTAATTAAAATTGACAAAAATATCACACATATAATTCGGGAAATATTTGTTCACAAAGAAATATATTCATGAATTATAATGATTTGATGGCACTCTTACATGATTGTGAGAAAAAATGTTCAATATTTTCAAAATATGTCATCATTTGAAGCATAAATAAATATTAAATTAAGTTGGTTTTAATGAATTGGAGAATAAAATACCACAAATGAAAGGTAATAGTCTTTTTTTCATTAAGATATTAGAATGGATTAAGAACCTAAGTTGTATATATAGTAAGTTTTTTCATATTCATGAGGTCTTCATGTACAATCATTTGGTTAATAACATTAAATAATTTCAAAATAAAAGGGGACATAATATGAATATTGGAGATAAGAATTCATTCAGAATGAAATAGATGAAATATATTAAATTATATACTCCCAATAATATAAGTTAGAAAAAAAGTTTTCAACCCTTGGTAAATATCAAAAGAATAATGTTTCTTATAACCTCCCTAATTTTTTCAAATGGGGTGATGCAAAAAAATACACTTTTTTTCTATATGTGGTCAAACCATGAAAACATATAAAAAATCCAAGGAATTCCATATGAATTGAATAATGATTAGGAAACTATTTTATTTATCAATCTGAAAAATAAATATATGGTTTTTTCGGTGGAGGACTATCTTAATATTCTAGCTGAAAAAACCCACCAAATTATATGAATTCAAAAATAATTTATTAGTATATGGATGTTTGATGCAGATGGAGAAAGATAAAATATTTGAGAATTATAGAAATAAAATTAAAAGTTAATAAATAGATTCATATAATGAAATTGAATTTAATGATATGTTTACATCACCATAATGACCTTGTGTTAAAGAATTTTCTTATTGAAGGTATAATAAGTATATAAACATCATATATAATTGTTAATTAATATTTTCATAACCATAATAAATGTGTAAAAATATTTATAAATAACCTTATGATTAATGGGTCATGATGGCTATTGTAAATAATAATACTCCATAAAATGATGTCTTTAAAATTAAGGGATACATGCCACCATTGGGAAATTCATGTCATAGATGAAATTTGGGAAGCATTAAGGATAGAACAACATGGTTGAGAAAATCCACTTAACCATAAAATTAACATTTAGGATCAAGGAATTCCACCTTATTACATTCATTCATGTGTATTGTATCACGGATTATTACACTATGAACTAAAGAAGAAGTATAATCTATGGGTAATATCATTAAAATGTTTTTATGATCTCAATTAGGGATATGAAAGATGAATTTTTTTCCACTGTTGAATGATTTAAATAATTGGAAAAGTGAAGAAAGTTTATTGGAGACTAATCATTTATAATGTTGAAGAATATTCTATCAACGTCGAAAAATATGAATTTGAAGATTCTATCATAGAGTTATCAATGTATTCTAAAGAGTATTTATTAATGAATATCTTACCCATTTATGTTATGGAAGGTTCAAAATATGAATATCCATATTACGATTATCCGTTATAGTGTATTCTCATATTAGAATAACCTAAAATAAAATATTGAAGAGATTTATATTTATGATGTTGTTGATGAGTTTTTCTCTTAATGGGGATTCAAGTGAAGAATAAGCTCCTAGAAGAATTTTTATCAAAAAATTTTTACATTCAGAATTGTACATTCCTAAGATATTGTCAATGATGTTATATTTATCACCCAAACATGATAAAAAAATAAATTCTAAATCAATGGGGTTCCGAAGATTTTATTTTCTTAATGAATGAAAAATTAATATTTTAGAATTTCTTGGGAATTTATCAAATTCTATTATTTATATGTAAATGTTTTTAAAATATTCATCAAAGAGTGTAAAGTATTTTCATGTTGATATTTTCATATTCATATTTATCATTTGAATCTTACTAGAATATAATTTGAAATTACATAAAGAAGAAATGTATATTATCATGAAAATTTGTATCATAATCTAAATTGAGAATTTTAAACATTTTTTTCTTAAAAATACCCTCTTATTTTCAATATTGGGTTAGTATATAAACACTTAGTGTGGATAATTGTTGGAAGAATAATTAAGAATTAAATGGTACCATCCTTTATTAGGTATATTTCGTTTTCTCTCAATAATGGAGGAGAATAATATATAAATATTATGGTTACATGAGGATAAAATTAATAAATAATATGTCCAAATTAGTTGAAAAATAAATTAACATGTTGAAATTTCATTTTATATTAGTATTGAAAACACATAAAACTAGGGAGTTTTTGATTCTACACTTTGGATGTGTTTTACTTGATGAGAATGAGTTAGTTTGTGATGTAGAACTTAATGTAAATATATCTTGAAGAATAAAATCATCTTGGATGTTGGTGGATATTCCCAAGCATGTTTGTTGATGATTGATGATGAGTACGATGAAAAAAAATCATTGAGTGCAAACATAATATGAAAAGCTCACATGTTGATTGAATAATCATGCATTTGTATTGGTTCAAGTAAATAAAATTATTCGAAGATAAATTATTATTTTTAAAACAAATACATGAATATAGTGGCGCATTATGGAATAAAATCCCATGACAAATCAGAATTCCATATCATGTTTTTGAATGAAGTGGTGATGCTTGTATAATTGATATGGGATTATTTTATGACATTTGATGTAATTCATGAGAAATTATCCTATGAAGTTTGATGATTGACGAACTGGAGTTTGTAGATTCCAGAATATGTTTTATGTTGAACACTATTTGAAAAAAATGGTAGTAATCTATCTAATTGTGCTTCTTGACTGGATGATGTATTAAGAAGGTGCAATAACTTAAAAATATTAATATTAATATAGAAATTAATATTCCATGAAAAAAACTAAAATAATATTATTTTTGTGAATAAGATAGGAAATTGTATAAAAGGAGGTTATTATTTTTTATATTTCTTGGGGATATAATTTAGAAGATGCATTTGGTTAGGATTTAGTTGGTGTACTAAGTATTGATTAGGTGGTCTATAATAAAAAAAGACCATCAATTGACTAAATTGATAACTTTATCCACACATGTAGGACTCAAGGGGTAAACCACATGGAATATGGTTCAATTAGTAAGTGAACATCAGTATGAAGGGTTAGTATAGTTCCCTTAGAGAGAAAAATTTCTTATAAAAGACCACATGCTCCTATAGTTCCTGAAGGGGTTCTTGTGGACAATGCAATTATGTGGATTTCCCCATATGGGTGCAGTATTCATGTTTTTTGGGTGTTGATCCCCAAACTCAACTCATGAATTTTAAAAATAGATTTTTTTTTAAATCAGGGGAATACTAAAGAAGAGTTTTATGGAGGAAAATAACATGAGAGTTAATATTTTTATGTTTTAAAATGTTGTTCCATGGTATAAAAATGTTACAAACATAATAGATTTGTTTGATCATCCCTGATATGATGTTCCAAAAACCACCACAAACATCATACTCAATGTCAATTAATATGATATCCATAATGCCACTTCCTTTTATGCCGTAGGGTTTTCAACTCACTATAATCTAATTAAAATTGGAATTTCTACATTACAGCTTCTCCCCACACTATAGAAGTTTTTTACTCTATAGAGGAAATGATATTAGAATAAATTGAGAAATTTTATTATTGTTGTATTTTCACCATATAAAAATATTCCTTGTTTTTTATGTTTCTATAAATATTATTGATGATCCACGAATGGATTATCACTAAAACACAAGGATTACCTTTCCACACCATGGATTAATTGTAACGCCATAGTAGATATTATTTTACCATAACAAGGTATTAGATATTTTAGATGTTATAGAAAAAAAGTTCATGCTCATCCATGGAGGATTGTCTATATTACGGAAATCTGTTGTGTATAAAAAATAAATAATTTATGGAAAATATAATCAAGCTATGTCATGGTCCTTTGGAAGTAGAATTTGTGATGGTTTGTATAATGTGGTAGATGAAATGAATTTCACCACAGTAGTAATAGTCATTAACAAAGATAAGATATTAAGTCAAAATGATTCATGGAATCATAGAACAAGGAGTAAAAATATTCATTGAGTTCTCATTAATGAATGATTCGGTATTATAAAATTTTCATAAAAAATCTATTTTTTTCAATCAACGAGTCAAGATAAAACATAAAATGGGGATTAGTGGATGAAAATGAGGGGATACATTCAACATGAATTATCTATTTAAATATATGTACTTGCATTCCAATTAATATTGTAGGAGTTTTAGGTGGATTCAAGTATATATACATAATAAAAAATAATTATTACATATTAAAGAAGAAAAAAAGGGGATATAATAGATTGAGATAATAAATTATGATATAAAAACTTATTAGGACAAAAATGGGTCTAATATACAACATCAACATCTTATTTTTTATATATCAAAGAAATAGTTAATGAGAAACAAGTGGAACATATAGAGTAATAATTCCTTGAAATTATGGATAATATATATAATATAGCATAAATTATTTGATAAAACATATTACAATGTTCTGATTAGCCATCCTATAATATATTTTAATATTTTATAATCCTGAATATGATCAAGGAATGCCATCTGATTCCTGTAAGAGAAGAAGAATATCAATTCATACTCAATAATGGATTCAAGATATCACATGTTATATTTCTTCATGGTATTAGAAGCTATATTTTTTTAAAAAAGGGATAGTTTGTACACTCTTTCTATATTAATATATGGGGATAATAAAATGAGTACATTGGTAGACCCTCTCTTGTTAAGTAAATGATAATAAAAATGAATCTTTGTGTTAGTGGTATTGTAACCACCATACATTAGGGATTGGACATTAGGGATAATATTATTATAAAAAATCATTGGTGTATATTATGGTCCACTTTTTTATATGAATTATTACTAGACATATAGTACAATAACATTGATTTATTCATTAAATAAGTGTAAGAGGAAAAGAAATGGTTTACTATTTAATTCAATAAAAATTAATCCACTATAACCCCCCTCTTAGTGTGGTTACGGCAAAAGTTATCTCAAAACCTTCACCGACCATCTATATGTTTCATAATAATATCCTATATAGAATTAAATACTACTATAATATATTGTACTCTTCATTTCGTTTATTTATTTTATGTTAATAATAAAAAATTAGTATATTTAGTATTATCAACATAATGTCATATTACGATAATGCATTATATACTCTCTGATAATGTATAATTAAAAAATAATATATATTAATTTCAATCAAATTAAAAAATTAAATCTAATTTACATTTATTACATTATAGTATTTTTTCCATAACAATCAATTCAAAGAGAAAATTCAATAAATCAATTTATATTTCATAATAAATATAAACTTCCAGAATTACCAATTCACTACCATTTTTCACTACTGGAAATACACTATTTCCCAACGGTTGTGAACCGTTGGGAAAGCCCCTCAAACCGTTGGTATATAATATACCAACGGTTCTCTCAACCGTGGGGAAGTAGGCCGTTGGGAAAGACCTTTCCCAACGGTTTACTGGAAACCGTTGGGGTAGGGTGGCAGAAGGCACTCTATCCCAACGGTTTGGGTGAACCGTTGGGATAGTTTTTCCCAAAAGTTTCTCCCAAACCATTGGGAAAAACCACATGGGTGACCTCTTTCCCAATGGTTTAGAACCGTTGGGAAAAGAGCTCTTTACCAACGGTTCAATGAACCGTTGGTAAAAACTTATTTAGAATTATATGCCAACGGTTTAAAACCGTTGGCATACCCTATGCTGCAAATTGCAGCACCCTGCAATTTGGTAGCCCCTCTCCCCTTTACATCAGGCACCTCTCATCTCATCAGGCCTCATTTTCACCTCATTTTCGATCCAACTATTGTACCTGTAATAAAATAAAACATACATATACAATTACGAACAAATTCATACACATTTAACATATAATGGATCCTAAAACTATACACATCCATAATTAAATTACAATTCATAAACATACATAATTCATATAGAATTCAATTTAAAATTTAGATGAAAATTATATCTGGAATCCGATTGAGACGGGGATGATTGGTACACGTCACATATGACCCATGGATCGTTCTCCTAAAGTTTCAATGGAAACCGAATGCGTTTGGTCGGTTTTGCGTATGCCAGTTCTCTTCATTTATAATCCTACCCATTTTAAACAAAACAGACACAGTTAGAGCGGTGTTGGCCACACCGCGCCTCGGATTGAGGCGGGGATGATTCGTACACCTCACATATGACCCATGGATCGTTCTTCTAAAGTTTCAACGGAAACCGAATGCGTTTGGTCGGTTTTCCGTATGTACTTAAAATGATGTCCATTTTAATCAAAAGAGAGCCACTTAGACTGATCCCGACCACACCGCGACTCGGATTGAGCCCGAGTGGGCTCGTACATGTCACATATGACTGATGGATCGTTGCGATAAATTATCAACAGATTCGGAATGCGTTTGGTCGGTTTTGCGTATGTCAGTTGTTCTTTTCACTTATAATCCTGTCCATTTTAAACAAAAGATACACAGTTAGAACGGTGTCGGCCACACCACTCCTCGGATTGAGGCGGGATTGACTCGTACACGTCACATACGACCCATGGATCCTTGTGCTAAAGTATCGACACAGTCCGAATGCCTTTGGTCGGTTTTTCGTATGTCACTTGATGATTTTCACTTAAAATGACGTCTTTTTGAAACAAAAGACCGACGCTTTGAGTGGTGTTGGCCACACCGCGTCTCCGATTGTGGCGGGGTTGATTCGTACACGTCACATATGACCCATGGATCGTTCTCCTAAAGTTTCAACGGAAACCTAATCCGTTTGGTCATTTTTCCGTATGTACTTAAAATGGTGTTCATTTTAAACAAAAGAGAGCCACTTAGACTTATCGTGGCCACACCGCGACTCGGATTCATCCCGGGTTGGCTCGTATACGTCACATATGACCCATGGATTGTTGGGACAAATTATCAACAGATTCGGAATGCGTTTGGTCGGTTTTCCGTATGCCAGTTGATGCTTTTCACTTAAAATGACGTCCTTTTGAAACAAAAGACGGACACTTTGAGTGGTGCCGGCCACACCGCGTCTCCGGATTGAGCTGAAACCACCGAGAAACATTCTAATTATTATTCGTGACGTGTACGCGCAGACAGCACATCAAGCGGACATGCGGTTTGCGCGGTACGGCTCAATATTCGTGTTTTAAGTGATGCGCTCGCTTCGTAAACGCGCGTGAGGGGGGTCCAAACGGGCCGAATGAAGTCGGAATGGCCTGAAATCAGACGACAAATACGGGAAAGTGATTTCTGAAGTGTTCGAGCAGACAGTGCATCAATCGGACGTGCCGTGTGCCCGCGGTGACCGACAACGCAGTTCTGGTGTCATAAACGGCCAAAACGGGCGTCCAACGGTCAAATTCATAGCGGACGACCTCGTATTGAGCTGAAACCACCTAGAAACATTCTAATTATTATTTGTGACGTGTACGCGCAGACGGAACATCAATCGGACGTGCGGTTTGCGCGGTACGGCTCAATATTCGTGTTTTAAGTGATGTGCGTGCTTCGTAAACGCGCGTGAGGGGGGTCCAAACGGGCCAAACAAAGTCGGAATGGCCTGAAATCAGACGACAAATACGGGACAGTGATTTCTGAAGTGTTCGAGCAGACGGCGCATCAATCGGATGTGTGTTGTGCCCGCGGTGACCGACAACGCAGTTCTGGTGTCATAAACGGCAAAATGGGCGTCTAACGGTCAAATTCATAGCGGACGACCTCGGATTGACCTGAAACCACCGGGAAAAATTCTAATTATTATTCGTGATGTGTACGCGCAGACGGCACGTCAATCGGACGTGCGGTTTGCGCGGTACGGCTCAATATTCGTGTTTTAAGTGATGCGCGCGCTTCGTAAACGCGCGTGAGGGGGGTCCAAACGGGCCAAACGATTTCAGAATGGCCTGAAATCAGACGACAAATACGGGTGAGTGCTTTATGAAGTGGTCGAGCAGACGACACGTCAATCGGACGTGCCGTGTGCACGCGGTGACCGACAACGCAGTTCCGGTGTCATAAACGGCCAAAACGGGCGTCAAACGGTCAAATTCATAGCGGACGACCTCGGATTGAGGTGGGGTTGACTCGTACACGTCTCAAATGACCCATGGATCGTTGTCTTAAAGTATCAACACAATCCGAATGCGTTTGGCCGGTTTTCCGTATGCCAGTTGATGTTTTTCACTTAAAATGACGTCTTTTTGAAACAAAAGACATACACTTTGAGTTGTTCCGACCACACCGCGCCTCGGAATGAGGCGGGGATGATTGGTACACGTCACATATGACCCATGGATCGTTCTCCTAAAGTTTCAATGGAAACCGAATGCGTTTGGTCGGTTTGGCGTATGCCAGTTCTTTTCATTTATAATCCTACCCATTTTAAACAAAACAGACACAGTTAGAGCGGTGTTGGCCACACCGCGCCTCGGATTGAGGCGGGGATGATTCGTACACCTCACATATGACCCATGGATCGTTCTTCTAAAGTGTCAACGGAAACCGAATGCGTTTGGTCGGTTTTCCGTATGTACTTAAAATGATGTCCATTTTAATCAAAAGAGAGCCACTTAGACTGATCCCGGCCACACCGCGACTCGGATTGAGCCCGAGTGGGCTCGTACATGTCACATATGACTGATGGATCGTTGTGATAAATTATCAACAGATTCGGAATGCGTTTGGTCGGTTTTGCATATGTCAGTTGTTCTTTTCACTTATAATCCTGTCCATTTTAAACAAAAGATACACAGTTAGAACGGTGTCGGCCACACCGCTCCTCAGATTGAGGTGGGATTGAATCATACACGTCACATACGACCCATGGATCCTTGTGCTAAAGTATCGACACAGTCCGAATGCCTTTGGTCGGTTTTTCGTATGTCACTTGATGATTTTCACTTAAAATGACGTCTTTTTGAAACAAAAGACCGACGCTTTGAGTGGTGTCGGCCACACCGCGTCTCCGATTTTGGCGGGGTTGATTCGTACACGTCACATATGACCCATGGATCGTTCTCCTAATGTTTCAACGGAAACCGAATCCTTTTGGTCGTTTTTCCGTATGTACTTAAAATGGTGTTCATTTTAAACAAAAGAGAGCCACTTAGACTTATCGCGGCCACACCGCGACTCGGATTCATCCCGGGTTGGCTCGTATACGTCACATATGACCCATGGATTGTTGGGACAAATTATCAACAGATTCGGAATGCATTTGGTCGGTTTTCCGTATGCCAGTTGATGCTTTTCACTTAAAATGACGTCCTTTTGAAACAAAAGACGGACACTTTGAGTGGTGCTGGCCACACCGCGTCTCCGAATTGAGCTGAAACCACCGAGAAACATTCTAATTATTATTCTTGACGTGTATGCGCAGACGGCACATCAAGCGGACATGCGGTTTGCGCGGTACGGCTCAATATTCGTGTTTTAAGTGATGCGCGCGCTTCGTAAACGCGCGTGAGGGGGGTCCAAACGGGCCGAACGAAGTCGGAATGGCCTGAAATCAGACGAAAAATACGGGACAGTGATTTATGAAGTGTTCGAGCAGACGGCGCATCAATCGGACGTGCCGTGTGCCCGCGGTGACCGACAACGCAGTTCTGGTGTCATAAACGGCCAAAACGGGCGTCCAACGGTCAAATTCATAGCGGACGACCTCGGATTGAGCTGAAACCACCGAGAAACAGTCTAATTATTATTCGTGACGTGTATGCGCAGACGGCATGTCAATCAGACGTGCGGTTTGCGTGGTACGGCTCAATATTCGTGTTTTAAGTGATGCGCGTGCTTCGTAAACGCGCGTGAGGGGGGTCCAAACGGGGCGAATGAAGTCGGAATGGCCTGAAATCAGACGACAAATACGGGATAGTGATTTCCGAAGTGTTCGAGTAGACGGCGCATCAATCGGACGTGCAGTGTGACCGCGGTGACCGACAACGCAGTTCTGGTGTCATAAACGGCCAAAACGGGCGTCCAACGGTCAAATTCGTAGCGCCCGACCTCGGATTGACCTGAAACCACCGGGAAACATTCTAATTATTATTCGTGATGTGTACGCGCAGACGGCACGTCAATCGGACGTGCGGTTTGCGCGGTACGGCTCAATATTCGTGTTTTAAGTGATGCTCGCGCTTCATAAACGTGCGTGAGGGGGGTCCAAATGGGCCGAACGATTTCAGAATGACCTGAAATCAGACGACAAATACGGGTGACTGATTTATGAAGTGGTCGAGCAGACGGCACGTCAATCGGACGTGCCGTGTGCCCGCGGTGACCGACAACGCAGTTCTGGTGTCATAAACGGCCAAAACGGGCATCCAACGGTCAAATTCATAGCAGATGACCTCGTATTGAGCTAAAACCACCGAGAAACATTCTAATTATTATTCGTGACGTGTACGCGCAGACGGCACGTCAATCGGACATGCGGTTTGCGCGGTACGGCTCAATATTCGTGTTTTAAGTGATGCGCGCGCTTCGTAAACGCGCGTGAGGGGGGTCCAAACGGGCCGAACGAAGTTGGAATGACCTGAAATCAGACGACAAATACGGGACAGTGATTTATGAAGTGTTCGAGCAGACGACGCATCAATCGGACGTGCCCTGTGCCCGCTGTGACCGACAACGCAGTTCTGGTGTCATAAACGGCCAAAACGGGCGTCCAACGGTCAAATTCATAGCGGCTGACCTCGGATTGACCTGAAACCACCGGGAAACATTCTAATTATTATTCTTGATGTGTACGCACAGACAGCACGTCAATCGGACGTGCGGTTTGCGCGGTACGGCTCAATATTCGTGTTTTAAGTGATGCGCGCGCTTCGTAAACGCGCGTGAGGGGGGTCCAAACGGGCCGAACGAAGTCGGAATGGCCTGAAATAAGACGAAAAATACGGGACAGTTATTTCTGAAGTGTTCGAGCAGACGGCGCATCAATCGGACGTGCCGTGTGCCCGCGGTGACCGACAACGCAGTTCTGGTGTCATAAACGGCCACAACGGGCGTCCAACGGTCAAATTCATAGCGGACGACCTCGGATTGAGCTGAAACCACCGAGAAACATTCTAATTATTATTCGTGACATGTACGCGCAGACGCACGTCAATCGGACGTGCGGTTTGTGCGGTACGGCTCAATATTCGTGTTTTAAGTGATGCGCGCGCTTCGTAAACGCGCGTGAGGGGGGTCCAAACGAGCCGAACGAAGTCGGAATGGCCTGAAATCAGACGAAAAATACGGGACAATGATTTCTGAAGTTTTCGAGCAGACGGAGCATCAATCGGACGTGCCGTGTGCCCGCGGTGACCGACAACGCAGTTCTGGTGTCATAAACGGCCAAAACGGGCGTCCAACGGTCAAATTCATAGCGGCCGACCTCGGATTGACCTGAAACCACCGGGAAACATTCTAATTATTATTCGTGACGTGTACGCGCAGACGGCACGTCAATCGGACGTGCGGTTTGCACGGTACGGCTCAATATTCGTGTTTTAAGTGATGCTCGCGCTTCGTAAACGCGCGTGAGGGGGGTCCAAACGGGCCGAACGAAGTCGGAATGGCCTGAAATCAGACGAAAAATACGGGTGACAGATTTATGAAGTGTTCGAGCAGACGGAACATCAATCGGACGTGCCGTGTGCCCGCGGTGACCGACAACGCAGTTCTGGTGTCATAAACGGCCAAAACGGGCGTCCAATGGTGAAATTCATAGCGGCCGACCTCGGATTGACCTGAAACCACCGGGAAACATTCTAATTATTATTTTTGACATGTACGCGCAGACGGCACATCAATCGGATGTGCGGTTTGCGCGGTACGGCTCAATATTCGTGTTTTAAGTGATGCGCGGGCTTCGTAAACGCGCGTGAGGGGGGTCCAAATGGGCCGAACGAAGTCGGAATGGCCTGAAATCAGACGACAAATACGGGACAGTGATTTATGAAGTGTTCGAGCAGACGGCGCATCAATCGGACGTGCCTTGTGCCCGCGGTGACCGACAAAGCAGTTCTGGTGTCATAAACGGCCAAAACGGGCGTCCAACGGTCAAATTCATAGCGGCTGACCTCGGATTGACCTGAAACCACCGGAAAACATTATAATTATTATTCGTGACGTTTACGCGCAGACGGAACGTCAATCAGATGTGCGGTTTGCGCGGTACGGCTCAATATTCGTGTTTTAAGTGATGCTCGCGCTTCGTAAATGCGCGTGAGGGGGGTCCAAACGGGGCGAATGAAGTCGGAATGGCCTGAAATCAGACGAAAAATACGGGTGACTGATTTATGAAGTGTTCGAGCAGACGGCACGTCAATCGGACGTGCCGTGCGCCCGCGGTGACCGACAACGCAGTTCTGGTGTCATAAACGGCCAAAACGGGCGTCCAACGGTCAAATTCATAGCGGCCGACCTCGGATTGACCTGAAACCACCGGGAAACATTCTAATTATTATTCTTGACGTGTACGCATAGACGGCACGTCAATCGGACGTGCGGTTTGCGCGGTACGGCTCAATATTCGTGTTTTAAGTGATGTGCGCGCTTCGTAAACGCGCGTGAGGGGGGTCCAAACGGGCCGAACGATTTCAGAATGACCTGAAATCAGACGACAAATACGGGTGACTGATTTATGAAGTGGTCGAGTAGACGGCATGTCAATCGGACGTGCCGTGTGCCCGCGGTGACCGACAACGCAGTTCTGGTGTCATAAACGGCCAAAACGGGCGTCAAACGGTCAAATTCATAGCGGATGACCTCGGATTGAGGCGGGGTTGACTCGTACACGTCTAAAATGACTCATGTATCGTTGTCTTAAAGTATCAACACAATCCGAATGCGTTTGGCCGGTTTTCCGTATGCCAGTTGATGTTTTTCACTTAAAATGATGTCCTTTTGAAACAAAAGACATACACTTTGAGTTGTTCCGACCACACCGCGCCTCGGATTGAGGCGGGGATGACTCGTAAATGTCACATATGACCCATGGATCGTTGTCCTAAAGCATCAACACATTTCGAATGCGTTTGGTCAGTTTTTCGTATGTCACTTTTTGTTTTCACTTAAAATCTTATGGAAATTCATATAGAATATTTTTATATCATATTTAGTATGGATTAGAATTTAGTTGATCGTGCTATGAAACATTTCAGAGCTAATGAAATTAAGGAAGGTGGAGGGGCTGTCCGGGGGGGCTGTCCGGTGGGTGTCCGGGGGGCTGTCCGGGGACCAAGGAGGAGGGTGGGGGGGCTGTGCGGGGTTTGTCTGGGGGGTGTTTGGGGGTTGTTCAGGGGGTTGTCCGGGGTTGTTCAGGGGGCTGTCCGGGGGTTGTTCAGGGGGTTGTTCAGGGGGTTGTCCGGGGGTGTTCAGGGGGCTGTCCGGGGGGTGTTTGGGGGGTTGTCCGGGGTCCAAGGGGGGGGGGTTGTCCGGGGGGCTGTCCGGGGGGCTATCCGGGGTCCAGGGTGGAGGGTTGGGGGCTGTACGGGGGGGCTGTCCAGGGGGCTGTCCGCGGGGGCTGTCCGGGTGGGGGGGGGGGGGGGCTGTCCGGTGGGTGTCCGGGGGGCTGTCCGGGGACCAAGGATGAGGGTGGGGGGGTTGTGCGGGGTCTGTCTGGAGGGTGTTTGAGGGTTCTTCAGGGGGTTGTCCGGGGTTGTTTAGGGGGCTGTCCGGTGGTTGTTCAGGGGGTTGTCCGGGGTTGTTCAGGGGGTTGTCCGGGGGGTGTTTGGGGGGTTGTCCGGGGTCCAAGGGGGGGGGGGTGGGGGGGTTGTCCGGGGGGCTGTCCGGGGGGCTATCCGGGGTCCAGGGTGGAGGGTTGGGGGCTGTACGGGGGGCTGTCCAAGGGGCTGTCCAGGGGGCTATCTGCGGGGCTGTCCGGGGGGTGTTTGGGGGGTGCTCGGGGTCCAAGGGGGAGGGAGGGTTGTCCAGGGTCCAAGAATGAGGGGGGTTGTCCAGGGAGTTCTCAAACACACAACCACTAAAAGACAACAACATCCATAAAAACAGACAATATATAAAAATAACTCAACTCCAATACTATACTACGAGTCTAAATAAAACCAACAACTAGAATAGATTAAACATCAAATCTCAAGTCAAAAATGTAACAGATCAATATGTCCCACATCAGCATCACCATCTCCATCATCATCATCATCATCGCCCTCGTCATCGTCCTCCTCATCGTCCTCACCCTCCACAGCGCCTTCCTCCTCGCCTTCGCCCTCCTCCTCGCCCTCCTCATCTCCCTCCTCTTCCGCATCAGACTGCTCGCCATCATCATCTTCAAGCTCGACATCGGCCTGACCACCACTGGAACTGCCACCTGGTGCACCATATATAGAATGTATCGACGACATGTATTCATCAATCGCTGGGCTGGACTCTGCTGGAAGTGTTGGACGTAGAACTTCAATAAATTTCATAAATGCACTATTTGCCCTTGCAGACTGTTATGCCGTCTCTGTGGCCCTTTTCTCAGCCTGTTCTGCCTGTGCCCTAACTTGCTGCAGCTCGGCGGCACTACAACTCGTACCTGAGGCAGGCCAATACCTCGTCGGGGCTATCCTAGGTCGGCAGCGTACTCTGCCAGAATGATCCTCTCCCAACACCTGATGTAAGTGATCAGATGGCCCAAAATTGTCTGCTTCTTGGGCATCGAGGGCCTCTAAAGCATCCTGTTACAAATATAAATATATTATTAAGTTATGAAATAGATATTAAAATATAAAATCAACAGATTAAAACTTACAATATGCTGCTGAGTCGCTTCGTTGACAGCACGTCCATCCTTTTTTCGTCTACTCGAGCAAAACAGTTTTGCTCGAGGCACACGTCCTTCAATATTTTGTACTTGCCTCTAAAATGACATTGAAAACAAAATT
This sequence comes from Viscum album, assembly GCA_963277665.1. NCBI lineage: Eukaryota > Viridiplantae > Streptophyta > Magnoliopsida > Santalales > Viscaceae > Viscum > Viscum album. The sequence continues at coordinate 381,622,690 of OY728167.1, read as the reverse complement.
TATATAAAGACTTCAGAAAATAATTAAATAATTGAGGAAACAAAAGAAAATGTAAGTCGTAAAGAAAACTTATAAACAATTGTCATACCTGCTGCCTCTCATGATCCGGCATCGTCGTGCGTCCTAGTGTATGGAGGTATTTTTTTGCATCAATGTTTTTTTTATTTTTTCCAGATGATTCCTAAATAAAATTAGATAATGCAAAGGATAATATTAATGCAAAACTTGAAAGTTATTATTTAAATACCTCAAATGTAATTTATACCTTAAACTGGGTACTCGTCCAATGAGTAATCATCTGACGATACTGCTCTATAGGAAAATCATCCACAACTGGTACCACCTCTAACTCAGTGCCAACTCTAGCACGCCAGCCAATATACAGCTCATGCTTGTAGGCTCTCCAAAGATCGCCTAAATCCTTTAGACGTTCCAGTCGTGCACCCTCACCATCAGGAAAATTAAATCGAAGCTGAAATGAAAATATTAATTTATATAAATACAAAAAAAATTCATGGCATTAAATACAACAGATTTTTTTACCCATATCTCTGCCCAAGCTCTATCTTTGACCTCATGTGGCAAATGTCTCCACGACAGCGGGCTGACGGGAATGATGTCGGAGTATTTGGCAAGCGTCGCCATAAAACTCCGACATTGCTGCCCTGTTTTCTCAACCATCTGATTGTCTTCATTATATTCCACCATAACCTGTGTGCGACGGTTCCACACCGAATGCATGCGTGTACGGCCCCGCCCCCGCCTCCTGTAAGTAGATGTATCTGTCATGAAAGAAAAACAAATATTTTATCAAAACATGTTATAATGAAAATAAATATTGCTATAAAAATTTGATAGGGTTTTATAAATATACCTGTGCTAGTCTGATCAATGAGTGGCGTCGGATCCACAGAACCTGATGGAACACCCTCTGGTGGAACAGGAGTCGAAGACGATGGAATATAAAAGCTCGGAGAGACAGAAGTAGAAGGAAAAGAAGATGGAACAACTGTATGACCTGATGCTGACTGGGGAGTGGGAATCATCATGGGATTTGAAAATGATGGGGCAGAAGATGCAGAAGGTAGCGAAAACATGGGAGGTCTAAATATCCCGTGTGTCCCTAACGACACACCGGGATCAGAATGTGGGAAGTCTGAAATGTCAGTGGGAGGGGCAGGGTCTAGTCGGGCACGCGCAGCTCTATGTCCAACTCTGGTACGAACCCTCCTCGTACCACCGGCCTGAGTACTAGGACCAGTACTAGGCTCCTCGTCGAATAACTGTCGACGTAATGGTGGATCCTACAAAAAAGTTTACAAAAAAAATTAATCACATGACATTATATATTCTATAAATATATATATATATATTTGAAATAAAGTACTCACTGTAGGCACTAATGGTGGAATGCCCATCTCCTCCATCCGACGATTGTTCTCCACCATTTTTTTTCTTCGTCTCTCTTCAATTGGCTTCATTTCCTGCATTGGAAAACAAATATGTAATTAATTAGAAAAAGAAAATTAACGTGTAAACCAAAAAACTAAATATATGAGGGAATGAGGGGATTCATTGGTAATTTAGCTATCAATTGTTTTAGAAGATCTTGAATGAATTTAATAAAACATACAAGTTGTAATGTTCACCAAGTTAGAAATATTTTTTGATTTGGTTTGAATACAGTTCAATTCCAAATTAGAAAATGCAATTCAAATAAAACAGCAACCAATAAACATTGAAAATTCACATAACGGTCAAGTCAGCTAAAACATATTTGTGATCAATACTAAATAAATATGAATATTACCAACCTTAACAACCCAAATCGAGGTAAACCAAAAGAATTGAGAACATGGATGAATGATTCTATATATTTCCAACCACAACTTCAGGTTCACAATCAACTCTGACAATTGAGCTATTGGAGTCATCAAAAGAAATAAATGGATTGGTTCCAATGGAAATAGGGACAGTGTCAATTCCATCATCAGCATCATCAAAAATATGTCTTGGAATTACTTCAACTACGACACCAAATTCAGGTTGAAGTTGATCTTTGACATAAAAAACTTGTTTAGCCATTGATGCCAACACATATGGTTCTTCGGTTGCAAGAGTGCGGGTCATATTAATTACTCAAAATCCACAATCATCAATAAATGTGTCATGTCTTGTCATCGAATCAAACCAATGGCATTTCATCATTGTGACTCGTCCATGAGAGTAATAATCCAATATTATTATTTTCTCAACGACTCCATAATAACCCACATTTTCAAGTCGCGGTCTACTATTTGATGCACTGGCATAACAATCTGTTGTGGCAGTAACCATAATACCATCATGTTGTGTTCTCATGTTTTTGGCTCGTTCAGTGACAATAAATATGTACCCATTGATAACAATTGATTTACAATCACGAACCACAGTATTAGGACCAAAAGCCAAAGCTCTTATTTCCTCAGAGACAGAGTCAGCAGACAAACTCAATACCTGCAATATAAATGACAGTTAAACTTAAGTAAATATTGAAATAATTAATTTAAACAGTAATATTTTTACCTTCAATTTTAACCAAGCAGAAAACTCTTTGCTATGCAAAGTCTCTCTCCTTCTCAAAGATAAAGAACGATGCTTCCTATTTATCATTGTTTTATGTTCCCTGTAGATAAAAAAATATGAATAGTTTAACAGATATATATGTAAGATATACATATTCAATTTTGTTACCTGATATAGTCATCGAACAAATCACAGTTGAACAAAACTGTGCGATGTGCCATCTCCCGCTCTTCATGGCTTAATGTCTTCAATGTATATGATCCAGGAATTCCTCCTGTTTGAGGAAGTGATGGAAAACTGGGTTCAATTTGCTCATATTGTTCTTCTTTATTTCTCATTGGTCTGTTCATTCTTGTAGTAAGATCAGACAAATACATTGAACAGAAATCTATACATTCTTGAGCTAAGTAACAGTTCACGATAGAACCTTCGAGATGATTCTTGTTTCGAACATAAGACTTTAATGTGAACATATTTCTTTCAGTTGGATACATCCAACGAAAAGAAACAGGTCCTCCGAGAAGTATTTCAGTTGGAATATGGACAGTCAGATGCAACATGCATGTGAAAAATGATGGGGGAAATATTTTCTCCAACTCACACAAAATTAATGGGGCATCTGTCAACATTTTTTGCAAGAAAGACTTGGACAACTTCTTAGCACAAAGATCTCTAAACAAATGGAACAACCGAATAACACCCACCCTTAAATTATTGGACAAAAGATGACGGATTTCTATTGGAAGCAACTCATGCAGTAGAACGTGATAATCATGAGTCTTCAAAGATTTTAGCTTCAACTCTCTTCTGTTGACCCGTTTAGATATGTTGCTTGAATAGCCATCAGGAACTCTAATAGTCTCTAATACTTCCAAAAATTGTTTTTTTCAGTAGGTGTCATAACATAAGAAGCACATGGAAGTTGTCATTTATTTTCACTGATACGCACATGATGCAATTCTGGTCTGATGCCCCAATCCACCAAGTCACGTCGAGATCGTAAATCATCTTTTGTCTTCCCCTTGACATTTAGAAGAACTGAAAGCAACATTTCACATATATTCTTTTCAATATGCATTACGTCTAAGCAATGACGTAGCAAATTGGTTGACCAATAAGGCAAATCAAAAAAGATACTCCTCTTCCTCCAATTGTAACAGGTTTCTGTGGAAATATTCTTTCTCTTTCCAGATTTCATTTGACCCTTCCCGAACGAAAAACTGAAATCTTTCAATTCATTAAGCACATCAGTTCCTGACATACGCTGAGGTGGATCATCGGTCTCTATAGTATTATCAAATCTTCGACGATTCATTATATATGGATGATCCTTTGGCAAAAATCGTCGATGTCCCATAAAACTGAAACTACAACGATGTTTCAGTCTTCTGGATCGTTTATTCTTCATACAAACTGGACATGACAGTTTCCCCTTCGTGCTCCATCCAGACATCATTGCATAAGCCGTAAAATCATTGATTGTCCACATAAGCGCAGCGCGCATCTGAAATATGTCTTTCGAACATGCATCGTATGTGCGCACACCCACATCCCAAAGAAGCTTCAACTCTTTTATTAAAGGTTGCATGTATACATCAATATCAATGCCGGGATCAGAAGGACCAGATATGAGTATACTCATGAAAGTGAAAGATTTTTTCATACACAACCATGGGGGAAGATTATAAATGTGCATAAAAACAGGCCATGTGTTGTGCGAAGTAAGCATCTGCCCAAACAGATTAAAACCGTCGCATGAAAGACCCAGCCTCACATTACGCACGTCAGCTGCAAAATCAGGATGTCGAGCATCAAATCTCTTCCATGCAAATCCATCTGCAGGATGAACCAACTCATTATCAGTCTTCTTTCTCTCGATATCATGACATCTCATTTTTATTGATATGTAATCAGACATAAAAAGATTCTGGAGTCTGGGGATCAATGGAAAGTGCCACATTACTTTCTGTGGAACGCGGGATGGTGTTCCATCAGATTTTGACTTCCAGCGGGATGTGCCACATTTTATACATTCATTTCGTTCAGCGGTTTCCTCCTAGAATAAACTGCAATCTTTCCGGCAAGCATGAATTTTGTTTCTTGAAAATCCAAGTTCCTCAACTAACTTCCATGCCATATAGTGGTTTGAGGGAATATCTGCATCATCTGGAAGTAAATCCTTCAAGAGGGTAAGAATGTAATCGATTGCTGTATTAGAAATCCCATACAATGTTTTCCCATGAAATAATCGGATTAAAAATTCCAGCTTTTTCATTTTATCGCATTGTCGATATACTGGAGTCGTGGCAGTATCATTCAATTTTTTCACCCTATCAATATCATCATTTTCACTAGATGCATCAGCTGTCCTCATATCGAAGTCTTCTTGAGTCGAAATCCTTTCTTTTTCATGATAACGAATAAACGGAAACCGATCATCTAACAAATTCTCCATTCCAGTCTTTTCATTTCGATCATCACCAATTTGAGATTTCGTTTTCTCCCCATTGTGATACCACAGAAAGTAGTTTGCTTGAAACCCATTTTTTGTTATGTGGTAGCTGACTTCTTCACGGCTCAACCAAGGTCTACCAACACAATTGGGACATGGGCAGTGTATGCGACCACTATCTGAAGCATTGTGAAATGCAAAATCTATAAAGCTCTCCAAATTGTTTTGAAAATCGTCTGAGATCCGATCGGTTTCATACATCCAACTTCTGTCCATTCTGTAAAAAGAATTTATATAAGTCATTTTGTCATAAACAATTCAATAGGAATTAACTATAATAGAAAATACATTTAAGTAAACGATAAAGGAAGAAAATAATCAAGGTATCAACTACACATGTCAAAAAAACATACAAATGTGTTATTGAAAAAATGTAAAACCAACAAGAACTTAATGTGTTATATCACATAACAACATGACTCATCCCATAACCATATTAGTAGGGTATCATGAACATGAATAACATCAACCTTGTGCCATCCTCCTACCCTACATGACCCCAACCACATGCCACATCTTATTATAGCCTTATCACATCACACCTCACCGAAAAACACTAGGGAAATCATAATACATCTCACCTGAAGACACATGGACAATCACATCACATCTTGCCTAAAAACACATGGTCAATCACTTTTGAAGGAAGAGTGGGGAAGACATGGTAGCTATCCAAACATATAACCACCATCCTAGATATTAGAAAAAATACTCATAACTCAAAACCTCTGATCGTTGGTAAGTTTATCCAACTCTGGTTGGGAATGTGTAGAAATAACATAAAAATACATGATATATAGATAGCACAAAATACTCAACCTATGGGTTCACATTAACTACATAATCACACACTTCACTACTACCATAAAACACATAAACCACACCACCACCACACAAGACGCATAGCATTGGAATATAATTCTACATTCAATAAGTCTATCTATGGAATTATCATAAGAATCCATGTATCAATTGGAATATTATTCTACATTCAATAAGTCTATCTATGGAATTATCATAAGAATCCATGTATCAATTGGAATATAATTCTACATTCAATAAGTCTATCTATGGAATCCCTCCCTTGGATCCATGTATCACCCATGGCTTAATCAATATTCAAAGAAATGAGTCTATCTGTGGAATTCAACTGTGAATCCATTTATCACATAAAGCGTATAAGTTAATAGAAACAAGATTATATACCTGGAATCCTAATAGAATCCATGTATCACTATTTACTATTAATCATTTAATGAATTCCATTTCATTTAAACAATTCATTAAACATACCAAGGTAAAAAACAAAGGTATTTAATACAACTCACCTCAAAATGGCGACTCAATCAAATAATAACCTGAAAAGAATGAAGCTTCATTTACTCATGTTGTAATGACAAGATAATGAGATTCCCTTTCTTAATCAATCAATTCCATATCATGGTCTCAACATAACTCATAATGGCTAGCAATTCAATGAAAATTCAAGCACTCACATGGGAATTTTTAATAGAACACTCCTAACAAGACTATAAAGATATCACACGCATTAGTTATAATATATCTAACATGGTAACATAAAATATAAGATAAATTCAATCCAATTTCATAGATTCATAGCATAGTCTCTACTTTACTCACATTGGAAAGGCAATACAATTAAAAGATGTGTTAAAAAATAATTGGCATTCATGTGTTAAAAGGGGAATGCAAACCATAAAATACCCTTAATTAATTTAATTTACAATTCAATTCAGAAATCAAACAATCAATTAGATTTATATAACCTTTCACAAATGACATACCATGTTCAAGGGGTAAAATCCAAAAAGGAATTTTCAAGAAAACTCACCCTTAGGCTGGTCCGGCGGGCAGTAGCTCCAAAATCACCTAAACTGGTGGGAAAAATGAAAATAGGTTTAAATACTATCCAAACATTTGAATACGTTTTCAGATAAAGAAGAAGAATAACCTGAAGAAGAGCTGGAAGATTCAAGGCTGACAGTACCTCCAAAATCGCCTAAATCGGCTGCTGCTCCCGTTTTAGGGTTGTGTATCGCGAATGGGGGAGAACAGGCGGCTGGGAATTTGGGGAGAACCTTTGCCAACGGTTCTTAAAAACCGTTGGCATATGTATATCTATCCCAACGGTTCTAGAGAACCCTTGGGAAAAACCTCCCAAAGCATATCTATACCAACGGTTCATAAGAACCGTTGGCAAAAACCTATATCTATACCAACGGTTCTCATGAACCGTTGGCAAAAACCTCCCCAAAGTCATCTTTCCCAACGGTTCATGAGAACCGTTGGGAAAAAACCTCCCAGGCCACATCTATGCCAACGGTTCTAATGAACCGTTGGTAAAAACCTCCTTCACCAACGGTTTTTCAAACCGTTGATATGTAACTATTGGGAAAGACCAGCATTCCAGTAGTGTTTCCATTATAAATATAAAGTAAATCATCAAATTTACACAATATATAAAAAACATTTAACCTTTTCACCTTCCAAGAAATAAGTATAAGATTAAATAATTCCCATCAATCATATGAATTAACATAAATTGATTGTGATTGATATATTTACTACAACCAAATTAGTAATATTATACCAATTCACATAAAATTCAAATATAAATTTTGAAATCACATTAATTTCCAATATCACGCATATTTTATACATTTAATGATCTATATTTTTGTATCTTCAAATAACTATTCATGTTTCAAAAAAAAGTTGATAAATTTATTTACCAAATCCAATCACCCAATTATCGAGATAAATATATTTGCAGAAGTGTTTTTTATTCCATCATAAAAAATATATATAGGGATTTACTCTGAAATTATAATATGTTTGATCTTCTCAATTATACAAATATATATATGTCAATATATATATATAAGGAAAAAATTATAACTCATCTAAACATTCATCATAATGATAAATAAAAAGATATAATGGTTAATTGAGGTTTTAGATATTTTAAATTTTAATAGTATACTTTTGAACATATTCCATGTTATATTGATAGGAATACCATAACATGAACGTAATGTTTCTACACGATCATGGAATCATGGTTCAAATTATAATTTCTAGAAAATCATGGAGCCCACTGTGAATTAATCTCTGCATAAAAATTACATGTTCTTGGTTAATGTACATTGTATCTCAGACAATGATCACAACATTACATTACTAACTACCTGAAAAAAATATTTATACAATTAAATAAAATTGTTTATAAAACAATTTTATTAACCATGCATCTTTTATAAAAGTTATGAACTGATATTTTGGACCCCTTAAATTAATACTATCCTCAATAACTTTTCTCTCAAAGAACCCAAAACTAAATCATCACCCAACTAAAAATTAACATTAAATAAAAATTTTCATGATATATATAATCATTTATATAAAAAAGATACTAATCATTTACAATATTTACATATTGTTATTTCTCTTTAATTTATACATTAAAAAGGATGTCTTCCAAATAACATTTAAAAAGGGGTTGAACTATACAATAATAAATTAAATTATACATAATTAAAATTTTATAATAATATTTGACATTTACATTTATAATGTAATATTTTAAAAATATATTATTTTAAAATTTAAATAAAATATGACTGATGATAGTGGATGTTTAAAAAATCAATTTTCGGTGAATTTAAATTTATATTATTTTTAGTATTTCCATATAAATAACTAAATATATAAATTTTATATTTCTAATATGATAAAAATAACATAATTTTTGAACTTATTGTTTCCATACTATTTTAGGGTTACCTTTTTAGTTTTTTTGAATTAATTTATTTTTAGTTGAAATGTTATAAATACTGTTTATACTAAAATTATATCATCCGTGACTATATAAATATATATATGAATTAAAAAGATATAAAAAATTCTTATTATCAAATATTTTTCTAATATGTAAAACTATAATTTTAAAATTACTATTCATAATTTAGAAGAAAATAACAATTGTTGAAATATTTTTTATTGACAACTTTTTTTTGGGGATTCTCATATAATTTCTTCTTCTTTTTGAAAAATTATATTTATTATATTTTATTAATGAGCAGAAATTTTAATTATATTATAATACAAGAACATGTATAAAGAAATTTTTTGGCATGGATTATTTTACCATACACATAAAATTTAAGCTTGGAAATTATGATTTTTCAAAAAATTGTTTTTAGAGTTAAATACGACAATGTTAAAATTGGATTTTCATAAACATTAAAATTTTATTTTACAAAATTTATTTATGATTTTGAATAATTATTTTGAATTTATATATTATGACCTATTTTCTTTTTAGGAATTAAATGTAAATTATATAGTTATAAATTAGTTACCAAAGTTAAAATAAAATTGATTAATGTTAAAATTATATTATTAATGGGAATAAGCATGATAAATACTTATTTGAAAATGATGTTTTGAGGGTTTATGGAAATTATTTCATATCACACTTCATTAGCATAAATTTTGGTTTCTTATTCAACTTTGAATGTTTTATTTAATAAAAGTATGTTCAAATAATAACAAAAATTTCCTACAAAACACTTTTTTATGGGCCTCCTACCACCCCATTAAAAATACTCAAAAAATATAAAATAAAACGCCTTTACTTATTTTATAATCCAATAACATTTACTCAATCCTCTTGAAACATGATAAATTCATAGAAGATCCATTTCTAAGGAATCCCCCTAGAAAACACAATGATTACAACATTACAACTCATTTTACCTAAAATACTATCTATTATATCATATATTTCCTAAATATAATGGTATTTTTTTATAAATGAATAATTATAATTTTATAAAATAAATTTTATATTTATAATAAAATATCTATTTACCACCACTACCCTTTTCTATTATGAATGATGATATCATTATTTGTGTGGTGCAGACTACCACCTCCATCAACAAAATTTATTCACCACCACCTCTCATCATAGGTTATATGGATAAAATTAACTAGTAAATGTGAAATATATAACAATGTTATTATTATTATGAAAAAAATTATAATATTCCTTCATTCTATATGATTATATGATATTTTAAAATGTCAACCCATTATTGTGGGGACAATGTCCTCCATGAAGTAACATATCTAGTTTTTCATCTATATTTATTCTTATTTTTTTTAATTTATATTAAAATATAATTCAAAAATTTTATATTATCCAAATAATACATTTATATGTCTACAATAATGTCATTATTCTTGAATAAACCACATTCCTAATCAAAATAATCCATTGTTTATTGTATGATTTTATTTAGGTTGGTCAAACCAAATATATGAAAGATTCACTAAAATAATATCTTGAATGAATATGAGATAATAATTACTAAAAATATATGATATAAATTTATAAATATTTATTTTATTATTGATTTTTAATAAAATAATTAATATTAAAATAATTAATCAAAATGACTATATATTTTCATTTAAAATCATTCAAATATGCTTGTCACTGATTTCATCATTAATGTCAATAATCAAATATTACATAGATTGAAATTATATCATTATAAATAATTGTAAATAATAATTTTTAGAATATTTTTTGATATATTATTGATTAAGTTTTAGTGAATAATAAATAAGTACATATCTATTATGAATCTAGTTCATAACGACCAATATTTTACAACCCCGATATTGAAAATATTTAACAATTATGTAATATACATAAAATTTATAAGTATTAATTAAGAATATAAATGGTTTTCTGTAATAATATTTTTCATAAATAAGTTATTCAGATATGTATTGTTCTTATACATTATATTCAACTCCATTAGTGGATATGAGGAATTAAGGTAAAGGTTTCATGTTTTAAATTTTCACCCCTCGAGACACATTTCTTAATATATAACATGTTTTATTTAGAATAGTTCATCTAATACCCATATAATATTTTTTTTATTTTGATTATAACATTATTCATTGTATTTAATTTTTCATTTGAACTCTTCTCCATAATAGTTATTTTAATTGAATATTTCTATAGATTATGGTGTTTTTTTCCTCAAAAATAAGTTTCATTAGACATGTTACAGATTTTGAAATGATATTTATTTTATATTGTATATAAACTAGCGTATTGATTTTAAGTATGAGATATCTTTTTTTCTTAACATTTAAATTTAAATTTCATGACCTCCCTTTCATGTTTCGTTGATTCTTGTGTTACTCATAATGTGAGGTTTTCATTCCGAATCACATTTTTAAATAGAGACTATTTTTAATGATAATAAATCTAATAATTTTGTATACATTTCTCTCTGTAACACTATAATTTTATTCCCCACATTGCATTATTTTTTTACTAGTCTTCTCCATATTTTATTTTCCCTCTTCTCCTATTATGTACCTGTTTTAGGAATCTTATCCTACCTTTTCATTTCGATCCCCAACCTCCCTTTTTTGTATGTCTATATTCATTAGACGATTTTGAGAATTTCCTTACACATTACCCAATAATTATTTAATGTTATATTATAATACATTACCTTAATTAAATTTTTTAATGAAAATATAAATGTTTATCATATGGATTATTTTCATCATAGTGTTAAAATCATATCTTTTTAAAGTTATCAATATCAACATTTATTAATATTACCTTCTATAATGACCCCCGACATTGAATCCAAAATCCAGTTACATAGATTATTACATTATCATGATTACATGGAATCAAATCCCAAATGACCAATAATTTTAGATGTTTTAGGGAAATATATATATATATATATATATATATATATATATATGATACCCATTATACATTGTGAAATAGAATAAAACATAATAAATAAATAAATAATATAAGAAACTACATAATTGAAAACTATTTCAAGTATATATTATTCATAAAATAGGGAAAGAAAAAAAATATTAGTGATATAAAATTCTTAATAAGGGTGAAGTACAATGGATCCTACCAAGAATCAATAATCTTATTCAACATGGGAAGGTAGATAACTGAAAAATGCATGTCATTCAATCAATAAACTAAGAATGAAATGTATCCAAATATTTTTTATAGTGAAAATATATTAGATACTAATAAAATAATTATGAATAATGGAAATTATTAATTATTCAACATCATGTATGAATCACATGACACAATTACCATCAGTATCTCTGCTCAAGATAGTTTCAGTTTTTTAGTAGAAACCCATAGATTTTGGCCAACTAATTTATCTCACGAGACCTATTGATGCATTGATGGTATATCTATTACTAAGCCCCATAAGTGTCTAGATTTCCAAATAATTCCTCATATATCTAATAAAAAATTTATATCATTAATCAGTATTCCTTACCAAATAACTATATTCTTAAAAAGAAACATATTTATCAATATTTCCCCATATATTCAAATAATATTCAAAGTCAACACTATATGTAAAACCAGTATAATATTTTGGAAATAATAATTTATGTAATAAAATAATATGGATATTTTTTATTAATATAATTTCCAATTAAAATTGATCAATTTATAGTTATAGATTAAAGAAAAATATAACAATCAGAAGAGAAAGTTAGATTATTCAATAATATTTACCACTTAATACTTTTCTAGAAAAACCCCCTTGCATTAGAAATATAAAATGAAACATAAAATACCATGATGAACGAATTAATAATGATATTAAATATATATGTGGAATTATATACCATAAATTAATGTGAATTTTTTCTTAATAACATATAAGTCTCAATAGAACATAAATTGGGATGTAATCCATTACAACATTGAAATATTCAATTAAAATCAACTTGGATAAAATTATTAATATTAAAAAATAATAAATCAAGAATTATGTATTATTCATTATTTATTTTGTGAAATGGGAAGAGTACAAAACATTAAAGATAAATTGATTAATAACACAGAAATCTGCCTCAGCAAATGAAAATTGAGATGGATTCCATTACCTTACACACACATTGGGTTAAACACCCTCTAACCACATGTAAAATGGATTTTTTAATGCTTTAACATATAAAGAAAATAAATTAATATTTATATTAGAATATATTATCCATTTATGATATGTTATTACCCGTTCATTAATAATAATTCATTATTTTCTTTATTTGGGTGTTAATTTTCTTATCATATCATTTGTCTTTAGACTTGTCATTTTTTGTTCCTATAACTGTTATAATAATTTTAACATATCCATAATCCAAAAAATTAAGTAAATATCATATATATTTCATATATATTCATTTATTGTAAAACATAATATTTAGTTAAAGGAAATGAAATACACTATTCATTGGGACAGTAGGCCATACATACGCCTGAACATTGTTCTCATTATCTTGTCTTATTGAAGAAATTAATGTAAATGAAATATATTTATATTATCATTACAGTGTCAATTTAAGTAAATGATAAAACATATATTTTTTAAATTCATCCCTGATACATTCAATTTAATGTGTGAACGATTCACATCACTTCCCCAGGCACCGGTTCATTGTACCCACAAGCAATGTTATCGTATTAAATAAAAATTGAAATCCAAATGAAATGTGTTATATAATAATTAGAAAGAATAAAGTGATAATAATTATCATAAAAACATATCTAACCACTATTTATGAAATTATTCTCTTCTTTGATAGGTGGTTATGGAGAAATGAACGACATCAGTTGACGAGGTGGTGGATCACCATACAAATGAATGATGTTTTCATAACCCATTTTATTGATGTGTGTGTGGTTGTAGGGAATAAACATAACATAAATAGTACTCAGTATATTTTTTATATTAAGGTTTTTATTTAATAATGATATAATATAAATTTATGTAATTTTAGAAGGAAATAAAATAAAAACACTTTTCTAAGGATATTACGACTTCTTCAGGTATTCTCTTAAGGATTTCACTAAAACATTCTATGTTTATATTTTAGAAAGAAATTATAGATTTTTGGATATTATGATTGGAGATTATGGGGATTTAATTTTCTAGTTATAGTATAACCCAATTTGGTTTCAATTTTTCAGGATTTTAGAATGTTGAGCACCTTTTTATTATTGAAGAGATGTGGAATTATTGAAAAAAGCAGAAAATAAACACAATTGGGAGGTATCCATTACCTCGGGTGCCACCAATAATTAACCATTTTCTTCCAGGACGGTATATGGTTTATATATTTCTACGAACTTATTTTTGGGAAAGTTTTTGGTCATTTTCCTATATTATATTTTATGTTTAATCAGTGAATAATCTCGTTTTACATTAATCACTATAAATCATTTTAATAGTTTTACTAATAAATTTCTCCTATAGCTAAGATGAAAAAATTTGAAATTAGAAATTATTATCATTTCAAATATTTAATCCATTTTTTAAAATTAAATTCATGTAGTTAGAATATATTGAATAAAAATTAATCTCATAGATGTGATGTGAAATCAGGTTTTCAATATGAATATTTCCAAAAGATTACATTGTTTTTATATCTAAATTCAATAAAAAATGTTTCCATTGAAATAAATTTGATAAATAAATTTTTATTGTTCTAATTTTACAATAAAACAAAATTAAAATATAATTTATCGAAATAAATTATTTTAATGAAATTTAATTTATAAAATAAAATTCACTATTTTTCACTATTCTAAAAAAATTAAACTTCTAAGAATTTGTTTAAAAAATCAACCTAACATAATTTTGAAATTCTGATATCTAATATTAAGTTCATATTGAAAAATAAAATTTATAAAACTTTCCATATTGATTTTTAAAATCAGTGCACCAATAAAAGGCGGTAAACAAACTTTATAAAAATACATATTTGTAAGCATAAAATTGGATTTGTTCTTATATTATTCCCATGAAATATATTGGATGAATGAAAAATTAACATATTTAATATAGAATAGATAAATTATATTTTTATAATCTAATAATATTAATTAATTTAACTTCTATTTGTAAAATAAATTTTCAACATAATAATAGTTATTTATAAAAATAATTTCTCTATATTTAATATGATTTTATAATAATTTTTGATTAGTAGGATGCCAAATAATTAAGAAATAAATTTTAATAAGTTAATTAATCGTATTTGTAACCAAAAATTTAAGTTCTATAAGATATTTTTTTTTCAAACTAATATTAATAGTATTTGGTATAACTTTGTCTTGCATTTACGTAAGCTATAAAATAAAATTTTTGTTGAGTGTACCATAAGATGACTCAATATTGAGTGTATTTCATGTTATATCATCTATTTAATATATTAAAAATATTAAATATATTTTAATTAATATGTTTGTTTTATTCTATTATAAACTTGGTTTTTCATTTTATACACTATATCTAAAACGATATTAATTCTTTAAAATCTAGATGTGTTGTATTCTACAAACCTTAATGAAATTTAGTCCTCAAAATTTAAACATGAAATTATAAATAGAGGGATTGAAATTTGAAAACTCTTATGAATAGATACCACCTTTGTTAAAAGATCATAAAAATACCATCTTAATAATAATCCTAAGTGAAGTACTGAAGTCATCTAAAATAATTTTAAAATTGTGGTTCCATATAGTATAATATAAGTAGGAAATGAAAATATGTATATGGAAGAGAAAATTTACAATTATATACTAAGTGAGAATGATAGAGAATCTACTAAATATAATATTAATGACCATAAATCTATAAAATAGAGGTGTCAAAAAGTTCATTGATATCATAAAAAATGATGATAATAGGACACTGATTTTGTTTCAAGACCAATTTTCCAAGAGTAGAGGAATTAATTCACCCTCATGGCGTGTCATAAAATACACTTACTTGAAACATTTCAATTTCTTAAACAAAGTATTATCCTTTGGTTTTTCCATAAAGTATTTCTACATTATATAATAGCATTGTTTGAATCTCATGGTGATATAATAAATTAATCTCTAAAAGATCATTCAAGGATATAAATAATCTATTTCATAAATGTTTAATCACACGAACTGTATAGATTATTATGTTTCGATATTTAGATATAATGTCACAAAATTTGAAAATTTATTTAATAATTAAATACTCCGAGAATATGAAGTTTCTTTTAATCATCATATATAAAATATGTCGATATCTTCATCTTCTATTCTAATTAAACCTATCAATAACATAAATTATCATAAACCTGTATTGAAATAAATCATTATTTTTCAATAATTAAGAAAAAACATATTATTATATGTATTCTTTATATCCACAAATATATTAATCTGCATCAATGAAAGAACAAATCGCAGTATCAACAAAAAAACATTCAGTTCCATGTTAGTCAGTACTATCCAATTTATTATTTCCATAACAATCAATAATTTATCCATAAGAATTACATCAATAATGAGGGAATATTATGGGATACATTTCCCTTAATAATTAGTTTTATAAGAATTTCAAATACCACTTAATCATTTTTCATGGTAATTGGTATCTTTTAACATAATATCTCTTGTCCTTATTGAAATAATACTATAGGACAATCTTTATATATTCCACAATACTTATAACTACTATATAATTGATAAAATAATTGAATAAACATTGAATAGAAACATATGATCATTCAAAATTTCTCATGGTTTGTTTTAATAGAATAATCTTGAATATGATAAATTATCTCCTATTGAGGTATATTCCCCTGAATCTTAGGGAATTTATTCCCGTAGTTCCCCCATTTCCTTATAGATGAATCATTGAAAATTGGGAATATATTTCATGCTCGTTCAATCATGAGTATTGTGAACTTTTTCTATGCACCTAAAGAAAAAATCATTTTCCCGTTAATTTTGTACCTTGTTTCTTCATCAAACATGTATATAAATTTTAAAATATGTCTTTATATTATTCCATTTATCAATTTTTTCCTAGATTCTTCCTTATTCTAGTGAGTCCTTATGAAGATAAAAAACACAGAGAACTCTTTCAATGTCTTTTTAACACATGATACAATGTCCATATATGATAAAAAAATTTGGGATGTTGGTTACATTAGAAATATTGGCCTAGGACCATAAGAGAAATTTTAATTATACAACAATGGATCATGTGCATTGGTGAAGTTCACATTCCTTCTTCTATGAATAATTTCTAAATGATGATATAAACTATAATAAATAACATTAATATGAAATGTATTGTATAATCCCATAACTAGTGAAATACTTATCATAAATTGAAACATGTTTTCAAACCTAATGTAATAATAAAAAACATGTTTTAGTTGGGATGTTATTGTATGGTTATCCTCATTGTTGATAATAGGGGGATGTTCTCTAATCAATGTTTTCCCAATTATAGTTTATATATATTCTAATAAACAATCATATGATCCTAACTATAACGACCCCCACCCAAGAGTCTGAGAGTAAGTGAATTAATTTAATAATTTTTAATTATTAAAATAAATCAAATTCTTATTGACTGGTAAGTTTATCATTTTTGGTGAATGATATTTATACATGATACACATTTTAAACTATAAAATAGACCATAAAACATATTACATAACAAAAGCTAATGGATTTTGTCATTGGAGGCTAATTAAAATATATATTCTTAATAACCTTGGGAATGGAAAAATTATGGATGATATAAAATGATCAAAATGTTTATTTATAGTGGAATCTATCATGAATTAATCTGTATAATCAACATGGTAAGGTATATAATTGAAAATACATCCGAATTAATCAATAAAGTTAGAATGAACTGTATCCATGGAGTTTTTCATAGTAAAAATCTCATAGATAATAATAAATGAATTATAAATTAATAAAATTATTAATTAGTTGGTTTCGTGTATCTTTTATATGAAACCACTACTATAAATAACTATCTGCAAAACAGTTTTTTCTATGTGGATAAACTTATCTTATTTTTTCGACTGATTAGTCTCATGAGAAAAACTAATGCATCGAGGGGATATCTATTACTGTTCCACACACATGTATTAAATTATAAATAAACTCTCAATATATAATAATTTATTTGAATCACGAATAAATATGCCTTATTAAATATCAGTATTGAGAGAACAATACAAAGGTTACAATATTTCATCGGATAATGAATTAACATTCAAATTAAACACCTTATGTAAAACAAGAATATTGTTTAGTAAATAATCATATCCATCATAAAATAATATTTATACATAGTATGAAAACAATTTTAAATGAATATTTATTACAATAATGTTACTTTTTCAATAGAAAGTTACCAATCACAGAAGAAAGTATGATTTTTTGATACAATTTACTACATGTTAATTATCAAGTTAAATATATTTGGATGAAATAATAAAAAATAAAACATAATAAATAATTAATAATGAATTAATGATGATATTAGATGTCAATGGGGAGGTAAATACACTAAATAAATGTTAATTGGATCATAATAACAAACTAGTTTCAATGAAATGTAAATTTTGATGAAAAACCCTACCACCTTGAAATAGGAAATTAAAATCCACATAGAAGAAATTATTAAAATTGAAATATAATATATAATTATGTATTAATTATTTATCATATTAAATGTGATATTAGAATACAAAATATAAATGAAATTAGTACAAAACATACAATTGTGCCTCAGCGGAAGAAAATTTAGACATAATCCATTACCTTACACTTCATTTTTATTGTACTCTCTTTAACCTAATGTATAATGGTTCTAATAATTTTATTAAAATATTAATGAACCATATTTATATTTATAATATCTTGTATGATCCTTCTATAACATTATCTTACACATTAATTAATAATATTTCTTTATTTTCACTATTTCAGCTGTTAATTGCCATGTTTTCTCTAGTGTGTTTTGACATGATATTTGTGGTTAATCTCAAATTGATCATGATTACATAATCTTAGGAATGTGAAAAAAGTTTAAAAAATAACATATATTTTGTATATTTTTATTTATAGTAATAAATAAAATTTATTTATAGTAATTAAATTCATCGTTAATGGAGATAGTTGGTTATAGGTATTCATGAACAGTGTTCGCATTTTCTTGTCATATTAAAAGAAATAAATATAAATAAATATATTTATATTATCATTCCAGTATAATTTTTAGGTAATATATACCAATTTGTTTATTAAACTCATCCTTACTATATTCCTTGTAAATAGTGAATGAATCACATCGCTTCATGAGGGGATAGTATGATGTACACACAAGTGATGTTAAAATATTCCATAAAAACTGAAAGAATGAAGGTATGTGTTCTATAATAAATCTATATGAATAATGAATTCATGAATATCATTAATGTAAAATATAAATTTTATTCCGATCATTATTCCAAACTTTTATTGGTGGTAATGAAATAATGAATTACTACGGTCCAAGATGTGGTAGTCTGCCATACACGTGAATGATACATTCATAAAACATTTGATGGATAATTATGTGGTGGTAGATAATATCCTTAATAGTAAAAAATATCCTTATAAAGAATATAAAAAATTATTGTATAATAAATATATAATATAAATTGATGGAGGCAGAAAATTAAATAAAATAAGAACCCAATATGAATAACATTGCCTCATTTCCAGGTGTCCCCCTTAGGTTTTCACTAAACCCATCAATAGGTTTCTTTTGGCCCAAACTAATGTTTCTATGATAATGGGACGTGATATGTCTTGGACCTCTCTAGTTCATTCCATAAATGAAATTTGGGGTCTCAGGTGGTCCTCGAGGTCATGTTGACTTATCCTCCACACTTTTCCAAATTTCTAGTTCTGTGAATAGTTCCATCTATGTCATTGATTCATTTTTTGAATAGCCCCATCGATGTCGGTGAGTCATTTTTTGAACAGTTCCATTGGTTTCGGTGAATCTATTTGTAAATAGCGCCATTAATGTCGGTGAGTCATTTTGTGAACTGTGTAATCAGTGTCGGTGAGTCATTTTGTGAACAGTGCCATCAGTGTCAGTGAGTCATTTTTTAAACAATTCCATTGGTGTTGGTGAGTCATTATTGTGAACTGTGTTATCAACATTTCTGAGAGAGATGTAAATAGTGATTTCATCATCAGTAGTTGTATAGTGTTTTGAGCATCCTACTATTTCTCCCCTTTGAATTTTTTGTTGACGTTAATTGCATTCAAGGGCCTGTTTTAAGGGATTTAAGGCTGATTCAAATCCCATAACTCTGATATTAATTTTTTAAGTCTCAGGATTCCCTTATTTGGTCAAACATCATAGTTTAATTCAATCCACTTTTAATGGAAAATGCATTGTGTCTTGAACTGATGCTCAGTGAAATCTTCAAAAGGGACAAGATATCTTCCTCCTTTATTCTACCTTCTTGTTCCATGGTGTAAAAAACTCGATCCATTCATTATTCCCAAAGGATTGGTGTGATCAAAACCTATTCCATGGATCATTCCCCTTGAAGTTTCTTCCCACTGCATGCACACCCCCTGTTTTGGTGCAAGCATCATGTGTCGATCTGTCATCGATAGAAGGTATGATGTACCTACATTATAGAGTTTTCTTCAATCCTTATTATCTCGTTCTACTATATAAGTTATGGTATGTGATCTCCATATTCATAATGGAGTTTTATTGGGTGTCGGTTGGTCTGATCATGCTGCTGCATCCTCGAGTGGATGCAGTTGTTGTAGTGGGAGGCAATCATGATCGGTTGTGTGGATGGTTCTTGTGTAAAAAACATCATAAAACTTTTTAGGTAGGGGATTAATTTCTTCTATATTCTATTACATGAAACTTTATTGTTAGTATTTTTTATCCCACTGGATCATAATGGAATTAACATAATAAATATATAAACTAGATAAAAAAATTGGTATCAGTAATATTTTATTGACTTTTATTTAGATAGATAGTGTGATATCTATGTTTACATTGTTAAGAATGTCGTTCATGATAGAAACTTCTAATGAATGTGAACTGGGAATAATTTTAATTATTTTCCATAGATAAAGATTCATTTGAATGAATATGGTTGTTGTTGTTGTAAATTAATGATAATAAAATTGATGCAGTATACATGTTTAATTGATTTTTGATATCTATGAAATCTTGTTGTTTAGGTTTCCCATAGTTAGAACCTACATATAATGAATATTTTAATTATAGATGTATAAAAGAACAAGATGTTTGATAAAAATATAATTCCATGTAGGTTTCTCAGTTCCCTCTTTCTTGTATGGTCGATTGTCTTGTGCTTTGGAGCCAAGACATCTCATTATGTAAGAAGGATGAATGCTTAGTTTAAGGGCCAAGATTCCAGTTGAAATGATGTGTTTTTTCCTACTTCTAGTGATGTTATGTGATCCTATATGACTGTTGTGATATGTGGGGGAAGGGGGCCCACTGGTTGTGGTAGTAGTTGACACCTAGAGTGGCAAGATGGATCAGTTTATGCATATAGCTGTTAGGGAGGACACCAGAGATGATGAAACATGTTGGATGTGAATGATTTGATGCTTGCTGAATCTTGATGATTGATCAGCTTCTTTAATTTACCCACTGCTCAAGGAAACTAGTCTTTCTTACCCAACTTCGAAAAAAAGGATAATATGCACATGGTATGCCACATGCTTTTCGTGTTTAGCTTTCTGAGGGAGGATTGGTCTACACTCTTGCTATAGGTGGAAATGACTCGACGTGTAGTTCACCCGCTCACTATGTTGAGCTCCTTACTCTTGGTATCTTAGAATGTTGTTCTAGAATTCATGGGAATATGGGAATTTAATAATCCAGTTAATAAATTATTGAATAAATTATGTTAACCCATTGGTTTTGAGCTTTCTAGGATTCAATGCCGAGATAATATTTTTGAGAAGCTTTGTACATTGTTTGTTTATGCCTAGAGGGAATGGAATATTGGTGTGATTCCAATTGAAATAAAATGTGGAATTTTTAATGGTTAATTAATCATTAAATAATTAATTAACATAAAGTTCAACTGATAAAATGGGAATGAAGTAATGTAATAAATATATTTAAATGGTTGTGTGCTTATAGGTTACCTAGTCTTAGCGATGGCGATCAGGAGTCCGACAGACCTTAGCTGTAGTTGAGTCTAAGACTAGTTTATGTCCATAGTGTAGTTGTGAGATATAATATGTTATGTAGTTTTTGTGTTTCTATATGCTACTCCACCCCATCAGTTATGGAAACTATAACCCAAGGGATTCTGATCCTGAGGTCAGAAGGTGTTTTCCCCAACATTCTGGTGGGAGAATAGAAGGCCGAGTACCCCCTTTGGCCCCACACTCTTCTCTTTCTAGTTACTTGTGATGGCAGGCACAACAATTACATTTCCCCAGATATGTGTATAGAGGTTTTCAATGGATTCTTGTTATTTGCACAAATATATTATTGATATAGTTTCCTATGGAATAATATAGGTGTGACATTTATAGGCGGTGATGGCTTGAGGATCCTCACATGGTGTATGCGCAATAATGGCTTGATATTTAATACCCGATGTATGATACATGTTATTTGAGCTATGGTGGATCTCGAAAACTACCTAGTTACTTTGGTTACATGGACGTGGTGGTTTTGTTGCATGAGGTGCATGTTGTGGCGCTATAACCAGGTGTCTGCGAGAAAGACTTTTGGAGAGAGATTCATAGAACATGCGACGTTGGGAAAAAGTGAAAAAACAGAGGGTATGTATTAGTGGGGTACCAGTTATATTCATTATTATATTATATACTCTTTTATGAGATACTCGGTGAGAGTATCCTTGGTGAGTTTGGGAACTTAGTAGACCCATTTAGCTGAAGAGTTAGTTTAACTTGTTGTTCGTTGTGATTTAGCATGATTTCCATACTTTTGACCGATATTATCCTTAGAGGATCCTATTGAGTATACTTTTATACTCAACATATGTGTGTATAAATTATTTTTCAGGTCACTTGGAGAAGGTTGGAGATTAATCAGGTTACTAATAGATTGGGGTTGTAAGAGCTGTTTGGGCTTTGTGGTCTATGTGTTTTTAAATTCCAATGGTACTTAGAGTTCTCCCTTTTAGTTGTAGTAGTTCTTTCATGAAATTACATATGTGTACTTGGGATTTTTTTATCATTTCTATCTATGTTGGATTTGGTCAGTGTCTGTATTATCTCTCTCTTTTGTATGTGTTCTCTTAGAGGGAAATGCCTAAATTTTTTGTGTTTACAATACCCTCAGTGCTATTCGCCAACCCGAGGCCTATTGGAGGCAGGACTCAGGGTGTCAAAATCTCCCATATCATATTTCCAGACCAGGAGGTGTATACCTTGTAGGGAGGGGTTGTGAAAGAGTGGTATCAGATGTATGGTTGAGGGATAGGATGGAGTTTGGTGTTAGGAACATGTGTGGTTGCATGGGATGGTAGGGAAACAGTTCCAGTCATGATTAGAAAGTGATGTAAACACTGGAGACTGGTAGATTCATAGCCGTTTAGGGGAGCTATATTCCCTTCAATATGGGCGATCTAGTGTGCAGGAGTATGGAATCCATTTCAGGATCCCTTTACAATATGTTTCAGACCTATTTCCACATGAGGAGGCCAGAGTGAGGAATTTCAAGGAGGCTTTTCATCCATAGATCCAGCACCAGGTCACCCCGTTTATGATAATGACATATCCTGAGGTGATGGAGAGGGGATAGGTTGTTGGTAATACATTAGTTAGAAATGAATCATCCTGAAAGGGGAGTCTTCATGATTCTTCACAAATTAGAGATGTGGTCTGGGTTTCCTGATTTTTTTGGGAAGAATAGTTTGTATTCGGCCGGGGGTAGGCCCCATTACTCATCATCTCATTTCTCTGGGGGAGGTGACTCTCAGGATTATTACAATGGATCAAGCATTTGTTTTTATTGTGAAGGCCTAGGTCATCAACAACATGAGTTCTCGACTATTCCAAGCAGTCATTTTGTACTAGGTGTACTGCTCCAGGTTCCTCCATTGAGGCAGTTCCAGCTGAGGCATCCGCAGTAGTTTCCTCTAGATTTGGATTAGTAGAGAGTAGATCTGGTAGGTAGAGGATAGCTTTGTGACATTTTCTATCCTCAGATAGGATTTTGCATATGTGGTGGTGGTCTTCATTAGGTCCAGAGAGGTCATGGAGGAGTTCATGGTAAGCTTCATGCATTAACATTTCCAACACCATGTGATCCAAACATCGTTCGAGGCACCCTTTGCTTATTTTGTACTTTGGTGTATGCCTTGTTTGATTCAGGAGAAACACAGTCCATTATATCACCTACCCTTTTCCATGCATTAGTACTTGAGGTAGATATGCTTCTATTTCTTTTTGCTTTGACTACACCATTTGGAGTTTGAACTGACATTTTTGAAGTTTGTAGAGACTTTGAGTTAATGATGGGGCAACAATGCTCATGGGGGGATTTCCGATGATTATGGATACAACCATATTATTTCATCCTTATAATAGATTATTTGTATTCGGTGTAGGATATTGTAGATTTATTTTGGAGGAATTTGGGGTTCATCTATGCTGATGGAGAGCCAGCGGTGATTGTTCATGTGCGAGACCCTTAGATGGGTCAGAAGGGTGTTTCATCCTTACCATTATTGATGGATGAGGTAATGTTATGTTCTTCAGATGATCAGATGTTTCTGTTTCCTAGGGACATAAGATACTACCCAGATGCATGTCTAGAAAAGTTTGCAGGGTTACCCACTTGATGAGAGATTGAGTTTGGGATCGAGCTGTAGCCAGGAACAGCCCCTATCTCTATGTCTCCATATATGATGGCCCCACATGAGCTATGATATCTACATATACACCTTGATGGTATGTTAAAATTCCATTTTTTTCATTTGAGTGTGTCACCATGGATTGTACTAGTTTTATTCGTGAAGAAGGCTGACCACAGTTTGCAGTTGTGTATCGATGATCGTCAGTTAAACAAAGTGAAAATGATGGATCGCTATCATCATCCAGGGATTGATGCTTTATTCCATCAAATGAGGGGAACATGTTGGTTATCAAAGATCTAATTGTGTTTAGGATATCATAAAATACATGTTAAGGATGAGGATACCCCGAAGACGTCTTTCTATTGTGGTCATGGGCATTATGAGTTCATTGTAATGCCATTATGTGTGACAAATGCTCTAGATGTGTTCATGGGGTTAATAAAATCTATGTTCTGCGGGTTCTTAGATATGTTTTCAGTGGTTATCATTGATTACATCATTGTGTACTCCATATCTGTGGAGGAGAATGCATAGCATCTTCACACCATTTTGGGAGTCCTTCTTCAATAGCAGCTATTTAGGAAGCTATCGAAGTGTGTGTTTTGGGATCGAGAAGTTCGTTTCATGGGGCATGTGGTGGCCCAGTAGGGAGTAGTTTTGAATTCATATAATATTTAATATGTTGTGTCTTGGGAATCTCCCAAGATTTTAGAATAGGTACGAAGTTTCCTTGGCCTTGCTGGCTACTACTAGAAGTTCGTAACTGATTTCTCTCTAGTTGTGATAGAGTTGGTTGATAGATTATTTACATGAATATGACTTATAAATATCGTATAATGATGGAAATGGGAATGTTGTAGCTGATTTGCTGAAGGGGATGTCACATAATGATGTAGTGTATGAATCTGGTGATTCCTAGAGAGTGATGGAAGAACTTACAACATTATATCTTGATATGGGAGATGTTGGGGTTAGAGGTTGTCTTTTTCATATGACGGTGCAGACATATCTGGTTCAGTAGGTGGAAGAGTCCCAGTTGGAGGATCTAGAGGTGGTGGTCTTTATAGAATGAGGTGTTTGTGGTGAGGCCCTTGATGGTTGGTCTGAGGGAAAACAATATCGAGTGTTGCATCAGGGAAGACATTTTTCCCCTTTGGCGATACGTGAGACGATTCTCAGAGGGTTCCACAGTTCACCTTTAGTGGTGCGTCCAAGCATGACAATGATGTACCAAGCCATGAGGAGTCAGTTTTTGTGGCAAGTACTGAATCATGTCATTTCAAAGTTTGTGTCTCGATGTTCAGTATGCCAGAATGTGAAGGTTGAGCCTCGTTTCAAAGGGGTTTTCTCCAGCTGCTATATATTCCTTAGTGAAAGTGAGAGTACATCTCAATGGAAATTGTTACAAGTTTACCTCGAGCTCAAGAAGGAAAAGATTATATTTGGGTGGTAGTGGATCATTTAATGAAATCATCCCACTTAATTGAGATCATGGAGTCGATCTTATTGTAGGTTTTTTAAGGGCTGTATCTGGAGGAGGTGGTGAGTCTCCATGGAGTCCTGAGGATGATCACTTATAATCAAGATCATCTTTTTTACCTCTAGGGTATGTATAGGTCTACAATATTATTTTGGTTCTCAACTATACCATTGTACAACTTTTCATCTACACGCGAATGAACAACTAGAGCAGACCATCTACAATCTTGATGACATGTTGCACTCTTGTGTCCTAGATTTTGGATGTTAATGGAAGACACACCTACAATTTGGTGCAATTTTCTAAGAACAATAGTTTTCACTCCACCATCATTATGGATCCGTTTGAATCCTTGTATGGATGACCATTCCATTATATTTTATGTTTTACTGGGGTTGGAGAGTCAACAAATTCTCAAAATGTAAATAGTGCAAAATATGAAAGATATGGTTTTGGTGATTCATGAGGGGATGAAGGCAGCACATGATCATTAGAAATCATATGCTGATCCAAGGAGGAGACATTTAGAGTTTGATGTTGGTATCACATGTTTCTAAAGGTGACTCCCCATCATGAGAAGAAAAGTTTTGGTCATGGGGGTAATATTTATCCATGTTTTGTTGGTCCTTTCGAGGTGTCGGCTCGTGTTAGAGTC
This sequence comes from Viscum album, assembly GCA_963277665.1. Classification (NCBI taxonomy): domain Eukaryota; kingdom Viridiplantae; phylum Streptophyta; class Magnoliopsida; order Santalales; family Viscaceae; genus Viscum; species Viscum album. The sequence goes on along the minus strand of OY728167.1, from coordinate 381,595,660 downwards.
ATGGTGTATTGAGTAGCACTTCCCACATAGATGATCCGGATACATTATATTTTTCTTGTGTCATAGCTCTTTTATTATCTTCATGATGACTCTCACATCTGCAATTTCGGAGAGATCAATGTTGATGATGATGCAACCTTCAAGGATCATCCTTTGGAGATCCAAGAATGCAAAGAAATGGTTTTACAAGTGAATTCAATCCACTTTGTTCATGTCTTGTGGAGAAACATTGGTTCGAAGAAGATTACCTGGGAACATGAGTCACAAATACATGCTCAGGACCTAGGGTTGTTTGATGTTTAACTCTATTCATGTATAAATATTTGCTTTGTGGTTGTATAACTTTCATGTTTATGATATTTCTTCCGTTTATAGATTTTGTGGCTTTCTCTATTTCGAGAGGTATCTTTAAGGGTAGTTGTTCATGAAACACCCCAGGTAAATAAATAATATGACAATTTTATATATATCCATATTTTTGAATAAAATATTAATATTACTTTAAAGGAATGCTATGCTCGAGGGCATACCCAATACACAACAACGAGTTTCTTTGAAATCTTACTTTGCACTCTAATAATAAAATAATATTATTTTAAAAGGTAGTTACCGCCTAGCCGTTGTAATGGCAGGAATGAACAGAACTAACTACAAAAATTATTATATCTGTTTGTCAAATATTTTTACTTTTATCCAATAAATGTTGGAGGCTGAAAATGCAAATGAATCCAATTTTTAAGCATAAATCTTCTAATATTTTTTAAAAGGTCGATTAACTGCCTTTTGATAGAGAACCCTTTTTAAATATACTTTTGACAATTTTATATGTTGTATTTGACAAAATAAAATCCTTCTTTAGAATCTGGACATCAATATTTACTTTGTGTAAAATTTTGTTATTTTTCCGATAAAGATCATTTTTATTGAAAATGTTGCTTTTTAATTCAAAACCTACTTTTAATCTGATTTATTTATAGGGATAGATTATATTTTTAATTTATATTAAAGTGTATTTAGAATATATTTTTACCATTTAATATAATGGTGGTCATTTGAATTAATTTCACTTGTAAATTGGACTTCAACTAGTGTCAATATTTTAATAGATATTGTTTCTTAAAAACACGCTATTTGTTTTGAAAGCGGGAATTAATTATTAAATTAATTAACGCAACATATATGTTTTGAATTTTTTAAAATAGATATAATTTTTGAATTTGGAATATCAAATATATCTTAGGTTTAATTTTTGGTATTTTTCTGAAAAACATCAATTTTTGATGAATAGTGAAACCACTAAGTTGTAGTTTAAAAACTAATTTTTCGTTTAAATGAAACTTTACCACTTATGTTATTTTAATTTCGAAAATCTGACATAAATGGTTGTCATTAGGATGTAAAATGTGGTTCAATGTGATTAAAATAATTTTTTGGGGAATAGTAACTTTTAAGTTTTTAATCACGATTAGAGGTAATTAGTGTAATTTAAGGTAAAAATAATGTTTTAATAATATGAAGTGACCTAGACACATGTCCTACCCTCATTTTATGTGTCATGGCCGACCAAGAAAATCCATGGGTCAACTTGGGGACCCCATAGAGCCACTTTGGTTGGAAAATGACATAAATAACTTTTTATTTAAAGTTAAAATAAAAATGTCACAAGCATGAGTTGTTTTAATAAAACAATTTTTAAATGGGGTTATACAAGTCATATTTTTGACTATAAATATTAATTAGAAAGATAAAAATATTTCCTACATCATGATATTTTTTAATAATTTTTAGACATTAAATAAATTAAATTATTTATGACATCACGATGATGCAGCGATTACCTCATTAATAAAGGATTTAAATAAAATGTAAAGATAATGTTAAAACTATAACATAAAATTGTAAAAGACCTATTGGATGAGTATATTTCTAACCCTTACCACCTTATTCTAGAAATACATCAATTTGGGACCTTTAAAATCCGAAACTCATTTGAAAATAAAGTAACATTTTGTAACTTTCCAAGAGTGCCCCTCCTCTCCTCTTATAAAAGTCCCCCACCTCTACCACCTTACCCACACCTCTCAAGCCTTTGGCTCGGCCAACCCCTGCTCATTTAGTCTCTCCACATCTCTCAATTACTTCTAGAAGCCTCACTTTGTGCAGAAGTCTTCCCAAGGAAGCCTTTGAGCTCAAATCAAAGAGAGATACCTGATTTTAAGGTAATGTCTTCACTTGTGTTCTTTTGTTTTATTTTGCTTATCCAACCCCCTAAACTCTTTTTATTAATTTATTTTGTAACAAATCCAGTATCTTAAATATAATAGGATGTTGTTATAAGAAGTATTCTAGCTACACTTACACACACCTACATCTAATGGTTAAAGAAAATACTGTTTCTGTGGATGGTGAAAATCTGCCTCACGAAACGATGATTGTTTAATATTCTTTTAACACCCTCAAAGGTGTCCATTAAGATGTAACTATATTTATATATGATATATAATATGTTTAGGTTTTACTTAAGCTTCTGTATTTTTCATTTATGGCATACCATTATGGTTTCAATTATGGTTAAACGTGATATCTTCATTTTAGGAAGTCTGGACTACCGCCCCCTCAAAGTGATTTGATTCGTTAATACCATATGTGGTACGTATAAAGGATATATTTAATGATATTATATATGATACCATATTGGAATTTTAATACTATTATGTATCATTATGTTTTAATTCCATTAAATAAGAAATAGAAATGGAAGTAGCGTTCATGCGTACGTACGGCTTATCGTCTCCATGAACGGTGCATTTCATTTCTTACCTCTAAATGTTATGTAATATTATAAATGCATGTATATAATGGATATATATGATATATATGATATCTAAATAATGAATATAATTCTAGATATAATATATATTTTACCACATGAACAAGTTGTAATTATAAAGAGTTTATTTTTGACTCAAGTAGCAATGATCTACAAAATGACCATTATTAACTTAAATAATTATATAGTGTTCATAGAATGGTAGTAGGTGATATAAAAGGAATAATTAACTTGAAAAAGGTTCTTAAGATAGTATAAATTAACTGAAGTTTTTTATTCAGGAGGTTAAAGAACGATCGAGTCAAGTCGGACCCGAGGTAAGGGATCCTACCCCTCTCTTTCTTTTTAGGTACACTCTTTTATGTCATTCCTTTTAAGGTCATCCTTATTATGATTGGGATGTTATTTTATATTAATCTTACTGTAATTTATATGTTCATATGATGAGATACCCTATTTTCTCTCATCAATCCATTTTGGATGTTTTAATTGGCGCCCTTAGGCTGCCGAAATTTCGTAAGGGGCTTTTTATCTCACTTTGTGTTTTCGTGAGTTTCATGCTACATTTTCCAATATTTGCTTTTGAGTGGTTTATTTACTATCCATTATTCTAATTTTTTTGTAACATAATTTAATTTTTGAGTATTTACATCAATTTTGTATAGTCCTTCTTTCATGGGGTGTACGTTTCGAAAGTTACCCAAATCGGTAAGGGAACCTTTCACCCTCCTCTTTTTAAAAGACTTCTTTTGTTATGTCTTTTAATTTACATCTTTTTATGTTGGGATATGTTGTTATATATCCTTATAGATGTAAATTTTATGTACAATGTATGAGATACCATTTTCTCTTTCATCAACTAATTTTATGAATTTTAAAGTGACGTCGTTAGGCTGTTGAATTTTACCAAGGAAACTTCTTAACCCAATTTCGATTTCTTTGGGTTCAACATGTAGTTATTGAATATGTCATCCTTTGAATATGTGTGAATGACATTTGATTGTTTTACACTTAATATCCACTTATATTTGGTTTATTTATATTTTTCACACATAATTATGAGATTGTTTTATCTTTAATTTAAGGATACATTCTTTATAAGGGATTTCATCTCCTTTTACATTATATTGAGACTTAATTATTGTTATGCACCAATTCAATCTTATATGGTGTATATAATGTCCCTTGGAATATTATATCACTAATCCATTTATTCTCATGATATTTTTATTAAATGTTATTCCTCAATTATGGTATTCAAGTTTCTCTCATTTTGTTAAAAACGCTTTAACTAAAATATCATTTTAAATGTTTTAATGATTTATTCTTATAAATGTTTTTCATTAATATCCATGTTTTCAAAATGGTTTTAAGGATTTATTTATATAGATATTAATGGTTTAAAATGTTAAAATCTTAAATGTGGTATGGGACACTTTGATATCAAAATCTCTTTATTAAATGTTTTAAATGATTTTGAAAATGGTTTTTAGAATGGATTCATTATCTTAATTTGTTGTATTGTTATTGAAATGAGGGAATGTTATATTTCCTTTATGCTTAAGTTATGTGCTATGATTATGTTATGGTTCTTGGGAATTATTTATGAATACAGGTGGTTAGGTGATAAACTGAGGGCGGGTGAGCCCGATATAGCTCTCCAATGCATTGGGTAACACGAAGGGGTTAAACGTTAAGGTTTCTCCGAAGAGATTTAGGGAATATACTGTGATGGGTATTCCAAACACAACCAAGAGGGTTAATCCCTACGTAATAATGTTATGAATGCCCCAAGTTACCTTTATGTCTTATGATTTCTATGATTTATTCATGATTTTATGAGGTATGTTAAAGTGCTTATGTTTTATGGGTAAAGTATGATTTCATTCTTATGTATATATGTACTCATGTTTCCTTTACATACTTTTTATAACCCTTACTAAGATTTTTATGCTCATCCCAAGTTTTTGAAATATTTTTCATAGGTCAAGGGAATGGTACATGATCTGATGATAGTGTCAAGGAAGTGTCAAGAAAGAATCCATGTCTTATTTTAAATATGTTTCCGTTGATGGGATAAATGAATACTATCTTTTATATAACCACTTTGTTTAAATGTGGAATGTACTGCAAGTTTTATGATCAAATTCTCTAAAACTATAAACCTGAAAAGATCCTCAATGTGTAATCTTGTAATAACTCAAGATTAAGTAAGGTTTAAGGTTGGGGCCTTATAGTTGGTATCAGAGGTCGGTTTAGATAACTTTAGAGGTTAGAGCGTTGTTTAAGAAAAAGTGACAAGTTGTGTATAACCACAATGGTAAGTATATTATATGGAGTCATCGTTTTTTTTGAAAGTTAGAATGAGTTTCAGATAACTTGGATAAGTATATCTTGGTGTTTATATTCCTCTTTTTTATTTGATGATTTTACTAATATACTCACACTGACCTTTTTGGTTTTAGTAAATGGCTTGATCTTGCAGGCAACAAAGTAACAGTGGATTTGAAGAAAACTGTGACAGTTTTATGAAAGAACAACTGAATGATATGGGACCTGCAATGAGAAATCTTGTGGTTATCCTCAACCACCTATCTGGAGTCATGGTTGACCACCTGAACCTTAGTGATTTTTATAAGGCATCGTATATGCGAGAAACAAATCCCCACGGAAGTTAAGGTAATAATCATAAAGGTAAGTATGTTCAAAAACATATGTGTGAAATATGTGGAAAGAACCACATAAGAAAATGTTTCAAAGGGACAGAAAGATTCTATAGATGTGGAAATGAAGGTCATAAAGCAAGAACCTTCCATGGAAAAAGGAAGCATCTAGTTGACTCTAGGAAAGGGAAAGAAGTTCTTTCTGAAGGATCAATTGAATGTTTTAAATGTGGTGTGCATGGTCATTATGAAAACACATGTCCTACGAAGAAGTTTCAGGATTGGGGTCACCATGATCGTACAAATATTTATTTACCAATACCTAATGTCATTCCGATTGAGGATGAAGAAACTAACAATGAAGAATGAAAGGTATGGATTATTTCTTAATATATGTTTTCTTATTATTGGAATCCTAGGATATGATTCATGATTTTGTTTGTAGGAATGAATTATTTCAGAATAAGTTGAAAAGGAATAGATAATGGATCATGAAGAATGTTGAATGAGTAAGAAGTCATAATATAAGGGATTCAAGAGTTATGGTAGATTTTTGGATGGTGAAATTCTTAGATGTATTATGTCTCTTTTGATGATGGGGTTATATTAGAAGAATTTTTATAGTAACCCTGATGTTTGATATACAAAAATTTTATTCAAGGAATAATTATCCTTTCTTTTGTGGATATAGTTATAAAGAACCATTTGGGTTTATAAGATCCTTGAATTTCAGGCAATTACTGGTTAATAAATTTTGGGTTAAAAAATGGAATTTATCAGATAACCTTTATGGTTAAAATATTTTATGGTTGTTTTTGAGGAATTTATCTCTTTTTGAGGAATGTTATAAAATTATATAGTTTTTGAAAAGGGACAACACATAGACCGTGTGACAACCCATCGCGATGAAGATGCGGGAATCGAACCCACAACAAAGTGCAACTGGTATTTACCACCTACCACTGGACTAAGTCAAGTCCCTGGTTAGTTTGAATGATTCTTTTTAGTTAGGTGATTTTATGAATTAAGAGTAAGTTGATTTTTTGTTATCAATGGAAATGATTAGCCTATCATGGAGGATATGTGATTAGGTTAATTACTTTTCAGTATGATACTGTAAGAGGAACTGATGTTATTTTGGAGGAAAATGTTAAAATTTATCTTAGGAGACTATGTGATTAAATTCTTCAGAGAATTGGGTTCCAATCTTAGTTTGGTTTATATTGTAGAATTTTAGGGATAGATGTTTATTGAATGGTCTTTGTTGAACTTTGGGTTTTGTTTGACAAATTTTCGAGATTAAGAATATATTTTTTTTATAAAGGATTATTTTTTTTGGGTATTACCTGATCTCATACTAACCTTTTTGGTTTTAGTTTTGGTTAAGGTCTAAAGACATGGGAAGTATATAGTTCTCTTTTTTGGATTAGGTGATTCTCTAAAATTTGATTATATCTCTCTTAATGTGAACAAGTCATCCTAAATACTCGACTTTTAGAGAAAACATGAGTTCATGTAAGAAATCTAGTAAAAGTTGAAAGTCAACATGACAATTAAGTATTCTTCCTTATGTTTTAGTTAAGATCATAGATAAATTACTCAATGAAAAGTAACTTAAAATAAAAATGTTTTCTGTTAATTTTTCTTACTGGGGAATCAAATACCATTTAACCCATCACAAGTTTGTGATTTTCTTGTTGTTAACTTTCTATTTAGACATGTTTAATATCACTCTCCATCAGAACATGCCCCTTTGTTTTTTCCTCCATATCCATATTTTCATACTTGGAATCCTAGTATGGGTTAACTCGGGTGACATTTGTACTTCTCTCCCATTCTTTTAAAGTGATAGTTTTACGGACTCTTGTTCCGATGTGGTATTTTCAATGAAGCTTCCAAGAAAATTTTTAAAATTATGAGTACGTAATTCCCAAAAGGGGGGAAGGATGTGACACCCCAAGTAAATAAAGAATATGACATTTTCATATTTATCCATATTTTTGTATAAAATATTAATATTACTTCTGTAACACCCCGATATTTTATGAAAAATATTCTTTTTTATTTCATTAATGTCTTGTTTTGTACTCTACACCAAAAGGAGCTTGCACGACACGCAACCCTGACTTGGCTTGCATTACATGCAATCGCGACCTTCCTCGATAGCGTGGGTTGTACGCAATACCGAGTGTTACTAAACAATGATATATTATTAAAATGTTATTATGAACTAGCCGTTATGAATATTATTAACTAAATTTTGAATTTTATAACATTATTATTCATCTTTCACATTTTCTAGAACATGTTATAAGAACAAAATAAATTTTTCGGGTAAAATAAGTATTTTTCAAAAAATGCAGTTTTGCCACCTTTTGATGGCACACCAACTTTAAATATAGTTTTTGACATGTTTATAAGTTCAATTTTACAAAATAAATTTATTCTTTGGAATAAGTATATAAAATTTTACCTTGGATAAAATTTTCATGTTATTCTGATAACTTTCATATTTAATGAATAGTAAAAACACGCTATATTTTAAATAAAAACAACTTTTTTCATTATAATAACTTATGTGGTTAAATTATAATATTGAATGGTTTTAAAGTATAAATAGAATATATTTTTACCATTTAATATAATGTATTTCATTATCATTGATTTTACCTTGAATTTGTAGTTTAAATCAATTCAATCTTTTGCAATGTTTTAAACAAAAACCCGTTTTCATTCGACAACGGGATTAATTTTAATTTAATTTATGAAAATTTTGTGTATTTAATTTGGAAAAATGTATTCCATATTTGGAATAAGTGTGTCCAAATTATGTTAATAAGCTACTTTTTATTTTTGGGCATTATTAATAGTAACTACGATAAATTTTATTTACCATACTTAAAGGTAAATCGGGTAATTAAGGGTAAATATAAGATTATAAAATTAACCTAACACCTGAAAACATCCTATTGGATGATTAAAAGTCGACCCAAATCACCTAAGGGTCAGATTAGAATCATTTAATGGACTTTTTTCCATGAAAATAATTTAATTATAATTAAAACCAAAGAAAGTGACAACATGTCACTATTTTAAATCATATAAGTATAATAATTTTAATTTAGTGATAAAATTCATGAATGTAAAGACTCGTAAATTTCAAGGAAATTTTTTTTCTTAATTTTCTTTGGAATTTTACAAGAGCGCAGTTTCTGACGGCACCTGATTCCGAGGCCCGGTGTGCCCGGAATCGTTTTCCGAAGTTTGGCTCGGGTACGTTCAGTGAACGGACGAGCGGGTTTTTCTAACTTTTGAACCGGTGCCCGGAATCGAATTCTGAGGGCAACGATGAAATCGCAGCGCCGGTATTCGCCTAGAAACGCCTCTTCCGGAGTTGCGTTTGCTCGGGTGTGGTTTTTAATTTTCAGGCTTAAAGTTGAGAAATAAAATATTTTTGCGAAAACTTTATTTTATTTCACTTAACCCACTTGGAAGCCACTTGAAGCCACTTAAAGGCGACTTGAACTGAGTTGAACCGGATAGGATACAATCCAGAAATATCCTACCCTCTTGGTAGGATATTTGTGAGGTGGGGCCCGCACGAGCCCCGCCGTTTCGTTCCGCAAAGTAACGCACCCGCGAATACCCATCATTATGAAAGTTAACTGACGCGTTTCTTAAATTCTTAACAGACCATTTAATTGGGCGGTTTATTTCATAAATTAAATGGGCTGTTTCTTTCGTTGAATTAATTCAACGAATTGATGGGTCGTTACATACACGTTTTCATGTGTTGGCATAATAATAAAATAAGACCAACCAAAATCTTTTGGAGGATTACTCATTGAGACAGAATCCTTGTATCTTCTTCCTCCTTTGTGAAGAACGCAAAGAACGCGAAGAACGCCGAACCTGGAAATCGACAACGTGACGCCGTGATCCGCGACGCTGAAAACGTTCTTCGGCGACGTCCCTTCCTCCACGAGGGATCTTCGATCGGCTGCTTGAGGTAAGAGTCTCAGACCTTCCTTTTTATCTCCTTCGTGATTCTTAACCAGAACACAGATTTAATTAATTAAATTAAATCTGGTGTTTCATGGTGCGTTGAGTTCGCCGACTCAACACCGTGTTCCGTGATGACACGACGATCTCCACCTTCCGCGACGAGCAATTTCACGAAGAACGCTCACGCGCGACGACCCATGAGGTAGGGATTTATTTTGGGATTTACCCCTTTTCTTTTTATATTCCCGTAATTGTTTCTTTAAAAAGTTAAAGAACTGGTTTTGTGAACAATTTTAAAATTATTAAAATTGTTGTTTCCGTTCAAATAAGGAACCCGTTTTTATGAAACAATTTTTATTTCAATTAAAAATTGTTTCGGATATGCGTTCATGTGTTGAACATTAATTCCTCCCGTTGTTTATCTCTAACGCAGAGGGTGCGGGCCAAACGAACACGGCCCGACGACCCTCCGCCGTTCTTCGCTTTTGTGCGGATTTGACGGGCGACGACAGAACGTTCCGCAACGGATGTTTGACGATCCCACAGTGAAGAACGAGTCCCGGGAGGAGCAACGGCGCAGACGGGAAGAAAAACGGGCCACCGGAGCGACTCCGGCGGCCCTCGGAAGCCGGCGGCGGCGCCCGGCGCATCGCCGGACGAGACCGCCGCGGCACCGGCCGCGGCGGCGGCGCTCGCGGGACGCGGCTGAAGCCGCGTCCGGCGCCAGGGAGACACCCCGCGGGTGTCACGCGGGGGCGGCGGCTCCCCCCGCGTCACCCGGGACGTGGCTTCAGCCTCGTCCGGTCGCCTGGCCGACACCCCGCGGGTGCCGCGGGGGTGTCACGCGGGGCGGCGGCTCCCCCCGCGTCGGCCACCCGACTGAGCCGGGCCAGGCTGGCCGAGCCAGACCGGTCCTACCGGTTCGGACCGGGTCGGACCGGGTTGACCCGGTTCGGAACGGGCTGACCCGGTTCGGCCGACCCAGGGGGGGTCGGCCCGGGTCGGCCCGGGCCCACCCGTCTTCGGACGGTCTTCGTTCAAACGCCCGTAACTTGAGCTACGAGCCTCCAAACGACCCGACGTCAGCGGTAATGAGATCCTTGGATCGAGGCGGTCGTTTCGGTATATCGCACTCAAGGATTCGTAATACTTTGTGTTTGGCCGGGTTGGTTCGTACACGAAACCAACCGGGCCTTCGGAGCAGAAACGCTCATATCTTGAGCTACGGACGTCCGATTGACGTGCCGTCAGCTTTGTTTAGTTCCTCTTTGTGAGACGGATCTTTTGGCACACTCCACCCGAGGTTTGGACGTAGGTGGAGTATCGTCGGGTTGGTTTTGCCTTAAAAACCAACCGGGCCCCTGGGACGAAAAGGCCAATAACTCTCAGACCGGGCGTCCGATTGACGCGCCGTCTGCGACGTTGAGTTCCTGTTGACGATACTGAACTTTCGGATACATCAACTTCAGACATTGTGTCAGTTGATGTATCGGCCTCTCGGCTCGTGGAGCGGACCCTCCCGAACGAGCTTGCTGTGTGCGGGAACCCTAGTGCTGGCTGCGACTGCTACTTCGACAACGATGACCGTGCAGAGATCCTCAGTGGACTGCGACAACGACTGTGCAGAGATCCTCAGTGGACTGCGACGACTACTGCACTCAGCGATCCTACGTGGATCAGTGCTATAGGTCCTGTGTGGGCCCGATCCTGTGTGGGTCCGATCCTGTGTGGGTCCGTGCTCAGCGGTTCTGTGTGAGCCAGCGCCTACAGGTCCTGTGTGGGCCCGATCCTGTGTGGGTCATTGCGGGGGTTAGTTACCTATCGATCCTTCGTGGGTCCGACGACTTAGATGGATCAGTGATCATCTTATCGTCATCCGAAGAAGTATACCTGTGTGAGATGAATCTTGTGTTCCTCTCCCTTGTGGATTGTATTGATCTATCCTGTGTGGATTTACTGTTTACTATCCGTTGTGGATTGTGTTGAGCTATCCTGTGTGGGTATACGTTTTGCTTTCCTGTGTGGACTAGGTTGTGCTTGGGCTCGGACGTTGGAGCCGAACGAGAATTGATGACTTAGGTATATGTATGGGCATATACCTAAGCCGTGTCAGATGTTACTTCGTGATTGTATCTTTCCTTTGTGGATTATCCCTTGTGGATTTCGGGAGACCTTTGGGGGTCTCGGGGTCCCTACTGAGTAGCTTATACTCACCCCTGTACGGGCTATGCCCGCACTACGTTGTGTTGGTTGCAGAAGACGGACAACACTGATCGAGGTGGAGGCATGCGGAGCAGGACGGTACCTGGAGGTTGACCACTGGGCGGGACATACACGGAGCGGTCAGGTGGACCCGAGGAGCAGTGGAGGCTATCTGTACCCACCCTTCAGGTGGGACTTCCAGAGGACGACTCGACACTGCAGTTTTTCCTTTCAGTTGCTGTTTTTCCTTTCAGTTGTACTTTACAGTTGGGCTTGTATTTTCGGCCCCTTTTACATTCAGTACAGCTTGTACCGTTTTTACTTAGTGTTTACTTTTCTGCTTTCTTAGTCTGTGGTGCTTGTTTACTTTTGAAAGGCAATGCCTTCCCTTTTTGTTGGGATTTACGCCTTGGTTCTAGTCGCCAGCCCCTGGCCTATGGAAGGCGGGCTTGGGGTAGTCACCGCACGGGCCCTGAGGACGGGTCGTGACAAATTGGTATCAGAGGTGGTCGGTTCTACCGCAGACTCTGATCTTTCTTCTATGTGAAGCAATAGTGTTTAGCGTATTGGGTGTGGTTATCAGTCCAGGGAGTCCAGTGTTGGTGCGGCGGCCGACGTATCCATACAAGAGGACTCTGACTTCTGATTTCCGACTTAATGCACGAAAACATTGATTGCATGTGTATTTCAAGTTTCCTTTGTGATTACTTGTGTCAGCTCACCAGGTATACTGTTCTAACTGTGGTGCACTTGTTTCCTTTTCAGGATGGCCCGACGACAGCAGCCAGCTAGGGTTCCTAGAGTAGAGCGCGACGACAGCCCGCCGAGCGACGAGGCCTCGGTACAGGGCCCGTTGACAGCAGAGGCACCAGCGATACCTTTACCCATCGAGCCCCCGATGCTTCCAGCACTGGCAGCTGACGACGCACGACGCCTCGGAGCTCTGCACGAGTTCCAGCACCAGCGACCACCCAGGTTCCGTGGGGAGGCAGACCCCTAGGCAGCAGAGGACTGGATTGAGGTGGTCGTCCGAGTTTTCAGGCTAGTGAGGACACCAGCAGACCTCATGGTGATCCTCGCGGCGAGCCTACTGCACGCAGCAGCAGGACGATGGTGGAGCCTGATGCTCGAGGTACACGATGAGGCATCCCTCATCTGGACGGACTTCGAGAGCCTTTTCTGCTCAGAGTTCGTCCCAGCCACCCTCCGTGCGGTGCGCATTCAGGAGCTTCTTCAGCTGCGGCAGGGCAGCTTGACGGTCTCTCAGTATGCGGCGAGGTTCACCGATCTTTCTCGCTGCTCGACAGACATGGTACGGGACCCCTTCTTCCAGGCCCGGACCTTCGAGCAGGGATTGAGACACGAGATCAGGGCATCACTGATCTCCCTCAGCATCCCGACCCAGGAAGGAGTGCTGGAGCGATCCCTTCTGATCGAGAGCTTTCTGGCTGAGTCCACAGCGAGACCTACCGCAGGGCGGCAGGTAGCGGAGTCTTTGGCAGCTGGTAGCCGACGGATGACTCAGGGTTCCAGGAAGACCAGACCTTCCGGCAGACGACCTAGGGACACTGGCTCAGCAGTGCGGGGCACACAGTGTGGGGCCAGTCTTCCGAGAGGCAGGCAGTGCTACTCCTGTGGCGGGCAGGGCCACATGGCTCGTGACTGCCCGACCCGCCGTACTGAGGAGCAGCAGACGGTGGAGGGTCCACCCAGGGAAAGGAAGAGGGTCGACCGTGGCGGTCTGCAGGGAGGAGGCGGACGAGGCAGAGGAGCTGGCCGAGCAGCAGGTGGTGGGAGACGCTTTGAGGCTCTGCCACCACCACCACCAGGAGGTCCGCCCCGACCACAGGGAGCTGGCGGGCAGAGACAGGCTCAGCTCCAGGCAGCGGAGGCCTACGACCACAGCATGCTGGAGATGATTCGAGGTACGATCTGTGTCTATTCCACCCTTGCTGCAGTTCTGATAGACACAGGAGTGAGTCACACTTTCATAGCCACTGCCCTTGTTCGGAGCTCGGAGATTCTGACAGAGCCGTTGGCTCGATCCTTACAGCTAGAGACTCCTATGAGAGTAGACTCGACGATTACGCACTGGTGCCGGAAGTGTGATCTTACTCTAGGAGGCAAGAGCTTCGGCTGGGATCTTCTTGTAGCGGCGTCGAGGCCTTACAATGTCATCTTGGGCATGGATTGGTTATCTACAGTCCATGCTCAGGTTGACTGTTTTAGGCGCAAGGTGCAATGTGTGCGCACCGACGGGAGCAGGTTCACCTTCACCGGCGAGAAGGGAGCCTTAGCAGCACAGGATGGACTCATGCAGAGGAGAGGACAGCCCATCACTCATCAGTTGGCTAGCCTCATCCTTGGAGTAGTTGACGTGCGGAGTCCCAGTTTTCCTGCAGTGGTGGATCAGTACGCGGACGTCTTTCCCAATGACGTTCCAGGGCTACCTCCTCGCAGAGAGGTAGACTTTTATATTTACATGTACCCCGGGACAGCCCTGATATCCAATCCATCATATCGGATGGCCCCCGCCAAGCTTTGAGAGCTACGGGTACAGTTGGAGGACTTGCAGGGAAAGGGGTTCATCCGACCCAGTGTTTCACCCTGGGCTTCCCCGATTTTGTTTGCCAAGAAGGCTGATGGGAGCTTGGGACTGTGTGTCGATTATTTTCGCCTAAACCAGGTGACTGTGAGGAACAAGTATCCGCTACCCAGGATTAATGATCTCTTTGATCAGCTCAAGGGAGCGCGGTGGTTCTCGAAGATAGGCCTCAGGTCAGGCTATCATCAGCTCAGAGTTCGAGACGAGGATGTGCAAAAGACAGCTTTCAGGTGTCGGTATGGCCACTATGAGTTCTTGGTTATGCCTTTCGGCATAACCAACGCCCAAACCGTGTTCATGAGTCTCATGAATAGGGTCTTCCAGCCATACCTCGATCGATTTGTCGTGGTCTTCATCGACGACATCTTGGTGTACTCGACCACAGAGGAAGAGCACGCCCACCACTTGCGCGTTGTACTAGACACACTCCGAGAGCACCAGCTTTATGGAAATCTCTCGAAATGCAAGTTCATGTTACGTGAGGTCCACTTCTTGGGGCACGTCATTTCTGAGGCGGGAGTTGCAGTGGATCCCGCAAAGATCGAGGCAGTGCTAGCTTGGGAGCCACCCAGGAGCGTGATAGAGGTGCGGAGTTTCTTGGGTCTTTCCGGATACTATCGGAGATTTGTGCCGGACTTCTCCAGAGTTGCGGCACCACTCTCAGCGTTGATGAAGAAGGGGAATCCCTTCGTGTGGTTAGAAAGATGTCATCAGAGCTTTCAGGAGCTGAGGCAGAGGTTGACCAGCGCACCTATCTTGAGGTTGCCTGAGGAGGGAGTTGGATTCGTAGTCTACTGCGATGCATCAGGGACCGGACTCGGGTGTGTCCTGATGCAGGAGCGGGCCGTGATTGCCTATGGATCATGTCAGTTGAGGCCGCATGAGCAGAACTACGCTACCCATGACCTGGAGTTGGCAGCAGTGGTCTTCGCTCTGAAGACATGGCGGCACTATCTGATGGGCGAGCGCTTTACAGTCTTTTCTAACCACCAGAGTCTCAGGTACATCTTCTCTCAGAAGGACCTGAA
Source organism: Viscum album (assembly GCA_963277665.1). Taxonomy (NCBI): domain Eukaryota; kingdom Viridiplantae; phylum Streptophyta; class Magnoliopsida; order Santalales; family Viscaceae; genus Viscum; species Viscum album. Next base: position 381,580,327 of record OY728167.1, on the reverse strand, counting down.
CCTGAGATAGCGGCGATGGCTCGAGTTCCTCCAGGACTATGAATTTGAGATAGTCTATACTCCTGGGAAGGGGAACGTGGTAGTCGATGCCCTCAGTAGGAGGACGGGCATCCAGCTACTTGAGGAGGCGACAGAGCAGCTATCCGCTTTGCGGATATCCTTCGTGGATAGAGACAGAGAAGCCTTCCTTTAGTCTCTCACCGTCTCTCCTCCACTTCTACAGCGGGTCAGAGAGGCTCAGCATGGGGACACTGACTGTGAGACACGGCGTGCACAGATATCGTCGGGATAGGCACCTGATGGTTTCTCCCCTGGAGCAAAGCACGACGTCCTTTTCAGAGGACGTACCTTGGTACCAGTCGCTTTACGAGAGGAGGTGCTGAGAGAGTTTCACACTTCTCCTTTGGCGATACATCCAGGAGTGGTGAAGATGTACCAAGACCTCAGATGATAGCACTGGTGGCCAGTCATGAAGAAGGCTGTGGCAGAGTTCGTTTCATGGTGCCTCACCTGCCAGCAGGTGAAGGCAGAGCATCAGGTACCAGCAGGCTTGGTACAACCCTTGGAGGTCCCGGAGTGGAAGTGGGACGGGATATCTATGGATTTCGTGACTGTACATCCACGCACTTCCAAAGTTCACGACTCTATTTGGGTGATTATTGACCGACTCACCAAGTCGGCACACTTCTTACCTATCCGAGAGCAGGGCTCAGTGGAGATCTTGGGGCGTCTCTACGTCCAGGAGATTGTACGGCTTCACGGTGTGCCATCGACTATTGTCTCCAATTGGGACGCTCGCTTTACTTCCCGGCTTTGGAAGGGGTTGCAGGAGGTGTTCGGGATGTGGCTACGTCTGAGCACCGCCATTCACCCTCAGACGGATGGTCAGACGGAGAGGACCATTCAGACTCTCGAGGACATGCTCCGCGCATGTGTCCTCGACTTTGGTCGCAGCTGGGAGGACCACCTGCCCTTGGTGGAGTTCACATACAACAATAGTTACCACTCCACCATCGGGATGGCACCATACGAGGCGTTGTACGGCAGACGTTGCAGATCTCCATTGTGCTGGACAGACCCTGGGGAGTCAACACTTGTGGGACCACAGATGGTCCGGGCCACGACGGAGAAGTTCCTGGTCATCCAGGAGCGGATGAGGACAACTCAGAGCCGGTAGAAGTCATATGCTGACAGGAGGCGGAGGCCACTAGAGTTCGAGGATGGAGACCACGTCTTCTTGCAGGTCTCACCTCGATGTGGTTTACGGAGATTTGGCTGAGGTGGCAAGTTGTCTCCACGCTTCATCGGGCCTTTCCAGGTCCTCTGCAGGGTTGGTGAGGTGGCTTATCGCCTGGCTCTGCCACCTCAGTTGCACCGGGTACACGACATCCTCCACGTATCCCAGCTGAGGAGATACGTGAACGACCCGAAACACATAATTGACTATGGGGAGCTAGACGTTGATGATGGGGCGACTTTTGCGGAGGTCCCGGTGGAGATAGAGGATCGACAGGAGCGGGTCCTACGTGGGCGATCGATTCCTCTTGTGCGCATCAGATGGCAGCACGGGAACCTCCAGGAGAGCACATCGGAGCGAGAGGCTCAGATGCGTGCTCAGTACCCACATCTGTTTCCCTAGTTTTTGGTGTATCTTTACGGGGACGTAAAGCCCTGAGGTGGGAGTAATGTAAAGACCCGTAAATTTCAAGGAATTTTTTTTCTTAATTTTCTTTGTAATTTTACAAGAGCACAGTTTCTGACGGCACCAGATTCCGAGGCCCGATGTGCCCGGAATCATTTTCCGAAGTTTGGCTCGGGTACGTTCAGTGAAAGGACGAGCGGGTTTTTCTAACTTTTGAACCGGTGCCCGGAATCAAATTTTGAGGGCACTGATGAAATCGTAGCGCCGGTATTCGCCTAGAAACGCCTCTTCCAGAGTTGCGTTTGCTCGGGTGTGGTTTTTAATTTTCAGGCTTAAAGTTGAGAAATAAAATATTTTTGTGATAACTTTATTTTTTTTCACTTAAGCCAATTGGAAGCCACATTAAGCCACTTAAAGGCGGCCTGAACTGAGTTGAACCGGATAGGATACTATCCAGAAATATCCTACCCTCTTGGTAGGATATTTGTGAGGTGGGGCCCACACGAGCCACGCCTTTTCTTTCCGCTAAGTAACGCACCCGCGAAAACCCGTCATAATGAAAGTCAACTGACGCGTTTCTTAAATTCTTAACAGACCATTTAATTGGGTGGTTTATTTCGTAAATTAAATGGGATGTTTCTTTCGTTGAATTAATTCAACGAATTGATGGGTCGTTACTTACACGTTTTCGTGTGTTGGCATAATAACAAAATAAGACCAAGCAAAATCTTTTGTAGGATTACTCGTTGAGACAGAATCCTTGTATCTTCTTCCTCCTTCGCGAAGAACGCAAAGAACGCGAAGAACGCCGAACCCGGAAATCGACAACGTGATGCCGTGATCCGCGATGCCGACAACGTTCTTCTGCGACGTCCCTTCCTGCGCGACGGATCTTCGATCGGCTGCTTGAGGTAAGAGTCTTGGACCTTCCTTTTTATCTCCTTCGTGATTCTTAACCAGAAAACGGATTTAATTAATTAAATTAAATCTGCTCTTTCATAGTGTGTTGAGTTCACCGACTCAACGCCGTGTTCCGCAACGACGCGACGATCTCCACCTTCCGCGACGAGCAATTCCGCGAAGAACGCTCACGCGCGACGACCCACAAGGTAAGGATTTATTTTGGGATTTACCCCTTTTCGTTTTATATTCCCATAATTGTTTCTTTAAAAAGTTAAAGAACTGGTTTTGTGAACAATTTTAAAATTATTAAAATAGTTGTTTCTGTTCAAAAAAGGAACCCGTTTTTATGAAACAATTTTTATTTCAATTAAAAATTGTTTCAGATATGCGTTCATGTGTTGAACTTTAATTCATCCCATTTTTTATCTCTAACGCGGAGGGTGCGGGCCAAACAGACACGGCCCGACGACCCTCCGCCATTTTTCACTTTTGTGCGGATTTGACGGGCGATGATGGAACGTGCCGCAAAGGATGTTTGACAATCCCTCAGTGAAGAACGAGTCCCGGGAGGAGCAACGGCATAGACGGGAAGAAAAAACGGGCCACCGGAGCGACTCCGGCGGCCCGTGGAAGCCGGCGGCGGCGCCCGGCGCACCGCCGGACGAGACCGCCGCGGCGGCGGCGCTCGCGGGACGTGGCTGAAGCCGCGTCCAGCGACAGGGAGACACCCCGCGGGTGTCCCATGGGTGTCACGCGGGGGCGGCGGCTCCCCCCGCGTCACCCGGGACGCGGCTTCAGCCGCGTCCGGTCGCCTGGGCGACACCCTGCGGGTGCTGCGGGGGTGTCACGCGGGGCGGCGGCTCCCCCCGCGTCGGCCAGTCGGCCGAGCCGGGCCGGGCTGGCCGAGCCAGACCGGTCCGACCGGTTCGGACCGGGTCGGACCGGGTTGACCCGGTCCGGCCGACCCAGGGGGGGTCGGGCCAGGTCGGCCAGGGCCCGTACCCCCCGTCTTTGGACGGTCTTCTTTCAAACGCCCGTAACTTGAGCTACGGGCCTGTAAATGACCTGCCGTCAGCAAAAACGCGATCCTTGGATCGAGACGGTCGTTTTGGTATATCGCACTCAAGGTTTCGAAATACTTTGAGTTCGGCCGGGTTGGTTCGTACACGAAACCAACCGGGCCTTTGAAGCGGAAACGCTCATATCTTGAGCTACGGACGTCCGATTGACGTGCCGTCAGCTTTGTTGAGTTCCACTTTGTGAGAAGGAACTTTTGGAACACTCCACCAGAGGTTTGGACGCATGTGGAGTAAGGTCGGGTTGGTTTTGCTTTAAAAAACCAACCGGGCCCCTGGGACGAAAAAGCCAATAACTCTCAGATCAGGTGTCCGATTGCCGCGCCGTCTGCGACATTGAGTTCCTGTTGACGATACAGAAATTTTGGATACATGAACTTCGGACTTTGTGTCAGTTGATGTATCGGCCTCTCGGCTCGTGGAGCGGACCCTCCCGAATGAGCTTGCTGTGTACGAGAACCCTAGTGCTAGCTACGACTGCTACTTCGACAGCGACGACCGTGCAGAGATCCTCAGTGGACTGCGACGACTACTGCACTTAGTGATACTACGTGGATCAGTGCTACAGGTCCTGTGTGGGCCCGATCCTGTGTGGGTCCGATCCTGTGTGGGTCCGCGCTTAGCGGTTCTGTGTGAGCCAGCGCCTACAGGTCCTGTGTGGGCCTGATCCTGTGTGGGTCATTGCGGGGGTTAGTTACCTATCGATCCTTTGTGGGTCCAACGACTTAGATGGATCAGTGATCATCTTATCATCATCCGAAGAAGTATACCTGTGTGAGCTGAATCTTGTCTTCCTCTCCCTTGTGGATTGTGTTGAGCTATCCTGTGTGGATTTACTATTTACTCTCCTTTGTGGATTGTGTTGAGCTATCCTGTGTGGGTATACATTTTGCTTTCCTGTGTGGACTGGGTTGTGCTTGGGCTAGGACGTTGGAGCCGAACAGGAATTGATGACTTAGGTATATGTATGGGCATATACCTAAGCCGTGTCAGATGTTACTTCGTGATTGTATCTTTCCTTTGTGGATTATCCCTTGTGGATTTTGGGAGACCTTCGAGGGTCTCGGGGTCCCTACTGAGTAGCTTATACTCACCCCTGCACGAGATATGCCCGCACTACATTGTGTTGGTTGCAGATGACGGGCAGCGCTGATCGAGGTGGAGGCGTGCGGAGCAGGACGGTACCTGGAGGTGGACCGCTGGGCGGGACGTACTCGGAGCGGTCAGGTGGACCCGAGGAGAAGTGGAGGCTATCTGTACCCACCCTTCAGGTGGGACTTCCAGAGGACGGCTCGACGCTGCAGTTTTTCCTTTCAGTTGCTGTTTTTCCTTTCAGTTGTACTTTATAGTTGGGCTTGTATTTCCGGCCCCTTTTACTTTCAGTACAGCTTGTACCGTTTTTACTTAGTGTTTAATTTTCCGCTTGCTTACCATGTGGTGCTTGTTTACTTTTCAAAGGCAATGCCTTCCCTTTTTGTTGGGATTTACGCCTTGGTGCTAGTCGCCAGCCCCTGGCCTATGGAAGGCGGGTTTGGGGTAGTCACAGCACGGGCCCCAAGGACGGGTCGTGACAATGAAACTTAGAACATGAGTAGTCTCCAGAAAGCTAATAAAATTAGCTAAATCATATGAATTTATTTATAATTTTTAGGGATTAAATAATTATCATTAATTATGACATAATAGTGATGCAGAAATTCTTTATCTAGTGAAAAATAAAGAATATAGTTTTTATTAAACTAATAGTGACCATAAAATGCCCAAAACCCTAACCAAAACTTATTTTTCATGTAAATGTAAACCATAATCATCCAATGGTTGAATATGTGGCCATTTGGAGCCTTATAAAAGCGATTATGACACTTATATTATTTTATCTTAAATGATGCCAAAGTTGTCACCTTCATAATTTAATAAATATAACAATTTAAATATTTTTCTTTTAAGATGATAAATTCAATTAAATGTATTATTGTGAAATTTAATAGATTTATCTTCATCATAGGATTTTATTTTTAATATTTATGCAACAAATAAGTATATTAAATAATTATAAACAAATGTTGTAGTATTTATTTTATTAAGAGATAAAACATATAAATGGTTTTAAAAATAATAAAATAAATATTATATGAACTATTTAATGTGCTACACTAATTTTATAGATACATATGACATTTTATGAATCTATTAAAGCTTTTAGTTCTAACATATCTTATGTATATATTTTATTCAAATTCAAATAAATGAATAGTTTCAAAATTGACACTATTGTTATTTTATAAAAATAACATATTTTAAAATTGTTTAAAAATCACAAAAATATTTTTAAAATTATTATTTTAAATTTATATGGTCTAAAATGTTATTAAGTATCCAATTACTGAAAATTAAAAACAAATAAGTAATTATTTGTTATAATTTAAAATTTAGAATGTTATTACCACAAATAAAATTAAATTGATTAAATAAGGACAAATCAAGTTGATAATGTTTAAAATAAACTCCTAACATGTATAAATTTTATTGGCTGATTAGATTACAACCCTATCTTATCTAATTTTCGGATATGATTCATTTTGGAAGTTTTTAAGTGGGGTTGGTTTTTTATATAAACTAATATTTCTTATATTTCTAAAGGTGCCCCTCTCCTCCCTTATAAAAAGGCACCTCCTCCCACTCCTCATCACACCAATTTGAGCCTTCAAGCTCGGCCAAAACCTGACCATTTCACTTCCCCACTTCCCTAGAAACAACCTAGAGGTCCTTGTATTCTTCAAAGACCAATTTTAGTGCCCTAAGAGGAGGTCTCAAAGAGGCGCTTCAAAGAAGAGGTAATGTCCGTTACCGATTCTTTCAACGTTATTTCTTCTTCCACTTCTTCTTGTTAGGTTATTTAATTATGAAGTAATAACATCAGTATCACTCATATACTGATATGTTATTATAAGTATGAAACAACCCTATTTCACCATCTATCCATCCTATGGAAAACAAAATCACCACGCGTGCGTACGTACGGAATACCGTCTCCACGCCGTGGTGTAATCTCTTTTTCCACCAACACCATACATGGATGGGTATGATGGTGTAAAGAATAACTATATATGGTTATTATAACATCATACTGATTCTGATATATTATACCATCCACTCCAATTCTATAATTATGGGAACGATATGCGTACGTACGGACTACCGTCTCCACGACGCGATGAGATTCATTCTCCATGTTAACCATACATAAATGATCATAAAGTTTATATAATGAATAATAATGAAATATATGAAATAATAATTCTACTGGACTTATGTATATATATATGTATGTCATCTATTTAGTTTCATTCAATTCAATAAGGAAACAAAAACAGCGTTCATGCGTACGTACGGCCTACCGTCTCCATGAACGGTGTATTTATTTCAATTTATCGATCTATTATATATATGTATATTATGAATATATATTATATATAAATCATGTTTTATATTATGGAGTTAAGTAATCATGATCTAAGTAATCATATGAATAATTACAAGTCAAAACACGAACGACAAATGAAATGATTTTACCCAAAACACTCTTTAACATTGAATTTAAAAAAGAACGGGTAATATAAAGTCATATGTGAACCATATATGATATAATAACAATTAATATGATTCTGTAATAAGTAAATGAAATTATTTAAATCATTATACATGATGTTTGGATACGTATGAAGCATATCGGACCTAAGGTAAGGGATAATTTTGCAAATCTCATTTTTATCCGAGATTGCTTATTCGTAAGTAATTACTGGGGTCATTGCTATCATCCATGTCCATGTTTTATAAAACTGTATTCATGTTTTTTTAATGTCCATTTTACCCATTTTTGACTTTTACTACATGGTATGTATGAAATCTTTCTTTTATGAGGTACTTTTTGACTTTTCCGTCCAAAGTACGAGAAGAATGTTTTTTTTAACTTATACGGCATGAAAAGATTTTTACTGTTTTATAAAGCCGTATTTTCATGAAGACTCCTCAAAAAGATTTCATGACTATATTCAACAAAATCCTTTTATTTTAAAATTGCATGACATTTTTTGAAAAGAAATTTATTTTGAAGAAAAAAGGATATTTTCCTCAAGAATTCATTTCAAGTGTTTTATCAAAACCATTTTCTATCTAAGATGACATTATTTTAATATGTGTATGTTTCCAGTATAATGTCTCTATTATGTACATGGTTTCTCTTTTCTTATTATGAAATGATATCCATTTCTTTTATATGGATTATTTGATGATGTGATGATGTTTATGAAACCCATTTTATTTATTGGGTTATTATGAATGATGTGTGTTTATTTTGTGGCACAAGTACAAATGATTTAATTATGAGATGGGTGGGACCTATATCTCCCTATAATGAATTGGGTAAAGATTTTATATCTCATGAGATAGACATGGCTGGAATGGCAAGTTAATCTGGTTCAGTGTTACAGGACTGAAACGAGGAGTGAACTCGATTCAGAATGGGACTTTATCCACTAAGATGGTCTTGGCAGCAATGCCTTGGCTACTATGAAAATCATTATATGTGCTTAATGGATTCCACAATTACATGTTTTATTCCCATGCTATTTTATCATGGTTTATATTCCATTTTGATCTACGCCTTATGTACTTACATATTTTATGTCGTTGCTCAAGATTTTGATGTTTAAACATTATGTTCATGTTTTTAAGTTCAAATGTATATGGTATGTTTTATTTTATCCAGGCTTACCATTACTGAGCATTTGAGCTCACCCTTTTTATGTTTTATTTTCCCCCAGGATCAAAATAAAGGTTTTAGGTAAGGAAACAAAAAGTGGAAGATCTTTATGGTAGATGTTGAAGATCTTTCACCACGATTAGAAGATTACGTTCCATGTTTCCAAAGACGCTAAACTATTACGGTCCTTGTGTGTCTTTTTTTGTTATGTATTAAGTATTCTGCAAAAGTAATGTAATGTCCATGTACGTCAAGCCTTGGGTCTCTACAGTTGGTATCAGAGGAAAGGTTTAGTCAACCTTTGGAAACTAGGATGCGATAACTTTAGTGAGATCCCTAGAGATATTTCTAAGGTATGTCTAGGGATGTCCCTAAGGATAAGTATATGTATAGGATATAGTCCTAGAACTACGGTAATGATCTTATAATTTAACCTACGATGTTAGATATTGAGGGTACTCCCCCTTTACAATGTTGTTTTCCCTAGCATGATTTTTTTCTCTCACACTATTCTTTTTGGGTTTTAGAAAATGGCTGGAAACAGGAAGATTCAAGATAATGGAGGATATGATGGACAATGAAATGATATTCTTCATGAGAAACCAAATTAAATGGGATTTGGAAGTCCAAACATCATTATTATGCCTAATCAGAAATCTCATAATATGATCAATAATCTCAACTTTGGTAAGTTTCCTGACTCGGCTGATAAGAGAAAGATGGAGTTTCATGATGATCATAGAAGAAATAAAGTTAAATTTCTCCTATGTAAATCATGTGGGGAGAGGCATCAAGGAGAATGTTTCAAAGGAACTGGAAGATTCTTTGGGTGTGGAAAAGAAGGTCACAAAGCCAGTAAGTGCAAAGGAAAAGGTTCAGTTAACACCATGGATAAGGATAATGGTATTGCTACGACATCAACAATGATTAGATGTTTTAAATGTGGAATGTATGGGAATTATGCAAACCAATGCCCTAAGGGAAAATCTCATTAAGAGAATCAGCATGGTCATACGGGTAGTATTTATGTGGATGATAATGAAGAGACTACAAATGAAATATGAGATGAAATAAATGATGAAGCTCAGCTAGTGGTTTAAGAAGTTAGTGGAATGATTGTATGTTTATTAAGAATAATGTATGGTACTATGGAATAAAGAATCATCTAAGGATTGTTACACTATTGTTTTTCCTAAAGAATATAAAAGTATATGTTGAATGGTACCGGTAACCATGGAAGGTTATTCAGATATTTTTGGAAAGTAGATGATATGCGCATAATGAAGGGATAAGAAGATAATGAGATATTTGATTGTATTCATGAGCTCATGACTGATATAAGGACTAAGTGATATTATGGTTTGATTATATAGAAATTTTATGATTTTGGTATGTGGAAAGAGTTAACTTTTAACAACATTTATGTTTTCACTAAGGTTAAATGGGTATTCATTTTTCAAGAGAATATATGATTAATGTATTCACATGTTTGTAATTTGACCGAAAATATATATCTTATGATGTATGGGGGATAAATGATGGAATTCACGTGATTGTTATGTGACATTTCAAGTAATCATTTTCTTTGTACTATGAGTTTGGACCAAAGTATTTTAGATAAGCCTAAAGATTGGAATGGATTATGTTGGACATAAGTTAGTATTGTTTAAGGATAGAACTTTTTTTGATATTATTGATGGGATGTTATAGTAATGTAGTTTTAGAAAAAGGACAACCTGCAGGACTGGCGACAACCCATCGCATCGGACAAGGCTGTGGGAATCGAACCCACAACCGAAGTGCGACTGGCCTTTATTGCCTACCACTAGCCTACAGGAAGTCTCTGGTTAGTATAAACTAGTTTTATTTTATTAAGCGGTATGATATATGAAGTATAAGTTCATTTTTGGAACCATATACGATTAATCTAACCATATGTTGGACTTATAAATTTTTCTAACCTTTTGTTTAAAACAGATGGAATGACCCATCATTCTGTCACATGATCTACTAACACATCACGAATAACAATTTCAACTTCATTTCATTGGGATGAAGTGGAAATTGTTCAATTCACGAACAACAGTGAGATTGTACCAAAATCATGTAAGTATTACTTTTAATTCATCAACTTTAGGGAAATGATCTTGAAAACCAAAAATATTGTCTTAGTGACCTTATATCTGATGAATCAGATGGTACCTTAGATCATCACAAATTTATGGTTTTGTGATTGATGGCTTTTTCATAGCCATGTTCTATACCACACTTCATCAAGAACTTGATGGTTAGATTTCTCTTCCATATCTATATTTTCACCTATGATGAGTTAATTTGGGTAACTGTTACGTTTCATACTTTAGTTTTTAAAGCCCAGTTTTGGTATTCCTTTTTACGATTTGGGTTTCTATTAAAGAAACTTTCGAGTAGTAAACCATTTATAACCCCAACGAATTTCGAGGGCGAAATTTATTTTAAGGGGGGTCGAATGTAACACCCCGAGATTTTATGAAAAATATTCTTTTTAATTTCATTAATGTCTTGTGTTGTACGCTACACCAAAAGGAGCTTTCAAGACACGTAACCTTGACTTGGCTTGCATTACACGCAATCGCGACCTTCCTCGATAGCGTGTGTTGTACTCAATACCGGGTGTTACTAAACAACGATATATTATTATAATATTATCATGAACTAGACGTTATGAATATTATTAACTAAATTTTTAATTTTATAACATTATTATTCATCTTAAACATTTTCTAGAACATGTTATAAGAACAAAATAATTTTTTTGGGTAAAATAAGTATTTTTCAAAAAATGTAGTTTTGCCGCCTTTTGATGGCGCACCAACTTTAAATCTAGTTTTTGACATGTTTATAAGATCAATTTTAAAAAATAAAATTATTCTTTGGAATAAGGATATAAAATTTTACCTTGGATAATATTTTCATGTTATTCTGATAACTTTCATATTTTAATGAATAGTAAAAACACGCTATATTTTAAATAAAAACAACTTTTTTCATCGTAATAACTTATGTCGTTAAATTATAATATTGAATGGTTTTAAAGTATAATTAGAATATATTTTTACCATTTAATATAATTTATGTCATTATCATTGATTTTACCTTGAATTCGTAGGTTAAATAAATTCAATCTTTTGCAATGTTTTAAACAAAAACTCGTTTTCTTTCGACAACAAGATTAATTTTAATTTAATTTCTGAAACTTTTTTGTATTGAATTGGTCAAAATGGATTCCATATTTGGGATCAGTGGGTCCAAATTATGTTAATAAGCTAAATTTTATTTTTGGGCATTATGAATAGTAACTACGGTAAATTTTATTTACCGTAGTTAAAGGTAAATCGGGTAATTAAGGGTAAATATAAGATTATAAAATTAACCTAACACCTACCAAAATCCTATTGGATGACTAAAAGTCTACCCATATCACCTAAGGGTCGGATTAGAATCATTTAATGGACTTTTGGCCATAAAAATAATTTAATTATTATTAAAACCAAAGAAAGTGACAACATGTCACTCTCTTAAATCTTATAAGTATAATAATTTTACTTTAGTGATAAACATCATGAAACCTAGAACATGAGTAGTATCTAGAAATATAATAAAATTATCTACATCATATGAATTTATTTATAATTTTTAAGTATTATATAATTATCATTAATTATGACACAATAATGATGCATAAATTGTTTATCTAGTGAAAAATCAAGAATATAGTTTTTTTTAAACAAATAGTGACCATAAAATGCACAAAACCCTGACCAAAACTTATTGGTCATGTACATGTAAACCATAATCATCCAATGGTAGAATATGTGACCATTGGGAGCCTTATATAAGCAATTATGACACTTATATTATTTTATTTTAAATGATACCAAAGTTGTCACCCTCATAATTTAATAAATATAACAATTTAAATATTGTGCTTTTAAGATGATAAATTAGATTAAAAGTATTATTGTGAATGTTAATATATTTATCTACATCGTAGGATTTTATTTTTAATTTTTATGAAACAAATAAGTATATTAAATAATTATACAAAAATGTTGTAGTATTTATTTTATTAAGAGATAAAACAGATAAATGGTTTTAAAAATAATAAAATAAAAATTATATGAACTATTTAATATGATACACTACTTTTATAGATACATATGACATTTTATGAATCTATTAATGATTTTAGTTTTAACATATCTTCTGTATATATTTTATTTAAATTCAAATAAATGAATAGTTTCAAAATTGACACTATTGTTATTTTATAAACATAAAATATTATAAAATAGTTTAAAAATCACAAAATATTTATAAAATTATTAATTTAAATTTATATGGTCTAAAATTTTATTAAGTATCCAATTATTGAAAATTAAAAGCAAATAAGTAATTATTTGTTATAATTTCAAATTTAGAATATTATTACCACAAATAAAATTAAATTGATTAAATAAGGATAAATCAAGTTGATAATGTTTAAAATAAATTCCTAACATGTCTAAATTTTATTGGTTGATGATATTACAACCCTATAATATCTATGGTTTGGATATGAGTCATTTTTGACATTTTTAAGTGGGGTTGGTTTTTAATATAAACTAATATTTCTTATATTTCCAAAGGTGCCCCTCTCCTCCCTTATAAAAAGGAACCTCCTCCCTCTCGTTCTCACACTAATTTGAGCCTTCAATCTCGGCCAAACCCTGACCATTTCACTTCCCCACTTCCCTAGAAACAACCTAGAGGTCCTGGTCTTCTTCAAAGACCAATTTTAGTGCCCTAAGAGGACGTCTCAAAGAGGCGCTTCAAAGAAGAGGTAATGTCCGTTACCGATTCTTTCAACTTTATTTCTTCTTCCACTTATTCTTCTTAGGTTGTTTCATTATGAAGTAATAACATCAGTATCACTCATATACTTATATGTTATTATAAGTATGAAACAACACTATTTAACCATCTATCCATCCTACGGAAAACAAAATCACCCCGCGTGCGTACGTACAGAATACCGTCTCCACGCCATGGTGTAATATTTTTTTCCACCAACACCATACATGGATGGGTATAATGGTGTAAAGAATAACTATATATGGTTATTATAATATCATACTGATTCTGATATATTATACCATCCACTCCAATTCTATAATTATTGGAACGATATCATCGCTCGTGCATACGTACGGACTACCGTCTCCACGACGTGATGAGATTCATTCTCCATGTTAACCATACATGAATGATCATAAAGTTTATATAATGAATAATAAAGAAATATATGAAATAATAATTCTACTGGACTAATGTATATATATATGTATGTCATCTATTTAGTTTCATTCAATTCAATAAGGAAACGAAAACAGCGTTCATGCGTACGTACGACCTACCATCTCCATGAACGGTGTATTTCTTTCCATTTATCGATCTATTATATATATGTATATTATTAATATATATTATATATAAATCATGTTTTATATTATTTAATTAATTAATCATGATCTAAGTAATAATATGAATAATTACAAGTTAAAACCCGGACGACAAATGAAACAATTTTACCCAAAACACTCTTTAACATGGAATTTACAAAAGAACGGGTAATATAAATTCATATGTGAACAATATATGATATAATAACAATGAATATGATTCTGTAATAAGTCAATGACATTATTTAATTCATTATACAGGAGTTTTGGATACGTACGAAGCATATCAGACCTAAGGTAAGGGATAATTTTACAAATCTCATTTTTATCCGAGATTGCTTATTCATAAGTAATTACAGGGGTCATTGCTATCATCCATGTCCATGTTTTATGAAAGTGTATTCATGTATGTTTAATGTCCTTATTACCCATTTTTTACTTTTACTACCTGGTATGTATGGAATATTTCTTTTACGAGGTACTTTTTGACTTTTACGTCCAAAGTACGAGAAGAATGTTTTTTAACTTATATGGCATGAAAATATTTTTACGGCTTTATAAAGCCATATTTTCATGAAGCTTCCTCCAAAATATTTCAATACTATATTCAACAAAATCCTTTTCTTTTAAAATTTCATGACATTTTGTGAATAGAAAATGATTTTGAAGAAAAAAGGATATTTTCCTTGAGAATTCATTTCAAGTGTTTTATCAAAACCATTTTCTATCTAAGATGACATTATTTTCATATGTTTATGTTTCAAGTATAATGTCTCTATGATGTACATGGTTTCATTTTTTTATTATGAAATTATTTCCATTTCTTTTATATGGATTATGTGATGATGTGATGATGTTTATGAAACCCATTTTATTTATTGGGTTATTATGAATGATGTATGTTTATTTTGTGGCACAAGTAAGAATGATTTAATTATGAGATGGGTGGGACCTATATCTCCCTCCAATGCATTGGGTAAAGATTTTATATCTCATGAGATAGACATGGATGGAACGGTAAGTTAATCCGGTTTAGTGTTACAGGACTGAAACGAGTAGTGAACTCGATTCAGAATGGGACTTTGTCCACTAAGATGGTCTTGGCAGCAATGCCTTGGCTACTATGGAAATCATTACATGTGCTTAATGGATGCCACAATTACATGTTTTATTCCCTTGCTATTTTATCATGGTTTATGTTCCATTACGATCTATTCCTTATGTACTTCCATGTTTTATGTCGTCGCTCAAGATTTTGATGTTTAAACATTATGTTCATGTTTTTAAGTTCAAATGTATATGGTATGTTTTATTTTATCCATGCTTACCCTTATTGAGAATTTGAGCTCACCATTTTTATGTTTTATTTTCCCCCAGGATCAAAATAAAGGTTTTAGGTAAGGAAACAAAAAGTGGAAGATCTTTATGGGAGATGTTGAAGATCTTTCACCACGATTAGAAGATTACGTTCTAAGTTTCCAAAGACACTAAACTATTACGGTCCTTGTGTGTCTGTTTTTGTTATGTATTAAGTATTCCAAAAAAGTAATGTAATGTCCATGTAAGTCAAGCCTTGGGTCTCTACAACTTTAAAGGGAATTCTATGCTCGAGGGCATACCCAATACGCAACAACGAGTTTCTTTGAAATCTTACGTTGCACTCTAATAATAAAATAATATTATTTTAAAAGGTAGTTAATGACTAGCCATTGTAATAGCGGGAATGAACATAACTAACTACAAAAATTATTATATCTGTTTGTCAAATATTTTTACTTTTATCCAATAAATGTTGGAGGCTTAAAATGCAAATGAATCCAATTTTTATGCATAAATCTTCTAATATTCTTTAAAAGGTCAATTAACCACCTTTTGATGGAGAACCCTTTTTAAATATACTTTGACAATTTTATATGTTGTATTTGACAAAATAAAATCCTTCTTTAGAATCTGGACATCAATATTTACATTGTGTAAAATTTTGTTATTTTTCCGATAAAGATCATTTTTATTGAAAATGTTGCATTTTAAATCAAAACCTCCTTTTAATCTGATTCATTTATAGGGATAGATTATATTTTTAATTTATATTAAAGTGTATTTAGAATATATTTTTACCATTTAATCTAATTGTGGTCGTTGTAATTAATTTCACTTTTAAATTGGACTTAAACTAGTGTCAATCTTTTAATAGATATTGTTTCTTAAAAACACGCTATTTGTTTTGACAGCAAGAATTAATTATTAAATTAATTCATGAAAAATATATGTTTTGAATTTTTTAAAATAGACATAATTTTTGAATTTGGAATATCAAATATAGCTTAAGGTGAATTTTTTGTATTTTTCTGAAAAACATCAATTTTTGATGAATAGTGAAACCACTAAGTGGTAGTTTAAAAACTGATTTTTCGTTTAAATGAAACTTTACCACTTCTGTGATTTGAATTTCAAAAATCCAACATACATGGTTGTCATTAGGATGTAAAATGTGGTTCAATGGGATTAAAATAATTTTTTGGTGAATAGTAACTTGTAAGTTTTTAATCACGGTTAATGGTAATTAGTGTAATTTAAGGTAAAAATAATGTTTTAATAATATGAAGTAACCTAGAAACATGTCCTACCCTAATTGGATGTGTCATTGCCTACCAAGACAATCCATGGGTCAACATGGGGACCCCATGGAGCCACTTTGGTTGGAAAATGACATAAATAACTTTTTATTTAAAGTTAAAATAAAAATGTCACAAGCATGAGTTGTTTTACTAAAACAATTATTAAATGGGATTATACAAGTCATATTTTTGACTATAAATATTCATTAGAAAGATAAAAATATTTCCTACATCATGATATTTTTTTATAATTTTTCGACGTTAAATAAATTAAATATTTATGACATCAGGATGATGCAGTGATTACCTCATTAATAAAGGATTTTAATAAAATGTAAAGATAATGTTAAAACTTTAACTTACACTTGTCAAATACCTATTGGATGAGTATATTTCGAACACTTACCAACTTATTCTCGAAATACATCAATGTAGGACCTTTAAAATCTGAAACTCATTTGAAAATAAAGTAACATTTTGTAACTTTCCAAGAGTGCCCCTCCTCTCCTCTTATAAAAGGCCCCCACCTCTACCACCTTACCCACACCTCTCAAGCCTTTTTCTCAGCCAACCCCTGATCATTTTGTCTCTCCGCATCCCTCTCTTACTCCTAGAAGCCGCACTTTGGGCAGAAGTCTTCCCAAGGAAGCCTTTGAGCTCAAATCAAAGAGAGATACCCGATTTTAAGGTAATGTCTTCACTTGTGTTATTTTGTTTTATTTTGCTTCTCCAACCCCCTAAACTCTTTTTATTAATATCATTTGTAACAACTCCAGTATCTTAAATATACTAGTATGTTGTTATAATAAGGATTCGAGCAACACTTACACACACCTACATCTAATGGTTAAAGAACATACTGTTTCTGTGGATGGTGAATTTCTGTCTCACGAAACGATGATTGTTCAATATTCTTTTAACACCCTAAAAGGTGGCCATTAATATGTCACTATAAATATATATGATATATAATATGTTTATGTTTTACTTAATCTTCTGTATTTTTCATTTATGGCATACCATTATGGTTTCCATTATGGTTAAACGCGATATCTTCATTTTAGGAAGTGCGGACTACCACCCCCTCAAAGTGATTTGATTAATTAATACCATATGTGGTATGTATAAAGGATAGATTTAATGATATTATATATGATACCATACTGTAATTATAATACTATTATGTATCATTATGTTTTAATTCCATTAAATAAGAAATAGAAATGGAAGTAGCGTTCATGCGTACGTACGGCTTACCGTCTCCATGAACGGTGCATTTCATTTCTTACCTCTAAATGTTATGTAATATTATAAATGCATGTATATAATATATATATATATATGATATATATGATATCTACATAATTAATATAATTGTGGATATAATATATATTTTACCACATGAACAACTTGTAATTATAAAGATTTTATTTTTGACTCAAGTAGCAATGATCTACAAAACAACCATTATTAACTTAAATAATTATATAGTGTTTATAGCATGGTATTAAGTGATATAAAAGGAATAATGAACTTGAAAAAGGATCTTATGCAAGTAGAAATTAACTCAAGTTTATTATTCAGGAGGTTAAAGAACGATCGAGTCAAGTCGGACCCGAGGTAAGGGATCCTACCCCTCTCTTTCTTTTTAAGTACACTCTTTTATGTCATTCCTTTTAAGCTCATAATTCTTATGATTGGGATGTTATTTTATATTAATCTTACTGTAATTTATATTTTTATATGATGAGAGACCCTATTTTCTCTCATCAATCCATTTTTTAAGTTTTAATTGGCACCGTTAGGCTGCCGAAATTTCGTAAGGGGCTTTTTATCTCACTTTGTGTTTTCGTGAGATTCATGCTACATTTGCCAATATTTACTTTTTAGTGGTGAATGTACTGTCCATTATTCTAATCTTTTTGTAACATACTTTCGTTTATTAGTATTTACATCAATGTTGTATAGTCCTTCTTTCATGGGGTGTATGTTTCGAAAGTTACCCAAATCGGTAAGGGAACCTTTCACCCTCCTCTTTTTAAAAGACTTCTTTTGTTATGTATTTTAATTTACATCTTTTTATGTTGGGATATGTTATTATATATTCTTATAGATGTAAATTTTATGTCCAAGTGATGAGATACTAGTTTCTCTCTCATCAACTAATTTTATGAATTTTAAAGTGACGTCGTTAGGCTGTCGAATTTTACCAAGGGAACTTCTTAACCCAATTTCGATTTCTTTGGGTTCAACTTGTAGTTATTGAATATGTCATCCTTTGAATATGTGTGAATGACCTTTGATTGTTTTACACTTAATATCCACTTATATTTGGTATATTTATATTTGTCCCACATAATTATGAGATTGTTTTATCTTTAATTTAAGGATACATTCTTTATAAGGGATTTCACCTCATTTTACATTCTATTGAGACTTCATTGTTTTTATGCACCAATTCACTCTTATATGGTGTATATACTGTCCCTTGGAATATTATATCATGAATCCATTTATTCTTATGATATTTTTATTAAATTTTATTCCTCAATTATGGTTTTTCAAGTGTCTCTGATTTTGTTAAAAACCCTTTAACTAAAATATCATTTTAAATGTTTTAATGATTTATTCTTATAAATATTTATCATTAATATCCATGTTTTCAAAATGGTTTTAAGGATTTATTTATATGTATATTAATGGTTTAAAATGTTAAATGCTTCAATGTGGTATGGGACACTTTGATTTCAAAATCTCTTTATTAATTTTTTTAAATGATTTTGAAAATGGTTTTTAGAATGGATTCATTATCTTAAAATGTTGTATTGTTATTGGAATGTGGGAATTTTATCTTTACTTTATGCTTAAGTTATGTGTTATTATTATGTTATGGTTCTTGGGAATTGTTTATGAAGATAGGTGGTTCAATGATAAACTAAGGGTAGGTGAGCCCGATATATCTCTCCAATGCATTGGATAACACGAAGGTGTTAAACGTTAAGGTTTCTCCGAAGAGATTTAGGGAATATACTATGATGGGTATTCCAAACATAACCAAGAGGGTTACTCCCTACGTAATAATGTTATGAATGCCTCAAGTTACCTATATGTCTTATGATTTCTATGATTTATTCATGATTTTATGAGGTACGTTAAAGTGCTTATGTTTTATGGGTAAAGTATGATTTCATTCTTATGTATATATGTACTCATGTTTCCTTTAAATACATTTTATAACCCTTATTGAGCTTTTTATGCTCATCCCAAGTTTTTGAAATGTTTTTCACAGGTCAAGGGAATAGTACATGATATGACGATAGTGTTAAGAAAGTTTCAAGAAATAATCCATGTATTATTTTAAATATGTTTCCGTTTATGGGATAAATGAATACTATCTTTTATGTAACCACTTTGTTTAAATGTGAAATGTAATGCAAGTTTTATGATCTAATTCTCTAAAACTATAAACCTGAAAAGATCCTCAATGTGTAATCTTGTAATAACTCAATATTACGTAAGGTTTAAGGTTGGGGCCTTATAGTTCAGACCCTTTTTATGTTTCATTTGAGGTTGGTTTTGAATTCTCGAGGTTGAGAATGTTTTGAGAGTTATCGTATTTAATGTATCAGACCTATCTGGTCTATTCCTTTGCCGGAATTTGGTGTCTAAGGTGTTCTAGGAGGTCAAGGTGACATATCAATAACACTTTTCCAAAATTACAGTTTTCTGAACAATGCCATTGGTGTCGGTGAGTCGTTTTGTGAATAGTTCCATCAGTGTCAGTGAGTCATTTTGTGAACAGTGCCAACCCTTTTAGTGAGTCATTTTGTGAACAGTGACATCAGTGTCGGTGAGTCATTTTGTGAACGGTTCCATTGGTTTCGGTGAGTCATTATTGTGAATTTTGTCTTCAGCGTTAGTGAGGAAGATGTGAACAATGATTCTAGAATTGATAGGTGTACAATGTTTCCAATTTCTTACAGTTTCTCTCCTTTGATGTTTTTTTTGATGTAAAATGCATTAAAGGTCTAATTTTAAGGTATTTAAGGCCGACTAAAATCCCAAATATCCTATATTAATTTTCTTATCGTTCGGGATACATTTACTTTGTCAAACTACATGTTTTAATGTGATCAACTTTTATTGTAAAATACATTGTATCTTAAACCCCTGCTCAGTTAAATCATGTAAAGAGATGGGACATCTTTCTATCTTATTCTACCTTCTTTTTCCCTGTTGCAAGAGGCTAAAACCATTCCTTCTTCCCAAATGATTGGTGTGATCGAAAAATAATCCTTGGATCGTTCCCCTTAAACTTTTTTCCTGCCACATTCACACCCCCAATTTTGGTGCAAGCATCAAGTGTTGATCTTTCATTGATAAAATGTATGATCTACCTCTGTTCCTTTGTTTTTTCGATCCTTCATTCATTTTTCTCCTTTCCATGTTATGGAATGTGATCTTCATGTTCCTAATAGAGTTTTCTTGGGTGTTGATTTGTTCGGTTGTGTCTCATCTTCCTCAAGTGGATGTTGTTGTCATGGTGGGAGGCGGTCGTGATCAGTTTTGTGGAGCATTCTTGTGTAATGAATGTGAAGAACCTTTTGAGGTAAGAGATTCATGGCTTCACTATTCTTTTACATTAAACTATATAGTTAGTATGTCTTATACCAATTGATTATAATGGAATTGAAAAAATAAATATTCAAACTGGATAAAATAATTGGTATCTATTGTTTGTTATTTCCTCTTCATTTTCTAGATAGCGTGATATATATGTTTTCATTGTTTAGATTGTTTTTATTTACATAAATTGGCAAGGAACATAAAATAAGAGTAATTTTAGTTATTTTTCAAAGATAATGAGGAAAGTAAATGAATCTGGTTGTTATTATATTAAATTAATGATAAGAAAATTGATGCATTAAGAATGATTAATTTATTTCTGATAACAATTGTAGCTTATTGTTTTTATTTCCCATAGTTGAAACCTACAAATAATTAATCAGATAATTCCATATGAATTAACAAACTAGCTGATTGATAAAAAGATAATGCCTGGAAGGGTTCTAAGATACCATATTTCTAGTAAGGTTGAGTTCCTTGTGCTTTAGAGCCATGAGTTATAATTATGTATGAAGGCTGGATGCCTTGTTTAAGGGCCAAGAGCTTATTTGATATGATGTTTGTTTTCCTACATCTTGGGTTGTGATGTGAGCCTGGATAGCTATTGTGATATGTCGGGGTAGAGAGTCCCATCGATTGTGGAATCATTTGATGCCTAGAGTGGTGAGATTCACCATTTCAGTATATGGGTGTCAGGGAGGACACTAGAGATGATGCAATGGGTTGGATGTGAATGATTAGATTATTTCTGAATATTGATGGTTGTTTATCTTCTTAACCATCCCCACTACTCAAGGTATCTGGTCTTTCTTACCCTCCATTCAAAAGGGGGCAAATATTCCTGGGGTATTCCATGTGATTCCGTGTTTAGATTCTCAAAGGAGGATGTTCTACGCTCCTTCTATAGGTGGAAAATACTGAATGGGTAGTTCACTTACTCACCAGGTTGATCCCCTTGTACTTTTTATCGTAGAATGTTTTTCTAGAATGAATAGGAATATGAGAATGTAATAATGTTGTTAATAACTTATTGAATAAAATATGTTAACCCATGAGGTTGGATCTTTTGGGATGTAATGATGAGGAAATATTTTTCAAAAGTTTTGGACTTGGTTTGGTTATTCCTAGGGGCCCTGAAACATTGCTGTGATACCAATGAAATATAATACGGAATTATTAATGGTGAATAAATGTTTAAAAAATTAATTAACATAAATTTGAACTGATAAAAGGGTAATTATGTAATGTAATAAATCTATTTAATTGGATGTGTGATTATAGGATAACTAGTCTTAACAGTGGCGGCAGGGAGTCGAGAGACATTAGCTATAGTTGAATCTCAGACTACGTTATTCCCATAGTGTGGCTGTGAGCAATAATATGTTCTGTACTTTTTTTGTTTCTATATGCTACTCCACCCTGTCAGTTAGGAAAACTAACTCTTCAATGATTCCGAGCCCTAGGGGGGGGGGTCCCCACATTCTGGTGGGAGGATGGATGGATGACTACCCCCTTTCTCCCCACTCTCTTCTCTTGGTAGTTACTTTTAATGATAGGAACATCAGTTAGTTTCCCCCTATATGTGTGTAGAGGGTTGTAGTGCCTTGTGGTTATTCACACACATATATTTTGGATATAGATTCTTATGGAATACTATTGGTGTAACGTTTAGAGGTTATGGTTGATTGAGGATCCTTACTTAGTGTATGGGATATAATGGATTGAGGTCTAATACCCATATTATGATACATGTTATGTGAGATGTGGTTACTCTCAGAAACTACATGATAACATTGTTTATGTGGATATGGTGTTTTTGTTGCATGAGGTTCATGTTGTGGTGATACGGCCTGGTGTCTGTAGGCAAGCCTTTTTGGAGAGAGATGATTAGGACGCGTGACATTGGGGAAAAGTAGTAAAACAACAGGGAAGTAGTAGCAGGTTACCCTTGATATTCGTTATTATGTTATATACTATTGTATATGATACTTGGTGAGAGAAGACATGGTGAGGCTATAAACATATTATTCCTATTTATATGAAGTGTTAGTTTCAATTGTTTTTTATTGTGCTTTAGTATACTTTCTTTACTTTTTCACAATAGGCTCCGGGGATGATCCTAGAGAGTATACTGTCATACATACCCTATGTATATATAAACTATTTTTTTGGTCACTTGGAGAAGGTTAGAGATCAGTCTTGTTACTGCTATCTTGGGGTTATAGGGGCTGTTTGGGCTTTTTGGTCGCTGGTATTTGTTACTTTCCTTTGGTACTTGCAGTTTTCCATTTTAGTTGAAGTAGTTCTTGCATGAAATTACATATATGTACACAGAAATTATTTTATAATGTAGTTGGATTTTTTGGTGACTGTCTGATATCTCTATTTAACATCAGTTCTCTTAGATGATAATGCCACCCATTTGTGTGTTTAATATTTCCTTGGTTCCAGTCACCAACCTAGGGCCTACTGGAGGCGGGACTCGGGGGGTCACTATCGCCCTACTCACATTGTTGGCCCTGGAGTGGTATACCTTGTTGGGAGGGGGACATGATGAGAGGGATTTTTGGGAGTGAATTGGTATGGAATTAGTTGAACTAATGTGATTTGGAGGTGTGATAACTGGTTTTGAGTGAGTTCATTTGGGAAAACTATTTGTTCATTTGAACACCTTATATTCTATGTTTAATCATTAAGTATGCTCATATTTTATATAATCATTATAAATAATTATAAATTTTTTCACTAATAATTATTTTTAAAAATTCCGTTGAACCTATTAGAAATTATAAAAAATTATGATTCCAATTATGAAAGAAATTTTTCAAAACACAATTTCCATTTTTACAACAATTTTATTTATAATTAATCCCATAGACGTGATGGAAAATTTGTTTTCAAAATGAAATTATCCAAAATTTTACTATGTTTTTCTATCTAAATTAAATTCAAAAAGGTTTACCATTACCAAAATAGTATTTATATATGAACAGTTGATCTAATTTTACATTAAAAACAGTTAAAATTATATTTTATCAATATAAATTATTTATATTAAAAGGATGTTTTCAATAAAAATTCAATATCATTCAATATTCTTAAAAAAGTGAAACATCTTTGAAAAATTGAAACAATGGACCCTAATATATATTTAAAAATTTTATTTAAAAAAGGAAGTATATTTTGAAAAATATGATTTTTAAAATTTTGATGATCTTTGTGTAGAACAAGTGTGTCATTAAAAGGCGGAAAATGGGCTTCCAGAAAATTACAGGTTTTTGGACATAAAATTGGACTTGTTCTTGTCATATATCTATCAAATATATTTGATAATTTTTTTAAAAAATTATTGAATATATAATTTATAAATTTCAATTGAATCTTCCTATAATTAATATTAATTTAATTTTTTAAGATAAAATGTATTTGGAATATTATAATACTTCTTTATATGAACATTTCATTTACATTTAATTATTTTTATATTCATTTTTAATTAATATCTAACCAAATAATTCAACTATATATTATCCTAATTTATTTAATTCAATTTATGATCTCCAATTTAATGGTAAGGATATGATATTAATTTTAAATAATAATATTAATATTAGTCGGAAAAACTTGATCTTTCTTTAAACACAAGCTATCAAAGAAATTTATAGTTGCATGTAATGCAAACTAACTTAGTGTTGTTTTCATTACAAGATATATAAAAGATTAAATTTATTTAAAATTTATAAAATATTTAGATTATATAGATATTATATTCACTTATATTCTGGGTGTTATGTGTCATACACAGTATCAAATATAAAATTCATTTGGAAGTGGGCTTGGTGTAGTTGTGGCTCGAGACCTAGTCTAACTACCCAAGATTAATATACATGGACCTTAAGTTTAATTTTAGGAATACTTCATACATTAAAAAAATAGACACCCAAGTACCATATTCGTTTAGTTTCATTGAAAACTTGGAACACCTTCTTCTAACCTGGATAAATAACTTCCATATATCCCATAATGATCTTCCTCTTTAGTTTTCCTACCTATAATCTTTATTTATATCCTAGGGAAAAGAAAGCATAAGAAGTGTGAGAAAAATTTCTATATAAGGGTAAACATTAATAACATCATGAAAAACAGAAACATAATAGTGTAAAAACTTGAGCATAAATTTTGAATATCACAATCTTGAGTTATGAAATAAATCGTAGTAGTACGTAAGAAAAAAAATCAGAAAGGAACCCAAATCATGAAAAATAGAATAATAAAAAAAATGGAATTATTTAAAACAATAATCATATGAATTAATTTCTATATTATCCAAGGCTCATTTCTAAGACCATCATAGTAGAAAAATTCCATTACTAAACTGAGTTCACTCTTCATTCCATCCCTGTATCACTGTATAAAATTTTCATGTCATTTCAATCCTATACTATTGAACCAGATTTATTTTTCATTACAATAATGTCTGTATCATGTGATATAAATAATTACCCAATTCATTGGAGGTAGATATTTTTCCCACCTATCACATAATGAAAGAAACATGTGTTTTTGAAACAAAAACATTAATCATTCATCATAGCACAACCCAAAGAATGAAATATTTTCTAACCATTATTCCTTTATTACATAATCCATGTAAAAAAATAGACTAAATACATATTATTACATAATTAAAATAATAAACCATAATCATAATGGGGATAGTTTACTTGAAACATACCCTTAATCTTAGATGGAAAATGATTTTTACAAAAAACGTGAAATTAATTCTTGTGGAAAATCTCATTTCTTCTTCAAAAACGTTTTCTTTTCCTAAAATAAAATACAATTTTAAAAGAAGATAATTTTATTAAAATAAAATAAAATATTAATGAGAATCTTCTTTTAAATATGATGTTATGAAATCCTAAAAATCTATTCATGCTGTATAATTTAAAAAACATTCTTCTCATACGTTTGTCGGAAAAGTCAAAATGTAACTCGTACAGAAAACAAAAAATTATTCCTCTCATACCATTTAATAAAAATTAATCAATCAGTAAAATTGAATTTAAATAGTTGTATAATTATTGAAAGAATATTTTGTAATACTTATTTAAGAAACATGGACTTGGATGATAAGTATACCCAAATAAATACTTACAAATAAACATTCTTGAATAATTATAAGATTGAAAAATTATTTATTACCTTAGGTCAAATGTCATTTATACGTATCTAAAAATCCTATATAATTATTTAAATTATGTAATTAAATTATTTCAAAATCAAATCCATTTTTATGATATCATATATGATCATATTATCATTTGTTTGTTAATAAAATTTCATTGTTAGTCGTTATTCATGTATTAATTGCTTTATGTTCTTATGCATGTTTTTTCGAATAAGTTCTGTTTATACTTCATAGATCATATTAATATCATTTAAAATTATATAAAAATTATATATAACATATTTATTCATTCTTTACATTTATATAATCACTCTGGAATGGATATCGTGCAAAATAAATCGTATTGCATCGTGGAGACAGTTGGTCGTATGTAAGCATGTGCGATGATATAAATCCTTTAATTATGACATGTTATCTAATTTGATGATATATATATTGTTCAAGAATTAATAACCTGTTATAATAACCATATATAGTTATTGTTTCCATCATTATACCCATCCATGTAATGTGGTGATGAGAAACATATTACACCACGTTGTGGAGATGGTAAGTCATACATACACACAATTAGTGATTTATTTTATTGTAATATGAATAGAAGGTGTAATATAGTTCTTCAATAATAATAATAACATCTCAGTGTTCAATTGATAGTATAGTCATAATTTTTTTTTAAACAACACATGAAGAGGATGTAGAAGAAGAAATAATGCGAAAGAGTTGACATAGGAGATTACATCTTCTTCAATGATCTCCCTCTAGATCTCCTCTTAAAGGCACTAGATATTGTCATTTGAGAATACTATAACCTCTAGAATGTGACTAAGTTTGTTGATAGGATAAATTTTCATGGTATGTACAAGATTTATGTCTCAAGTTGATGTGAAGATGTGAGGGAGGAGGCGCCCTTTTATAATTTAGGTGATGGGGACTTTTGGAAAAATCAAAAAAATTAATTTATATAAAATTAATACCCCACTCAAAAACCTCAAAAAATGGATAAATTTAAAATATTAGATGATATAGGGTTTTAAAATCATGAACCAATAAATATTGGACATTTAGTTATGTTAATTTAAACCTTATAATTTTAACTAGGGTATTAATTAATTCAATATTAAAATGATGAAATGTGAAACTATTTGATGTAAATTAAATCATAAATAAATAATTTAGATAATGTTTGACCTTATAATAATTATTATATATTTTTTAAATTTTTTTTACTACTTTAAATAATTTAATAAAACATTTTTCTGACAAAACAACAATAGTGTCAAGTTTGACACTATTCAATTCCTGTTTTTTTTAAATTTAAAAATATGGTTTTATCCTTGAAAAAAATATTTTTTTATATCCTTATAGGGTCTATGTAATATATAAAAATAATTTTAAATATTAATTAGCTCAAAATATATTTATTGTAATATTTTTAATAACATTAATTTGATATTTCCACTAGTAAAAAAATTACTACATCAGGTTTGGGTAATTATTTAATATTCTTATTTGTTGGGTAAAAAATAATCTAATATGATGAATATAATTCTACTATATTCCATTAAAATAATTTTATCATAATATATATTTATTGTAAAATCATACATTAAAAATGTTTTATTTATTAAAACATGAATGTGAAAACATTAACATCACATTAAATAAAATATTATATGTGTCATAATAATTTACATATGGATTCAAATGGTCAATAACTCGATCCTTTGATGATTAGGGTAGATATATACACGACCATTATGATTGGGGTAGTTGTTTTAGTTTTTTAATATTCACTACTGAAAACTAAGGCTTTACCAATAGTCTGAAACCATTGGTAAAGGCTGCCAAACCGTTGGTATACTACATACCAACAGTT
Organism: Viscum album; assembly: GCA_963277665.1. Classification (NCBI taxonomy): domain Eukaryota; kingdom Viridiplantae; phylum Streptophyta; class Magnoliopsida; order Santalales; family Viscaceae; genus Viscum; species Viscum album. The sequence continues at coordinate 381,552,150 of OY728167.1, read as the reverse complement.
TTCCAAACCGTTGGAAAGTAAGGTGTGGGGGTATCCCATTGCCAACAGTTTTAGTATAACTGTTCGGAAAGGCAGTGGAATCGGAGTATTCCCAACGTTTTGTAAAACTGTTGGCAATACTAGCATTGTAATCCAAGTTTCCCAACTGTTTATATAACTGTTGGTATATAGGAGTATTTCCAACAGTTTGTAAAACCAATGTTAATGCTATCATTTTCATGGTAAAGAACAATACCAATGGTTTTAGTAAACCATTGGTATAATGTACTACCTGAATTTGGCAGACTAGACACCTAAAATCTCCTCCACTGCACACTCAACTACATACACCTGCATACACTCTTAACAACAACAAAACCACTGCACACACAACTAAATACGCCGGCATACACTCTTAATAGCAACAAAAACAACTGCTATAGCACACAAAATCACATAAAAAAGATACTATTATAACCATGGAATGTACCACAATTATAATCATGTATATGAACCCAATTACCCTATGAAATACAGAATTAATAAATGAATTCTAAATTGAATACATGCAGAATGAATTATGTAATGAATTATAAATTCTGAATCAATAACACATACAAAATAAATTGTGTTGCATACATAATTCGGAATTATATATAACACATATAAAATATGACATACAAGGGTTTGGGGGTGTCCTGGGGGGTGGGGGTGTCCAGGGTTGAGGGGCTATCCATGGGGGTGGGGGTGGCTAGGGGGGTGGGTTATACAGAATTAAGAATACAAAAAAATTTCATTTTCTATAACACACACACACACGATTGAATTCAGAAATTATAAGAAAATAACCCCAAAATAAATTATCAACATAATCCGAATATGTTTGGTCAGTTTTCCATATACCATTTGTTTTTAATTAAAATAATGTCCATTTTAAACAAAAGACATACACTTAGAGTAATACCAGCCACACCTCACCTTAGATTGAGGCGGTGTTGACTCTTACACATCACATATGACTAATGGATCATTGTCATAAAGTATCAATCGAATCGGAATGTGTTTGGTCAGTTTTCCGTATGCCAGTTGTTGTTTTCACTTAAAATGTTTTCCATTTCAAATAAAGTTGAGAAACATTGAGCAGTTCTAGCCACACCATGCCTTGGATTGAGTCGGAGTTGACTCGTACATGTCACATATGACCCATGGATTGTTGTTCTAAAGCGTCAACACAATCTGAATATGTTTGGTAAGTTTTCTGTAATCCAGTTGTTTTTACTTAAAACGATTTCCATTTTAAACAAAAGGGAGAGAGTTAGAGTGATACAGGCCACACCGTGCCTCAGATTTAGGCTGGGTTGGCTCGTACATGTCACATGTGACTCATGGATCTTTGTCCTAAAGTTTCAATAGAATCTGAATGCATTTGGTTAGTTTTCTGTATTTTAGATGTTGTTTTCACTTAAAATGATGTCCATTTTAAACAAAAGAGAGACACTTTGGGTGGTGTCGGCCACAACACACCTTGGATTGAAGTGGGGGTGACTCTTACACATCACAAATGACCCATGGATCGTTTTCCTAAATTTTCAATAGAATTAGAATCCATTTGGTCAGTTTTCGGTATGTTAATTGTTGTTTCACTTAAAATGAAGATCATTTTAAACAAAAGAGAGACACTTTGAGTGGTGCCAGCCACCCCAAACTTTAGATTGAGGCAGGGTTGACTCGTACATAACACATATGACCCATGTATCTTTTTCCAAAAGTTTCAACAGAATCCGAATGCATTTGGTCAGTTTTATATATGTCAATTGTTGTTTTCACTTAAAATGATGTCCATATTAAACAAAATAGAGACACATTGAGTGGTTTTATCCACACTATGTAATGCCCCAAGATTTCATACTGTGTTACTTCTTCAAAATAATTCAATAACTTGCACTACATGCAACACCGAGTTCAAGTGCACCATGACTTACCAAACAAGTCGTTCAAAAGAGGTTATGAATAGTACTAACTAAATTTTGAACTTTATATAATCCTTATAATTTTATAATCCATATAATGAGTTTCTTAGACATAATTTAATAACAAATTCATTTTTTTAGATAAAAAAAAGTATTTTTCAAAAATGCACTTTTACCAACCTTTAATGGTCAACCCTTTTTAAGTCCAATATTTTAAAGTTTTATATATTCAATTTGACTAAATAAATTAATTCTTTAGAATAGGGTCATCAAAAATTTACAATTTAACACCCCAATCTTCCACGGTATGCTTCTCTTTGAATAATACCGTAGCGTGTGTTGTACGCAACTTCGAGTTCTAACACACACCACAACCAATCAAACTAGCCGTTATGAATAGTAATACCCACTTTTTGAAATTTTATAAATTTTATCTCTCAAAATCAACATAATTTTTGGATTCGTAATATCAAATTTATCCTAGGGTAAAATTTTGGTACTTTTCGGATAACTTTTATATTTTGATGAATAGTGAAAATTACTAAATTTTAATTAAAAACCACTTTTTAATCAAAATAATTAGTAGTGATAAATTATCAATTTGAGTGGTTTTAAAATATATTTAGAATATATTTTTACCATTTAATACAATTTTGGTAATTGGACATAATTCTACAATTAAACTGGACATAAACAAGTATCAATCTTCTGATAGTTATTATCTCTTAAAAACACGCTTTTTGTTATAACAACGGGAATTAATTTTAAATTAATTTCTGGAAATTATGTGTTTTGAATTCGGAAAAATGGATTCCATATTTTTAATCAGGATTTACAAAAATTTTAAATAGTTAACTTTTATTTTTAGACATTTTGAATAATTACTTCGGTAAATATTTTATTTACAATGGTTAAAGGGTAAATCTGGTAAATATGGGTTAAAACATAATATTATATTAATAATAAATTACCCTAAAACGTGTCCTAAAATTATTGGTGGATACATGTCCGACCATGGAAATCCTTGGGTCGATTTTGGGACCCCATGGAGCCACTTGTAGGTGATAGGGACACTTTATTTTAATTAAGTTAAAATAAATACAAAAATGACATAAGCATATATCTTTTAGAAAAACATTTTTTACATAGGGTTATATATGTTGGCTTTTTGACTATAAATATTCATTAGAAAGATAAACATATTTACTACATAATCGTATTTTATTTATAATTTTTAGACATTAAATAGTTTAATTTGTTTATGACACAATGGTGATGTAGTAATTACATAATTAATAAAAAATTAGAATAATTGATATTATAAATACCCAAATAAATGTAATTTGAGACTTTTTATAAATAAAAATAATTTTATAGGTTAATAGGAAATTTTATTATTGATTTAATTAACCTTTTTCTAAGTAATCATTCTGTTATGATTTTTATAAAAATTAATTTTTGAATAGTGTCAAAATTGACATAAAAGAGTTTTTAAAACAAATATTATATTATTAATTGATATTAAATTCCGAAAAATATAAAGTTTGTCCAAGAGACTTATATAATTATATTCATATCATTAATTGACCACTTGGGGGTATCTTGGATGTATATAGTAAGTTTATTAACCATATAATTTTAAATTACAAAGATACATTGTAAAAGTGAAACTAATTAACTAAGAGTTAATACTTATAGATAAGGTTAATATAGTAACACAAACCTATCTAAATCCTATTGGTTGAGTTGTGTTTGACCTATACCCCTTTTAAACTTTATATAATCCACTTTGGAGCTATTATATACCAAATATAAATTTATTATAAAATAATATTTCTAGCTTTTCCAAAGGTGCCCCTCACCCTTCTTATAAAAGGGCACTCCCCCTTCTCATTAATTCTCACCTTCAAAGCCTTTTGTTTCGGCCAAAACCTGCCAAAATACTCTCTCAACTTCCCTCAATTCATCCAAGAGGCCTTAATTTAGTCATAAAGCCAACCTAAGGAGCCCTTTTGATCAAATCAAAAGGAAGAACCCGAAAAAGAGGTAATGATTTCACCACCCTTTTCAAGTTCCTTTCTTCTTCCACTTATTCTTTCTTTGTTATTACCATTATAAAATAATAGCTCTAGTATATTATATATAAATTGATTTTATTATAAACATGCTACAAATATATTTCAGTATTTTATCCATCCTTTGAATGACATGTCACCATACGTGCGTACGTACGGCTTACCGTCTCCACGTCGTTGTGTAATTGTTATTCAAAACAATATTATTTAGATGGGTATAATAATGATGTGTAATTCATGTAAATAATATATAACCTGATAATTATTCTGTATATATGATATTACATCCAATTAAATATTATTTTAATATCAAAATAATGATATTGTCGCTCGTGCGTACGTACGGACTACCGTCTCCACGAATGCGATGAGATTCATTATCCATCGTATCCATTCCAGTCTAATTCTCATTTGAAGATTAATAATAATGTTTAATAACTTAATATAATTCTAGATATGAATAATATAAAACCTATCCATAACAAACATGGCTTATGTAACAAAACATATAAAAGAAAATGAGTAAGTTAACACCCAAAACGACAATAATATTAAGATATTATTAACAAAGTAATGTTAAAAGATCATATATGATATCATATTAATGTATATGATTATTTTATAATTTAATAACAATTATTTCACCATTATAATAGAGGTTAACCTACCCCGAACCAAGGAAAAGTACAAGGTAATGGGTTTTCATCTCACTACTTATTCCCGTGAGATTCATGCCATAATGCCACTATTACCTTTTGTGTGGTGTATGTACTACCCATAATTGTATTATTTGTGTAATACACTTTAATGTATGTGCATTTACATATTAATAGTATAATACCCCTTTCATGGGTTGTATGTTTCGTAAGTTACCAAATTTGTAAGGGTTAATTCCGAAATCTCATTATTATCCGAGATTGTTTATGTGTATGTATTTACTGGGAAATTTTTATCATCCATGTCCATTTTTCATAAAAATTATTTCAAAATGAATATTTTAATGATTTTTAAAGGTACTATTTATCAAGATAAGAATTTCAAATGTTTTAAATATTTATCTTTCTAAATCTTTTTAATTAATGTCCATGTTTTCAAAATGATTTTAAGGATTTATTTATATGGACATGAATGTTTTGAAATGTTAATTCTTTTCGAAAGTTTCAAAGTGGAATGGGACACTTTGATTAAAAAATCTCTTTTAAATTTCTTCATTTATAAATGTGTGACTTTTAAATGATTTTACAAAAAGTAAATTTCTCTCGAAACGTTTTACTCATCATTTTCATCTATGTCAACATCCTTTGATGGATTTTAAGCTTATTTGAAGATGATTTGTTATAAAAAACTTCCATTGAAGGTTTTGTGATATGTTTGACTGTGGATGTGTTATTTTAATACCATTCATGGTTTATGGAGAAAGTATTTACATTTTGTATGCTAGTTTTAATACGAATGTTTATGTTATGTTTAATCCTATTCATATGAGGAATGTATTGGACGTAGTAAGTGACAGGTGGAGCCCGCTATAGATCCTCGATGAATCGATAGGTCTCATGAGAAAAAATAGTGTCTTGGAATGAGGGCTTGACTAAATCTTATTTTTAGTCTTGGCATGAGGCCCTGTCTACGTGTTTATGATAGTCTGGCATTATGCATTCCATCATTATGAAAGTGGTTAGTGATATTGCATGTGATTATTCAACTAGTAGAATGTCCATGTGAATAAGTAAATGGCATTATTTAATTTCATTTTTTCCATATTATGCTGAAGTTCAGGTTTAAAAATCTTTTGTTTTAGTTATACATTTCCTTAAATGTTGATGCTTATTTATAAAAGTTTCCGCTGTATTGTTATCCTTACTGAGCATCTGAGCTCACCCCTTTCTATGTTTTTATTTTTCCCAGGATTCCAAGAAGTGTATTGTGATTGATATGCAGGGTTAAGACAAGGGAATAATGGCATTCATAAAGGATTATTTATGTTGTTTTTTATGTTATGAAGTGTAATGTAACATTCATGTATGTAATATATTTTACAAGACTGCTAAACTGATCGGTCCTTCGGGACATGATTCCTTGTTATCATGCCAATGTATTAAAATAATGGACCGACTCTGGATAACTAGGGTCTGGTCATTACAGTTGTTATCATATGGAGGTTTAGTACAATCCTTAGAAGCTAGATTTAGATAAACTATGATTAGAGCACATAGACCTAAGATGGACTTTGAGGATTAGTATAGAAGAACTTCCTAGAATTTTAGTATTATAGAGATTTTGTGAGTTTTCTGAGCAATACATCCCTGTATGGATACGAGCAGGTAGAGGCGGCTCTGGCACAGATGTAACAAGGGGTAAAACCCAAAAATACCGCATTGAGCTGGACTCGAACGGGAACTGGTGCACGACAACGGGCCTTGCTGCACTCTTGGTTACGACACTCCTGAGGTATATGCGTACGATAACTCTCATTTTCTTTAAAAATCACTACGAAGGGTTTATGAGTATATACTTATTCAAAGAAAACATTTTTATGATTATGGATTATATCCATAAATAGTTCAATTTATGTTAAGTGTTTTATAAGTATGGAATTATGTATTTTGATTCATAAACTGATCTATTTTATGCCATTATTTAGAAATGGCGCCTAGTGGAAGAAATAATATCATGTGTTGATAAGATAAGTAAAGTGCTCTCTCAGTCCTATGGATTTGAAGGGAACAAAGAGAATAAAATGATGGAAGAGATAAAGATGGATAAAGGGAATAGGGAAAAGAATAATTTTTCCATATGTGATAACTGTGGGAAGAAACACCCTGGAACTTGCTTGAATGGAATGGGAGTTTGTTATAAGTGTGGAGAAAAAGGACACCAAATACGTGACTATAAGGGTAAGAAAAAGGTTTCAAATGTACAATGCTTCATCTGCAAGGAGTTTGGACACTACGCAATCCAATGTCCCAGTTATCATACTATTCCGCAAATGATTCTATTGGATAATAGTCAAGTTATGATACTACCACAGATAAAGAGGAATGACTAGTGTTCTTATGTTGTTATTTTAAAATTATTTCATTGAAGTGTTGTATCAATGATTTACTAGAAATAAATAAGGATTATACTGTAGTACTATTTCATTGAGGATTTGAGATTTTATAGTACTAGGAAAAGTGACTCTACAATGAGTTAAACATTTTGGAAATTACATCGTTGAAGGAATGATAAACCTTAATATTGTCCTAATATTGTGGTATTGATTTTGGAATAAGATATGGTTGATTTGGGTAAATTATATTGGATATTTTTGACTGCCTTGAAACTGATTAAAGATTTGTATATTCCATCATTGTTGAAGTTTACAACATTTTTGGATGGATGAAGTATATCCAATGTTATATAAGGAATAAGGGAGCATGAATGTAATCAATAAGGTTTTATGGTAATTCAGGATGTTTTAGTGTTTTAATAGAATACATGTTGGAGGTATTCACATGCAATTACGGGGTAAAAAGAATCCTCATTGTGTTTACCTTCCTTATAAATTTTGGACTGAAGTATTTTGGATAGTTCTACTTTGGATTATTTTTGGATTGCCACAAAAGGACAACCCGGAGGTCGGGCGACAACCCGTCATGTCCGGAACGGCCGCGAGACTTGAACCCACAACCGAAGGGCGACAAGGGAGTATCACCTACCACTGGCCAACGTGATGTCCTAGATTAGATAATGTATTTTTTTAAATATCTGGTAGATGAATTATAAATTCGTTTTTTGGAACCCTATATGAATAGGATAAATAGAATATTTTTTTAAGTTCTATTATCTTTTAGAGTGAAAGACGAGTTTGCGGTAAAATTAGTTAAAGGATTGAACTAAACCTGTCAAGTATATATTTTTCTTCTTCTCCCATTCTATAAAGAAAATAATTCTTATACTTTATTGAAGGAATCTTAAAACCAAAAATGTGTTATCCTAATACCTTATGTTTTGTTGAACCAATGGTATTTTAAGTCATCATAGATTGATGAATTTATGGACTTCAATTTTAAACTTGTTTGTGATTGATGACCTCAATCACTACCAATAAATATTTACGTTTTCCACCAATTATATGTCTCTAATTGCCACCAATGTTCTTCTAATCGAGATCATAATTTGGTGGTGACCCTTTCATTTCTCTTTTCCTCTTATTAAGACTAAATTTTATTAACCAAATTTCCAATGTGGGTTTTCCCACAAAGAAATTTTCTATTTTCAACCCTTATTTTCGAAGAAAAATATCAAATTGTGAGGACGCAATTTATTGCTGGAGGGAAGAATGTAACACCCTAAGATTTCATAGTGTGTTACTTCTTCAAAATAATTGAATAACTTGCACTACACGCAACACCGAGTTCAAGCGCACCATGACTTACCAAACAAGTCATTCAAAAGAGGTTATGAAAAGTATTAACTAAATTTTGAACTTTATATAATCCTTATAATTTTAGAATCCATATTATGAGTTTCTTAGACATTATATAATAACAAATTCATTTTTTTCAGATAAAAGAAGTATTTTTCAAAAATGCACTTCGACCAACTTTTAATGGTGAACCCTTTTTAAATTCAATATTTTAAACTTTTATATATTCAATTTTACTAAATAAATTAATTCTTTAGAATTGGGACATCAAAAATTTACAATGTAACACCCCAAGATTCCATGGTATGCTTCTCTTTGAATAATACAGTAGCGTGTGTTGTACGCAACTTCGAGTTCTAACACACACCACAACCAATCAAACTAGACGTTATGAATAGTAATACCCACTTTTTGAAATTTTATAAATTTTAACTCTCAAAATGGACTTCATTTTTGGATTCAGAATATCTAATTTAGCCTAGGCGGAAATTTTGGTACTTTTCGGATAACTTTTATCTTTTGATGAATAGTGGAAATTACTAAATTTTAATTAAAAACAAATTTTTTAATCAAAATAATTAGTAGTGATAAATTATGAATTTCAGTGGTTTTAAAGTATATTTATAATATATTTTTTCCATTTAATACAATTTTGGTAATTGGAAAAAATTTCACAATTAAACCAGACATAAAAAGTATCAATCTTTTGATAGTTATTATCTCTTAAAAACACGCTTTTTGTTATAACAACGGGAATTAATTTTAAATTAATATCTAGAAATTCTGTGTTTTGAATTTGGAAAAATGGATTCCATATTTGGAATCAGGATGTAAAAATTTTTTAAATAGGTAACTTTTATTTTTAGACATTTTGAATAATTACTTCGGTAAATATTTTATTTACAGTGGTTAAAGGGTAAATCCAGTAAATAAGGGTTAAAACATAATATTATATTCATAATAAATTACCCTAAAATATGTCGTAACATTATTGGTGGATACATGTCCGACCATGGAAATCTTTGGGTCGATTTTGGGACCCCATGGAGCCGCTTGTACGTGATAGGGACACTTTATTTTAATTAAGTTAAAATAAATACAAAAATGACATAAGCATATATCTTTTAGAAAAACATTTTTTACATAGGATCATATATGTTGGATTTTAGACTATAAATATTAATTAGAAATATAAAAATATTTACTACATAATGGTATTTTATTTATAATTTTTAGACATTAAATAGTTTAATTTATTTATGACACAATGGTGATGTAGTAATTACCTAATTAATGAAAAGTTAGAATTATTGATATTATAAATACCCAAATAAATGTAATTCGAGACTTTTTATAAATAAAAATAATTTTATAGGTTAATAGGACATGTTAGTATTGAGTTAATTAACCTTTTTCTATGTAATAAATCTGTTATGATTTTTATAAAAATTAATTTTTGAATAGTGTCAAAATTGACATAAAAGAGTTTTTAAAACAAATATTATATTATTAATAGATATTAAATTCCTAAAAATCTACGTTTCGTCCAAGAGACTTATATGATTATATGTGTATCATTAATGGACCACTTTGGGGTCTCTTGGATGTATATAGTAAGTTTATTAACCATATAATATTAAATTACAAAGAGACATTGTAAAAGTGAAACTAATTAACTAAGAGTCAATACTTAAAGATAAGGTTAATATAGTAACCCAAACCTATCTAAATCCTATTGGTTGAGTGGTTTTCGACCTATCCCCCCCTTAAACTTTATATAATCCACTTTGGATCCATTAGAAACCGAATATTAATTTATTATAAAATAATATTTCTAGCTTTTCCAAAGGTGCCCCTCACCCCTCTAATAAAAGGGCACTCCCCCTTCTCATTAATTCACACCTTCAAAGCCTTTTGGTTCATCCAAACCCTGCCCAAATACTCTCTCAACTTCCCTCAATTCATCCTATAGGACTTAATTTAGTCATAAAGGCATCTTAATGATCCCTTTTGATCAAATAAAAAGGAAGAACCCGAAGAAGAGGTAATGATTTCACCACCCTTTTCAAGTTCCTTTCTTCTTCCACTTCTTCTTTCTTTGTTATTACCATTATAAAATAATAAATACCATATATTATATATAATTTTATATTTTTATAAACATGTTACAACCATATTCATGTATTATATCCATCCTTTGAATGACATGTCATCGTACGTGCGTACGTACGGCTTACCGTCTCCACGTCGTGGTGTAATTGTTAGTAAAAACATTATTATTTGGATGGGTATAATAATAATGTTTAATTCAAGTAAATAATAAATATAACATTTTAATGATTCTGTATATATGATATAAAATCCAATTAAATATTATTTTAATTTGAAAAGAATGATATTGTCGCTCGTGCGAACGTACGGAGAACCGTCTCCACGAACGCGATGAGATTCATTCTCCATTATATCCATTCAAGCATAATTATCATTTGATGATTAATAATAATTTTTGATGACTTAATATCATTATGTATATGAATAAGATAAAACATATCCATAACATACATGGCTTATGTAACAAAACATATAAAAGAAAATGAGTAAGTTAACACCCGAAACGACAATAATATTAAGATATTATTAACAAAGCAATGTTAAAAGATCATATATGATATAATATTAATGTATATGATTATTTTATAATTTAATAACAATTATTTCACCATTATAAAGGAGGTTAACCTACCCCCAACCAAGGAAAAGTATAAGGTAATGTGTTTTCATCTCACTCCTTATTCCCGTGAGATTCATGTCATATTGCCACTATTACCTTTTGTGTGGTGTATGTACTGAATATAATTGTATTCTTTGTGTAATAAACTTTAATGTATGTGTATGTACATATTCATTGTATGATACGCCTTTCATGGGTTTTATGTTTTGTATGTTACCAAATTGGTAAGGGTTAATTCCTCAATCTCATTATTATCCGATATTGTTTATGTGTAAGTATTTACTGGGAAATTTTTATCATCCATGTCCATTTTTCATAAAAATGTTTTCAAAATGAATATTTTAAGGATTTTTATAGGTACTCTTTATCAAGATCATAATTTCAAATGTTTTAAAGATTAATCTTTCTAAAACTTTTTAATTAATGTCCATGTTTTCAAAATGATTTTAAGGATTTATTTATATGGACATGAATGTTTTGAAATGTTAATTCATTTCAAATGTTTCAAAGTGGAATGTGACACTTTGATTCAAAAATCCCTTTTAAATTTCTTCCTTTATAAATGTGTGACTTTTAAATGATTTTACAAAAAATATATTTCTCTCAAAAAGTTTTACTCATCATTTTCATCTATGTCAACATCCTTTGATGGATTTTAAGCTTATTTGAAGTTGATTTATTATAAAAAACTTCCATTGAAGGTTTTGTGATATGTTTGACTGTGGATGTGTTATTTTTATAACATTCATGGTTTATGGAGAAAGTATTGACATTTCGTATGCTAGTTTTAATACGAATGTTTTTGTTATGTTTAAACCTATTCATATGAGGAATGCATTAGACTTAGTAACTGACGGGTGGAGCCCGCTATAGCCCCTCGATGCATCATTAGGTCTCATGAGACAAACTAGTGTCTTGGGACGAGGCCTTAACAAAATCATATTTTTAGTCTTGGCAGAGGCCTTGGCTACGTGGTTATGATAGTCTGGCATTATGCATTCCATCATTATGAAAGTGGTTAGTGATATTGAATGTGATTATTCAACTAGTATAATGTACATGTCAATAAGTAAATGGAATTATTTCATTTCATTTTTTATATATTATGCTGAAGTTCATGTTTAAAAAGATTTTGTTTTAATTTTACATTGCCTTAAATGTTGATGCCTATTTATGAATGTTTCTGCTGTATTGTTATCCTTACTGATCATCTGAGCTCACCCCTTTCTATGTTTTTATTTTTCCCATGATTCCAAGAAGTGTATTATGATTGATATGCAGGGTTATGACAAGGGAATAATGGCATTATTAAAGGATTATTTATGTTGTTTTGTATGTTATGAAGTTCAATGTAACATTCATGTATGTAATCTTCTTTCCAAGACTGCTAAACTGATCGGTCCTTTGGGACTTTATTCCTTGTAATCATGCCAATGTATTAAAATAATGCACCGACTCTGGGTAACTGGGGTCAGGGCGTTACACACCATGCCTCAAATTGAGGTTGGGTTGTCTCATACACGTCAAAAAATGACCCATGGATCGTTTTCCTAAAGTATCAACACAATCCGAATGCGTTTTCTCAGTTTTCCATATGCCAGTTGTTGTTTTCACTTAAAATCCTATCCATTTCAAATAAAAGTGAGATAGTTTGAGTGTTTCCAGCAACATCGGCCCTCGGATTGAGGCGGATTTGACTCATACACGTCATGTATGACCCATGGATTGTTTTCCTAAAGTTTCAAAAGAATCAGAATTCCTTTGGTCTGTTTTCCGTATGTCAGTTGATGTATTCACTTAAAATGATGTCCTTTTGAAACAAAAGAGAGACACTTCATGTGGTATCAGACACACCGTGCCTAAGATTGAGTCTAGGTTGACTCTTACATATCAAATATGACTCATTGATCATTTTACTAAAGTATCAATAGAATACAAATGCGTTTGGTCGGTTTTCTATATTCTAGTTGTTTTTACATAAAAGAGTATCCATTTTAAACAAAAGAAAGACACTTTGAGTGCTACCGGCCACACCATGCCTCATATTTAGGAAGGGTTGAATCATACAAATCAAAAATGACCCATTTATTGTTTTCCTATTGTATCAACACAATATAAATGCGTTTGGTTGGTTTTAAATATGCCAGTTGTTGTTTTCACTTAAAATCATGTCAATTTCAAATAAAAGTGAGACAGTTTGAGTGGTGCTGACCACATCAGCCCTCGGATTGAGTCGAGGTTGACTCGTACATGTCACATATGACCCATGGATCATTGTGTTTAAGTATCATCACAATAATAATGCTTTTGGTTGGTTTTTTGTATGCCATTTGTTGTTTTCACTTAAAATGTTGTCCATTTCAAATAAAAGTGAGACACTTTGAGTGGTACTGACCACACCACGCCTTGGATTGTGGCAGGGTTGACTCTTACATGTCACAAATGACCCATGGATAATTTTCTTATAGTATCAACAGAATCCGAATGTGTTTGGTCTGTTTTCCATATGCCAGTTGTTTTTACTTAAAAGAGTATCCATTTTAAACAAAAGAAAGACACTTTGAGTGGTACCAGCCACACCGTGCCTCGGATTGAGGCGGGGTTGACTCATAAACATCACAAAATGACCCATGGATCATTGGGATGATGTATGAACACAATAAGAATGAGTTTGGTCAGTTTTCCATATGTCAGTTGTTGTTTTCAATTAAAATGTTGTCTATTTCAAATAAAAGTGAAACACTTTGAGTGGTATCGGCCACACCGTGCCTTGTATTGAGGCAGGGTTGACTCATACATGTTAAAAATAACTCATGGATCATTGTGAAAAAGTATCAACACAATCAGAATCTGTTTGGTTGGTTTTCCATATGTCAGTTGTTGATTTAATTTAAAATGTTGTCCATTTAAAATAAAAGTGAGACACTTTGAGTGGTACCGGCCACACCATGCCTCAGTTTGAGGAAGAGTTTACTTGTACACGTCACTTGGGAATTTTGAGTGCCAGCAAGTGTGGATTGAAGATCCATGTGAGTCTAATCCTATTCTTGCTTCCTCTTTTCGATTAGTGTTTGAACTCTTCTCTCATCTTATTCTGAAGCTCTAAAACCCTCTTTTCCGTTGGGATTTAGGGTGAATCTTGAAGAGGGATTAGATTGGGATCTAGGGTCTTGGGAGGAGGGTTGGGGGCTGTCTGGGGGGCTGTCCGTGGTCCAGGGAGGAGGGTGGGGGGTTGTTCTTGGGGTTGTTCGGGGTCCAGGGAGGAGGGTGTGGGGGGGGGGGGGTTGTTTGGGGTCCACGAAGGAGGGTGGGTAATGTATCTAAAACTCTATCTAGGTGTCATACATCAAATTCTGACCTGAATTTAAATCTCCATGAGGTGTCATCCTGGAGTAGGGCCAAATCACGGAATTAGTGCGGTGTGGCCATAACGTGACCACGGCGTGAGTGCGGCTTGACCGCGGCGTGACCGCGGCATGACAGCAGCGTGACCGCAATGTGACCACGGCGTGATCACAACGTGTTGGCCCAGTCTAGCGACATCTATGGGGTAGCATAATCCAGCCAGGAGCGATGGGAGTGGGATGAAGCGGGGAAACATTCCGGTCGTCGCCTCCCTCCCCATTAACTATGGGTGGGTAATGTATCTAAAAATATATCTAGGTATCAAACATCGAATTCCGATAGGACCACAAACCGCCATAGGGTGTCATCCTGGAGCAGGGCCAAATCACAGCGTGACCGCGGCGTGACCGCGACATGACTGTAGCGTGACCGCGGCGTGACCGCGGCGTGACCGCGGCGTGACCGCGGCATGACCGCAGCGTGACTGCAGGCGTGACCACGGCGTGACCACAGGCATGACCACGGCGTGACCGCGACATGTTGGCCCGGTCCAGCGAAATCCGCAGGGCAGCATCTTCCGGCCAGGATTCCATATAAATCCTATGTTGTTGTCCATAATATTATAGAAACCGATATTATGTTATAAAAAATAGACTCTTGATTCAGGATTCTTGTATGATAAAGATTTATATTTTATATTTTTTGTTTTTAAAAGTGGTACTAGGTAGTTGAAACTACTAATTGAGAGTCCAATTATATAGGTGTATTACTTATCAATGGTATATTAATTTCATGTAACTCTAATAATAAAACTTCATTCACCTTGACAGTAATAGAATTTGACTATGTTTTAATATCTCAGGATGCAACACAAATCTTATGGGAGAATTCAAATATGTAAAAAATTATATGTGCATCGAGGCCAGGCAGACACCCCAAAAAGTGTTAAGATGAAGCTTATGGTGGGGATCACCATAAGCCTGACAGGTGTTAAACAATGACAAAATCTGTGTTTTTATATATATAGGACCGGGTAAAGACCCAAAGGGGTGGCCAAGAGGACAGAAAAACACCCGAAATGGGTTTCGCCATAAGATAAGGTCACAATAGACATGATAGAACAAATCAACTATTTAATATGTTATAACAAGGGATCATCAGAAGGTTTTAGTTAGCGAAACAATAACACAACGTCTAAAGATAAACAAAATGACAAAAAAGAATCATACACCCAAAACTATCACTATGAGTTTTCGCAGACAGTGTCCCTCCATTGGAGGGGTTTTAATATAAAAACATGACTTTATTTATCAAATGAATCGATTATATTAAAGAAAACTTATTCAAGATATGTAATTCAATATAATTTAGAAGAATGAAGAAATAAGCTAAATTCAATTTAACGAATTTCAAATTAAAGAGGCTACGAGAGGGACTCTACCTCAAGGTGGAACCAAGACATCCACTTCAGCTCTTGGAACTTTCTAACTAAAAGATACTACTCCTCCACTGGGTATATGCACCTTCACACACATTCAAGGAAACCTATACCCTATGCACACACCCGCATGGCCATGATCATGTGCATGGGGATCCTTGCACATATGCTTATATGCATATATCAGTCTCCACTCACCCGCGTATGCATATATATATATATATATATACATGGGCACACCTAGCCCCATATGTGCATAATCACTGCCATGGGTGACTATACATGTAACACGGGAACCCACATACATATACTTACTTACCTATGCACACACATGCCAGTCGCCCTTTACTTGGAGACTCAAAACCAATGAGCAAGGATCAACACACTACACAAATAATATTAAGAACCTTACAACACATGAAGGATGCTATATAACCAGTGATAAACCAACCAATGGCATTAAAGACTTACCTATATTGGCAGCGGAGAACCAAACCCACCTGAACCAACACGAAACGAACCAACGACCTACCGAAAACATAATATGGAGTCAACAACACTAAAGTCCCAAATACATGATGTGCGAGACAAGTAGTAACCATAGAATCTTAACTCCGATCAAAGCTGGTGGACAGAATCAATATGAAATCCTTCTTTCCCCCTTCAAAGAATATAACTACCCTCTTTCCATAGAAAGCAGTCAAAGATCTAAGTGACCAATGTGATAAAGAAAATAAAATAAAAACTAAACTAAAACATACCTGTCTCCTGTGACTATACCTATCACCGCCCAACATATAAGTACTACAACGCCCCATGGGTCAAATAATGTTCCTATAAGAAAAGGGGAAACATATCATTGTTTCAAAATGATACTACAAAATAGTACATTCCTATTAATTAACAATTACTCTTCCAATAAATGTTATATAATCAATTTGGCCCGAGTTTCAACTTAGTTTGGTTTTTTTCGATACAAGGGATGAGGTCTTATTATTCTTGGTTTTATTGTTTACACTTGAGATATTTATTTAAAAATGATGTATATATTTGGAATTATTATTTATGGTTTTAGTTCTTAGCGTATTTCCATGGGGCCTGTCCACATGAACAATTCATGGAATGTAGGGTTCAATTTACATTTATGCACTTTAATGTGATTTATGTCACTAACGATGAGGATTTAGATCATCTAAAATATTCCTAAGAGGATTGGGCCTTGTAGTGTTAAGTGAGGCAATTATACATCTAGCGTTTGATGAGGAAATACTTATGAGGATGGATTAGAATATTGGTAGGTTCTTAGAGTGAGATGGTCCCTCTGAGTATATAAAATGCATTATGAAAGGTTTAACTCCATTTAATGATTCAAGAGTTCAACTAAAGAGATGAAGGATGAGATGCTAGTGTCGGTATTGGGTATTGTCGGACAGATTGGCATTATAATTCCAAGAGTCTTTGTGTGATTTAGCATAGGGTGGAACCTGGTTAGTGGGTCTGGGATATAATACATGATTTTGATGAGGTTCTTTAACTGATTATTGAGAATATAATGTAGATGGGTTCAACATGGTGTGCTTTTGTGACTAGGACAATCATAAGGTGAAGAGTCCTCTTTGTCTAGTTGGATGATGAGATGTTCATCGAGGCATGGGATAATCCTCAAGAGATGAGTCTAGACTATGTGACTAATAGGATAGACTAGGATAGGATTCATAGGATTGGGTGAGTGTCCAACCCATGTGAGGACGATACGATGTATGGAGACACTTGGGGTTATTTATGATATCTCATAGAGAAACTTGGGGTTATTTCATGACTCTAACATACTACAGAAATGTTCCCACACAATTTTTTAGAAAAACAATTCCATCTTATGGAAGAAACAAAGGCTCCTCTATCTTCCAATGTTTCCTCACACTCACACCTCATGGTATTATAGTATACAAGTGATCTATGTCAACTAATCAGGGTATCATCACTACCCTCTGTCCGTAGAAAGAAGTAAAATACCTAAGTGGCCAATGAGATAAAGAAAATAAAATAAAAATAAACAAAAACATACCTGTATACTATGACTACACATGTCATCGCCCAATATATATGAACCACACCGCCCCATGGGTCAAATCATGTTCCTGTAAGCAAGGGGGAAATAGTTCCATTTAATAATCTCTTCATTTTTCATTATGTTCTTTATATAGCACGTTGATGGAAACAACATAATAGTACACTTATCCATTGAATATGCACCTATGATACATTAATTGAGTTGAAGATTGTGAACATAACACTATTCACTATGGAAAGAACCTCATAGGGACCACAATCAATGTTTAGTAGTTGATCCTACTCCTGAACCCGGTTGGGCACCAGTCCATGAACTAGATGGTCTACTTGGTCATAATGGTGTAAACCATTTCATTATACTATATTAATAATAAAGGTGTTGGTATTTTTTTTACCAGCAATGGGAATTTCTCAGGGCTTGAGTGCCAATCGACATCAGTTCCAAAGTTAATGGCCCCTTAACTATCCGTAGATGTCATGGGGTGTCTCCCATGGTTGTCTTATGGTGTTTAGTGTCAATCTATGATTTATTTGATGATTAATTATTGTGGGAAATGTGTATTTCATGGTCCGTTAAATAAATACATCGGTCAATTAAAAAATACACCCATTGTCAATAGAGATATACCCACTTTTGATATAGAATACCATCCAAATAACCAACTCGGAAATCCAAGACCAACATTTTACTTTACCAATTCCAATTACATAATATATGTAGCACCAAATTATGTTTTATGAACCAATAAATTAAAGGGAAAGAAACTCCTCACCATAACCCATAAAATCTCATATAACTTCACTCACCTCCAGTTAACCCACATCATTGCGCATCTTAATGACGATACAACCTTATCACATATATATCATGATTAACAAAAAACATCCAACACAATATAAGGCCTAATAGGATTCTATAGAGGAAAATATGAGGTTTTTAAAGAATCATGAACTTTTTATTGAATTAACTGTTCGAATAAATGGAATCCAACATGTGATTTTAACCCTACATTTCTGGAAGACTCTATTTTGAAAAAAAATCCCAATTTACCCAATAATTCACCACACCATGAGTTGGTTACTAACCAAAAATATAGAAAATGGATGATTAATATGAATGGTTTTCCTAACTATGAACCTAAGAATGCATTCCTTGATTCCTCATTTTTTGAAAAAGAAGACTAATTATTACCTAGAAATACCAATCAAGAACCCTGGAAAATGGAGAAAGATCCGAGAGGGGGGATGTCCCGTAGGGTGTTCGGCCAAGGGGGGTCTTTCACACGACTGGAGAGGGGGCCAGGGGACGTCGTCAGAGGAGATTGAGCTAAGAGGGGAGGGGTATGTCGCTAGAAGTGGGAGATGAGAGGGGAGGGGGGAACATTGCTGGGAGCCGAGAGGGGAAGGGGACGTCGTCGTCGGAGAGGGAGAGGATATGGGAAGGGGAACTCCCCTAGAGGAGAGGGAGGGGGTCGGGAGGTGGAGGTCAGGGACGGTTCACCCAGGATGAGAAGCCCTAAATTGGTTTTACTTTTTCCCTATAGTTAATAAAAACCGTAAGTAAAATTTTTCTTTCCCAATGATTTAACAAAACTTTTGGGAAAACCCAACATATAACACCTTATACCAACGGTTTACTAGAAACATTGGTAAAGGGTCTTTATCCCAACTATTTTTTAAATCTTTGTGAAATAAGTGTTGGTATAGGTACCAATTCCATAAGTGATTTATTATGATTTTCAAAAAATTATTCTATTTTTTTTCATCAACTAAATAATTTCTATATCATCAATTTATAATCCTTTAAGGTAATTATTTATGTTCTAAAAATTAAAAATATATTACCATGATAAATAAAATATAATTATATTTAACATTATTATTTATATTCAAATAAATCTTTTGTATAAACTTAATTTAAAAAAATTTATATTATTTAAAACATGAATGTGACATTTTAAATTTTCATTAGATAAAATATTATTAATACTAAAATATCTCTCAAATGGTATCAAAGCATGAAAAATAAATTTATATTAGAATAATATGTTTATTAACATAAAAATTACCACATATAGTTTTTTTATATCACCCATTTTCCCATATTTGGAAACATAATAGATATTAAAGACAATATGAATTACACTTCTGTATTTCTTTGATTTAAATATTATTTAATTTATTTTCATGGATATGTGTCCATTAAATGATATAGTTTAGATCCTTACATGTTAAAGGTCTAATTCCACTCATCATATAAATTTTTTTCATTTGTGTTGGTCATTTTATAGTCATTATAAATTTTATTTTATCCTACCTTAAATAATTTACCCTTTACAGTGGAGAATATGTTTACCATGGTTACCATTCATACTGGTCCAAAGTAATAAAGGAAATACTTACCAAATATATAAATACTGAATCAAAATTTTAAATTAATTTTTTAAAATTCAAAACATAGATATTTCATAATTAAATTTAAAATAAAACTGGTAATATTTCATGAAAAACTATTTTATGGAAAAATTTACCTTTCTAAATGGGATTTTTTTTATTATAAATTAATGTATAAAATAACTTTAAAAAACTATTATTGGATAAAGATTATCTATTTTAAATTTAAAACTAATGAAAAAAATAATTTCATTATGTGATGACTTTGAATGAAAATAAAGTTTTCACTAAAAATCATAATTTTTTATATTCATAAAAAATGATACTTTTGAGAAAAATAAATTTTTTTTAAACAAAGTAAATTTTATATTTTTCATTAAAATAAGAAGTTTATTTTGAAAAATTGAATATTAAAAATTTTAACAAACTATATTTAGAATGGGTTCTCCTTCAAAAGACACAAATTTGATTTTTTTTTTGAAAAATACATCTTTTATACAAAAAATTAAATTTGTCATTATATGATGTCTATAAAATATATAAGATGAATTTTAAACATTATATTAAATATATTATATATATTTTTCATTAGAATAATCAATAAAGAGTGTTTTTATTATTTTATAGGCTCACTTATTTTCATTTAAATATTTATTTTTGAATAAACATAATACTATTCATACATTCCATTATAATGACTAGGTTAGAATATTTACGTTTTCTATTATAATCTATCATACATGCAATTAATTATATCAAAATAACTTAAAATTGTGTGTAAAATAAACCAATAATAGTGTTTATTATACCACATGCTAAGACTGTGTTGCATATAAAACAAGATTATCTTGATGTAGCTTATAACACAAGACATTGAAGAAATAATGAAACAAATAGATACCTGATAAAAATCATGGGGTGTTTCATTATAACCCCTTAAAATGAATTTTTACTTCAAGAATCATCTTGGTTTTAGAAGGTTTAATACTTAAAAGTTTCTTTAATAGAAACTCACATCATAAAAAGTAATACAAAAAATTCATTATAAAAAAGATTGTATAAAGAGAATGGTTAACCAAAGTAACTCATAAATGGGTTTCTGCAAAATATAACATATAAGGGAAGTGAAAACATGGATATGTGAGAAAAATTTAACTATATACTTCTGATGGAGAGTGATAGAGAACATAATTAGGAAAATTTAACAATCAAAATCCACACATTTGTGATGATCTCAATGAGTATTTGTTTCATCAGATAAGAAGTTACTAGTATATCATTTTTTGTTTTTCAATATACTTTTCCTAAGGTTTTAGAACATGAAAATAAATACATACATTATTTTAGTAAAATTTTATCATTGGTCGTACCATGAACAATTTAAACTTTATATCTTATTCAGAGAAATGATGTCGAATTTATCATTCTTGAAGCATTACCAGATCATGTGATCCATAAAGAGAATGATAGGTAATTCTATATTTCTTTGTCACAAAAAAATAGGTAAGAACAAGTTTTCAAATATCAATAATTCAACACATAGTAAGATAGTACAACTTGATTAAGATTTGAACCTATACTATCCATAAATGGATAACGTTAAGATCGTTCCAAAAACAGAAAATATAAAACTTTAGAAAGAGGTGAACTAAATTGTCTTAACATTTCTTCCACATATATCATAAGTTAGTTCTTGGCTTCCACATTAAAAACAGGTGAATAATTCAATAATTTATTATTTTTACCATACATCGTTATTAAAAACATGCATGTTTCTGTATGAATATATCCAAAATGATGTAAACTATATACATGATTGTATAAAATACTTTTGAGAAATCCATAATCAGTTATAAGGAAATAATTACTATCCAATTTACTTATTCATGTCCAACATATAATTATCCAAATATCATTATCTCATCTTCATAATCGTATTGAGGATTATTCTTTCATTAATAATTTATTTTCCAGAAACATCAACTTATTACCTCAATCACTATTCATGTTTACCAGTACGATTCAGTATATGCTCTTAAATCCTTATGAAAAAACTAAAACATACTAATCCATAGATTTTTCTTTATTCCATAATACCATAAATTTACTTCCAGTACATTATTCTTGAATTATAATACAAATAAACCCATTTAGTCCATGACTTCATTTTCATACGCCACATCACAAAAAGTGATCACATGTGATATTCTATTGTATTTTTCCTTAAGAGATTTATGATATCATTCATCATCATTATTCCCAAAATTTTGGAATGTTATAGTCTTATTCCCCTTTTCCTTTATCTTTCAACACTAATTAGTGGGAAGAAAAATCTTTAGAGCTTTCTATTTATTCCCATTATTTCAGAAGTAAAATACCCGATGACCTTCTTTAACAAACATAAAACAATTATTAATCCCATTAAGACAATTTCCTCCATGTTTCCATCCACAATTTGATCATAAAGCAACTATAATATTCTTTTATATATAATTTTTATAGTTTACATTGAATTATATCATTCTTTTCTTATCATAACCATGATATAGATAAGAAACTATAATTTCACTTTTTGTATGAAGAATATGAGGTACGTACATCCTCAAATATTTGTTCTTGAAGTCATCCCAGTCCTCATATTCAATATTATCTTTTGGCCTCATATTCTTGATAAAGATACACAATATATACTATTTACCTTCTAAGAGATAAGTTCAAAACATAACATTTTCATGTTCAAAATAGTGGATAATGAAAAATATCTTTTAAATAGTATAGATCCATTTCTCACCAACTAGTGGGTCAATCATTCCACTAGAAGAAGGTATACATTACATTTAGAAGTATTCAATATAATCTTTTTTCCCACCTTTAGTCATTTTCAAGCCTAGTAGGATTTACAGTCATAGAAACAATATTTTTTTTCTAGACCCCATAACATTCAATTTTAGGAGTACAATCGTTGCATTTACAATTTCATTCATCATTAACTTGGTTCCTTTGGGTTCTAGCCATTATCTAAAACTCAAAAAAAAATAGTGTGTGAGGAAAATATAATACTAGGAAAAAAACATAATTAGGGTGAGTATTCTCTAACATCATATGTTCAATCCTAGTTTATTCATGATAATTACCAAATTTCTAGGATTTTAAACTGTAATGGAACATATCCTTAGTACACCCCTACCAATATCCTTAGAAATTTCTCAAGGGATATTTCTAATGTTTTCACATCCTATTTTTCAAAGGTTGATTATCCATTCTCTGTGATACCAGATCTAATGAACCAAGCTTGATGTATGAGGAACTTAAATTTCTTTTGTGGAATACATAATACATTACAAAAATAGACCCCAAATACCATTTATTTTAGTGTATTTGGAATCTTTTACCACACTAATCTAACTTGGTGAAATATCTTTCACATCTCCCATAAAGATCTTCCCCTTTAGTTTTTCTACGTAAAACAATTCTTTATATCATGAGTAAAAGAAAATATAAAAAGGGTGATCTCAAATTCATTGTAAGGGTTATCAAGGATAATATAAAAAAACATAAACATAAGAGTGTAAAAACATAAATATAAAAATTGAATATCAAAATCTTGACTCCTGATATAAATCATGGTTGTACATAAGGAATAAATCATAAAGGAACACGTATCATGATAAAACATCATTGACATAAAACATGGATTTTTTGAAAACACATAATAATAATAAAAATCAATATTATCCGAGGATTGTTTCGAAAACAATCATATTAGAAAACGTCCATTACAGAACCGAGTTCATTCCACGTTTCAGCCATATCTTACTGAACAATATTTACATGTCATTTCGTCCCTGAACTACTGAAATAGGTTTACTTGTCATTCCAGTCATGTATGTCTCGTGATATATAAATATTTTACCATTGCATTGGATAGAGATATAGGTCCCATATAACACATAATTAAAACCATACAAATGTGTTCTATAAAAACATAAATACTACATCATAGAAAAACCCAAGGAAAAATGGGGTTTACAAACATCATTCCTTCATTATATAATCCACATAAAATAGATGGATTTCATAAATATAATTCCATTATAAAAATAATAAACAATATTGACTAATGGGGATAGTTTACTTGAAACATACCCCTAATCATATATTGAAAATAATTTTGAAAAAACATGTAAAATTAATTCTTTATAAAAATATCATTTCTTCTTAAAAAACAATTTCATTTCATAAAACACCATGAAATTTTAAATGAAAATAATTTATATTAAAAAAAACATTTAAAAATGGAAGATAATATTCATGTAAATAAGTGGTTATGAAAGAGAAAAAATCTATTGATGTCATATATGTTAAAAAATATTATTCTCATACTTTTGTCAGAAAATTCAAAAAGTATCTCGTATATAAAATAACAAATTATTCCTTACATATCATTCTATAAAAATTAATCAATGAGTAAAAATGAATTTATACAACTTTATAATTATAGAATGAATATTTTTTAATACTTAGGAACCATGGATGTGGATGATAAATATACCAGTGCAAATACTTAATAACAAACAATCACATATAATAATGAGATTGCAAAACTATCCCTTAAATTTGTTTTGCTATCCTTTCTACTTATTTAATCATCATGTATAATGATTTAAATGAATTAATTGACTTATTACCGAATCATTAACATTTAATGATATCATATATGACCATATTATCATCCATTTTCTAATAAAAATTCATTGGTACTCGTTATTTGGGTATTAACTGTTTTCTGTTTTTTGCATGTTTTGTTGAATAAGATATAGTTATCATTATTAGGGCATATTTATATCATTAAATAATGATATAAACATAATATGTACCATAAAAAGTAATTATTCAGATTTATATAATCATGATTTAATGGATATTGTGTATAATTAATTGCCTTGCATCGTGGAGACGGTAGGTCGTACGTATACAAGAGCGATTCTATCATTCCATTAATTATGAAATGGTATCAATGTGGGTGGTATATATATTGTTCTAGAATAAATTCCTTATCATCATAATAATATATATTTATTATTTCATTCATTATACCCATCCAAGTTATGTGTTGGTGAAAAAAATTACACCATGTTGTGGAGACGGTAAGTCGTACGTACACACACATGATGATTTTATTTTTCATAGGATGGATAGAAGGAGGAATATAGATTTCAAATAATCTTAAAAACATTTCAATATACAATTTATTCTTGATTCATTAATTTATAATCGGAAACACTCATGAATAGTATGTAAAATAAGAAATAATTTAAAAAAACACTAGAGGAGATTATCTCTTCTTCAACGAGATCCCTCTAGATTTCCTCATAAAGGCACTAGAGTTGGTCTTTTGAGAATACCATATTCTATAGAATTAGACTAAGGAAGTAGATAAGGTAAATTGTTAGTGTATTCTCGAACCTGATGGCTCAATGTGTTGTGAAGAAGTGAGAGAGTAGGTTCCCTATTATAATTTAGGTGAGTAACACTTTTAGAATCCTCAAAAATACTAATTTAAAATTAAATATATCTGCAATAAAAAATCAAAACAATTACCCGATATAGAATATGAAATTATATATGGTGATAACTTGTCAAAAAATTAATTTTTTTCTAGTTATTATGCCCATTTAAACATTTTCATTTTAATTTAACGCTTATTTAATCTATTTCTTGTTAACTTGGGTAACCAATATTTCAATTTTTTAAGTGTGAAATATTTAATTATTTGATGCAAATTAAATGAAAAATTAATAATTTAGATCATTTTATACAATATAATAATTATTATTATATACTATTTAAAATGTTTTATAATTTTTAAATAATTTAATAAAACATTGTTCTAACAAAACACCAATTGTGTCAATTTTGACACTATTCAATTCTTGTATTTTTTAAAATATCAAGATATGATGTTATCCTCAAAAAAAATATTTTATTATATTCCTATGGGGTCTAGGTAATCTATAAATATAAATTTTTACATTTTAATTAGCTCAATATTATTTATTTTAGTATTTTTAATAACATTAACTTGATATTTCCATTAATAAAATAATTAATACATTAGTTTTGTGTAATTATTTAATATATTTATATGTTGGATAAAAATTATAAATAAAATACTATGATGAAGATAAATATATTATATTTCATTATAATACTCTTAGTTTAATATATCATATGTAAAATTCCACATTAAAAATGTTATATTTATTAAAAATCGAATGTGACAACATTAACATCACCTTAAATAAAATATTATAAGCATCATAATAATTTCCATATGGCTCCAAATGTTCAATAACTCGATCCTTGGGTGCCTATTATGGGTATATAATTTCCCAATAATATTGGTAAAATATTTCATGTCTTTTATTATTTATTATAATTTTAATAAAATTAGTGTATTGTTTTTTCATGAAGAAAAAGATTACTTAAATCATAAAATTATAAGGCTTTATGAAATTATTTATTTCCTAAAAATTAGAAATAAATTACCATTATAAATAAAAATATTTTACCTTTAAAATTATTTTTTATAGTCAAATATAGATTTTTTATAACCTTATTTCAAAAAAGGATATATTATTTAAAACATGAATGTGACACTGTAAAATTTAAATTAAATAAAATTTTATTAATACCATAATATCTCCTAGATGTCCCCAAAAAATAAAAAAAAACTATTAGGGAAATATGTTTATTAAGTTAAAAATTAACTCATAGATTCTGTAATACAACCCAATTGTCCATATGTGGACACATAATAGATAGTAAAGGAAATGAATACGTCACTTGTGTCTTTCATAGATTTAAATATTATTTAAGTAATATTCATATAAAAATGTCCATTAAATAACATAATATAGATCCTTAATTTTTAATTATCTAATTGAATACATAAAATAATATTTTTTCATTTGTTTTTGTCATTTTATAGTCATTATAATTTTATTTTTAACCTAAAAAACCTAATTTACCTGTTACCGTGGTAACAAACATTACCATGGTTACTATTCATATTGGTAAAAAATAAAAGGGATGTAAATAAAAAAATTGGACCTCATTAATCAAAATTTTACATCAATTTTTCAAATTTCAAACCTTAAAATTTAATGAATTAAATTTAAAACAAAATAGGTAAAATGTCAGAAAAAACGATTCTTGGAAAAATGCACCTTTTTAAATGGAAAATGTTTTTATAAACATTTTATGTATAAAATCATTTTAAAAAACCATAATTGGATAAATATTTACAATTTAAACATTAAAACTAATCCAAAACATAATTTTAGTTCTTAATTACTTTAATAGAAAATAATGTTTTCAATAAAAATTTGTATTTTCATTATTCACAAAAAAAAATGAAACTTACCAGAAAAATACCAAAATTTCAAACAAAGTAAATTTTTCTATTTAAAATTAATGGAATATATTAATTTTGACAAATTGAAAATTAAAAAGTGTAAAAAAATAGATTTAAAATTAGTGTTCCATCAAAAGATGACACAATTGCATGTTTTGAAAAATACTTATTTTGTACAAAAAAAATAATTTTTCTCATAAGATGTTTAGAAAACATATAATTTGAAATTTAAAATTTTTATTGAATATATTGTATATTTATATGTCATTAATAATATAAATAAAGTGGGATTTTATTATTTTATAGACTCACTTCTTCGCATTTAAATAGTTCTTCAAATAAAAGTTAATACTATTCATACCTTCCAATATAATGACTAGTTTATAATATTTATTTGTTCGATTAAAATCAGTCTTATGTGAAATATATTACATCAAAAGAACTTGAAATTGTTTGTAGCACAAACCAAGAATAGTGTTTCATATACGGAAAACCAAATTGGTGTTGCATATATTGAATGATTATCATGGTGTACCAAAAAACATAAGACATCAAAGAAATAATAAAACATATATATCTCATAAATATATCTGGGCAGTACACCCGACATGGGTCGGGTCATCAATGATTCATATCAGAGAAAGTTCATTCCTTGGGATGTTGTTCATAAATTTCATCTTAAGAGGATTTTTATGGGATTAGGGAATCATTATCTGAGTGTCTCGACTATGGCTCTCATACTAGGGAGTCCAGTGATGGTACGGGTGGATGATGTATCCATTCAAAAAGACCATGACTACCTACTTGTCCATTGGGCATGTCAATACACTAGTTTTATAGGGACCAATGGTATGTGAATCATATATGATTGATTTTTCTAATTTCCATCCAAATTCATCTTCCCATATATATAAATATATATATATATATGAATATATATATATATACTCATCTAACCGAGGTTCCCCTTGATCACTTTAAAGATTCATCTATGACGATTTCCATCTAGGATACCAGATTTGGTTTGTGACAATGACCATATGAGCGATGAGACCTTAGTTTAGGTTACATCTTCTGAAACCCTTTGTCTATGTGTATTTTTAGCATTTCCACCCCCTTTTGAGTTGTAGATCATCCCAACAGAGTAAGATAAAGATTCACATGGGATTAGGGAACTCTATAATTTCTACCATCATAGGCCTTAGTTGTTTTGTGGTGATGCATCCTCACGGGTATCACAGTGATGGCTAGAGTCCGTGCTTCATTTCTTCAATATTATCCGGATACGAACATATCAAGTAGCTTCATTAGAAGAAGACGTTTTCCACATAGTAGATGGTAATATTCGGAGCCTAGTTACATAGATGCATAAAAAGTGGATGGTCTCATAGGCTGACTTCTATAACCAATTTTGTGAAGAGTACTACCCCTCTTTATGCTCAGTCCAGATACATGATCTTCTAGAGTTTTGTATGTGAGGTATGATGGTGGAAGAGTACACAACGATGTTTAAAGACCTTACATGGTACACTCTTTACATGATCAGGGATGGATACTTTTATGTACATAATATTGGGCAGGGACACCACAAGGATATGTGAGCCAACATGGTGCCTTTTTTCATCCCCACTGATGTAGGGGTTCTGGGGAGGGCACTAGTGATAGATATTTTTATGTCATAAGAATTCCATCAAGTTATATCACGAAGTAGACATCATTGATGTGAGTTATTTGTAGCAGCTTTCAGACACCAGGTGACAGGATCTCGACATAAGAGATACATGTAGGATCATAATCACTCATTGGTCTAGAGGAAACATATATTTCCAGGTAAGTCCATAGAGGTGCGTTGTTATACTTGTGACGGGAACGTTCACATGGCATGTGACTGCCAAACCTGACATGCAGAGTAGCCCATGAAGATAACTGATTGAGTTCCACGATAGAGGTAGTGTCATGATAAAGGATCCAACATGAATTGATAGGGTAGTACCTAGGGAAGTAGAGTTGTAATAGGAGTAGGAGGAGATATAGGTAGATGATGAATCTATGATATCCTCTCCCCACTAGTTGGCTCATGTCAGAGCGAGGGAGTTGGTAGTTAGGGTAGTGAACAACTGTATGATTTGGTTTTCTAAGATCCCGTATCACTATAAATGATCAGAGGTATGGTATATGATTATTATACAATTTCTTCAGTACTAGTTGACATATGTTCTAGTCAATCATTTGTCTCTCTACACTTGGTGTGATATATGGTGATCCCGATTGAGGAATTAGCACAACAACTTTTCCTTGATTTCTCTATAGGAAAAACTTATTCTTTATCATTCATCTATGAGTAGATTGAGATAATTCTTAGTGGATAGAGGTTCACATCAGAAATTTTTGTCATAACTATATAACCCTATGAGGTTTTCATGGGTATGGATTAACTGTCCATAGTTCTAGCCCAGAATCACTATCACCACAGGCATGTCAGATGCATACACACTAATGGGAGGGAGTTCTTCAATTTTGGTGTTATAGATCTCAGGTCAATGAAAGTGTCTCCTGCAAGAAAGATCTAAGCCCATTACCCATAAATTCCTATGTACATCCCTTTGTGTAGTTGGTATTTAGGCATATGGATTCATTCAGTCATAGAAGATTATATGGAAGTCTTCCCTATGGACTTTCTGGGACAACCTCTAAGGTAGGAGGTGGATTGTTTCATATAATTTCATATAGGGAAATCCCTAAGATCTTTTATAGAATATATGATGGATCCTTATGAGAAATACGAGCTAAAGTTACAGTTGGAGGCCCTTTATGAGAAAAGATTCATTATATCCTGTATTTCTTCATGGGAAACTCATATCTTGTTTGTAAAAAAGGTGGATTGGATCTTACATCTTTTAATGGATTCTAATATCATGGATTGTCCCATGATAAAAAAATTACCCCTGTACTAGAAGTTATGACAAGTTTTTCCTATTACAGGGAATGATATGGTTCTCAAAAATCTTTCTCAGGTTCAACTACCACCAATTGTGGGTTCTAGAGGATGATATTCCAAATGTGCAATTCAGATGTCGCTACAAACACTATTTGTTTCTAGTGATTCCATTTTGTTTAAAAAATCCCCCCACCATCATAATATATATATTTTATTAATCAGGTTTTACAGCCATTCATGGACTATTGTTTTTATCTTCATCAAATACATACTCATCTACTCTACATAAGAGGATGATCATGAATATAATTTGAGGGTGATTCCATATTTTCTTTGACATAACTAGTTTTATTTAATTCTCTCAAAGTGATAGTTCTGGATACATGTGTTTGAATTTATGGGGAATTTCATTTCAATACATGGTTTAGATGTTAATCCAGCGAAGATCGATATAGTGAATACATGGGATCCACCTAATAATGTTTCATAGGTGCATAAATTATTTATTTTTGCATGGTAACATGTGAGATACGTGGAAGACATCACTTGGATCACAAAACATTTTACCAGTCTGACACAAAAAGGGTAGTCATTTACCTGGCATGTGTTATGTGAGAGGGCCATTGAGGAGTTGAGGTAGAGGATGATAAGTGCTCCAGTGTTGAGACTACCAGAGGAAAGAATTTAGTTTATAGTGTATTGTGATTCCCTAGAAGTTGGGATTGGTTTCATGTTGCTGCAGAAGCCTGAATTTACTATATACAGGTTGATGGAGTTGAGACCTCATGATCTGAACTATGTGAAAAATTACCTAGAGTGTTTAGTAGTATAATTATCTATGAGGACGTGCAAGAAATACCTATTGGGTGACCTATTTGTGGTCTAATTAGACCACCAGAGTCTTGTGTATTTCTTTAATAAGAGAGAACTAAACCTGAGACAATGACACTGGTTAGAGTTCCTACCGGGCTATGAATTCATGATAGTCACTACTCTTGGTATAGGAAATTTTATATCATATTCAATTAGAAGAAATATATAGGGTTTTTTAGTCTAATAATCATTAGAACGTTTAGCTTCCCTACAGCAGACCCCAATGGATAAGGAGGGTATAACTATTCTTCAGTCGATGGTGTTGACTCCTTTGCTTCTCGAGTATGTGAGAGAGTCTCAGTTGGGAGACATCGACTATAATTTTTTTTTGAATAGATATCCATAGGAATCTCACTAGAAGGATATTTTGAAGTAGGTGACCATGTAAACATGTTATAGGGGTGAAACATTTTTCTTGGCATGATGTGTGAGGTTGTGTTGTACATGTTTTACACATCTCCCCTAGTTTTATATCCCAATGTGGGGAAGATGTACATAGATCATCAATTGTTTTTTTTGTTCCACATGAGAAAAAATGTAGATTATTTCATCTTTTAGTGCCTTATATGAAAATAGGTTAATGTAGAGAACCATGTTTCGATAGATTTTCTACAACACCATGAGATCCCAGACTAGAAATGGGACTGTATATCTATCGACTTTTTCATAAGGATTATACACACAGTGAATATCCATGATTTCATTTTAGTGATAGTTGATCAAATCACAAATATGGATCACTTTGTATCCGGGAGAAGAGTACAATGGAATGTTGGGGTATCCGTACGTATGATATATGATTTGACATCATGGCATAACATTGATAATTATCTTCGATTGTGATGAACCACTTATGTCACGATTATGGAGAGGCCAACCGAAGGAATTAATGACCTAGATTTTGATGTTTATAGTATTTCACCCCCATAATAATGGGTAGAATGATCACACTATCTAGGTTCTATAGGATATGGTGAGGTATCATGTTTTAGACTTCTCCCAGAGCTGGGAGGATCAATTTCCCTAGGTAGAAATTCTATTCAACAACAGCTACCACACTACCATCTACCTGAAACCCTTTTATGTCCTATAAGGGAGACCCTACTGGTAATCCATGTACTATAATGTTACTGTATATTCATCTCTTGTTGGCCCAAAAATGGCTCAGGCAATAAAAGATAATGTAAAGGTCTTCAGTGAGTGGATGAGGACTCCCAAGAGTACACATAAATCATACATTGACCATTGTCATAGGCCCTTGCAGTTTGATAAGGGAGACCAGAGTTTGTTATGAGCCTACCCATGACGATGATTTAAAAGTTTTGGTGAGGGAGACAAGATATCCCCAAGGTTCATTGGTCCCTTCGTTATTATAAAGAAGGTTTTTGAGGTTTCTTACCACCTCACCATACCCCCACCTAGAGGTGGTGCATGATATCTTCCACATGTTACTGTTGAGGAGATATGTGCATGATCTAACGCATATCATCAAATGTGGTGAGCTATGCATTGAAAATGGAACCACCTTTGGGGAGCACCCAATGGGGATCACACACCGGCCGGAGTGGACCCCATGTTGATAGACCATCCCTTTGGTTTATGTTTTTTGGAAACATGGAAATGTGTCAAAATCTTCATGGGACCATTAGAGACTTGTGTGGTCTTAGTATCCCAAGTTGTTTTACTAGTTTCTATTTTTGGGGAAGAAAATATTGGTGTAAATGATGTATAAAACTTTTTTCCCCTATAATAAATTTAATTATATCCACATATATATATATATATCCAATGAGATAGGTTGTAATTCTGGGTCCTGTGTGCTCGAAATAAATTTTTTAAAAGTATTAAATATAACTTTTATTGGGCATGCATAACTTCTTGATGAAAATAAGATAACCCTTAAATGGTTGATTGAATAAAAAATCCATGACTACTGTTGAGTACCAAACCTATTGTTCACTATAAGCATGACATTAAATTAGATGTCATGGGACATTTTGACCCATACCTCATTGGTGGTACATTAGTTGGTTTTAATTAATTAATTAATAAATTAAATAATTCATTTAACCTAATATATTATGTTTATAAATATATCAATGGGGTATTCTACCCAGGGTTTTTATCATATCACTATAATCACTGGAGAGATCTTCCCTCCTCCTTCCATTGGCTGATCATGGTGAATGATTCCGAAGCTCTGAATCATATCAGATCTGGATAAAATGACTGTAGCTTCTCCTCTAAGATTTTTTATTTCCTTGTTCATAATCATTGATCAACATAAAATTGATTTGGGAATCTTTCTTTAGAGTTTTAATCCCTTGATTAAGTGATTGAGTAAATTTTTTGTTATTCTTCGATATGTTTGCCGGTTGTGTCCTTTTTATGAGCCTATGTATTAATTAAATTATTTTCATTTAATTGTTTTCTAATATGAAGTTACTTTTCATTAACAAATGAAATTTAGCCTTCCTTAGTGGATGCACTATGGTTTTGGAAAATATATGGATGAAAAAACATGATGCCCTGACTCACACATAACGTATCCCTTCCCCAGTGGGACAACCTGTGTGATGGGTCACACATGAAGGTATTCCATGTATGAGTACATGGACATGAGTTTACCACATAAGTGGTATACCATGTGAATGAAAATTCCATGTAATAGAGTACATGGATACGAGGTACAATACATAGACCTAGCTAGTGGGCATCAACACGGTCCCAGTTATCCTCCACACGTCATGCATTCCAGCTATATAGTTTGTGCATCTACATGTACAAGAAGATGTGTGCCAATTAGGGACATATCCAAGTTATAGAGAAGGACCTCAAGACATGGGGGTCCCTTAAAAACCATGTATGCCCTAATATGATCTATGAAAACACATAATGTCTCTATCTCCTTCATTTGAACTTGGATTTGGCCCATGGGTATCATATCCTGGGTGTTTTTTTGCATATAATGTCACTGTTCCCTAGGATGTGCCTTTTGAGATACTATGTAACATGTTCTTGGAATGGAACATTACAAGGCAATGTTTGATGATAGAATTCATATTATAGGATCACTTAACACTTATTTTTTAGTGGAAACCTTTTATAGGGATGGGAATTTGTAACACCCCAATATCCCATGGTACCCTAATTTTTAAATAATTCAAATAGATTTCACTACATGCAAAACTGAGATCGAGCACACCACGACTAGCCATTTAAATATTGGTTATGCATAGTATTAACCACATTCTGTATCTTATATATTCCAAAAAAATTTAATATTCATCCCATATGTTTCATAGACATGACAAAAAAAAACAAATTCAATTTTTCGAATAAAAGAAACGTTTTTTAAAAAATAGCAGTTCTACCACCATTTAATGGAGAACCATTTTTAAATAAAATATTTGAAACATTTATATATTAAATTTTGTTAAATAAACTTCCTAATTATAATCTTCCCATAAAAATTTATTTTGGATAAAGTTTTGGCCTTTTGCTGATAACATTCATATTTTGACGAATAGTGAAAAATACTAAATTTTAATTTAAAACAACTTTTTTAGTCAAAATAATTTATAAATTTGTATGGTTTTAAAGTATAATTAGATTATATTTTTATCATTTAATATAATTCATGTCATTTTAATATTTTCAAGTTAAAATTATATATAAACACATATCAATCTTTTGATGGTTTTTACTCTTGAAGCCCCCATTTTCTCGTTTTGACAACGGGTATTAATTTTATACTAATTACTAAAACTTATGTGTTTTGAATTTTGAAAAACTTATTCCATATTTGGAATCATATGTTCAAAATTTTTTAAATAGTTACCTTTAATTTTTAGACATTATGAATAGTAACTTCAGTAATTATTTTTCTTTACCACAGGTAATGGTTAAATCCATTGGATAATGATAAATATAATATTATAATAATATAAAAGTACACTAAAACATGTCCTAATATTATTTTTTGAGTCACGGGAGGCCGAAAAAATCGTTATGCCTAATTTTTGGGATTTTGGAGCCACTTGGGTGTGATAGTGACATGTTATAATAATTAATTTAATGTAAAGATAAATATAACATAAACATGTATCTTTATACTAAAACAATTTTAATATAGGGTTATTTAATTGATCTCCTTAATTATAAAAATTCATTATAAAGATAATAATATTTCCTATGTCATTTTATTTCTTTAATAAATTTTAGATTTTAAATAAGTATTTTTATTTATGACATAATGATGACACACTGATTACCTAATTAATAAAAGATTCAAATAAATTATATTATAAATATTAAAATAACTTAAATTTTATCTTTTTGATTATATACATTAATTTTTTGTATAAAATTTACATATTATGTATAATTTAATGATTTTGTATAAGGAATCATGTTGTTATGACTTTAACAAAAATCAATTACAAAATAGTTTCAAAATTGATATAAATGAGTTTTTAAAACAAACACTATTTTATTAATTTATATAATAGTCATTAAAATCTATGATTCGGAAATATAACTTACATAGTGTTAAAAATTTCATTAATGATCCACTTGATTATTTCACGTCAATTTATAGTAATTATATTAACCATATAGTATAAAAATCCCATAAAACATGGTAAGAGTTAATTTATTTAACTAAGGGTTAAAGACAAAAGATAACATTAAATTTGGGACCTATGATTTTCTAAAACCTATTAGATGAGATGGTTTATACCCATAATCATCTTATCGTAGAATTAATTCCTTTTGGATCTATTATAAATCTTAAATATTTTTATAATATATTAATATTTCAAGCTTTTCCTAAAGTGCCCCTCACCTCTCTTATAAAAGGGATCTTCTCCTTCTCTTTAATTAAAACCTATAAATCCCTCTGGCTCAGCCAGTCCCAGACCATTTCCTCTTCCAAAATCCCTAAATTAATAATATAAGCCACACAATGGGTTAAAATAAAACCTATATGGTTTTTTTACAAATCAAAAGAAGACAGTTGAAGTAGAGGTAATCATTTTATAACCTCTTTCAAAGTTCTTTTCTTCTTACACTTCCACTTCCTAAGTTGTATCTATAGAAAATTAATAAATCTAGAATATAATACATTCTGAGATTTTTTTATGAATATTTAACAACCATATTACTCCTTTTACCCATCCAATAAAGAACAATATCACCATTCATACGCACGTACGGCTTAGCATCTCCACATTGTGGTGTATACTGTTATTCATCATTACATTATTTCAATTGGTATAACATCAAATATAAAGAATTTATATAATAAATATAACATGATATTGTTCCATTAAAATTCACATTCCATCAAATTCAATAACATATAATCCTTAAGGAAATGACATTCTCGCTCGTGCGTACATATGACCAACCATCTCCACGCCACAATGAGATTCATTCTCCATGTTAACAATTCAAGAATGATTATAAACATCATATCATAATTAAATATATAAGTTATGAACATAATTTAATTATATATTTTAATAACATATAATATATTCTTAAGAAATAATACTTACTTAACTAAATCGTCATAGGAAAACGAAGCAGTTAACAACCAAATAAAGGAAATACAGAAATATTATTATGAAAATGAGATAAGAGGATTGAATATGATATTAAAATTTTTTATATGGTCCTGGTTTAATTTATTAACAATATTTAACCATTATAAAGGATTTTAACTCACCCTAAACTAAAGTAATGTACAAGGTAAGGGTTAATTTTGCAATCTCATTATTATCCGAGACTGTTTATACGTAAGTATTTATTAGGACATATTAATCATCCATATCCATGTTTCATATACATGTATTTAAAAAAAATATTACTATAATATTATTTTAATTCATTTACACCCATGTTTTAATTTTTATTAAATGTTTTGGATGGAATATTTCGGTCATTTTTGAAATGAGGTACTATATGACCTTTTCAAAAAATTAAGGAAATAATGTTTTAGTAACTTATACGGCGCATGCAGCTATTTTTTCTATTATGAAAAAATGAAATTTTGAATCTTCCCTTACAATCATACTAGTTTATCTCCAAAGGAAGTTTTTCTTTTATAAATATGTAGGCCTTAAAATTATTTCAATATAAAAAGGGATATTTCTAAAACTGTTTTAATTATTTGATAGATCACTTTCATCTAGGTCAACATCCATTGTGTATTTTTTGCTTAATCAAGGTTAATACATTATGATATAATATTAAAAATATTATTAATGGTTTTATGATATATTTGACTATGGATGTTCTATTATGATATCATTCATATCTTATTTCCATTTCATATGCTTTTTTTAATGTGAACTAGTACTCACCCATGCGTACGCACGACATTTTCAATTAATGGTTTTTATTTGAAAAGGGAATTCTTTTAGTAAAAGTAACCCACCAATTGTAATATTTAAAAATAATAATCCCAAAGTATTGGAACATAAAAATGGAATAGGAGTAGATAAATTATGGACACAGCAACAAAATACTTGAAAAAATAAAGGATATATAAAAATTAATTTCTAATTTTTGAGGGAGGTTGCACATCATTTTAAAATGTATTCAATTCCTGCATGATGGCCATAGTGGGTCAACACCTGTACTCCATTTCACTACATGTCATCACAGGGTTCAAGAAACCGGCATTGCAGACATGATCCATAGAAAGAGTAATGCATGTACAATAATTTGAGCTGAAAGAAAAATATATTATAGAAGTGGTAGTAATAAAAAAATATGAACTGGGCAGAGGATTAATTTGAATACATGATGAAAAAACCCAATCTTTAGTTGCACCAAAATTTATGATGTTGCTAATGTAGAAGTTCTCCAACCAAATGAAGTTACAAAGTCTATAGGAATAAAGTGTTGTGATAATAAGTCATTAAAGCTTCATCGTCATCCAACAAATGCACTCTGCAGATGAAAAATAATTAGATATGTTAATAAATAGTAATGAATATTTAAATATGAAAATCCAATCTAGCAATGAAACAAAACAGTAGTAATAAAAATGACTGTTCGAGAATTTAACATTATACAGAACATAGGATTGCAACACATTTTTACCAATTTCTTCACTGGACAGTATGACAAACTGTTAAAAATTAAAACATTAAAAAGGTGGCGTGTTTGTAATGTATACAAATAGGAAATGGAAATGAAAATAAGTAGAAAAAATGGAGTATTTGTATAGTATACAAATGTAAAAAAAGTGTTAGAAATATGGAAATACTTACTACAAGATTTCAGAAGAAAATATAACAAATAGAAGACCATATTATTTAATTTAAATAGAAACATGATTAGGAAATTGGATAAATTACAAAATAATAGGTGGAAAAAGAAATTTGTTAGGGAAAGGTAAATGAATGGTTCTAAAAAAAATAAAACATATTAAGGGAGGACCTAAAATTAGATAAGATGATATTATATGCAGGGTTGAAGACAGCGGGGAAGTGTGGAGGATACATTGTTCTATATAAATATTTTCTTTAATGATTCCAAAGAAAATGACAGTACAGTTAAGGGGATATAATCCAATAAAAACATGTGCTTCTGCTTAATGTAGGGAACCATTAGTATTTCTATCCAAATTTTAAACTGTATTCAAAATGATAAATTTTGAAAACACCACACTCTGAATTCTAACATAGAGGGTTAATGTTTGTAAATTATATAAAAAATAAATTAGCAATAATAAAAGTATTTATCACTTTTAATATAGATAAGGAATTATTGGTTGAGTATTTTTAAACATAGCTAAAAAATAACGTTGACAAGACTCAAACTAAAAAAACATATAATGCAATGAATACAGTGCTGAAGAACACTATTGATGAGTGAAAATAATATTGAAAGGGATGCATTCTTTTTTTAGTTTCCCTGAAATCCAAAATACCAATCAAACTACACCAAATACTTCATCATTTCCCTCATGAAGGATTATTCTTCCTAAAAATGTAATCATTTAAACATATGTTGGATATTTTATCTTGTCATTACATACAACACCAAGACTCTGGTATGCAAGATATATGGTTCCCCTACACTATTTTTTTCATCCAAATAAGTTACATGGATTTATGCAATGATACAGTATAAAATATGCATAAAAAGGTTCTAAACATATATGCTTGTATGCTAAATTGTTTTTTAGGTAATATATTCACAATTCAAAGTCCTAAACATTTCATATGGAAATATGGGCATATTGTAGTGTAGTATTGATGAATAGAACATATTGTAGTGCAGTGAATAATATTACATATTACAATGCATATATATACAATGACTCTATAATATGAGCATGCCATATATTGTAGAGTATATATACATGTTTTATGGATGAAATGTCAATGAATAATTAGAAATAAAATGAAGAATAATATAGTTTAATGATATACCATAAATGATATGGTTGATAATGAAGTATTTCTCAGTTCAACTTCTCGAGTGTTGTTTCTTGAAGCCTCACGATAGGAATGCTCCTAAGAAAAATTTAGGATCAACTGATCATGAAACTAACCACTATGAGAAAAGAAACTGATCCACTGAACATGAAATCCCTATATGAATTGTTGTTCCATGATTCTGTTTATATCACCAAAATCAAAATATATTAAATCCTGTCACATTGAATGCATGAATGAAACAATTCATTAATACTGACTATATTTAAAGGAACTCTTAATCAAAGATATAATTTTCATGTTCATGCAAGGAGGAATAGATATAGAAAACGCTATAACTCTAAAAATCCAACATGAACTATCATTAAATTCCTCCCCATGATGTGATCCCCTAACCCAATTCCATCCACAACATTTGAAAACGGAAAAATCATCAGCATGAGCTCACAACTAATCATGCCAAATGTGAAATTTTCCACAGATTGATGAGGATGAAGAATATGGTATATAATATTACCCAACAATGCGAAAACTCTTGGGGCATTGATTCCCATGCATCCAAACCCATTTTGAACAACAGAGATTCTCTCATTATGGTTGGAAGGAAAAGTTCCACCACATATGTTATGCTCTTCCCTCTCTTCTCCCTATTTTGAGTGGAGTATGGGGACCTCCGAGATGATTGCTCGACCACATATGATGTGCCTTTCCTTGCATCTCTTCTACCTATTTTGACTGGAATATGAGGACCTCCTGGATGCATAAAACAAAACAAAAAAAGGAATTAGGTCTCAAAGTTGAAGGAGAGATTTGAGTATTCATGTTTTAGGTGCAGTTTTTTCTATGGAATCTGTGACAACAAATGGGGTTAGACCAGATTCCCCTAGGAGGCCTATTTTAGTACAAAAAGAAATTCACCTTGGAGAAAATCCATAGATTCCAAATCATTGAAAGAGATTTTAATAGAATATGGTTGTTTTACATGCTGTTTTTCATATGACATATGTGTAAATCATTGTGATGGGGCCAGATCCTAACCAGTAGACTGTTAGGGAACAAAGAGAAAATCATCTAGGAAAACCCCTTAAAAGGTCAAATATATGAATGATATTTTTGTAAAATATGGTTTCTTTTGGTACAATTTTTCATATTAAATATGGATACAATTATGCATAAGAATATTTTAAAATATTATGTATGAGAAATTAGGAAAAAATTGTACAGACAATCAAATAAAAGAGACAGTTTTGAAGAAAGATAACATAACAAAATTTTTATCAAAAAGGATTTAATTTAGAGAACAAGGTTGAGTTTTTTTCAAACAGAATCTCCACATAACAGTTTTTTGGCATGTCCTTTAGAGAGTGTGTCATCCACATCTCGCATAGAAAAAGACTACATGTCCTTGTTAGTAAAAGTATGATTTTAGTCACTTGATCCTTTTCTATAGTGAATCCCACATTTTGGATGTTGGGTTGACATCATTGTGGATCCCTATAGTAGTTAATATGGGGGGTTGTAACTTCGGTTGTGTACATTAGATAGTCATATGTAAAAAAATTGAATCTTGTTGAACCAAAATAAAAAAAATTAAATGATATGTGTTAGATGTTACCTCTGAAAGTTGAAATGTATTCTGAAATAGAACAATAGAGATAGAGAGAAAATTCCTGGACTTATCCATCTCTCATGTTTCTGGGACTGTTGAGGCTGGTGTTGAGATCTAAGGATGAATGATATAACTAATCTTGTAGGTTGATTCAATCTGGTCTTATAAAATGGAATCTAATTAGAAGGAATTCTAATCATTTTGAATGGAAAACAAATTAAAAGGGTCCATAAGTTTTGGTTTTCTTAAAATTTATGGGGACATCTAAGGATGGTTATAGATTCATTCTCCTAAAATATACCCATAATAGGAAGAACATATGAAATTTTTTTCACCTATTTGATGCCAATCCCTATAGTAATCCATTAGTTGCCTATATAGAAAAAGACTAAATTTTAGCAGTTGAGAATAATCTGAAAAAACAAACAAATTCAGGAAATAAAGACTACACAGTAGAATCAAAATATTGAAATAGTTGTCAAAAAAATAGTGGTTATTAGATCTAAGAACAAACACAATAGATAGTAATGTCTAGTATTTCCAGCACCATAAATCCCATAAATATAAATATATATCATATGTTACTAAAGTAGGTTTCATGACACTGCTTTCCAATTATCTCAAAATCTCAAAATCTTGTGATTGATAAATTTCACATTTCCATAGATACCACTTACAATAAATGTTCACCATACTGTTGTATGTATAAACATTCAGTGAATGTCTAGATATCTCTAATTTCTTAAAAATATTTTTTATGAATTCTATTTAATTTTCGATAGACAAACACTTAAATAAAAAGTTAAAGGACCTTATAATTGGGTAAAACCCACATTCATAGCCTAGAAAAACAAATTTGTTGTATACTTGATCATTAATGTTTTTTCAAGGACCTTAATAGGCTCACTGATTTCAACATAACCCTATATAATTGGGTGGTTCCAATAAAATAGGAAAGAGATCAGAAAACTCAATATGAATGAATTGTGAATAGAACATATGTGAAAATCTACATAAAACATCTTAGAAATATGTGATAAGATGAGATATAGATTCATTCAATAAATAATTATGTAGGTGTAAGAATCTAGGGGTATTCCACAACTTTTAACTTCTTATAAAATTATATTAACATTGGATAGGTCACCGCTGAGACACGTACCATAAATAACAGCATTATAACATTAAAAGTTGACAAGAAGGCCTCTAACCCTCACATCCCTAATAAGACCCAAAGAAAGCTTAGTATGTACAACATTGAAAATCCCATATATATATATATATATCATATGTTAATATAGTCGGAAAGAGATCACACAATTCAATATGAAGGAACTGGAATAGATATAGTACGTGAATGGAAAATAAAACATTAGAGGAAACTTTCAAATGATAATATAAAATAAATAAGACAAACTTGAAATTGTAAACCATTACCAGAAAATCTACATAACAGGGAAAAATTGTTCATGCTCTAAATGTTTGGGCCTGGTGTGGATAGAAATTTGATGTAGAATCCAATAAAGGATAGTTGATAAAAAATACAATAGAAAAATTTCATTACAGGAACAAATTTTTTGAGTCCCTGCCATTATTTAAACCATAGGTAAAATTTATAATGAATTTTTGATAATTAATATAACTAATCCATATTCTACATAAAAAATTCAAGGGGAACACATAGACA
Organism: Viscum album; assembly: GCA_963277665.1. Lineage (NCBI taxonomy): Eukaryota > Viridiplantae > Streptophyta > Magnoliopsida > Santalales > Viscaceae > Viscum > Viscum album. Next base: position 381,508,760 of record OY728167.1, on the reverse strand, counting down.
AAATGTTAACATAAAAGATAAAATTGTTGGGTGCAGTGGAGGAGGTTGACTACAATACTATAAAACATAGGTGTGATATTATTATATTCATATCCTAAAGCTTTGAAGCTAGAAAATATCCAAGGATGTATGAACTAGTTATTGATAACTAACATCATAAGACAACTGCTGTATCTGAAATGAAATAAGGACCAGTTAAAAGTGAATGAAACAATGATAACAAAACAAAAATGTTCAAGCTATGAAAACCTGTATAAATAAGAATATCACCATGAGCAGTGTAATGTGAGGAACGAAAACATCATACATCCATGGAATCCCACTCATACCATGAGAAGCATAAAAAACACTTTCTAAGAACACCGTCACAAAATATCCATGTTAGACATAAAAAAAATTGAATGGAAACACATAGAAAACATGTTAACATATATGATAAAATTTTCGATTGGAGTGAATGGGTAGACTGGAATAGTACAAAACAGAGGTGTGAGGAACAAAAACATCATACTTCCAATGAATCTCAGCCATAACGTCAGAAGAAAAAAACCACTATCAAAGAACACCTACACAGGCTATCCATATTATACATAATAAAATTGAATGTAAACACATAGACAACATGTTAACATATATGAAAAAATTGTTGGTTGCAGTGGTAGGGGTTGACTGCAATACTATAAAATAGATGTGTGATCTTATTATATTAATTTCATAAAGCATTGGATCTAGTATAGATCCAAGGTAGTATGAAACAATATTGATAACTAACATCATATGATATCTTCTATATCTGAAATGAAATAAGGACTAGTTAAAAGTCCATGAAACAGTGATAACAAAACACAAAAGTTTAAGCCATGAAAACTTGTACAAAAAACATCACCATGAGCAGTGTAATGTGAGGAACAAAAACATCATACTACCACTGGATCTCAATCATACAATGAGAGGCAGAAAAACCACTATCTTAGAACACCTTCACAAAATTTCCATTTATACATAATAAAATTGAATGGAAACACATAGAAAACATTTTAACATATATGATAAAATTGCTGGTTGAAGTGAAAGGATTGACTCGAATACTATAAATCAGGGCTGTGATCAAATTATATTCATTTCCTGAAGAATTTATGCTAGTATAGATCTAAGGTAGTAGGAAATATTTTTTGATAAATAACATCATAGAAAAACTACTGAGTCTGAAATGAAATAAGGACCAGTTAAAAGCTCACGAAACAATAATAACAAAAAACAACAGTTTAAGCCATGAAAACCTACACACATAAGAACATCACCATGAGTAGTATAATGTGAGGAACAAAAACATCATACAGACAATGAATATCAGCCATACCGTAAGAAGAAAAAAACCACTATTGAAGAACACATTCACTGACTATCCATGTTATACAAAATAAAATTGAAGCTAAACACATAGACAATATGTTAACATATATGATTATGTTGGTGGTTTCAGTGGAAGGGGTTGAATTAAATACTTTAAAATAGAGGTGTGATCATGTTATATTAATCTCGTAAAGCATTGATGCTAGTATAGAACCAAGGTAGTATGAAATAATATTGATAACTGAAATCATATGACAACTATTGTGTCTGAATTGAAATTTAGGACCAGTTAAAAGTTCATGAAAGAATGATAAAAAACACAAAAGATTAAGCCATGAAAACCTACAAAAATAAGAACATCACCACATGAAGTTCATTTTGAGGAACCAAAACATCATACCACTACTGAATCTCACAAATAATCTGACAAGAAGAAAATCACTATCTAAGAATACCTACATAGACAATCCAAGAATTACTTTTTCCATAATTAAACTCCTTGGAATGATGCGAGAACATACCTGTTGTAGAATCTGGGTCAATAGACATATAAGTGGATAATAGTAAAACATTATAGTTTTCTATAGTCATATTGAAACTATACTTTAATGGGGATAATAAATGCATAATATATCTATGTAGTTAGATTGAAACTACTTAGTACATTATAATTAATTAATATAGAATAATGTTTAAGAAAAAGAATATTTTAAATGAGTTGGGTAGTTTAAAATTTCAATGTTACTTGAAACTATATATGAAAAATACTACTGAATCAAATATATAATAACATTTTTTATTTTATATTATTTATATGAATGAAGAGTGAATGCATGTTGAAGCTGCTCATAAATTCAAAGTGACACAATCTGCTTTTTTTAAACTGTATAATTATTTTCAGAATTTTTTATTACTATACATAATTAGGTCATCAAACATAAGATTAAAAAACATAATATTTCATAATAATTTAATATTAATCATAATGAATAATAATAATCATAGAAAAATGAATAAAAAATGGAATAATTTGGTTTAATGGAAGACCAAACTAAATAGATACAGAATAATTACACTATTTTTAAATAGTTCTAGTGAAGATTGTACACGTAGAAATCTGCAGTGCGGTTGATCTAGAGCCCCATATTTTTCTCCCAGTTCCCTTATCTGGCTCCCCGCTGGAGTTCCCCAAAATCTCGAAACCAAACTCGTCATGATTTTAGTTGTCCATGGCATCTACCTATGTAAATACAATACTTGTTACCCAATCTAAATAAAAAATAAATGAACCCATCCTATAGTTCTATTAAATGAATATACAGTTTAAAACAAAGTGATGTAAATCCATTCATATCCATGCATAACAGATAATTTATGGTGATTCTTATAGGCCAAAAGACTATAATGGCTCTAGGAGGCATAATAAAGTGAAGCACAATGTTATATTCTCCCAGTATTGAAAATTAGAAACTAAAAAGATAATTTCCCAAACCATGAATTCACACAACTGAGTAGAGAGCCATCCCACCTTCCCAAATATGAACCACATGATTAAATCTAGCACAATGAGAGATGACAATATCAAAAAAATAATCTATTTGGTAAATTGAATAAGATCACATACAAAGAAGTCCAAGATTTCCATGTAAAATACATCAACTAAACTATCAATTTCCCCATCTCCTGAAATCAATAGAATCCATATATTATAAAATAGAGAAAGGAAAAAATCACAGTAATTCCACATATGCATTTACACATAAAACAACTCACAATTGCGTTGTTCATTCGGTAGCACTCTTCTTTGCAAAATTTCATCTGTAGAGGTTGTTAGGGAATGAATTTTTTGGTTGTATATCTTTATATATAAATTTCAAGGCGTGCATTGTATTATTTGTATGCAAAGTGAGCAGTGAAGAAAACATAGTATAATTTGTGAATACAAACACCGAAATGGATAAAGATGTATGTGAATAGATTTATGTAGTAGTTAAGATGTTAAAAATGAAATATGCATGTAAAATATAGTGGAATCTGCAGGTAACAGATATTAGAACTAAACTATTCAATAAAAATTGATAGGAATATTACACATGTATGATAACTTTTAGCATTTTATAAACCCGAGACTGTGGAAAATGGAAGTAGTTATGTTACCAATTTGTTTGCATTTCATTAATATTGTATTAGGTAAATCAATTGAAATATATTATTTTGTGTATGGTAAATAGATATCCTATAGTTATAGTTGTTAAAAACATTCTTCTCAGAACAGTTCAGTTAGAGGTGACAAAATAAACAATAACATCAGTGCAGGAAGAGGTGAGTGTTCCAATATAATCCAATGTATACCCACAGTGTAAATATTAGGATCAGTATTTTTGAAAACCAGTAGATGAATTGTTTTCAATAGCAATTCCTCGCGCGGTTCCAGGGTATAGTAAACCACATAGTCAATTGAATATTGTAGGTTGAATAGTTAGGGTGACAGGGAAAGAATTGTTACCCTTACGCAGTTATACAAAGTGGAAAAGGGTTTCTGGTTTTGGTAGCATCAGGTGTAGTAGACTCCTGCGGTAGATGGCGATGCAGTAGAAGAAATCTGAAACACCTTATCTTTGGAGCATTTGTATAAGTCGGAATCCCCTATTCAAAGTCGTAGAAAAATCGGTTTAGATGATGAGCAGAATTATGACCTCAGTATCGGTTGAAACAGATGTATAATGATTTTTAGGTGGGAGGAATACGATTGATTAGAGGGAATCCCTATTTTCACAGGAGGAAGATGATGGAGAATAGGGAAACCCTATAGAGGTGGGATGAAGTCGATGTAGACAGATGTAAAGGCAGGAGGAAGAGGAAGGGATTGATGGATGTTGAAGTAGAGGTGGATGTCTAAGGATAGTTGTCAGTGGAAGGCGCCAGATGACAGAAACCATAGGCGAGTAGACGAGTGTCGTAAGGCCGTTGTTGCATGCGAGCTATGAGAGGATTCATCTTGAAGACCTTAACCCTAACTACGAAGGCGTCTGGTGAAGAAGGAGTCGGTGGTAGTCGAGTTTTGGAGGGCACGTTAGGTGTTTTTGTTGAAGGCATTGGGTGAAATCGTAGTTGGGTATGAAAAAATGGTGATGTGGCCTCTTATGGTGGTGAAACATAGGCTTGGGAACACACAACTTTAGTAGATATAGAAGATGTTTATGTTGGATATTTTTAACCCTTTAATAGGGGGAATGTATTGGACTTTTTAAGTGTCTGGAAAGGCCCGCTATAGCCCCTCGATACATCAGTAGTCTCATGATAAAATTATATTTGGGTTTTGGATAAAGTCTTACCAAATTAAGTATGGTGTTTTGGTCAAAGCCTTGATGACATGTTTAAGATGTCCTACATTATGCATTCCCTCGTTATGAGATTAGTTATTGATTTTGCATGGGATTATTCAACTAGTATAATATCCATGTTAATGTTTAAATGAAATTATTTTATTTATTAATTCTATATTATGTTGAATATATGTTTTTAAAAGGATTTTTTTAGTTTTGTACCTTACCATAAAAGTTTATTTTTTTTGTGATAGCTTCCACTATATTGTTTCTTCTTACCAAGAATTTGATCTCACCCCATTCTTCTGTTTTATTTTCCCATGATGAGAAGAAGTGTTTTACGATTAATATGAAGGGTTAAGATAGGATAATAATGGATTTATAAAATAATTATCTATTTTGTTTGTTGTGTTAGAAATTTTTATGTAAATTTTATTTATGTAATATATATTCCAAGACTGCTAAACCCATAGGTCCTTTGGGATTTGAATTTCTTGTGATCATTCCAATGTTTTAAATTAATACACTAGATATAGGACTCTAGGGTCAGGGAATTACAATTGGTATTAGAGGAAGTTTTGAAACAACCTTTGAAAATAAATTTAGAAAAACATTGATCAGGGAACATTAACCTTAGATAGAATTTGAGGATGAGTATACAATACCATATAACAATTTTGGTAATATAGAGATTATGTGGGAATTCCTTGTAAATACATCCCTATTTGGATACTAATAGTGGACGTGGTTCTGGAACATATGTACCTTTGAGTAATAACTCTAAAAATGTGTTCTCGTATTGACTAAGGGTAACCCGGTACAAAACAATGTTACTTTTTTCCCACCCGGTATGACACTCCCGAGGGACAAGCTTACGATAATTCATATTTTCATTAAAAACATTTATGAAGAATTATGAGTAAATATGTCCCTAAAGAAACAATATTTATGATTACCAGACTAGATACATGTAAATATTCAATTAATGATTATAATTTTTATACTTTCTAGATTATACATTACGATATGATCTAACCTAGTCTATTTCTTTATTTAAAAATGGAACCTAGTAGAAGGAATGAGAACTCCACCAATACACATGATCCAAGTAGTAATAAAGATCCTATCTTTCATGGTCTTAAGCTAACATTCATATTGGAAATAGTCTCCCATATATTCTCATAATATGAGGAAATAGTATCATGTGTTAATAAGATAAGTAATGAATTCTATGAGTCCTATGACTTTGAAGGGAAGAAGTAGAATAAGAGGATTTTAGAAAAAAATGGATATAGTGAATAAGGGAAACAAGTATTTTACCACATGTGATAACTGTGGAATGAATCACCCAGGTAAATTATTTATTGAAATACGAATTTTTTATAAGGGAGTAGAAAAAGGACACAATGTGCATGATTTAAAGTGTAAGAAAAAGGTTTCCAATGTATAATGCTTCATCTTCAAGATATTGGACACTATATGAATAATTTTCTTGATTGTCAGAATATACGCCGGATTATAATATTAGATAATAATCAAGTTATGATACTTCCATTAATGAAGAGCAAGGATTTATGTTCTTATATTGTAACTGAACAATTATTTGATTTCAGTATTTTATCAATGATGTAATAGTGATATGGATTATTAAAATAATTAAGGATTGTACTGAATTACTATTTCATTAAGGATTTGAGATTGTGTGGTGCCAAGTAAAGTGAAACAGTTTCAAGTTTTTCTTTTTGGAAAATATATAGTTGAGGGAAAGATAATAATTATTTTGTTTTAAATACTACGATAATGATTTTGGAATAAATATATGATTGATTTCGATAAATTATGTTGCATATTATTGACTAAATTGGAACTGATTAATGGTTTGTTTATTCCATCATTATTTTAGTTCATAAAATTTTACCATTTAAGGAGTATATCAAAAATTATATTTCATACAAGGTTTCATGGTAATTCATGGTATTACCATGTTTTAAGATAATGCATTATGAATGTATTCATGTGCTTGTTATATGAAAAGAAATATTCATTATGTAATGTGACCTTCCTAATACATTTATGGACTGTGAGTTTGGACAGAAGTATTTTGGATAATCCTAAAGGATGGAATTAATTAAATTGGATATTGGATAGAATTATTTAAGGTTAAAACATCTTTTAAGACACTTTCTGTAATTTTATAATCAAAAAAATTTAGAAAAGGACAACATTCGGGTCAGGTGAAAAGCCATCGCGTTGGACAAGGATGTGGTAATAAAACCCACAATCGAAGTGCAACAAGGCTTTATCAACTACAATTTCCCTACCAAAAATCCCTTGTTGTTATAGCATAGTTTTATTTATTTAAATGACATAACTTTATTTTTATAACCTTATACGATTAATATAAATAGAATATTTTTTGAGTTTTATTATCTTTTGAATAGAAATTGGGTTTTTTGGTAGCAATTAGTTGATGGATGAAACTTTACATGTCAATTAATTATGATTCCTTGTGTTCTTATCCTATAAAGTAAATTAATTCTACAACATTGGGTAAAGGATCATAAAACCAAAAATGTTTTCCTAGTACTTTCTTTTGAGATAAATCAAATGATCCCTCGGATCATCACAGATTTATATCTGTCTGATTGTTAACATTATCCTAATAATTTTTTCTATCAATATCCATTAGAACGTGATGTTTACATTTTCTTTTCATGTCCATGTTTTCCTACGTGGAGCCCTAATATGTTTTATTTCTAGTAACCTTCATACTTCCCTTCCTTTATTTTAAAATAGAGGTCTCATTAATCTTATTTTCAATGTAGGATTTCAACAAATATATTTTGAAATGTCAAACCCTTTGTTTTCAATCCCAAGATTAAATTAGAAGTACAAAATTTATTGACGTAGGAGAGAACGTAACACCCAAATATTAAATGGTATGATTCTTTCTAAATAATTCAAATATCTTTCACTAGACGCAACACTGAGTTCTAGCACACCAAAACTAAATATTTAAAGAGCAGTTATGAATAGTATTAACCAAATTTTTAATTTTATATATTCATTTTAATTTTAATATTCATCTGACTTATTTTTTATACGTGATATAATAGAAAATTCAAATTTTCAAATAAAAAAGGTATTTTAAAAAAATGCATTTTTACAGCCTTTTAAGGGAAAAACCTTTTAAATCAAATATTTAACACATTTATATATTAAATTTTAAAAGAATAAACTTCCTCTTTAGAATAGGGATTTAAAAATTTACTGTGGATTAATTTTTGGTGTTTTTCTAATAACATTCAATTTTTTATGAATGGTGAAAAATACTAAATATTAATTGAAAAAAACTTTTTAAATAGAAATAATTTATAGTGTTTAATTATACATTTGAATGTTTTTAATGACTAATTAGATTTTATTTTTATCATTTAATATAATTTAGGTCATTGGAATTATTTTCACATTAAATGTATATAAAAAAACATTTCAATCTTTTGGTTGGTTTTACTTTTGAAAAACTCATTTTCTCATTTTGATAATGGGGATTACTTTTAAATTAATTACTTCAACTTATGTATTTTGAATTTTTTGAAAAATTATTCCATATTTTGAATAAGAAGGTACAAATTCTGTAAATAGGTACCTTTTATTTTTCGACATTATGAATAGTAACTTAAGTAATTATTTTTATTTAGAACGGTTAAAGTGTAAATTCAGTGAATAAAGGTAAAAATAATATTATAATTATATAAAAGTAACCTAAAACATGTCTTAATATTATTGGATGAGTCATGGGTGACCAATAAAAACATTACTCCTAATTTTTGGAATTTTAGAGCCAATTGGTTGTGATAATGACATGTTATAATAATTAATTTAAAGTATATGGAAATATAACAAAAACATAAATATTTTTAATAAAAAAATTTAATAAAGAGTTATTTGACTAATATATTTTAGTATAAATAGTCATTCTCTAGATATAAATATTTCATACATCATGGTATTTTATTTATAATTTTTAGGCATTAAATAAATAATTTTATTTATGACACCATGATGATGCATTGATAGTTGTATTAATGAAAGATTCAAATAAATGATATTACAAATATTAATATAAAGGTAATTTGAGATTTTTTATGCCATCCAACAAAAATTTAGATAAAATTTACATGTTAGTGATGATTTAATTAATTGTTTTTTCAAAGGAAATAAGTTGTTACCACTTTAACAAATATCAATTTCTAAATTTTTTCAAAATAGACATAAATGAATTTCTAAAATATAAACTATTTTATTAAATGTTATAATAGTAATAAATATCTAATATTTAGACAAATAACATATATAGTGTTAAATAAGTCATTAATGATCCACTTTAGGACTTCATGGAATTTTTTAATAACTATATAAACCCTATAGTATAAAAATAGAAGAATACACGGTAAGGGATAACTTAATTATCTAGGGGTTAAAGCCAACATATAAGGAAAACATTGTGACCTAAACTTTTCTAAAACCTATAGGTTGAGAGGGTTTAGACTGATCCTTATCTTATCCTTAAATTAATTTTATTTGGATCTATTAGAAACTTAAAATCATTTTATAATATATTAATATTTCAATATTTTCCTAAAGTTCCCCTAACCTCTCTTATAAAAGGGAACTTCTCCTTCTCTTTAATTAACACCTATGAAGCCTTTTTTTTTCATCCATACCCTACCCATTTCCTCTCCCAACATTCCTTAATTCATCCTATAGGCCATACATTGGGAATAAATCTATGTTTTGGAGTCCTTTTGTAGAAATCAAATGGAGACACCTGAAGTATAGGTAATCATTTTATAACCACATTCAAAGTTCATTTCTTCTTATACATCCATTTCCTAAGTTGTTTCTATATTAAATTAATAACTATATCATATACTATATGCAGAGATATTTTTATGAATATTGTACAACCATAATCCTCCTTTAACCCATCCTATGAAGAAAAATACTACCATGTGTGCGTACCTACGACTTACTGCCTCCATGTTGTGGTATGATGTTGAATATAAAGGATATAAATGATAAATACAACATGATATTATTCATGTAAAATTCATATTATATCCATTTCAATACCATTTAATCCCTAAGGAAATGATATCATCTCTCATGCGTATTTACAGCCTACCGTCTCCACGACACGATTAGATTCCATCTCCACATTAATCATTTAAGAATGATTATAAACATCATATGATAAGTAAATATAATGTTTATGATCTTAATATCATTCTGGATTTGAATAAGTACAACCAATGCATACGAAACATGACTTATTTAACAAAACATGCATAGGATATCAAATCCGTTAAAACCTGATATAATGGTAATATTAAAATATTATTAAAAAATTGTGATAAGAGGATCGTATATGCAATAATAAATATGTATATGGTCCTGGAATAACTTATTAACAATCTTTAACAATTATACATGAGTTTAATGCACCCTCCACTAATGTAACCACTAATGTAAAGTATAAGGTAAATGTTAATTTCAAAATCTCCTTTTTATCCATGATTGTTTATATGTATGTATGTACTGGGACATATTTATCATCCACATATTTGATTCATATACATGTATTTCTAAATAATATTTATATTCATATATTATTGTTGAAAGTAAATTATACTGATGTTTTAATTTTCAGAAAACTTTTTTATAGGAATCTTTCTATTGTTTTCCAAATAACGTACTATATGGAATTTTCGACAAATTATAGAAGGAATGTTTTTTTAACTTACAAGGAGTGAGAGAATATTTTTCGTTGTTATGATGCCATAAAATTTTGAAGTATCCCTTATAAGATTACAAGGTTATTTTCAAAATGATGTTTTTTCTTTTATAATTACACTATCTTTCAAATGATTAGAAAGTAAAAACGGATATTTATAATAGAGTATCAAATATCCTGTTAGATCACGTTCATCTATGTCAGAATCCTTTGATGAATTTTATGCTAAATCAAGTATAATTTATTATGATACAATATTCCATATTGTATTAATTGTTTTATGATATTTTTTCTATGGATGTTCTATTTTGATTTCAATAATAATGTATGGTTTAAGTATTGACATTTCATATACTATATTTAATATGAATGTTTATGTTGCTTATTTTTTACCCCTATCATAGGAGGAATGAATTGGGAATTTAAAGTGTCATTTCGGGCCCACTAGAGCCCCTCTATGCATCGGTAGTCTCATGAGACCATTATGTTTGGGTTTTGGCTAATGTCTTACCCAATTGGGTATGGTTTCTTGGATGAATCATTGACGATATGTTTAAGATGTCCTGTATTTTTCATTCCCTCGTTATGAGTTTAGTTATTGATTTTACATGTGATTATTCGACTAGTATACTACCAATGTGGATGTTAAAATATAATTATTCAATTTATTACTTCCATATTATGCTAAAGATAATGTTTTAAAAGGCATTTTTTTACTTTTAGATGTTTGATTAAATGTTTACTCTAATTTTTGATAGATTCTGTTATATTTTTTATCCTTACTAATAATTTGACCTCACCCCTTTCGCAAGTTTTATTTTTCTAGGATGTGAGGAGGTTTTTTATGATTGATATTCGGGGTTAATATATGGGAATAATGGAATTATAAAATAATTATATATGTTGTGTGTTATGTCAGAAATTTTAATAAAATGTTTATTTATGTAATTTCATTTCCAAGAATGCTAAACTGATTGGTCCTTTAGGATTCAACTTTATTGTGATCATGACAATGTATTAAAATAATGCACAGGATCCATGCCTCTAGGGCCATGGAGTTATAAAAAGGTTCCCTGATGAAGTCTATAGTTGATTCCTTCATATGGTCTAGGAAATGGTCCTCTACATACTACAGAGTGGAACCCTACAACTCTTCCGGGCATGGGACTTTGATGACTTTCAGAGTGGAACCCCCCATCTGGCTGGGTATGGGTCCTCGACCTCCTAGAGTAGAGACCTCTTATTGGCATAGGTAATGGGTCATCCCAAGAATTGTAGAGTGTGTCCCTCCTATCAGTATTGGTAATGCATCCTCTAAAGTCTTCTAGAGTGGAACCCTCCATTTAGGCTTGGCATGGGTCCTCCATCGACTATTAGAGTGTAACCCTCACATTGTATCATTTCATGTTCCTCCACTATGATATTGTGGCCCTCGACTGTGTGGAAATGTGAAGTGGAATGATTGGATGTATCTTTTTACTCATGATAAAAAAGGGATTCTTTCTCCATTGAGACATGTTTTTGAAATACAACTAAAAACCATGAGGGCAAGTCAGTGTATCCCAAAGAGGATAGTATCAATGTGAGGTGAAAAAGTTCAACCGAATTGTGTGTTTAGGGAATATGTGTGGGATGATTTTCACTATTGATGGACTTATTTTGGAGTTTTCATCTATTCTTATTCATAGGATGAGTTTTTATATGAATATTCCCTTACACTCTTGGTTTTTTATTCTTTTTTATCATATATATATATATATATATATCCTTCTTCTATATTAACACCTCATATTTGGTCAATATCTTTCTAGGAGAGTTGAAGACATGAAGGGTATTCCCCATGATTCATGTGTTTAGCTTCTCATGGATTGATGAATCTACTATCCTACTATAGCTGGGAAAGACTCAAATGATAGTTCATCTATACTCCATATTTATCCCATTGTTTTGGGATGATCTTACCTTCACTCTTGGTTGGGTTGAGCTGCACTCTTTCAATGTAATATTTCACTGTACCTTATTATATCTACTGAATCCCTATTCTATTATATCTCTTACTCCACCCAACTCCATCATTCGTGGTTTCCTTCTAGTTATTCTTATACTCACCCAAAAAGGGGATTTTCCCACAAATATTGTGTCTTATGAATATTATGAATTGGTCATGTATGAATATAGAGGAGATTAAGGATATTGGGTGCTTAGGCCACATACGTTGGAAGTAGCATGGGATTCAAGATATGGGTTATCTTGGATGTTTACTCATTTCATTTTTTCAATAATGTATGGACACATTTTTTTGGGGGGTCTATTCTTCCCATTTAGTTTTCTGTATAGCGTAGATTACTTTAGAACTATCTATAGTTTTTTGCATGCTTGGTTTATTTTATAACAATTCTACATATTTTATTCTTTCCATTTGAACCTTTTTATTAAGTTGTATTTGTGTGTGTGTTTATAGGTAGATATGAAAAGGCCTACCCAAGAAATTTATGCCTTTGGTGATTTTTGCCACCCCTGACCTATGGAGGCAGGCTTGGGTTAGTTGCGGGTCGAGCCCCAGCTTGGGTTGGTTCATGAAATTTCATTTATTTATCATGCCATAATTATTATTCTCACTGATTAATTATTTATTCAAATATATTTAACATTTATTGATCATTTCATATCTACTTATTTATTTTATTTCCCCATGATTCCATTATGTGTACTATGAATGATATGAAAATATACACAAGATGGAATAAATTTATTTTCCTCGAATGAAAAAAAACAATGTTTTAATTTTCTTAATAGTTTGTAATACAAGAAATATGTATTTATTCGATTTACAATTGATACTGAACCGTTATGTTCTTTGGGATGATATTTACTTGTATTTATTCCAATATAATATTAGTATAAACTTTTCGGGGAATTCTTAGTTCGGGTGGCTATATTTTCGACTTAGTTGATTTATGGTTGTTCACCTAGCTTCTATACTTTGATCAGTTGGGGATATTATTGAGATAATTGTATACCATTTTTTAATATTATATTCATTATCGATGGGTATTTACATAGATTTTTATTGGATATCATTAGATACCTATTTATTTTTTTGTATAAAACATGTTATAATTATTGATATCATTATAAATGATTTATTTATTTGGTAGTTTGAAAATGACATGAAACCCATTTTATTTCCATAGTTTATTTATGAAATATTGATTGATTGATTTCAATTGGTATACATATAAATATGGATGAATAATGTATGGGGTCCTTTATTTCCCTCATATGAATTGGATGACTATTAATATCTCATGAGATACATATTTGAGAGTAAATTTTAGTTTCTCATAATGATGTGGACTGATGATGTTCCTCATGAATGTAATAACCCCTATTCAAAAAATTTCACCACGTTTCTATGGTGTCCTATCATTATGAACTCAAGGAATTTTTTTACTAATGTTTCAATAAATATAAATTATTTCTTGTTTCATTTTCATGTGGAAATTTCATGGAATGTTCATACATCAAGTCATTCATTCTTCCATGTTTCATGATATATTCCTTGTTTGCTATAGGATTCTTTTATATCACTACAACAAAAAAGCCGTTTAGCGGCGGTTCTAGGAACCGCCGCTAAACCTTTTGTAAAAAATGATTCGCGGCGGTTTATAAAAAACCATCGTGAAACGTTGTTTTTTTTCTAACACCTGACCCTCCTTCCCCCGCGACCCCAGCCCCCGGCTTCCCCCGCGACCCCAGCCCCCGGCTTCCCCCAAGACCCCGGCCCCCCGCTTCCCCCGGCGACCCCGCGACCCCGACCCCAGTGACCCCGCGTGACCCCGGCGACCCCGGCAACCCCGCGACCCCCGACCCCCCGTGACCCCGGAAGCTGCACCGTCTTCCCCTCTAGGTAGGGTTTTGTTTATCCTTTAGGTTTTTTTGGTTTTCCAGTAGGTATAAGAATCAAATAGATTTTATCGGCTATTAGTTCTTTGAATCGTGAAGCTCGTCTATAGTGGATTCTATTCTAGGGTGATCATGAAGAGTTTATGGTGTATTGCGGAAAATTTTAAAGTTAATATTGAGATAATTTATTATCATTGATGTTGAAGGAAATGTAGTGCCAATAGTTTATCAACCTTAGATATGAGAGTTTGAGTGTGAATGAGATTAGAGTTAGGTTCATGAAACTTCTCTTATATGCTTGCAATATTCTTTATGATGTTACCCCATTATACTATTTATGTAAATTAATGTGCTAGAAAATATTGAGGTGATAGATAATAAGTTATTAATGTCTCATTCATCTTAATAAAGAAGTCACTATAACTTATTGAAGAGTGGATCTATGAATGCATATATTTTTTTAGCTAGATAGTTGATGTTTTGAATAATAGTTTTTTTGTATCAATATTTCTTTTTTTATTTCTCTAGGGATGAAAATTATTATGATTCATCTAGGATCCCTTATGTACTTTGTTTTTTGTGTGTCATCCATGGAAATTGAATGCTTTAGCACTCAACCATCCCTGGTGTTCAGTATGGAGGTCATGTCAACTTTTAAATACATCCTCAATAACTGTTTCCTCTAAACATTTCTTATTAATAACATAATCCTTAGGATTTTATTCTATAGAGGGGTGATAGAGTTGGTGGAAGAAAACCTTGAGATATTCCTGGTTCAAAATGACTAAGGACTAAGCATGGTAGATGTGAAATATGTCATTAGGGATAGTAAGGAAAAGGAGCAGGGTGTGATCAGTTTCATGATTTGTATTTTCTAGTATTGGGTGGACCAAACATCATTTGTGTCATGACCCACCCAAACATCATTTGTGTCATGACCAAATATCAAAGATACTTATGTTGCCCCGCGGATGTCGCTGGACCGGGCCAACATGCTGTGGTCACACCGCGGTCATGCCGTGGTCAAGCCACGGTCACGCCGCGGTCAAGCCACGGTCACGCCGCGGTCACGCCACGGTCACGCCGCGGTCAACCCCTCCCCTCCCCTCCCCTCCATCCTTCCCATACCCTCCCCTCCACTCCCCTCCATCCTGCCCCTCCTCACCCCTCCCCTCACCCCTACCCAACATTTTCCCCCAGCAGCCCCCCCTTCCATCACCCTCCCCTCCCCTCCCCTCCCCTCCAACCAGCCCCTCCCCTCCCCTCCGCATGCCCAACAATTTCCCCCAGCAGCCCCCTCCCCCCTGCCCCTCCTCTCCCCTCCCCTCCCCTCCATCCTGCCCATCCCCTCCCCTCCAAAACGTTGCAATCACGCTGCGGTCACGCCGCGGTCACGCCGCGATCACGCCGCTGTCACGCCGCGGTCACGCCGCAGTCACGCCACGGTCACGCCGCGATCACGATGTGGTCAAGCCATGGTCAGCCCCTCCCCTCCACTCCCCTCCATCCTGCCCAGCCCCTCCCCTCCCCTCCCCTCCATCCTGCCCCTCCCCTCTCCTCCCCTCCCCCCTGCCCAACATTTTCCCCCAACCCAGCAGCCCCCCTGACCCTCCTCTACCCTCCCCTCCCCCCTGCCCAACATTGTCCCCCAGTAGCCCCCCCTGCCATCACCCTCCCCTCCCCTCCCCTCCCCTCCAACCTGCCCCTCCCCTCCCCCTGCCCAACAATTTCCCCCAGCATCCCCCTGCCCCTCCCCTCCCCTCCATTCTGCCCAGCCCCTCCCCTCCAACACGCTGCGGTCACGCCGCGGTCATGTCGTGGTCACGCCGCGGTCACGCCCCTCCCCTCCCCACCCTTCCATCCTTCCCAGCCCCTCCCCTCCCCTCCCCTCCATCTTTACCCTTCCCTCCCCTCCATCTTGCCCCTCCCCTCCCCTCCCCTCTCCCCTGCCCAACATTTTCCCCCAGCCCAGCAGCCCCCCCTGCCCCTCCTCTCCCCTCCCCTCCCCCTGCCCAACATTTTCCCCCAGCAGCCCCCCTCCCATCACCCTCCTCTCCCCTCCCCTCCCCTCCAACCTTCCCCTCCCCTCCCCTCCCCCTGCCCAACAATTTCCCCCAGCAGCCTCCTCCCCCATACCCCTCCTCTCCCCTCCCCTCCCCTCCGTCCTGCCCAGCCCCTCCCCTCCAACACGCTGCGGTCATGCCGCGGTCACGCCGCGGTCACGCCGTGGTCACGCCGTGGTCACGCTGCGGTCACACTGCGGTCAGCCCCTCCCCTCCCCTCCATGCTACCCAGCCCCTCCCCTCCCCTCCTGTCTATCCTACCCCTCCCCTCCCCTCCCCTCCCCTCCATCATGCCCAGCCCCAGCCCCTCACCTCCCCTCCCCCTTCCCGACATTTCCCCCAGTAGCCCCCCTGCCATCACCCTCCCCTCCCCTCCCCTCCCCTCCAACCTGCCCCTCTCCTCCCGTCCCCCTACCCAACAATTTCCCCCAGCAGCCCCCTCCCCCCTACCCCTCCTCTCCCCTCCCCTCCCCTCCATCCTGCCTAGACCCTCCCCTCCAACACGCTGCGGTCACGCCGCGGTCACGCTGCAGTCAGCCCCTCCCCTCCCCTCCATCCTGCCCAGCCCCTCCCCTCCTCTCCCCTCCATCCTGCCCCTCCCCTCCCCTCCCCTCCCCCCTTCCCAACATTTTCCCCCAGCCCAGCTGCCCCGTGCCCCTCCTCTCCTCTCCCCTCCCCTCCCCTCCATCCTGCACAGCCCCAGCCCATCACCTCCCCTCTCCCCTGCCCAACATTTTCCCCCAGCAACCCCCCTACCATCACCCTCCCCTCCCCTCCCCTCCCCTCCAACCTGCCCCTCCCCTCCCCTCCCCCTTCCCAACAATTTCCCCCAGCAGCCCCCTCCCCCCTGCCCCTCCTCTCCCCTCCCCTCCCCTCCACCCTCCCCTCCCCTCCCCTTCCAATATCATTCTATTCAATTTGATTGTTGTTCCCTAAAGTTTAAACATTTGAGAGTCATTTTAACAGTTAAATAAATTATGAAATTATATTCTTCTGCACCTTCCAATTTGGGTATGAATCTATTTTGGATACCCCAAATACATAACATTAGATTCTCCTTTTGCAATGTCTTATCAAAACCGTGGTCCTTTTCATAGGATATTAAACTTTGTGACATAATGGTCTAAACATCATGACCATAAAATTAATATCCCCCTCCAAGGTATTATATGATACTAAAAAACCTTAATTCACATCAGGTTGTGTTTTGGAATATCTATTAAGACTAACCAATCATTGGTTCTATGTTTTTATATATAAAAATGTTAGCATCTACAGGTCTGAGAACCATGACCATAAAATATCTGAGTCATCCCCAAAGGATATATGCATATGTGTGTCAAGATATACATCCATATCATATTTTTATTCCTCTCTTATATCGCTATATATATCACATAATTTTTTTCAAGGATACATTCCCTTAAAATCTATACATAGATTGGTCTATGAACAATGAAATTAAACATAGTGTGAATATCCATGATAAATATGTCATGGTTTTGTAATAAAACCCCTCCAACAGAGGTGCGATGTCTGCAAAAACTCACAATGGTATACCTTGCTTAAAATTATTTCATTGATGTTTTCCTTATACTTGATGTCATTGTTAGTCATAAATCACACATCGTACTTGACCCTTTTTATATCTCTATAGAGGGTTTCCATCTTTTTATTAAAATGATTGTTCGAACCAAGACACTCTTCAAGTGCCGTTAGAATTTTAAGATGGGTCCCATGTTGTGTGACCATGTCACATGGCATGTGATATTTAAATCGAACCAAAAGCTCAGTTCCATAGCCCAGGGGTCCCACGGTACTAGTAATTTCAGATTACATGTTATGTAACCTATGATTTTCTTGATTCCATGGGGTATTAATTCCTATAGGTATTCCTACACATTTCTATATCTCCAAACCTCAACGAATTAGGTATATCAGGGGTCATCCAATCCTCTAGTCATAACAGATTAGCATTAACTATAAATATTATGAGAAAACATCCTCTCATGCCATCCATATCATCCTATTTGAAACTGAGTGGAAGATTCTGCCCCGCAGATGTTGCTGGACCGGGCCAACACGTTGCGGTCACGTTGTGGTCATGCTGTGAATCCATAGTACGTTAATGATGTCCCCTATCATACATAGGATATATTTCTACATGATATATTTCACCAGAGGCTTATTCATCAATTTACTTATATTATGGAAATTTTGTTCCTCATTATTTGTTTTTGATGATGGGGTTATAGAAGATGTCTCATGTTTGATTCCTTGTTTTTTGTGTAGGCACATTGTGATATACATGGATAAAAGCTGGATCACATTACCGAGGAACACACCTCAGTATGTTAAGGTTTTGAATGAGTTTTTAGATTTTGAAATTTCTAATCGATATGTTGAAGGGAGAATAAAATGTACATGTCCTAAATGTAAATTTAGAACATGGTTGAAGAGAGATGAGGTTTATGAACATTTAATACTGAATCAATTCCCTGCTCAATATTTATGTTGGATTTGGCATGGAGAATCGAACGTTACAGAAATATTGAGCACTGATGTTAATCCACATAATGATGTCCCAAGTTCATCGACAATGGAAAATGAAATGCAAAACCTAATAAATGATGCATTCGGCACTGCAAGACACCACTATCAGCATCAAAACATATCAGAACAACCAGAAGAGGGTGCTACAAATTGCAACATGACAAGTGATGTTTTTGATTCTGTGGAGCCAAATGTAAGAGAAAATGTCACTGAGGAAAATGTGTTTCATGATTTAGTTGATGATGTAAATCAAGAGTTGTATAGTGGGTGTTTGAAATATTCAAAGCTTTAATTTTTGCTAAAGTTGTACCATGTCAAATGTGTATGTGTAATTACAAATAAGGCAATGTCCATGATATTGGAATTGATTCGTGATGCATTTCCTGAAGAAAAAATCTTAGAATCTTTTTATGATATGAAAAAAGTTGTTAACAAGCATGGTCTGAATTATAAAAAAATAGATGCGTGTCCCAATGATTGTATGCTTTATTGGGGAGAGGATTCAAGTAGACAGAATTGTATGAAATGTTCTTCTTCTAGATGGTAGGAAAAGGGTGATGTTGGATGTCTGAATGAACATAATTTCATGGAGAAGAAAAGGAGGACACCTAAAAAGGTTTTGTGTTACTTTCCTTTGAAGCCTCGATTGCAAAGATTATTCATGTCATCGAAAACCACCAAACACATGAAGTGGAATTCTGTAGATAATAAAAATGATGGGTTAATGAGACATCGACGAGACTCCAAATCATGAAAGACATTTGATTCATTACATCTCAATTTCTCAGCTGATCCTCGGAATGTTCGATTGGGATTAGATGCCGATGGATTCAACCCATTTGGGACTTTGAGTACCAATTATAGCATTTGTCCAGTTGTTTTGATCCCTTATAATCCGCCTCTGTGGATGTGTATGCAACAGACATCTTTTATCCTTTCGATGATTATTCCTGGAAAACTAATGCCTGGAAATGATATTGATGTATTCTTGTAGCCTTTGATTGAAGAATTGCAGGAGTTATGGAGCAACAGTGTTGAGACATTTGATGATTCTTCTAAAACAATGTTCAAAATGCATGCTGCTTTAATGTGGACCATTAGTGACTTCCCTGGGCTTGGTAATTTATCTGGTTGGAACACTTACACAGGTTTGGCTTGTCCCATTTGTAACTTTGATTTTGATCCCAAACAGCTACCTCACAGTAGCAAATGGTGCTTCTTATGTCATCGAAGATTTCTCGATGAATCACATAGATTTCAGCTGAACAGATCAAAATTTAATGGTTCCATTGATCGTAGACCACCTCCAAAGTTGTTAAATGGTTTTGAAATATTGGCACAGCTTGAAAATGTTGAATAAGAATTTGGGAAGGTTCATCATTTGAGTGATAGTGGAAAACAGGTCCGAAGTGTATCGTCAAGCAAAAACGGAATGCAAGGATGAATGAAGTGTATGAAGCAATGGAGAAGGAAACCGACATAATTGAAGGGGGAAATGATTCTATGAACAATTATTTTTTTATTCAGCAACCACTTGTTTCATTTCTGCAATCATTCATGATCATTGTTATATATTTTTTTCTGTTAGTACTCCATCTGTTATCATTTTTAATTTTTTTTCTGCATAATTTTTTTGAAATATATATTCCGAACTTAATTTTATTTGATTAAATGACAGGAATGCCAAGGAAGAAGCATTACATTTTTTCATCCAGATCTGCAATAGATGACTATCCATCTGGCTCCCTCCCCATGACATCTGATGCACCAGTTGCCGACACCCCTGCACCATCTCCCCCTGAACCATCTCTCACACCATCTGTGGATGTCCCGGTAGAGGCTGAGTCGTCGACTCCCCCTTCAGAAGCCTCAGCAGTGGGGCAGCGACGCGCCCCTTCCAGTTCATCCCGGACATACTTAAGTGTCACATCATAGGAACAAATTTTAATGAAATAAATTTATTGCATTTTGTTTATACTAATTGTTTTCTCATTGAAGATGACAAAAATGCAACAGTGGAGAAAAAAATAAAAAGTTTAGATGTTTGGAATCTGAATGGCGAGAAGATTGTTGTTCCATTTGATTCTTACGGGGTCCATACAAATGATGTCGCGGGGTTTCTTGGCCAGATTCTAGGCCACCTGGCAGCGGAGCCCATTTCCCTTCCCATTTCATATGATGATTGGAGAAATATGCCTCCAAGCTGGAAAAATGAAGTGTTTGATTCTCAAATCAAGGTAAATTTATTACATTATGGTTTAATTTGTTGTCATGTTACTAATATGTTCAAAATGAATTTCTGTATACAGATGTTCTTCCACTTTACCATTGTTGATGTGATAGCATGGAAGTGGACGTTGAAAAATCTAGGTAAGAAGTGGAATGATTTTAAATGGAGATTGTGGTGTGATGTCAACGATGCTTCGTTGACCACGCTGCAAATGTATGAGAAGCTACCCAGTGGGGTACCAAAAGAGCAGTGGAAAGTGTTTGTTGACAGGCATCGGGATTAGAAGCAGATGGTATTGAAATATATATATTATTATATTATCCACATTTTACATTTATACATGTATATGAAAAGGACATGACATTAAATACATCAGTATTAAATTGAATTTTATTTATTTCAGGATCTATCAAGACAGAATGCGTCAAACTGAGCGAAGCAAGTCATCCCGCACACTACGGGCTCAAAATGTTTTTCTATAAATCGAAGTTCATTGGTAATCTTTTAATTAGTTTAAATATTTATAAGACAATATTATCTATTTAATATATTAAATTTTTGATTTATCTTTGATTAATGCAGTCACATAGTTTAGGCTATGAAGCATCCAGAACTGAACTGTGGTTGGATGTTCACAAGAGATCAGATAGATGTTTTGTTAATGAGCATGCTAAAGAAGTTAGGGTATGAAGTCAATTTGTTATCATAATAATTTCTTATCAATTTTTTCTGTGTTAATATATATTGATATTTGATTTATAGGTCAAAATAAATGAACTATGGGATTCCAATCCTGCGCATTCCTACTCTATCTCCCAGGATGACCCGGTTTCTAAAGTCCTTGGGAAGGAGCATCCTGGGAGAGTGCACGGGATGGGTTTGGGAACCGTGCCATGTGAGGTTTTTAGCAGGCCACCGGGGATAGCTTCTGTATCTACTCCTGACTTTAGTCAGCCCGAAGATGCTAAGAATGAGATTTTTTCTTGACGAAACACAGTTCTCCAGCAGGGGGGATCCGATATCTGCATTGCAGAAAGAGTTGACTAAACTACGTCAATAGATGAGTAGATATTCCCCCGGTGGGAGTGCATCGATTGGTGGTATGCAAGTAAATCACATAAAATCAGAATCATTTAGTTTTCTAACATTCATTTGTTTTAAGTTTTAATATAAATATGTAACCGTATTTAATTTTCAATATAATGTTCTTACAGGTGACAGCAGAAAGTGGAAATGAAGGTGGAGAGGGTGACGATGCATCATCGGACCCTAGGTAGTTGTACTATTGATGTGTTGAACAAAAATGAAAATAGTTGGTTTGTATATGTAACATTTGTGGAACATAGTTTCCCCCACACATTTTCATGTCCTAAAATTTCCTTGATTTCTCACATTTCTTTTTATGCATTTTATTGATTTCTGATGTTTGTTTTTATGTCTTCATTTCTCGAGTGTGGTATACATCATTCCATTTAGGTCTGTGTTTTAATTGGTAGTCGAGATTTTGGATGACTAGGAGTTAAACCCATTGTTGATGTGTTGAACAAATTGGGTCATTTCATAGTGATCAAGGGGATAGTGTTGTGGACATTTTGTTGAGGCCCATTATTGAAAATGTCTTATTTAAGCACCAAAAGTATCTAAACATGCTCTAGCTCTTCTAAAATGTCATGAGAATGTTCTAAATCAAGGGTGGTTCACTAAGATATATGTGTGACTGAGGGGTGATAAATTATCATAAGTCCATGAATATAGGCAAGAATACTTTATAAATTAAAATATATTCTCGAAGATGGATGTCGACTTGATGCACAATTGGTATGTCTTATAAAAACATGAATTTTAAGAAAAGGACTTCTACCAAATACTTCAATATTAGGATGGTTACAATGGACCATTTACAACCATAACTGTTTTGATCACTCAACTGTTACTGCATGACTTGAACTGCATTCCCAACACAATTTCCACTTAATCATAGTCTGTCTGGTAGTTATTACCTATCATTATATCCCTAAATTATTTATATTATGATTCTTAATTCCATTTTTTGATTCATTACAAGGTATCCGGTCATGAAACTTTAATTACTGGAATTTCATAACATTCTTCTTTACCATTCAAGACTATTCTTTCTACAACCACTCTCCCAAAGGTTACATTTTTTATGACTTGTGTTATTATCCCCGCCATAGGATTTTAATATTCATCATTATAATAAAAATAAGAATCTAATTCCCATGAAAAACACTCTGTCCACCATTAAACAAGGTTTCTGGATGTGAGTCAACATAATTATACCATGTTCCATCACAAAAATCCATCCTTGGCATACGTTGAAGCCTCATCTGGAACAAATATTCCATCCTTGAACAACCTGTGGTTCACTTCCTACCACATAGATTTACATCATCCACTTAATAATAAATAGAAATGGTCTATTCATAATCACATGTATTATACAATCATCATTCCATGCGCACACATTCAATCAACATAAATAACTACATCTTGAACTTTAACCTAGATTGATGATGTTATAAAACTCGATCCTCTTACATAGTCATCCATAGAACTAGGATAACATAGCTTTTCTACTAAAAACTATGGTCTACATCACTCACCACAACGTAGTTAATACCTAACCTATATTCCAACATAAAAAGTTGTCAACTAAGACTCACTGGAAATATCCACATTCCTATAAAAGCTATATCCCAATGTAACTCTAAAAATATCCCCACAATAGGATTTTTTATAACAATATATTTTTAATGTGTTATTTAAGCTATTTCATCAGTTCAAATTTATTATAACTATTAAGGATGGTTTCTAGGCCACAAAACCAAAAACAATCATTATATAAATGGGTTGGTACTAATATAACTACTAATTCATCAATAATCAATTTTTATAAGTAAAGTGGAATTGTTATGGATGATCTATCCTAAGAAAGTGAAGTTATAAGATTTAGTGGAATCCAGTTTGGGATGTTACATTGTTGTATCAATGGAGTTTTATCTTCCTAGTATTTACAATTTAGGATATTGTATACATGATTATCATGTATGTGTTGGAACCTTTGATTGTTTTTTCTGGTTTTATTTGTGTTTTAGGGAAGTGGTGCAGCAGAATCCAAGAATTATTTTTTTATTCTGGGCAGCTTTTAGCAGCGGTTTTAACCACCGTGAAATGTATACTGGCGATGGTTTAAACCTCCTATAAATGTAAAAAAAATTACTTCTAGCGGTGGTTATAACCTCTGCTAAATAGAAGTTTCGTGGCTGCCTCATTTCACGGCGTTTTACCTGAATTTTGCGGCGGTTTTACCATCGCTGGAAATTGAGTTTATTATTGGTGGTTAAAGCCGCCGCGAATAAAGTGATATCCATCGATGGTAAAACTGCCGCTAAATTCAGGTAAACCACCGCGAAATGAGGCACCTATGACGCTTTCCTGAAACCGCCGCTAAACATTAAAAACCACCGCTAATAGATTGATGACTCCCTATTAGGCAGTGGTTTCTGTAAACCGCCGCCAAACAGTATAGCGGCGATTCTGAGTTTATATTTCATATAACTATCTTATCACCTTATGTTCACTTATGATTTTATATTGTTGACACATATATTTATCCTTATCAAAAATCTTAGCTCACATCTTTCATTTTAATTCCATCTGCATGTTATGAAGATATGTTTTACATATGATATTTCTAGAAGGGAGTTCAGTGTGGCTTTGTTATGGAGAAATATTCTAATGTTTGTTATGATAATTATTATATTTAATTTTTCAAGAAATGAAATAATCCAAAATTTTCTCCAAATTGCATGATATTATTTAGATATAAAATATTAGGTTGAAAATTTTGATTTTTTGGATTGGATCATATGTGTTGTTATAAATACTATTTCGTAAAATTATGGGGGTTTTTCCCTAAACCTGAGAATGATGGATTGGGGTGCCTCAATTGGTATCTATGGATTTTGTAGTTATTTTTATGGTTAATTTAGTGATATATATTATGATAATGAAGGTTTAGTAAAAACCCCATCACAACACCAGAAAAGGTTTTTGTGTCTAATGGATAAGTCTGTGAATAAGATAACATCATGAAATTTTGGTAAAGTATATATTATATTAGTTTCATAAGAATTACACGCATTTATGCATACTACATGAATATTCATGTTCATTTAATGATATATCTTGGTGTAATAACCTTGATAAGGTTGGATTTGGAATTAACTTGATTTTCACCTATGATCGAAAAATATCCATAACATAACACCTAGTTTTACTCTCTTAGGTGTGGTTCTATCAATAAAATTGTCATTAAAAAACATTATAAAGTATTTCAGTATGAAATTAAGTAATTATATTTGAGAACCTAATAGTAAAATGGTCAATTATAACCATTTATTGTATAAATAGATTCATAGGATGAACAAAAATTATCACATGTTAAAACCAATGGTTTCATATGAGAAGACATATTTTGTCCAGGACCCAATTTGGACGTCTCCAACCCGATTAGTCTTGGGGGACCTAGGGGATTAGACCCTTTGTCCAGGCCCTCTCTAACGTTGAGCAACAGGTTTGTAGGCATTTCAAAAGGCATGTTTGAAGATGATTTGGACACGGATGTTGTGGTAGGAGGTGGTGATGATGAGGTCTTCATGAAAGGGAACAAGGATGGAAGGTTGGGGCGCAGGGAAGTTCCTCTGGCAGTGGAAGAGCCTGCTAATGTGGTTGGGTATCTGGCCTTGATTTATAGTAATATGTCAGACCAAGGAAGGGGGGATGCTAATGGGCGTAAGGATAATTCCTCAAAGAACAAAGTGAGAGACCTATTTGGGGTTGATAAAGAAAGCATGAGTGGTCTGACCTGTCCTTCCTACAATGAGATTGTGCAGAATGGGAATGAAAGGAGGATGGAGTGTGAAGGATCTTTGTCCTCTACACCAATAAGAAGATCAAGAAAGGACTACTCTTACTTACCTCAAGTGGTGAGTACTAGATCCTCTTTTTAGAGGGGAATTGGGGTTATCCTTTCTTTCAAAAAAGATAGCTTGATCAAGTAACCTTTCCCAGTGCAGCTTTCACTTGACCAGATGGGGAGTCGGGAGAAAAGTGATTATCCTTTGAGGTGGCATAAATCAGTTTCTGAATGGGAATAGGATACGGTAGAAGGGGACTCCTGTATGGTATGTAGAGATGATGATGGATATTATGATATGTAGTCCTGGGATGGTTTGGTTGGTTTGGGATTGTTCTGTATGTGCTTGTTTTTTGAGTTTTGCAATTCGTGTTCTGGTACAGTTTAAGGGTTGTGCGGTTTATCACTTTTCCAAAAAGTGTTTGTAAATAAAATATTTAATTTTCAGTCAGTATTCGTATTAAGATTTTGGGTATTAGCATATCAATTTCTATTCAATCATTTGGTAACAATATGATTTAGGAAATTATTCATAAAAGGTATATTTTTAGAATCTAATATGTTTTATAATGGAATTAGAAGGATTACATTAATTGTAGTGATTTTTCGTATATGCATTTTGTGATCAAAAATTTTTGTCTCTATTTTTTACCTAAGTGAGTATTATATCTGAATATAAATTAAATGTTGATACTCTTAGTTATTCTAATTTATGAGTGATATTTTTAGATGATATTTTTGTATATTTAAAATTTTATAAGGATTATGTGAAACATCAATGAATTATTTTTAAGTAGTATTTATTTAAATGTTTGAAACATATAATAAATGGTATTAATAAATTTTAATTTTATATTATAAAGAGGTTATATATTTGGGGATATCTATTTAATAACACATGATTGGGGGATGGTCATTTATATGGTCTAACACACTCTGGATTTTGACATAAAAAAGGGTTGAATCATTTTGAATACAAATGAGATATTTCATATTCAAAACTTTATGATTCATTATTGATTCATGATATTTTTGTTGATGTTCATCGCATTTTGGGGATTATGGTAAATATTTGATGGTGTGGTCTTTTCTGATATATAGATTAATATCATTTGATTGTTGAATCTATAATTTATTTCTGGAAGAATATATTGTTATATATGGTTTAATGGTTTATATATTGATATTGTTTTCTAAAAGGTATATATTATTGATTTTATAACTTTTTGTATATATAGACATGGATATATTATTAGATGAATGATTAATATTGTAATATTAAATATAATTTAGATGATATATCATAAGAAATTAAGGTAGATAACTTATTATATGTGTAAAGACCAGGATTTTCCATGTAATTGTTTTTAATTATATGGGAATATTACGAGTCCGCGAAAATTGACGGTGTGTGATTCCAAGGCCCAATGTGCCAGGAATATATTTCTGAACTTTTTTTCAGGTACATTCAGTAAATGAAAGAGTGGTTTTTTTTAACTTTTGAACTAGTGCTCAGAATTGAAATCTGAGGACACTGTTGAACTCACAGCACTGGTATTCACTTAAGGAGACCTTCACCTCGACCGTAGTAGGTCGAAGGTGAAAGTTAGTTTTTGTGACTTTCTTTGGAGAAAATAAAATAAATTAGCTTTATTTTATTTATACATTTTACTCCTCCCAATTTGAATTCAATGGTGGGGACCACCTAAACCCTTCATTAATGTGGGGGAAAACTCTTATAATTCCCTAATTAATTTTTCCGCCTTCCATTAAATAATTATGCCAACTTAACTTAATTAATGATCCAACTTTAAAGGTTTAATTAATAAACATAACACATCATGTTGGATCCTCTTTCTTTTTGGTCGAAATCATTGGCAAAGAGAGATTTAGGGATGGCCTTAGAGAACAGGAAAGAACTCTTCTCCTCTGATGAAATTTTCCCCAATGAAGAACTTCAACGAAGGATCTCCAATGAAAAACTCTAATGAAGGATTTCCAATGAGGAATTTATTCAAAAACAAAGAACCAAAGTCTGTCTTTCCCCCTCCTCACAGACGTCAACGAATCTTTAAGGTAGGGATTGTTGCTTTGAATACCCTTACCACGTTCTTGTCATCCTTCATGAATTAAGAACGTCTTTGCCGCTTGCTACCATTCTAACACAAAGGGTGTGGGCCTAACAAACACGACCCGACCCCTCTGAAAACATTATGGATTTCAGTTGTCTTGAATTGATGGTGACATCCCAAGATGAGTGCGGGAACCAACCGAATGAAGTACGGGCAACAGGGGCGCGCCAGGTGACCCGAGGAACGTAGCTAGTGACCGTACCGGCGACCAACACCGGTGGGGCTCCGGAGTGGCGGCTGACCATGAAGGCTATAGCATCGCAACCGTGCCGCTGGAGAAGGTTCATGGACCGCCGACCATGGTAGTGCGAGGACGACGACTGATGTATAGCCTGCCGCATGAGGCTGGTGGTGGCGCGCGTCTGCGCTACTCGACGTGCAGGAGCGGCGACCAGAGGCTGCGGCGACAAAGGGAGGGCAGCCAGCAGAGCTGGCCATTAGCGATGGCATGGTGTGCGACCATGCCGCGCGGAGGAGGCTTGCCAACTGGCCAGCAGGGGCGTCGAGCGGACCGCCCAGCACAGACCGGGCCGGACCCAGTGGGCCGG
This sequence comes from Viscum album, assembly GCA_963277665.1. NCBI lineage: Eukaryota > Viridiplantae > Streptophyta > Magnoliopsida > Santalales > Viscaceae > Viscum > Viscum album. The sequence continues at coordinate 381,479,913 of OY728167.1, read as the reverse complement.
GTCAGACCGGACTCGGACGAGGTTCACCCCTTTTCACACTTTTGGCTATATCTTGAGGTACAAGCATCTGTTTGACTATCCGTCTATGGCACCAGAAACCATGTATAGAGATGGTTCTTTTGGTATTCCCCACTTGAGTTTTGGATAATGTTGAGGTTTGGATAGATTGGATCAAGAAAAAATCCCACCAGGACCTTGGGACTAAAAGGTCAATAACATACAGACCAGGTGTTCGATTGATGCACAGTCTGTTGTATTGAGACCCCTTTTATGTGGCGGTCCTTTGGGATACTTCTTATTAGTAATTCATGGAAGTTATAGTATCGAACTTTGGATTGAGGAGAGGACCCTCCCGGAATCTAGATTGCTTAGTGCGGAAACCCTATAGTCGACTCTAACATGTGAAAGGGATCTATATGGGTCTGTGCTTTAGGATCCTATGTGGGTTTCTACTTCGGGATTCTATTTGGGTTTGTGTTTTAGATTCGCACTTGGATATGCTCTAGGAATCCACATGGGACTACTCTCTAATCCTACATGGGTCTGTTGTACAATGATCCTACGTGGGTCTGATGATTTGGGATCCTACATGGGTATGGTGTTTTAGGATCCTTTGCGGGCCTGCCTTTAAATAGAGTAAGATTACTCAGTAGTTACATCTAATCATCTTTACTATCGTACCTATGTTATACCTAGTTTGAGATGAGTCTTTACCTTTGTGGTAATCATCTGTGTGGCGTACCTTTGTGGTACATACTTCTGTGGTGATACCATTGTGGTATTCTTCTGTGTGGCATACCTTTGTGGTGCATACTTCCAGGGTGATACCTTTGTGGTATTATTCTGTGTGGTTTTACCTGTGTGGTACTTACCAACATGGTGTTACCTTTGCGGTATTCTTTCTTTCATGGGACAATTAAGCATTGGGATTTTGATTTGGGCCTTGGGTTTCCTAATGATTGAGATGGGTTTACTTGTCAACTTAGGTATATGTATGGGCATAAACCTAAGTAGGGTTGTCAGTTGTTTTCATGATTTTTGGTTTATCCTTTGTGGATTTTTTGAGACCTTCTAGGGTCTTGGGGTCCCTTCTGAGTATTGTTATACTCACCCCTGCACGACCTACACCCGCACCTTGTTGTGTTTGGTGCAGATGACGAACATCGATAACTGAGGAAGAGGGTATCAGGACTAGAGGAAGCTCAAAGTTGATATTATACAAGGTGTACCATAGAGAAGACTGTTCAAGAGTTGTACCTACCCTTTAGGTAGGATCCTTGGTGGGTGTTCACCTGAGCTGTTCAGTTTACTTGTACTTTCAAGTTTTCTTATACTTTCAAGTTGGGCTTGTATTCTGGCCCCTTTTGCTTACTGTATGGAATCTGTTTACTATATAGTTTTCTAGTGTAAGTATCTAGTTGTGTGCTTGGTTTTTGTGAGTTTACCAGTTTTAATGGAAATTCCTTCCCATTTTAGGGAATATGCCTTTCGGTGATAGTAGTCATCCCCTGGCCTATGGAAGGCGGGCTTGGGGTTGTCACAGTACGGGCCTTAGGGGACGGGTCCTGACAAATTGGTATCAGAGGAACTGATTCTACTATAGAACATTGGACTCTAACCTTTTTAATGGAAATAGTGTTAAGGGTAAGGAGTGTGGTTATCAGTTCAGGGAATCCAGTGTTGGTGTGGCAGCTGACGTATCCATACACCAGGACCCTGATTTCTGATTTCCGACCCTGTGCACGAAAACACAGATTGCAAGTGTGTGTTTGGAAATGTTTTCTTTGTGAAATCATTGAGTCATCTGATCAGGTATAACTTATTATCCGTGGCCCACCTGTTTTTTTTTCAGGTTGCCTCCACGCAGACAACCAGCTAGGGTTCCAGGTACAGTACACGAGGATAGCCCACCGAGCTACGAGGCCTCAGTATAGGGCCCTTTATTAGTAGGAGCATCAGCGGAGGCACCAGTGGTACCATTACCCATTGGCCCACTGATTCCACCATCTCTATAAGAATAGGGTGCATTATTATTTACCACGTTGAATGAGTTCTAGTGCCAGAGGACACATAGGTTCAGGGGCGAGACGGTCCCACATGCGGCTGAGGATTGGCTGGAGGTTGTGGTGAGAGTCTTCTGACTAATAGGGAGACCAGCTGATCTCATGGTGATCCTTTCTGCCAGTATTCTAAAGGCAGTAGCAGGAAAATGGTGGGGCTTGATGACCCAGGTTCATAATGAGGTGATGCTTCTCTGGGCAGACTTTGAGAGCCTATTTCAGGCAGAGTTTGTCCCAGAAACTCTTCGCGCAGTGCGCATACATGAGCTTCTTCATCTGTAGTAGGGCAACATGACTGTGGCTCAGTACTCAGCGAGGTTCTCCAACCTCTCACGCTACAACACTAATATGGTGTGTGGCCCATTATTTAGGGACCATAATTTCAATCAGGGACTCATGCGGGAGATCAGGGCTTCGATGATTTCCCTCAACATATTGACGCAGACGGGGGTGTTAGAGTGAGCCCTCTTAGTGGAGAGTTTTCTTGCTGAGCAGTCACCAGCGGAGAGACCCACCACTAGGTGTTACATAGCAGAGTATTCTGAAGCTGGTAGTAGACATATGAAACAAAGGTCCAAGAAGACCAAACCTATAGGTGGACGACTGTAGGATTCAGGGTCAGTTGTGCGGGGCACCGAAGACAGAGCCAATCATGTGGGGAGCAGGGAGTGTTACGCATGCAGCCAGTTGGGACCCATGGATCGTGACTGCCTGACCCTCCATATGGATGATCAAAATATAGTCGAAGGACCTCCCTCGCAGAGACAGAGGTTTGACCAAGAAGGTCTGCATGGAGCAGGAGGACGTGGAAGAGGAGTTGGCCATGTAGTTGGTGGTGGGTGACGATTCGAGATGTTACTGACACTACCACTAGTTTTTCCACCCTGACCATAGGGAGCAGGTGGAATGGGGTGACCTCAGCTCTAGGAATATGAGGTCTACAACCATGGAGATTTGGAGATGATATGAGGTGTGATCTTTGTCTATTTCACCTTAGCTGCAGTACTTGTAGATAGAGGTTTGAGTCATTCTTTTATTTTCACGGCCCTTGTTCAGAACTTGGAGATTCCGACAGAGCCCTTGGTTAGATCCTTATGGCTAGAGACTCCAACGGGAGTAGATTATATGATTACTCACTAGTTTCGGTAGTGTGAGCTCATTCTAGGAGGCGAGAGCTTCGGTTTGGATCTCCTAGTAGTGGCGTTGAGGCCTTACGATGTCATCTAGGGTATGGACGGGTTATCTACAGTCCATGCATAGATTTACTATATTAGGCACAATGTGCGGTGTTTACACATGGATAAGACCAGGTTTACCTTCATCGGTGAGAGGGGAGCCTTTGTAGAACATGATGGACTTACCCGGAGGAGAGTGATGCTGATCACTCATCAGTTGGCTAGCCTTACCCTCAGATCAGTTGATGTGGAGAGTCTGATCTATCCTGTAGTGGTGGACCAGTACACGGATGTCTTCCCTGATGATGTTTCGGGTCTACCTGCACATAGAAAGGTGGACTTTTAAATTGACTTGTACCCCAGGATGACACCGATATCTACACCAGCGCATCAGATGGCTCCCGCGGAGTTTCGTGAGCTGTGGGTATAGCTACAAGACTTACTGGGGAAGGGATTCATTTGTCTCAGTGTTTCTCCTTGGGTAGCCCTGATTTTATTCCCCATGAAGGCAGATGAGAGCTTGATAATTTTTGTTGACTATCGGTTCCTGAACCAGGTGATCGTGAAGAACAAATACACACTCCCAAGGATTGACGACAGCTTTGATCAACTGAAGGGAGCATGGTGGTTCTTGAAGATAGACATCAGATTAGGCTATCACCAACTCAGAGTACGAGATGAGGATATGCAGAAGACGGATTTCAGATGTAGGTATGACCATTATGAGTTTTTGGTTATTCCATTCGGCATGACCAATGCTCCAGCTGTGTTCATGGGACTCATGAATAAGATATTTCATCCATACCTTGATCACCTTATAGTAGTCTTCATCGACGACATTCTTATCTTCTCAGCTACAGAGGAGGATCATGCCTATAATTTGAAGATAGTTCTAAACATACTCTGAGAGCACCAACTTTATGGTAAGATCTCAAAGTGCCAGTTCTAGATCTGATAGGTTCACTTTCTAGGAAATGTCATCTCAGAGGATGGTGTTGTGGTGGATCCAGTGAAGATTGAGGTGGTACTGGGTTGGGATCCACCCAGGAGTGTGGCGGAGGTATGGAGTTTCTTGGGATTGGATGGACACTATCGGAGGATTGTGCTAGATTTCTACAGAGTTCCAGGACCTATATCAGTGTTGACGAAGAAGAGGCAACCCTTCGTGTGGTCGAAGATATTCCAACGAATTTTTCAGGAGCTGAGGTATATACTGACTAGTTCCCCTATCTTGAGACTTCTGGAGGAGGTCGTGTGGTATGTAGTCTACTGTGATGCATCAAGGACTGAGCTCAGATGTGTCCTGATGCAGGAGAGAGAATTTATCGCATATGTTTCTTGATAGCTGAGACGTCATGAATAGAACTACGCTACCCATGACCTTAAGTTAGTATTAGTGGTCTTCTCCATGAAGATGTGGCGACATTACGTGATGGGCGAACGTTTTACAGTCTACTCAGATCCCAAGAGTCTCTGGTATATCTTCTCACAGAAGGATCTGAACCTGAGATAGCAGCATTGGCTTCAGTTCCTCCAGGACTATGAATTCGAGATATTCTATACTCCTGGGAAGGGAAACATTATAGAAGATGCACTTATCAAGAGATCTGGTATACAACTTCTAGGTGAGGCGACAAAGAAGCTGGTTGGTTTACATATTTCCTTTGTGGAATGAGATGGAGAATATTTTCTTCACTCTCTTAAAGTCATTCCACTGCTCCTTCAGCAAGTCAGGGAGGCACCATGGGGAAACACTAACTTCTAGGCTCAACGTGCTCAGATATCCACAGGACAGACACATGATGGATTTTTTGAAGGTGGGGAGCACGTTGTCCTTGTTAGAGGACGTACCATGGTACCAGTTTCACATCAGGAGGAATTTTTGATGGGGTTCCACACATCCCCTCTAGAAATACATCCAGTAGTAGAGAAGATGTACCAAGACCTCCGACGACAGAACTGGTGGCCGGGAATGATGAAAGCAGTAGCATAGTTTGTCTCTCAGTGCCTCACTTGTCAGCAAGTGAAGGTAAAGCATCATGTACCAGTAGGCTTAGTTCAACATTTAGAGGGCCTAGAGTGGAATTGGGATGGAATATCTATGGAACTCATGACAGGACATCCACGTACATCCAGGGGTCATGATTCTATCTGGGTTATCATTGACCGACTCACAAATTCGGCTCACTTCCTACCAATTAGAGAGCAGGGCTCAATAGAGAGCTTTGGACGCCTCTATGTGTAGGAGATTGTGTGCCTACATGGATTACCCTTGACGATTGTTTCTGATTGTGATTTATGTTTCACTTCCTGGATATGGAAGGGGTTGCAGGAGGCTTTCAGGATGAAGCTTCCTCTGAGCACCACATTCCATCCTCAGACGGATGGCCAGACTGAGTGGAAAATTTAGACCCTCGAGGACATGTTGTATTCTTGCGTCCTCGACTTCGTTCGTAGTAGGGAGGATCAATTTCCCTTGGTGGAGTTTACATACAACAACAACTGTCACTCCCCCATTGGGATGGCACCATTTGAGGCATTGTTCAGCCGAACTTGAAGATCTTATTTGTGCTAGGCTGACCCAGGGGAGTCAGCACTTGTGGGACCAGAGATGGTATGGGCTACAACGGAGAAGGTGCAGATCATACAGGAGTTGATGAAGACTGCACAGATCATTAAAAATTCTTATGCTGATAGGAGACGAAGACCTGAGATTTTCAAGGATGGTGACCATGTCTTTCTATGGATCTCACCTCGACAAGGCTTGTGTAGATTTGGCTGGGGTGGCAAGATATCTCTGAGGCTCATCGGTCCTCTTCAGGTTATTAACTAAGTTGGCGAGGTGGCTTACTGCTTAACACTTCCCCCTCAGTTGTACCGGGTGCACGATGTTTTCCATGTATCCTAGCTGAGGAGATACAAGAACAACCCATATCACGTCATCGAACATGGAGAGTTAGACATCAACGATGGGACACCATTTCCAGTGGTTCCAGTAGAAATTGAGGATCTATAGGAGCGGGTCCTTTTTGGCCAGTCGATACCTCTAGTGAGCGTTCATTGGTAGCACAGGAACCTCCAGGAGAGCACATGGGAGTGGGAGGCTCAGATATGTGCTCTGTACCCCCCACTTGTTCCCATAGTTTGAGTTGTGGCTTATGGAGACGCAATGCCCTGAGGTGGGGAGAATGTAAAGTCCCGAATTTTCTATGTAATGTTTTTAATTATATGCGAATATTAAGAGGCCGAGAAAATTAACGGCGTGTGATTCCAAGGCCCGGTGTGCCCGAAATGAATTTATGAACTTTTTTTAGGGTACATTTAGTAAACGCAATAGCGGGTTTTTGTAACTTTTGAACCGGTTCTTAGAATTGAAATCTGAGGACATCATTGAACTCGCAATGTCAGTATTTGCTTAAGGAGACCTTCACCTTGACTGTAGTCGGTCGAAGGTGAAAGTTAGTTTTTTGTGATTTTTGTGGGAGAAAATAAAATAAAGTAGCTTTATTTTATTTATGGATTTTAAACCTCCCAATTTAAATTCAATGTTGGGGATCACACAAACTCTTCATTAATTTGGGGAGAACCCTTATAATTCCCCAATTAATTGTGCACATTCCATTAATTAATTATGAAAACTTAACTTCATTAATGATCCAACATTTAATGATTAATTAACAAACTTAACACATCATGTTGGATCCTCTTTAATTTTGGTGTAAATCATTGGAAAAGGGAGATTTGGGGAGAGACATGGAGAATGGGGATGAACTCTTCTCCTCCAAAACATTTTTCTCAATTGAAGAACTTCGATGAAGGATCTCCAACGAAGAACTCCGACAAAGGATATCCAACGAGGAACGTCTTCAACAACGACAAACTGACATCTGTCTTTCCATCTCCTCACGGATGTCAACGAATCTTTAAGGTAGATATTGTTGCTTTGAATACCCTTACCATGTTATTTTCATCTTTCTTAAATTAAGAACATATTTTCCGCTCTATACTATTCTAACAGGGAGGGTGCGGGCTGAGAAAATACAGCCCGACCCCTCCACAACCTTTGTAGATTTCGGTGGTCTTGAATTGATGGAAACGTCTCGAGACGAGTGTGGGAACCTAAAGAATGAAAAACAAGCCACTGGGTTGAGCCTGGTGACTCAAGGAACATCACCGGTGACCGTACTGGTGACTAACACTAGTGGGTCTCGGGAGCGGTGATCGGCACACCGGTCGACCGTGAAGATGGCAACGGCGTAACCGCGCTGCCAGTGAAGGGTCTCGGCCTGTCGGCTGTGGCAGAGCGAGGATGGTGACCGTCGCACGGGTGGCCATTTTAGGGTGGTGGAGACACTCGTCCTTGCCACCCAACATGCAGGAGCCACGACCAGAGGCCGCAGAGGCAAAGGGATGGCGGTGGGCAGAGCCTGCCGCTGCTGATGGTGCGACACGCGACGATGCCGTGCGAAGGAGGCTAGCCAACCGGCCAGCCGGGGTGTCGATCAGACCGGCCAATAGGCGGCGTTAGACCCTGGTCCAGACCCGGGTCAGGTCGGGTCTATCCAAACTGGGTCGTCCCGGGTTGGGTTGGGCCGGGTCGGTCTGACCGGGTCAGATCGGACCTCGACCAGTGTTGACCCTTTTCACTTTTTCAACTATATCCTGAGCTACGAGAATCCGTTTGACAAACTGTCTGTGATTATAGAAACCTTGGATTGAGATGGTCCTTTTTGTATACCCCACTTGAGTTTTGGATAAATTTTCTGTATGAACGGATTGGATCGAGGACAAATCCAATCGGTCCCTCAGGACTAAAAGGTTAATAACATACAGATGAGGCGTCAGATTGACGCACCTTCTGTTGCATTGAGACCCCTTTTACGTGGTGCTCCATTGGGATACTTCTTCTTAGGACTTCTTGGTAGTTTGAGTATTTACCAGTGGCTTGAGGAGCGGAAACTCCTGGAATCAAGTGTGCTTTGTTTGGAAACCCTATAACTGGATGTAACATGAGAAAGGGATCTTATGTGGGTCTGTGCTTCAGGATATTATGTGGCTCTATAATTCGAGATCCTATGTGGGTCTGTGTTCGAGAGTCTCACTTGGATCCACTCTAGGAATCCATGTGGGATTACTCTAGGATCCTATATGGGTCTTCTGTACTAGGATCCTACGTGGGTCTGATGATTTCTGATCCTACATGGGTCTTATGTCTTAGGATCCTATGTGGGTTTTCCTTTAAACAGAGTAAGATGATTCAGTAGTTACATCTAATCATCTTTACTACTATATCTATGTTCCTGGAGTGAGCTGAGTCTTTACCTTTGTGGTAATCATCTGTGTGGCGTACCATTGTGGTGAATACTTCTGTGGTGATACCTTTGTGGTATTCTTCTATGTGCGTACCTTTGTGGTGCATACTTTTGTGGTGATACCTTTGTGGTATTCTTCTGTGTGGAATTACCTATGTGGTACTTACCAACATGGTGTTACCTTTGTGGTATGATTTCCTTCGTGGGAAAATTGAGCTTTTGGCTTTTGAGTTGGGCTTTGTGTTTCTCATGGTTGAAATGGGTTTACTCAACAACTTAGGTATATGTATGGGAATATACCTAAGTAGGGTTTTAAGTTGTTTTCATGCTTTAGGGTTTATACTTTGTGGGTTTTGTGAGACCTTCTAGGGTCTTAGGGTCCCTACTGAGTATCATTATACTCACCCCTGCATGGGCTACGCCCGCACCTTTTTATGTTTGGTGTAGACGACGGACATCAGTGACTGAGGATGAGGGTACCCGGACTAGAGGAAGCTCAAAGTGGACATTAGATGATGCATACCGTAGAGACGACTATTCGATAGCTATACCTACCCTTTAGGTAGGATCCTTGGTGGGTGTTCACAGGAGATGTTCAGTTTACTTTTGCTTTCCCATTGGGCTTGTATTCTGGCCCCTTTTGCTTACTATACACTCTCTTTTTTACAATATAGTTTTCTAGTGTTCATATCATACTTTGTTCTTGGTTTTTTTGAGTTTACAGGTTATAAAGGCAATGCCTTCCCATTTTAGGGAATACACCTTTTAGTATTAGTCTCCAGCCCCTTGCCTATTGAAGGCGGGATTGGGGTTGTCACGACATGGGCCCCAAGGGATAGGTCGTGACAATATGTTATATCCTTAATGATAAATATGTTATGAATACATTCACATGAAATCATAAAGGTGTAAAAATTAAAATTTAGAGGATTTAATTTTTTAGGGTTGTAGAATGTAATGAAGAGAGACTTTGGACCCTTAAAATTAATAATATCATTAGTATATATTGTCTCACCCAAGAATGAACTAATGTTAAAATAATATAAAATAAACCATGAAATAAAGTTAATAAATGATGTAGTTAATCATTTTTATAAAAATTATAATAATAATAAGATCATTCCGCATAGTAGTACTCTATGGAACAATAGTTATAAAAGTAAAAAAAGATAGTGTTTTACAAGAATCAAGGATCAATCCATCCATAATAAAATCTAATATTTCAAATTACCACTATCATTATCCATATCAAATATAATTTTAGAAAGTATATTCATAATGAAGATCCCTTCTATAAAAATATGAGGTTCGATAAAGATGATTTTCCTACACTAATCCATGTAATCTACAAAGGCCACTAAAATCCTCCAAGAAGGGGAAATTTTTTTAAATTTTCTCTCTGAGACAATAAATTAAGCATTATTCCCTATCTATAGGAATATATAATTATTTAATATTGAAATTTGTAATGTTTAAATGACCCCATATATATTTTATCATTGGAAATTTTCTTCCTATAATCCATGGAAAATCATGATATAGCTCTACCTTTAGTGTCCTTGGAAATTCCCCCACGACATGAAGGACTTATATTTATATTATAAGAACTATTTTTTCGGATCTTCTTCTATCCAATAATTGGTGGATACCAAATAATAATAATGTAACTGTTATTTTATTTTTATTTTCAAAATATTCAAATCATATATTCAAATTATTATCCCTTGATGGTGTTCCCAACTAGACTAGTGTTCATGGAGAATTCCAATATTATTGGAGTGAGGGTGTTCCAATAAAAATATGCATTCAAATAGAATTACCATAATGTCTTATTGTCTATATATTCTAGTATAAAATTATAAATCATCAGCAACCAAAAACTGGGAGATATTCATGGCTTTTTATGATCCTTCCTGTGAGCTATAGTGTATTACTATATAACGAAATATTACATCATTTAATGATTTCAATTCAAAAAAAATCATGAAATAATTTTCCATAATACTCTAATGAAATCGAATTGGAAAAAACATTTTCAAACTGTGTCTTCCCCAAATAAGAAAACACAATACAATGTGTATAAATTATTCACATTTTTCATTTGATAAATATCCATTGGATGTTTAACAAATTTCATCCACCTTATGAGAGAAAATTTGTAATATGTTATCCAATTATTTTTTAAGAAGTTTATTTAATGTGACATATTTTGAATCCATCTCATATATAGGTTGTAACACATCATTCAAGACATACCCCCATGCTGAGATGGATACCAGATTAATGTATCCTTGTTTGGAATGAAATGATAAATATAAATAGGCCCATGATATATGATGGAATATAATCCAAAGGATGGAATATTTAATCCATATTCCTCACATATAACTACCATATTGAGTCTTATAAGTCACCAATAATGTGGTATTTGAGGTAGTTATCCTTCCAAAATTTAATATTTGAGTTAAGGTGGAAATGATAGAGACTGCGCTTCATCGAATTCAAGTTTTTTTTATTAATGTAGGTCCATGTTGAATATTACATACAATAGATCTTCCCAAAGGTGGGATAACTAATAAATCAATGGCTCTGGGAATTAGTGATATTTTATTTTGATGTCAACATTTTCTAAATAAATGGTTTTTGATGTGAATTGTAAAATTAATCCAATTCATATTATCCAGGAAGAAATCAATCATTGGTTTTTTGTAAATCATTATATTTTAATTTAATATATTTTCTCTTTGAGAAACATTAAATGAAGATGAAATAATTGATGATTTAATATATGTTCGGGATCACCATACTAGGCTGATGGAAGACTATAATGATAAAGAAAGACATATTGAAAGAAGACCTACTGACTAGGGAAATTACACCTCTATGGGATATGGAATTTTCTTTTTAAGAGTTTGGACGAAATTTAAAACATTCAATGATATCCCTAATGTATGTAGCTTTATGCTTACCACAAAAAAGTGGGATCCCCATGTAGGTAAATTGAAATCTTCCCTAAAAAATTAATAATTTTATCTAGATCGACATCCCACAATTTCAATAATTATTTTTGTAGAGTATATCAAATTATCTTCTTATACTGTGTTGAAAACGGATCGCTCTTGTTATATCTTGCATCCCCTGAGTAAAAGTGTGGATTTTCTTTCCTTCGTGTAGAATTAGAATTTAGTCATAAACATAAAAGAACCATGGTATTGATTTTATCCCTATCATAGTATTAATTTAATTATGTATACCATGTTTAACCTTGTTAATTAAACGTAATAAGATATTAATAAATTATAATAGTTATATATTATTATTTATAGTTGGTTAATATTTTTAAATGGGGGGAATCTAGAAGAAACATATAAAAAGGAATCGTATTTTACCTTATTAAATTAAATAGATTAAAATTATATGATAATTATAATTGTTAATATTTATATCTATAAACTAATATGTCAACATTCAATTATTTAAAAATTTAAATAAAATAAAATTAAAGTCAATTGAGGTTTAAAAAGTCAAATTTTCATAAAAATTTGTTTTACTTTATAATTAGTATTTCAAGTTAAATAATTAAATATATAAATTTTATAAGATTAGATTCATAACATATCATTAATATTTAATTTATATTATTTACATTTTCTTCTATATAACCTTTGATATTTTTCTAAAAACATATATATATTCAGCTGAATAGTTAAGAAAAGAATTTTTAATAAAATTTCAATGTTTATAACTATATCAAGAAGACTGTATTTCATAAAAAATTAAATAAAATCCATAATTCATGTTTTTTGTGATGTTAAACTGTATAAATAAATATACTAATATGAGATTAAAATAACACATGATTATCAAAATAAGTAAATGTTTCTAATAAAAATAGTTTATTGTCATTTAATTTAATTTTATATTATAATAGTAAAATTTGGTTTTTTATTTTTTAAGACACATAACATTTATTTTTTATAATAGACCAATTAAAATTCAGAAACTAAAATACAAGAAAAATTGAACCCTACAAATAAATTTTTATCTTAAAAATACAATTTCTATAATTACTAATTTTTATGAATTACATGTTATACTATTAAAATTTAATTTTAAAAAAAATATTGATATTATATTAGAAATATAAATTCAAAATTTTAAATTGTGTGAAAAAAATATCTAATAAGCTAAGTTTAATTTTCAGTCATTAGAAATTAAGCACATAGGTAAAATTGAGTTTCTATGGTAATAGTGAATTTCTAAGAGTATGTGCCGTATATGAATGTTCAAAAAATGTGTGAAAATGAATTGATATTTTTTGTCTCCCATTTATCATCTACCACCCCATTATTATCCATATTGGAGTCTTGTTGTCAAATTTACCATGTATTATCTTTATTTTAGAGTGAATTATTTTAAAAAATGTCAACATATTCACTTAGAAGGCCACTCACCACCCCTCGCAATCCATTCGATGAAATATTTTTACATTTGATAATATTCCTATTATCCTTAATTTATAAACTTTTTCATGTTCCTTGAGCCTATATAAGAAATAAATTATATTAAGACCTCTATTTCAAAAGAATTATCCATGGGAAATGCCATGATTTCCTCATGATTACAAAATTTTCCTAACACATTTCTCATTATAACAGACATTCCCAAAATAAATATTTACCATTCATATAAAATGAACTCAATTTTTTTTAAAAAAAAATATATGGGGAAAACATTATTCCACCATTCCACTATTCAATTAAGAAGGAAGATTTCATTTGTTCGTTGTGCGGATTACAACCTCTTGGAAATGACGTCATCTATTTTCTTTAACACAACATTATTTATTATGTTACAAGGTTGGATTTAAATAATAAATGTGAAATATAGTTTTTAAATTATTATTAATAATTGAAAAATTATATCCTCTTTTTTATCCTTCTAATTATTTTATTACTGAAATCATTATCCGTGTGTTGTGCATACTACTACCTCTATGAGGTAATGTATCATTTTATCATTATGTTATGTATTTGTTTATCAAAATATATAAAAATATTATTCAAAAAATTAAAATTACCCACATAATATCACTATTATTATATAGAATTGATAAGATGCAAAATGAAACTCATTTTATAATCAGAATCATTAATTATTTATGGTATATTCACGTTTGGGTTGTTTTACCAGAAACATGATCAATGCTATATAAAAATATCATGGATGACTATGATAAATTATTTACCAATAATAACTGTAATAAATAATAATATAAATATATATTTTTTATTATAGAGTGCTAATGTTATGATTATAATAAATAATTAATATAAAAAAATTTATTCATTAAAAATGAACAAAACATGCTCATTGAAGATTTCATCATTCCGGTCCATAGCCAAGGTGGTCATATAATGAAATTAAAAAATTATATATAATTATATATAATCATTTCTAGGATCATTTATGGTCTAGTAAATATGTTATTTTTGAAAATAATGAAGAATCTCATTATTTGTATGAATCTCGTTCAAAGCGATCAAGATTACAGACATTGTATAATGAAAAAATATAATAAATAACATAGAGACATGTGAAGAATAATTTTAAATGAAATTAGTAAAATTATATATATATATATATGAATAATGTTCTTAATTTTTTTTATTAATGTCTATATATTTGGGATACATGATATTCAAGTGCATTATAAAATGTTATGAATTAGGGTATGGGTTCTCTATCACGATTTTTTACCCCATGCGATTTATTTATTATAGTAGAAAATATTTTTTAAGTGGTTTATGTAATTGACATTTAATATTATGAGTCATGGTCATATCATTAATGACGATGTTTAATAAATATTTCTAAAGTAATAACATTCATTCATTTTTAATCGAATGTTTATACAGTTATATGGGGTTCATTGTCTCAAATTATTTTCAAGAGAAATGATTAATATTTCACAGAATTATTTATTTTTAATTTTTATTCACTGCAATTTTTATTTCATCTATAAAATAGATCCCATTTCATTATATTTTAATTTTCATTTTCTGAAAATCCTTTGAAGTTCATATGATTTATACCCATATTTTAATTTACTCTTGTCTCATTGTTTACCAAATGTAAATAAACCGACCCTAACATTTTTTATGCTGGGAAGATTCATTTTTTATTTTCTATATTCTTTGGTTTCTATTAAAATTTCATAATCTATACCTAAATAATTTATTAAATTAATAATTTTGTAATCTAAATAATTTAAAATTTATAAATAAATTTTTAACATCATTAAAATGATTCATTTTCAATAATTTTTAATCATTATCACCTTTATAGTTTTATGTATAAAAAATCATTTGTCCTCCTTTATCATTTTGTGTGAAACATTCTCTATATGTTATAAAAGAATCTAAATTAAATTTTCGTTACAATTTTATTATACAGTAGTTATTTTTAAATTATTTCAAATGATCAAGTATATTTCTTATTTCCATGATGATTTTTCTAAATCTCAAAAAATTTTGTTTCATCTAATCCATTTTATATTGGCATATCATACATTTGATAAAGGCTAGCCTTTAAAATTTACAAACCAACTTATTTTTGTAGACTAATTTCGTAATTTTATTTTATACCAATGAAATGATTCATCGGTTTTTTTATCGTTCGAATCCACCCTCATGAATAAGAATAAATTTTCATATAATTTATTTTATATATGAATACATTTTTTTCAATTTTATTGGTTTAAGTGTTTTGAGATATATTTTAATCATATATTATTTAGGAAAATTGTTGACATAACTATATATAATGAATATATATATTGTAAAACCCTTAGGAATTATTGAAGGGTATATTCCTAGATATATATTGAATCATTTTTCATACAAACTTATTTTAAATTGGATTATCATGTTAGGATTATTTATGGAAATTTAAAAGATTTATTTTTGTGTTTGTAATGATTAGGTGTGTGGTCATTCTTAGAGTCTAGGTGACATTTTTTTTGTGATTTTTTAGTTGGGATGATTTATTAAATCAAACAATATTATTACAATTTAAATGGAGAACACCTCAAATGCATGTAATTTATATATATTTCTTGGCCATATGGTGGTTGAATGATTCAAGGGAGTGAACGTGAGGCCAGAGAATAGTGTTCACGACGAAATGTAATTTGGTAGCACCATTTACTTTTTGGCATAGGTCCAAAATCTTGATGGGGGACATAGATAAAAACATGGTTCTTCCTAGTACCTTCTTCTAACCGGTGACATCTTGGCTGCATTTATTATAAGGCATATAATAGTAATTTCACCAGGTTCACCCACCCACCTATAATTCTTATCTGGGATTTAGAATCCAATTTTAAAAGAAGAAACTTTGTTACAAACTCCCTATACTCTAATTATCCTAGGGTGTGACCTCCTTTTTTAGGTACTAGATTTATAAACTTTCCTTTTCATTTAAATCCATAAGACATTTCACACACTAAACTCATCGTTATTCTTTTTTTATTTATTGTCTACTATTTTTCTACTAGTTTTTTTTCTAAAATTCCTTATTTTTGAAATATTTTTATGCATATTAATTTTAATATTATTCAATATAAACTATATACCAATAATCAACAAGTGGGGTTTTTGGAAATAAGTTAGTTGGTTCCTTACTTTTACACGATGTCGCACCATTTTCATATTCATCTTAATAATATTGCATCATTTTTGGGTTTTAAATCATTTAATTATATTAAATTAATGTTTTTAATTTTGTATCAAATTAGTATAATGGCATTTTTCTAATCAATTATTTTAAAGGAAATCATATTTCATGATAAATTATATGGAAATGACATTTCCCTTATATTGGAATAATTAATTACTGTGAAATTATTTCATTAGAGGCGTAACCATTTTGACAGTTCATTAACAGATTTATTGGTTAAATCGATTTTTGAGAAATGGAATTTCATAACCATTTAAATAACAAGTTAATTTTATTGATGATTCTTAAAAATATATCATGTTTTTTATATTGTATTTCATGAAATGGATGGTTAATTTGATAAATCACATAGAAAATGAAACATGGTAAATTATGAATCTATTTTGGAAAATGAATTTGGGTATTATAATGAGTTGGTGATAATTTTATACTATGACTTATTTTTTGGAATTGGAAATGTATTTTTTTTGTTAGTTTTTATATATAATTGAAATGAATTATTAATTATTCAGGGTAAATGGTAGATATGGAAATGTTATCAAAATATGGGGTGTTATTTCATTAATGTTAAGGGAATGAGAATTCTAGGGGGGTTTTGATATTTATTAACTTATGGTACTAATGAAAAAATAATATTTTTAGTGGTGGTCCCTAATAACCGATGATTTCTCCTTATGAAAGTGGTCCATGTGACTATTGAATACTATCATGGAGGGTGTTATAGGATAACTATTGAAAACTCCCATGAATATTGGTATCTAACTCCTTATTGATTTTTGTTGTGGATTATAAAACACATTTAATGGGTTTTTATGTTAATGAAGAAATTCCATATGACTGGAGTTTTATGATACATTAATGAAAATGAACCTATGGGTATTTCTAGATATAATGGATAGAAAATAATAGTGATGTGCTCAGAGAATCCCAAAAAATCCCTAATGTTCGTATGGATTTTCATGGTAACATACCAATAGATCTATAATGGTACATCCAAACTCTTGTGTCATCTGGATCTAGTGGAATTAGTGCAATTTTTTTTGTTTCTATACATTTTTTTGAACGTTTAAAAACAAATCCTTGATCACTTATTCATGAACACTTATCCTAGAAATGTAATTTTCAGGATTCAATTGGTGATGTCATTCTATGGTTCACTAACAACAAGATTATGTCTCTATGTTAATTTCAAACGTGAGAAAATATTACAATTTGGTAAAAACATATAGTTATACATAATAGAATGATGTGGATGGTAGTTTTCATGGAATGTTAATATGTGTGTGGATAGTGGGAACTATCTAGGCTCGAGACCATCAGAGGTGACCCTTATTTGAGTTTTTTTATAATTTTATTATTTTTATATATGATCTACTATAGGGGATCCACTAAGACATATATATTTCAAAAATGTGATAATTTATCTGATAATATAATTATTAGTGGTACTTTCCCAATTTAATCTCTGATATTTATTAAAATAGGGTTATTTTTTACTATTACAATTCATTTTATATTTATATAAAAGATTAAGGATATAACATTCCATGATAATTCTAATATACCCCTATAGATAGTTTTCAGTATCTTGTATATGGGTAGGAATGACCGAGGGACAACATAGGCAACCCATCTGAGATTTAGTGGTCTTTGGTAGTGGGATAGTGGTATGTTATATAAGAGAGTTTATCGTTAGTTTACAGTTTTTGAATAAAAGAAATTATTCTATGTATATATAAAAAATTGAAATGTACATGTTCTTATGAGTGATCAACCCATGCACGGGGAATCCATGAGTTTCCATGGAGGGGAATTATAGTTCATGGGATTTCATTCTTATAGATATATTTAATCTTTTACATTGAGTGATAAACATGGGGTGATGTTTTCTTGTCTTGTTGTATTTCCACACATGGATCAGCATGGATAAATGGTGTGGGTATTTTTATTCATCATTTAATCATGTATTGATTCACATGAAATCCATCATGATAGTGAAATGGGTATTATATGTTGATTGTATGATTCCTGTGATTTGTATTGGATTGTGATTCATGTTAGAAAATATTTATTTTCTTCTTTTTATATATATATAATTTCTATCTTTCTATGATCAATATATTTCTAATAACGAGGTGGGTTCTTATTTGAAACTCTATATCCTCGTATATGGTGTTTTTTATATACATATATAGTGGAATCATGACCATTTATCAGGATGATATCCTGATTTAAAAGTAGATAAAAATGGATTTATATTATTATTCAATAAGTAAGAGTCCAATGAGCATTCTATATGTAATATTAAAACATATAATGTGAATGTGTTCTTTTTTAATTATGAATACACCATGTGTAAAATATTTCATATGAAGGATAGTGAACCTAGACTAAAATGTGAGCTTTATGGATTTAGGTATTTGAATTACATGGAAATTTTAGTATTGAGGAAAATTAATTTTGGGATAATTAAAATTCCAGCAAGAAACCTATATTTAATATTCCTTAATACCATTTTAATGGCATTCTCTATTACCAACCCTAATTCTTAAATCTCATAAAATGGTAAATAATTAAGAATGTAAACATGAAGAATGACTATTATCAAGTGGATGAGGTGGCATACATTCATTATACATTGGGCTTGACAATAGTGTGGGATCATTGGTTGTTTTGGGTTCCTTGTTATATGGATTATCTATTAGGTTTTTGAGTTAGAACATGTCGTGGTGGTGTGTCCTTTTATGTGAGGAAGAAACCCTGGTGATGGTAGTTCGGCTTGAGTGTGCCCGATTTTAAGACCCCCGAGTTGGGTGTTTGGAATGATAGATTTTATCTGTCATTGAGATGGGGATAGTTATGATATTGTGTGTTGTGAGAATTCCGATGATTTTTTTGTGTATAACTAGTTGGACCTAGAGGCCCTTCAATCAAACTCAGTTTTAATTAATCAATTCTACATTGCCTTCTAGTTTAACCCATGTGAATTTTTGAGTCATTCTTGTGTGATTAATTGGTGGTGTAAGGATTAAGTATATGTTTTGGATTCTATGATTAGTGGATATTTGGTGTAGCCAATTGTAAATGTAGTTGTGTTTGAGCACCCATGGGATATTGATTTGTGTTAAGGATTGTTTGAAAGGGTAGGATCATTCAGATACTTAGAACTATTAGTTATGGAAGTGTCTAGTTTATATAGTTCCTATAGAGGAAAGATGTTTA
Organism: Viscum album; assembly: GCA_963277665.1. Classification (NCBI taxonomy): domain Eukaryota; kingdom Viridiplantae; phylum Streptophyta; class Magnoliopsida; order Santalales; family Viscaceae; genus Viscum; species Viscum album. The sequence goes on along the minus strand of OY728167.1, from coordinate 381,460,404 downwards.
TATTTTTATGTGTAAAATAGGGTAACTAGTGGTCATGTTGATAGTCATAACATATGAGTGGTATAAAAATTATTTTACATTTGTTTTTTGGATTTCTCTGGTTGGTTGGAGAAACATTTAATGAGTATGTTCTATTTCTTAGTTAGGTATAAGTACCTATGATTAGTGATTCTCATCTCAGGGGTAAATGAATCAAGTTCTAGGAGTAGGTCACTGTTTGAAAAATACCTTTTTTTGTCTGTGAGATCAGACGATGCTATTATGAAAACCTAACCATCAATGAAAATTGAAGATATATTGTGAGATTAGAAAACACCTGTGGGGTGTTATAGTTTGTATGAATCATTGGACCAATGTTTTTTTATGGTTAAACATGAATGAAATTACTATGTTAGTTCTTTTTATCAACTTTAGGGTTTTGGTAACAATTTTTTTGTACATAAATTTGTCAATATTGATGACTTATACTTAAAAATTAATGAAATAATTGTAGACACATGTTTTTTTGAATGATGGTAGTTGGAATTTGGCCGTGTGGTGGTACTATACACATGTGATGTTCTGTTTTTATGAATAGTTATGGATTTCTCTAGGTGTATTCAAACCAACATTTAGATGGGTGTGTTTAGTAGTTTTGTCATGAGAGCGCATTTTATATATGACAAAAGACATGGTGGAATGAGTGAGGGTTAATGATCATAGTTGTAGGAGTGTACGTTAATTTATGTTAATTGATCAAGGAGTGTATACTAGAAAGAATCATTCCAAATAAGTGTTGGGTTAGTAAGTGGTTTTCTGTGTGTCAAGGGATGATATCCATGACGAAAATTTATGGGAATAGATTATTGAGGTTAATATTAGAAAAGTAAATTACCCTCTTTTGAGAGGGTTAGAATCGATTTAGATAGAACTACTATAAAACTGGAGATCTTATAGATCATTTCAAGTTATGTGTTAGAGGGTAGTGAGTGTGTCTTAAATAGAGAATCATATGCAAAGAAAACACCAAACCTATTAGTGTTAGTCCTCGAGGGGGAGTTGGTGGAATGAAATATAATGGGGTCTCACCATTGATCATTATAGGTTGTGAAACTTTCTTGAATGAGTTCAATGAGAACCAATTGTAATGTTATGTGTGTAGAAAATGGATATTGTATGGCAGATGGAATGATGTTAAGGATTATGTATTTTTTTCTACATCTGAACACTGTGTTTGGTAGCAGAAATGGGTAGTCAATTTATGATCAGGGTGTTAACACATAGTGGTATTGATTAAGACACTACTTTTATGGGTAGTATCAAGTTGATCAAGGGGGATGTGAGCCTCTTATGAGAAAGGTGAGTTGTTTTTTTGAGGTAATTTATTTATAGGGGGTTTTATTGATTAATTTCATGAAGATAAATGTGTAGAAATGGAAATAGTATCAAAATATTCCTTTATATGAAGTGTAATTATTTCCGTATTGTATGATAAATATATAGGTAGAGCTTTATATCTTTTATTGTGATTGGATTGTGGAGGCATGTCAGTTTTGTCTTTAAAATGGAAAATGATAGTCAATACCATCATTGATTGGTTATCTATCTACAATCTCAAATGTCCCCACATATCTAAGTGGAAACTAGACCTGCTTCCGAATTTGATGGTGACCCAACCTTGGCGACACCCAAAGAAACACACTATGACCCACCAAAAACTCAAGAGGTCTACAACGCTGATTTGTGTATGAATTCTGCCTACTATGAGCTATTTCCAGACGCTTTTGAATCAAATGAACCATCTTTGAAGTCTCCTACACAAGAATCATCCCTAACATCTTAGACACCCTGGTCTCTAACCAACACAACAATGATCTACATGGTCTCTCATAAAGTTCCTCAAAAGGAGGCATTAATAATATTTCTTAAAAACTGTTGTTACAGGCAAACTCAACAAGTGAAAATAATTTTCCCATGAACCACTGAAATCTAGAACACATTCTCTCAACATGTATTATAATACCTAAATTTTATGCTCCAACTACCCATTAGTCTGTTTGTGGTAAGCTATAGTTAGAAACACCTGGGTACCAATTGCCTTCTATAGTCCCTTCCAGAAGCTGGAGGTGAAATGAAACTCATGATCTGAAACTATGGTTCTTGGCACACTATTAAACTGTACTATTTCCCGAACATATAACTCCCCAAACTGGTGGACTGTATAGGTTTCATGAATTGGAATGAAATGGGCCACTTTGGTCAGATGATCTACTAGCACCCAAAAGGAATCATTCTTCTGAGGCATCCTCGGAAGACCCACTATGAATTTCATCATGACTTCATTCCATTTCTACTCTAGAATAGGAAATCACTTCAGAAACCCACCTGGGCACTGATGTTTGTCCTTCACCTACTAATAGTTAAGGCATCATTCCACAAAATTTTCCACTTTCTTCTTCATTACCGGTAACCAAAATTCCTATGAAGGTCGCGGAACATTTTAGTCATGCCTGGGTGCACTATCCACTTTGATGCATGGAACACACACATCATCTCCTCTTGTAAACCTATTAGTACTATGACACGACCATGAACAAAAGAAACTCCATCAGCACTGAAGGTCTAACCCGATGGTGACTCCCCACCTTTAAGACTTTCTTTCATATCCAAGAACTCCAGATCTACCAACAAATACTATTTAACTCAAATCAGGAGTGCAGACTCAACTTCTATGGATTCAAGGGTCATCTACCTGTTCCCCTCCTGTACCTCCAAATGCATCTCCACAAACATGTCCATCATCACCCAATCTGCACTAGATTTCTGAACCAATTGATTCTGAGTCTTCCAGCTCAAAGTATCAGTGAAACTATTCCGTTTTCCAGGTGTGTAATGAAATTCAAAATAAATGGACAGTAAGTACTCATCCCACCATCACTATAGAAGATTCAAATCCCTTTGAGAGAAGATGTATTTTAGACTTTTGTGTTCGGTAAATACTGTAAAGGGTTAACCCAACAAAAAATATATCCAACACTTTAAGGCATGAACCACAACAGCTAGGTCCCGGTTATAAAACCCTGATATTTTATGAGAAATATATTTTTTTATGTCTTATGTTATACGCAACAGTAAGGGTATCTTTCACTACACACAACACTATCTTGGCTTGCGTTATACGCAAGAGAAACCTTCCTCGATAGCGTGTGTGGTATGCAATATCGAGTTTCACTAAACAATGATATATTATTATAATATTATTATGGACTAGCAGTTATGAATATTATTAACTATATTTTTTATTTTATAACATTATTATTCATCTTACACCTTTTCTAAAACATGGTATGTGAACAAAATAAATTTTTCGGGTAAAATAAGTATTTTGAAAAAATTGCAGTTTTGTCGCCTTTTGATGGCATACCAACATTAAATCTAGTTTTTGAAATGTTTATAAGTTAAATTTGACAAAATAAAATTCTTCCTTGGAATCAGGATATAATAATTTTCTTTGGATACATTTTTCATATTATTCTGATAACTTCCTTATTTTAATGAATAGTAAAAACACACTATATTTTAATTAAAAACAACTTTTATCATCACAATAATTTGTATGGTTAAATTATAATATTGAATGGTTTTAAAGTATAAATAGAAAATATTTTTACCATTTAATATAATGCAAGTCATTACCATTAATTTTACATTGAATTCATAGGTAAAAACATTTCAATCTTTGCCAATGTTTTAACTTTTAAAACTCGTTTTCTGAACAACATGATTAATTTTAAATTAATTACTGCAAAATATATGTTTTGAATTTTGAAAAATGGATTACATATTTGGATTCAGTGGCTTCAAATTATGTTAATAGGTTAAATTTATTTTTTAGATATTATGAATAGTAACTAGGGTAATTTTTATTTACTGTAGTTACAGGTAAATCGGGTAATTAAGGGTAACAATAAGATTATAAAATTAATCTAACACCTACCAAAATTATATTGGATGACTAAAAGTCTACTTATATCACCTAAGGGTCGGAAGAAATTCATTTTATGAACTTTTTACTATTAAAATAATTTAATTATTATTAAAACCACAGAAAGTGACAACATGTCACTCTCTTAAATATTATAAGTATAATTATTTTATATTAGTGATAAACTTCATGAAACTTTTAAAATGAATAGTTTCTAGAAATATAATAAAATTATATACATCATGTGAATTTATTTATAATTTTTAGGGATTAAATAATTATCATTAAAGGTGACACAATAGTGATGTTGAAATTATTTTATTGATTGAAATATCAAATAAATGGTTTCACAAATAATAATATGAATATTATATGAACTTTTTAAAGTGATCCAATAATTTTCTAGATAAATATGACATTAAATGAATCTATTAAAGCTTTTAGTTTGAATATATCCTCTATATATATTTTATTTAAATTCAAATAAATGAATAGTGTCAAAATTGACACTATTGTTATTTTATAAAAATAACAAATTATAAAATTGTTTAAGAATCATAAAAATATTTTAAAACTATAAATTTAAATTTATGTTGTCTAAAATTTCATAAAGTATCTAATTATGGATAATTCACAGTACATAAGTAATTATTTATATCAATTTAAAATTTAGAATATTATTACCCGAAATAAAATTAAATAGATTAAATAAGGATAAATCAATTTGATAAGGTTTAAAATAAATTCAAAACGTGTATAAATATTATTGGTTAATGAGATTACAACCCAATATCATATAATATTATTATTTGAGTCATTTTTGGATGTTTTTAGGTGGGGTTGGAATTTATTATAAATTAATATTTCTTATAATTCCTAAGGTGCCCCTCTCCTCCCTTATAAAAGGGAACCTCCTCCCTCTCCTTATCACACCACTTTGAGCCTTAAAGCTTGGATAAACCCAAAAACATTATCTTCTCCACTTCCCTAGAAATAAACTAGAGGTCCTGTTCATCTTGAACGATCATCATTAGTTTCCTATGAGGAGGTTAAGATGAGGCGCATCAAAGAAGAGGTAATATCCTTTACCGATTATTTCCATCTTATTTATTACTATACTTCTTCTTATTTATTTTTATCATCATAAATTAATTACATCTGTATCACTCATATAGTGATATGTTATTATAAATATGAAACAACCCTATTTCATCTTCTATCCATCCTATGAAAAATGAAATCACCGTGCGTGCGTACGTACGGAATACCGTCTCCAAGCCGTGGTGTAATCTTTTTTCCACCACCACCTTACATGTATGGGTATAATGGTGTAAAGAATAACTATATATGATTATTATATCATGATACTAATTCTTATACATTCCATATTCCACTCTAATACCATTCAACAGTTATGGGAATGATATCATTGATCGTGCGCACGTACGACCTACCATCTCCACGATGTGATGTGACTCGTTCTACATGATCTTCCTTGAATAATGATAAATTAAATGAATTGAGTGAATAAATATAATATATATTACACTAATACTATTATGTAAATAAGGTCTCTATAACCTAAAAAGAGTAATAATAATTTATTCGACAAGACACACATAAGAACATAAAGCAATGAACACCCGAATAACAAGTAGCAATGAAATATTTCTAATACGATGTTAATAATATGAACATGTATGATATCATATGTAAAGACCCATAAAATTCAAGGGAATTTTTTTTCTTAATTTTCATTGGGATTTTACAAGAACGCAGTTTCTAACGGCACCTGATTCCGAGGCCCAGTGTGCCCGGAATCAATTTCCGAAGATTAGCTCGGGTACGTTCAGTGAACGAACGAGCGGGTCTTCCTAAATTTTGAACCGCTACTCGGAATCGAAATCCCAGGACACCGATGAAACCGCAACGCCAGTAATTTCTTAGGAACACCTTTTCTGGAGTTGCGTTTGCTCGGGTCTGGTTATTAAAAATAGTGGGTTAAGTAATCAATAAAATAAAATTTGTGCAACCAATTTTATTTTTATTTAACGTAGCATAAACCTATGCTTGATGGTTGGAGTGGGACCCACTAATTCCCTAACTCCTGGGTAGGATATTAGTGAGGTGGGGCCCACACGAGCCCCACCCCCTATATTTTCCTTTTTACCTCCCACGTGCATGTAATATGGTAACTCACCCGCTCCCCCTCTTAAATGCCAAGTCAATTCTCGTGTTTAATTGGATTATTAAACGCCTCATTAATTGGTCAATGCTCGATAATTAAATCGTGATCTAATTTTGAATTTCAAAAATTGTTGGCATGAGAAATAAAACAAGGCAAGGCCATATTTTATTATGTTGTTTCGTTGTGCGAGAAGGATTTGAAAAGGAGAGCTCAAGTCTTGTAATCCCCATCTTCCTCCTTGAAGAACGCGAATAACACACCGTCGCCGATGAAGAACGCCAGCCTCCGACGAAGGATGACGAAGAACACCGAATCCTCGGAGATCGATGATGCGACACCGAGTACCGTGACGCCGACGATTCTCTTCTCCATGACGTCGACTATGCTTATGGAACCTTGTTCCGCGACGCCATCTTCCGCAACGATTATTTCCCGCGAAGAACCTTCGTTCGACAGCACCTTGAGGTAGGGGGGTTTGGTTTAATTTAATTTATGTGGATTATATCCTCAGCATATGATTAAATTGTTGGAAGTTGTTTGAACCACTAACGCGGTGGGTGCGGACCAACGAACAAGTCCGAACCCACCGATTCTCTGTTCTTGATGTGCGGAACATTGGGCGACGATGAAATAGGACCGTTGAGTGATTGGAGGTCGTCACAGTAATCTACGGGTCCCGAGACGACCCTAGGTGAAAACGGGAGTAAGAATGGACCACCAGAGCGGCTCCAGTGGCCTGTGGACTAAACGGGCGGCGCAGGTCGCCGGCGCGGCAGCGCTGGCGGCCCGAGGCGGCGGCGTCCCGGCACGCCGCCCAGAGGGACAGCCGCGGCGGCGGGCGATCGGTCCAGCGGCCGCGCGTGACCCGGGGGAGACACGGCACACAGCGCCGCGTTCGTTGGTAGAAGGGAGCGGCCCCCACGTGGGGCCGCGACTTCAATCAAGGGGGGCGCCCCCCCCCCCCCCCCTTTGCGCGTCCGCTCGGCCAGCGCCGAGCCGACCCCGCTCGGCCAGCGCTAAGCCGCACCGGGCCGGACCAACCGCACCAGGCCGGGCTTCCAAGGCCGGGCCGGGACGCACCCACCGGGCCGGACCGACCGCACCTGGCCGGGCTTCCAAGGCCGGGCCGGGACGCACCCACCGGGCCGGACCCGGACCCGGTTTGGGCCGACCCAGGGGGTCTCGGGCCTGGTCGGTCCGGGCCCAAACACCCCCTAAACTGGACAGGTTCGTTCTTTTGCTAATATCTTGGGCTATGGACCTCCGATCGACACACCTTCTATTTCATGGTGATCCTCAGAATGAGACGGTCGTTTCGGTATATTACATTTAAGGATTCAGAGAATTTTGTGTATGGTTGGGTTGGTTCGAACATGAAACCAACCGGGCCCTCGGAGCGGAAACACTTATAACTTGAGCTCCGAATGTCCGATTGACGTGCTGTCGACTTTGTTAGATTCCTATTAGTGATATGGAACTTTTGGCTTACTCTGATCAAGGTTTGGATGCAGTTGGAGTGTGGAAAGGTTGGTTTGGACTTAAAAACCAACTGGTCCCCTGGAACGAAGAAGCCAATAACTCTCAGACCGGCTGTCCGATTGACGCGCCGTCTGTCATGATGAGTTCTTGTTGTTGAGACAGAACATTGAGATACGTCAACTCTGGACTATGTGTCAGTTGATGTATCAACCCCCTTGGATCATGGAGTAGACCCTCCCGGAATCGAGCATGCTGTGTGCGGGAACCCTAGAGCTGGCTACGACTGCGACTGTGATGACTGCACTGAAATCCTATGTGGGTTCAGCAGCGATGAAGACCGTACTGAAATCCTCCATGGGTTCGATGTTGATGAAGACTGAAATAAAATCCTATGTGGGTTCGGCAGCGCTGAAGACCGTACTAAATTCTTTCGTGGGATCGACGTTAATGAAGACTGCACTGAAATCCTCCGTGGGTTCGGCAACGATGAAGACCGTACTGAAATCCTCCATGGGTTCGACGACAATGACTACTGTTCTTGTATCCTACGTGGGTCTGGAAGTTTCTGACTCTGTTCTTGCTATCCTACGCGGGTCTGGCAGAGTAGCTGGTATGTATCCTATATGGGTCCGACAGGTTAGCTGGTTTAATATCCTACGTGGGTCCCAGCTTAGATGAATCAGTGGCTATATCTGATCATCTCTATCACCTTACGGAGATGTATACCTGTGTGAGCTGATTCTTGACTTTCAATCATTATCTTCGATATGATTGACTTTCTTTCATATGTGGATTAAGTTGTTTTTTCTTGTGTGGATTGGGTTCTACTATTATGTGTGGACGTGATTGAACTTGGGCCTGGATGTTGGAGCCGAACTGGAATTGATGACTTAGGTATATGTATGGGCATATACCTAAGTAGTTTTGGTTGTTACTTCATGATTGTATCTTTTCTTTGTGGATTATCCCATGTGGATTCTGGGAGACCTTCGGGGGTCTTGGGGTCCCAATTGAGTAGCGTATACTCACCCCTGCACGGGCTCTGCCTGCACTACGTTGTGTTGGATGCAGACAACGGACAGCACTGATCGTGGTTGAGGCTAGTGGAGCAATCGGTACCTGGAGGTGGACCATGGGAAGGGACGTACATGGAGTGGACGGCTGGACCCGAGTAGCTGAGGTGGAAATCTGTACCCACCCTTCAGGTGTGACTTCCAGTGGATGGCTCGACATTGCTGCATTACTTTCAGTTGTTGTACTTTCTTTCCAGTTGTACTTTACATTCAGTTTGGGTTTGTATTCTGGCCCATTTACTTTCCGCACTTACTTTTTTACCCAGTTTTACTTAGTGTTTACTTCTGTTGGCTTACTCTGTGCTGTTTGTTTACTTTATAAAGGCAATTCCTTCCCCTTTTGTTGAGATTTACGCCTTGGTGCTAGTCGTCAGCCCCTAGCCTATGGGAGGCGGGCTTGGGGTAGTCACGGCACGGGCCCTGAGGATGGGTTGTGACATCATAACAATGAATATGATTCTTTAATAAGTAAATGACAATATTTAAATCATTATACAGGAGGTTTGGATACGTACGAAGCATATCAAACCTAAGGTAAGGGAAAGTCTCGTAATCTCAATTTTTATCTAAGATTGTTTATACTTCAGTATTTACTGGGGCATATTTATCATCTACATCCATGTTTCCTCAAAATGTAATATTATTTCTGTCCTCCTACAATTGTTTAAATCCAATTTTACCTATTGGTGAATTTTTAGTAAAATATATGAAAGGAATCTTTTTCCAGTTTCAGTACGAGATACGTTTTGACTTTTTCTGCCAAAGTATGAGAAGAATGTTTTTTAACTTATACGGCATGAATGGATTTTTATTATTTCCATAGAACATTATTTCCATGAAAATTCCTTTACAAATTTTTAAGTTTATTTTTAATTAAATTCTTTTAGTTTAAAATTTTATGACATGTTAAGAAAGGAAAAATGTTTTTGAAGTAGAAAGGATATTTTCCTCAAGAATGGAATTCAAGTGTTTTATCAAAATTATTTTCCATCTAAGAAAATATAGGGTTTTGTTTCTATCCCTATTATTACATATATTTGATTATGTTGTGATGGAATTATTTTTATGAATTACATTATCTTATATGAAATGTTTTATGACGTCACGATGTTTAAGAATACCATTTTTATTACATGGGTTATGCTATGATGTATGATTTATGATTTTGTGGCACACATAAGAATGGTTTCATTATGAGATGGGTGTGACCTATGTCTCCCTCCAATGCATTGGGTAATGATTTATATCTCATGAGATAAACATGGATGGAACAACAAGTTAATCCGGTTCAGTGATACAAGACTGGAACGAGGAGTGAACTCAGTTCAGTAATGGACTTTGTCCACTATGATAGTCTTGGAAATGAGTTTTTACTAAAATGAAATGATTTTCTATGATTATGTATATATGTCACAAAGTATCATGTTTTAAGTTATGATTATTGGGATTACATTTCACTACTAGGATTTATTCCATGTTATGATATTATGATCTCTTTTGCAGGTTAAGATTTTCAAAATGTTATGTTCTTATGAATATGATATGATTAATATTTCTTTTGTTTACCCTTACTGAGCATTTGAGATCACCCTTTTGTATGTTTTTGTTTCCCCAAGTCAGGAAGAAGGGTACACGTTAGGATATTCCAAAACGGACTCTAGATATGATGAAATAAATGGGAGACAATGTAGATGCTTTATGAACCAATTGTTTATGTTTCCCAGTTTCTAAATACAATATACCTAGATGGTCCTACCATGGTTTTGTTATATGTTGTAATAAGTATTATTCAATTTTGATGTAATAATAATGTATGTAAAGTATGGGTCGTTATAGTTGGTATCACAGGAAAGGTATAGACAACCTTTGGAAACTAGGATTTCAAAACCATAGTAAGAACCCTATGGATATGTCTAAGCATAGAACATAATCTTAGTGTTCTAGAAATGGCCATGAATAATCTATGATAAGACCTCAAGTGTGAAATTGTATTACTGATTATGTTTTTTCCTATGTAATTAGTGTTTCTCAAACTATGTTTCTTGGTTTTCATCAATGGATGGAACCTGAAGGAACCGTGTTAATGCTGAATGTGACAGAAAATGCATTGATTGTCCGCTTGAGAAACAAAAATTTATGGGTGTTGGAATGCAAAATCTTGAAGCCATTCTCACACAAATTTCTCAAGCTATGAATCATGAAGGGCTTCCAAATGATCAAAGGAAGGAGAAACATTATGTTGAATCTTTCATGAGGAAGCGTCAACCTTTATTCAGTGGGTCTTCTGATCCATTAGTGGCTGAACAATGGATCAGTACCACTGAAAATATATTTTAAATCCTTCAATGTTATCAGCAAGATAAATTCTTCTTAGTAGTATATTGTTTGAAAGGTGAAGCTGATCAATGGTGGAATCTTATCAAGAATACGAGGAAAAGAGATGAAATTGAGTCCATGTAATGGGACGAGTTGAAGAACTTTTTCTTCAATAACTGCTTCCCTCGTATTCTTCTAACAAAGATGGAGAAAGAGTTTCTTGAACCGAAGCAAAAGGATGATGAATCTGTTGGTACCTATGATGAAAATTTTACAATTCTTTCAAGATACGTTTCCAGAATTATTATCCAACCTAAGAGTAAAATTGATCGATTCTTTAGTGTCTTAAAATCAAGTCTTCGAAGGGCGTTAGCCATATGGGACTTCAATAGCTATGAGGAAATTTTTCGATGTGCTGTCAAGGTTGAGATGGAGATTGGAGTAACCCATCAGTCATATGGGTTTGATAAGAAGTGGAAAATAGAATTCAAAGGAAAATATAAAGACCACACTGAAAAGAAGATGAGTTTTCCTTTATGCTCAAATTGTGGAAAGAAACATGGAGGTAATTGTCTTAACGGGACAAGAAAATGTTTTAAGTGTGTAAAAGAAGGTCATCAGGAAATTGAATGTCGAAATAATGGGAAGAAGATGTCTAATGATGCGAACAAAGAAAGGGATACACATAATGAACCTCTAACACTTAAATGTTTTAAGTGGAAGGATATGGGGAATTATGCCAATCAATGCCCAAATCCAAGGGTTGTTGATGATGATCGACGTCAACAAACTCTTAAGGCCAAAGATAAAGGAAAGTCACATGTGATTTCTATCGGCAATGTGGAGTACGATAAAGAAGTGGTGAAAGGTACACTTACCATCCACTCTAATGTAGCAAATATTTTATTTGATTTTGGATCCACCCAGTCTTTATTTATGAATAATTTTCAATGGGTATCGCCGTATTACCTCAACAATTAGATGTTGAGTTAGCTGTAACAACTCCTAATGGCACAACGGTCACATCCAAAGTTTATAATTCTTCGAAAATTGACATTTGTGGGATAGTGCATCCTGTAAATCTTGTGATCCTTACTATAGTATAATTTGATGTGATTCTTGGCATGGATTGGATTTCTTTATATGGATCTCATATCAATTTCCAAAGAAGAGACGTCACATTTCATATTCCATATCAATCTATGATCATCTATCGATGCATGGATGAACATGGCCTTCCAGTGGAAATTTCTTTCATCTTATGGGTCTTGATTCCACTAAAGGAAGGTTATTTATCTCAAATGGTAGGAGAGAAACTCACGATTAAGAATATTCCCATTGAATCAGAGTTTGATTATGTCTTTCTGGAAGAATTTCCAGGTCTTCCACCAAATCATGAAGTTGAGCTCTGAATAGAACTCATACATGGTTCTATGCCTATTTCAAAGACACCTTATAGAATTTCTCTAATTGAGTTGCAGTAATTGAAGAAGCAACTCCAAGAGAATTTTGATAAAGGATTCATACACCCTAGTGCATCACCGTGGGGAGCACCTATTCTATTTGTTAAGAAAAAAGATGGATCAATGAGACTCTGCATTGATTATCAAGAACTTAATAGGATAACTATCAAGAACAAATATCCTCTCCCTTGAATTGATGAATTATTTGACCAACTACATAGAGCTGAATACTTTTCCAAGATTGATCTTCGATCAGTGTATCATTAATTGAGGGTCAAAAGGGAGGATATACCAAAGATGGATTTCTGTACAAGGTATGGACACTATGAATTTATAGTGATGTCATTTGGTCTTACTAATTCCCATGCTATCTTCATGGATATGATTAATAGAGTCTTTATAGACTATCTTGATCAGTTAGTTGTTGTGTTTATAGATGATATTCTTGTATATTCAAAGAAAAAGGAAGAACAAGAAGATTAGTTGAGAATTGTATTAAAGACCCTGAGAAAGGAGAATCTTTAGGACAAATTTACCAAGTGTGAATTTTGGCTTAAAAATTTTAATTTTTGGGTCACAAGATCTCAAAAGAGGGGATATCTGTGGATCCATCAAAAACAAAGGTTATCAAAAGATGGTCGAGACCAACAACAGTAACTGAGATCCACAGTTCTCTTGGTTTTTCTGGATATTATCGATGTTTTGTTAAAGATTTTTCATGATTATATAATCCAATCACTAGTTTGACTCAGAAAGGAGTTAAGTTCGTTTTTATAGAGGAGTGTGAAGAGAATTTAAAGGAGTTAAAAAGAAGGTTATCCAGTGCACCTGTGCCCACACTGCCCTGTAGTGGAGAATGGTTTGTGATCTAAAGTGATGAATCCAAGAAGGGATCGGGGTGTGTTCTCATGAAAAATGATATGGTGATAGCTTATGCCTCATGACAGTTGAAAATCCATGGGACTCATGATTTGGAGTTATCCGCGGTGATGTTTTCAATAAAAATAGGGAGGCATTATCTTTATGGTGAAAGGTGTGATATTTATACTGATCCTAAAATTTTAAAGTATATTTTCACACAAAAGGAGCGTAATATGCACTAAAGAAGATGGTAGGAATTAATTAAGGATTACGACTTCTCAATTCATTATCACCCTGAGAAAGAAAACAAGGTGGCAGATGCATTAAGTAGACAAGAACATTCTAGATTATCCATGATGAGGATCACAAAAGATCCAATATTTATGGATTTACAAAGTATGGATCTTGGAATTTTAATGAAAGGGTGGATATCTTATCTTTCTCAAATGAATGTTCAACCATCTATTCATGTGAGGATTAAAGAGGCACAAAAAGAAGATGTAGAGTTACAAAAGAAGGTGAGAAATGATCCTGAATTCAACATTGATTGTGATGGGATAATAAGGTTCAGAAATCAGGTTTGTGTTCCTCCCATCCTAGAATTAATGAAGGAGCTGCAGGATGCGGCTCATAGTTCTTCATTCTCTATTCATCCTAGAAGCACGATGATGTATAGGGTCCTAAAATACTACTTCTGGTGGGATGGAGTGAAAAGAGATGTTGCTGAATATGTATCTCGATGCTTGGTTTGTAAGCAAGTTAAAGCTGATAGACAGAATTCTAAGGGGGTGTTACAACCATTACCCATACCAGAATGGAAATGGGAAAACATCACCATGGACTTTGTCACTAGACTTCCTAAAACATCCAAAGGCAATAAGGCTATCTGGTTTATAGTTGATCATCCTACAAAGTCGGAACACTTCATTGCTATTAGAGAAGGTTTCCCTCTGGATCATATTTCCAGGACATATGTGAAGGAAGTGGTAATATTTCATGGAGTACAACTTTCTATTATATCTGATCGGGATTTGAGGTTTACCTCAATGTTTTGGTGAAGTATTCAGCATACTATAGATACAGAGTTGAGTTTCAGCATTGCTTATCATCCTCAGACAGACGGTCAGTCCAAGAGGACAATTCAAACTCCAAAAGACATGTGGAGAGCTTGATCTATGGATTTCAAAGGTGGTTGGTATCAACACCTACATTTGGTGGAATGTTCTTATAATAATAGCTTTCACTCCAATATTCAGATGGATCCTTATGAAGCTCTCTATGGAAAGAAATTCCAAACTCCAACTTGCTTGGATGAAGTTGGGGAAAGAAAGCTATTAGGACCTGATCTTGTTGATGAGACGGAAAAAAGGTCCGATATATTCAACAACACATAAGAGTAGCTCAGATTTGACAAAAAAGGTATTCTAATAACCTAAGAAAATACCTAGAGTTCTAAGTGGGTGATAAAGTGTTCTATGGAATATCTCCTTGGAAGAGAGTAATGAGATTTGGAAAGAAGGGAAAGCTGAGCCCTAGGTATATCAGTCCTTTCGAAATAATGGATCATGTTGGGATGGTAGCTTACCAATTGGTGCTTCCACCAAATCTCTCTCAAGTTCACGATGTGTTCCATGTATCTCTCTTGAGAAAGTACACACCCAATCCTTCACATGTACTAAGCTCAAAAGTTGTACCGCTGGAGCAAGATCTTTCTTATGAAGAACAACCGTTACAGATTCTGGATCGTAGTGAAAATGTTCTACGAATAAAGACCACTCGCTTGGGAAATGTTTTATGGAGGAACCACCAATTAGAAGAAGCTACATGGGAGCTTGAGGATATGATGAGGGAAAGGTATCCTCATCTGTTTGCTACGAAGTGACGAATTTTGAGGGTGAAATTCATTTTAAGGGGGGTAAAATGTAACACCCTGATATTTTATGAGAAATATTTTTTTATGTCTTATGTTATATGAAACATTAAATGAATCTTTCACTACACACAACACTAGCTTGGCTTGCGTTATATGCAAGAGCAACCTTCCTCGATAGCATGTGTGGTACGCAATATCGAGTTTCACTAAACAATGATATATTGTTATAATATTATTATGGAATAGATGCTATGAATAGTATTAACTACATTTTGAATTTTATAACATTATTATTCATCATACACATTTTTTAAAACATGGTATGTGAACATAATAAATTTTTCGGGTAAAATAAGTATTTTTCAAAAATTGCAGTTTTGCCGTCTTTTGATGGTGCACAATCATTTAATCTAGTTTTTGACTCGATTATAAGTTCAATTTGACAAAATAAAATTCTTCTTTGGAATCAGGATATAAAAATTTACTTTGGATAAATTTTTCATATTATACTAATAACTTCCATATTTTAATGAATAGTAAAAACACGCTATATTTTAATTAAAAAAAACTTTTTTCATCGCAATAAATTATATGGATAAATTCTAATATTGAATGGTTTTAAAGAATAAATAGAATATATTTTTACCATTTAATAAAATGTATGTCATTACAATTTATTTTACATTGAATACATAGGTAAAAACATTTCAATATTTGGCAATGTTTTAACTTTTAAAACCCATTTTTTAAACAATAGGATTAATTTTAAATTAATTACTGGAAAATATGTGTTTTGAATTTTGAAAAATGGATTCCATATTTTTATTTAGTGGGTCCAAATTATGTTTATAGGTTAATTTTATTTTTTTGATATTATGAATAGTATCTACGGTAATTTTTATTTACTGCAGTTAAAGGTAAATCGGGTAATTAAGGGTAAAAATAAGATTATAAAATTATCCTAACACCTGCCAAAATTCTATTGGATGAATAAAATTAAACTCTTATCACCTAAGGGTCGGAATAAATTCATTTTATATACTTTTGACTTTAAAAATAATATAATTATTATTAAAACCAAAGAAAGTGACAACATGTCTCTCTTAAATCTTATAAGTATAATAATTTTAATTTAGTGATAAACTTCATGAAACATCGAACATGAATAGTCTCCAGAAATATAATACATTTATCTAAATCATGTGAATTTTTTTAGAATGTTTAGGGATTAAATAATCATCATTAAAGGTGACACAATAGTGATATTGAAATTATTTTATTAATTGAAATATCAAATAAATGGTTTTAAAAATTTTAAAATAAATATTATATGAACTATTTAATGTGATCCACTAATTTTATAGATAAATATGACATGTTATTAATCTATTTAATCTTTTATTTTGAATATATCCTATATATATATTTTATTTAAATTCAAATAAATGAATAGTGTCAAAATTGACACTATTATTATTTTATAAAAATAACATATTATAAAATTGTTTAAAAATCATAAAAATATTTAAAAATTAAAAATTTAAATTTATATTGTCCAAAATGAAATAAAGTATCTAATTATGGATAATTCTGAGCACATAAGTAATTATTTATATCAATTTAAAATTTATAATATTATTACGACAAATAAAATTAAATAGATTAAATTAGGATAAATCAATTTGATTAGGTTTAAAATAAATTCACAACATGTCTAAATTTTATTGGTTGATGGGATTACAACCCTATCTCATCTAATATTCGAATTAGAGTCATTTTTGGATGTTTTTAAGTGGGATTCGAATTTATTATAAATTAATATATCTAATAATTCCAAAGGTGCCCCCTCCTCCTTTATAAAAGGGAACCTCCTCCCTCTCCTCCTCACCCCACTTTGAGCCCTCAAGATCAAAAAAACACTGCCAATTAATCTTCTCCACTTCCATAGAAACATACTAGAGGTCCTGGTCTTCTTCAAAGACAATCTTTAGTTCCCTAAGAGGAGGTTAAGAAGAGGCGCGTCAATGAAGAGGTAATATCCTTTACCGATTCTTTCCATTTTATTTCTTCTTATACATATTCTTATTTATTTGTTTCATAATTAATTAATAACATCAGTATCACTCATATACTGATATGTTATTATAAATATGAAACATTCCTATTTCTCCTTTTATCCATCCTATGGAAAATGAAATCACCGCGCGTGTGTACGTACAGAATACCGTCTCTACGCCATGGTGTAATCTGTTTTCCACCACCACCTTACATGGATGGGTATAGTGGTGTAAAGAATAACTGTATATGATTATTATAGCATGATACTATTTCTGAGACATTCCATCTTCCACTCCAATACCATTCAGTAGTTATGGGAACGATATCATCGCTTGTGCGTACGTACGGCCTACCGTCCCCACGATGTGATGCGACTCATTCTACATGATCTTCATTGAATAATGATTATATAAATGAATTGAATGAATAAATATGAAATATATTACACTAATACCATTCATTAAATAAGTTATCTATAACCTAAAAAGAGTAATAAGAATTTATTCGACAAGATAAGCTTAAGAACGTAAAGCAATGAACACCCAAATAACAAGTAGCAATAAAATACTACTAATAAGAAGATAAGAATATGACCATGTATGATATAATAACAATTAATATGATTCTGTAATAAGTCAATGACATTATTTAAATCATTTTACAAGAGTTTCATATACATACGAAGCATATCGGACCTAGGGTAAGGGAAAATCTCGCAATCTCAATTTTTAACAAAGATTGTTTATAATTTGGTATTTACTGGGGAATATTTATCATCCACATCCATGTTTCCTCAATATTTAATATTATTTATATCATACTACAACTTTTTAAATCCAATTTTACCTATTGGTTAATTTTTAGTAATAGATATGAAAGGAATCTTTTGTTATTTTCAGTACGAGATACTTTTTGACTTTTTCAGCCAAAGTACGAGAAGAATGTTTTTTTAACTTATACGACATGATTGTATTTTAATGATTTCCATAAAACATTATTTCCATGAAGCATTATTTAAAAAATTTCAAGTTTATTTTTTTTAACTTCTTTTAGTTTAGAATGTTATGACATGTTATGAATGGAAAAATGTTTTTAATGTAGAAATGATATTTTCCTCAAGAATGGAGTTCAAGTGTTTTATCAAAAAAAATTCCATCTAAGATAATATAGGGTTATGTTTCTATCCTCATTATTACATCGATTTGATTATGTTGTTATGGAATTATTTTTTTTAATTCCTTTATATTATATGAATTTTTTTATGATGTCACGATGTTTAGGAATCCCACTTTTATTACATGGGTTATGCTATGATGTATGATTTATGATTTTGTGGAACACATAATAATGGTTTCATTATGAGATGGGTATGACCTATATCTCCCTCCAATGAATTGTGTAAAGATTTATATCTCATGAGATAGACATGAATGGAATGACAAGTTAATCCGGTTCAGTGATACAGGACTGGAACGAAGAGTGAAATTCGTTCAGTAATGGACTTTGTCTACTATGATAGTCTTGGCAATGATTCTTTAATAAATTTAATGATTTTCTATGATTATGTGTGTATTCCACAAAGTTTCATGTTTTGTGTTATGATTATTGTGATTACATTTCACTACTATGATTTATCCCATGTTATGATATTATGATCTCTTTTGCAGGTTAAGATTTTCAAAATGTTATGTTCTTATGAATATGATATGATTAATATTTCTTTTTTACACTTACTGAGTATTTGAGCTCACCCTTTTGTATGTTTTCTTTTCCCCAGGTTAGGAAGAAGGGTACTAAGTAGGATATGCCAAAAGGGACTCTAGATATGATGAAATAAATGGGAGACAATGTAGATTCTTTATGAACCAGTTGTTTATGTTTCCCAGTTTTTAAAGACACTATACCTATACGGTCCTACCATGGTTTTGTTATATGTTGTAATAAGTATGATTCAATTCTGAAGTAATAACAATGTATGTAAAGTATGGGTCATTATAGTTTGTATCAGAGGAAAGGTATAGCCAACCTTTTGAAACTAGGATGTGGAATCCTTAGTAAGAACCCTAAGGATATGTCTAATCATAGAACATAATCATAGTGTTTTAGAAATGGCCATGAATAACCTATGATAAGACCTCAAGTGTGAAATTTTATTACTGATTATGTGGTTTTACTATTTTAATTTGTGTTTCTCACACTATGATTATTGGTTTTAGTCAATGTTTGGAACCCGAAGGAACCGTGTTAATGCTAAATGCGACAGAAAATTCCGCCTGAGAAATCAAACGTTATGGGATATGGAATGAAAAATCTTGTAGCATGCTCACACAACATTCTCAAGTTACGAATCATTCAGGAATTCCAAAAGAGCAGAGGAAGGAGCAACATTCTTCTGAATCCTTCATGAGGAAATGTCCATCTTCATTCAGCGGGTCTTCTGATCCATTAGTGGACAAACAATGGATCAGTACCACTGAAAAGATATTTTCATTCCTTCAATTTTTTGAGCATGATAATTTATTCTTAGTAGTATATCATTTGGATGGTGAAGCTGATCAATGGTGGAATATTATCAAGAATACGAGGCAAAGAGATAAAATTGAGTCCATGGAATGGGACGAGTTCAAGAACTTATTATTCAATAAGTACTTCCCTCATAGTCTTCGAACAAAGATGGAGAAAGAGTTTCTTGAACTCATGAAAAAGGATGATGAATATGTTGGTACCTACGAAGCAAATTTTACAAGACTTGCAAGGTACGCTTCCAGAATTATTATCCAAACTAAGAGTAAAATTGATCGATTCTTTAGTGGCTTAAAACCATGTCTTCAAATGGCGTTAACCATAAGGGACTTCAATAAGTGTGAGGAAATTGTTCGATGTGCTCTCAATGTTGAGATGGATATTGGAGTAACCCATCAGTCATATGGGTTTGATAATAAGAGGAAAATAGAATTCAAAGGAAAATCTATAGACCACACTAAAAATAAGATGATTTTTCCTTTATGATCAAATTGTGGAAAAAAATGGAGGGAATTTTCCTAAAGGGACAAGAAAATGTTTTAAGTGTGGAAAGGAAGGTCATTGGGCAATTGTATGTCGAAATATTGGGAAGAATATGTCTAATGTTGCGAAAAAAGAAAGTGTTACACAGAATGCACCTCCAACACTTCAATGATTCAAGTTCAAGGAGATGGGGTATTATGCCAATAAATGCCCAATTCCAAGGGTTGTTGTTGATGATCGACGTCAACAAATTCTTAAGGAAAAAGGAAAGTCACATGGAATTTCTATCGGCGATGTGGAGTATGATAACAAAGTGGTGAAAGCTACACTTACCATCCACTATAAAGTAGCAAATGTTTTATTTTATTCTATATCCACCCACTCATTTATTTTTGAAGAATTTTCTAAGGGTATTGTCATATTACCTCAACAATTAGATGTTGAGTTAGCTGTGACAACTCCTAATGGCACAACAGTCGCATCAAAAGTTTATAATTCTTCTTTAATTGCGGTTTGTGGGAATGTGCTTCCTGCAAATCATGTGATCCTTCCTATAGTAGAATATGATGTGATTATTGGCATGGATTGGATTTCTATATATGGATCTCATATCAATTTCCATATAAGGGAAGTCACATTTCATATTCAAAATCAATCTATGATCATCTATTGATGCAAGGATGAACATGACCTTCCAGTGGAAACTTCTTCCATCTTATGGGTCTTGATTCCACTAATTGAGGTTATTTATCTCTAATGGTTGGTGATAAACTCATGATTAAGAATATTCCCATTGTACGAGAGTTTGATGATGTCTTTCTGAAGGAATTTCCAGGTCTTCCACCACATCGCAAAGTTGAGTTTTCAATAGAACTGATATCGGTTGCTATGCCTATTTCAAAGACACATTATAGAATGGACCCAATTGAGTTGCAGGAATTAAAGAACCAACTCCATGAGAATTTTGATAGTATTCTTACGCCTTAGTTCATCACTTTGCGGAGCACCTCTTCTGTTTATTAAGAAGAAATATGGATCAATGAGACTCTGCATTGATTATCAAGAACTTAACAAGATCACTATCAAGAACAAATATCCTCTCCCTTGCATTGATGACTTATTTGACCAACTACACAAAGCTCAATACTTTTCCAAGATTTATCTTCGATCAGGGTATCATCAATTGAGGGTCAAAAGGGAGGATTTACCAAAGAAGGATTTCCGTACATGGTATGGACACTGTGAATTTATAGTGATGCCATTTGGTCTTACTAATGCCCCTACTATCTTCATGGATCTGATGAATATAGTCTTTAGAGGCTATCTTGATTAGTTTGTGGTAGTCTTTATAGACGATATTCTTGTCTATTCAAATAGCAAGGAAGAACATGAAGATCACTTGAGAATTGTATTAAAGACCCTAATAATGGAGAATATTTATTCCAAATTTACCAAGTGTGAATTTTGGCTTCAAAAAGTTACATTTTTGGGTCACATAATCTCAAAAGAGGGGATATCTGTGAATTTAGCAAAAACAGAGGTTATCGAAAGATGGTCAAGACCAACAATAGTAACTGAGATCTGAAGTTTTCTTGGTTTCGATGGATATTATCAATGTTTTGTAAAACATTTTTCATGATTATCTAATCCACTAACCAAGTTGACTCGAAAAGGAGTTAAGTTTGTTTGGATGGCGGAGTGTGAAGAGAATTTCAAAGAGTTCAAAATAAGGTTATCCAGTGCACCTGTGCTCACACTACCTTGTAGTGGAGAAAGGTTTGTGATCTACAATGATGCATCCAAGAAGGGATTGGGGGGTGTTCTCATGAAAAATGATATGGTGATTTCTTATGCATCACAACGGTTGAAAATCCATGAGAAAAATTACCTGACTCATGATTTGGAGTAATCCATGGTAATCTTTGCATTAAAAATATGGATCCATTATCATTATGGTGAAAGGTGTGATATTTATACTGATCATAAAATTTTAAAGTATATTTTCTCCCAAAAGGAGATGAATATGCTCAAAATAAGATGGTTGGAGTTAATTAAGGATTACGACTCCTCAATTCATTATCACCCTGAGAAAGAAAACAAGGCGGCAGATGCATTAAGTCGACAGGACCATGCTAGCTTATCCATGATGAGGATCATGAAAGATCCAATATTTATGGATTTACAAAGGATGGATCTTTGAATTCTAATGAAAGGGGAGATATCTTATCTTTATCAAATGAATGTTCAACCATCTATACATGTGAGGATTAAAGAGGCACAAAAAAGAGATTTAGAGTTACAAAAGAAGGTGATAAATGTTCCTAAATTCAACCTTGATTGTGAGGGGATAATAATGTTCAGGAATCGGGTTTGTGTTCCTACCATCCCAGAATTAAAGTAGGAGCTACTGGGTGAGGCTCATAGTTCATCATTATCTATTCATCCTGGAAGCATGAAGATGTAAGAGTACTTCTGGTGGAATGGCATGAAAAGAGATGTTGCTGGATATGTATACCGATGCTTGGTTTGTCAGCAAGTTAAAACTGAGAGACAGAAGTATAAGGTGATGCTACAACCATTACCCATACCAGAATGGAAATGGGAAAACATCACCATGGACATTGTCACTGGACTTCCTAAAACATCCAAAGGCAATAATGCTATATGGGTTATAGTTGATGGTCTTACGAAGTCAGCACACTTCATTGCTATTAGAGAAGATTTATCTCTAGATCTGCTTGCTAGGATATATGTGAAAGAAGTGGTAAGACTGCATAGAGTACCACTTTCCATTATATTTGATCGGGATCCGAGGTTTACCACAATGTTTTGGCGAAGTCTTCAGCATACTCTAGATACATAGTTGAGTTTCATCACTTCTTATCATCCTCAGATAGATGGTCAGTCTGAGAGGACAATTCAAACTCTAGAAGACATGTTGAGAGCTTTCCTTATGGATTTAAAAGGTGGTTGAGATCAACACCTATCTTTGGATGAATTTTCTTATAATAATAGCTTTCACTCCAGTATTCAGATGGCTCCTTATGAATATATCTATGGAAAGAAATGTTGAACTCCAACTTGTTGGGATGAAGTTGGGGAAAGAAAGCTATTAGGACCTGATCTTGTTGATGAGATGGCAGAAAAGGTCCGATCTATTCAACAACACAAAAGAGTAGCTCAGAGTCAACAAAAAAGTTATGTTGATAAGCGAAGAAAAGACCTAGAGTTTGAAGTGGGAGATAAAGTGTTCTTAAGAATATCTCCTTGGAAGAGAGTAATGAGATTTGGAAAGAAGGGAAAGCTGAGCCCTAGGTATATCAGTCCTTTCGAAATACTGGATTGTGTTGGGAAGGTATCTTACCGATTGACGCTTCCAACGAATCTCTCTCAAGTTCACCATGTGTTCCATGCATCTCTCCTGAGAAAGTACATACCCAATCCATCACATGTACTAAGCTCAGAAGTTGTACCACTAGAGAAAGATATTTCTTATAAAGAACAAACGATTGAGATTCTGGATCATAGTGAAAAAGATCTATGGAACAAGACCACTCTCTTGGGGAAATTTTTATGGAGGAACCACTAATTAGAAGAAGCTACATGGGAGCTTGAGGATATGATGAGGGAAAGGTAACCTCATCTGTTTTCTATGAAGTGACGAATTTAGAGGGAGAAATTCATTTTAAGGGGGGTAGAATGTAACACCCTGATATTTTATGAGAAATATTTTTTTATGCCTTATGTTATATGCAACATAAAAGGAATATTTCACTACACACAACAATATCTTGGCTTGCGTTATATGAAAGAGCAACCTTCCTCAATAGCGTGTGTGGTACGCAATATCGAGTTTCACTAAACAATGATATATTGTTATAATATTATAATGGAATAGCTGTTATGAATAGTATTAATTACATTTTGAATTTTATAACATTTTTATTCATCTTACACATTTTCTAAAATATGGTATGTGAACAAAATAAATTTTTCAGGTCAAATAAGTATTTTTCAAAAATTGCAGTTTTTCCGCCTTTTAATAGCGCACCAACATTAATTCTATTTTATGACATATTTATAAGTTCAATTTTACAAAATAAAAATCTTCTTTGGAATCAGGATATAAAAATTTACTTTGGATAAATTTTTCATGTTATTCTAATAACTTCCGTATTTTAATGAATAGTAAAAACACTCTATATTTTAATTAAAAAAAAATTTTCATCGCAATAATTTATATGGTTAAATTATAATATTTAATGGTTTTAAAGTATAAATAGAATATATTTATACCATTTAATATAATTTATGTCAATACTATTAATTTTACATTGAATTCATAGGTAAAAACATTTCAATCTTTGCCAATGTTTTAACTTTGAAAACCCATTTTCTTAACAACGGGATTAATTTTAAATTAATTACTTCAACTTCTATGTTTTGAATTTTGAAAAATGGATTCCATATTTGGATTCAGCTGGTTCAAATTATGTTAATAGGTTACTTTTATTTTTTTGATATTATGAATAGTAACTACGGTAATTTTTCTTTACTGCAGTTAAAGGTAAATCGGGTAATTATGGGTAAAAATAAGATTATAAAATTACCCTAACACATTCCAAAATTCTAATGGATGACTAAAAGTAGACCTTTATCACCTAAGGGTCAGAATAAATTCATTTTATGGTGTTTTGACCATTAAAATAATTTAATTATTATTAAAAACAAAGAAAGTGACAACTTGTCTCTCTTAAATATTATAAGTATAATAATTTTAATTTTGTGATAAATTTCATAAATCATAGAACATGAATAGTCTATAGAAATATAATAACATTATATACATCATTTGAATTTATTGAAAATTTTTAGATATTAAATAATTATCATTAAAGTTACACAATAATGATGTTGAAATTATTTTACTGATTGAAATATCAAATAAATGGTTTTAAAAATATTAAAATAAATATTATATGAACTATTTAATGTTTTCCACTAATTTTATAGATACATATGTCATGTTATGAATCTATTAAAGCTTTTATTTCGAATATATCCTCTATTTATATTTTATTTAAATTCAAATAAATGAATAGTGTCAAAGTTGACAGTACTGTTATTTTATAAAAATAACATATTATAAAATTGTTTGAAAATCATAAAAATATTTAAAAATTATAAGTTTAAACTTATATGATCTAAAATGTCATAAGGTATCTAGTTATGGATAATTAACAACACATAAGTTCTTATTTATATCAATTTAAAATTTAGAATATTATTATAACAAATAAAATTAAATAGATTAAATAAGGATAAATCAATTTGATAAGGTTTAAAATAAATTCAAAATATGTCTAAATTTTATTGGTTGATGAGATTAAAACCCTATCTCATATAATATTTTGATTTGAGTCATTTTTTGTGGTTTTTAATTGGGGTTGGAATTTATTATAAATTAATATATCTTATAATTCCAAATATGCCCCTCTCCTCCCTTATAAAAGGGAACCTCCTCCCTCTCCTCCTCACACCATTTTGAGCCTTAAATCTCAGAAAAACCCTGCCAATTTCTCTTCTCCACTTCCCTAGAAACATACTAGAGGTATTGGTCTTTTTTAAAGACCATCTTTAGTTTCCTAGGAGGAGGTTAAGAAGAGGTGTGTCAAAGAAGAGGTAATATCCTTTACCAATTCTTTCCATTTTATTTCTTCTTAGACTTCTTATCCTTTATTTGTTTCATCATAAATTAATAACATATGTATCAATAATATAATGATATGTTATTATAAATATTCAACAACTCTATTTCACCTTCTATCCATCCTACGAAAAATGAAATCACCGCGCGTGCGTACGTACAGAATACCGTCTCCACGCTGTGGTGTAATCTGTTTTCCACAACCACCTTACATGGATGGGTATAATGGTGTAAATAATAACTATATATGATTATTATAGCATTATAAAAATTATTATACATTCCATATTCCACTCCAATACCATTCAATAGTTATGGGAATGATATCATCGCTTGTGCGTATGTACGGCCTACCGTCTCCACGATGTGATGGGACTCGTTCTACATGATATTTAGTGAATAATGATTATATAAATAAATTTAATTAATAAATATGATATATTTTACACTAATACCATTCTGTAAATAAGGTATCTATATCGTAAAAAGCGGAATACAAATTTATTCGACAAGACATGCATAAGAAAAAAACAATGAACACCCGAATAACAAGTAGTAATGAAATATTACTAATAAGAAGATAAGAATATGACCATGTATGATATCATAACAAAGAATATGATTCTGTAATATGTCAGTGACATTATTTAAATCATTATATAGTAGGTTCAGATACATATGAAGCATATCGGACCTAAGGTAAGGGAAAATCTCACAATCTCAATTTTTATCTGAGATTGTTTATACTTCTATATTTACTGGGGAATATTTATTATCAAAATCCATGTTTCCTCAATATGTAATATTATTTCTATCCTCCTAAAATTTTTTAAATCCTATTTTACATATTGGTTATTTTTTAGTAAAATATATGACAGGAATATTTTTTTCATTTTTAGTACGAGATACTTTTTGACTTTTTTGGCCAAAGTAAGAGAAACATGTTTTTTTAACTTATACATCATGAGTGGATTTTTATGATTTCCATAGAAGCTTATTTCCATGAATCTTACTTTACAAATTTTCATGTTTATTTTTATTTAACTTCTTTTAGTTTAAAATGTTATGACATGTTAAGAAATGAAAAATGTTTTTGAAGTAGAAATGATATTTTTCTCAAGAATGGAGTTCAACTGTTTTATCAAAATTATTTTCCATCTAATATAATATATGGTTCCGTTTCTATCCTTATTATTACATTGATTTGATTATGTTTTGATGGAATTATTTTTATGAAGTCCTTTATCTTATATGAATTGTTTTATGATGTCACGATGATTAAGAATCCCATTTTTATTACATGGGTTATGGTATGATGTATGATTTATGATTTTGTGGAACACATAAGAATGGTTTCATTATGAGATGGGTGGGAACTATATCTCCCTCTAATTCATTGTGTAAAGATTTATATCTCATGATATAGACATGGATGGAATGACAAGTTAATCCGGTTCAGTGTACAGGACTGGAACGATGAGTGAACTCAGTTGATTAATGGAATTTGTCCGCTATGATAGTCTTGGAAATGAGTCTTTACTAAAATGAAATGATTTTCTATGATTATTTGTATATGCCACAAAGTATCATGTTTTATGTTATGATTATTGGAATTAAATTTCACTACTATGATTTATCTCATGATATGATTTTAGGATCTCTTTTGCAGGTTAAGATTTTCAAAATGTTATGTTCTTATGAATATGATATGATTAATATTTCTTTTGTTTACCCTTACTGAGGATTTGAGCTCACCCTTTTGTATGTTTTATTTTCCCCAGGTCAGGAAGAAGGGTATTAAGTAGGATATTCCAAAAGGGACCCTAGATATGATGAAATAAATGGGAGACAATATAGATGCTTTATGAACCAGTTGTTTATGTTTCCCAGTTTCTAAAGACACTATACCTATACGGTCCTACCATGGTTTTGTTATATGTTGTAATAAGTATGCTTCAATTTTGAAGTAATAATAATGTATGTAAAGTATGGGTTGTTATACAGGTCATAAGTAAGATAATTTCTTTCATGTGGCCTCAATTGTTTTCACCCATAATCTAAAACCTGATCATCCTTCATTAACACTACCCCATGTACATCACTGGATGTAGAACAGAACAAGGTGTACAAATTACCGAGTTTGGGTAAGATCAAAATAGATGCGGTGGTCAACAACTTCTTCATATCCTGAAAACAATCCTCACAATCCTTTGAGAAATCGAACTTAACCCCCTTCTTGGTTAGGAATGTGAGCGGCAATGCCAAATGAGAGAAATCTCTAATAAACCATCAGTAATAACCGAACAAACCCAGAAAACTCCGAATATCAGTGACCTTCATGGGATGGTCCCAAGACATCACAACCTATAACTTTTGTGGATCCTCCTACATGCATGACTTAGATATGATATGTTTAAAAAAGTTCACCTCATCAATCCAAAACATTAATTTCGATAGCTTAGCGTATAGCCTATGCTCCCTTAGTGTACTCAAGATGATTTCAAGATTCTTGGAATGATCGTCATGAGTTCTAGAGTAAACCAAGATGGAATCAACGAAAACAACTACAAACTGATCAAGATATAGGTGTAATATCCAGTTCATCAAGGCCATAAACAGATCTGGTGCATTGGTCAAACCAAACAGCATTACCAGGAATTCATATAACTCGTACCTACTTTGGAAATCCATCTGGGGTATGTCAGAAGGTCTCACTCTAAACTGATTGTATCCCCTTTATCAGTGCTAGAAAAGTGCTGATAAATTCTCTATCTACTGTAACATAAAATTCTGCAGCAGCACCCCCTAAGAAGACCTGCAAAAAACTCATCATCTAACAATTATACCCATATGAAATTATCACATAATTCATAAGGTAATTACACCAATTATACTCATACACCATTAACACGTAATTCATAAGTTAATTAAATACATAAAGAATTAAATTCAGAATTCAAGGGGTTAGGGAGTTGTTTAGGGGATTGGGGTGGCTGTCCAAGGGGGTAGGGGTGTCTGGGGGGATGGGGGTGTCTGAGGGGATTGGGGTTTCCAGGGGGTGGGGGCAGTCCAGGAGGTTGGGGTGCTATCCAAGGGGGATGGCGTGGTGTCCATGGGGTATAGGGGGTTGTCCATGGGGGTGGCGGTGTCTAGGGGGTGGCGGTGTTTGGGTGGTGGGGCGGTGTCTAGGAGGGGGTGGGGTGTCTAGGTGGGGGGGGGGGGTCTAGGGGGTGGTGGGGTGTCCAGGGGGTGGGGGGGGTGGTGGCTGTCAAGGGTGGGGGGTGGGTGGTGGGGGGTGGGCTGGTGTTCAAGGTGTTGGGGGGGGGGGCTTTCCAGGGGGTGGGGTGGGGGGGGGGAGTGTCCAGGGGGTGGGGTGGTGTCCAGGGGGGTGTGGGTGGTCTAGGGGGTTGGTGGGGTTGCCCAGGGGGGTGTCTAGGAGGGGTGGGGGTACTATCTAGAGGGTTGGTGGGTGTCCAGGGGGTGGGGTGGTTTCTGGGGGGGGTCGGGGTGCTATCTAGGGGGGGGGGGGGGGCTGTCCATAGGGGTGTCCAGTGGGGGTGGGTGTGTTCAGGGGGGTGGATGGATTTCCAAGGGTGGGGGTGTCCATAGGTGTGGGGGAGTCCAGGGGGTGGTGTGGTGTCCAGGGGGTGGGGGTGGGGGTCCAGGGGGTTAGTGGGGCTGTCCAATAGGGTGGGGTGGTGTCCAGGGGGTGGGGGTGGGGTGTCCAAGGGGGTGGGGGAGGTGTCCAGGTGGTGGGTGGTGTCTAGGAGGGGTGCGGGGTGTCCAGGGGGTGGGGGATGTCTAGGGGGTTAGGGGTGGGGGGGTTGTCCAGGGTTGTGGTTGGGGGGTGTCCAGGTGGTGGGGTGGTGTCTAGGAGGGGTGGGAGTGCCGTCCAGGGGGGTTGGTGGGTGTCTAGGTGGTGGTGGGGGGGTTGTCCATGGGGGTGTCCAGGGGAGTGGGATATTTTCCAGGGGTTGAGTCCTACACAAATGACTCATGTGTCATTCTACTAAAGGATCAACACAATATGAATGTGTTTGGTAAGATTTCCGTACATCAGTTGTTGTTTTCACTTAAAATTCTATCCTTTTTAAACGAAAGAGAGACACTATGAGGGATTTCGTCCACATAGTGCTTCAGATTGAGGTGTGGTTTACTCGTACACGTCTCAAATGACCCATGGATTATTAAAATAAATGATCAAAAAAATATGAATGCGTTTGGTTGGATTTCCGTAGGTCGGTTGTTGTTTTCACTTAAAATTCTGTCCATTTTAAACAAAAGAGAGACACATTGAGTGATACCAGCCACAACCAGCCACAACATGAATTGGATTGAGGCAGGGATGACTCATACACATCACAAGTGAACCATATATCATTCTCTTAAAGGATCTACACAATATGAATGCATTTGGTCATATTTCCTCATGTCAGTTGTTGTTTTCACTTAAAATTATGTCAATTTTAAACAAAATGAGAGACAGTTTGAGTGACACCAGCCCCATCGTGCCTCTGATTGAGGCGGGGTTGACTCTTAAACATAAAAAATTACCCATTGATCATTCTAATAAAGTATCATCACAATCCTAAAGCATTTTTTTGGATTTCCCTAGGTCAGTTGTTGTTTTCATTTAAAATTCTGTCCATTTTAAACAAATGAGAGACACTTTGAGTGATATCGGCAACACCATTCCTCGGATTGAGGTGGGGTTGACTCATACACATAACCAATGCACCCATGTATCATTCTACTAAATGATCAACATAATAATAGAAATTTGTTTGGTTGGATTTCCATAGGTCAGTTGTTGTTTTCACTTAAAATCCTGTCCATTTTAAACAAAAGAGAGAAACTTTGAGTGATAACGGCCACACCATGCCTCGGATTGAGGTGAGGATGACTTTTATAGACCACTAACACATGAATGGACCATTATAATAAAGGATAGAGACAATATGAACGTGTTTGGTAGGATTTCCGTGTGATAGTTTTTGTTTTCACTTAAAATTCTGTCTATTTTAAACAAAATAGAGACCCTTTGAGTGATACCGGCCACACCGTGCCTCGGATTGAGGCAGGGTTGACTCATACACATCCAAAATGACCCATGTATCTTTCTCCTAAAGGATCAACACAATCCGAATGTGTTTGGTTAGATTTCTATATGTCAGTTTTTATTTTCACTTAAAATTATGTCCATTTTAAACAAAAGAGATACACTTTGAGTGATATCGGCTACACCGTGCCTAGGATTGAGTCGGGGTTCACTTATACATGTCAAAAAAATGTCCCATTTATTTCTCTACTAAAGTATCAACAAAATTCTAATACGTTTGATCATATTTACGTAGGACGGTTGTTGTTTTCACTTAAAATTCTGTCCATTTTAAATAAAAGAGAGACACTTTGAGTGATACCAGCCACACCATGCCTCGTATTGAGGCGAGGTTGACTCATAAATGTAAACAATAACCCATGTATCGTTCTCTTAAAGGATAAACACAATCTGAAGGTGTTTGGTCAGATTTCCGTATGTCAGATGTTGTTTTCACCTAAAATTCTGTCTATTTTAAACAAAAGAGAGACACTTTGGAGTGATACCGTCCACACTGTGCCTCATATTGAGGCAGGGCTGACTCATAAACATCCCAAATAACCCATGGATCTTCCCCATAAATTATCAGCAGAATCCTAATGTGTTTGGTTGGATTTCGATAGGGAAGTTGTTGTTTTCACTTAAAATTATTTCTATTTTAAACAAAAGAGAGACACTTTGAGTGATACCGGCCACACCGTGCCTCCTATTGGGGCAGAGTTGACTCATACACATCACCAACACACCCGTGAATCGTTATACAAAGGATCAACACAATCCAAATGCATTTGGATGGATTTCCGTAGGTCAGTTTTTATTTTCACTTAAAATTGTGTCAATTTTAAACAAAAGAGACACTTTGAGAGATACAGGCCACATCCTGCCTCATATTGAGGTGGGGTTGAATCGTACACATCACCAATTCACCCATGTATTGTTATACTGTAGGATCAACACAATAAGAATTCTTTTGGTTGGATTTTCATACATCGGTTGTTGTTTTCACTTAAAATTCTGTCCATTTTAAACAAAAGAGAGACACTTTGAGTGATACCGGCCACATCGTACATCAGATTGATGTGGGGTTGACTTTTATACATTAAAATGACCCATGGATCATTCTCATAATGTATCAACAAAATAATAATTCATTTGGTCGAATTTCTGTATGTCAATTGTTGTTTTCACTTAAAATTCTGTCCATTTTAAACAAAAGAGAGACTCTTTGAGTGATACCGGCCACAATGTTCCTCGGATTGAGGCGGGGGTTGACTCGTACATGTCACCAACACACCCATGGATTATTCTCCTAAAGTATCAACACAATCCAAATGCATTTTGTTGAATTTCCATATTTCAGTTTTTGTTTTCATTCAAAAAAATTCTGTCCATTTTAAATAAAAGAGAAACACATTGAGTGATACCGGACACACCGTACCTCGGATTGAGGCGAGGTTGACTTGTAAACATCACCAATGCAACCATGGATCGTTATCCTAAAGGTTCAACACAATCCTAATGCATTTGATCAGATATGAAGGTATTTTAGATATTTTACTGATTTTTCTTATCCAAAGCCCAAAGAAAAGTGGTTCATCATTATTGCATGTTGTTGGTGAATTTAAAATGTTAAAAATAAGAAAATGACTAATTGGAGAAAGGATGTTTTATTTAATAACAATTAAAATTTTCCTACGAACATTTATATACAACACAGTTTCATATTTTGATCCCCTTAACCCCTCTCAGAAATGACCGCCAATTATACACGTCCCTAAGTCAGATCATCATGCTATTTGTGTACAATATTCCTCTTGGTATGTAGCCCACTCTTTTCTAAACAAATATATATCAACTTGTTAGTATGAGGCTTTTCGACAGTCAGAGTAGTAATTACAAATAAATAAATAAAGAATTAATAAATAAATTAAATTAAATAGTAGTTGTTTTTGAAAATATCTGTTTATTGATGCTATTTTTTTGTATGAAAAAAGATTTCTTTAATAAATTTACAAACATAATAACTGCAATCATTATTGTTTGTTTGTTTTAGAAACTTTAAAAAAATTGATCATTAGGAGAATAAGTAACTTGTGTTGATATGTGTTTGGATAGTGAAATTTTATTAAATATACCTTGATAATTTTTTTCAGAGGTAGTACTTTCTCACCTCCTTATACATAGCCCATGTCCTCATTACTTTTTTTGAGAAGATAATGATACACAATCCTATCATAAATGAATCCTCATTAAAAGATAATATAGATTATATTACCTGATTTTTAGACCTAAAACGTAGGATTTAGTGTCTTACAGATTCACAAACTCCATCATGTGTGGTCAGTTTTTTGGATATCCTTTCATTGAATTTAGAAAATAAATCTTTGGAGTATCCAAGTTCACTGAAATTAGCATCCAAGGTTGCCTAAAAACACAAAAATTAATATGTAAAAAAGAAGTGAATATATAATTGATATTCTTTAATCGTAGAGTTATACCCCTGCATGGTTGGTATTAGGAAGAGTCTGTCATATGTAATCTTGCTTCCAAATGTTTTCAGCAAGCCGTTCACTATTTCAACCTTTCTTGATAGTTCTAATTTTGTTAGATGTGTTGATGTGGTATGAGGACTAACAAGTCCGAATTTTGGCTCATGGGGAAATTCCTTCAACTATTTTTCATATATACGTCTATCAATAATATAAAATTCATTTAGTCATAATTTTCACATTATATCAGCATTTATAAAATCAATTCATGAAAACATACCTCATATATAAATTTACAAATGTGACGCCTAGATAACTTCTTTCAAGGATCTCATTTACATTTTCAGCAGCAATGAAATCTCAACTTTCCTCTCCATATATATTCTTTTTGAAAACCACTATATTACTACTACCACCTCTTATCTTCATATCCACATGAGTCTTCAATGCTAGTAAATGATGATAGAGAAGATGTGGTGTTATTGTGTTTTCAGTAGATATTTGGGATCGGTTGGTCGATCCTTTAGATGTTTTTGAGCCAACGTTTCTTATCACCCCTTCCCTTTATCCGTCTATAATAAAATTAATTGGATCAAACACTTTTTCATTAATTGTTAATGGTTTAGCTTGAAAAAAATTAAATAAATAGCTCTTTCTCCCCATGTACTCTTACAAGTTGTGACGACCATGCAATTAATGTCCCAGTATCCTTTTCGACCGTATGAATATCATCATCATCAAGTGGAATAGGTCACTCTGCATTTGGCTCATGAGCTATAGTAATCATCACTTTCAGATGATATTTTAGAAGTGGTATATTATGCAGCTTGTCCTCTGGGATGTTGAACACTATAGCCCTCGCGGCAAGGTAATAGGTGGGTGTTGCCAGATATAAATCACAGACATTATCACCCAATAGAAGATCAGTATAAGAAAAGTATCAGTGTTTTTCTGATTCACATTACATTTGAAATTTTTTTAGAATATTTATTACCATGTCTAAGACAGCTCTTTGAGGGGAATAGCTCATCTCAAAGCTTGTGATGCCATTATAAACAGTTTGTCTTTGTACCTTCTTTACTAAAATCAACTTCCACAAATCTCCATTCATCTATTTTAACACCACTGTTATTATAAACCCATTTTCATTGAAAAATAAGCAATTGGAATGTCGTATAATCCAACTCCCATATTTGTTTGATAATTCCAAAGTATGACATATTTTCATAAATTGGATTTCTGTCCTTACAACCAGAAACATGAATCGCTTCAGCCACAAGTGTAATGCCACTATTTTTCATAGTACTATCTTCATCATGTTCATCTGTATAGAATGTATAACCATTAATTACATAACCATTGTAAGATAATACATACACACTTGGTCTGACGACTAGCCATCAAAGTCGTTTTGAAATTGAATTCGGATTTTCATCTAACTACATAAAAATATGGTCCTGAAACCATCATATAAACTGGTGATTATGTGTACTTGATATCCATTTTTTATCCATTGATGTATTCAACTTCCTAATAATTTTTTGTGAGTTTCAATATATGGAGAAACCTCCCAACTATTATGCAAAACATAAAGGTGGGCCTACTTCCAATCTGTAATACTAATTATCACAACATCTCTTCCAGAAATTCCCTCACCCTAAATGCATCCAGTGTGACGAGATTTCATGAGACAAATTCTTTACACATGATATAGGTATTCGGTATAGAATTCAATGGCTTCTTCAACAATATATCTCTCTACTATACAACCCTCTAGCCGACTTCGATTTTTTACATACCCTTTCAAAATCTTTATATGTCGTTCAATGGGGTACATCCATCTATAGTGCATAGGACCACAAAGTCAAATCTCTCTCACAAGTGTATCATCAAATGTACCATTATATCAAATAATGTTAGCTGGAAGAAAAATTCTAATTCACATAATATGATGAAAATTTTTTTCCATAGCTTTTAATTTTTCCATGTCTAAAACTTTTCTATATATAGCTTTGAAAAAGAAACAACGTTTGGTTAACGTGTGATGAACATTCTTGGAAAAAATGCAACATAAAGCTATAGGAATTAAATATTTCATAAAAACATGGAAGTAATGTGATTTCAAACCATTTATCTTCAAATCATTCATTGACACAATGTTCTTGATATTTGATGAATACCCCTCTGGAACCATTACGTCATTGAAGATGTTACCAAACTGATATCTCTCCTCCCTAGAAAGAGTGTATGCTGCTGGAGGAAAAAACATTCAATTTTCACCCTTCACAGGAGCCAACTCTTCTCGTATTCCCATGACAACGATGTCCAACCTTTCCTTAATTCCATCCTTTTTTCCAGGGGAATTTAGAAAAATTCTGATAACACTATCACATACATTTTGGTCCACATGCATCACATCAAGAAAATGACTGAAGTACAAAAAAAATCTAGTATGGTAATTCAAAAAAACAATCTCTTTTTCGAACCTATTTTTGTAATGTTTTTAAAAATGGTTTACCAAAAACTGTGTTCACATCTTTTACATTCTCAAACATCTGATCACTTGTTAGTGGAGACAGTGTTGTGTGTTGTTCTGAACTTCCATTGAATGATGTTGTCCAAGATCGGTATTTATGCTGATGAGGTAGAAATCTACAATATCCTTGAAACATAGATTTCAATGAATGTTTCAACCTAATTGATTTCGTATCTTCTTTGTACACGGGACACCCTTGAGTTCCTTTAATGCTATAACCAGTCAAACATCCATAAGCATGGAAATCATTTATCATCCCATACAAAATCACTCTCAACATGAAATATTCACTTTTATATGCATCCTACAACATAACACTTGAATCCAACAATAACATAAAATCCTTGATCAAAGGATCCAAATAAACATCAATATCATTACCTAGTTGTTTTGGTCCAGATATAAGCATAGATAACATGATGAATTTCCACTTCATGCACAACCAGGGTGGAAGGTTATAATTTACCAACATAACAGGCCATGTACTATGAGTGATGGTTTGAAAACCAAAAGGATTCACTCCATCTATAGATAACGCAAGATGAAGGTTTCTTGGCTCTTTTCCATTTTCAGGATACTCATGATCAATTTTCTTCTATTGGGTAGAGTCATCTAGAAGATGTAATTTTCCATCTTTATTTCTTTTATCTGCATGCCACAACAATTGTCTTTCAATTTCTTCACTTCCATATAGATGCCTAAACCTTGGAATGATTGGAAAGTACTATAAAACTTTTGTAAGACTGCATTTATCATTCTTGTATCGAGAAGAATCACACTTTGGGCATTCTGTAAGTGATTTTTTCTCATTTTGAAACAATATACAGTCTTTTGTGAATGTATGTATTCTTTAAGAAATCATACCCATCGAGCGTATCATTTTCTTAGCTTCATATGTCTAGATTGGGATCTCATTATCTTCCAGGAGCATGTCATTCAAGAGAGAAATTAGTTCCGTAAAAATGACAACACTCCATCCATTTCCTTATTTCAATTTATAAAACTTTAGTATAGCTGACAATGTTGTATACTTAGTGCAACAAACATACAATGGAATCTTTTCACATCTCTTTAAATCTCATAAAATTTTGGGCAATCACAGAGTTCATATTCAATTGTCCTTTAAATTTCCTTAATACGATCATCATCATCATTGAAATCTGTAATCACATCCTCCATAAGGTCTTATTCATTATCCATATTTTTATTCATATCTGATGATCCATAAAACGCAGTTTTATCCCAGCCAATAGCTACATTCATTTTTCTCCATGTTTATTCCAACATTTATAACTTCGATCTATTCTGTGACATATCAAATGTTTTTCCAACTCATATGGAGTAATTATCCTATAATAAAAACAATGCAAACACGAACAAAGGATTTGATAAGGATCCATTACGTGATCCTTTGCAAACTTGATGAACTCTTTCACTACATTCTCATACTCTATTGTCAAACGATTAGCATCAACCCAATCTTTATTCATCTCTATCCTATTTGAATCTCAAATAATAGTATTTATGGTTTGAATACACAAATCAAGACTTCCAAATATAGTAGAAGAGAACCACATCCCTATAAAAATAGATATTAATAGAGCCTAACCATTTACAATAAATATTTGGAAATCAACAGAACTAGGATAGACCACCCATCAAAATCAACACAGTTTCCAAACACAAAGGGGTTTGCGGGGGAAAAAAATAACCTAGGTTTATCCAAAATTACTGTGGAATATCATAGGTTTTGTTACCGAAATTAATTATTAAATATAAAATTAAGGTTAGTTTTTTTTTTGAAAAGGTTGGGGCTGAATCCTCAATTTATTATTAAAGAATAGACCTCTTAAGACTGGGTAGAGGGTGACCCATTACATAGACCGAAGGCCCAAGGCCAAGTGGCCTGAATACAAGGGTAGAAAACCCATTTTTTGGCCCAAAGGACCCCTTGATGAATAGTGCTGCTACAGTACCCACGTAGCTACAGTACCTGCTACAGTACAGTCGCCACTACAGTACCCTGCAACAGTCCCTCCGCCGTGAAAACTCACACGACATCATCCTCTATGGCTCATCCTCCTCTATCGGGTGAACCCTTTTATGGTCAACTAGTCCATCCTATTATACCTCACCAACTTAAAATCTATATGGATGAAAACTAGTAGCCAGCTCTATATGTAAAGAGAGGATTCTCCTAATCACTACAATATGGAACTCATTAAATATAATTAATTTTGATTCAGTATATTTTCCTGAAATCATCCCAGTCCAAACATAAGAATAATCAAGAATGATACATCTACCACTCCTAGTTATATTCCCTACATTCAATATCATCATTCCTAATATTTTTGGTAATCTCAAGTTACATACTTTAAATCATAGGGGGGGGGATAATCACTTGTGTCATAGATGGTCTCCCAAGTTATTCCATATGAAAATTTTAATAAATATTATTGACCTATAATCCCATTCAATCCTCATGAGTGTCTAATTCCAAACTCCATCTTAACACTCAACTAAAGATCTGATACCACACTATCATAACTCACCACCACTAGGAACCTCTCAAAAAATGGAAGTGAAAATAAGTGTAATTCATGAATCCTACCTCTAATAGTACATAGTTTGGAGACTAGAATTGAGGGTATAAAATAAATAAATGGGCGGTGTTTCCCTCAAAAATGACAAGAACAGAGATAAACCAACAATCAACTCCATATAATATAAAATAAAACCCAATCCATAATTCATGTGAATTTCATATATAAAAAATGTATCTAAAATAAAATATCAAAAAACATATCCTACACTAGTGGCTCTGGCGGTAACTCCTAGCCTCAAGATAGTAATTTCCATCTTGGTCACCAAATCCATCTTCAAAAACTTATAAAAATAATTATATAAATAGGGGTGTGAATACAAGTATAATCAGTAGTATGCTTCCCAAAACCTTTCGTGAAAATGTGTATGAAATATATTAATGACTTAGTGAATAATTAAAATAACTAATACACACCAATATATGGTCATATATAACCCATCCTCACCAAGTATGACTCACCCAATATCACATTCAAGTATAGAAACATAATATCAAAATAATATATAATAATAAATTACCCCACATCTTGTTCCCAACTAATTTTTTCATTCTCACACTCTAATGGAATATTTATTATTTTTTAACCCCTTATATATAAT
Organism: Viscum album; assembly: GCA_963277665.1. Classification (NCBI taxonomy): domain Eukaryota; kingdom Viridiplantae; phylum Streptophyta; class Magnoliopsida; order Santalales; family Viscaceae; genus Viscum; species Viscum album. Next base: position 381,421,086 of record OY728167.1, on the reverse strand, counting down.
CTCATAACCATATAATCACATATACACATGTCACAAACACATAAAAAACTATAACCACATCACAACCACACATTACATCCTCGTCACAGTATGATATCGTGAACATGAAGGACATAAACATCATACTCTCCTCCAATAATGCACAACCCCCACAATGTAACCACACCAAATACACACAATCATGTCAACAATAATATATATACACCAAAACCTAAAATCGTTATAGGTCATATATATACACCCACTGTGAGCCACTACAACTCATACTAAGTGTGAAGGGGGAGAAGGGAAGAGGGAGTGGTTCTATATGTGTTCCCTCTATAACCTAGATATTGAGAAAAACACTCAAAACCAAAGTACCCATATGGATTCAATCAGATTACTCGACTCAAGTGGGGGTGCATAAGAAATAATAAGAAAATATAATAAGTATATAGTCACACATAAATCATTCCTAAGGTCTTACACCAAACTAACACTGCAAACATCCACGTAAACCATTTCCTTGTTACTACCACCCTCTAAGATCCACTTCTATTATAATTCCTTAAATAATCCCCAAAAAATCACTTAAGCATCCATATCAACATTACCAACATCTAATTTCATTTAACATTTTAATTGTTTGGATTTTTATTACCATATGCATTTCAATTGTTAACCATTTTAATGTAAATCCAATAATTAAATCACTACCCACTATAATCCACTCATTAATCATTAATAACATTTATTCTTTCTTTAACCATTTAATAAACATAATTATTCCCATCATTATCATTAAGCATTTAACAAATGATCATTTATCATTTCCAACCCATCACCCATTACTATTTTCATTTATTCCAACCATATTCCATGACAAAAGGAAACTATAAAACCACCCAATAACAACTAAATATTCATGACATAAGATACCACTAAACACATTCTAAAATCCATAAAACCACTTATTTTCTGCGTAAATAGCCATATCACTACTATCATAACCACACAATAATCTATCCATCACTACCATATTAATTAAAACACCACATGCTCCCAACCACATTAATCAACCGTCACCCTTATAATCATAGTGATAAATACCCCATACATAGTAGCATGAAAGGGAAAATATATAAGAAATCCACATTGAAAACTCCCCCTAAAACATTCTTTCATATTACATTAGAACTTATAATTTAAATATAACACTTTAATTAAATATTTCCATACATCCAATTCATTAACTAACTTCAGTGACTATAAAATTATGAATGGTGAATATAACTTATTATTAGTAGTAAGAAATTTCTTTCACAACATCAAGAATAAACAACTTAAGAACAACACCAATAAATGCATAAATATATAATAAATATTATGGAACTTCATAAATCACATTCAAAACTCCCCCTTCACTTTAATTTCCTTTAGTTTAATTCATTATAGTATTTAGGTTAATCAGTACTATCCATCCAATGGAAACAAAATAACATAATAATTACACAACTTACACATCATAAAGAAGGATAAGTTTCATGTCTCCAACCTCAACTTAAGATTTAACAAATATTTCATAAGAATGAGAAGAATACTCAAATGAAACATGATTTAACACATGAGGGTAATCTAAAAGTTATATGTATGACCATTAACCATTAAAACTATAACAAAAAAAACACAAAACCTGAATCAGCATTGTTGTCACTTCCTTCCTAAGAAGAATGTTCAAGAAGATAATCAAGGAGAAGAGAAAAGAAATTCACCTTTGATTTTAAAGAGGGTGATCTCTTAAAATTTTGAAAGAAAACCAACCAAATGGTGGCTAAAGATATCCAAATATAAATCACTAATCACCTAGGGTTCTAGGAATGGTTTTTAAATAAGAAATAATTTGATAGAAGGCCTAAATTTATAACCATTATATAAAATTAAAGGATAATGATGTGAAAAACGTCACCATACCATAATACAAATCTGATCCAAAAAACCATGGCATGTTATCCCTTCAATCTATAGGGTCAAACCACATTAGAATTGCTATTAATATAATAAGGTCCATGAAACAAATAAGTCAACCATGTCATGGCAGTCAAATTATCTTGGATCACATTGTGATCCTCATCCTCCTCCCTCTAACTCAGAGAACCTTAAACCAAACCACGATACAATATATGGTAGTATAGTGAAACAAAACTCAAATAGGCACAACTTAGAAAATTACCACCCAGGTTTCTATATTCGTAGAAAGATGAATCATTTTATAATACCCCTTATAGAAGATTAACCAAAAGGCTCATGTAAGATGATCTTAAAACAACTTAAGAACATCACACCACATTACCACCCCTCACAGCACAACTAAGATCTCATAAGATAAACCCAAAATGGAGTATATTAGATTAATCTTGGGACATATCTATATAATAATAACCTAGTGATCTTTACACCATGACAAAACTACTTCATGCAGTAACCAAAATTACACGTCAAAAACTATCCACCAAAAATAAACCTAAAAGGATAAGTGTGAGATTTACCTAGAGTAGATCGCACCCACGAGGGAGAGAGAGAAGAAGCATCGAGCGGTCAAGGAGCCATCTGTGCAACTTTGGGATGGGAAGGCGTGACCTCTAGAGGGGGAGGTGCACATGAGGAGCTGCCAACGGTTGAGAAATGGAGGAGTAGGGTTCTTGGGGAGTAGGGTCGAGTGGAGAGGATGAGATGTATGGTTTGGGGGGGGGAGGATCCACAGAAGGTGTTCGAGGGGGAGGATAAGGAGTAGGGCTAGCGGCGGAGGTCTGGTAACGCGAAGATCGGGTGAGGGGGAGGGGAGTTGTCACAAGTTTATAGTACCATGAGATCTTGAGGGCATGATAAACAAAGGATATTGTGTGCCTAATTTTATAAAATATGGGAATAAAATTTTATGGTCGCTAAAAAAGCACTGATAAAGGCTACCTTTATGAGCGCTAACATTTTAGCGCTGATAAAGGGAGGCTTTATCAGAGGTCTTTTTAGCGCTGATAAAGGGTACCCTTTATAAGTGCTTAAATTTTAGCACTGATACAGGGCTTCTTTATCAGCACTTTTCTAGCACCGATAAAGGTCTTCTTTATCACCACTAAAATTTTAGCACTGATACAGGGCTTCTTTATCAACACTGATACATGGTTCCCTTATCAACACTTTTTTCTTAGCTCTGTTAAAAGGTGACACTTCCCTTTCCCATTTTTGTTATAGTGAAACCTGACATATCTAGGACCAACATATCCCACAAAAAATGATACCCACCAATAATCAAACCATAACCCTTACACTACCTGATGTCCTCGACTCGCACCCCTAGAGGAGTATCAGTCAACATTACACCACATTAGGTCTCTATGGTTAATCCTAACACAACTAAAAATAGAGTAGAAATAAAATAATGTGCAACACCTGTATCGAATAAAGAGCTAGAAAAATGCTTCCTGCACTGCACTAATCTATTGGTAAGTGTGATCTCACCCCAGTGTTCCACATCCACCTTCCCTACTAGCATAGACCACGGAGAACCAACCACCTTCTTGATACGGGGTAACCAAACCCTTCCTACACTTGCATCTGCCTCTGACCACCATCATTCCTCGACTGCCACGAGATCCTGTAGAATCTCTGCATGTGGCCTAGCCTGCCGTACGCTCGACACTTAACTGGTGGGGGGGGGACACTAGTCACGCTTCTGTCCCGACTCACCACACTAAAAACAGAATAACTAGTGACAACCCTGATAAGCCACCCCCTCTTCAGACTACTCTACATGCTTCCAACCTTCTGAAAGGTTCCAAAGTGGCGCTTCCTACTATCATAATATGCACCAGTTACTCATCCAGCTGGTGCCACAAGTTCACTAACTAAATCTTCCTTAAGGTTTCCATCTGAGATAAGGGCTTGATCCACCACTTCAGCAAACCTTTTTAGTCAAAATATATTCACCAGAGACCTAATCATGTGTCTTAGTCTGTCCTGGAAGCGTTTTTCCATAGCTGCCTCATCTCCTATCAAGATCGGAATAAAGTATCTCAAATTGGTGAAATAAATGTCATTTCTTATTACTGACATTGTCCATTGAGTAAACATCATAAAATATGAAGCCTTATCCTCCCTCAAGGTTTATATATATAAGGTATCAAGAAACTTTTCTTGAAAATCATACCACATCATCCCCTCAACTAGCTTTGTCTGAACCGTAATGTCCCACCAACAATTTACTTTCCCCCTTAGAATATAGGCCACTAACTTGAGTTGCTTCTTGAGAGGTGTCTCTAGATGGTCGAGAATAGTTTGGATGGACTCAATCAAGAACTCTTTTGCTTTTGGGCCACCCTCTCTGGTGACGTTCGGATGGTGTTATAGCTGAAACTCCCTGGTCAGCTCAAACATGCTTGGTGCAACCCTCCTTGGTTCTCATTCCATCATCTGCATAAAATGAGAAATGTTCTCGCAGAAATACTCTTCCATATCCCCTTGTATCACCACATTATCTTACTCCACTACTAGAGGAGCGTTCTCGACAACGTCCTCATGTCGCCCAACCAGCACACATCTTCGAGGTTGCATTTCTCTACAACACCAAATGTGAGCTTTAGAATACATCCATAAAGCTTATATGAGAAGGAAGAGGTATAGATAGACTCATCACTTGTGATAACCAATATAGTTCATTTACACTACTAAAAAGAGCCCACACAAAACCGTTTCACTACCCTCATCCATCTCCCAAAGTTCATGGACAACACGGTATCTACTTATCAGGGTTACAAGCCTTATCGTTTACTCCCATTCAAACCATTTTTATTTTCAAATTTACTTCTACAACAAATTATTTCACTTTTACTTCTTTATCAAAACCCATTTTCTAATTACTACTAGTTATTTTAACTTCCCCTTTTCACTCATTCACACCACCTTATTAGTCATAATTAATTACTTTTAAGAGAACATATTCATCCTAACCTTTACATTATATACACCCATCCCATGTGTGTGCCTATCATGATGCATGTCACTTTTTTAAATAGGTTCCTAGAATGATTCGTGAATGAAAAATCTCATACATTTTCGGCCATGAGAGAAATATCACACTACTTTCATATCAAACAAAAAGTATATCACCCAATAGTGAAATATCATCAAATGTAACATCACACAATAAGAACAATAATCCCCTCCCAGGGTGACTTGGGTTTTCACCCGTAAATGGGTTAGCTACCCCTAAGCACAAGCTCATTAACAAGTCCCGACACATTCCTAATATCATTTCTATCATCCCCAAATAGTGTGAAAGAGAATATAACTCCAATGGTTCCACTTTTTAACGTCCCCGACCTGGGTTCCTCTAAACCGATGCCTTGAGCTGGGTAGTTACATGACCTCAAGCGCGCCTCCCTGTACTCCAGAGGCTACCGACTAGTAGCGGGGGTCCAAAAAGGTCATGTGGGAGACTATACCCGTAATACCAGAGTATGCCACATTTGATAATAATTGAAATAGTAGAAAAATAATAGAACAATCCATAAAATTCATAATAACCAAATCCCAAAACTGGGTACAATCATAAACAACAATAAGTATGTCATGCCGCTAAAGAGTCAAGTGAACAAAACCCAACATAATGAAATAATAGAATCAGAAAAAATGTTCTGGACTCCAAGTCCAGAACCCCACCCAACCATGTCCCATGTCCAAACCATCTCCCTATCATAGGGCCCTTTCCCCTGTCTTGACCTGCAAGCATGAAATCTGCTCAGGTACCCAACGGTGGCCTGAGAAGAGTGTGAGTATAACTTAGTAGGCCACCACCAACGGTGTCTAAAAAATATATAGAAAGTAAAATAGTGAATGAAAATGATAAATAGAGGAATATTAAGGTAAAAAGTTCAATAGGATATGTTTATATATGTTATTTTAAGTTAAACCACTAATTAACCCTTGTTTACTACCAATACATTTCATTCATCATTTCCCTATATTACATGTGTTCAATAGATTAGGCATATTCAGGGTTCTCAAGCATTTGTGAATACAAGAAATCCATATATCACTAGGCATCACATTATAATAATCTCATAATCCTCACCACGAAGCCTTAGTTCATGTGGAATGCAACCATTAGGGGAATAAAACTTTGTCTCCTTCCCTAACCCGTGCATTTAGGGGAGGAGCTAGAATGTCTATCTAACTCAACCTATGGGCATAGAACCTAAATTCAATTCCCCAATCCGCCAAGACATGTGAAAATTCTTATTTATCATTCAACACCAATCACCATATCAAAACAACATAGCCAACATCATTTATATTATCACAATAACCTCAATAAATGAGAAAATAACATTATTGCCCAATCCATTAACACATTCATCATTTTTAATTACATAACACTTTAGCCCCATTTCCCATTTCCCATGCCTATATCACTAAGCATATTCAAATATAATTTATTCACCTAGAATTTCCCACCAATCTATTTAAGAATATTAATGTATTCATCAAGGGATCTATGTTCTTTCATAATCATCTTACACTACTTAGCTAATTCTAAGTCCAGAAAATATCAGCACAGCCCACAAGTGTCCCTAATTTGGTTGAGTCATCCTTTATGCAACCCATGGGGATCAAGAGGGGTCAATTTAACCATTTAGACACCCATTACCCCATCTTATGTCAAAAGCACCAAGAACTCATCAAACTAGAGCAAGAAAAAAACCCTACATTCACAAATCTACACAAAACCCAAGGGATATAATTTGTCGACTACCTACCTAAAATCTATCAGCGGACGCACTCCAAATCAAATCCATAGATCTCTATTCAAGAAAAACTTGAAGATATACACTAAAACTCACTGAAAATGTTGGGTTTGAGAAATTCAGATGGAGTGGAGAATGAAATAGAAACCTTATACCAAAAGGAAAAGCAAGAGGGAGGTTAGACTTACCCGGATCTTCAATCTGCAACTGACAGCACTCCAAACGTCTTATAATTGAAGGAGATTGATCCTTGGGAGCTCTTGGCCCCTTTGGTTAATTCATTGGGATTCATGGGAGGAGGGGGAGGAAAATCCCGAGTGTGTTTTAAAATCCCAGAGTGGAATTTTTGTAAAATTTAACAGTTTCTCGGCCACATAGTTTATCCCCACAGTTTTCCAAACCGTGCACTAACCGTTTGGATGCTTCTATCCCAAAGAGACCCCTCGAATGGTTTAACCGCACGGTTTTACAAATATTGTGCAAACCATACAAAGGGTAGTGTTTCAAAATTTTCCACATGCACAGTTTTCCTAGGATGCCCGCACGGTTAGCAGTAACCGTATGTAGATCGTGCGACTCGCCCAGAAAACCCATTTTACCCATTTTTCATGTCCCGAACTGCCGGAACATCACCAAGACTTATTAAGTACTTTGGAACGAACATAATTGAAAAAAATAAAGGGATTAACTGAGACTTAAGGAAAACATACCTTACGGAGAAATCTGAGATATTACAATAGGGAAATGAACTGGACGATCACACAAAGGTTTCTTGAGATGGAAAATACCATAGAGTCTCATATCAATGCTCGATTATAATGTGTGTATATCATCGATATTTATATGCCACTATTATTTGTTATGATATTAATTATTGATATGCTTTTGCTTCTTATTACGAGACCATGAAGATTTGAAATTGGATTGATGATAAGAGGAGCCCTGGCGGGATGGTTCTAAAACACTAAAAAATGTTAAGGAAGATAATTGTTATGTTTGGGTGTCTATAATGCAATAATGTGTCAATGAGATTATAGGCTCACCAAAAATTTTGGTTTTTCATTTAGAAGGGGGTCTGGTTTTTGAATAGGGAATTAGGATGAAAATTCAAAAGGTGGAACTCGTAAAATTTTGTTAATTGTTGGTGGTTTGTTCATTGAATAGTGGTCAGATTAGTCCCACAGATGGATAGGGGGTTTTGAAAACATATTTTGGGATTCATCATAATATTGTAGAACTTTATATTAGAATTTAAATGTCCTTAGGTTAGTAGACAAACATATATAGAACCCTAAGATCTACCTGGGGATACTTTCAAGTTGGTAACCTAGTTATTGTTAATTGGTGACCTATTGGATGAATTTTATTTAATCACAAGCCTAGTAATTTTACACCTTTCTCTTAGGTGTATTTTAGTACATATTTCCACTTTTAGATCCCTTGAATGGGTTCCCACTCTTATATTCATTACATGGTAAGATATCCTTATTATGGAGTTTGATTCAGTAATTATTGGTTTTGTTGGAATTAGTGATCAATTTCTAACACATCTTTCCCCTTATATTTGTTTTTTCTCATTATCTGTCTATAATACTCATTTTATAGATAAAATTTCTTTTTTTAGGGAATTTGAATGGATATTTAGTTTCATCCAATTCATAATGATTTTGTGGCTAATACCCAAAATGTGTGAATTTTTAGGTAGAAGGTAGGTTTTACATTTATTTAACCAGTACTCTCACTAGATTCTTATTCAGGTGTTGAATCATACCATATTTTTTCAAATATTGAATTAAAATAAGAAAGATGGATTTTTTTCTCATATTGGTTGGAACCACTAGTTAAATTCCATAAGACTAAAATAATGGTTATTCCATGTGAAATTCCAAAGGTAAGAGTATTCCCTTATATTATACTAATTATTTATTGTTTAATTCATTCATTAATTGATTAACTGTATCTAATTTTTGAAAAGTGTGATTTGGGATGAATTTATACTTGAAAAACTGGATATCCTAAGCATTGATATTATAAATAATATGGATTGATGTTGGTTTTGGTTAAATTTATTTATTATTTAGTTGTGTATTATGAAATGAAGGTTAAATTTGAAAAATCATGTGAACTATGTGACTGGGTAAATTAAGTGTCCATTTTTCAAATAAACGGTGGGTATTGTAATGAACCTGAGATAATGTGATATTAATCCATGATTTATGTAATTCATAATGGATATTTATAATGAATTTATGGCCTATAATAAATATGATATTATAAGTGTTTGATGAAAATTTTAGATGTGAAAATGAAAATTTCCTTGGGGTGATATTATTTTAAAAATAATAGAAACAACAATGTAGTAATTTTTTGATGTTTATTATATTGTATCCTTTATGAGAAAACAACAATGACTAGGTTTGTCTATGATAACAATATAATACTCTCATAGATATATTTACGTGATTACTATTGAGAACTACCTTGGTTGGAGGCCCATGATAACTATTGAACACTCCCTTAGAGAGAGGTATTTGATGATTTATATCATTATTACATGGATAAGAAAACACTAGTTTGTGGAGTTCTATTACTGCTATGTAATAATTTTTCAGTGGCTGTTTATGAAAAATTATGAAAGAATGAAGTGGATGGGTAGTTTCGGAAGTTATTGCTTCCATGGTCCATGTGATCTTCTTAGAGACACCCTAACACTAGCTACAGTAGTTAGGGGAAATCATGGTCATGGAAATAAGGATCAACAATGGTACAGACTACATATGGTGTCATTATGAACCTTAAGAAATAAGGTGATTCATTTATTTTATATAAATTGATTTAGAAATTTTAAACTATTTTGTTTGAGAGTTACTAGATGTAATTTTATCATATATTCATTTTGTAGGGATGTCGTGGGTGGTGGACTACTATGTTTTACTGACACCATGCTCATTACCCCATGGAACATGGGTCCCTGAGTATATATTGGAATTTGGAAATAGGTTACCTGTACATTTCATGTCCCAATGGGGATAGAAGTTGGCTTGGTATGAAAATATGGATATGGATGATGGGTCTGTGATGGACTCTAGACTAATTAAAATAAAATAATATTATTTTTTATAAGACATGTATTATCTTGGCATATGATTTTCCATGTGGGATCCACTGCGACTGGTATAGAAGACCCATTCGTATATAATTTGATATCAAGGTTATTACAAGAACATACCCAATAGTATCTACAATGTTAATTTTTAATTTTTTTATATGTTTTTTATTATTATACTGCCTTTATTGATACAAAAAATTTAGGTTAGAGATGCCTCAAAATATCATCATTGATCCTCACTTGAAATATGTTGTCTCTGACATATAGGGAAGCATTCAATAGATATAGTAGTGTTCTATAGTCTGGGAACCATTTATTGTTCTATGGAGGTGGGACGTTACAGTTATTCCTTTTTAGAAGGATATGAATACCATTTTAATTCCATGGATTATTCATAATATATTGAATGATTTTTTTGGAGTGTGGCATGTAAGTATGTGTGAATAGTAAGTGGGTTCCTATATCACAATCCAATGAATTAGATAAAATTTTATATCTCATGAGATATGTATTCATGGGAGATATTTAGCTTCTCGTTTTCTTGGGAATAGATGGTGAGATCATAAATGTAATGTTCTACACATGAATATTTGTTCTCTATTTATAAGGTATCATAGTGTTACAATATCATGAAATGTGTTTATTGATTAATGTTTCCACAATTTTCAATTTTCTTGTTTTTCTTTGTCACATGGAAATTTTATGATATTTTCTTCATTTATTCCATGCCTACCTCCATAATTTATGATATGTTATTTTATGGGTATAACCATCTAATATATATTGATTATACCCATATTATCATTTATTCTCCCTTAAGATCTTTTGTAGCTATCACTTATGTTTACTCATACTAATAATTTGTTATCACCCATTTCTTAATATATCATCTCCTAGGTTAGGAAGATGGGGGTATCCTATGGGAAGCCTATATGGTAATATAGTATGGATTGACTATGTTTAAATGTTTGAATATTTTTTAAAATTAGTTTTGTATATATATAGTTTTTAAAGACAATAAACCAAAGTTTTCTTGTTGTTAGGTGGAATTTTTGTTATATGTATTAATAATGTGAAAATTATAAATTTTTAGGTACAATATTTTCATTTATAATCAATTTTAATTTGAAAATTTTTGTGTTTGAAGTATCCAAATTTGGATTGGGGGTTCGGTGAACCTCAATAAACACCCCAAAACATTAATTTTTAGCCTGGAAAAACCCAAACATCACAAAAATATCTATAACACCAAATGAAGAATTTGAAATGACTAAAACATAATGTTTCTCAACATTTATAGAATAATAAAAACATAATCATATATTAAATATTTCCATCTAATGAGTTAACACATGTGATGAATGTTTCCTTAGTCAAATTCACATGATTCATAGTGTGTTGGTAGTACCAACAAAGATTAATGAAATTATTTACAAGAACCCAGAAGAGAATGTCTTTGTATTTGATGTGTGTTGACATTTGATTATTATTATTATTATATTTTTCTTCAATTTTTTGATATAATATAACTCAATTATCATCATTAAATATAGAAGAGATTTTTTTTCTTAGTCAAAGTAATATCCCATTATTTATTTGATGTTTTAAGGAAAATTTGTTGAGTGATCAATGCAATTCCCCGATATTTTAAAATATAATTTACTTTAAAAAGATTCGAGTGTGCTCATTAGCTTGTGAAACATGAAACAAAAAAAATTATTTGAATTAGGATTAATTAAAATATAAAATTAAATTCATTTTAATAAATTTATGTTAAATTAATAAAATAAATGACATTTCAGAAATGGTAAAATTGAATATAGAAAATAATTTTTTTACAAAAATAATGTTTTGAATTATTTTTTTTTAAATTATGATTTTGTTAAGATTCCATAAATATAATGAATATTTTAAAAAAATAATTTATTATTGTTTATTAAAGTAATAATAGGATCACATGATTATATAGATGAAATGGTTTGAAAATTATTAGAATTATTATTCGAATAATTCTAGTCTAAATGGAATTCTGTTGTTTAAAATCATTGGATTATTTATTTGTTTTTATTTAAATAAATAATTATCATATTTTGAATACTAAACCATTGGAATGGTATTTTTTATCCATATATAAAAATTAATTTACAATAATAAATTCATTATGATGTTGTTATAAATGAATGTGAAATCAAAAAAATGTAAAAGTGACTATTTTTTTTGAAAAAGATTTTTTTTGCCCAATGAATTTTATCATAAAAAAATAAATTATTCATTATTTATGAATGTTTATAATTAAATAATTAAATAATATTTATATAGAATAAATTAATATTCATCTAGTGGTTCTTACTATAAAAACTATAATTCTCATGAATATTTTTATGTATATTCTTCATGATTTTCAATTGATATTATCAAATCATCCCATGTATGGAAATTTCCTATTAAAATATGGTTATTAAAAAATGTATCACCCCGACCCTAGTTACCCAGAGTCGGTTCATTATTTTAATACATTGGAATGATTACAAGGAATCAAGTCCCGAAGGACCGATCAGTTTAGGAGTCTTGTAAAAATAGATCACATTCATGAATGTAACATTTGCACATTAAGACGTACAAAACTACAGAAATAATCTTTATGAACGCCGTTATTCCCTTGGCTTAACCCTGAATATCAATCACATTACACTTCTTGGAATCCTGAGAAAAATAAAACATAGAAAGGGGTGAGCTCAAATGCTCATTAAGGGTAAGCAATACAGCGGAAACTTTCAAAAATAAGCACAAACATTTAAGGAAATGTATAAAACTAAAACAAAAGCCTTTAAAAATTTAACTTCAGCATAATATGGCAGAAATAAAATGAAATAATTTCATTTACTTATTCACATGGATATTATAGTAATCGAGTAATCACATGCAATATCACTAACCACTTTCATAATGATGGAGTGCATAATGCCGGACTATCATAACCACATAGCCAAAGCCTCGTGCCAAGGCTACAAATAAGATTTTGTCAAGGCCTTGTGCCAAGACACTAGTTTGTCTCCTGAGACCTACCGATGCATCGAGGAGCTGTAGCAGGCTCCACCCATCACATACTAAGTCTAATGCATTCCTCATATGAAAATTTTTAAACATAACATAAACATTCGTATTAAAACTAGCATACGAAATGTCAATACTTTATCCACAAACCATGAATGGTATAAAAATAGCACATCCACAGTCAAACATAAATCATTCGATGCAATATGGAAGATTGTATTGTATCATATTAACCTCAATAGAGAATGATGAAGGATATTGACATAGATGAAAATAATCATCAAAACAATTAGAGTGAAATATCTCCCCTTTTCTTGAAATCATTTAAAAGTCACACTATTTGTCAAGAATCCATTTAAAATAGATTTTAGAATCAAAGTGTCCCATACTACTTTGAAAATTTTAAAACGAATTTTTATTTGAAAACTTTAATGTCCATATAAATAAATCCTTAAAACCATTTTTAAAAAATGGACATTAATGAGAAAGATTTAGAATAATCAATCTTGAAAACATTTAAAAATATATTTTAGTTAGAGTTTCTAACCAAAATAGAGACACATGAATACAAATAATTGAGGTAATAAAAACTTTATAATATCATGATAATAAAGTTATTCATGATATACTATGTCAAAGTACATTATATACACCATATAAAAGTGATTCGGTGTATAACAACAAAGAATTCTCAATGGAATGTAAATTGAGATGAATTCTCTTATAAAGACCATATCCTTTGGTTAAGGATAAGTCAATGAAATAATTATGTGTGACAAATATAAATACACTCAATATGATTGGATATTTATTGTAAATCAATCAGATGACAATCACACGTATTCTTGTAAAAACAACACCAATGAATTGGATATTTAACTCAACAAATGGAGATTGAGTTAAAATTACTCTTATTAAGTTCATACCGATGACTTGAGAATTTATCAATGGAGTGATTATGTGTATAAAAATTATATCCAAAAAAAGGAGAGTGGAAATTAGGAAATAATCAAATGAATATGGATTCTACACATAATCTTCGAGTAAAATAATCAATGAAGTATGTGTAAAGCCAAATGAGTGGAAATTAAAATTTAAAATTCACTTATTGATTTGGTAACAGACAAAACATACACCCATGAAAGAAGGATCATACAATGATGATGTAAATATACATGAATTAAAGTATATTACACAATTAATACAAACATGGGCAGTACACACACCACATTTAATAAATAAGTGGTGAACAATGGAATTCTCGCGGAATTAAAAGTGAGATAAGAAACCCCAAACCTTGCACTTTCCTTTAGTCGAGGGTACGTTTAACCTCTTGTAAGAAGATATTAGTATGTTATTAAATTATACCAGAACCATATTAATATTTATAATATCATACATGATTCATTTATGACTTTATATTACCCATTTAATAATAATTTCTATGTTAAGTTAACATTTCGGGTAATAATCACTTTCTTTATCGTACGTGTTTTAACTTGTCACTCTTGGTAGTATCACTTAGATCATGATTTAAATACATCCATAATATAAAACATGATAAATATATCATATATATTTAGAATATAAATATGTATAATATACATATATATGAAATGGAAAACACCGTTTATGGAGACGGTAGTCCTTACAAATGCATAAACTCTGTTTCTGTTTTCATATAGTATTGAACAGAAGTAAGTGAATAAGATATATGTAAGTGCATAAATCCTTATATATATATATATATCTCTCCAGTAGCATTATTATGTCATATATTACATACTTATTAGTGATATATATCTTTATAATCGTCGATGAATGGTGAACTTGGAAATGAATCTCATCGCGTCGTGGAGACGGTACTCCGTACGTCCGCATGAGCAAAAATATCATTCTTTTGATATTAAAATAATATATAATTGGATGGTATATCATATATACAGAATCATTATCATGTTATCGTTATTATTTACATGAATTAAAAATCATTATTATACCCATCCAAATAATAATATATTGAAAAACAATTACACCACGACGTGGAGACGGTAAGGCGTACGTACGCACGTATGGTGACGTGTCATTCAAAGGATGGATAGAATACTGAATATGGTTGTACCATATTTATAATAATATTACAGTATATAGGAGATACAGGATTCATTATTTTAGAATGGTAATAACAAAGAAATAAGAAGTGGAAGAAGAAAGGAACTTGAAAAAAGGGTGGTGAAATCATTACCTCTTATTCGGGTTCTTCCTTTTGATTTGATCAAAAGGGCTCCTTAGGATGGCTTTTTGACTAAAGGAATGCCCTTAGGATGAATTTAAGGAAGTTGAGAGAGTATTTGGGCATGGGTTGGCCGAAAAAATTGCTTTGAAGGTGTGAATTAATGAGAAGGGAGAGTGTCCTTTTATAAGAGGGGTGAGGGGCACCTTTGAAAAAGCTATAAATATTATTTTATAATAAATTCATATTCGGTTTCTAATGGCTCCAAAGTGGATAATTTAAAGTTTAAGGTGGGGATAGGTCAAAAACCACTCAACCAATAGAATTTAGACAGTTTTGGGTCACTATATTAACCTTATATTTAAGTATTAACTCTTAGTTAATTAGTTTCACTTTTACAATGTCTCTTTTTATTTTTATATTATATGGTTAATAAACATACTATATAAATCCAAGTGACCCCAAAGTGGTCCATTAATGATACAAATATCATGATATAAGTCTCTTGGACGAACCTTAGTTTTTTAGGAATTTAATATCAATTAATAATATAATATTTGTTTTAAAAACTCATTTATGTCAATTTTGACACTATTCAATAATTGACTTTTGTAAAAATCATAACAGAATAATTACATCGAAAAAAGTTAATTAAATCAATCCTATTATGTAATATTATCCTATAAAATTAGTTTAATTCATTAAAAGTCGCAAATTATATTTATTTGGGTATTTATAATATCAATTATTTTAATTTATCACTATTATGGTAATTACTACATCGTCATTGTGTCATAAGTAAAATAAATTATTTAATGTATAAAAATTATAAATATAATATAATTATGTAGGAAATCCTTTTATATTTCTAATTAATATTTATAGTCTAAAATCCAAAATATATAACTCTATGTAAAAATTGTTTTTCTAAAAGATATATGCTTATGTCATTTTTGTATTTATTTTAACTTAATTAAAATAATGTGTCCCCATCACCTACAAGTGGCTCCATGAGGTCCCAAAATCAACCCAAAGATGCCCATGGTCGGACATTTATTCACCAATAATGTTAGGACATGTTTTAGGGTAATTTAGTATTATTATAATATTATTTATTAACCCTTATTTACCAGATTTACCCTTTAACCATGGTAAATAAAATATTTACCGAAGTAATTATTCAAAATGTCTAAAATTAAAAGGTACCTATTTACACAATTTGGAAATCCTGATTCCAAATATGGAATCCATTTTTCCAAATTCAAAACAAAGAAGTGGAAGAAATTAATTTAAAATTAATTCCCGCTATCAAAACCGAAAGCGTGTTTTTAAGATATAATAACTATCAAAAGATTGATACTTGTTTATGTCTGGTTTAATTGTGAAATTATGTCCAATGACCAAAATTGTATTAAATGGTTAAAATATATTATAAATATACTTTAAAACCACTCAAATTCATAATTTATCACTACTAATTATTCTGATTAAAAAATCTGTTTTTAATTGAAATTTAGTAATTTTCACTATTCATCAAAATATTAAAGTTATCCGAAAAGTACCAAAATTACACCTGAGGCTAAATTCGATACTCAAAATCCAAAAATGGAGTCCATTTTGAGAGATAAAATTTCTAAAATTTTAAAAAGTAGGTATTACTATTTATAACGGCTACTTTGATTGGTCGTGGTGTGTGTTAGAACTCGAAGTTGCGTACAACACACGCTATTGTATTATTCAAAGAGAAGCGTACCATGGAAGATCGGGGTGTTACATTCTCCCCTCCTTCAATAAATTGCGTCCTCACAATTTGATATTGTTCTTTGAAAATAAAGGTTGAAAATAGAAAATATCTTTGTGGAAAAACCCACATCGGAAATTTGGTTAATAAAATTTAGTCTTAACAAGATGAAAAGAGAAATGAAAGGGTCACCACAAAATTATGATCTCGATTAGGAGGACATTGGTGGAAATTATATAGATATAATTGGAGGAAAAACGTAAATATTTATAGGTAGTGATTGAAGTCATCAATCACAAACAAGTTTAAAATTGAGGTCCTTAAATTCATCAATCTATGATGATTTAATATGCCATCGGTTCAACAAAACATAAGGTATTAAGATAAAACATTTTTGATGTTTCAAAATATCTTAGTTGAAATCCCACATCGAAAAATGAATTAATGAGGCCTCTATTTGAAATAAAGAGTGGAAAGTATGAAGATTACCAAAAATAACACATACTAGGGTTCCATGTAGTAAAATATGGATATGGAGGAGAAATATAACCATCAATTATCTGATAGAGAGTGGTAGAGAACATGGCTATGAAAAGGCCAACAATCCCAAAGCCATAAATTAGTGATGATCTAAGGTACCATCTAGGACAACATTTTTGTTCTACGTTCCTTTTCTTAATGTTGAGGAATTTATTTATGGGATTGGCTAAGATAATAAGGAGATATACTTACTTTATAATTACAGTTTTATCCATTAACAAATTTCTACCACAAACTCATCTTTCACCCCAAAACATAATACAACTCAAAAATACTCTATTTATCCTAATCGTATAGGGTTCCAAATATAATGAATTTATAATTCACATATCAGACCCTTTATGTAAAGAAACTACATTATACCATCTAGGAACTACATATAGCACAATGGTAGGCGATAAATCCCAATTGCACTATGGTTGTGGGTTCGATTCCCGCAACTTTGTCTGACATGACGAGTCATCACACGGTCTACGTGTTATCCTTTTATAAAAATCCCAAAAAATAACCTTTCAAACATAATCCATTCCGACCATTAGACTTATCCAAAATACTATTATCCAAACTCACAGTCCAAAATTTACAAGGAAGCTAAACATAATTAGGATCCTTTTTGCCAGGTAATAACATGTGAACGCCTTCCTCGTATATTCTTTTACAACACCGCGACATCCTGAATTACCAAAATCAACCATCTATTATTCCAAAATCACTACCTCAATATTAGGACCATATTAAGGTTTATCATTCCTTCAACCATGTAATTTCCCAAAAAAAAATTAACTCGCTGTAGAGTCACATTTCTTAGTACCATAAAATCTGAAATCCTTAATTAAATAGTACTGTAGTTCAATCCTTATTTATTTCCAGAACATCATTGATACAACACTTAAATGAAATAATTTTAAAATAACTACATAAGAACACTAGTCATTCCTCTTCATCTATGGTAGTATCATAACTTGATTATTATCCAATAGCATCATTTGTGGCATAGTCTGATGACTGGGACATTGGTTCGCGTGGTGTCCAAACTCCTTGCAGATGAAGCATTGTACATTTGAAACCTTTTTCTTACACTTGAATTCACGTACTTGGTGTCATTTTTATCCACACTTATAACATTCTCCCATTAGCTTCAAGCATTTTCCAAGGTGATTCTTTCCACAGTTATCACATATGGGAAAAACCCTTCTTTACCTTCTTCCATTTATCTGTCCTTCTCTCTACCATCCTTTTCTTCTCTGGATTCCCTTCAAGGCCATAGGACTCTAATAATTCTTTTCTTATCTTATCAACACATGATACTATTTCTTCATATGATGATAATACGTGGGAGACTATTTCCCTTCTAAATTATGGATCAGGACCACAAACGATATGATCCTTCTTACTCTTTGGATCATACGTATTACGGGAGTTCACATTCCTTATACTGGGCGCCATTTATATAAAATAGCATAAACTAGTTTAGTTTATGAATTGCAATTAATAATTACCATACTTATAAAATACCTATCAAAAATTGAAGAGTTTATGTATATAATCCATAATCATAAAAATGTTTTCTTTGAGTAAGTATATACTCATGAGCCCTTCATAATGGTTTGTAAAGAAAATGAGAATTATCCTAAGCATATCCCCCGGGAGTGTCGTAACCAACAGTGCAGCAAGGCCCGTTGTCGTGCACTAGTTCCCATTCGAGTCTAGCTCAAAGCGGTGTTTTCGGGTTTTACCCCTAGTTACATCTGTGCCAGAGAAGCCTCTACCTGCTCATATCCATATAGGGATGTATTGCTCGAAAAACTCACAAAATCTCTACAATACCAAAATTCTAGGAAGTTATTCTATACTAATCCTCAAAGTCTATCTTAGGGATATGTGCTCTAATCAGAGTTTATCTAAATCTAGTTTCCAAGGTTATTGATAAACTTCCTCTGATACCAACTGTAACACCCCGACCCCAGTTACCCAGAGTCGGTGCATTATTTTAATACATTTTCATGATTACGAGGAATCAAGTCTCGAAGGACCGATTAGTTTAGCAGTCTTGGAAAAGTAGATCACATATATGAATGTTACATTTTCACTTTAAGACGTACAAAACAACATAAATAATCTTTATGAATGTCATTATTACCTTGTATTAACTATGCATATCAATCACATTACACTTCCTGGAATCCTGGGAAAACTAAAACATAGAAAGGGGTGAGCTCAAATTCTCAGTAAGGGTAATCAATACAGTGGAAACTTTCAAAAATAAGCATAAACATTTAAGGAAATGTATAAAACTAAAACAAAAGCCTTTTAAACTTGAACTTCAGCATAATATGGAAGAAATAAAATGAAATAATGTCATTTACTTATTCACATGGATATTCTACTAATCGAATAATCACATTAAATATCACTAACCACTTTCATAATGATGGAATGTATAATGCCAAACAATCATAACCACATAGCCAAGGCCTCGTGCCAAGACTACAAATAAGATTTTGTCAAGGCCGTGTGCCAAGACACTAGTTTGTCTCATGAGACCTACCGATGCATCGAGGAGCTATATCAGGCTCCACCCGTCACTTACTAAGTCCAATGCATTCCTCATATGAAAAGTTTTAAACATAATGCAAAAATTCGTATTAAAACTGGCATACGAAATATCAATACTTTATCCACAAACCATGAATGGTATAAAAATAGCACATTGACAGTCAAACATAAATCATTCGATACAATATGGAAGATTGTATTTTATCATATTAACCTCAATCGAGAATGATGAAGGATATTGACATAGATGAAAATAATCATCAAAACAATTAGAGTGAAATGTCCCCCTTTTTCATGAAATCATTTAAAAGTCACACTATTTGTCAAGAATCCATTTAAAATAGATTTTAGAATCAAAGTGTCACATACCACTTAGAAACTTTTAAAAGTAATATTGACTTTAAAACTTTAATTTCCATATAAATAAATCCTTAAAACCATTTTTAAATCCTGGACATTAATGAGAATGATTTATAATAATCAATCTTTAAAACACTTAAAAATGTATTTTAGTTAGAGTGTCTAACCAAAAGAGAGACACTTGAATACAAATAATTGAGGTAATATAAACATTATAATATCATGAGAATAGAGGTATTAATGATATACTATGTCAAAGTACATTATATACACCGTATAAAAGTGATTTGGTGTATAACAACAAAGAAGTCTCAATGGAATGTAAATTGAGATGAATTATCTTATAAAGACCATATCCTTTGGTTAAGGATAACTCATCAAAATATTTTTGTGTGACTAATATAAATACACTTAATATTATTGTATATTTAGTGTAAATCAATTAGATGACATTCACACATATTCTTGTAAAAACAACACCAATGAATTGGATACTTAACTCAACAAATGGAGATTGAGTTAAAATTACTCTTATCAAGTTCATACCGATGACTTGAGAATTTATAAATGGAGTGATTATGTGTATAAAAATTATATCCACAGAAAGGAGAGTGGAAATTATGAAATAATAAAATGAATAGTGATTCTACACATAATCTTGGATTAAAATAATCAATGAAGTATGCGTAAAGCTGAATGAGTGGAAATTAAAATTTCAAATTCCCTTATTGATTTGGTAACATAAAAAACATACACCCATGAAAGAAGGATCATACAATGATGATGTAAACATACATGAATTAAATTATATTATACAATTAATACAAACATGGGAAGTACACACACCACTTGTAATAAATAAGCGGTGAACAATGGAATTCTCACGGAAATAAAAGTGAGATAAGAAACCCCTTACCTTGCACTTTCCTTTAGTTGAGGTTACGTTTAACCTCCTGTATGAAGATCATAGTATGTTATTAAATTATACCAGAACCATATTAATATTTATGATATCATACATGATTAATTTATGAATTTATATTACCCATTTAATAATAATTTCCATGTTAAGTTAACATTTAGGGTAATAATCACTTTCTTTGTCGTACGTGTTTTAACTTGTCACTCTTGGTTGTATCACTTAGATCATGATTTAAATACATAAAAAATATATAACATGATAAATATATCATATATATTTATAATATAAATATGTATAATAGAAATATATATGAAATGGAAAACACAGTTTATGGAGACGGTAGTCCGTACGTACGCATAAACGTTGTTTCTGTTTTCATATAGTATTGAACGGAAGTAAGTGAATAAGATATATGTAAGTGCATAAATCCTTATATATATATATATATATATATATATCTCCAGTAGAATTATTATGTCATATATAACATAGTTGTTAGTAATATAGGTCTTTATAATAGTTGATGAATGGTGAACTTGGAAATGAATCTCATCGCGTCGTGGAGACGGTAATCCGTACGTACGCACGAGCAAAAATATCATTATTTTGATATTAAAATAGTATATAATTGTGTGTTATATCATCTATACAGAATAATTATCATGTTATATTTATTATTTACATTAATTAAAAATTATTATTATACCCATCCAAATAATAATATATTGAATAACAATTACACCACGACGTGGAGACGGTAAGCCGTACGTACGCACATATGGTTACATATCATTCAATGGATGGATAGAATATTTAATATGGTTGTACCATATTTATAATAATATTACAGTATATAGGAGATACAGGATTCATTATTTTAGAATGGTAATAACAAAGAAAGAAGAAGTGGAAGAAGAAAGGAACTTGAAAAAGGGTGTTGAAATCATTACCTATTCTTCTGGTTCTTCCTTTTGATTCGATCAAAAGGGATCCTTAATATGGCTTTCTGACTAAAGGAATTCCTCTAGGATGAATTGGGGGAAGTTTATAGAGTATTTGGGCAGAGGTTGGCCGAACCAAAAGGCTTTGAAGGTGTGAATTAATGAGAAGGGGAGTGTCCTTTTAAAAGAGGGGTGAGGGGCACCTTTGGAAAAGCTAGAAATATTATTTTATAATAAATTCATATTTGGTTTCTAATGGCTCCAAAGTGGATTATTTAAAGGTTAAGGTGGGGATAGGTCGAAAACAACTCATCCAATAGAATTTAGACAGGTTT
Organism: Viscum album; assembly: GCA_963277665.1. Classification (NCBI taxonomy): domain Eukaryota; kingdom Viridiplantae; phylum Streptophyta; class Magnoliopsida; order Santalales; family Viscaceae; genus Viscum; species Viscum album. The sequence goes on along the minus strand of OY728167.1, from coordinate 381,398,516 downwards.
GGGTCACTATATTAACCTTATCTTTAAGCATTAACTCTTAGTTAATTAGTTTCACTTTTACAATGTCTCTTTGTATTTTTATATTATATGGTTAATAAACTTACTATATATATCCAAGATACCCCCAAGTGGTCCATTAATGATAAAAATATCATGATATAAGTCTCTTTTCCGAACCTTAGTTTTTTATGAATTTAATATCAATTAATAATATAATATTTGTTTTAAAAACTCATTTATGTCAATTTTGACACTATTCAATAATTGACTTTTGTAAAAATCATAACAGAATGATTACTTCTAAAAAAGTAAATTAAATAAATCCTAATATGTAATATTATCCTAAAAAATTATTTTAATTCATTAAAAGTCTCAAATTATATTTATTAGGGTATTTATAATATCAATTATTTTAATTTTTCACTATTATGGTAATTACTACATCATCATTGTCTCATAAATAAATTAAAATATTTAATGAATAAAAATTATAAATAAAATATAATTATGTAGGATATCCTTTTAGATTTTAAATGAATATTTATAGTTGAAAATAAAAAATATATAACCCTATGTAAAAATTGTTTTTCTAAAAGATATATGCTTATGTCATTTTTGTATTTATTTTAACTTAATCAAAATAAAGTGTCCCTATCACCTTCAAGTGGCTCCATGGGGTCCCAAAATCGACCCAAAGATTCCCATGGTCGGACATGTATCCACCAAAAATTTTAGGACACGTTTTAGGGTAATTTAGTATTATTATAATATTATTTTTTAACCCTTATTTACCAAATTTACTCTTTAACCATGGTAAATAAAATATTTACCGAAATAATTATTCAAAATGTCTAAAAATAAAAGTTATCTATTTACACAATTTGGAAATACTGATTCCAAATATGGAATCCATTTTTCCAAATTCAAAACAAAGAAGTGGCATAAATTAATTTAAAATTAATTCCTGCTGTCAAAACAAAAAGCTTGTTTTTAAGATATAATAACTATCAAAAGATTGATACTTGTTTATGTCCAGTTTAATTGTGAAATTATGTCCAATGACCAACATTTTATTAAATGGTAAAAATATATTATAAATATCTTTTAAAACCACTCAAATTCATAATTTATAACTATTCATTATTCTGATTAAAAATGTTATTTTTAATTAAAATTTATTAATTTTCACTATTCATCAAAATATTAAAGGTATCTGAAAAGTACCAAAATTTCAACTTAGGCTAAATTAGATACTCCGAATCCAAAAATGGAGTCCATTTTGAGAGATAAAATTTTTAAAATTTTAAAAAGTAGGTATTACTATTCATACGACTACTTTGATTGGTCATGCTGTGTGTTAGAACTCGAAGTTGCGTATAACACACGCTACTTTATTATTCAAAGAGAAGCGTACCATGGAAGCTCGGGGTGTTACAAAAAATAGATAATTAATATGGGTTAAAAATGAAAATCCATGTTAAATGGGATATTTACACGTGATTTTTTTTTTGAAATTTTATTATGTAATTTATGTAATTTATTTGTATAAAATATATCCTAGCATGGATGACCCTTAAAAATGGAACTCGAAGCCACACAGCCAGTTAGAAAGGGTTGATCATCTAAGAAGCCCAATGGGTAGGCTTACTGATAATTTAAGGATAATGGTGCCTATGTGGAGGAGTCATGAATCAGAGTGTGGGAAAAGGTCCATTAGTATTGAAAGTACATGAACGACCCATGTATGTGGGTGCATGTCTTCTGGAAGCTCAACCATGTGGAATTATAAAGAGTGTCCGAAGCCAATGGATTCATTATAAATGACTCTATATTCCCTGAATCATTATTAAGTGGGAAATATTTTTGAGTTTATTGTTTATTTTTTATAACATTTCATCGTTCCACTTTGTGGTCATGTCCACAAGCATCATAAACATCTCCCTTAAAAACATCAACCAAATTATGCCACTGCTACCATCATTAATCACCATTTATCTACATATCCACCACTTAAAAGCATAGGTTCAAGCTATGAATCACCAACTAGCCTCAGAACCACTATAGATTACATTAGAAGTCTGAAAGGGCATTGGAGAATCAAAAAAATGATAAAGAACAATGAACATACATTGAGTGGAGCTCAAACCATATAGACACTGATAATGCTTGATGGAATTAGGAGGAATTAAATGGACAATTTCCATGATACCATTTTTATTTCATCACAATTATACCACTTATTAATGAGCTAATCATTAACAATTTTTTTAGTGGTTCTACCATTCAACCACCATCACTGGTAGGGGAATAGAGCTACCATCTATGGTGATTCAACCATTGTGATACCATTGATGATGAGATACCATTAGAGGTGCTACATTTTGGGATTCCATGTACATCCACTACCACTTCAAGGAGGATAATTAGGTTGTTATAACATCACATTAATGATCTATCGTGGATTAAAGGCCTAATCTATAGAGTATGTTAATATGGAAATAGAAAGTTTCTATATATGATGTGATAGTTATGGATGTCGTGTTTATATAAATACTAAGAAATTAAGGGTGTAATTATGTTAGATATATAGTATCTTCTATACAAATAAATTACTACCATTGTCGGTACATTACCTACCATTTATGTCACACTACATAACGTCCATGGTTAGTACCATGGATGATGGGATCATAGATGATGTTTGTACTACAGATGAATCACCATTGAAGAAAAATAGAAGATGATATGTTATACCATGGAGGATCCAGAAATTATGAACTACCATTTAGAACCAGTTATGGATGATTAACTACCATAGTAATGATTGTTGGAAAATTCACAACAGTAGATGCTTCTATAATGAGACTAGCAGTAGATGTGTAATGGTAGATCCCCTCTTCCATGAAACTATATAGAAATGTTCAATTATATAGTATATTATATCATTGTACTATATAATGATTCCAAATTATAGTTTCTTCTACCATTAAAATGGAATACATTTCAACAAAGACAATATGGAAACACTTGGTATGTATAGATATTTAATGCATCAAATCTGAAAAAGATACATTAAAACATTTACTAAGGATAAAAAATATTTTCATTCTATAAAAAATGATGATAGAGTAGAATCCTCCATCCATAAATACATGGAAATAGTCACCTCATTGAATGATATGAGGATTAATGATCAAAAGAAAAACAATTACTTCTGTTTTCTCTATTTTATTATACATTTATTTATCATTTGTTTTCACCATGACTCAACCTTGAAAAATCACATTACATCTTCTCTAATTGATATTTTAAATAATATAGTGGATGGGTGAATATGAGGTGATATGAATTGTAATTATTGAGTCTATAAATTTTTTATTATAATTATGGATTTATTTTCTCAGTTAAATGATTTTAAAAATATAATTTTGGAAATAAATATTAATGTGAATTTATTAATTTTTGATTTTAATTTTAATTATTTCCATGGATATAAAAACTTTACTCCCACTTTTTTATTTTGAATCATATCGAATGATTGTTTTATAATCATGGGGATACTATTTAGTTATTAAAAAACATGTGATGAAGAAATAATGACCTAATTTGGATACCTGATGATGTTAATACATAATTAGGTAATTAATGGGTAGTTAAAAAATTATCCCTTCTGGATTTCACACATTTGTATGAGGATTTTCCATGAAATTATATTTTAAGGATTATTTTCATTCTTCATTAAAATTAATCAAAGTTGAAAAAAGGAATGTGATCCTGCAACATTTTATTTAATCAAATATTAAATATTACATAATGTACTTTGAAAAGAACATCTTTCCAATAGCCAAAAGGCCTTCAAATTTTTATTATTAAATAATAAATTCTCCTCTTAAGGGGTGAAGGTGGTAGAAACCTTAACATAAATCATTGACATATGACAATTACACTCAAAGTAGAACATAATTATTTCACTTTTCTTTCCTTTTGTTTTAAAATATCCTAGTTCTTTTTTCATATATATGGTTTTTTATTATTTACTTTTCCACTATGAAAACAAAATTAAATCATTTCACCTTCAAGATAACAATTTTCCACAACTAATTATATAATTATTAAGGAAAATTAATATCTTTTTCTACACTCTGTGATAAGAACATGTCAAATAATGGTGTTGGTTCAAATGATCTATGTTCTAATATAACATTTATTTATATAAAAATATTGAACTACTAGGACCTCGAATGTAGGATAACTGCCTTTTGATCTTGAGATACTATGAAATTTCTTAACAAGGAATAAGAATATAAATCTAGATAAGAAATTAAATAAATTTATTTTAAAGACTTGTTTAAACCCCCCATGTAATAACTCTAATCCTACTATAATGGAAATTAACCCAAAAAAAATCCTAAGTGAGTTTTATGACAAAAATTTTTCCTATTAATAAAAAAGATTTACTATTCCTTCTCAAGAAAATGATATTAAATTTAATGGTTTACATGATATCTATGTACCCAAAATTTCATGGGATTTCAGGAGAAGATACCAATGGACACATTAAAGTGTTTATCTTCATATTTTATACCCTCAAGCCAAGAGGAGTGGTTTAGGATAAATCCAAGATGAAGGAACTCCCCATTTCACATGAGTAGGATATGAAAGAGTGATTGTACAACTTACAACATTGAGATATACATGAATTGAAGGAAATCGAAAAATTAATCATTAAATTATTCTCACCAAACAACAAGATAAAAAAATAAAAAAGGAAGTATATTCCATCAGGAAAGACACAAGTGATACATCTATGAGTCTTGAGAATGATTTAAAAAGCTATATGAATGATTCTCATGTTAAGTGGTAGAAGAATTCATTATTATATTCTTTTTTAAAGTGTTATTATGGAAAAATATTGGTTACTATTTGATTCATTATCTGCGGGAGTCATGATTGGAAAATCACTCAAGGATTCTAGCATCCATGTTGAGAAGATAAAACAAAATTATAAATAGTTATGAACAATATGTAAAAATATAAGAGTTATTGATGATGTAAGAGCTTCTTACTCATCACCTTTAATTTAAAACATACCTAAAAAATTAGTGAGACAAATGTATTTATAGAATTCTATATTAATAAATTCCCCCACCTTAGTTATGAATATTTTTTTCATTACCCCATCACTTCATTGATAAAATGTTACGATACACGGTATGGACCGCTGTGAATCTCGCTTCCCACAACAAATATTTCAACAAAATGAACCCTAGAGAGTAGGGAACTCCCTATAGATATTTGTAGGATAAAAAAACTAGGATATTCCCCCATTTATCGTCATTTTAATCAACAATTACAAAACCAAGCTCATGTATTACAATAGTACAACAACAAAAATCAACAAACTTATTAATCAACGTTTATTCAAATAAATACCTATGGAAAACACTGGCCTAGTGCACTATGTAATTACCCCATCATCATTACCTCATGTTTGATAGTTTCTTCATTATTTTGGAATATGATACATAAAATCACATCTCAATGGACTTAATAGTTTAGCAGTCCTGGTAAAATAGATACATATATGAAATTCAGATTACATTTTAATATAAAATTTTCTATAAAATTTTATTTCAACAAAATTAATCCCCCTATAATATCCTTTAATAACAATCATAGTATGATTCATGGATTCTTGGGTAATGAAATCAAAATAAGGCCATGATTAAATGCTCATTATGGGTTAACTACAATGAAAAATATCATGAAATAATAAGCATTATTAAAATGTAATGTTAAATAACTGAACATACATTCTATTTAAAAAAGATTTAACATGAAATATATTTTTTAATCTGTATGGAAAAGTATGTTACTGAAAAAACATTCCATTTAATATGTAAATGAAATGTAAAGCTTCCAGAGATAATATCATTGTTATACTATAAAGGATAATAATAAAAAATATTAATAAAAGTAATGAATAATTATTTTATGTAATTATATTAGGTATAATGTGACCTCTACATTCAATACCATTCACAATATAGTTTAATAATACAAGATAAAAACCGGTTATGTTTTTATATAATTATCTCTAAGATCATGACCATTCATGAGAAATGTTAAATTTAAGAGGTAAACAATGGTTATATTTGGCCAACTAATTTTTCTCATGAGACCTACTGATGCATTTAGGGATTTTCTATATATGGTCCCAATCTAATCCTGAATCTCTAAGGAATTATTCATATATCTTATAATTTACTTAATTCATAAACAATATAACTTATAATCAAGTATATGTACTAAGTAAGTGTTACTGATTTATCAATATTTTTCAGTTAAAGTAGCCATAAAGCATCAAAATGAATAAGATTAATGATATAAATAAATTAAATCCTAAAAATAAAATTCAACAATGTATTTTTACAAAGATTGTAATACATTAAAGTGATTAATATAATATTTAATGAGGAAAATGAAATTTTTAAATTGAATAAAATATTAAAATCTAGAGATTGTTCACATATTAAATCAATTAGTATAATTGAAATGATCCTTTTAAATTTGTATAAAAAAATTATATAATTTAATCATCATGATTGTTGGAAATTATTTTCATGTCATTTAGATTAAAAAAAATCACTTTCAGAATATTTTATGAAAAACTATAAAAGAAATTTTTACCAAATAATAATAATATTCCATTTATATTTTAAAAAAATTAAGAAAATGGTAGAAATAACTTCAAATGATATTTGTTTTATACTAAAAAATAAAAACCAATTATATAAAAATTAACTAGAAATGAAATATTTATCAACATAGGATTAAACCTAAACAATATTGAAGAATTATGAGTTTTGAAATAACCAATTACAACTTTAAATTAATTGAATCACATGACCCATGAATGAAATAACATCAAATGAAACATTAAATACCATGAAGTAAATAATATTCATTATATAATATATCATAGGGGAAGTATATACACTAATAAAAATATATTATTGGGGAATAATACATTTGTCTCACAGAAGTTAATGTTAGATGAGATACCATTACCTTTCAATTTAAATTCATTTAACACGATTTTACCTCCTGTATAAATGTTAAATGACACCTATTAATTTAAACTATAATTGTACTCATATTTATTATGTCTATATGATAACATTACATCATTTATCGTCCATTTTCTAACAATATTTTTTATTACCATTTTTTAATGTGTTAACAGCTTCATGATCTGATAATTATTTTTCCATGTATGTCCCAGTTATTTGGTATGATACCTAATTCCATAATATATATAATGATAATAAAGCCTTAAATATAAAATATTTATTCATTATATAAACTTTTAGAGTAATTATTAAATGATGAACATTGAAAATTAATCGCATCCCATCGTGGAGATGGTAGGTCATACGTACGCACGAGCGATAGTTGTCATACCTTAGTGATGAATGGATTTAGAAAACGATTATATATTAATTACAATGATTCAATATAGTCTCATAATTATCATATATAGTCATTATTTTCATCATTACCCCCATCCATGCATTGAAAAAATGAATTAAATATTACCTCTCTATGGCGACGGTATGTCATACATATGCACATGTGGGGCTTTCATTTTTCTATTACCTTGATATATGGTAGGACATGGTTGTATCATATTTATATAAATCTCTCAGTATATACATGATAATTTTTTTACTCTATTATTATAGAACTAGCTTAGGAAGAGGAAGTAAAAGAATAAAATAACTTGAATGAGTTGGAAAAAATGATTACCTCTTCATCGACAAACATCCTTTTGATCTCTTATTATGGGATATAAGGTTAGTATTATAGGAATACCTGGATTTTTATTATCATAATATTCATTTCTTAAGATAAATTGATAGTTTTTTATTCAACTATAATTCTCAATTTTGTGTGAAGATGTGAGATATAATGGGCCATTTTATTATTGAGGTGAGGGGAATATTATGATAATATCATGATATTAAATTAATAAAAATTAACAATATATTACACAGTGATCCAAATGAGATTTTTAATATATTATATGTGTATGTGTATAAATAATATCATATAATATTATTTCAACAATTTTAGAAAACCTTATTACCCTAATCATTAAGTTCTATCCCTAGTTTAACCCCTTTAACTCTTACCGTGACAACAAGAATATTTACTCTTCGATGGTTAATATAGTAACTAAAAAATAAATAAATAACCATAAATGGATCATGTATTAAATTTATCACCTTAACATAATAGTTTGGATGAATTTGGTACTTATTTAATGTTTATAATTTCATGAAATATTCATTATTTTAAAATATTATAAACGTCAATTTTGATAAAGTTCATCACATTGAATTTTAAAAACATCAATTAAACAATATAAATACCAGAAAAGCCTAGAATAAATCCTTATTTTGTCAATGTGATATATACAATAACTGGATAATATTAATTATCTAAAATTATATTTATTTTAATATTTTTAATATCATTTATATTATTTTTCCATTTATACAATATTTACAGAATCTTCGTTGTATAGAAATTTAAGGTTAATAATTATTCCCTAAAAATTAAAAATAAAATACCATGATGAAGATAAATATTTTCTCTTTAGAATGATTATTTATAGTCTAATATATTATCATGATAACACTATATTAAAAAATCCATATTTAAAAATACCAATCTTCACCACCATATCCAATCAGACCTCCAATGCCTTTTACCCGAATGGACCGAAGGCCTTCATTTTTATTGATTTTTATAACCCCCATTTCAAGGGATAAGGAGGAACCATTAAAAGGCTCGTATTCTTAGTTATTAAATGGCCCATAGGCTTAAGAGATTACATGACCTAAAGGTCTTAAGGAATTCAACCAAACTATAACTACCAGGAACTGCCCCTCCCCAGCATCTGGATAAGCTTCCCAGGCAAGCACATGATAGTCCTGATGGCGTATCCATATCCTGTCATTCTCCCAAATCCATTGGTTCTTCTCTGGTGAGTGCTCCTGCTCTGAATCCTCTTATGGGGATGCTCCTTTTTTTAGAGTCTGTTTGGGGAAACTTTACAACACTCAAAGGTCTTGATGTGGCATGAAGGCCTTAAAGGTGGCCTGAAATCCAAACTAACCTGAAGGCATGTATGGCCCGAATGCCTTAAGGACTCCAAGCCCAAACTGGTGGCCCGTTGTTTATAGTTCTGACTGCAACAGTGCCGAACAATAACTATTACAATAACTAATAAATTACCTACTATAGTACTTCTATAGTACTTCTACAATAATCTGGAAAATATGCCTCCGCTTGGTTTTGAACCTCGGTCTCGTGGATGAACTTAAGGAAACCTCACCAACTAGGCTGAGGCTCATGTGCTCCAATGCCTTTTTTCTTGTGTATATTATCCCAAATTCAAATCCCAAACCTATTACTCTCATCAAATAAATACTGGTTGAAACAAAAGGCCAAATACAAAATCCATAAGTAAGTTCTATAGGAGACGATAGTCAAAAGGTAAAATCCTCCTTTTTATTTTAAATTCATTATATCTTATACATTATCTTCACCTCCCCTATAAAAAATTACAAGATAACTATAGTGTCATAAATACATGAGAATTTTATTTTTTAAATGGATTATCCATCATCAAATCCCTTATATTCTAAATTAATCACAAACCCATTACTTTTTCTCCAATATGTCGATTCAATGATTTATTGAATGACAGTTTTTTGGTTTTCATTACCCCCTTCAATGTTTGAAATTAAACTAATATTATGGTTAAATAAAAAATAATAAGTAAACTATAACATATTTAATTTTTCAGGATGTTATATATAGGAATGATATTAAATTAAATGACAGAACTCATGATGGTAAGAAAAATATCCAAGATAAAAAAAACCATTATCATTAAATTTTTATTAAATGAATCATTCAAATGTCAGAATCAAAAAATGATAATGGGTACATTTATACATCTATAGGTGAACTTATACCATATAATCTCAATTCTATATTAATATTACCATTCTTACAAAAACATCTATAATATACACAAGTCGACCAACAATGAATTCCATCATATGAACACTCAGGCATGAAAATTATTATGTTTATAACTCATAGAAATAGAAATAACTGAACTTAATAAAGTGATAATAAATTAAATATATTTGGAATAATTTCCTAATTATGTAGATAATGAATCATATTTTATCATCTAGGTCATTAAGTAAACGTTTATAAAAATTTGGACATAATTAAATTGAATTATTAAACCAATTTATATTCATTTTGTTAACCTTCAACTTTATTGATTATTCCATTCTATGATTTTTTGTGAAATTATATTCTACAATGTTATATTTAATTAATTGAATTTATTTCTTATATAAATATTCCATTTATTTGATTAATTTCCCACTTCAATTATATATCATCTAAAAGAGAGTTCACATTAAAATCCTCTTTAATGTATCTTTTTACAAAATTCAAAATAATAGTTCTTTTAAAATTATAGAAAAATAGAGGCTATTCATGATTTTATAAATACTTAATGTGTTGACGATGTTTTTACATGATTTAATAGTTACATTAAAATAAAAAAATTACATTGTCAGTGTGTAGCTTTATTTTAAAATAATGTTTTTTATTCATAGTATATTTTTATGATGAAATCATTCATGTTTGATGATAATGTACCAGTTTATGGGAATTTTTAATGATGATAGGTTGTTAATTTTTAAACAAAACAATAGTGGTTATTTTATGGCCCATCAATTAATTAGGTTTAAAGGATGTTAACATTAAGGGTTATTCAATGTGTAAATGGAACAATTACATCATATGGTAGTCGTGAGGGTTACTATAATAAGGTAGTTATGAGGGGTATAATCATATTGTTGTTGTGATGGTAACATCATGGGTAATAATTGAAATAAAATGATGTCCCATGTAACCTATATGTTTTTTATTCTTTTAATAAGTTTATCGGAGTATTTTTTTTCATAGGAAATGTTATTATATTTATGATCAATAGAAAATATTATATAATTATTTATGGACTTTTGATTTCATTCGATCATTATTATTTTATATTACATGATTTTTATGCACATCCCAAATTTTATAAAACATCACTAGGGATTATTTATGGGTCAAGGAATTAATGAAATAAATATTAATGTCAATATGTTTTTTTGAATGAAATCATATTCTATTGAATTTTATGAAAAAATATATATTATGAAGTGTATACTTTGTAATATATGAGTTTCTATATATGAGGTTATGAAATAGTTCTCTAAACACTAAATATAAAAGATAGTTTGGAATATATGAAATTTAATCCTATTTTAATTTACTAAATTGTGTAATGTTTAAGGTTTAGTTCTTACAGATTTAATATGACTACTCGACCTTAAACATTACATAATCTTATTAATTCAACTAGAATTCAATTTCATACATCCCCAAATAACTTTTTACTTTATATTTTTAGAGAATTATGTCATAAAAAATTCATAACAACCCACAAGAATAGAAAGGTGATTCTACTAAATCAATATCCCCTTATTTCACAATAAAAAAGTTTTTTTTAAAATAGATGAATTCATTTCCTAAATAATATTTATAGTAATCATTCGACCTTATAATTTTATCATAAACATACTTAGAACCTATGAAATCGTTTTGAAACATGGTATGAGCATAAAAAGTAGTGAGGAACATAAATATAATTAATTAAACCATCAATATATTAATATTTATAATCATATAAAAATATTTTCACAAAGACATACTTCACACCCATTATTTATCATATAAATACATTGTGAAACCATGAGGTTTCCATATAGCATAAAAAATATAAATAAACCATTTATGTAACATAGGGAATAAATTACCAATTATTATATCCCCCATGGATACCATATGATTTGTAACCCTCTAGGATACCTTACATTGTATCCTTCAAGGCTACCTTATAATGTAACCCTCATGACTGCCTTATGGTGTAATAATAACAGTTTCACATAGATGAAACATCACGGTCATCCTCTAAGATAAACATAATCAATTAATTGGATGGATATATAGGTTCCACCATTAATAATAAAAAATTCCCATGAAGTAGAATTTATTCAATAAACATTAACACTTCCTTCATAAAAACACTTCTTAAGGAAAATCACTTATTTAAAATGAATATGGTGAAAATAAAAATGGAAAAAAATTCTTTGAAAATAACCATAAATTCATGTACAAAACATTAAGACATTATGGATTTATGAATGTGGTAAATGATGATCATTATGTACATTTTAAAAACATTCCATTTGAACATTGTAAAAATAGAAATTTAAATGAATAATTTTTAATGAAAATTCCATCACCTCAGGTTTCTCTTACACAAAACGTGTTCAAACATACTGAATAATGGTTTAAATAGTTTTATTAATTTATTAAATAACTATAATAATTTATTTACTACCTCATATTACCATATTATAACCGATTTCACCCCATTTATTAGTAATATTTTATATTTCCATCATTTTAGGTGTATTCTTTTCATGGTTTCCATGGTTGTATCATTATTCATTTTCTTATTGAATGAATGAAAAAATCAAAGAGTGATAATAAATAGAATTATTATGTTAAAATAATTTAAAATGATACCATATACCATATTTTTTTATATGAGGATGAATAATTAGACAAAACATTAATGGAAACGAATAAATTTATTTTTGCAGTTTTTATGACCATCACAAAAATTATATCATTTTATTTAATATAATTTTAGTATCTTAGTTACAAAAAATTATAAAACATAAAATATGTCTAATAAAATCATATGTAACAATAATAATTTTTTTATAACCAAACTTGTATGTGGCAATGGAAAAAGAATATCTATCATCCATGATAGCAGTAAATCGACACATTAGAGACGATGTTCTCATTTTTAGAATAAAAGGGAGAGGGGATGGAGTTTGATGAATATTTTTTCCATAAACATGATAAAATTTTAGTATAAATAAGATAACATAGTATTTATTCCACTTTGATAATCTTACGTGAATATATAATATGAAATGGAAAATAAATTAAATGGAAAAATAAAATAAAATGAAAGAGGATTTTACCTATTGAATTATTCTCATTTAGAACATCCTTAATGAACATGGTTTTGTTATTTTAGTGTGAACATAATTTCATGGTCCTAGGGAAGAGTCTTGGTAGGGTAAATTATTATAAATTAAACATGCTAAACAACTTTGATGTGTGATGAGAATAGGTGTTGATGGGTGGTTTTTATAATGGATAAGAGGAGAGTTTTTTTGATTATTTTATTCATTTGTTTATTATTTCGACTGTAGATTATGAATATATTGAAAATTATCACTAAATATTCTAAAATAAATAATTATAGTTCTATATTATGGTGTTTCATCATCTATGACTCAATAAATCATGTGTTTAGCTTATATCGTAAATTAACGTATTTCACTATTCACCAAAACTTGATGTATTTTCAAAAAATATGAAAAATTAAACATTAACATATTTTGATGTGTAGATTTAAAAAATGCAATACATTTAATTAAAATAAGTTTTTAAAAATTAAAAATTTATTTTTAATTAAAATCATATTATATTTGAAAAATACTATTTTGAAAAATATAGCAAATTTTATAACACATTGAAAAATTAAATACAGTCTCACGAAATTATCTTATAATCATAATAAAATAAAATATTCCTTTATGGATCTATTTTATCAAATAATTTTTCTCTTAAATCATTAAATTTGTTATAAAATTATAAATAAGCATTTTTTTTCAAAAATACCAACACTTAATTTATCATTTAAAAATATTTATTTACTAATTTGAGGATATAATTTTTTCATATTTTCACTTTTAAGATAAATGATTTTTTACATTCATAGGTTATTTTACTATTCTATAATTTTATATTCTTTAATTTCAAAAAATACCACATAATTCATTATGAATTTATAATATATATTAATGGTTAATTTTATAATGAAAACAAATTATTTTATAAGTACCGAGGTTGTAACATTATCCCCCACTTCAATAACATTTTCCCTCATATTTTTCATTCAATTATTAAATACTTATGGAATCCTTTCCCTCATAGAATTTTTAGAATCCCTTGATTCTATTTCAATCGTGTGGTTTCTCCATAAAAACTAAACCTAGTGAATTACCTAATTCCTTAATACATACTATATATGCTTAAGAATATGAATATGTTTATATTTATAAGAATGGTTCTCTTCCAGATAAACTATTTATAGACTAAAAATTTAAGATTAATCTGGATCATATTTTCGTAACACTAAAACATGAAAATGATTATGTGCTTGGGATAAACAAATAGGCAAAGCTACTCGGTAGAAAACCAGTTCAACATCATCCAAGTGTTAAAAAATATCTATGAATCATGGAAATATAATTCCATTCTTACCAAAATGAATAACAAGTTTCCATACAGATACATTAAGTAAAACACGATCACCTGCATTGAATGAAAGGTATTTCCTCCTGTTATATGCCTAACATTGTTTCGTTCTCTAATATATCCTCATGTTTTGTTGGATCATATTCACTTTCTCAGGAACCACCTCTTCTAATTTTGGTCTTATAAACATCATTTCAACGACTTCATCCCAAAATGTTGTATTTCGACACTACATTCAATATAATACCTCAAAAGGGTTCATCTGTATATTGGAATGAAATTAGTTTTTAAATTAAAACATAACTAAAAAATGATGTTGATACAAAATTCCTTATTAATCTACTGAAAAAGTTCAAAGAAGATCCTCTTATTTCAGAATATTTTTCTCTGACTATCCATTGGATTGATGATGAATGGTTGTACTGAAATTTAATTCAGTTCCCATTGTCTTCGGAATGACTTTCCAAAAAAATGAAGTGAACATGTGATAACATTAAAAGACAAAATATAGTGGAACTCCGTGTTACCTGAATATCTCATTGAGGTATAGTCTATAAATTTTATCTAATTATAGAGTATCTTGAATAGGACATAAATGTTAGGATTTAATCAGTTGATCATCAATAACCCAAATATCATTTTTACCCCAAGAATTAATTGGTAGTTCGCCCAGGAAGTATATAGATTTATTTTCCCATTTAAACTCTGAAATTAGAAGAGGTTGAAGCTTCCCCATGGGTTGTTTTAAATATACATTAACCTTTTTACTCAAAAAAAATTTCATCGCAAAATATGAAATATTACTTTTCATTACATCCCATTAGTAACACCCCAGGAGGTCTCTGTACATCTTAGTGCTGCTGGATAGAACTGAAAATGAGAATAATGAACCTAAATTATAAATTCATTCTATATATGGGAATCATAGGGAGTACATAATCTCTTCTAAAATCTAAAAACAAAAACATTATCAATATAAAATTCTAGAAACTTACCCCTTAATACCAATTATTCCTTTTTCTGTAACTCATGAACTTTATTCTATTCTTTCTAAATTAAATATGAGAGGGGTGAATACACTGAAAGATAAAAACATAAGTATTTATTGAACTAAAAATATCTAAGATAAAATTCATAAAATCATTAACCAAGGGGTTACGTTACAAATGATAAATGGTTAATATAGCATAATTTTTTTGACTCAAATAATCTATGACTTTTTTTCACTTTTCCATGATTGTGATTGATCATGAAATCATAATCCTTTATCACTACTAGCCATCTTCTATACCTCATGTTCAATAATTTATGACTGAATATATACTTCAATATTTTATATTCAGTATATTTTGTATATTTGGATCCATATACATGATGTCTCCTAATATTTAAAGAAAATATTAGAGCTAAAAATTCCAGATCAGGTGTGAGTTAATTTAACTCGTGAGTTTTAGTTTTCCAAATTCATAAGATATTTCTTAATCATTCTACATCAGAAAAACCCAAGCCTATTCAATGAAGAATCACTATAGATGACAAAACCACCATTTCTAGAAAGCAATTCTGAAACTAGAGGATTCATCGTTCTTATTTTAATTTTGGAAAAATAACATCACATTATTCTATCCAAATAAATTTAACAACATTTCATGTTAACTTCCTTTGTATTATAGATAACTGTGAAAGTTTTTTGGCAAAAATTTATTAATAGTCTATTAATACAATAAAACTAAGAATATGTTTAATATTTTAATGTCTTGTACATTCATTGAAAACATTTTTTTGGCAAGATCAACTATAATTCCATATTATTTACAATGTTACCATGAAATGAAATCCACTACAACCAAAAATCAAATTTTCTAAATTTTCTATATAACATATTTTCATTGAAAGATTTCTTGAAAATACTTTAATGGTTTTCATAATATTCATAAATATTTCAAAACAAAAATATATATTCAATAAAAGAAACCATAAACCAATAAAATATTCATGGATTATTCTATTCATAATATCCATTAATCTAGAAGAGGAATTTTTTCGACTGAAGAGCATAACTTCATACTCATAATTCCCATATATAGTTTGGAATGTTTTTTTGGGTATTCCATCCTCCTTCACCTTCAGACGATGAACCACATATCTCAAATCAATCATGGAAAAATGATGAAATCCATGAATCTGATCAAACAAGTCATCAATATGTTTCGATGGATTCATATTATTAACATTAATGTTATTCAAAGATCTATAATCAATGAAAGGCCTCAATGAACCATATTTCGTTTTAACAAAACAAATAGGATTACCCCATGGTTATGTCCTTGGATTAATAAAGACTCTTTAAATTAACTCCTACATCTTCTTGATATATTGTATAATATTCACTTGATCCATTCGATAATGGGATTTTTAAAGTAACTCCTACATCTTCTCAATCATGTATGAAACTGGTAAACTGCTCATAAAAAACATCTAGATATTCATTTAATACTGGGACATCATTAATTGGAATGGTTCCCCTATAGTGAATAATATCTACAAGATAACTTTATTTCCATCTTCAAATTTTTTTCCAGCATCCTAACATATTATTAATGTTATGGATTCATTATTATATACTGACATAAACTATTTTTTAAGAATTAATTCATTATCTCTATAATTGATCATAGCTTAATAATAAGAAATTCATTACATAACTAGAATAAAAGAAAAATCGAATAAGGAAAAAACAACAAGGTTTTCTAGTAATATCATTCCACACACAATAATAAGAAGATTCTTACACTACTATATTGCCTGAATATTTCCCATGGTGTTTTAAGAATAAAATCCTATTTCATTTACCAATGTAAAATTTACAATTTATAATAAAATTTATCATAAATAGAGGAATCTTTAGAACCCATATCAAACAATATAGTAAAAAAATTGGAGAAAACAAACAAAGTACTCAATAACACATCATTGGATGGCCCTAAATTAGCTGAAGTAATCACAATGGATTTCACTACTTCTTTCTTCATATTATCTTGCTACATCCCATTATTTATAACTTCTTTACCTATGTATTTTCATAATGAACTATCTCATAACATTTAAAACACTTTACAGATTTCTTATCATAATTAAATATACCATCACTATGTTTTTTTCATTAAAACCATAGGACATATGACTAAAATTACAACATCAGAAATACTTCCAATATTTTTTATGTCACTCCCCATGATACTTATTAACATTATTCCCACAAAATATAAACTTAATTTTCTTACCTTTAGGTTTATTTGATTGACTATTACCCATTACTTACCATCTTGACCTATTATTCTTCACATTTTCAAATTGCATGAGATCATCATAAAACTCCATTTACCCCCACTTAAAATGCCAAACAAGTTTCTCAAAACATTTCAATTCATAGGAGTCCAAATCCCATTGCCATCATGGATTCAATACTTGGTAAAAATAATTGATTTTACTATCATGGTTCTAAATAATATTTATAGACTACCTTTCCAATTGGGTGAGGATTTATTTATACAGGACCACTATATCATCCTCTTTTTGTTTCAATTGTAGGAATTTATTTTCTATCATATGTTCAATCACCATAGGAATATTTTTTTCAAGGAAAATATTTTTAAATTTATCCCATTTTAAGGGGATGAATCTCTTCACTATCCCTGATATTATTACCATGGACCACCACTCGTCAGCTTCACCTTCAAAATGGTATATAACAAGACTAAACATTTGAATATATGAACACCCCTAACATAAAATATATATTGAATGGATTGAATACATTATTTAGAAACAACCATGATATAAGATCCAATGAAACTAGATGGGTGTTGCCTCATAAAATATTCCACTATCATCATGTTCCATTGTGGAAGCTCTAGTTATAATCTTTCCTGGATGAAACATCCATTTATAACCTATGTCAACTGATCCATTACTATATAAATAGATTGGTTCCAATCCCCACAATTCCAGGTTGTGGGTTCAGAAAGATATCATCCACTTCGGCCTTTCTTATATATGTTTTCATATTTCTTCTATGGAAATCCATTCTAAACATAAAAATCATGGATGATGCAACATTATAATCATCAAATAACCTATCTTTTCAAATTTACCACATTGTAAAAATAATTTTTGGTATTCTTATTACATTATCCTTACCCATACAGGTATGTAAGACAAAATATGATACCAACTATATGGATAAAACCTTAAATAGTACATAATATATTTAATTCAACTATAATTCAAACTCATACATTCACAAAGTTATTTTCTATTTATAGTTTTATAGAATTAACTAATAAAATAAACCTAAAACCAAGTGTTATAAAAAGTGTACAGTGAAAAGTAATACTCATTTCTTATATAATAGATGTTTTTTTATCATTACATGAATTCATTTCATAAAAAATATTCACAATATTCATCTTGTATTCTTATTTTATCTTACCCATCCTTATTCTTAGGGAATTTTTTTTAGACATTGGATGAGAACAAAAAGGATTAATAAGGAACATAAAAAAGAAGGAATGAAACTAGTAATCCTTGAATACATATAATAATATGAAATCATTTTCACCAAGACCAACATTACATGCATTAAGTATCATATAAATACCTTTTGAAAACATGAGATTTCAATTAAACATAGAAAACATGACTAAATAATTTAGGCTAGTTAGGTAATTATTTAAATATGATTCTAACCCTAAAGTATAGAATATGATTTTTAACCCTCCCAACTATCTTACAATGTAACCCTTACATCTACATTATGGAGTAAATATCACAATTACACTGGGAATAACCATCACGTGTTGGAATTGGTGTCCTAGAACCAACTACTTTGTAATTTATTTATTAGTAAATACATTATCACATCTTGATTATTCATATGTGTAACAATGCATGTGAAAATTTCCTTAGGATAGTTTCTTCACTAATAGGTCATAACTGATCCCTACTATGATGAGAACCCAGAAGTGCCATAACACTATTCATTAATATATGTTCTATGGTCGGATGATGTTATTTGAGAGACACAAATAATACAATCCATTAGGGGTGATGACTCATAAAACTTTAAGGCACCTTCTCATGGTGTTCCCCCTTGGTAATATCCAGGAGGATATTATGAGAACGAGACCCGCCATTAGGAAATCCACATTTAATATGTCATTGGATGTTCCTTTCTCTGGACGTGTGTTTTGGTCTTAGACATTAATATTTTTATTAAAGGGTATTACAACTCACACACTTAGATGTATTGTTGAAATCGGTGCTGACACACTATTTGTTGCGAGGTTGGATATGTTGGGTGCATCATGAGTAATAATTTATTAATAGATAATGAGAGAAAGGATTTTTTCCTTCTCTTCCATAACGGATGTAGATATCTCAGGCCCAATGAATGAATTGATATAGATTAAATAAATCAATGTCCTTGGTGAGTAATGGGAATGTTCAATTTTGTAAATTCAAAGAAGGAATAATCGAGCACATGGGTTGATGGAACCAGCATGCAACCCGCTTGATTCGAGATATCGAGACAAAGGGATTACATTACATGGTAAGCGTTCGTAGGAGGTGACATGTCATTGTAGAATTAACTTATTTCACTATGGGTACCTTTCCATGTTTATAGACACTATCCATTTACTTTGGGCATGCTTCACCTAATTCCACTGAGAAAGAGGCATATAGGGTCACACACTAAGTGTGTCCATGTATCTAAGTTAAATATTAATTTAGCATGTTGAATAATGATTCTTCCTGATTGTGGTTTAATAATTATTCAAGGATTCCTGGTTGCATTTATTTCAACAATATTTATTCCAGAGAATATATTATGAGAGAAATAATATATTTATTAGCGAGTAATAAAGTTATATTTATTTGAGAAATAAATAGCCATTATTCAAAGTATAATAAATATGGTGGAGGAAATAAAGAAAAAATGGAAAGTACACGCCATTTATATTAATATACACGTAGTGTAGATTTTCTGTGGATTTGTGAGAAATAATAATATTTATTTCATTAAATAATATTAGTAGTAATTATTTGGGCACATTTCAAGTAATAATAATAATCAACTGTTATTATTAGACTTCGGGTATTACTAAGAATTAAATGAAATGAATAAATGATTTCGGGTAATTAATTAATTTTATTATTATATGTAATTAAATTCCGAATTATATAATTCTCATTAGTCTAGCCGTTTTTTGGGGGTTGTCCACAATAGATATAGATAAATATCTCAAGCCAAGAGTGAATTCTTTTTCATCCAAGAATGCTCTTAAGATAAGAGAGAGAGAGATCCTCCTCCACCTGATCAAAGTGATTGAAGGTGGACATCGCAAGCGAAGGCTCTTCCGTGATAGCACCTGGAGATCTAATTAGTGATTTCCAGAGATAAATGGAGCATGTGTGGATCACTGCTATAGGAATTATACACTTGGATTCTACGATGCAATGACGGATCACATCAGATCGTAACCAGAAACATCGATTAAGAGAGGATTCCATAAAGGTAATTGTTGTCTTTTAAGTAAATAAATTATAACTAACATATAATGATCCTCTCTATGGTTCCAAGACTACCTTCCTTTTCTTTTTTTCTTTATTCTATTCTGAATATTTGATGTTTTATTATTGTGACTGATCTCATATTGATCGTTGTTAATTTAAAAATTAACGTTGTTTACACCTTCCAAATGTTGATCTGCTGCGCCCGGAACCTACAAGTGGTACCAGAGTGGTCATATTGTTGATTATAATTATATAGTTTTTCGTTTATGATTTATGAATTTAAGAATTTATTTGTTTAAATTAAAATTAACCATTCTGAAAATCTGATTCTCGAGATCTGTTCCTTCTATCTCTTTTCTCATTCACCTTATAGAAATAGTTTTTTCATTTAATTTTGATTAAAATAAAATTGAGGATATCATCCGAAGGTGCCAAACGTTCCTGGACGTACAAAACTAAAAAAAATGACATGTATTCGGCAGTACACGCAGTGTAGTCTATGTTCAATGCATCATATTGTTCCGCCAAACCAGGCCATGTCAATGGATTCAATCTAAGAATTTAAGACTCCCTGTGTTGACAAGAAGTAGGTGTCACACAGTTTTTGGATTACATGCCATGTGGCCCACTGAACATGGAATGCAGTCCCTTCGAGTTTGGGTAGGCCTGTGTTCCCCATACACGACTTTCCAGACTTGAAACCGTGTAATGCAGATACTACACGGTGTGTGTCCCACTGAACATTCCATGTACTCTGAATATTTCTCACGTACATCTGTACACCATGTCCTCAGGAATGTACTTTGGATGGACAGTGAACAAAAGTACACACCATGTAGTCGGAACTACATGCTAGTACTCATCCAAATTATGTAGATTTATTAAAATTTATTATTATATTATACAATCCCTTGAGACGTGTACTATAGTGAAGGCGTAAATCCAAGGAACAACATGTGATAAATGTTTTATATATGTGTGTTTAATTTAACATCTGCTTAATGTTCATTTCTACTCATTGAGTATTTATTAACAAAAATTCATCGAGATGCCTCCATGGTAAAAGTTACGTAAAATGATAATTTAAAATGAATTTATTTTTTTAAAATTATGATGGATGAGAATCTCAAGGAAATTCAGAATTATGGATTAAGACAAAAGGAATGATTAATCAAAGATAATTAATATATTTGAGTAAGATTTATCTTAAACAAGAACGATTAACGAATTGAATTCTAGTTTTATTTATACATAAATATCATTTCACATATGGTTGATCATGAGATAGACCAAGACCTTTATATGTTAATGTTTTCTTTTGATTTATTTATTTAAATTAAATTTGTTGGTCTGTGAGCCTTCTCCTCATTATTAGGCAGGGCTTGCATGCCAAATGATTCCTTTATGTAAAACCCCATTCTACCCCTCACCTGTGATTAAGATAAAATCATATGTAATGGATGGAGCTCCCAATATAGTGGAGGTGGCTCAAGAAAGGAGCCAATGTGAAACCAATCCAAGGATACACAATGGTGAACATGTGGAAAGATGTAAAAACAATCCCAAAAGGTTCAAGGTGTTTCTTTCCTAGGTCTTGGGTTAGTTTATCAAACACTATATAAAGTAACCAATAGAACAATCTCTAGATCATAACATTTATTTTATTGCTGTCAGTTACATGGTTTATTTATTTTGGGTGTTTTTTCACGATCACATTGGTAATGAATTAAACAATCATGCAAGACAGAACTAAAATAAGTTTGGCTTATGTGTAAATATAATCTTAGAGATGTTTAATCAATTAAGTATATCCCACTTATTGTTAAAAATAATGTAAGAAATATAATAAAATGGAAATTTACGTATAAGTATAAAATCCCTCAAATAAATATTAAGTTGGTATAGCCTTCCATAATCTTGGATAGAATCGAACCATTGTTAAAAGTGCTTGACCAACCCTAGTTGGGGTGCTCTCAATTATCATGGAATTATAAATCATGATTTTGGGTTGACTTAAATTGTTTCACATCAAGGGTTGACTGCCACAGTAGGACATGGTGTGACCAAGAGGAAAAGTTTGAGGAAATCCAAAATAAAAGGATTTCAGGATTGGGGATTCCACTCAGTGGATCAATGAGCTACGAGTTAATGCAGTTGGCATTTAGAATGCCTACCTAAAACCCATAAATTTTCTTGATCAACCCTATTTGGGGAAATTTTAAGGAAAATATGGATCTATACCACTAGAATTTTTAGGCAACCGAATATTCTGATATCAATGGTGAGGGATATTGGATTTCTATAAAATAGTGGGAGAAAAAAAAGTAATAAAATATTTATTTGTCTCAGTTTTATCATGATAATGTTATAAAACCTTTCTCATATTAATTTTTAAAAACATCAAGAAAAATGACTTCAAACATATTATAGTGAACTATACACGAGAAGGAAAACATTCTGGCCGGCACCAACTTCCAGGAAGGGTAGAGGCTTTTACACGTCATCCTTTTCCACGAGAGGAAATTGTATGTCCTAGAAGATCCTATTCCATATTCACCTAGAAAAGAGTCCAGTAATGTGGAAATATATCTATATATGAAACATATATATGATGCCACATATTTCCAATGTTTCATTCTCTTAGCCATGTCTAATGATCTCCTGAAGCAACATGAAAACATGGATGCGTATAACATGATGTCTCACCGTAAGGATCTATATCAAGATAAGGAGAGACATGAGAGACATGAGATCTCCAATGATTTGTTTAAAAATATGATTGGAGAGTTTTCTTTAGCTGGGCCTCATGTAATCAAGCTTATTGGCTACATTCAATGCATGTACATCTTAGTGATTATGTTACTGGATGAGTTGCGTACAGACCTCATCCTATCATCACTGCCCAAGACCTTATTTAGATTTATTGTCAACTAAAGCATGAGAAATAATGAGAAGATTATATCAGAACTTATGACAATAATTCTATAGGTAGATAAGGACATAAGGCATGACAAACCTGCAATCCTTATAGTGAATAATAATAGGAAGGACGAGGAAAAGGGGCCAAGGATTCATAAACGGTCTGAATCCCCTGAGCACCAACCCAACCAGAAGGGGAATATCCAGAGGTAGGGAATAGAATGGGAGGCGGTATGTTTTTTACGTGGTAAGAAAGTCCACTAGAAGAGGAAATGCAACCATAAGAATGGGGACGCTAAAGGAGCGTTCATTATTGAGTGTATTCTTTCCATTTCTACACATTGGGTATTAGATACAGCTTTTGGGGCTCACATCTATATTCAAATAAAGGAACCAAGTATATTTAGAAATATTTACATAGGAGATGTGGATCTTAGAGCTTCCAATTATGTAAGTCTAGCTGTGTTGGCCATTGGCGATTACCATCTCACATTGCCAACTGAAATGATTTTTGTTTTACATAACTCTTATTATGCGCCTAGTGTTCCCAAAAACATAATTTCTGTATCTTCTTTTGGATATGGATGGATTTATTTTAATGTTTTTAAATAAGGGTTGTTTCTTTTATAATAAGAACATATGTTATGGTGTGGTGAATGTAAATAATGGTTTGTATGTATTAAATTATGAAAACAAAGTGTTATCAAACGATAATGAATCAAACTCATCTGACTCATACATCACCCAGTTGTGGCATCACCTTCTCAATCATGTAAACATGAAGCACATGACAAAGCTCTGCCAATATGGTTTTTTAGACTCTACAGAGCTAAAAACACTTGATATATGTCACGCTTGTTTATAAGGTAAAATAACCAATCCACCTTTTGGTTGACATGGTGAAAGGGCCACAGATATTCCAGGATTGGTTCACTTGGATGTGTGTGGACCATTTCTTGTAGAAGCTAGAGGTGGATATTCTTACTTCATTACTTTTACAGATAATTTGAGTAGATATGGATATGTCAACTTAATGAGGTATAACACAGATTCCTGAGAGAAATTTATGGAATTCAAGAATGAATTATTGAATTATCTTGGTAAGAAGACAATGAATCTTCAATCGGATCGAGGTGGAGAATATCTGAACCAAGAGATCATCGATCTTCTACGGGAGTCTAGGATTCTATCTCAGCTCAATCATCCTTATACACCATGGTGGAATGGTGTTAATGAAAGGAGAAACCACACCTTGTTGGACATGGTGAGGTTGATGATGGGTCATGCAGATTATCCATTATCCTTTTAGGGATATTCATTACAAACTGCAGCATACACATTAAACTGAGTACCAATAAAGGCAGAAAATAGACCTCCCTACGAGATATGGAATGGAAATAAACCAATTTCGTCACACACATGTGTATGGAGATACGAGGAATTTGTTAAGGCCTTATCCGGAAACAAACTGCCACCCCAGGGCACAAATCTTATCTTTATAGGATATCCCAAGGAAACTAAAGGATATTACCAATAAAACCCTACAGATAAGAAAGTCAATGACACCAGAAAAGATGTTTTTCATGAGAGGGAGCACATCCTAAAAAAGGATAGTGGGAGTAAGATTGACTTCGATGAATTTGATGCTCAATATAAATAGATGTTGGAAGAGGAACAAGTTCCACATGTCCCCATGTAAGAGGTTCCAGAAACACAAGTACTACGTAGGATCTCAAGAGAAGTAAGGGAACAAGGGATATTTGGATTCCAAGTCACCGAAGATGGTGAATCATTATTGTTGGACAATGATGAACCAATCTCCTACAAGGAAGTAGTAGAGAGCTCAGAAGATACATGATTGATAAAATCTTGGAATTATGAGATTTATTCCATGTATCAGAACCAATTTTGTGTTTTAGTCGATGAGCCAGTAGATGTAAAGCATCTTGGATGCAAATGGATATTGAAGATAAAGATGGAAATGGAAGGTAAAGTTAGAACTTGTAAAGATAAGATAGTGGATAGAGGATTTATGCTGCATAATGGAATTGAAAATGATGAAACATTTTCGGTAGTTTCCATGTTTAAATCCATAAGAATCATAATTTCCATAGAATCTTACCATGACTACGAGATTTGGAAGATCGATTTCAAAACAACATTCCTTGATAGGAACCTTCAAAAAGATGTCTATATGACACAACTAGAAGGGAATGTGACACCAGGTGAAGCCAAATTGGTTTTCATGTTATAGAAATCCATTTATGGATTAAAGCAAGAATCTAGGTCATGGAACATTTGATTTTATGAATCCATAAAGGAATTTTGTTTCATTAAGAACGAATGTGATCCATGTGTTTTTATGTGGTTTAATGGGAATGTGGTAATTATCATTGAAGTATATATTGAGGATATATTACTTATTGGAAATGATGTTCCAGTCTTATGGTCAGTTAAGGACTTACTGAACAAGTGTTTCTCCATGAAGGACTTGGGTGAAGCAACCTACATTCTAGGGATCAAGATCATTCGGTATAGATCCAAGAGGATGCTTCAAATATGTCAGGGTACGTACATTGACCAGATACTAAAGAGATTTAATATGGAACAATCCAAGAGGGGATTGGTTCTTATGTCACGTGGCCTACATCATTCTATGAAAATGTTTCCTCAGACACAACTATAAAAAGATAGAATGACTAAGATCCCATACACTTTGGCTATAGGATCCATCATGTATTCCATGTTATGTACCAGGTTTGATGTTTCCTATGCACTGAGCATGGTGGGAAGATATCACGAAAATACAGGAGAAAAATATTAGACTGCTGTTAAGACTACCCTTAAGTATCTGAGGAGAACTAAGGATATTTTCATGGTGCATGGAGGAGACAAGGAGCTTGTCATCAGAGGGTATGATGATTCTAGTTTTTAGTCAGATCTGAAATATTTTATGTTGAAATCTGGATATGTTTTCCATCTCAATGGAGGACTTGTGAGATGGAAGAGTTCAAAGAAACTAGTTTTCGCCGATTTTACAGTGGATTCTGAATATATAGAAGCTTATGATGAAGCCAAGGAATTTGTATGGATTTGGAACATTGTCCAGAATCATGATGTTGTTCCTAGTAGTAAATATTCTATCTCATTTTATTGTGATAATACTGCAGTGGTGGATCTTGAAAAATAACCAAGGTTACATCAATGGAAAAAGCACATTCTCCAAAAGTATCACCTCTTGAGGGATTCCTATCAAAGGGGTGATGTATTAGTGAGAAGAGTGTCCACAAAAGAGATCATGTAGGACCCCATGAATAAAGGCCTATCTCAGCAGAAGCATGAATATCATGTGTGAGCTAGCTGGTTAAAGTTTGTTAGCAGTCGTCTCTAGTCAATGTGGGAGTCTTTTGGGGTTTGGGGACTAGAACCAACTACATTGTACTTTATTCATTAATAAATACCTTACCATATATTGATTGTTCTTCTACGTAACAATGAATTTGATAATGTCCAAAGGATAGCTGTTGCAACAAAAGGTCAAAGTTGATCCCACCTAAGATGAGAACTTGGATGTGCCATAACATTATTCTTGAATATATTTTCTATGGCCGGATAATGTTATTTTAGGGAAAAAAATAATATAGTCCATTAGGGTCAAGGACTCATAAAACTTTGAGACACCTTCTCAGGGTTTGAGACCTTGGTAATATCCATAAGGATATTATGAGAAAGAGACCATCCAGTAGGAAATCCACAATTCATAGTGTCATTGGATGTTCCAATATGTAGATGCAAGTGTTGGTCCTTAGACATTATGATTATTATTAATGGGGTATTACAACTCATGCACTTAGGTGTTTTGATGAAAACTGTGATGACATAATATTCACAGTCAGGTAGGATATGTTGGGTGCGTCATGAGTAATACTACATTAATATATAATGTGAGAATGGATTTTTCCCTCCTGTTCCCTAATGGAAGTAGATATATCGGGCCCTTTTATGGAATTGATATAACTTAAATAAATCCATGGCCATGTTGAGGAATGGGAAAGTTCAATTTTTGAAATTCAAAGAACGAATAATCAAGCACCTGGGTTGATGGAACTAGCATGAAACCCGCTTGATTCGAGATATCGAGAGAAAGGTATTACATTACATGATAAGCATTCATAGGAGGTGACGTGTCATTGCAGTAATAACCTATTTCTCTATGGGTGTCTTGGAATGTTTCTAGATGATAACTTTGGACTTTAGGTAGGCTCTTCCAAATTCCACTGAGAAATAGTCCTAGAGAGTCACACACTAAGTGTGTCCAAGTATCTCAGTTAATTATTAATTTAACAAGTTGAAAAAAGATTATTCCCGATTGTGGTCTAATAATTATTCAAGGATGCCTGATCACATTTATTTCGACACTAGTTATTTGAGAGCATTTATTGTGGGAGAAATAAAATATTTATTAGCGAGTAAGGAAGTGATATTTATTTGAGAAATAAATATCCATTATTCAAGGTCTAATAAATATGGTGGGAGAAATAAAGAAAAAATGGAAAATATACGCTGTGTATATTAATATACATTCCGTGTAGTTTTTCTAGGGTTTTTTGATAAATAATATTATTCATTTAATTAAATAATATTAGGTTTAATTCATTGGGAGCATGTAAAGTTATAATAATTGTCAACTATTATTATTAGGCATGGGGTATGACTAAGAAATAAATTAAGTGAATAAATTCTTTTGGGTAAATAATTCATTTTATTAATTTATGTAATTAAAATATCAATTATATAATTCTTATTAGCCTATCCATTTTTGGGGGGTTGTGCACAATGGATCTATAGAAATATCTCATGCCAAGAGAGAATTCTTTTTCTTCCAAGAACTCTCTCAAGCTATGAGAGAGAGAGATCCTCCTCCACTGGATCAAGGCGATCGAAGGCGGACATCGCAAGAGAAGGATATTCTATACTAGCACCCAAAGATAAATTCATAAATATCTCAAGATACATGGAGCACATTTGAATCACCACTAGAGGAATCCAACACTCGAATTCTATGACGCAATGAAAGATCACATCGGATCGTGACCAGAAACATCGATGGAGAGAGAATTCCATCAAGGTATTTCTTGTCTTTTAATTAAATTAATTATATCCAACATTTGATGATCCTATCTACGATTCTAGGAATCACTTACTTTATTTTTTACTTTTTTCTATTTTGAAGATCTGGTTTTTTATTATCGTGAAGGATCTCGGATTGATCATTGTTAATGGATGAATAAAAGTTGGGTAAACCTTCCAAAGGCGCTTCCGCTACTCTCAGAACCTACATAATGGTCAACCTCAGACATAAAAATACCAAATTCATTAGAGGGAGATATAAATACCACCCATCACTATAATAAATGACCAAACACAAAAACATAATCATAAAGCATGAACAATTGCATCACAAAACGAAAACATCCTTGATGAAAATCACTTATTTTAAATGAATACAATGAAAATAAAAAAGTAAAATGTTTTGTTTAAAAATAACCATGAAATTTTGTATTGAAAAAATGAAATAAACATGTAATAATGAATTCATTAATGGACACTCAATTCATATGAGTTAAAAAATATTCTTTTCGAATTTTGTAAAAAAATAAATTTAAAAGTGTAATTTTTTAAAGAAAAGACACTTAACTTGGGTCTGTCTTACTTAAAATTTGTCAAAATGACATCTATAATTGGTGAAAGAGATTAATTAATTTATTAAATAAATATAATCATGTTTATACTACATTATATGACCATATTATAAAAACGTCCCACCCCTTTATTTGTAATATTTTGTAATTTCAATCATTTCGGGTGTGTTCTATTCTTGGTTTCCACAGTTTTTTCATTATGATTTTCTATCGAATGGAATAAAATCTCCAGAAGTGGAATGAAATTGAATTATTATGTTATAATAATTTTAAATTATACCATATATAAATTTGTTTTCTCATATGATGAATGTTATTAGGTAAAACATTAATGAAAATGATATAATTTATTTTGGCGGTTTTTATCACCATCATTAACATATATCAGTTTATTTATTATCATGTTTATTTATTGTTTCTAGAACATTACATAACATATAATTTATATACTAAAATTTTATTTATCCATATTAATGGTTTTATGAATATCCTTGACTACGGTAATAGAAAATGAAAGTGTATCATCCACAATGGCACGTGTGATTTTCACATTTTATAAATAAAAGGGATATGAGATTAAGTTTGATGATTAATTTTCCCATAAACATGGTAAAATTACATTTTATAAATGATAAATATTTTTCATGAAACATGGATAAGTTTATTTTGAGAGATAATTATAAATGAAATATAAATTTAAAGGAAAAATAAAAGAATATGAAAGAGGATTCTACCTCTTTAATTATTCTCCTTAAGAACCTCCTTGAGGTACATGGTTTTGGCCTCTTGGTGAGACTATATGTAATCAGACTTGGATAATAGGATCATTAATTTAATTTCATATTAATTAAAAAAGCTACATGGCTTTTAGGTGTGAGTAGAATAGCTGGTGAGGGTGGTATATATAGTTGAGAAGAGGAGTGATTTGTGATTAATTTATGGATTAATATATTATTTTGGCTCAATGCTATGACAATATTTTGAATTATAACTAAATATATTAATATAATGAATTATAGTTCTAAATTATGGAATTAAATAATCTATACATCATCTATGAGTCAATAATTCATGTTTTTAACTTATATCACAAATTATAATATTTCACTACTCACCCAAACATCATTTATATCATAAAAATCACAAACAAACACTGTTAGCATTTTTCAATGTGTAGAATTAAAAAAATGAACTCCATTTTATGAAAATAATTATCAACCCATGATAAATTTAATTTTAAATTAAATCAAAATTTATTCAAAAAATCCAAATTTTAAAACAACAACTATTTATATAACACATTGAAAAATAAATTAGTTTCTCATTAAATTATCTTACAATAATAAAAAATATAATATTTACTAATGAATCTATTTTATGAAAATAAATTACATTTTAAAACACTAAATTAACTATAAAATTATAAATAATCATTTATCTTTTACAAAACTAGAAACAGTTAATTTATTATTTTCCAAACATTTATTTACTTATTCCAAGATATAATTATATCAAATTTCCATTTTTAAGATAGTAAAATTTTATTTAATATTAGTAGTCTAGGTTAGTAAAATATTAGTATAGATTCCAAATTTTCTATTAATACGACTTATTTCATTATATATTATAATTATTATTACTATATACTTTCTGAGTGAAAATAAATTGTTTTATAAGAACATGTGTTGTTACATCTACTTTTTTAGTTAGATCTATATTTATAGTTGATTGAATATCCTCCAAAGTATTTTCCTACTAATATGTATGAATATTTTTTAATATAATTTTAATGGTCCTACACTTCCTGCACATATGTCTCATTCCAATTTTAACATATGAGAAATTATATCCAATGATGTGAAGGTATCCCACAAAATTTTATAGTTAATATAATATTAAAATTACACCAACCAAAATATTATCAATTTTATAAAGAAATATACATTTCAAAAATAGAGAACTCCTGTGACAGGTGGGTAGAATTGATGTTAATAGATCCTAATTCACACAAAAAACTTTTATACACTTATTATGCAAAAGTTATTTTATTTCTCAGAATGTGAGTCAAAATATCCATCTTTAAGCCTATTTAATTTTACACATTATAATAAATTATATAATGGGAGGTTAACGTAATTGAAAACCAATAATAGTTAAATTAAGTAGAATTGTATGTCCTAATATGAAGGTACATAAATGATTGGTGAGAATAATATGTTATGTGAAAATAAAATATGGGTATGTTTTTCTTGGATGATTCCTTCTCCGACATCATGGTGGTTCCTATTGAGATGTTTGGGTAATAATAGCATCAACATGATTGAACCAACTCTGGGTGTGGGAAATGTTTTGATGAGAACCTCCTAAATGGTAACTGGATGAAACATCATATTCCTATTTTTAACTATCATGAAAATTATAATATATTAATAGAAATGCATGATATGTATCATTCGACTACATATAAAACATTCATTAGGTGTAACTAGATATTTCATTAAATAATATAAGGATTTATATCACAAAATCATTAGTAATTATTATATTTCAAATCTATATGTTCCCTCCATGTATAATTGTTATATTATCCTATACTCCATCATGAGTAATTCTCCCATCTAATATCATTTCATCTATTAGAGTTTATACGGATTCCCTTTTTGAAAAATTTATTCCTTCCAACATTATTTTAGGTGAACTATTCTTCCATAACCATCAATTTATTCAGATTTTTTATAATTTTGAATGCAGGAAAAGACTACCCTATAGTGAAAATATTATCATATTCTTGACTCAAACATGTAATCTAGGATCGATTAACTCAAAACCAGCTCTGGTGTAAATTGAGATAGATAGGAGGATCACTACCCATATTCATTGATGGAAGGATAACCTTTTTTAAGATAAAAATATATATATTTATTTTCATACTCAAAATATATATTGCAATAATTTATTATTATGAAATACCAAAAATCCATCCCATGTTAGGCCTTTATGAATATATTAATTTATAATTGAGTCCCAATATTTTTAGATAGGGTCCTTGAGAATGTACAATACTATATTTTTCTTTAATCCGATTAGATTTTGATGAAAATGGATGTTTCGATTTATACGACCAATTCATTCCACAACCTGGTAATGTTCATAATCAACCTGAATGATCGATGGGATTCTCCCTTAAAATTGCAGTGAATGGTCCACATCATATGTCTCCGTTATACACATTCCATTTTATGTAGCATGAAATACTTCAATGATACTTCTCATGAGCTACTAATTTTCTTGCAGTTCAGGTGGATACATATTCTCAGTGGCTCCCTATTGATGTTTACTAAGACTCTTAACATGGGTGATATTCCTAAATCCATTGTAAAAACTCTCCACCATTCTCTCATGAATAAATCATCACCCACAGACTTGTGAAACATCATTGACCACATGCATCACTAACCCAACACCCTTAGACTTAAAAATAAGGCACCCATCATCACCTTAATCATATGTACAATTTCTGATACCCTAATTTATTCCCCATGAAATAGAACATGAAGATTTTTTACATGCTAGATCAGCTATCATTGAATTGAGGTAGGAGAATACATGAATGAGGAAATAAAAATAAAATATTTGGAATAGAGGGAAACATTCATTGAGGTGTTTTTAAATGATACCCATCAAACCTACAAAGAAAATAGGTCAGACATTGCTAAGGACATGAAAATGTTACCACATAGACCCCTAAAACATAAAATGATGTTACCTATCATGAATCTACACCTAAACATTAATATAAAACTATTAAATTCAACCAATATTAGTCCTCAAAAATAAATTTGAATATTATTTACCAATCCCCGAGACCAACATGAGTTTTAATTTTTACATTTCTTTTGGAAATAGAAAATAAAACCTTTCATCCTATATTAGTTAATCTTACCCAATACATGTCCTAAGTTCATTGAATGATTGATAATGTCTTATAGATGATGTTAGAGAGTCATTATACGTGAATCAATGAATATTTAATTGAATACTATGAACCAACTCATTCTCCAAATTATATTAAGGATGCTAATAATATATTTAATTTGTCAAATTCCGGACTATGTTAATGGTGATTATTTATGGTGACCAATCTAGATTCCAAAAATATCCCATAGCCCATTAGATGTATTGATGTTCATCCCATGATATTTAATTTTATATAACCTCCCATTTCTCTTCCAAATATTATTTCGCATCATAAAATAATTATAATCAACCTATAATACATAATAATGATAAAAAGTACATAAATATAACAAAAAAATATAGGAATAACAATCATTACCATAAAAAAATGAAAACAACACAAAAAATTCCCAATGAAAATATATATCAATATCATTCGCAGTCACAATTATTCTGTACTACTTATTCTAGAATGCCAACATAATGTTTCCACCCACAAATTTTCCATGATATATCATTCTAAGAAACTATTTTTCCAATATCTAGAATTTAAAATAAAATATTATTGTTTTCCATAACCATATTTCTTATAAACAAACCAATTTAATGAAACTATTTCCATCCCATCATTAATTGGAACACAGAAGAAAATTAGAAATCCATTTCAAAAAATATCATTAAAAACATAATGTATCAATTACACAATTATTAAACAAAACTAGGGAAAAAAGTATTGATTTTTAGGCAATAAAATTTTTCATTTTATAAATTAATTCCCCCATAGATGTTTTAAAAAGATATATTTTATGGTATCATTAAATAAATATACTATAATTATTTCAGAAAATATTAAATAAAATATTTTCTATAATATATATTTTCAATCGATAATTAATTTCTAAAAAAAACCTACCAATGGAATTATTTAATTTGAAATTATTTTTATAAAAAAACAATTCTCATAAAACTATATAAAAACAGAAACCATGTCATATCACAACTAATAATAAATAATGGAATAGCACGACAAAATACAAGGTTCCTATATATATGATCTTATAAATGAATATAATTACAATTGAGAACTCAATGAAAATGTATATATATATAATACATGACTCAACATAAGACGAAAATATATTATAAAAAAATAATAATTTTTTTAATAGAAAACAAATATTACAAAAAGGATACATGAAAAATTACATAAATGGAAAAATAAATCTGTATATGACACACCCTTGTGCTCTAAATGCATAATAAATAAAGGTTACTAGATCAATCACCAAACACCATAGTATCCATATACTCCAATAGAAAAGTGAGATATCCTCAATTATTTTCTAGATTTTGAAAAAATATTTCAAAGGAATATAGATTCTTTTATATGGTGTGAGCATACAAACTCATCATGAAATCCCAAAAATAGTTGTTTATCACATAACATAATCAATAAAAAATAACATTTCCTTAATTATTTAAAACAAAATATAATTTTATGACACAAAATAATGATAATGAAACCTGTATAAAAAAATTAAAAAACACCATCCATAGAGTCCATAATATTCACATGTTTCCCACACTACAACTCAGTCACCCATTATTATTTCACACAGACCCCATGTAATATACCTTACATAATGAAACATCGATCAAAGTGGGCCCTCCTAAATAGAAAATCTCAAGAGGGAAACCATTCCCCTTGATGGAATTCATTTTCTTGTAGTATTATCCAATTTTATTATTGAGATCCCTATTGAACAAAATTATGGATTGAAAATAATAGAAATTTACTTTTTCTATTCCCTTTAAAAAATACATAATATTTATAGTTTCATAATTATAATTTCTCATTGATTCATTAAGGGTAATATTTATTTTTTATCATATATATTGACTATTGTTTGATTTACATTGATCTTAATAAATCAATGATTATATAATAATTAAATTTAATATTTTTTAAAACATGTTTTAAAATATTCATAATGAGTTCCTATATTGGATATTACATATAAGGACATTAAATTTCATTATTGATATTTATATTGATTCCCACATAGTAAAATTATTGATCTTATGTATCTAAATGCAGATCCACATATTCAAATTTCATGATTTTGACAACACATGTATTTTAAAAATATCATTGAAAAGAAAGATTCAAATTTAGTTATTTATGATGGGTTTGAATGATACAAATATTATGCATATATCATTAAACTATAAAAATATGGATTTAAAAGTATCATATATGAAATTGGATCAGAATTAAATATATGATTTCCACCACAATTCTACAGTTTTTATATTGATGGTTACTCTTATTTTAAATGATGTTTTTAGTTTCAAAAGACTAATTATGGTAATTATTATTCATTTAGAGGGATAAGAAAATATTCATAATAAAATTCAACTTCATCTAAAGGTTTATTTTTCTTAGTGGCTCTAATTATTATCAAAAACATTATAAGTCATGATTTTATTGATTTTAGAAAACCTCTTATGTATAAAATTAACATACATAAGAATTTTCAATATTTTATTATTCATCAAATTTGAATATAAATGAAATTTGATTAAGAATTTAGTTTTATTAAACTTGAATTGTTCTTACCATTGAATGTTTCATATTTAAATAATTTCCAAATGTTCAAAAAATTTCTATGAATCAAATTTTATAATAAAAATATATTTTATGAGCATGAAATTTGGATTTCTATTAACTAATACTATGTGGTATATTTTTCAATATGAATATTCTTGTGTCTTTAGATTATATTACGTGATATTTGGGTGACATGAAATTAGATATATTAAATGATTCAGTTACACAGATTAAATTTAAACACATATTATATTGAAATATTGTTATGTGGTATGTTTTGTTTGTTATAATATATATTTTTTTGTGAAAAAGTTTTTCAAAACTATAATAGGTTTTATTGTTTTTCAATTATCTTAAAATTTAGTTGTAATGAGATAACTCCATCTTAGAATAAATTAAATTCTCATACATACGCACAAATGTAAATGCAAAAAAAATATTTACTTTTTTTTTCAAAATTAAATTTACTACATACTTCTGTTACTTTTTTCTCATGATTTAATCCATCAATAATTACATATTAATTGTATGTAATTTGAGAAAATTAATTTTATTATTTTTCAAAAGTTATTAATATACAATAACATGATAATATTATCACATTGTGGTTTGAAAAAAAACTTATTTGGATTTAAAAATATCATGAAATTGAATATTTATTCTCACATACTTTGCAGGAGTATTTCAATTTCTATTTTCTATATTGTTATATTATATCAATGATTTTATAAGGGTTCTATAATGTTTTTGTCTATAACCTATTAAAATTTACAGGTTATCAATGAAAAACTATGTTTATTTTATTTTACCCTTATTTATGAGAATTATATGTGGAAAATATATCTTGGAAATATTTATGAGAGGATTGGTAATATGGAATATATAAAATCTAACAAAAATATTATACTGCATGATGTTTCATGTTAATATTAATTTTAAAGATGTATTGTACAAGAGAAACTCTATGTATTGACTTTTTATATATAGTGAATGGTCAATGAAAGTATTTTCATGTTTCTTTGGCCAAAATTTCCTAACATGGGTAAAATAAATTAAATTATCTAATTATTAACAATGTATTTTTCACTAAATCA
Organism: Viscum album; assembly: GCA_963277665.1. Taxonomy (NCBI): domain Eukaryota; kingdom Viridiplantae; phylum Streptophyta; class Magnoliopsida; order Santalales; family Viscaceae; genus Viscum; species Viscum album. The sequence continues at coordinate 381,361,107 of OY728167.1, read as the reverse complement.
TCACTGTTTATTTTTTTCAATTTCTAATATCTTTTTTTGGTGACAGAATCCCAAAACTCTTTTATTTCATTTAGAATGAGTGGTTTATACCATCCCTTTAAAAGGTATGTGTGTGGGTTTTTACTCCCAAAATAATTAATTTCTATGTCATGACTCCAAATGATAAATATATAAATTCTTTAGGTTGTTCCATCATTGAAAAATGAATGACTCATCATTTTATTCCTCCCTTGTGAAATGATATGTTATTATTGGATTTAATCCTATAGGGGAAAAGGAATTTCTAATTATGTTGTGATTAAAAGTGTTAAATGTTCATTGTAATATTCCATTTAATTAGTTGTTTCTATTCTTATATATGTTTTATAATAGTTAATAGTATACATATGATAAATTTGATATAAATTACTGTAAAATTTCTTTTTTCTATAATGTGTTTTTATTTCCGCCTAATTTTATTAAAATCATTAAAAAAATTATCTAAAATATTTAAAAATACTTAATAACCAACCGCCCTCATCTTGGAAATTATGTCATCATAATATTTTGGACTAACAATTTGTATTTGATTTTGACCCCACACTTTGGTTGGTGTATATATATTTATATATTGAAATAGGAATTTACTTACGTAATCTATAAGGGGAAGAGACCTATTTGAGATGGTTTGAAAAATTTCAAATCATGGATGGATTCCTCAAAGAAAACCACATCTTGATGAAACTAATTATGGTTAATAAAAATCTCATATATAAGATTTTTGAAAACAATTTATAATTGATCACGTAAAAAATTTGGAGAAACCATATAATTTTCATTAAGGTTTTCATGAATTAAATGTTGGTAAAACAGAAAAAAATGCATTTATTTACAATTTCATGAATATTTTTTATTTTTTAGTTAATTTAATTATGTAATGTAATATATCAACTTGTTAAATTACACTTTTACATTTCATATATCATTAATATTTCAAGTATTGGATTATATATTATTATTAGAACTATGTTACAGATGTTAAGAATTTATCATCAAGAATTCAAAATGTTGTAAAATGAAACTATTAATAAAAACTCAATAGATTTAATAAAATTTTAAATTGTAATAGTTCATTATGAGATACAATAAAAAATAATCTTTGTATAAAACAAGTTCTAATGGAATTTCCAAATAAGAATAATTATAAAATGAATGATATACTAGAAGGAAAAATAATTAAAAATCATACACGTTATTATATTATTATATTATTCTTACAAATTGAGTTAGAGATTACACATATTTTTAGAGAAGATAATAATATGAAAATGGAAATTTATATATGTAAAATATTTATACATAAAATAGTGATTCCAAATTTTAAAGTATTGATAGGAATCATAGTACTAATGTTTCTAATGAATGATATAGAAAGAAGAAAGGATACTCAAGAAGGTATACAATGTTTATCCAAAATATTGTTTAATACAGAAGAAAAGTTAAAATTATTTATAAAGAATATTTATATATTATTTATGACTATATAAAAATGGGGCACATCAAGGATGAGTTCCCAAGAATAAAGAAATAAAAAAAGGGAAATCGTTACCAGAAATAAATTAAATCAATGGAAACTGTATATAGTTTCACTAATGATTCATGTTATGATGATTAATTTATTTAGATAAGTATGTGGTGCGCCTATTTTTGTTGGATTTATATAATAATTTAACTTACTATACTTATTATTATTCTTATGAATCATTTTTATTAAGATTCACATTACAGTCAAAATATAATGAGTTTAGTATGATTGATTATAAGTTGAAAAAACCAATTTGTTATAAAACAATTTTAATATTTAACATGAGGATTTATCAAATGGAAATTAAGATCGTTAAAAAGTCTAACAATACATAAAAATTATTCATAATGATCTGCAATATTTAAAAGAAAACTAAAATCATCAGGTTCACGAAATGAAAAATTAATGTGAGAAGATGATTACAGGTCAAAATTAAATAATTTTTAAGAAAAGAATATAAATATTTTTTTCAATATAATTTTATACTTATAAATATAAATTAATGTTTAAGAATATGTATTTCTACTTTTTTCCATGTTAGATAAAATGTTGAGAAAATTATGTGTATGAACCCGGATCTTCTTTTCAGGTATGTTTTCCTTTTTCTAGTGTTTTTGAGGAAAAAGATAAGTTTCTAGAAATATTCTAAGTACATTCCATGTACATTGTGAGTACACACCGTGTAATCGGTTGCCACAAGTTGCTGGGTGCTGGCCGTATAATAGCGATGCACATGGTTGTGTGTGGTAATCTGGAGGCCGCCTAAAGAGGGGCCTGGTAAGGGCAAGCACACGCCGTGTAGTTTATTTTTTTCATTAAATGCACCAAGGTCACGTATGATAGAAAAAACCATCTAATTCTTGACCTAGTTCGTCTAAGAGTGTCTGTACGCCACAGATCTATGCCGATCCCCCGACCGAGCATCCGTCCTCTAAATCGAACATCGTTTGTTGCGTTGGAATCACATCGGTGAGTTCTCTCTTGTGCTAGAACTATATCCCTTTATTTCTCCTCTGTTGTGAGTTTTACTCCATTTAATGTTCTAGATTTATTGTAGATCTATGATGTTCTAAGGTGATTCAAGGCTTGAGGTTCACATGTAGCAATCTCACAATGCTGAGGTAGGTGGTATGTACCTTTCCATTGAATGTCTTTGAGTTATATGTGTAAATTCCCCAATACCCTTGAACGGGGTATTGCGTGCTTAATGTTTTATCCTTGATTATGGCCTACTATGCTTGTATGCTTGAGTAGTGGTTATTTGATTGTGAATAGGGTTAATTTCTATGCGTTGGAAGTTTTTTCCCATGCATGTTTTGTTTATGACCATTTGGACATGCTTAGCCTATTAGGCTACCTTGCATGTTTCCCATGGCTAATGTTGTAGGATGGAGTGATTGTATTTTTGATATCATGTTATGCTATAGAATGTTAGCCAAGTAGTTCTTGAGGTTTACTTGGGCCGATACGCTTTTCTATACTTATTGACTTACATAGGGCCGTGAGAACCTGGTGTAGTAGACCATAGAGAGAATGGACGTAAGGGAATCTCTAGAGTGATTGTTTTACTATTATGATGCAAGACCATAGGGGGAATTGATGTAAGTGCTTCCTCAGAGTGTCTGTAGTTCCTCGACGTAGGCTACATACGGAATGTGACATAAGTGCTTCCCCAGAGCGCCTTTAGTTACCGATACGAGACTATAGGAGGAATTGATGGCGAGTGCTTCCTTAGAGAGTCTATGATTAAGCTGAACCAGAGTGGTTAGACTGTGTTTACTTCCTATAGGGTTTCTTGTATCTGTATGGCTGAACCATAAGGTTTATTCTATGAGTACTTTCCAGAGGGTTACCATGGTTTTAACTGCATAATTGTCTTGTTTAGGTTGAACTAGAGGGGTTAGGATATGAGTGCTGGCCAGAGGGTTAACTAATTTGATTAGATGTTTACCTGATTTGATTAGCTATTTACTTACTATGTGATATTGATTTCCTTGAACTGTAGGAATGTTTGTTGCTGTGTAATTCATTGTTTACTACTGTTGTTTACTTCATGCCTACCATATAGATTCACAAAATATTAGGAACAGATCTTTGGGTGGTTGCGTAATGGGATTTAGTGTCACACCCTGTTTGGGTTATGCTTTTGGGCCCAAACTGATTATATTGTTGTAGGGATAGATAAGGGAAAACTCCCTTCTACTTTAGGTACTTGACTACTTTGGAGTTGGGGAGCATGGGACAAAGCTGAGGCTTGCGATACTGAGGATCTATTTCCTGTTTTCTTTTGTACTATTGTTTTGTTTTGTAAACCTACATTATGACATGTTTTGCTTCTTTCCTGGACATATGTATCATTCATCATTATTATATATATGTGGTCCAGTTTATTACTTCAGTCTTCTTCTGTATATCATTGTATGGATTATTAATGCTTCCACTGTTGTATATATGTTTTACTTATGCTATGTCACTCTACCAATGAGGGAATTATTTCCCCACTATCACACCCAAGACCCTCACTTCTAGTTAGTAGCCTCCGGCATTCGGGGAAATGCGCTTGAGGCCATGTGACCAACCGGGTACGAGGCACCCCTGGGTGGCTTCCAGAACCGGGACGTTATAGAGTGTTATAAGAGGGTTTCTTTTCTTCTTTACTTACTTTTAGGATCCTATGGCCAGTGATATGAAGTAATAGGCAATTATTAATAATCTATGCCTAGGAGTAGCTAACTTGTGTACAAGGAAAATATAATTTACCTTGATTATTGCAATTGTTAAGATTACTACAATTTTACAGTGGATTTGATTTCACCATTGGGTGAATCACATGCTTTGTGCTGTTATTGCTAATGCTTTTGAGTTTCTATTTCTTTTGAAACCCAATGATATGAGGGTGTGCTATCTCATGCATCATATAGGAACTTGCTAATAAATCACATGTCATGCATTATTGCCTTTTCATTTAGGGTGCATTAGCAATTGCATGTTGTTGTGATAGATGTTGTGCTAGATATGCATGCTGTTTTCATAGATTCCTTGATAGAATACCTTCTTCTGATAGGGTGTTTTTTGTGTAAGGTATTTTTTGAATGAACGCCAAACTTTGGTTCTTAAGGTGTTACGGTCTCTCATGAATCGAAAATTGGTGGATCATTGACTTTTTTTCCTTGATTATGACATGTATAAGATGCCAAGCATTGATTTGTAGAGAGTATGAGCACTTACGGATCATATTTTGGAACTTTTATGTTTGTTTCAGTTTTCTTCTGAGTTCTAGAGAAGTTTCTGAGGCTTACTGTCTAGAAAAACCCAGAATACACGATGTGTAATTATGAACACACGCCGTGTGTCCTTATATTCGGGAAGGAACTGTTTTTATTAAGTACATTCCATGTACTTATGTACACACCGTGTAGTCTTTAACCATGTCTCAGACTATGTGGGTAGAGACACAGGGTTGGGAAACCCTTGGTAGGACACTCCGTGTGCCGGAAGTACATGCCATGTTGTAAGACCATATAACCGGTCGTGTGAAAAACAACATGGGTAGGTGAAGTTCGTCTAGTACACATCATGTCTATCATGAAAACACCATGTAGTCTTGTTGTAGGAGAACCATGTGGGTTAGTCATGTATAACAAATAGGGCAGGGGAAGAGGATTCATGTACATGCAGTGATTTAGGACAACACATTGTGTGTTTAGGGTGTTACACAACCTGGTTTGGAAGGATTACACGACCATGTGATGGATTAAAGTATCATGTCATGTAGTGATAATACACACTATGTATACATGTTTTGAAAAACATGAATGATTTCTTTCTTCTATTCCCTTCTTACACATCTACTTTTCAGTCCCAGATAATCTTAAACTAAGGTGTGCGCTTGACCTTGCAGAGTCATGCCACCGAGATGTCCTCCGGTTGTATGCCAGCTGCAAGGTGGTGATCAAACACCAGACAAGGATGACCAAGGATAACCAGCTAATTCTCCAGTTGTACCAGTATGGGCACCAGCTTTCATTCTGGACACAGGTGCTGATACATAGTTCCAAGAGGCCTTTATAAGGTTAATGCAGACCTTATACAGAGTACCGCATCCTACCCCTTCTATGGAAGAGCTGAGATGGGTTTTCCAGTAGTATAATCCTCCCACTTTCACAAGGGGTGGAGGACCTCAGGCTGCCAAGTCATGGTTAGAATACATGCTGACGATCTTCGAGCATCTGGAGATGCCTCCAGAGAGGAGGGTGAAGCTCAGTACGTATATGCTACGGGATTTCTACAAGAGGTGGTGGGATGTGATCTCACAAGAGGGACATCACCAGGTTTATGGCTTGGGAGGAGTTCCATCGTATCTTCTATGACTATTTCTATCCAGAGACTATGAGGGCCGATCGAGCCCTAGAGTTCATGTGTCTAGAGCAGGGTATTCTTTCTTTCATGGAGTACTTGTCTTGCTTTACTGAGTTGCAGAACTTCATGCCTATTCTAGGAGGCAATGCATTATTTCTGTAAAGGCAGTTTGAGGATGGTCTTGGGAATGAAATCTGATCTCAGGTGAACATCTTCAGGTTGAATTCCATCCCTTATATAGTCAACTAGGCGCTGATCACGAAGCATAATCTGAGGCATTCCGGAGTTGTGAGCCCGGGTGGTTCTATATCTGGTGTTAGTATCCATCCTAATGATAGTAGGAAGTTTCACAGGGAGTCTACACGTGGAAATCCTAGTAGGCAAGAGACTTCTTTAGGTATCCAGGTAGTGTTCTACCAGTGTGTGAAGAGTAGGTATACAAGGCAACATTGCTCGAGAGACCCAGTGGAGTGATGATCTTGTGGAAATATGGGTCATATTCAATGCTTATGTTAGATCTTCTCACCAGTAGCAGGTGATAGGGGTTCTTCTATGACTCCTCATTCAGGAGCAGTGCTACAAGTTTCTCACTAGTCTGGGAACATGAGTTCTTCTGGTGGTTCAGGGCGAGGTGGAGGTCACGACCATGGTAGTCAGTCACTAGGCTTTCAGCGACAACAAGGTGGACCAACTCAAAGTGGTCAGGTAGGGTCACATGGCCACAGTTCATGCTAGTCCTTTGCAGTGGAGCAGAAATAATAGGAGTAGGCTCTCGGACCCTCTACAGTTCAAGGTACGATCCTAGTTTCCTAAGTTCTATTTTTCTCTCTTTTCGATACAGGGGCTCCCCATAAATTTATTTCTATTGATGTTATGGAGAGCCTTGGGCTCTGTAACTTTTCTTCTACTGATATCTTGATTCTAGACACTCTTCTGGGGACTAGAACGGTTAGTGTATGTCAGTGTAAGGAGTTCCCTATTGAGGTTAGTGGGTGTCACTACTTATTGGACCTCTATGTCTTAGGGATGAAAGGCAATGATTTTATTCTCGGAATGGAATTGTTAGTTCCCTTCTAGGAATTTTTCGATTTCTATCATCCTAGGATGAGTCTTACATCACCAAAGGGTGGATCATTTCTTCATTTGGGTGAATGGGATGTCCAGACGAGCAGAGCGGGACTCGAGCATCATGTGTTAGGAGGACTTACAACCAAGATTTCTATTATATATCTAGATAACCAGGGAACATCACAGATAGAATTTTCTCCAGTAGTGTATCATTTCAGGGATGTCTATCCAGAGGACTCTTTAGGTTTTTGTCCGGAGTGATAGGTGGAATTTTCTATTGAGCTTGTTCTAGGAGCGACACTGGTGTCCATTCCTCTTTATAGGATGGATACACCAGAGCTATATGAGCTCAAGAAATATTTGGAGGAGTTGCAGGAAAAGGGTTTCATCTGACCCCGTACTTCTCCTTAGTGTTTGCCTATCCAGTTTGCGAAGAAGGCAGATGGTACCCTCAGACATTGTGTGGATTATTAGAAGTTTAACCATTTGACGGTCAATAATCAATATCCCTTGCCAATGATTGACGATCTCTTTGATCAACTTTTTGGAGCCCGAGTGTTCTCGAAGATGGAATTTAGATCTAGTTACCATCAGTTGTGTGCTAGACCATCTGAAATATCTCCTACAGCCTTTCGATGTAGGTACGGTCTATACGAGTATGTGGTTATGTCATTCGGTCTCACGAACATGTCTGAAGTTTTCATGGAATTGATGATCCGAGTGTTCCATCCTTACTTGGATTCATTCTTGGTGGTCTTCGTGGAAGATATCTTGGTGTACACTTACACTCGACATGACCATGCCTCACATATTGAGACTATTTTGAGTACAATGAGAGAGAATCAGTTATATGCTAAGCCCTAAAAATGGAACTTTTGGATGGATCAGATTCACTTCTTGGGTCATATTATCTCAGATACAGGAGTATTAGTAGACCCAGAGAATGTGAGAGCAGCAGTTTACTGGGTGCAGCCGAAGAATGTATTTGAGGTATGGATTTTTCTATGGCCGGTTGGATACTACATACATTTCATACAGGACTTCTCACTCTTAGCGGCGCCACTGGCGGTCTTGACTAAGAAGGGTGAAATGTTCTTGTGGTCAGATTCTTGTGAGTCAGCCTTTCAGGAGATGAAGGGGAGGTTGACTTCTGCACCAATACTAGTATTGACAGAGCCTGGAAAGGGCTACACTATTTACTATGATGATTCAGGTATCGGGCTGGGAGCAGTGCTTATGTCGGGTGAAGGAGTCTTTGCGTCCATGTCTCGGTAGTTAAGGCCACATGAGAGGAACTACCCGATGCACAATCTAGAGTCAGAAGCAGTTGTTTATGATTTATGTTGTTGGATACATTACCTTCTAAAAGAGAATTTCACGATTTTCACCAACCGCAAAAGTCTTAAGTAAAAATTCACTCAGCATGACCTGAATTTGAGACAGCGAAGGTGGGTTGAGTACCTTCAGTCCTTTGATTTTGAGCTTGCCTATACGCCTGGGAAAGGCAAGAATGTAGCTGATGCGCTGAGTAGGAGGACTCAGATACTAGTAGTTCACGAGGCCAGCAATGATTGGTAGCTTATGGATCTGTTCTTTGGGATGTATTTGGAGGTGCACGACAGGCAGGGGCAGACATTTCTATCTTTTTTAGGTGTTACCTCTACTCTTCTTAATCAAGTGTGAATGAGGTAGCTATCATATTCTGAAGGCCTAGTGATATAGGAAAGAATGTTAGGAGGGGACCCTATTCCTGGGTGTACCATAAGTGAGGATGAGATCTTTCATTTCAAGGGACACATATGGGTGTCAGTAGACATACGTGAGGAGTTTATGTGGGAATTTCATTCCTCAGTTTCGATAGTTCATCTTGGTGTAACCAAGATGTATCATGATCTACACCGTTAGTATTGGTGTCTAGGTATGAAGAGAGATGTTGCTGGTTTTGTCATGAGGTGTTCCACCTGTCAGCAGGTAAAGGCAGATAATAAACCACCAGCAAGGATTTTACTATAGTTACCCATTATCGATTTGAAGTGGAATGACGTCACAATGGATTTAATGATAGGTTTACTGAGATTGCCTCGATGGAATGATGCAGTATGGTTTGATGTTGACAGACTCACAAAGGTTCCCCACTTCTTGCTGATCAAGGAGTCCTTCAGTGTTGATTAGCTGGGAAGGTTGTACATTCGAGAGATTGTACTTCTGCATGGGGTTCCACACTCCATTGTTTTAGACAGGGATTCACATTTTACCTCTCGGGTCTGGAAGGGGCTACAGAAGGCTTTGGGTACACAGGTACTCTTGAGTACATCTTACCATCCCAAGACAGGTGGTCAGTCTGAGCATACGATTCAGGTTCTTGTAGACATGATTTGAGCATGCATCTTAGATTTTGGAGGTTCTTGGGAGAACCACATACCTCTTGTGGATTTTTCCTACAATAATAGTTTTCAAGAAACTATTCATATGTCACCTTATGGGGCTTTGTATGGTAGGCCATGCAGATCACCCTTATGTTGGATGGAGGTAGAAGAGGCAGCTATGTTGGGACTTCATCTTGTCCAGAAGACCATAGAGAAGATAGAGTTGATTCAGAAGAGGATGGCTATAATATAGTCGTGAAAAAAATCTTATGTTGATCAATGGAGATGACCTCTAGAGTTTGAGGTACGAGATCTGGTTTTCCTGCATGTCACACTGAGGTTGGGACATAGGGTGATTAGGAGACATGGTATATTTTCACCTAGATACGTCGAGCCATTTGAGGTGTTGGAGAGGGTTGGGCCGATTGCCTATCGGTTGCAGTTACATCAGAGGTACCGGTGTATGCATGACTTCATCCATGTTTCTCAGCTTCAACGTTCCTTCTTATACAAGTCTGGTTTTTTTCAATCTGAAGAGGTTGAGTTAGAGTTGGATGCCTCGTTCGTGGAGCATCCTATCCGGATTGTTGATCGTAGTACGAATTTTCTCCATTGCTGGTCTATTCCTCTGGTACGAGTGTTATGGAAGAACGGGCGAGTACAAGATGAGACTTGGGATAGGGTGACTGATGTACGATCACAATGGCTAGAGCTTTTTGAGGATTATTCTTCTACGCCTTTCTAGGTAAATTCGAGGATGAATTTATTTAAGGGGGGATTTTATAATAACCTAGATCTTCTTTTCAAGTACTTTTTCATTTTCCTAGTGTTTTTCAGGAAAAAGATGTGTTTATAGAAATTTTCTAAGTACACGCTATGTACTTTATGAGTACATGTTGTGTACTCAGTTATTGTATGTAGTCAGGTGTTGGCTGTGTAATGGCCATGCACATGACCTTGTGCGGTGACCTGGAGGCCGCCTAAAGTGGGGCTCGGTAAGGGCAAGTACACGCCATGTACTTCAAAAGTACATGTTGTGTACTTTATTTTCTTTCATTAAACGTATCGAGGTTGCGTCTGACAGACAAAACTGCCTACTTCTCGACCTAGTTTGTCTGAGAGCATCCGTACGATGCGGATCTTTGCTGATCCCTCGACCAAGCATTCGTCCTCTGAATCGAACACCATTGGTTGTGTTGTAATCACATCAGTGAGTTATTTCTTCTCCTTGAACGCCATCCCTTGATTTATTATCTCTCATGAGTTTTACTCCATTGAATTTTTTAGACATTTTTGTAGATCTATGAAATTCTAAGGTGATTCAAGGCTTGAGGTTCACATATAGAGATCTCACAATGCCGAGGTAGGTGGTTTGTGCCTTTCTGTTAAAAGTATTTGAGTTATATGTGAAAATTTCCCAATCCCCTTGAAAGGGGAATTGGGTGCTTACTGTTTTAGCCCTGAAAATTTCCTACTATGCTTTTATGATTGAGTAGAGGTAATTTTTTTGTGAATAGGGTTAATTGCTATGCTTTGGAAGTGTTTTCCCATGCATGTTTTGTTAATGAGCGTTTGGTCCTGCTTAGCGTGTGAGGATGCCTTACATGTTTCCCATGACTAGTGTTGTAGGATGGAGTTATTGCATTTATGAGATGTTGTTATGCTGTAGAATTTTATCCAAGTAGTTCTTGAGGTTTAATTTGGACGATAAGCTTTACTGTACTTGTTGACTTACAAAGGGCCATGATAACCTGGTGTAGTAGACCATAGGGAGAATGGACACAAGGGCTTCTCCAGAGTGTTTGTTTTACTGTTACGATGCGAGACCATAGAGGGAATTAACGCAAGTGCTTCCTCAGAGTGTCTATAGTTCCTCAACATGGGCCATTGGGGGAATGTGACGTAAGTGCTTCCCTAGAGCGCCTTTAGTTACCAATATGAGACTATAGGATGAATTGGCGGCGAGTGCTTCCTCCGAGAGTCTATGTTGAAGCTGAGCCAGATGGGTTAGACTATGTGTACGTCCTAGATGGTTTCTTGTATCTCTTTGGTTGAACCAGAGGGGTTAGGCTGTGAGTACTTCCCAGAGGGTTACCGTTGTGTTATCTGCATGCCTATCTTGTTTAGGTTGAACTAGAGGGGTAAGGCTCTGAGTGCTTCCCAGAGGGTTACCTTCTTTGATTAGAGGTTTACCTGCTTTGATTAGCTATTTACATGATATGTGATATTGATTTCCTTGAACTGTAGGAATGGTTTCTGCTGAGTAATTTCTTATTTACTACTATTGTTTACTTCTTTCCTACCATATAGATTCACTGACTATTAGGAACAGATCTTTGGGTTGTTGCCTACTTGGATTTAGTATCACACCCTATTTGGGTCATGCATTTGGGCCCAAACAGATGATATTGTTGTAGGGATAGATAAGGGAAAACACCCATCTACTTCATGTACATGACTGCTTTGGAGATGGGGAGCATGGGACCAAGGTGAGGCTTGTGATGCTGAGTTGATGATTCTTGTTTTATTTTGTACTGTGTTTTTTTCTGTATTCCAGCATTGTGACTTGTTTGGATGCATTCCTAAACATATATACCATGAATCATTATTATATATATGTGCTCCAGTTTATTAATTAAGTCTTTCACTGTTTATCTTTGTATGGGTTATTACAGCTTTCACTGTTGTATATATGTTTTACTTCCACTGTGTTACTCTTCCAATGAGGGAATAGTTTCCCCACTATCACACCCAAGGCCCTCACTGTTAGACGACAACCACTGGCATTTGGGGAAATGCGCTTGAGGTCATGTGAACAACTGGGTATGAGGCGTCTCTGGGTGCCTTTCGGAACCGGGACGTCAGATTCTGAGTTTCAAAAAATTGAACAAAAATAATAAATTTTTTGGTTATGAATATAATTTATTCAAAACCTACAAGTAATTATTTATAAATATATCTTATGGATATATTTCAATTGCTACATATTTTTTGTGTCCAATTAATGGTTATTATATAATAGAGTTCTCCTTAAGATTTCAACAATATATTTTACATACTCAAACATTCATTTCTAAATCTGTATCATCTCAGTTACATATAAGTAAGTTTCTCTAATTAGTTTGGTTTTTTAAGAATTTATACTAATCCCAAAAAACTAAAGAATTCATGGACACTAAAAAATTATAAAATAATTTATTATTAGAAATATGTCTTAGAATCAAAAAAAAAAGTTTGGTAAATCGATAATGGATTGTCATGAAATATGTTTTGTGATATATATAATTTCATATAATTTAATACATATGATTTATGTAACTTTAAATTTGGGGATAACTCAATTGGATACTTCATGGGTTTTGGTCAGGTTGGAATATGAAATTATGTAACTAATTCTAATATATTATAGGATGAATGATTAAAACATAATTTAATTATCATATCAAAATTATGTAGTTATGGTATGTTTGTTAATTCCCAACATGAAATTTCCATTATGTGTGAAAATAAATCTTCCATGTTCTATGAAAATAGAAAACAAAAAATATGTATCATAATTTTTTTTGAGGTAGGTAATAAAAAACACAAATAATTAATTATTGTTTAATATGATTTTTTTTGTTGATAATGGATATAGGTAAATACCATTATATGGATAATGTATATGCTTTTAAAAAATAAAAATGTTCTAAATATGTCCTTTTTTAATGAAGATATCATAGATATATGTGGCATGTGTATGAAAGATAAATATCATAGATGTAAATTCAGATCTGTTAAATAAAAATGAACTATAATGCCTCTTGATCTTATTCTTTTATACTTACATGGACAAGTCAAACTTTATTGTTTATGTGGTAGAGTTTTTTCATCATTACTAATGACATTACAAGATAAACACATGTTAATATTCTTACCCTAAAACATGAAACATTATCTATGATTATCACTTTAGATAAATTGGTTAAAAAAGAGAAGTTAAATTTAGATAATTAAATTATAAAAGGCCATGGTGGTCAATTATACGATATAAAATTTACATATTATTTTGATGATTTTTTATTATTTTCTTAAATGTTCATCTCTTAGAACACCACTCCAAAATGGTTTCATGGAATAATAAATTATATCAATTCAAGAAATGGTTTAGAAATATTAAATGAGTTTAATCTTACTAAATATTGTTGGGTAGAGGATTTCAATTTTTATTTTTATTTTATGAATAGAATTATAATAATTCCATTGTTGGAAATGGAACCTTATCTCATTTTGATGGGAATATAGTCTAAAATATGGTATTTTAGAGTCTTTTAGTATAATTTTTTCATTGTAAATACTAATGACCACTTGGGTAAATTTTACGATAAATATAATAAATCTATTTTATTAGGATTTTAAAATAATAGTATGATACTGAGAGTATACAATAAAATAATTGTGGTTGTTTTAGACTACCTTCATGTTAATATTGAAGAAAAACATTTAATAGACAGGATGTTGATATTCATTAATGTTATACTAATTTTAGATATTATAATTATGAAGAGGGGGATACTCAATATAATAATTCACATATTAAGGGGGATAATATTTCCTCTCAATGAAATATTATTAATAAAATTTTGTAAAAATATTATTGAGATCATTTTATATATAATTTTATTATAGGTCTTGAGCCAAATATTACAACTATAACGTATTCTAAGAATACTTATTCTTGTCGTTCTTTCATTTATGGTTTTTTACAGAATGATATTGATGAATAATTAATAATTACAATATGATCATGGATGAGTTAAATCAATTTATTATAAATTATCAATGGAAATTTTTTATTCAACCAAATGATTCTCACATTATTAGAATTAAATTTATCTTTACAACCAAACGTGATAAATTTGGAAATGTTGTTAAAAATAAATCTATATTAGGTTTTGAAGGATATTTTCAAGAACATGGTATTTATTTTGAATAATATTTTCCCCATGTTTCTATATTAGAATCAATTTGAATATTATTTTTATACCTTTATTTCCTTAGTTTCTAATTATTTCAAATTGATTTCAAAATAACATTAATAAATGGTTATTTTTATGATGATTTCAATGTTAAGAAAACCCCAGGTCTGTAAAATAAAAAACATCATGTTATTATTTTGAATCAAAATACGAGTTTTTATAGTTTGAAACAAGATTAAGATGTTGTTAATGAATGGTTATCTATTTTTATTTTGAATCCATGTTTTGATAAAGGAATTATTTATCAATATATATTCATTAATAAATGTTGTAATGATATTTTTATTCTGAATATTTATGTTTATGAAATTATTTTAGGATATTGACCTGAAAATATATGTAATAAAATTTCAAAATTCATGAAATATGAATTTTAAATGTTCATGATGGGATAATTTCAATTCATTATAGGTCTTAATATTTTTTCAAACAATTATTTTTCTATGTCAATCAATGTATGATAAATATATAGTAAATATATTTGATTTAGAATCTTTTAAATTTGAAAATAATCCCATCATTACTGAAAGTAAATCATGATTATACAAATTCAATAAAATCAGTTGATGAAAAATATTATAGAGTCTTGATTGGATGATTTTATTATTTAACTACTTCAAGGCCTTATTAAATTTCTCCATCTTTTATTTCTGTGGGATTTAAAAGTGAACCTAAATAATGTATAATAAATTATGTTATGTGGATTTTCATATATGATAAATTATCTAAAAATAATAGAATGTTTTATCCAAATAAAACATATATTTATTTGATAATATATTAATATTCCAATTTTGGTTGACAAAAGATAGATGTAAAAATCACTTCAATAATATTTTATTTACTAGGAAATGGTTATTTTCATGGACTTCAACGAAATTTTTTTTAACCATGAACTACTAAAATTGAATACATAGTTGTTACATATTATTGTGCTAGATAATTATAGATTATGAAAACACTTTCTTATTTTGGTTTTTATTTTGTTCAGATTCCAACATTTTGTCAAAAATTATTTTATTTCCATTTCAAAAATACCCGAAACACTCTACGACTAAGAACATTAATGTTGATTTTTTTAAATGAGGATCATGTTCATAAATTAAAAATAAATATTGAATTTATTTATATATAAAATCAACTTCTTGGTACCTCTATTAAGCCCCAAGACATAACAATGTTTGATAATATCATGTTTGAACTTGGTTTGGTAAAAACGTAAATTTTATGGATTCAATTTACAAGAATGATTAATGTGTTTATATTACTAAATTTTATAATTTATATAAATATAAAGTAATATAGACTCTTTATTTTAGTTTATAATTTATATAGACATTTTATTATAATTTTTAGTGTTTTAACCATTATATTAAACAATAGTTCATGAAGACTAATTTTTTAAACTTCAACATTTAAAAAAGGTATATTTTACAAATATATTTCCATTTATTTTCATTAAAATAATATTAAATATTCTCATTATATAAAAATAAATGTTCTTAAAACATAATCCTCTACAGCAGATCCTTGACACATGATTTGAAATATCTAACTTTACGTCATTTTTGTAAAATCATTATATTAATTTTTTTAATTTTTTTCACTTATTCTAGTTTAAAAATATTAAATCATTGACTTATTTTTTTTCATGTTATTTCTATCATCAAATTTAGGGGGAGTAAATATATGATAATAAAACTATGAAATTTTATCATTATGTTAAATAATATGTATTGAATTTTTCTATTGAAGCCTTATTTTTTAAAGAAATATCCAAATAGGGAAGAAGTGATTTGATTATACATGGTTTTTTAATAATAAAAAATAATGATACTATTGAGTGGATCCATAAAACACATTATTTTCTAAACATTGCTTGCCATCTCTGCACTTATTCATTTTAGCTTCGATCTCAATGGAGGGTTTTGACCCTGAGTGGGAAACCGCCTTTGTGAATCGTGATCCCAAATCTCAAACCGACGAAGCGCCTTTAGTGGAACGTCCGCGAGGCATATCTTTTCTGGAAGCGCTCAAGGGCATGGATTTATCCAAGGATTCTACTTCGAAGATGTCCCTTTGTAAGAAACTTGACGATGGCTTATTTTCTATTGAAGCAGATCCTCTTGCTCTTCAACAATGATCTCTTCTATGTAAGTATTCAGTTATGGGGCATATTTCGTATATTAACGGTGACAAGCCATGGGAGAAATCAGATCTCATGATCTAGATAGACCATGTCTGGGGCTTTGTGGATATGAAGCTGGTTCCGATTGGGAAAGGTTATTTCCGCATGTTATTAAAATCCCAGGATGAACTCGACTGCGTTTGGAAGCTTGGAAATCTTCCACTTAAGCATGGAGTGCATTAGATCTCAGAGTGGGATTTCTCATTCAACCCACACACTTCGAAGAATTACATGGTTCAAATCTGGGTGAGGTTGCATGGACTCAACTGGTATTTTTGGCATCTGAATATTCTGAATGATTTTGTATCCTATATCGGAACCCTTCTCATGATTGATCAATGCACTCTTAATGCCAAGAACAGTCTCTACGCTAGGGTCATGATTGAAATTGACATTTGTACCAAATTTTCAAATGTAATTTTCTTCAATTCAAATGAATTCAGAACTGAAGTTAAGGTCGAGTGTGAACTTATGCCACCGTACTTTGAGTTCTATAAAATTGTTGGCCATTCTCAGCTAAAATGTCGGGTTATGAAGATCCAGGTGGCTCTTCCTCGCAAATAAGGATGGGCTGAGCGTAAAAAGAAGAAGGGTAATATCCCTACTCTTGAAAAACCCGAGCCACCCAAGAAGAAACCGAGTATATGGGTCAAGAAAACATGTTTTCTGTGTGAGAACTCGGGTATCACCTGGGAAGATCAAGTCGAAGAGGAGTAAAATGAAATCAATGATCTAAGCATCATCAAGGATATTGAACATACAATTTTGGATGTTTGTGATCAATCCGGGGAAGACAAATCTTCTGAGGACCCAATGCAGGCTTATTCTGCCAAAGATGGACTCTCTTTGGAGGTTTTCAATGAATCACATGGCTTGGTCAAGGTATATATTGATGACTCCACTTGTGGAGTTCCACTGGATGTCTCACCTCCATGCAAGACTATATCAGGAGCCAATGATCTTGTGCCATAGGGATTGGATGAGACTCTGCATTCGACTACCCAACATGTGTCTGATGTTGCTCTTCTCCCTACAGATCGAGGAGAACATGAACCCTCCCCTATGATCAACCAACCAATTCTAAAACTCACTGCCTGACCGCCACTAGAGGAGGATACAGGTATAAATAAATCTGACATTTCTCTCTCAGACACACCCAGGACTGTGATTGCACACACTGCCACTGATTTGTGTACTAACACTAAGTCACCTTTTCTGAATGCACTCTCAGAAGCACAAAAATACCAAAAATGTCTCTCTTGATTCTGAGTTGATAATAGGCACAAAACCCCCTAGTTTGCCTACCATTACCCAGAAAGAGAACCCTCTTACTAAGTCTAAGGATGGCCATATGAACACCCTTGAATGATAAAATACCTTCTGTTTCTTAGAGTATTGGTAATACATGTTCTTGTAACACTGTTTCTGCTTCCATTGTGAGTAAGCAGGTCAAAATTAATAGCCCAACCCCTTCTAAAACTCTTAGGAGATCTGGGAGAATGAAAGGCTTGGGCGGCTCGAAGAAAAAAAAGGCAGATCCTGCTCAAAATCCAGGTTCTAAATGGATGTATTTTTTTGAATTGTCAGGGTTTAGTGAACCCTGACACTCTTTCTATCCTCAAACTCTTTATTTTGAAGCATAAGCCAAAAACAATTCAGTCGCTGAACCAAAAAAAAATTTCTCTACAAATCTTATGCATCTCTATATTGCTGGTTGTATCATTATTGGTGCTTGTAAATATAGTCCTTCTATTGAGTTTCTATTGATTTTTTTTTATCATTCCTCTTTACAAAATGTTAATATTTATAGTTTCTCTGAACAACAGTTCACTTGTGACTTTATTCTTAACAACACACATATTTTTTTCACTTCAGTTTATGCCAAGAATAGACATCAAGACATATGACTTCTTTGGCATGAAATTTATGTGTTAGCTAATAACATTAATGACCCCTGGATTGTGTTGGGTGATGTTAATGCCATTCTTTCCACCTGTGAAAAAATTGGTCCTTCCCACTCTAACACTTCCTCTAGAGAGTTTAAGGATGCTTTAGAAGAATGTAACCTCATAGAAATCAATCCTACGAGAGCCAAGTATACTTGGTATAGAAGACACCTTAATAGTGTTTTTTCTAGAAAAATTGATAGGGCCTTTACAAATTTTCCAGCTCTGGATAAATGGGATACCATATCCAGCATTACATTTCCTAGGTTAATGTCCGATCATCATCCTATCCTAGTCAGTATGTTCCCTAAAAATGCCAGGACTAATATTCCTTTCAGATTTGATAATGCCTGGTCTGCTGGCCTGGATTGTTCTCACATCATTATGAAAGGTTGGGAGTCCATGAATAATAACCCTGATGCTTTTTCCTTTTTTATGAAGCTGAAACATCTCAAGCAATGTTAAAAGTGTTGGTGCGACGCTAAATCAAAACAAGTTGACCAGGGAATCGCTGACCTTGATAATGATCTCAATCAAATTTGAAATGCAAACACCAACTCTGATTTTTTCCATCGACCTCCAAAATTAATTGAACATCACTTTGAAACATAACACTCTTTTGGTTCTTAAAAACAATATGCGCAAGCATGTTTTCAAAACTAAGTGGCTGAAAGACGGTGACCGCAACACTAAATTAAACAATTCCATTCAACGAATTAAGAATGTTTGCAGACCTTTATCCTTTATTTGGGTGAATGATACTATTATTGACTCAGAAGTGGCTATATATGACCATGTGGTCTCTTACTTTGACAATATTTTCAATGGGGCTAGCATCAACAAGTACCTCATTCCTAAGGTTATCCCGATCATGGTCAATGAGAAAGACAATCATTTTATTTTAGGTATTCCGCTTGATCATGAAATTAAGGACACTGTTTTTAGTCTAAATCCGGATATTACCCTAGGGCCCGATGGGTTAAACATTGGTTTTTATCAGCAGTTTTGTGAGGTCATTCAACATGATTTTTGTAAACTTGTCAAAACCTTCTCCGAAAATGGATTTCTCCCTCATGGTCTTAATCCCCAATTTCTTACCTTAATTCCCAAAGTGGGTAATGCTTCTGAAATCCATCTCTTTCATCCTATTTCTCTTAACAATTCTCTTTATAAAATCATCTCTAAGCTTCTAGAAAATAGGATCATACCCCTATGCGACAAAATTATTTCTTGGAATCAATTTGGGTTTATTAAGGGAAGACTCATCCAAGATTTCATTTGTCTGGCCTCGGAATGCACCAACTCTCTTAACAAGGTTTCTAGAGGAGGAAGTATTTCTATCAAACTTGATATTAGGAAAGCTTTCGATACCATAGATTGGAGTTTTATTTTTAATGTTCTTCAGGGCTTTGGTTTCAATGACAATTTTATATGAAGGATTCGTACTCTTTTTAAATCAGCCTTTATTTCCATCCTTGTTGATGGATCCCCTTAGGATTATTTCACAGGCACCAACGGTGTTAGTCCAGGATATCCCTTATCCTCAATTCATTTTTCTATTTCTGAGGACTACCTTAGTAGTTTCCTCACTCACATGGTTGAACAAATCAAACTTAAACCGATTAAGGTGGCTAGAAACCTAAATGTCCCGACTCATCTTTTATCTGTTGATGACATCATTTTTTTCCTTAATGGAGGAAAAAGGAATATTCTAAACTTAAAAAATTCCTTAACTCATTATGAAGAGATATCCCATGAAGCTATCAGTTGGAACAAATATCTTGTTTTCTTTGGTAATAATTTCTCTCTCGAGGATAAAAATACCATCATTAAATGTTTAGGTATTTATGAGGGATACTTCCACTTTACTTATCTAGGAGTTCCCATCTTCTGGGGAAGGCCAAAATCCATGTTCTTCAATGCTGTTGTCGATTATGTTATCAAATAGCTGTCCACCTGGAAAGGTAAATCCCTCTCCATGGAAATAAGGATTTTCCTTGTGAAGTCCACCATTGTCTCCCAAATGGTTTAGTCAATGATGGTTTATAAATGGCCTATCGGTGTTCTTAAAATGATTAATGTTTATATAAAAAATTTTGTCTGGACTGGTAGCATACTGGAGAGGAAACATGATACCATCCCCTGGTCCACATGTTGTAAACCCCTTGAGCAGGGTGGTCTTGGCATTAAAAATCTCAAACTCTTCAATGAGGCCCTTCAATCCAGGCTCACTTGGTGTTTGATCAACAACTCCTTGGAATCTATATAGTTTCTTGAAAACAAATTCCTTATGAGGCGGAAAGAAGGTAATCTAAACCATTTTAATTCTTCGATCTGGCCTTCCATCAAAATCTAATTTTCCAATATTATAAAAAACGCTGTATGGATGGTTCGCATGGATTTTTCCATGCGCTTCTGGATCGACAATTGGACTGGAACCCACCTTATTTCTATGCTACCGACCAATTCCCCTCCTGATAATTCCAAAAACACAATAAATAAGGTACTAAAATCCAACCATCATAATATTCTGGAAAACTTCATGCATGTGGTCGATATTTACACCTTCTCTATCTCTGATGACTTCCTAGAATGGGAGCCTGCCCACAATGGTGTTCTTTACTCTAAGTGATTTTATAATCAAAACATCTCATTTCTCGGATTCGATTTTTCATTGGATAAAGCATTTTTATAAGCCCTGGATTAAGCCCTCAAGGATCAACCTTGTTTGGCGCATTGCGCACAGTTGCCTCTCTACCGAGGTCTGTCTCTAGATCTTCGGTATCCAACTCTTCTACAAATGTCATTTTTGTCATCAACATAGAGAAGAAATGAATAATTTATTTTTGTCTTGTTCCATGGCTTCCACCATCTGTAATTTTATCACTGACATTTTTTTATTACAGATGGTTTTTCTCTGACTCTATTTGTGCGCAGCTAAAACGTTGTGTTGAGCATGCCACTTCGTAGCAAATCAAGAACCTTTTACTGACTTCTGTGGATGAGATCCTCCATGTCATCTGGTATGCTCGAAACTCCATTATTCACAACAAATCTTCATTCAATCTTAATTCAGATCGGATGAGAATTCTCATTGCCATTATGGATGCTACCTCAATGCAGAAATATAATTGTGACAACTCGGTTGGAGACTTTGCGATTCTTTGTCAGCTACAGATTGAGTGTCTCTACCGACAACCGAGACACACTTTGGAGGTGTTTTTGGAAAGATCCATTACCCAGATGGATCAAGATCAATGTTGATGGAGCCTCTAATGGGATTTCGGGATCTGCTGGATGTGGATCCATCTTTAGAGCCTAGCTTGGGCATTGTCATGGATGCTTCTATGGCGGCTGCAGGATTGCCTCTTCTCTTGAACCTGAGATGGAGGTTGTGATTCATGCTGTCGATTTTGTTAAACAAAAGAGCTGGAACAACATATAGATTGAAAGTGATTCGAACAACACTATCCAAGCTATGTGGAGTGGTGTGGTTCACCTTGCCCGGTCTCTCACTACCTGATGGATGAATTTCCTATATTCACTCTTGGAAATCAGATACATCGCCACACATGCCTATAATGAAGAAAACATGGATGCTGATGGTCTGGAAAACAAAAGGATCAACCAAATCATTACTTGGAGAGATCTGTTGCCGGATGATCTGCTTCACATTTATGAAAAATATTGTAATAAGTTCACCTCCTTTAGACTTTTGTAGATTCATTACTCTATTTAATAATTTGGGTCTTGGTCTTTGACCAAGGATTTACCTTCAAGAAAATTATATTCTAAATATGTCATTTAGGATCATTAAAATACAATTATACAATTTTTATTTTTTCCACATAGAAAAATCAGTATTCCCATGCAGAAAAATACTCCTCCACATATCAAATTTTCCAGCTATAGTTTGAATAATTATTTTTATCATGATAAGGGATAAAAATATTAATTTAACGATTCATGATGTATTTTAAACAGATAATTTTTTTATGAATTTTACAAAACTAAAATAAATGTTGAAGATACCATTTTCATATGAAAAATTGTATTAAAAACTAATACATGTTTTATGTCATAATTATACATTTTTTATTTATGAATTCTATTTTCTTTTAATCATATCAAGAGCTAAAATTTTACAATTATGGTTATTCTTGTTTTTAACATTATAGGAATTCAATTTATATTTTCATAAAAGATAAAATTCAATTATAATTAAAAATATTAATGATACAATGATATGTATTAGAATATATATAGTAAAATTATAAAATAATCAATAAAAACATAATTTTAATAAATAAAATCATAGTATATATATTTTTCTGAAACAAATACATAAGATCATTAATGAAATGTTATTTTGAAAATAATGTACAACTATAACACAAAAAATGTAAGTATATCTGAAACATGTATTTATACAAGGATCAACCATTAAAGGTAATTTTTATAATGAATTTATTATATAATAAAAATTTTACTATATATATATATATTTGTATGAACTTGTATGTAGTATAGAAATAAATAAAAATATATATACATATATAATAAAAAAGTTAAAATTATAACAATAAAACAACAATAATAAATGTAATGTAACAAAAGGACTTGAAATATACGCATAAATTTTGACCTTAATATTTTTTAACGTGATCATATTCTTGTATTTAAATATTAAATGTTTTGAAATGAAATTACTGTTTTCTAAAGAATATCAAAACCATAACCTAAAAGATAAAAAACGAATTCAAATAATTTTGTTTTATAATATTTAAATGTGGAAACATAATAATATTAATAAATTATAAGAATAAACATGTGTAAATAATTATTTATATATAAATATATATACATATATAATATAGTGAAATTGTTAATGTAAACATTTATATGTACATTATTAATTGAAAATTGGAGTTCAAATTATTAGGATGTTGTAGTATATATATATATATAAATATCTAATTATAAATAAATAAATTTATATATATATACTACATAAATTAAATTAATGAAACAATAAAAAAGGCAAATAAAAAAGAAAAAAAATGCCAGCTGTGGTGACTTCTTCGTAAAGCCACCACACCCAGGACACTAGTCACCACTGTTGTCACACCTCCTAGAAAATACCTCCCTCACTGCCCACTGAATCCCATTTTCACTATTCCCCACCCTATGTTGTTTTATTACACGATACCACAAAAAACATCATAAGGCTCAATGTAGCCTCCATTCTCATTAAGCAGCACCATTGGCCAACTACAACTGTAGACACCATCAACTCCATTGATGCCCTCCTTCAACCAAAACCATCTTACTTATTCCAATTATCATACAAAACATCACCATTCACTCTAAATTTTTTTCACCATCGCATGATTTCACTTGTCCACTAATAAAAATATCTTGATACACACATTGTATCATCCTTGATGTCCCTGAATATGTGGTATCTTCATTGATAATTTGATAGTGTTTTGAATTAAATGTATGATGTGATGGATTCAGGTGATGTTTGAAGTAAAGTAGGGATTATAATACATGGTATTTTTTATATTTATAGCTATGTACTATAATCCGACACAAGTATTTTTGGACTCACTCCTCAGGAAGTGTGGTTGGGGATTCGTATTACTACAGTTTTGGTAGGAAAACAACAAGAAAAAAGAAATCTGATAAGTTGAGACACTATTATTTAGTCATCAATATTTTTTAATGTATTTACTTGGTTTTTATGAGAGAATATGTTATAAAATACACTCTATATTTTTTAACATTGAATAATCATTATATAGTTTAAACTGTATGTTGGGATTTGTTACATTCGAGAGTAAGTCATATAAATATGAACAAGTTTTAGGATACATCCTATTATATTTTAGATTAAAAGTATTTGTGGAAATAATTTATTTTTAATCTCTTATTTTATTTGTTTTAAACATTTTAATTTACAAGGAAAATCATAAGAAATTTCTTTTTTAAATGGATTTCACATTAATAGGATCTTGTTTTATAAATATAACATTTTATACTTAATTATATATCATAGAAATTTAAATTAAATCATTGTTTTTACTTGTTTTAGTGGGAATTAATTTTGAAATTTTTTTCTTAATATAATCCATTATTTTATATATGTATCTTCTAAATTTATTATTTTCCAAAAAATCATATCTTTCAAGGGAATTATTTGTTATTACAAATTATGATTTTTATTTTTAAATGGTTTATTTTTCTGAAAAATGGAGTCATATATTAAAATAATATAATTAATTAAATTAATCATCTTATTATTTCATGCTAAAAATGTTTTAATCTCTTTTTTCAAGGATTGAATATTTTATGTTTATTTATTAATTTATGAATTATTTTATGTTAATTTATATATATATATATATTATCAGGTTAAAGGTTATCATTTAGTGTGATATTATTTTTATTTAGTTATCATCTATATTCACATAGTTTTAATATTATTTAATGTCCATGAATTAATTTTTATGATTCTATATCAATGAATGTATTCCAAAACATTATTTTTTAATACTTGATTACTCAATACTGATTAATTTAATATGGATATATAAATATATATATGAATATATATTTTTATATATGTGTGTTTGTGTGTGTGAAATCATTCATTACCACACTTTGAAAAAAATAGTTAAAAATAGCAATGAAAAAATGGGTCCAACCGATAAACAAAATATAAAATTTTTTTCACGTGGAATTTGTAAACATGTTGAGGATTATGGGAGTGAACCCAAACCTTATTGACATGGTAGGATCTATATATACATAATTTTTTCATTTGGACACAAGGTTATATTTTCAATGATTTTGAAGTATTTTATAAAAAAACAATTCATTATTTTATTAAGGAAAATATTTCCAAATACATTGTCAAAGTATATTGTCAAATAAAATGTGTTTTCAAAATGTTATTTTTATTCAATCATTTTGGAAATGTAATTCAGAAGATTACATATAATTAAATACGTTGAAATTTATTTTTTAATGTAATATCAAATATTTTATATTTGATATAAAAGAAAATGTGTAGTAATAGTTTTCGCACATTTTACAAAAAAGGATTTCTAATTTTTTTAAACCCATTAGTATTAAATTTTATGCTCACCCTATGTTTAAAAATGTTTTTCAAAGTGTCATTATATTTTTCTAAATAATTTGGAATTTTTAAGGTGTTGGGGGATGTGATTTCAAATAATTGTTTATAGATAAATAATTTTAAACTATGATAAATAGTAATGGTTTATCATTTTACTCTAAAAATAATAAAATAATTGATCCACGTATATGTAATGGAATATATTTTTTTCATTTTATTTTTTGAAAAAAATATTCTTCATTGTTCACACTAGATATGAAATATCGGGCCCCAGATCATCATACTTGGTATCAAAGAAGCAATGTAGAAAACATTGGAGATTATGAGGTTTTCATTTAAATAAAATTTAAGGGATATAAGTTTTCATTATAAGATCTAGGTAACTCAATGACCATAATAGTATTTCATTTTAACAATTATGTTTCTCTAAATTTTGAAAATTGGATGCTCAAAATTTTACTAAGTATGTTTAAAATAATTGAGAGGGTGAAATTCCTATAAAGAGGTAGAATATAAAACCTAAGGAAATATAGTATATTTTAATAAATGAATATATTCAATTATAACTTCAAATATTAATTATAACATGATAGTTGTTATGACATATAAAGTATAATTATAAAACAATAAATAACAAAAAATTTACTTTAAAATAAATATATTAATAGGAAATATATTTTATTGAAAAAATATATTTCATTATTAAGGGAACATTAATTTGAAATTAATGTAAAACTATAACAAATGGAATGTTATTATTTGTCAAAAAATATATATGTAATGGAAAATCATTTAGGGTAATATTTATAATTTTTGGATTATATAATATTTATTGTACACATAATATATATATATATATATGAAATTTTATGTAGTATATGTTTAAATATATCCATATATATATATGAATAGATAAGAAAATAGTTTAAATAATAATAATAAATGAATATTTAAACACTTAATGATATAAATGAAATTTAAATATATTTAATAAATTCCACCGCATATAAATTTAATATGATCTTATATATTTATTTTATATTTGAAAATTTTAAAACCAAAATATAGTTTCCCAAAGACTATAAATATTTGAGCTACAAAATATAAACTGAATTTAAATATAACAATTTTATATTAATTAAAATTTTAGAAATATTAAAATTAATAATTGAGATAGACAAACATGTATATATATATATAGTATAGAGAAGGTGTTAATGAAAATCTTTCCATATACATTAGTAATTAGTTATATGAGTTTAAATTATTAAGATATTGGAGATTATATATATGTATGTGTAAAAATGTAAATGTGAATATATATATATATATATATATATATATTATAGAAGATAAAAAATTGAAAAAATAAAAAAATGAAAAAAACCATGAAATAAGTAGTAATATTATCCTTATGAATATTAACTTAACCCTTATTAATATTAACCTCACCCATTAATGTATAGATAAAATTTAGGCACCATATAAATGAGAGTGAATGTTTTAAAAATTAATAATTAAGTGTTTTTATTTTTGAGTAATAATTATTTAATTAAAATTTTAAATTAATAAATTTACATAAAATAAAATTAATTTTCATAAATTTAATCCCTAAATAAATAATTTCTACTATTATTCTTTTATTATAATTTTATTAGACCTTATCCAAATTTTGAAAATATTATAGAATAAGATTTAAATTCAAATTCTGTATTTCTCTTGTAAGTAATGATTTTATTTAAAAATTAAATCTAACATATATATGTATATATATATATATTTTGATAAAATGGATTCCATTTTTTAATTCTACACATCAATAAATGGTTAGGGTGAATTTTTGGTATTTTTCTAAAATACTTGAATTTTTATTGAATAGTGAAATTCGATACCATATGAAAAATAAGAAATAAATGAATTTTTGCATTATGCTTGAGTCACGGATGATGAAAATGGTCATTTTTTCACTCTCAAATGATCATATTACCATTTTTAGTCACATTGATCAAGGCTACTCATTATCTTGATCCAAAATAATAATAATAATTAAAATAATTGAAAAACCCTCCTCCCCTCTACTATAAAAACCACAACTCACTCTCTCTTCTCATCACTCCTCTAAGACTGGAAGCTTCATAATGATCCAAAAAATACTCTTCCCTAGTCCAACCCCACGTCCAAGAGACCTTGGTCTTTCCAAAATACCAAAACCCTTTCCCTTAAGGAGGTTCAGAAGGATGTTATTTCAATTGGTAAATCCTCTTCATTTTTCATTTAATTTCTTTTCAATTTATCTTATTTTCTTATTCTCTACTAAACTAATATAACCAATTGATATTATGAACTCTAGTATAATCTATATACTGAAATTATGTCATATTAATTTAATAAACCATTATCAATCTCCATACTCTTCATCTTTTATTTTATAAGTGAAATCATCATCTGAGATGTGCCAATTTACAACCTTCTTGGAAAAAATAGTTTGGTTCTTTCAAATTACTCATAAATTATGCCCAATAAACAATTTTAATTATTGATAAAGATTACAAAATATATAATATAACCATTTTTTATGTTCTGGAAGTAATATATTTACAAAATACTAGATGATTAGAGAAAATGAGTTCATTATGATTAATAACAACCCTAATAATCAAAAGGATTGTCACTAAATGACTTATCAAATGATTCATCAACATTCCATTTAACCAAATTATATATATATATATTTACACAACATTATTCTAATTAATCATATATAAATTCAATTTTGGATAATTATATCTATTCTACATGAAGTTCCATACTCATGTAAATGTATACCGATCGTGAAAACCAAGGAAACAAACACTCCCAAGTGATAAATTTGTATCTTATAACCCATCCAAAAGGCCATAACTAACAATAATAAAATTATTATAAATCTAAAAAATTTAGATACATATCTAAATTATTTAATCAAATTATTTAATGTGATTATCCATGAATTTAGTGTCAATTAAAAAAACATGTTCAGACATAAGGTATGGAGTTCCTAATCTAACTATTATTTCCATTAGATTTCAATTATTCCCCAATTATTTATTATATGAAGTGTATGTATACAGAAATTTGGAATATAAAATCAATAATCTATTTATTTTCATAGAATTAAATGTTTTATTGGATTATTTTTTATTTTTGGCAATATGATTCAATTTATTACAAAGTAGTAAGTGTTTTCTCATCTCACTTACATTTTTGTGAGATATTCATAATTCACCACAATTTCTTGGCTATGGTGTATTTATGCTACCATTTATGTAACATATCATGAATCTATTTTTTTAAATTATGTTCAATTTATCATTTCATAATTTTTAATTTTGGGGAATATGTTTTGATTGATTACAAACTAGTAAGGGATTCCACCCAAACCTTTATTTTTTCATTGAGTTATTATTTCTCAATCATAAACCGAATATAATATTAATTTATTTTTATTTAAATATTCTCTATTTTATTTATATGTTCAAAAATCATATATTTAGACGATTTCATATTTTTATGGTAATTTTATGTTTTGAAATAGTTCTCTTCTCAATTCATTCAGATAAACAAACCTGATTCAAGGGAACTTCTCGAATTCATACACATTTTAAAGTGCACTATATAATACTTTTTAATCTGTAATTATATTTATTAAATCACTTATTTTATCAATAAAAAATATCTTTGTTCATGTCCATTTTTATGGAATGAATCATGCCTTTCCTCTTTAAAATATCTTTAATATCTCCCTTACAATACACTAAAATGTTTCATTTATAAAGTTTCTTAAAAACTGTTTTTAGATGATTTCACTTCAGTGGGACATAATTTATGCCTAAAATGTAATTTCAATTCCCATACCCTTTTTTATATACATGTTTACAATATGTTTTTTGAAAAATACAAACGATTTTCCAAACGAACTCTTCTTTCCAATTTAAAAAAGATTTTTATTATATCACATTAAATTTTATGAGATATATGCCTTCTTCAACGCATATTATATCATTTTGGTTTAGGTAATACCCTTTGAAATATCATATAAAGAGTTTCTTTATTCTCTTAATATTCTAAAGGATTGTGACTGCAATGTTTCAAAGTGGTATGAGACACTTTGGAATGTTTACAGAATATTTCCTTATGGACTTTTCAATGGTCTCATTTAAAAGTATATAAATCTATATCAAAATCATTTGTTGAATATTTTAATTCAATGAGAAAAATATATTATGATATCATCTACCATTTTTTTTGAAGGTTTGACAAATATTTTGATATGGGATGTTCTAATTTGATACCATTCATGGGTTATTGTTAAAGTATCCATGTTTCATTTTCTAGTTTTTCAATAAAAATGTTTATATTTTCTATGTATCACAATTTTAATATGATGAATTTATTGGAATTAGTATGTGATGGGTGGGTCCTACTATATACCCTCTATGCATCGATATGTCTCATGAGACAAACAAGTTTTGGTTTTTACCTGTTTATGTATGGTCGTGCCATGGGGACTTGAAAGGTTGAGTACAAGGTCTGCCATTATGCATTCCCTCATTATGAATCTAATTATTGATAGTCCAAGTGATTATTAGTCGAGTATAGTATCCATGGTTATGTTTTATGGAACTATTTAATTAGTTTTTATTCCATCCATATTATTCTGAAGTTTATTTTTAATTACATGTTTTTTTAGTTATTCATCTTGCCTAGTGTTTAGGTTTATGATTACTTCCACTATATTATTAACCCTTACCGATCATATGAGCTCACTCATTTCGTATGTATATTTTAAACTGGTAATAAAGAAGAAAATTTTGAATAAGATTTCAAGGATGTTGTTTATTTAATTTTATATTATACAATGTTTTATTTTCTTCTCCCAATGTATTATGGGTATCATGAATGTAATTTAGTCTTCCAATACTACCTAACTGAACGGTCCTTCGAGATTTTATTACATGAAAACATTATAATTTAATAAATTAGTACACTGGATTGGGGATTCTAGTGTATAGGCATTACAGTTGGTATTATAGAATGTTTAGCAGAATCCTTGAAAAACTAGATTTAGAAAATGTAGATTAATAAGAAAAACCCTAAGATGGACTTTGAGGATAAGAATACAAGAACATCCTAGAATGTTGGAATGGTATATATTATGTGGATATTCCCAGAAAATACATCCATGTCTGAATACTATTAGTGGATGCGGTTCTGGAACAAATATAACTAGGAGTAACAACTCCAACAAGGTGTTTCAATCATGACTTGGGATAACCTAGTACATGATAAAGGGCATTACTACACGCATGTTTTTACACTCCCCATAGGATATGATTAGGATAATTGACATTTTATTTTTAACCCATTATTAAGTAAATGAATATATAATGAAAACTAACCACCTATATTAAGCCTAAGCTGTTTTTGGTTGAAAATAATTTTTCATGATGTTTTATAAATGATTAAATATTTTTCTCACTATTTATATTATTACAAACCATAAAGCCCTGAGACCACTCTTCCGGACTCGATGCTTGGAAATGATGTGTAAATTTTTTTTATATATAAAAGTGAATAAAAAATTACACAAAACATTAAAAAAATGAGGACCTTTTACCGGTCTAGGCTCTGGAGGATTGAAAAAAATCATACATTTAATAAAGTTAAACAAAAATAAAAAAATTTCTTATTACGCTTCTGTGCATGCTAACACTAACATTGTCAAAGTACTGTTTAGAACTTCTATCATTCCTGTGAAAAACATTTAAAAACAAATGGGTGAGCATTCAATTGACTAGTAAGGAGTTTTTAAAACCTTTGATAAATCTCTTTAAAAAATATCCCATTGAAAATGCATTTGGTTTATTCAATTAGAAATACATTTTTAAAACAACCTTTACAGAATACTGTAATGATTTGGAAGATAATCTTACTTTGGAAACACTTTTAAAATTAAACCAGTGATTTTCTTGGGAAAATATTAAGCAAAATTCATAAAAACAAAACATCATTTTGAGGAAATGTAATTCGTTGAAGGCTATCTTGGGCCTACCCACTTTGCGAAGGATGGGTTCACTCCATAGTGACCTTCTATTTTTACAACAAACAAGATCTGGTATTTTTTGAAAACATTAAAAGTTTGCTTTATATATATATATTAGTATTTGTCATTGGAGTTTTTTTACTTTTAAATATGTCAATGTATTAAAATACACATCCATACTTATGAATGTAGATATATATATATATATATATAATTTCCATTTCATCATTTGCAAGTTTGGTTACTACCAAAACTATTATCAATGGGGATTTACATATAATTATTCTTTCTTTCATGAATCACCTTTGATGGTCATATGAGCAATTCAATTTTCTTAACTTAACCATAATAATTAATAAATTTCCCGATATAAAATATTAAAGAATAAAATTTAATACAATTTATATCAATAATAAATAAAAATAATACCCAACATACATCAAAATATTTGTAGTATAAATCACCCTACTACAATATATCAATGTTTTGACAAATATGACGATTTTTTTGGAAGAAACCCATAAGTAAACATGAATGAAACCAATGATTTGACCAAATAAAAATTAAAATCACTTATAAGAATTAAATTTAATTTTTTGTTATTTATTTATAAATTAAATCTGTTCAGTAAGTTACATAATCTCTTAATTTCATTTGCAGTAGAAAAAGAGGAGCAAACCATTCCACTTACATTAATAAAAAATTCTGACAAACAAATGTTTGAAACTAAAACGTTTTCCTTATGAAAGTTAATAAATTATATATCCTAAGTTGAAAAATAATAGATAGTATAGCCCTTTCTATAAGACATTCAAAATAAGAATAATAATTTGAGATAAATGGACTAACTAACTCCTAATATGAATTTTAAAAGAAGATAAAATTAAATAAAACTACACCTTACTGGTTTTATGAGTAGAAGAATTATTCTTCCAATTGGTACCACTCACCTCTCACACAATTAGAATTAGAAAATATACTAAGGGGAAAAGAAGAAAGCATCTACTACTTGCCTTCCCAGCCTCACACATAGCACACTCCTCGCATCCCTTATTGTAGAAGAGAACTGCTTTATGAATAGCAGTTCTCAAGTGTCAAATTAAATCCTCATTTATCATAAATTTAAATGATATTTGGACAAAATATGAAAATGACATCAAATAGTATTCAATGAATGAAGATGAATTTGAAGAAACATAACTAGTTGAAAAAAAATATACAGAAGAATTGACAAGTCGACAAGCATTATTAAATCATTATACATACCATCCAAAAATTAAAATTATGATATCTCTAACATATCTGTTTTTTGAAAAATTCGATAAATAACAAAGCATATAAATGGTGGATTGAATAAATAAATCTCAATGCAAACATAAAACAGTTTCTAGAAAATGATGTGAAACTGATTTAGACAAAAAATGGATAATACACATAATATAATAATCTAAATTGAATGGAATTGAAGAAAAATCGGTACACAAATCAATGGTATATAGCTGTTTGATGAAATTAAAAAATAAAGGATAACCATAAATGGATGTCGATAGGAAAGTCTGAAAAACAAAATTGTATTTAGGGAAGATTCGGAAAAATTAAAATTAATTTACTAACACCAACTTGTAGATTTGTGAATCTGATAATAGGAAGAAGATAACGAGGGTATCTCTATTCTTCTCGATCCTCATCCATCACTTGAAACCCCAAACTGAGTTTAGACAAGGTTTTTTTCGAAACCTCTACATGAAATCGAACACTGGACGACGCCTGAGATTCAATTGAAGGTCGACGTAGCCCTATCGAACTCGAACTCGCATTCTCTGAAACCTTGTTTGGGTTCAACCTCGGTTCACAACCATCGTTAGCTAGAATCCTTCAAGTTAGACTCTCAGATGTGCCTTTCCCCTCAAACTCAACGAAGATGAACCCTCGACTCTTATTCATGCTCTCACTCCCGACCGTATGACCTACGCTGGATCCCAAGGCATCGAGGAAGAGGAAGATGTGATCCTGTTAAATCATAACCCTCAAAACTTGATTTCATACTCTGATTTTAACATTTATTTATTTATTTATTATTTTTTTATTGATTATCGTTATTATACAAATTCATTTATAATATTTTTAATTCCCCCTTTTATAATCTGACTTTCATCTTCATTATATATATATAGAAAAACATTTTTAAAAAATAATACTCATATTGTTTTATAATATCTTATATTAATATATTTCATTAAAAATGTAATTCTTACATAATAACTTTTAATATATTATTCAAATTTTATACTTTTAGAATAATAAATATATTTATATTAAAATATATTTTTAATGTAATTAGTACCTCATTAATAAGAATAGTATATGTATTGAATCAAAATAGTTTCCTTAAAAATAAATAAATTTATAATTTATAATTTCATCCAAATTTCACTCTTATTATAGAAAATATATTATTATTATTAAATATTAAATATTTTTTTTCTAGTTTTCAAATCAAAATTTCAATTACATTAATGTTTTAATTTTCTTAAATTTAAAATATTACTTCTCAAAACTAAAATATGGTTTTTTTTAAAATTTTTATATGTCAATTTATATTCAGCTTTAAAAAATCATTTCATAAGCGATATTATTAAAACATATTTTTATTGTTTAATTAGAATACACATATTCAAAGTTGTATTTAATGAAAATTTATTTATAAAATTGTTATTATAATAATTTTAAAATTTATTTAGAAATTTGATAAAATTATAATTGAATTAATAAAAGAAAGGAAATAAACAATTCTTTTATTAAAACTCGGGGTGTTACATTCTCCCCCCTAAAAATTTTTTCACCCTCGTAATTCCTTAATTGTACAAATGAAAATTCTGAATTTCCAACTTCAGAATTAAAGAACATCTAATGAGACTTATATTTCTAAATAAAACACTACCGTGGAGATTTTATTTTCCTAAAAAGTCAACATCTAACCTCAAAAAGTTATCTAGACCGTGCCTCTGATACCAATTATAACACCTCGATCCCGCTCTTCCAGACTCGATCCTTTAAAATGATGTGTAATATTTTTGTATATAAAAGTGAATAAACAATTACACAACACTTTAAAAAAAATTAGGAACTTTTACCGGTCTAGGATCCAGAGGATTAGAAAAAATCATACATTTATCAGAGATGAACAAAAATAAAACAATTTCTTATTATGCTTCCGCATGCGCTAACACTAACAGCATCGATGTCCAGTTTAGAACATCAATGATTCCTGTGAAAAACATTTAAAAACAAAGGGATGAGCATTCTATTTCCCAGTAAGAAGCTTTTAAAACCATTGATAAATCTATTTAAAAAATATCCCTTGAAAAATGCAATTGGAATATTCATTAGAAATACATTTTTAAAACAACCTTTATGAAATTCTATAATGATTTGGAAAATAATATTACTTTGAAAACACTTTTATAATTAATCTAGTGATTTTGTTTGGAAAATATTAAGAAAACTTCATAAAAAAACATCATTTTGAGGCAATGTAATTCGTTGAAGGCTGTCATGAGCCTACCCACATTGTGAAGGATGGGTTCACTCCCTAGTGACCTTATATTTTTACAATGAACAAGTGTCAGTATTTTTCAAAAACATTTAAAGTTTTCTTTATATATATATATATATTAGTATTTATCATTGGAGTTTTTTACTTTTAAATACGCCAATGAATTAAA
Source organism: Viscum album (assembly GCA_963277665.1). Classification (NCBI taxonomy): domain Eukaryota; kingdom Viridiplantae; phylum Streptophyta; class Magnoliopsida; order Santalales; family Viscaceae; genus Viscum; species Viscum album. The sequence continues at coordinate 381,325,647 of OY728167.1, read as the reverse complement.
ATACACATCCATACTTATACATGTAGATATATATATATAATTTCCATTTCATCATTTTCAAGTTTGGTTACTACCAAAACTTTTATCAACTAGGCTTTATATATAATTATTCTTTCTTTCACGAATCACCTTTGATGCTCATAGGAGCAATTCAATTTTCTTAACTGAACCATAATAATTAATAAATTTTCCTATATAAAATATTAAAAAATTAAATTAAAAACAATTTCCATCAAGAATAAATAAACATCATACCCAGCATACATCGAAATATTTGTAGTATAAATCACCCTACTACTATATATTAATGTTTTGAAAAATATGGTGATTTTGTTTGGAAGAAACCCATAAGTAAACATGAAAGAAACAAATGATTTGAAACAATAGAAATTAAAATATCATACAATAATTAAATTAAAATTTGATGTTATTTCTTTATATATTAAATTTGTTCAGTAAGTTACATAATCTCTTAATTTCATTTGCAGTAGAAAAAGAGGAGCAAACCATTCCACTTACATTAATAAAAATTTCTAAAAAAAATGTTTGAAATTAAATAGTTTTCCATATGAAAGATAATAAATTATATATCATAAGTTGAAAAATAATTGATAGTATATCCCTTGCTATAACACATTCAAAATAAGAATCAAAATTTTTAGATAAATGGACTAAATATATCTTAATATAAATTTGAGAAGAAGATAAAATTAAATAAAACTATCCCTTACTGGTTATATATGGAGAATAATTCTTCTTCCAATTGGTACCACTCAACTCTTGTACACTTTGCATTAGAAAATATATTAAGGGGAAAAGAAGAAAGCAACTACTACTTGCCTTCCCAGCCTCACAAACAGCGCACTCCTCATATCCCTTAGTGTAGAAGAGAACTGATTTAGGAATAGCAGTTCTCAAGTGTCAATTTAAATTCTCATTTATCATAAATTTAAATGATATTTGGACACAATATCAAAATGAAATCAAATAGGATTCAATGAATGAAGATGAATACGAAGAAAATAAATGCTTGACAACATTAGATAGAAAAATTGACAAGTCTAAAAGCATTATTAAATCATTATGCATACAGTCCAAATATTAAAATTATGATATCACCAGCGTATCTATTTTTTTGAAAAATTTGATAAAAAAAGACAATCAATGGTGGATTGAATAAATAAATCTCAATGAAAACATGAAACAGTTTCTCGAAAATGATGTGAAACTAATTTAGACAACAAATTGATAACACACAAAATATAATAATCTAAATCGAATGGAATTGAATAAAAATAGGTACACAAATCAGTTTTATATAGCTGTTTTATGAAATTAAAAAATTCAAGATAACCATAAACGGATGTCGATAGGAAGGTATGAAAAAAACAATTGGATTTAGGGAAGATTCGAATAAGAAAATATTAATTTACTAACACCTACTTGCAGATTTGTGAATCCGATAATAGGAAGTAGATAATGAGGGTATCTCCAATCTTCTGGATCCTCATCCATCACTTGAAACCCTAAACCAAGTTCGGACAAGGTGTTTTTCAAACCTCTACATGAAATCGAACACTGGACGATGCCCGAGATTAAATCGAAGGTTGACGTAGCCCTACTGAATTCGAACTCACATTCTCTGAATCCTCGTTTGCGTTTGACCTTGGTTCGCAACGATCGTTAACTGGAATCCTTCAAGTGAGACTCTCAGATGTGCCTTGCTGCTCAAACTCGATGAAGATTAACCCTTAGCTCCTATTCATGCTCGCTCTCCCAACCGCATGACCTATGCTGGACCCCAAGGCATCGAGGAAGAGGAAGATGTGATCCCGTCAAATCATAACCCTCAAAATTCGATTTCATATTCATATTTTAACATTTCTTTTTTATTTATTATTATTTTTTATCGATTATCATTATTATAAAAATTCATTTATAATATTTTTAATTAACATTTTTTTAATCAGACATTCATCTTCATTATATATATATAGACAATTTTTGTAAAAAAATAATACTCATATTATTATATAATATCTTATTTTAATATATTTCATTAAAAATCTAACTCTTACATAAAAAATTTTAATATATTATTCAAAATTTATACGTTAAGAATAATAAATATATTTACAATAAAATATATTTTTTAAGGAAATTAATACCTTATTTATTAGAATTGAATTTGTATTGAATCAAAATATTTTCCGTCAAAATAAATAAATTTATAATTTATAATTTTATGCAAATTTCACTCTTATTATAGAAAATATGTTATTATTATTAAATATTAAATATTTTATTTTCTAGTTTTCAAAACAAAATTTCCATTAAATTAATGTTTTAATTTTATTAAATTGAAAATAGTACTTCTCAAAACTAAAATAAGTTTTTACTAAAATGATTATATGTCAATTTATATTCAGCGTTTAAAAACCATTTCATAAGCAATATTATTAAAACATATTTTTATTGTTTAACTAGAATATATATATTCAAAGTAGTATTTAAGGAAAATTTATTTATAAAATTGTTATCATAATAATTTTAACATTTATTTACAAATTTTATAAAATTATAATTTAAGTAATGAAAGAAAGGAAATAAACAAATGTTTTATTAAAACTCGGGGTGTTACACAAACACTATGATTTATGGTTTTAGTCAGTGGTTTGAATCCAAAGTATTCATGTTAACATAGAATATGATGGACAAGGTGGTGGTGACGAGAAACCAAATGGGATGTTGATAAGAGTGTAAGATATCATGTTCATTCCTAATCAGTTTTCCCATAATATTGTTAAAAGCGTATACCATAACTAACACTCGACTCCACCAATGAATATAAGAGTGGAGTCTTCTAAGAGCTCGTATAATGGAGACCATAGGGATAAGAAGGATCAACTAACAACATGAAATAAATGTGGAAGGAGACACCTAGAGAAGTGTCTCAATAGAACATATAAATTATTTATATGTTGGAAGGAATGAAATAAAGTAAATAATTGCTGAGGAAAATGTAGAGTAACATGAAAGAAAATAAAACATCTCCTAAGAATATATTTCTAGTTATTTTCCATAAATATATGGGACATATGAATTATCACGTTAATTCTATATTCTATAGGATAACCTTTAGAGAAAGGAAGACACTATATAGAAATAAGTGTATAATGATTTTTATTGAGGTTTTATGGAAAATCCTAGATAAAAATAACATTTAGTAATTTCCCTTATTTCAAGGATGTCTGTCACATTTATTTTGTAAGATATATGGTTTCAGAAAAAGGACATCATGTATGTCAAGTGATAATACACTACATTTAGTAAGGCTACATTGTTTCGACCCACAATCTAAGGGCAACATTAGTTAAGAACCCACCACTAGCCTATGTGAATTTCTCGTTATCAAGAATATTATTTTTATTTAAAACATTTAATGGATAAATGCTATTTTTATTTTAGGGAGAAAAAATTATCTAATAGAAAAATTTTGTATTTGAAAATGATTTTCTGGATAAGTGATTAATGTTCTTATGGAACACGTTCACATTTTTTGGAATCTTATAAGACGTTTGTAAATATATATTTTTTAGTAATAACTGATGAATTTTATTTTGGAGTAAAATATGATTTTATGGTGGAAATATAGTGGTCTAGGTTATTTATGGAAATAGAAATAATATTATGGAGATTATTTGATAGTGGAAATTTAATATTTGGTATAATAGATTAAGAGATATCAATGTAATTTTGAAGACTATATGAACAAATCATTCTTATTTTGCGGTCATAGTATTAAATTATTTTTGAAGAACGATAGTAATTTGAAAAATGATCTATATTGAACATTGAGATTTAAAATTTAAATTCTTCAGGTATGAAAATATCATCTTGAGTGTTCATTACCAGGTATAGGGAATGTAGTGAAAATAGATTGATGCACACCAAATTATGATATTATTAACATAACATACAAAGGAATCATTAAGATTAATTACATTAGTGATTATATAGATAGTAAAGAAATTATTTAATTCAAGGAAAAATATTTTGATACAAAAATATTATCCATGTAGTTTTCTTTATGAAAAATCATTGTTCTTTGATCCGATCAAATTATTTACAGCTTTTTTATGGTTAATATTATAATGACCATGTTCTCTATCACTCTACATAATAACATGACGGTTAGATTACTCTTCCATGTACATATGTTCACTTTACACTAATGTTACCCTATTTGAATGCATATTTTTGTAGTAACATATTCATTTTCATTCCCCTCATATTAAGAGGATATTTTGTTAACTCTATTTCTGAAATTAGTTTCCAAAAAATAGAATTTTCAAGTATCAATCTTTAACATTTGAAGTGATATTAAAATTTCTAGGATACAATTTATTGAACAAGGGGAGAATGAAACACCACAAAAAATTAAAAATAAATAGAGACTATAATGCACAGAACACTGAGTCTCTATGAAGAAAACACTGTTATTAAAATTATTTACAAAATATAGGGATTACCTACACATGAAACATATTTTTCCAAATTTATGATATTAATTTTGAAAAACAGTAATAAAATGCTTTAATTAGTATGTTTTTTAGATTCTAATAGGATCAACTTAATTATTTGGTGAACAGTAAGTTGACCCTTTTAAATAGTAATACACCCTTATGAATAGTAATTTCACCCTCATGGATTGTACCTTTAACCTTATGAATTTTAATATCACATATTAATGTATAAATAAAATTTAAGAACCTTATACATGAGAGTGAATGTTTAAAAAATTAACAATTAAGTGTGTATTTTTGTGAGTAATAAATATTTAATTAAAATTTTAAATTAATAAATTTATTTAAAATAAAATAATTTTTCATAAAAATGATTCCTAAATAAATTTTTCTTTACTATTATTTTAGGATAGTTTTTTGAGACCTGGGTACTTTTTTGAAAGTATTATAAAATTAGTTTTAAATTTAAAATTTGTATTTTCAATTAAATAATGATTTAATTTAAAAATTATTGATCACAAATTTAGAAAATTATTTAGATAAAATGGAGTATATTTTTGAATTTTATTCGTTAAAAATGGTTAGGGTGGATTTTTGGGATTTTTTCCGAAATACGTGATTTTTAATTGTGAATAGTGAAATTCGATAATTTACGAAGTATGATAAATAAATGAATTTATAAATTATAATCGACTCATGAATGATGTAAATTTAAATTTTTGAGAACATAAATGAAATTATTAATTTTCTTATTCACAATAATCAAAACTATTCATAGTTTGGAGGTGGAATAATAAAATAATTATTTAAATCATGGAAAATCCCTCCTCTCCTCCACTATAAAAACCACCCCTCACTACCTCTTCTCTTCAGTCATATAAGACATGAATTATCTCAAAATTATTTCAAAATAAACATAACTAGTCCATACCCATGTCTAGGATCCCTTGGTATTTCATTAATACCAAAACCCTTTCCCTTTAGAAGGTTCTCAAGGAAATTATTTCATGCGGAAAACCCTCTTCCTTTTTCATTTAATTTCACATCAATTTATTTATTTTTTATTCTATCCTAAAATCTTCTGTCAAAATGATCAATATAACTAAAATGTAATTTATATACTATAATTATATCATGTTAATTTTATTACCATTATCAATCTCTTTACTCTCCCTCTTTAATTTTATAAAGGAAATAATCGTCTGGGAGGTTCCGATTTACAACCTTCACGGATTGCGGAGATTTTTTCATCAAATATGTTCATGAAACCATTTTAACGATTGATAAAGAATGTAAAAATAATAATATAACCTTAATTATGTTCTGTAATTAACATATTTACAAAGTAATATGCTATAAAAATGAGTTCGTTATGACCAATAACCCCCATTATAATGTAAATAATTATCACTAAATGACTTATCTAATGATTCATCCACATACCATGTAACCTAATGAAATATATAAACACTTACGTTTTTTATGTTCATTAATTATATATAAATTCAATTCTATATAATTATATACATTCCACATGAAATTCAATACTCATATAAAAGTATTTAGATATCAAAACTAAGGAAACAACCCCTCATGAGCGATTAATTTGTATCTTATAACTCGTCCAAAATGCCATAAATTTTCATAATAAAATTATATGTAAAAAAATAAATGTAGATAAGTTTCTAAATTAATTAATCACATGATTTAATTTTATTATCTATGACATTAAGGAAAAGTACAGAACACATTCAGACATTAGGTATAGGGTTTCCCAACTCACTTTTATTCCTATGAGACATCCATTATTCACAACTTATTTATTATATGTGGTTTATGTACAATGAAATTTGATATATAATATCCTTAATATATTTATAGTCATTATATTAAATTATTCATTGGATGATTTTTAATTTTTGTACATATTATTCAATTAATTACAATGTAGTAAGGGTTTTCTCATCTCACTTCCATTTTAGTGAGATATTCATTATTCACCACTATTTCTTATGTATGCTGTATTTATACTACCCATTTATGAAACATATCATTAATATTTTTATTTTCATTTTATTCAATTTATCATTTTTATAATATTAATTTTGGTTCATATGCTTCCATTTATTACAAAATAATAAGGGATTCCACCCGAACCTTCATTTTTTAATCGGGTTATTATTTAACTATCCTTACACAAATTTAATATTTCTTTATTTATTTGTAAATATTCCATATTATTTTTATATTTTTTTAAAATCATATATTTTGATCATTTCATCTATCATTTATTGGAATTTTATGGTTTAATATAGTTCCCTTCTCAATTCTTCTTGATAAATAAGCCAGATTGAAGGGAACTTCTTTGATTCTTACAAATTTTCAAGTTCACTATATAAAATATTTATATTAATCATTATAATTCGAAAATCAAATTTTATTCATGAAAAAATCTATCATTTTAAATTTTTGGTTTTATGAAATCAGACATGCCTTTTCAATTTAAAATCACCTTAATATTTCCCTTAAACTGCACAAAAATATTTTATTTCTAAAGATCCCTAAAAACTATTTTTACATGATTTCACTTCAGTGGAAAATAATTTATGATTAAAATATAATTTTAATGTCCATAACTTTTCGTTTTTTGGATATATATGTTTACAATATGATTTTATTAAAAATAAATGTGATTTTCAAAAGGAAATATTTTTCCAAAGTAAAAAGTATTTTTCTCATCTCACATTAAATTTTATTTTATATATTCTTTATTTACCACTTATTCATGGAATGTGGTGTATGCACTACCCATTGATATATCATTTCAGTAGTCTGTTTATTTTCCAAATATTCTAAGGCATTAGGATTTGAATGTTTCAATGTGGTATGTAACACTTCAGAATGTTTATAAAATATTTCCTCATGAAGATTTCAGTGGTCCTATTTTAATGTTTCCACATCTATGTCAAAATAATTTGTTGAATATTGTAATTCATTGAGTCCTATCTCTTATGATATCACGTACCATATTTTGTTTAAGGCTTGATGATTAGTTTGATTATTGATGGGATAATTTGATACCATTCATTCGTTATTGTTAATGTATTCACTTTTTGTATGATACTTTTACAATAAGAATATTTATGTTGTCTATATGTTACCCTTTTCATATGAGGAAAGTGTTGGAGTTAGTATGTGATGGGAAGGGCCTTTTATAGCCCCATGATACATCAGTAGGTCTCATGAGATAAAATAGTTTGGGTTTTTACCCATTTATTTATGGTCTTGGAATGAGACCATGATATATTGATTATAATGTCCAGAATTAGCCATTCCCTCATTATGAAATTATAGATTGACAGTCCATGTGATTATTCGATGAGTAGAATATTTATAGTAATGTTTTAGGGAATTATTTAACCAGTTTTTATTCTTTCCATATTATGCACATGTTTATTTTTAAATTCATATGTTTTTAGTTATTTTTCATGCCTAGTGTTTGTGTTTATGAATACTTCCACTTTATTGTTTTCCATTAATGATCATCTAAGTCCACCCCTTTCTTATGTATCTTTTCAGTACCTTACTAATAATAAAATATTGAATAAACTTTCAAGGGTGAAGTTTATTTCATTTTATATTGTATCATGTTTTATATTTTCCCAAATGTATTGTTGGTATCATGAAAGTAATCTGGTATTCCATGACTACTAAACTGATTGGTGCTTTTGGATTTTATTCTTTGTAATGATAAAAATGTAATAAAATAACTCACCGAATCTATGCTTCTGTGGTTGGGGGGGTTACACCACCTCACCACTACCACTGAACAATTTAAAAAATCTCTAATGATCCAAGGGTGTTGTACATGGAAATTAAATTTATTTTGTGGAATACAAAATACATTACAAAAATAGACACCCCAATACTATATTAGTTTATTGTCATTTAAAACATCACAAACATTATTCTAAAATGGTGAATGATCTTAAAAATATCCCATAAATATATTCCCCTTTAGTTTTCTTACCTAAAACCTTTATTTATGTCAAGGGGAATGTAAAACATAAAAAGGGTGATCTAAAATATTAATTAAGGGTAAAAATGGAGAAAAAAACAAAAACAAAAACATAAGTGTTTAAAAACATGAACATAATGTTTTAATATCAAAATCACGATCTATGAAATAAATCATGGCAGTGTGTAAGGAATAAATAAAAAATGAAGGTGAATCATGAAAAAATACTATTGGTATAAAACCTGGAATTGTGGAAAACAAATAAGTATAAAAATAATTTATATATTATCCAAGTTTCATTTCCAACCCCATCAAAGCAGACAATGTCTATTACAACACTGATTTCACTCCTCATTCCAGCCATGTATTGCCGAACTATATTTAGTTATTGTTTCATCACAATACTACTGAACCCGATTTACTTGTTGTTACAGTCATTTATATATCATAGTATATAAATAATTACCTAATGAATTATATAGAGATATAGGTATAACTCATCTCATAATGAAATTATTCTTACATGTTCTATAATAACATAATAATTCATCATAACCCAATGAATAAAATGGGTTTCATTTAACATTATTCCACTATAACATGATCTATGTCAAACAATTGGATTTTAAAAGAATAATCCCATCATAAACAAAATATAATAATATTAAAAAATAAGGATATTATACTTGAAACATGACCCTATTAAATAATTCCATCTTATATAGAAAATATTTTTATATAACACTTGAAATTAAATATGGAGGAAAATATCATTTCTTTTTAAAAAATGTTTTCTTTTATAAAAATGCCACACAATTTTAAAAGAAAATAATTTATTTGCAAATAAATATTAAATAGTTTAATTTTACTTTCATATAAATAAGGTGTTATGAAAATGTAAAAATACGTTCACATCGTATATGTTAAAAACATTCTTCTTGTACTTTTTTAGAATAGTAAAAAATTACCTTGTATCGAAACGAAAAAAGATCCCCTTCATACGATTTAATAAAAAGTCAACGATGGGTAAAATTGACTTTAAAAAATTTTATAAGGATATAATAAATATTTTTGAATACATATTTAGAAAAAATTGATGTTGTTGATAAATATACTGATGTAAATACTTACAAATACACAATCTCAGATAATAATGAGATTGCAAAATCATCCCATACCTTATGTATGTTATCCTTTTTATGTATCCTTACATCATATATAATAATTTAATTGATTTAATTGAATTGTTATAGAATAATAGTCATTTTTATTATTCCATATATGATCATATAATCATCATATTTTTAATAAAATTTTATTGGTACTAGTTTTTTGGGTATTAAATACTTTTTGTTCTTATGCATGTTCTGTGGAATAAGTTATGGTTCTCCTTTTTATGTAATATTTGTATAATTAAAAATTATATAAAAACAATATATTCAATATTTATTCACTCTCAACATTTATATAATCATGATTTAATGGATATCATGTAGAATGAATCACATCGTATCCTTATGACGGTAGGTCGTACGTATGCACGATCAATGATATAATTTCTTTAATTATCAATTGGTATCAAAGTGGATGGTATATATATTATACCATAATAAATTAATAGTTATAATAATCATATATAGTTATTATTTCCATAATTATACCCATCCACTTCAAGTGGTGGAGACAAATATATTACACCATAGCATGGAGACGGTAAGTCGTATGTACGCATGCGTGGTGATTTAGTTTTTTAAAGAAAAGATAAAATGTGAAATATGGTTTTTACATAATATTAATAACATATGAGTATAAAATTGATTCAAGATTCATTAATTTTTATTAGAAACAACTAATTAAGAGGAAATAAAGGAAGAAATAATTTGAAATAATCAGTAGAAGAGATTACCTCTTCTTCGACGAGCACCGTCTATATCTCCTCTTAATGGCACTAGAGATGATATTTTGAGAAAACAAAAAACAATATAATTTGAATAAGGATGTTTTTAAGGTAAATGGTATGGGGATGACCGATATTGAAGGCTCAAATTGATGTGAATATGTGATAGAGGAGGTGGCCTTTTATAATTGTGGTGAGGGGTACTTTTGGAAGCCTCAAAATTATTAATTTATAATAAAATAAAACATGACTAAAAAAACTCCAAAATGTACCAATTTAGAAAATGATATGTGATAGGGTTGTAATATCATAAAAAATGAAATTTGGTTAGGTTTTTATGTCAATTTTAACATTATCAATTTAATTTAACATTTAGTTTTTCTATTTCATTTTAACATGAGAAACAATTATTTAAATATTAAAAGGGTAAAATATTTACATATTTGATGTAAATTAAATCATAAACACATAATTTAGATCATTTTAAAACATATATGAATTTTTATATTTTTTCTAAACATGTTTTATGAATTTTAAATAATTTAATAAAACATTGTTTTCACAAAACAACAATAGTGTCAATTTATACACTATATAATTCTTGTATTTTTAAAAATATCATAAAATGATTTTATCCTATAAAAAATTATTTTATTATATATATATTGGGTCTAGGTAATCTATAATGATAATTGGATAGATTAATTAGTTCAAATTATATTACATTTATTATTTTTAATACCATTAATTTCATATTTCCATTAAGAAAATAACTAACACATTAATTTTTTGTATTATTTAATATAATTATTTAATGGGTAAAAATACAAAACATAAAATGATTCAGATAAATCTACTAAATTACATTATAATACTTTTATTCTAATATATATATAGGGAAATCCTATATAATTTTTTTTATATTTATTAAAACATGACTATGATAAAATTAATATCCCTTTAAATAAAATATTATAAGTGTCCTAATCTTTTACATTTGGCTTCAAATGGTCAATAAAATTACCCTCAAGTGATTAGGATCTAGATATACTCGATCATTTTAAAAAAGTTATGTTATTTTTTTCTCATCAACTAAATGATTTCTCCATCTTCAATTTATAAGCCTTTAAGGTAATTATCTATTTGCTATAAATTTATAATAAATTACCATGATAAATAAATAAATTTTATATATTAAATGATTATTTATAATTCAATATATCTTCTGTATAACCATATTTTAATAAATGATATATTTTTTAAAACATGAATGTTATGTCTTTATATTTTCATTAAATAAATTAATATAAATTTCATAATGTACCCCAAATGGGACCAAAATGTAAAAAATAAATTTATATTAGGGAAAAGTGTTTATTAAGTTACAAATTGCCCCATATATTAGTTTATTCCACCCATTAGTCCATATCTGGACACATAATAGATATTAAAGGCAAATAAAATTACACTTGTGTCTCTGATTGATTTAAATATTATTTAAGTCATTTTCATGGAAAAGTATCAATTAAATGAAATAATTTATATCCTTAGGTGTTAATGATATAATTACATTAATCTAATAAGTTTTTTCATTTGTTTATTTTCATTTTATAGTCTATAAAATTTAATTTTTAACCAAATTTACCGAATTTACCCTTTAATGTGATAACAAAATGTTCCATGGTTACTATTCATATTAGTAAAAAATTAAAGGGACATACTTACAAATTTTGAGCTCATGATTAAAAAATTGATATCAAATTTATAAAATTCAAAAATGAAGAAGCTGAAGATTTAAATTTTAAATAAAACCATTAAAATGTCACAAAAATTTATTCATTTTTTAAAAAAGGAAATTTTTTAAAGTAAATTTTTTATAATAATTGAATAAAATCAAGTTCAAAACTATAATTTGTTACATATGATATATTTAAAATTTAAAACTAATAAAAAAATAATTTTACTATGTAATGACATTAAAAGAAAATAATGTTTTCAATAAAAATATATATTTTCATTTTTCATAAAAAATGAAACTTATCAGAAAAATAGCAAAATTTCAACCACATTAAATTTGCATATTTTCAATAAAATTATAATTTTATTTTAAAAATTTGAATATTAAATCTGTAAAAAACGAGATTTAAATTTGTTGTGCTATCAAAAGGAGGCTAAGGTATATATTTTTTTGAAAAATAATCCTTTTACTCAAAATATTTTAATTTGTTCTTATAAGATGTCTAGAAAACAGATAAGGTGAATTTGGAAAATTATACTGACTATATTTTAAAAAAATATCATTAATAAAATCCACCGAGAGTGATTTTATTATTTTATAGACTCCCTTATTTCCAATTCAATATATTTTCAGAATAATGTTAATACAATTCATAAATTCCAATAAAATGACTGGGTTATCATATGTAGTTGTTCACTCATTCTCAGTATTACATGAAGTTAATTCTATGAAAATAACTTGAAATTTTGTGTAACACATACTGATAATAGTGTTGCATATACCACAAGATAATACAGTGATGCATATAACACAAGGTTATAATGTTGTAGTGTACAACATATGGAATCACATAAATTATAAATACTATTTATCTCAAAAATATATCAGGGAATTAAATTCTACACCTTTAAAATGAATTTTTCCCTTGAAATTCCTTGGGTTTAAAAAAGTATTTAAACATGAATGTTTCTATCATATAAACCCACATAATAAAAAGTAATACTAAAAATTAATTTTAAAAAATGAATGTTAGAAACATAAATGTTAACCTATGTAAATCATCAATGGGTTTTGAATTAGGAGAACATAGGTGGAAAGGTAAAACATGGATATGGAAGGAAAACAGAACTATTGGGATATTATGGAGAGTGATAGAGAGAATAATTATGAGAAAGTAAACAATAAAAATACATAAATAACTAATGATTTATGGGACCATCTAATTCATCAGATAAGAAGGTACTAGGATAATTTTTTTGGTTTTTAAAACCATTTCCTAAAGTTAAAGAACATGAGTACATATACTTACATGATTTTAGTACAATATCATTATTGGCCATGCCTTGAACATTTTCCACTTCATCTATTATTCATAGAAATAAAGTTCAATTTTTCATTCCTGAACTTCATCCGGAGTTGAACCTATAAAATCCATATATTCATAACCTTATATTCATTCTGAAAATAGAAAATACATAAAATTAGAAAGTGGTGAACTAAATTGTCTTAACATTTCTTATCAAAAGTTAGTAATTGGTTTTCACATTCCAAACATGTGAATACCTTAATCATGTATTCTATTGACCATAGTACCTTATTAAAAACAATCAATATTCATTACTCTAATGTTAAAAAGCTATAAAAATAATCCACGATAACATAATCCACTTATCAGTAATCCATAATCAGTTCTAAGGATATCATTTCCATCCAATTACCTTTTTTATGTCCAACGTATCATTATAAAAATATCGTTATCTCATCATCTTTCTCATATTAAGTTTTATCCTCGCCCTAATCACATATTTTCCAAAAATGTAAACTTATTACCTCAATCACTATTCATGTTTACCCGTACCATTCAGTATATGCTCTTAAATACTTATGGTAAAACTACATCGGACCAAAACATTATTGTTTCATTACTATATAATACCATAATTTTACTTCAATAACATTATTCATGAATTCTAATACAATAACTCTCAATCATTCCACAACTTCAATGTCATACTCCACATAGCCAAAAGTGATCACATGTGACATTCCATTGTTTTTTTCCTTAAGATATTGCTGACATCAGTAATGATAATTAACCTTTGAATTTAGGAAATGGTTAGCATAATTCCCATTTTCCATTATCTTGAAGCAGTGTCTACATGGAGGTGCAATCATTGGAACATTTTGATTATATCCATTATTTTGGAAGTAAAATTCTGGACTTACTTTTTTACCACACATAAAACATTTATCAGTCCACTTAAGACAATTTACTCCTTGTGTCCTTCAACAATTTCAGAATAAAGAAAATCTAATCTTCTTTTCTATGTAATTTTTAGACTTTCCTTTTAATTATATCCTTCATTTATTATCATAACCATGAGATAGATGAGAAACTACGATATATATTTTTTTATCAAGAATAAAAGGAATTTATATACTGATATATATGATCTTGAACTCATACCAATCCATGGATTCAACATTATCTTTTTTCCTCATATTCATGATAATGTTCCACCACAGATTCACTTTACCATCGAAGCAATAAGTTCCCAACCTAACTTTTTCACGTTATGAGTAGTGGATAATGGAAAATAACTTTTCAATAGAATAGATATATTTTTCAACAAAATTTGGATCAGTCATTCCACTAAATGAAGTTGGACATTTCATTACGAAGGATCTAAGAGAACATTAATCCCACTGTTGGTGACTTGGAAGCCTAGAAGGATTTTTGGTCTGAGAAACATGATTTATTATTCTCGATCCCATACAAAATAGATTGTTTTGGATGATAATTGTTTAGTTTCCCAATGTATCATCATTACCATGGTTCCTTCAGGTTCCAACCATTATCTTAAACCCAGAAACAATAGGGTTATAGGAAAATATAATAATAGGAAAAAACATAATTTAGGGGAGTAATCTCTAACATCATAGGGTTAATCCAAGGTTATTCAATATTTATAACAAAATTATATGATTTTATCCAATAATGAGACTTATTCTTAAGAAATCCATATACATCTCCTTAGAAATATCTCTAGGGATATCACTACAATATTCATATACTAGTTTCCAATGGTTGAATAAACCTTCACTCTGATACCAATTATAAAGATGTAATAATGGATTATATAGACACTACATTTATTTTGAGGAATACTTAATACATTATAAAAATAAATTCCTAAATATAACATCAGTTATGTGTCTTTGGAAACATTGAACACATTCTTATAACCTCACAAAATATCATCAACATCTTCCATAAAGATCTTCCCCTTTAGTTTTCATCCCTCAAACCTTTATTTATATAATGGGGAAATAATACATAAAAAGCGTGAGTTCAAATGCTTAGTAAAGATAAACATGAATATAATAAATAAAAACATAAACATAAGAGCATAAAAACATGAACCAAAACTTCAGATATCAAAATAATGAGTCATGAATTAAATCTTGGATGTACATAGGTCCTAAATCACAAAGGAACATAAATCATGATAAAATAGAATTGGAATAAAAAATGGAATTGTGGAAAACAAATAATCATTGAAATAAATTTTCATTTTAGTCAAGGCTCATTTCTATGACCATCATTTTTGACAAATTCCATTACCAAACAGAGTTCACTGCTCGTTCTGACCCTGTATTACTGAATCAGATTTACTTTCTATTTCATTATTATACTAATGAAATGGATTTACTTTCCATTCCATTCATGTGAATATAATGAGATATAAATGTTTACCAAATTCCTTGGATGGAGATATAGGTCCCACCAATCTCATAATGAAATCATTCTTACGTGTTCCACAATATCATAAAACATTCATCATAACCCAAGGAAGAAAATGGGTTTCTTTAAACATAATTCCACCATAAAATAATCCATTTCAGGAAAATGGATTTCATAACTTCAATTACATCATAAAAAAATACAAAAAGGAACAATATGTATAATCTACTTGAAACATAACCATATTAAATAATTCCATTTTAGATGGAAATTAATTTTGACATAACAATTGAGAATAATTACTGAGGAAATATCCTTTCTTCTTCAAAAAAAATTCTCTGCTAAAAATTTCATAATATTTTAATAGAAATGAATTTATTTGAAAATAAACATTAAATTTTTTAATGTAATATTCATGAAAACAAGGCATTATGAAGTCAAAAAAAATCCATTCATGACGTATAATTTGAAAAGAATTCTTGTCACACTTTTTTCTGAAAATTAAAAATGTATTCATACTGAAAAAAACAAAGGATGCTTTTCCTAAAATTTAATAAAAAATAATAAATGGGTTAAATTAAAATTAAATAATTTAATAAGGATAAAAAAAATATTTTGGAACAATTATATAAGAAATATGTACGTGGTAGATAAATATAACATAGTAAATACTTACAAAAAAACACGAATAACCTTGAGATTGCACAATTATCCCTTACCTTATGTACTCTATCCTTTGTATATATCCAAACCTCATGTATAATGATTTTAATTATTTCATTGGATTCTTATAGAATAATATTCATTTTTATGATATCATATATGATTATATTATTA
Organism: Viscum album; assembly: GCA_963277665.1. Lineage (NCBI taxonomy): Eukaryota > Viridiplantae > Streptophyta > Magnoliopsida > Santalales > Viscaceae > Viscum > Viscum album. The sequence goes on along the minus strand of OY728167.1, from coordinate 381,308,886 downwards.
TCCATTTGTTAAAAAAATCATTGTTATTCATTATTCGGGTATTAACTGCTTTATGTACTTATGAATGGTTTGTCTAATAAGTTCATGTTATCCTTATTAGGTAGTATTAATATCATTAAAAATGATATAAACCTAATATATAAAATATATATATATATTCAGTTTGTACATTTATATAATCGTGATTTAATAAATATAATGTAGAATGAATCACATTACATCGTGGATACAGTAAGGCGTATGTACGCACGAGCGATGATATCATTCCATTAATTAGAAAATGATGTTGAAGAGGATGTTATAAATAGTGTTATATAATAAATAACATTTTATAGTAATAATATAATGTTATTATTTCCATAATTATAGCCATCCAAGACAAGTGGTGGGGAAAAGTAGATTACACCACGACACAGAGAGGGTAAGCCGTACTTCCGCACATGTGGTGATTTTTTTTCATAGGATGGATTGTAGGTTGAATATGGTTGGTCCATAATCTTGATAATGTCTCAGTAAACAATTGATACTAGAGCTAGTAATTTATAATGTAAACAACTCAGGAAGAGGAATACGAATAAATAATTTGAAAGATTCAGTAGAGGATATTACATCTCCTTTTACGAGCTCCATCAATATATCCTCTTAAAAGGCATTGGATTTGGTATTTTTAGATGGAAAATATCTCTATAATGTGACGAAGGAAGTTTAGAAGCTAAATGTCCTGGTGTTTCCATGATTGAAGGCTCAAATTGATTTGAAGAAGTTAAGGTGGAGGTTCCCTTTTATAATTGAGGTGAGGGGCACTTTTGGAATCCACAAAAATATTAATTTATAATAAAATAAAAACCCACTCATAACCAAAAAAAGTCCCAATTTAGATTATTATATGAGATAGGGTTTTAATATCATCATTAAATAAATTTTGGACAATTTTGTATGTCAATGTAAACCTTATGATTATAATTTAACACTTATTTATTCTCTATCATTTTAACTTTGGTAACAATTATCTCAATATTAAAATGGTGAATTATTTACTTATTTGATGTAAATTAAATCATAAATAAGTAGGTTATATAATTTAGACTATATAATAATAATTATATATATTTTGTTAATTTTTTTTAAATAATTTAATAAATCATTTTTTTGATAAAACAACAATAGTGACAATTTTTAGACTATTCATTTCGGGCATTTTTTAAAATATCAAAATAAGTTGTTATCCTCAAAATAAATTTTTTATATCTATATGGGGTCTAGTTAGTCTAGAAAAATCATTTTGCATATAAATTAGCTAAAATTGTATTTATTTTAATATTTTTAATATCATTAATTTGATATTTCCATTAATAAAATAATTTCTACATCAGTTATATGTAATTATTTAATATACATATATGTTTTGTAAATATTAGAAATAAAATAATATAACAACCCAAGTAAACAAAGAATAATACATTTGAATATTTATTAATATTTATTTGAATTTAATTTTAATTTTAATTTAAAGGGGATTCTATGTTCGATAGCATACCTGATACAAAACAACTGGTTTCTTTGAAATATTATGTTGCACACAACGTTGGGTCACACTGAAAAATAATAATATAATATTATTTTAAATGGTAGTTAACGCCTAGCCATTGTAATGGAAGGAATGAATAGAACTAACTACAATATGATTATACATGTTTGTTAAATGTTTTTACATTCATCCTATAATAGTTATATGCTTAAAATGTGAATGAGTCTAATTTTAAGCATAATTTACTTCAAAGGGTCGATTTTCCACCTTTTGATGGAGAACCTTCTTTAAATCTTTTTTAGTCACTTTTTAATGTTATATTTGACAGTATAAAATTCTTTTTTAGAATCGGGACATTAAAATTTACTTTGGGTAATTTTTTGGTATTTTCTGATAAAATTCATTTTTAATGAATAGTGAAAAATATTCTATTTTAATTAGAAAATACATTTTTATCTAATTTATTTATATGGTTATATTATCATTTTAAATTTTTTTAATGTTTAATTAGATTAAATTTAATGTTGTTCATTGAATGCAATTTCACTTTGAAATTGGACATAAACAAGTGTCAATCTTTTGATAGTTATTATTTTTTAAAAACACGTGTTTCTTGATAATAAAATTTAAATTTAAATGAATTAATTCAACATTTGTGTTTTTAATTTTGTAAAGTAGACGTCATTTTTGAATTAGTAATATCAAATATATCTTAGGCTGATTTTTTGGTATTTTTCTAAAGAACATCAATTTTTGAGGAATAGTGAAAACACTGAGTAGTAGTTAAAAAATTGAATTTTTGATTTAAATGAAATTTTACCGCTTCTATGATTTGATTTTTGAAAATCCAAAATACATGGTTTTTATTATTAAGTAAAATTTGGTTCAATAAGATGAAAATTATTTTTTGTGAATAGTAACTGTTGACTTTTATTTACTGTAGTTAAAGATAAATAGGGTAATTCAAGGTAAAAATAATATTATAATAATATAAAATTACTTTAACAATTGTAAAAACCTTATGGGATGAGTCATGTCTGATCATAGGCATATTTGACTAGACTTTGGGACCCCATGGGGCCACTTAAGAGTAATAATGGAACATTATATTAATTAATTTAAAATAAAGGCAAAAATGACTTAAACATATATCTTTTAGTAAATAAATTTTTACATGGGGTTATATAAGTTATCTCTTAGACTATAAATATTACTTTTAAAGTTAAAATAATTTCCAAAATAATGGTATTTTTTTAATTTTTATACTTCAAATAAATAAAATTATTTATGACACAATAATGAAGTAGTGTTTACCTCAATAATGAATGATTTAAATAAATAAGATTAAAAATATTAAAATTAAATCCAAAACCTGTCCAAATCTAATTTGATGATTTTATTTCTATATGATTCATCTTATATTCGACATTAATGAGTTTCTAACCTTTTTAAACCGAATATATTTTTATAATAAATTAATATTTTCAAACATTCCTAAAGAGCCCCTCCTCCCCCTTATAAAAGGACCCCACTTCTAAACCATTCCTCACACCTCTCAAGCCCCTAGTCTCTTCCAACCTCTACCTAAATAATCTCCCTAAATCCCTCTCTTCCTCCTATAAGCCTTACCTTCGGCAGAAGTCACTTCATGTAAACCTTTTGGTTTAAACCAAAGGGAGTTACATGATTTAACAGTAACGTCTTCACTTATGTTCTTTTCATTTATTTTCCTTCTAAAACCCCCTAAAATGTTTTTATTTATTTATTTTAAAACAAAAAAAGTATCTTCAATAAACAATGATGTTTTTATTGGAATGATTCGAACTAAACATCCACACACCTCCATTTTATGGGTAAATAACATACTGTTTCTGTGGACGATGAACTACTACCTCATAAAATGATGATTGTTAAAATATCTCAAATAACCTCTCAAGGTGGCCATTATGATAAAACTCTATTTATATATGATATATATTATTTTTATGTTTTATTTATGCTTCTTTATTTTTCATTTATAGTGTAAGTTTATTATTTCCATAATGGGTAAACGTGATAATTTCATTTGAGGAAGTGCGGACTACCACCCCCTCAAAGTGATTTGACTCGTTCATGCCTTATGTGGGACGTATAAAGGATGGAGTTGATGAAATTATATATGATATTATACTGGAATTATAATATAACTATGTTTTATTAATTTTACATTCCATTAAAATAAGAAAATATAAATGAAAGCAGCCTTCAGGCATATGTACGACTTACTGTCTCCGTGAACAGTGCATTTAATTTCATGCCACCAAATGTTATGTTCTATTATAAATACATATATATACTGGATATATATGATATATATGACATCTAAATAATGAAAATCATTGTAGAGAAAATTAAATTTTGACCACATGGACAACTTGTAAATATAAGAATTTCATTTTTGACTCATTTACCAAATATCAACAGAACGACCATTATTAACTTAAATGATTACATAATGATTATAACATAGTAAAAAGTGATATAAAAGGAATAATAGACTTGAAAACAGTTCTTAATCAAGTATAAATTAACTTTTGTTTATTATTTAGGAGATTAATGAATGGACGGGTCAAGTGGGACAAGAGGTAAGGGACTTCATCTCAATCCCCTTTCATTGAGGCATATTTCAATAATATATACCTTCTTATTTTATACAGTATATAATAAAAACTTTGAATTTTAATTTCATTCAAAGGGAATATTTTTTTTAAAAAGTGTTTTTCTAAATGACGAAAAGAATGTTTTTAATATTTGCGGCGATAATGACCTCTCCTCCGATGTAATCGTTATTTGCCTTCCTCTATAAGCCTTATTTTTTTAAAAGGAAAAGAAATCTATTATTCTGTTTTTGGGTGTTTTGGTGTTGGAATTAGTTTCTGAAAATGGATTGATTATTTCAATATCTTGAAAATATTTCTTGGTATTGAAAATGAAATGTTAATAGAGAAATGTTTAATTTTTCAATATTTTATGTGTTGTTATTTTATAATGGTACAAGGAAATTTGACGGGTGGTTATGTGATAAACCAAATGATGGGTGGTTTCGTGATAAACCAGGATCGATGGTTACAATATAACCACCATTACATTGGGTATGGATGTCAGTCGTATGGCTATTCCATTTAGTTATATGTGTGGAAGTCGACTATATGGTTATTCCATATATGTATGTCTATGTCCCAAGTTATCTTTATATGTTATGTATTCTTTCTAGGGGGTTTATGGTAATATTTTGGATAAAAAATGGAAATAAATTATCTTTTATTCAGTGAATAATATTTACAACTTCAAAAAGGTGAAGAGTATTTCTTATGATATGATATTCGTGGTTTACTTGTTATTTTGAAAAACTAACAGTTTTCCTTCTTTGTGTATCCCTTACTGAGCTTTTTTTCTTCTCATTCCATGTTTTTGAAATGTTTTTCACCAAACATAAATTGGAATAGGGTCAAGGATGGGATCAAGGAATAGTCATGCTATCTAAAACATGGAACTAGACATGAATCTTTTTTTTCAAGAGTTTTTATTTTGTGAAAAAATGGAAACTTAGTAGAAGTGTCTACATTGTAATTTTTGAGATGTAATGTAATTGTTATGGCCTAATTATCTAGAAATATAAACCTAAAAATATACTCTTTGTGAATTATCCATTTTAATCAAGATTCTGTAATGTTTTAAGGCCGAGGTCTTATTATTGGTATCGGAGGTTGGTTTAGAAAACTTTAGGAGTTAGGATATTGTTAAATTAATATCAATAAATTATTTTATGTTAATATTGAAATGATATATCATTTATAGATTACCATTCCTCTTCACTTGAGATATTTCTTTGTTCAGAATTGTTTTCCGTAGAGAGAACATGGAAGCTATGATGGGACAACATCATGAGGAAGACAACCTTCCAAATCATCAACTTAAGATGGTCAGAATCAGAACTAAATAGTATGTTGTAGTGATGGAATAGTTGACTCAGGATATAAATGGTGGTGGTATCCATGCACGATATCAACCAGATTAGCCATAGAGTAACATGTCAGTAGTGTAGAATTTCATGAGGAATCATCCCCCATCATTCAGAGGATCATCTGACCCTATGCTAGCTGAAGGGTGGACTAAATCACTGGAGAAGATTTTTGATGTCATGGGGTGTTCAGAACATCAAAACTATAGTATTTTTGTTTACTATTTTGAAGGTGAAGATGATCAGTGGTGGTCGATGGTGAAAAATATCAGGGATATCGAGGACATTGATGATCTTTATTGGGATGAATTTAAAGGTATGTTTCTTGAGAAATATTTTTTGAAGGTTGTTCTTCTTAGAATGGAAAAATAATTCTTCGATTTGAAGTAGTAGGATGACTCATTGGCTGCTTATGAAGCAAAATTCACTCTACTGGAAATGTATGCTCCAAATTTCATTTGATATCTTGATAGTAAGATAAATCAATTTTACTTAGTACTGAAGCCGTGATATTGAAGAGCATTAGCCTCTCATGAATTCAAAAGATATGAAAAACTTTTCAGATGGTTCGAGAAGGTAGAAATGGAGTTTTTTGACGATCAGGTGTTCCAAGAGAGAAAAAAAAGAAGGGGTCCAGTTGATAGGAAATGGGAAATAATTCATCAAATAATCATGGAGGTAAGAAAATTAAATATCCATCTTGTTATAAGTTTGGAATAAGTATCTTGGAGAATGTTTATCAAATTATAGAAAGTGATTTTGGTGTGCTATGTTTAGTCATATTACTCGTAACTGTAAGGACTATGATCAAGAAGGAAATTAAAAACCAAGGGTATGATGTTTTAAGTGCAATGAAATGGGTCATTATGAATATGAGTATAAAATGAAGAACTCAACCGATGGAAAGGAGATTGACTACAAGAAGAAATGGGTGGTGAAATCCTTTGCAATAACTTCAGAAGATGTTGGTCCATAAAATGAAGTAGTATCAGGTACATTGTTTATTTGGTCAGATTATGCCAACAAGTTGTTTGACTCAAGGTCTACATATTCATTCATTTCTGAGAAGTTTTCTAGTAAATTGGGAATTCCATATCAAGATATGAATCCTGAACATATGGTAAAAACACCTGGAGGAAATGTTGAGAAAAAAATAAATCATAAGAACCTTCCTATCCTTATGTGAGGAAAGAATATGCCTACAAACCTAATAGTTTTTACTCTATTAGAGTTTGAAGTTATTTGGGATATAGATTGGGTTTCTTTTTATCATGATAAGAAAACTGTAGAGCCAAAGAGGTTTATTTTCATAAAGATATTCAGTTTGTGAACAATAATGAATGCTTAGTTTTTATAATATATCAGGAAGATGTGAAACTAGTCAAATATGGAAATGAATGTTACCGTGAGCATATTGTTGAAAACAATGGAACTATCTAGATTAATGATGTTCCAGTGGTAAATCAGAATATTGATGTTTATCCTAATGAGTTGCCTAGTATAATACCTGACCAGGAAGATGAATTTATTGTTGACTTAGTTTTTGATACAAATCCAATTTCAAACCCCCTTATCGAATGGCCCAAATTGAACTTTTAGAGTTAAAGAAGCAATGACAGGAGTAATTAGATAAAGGTTTCATTCGACCGAACACATAACCATGTGGTACTCCTATCTTGTTTGTTAAAAAGAAAGATGGTTCAATGATACTTTTCATTGATTATAGAGCATTGAATAACATCACTATTAAGAACAAGTATCATTTTCCTCATATCAATGGCTTGTTTGATATGCTCCAGGGAGCTCAGTATTTTTCAAATATTGGCTTGAGGTCGTGGTATCATCAGTTGAAAGTAAAGAAATAAGACATTATGAAGTCCACATTTTGTACTAGATATGGCCATTATGAATGTGTAATTATGAATTTTGGGTTAACCAATGCACCTGCTGTATTCATGGATCTTATGAATAGAATTTTCTGTGAGTTCTGGGATAAGTTTGTGGCTATATTCATTGATGATATTTTTGTTTATTCTAAAAGTAAATAGTAGTATGAAAGTCATTTAAGGGTTGTATTTCAATCCTTAAATGAAAAGAAAATATTTGGGAAATTCAGAATTTGTGAGTTTTGGTTACAACAAATTTCATTCCTTGGTCACATTATTTATAAAATGTCATAACCGTTGATCCTGCTAAAACAAAAATTGTTGAAGAATGGAAAAATCCCACAAATATAACCAAGATCCATAGTTTTCTTGGTTTGGAAGGCAATTACAGAAGGTTTGTTGAGAATTTGTCATGGTTATCTAGACCAATGACTAAGTTAACTCGAAAATGTATTAAGTTCATTTAGAAAAAATAATATGATGATTTTTTTTTCAGGAATTGAAAAGAAGATTGGTGAATGCTCTAGTTTTGGAACTAACATCCAGAGATGGTGAGTTTGTTATCTATAGTGATGCTTCGTTGAAAGGACTTGGTTGTATCCTTCTGATGAATGATCAGATAATAGCTTATGCTTCATGTCCGTTGAAACATCATGAGTTAAATTACCTGACAAATGATTTGGAATTAGCTACTGTTGTTTTTTATTTAAAAATTTGGAGGCATCATCTGTATGGAGTAAAATGTGAAATATATACTAACCATAAATGTTTGAAGTATATATTCACTAAGAAAGAACAGAACATGATACAGAGGAGATGGCTAGAATTAATCAAGGAATATGATTCCACGATCCTCTACCATTCGGGAAAGGAAAATAAAGTGGACGATGCTTTGAGTCGAAAAAAGTAATACTACATTAACCATGCTATGATTGGAATGACATTCTTTGTTTTTTGATATGATAAACTTTGTAATAGAAGTTGTTGGTGCAGGAAATTCCTTTGTTTTGTTTAAGGTGTCAAAAAAATCATGTCTCTCAGACTGAATTAAGAAAGCACATGAGGAAGATAGCGAGTTGCAGAAAAAGGTGGAGTTGGTTCAGAATGGTAACATGCCTTAATTAAACATTGATAAGGATTGTGTTTTGTGGTTTGGAAAGAGATTATGTATTCCTTGTGATTCATAGTTTAAAAATGAGTTGTTATGATAAGCTCATTGTTCTCCATTTTCTATTCACCCTTGCATTACTATAATGTACAGATATCTTCGAGTGTATTATTGGTGGGATGGAATAAAATGAGATGTTGCTGATTTAACTGTGATGTTTTTTACTTGTCAGGAGGTTAAAGAAGAGTGGCAGTAACCGAAAGGGATACATCATCCTTTACCGATTCCATAGTGGAAATGGGAAAATATATCCATGTACATCATTGTGGGAATACCAAATAAATCTCAAGGTAACAATGCAATCTGGGTTATTGTTGATCGATTGACTAAATCTTCTCATTTTCTTCCTATTTGAAATACATTGTCTCTATAACAACTATCTCGGTTTTATGTTAAAGAGATTGTTATGTCACATGGAGTTCCCATCTCCATTGTATCTAATCATGATCCCATGTTTACTTCTAACTTTTGGAAAGGTCTTCAGATGTCGTTGGGTACTGAATTAAATTTTAGTACAACTTTTCATCCACAATTATATGGGAAGTTAGAATGAACAATTCAGGACATAGAGAATATGCTACGTGCTTGTTCATTTGATTACCTAGAAAGTTGGAACCAACATATTTTTTGGTTGAATTTTATTATAATAATAGTTTTCATTCCAATATACAGATGGCTCCATTTGAGATATTATATGGGAAGCAGTGTTGAACTCTAGTGTTTTGGGATGAAGTAGGTGAAAGGAAACTGATGGGACCAGAATTAGTAGAAGAGATGGAAGAAAAAGTTCAGTTGATTCAGAAGAACATAAGAACAACTCAGAGCAGGAAGAAATGTTATGCGAATAACCGGAGGAAGGATCTATCTTTTGAGGTAGGTGATCATGTCTTTCTCAAAGTTTCTCCATGGAATGTGTGATGTGTTTTGGAAAGAAGGGAAAGTTGAGTCCGAGGTTCATTGGACATTATGAAATCCTAGAGAAATATGGATCAGTTACATACAGAGTGGATTTACCTCCAATTATATCCCAGGTACACAATGTTTTTCAAGTTTAAATGTAGAGAAAGTATATGCCAGATCCATCTCATATTTTGAGTCTTGAGGTAGTTCAGTTGTAAGAGAATCTCTCTTATGAGGAACAACAAGTTCAAATTCTTCACCGAAGAGTGCAAGTGTTGTGGAATAAGGTAATCCACTAGGTAAAAGTTTTTTAGAAAACCCATATGGTTGAAGAGGCAACATGGGAATCTGAAAATTCTATGAGAGATAACTACCACCACTTATTTGATAAGTGAATAAAAATTACGAGGACACAATTTACAAAAGGGGGGAAGGATGTAACAACCCAAGTAAATAAAGAATAATACATTTGAATATTTATTAATATTTTTTAAAATAAATATTAATTTTAATTTAAATCGGATGCTATGTTTGATAGAGTACCTGATACATAACAAAGAGTTTCCTTGAAATATTACGTTGCACACAACGTTGGGTCATACTGAAAAATAATAATATAATATTATATTAAATGGTAGTTAAATCCAAGCCATTTTAATGGAGATAATGAAAAAAACTAACTAAAATATTATTATACATGTTTGTTAAATTTTATTACATTCATCCAAAAAAAATTTATAGGCTTAAAATGTGAATTATTCTATTTTTAAGCATAATTTACATTAAAAGGTCGATTTACCACCTTTTGATGGTGAAGCCTATTTAAATATAGTTTTGGTCACTTTTATATGTTATATTTGACAAAATAAAATTATTCTTTAGAATTGGTACCTCAAAATTTACTTTGGGTAAATTTTTGGTATTTTACTAATAAAATTTATTTTTTAATGAATAGTGAAAAATATTGAATTTTAATTCAAAATGGTATTTTATCTAATTTATTTATTTGTTTATATTATATTTGTAATTTATTTTAAACTGTAATTAGATTATATTTTTACCATGTAATCCAATATTGGTCATTGTAAGTAATTTCACTTTGAAATTGGATATAAACAAGTGTCAATCTTTTGATCATTATTATTTATTAAAAAAACGCTTTTTTGACAATGTGAATTATATTTAAATTAATTAATGAAGCATATATGTTTTGAATTTGGTAAAATATACATAATTTTTTAATTAGAAATATAAAATATAGCTAAGGGTATTTTTTGGTATGTTCCTGAAAAACATTAATTTTTGATGAATAGTGAAAACACAGAGTGGTAGTTAAAAAATTGACTTTTTGATTTAAATGAAATTTTACAACTTCTGTGATTTGAATTTTGAAATTCCGACATACATGGTTGTTATTAGTATGTAAAATTTTCTTCAATAAGATGAAAATAATTTTTTTTGAATCGCAACTTTTGACTTATTTACCGCAGTTAAAAGTAAATAGGTTAATTCAATGTAAAAAGAATATATTATAATAATATAAAATTACCTTAACACTTGTCCAAATATTATTAGATGAGTAATTTCCAACCATAGTCATATTTGGGTCAATTTTTGGACCCCATGGTGCCACTTTAGAGTAATAATGGCACTTTATATTAATTAATTTAAGGTAAAGAAAAAAATGACTTAAACATATATATTTTAGTAAGTCAAATTTTACATGGGGTTATATATGTCATATATTAAAATATAAATATTATTTTGAAAGATAAAAGGATTTCCTACATCATGGTATTTTTTATAATTTTTATACTTAATATAAATAATATTATTTATGACACAACAATGATGCAGTGTTTACCTCATTAATGAATGATTTAAATAAATAAGATAATAAAAATTAAAATAATATCCAACACCTATACAATTATTATTTAATGATTTTATTTCTAATATGACTCATATTATATTCTAATTTAATGAGTTTTGGACCTTTTGAAACCGAAGATACGTTTATAATAAATAATATTTTCAAACATTCTTAAAGAGCCCCTCCTCCCCCTTATAAAAGGACACAACTTCTAAACCATTCCTCACACCTCTCAAGACACTTGGCTCATCCGAACTCTGACTAAATAATTTTTATAAATCACAATCTTCCTCCTAGAAGCCTTAACTTAGGCAGAATTCACTTCAGGTAAACCTTTTTGTTCAATCCAAAGGGAGTTACACAATTTAAAGGCAACATCTTCTCTTATGTTCTTTTCATTTGTTTTCCTTCTAAAACCCCATAATTTTTTTATTTATTTCATTAATAAGAACACCAGTTTGTTCAATATACTAGGATGTTTTTATGATAAGGATTCTTATTACACATCCACACACCTCCATAAAATGGGTAAAGAACATACTGTTTCTGTGGATGGTGAACTACAGCCTCTGAAATGATGATTGTTCAAATATCTTCAACCGACTCTCATGGTGGCCATTATGATGGAACTATATTTATATATGATATATATTATTTTTATATTTTCTTTATGATTTTTTATTTTTAATTTATAGAATACCTTTATGGTTTCCATAATGGGCAAACACGATAATTTCATTTGAGGAAGTGCGGACTACCGGCCCCTCAATGTGATATGACTCGTTCATGACTTATGTGGGATGCATAAAGGATGGAGTTAATAAAATTATATATGATGTTATACTATAATTATAATATAACTATGTTTCATTAGGTTTTCATTCAATTAAAATATGAAAACAGAAATGAATGAAGCATTCATGCGTATGTATAGATTACCATCTCCATGAACGGTACATTTCATTTCATACCACCAAATGTTATGTAATATTATAAATACATTTATATATTGGATATATATGATATATATGATATCTAAATCATGAATATAATTCTAGAGAGAATGAAATTTTCACCACATGGACAACTTGTAAATATAAGAAGTTCTTTTTTGACTCAAGTACCAAATATCGACAAAATGACTGTTATTAACTTAAATGATTACATAATGTTAATAAAATAGTAATAATATAAGGACCTAGAATTAAACCTTACTTAACCTTGAGTTATTTAAAGAATACACATTGAGGATCTTTTTAGGTTTAGATTTTTAGAGAATTAGATCATAAATCATGCATTACATTCCACATTTAAACAAGGCGGTTACATAAAAGACAATATTCATTATTCCCATAAAATGAGGCATATTTAAAATAAAACTATGGATTCTTTCTTGAAACTTCCTCGACACTATCATCACATCATATACTTTTCCCTTGACCTGTGAAAAACATTTCAAAAACGTGTGCTGAGCATAAAACGCTCAGTTAGGGATATAAAAGTACGGAATGAAAACATTAGTCCATGTATACATAAGATTTGATGAAATCATAAATTACTCATATAACATAAGAACTTTATCATACCTCATTAAATCATAAGATTTATGAAAAACTCATAGAAAAAATAAGACATAAAGGTAACTTGAGGCATTCAAAACATTCTTACGTAGGGAGTAACCCTCATGGTTACATTTGGAATACCCATCATAGTATATTCCCTAAATCGTTTTGGAGAAACCTTAACGTTTAACCCCTTTGCGTTACCCAATGCATTGGAGGGATATATCAGGCTCATCCACCCTTAGTTTATCATAGAACCACCAGTCTTCATAACAATGCCCAAGAACCATAACATAATCGTATCACATAAAACATGCATAAAGTAAACATAACATTTCCACATTTTAATCACAAGATATCCATAAAACACATTGATATAATAAAAACATTATGAAAACCATTTTCAATACCAAAATAAAAGAAAAGTAAAACATGGTATTTATTTTTCTTTTAAAAAAAGTTATGGCCTGTAGAGGAAGCTGAAACTCAAATAATGGTCACGTCAGCGGAGAAGTCGTTATCGCCGCATACGTACGACAAAAAAACATTACTTTTGTCCTCTAGTAAAACGCTTCATATAAAAAAGAATGATTTCTAATAGATGAAAAAGTCAAAGGGGTTTATATACCGTATAAAAGAATGTTGTGTATAAAACAAAATATGCCTCAATGAAAGGAGATTGAGACGAAGTCCCATACCTCAGGTCCGACATGACTTGATCATTCTTTAACCTCCTAAATAATAAACATGAGTTAATTTCTACTTTATTAGGAACCTTTTTTATGTTCATTGTTTATTTTACATCACTTATTACCATGTTATGAACACTATGTAATTATTTAAGTTAATAAGGTTCGTTTTGTCTATCATTGGTACTTGAGTCAAAAATAAACTCTTTATAATTACAAGTTGTTCATGTGGTAAAATATCCATTATATATAGAATTATATTCAGGATTTAGATATCATATATATCATATATATCCATAATATACATGAATTTATAATATTAAATAACATTTAGAGGTAAGAAATGAAATGCACCGTTCATGGAGACGATAGACAGTACGTACGCATGAACGCTACATTCATTTCTATTTCCTATTTAATGGAATTGAATCATAATGATATGAAGGTATATTATAATTCTAGTATAATATCATATATAATATCATTAACTCCATCCTTTATATGTCCCACATATTTAATTAACAAATCAAATCACTTTGAGGGGGCGGTAGTCCGCACTTCCTAAAATGAAGATATCCTGTTTACCCATAATGGAAGCCATAATGTTATTCCATAAATGAAAAATACAAAAGCTTAAGGAAAACATAAAAATATTATATATCACATATAAATATAGTGACATCTTAATGGCCACCTTTTAAGGTGTTATAAGAATATTGAACAATCATCGTTTCGTGAGGCAGAAATTCGCCATCCACGGAAACAATACGTTCTTTAACCATTAGATGTAGGTGTGTGTAAGTGTAGCTAGAATAATTATTATAAAAAAATCCTAGAATTTTTAACATACTTGTGTTTTTACAAAATAAATGAATAAAAAGAGTTTATGGGGTTGGAAACAAAATAAAACAAAAGAACATTAGAGAAGACTTTACCTTTAAATCAGGTAACTCCTCTTGGTTTGTACGAAAAGGGTTTCTTGAAGAGCTTTCTACCTAAGGTAAGGCATCTAGGATTAAGAGAGGGATGTGGAGAGATAAAATGAGAAGATATTGGCCGAGCCAATGGCTTGAGAAGTGTGTGTAAAGAGGGAGAGGTGGGGGCCTTTTATAAGAGGAGAGGATGGGCACTCTTGGAATGTTATAAAATGTTACTTTATATTGAAATGTGTTTCAGATTTAAAAGGTCCCACATTGATATATTTCGAGGATAAGGTGATAAGGGTTATAAATATACTCATCTAATAGGTCTTTTACAAGTGTATTTCTTAGATTTTACATTATCTTTTCATTTTATTTAAATCGTTCATTAACGAGGTAATTGTTGCATCATCATGAGGTCATAAATTAATTAATTTATTTAATGTCTAAAAATTATAAAAAAATACTATGATGTAGGAAATATTTTTATATTTCCAATGAATATTTATAGTCTTATAGATCATTTATGTAGAAAAAATTAAAAATGTTTTACTAAGGTGATACATTCTTTGTTATATTTAACTTTCTTTAAAAATAAAAAGATAAAAAGTCATTATCACACAAAAGTGATTCAACGGGGTCCCCATGTTTGGAACAAGGAATTAAATGGTTGGACATGACCTAACCAGTATCATTAGGACACATTTTGGGGTCATTTGTTATTATTATGATATTATTTTTTTATCCTTAACTACCTGATTACTAATTAATCAAGATAATTAAAGATAATTACCGTCGTTACTGTTCATAATGTCCAAAAACAAAAGAGTATTGATTAAATAATTTGGACCTTCTGATTACAAATATATAATATATTTTACCAAATTCCAAAAACAGAAATAGAAATAATTAATTTAAAAATATATCCCGTTGTCGAAACAAATAGTTGGTTTTTTAGAAACAATATCTATGAAAAGTTTGGCACTTGTTTATGCCCAATTCCAAAGTGAAATTAACCCCAATGACCACCATTGGATTACATGGTAAAAATATATTCTATTCACACTTTAAAACTGATTAAAAATATAATCTCACGATATAATTAAATTAGTTGAAAATGAAATTTTGATGTAAAATGCTGTATTTTTCACTATTCATTAAAAAATGAACATTGTCAGAAAAATACCAAAATTTTTCCAAAGTAAATTTCAATGTACCAATCATAAAGAATAAGATTATTTTGACAAATAGAGCTTATAAAATGGTCAAAAGTTTTATTTAAAAATGGTTCTCCATCAAAAGGTAGTAGTACAATCTTTTAAAAATATTAGTGTATTCCATGCTTAAGATTGGATTTATTCTCGTTTTAAGCCTCTAAAAAAATATCCAATTCATAAATAGACATAGATAAGAATATCTATTATTAATTAATTACTTGGGATGTTACATCCTTCCCCCTTCAGAAAATTGTGTCCCCGCAATTTATTTACTTATCAAATAAGTGGGGGTATTTATCCCTAATTGCATTTTCAGATTCGCATGTTGCCTCTTCACTCATGTGGTTTTTCCAAAAAACCTTTACTTGATGAATCACCTTATTCCGAAACACTTTCTCCCTATGGTCAAGAATCTGGAATGGTTGTTACTCATAAGTTATATTCTTTTCCAGCTGAACTACCTCTGGACTCAAAACATGAGATGGATCTGTCATGTACTTCCTTAACATTGAAACATGAAAAAAATTGTGTACCTGAGATAAACTTGGGGGTAAAGCCACTAGGTATGAAACTGATCCAACAATCTCCAGAATTTCATATGGTCCAATGAACCTTGGGCTCAAATTTCCTTTGTTACCAAATCACATCACACTTTTCCATGGTGAAACATTGTAAAAAACATGATCACCTAACTCAAAAGAGAGATACTTCCTCCTGTTGTCCGCATAACTCTTCTGCCCACTCTAAGCTGTTCTCATGTGTTTCTGTATCAGCTGAACTTTTTTTGCCAACCATTCTACCAATTCCGATCCCATCAACTTCCTTTCACCCACTTCATCCCAGAATGCTGGAGTTCGACACCGCTTCCCATATAATGCCTCAAATGGTGCCATTTGTATACTGGAATGAAAACTGTTATTATAAGAAAACTTAACAAAAGAAGGATGTTGGTCCCAACTTCCCTGATAATCCATTGAACAAGCATGTATCATATCCTCCAAAGTCTAAATTGTTCATTCTGGTTTCCCATCTGATTGAGGATGAAAAGCTGTAGTAAAATTTAATTCAGTATCCAACGACTTCTGAAGGCCTTTCCAAAAGTTAGAAGTAAACCTGGGATCACGATCAGATAAAATGGAGTGGGAAACTCCATGTAACCTGAATATCTATTTAATATTCAAACGGGAAAGTTGATCTAGGGAAAAAGTATCTCGTATAGCAAGGAAATGAGAAGATTTAGTCAAGCGATCAACTATAACCCAGATTGCATTGTTACCTCGTGGTGTCTTCAGCAATCCCACAATGATGTCCATGGATATATTCTCCCATTTCCACTCTAGAACTGGTAAAGGTTGAAGAATCCCTTTCAGTAACTGCCACTATGATTTTACCTATTTACAAGTCAAACACTTCACAGTAAAATCAGTGATATCCCTTTTCATTCCGTCCCACAACTAATACTCCAGAAGATCTCTATACATCTTAGTACTGCCTGGATAAACTAAAAATGGAGAACTATGAGCTTCACATAACAACTCTCTCTTCAACTTTGAATCACAAGGCACAAACAATCTCTTCCCAAATCTCAAAACACAATCATTATCAATGTTGAATTCAGGAAACTTACCCTTCTGAACCAGCTCTACCTTTTTCTGCATCTCGTTGTCATGATTCTGTGCTTGCTTAATTCTGTCTAATAGAGAATATTTCACTGATTCCTAAAAAAAAACAGAAGGACATCCTGCACCAACAAGTTCTATGCCAATGTTCATCAAATCCTTAACCAAAGTATCATGTTCCAAATGCAACATTTTTAATGAATCATTACATTTTCGACTCAAAGCATCAGCCACTTTATTTTCTTTTCTTGGATGGTAATAAATTGTACAATCATAATCCTTGATTAATTATAGCCATCTCCTCTGTCTCATGTTCAATTCTTTCTGAGTGAATATATACTTTAAACTTTTGTGATCAGTATATATTTCACACTTTACAACGTACAAATGATGCCTCCAAAATTTTAAAGCGAAAACAACAACATCTAATTACAAATCATGTGTAGGGTAATTTACCTCATGAGTTTTCAACTGACATGAAGCATAAGTAATTACCTGATCATTCTGCATTAGGACGCAACCAAGTCCTTTCAATGAAGCATAACTGTAGATAACAAACTCCTCATTCCTGGAAGGTAGTGCCAAAACTAGAGCATTCAACAATCTTCTTTTAAATTCTTGAAAACAATCCTCACATTCTTTTGTACAGATAAACTTAACACCTTTCTGAGATAGCTTAGTCATAGGAATAGATAACCGTGAAAAATTTCTAACAAACCTTCAGTAATAGCCTTCCAAACCAAGGAAACTACGAATCTCAGTTACATTTGTGGGTCTTGGCCATTCTTCAACAACCTTTGTTTTTGTAGGATCAACATTTATTCCATCTTTAGAAACAATGTGACCAAGTAAAGAATTTTTTTGCAACCAAAAATCACACTTACTGAATTTCCCATACAATTTCTTTTCTTTTAAGATTTTCAAAATAACCCTTAAATGTATTTCATGCTCCTCTTTACTTTTAGAAAACACCAAAATATCATCAATGAAAACAACTACAGACTTATCCAAGAACACATGGAAAATTCTATACATAAGGTCCATGAATACAGCAGGTGTATTGGTTAGCCCAAAAGGCATAACTACAAATTCATAATGGACATATCTTGTACAGAACATGGTTTTCAGAATATCTTCTTCCTTTACCTTCAACTGATGGTACCCCGATCTCAGGTCAATCTTTTAAATATACTGTGCTCCCTGGAGCTGATCAAACAAATCATCGATATGAGGCAAATGATATTTTTTCTTAACAGTGATGTCATTCAAGGCTCTATAATCAATTAAAAGTCTCATTGAACCATCTTTTCTTTTTAACAAATAAAATAGGAGCACCCCATGGTGATGTGCCAATGTTAAATGAGTATCCTGACGTTTTTTCCTAATGAGTTTCCAGGAATAATACCAGATCGGGAAGTTGAGTTTACTATTGACTTAGTTCCAGATGCTAATCCAATTTCAAAACCCCCTTATTTAATGGCTCAAATTGAATGTGACAAGCAGGTCCCGGTGACAGCACATACACCCTGCCTTAATATGGCCATCGGGTCCTGGCCTACCAGGTACCACCATTTGCCCCCCCAGACACGTGGGGCCCACCCCGGGGTCCACCCACATGCCTGAACGGGTCATCTGACTAATCAGAGTCCCCAACATGCCTTTTACCACATTTATCACAAACTGGAAACTTAGTTTTCTCGACATCAGTCCTTTTTGAATAATTCCTCCCTTTCTCCTGCCACCTCGGTCTCTTCTTCTATGGGTTGTTATAGAACAATTGATCATCGGCAAACTCTATTTCCACCTTCTCATCCCATCAAACAAGATTTTCATAACTTTTGAACTCATGAGAAGCCAATTCCCTTCAATAGTTTGGCTTTAATCATGAGTAAAAATGATTTATTTTACTATCAAGGTCTCAGATAAAATTTGGAGCATACATTACCAATCGAGTGAACCTTTCTTCATAATTAGTCACTGAGTCTTCCTCTTGTCCTAATTCCAAGAATTGTTTTTCCATCCTAAGTCGAACAGCCTTAGGAAAAAACTTTTCAAGAAACATACCTTTGAATTCATCCCAGTCGATAGCATCAATCTCATCAGCATCCCTGATATTTTTAACCATCGACCACCACTGATCTACTTCACCCTCCAAACGGTAAATTGAAAGACTAACCTTTTGATTGTCTGAACACCCCATGACATCAAAAATCTTATCCAGTGCTTTAATCCACCCTTCAGATAGCACATGGTCAGATGATCCTCTGAATGATGGTGGATGTTGCCTCATGAAATGTTCCCCCACTGACATGTTCCTCTGCGGTTGATCTGGATGATCTTGTACATGTATACCACCACAATTAAGCTTTTGAGTCAACTGCGCCATTACTACAACAAACTGTTCATTACCAATTCTGACCATCTCAGGATGCTGATTTGGAAGGCCATTTCCTTCTGTATTCCTTCCTAGCACTGCTTCCATGTTTCCTCTTCGAAAAACCATTCTGAACAAACATGTCTTAGATGAAGGAACATGGTAATCTTCAATTGCTATATCATTTCAATTTGACCATAACAAACAATATTTTTGTATAATAATTTAATAGAATTTAACTCCTAACGTTATCTAAACAGACCTTTGATACCAACTATAAGGCCCAGCCTTAAACCTTACTTAATATTGAGTTATTTCATGAATACACATTGAGGATCTTTTCAGGTTTAGAGTTTTAGAGAATTAGATCATAAATCATGCATTACATTCTACATTTAAACAAGGCGGTTACATAAAAGACATTATTCATTTTTCCCATCAATGGAGACATATTTAAAAAAAATATATATTTCTTGACACTTCCTCGACACTATCATCACATCATGTACTTTTCCCTTGACCTGTGAAAAATATTAAAAAAACGTGGGATGAGCATAAAAATCTCAGTAAGGGATATAAAAGTACGGAATGAAAAAATTAGTCCATGTATACATAATAATTGATGAAATAATAATTTACTCATAAAACATAAGCACTTTTTCATACATCATGAAATCATATGTTTTATGAATAAATCATAGAAAACATAAGACATAAAGGTAACTTGAGGCATTCATAACATTCTTACTTATGGAGTAACCCTCATGGTTACGTTTGGAATACTCATCACAGTATATTACCTTCGTATTACCCAATGCATTTAAGAGCTATATCGGGCTCACCCGCCCTTAGTTTATCATGGAACCACCCATCTTCATAACAATGCCCAAGAACCATATCATAATCGTATCACATAAAACATACATAAAGGAAACATAACATTTCCACATTTCAATCACAAGATATCAATACAACACATTGATATAATAAAAATATTATGAAAACCATTTTCAATACCAAAATAAAAGAAAAGTAAAACATGGTATTTATTTTTCATTTTATAAAAATGTTATGGCTTGTAGAGGAAGCCGTAACTCAAATAATGGCCACGGCAGCAGAGAAGTCGTTGTCGCCGCATACATACAACAAAAAAACATTCTTTTTTCATTTAGTAAAACTACTCATATAAAAAAGATTCCTTTTGAATATATGAAAAAGTGCAACGGGGTTTATACACCGTATAAAATAAAGTTGTGTATAAAACAAAATATGCCTCAACGAAAGGATATTGAGATGAAGTCCCATACCTCGGGTCCGACTTGACTTGATCATTCTTTAACCTCCTGAATAATAAAATTGAGTTAATTTAGACTTGATTAGGAATATTTTTCAAGTTCATTGTTCCTTTTATATCACTTATTACCATGTTATTAACACTATGTAATTATTTATGTTAATAATGGTCGTTTTTTCGATCATTGGTACTTGAGTCAAAAATAAATTATTTATAATTACAAGTTGTTCATGTGGTAAAATATCCATTATATCCAGAATTATATTCCTGTTTTAGATATCATATATATCATATATATCCAGTATATACATGCATTTATAATATTACATAACATTTAGAGGTATGAAATGAAATTCACCTTTCACGGAGACGGCAAGCCGTACGTACGCATGAACACTACTTTCATTTCTATTTCTTATTTAATGGAATTGAATCATAATGATATAAAGGTATATTATAATTCCAGTATAATATCATATATAATATCATTAAATCCATTCTTTATATGTCCCACATATTTCATTAACGAATCAAATCACTTTGAGGGGGCGGTAGTCCGCACTTCCTAAAATGAATATATCGCGTTTACCCATAATAGAAGCCATAAAGGTATGCCATAAACGAAAAATACAGAAGCTTAAAGAAAAAATAAACATATTATATATCATATATAAATATATTGGCATCTTAATGGCCACCTTTGAAGGTGTTATAAGAATATTGAACAATCATCGTTTCGTGAGGTAGAAATTCACCATCAACGGAAACAATATGTTCTTTAACCATTATATGTAGGTGTGTGTAAGTGTAGCTTAAAATAATTCTTATAAAAACATCCTAGTATATGGAAAATACTGGTTTTGTTACAAAATAAATGAATAAAAATATTTTATGGGGTTGGAGAAGCAAAATAAAACAAAAGAACATTAGAGAAGACTTTAACTTTAAATCGGGTAACGCCTCTTGGTTTGTACCAAAAGGGTTTCTTAAAGAGCTTTATGCCTAAGGTAAGGCTTATAGTATGAAGAGAGAGATGTGGAGAGATAAAATGAGCAGATCTTGGCCGATCCAATGGCTTGAAATGTGTGTGTAAAGAGGTAGAGGTGGGGGCCTTTTATAAGGGGAGAGGAGGGGCACTCTTGGAATGTTATAAAATGTTACATTATATTGAAATGTGTTTCGGATTTAAATGGTCCCACATTGATATATTTCGAGTATAAGGTGATAAGGGTTCTAAATATATTCATCCAATAGGTCTTTGACAAGTTTAAGGCTTAGATTTTACATTATCTTTTCATTTTATTTAAATCGTTCATTAATGAGGTAATTGCTGCATCATCATGATGTCATACATAACTTAATTTATTTAATGTCTAAAAATTATAAGAAAAATACTATGATGTAGAAAATCATATTATTTTTCCAATTAATATTTATATTCTTGTAGATCGTCTATTTAGACAAAATTAAAATTTTTTTACTCATGTGATACATTCTTTGTTATATTTCACTTTATTTAAAAATAAAAAGATAAAAAGTCATTATCACACAAAAGTGATTCCATGGGGTCCCCAAGTTTGGAAAAAGGAATTCCATGGCTGGCCATGACCCAAACAGTATCATTAGGACACATTTTGGGGTCATTTATTATTATTATGATATTATTTTATTATCCTTAACTACCTGATTACTAATTAATCAAGATAATTTAAGATAATTACCGTCGTTACTATTCATAATGTCGAAAAACATAAGGGGTCTTTATTATGTAATTTATACCTTCTCATTCCAAATATGTAATCCATTTTATGAAATTCCAAACACAGAAATTGCAATAATTGATTTAAAAATAATTCCCGTTGTCAAAACAAATAGCGGGTTTTTTAGAAACAATATCTATGATAAGTTTGGCACTTTTTTATGCCCAATTCCAAAGTGAAATTAATCTCAATGACCACCATTGGATTATATGGTAAAAATATATTCTATTTAAACTTTAAAAACAATTAAAAATATAATCTAACCATATAATTAAATTAGATGAAAATGCAGTTTTGATGTAAAATGCAGTATTTTTCAATATTCATTAAAAAATGAACATTGTCTGAAAAATACCAAAAATTTATCCAAAGTAAATTTCAATGTCCCAATAATAAATAATATGTTCATTTTTACCAATAGATCTTATAAAATTGTCAAAAGTTTGATTTAAAAATGGTTTTCCATCAAAAGGCAGTAAAATAATCTTTTAAATATATTGGTGTATTCCATGCTTAAGATTGGATTTATTCTTGTTTTAAGCCTCTAAAACACTATCTAATTCATAAATATACATAGATAAGAATATATATTATTCATTACATACTTGGGATGTTAAAAATAAGGGATATAAAAGGAATAATATACTTGAAAAATGTTCTTAAGAAAGTAGAAAATAACTTTAGTTATTATTTATGAGATTAAAAAACGAACGGGTAAAGTCAGACACGAGGTAAGGGACTTCGTCTCAATCTACTTTAATTGAAGAATATTTAAATAATATATACGTTATTCTTTTATATGGTATATATTAAACCTTTTGACTTTTAATTTCATTCAAAGGGAATCTTTTTTTTGAAGCATTTAATAATTGAAAAAAGGAATGTTTTTAATATCTGAGGTGACAATGACCTCTCCACTGACATAATCATTAGTTGGATTACTATATAAGACTTAATTTTTTTAAAAGGAAAAGTAATCACTCATTCTATTTTGGGTTGTTTTGGTATTGGAAATGGTTTTTTGAAAATGGATTGATTATTCCATTATCGTGAAATTATTTCTTGTGATTGCAAATGAAATCTTATTACAAAAATGATTATATTTTCAATATTTTTTGTGTTATAATTTTATAATGGTACGTGGAAATTTTAAGGATGGTTATGTGATAAACCAAATGAAGGGTGGTGTCATGATAAACCAGGACATGTGGTTATGTTATAACCCCCAATGCATTGGGTATGGAAGTCGACTGTATGGATATTCTATTTAGTGATATGTGTGGAAGTCGACCATATGGTTATTCCACTATGTATGTTTATGTCCCAAGTTACCTTTATATGTTATGTGTTATTTATATGGGTTTTATGGTAATATTTTTGTTACAAAATTGTAAGAAACGATCTTTTATTTAGTGAAGAGTATTTACAACTTCATAAAGGTGAAAAGTATTAACTATGATAAGGCATTCATGGTTTACTTGTTATTTTGAAAAACTAACAGTTTTACTTCTTTGTGTATCCCTTACTAAGCGTTTTGTGCTCATCCCAAGTTATTGAAATGTTTTTCACAGGTTATAAAGTGGAATGGGGTCAAGGATGAGATCAAGGAATATTTATAATGTCTAAAACATTGAACATAACCTGAATATTTTTTTCAAGAGTTTTTATTTTGTGAAAAAATGGAAACTGAGTAGAAGTGTATACATTCTAATTTTTGAGATGTAATGTAATTGTTATGGCCTAACTCTCTAAAACTCTAAACCTAAAAATATCCTAAATTTGAAATATACATATAATTCAAAATTATGTAATGTATTAAGGGCGAGGCCTTATAAATAATATATTGATTATAGATATACTATATTCGGTTATAATACTTTTAGTATAATATGTCTTCTATAAAATCATACATTAAAAAATATTTTTATTAAAACATCAATGTGACAACAGTAACACCACTATAAATAAAATATTATAAGTGTCATAATCATTTCTCTATGGCTCTAAATGGTCAATCACTAGACCATTTGATGATTATGGTCGATATATACTACACCAATAAGATTACGAAATGTTTTTTAGTTTTTTATTATTTATTATTTTTTTAATAATATTATTTTCCTAACTTCTCAGCAATTAAATAATATTTGCATCATTAGTTTATATGTCATTAATGTGATTATTTATTTACTAAAAATAAAAAATAAATTACCATGGAAAAGAAAGAAAATATCTTTAAAATGTGTATTAACTATGGAATATATCTTCGTTATATCCTTATTTTTTAAAATGATATATTATTTACAACATGAATATGACATATTTAAAAGTTCACTAAATATTATATTATAAATACCATAATATCTCCCAAATGGCTCCAAAATGACAAAAAAAATTTATTAGGTATATATGTTCATTAAGTTGAATATTACAACATAGATTCATTTATTCCACCCATTTTTCCACATGTAGACACATAATAGATATTATAGAAAAAGAAAATAAAAAAATTTCTTCCTTTAATTTAAATATTATTTATGTCATTTTCCAAGAGAAGATTCCATTAAATGAAAAAAATTTCATCCTTATGTGTTAAGGGAAAAATTCAATTAATAAAATAATAATTTTTTTTATTTTTTGGGTCATTTTATAGTCATTTAAATTTAATTTTATCCAAAATAACCTAATTTAACCATTACTATGGTAACCAAATTTACCATGGTTACTATTCATATTGGTAAAAATAAAGGGACCTAATTACCAAATTTGGACATCATGAATAAAAATTTTATATCCTTTTTAAAAAAATTAAAATAAAAATGTTACAGAATTTAATTTAAAATAAAAATCATAAAATGTGACGGAAAATCATTTTTTTGAACAAATGCTGTCACGACCCGACTCCCCGGGCCATGAACCTTGTCATCTGACCCCATGGGTATACTTTAATACCTTAGTTGCCTTCCCAGTGCACCATAGGCTATTACTCACACATGACAACATGCCAACACATGTTCTTTCAGTGTGTTTTGTCCTCAATCACACACACCCTGGGAAACATCCCAGAAGGTTACCCATCCTGATTTCTACTAAAGGCCAATAATGCTTAATTATGGAGTTCTAATCAGGTAGGCTCCTGAAATGAAAGGTGCACCTTTTTGACATGTGTGGTAACATTTAGCCTTTTAAGTCTCACTTTTCTAGGGGTGTTACATTATCAACCCCTTTAAAGCACAACACCCATGTTGTGGAACCCAAGGCTCAAACCCAGGAAGTGCCTATACACTTCCGGCTGGGTATTGGCTCTGATACCATTTGTCAAGAACCGCCTCCCTGGGCCATGAACATTGTCATCTATCCCCATGGGTCTCCTATAATACCTTGGTTGCCTTCCCAGCACACCATAGGATATTACTCACTAGGATCACTTATCAGACTAATGAATGTCCCCCCAGGCCAACACATGTTCTTTCAGTGTGTTTTTTCCTTACTCACACACACCCTGGGAAACTTCCCAGAAGGACACCCATCCTGATTACTACTCCAGGCCAAGAATTCTTAACTATGGAGTTCTAATCAGGTAGGCTTCCGAAAAGAAAGGTGCACCTTGTTTCCATGGGGAGTAACATTTAGACTTTTAAGTCTCACTTTTCAAGGGGTGTTACAAGTATATTGATTATATTGGAGTTATTAGTTCCTCATGGATAAAGTAGATTTTAGGTGGAAGAGAAAATAAAATATGAACACTGAAACAAAAACAAAACCATCCATTTGGATTATCACCTTTTTTATCACCTTAAAACCTCTAAGAAGGGTGTTCTAACTAAACTAAGGTATCAATAATGTGGGGAGGTATTATAGAAATTACTTTTTGAATATATTGTTCAAACCAAATGGTTTTTTAGTGTTATAATAGAGAGGAATCAGTGCCTTTTATTGGATGGGGGAAGGGAACCCTTGGAATGATTAAAAGTATTAAATTTATATAAACTCAATTTAAATTCCAAATGCGTCAAATTTGAATTAATTAGAATATAAGATTAGTATGGGTCAGAATATAATCATCCATTTAGAATTAGAGATGTTTTGAATAATTTTTAATCCTTATCCTTTTGTATTTTCCTTTTTAACCCATACTATTTTATCATGTAATTTATATTTTAAGAGGATAAATAATTACCAAATCTAGAAGAAGGACCAATTAATGAGTCACTAATGATAGTTTTAGAGATATCTATAATTTTTGGATGAATTATAGATTTTTATAAATTGAATATCATTTAATTCACTATTTCATAATTTAATTTATAAATTCTATCAATTTTGATCCTATTAATTACATGTCTTATTTAAATAATCATAACTACATGATTACTTAGAAAAACCTAAATCATCTCAATACAAACATACAATAGTAATATATTAAATTAGTTGATTGTATTAAATATTTGAAATTATATTTCTTTTAATATTACTAATATCATTTATTTTATTCCTTCTTCAATAATTAAATTAATGCATTATCATTGTTCCCAAATTTAATTTTATTATTTATATCCTAAATATTATAATTAATTACCAAAATAAAGGTTACTCAATGATATCACTTATATACCCCATATTAAAATTTATTACTAAGTAGAGACATATTTATAACATATATTTCTTTAGATAAAATTAAATTATATAAATGTCATAATCAAACCAAAGTGGCTTCTATTGGTCACAATTTAGGCCCAGAGATCGTCATGGTCCATACTAACCAATCCAATAATCTAACATCCCATTACCTTGATAGGGAATATTTTCCCTATTTTTATATTCCTTTTTTGGTTCAAAGTCTTTAGAAGTAGTTTTCATGGTTTTCTATAGGCTAAAGTGTAGGTAAACATTGTTTACCTCAAGTACACATCCTGACCTGGGCCTACACGACGTAAAGAGAAAAAAATATGTTTTTAACAGGAGGTGATGGGTTTTTCGGAGTAACTTAAAGAGCATGGACTATATGATGTGACCAGGGGTACACATCATGACCCGACCTGCACCCATTTTTAAGTCAAGTGATTGGAATTCTCTCTCTTTATTTTATTTCTGGACCTCTTGGATCTCTAACCATATTCCTTCTTAATAATTTATTCAGAGGCTCCACACTTTCCAGATCTGCACCAATGGATTTTGATCATCCATTCACTTACAGTGTGATTTAGGGGAAAGTTATATCCCTCATTCTTCATGTTTCTCTCTTTATCATCAATTTTTTTTCATTATATCATCTTGAAATTAATGTATCTCTGACCTATAGTATTAGATATGTTTTCTAGTTTGAGTTTCAAGGTCTTCAACCCCTTCGTTCTCTTTAACAGGTGTCGTTGCGAGAGTTGTATTTCGGGAATTTGTAGTTGGTTGTGTCCAAATTTGGCCAATTTGATTACAATTGTATTTCATTATTTATATCAATTTTTGATTTAAATTAAATTTCATAAACATTAATTCAATTTCATTTATGAAACTCAATTACATTAAATTAGGATATTTGAAATGGTTTTGGAACAAAAATTTGGGAACCCCCCCCCCCCAATTCCATTGAATATGGGTGGGTTTGTGGAAAATGATTGATTTAAATTTCTGATTTGATGGAAGTTTTTTCAATTTAAATATGGAATTTAATTGTGAAAATGAATTTTTTGAAAGGATGGAAATTATTTTGAATGGATTTCAAACCCATGAAATTGGATTAAAATGATTTGATAGAAACACATTGGTTTTATCTTGTGGAAGATGAATGTTTTTTTAAATAAAACCTATTTTGGTTTTAAATAGGATGAATTGAAAATTTTAAAATAGGAGAATTGAACTTATTTTATTTTAATCCATCTTAAAATAAATTCACCATCATGCAAAAGAACATGCAATCCATAGGTAGTTGGTGATATATTTGGATACACACTACACTATGACAATGTTCTATAACATACTTACAGTGGGTCAAAACACCGATGGGAGGGTGATGAGTCACCTCTGTCCAATGTTAGGGGGACATGAGTATACTCATTTTTATTTTTTCCACTTAGAGAGTGTGGAATCATATAACTGGTTAATACTATCGTACATTTTGGCAGATGACCATGTTCCTCTCTTGTTTTTTTATATTTGAAATATAAATGTATTTCAATGTTCTCAGAACTTCTTTACATGCCTGTTGAATTTATATAAACTATTTTTTTTAAATATCATACTGAATAATTTTTTTTGAAATGTTCCATCCTTGGTAAAGAAAATCATTGGCTTTAAATGTATCATTCCATCATTTGGAAAATTTATATCATGTTTTGTTTAAATATTCTTTTGATATAACAAACCTATTTATGTTGAAAGTTTTAAAGTTTTAATTTGGATATTATATTTTTGGAATCTATTATGGAATCATTAGGGGTATCCTACTGGGATTAGGATCACACCCTAATTTTTCCATCAAATGCTTGTAGTCTTTCTTCTTGTATGTTTGAGAAAAGGGAGGGGATTTCTTGAAGGTGGATCCAACTGTTGAACTATGGTCTTGGTGAGTTGTGTCCATAGGGTCCTTAGGGATTATAATCCCATTATAGTGTTATGGGTTATATTAATTTTGGCTTATATGCCTTGTTGAATTATGGTAATTTAGTAATAGTGGACTTTTCCTTTTATATGCATATTTTATTATTTCTTTTTCTTCTTCTATGTTTTGTGGAAAATACATTCCCACTTGCATGTTGTATGATTCTAGGTTCCAGTTGCCAACACATGCGGATTGGGAATTCACTTCAGGCCAGGTCAGGTCTAGATTGGTAATCGAGTTACCAGGGTACCCGAGATGGTTCATGGAAAATGTTTTCAAAGGAACATTTTTTAGAATCTTGCATTGATAGTATCCATTTGAGAATTTTTTCAGGATATAGGATGTAGTTGATATTGAGTTCCTAGACAACTATAACTTCAATGAAACTTAATTTACCAGGGGTGGTTAGGTAACTGTGTCATTTTTATTAGTTATAGTATTTTATCTATTTATATTTGGATAAAGGGAAATTCAAATCCATTTATGATCTAAATCTTGCTGAGGTGATTAGGCGTATAGTCCAAGCTTGGGGACATGCACCTCCTCCAGTTCCCACTCAGTCTCCAGTTGTTGATCCTTAGGGGTATATTCTTTGAAATCATTATCAAGAGTTACTTCACCAGATTACACCAATATTTTAGGGATCCACTATCCCTAAACATGATATGGAATGGTTGAGCAATATAGAATGTCTGTTTGAGTTATTGGAGACACCAGAAGTGATCAAGGTGAATTGTTCCAATTTCATGATGGAAGGAATGAGCAGTTGATGGTGGTACATGATGGTGATGGAATGGAAACACAAAGTATTAGTGTGGAAATACATCAAACTTCTTTTCCCCATCCATTTCTACCTAGATTCAATGGTGTTGTAAATGGATATAATGTTCTTCAAACATGAAAAGGCTGACAGATCTATGACTGAGTATTCAAATTTCTTTGGTGAGCTAGTGAAATGTTCTCCTAAGATTGTATCTAATGATCAGATGAATGATCGATGGTTTGAGTTGTGTTTTTGATTTGACATCTATTCTCATGTTTTCTTTTTGAAGCTTCCCACATAGGCTGATTTGATGGATTGGGTGATGATGGATGAGATGGACCTGGCTAGGGAGTAAGGGATTATTGGAGTTCCTTTTCCTACCAGTGGAAATATTTATTCCTTCAAGGGAAAATAGAATCATGATTATTCATGTGGAGGTTCTATATGGGATATCCATTTTAGACCTGCTATAGACCGCGGAGGATGTTCTTGGGGTTTTTATCAATGTCGCAAGCCAAGTCACTCTCATAGGGTTTCAACTGAGGCACCTAAGGACAGTAGTTCCTGTTGGCTTTTAGGGCACGTTCAATAGTTTTTCAATCAATTATCTAGTCTACATAGCGGTTTATGATCATCATATCCTCCAAAAACTATGGGTAAATAAATTAATTCACCTTCCAAAGGTGTCTAGCTACATGTATCAGGAATGAATCTTATTCATGCAATGGAAGAGTCTCTAGAACAAAAAGACATGGGTTTAATGACTGTGAGAGGTACAATTACTATATACTCTTTATTAGTGATTTCTCTTTTTTATCCTAGTGCATATAACTATTTATTTCACCCAGTATCATTACCCTGCTTAATATTATCATGAAGAAACTATCTTGTGCAACCGATATTACAACACCCCTTGGTACGAAGAGAGATTTGGGTCTCTGTATCCTGCTTGTGTCTTTAGTATATCAAATTTCGAGCAAGCATGGAGTTTTCTTATTATTGATATTAAATCTATTGAAATCATATTCATGGTGTATTGGATCATTTGAAACAAATCCCAAGTTGATTTTTATCTTCAATGGGTTTACTTTACAACACCTAGTGGTGTGCCTCTTATTTTCAATGAAGATTGGGATCAAAGGTGGATCAGATTTAGACCTTCTTATTCGGAATTAGGGAATGTAATATCAGTGTTTTCTTTTGATCTGGATAGGGATTCAATGAGTAGTGATCTACCCACATTCATCATCGAGTTATTTGATGTGTTTCCTTTGGATTTATTTGTTCTTCAACTTGTGGGAGAGTTTTATTTTTCTATTGGCTTATTTGCTAGAGATCAACTAGTATCTATTAACTCTTATCGAATGTATCTGATTCAATCTAAAGAGATGGAGTCCCAGTTTGATGATCATCTTGAGAAAGGATTTATTCTCTATATTGTGTCATCTTGGGGAGCACCAGTTTTCATCGCCATGAAAGCTGATGGTTCTCTTCACTGATGTTTTCATTATCAAAAGATAAATCAAGTTATGATAAAGAAAAAATATCTGTTTTAATGGATTAATGATCTGTTTGATTAGCTAAAAGCGGTGAAGTGGTTTTTGATGACCGAACATCGATATCGTCACCATCAGTTAAGGATAAAATAGTCTAACATTCTGAAAACAACCTTTGGATTATGTACAACCTCTATGATTACCTTTTTATTCCCTTTTTTTTAAGAAATGATTCTATATTTTTCATGAATTGGATGAACATGATTTTACTTGAGTATCTAGATACCTTTCTGGTATTCTTTTTGGATGCCATTCTTATCAACTCCATGTCCGGGGAGGATGATGTGGAACATGTCATGATAGTTTTGAGTCTTCTAGGAAATCACAACCTTTATGAAAATATTTCAATGTATAATTTATGGAGTAAGGAAGTGAAAATATAAGGACACATGGTTTAAGATTAGGATAAATCAGTTGATCCCGAGAAGGTGTAGGCAGTCATCACTTACAAGCATCTATAAAATTTCTTTTATATCAAAAGATTCTTGGTCATAAATATATTTTACCATAGGTTTGTTAAAGACTCATCAAAGATGTCTTCTATTATCACGAATTTGAATGAGAAGGGGGTAATGTTTTTGTAGAATGATAAATTTATGTGTTATTTTGTCGATCTAAAATGTATGTTGACTACATCATTGGCATTAACTCTTCCTAAATCTAGGTAGGGCTATGTTGTTTTTTATGATCCATCAGGTTCATAAATGGGATGAGTTCTAATACATGGTGATCAGGTAGTAGAATATGGATCTCATTATCTAAGTCCAAATGAAAACAATTATCCTACCCATGACCCAGAACATGCATTAGTTATAAATGCACATAAGGTTTGGAGGCACAACTAATTTGGAGAAAGGTTTACAGTGTATTCAGAAAAACAATTCCTGGGTTATATATTCTCCCAAAAAGATTTTAATGTTCGTTAGAGGATTTGGATGAAGTACCAACAGTCTTTTGACATTGACATCACCTATATCATAGGGAAAAGGAATTTAATTTCAGAAGAATTGATTATGAAACTTCCAAACCATGTAGTACAAGAATCCATTGAAGAGTGTAATTTGATATCTCTATTTTTTTAGTTGAACATTTGAGTTTATGAGGAAGGGGCTAAGGTTTCTTTAGTCAGTGTTCAGTTTACATCTTCCCTTCTCGAGTTGATTCATCATGATCAATAGCTTGATGAAGAGGTCAATTGAATTAGATAGCCCCTTTTTAGTGGGAATATAGTTGCACATTGGTCATTCTTCAAAGTGGTTATACTATGTTATCAAAACCACTTTTATGTTTCGTTATCATCATTTAAGGATGTGTTGGGAGATTTCCATAACTCCCAATGGGCCATACACCAAGGAACCAAATTTTTTTTATGCTGTGATGTGAAAGTTATAGTGTCTGAGAATGAGATAGTACATTAATAATATTGTCTCTCATTGTTATTCAATCCACCAGGTTAAGAACAATCACTAGAAACCCTTTCCATTACATCAACCACTTCCATTTTTTACTTTCAAGTGGGATGAGATCTCTATAGAGTTTATTGATGGATTTCCATATACCCTAAGAAAGAAGAATGAAATTTGGGTTGTGATCGAAAGGATGAAAAAATTGTCACACATTATACCCATTCTATATACAAACAAGGTTGTGGGGTAGGAAATACTCTACATGAAAAATGATTGTTCATTTGCAGGGATCTCCATATGCTGTCGTATCTGATAGGGATACTCAATTAACATCTCTCTTTTAGAGAGGCCTTCCAGAGGCACTGGGATCTTAAGTCCATTTGACTATGGCCCACGATTCACAGATGGATGGCCAGATAGAAATATTTATATAGATTCTTGAGGATATACTAATGCCTATGTCCTCTAATTTGATGGGGCTTTGGCTGATCACTTAGGGTAGGTTTAGTTTTCTTACAACAGTAGTTACCAGTCTATAATTAAAATGTAACATTTTCAGCCTTGTATGGTCGTATTTTTAAATCTATATTATGATAGTCAGAGGTGGGTCAAAGTTCATTGATTGGACCGAGATTTTTTCAAGTGATGACCACTAAGATTCATCTGATTCTTAAGATTATGTTAACAAAATAGACCCGATTTAAGTCTTATGGTGATCGAATCTATAGACCATTGGAGTTTTTAGTTGGCGTTCAAGTGTCCTTGAAGGTTTTACCCTATTTGCATCATCAATGGATTGGGAGAAATGGGAATATTTATCCTCCATTTTTGGGACCTTTCGAGGTTGTTGAGAAGGTGGAGAGTCTTTTTGTAATTTTTGGAACTCCCACCGAAGATGATTTTGGCACATAACGTGTTCTGTGTATAATAGATAAAAATGTTTATATCTGATCTATCTCACATTTTGAGATTCATAAATGTTGAGATTATGCCTGATCTCTCCTTGACTGAGTGACTAGTCATGATAGTTGATTTTGAGTCCAAGGTACTTCATTGGAGGATGATACATTTGGTTCTTGTATAATGGATTCATAGCCTTGATAGTGATGAGATGTTGGAGCGTGAGGCACTGATGAGGGAGCAGTGGCCTCATCTCATTCCCATTGAAGATTCTTTATAGGATTTATGGGGGTGGAAAGGTTTTATGGTGGGGAGGTTATAACATCCAGTTACCTTGATTGAGTGTGTTTTCTCATTTTCTAAGTTCCCTTTTTGTGTCAAAGTCCATAGAAGTCATTTTAATGGTTTTCCTATTGGATATAGAGTAGGTAAAAATTTGGACTGGGGCCCACATGATGTGACCATAATGAATGCCATTTTTTAACCGAAGGCGACATGTTTTTTGGTGTAACATTTCCTATGTGGACTGCATGACATCACACGGGGGTACACATTGTGACCCGACCTATGCAGTTTTTGAAGTAATGTATTCAGAAGTTTTGATTAGTATTTTATTTACAGACCTATTATATTTCAAACCATAACCCTTATTTGGAATTTTCTAAGGGCTCCACTCCTTTTGGAACTACTCCTTTGTCTTTTGATCGTCCTTTCTCTTGTGGTGTGATTCCAAGGTATGTGTTCTCCCTCAAT
The DNA here is from genome assembly GCA_963277665.1 of Viscum album. Taxonomy (NCBI): domain Eukaryota; kingdom Viridiplantae; phylum Streptophyta; class Magnoliopsida; order Santalales; family Viscaceae; genus Viscum; species Viscum album. The sequence continues at coordinate 381,274,123 of OY728167.1, read as the reverse complement.
ATTAGAGTTTCTATCTTTCTCCTATATTGGTTTTTTATTAAATCATATAGGAATTTATGGTTCTCTATGTTGTGGTGTTAGATATTTCTTATGGGTTTCATTTTAATGTCTTCTACACTTTCATTTTTGTTAACGCGTGCTTTTGTGAGCGTTGTGTTTTGGGAAGAGGTAGGAGGTTCTATCCCGATTTGGAAAATTTTATTACCATTGTATTACTTCATTTATTTCAATTAATGATTTAAATTTTATTTCATAAATTGATTTTAATATATTTAGTAAAATCTAATTCCATGAAATCGGGAGGTTTGAAATTGTTTGTGAACAAACATTTTAAAAAACCCCTATTTACATAGAATTGTGGTAGGTTTGTGGAAATTTGTTGATTTAAATTAGTGAATTTAAATTCTATATTTGATGGAAATGTTTTAAATTAAAATTTTGAATTTAATTATTACAATGAACTGTGGAAAGGGTGGAATTTTTTTTGAATGGATTTCAAACTCATGAAAATGGATTAGAATGATTTGATAGAAACCTTGTGGTTTTATCTTGTGAAAGAGGCATGTTTTTGAATAAATACTATTTTGGTTTTAAATGGAAATAAATTGGAATTTTGGAAATGGAAGAATGGGATTTATTGTATATTAAGAAGTCTTAAAAAAATTCCCATCATGTTAGAGAATATGCAGGCCTTTGGAAGTTCATGAGTTGTTTGGATACACTCTACACTATGACAAAGTTCTATAAAAAAACTAATGCAAATCACATCCCCGATCAGAGGGTGACGAGTCTCATCTAGACATTGTCAGTGGTACATGTGTATAATCATTTTTAGGTGTCCAATTAGAGTTTTTGGAATCCTATATATATTTTATACTATCAAACCTTTTGTATGGAGGCCATGTTGCTCACTTGTTTATTTATATTTGATATATAAATGTATGCCAATGTTCTTTGAACAACTTTACATTCCTACTTAATTTATATAAATTTTTTAATATATATGTTTTACTGAATACATATTTTATGAAATGTTTCATCCTTTATAAATATTATCATGTTCTTGAAAAATAGCTTTACATTATTTTGAAAATATATTGCATGTTTTTTAAATAAGATTTTGATTTTCCAAACATTTTTACCTTGAATATTTGAATGCTTTTCTATAGATAATCAATTTTTGGAATCTGTTTGGGAATATTTGGTAGTATCCTACTCAGATAAGGTTCAAACCATGATTTTTCATTCTATTTTTTATATACTTTCTTCATCGAGGTTCGAGCAAAGGGAATGAATCTCTTGGAGGTGGATCCTGCTGCTGAACCGTGGTCTTGGTGAGTTGTGTTCATTGGGCCCTTGTGGGTTGTGTTTCAGTTTTATTGCTCTGGGTTGTAGTACTTAGGTATTTTCCCTTATTTTATTGTGGCACATTACTCCTAGTGTTGTTTTCTCTTGATATTCATATTGTCTTGTTTATTTTTCATCTTCTATGTGTTGTGGAAAAGTTGTTCCCACATTCATGTTGTATGATTCTAGGTGCTAGTTTCCATCCTGTGGGGATTGGGAACACCCTTCAGGCCATGTGAGGGATGGATCAGTTATCGGGTTACTAGGGTACCTGAGCTAGTTCATGAAAACTAATATTATAACAAGTGTTCGTGTAATTCTGTAATGATATAATATTAACATTATCTTAAATTACCCTATTTTATTTTGAATTTGGTAAACAAAATACTTAAGATACTATTAAATGAAAATTATTTTGATCCTATTAGACCTTATTATTCATATTGATTACCACCATGTATGCCCATTTTTAAAATTCATTTAATAGAAGTGGTTAAATTAATTTAATTTTAATAGGATTGATGGATCGAGAAAAATTGTTTTTGAAGTAAAAACATTCAAAAGAGCACAACATTTTTATATCCAATTTCAATGTGAAATTGATTCCAATGTCCTACATTTCATTAAATGATAAAAAATCATCTAATTATACCATAAAAAAATTTATAGGATAATCATATATAAACAATTGGATGAAAAATTTGATTCAAATTAAAATTCTATATTATTAATTATTCATTAAAAATGGAATATTATCAGAAAAATACCATAAAAGAAACCGAAGTAAATTTTATCGTCTCACATCTAAATAATATGTATAATTTTTCTTATAAGATATTTAAGACTGTCAAATTTTGGAATTAAAAATGGTTCTCCATCAATAGGCGGTAAAACTCTCTTTTAACATCAATTAGAGATTTTGTGCTTAAAATTTTATTTATAATTATTTTAATCCCATAAAATTTATTGGATGAAAGTAAAAAAATAATAAAAATTTGTATTAATAATATATTTTATTCTATTTTTTCCCACCAGTAGAATGATTAGGTGTTAACTACCATAAAAGTAATATTAATATATTATTTTTTGTATAACTTAGCCTTGTGTGCAACATAATATTTTGAAGAAACCCATTGATGTGTTCTGGGTCCACTATAAGACATAGAATCCCCTTTAAATTAAAATTAATATCTAATTCATAAATACTAATAAACATGAAAAATACTTATTCTATAATTTCATAGGATGTTACATCATTACCCCTATTGGAAATTGATTCCTTGCAATATTATTTACTTATAAAATAAGCGAGGGATGGTATTTCTTCATCATAGAAATCTCAGATTCCCATGATGCCTCTTCAATTATTCATGTTTTCCAAAAATCTTAACCTAATGAATGAAATTGTTTCGAATCACTTGCTCTATGTGGTCAAGAATCTAGACTGGATGTTCCTCATAAGAATAATTCTATTCCAATTGAATTACCTCTAAACTCAAAACATGATATGGGTCCGACATATTCTTTTGTAACATTGAAACCTAAAAATAATTATGTTACCAGGATAAACACAGAGGTAAAGTCACTTTGTAAGAAATCGATCCAACTTTCTACAAGATTCTATAGTGTCCAATGAATCATGGACTCAACTTCCCCTTTTTTCCAAAACACAGCATACTTTTTCATAGAGAAACTTTGAAAATTACAAGATCACTTACCTCAAACAAAATACCCTTCCTTCTGTTATCTACATAACTCTTCTTCCTTATATGAGTTATCCCCTTATGTAACTGAATTAACAGAAAATTTTCTACCATATCTTCAACCAACTTAGGTCCTATTATATTCCTTTCTCATACATCATTCTTAAAATCTAGAGTTCGGTGCCACATTCCACATAACGCCTCAAATGGTTCCATCGATACACTGGAATGGAACTATTATTATAAGAAAACTAAAATAATGAAATATTTTGATCACAAAATCCCTTGTAATCCATTAAAAAATCACATAGTATATCCTCCAAGGATTGATTTGTTCATTCTATCTACCCATCTGATTTTCAATGAAAATATTTACAGAAAATTTATTCAGTACCCAAAAATTCCTGAAGGTCTATCCAAATGTTTTTACTGAACCTAGGATCACGATATGATACAATAGATATAATAACTCCATGTAACCTTGCTATCTATTTATGATACAACCAAGAAAGTTGATCTAGTTATAATTTCTCTCTAATAGGAAAAAAATGAGAATATTTATTCAATCTATAAAAAATAACCCAAATCGCATTGTTACCTCAGGAAGTATTTTGTAATCCCACTAAAAAATCCAAGGATATATTTTCCCATTTCCACTATAGTACTAGATAAGTCTACATAATCCCCTTTGGAAACATTATCTCTTCTTTAAAATACATACAAGTCAAACAATTCATAGTAAAGATATAAATACATCTTTTCATTCCATCCCACCAGTAATATGACCTATGGTCTCTGTAAATCATAGTACTTATAGGATGAAGTAAAAATAGAGAACTATGAGCTTCACATAAAAATAATTCCTCAATTTTTAATCACAAGGAACACATAACCTCTTCCAAAATAACAAAACCAAATATTCATCAATGTTAAATTTTTGCAGCTTACCCTTCTGAACCAATTCTACCTTTTTATGGAATTCACTATCGTCCTTCTATTCGTTCTTAATTATGTCTGATTGAGATGATTGAACTGACACCTAAAAAAAATAGAGTAATTTCATATAGAAAAAAATTCTTATCAAATGTTCATAACATCATTAACCAATAGATCATGTTCCAAATGTAGCATGGATAATGTAGAATTAGCCTTTCAAATGAAATCATCACACACATTATTTTTTCCAAGATGGTAATGAATTATTCAATCATAAAAATTGATTAGTTCCAACCATATTATATGTCTCCAATTCAATTCCTTTTGAGGGAATATATACTTAAATGTTATTTGAAGTATATATTTCACATTTTAGTCCATAGGGATGATTCCTCTGAATTTTATAATAAAAAATAACAAATAATTGAAAATAATTTATCGTGTAATTTAAATCATGAGGTTTTAACTTATGTGATGTATAATAAATTACATGATCTTTCTATATTAGGAAACAACCATGTCCTTTCAATTACACATCACTATAGACAAAAAATTTACCTTTTCTGGAAGGTAGTGCCAATACTATATCATTCACCAATAAAATTTTAAAGTCATTAAAACAATAATCACATAGTATTGTTCATATGAACATAACACCCTTGTGAGTTAACTTAGTCAGTTGAATAGTTAACCAAGAAAAAGTTTCAATAAACATCATGTAATATAATAATAAAACTATAAAACTATGATTACCAATTATATTTGTGTGTCTTGTCCATTATTCACAACTTTTGATTTAGCAGGATCAATAGTTCTTCCATACATAGAAATAATCTGATGAATGAAATAGTTTTTTTGCTACCAAAATTCACTCTTTTTTAATTTCCCAAAAAAAATCATTTCTATTATGGTTGAAAAAATAACCCCTACACAATTTTAATGATCTTATTTAATTTTATAATATACAAAAATTCCATTAATAAACACAACTAGAAACATATCTATTAACTCCTGGAATATTCTATTCATAATATAAATGAATTCAGTATGTTAATTAGTTAATCTAAATAAAAATAATACAAATTCATAACGGCCATACATAGTATGAAACGTTTTCTTTGGAATGTATGCTTCCTTTACACTCAACTGATGGTACGCTGACCACATGTCAACCATTGAAAAATATTTTTCTTGCTAGTGATGATCATAATAATCATCAATATGAGTTAATAAATAATTTTTCTTAATAGTTATGTTATTAAAACATCTTTAATAAATTAAAAATTTCACTAAACCTTTACTATTTTTAATAAAAGAGATAGAAGAACCCCATGGTAATGTACTAGGTGAAATAAAACATGTATCTAATATCTCCATAAATTTTTACTATAACTCTTAAAGTTCAATTTCATCTATTTGATAAGGGGATTTTGAAATTGTCATAGCATCATGAACTAAGTCAACATAAAATTCAACATCTCGATCATATATATTACTAGGAAACTCATTAGAAAAAACCATAAAAAACTCATTTACTACTGGAAAATCATTAATATAAATATCTCTATTGTTTTCAAAATTATGTGTAAGGTAACATTAATTTCCATTTTTTAATAGTTTATCAGCTTCCGGATGTGTTATCAATGGTAATGGTTCATTATTGTGTACAAATGGAAAGTTTTAATAAAATCTACCTCTTTATATCTAGATAAAATTGTAGCATGGTAAAGAGATATATAATCCATACCCAAAAAAACATCAAATTCTACTAGAGTTAGAACACCGAGGTTTGTAGAAAATTTATTTCCATAGATAAGGAAATTAATATTCTTATAATTTCTTTTCTCATCAACATTTCCCCATGGTGTTTTTACCATAAGGTCTGGATTCATTTTTGAGGTGGAATTTCTAATTTAGTATAAAATTTATTAGAAATAATAGAATGCATATGCGTAGAATAAAACAAAACATTATCATAATCTGGATTAAAAAATATACCTAATAAAACTTCATTTGATGGACCATCATATACTGATATAGTTTAAAATATTTTCACCAAACCATTAAATTTTTAGTCTGGGTTCTTCTAATCAATAAAATTATTCATCAAAAACTCATTTTTCATAAATAACCATCTCATTATATTTAAAAAGTTTTACTGACTATATATCAGATTGTGCATTACCATTAACTTGATCTTTTTTAGTTTAGTTATGAGACTTAAGTCCCATTTTACAACATCTAAAGAACATACTAGAATTCAAAGGGCATTATCCAGTGTGTTTTTACCACAATTTTCTCAAACTCTAAACATAATCTTCATACCATAATATATTTTGAATAATTATTCCCTTCACTTTCTACCATGACTTCTTATTATGTTGTTTTTCAATGAAATCATGTTCATCAGAAAACTCCATTCCCATCTTATATGTATAATGATAATGTTTCTATATCTTTTGATCTCATGAGAAACCAACACCCTTTGATAATTTTTCATTAATCCTGATTAAAAATGATGGACATTACTATCTTGATCTTTGACATTATTTGGAGCGTAACTTGCTAGTTGAGGGAATTAGGATTCATGAGCAACCACCAAGTCATTCTCCTACCTCAATTCCATGAATTGTTTTTTTATCCTAAGTCAAGCTTCCTTATGAAAATATTTCCCAAGAAATATATTTTTAAATTAATACCAATTATAAGGCCCCAGCCTTAAACCTTACTTAATCTTGTGTTATTACAAGATTACACATTGAGGATCTTTTCGGGTTTAGAGTTTTAGAGAATTAGATCATAAAACTTGCATTACAATCCACATATAAACAAAGTTGTTACATAAAGATAGTATTCTTCATTCCCATCAATGGAAACATATTTAAAATAAAACATGGATTATTTCTTGACACATCCTTGACTCTATCATCTTATCATGTACCTTTCCCTTGACCTGTGAAAAACATTTCAAAAACTTGGGATGAGCATAAAACTCAGTATGGGTTAAAAAAACATGGAAAGGAAACATGAGTTCATATATACATAAGAATGAAATCATACTTTACCCATAAAACATAGGCACTTTAATACACCTCATAAAATCATGAATAAATCATAGAAATCATAAGACTTAAAGGTAAGTTGAGGCATTCATAACATTCTTACGTAGGGAGTAACCCTCTTGGTTACGTTTGGAATACCCATCACAGTATATTCCCTAAAATCTCTTCAGAGAAACCTTAACGTTTCACTCCTTCGTGTTACCCAATGCATTGGAGAGCTATAACGGGCTCACCCGCCCTTAGTCTATCACGGAACCACCCGTCTTCATAATAATGCCCAAGAACCTCAACATAAACGTATCACATAAAACATGCATAATAGAAACATAACATTTCCACCATTCAATCACAAGATATCAATACCACACATTGATATAATAAAAACATTATGAAAACCATTTTCAATACCAAAGTAAAACATGGTATTTATTTTTTTTCGTTTTAAAAAAAAAGGTATGGCTTGTAGAGGATGTCGAAACCCAAATAACGGTCACGACGGCGGAGAAGTCGTTGTCGCTGCATACGTACGACAAAAACATTCTCTTTTGTCGTTTAGTAAACGCTTCGTATAAAAAAATATTCGTTTTGAATAAACGTAAAAGTCAAAGGGGTTTATACACCGTATAAAAGAAAGTTGTGTATAAAATAAAATATGCCTCAATGAAAGGAGATTGAGACGAAGTCCCATACCTCGTATCCGACTTGACTCGTTCATTATTTAACGTCCTGAATAATAAACTTGAGTTAATTTATACTTGATTAGGAACCTTTTTAAAGTTCATTATTCCTTTTATATCATTTTATGAACATCATGTAATCAGTTAAGTTAATAATGTTCATTTTGTCGGTATTTGGTTCTTAAGTCAAAAATATACTTCTTACACTTACATGTTGTTAATTTGGTCAAAGGTTCATTATATCAAGAATATTATTCATGATGTAGATATCATATATGTCATATATATCCAGTACATTCATGAATTTATAATATTACATAATCATTTAGAGGTAAGAAATGAAATGCACCGTTCATGGAGACAGTAAGCCGTACGTACGCATGAACGCTACTTTCATTTCTATTTAGTATTTTATAAAATGGAATCATAATGATATAAAGGTATATTATAATTCCAATATAATATCATATATAATATCATAGTTTCATCCTTTATATGTCCCACATATGGTATTTAACGAATCAAATCACTTTGAGGGGGCGGTAGTCCGCACTTCCTAAAATGAAGATATCGTGTTTACCCATAATGGAAACCATAAAGGTATGTCCAAAATGAAAAAAAAACAGCAGCTTAATGAAAACATAAACATATTAAATATCATATATAAGAATAGTGACATCATAATGGCCTCCTTTGAAGGTGTTAAATGAGTATTGAACAATCATCGTTTCAGGAGGCAGAATTTTTCCATCCACGGAAACCGTATGTTCTTTAACCATTTGATGTAGTTGTGTGAGAGTGTAGCTCAAATAAATCGTATAACAACATCCTAGTATATTGAAGATACTGGTGTTGTTACAAAAGAAGTAAATAAAAAGAGTTTAGGGGGTTGGAGAAGCAAAATAAAACAAATGAACATGAGAGAAAGAATTACCTTTAAAAGTGTAACTCCTTTTGTTTTGAGCCTAAAGGCTTCCTTTGAAAGGATTCTGCCCAAAGGGAATCCTCTAGGTTGAGGAGAGGGATGTGGAGAGAGTAAATGGGCAGGGGTTGGCCGAGCCAAAGGCTTGAGGGGTGTGTGAAATGAGGTAGAGGTGGGGGCCTTTTATAAGTGGAGAGGAGGGGCACTTTTGGAAGGTAAAGAAATATTACGTTATTTGAAAATGTGTATCGGTTTCAAAAGGTCCCACATTGATATAATTCGTGGATAAGGTGATAAGGGTTCGAAATCCACTCATCCAATTGGTTTTGGACATGTTTAGTTCATAGATTTTACATTATCTTTCTATTTTATTTAAATCGTCAAATAATGATGTCATCGCTGCATCATTGTTATGTCATAAATAATTAAATTTATTTAATGTTTAAAAATTATAAACAAAATACTATGATATAGGAAATAGTTTTATCTTTCCAATGACTATTTATAATCAAAATGTGGACTTGTATAACCCCACATAAAAATTGTTTTCGTAAAACATATTATGTTTGTGTCATTTTCACTTTAACATTAAATAAAAAGTAATTTATGTCATTTCTCAACCAAAGTGTCTCCATGGGGTCCCCAAGTTGACCCATGGCTTATCTTGGTCGGGAATGACACAACCAATAAGGTTCGGACATGTGTCTAGGTCATTTCATATTATTAAAGTATTATTTATACCTTAAACTACCCTAATTACCACTAATCGCGATTAAAAACTTAATAAGTTACTATTCACCAAAAAATTATTTTAATCTCATTGAACCACATTTTACTTCTTAATGACAACCATGTATGTCGGATTTTCAAAATTCAATACACATTAGTGGTAAACTTTCATTTAACTGAAAAATCAGTTTTCTTGATTACCACTTAGTGGTTTCACTATTCATCAAAAATTGAAGTTTTTCAGAAAATTACCAAAAATTCACCCTAAGCTATATTTGATATTCCGAATTCAAAAATGAAGTCTCTTTTACAAAATTCAAATCATATAAGTCAAATTAATTAATTTAATAATTAATTCCCGCTGTCATGACAAATAGCGTGTTTTTGTGAAACAATAAGTATCAAAAGATTGACACCAGTTTAAGTCTAATTTCAAAGTGAAATTGATTTCAATGACCACCATTGGATAAAATGGTAAAAATATATTCATATTACACATTAAGACCAATTCAAAAGATAATCTAATCATATAATTAAATTAGATTAAAAAGAAGTTTTGATGTAAAATGCAGTATTTTTCACTATTCATTAAAAAATGAACATTGTCAGAAAAATACCAAAAATTCACACAAGGTAAATTTTGATGTCCCAATCATAAAGAATAAGATTATTTTGAAAAACATAGTTTATAAAATTTTCAAAAGATATATTTAAAAAGGGTTTTTCATCATAAGGCAGTAAAATAATCTTTTAAAAATATTAGTGTATTCCATGCTTAAGATTGGATTTATTTTCATTTTAAGCCTCTAAAACACTATCTCAATCATTAATAGACATAGATAAAAATATCTATTATTCATTACTTACTTGGGATGTTACATCCTTCCCCCCTTTAGAAAATTGCGTCCCCGCAATTTATTTACTTATCGAATAAATGGGGGTACTTATCCCTCATTGCATTTTCAGATTCCCATGTTGCCTCTTCAATCATGTGGTTTTTCCACAAAACCATTACCTGGTGAATCACTTTATTCCGTAACACTTGCTCCCTGTGGTCAAGAATCTGGACCGGTTGTTCCTCATAAGATAGGTTCTCTTCCAGCTGAACTACCTCTGGACTCAAAACATGAGATGGATCTGGCATATACTTTCTCAACATCGAAACGTGAAAAACATTGTGTACCGGAGATAAACTCGGAGGTAAAGCCACTCAGTATGCAACTGATCCAACTCTCTCCAGAATTTCGTATGGTCCAACAAACCTTGGACTCAACTTTCCTTTCTTACCAAATCTCATCACGCTTTTCCAAGGAGAAACCTTGAGAAAAACATGATCACCTACCTCGAAAGATAGATCCTTCCTCCAGTTATCCGCGTAACTCTTCTGCCTGCTCTGAGCTGTTCTCATGTGTTTCTGAATCAGCTGAACTATTTCTGCCATCTCTTCTACCAATTCTGGTCCCATCAACTTCCTTTCACCCACTTCATCCCAGAAAACTGGAGTTCGACACCGCTTCCCATATAATGCCTGAAATGGTGCCATCTGTATACTGGAATGAAAACTGTTATTATATGAAAACTCAACCAAAAGAAAGATGTTGGTCCCAACTTCCCTGATAATCCATAGAACAAGCTCGTACCATATCCTCCAATGTCTGAATTGTTTGTTCTGACTGCCCATCTTATTGAGGATGAAAAGCTGTACTAAAATTTAATTCAGTACCCAACGACTTCTGAAGGCCTTTCCAAAAGTTAGAAGTAAACCTGGGGTCACGATCAGATACAATGGAGAGAGGAACTCCATGTAACCTGACTATCTCTTTAAGATACAAACGGGAAAGTTGATCAAGAGGGAAAGTGTCTCGTATAGCAAGGAAATGAGCAGATTTGGTCAAGCGATCAACAATAACCCAGATTGCATTATTACCTCGAGATGTCTTCGGTAATCCAACAACAAAGTCCATGGATATATTCTCCCATTTCCACTCTGGCACTGGTAAAGGCTGAAGCATCCCTTTCGGTAACTGCCGCTCTGCTTTAACCTGCTGACAAGTCAAACACTTCACAGTAAAATCATCAATATCTCTTTTCATTCCATCCCACCAGTAATACTCCCGCAGATCTCTATACATCTTAGTACTGCCCGGATGAACTGAAAACGGAGAACTATGAGCTTCACATAACAACTCTCTCTTCAACTGTGAATCACAAGGCACACACAGTCTCTTCCCAAATCTCAAAATACAATCATTATCAATGTTGAATTCAGGAAACTTACCTTTCTGAACCAGCTCTACCTTTTTCTGCAACTCACTATCTTGCTTCTGTGCTTGCTTGATTCTATCTGATAGAGAAGATCTCACTGATACCTGAAACAAAACAGAAGGACTTCCTACACCAACAACTTCTATGCCAAAGTTCATCAAATCCTTAACCAAAGGATCACGTTCCAAATGCAACATTGTTAATGAAGCATTACTTTTTCGACTCAAAGCATCATCCACTTTATTTGCTTTTCCCGGATGGTAATGAATTGTACAATCATAATCCTTGATTAATTATAGCCATCTCCTCTGTCTCATGTTTAACTCTTTCTGAGTGAATATATACTTTAAACTTTTGTGATCGGTATATATTTCACACTTTACTCCATACAAATGATGCCTCCAAATTTTTAAAGCAAAAACAATAGCAGCTAATTCCAAATCATGTGTAGGGTAATTTACCTCATGAGTTTTCAACTGTCGTGAAGCATAAGCAATTACCTGATCATTCTGCATTAGGACGCAACCAAGTCCTTTCAATGAAGCATCACTGTATATAACAAAATCACCATTCCTGGAAGGTAGTGCCAAAACTGGAGCATTCACCAATCTTCTTTTCAATTCCTGAAAACAATCATCACATTCTTTTGTCCAGATAAACTTAACACCCATCCGAGTTAGCTTAGTCATTGGACTAGATAACCGTGAAAAATTTCTAACAAACCTTCAGTAATAGCCCGCCAAACCAAGGAAGCTACGAATCTCGGTTAAATTTGTGGGTCTTGGCCATTCTTCCACAACTTTTGTTTTTGTAGGATAAACAGTTATTCCATCTTTAGAAACAATGTGACCAAGGAAAGAAATTTGTTGCAACCAAAAATCACACTTGCTGAATTTCCCATACAGTTTCTTTTCTTTTAAGGTTTGCAAGATAACCCTTAAATGTCTTTCATGCTCTTCTTTACTTTTAGAAAACACCAAAATATCATCAATGAAAACCACCACAAACTTATCCAAGAACTCATGGAAAATTCTATTCATTAAATCCATGAATACAGTAGGTACATTGGTTAGCCCAAAAGGCATTACTACAAATTCATAATGGCCATATCTCGTACGGAACGCGTTCTTCGGAATATCTGCCTCCTTTACCTTCAGCTGATGGTACCCCAATCTCAGGTCAATCTTTGAAAAAAACTGAGCTCCCTAGAGCTGATCAAACAAATCATCGATATGAGGCAAAGGATATTTGTTCTTAATAGTGATATTATTCAAGGCTCTATAATCAATGCAAAGTCTCATAGAACCATCTTTCTTTTTAACAAATAAAACAGGAGCACCCCATGGTGATGTGCTAGGTCAAATGAAACCTTTCTCTAATAAATCTTGCAATTGCTCCTTCAACTCTAAAAGTTCAATTTGTGCCATTCGATAAGGGGGTTTTGAAATTGGCTTAGCATCAGGAACTAAGTCAACAGTAAACTCAACTTCCCGATCTGGTATTATTCCAGGAAACTCATCAGGAAAAACATCAGGATACTCATTTACCACTGGCACATCATTAATCTGAACAGTTCCTTTATTTTCAACGATGTGTGCAAGGTAACATTCATTTCCATCTTTTACAAGTTTCTCATCCTCTTGATATGTTATCAAAAGTAAGGGTTCATTCTTGTAAACAAACTGAAAGTCTTTCTGAAAATAAACTTCTTTATCTCTACAGTCAATCTTAGCATGGTAAATAGAGAGCCAATCCATACCCAGGATAACATCAAACTCTACTAGAGGTAGAACAATAAGGTTTGCAAGTAGGTTCTTTCCATAGATAAGGATAGTAAGATTCTTATAAATTCTTTTTGCCTCAACATTTCCCCCAGGTGTTTTTTACCAAAAGTTCAGGAGTCATTTCTTGAGATGGTATTCCCATTTTACTAGAAAAGGTTTCAGAGATGAAAGAATGTGTAGACCCCGAATCAAACAACACACTGGCATAATCTGAAAAAACAAACAAAGTAGCTGATACAATTTCATTTGATGGCCCGACATCTGCTGAAGTAGTTGCAAAGGATTTCACCACCCCTTTATGCTTGTAGTCTAACTACTTCCCATCACTCAAGCTCCTTGTCGGACACTCGTTTGCATAGTGACCCATCTCATTGCACTTATAACATTTCAATAAATGTAAATAAAATTTGTTCTTACCTTCACCTTGATCCTTTTCAGTGCAATCACGAGCCTTATGTCCCATCTTACCACATCGGTAGCACTTTCCAGAATTCAGAAGACATTCCCCAGCATGCCTTTTGCCACATTTATCACAAACTGGAAACTTAGTTTTCTTACCATCAGACTTTTTTGAAGAATTCTTACCTTTCTCCTGCCACCTCGGTCTCTTCTTCTGCTGGTTGTTATAGATCACTTGGTCATCGGCAAACTCCATTTCCACCTTCTCAGCACATCGTACAGGCTTTTCATAACTTTTAAACTCATGAGAAGCTAATGCCCTTCGATACTTTGGCTTTAATCCTGAGTAGAAATGATTGATTTTACTATCAAGGTCCCGGATAAAATTTGGAGCATACCTTGACAATCGAGTGAACCTTTCTTCATAGGCAGCCACTGAGTCTTATTCTTGCCTCAATTCCAAGAATTGCTTTTCCATCCTAAGTCGAACAGCCTTAGGAAAATACTTCTCAAGAAACATACCTTTGAATTCATCTCAGTCAAGAGCATCAATCTCTTCGGCGTCCCTGATATTTTTAACCATACACCACCACTGATCTGCTTCACCCTCCAAACGGTAAATAGCAAGACTAACCTTTTGATTGTCTGAACACCCCATGACATCAAAAATCTTCTCCAGTGCTTTAATCCACCCTTCAGCTAGCACAGGGTCAGATGATCCTCTGAATGATGGTGGATGTTTCCTCATGAAATGTTCCACCACTGACATGTTCCTCTGTGGTTGTTCTGGCTGATCTCGTGCATGGATACCACCACCATTTATCTCTTGAGTCAACTGCGCCATTACAGCAAAAAACTGTTCAGTTCCAATTCCGACCATTTTTGGATGCTGATTCGGAATGTTATTTCCTTCTGTATGCCTTCCTAGCACTGCTTCCCTGTTTCCTCTGCGGAAAACCATTCTGAACAAACATGTCTTAGATGAAGCAACATGGTAATCTTTAAATGCTATATCATTTCGAAAAAAAATTATTTTTGGATAATCATTTAATAGAATTCTAACTCCTAAAGTTATCTAAACCTCCCTCTGATACCAACTATAAGGCCCCAGCCTTAAACCTTACTTAATCTTGAGTTATTACAAGATTACACATTGAGGATCTTTTCGGGTTTAGAGTTTTAGAGAATTAGATCATAAAACTTGCATTACAATCCACATATAAACAAAGTGGTTACATAAAGATAGTATTCTTAATTCCCATCAATGGAAACATATTTAAAATAAAACATGGATTATTTCTTGACACATCCTTGACTCTATCATCTTATCATGTACCTTTCCCTTGACCTGTGAAAAACATTTCAAAAACTTGGGATGAGCATAAAACTCAGTATGGGTTAAAAAAACATGGAAAGGAAACATGAGTTCATATATACATAAGAATGAAATCATACTTTACCCATAAAACATAGGCACTTTAACACACCTCATAAAATCATGAATAAATCATAGAAATCATAAGACTTAAAGGTAACTTGAGGCATTCATAACATTCTTACGTAAGGAGTAACCCTCTTGGTTACGTTTGGAATACCCATCACAGTATATTCCCTAAAATCTATTCAGGGAAACCTTAACGTTTCACTCCTTCGTGTTACCCAATGCATTGGAGAGCTATAACGGGCTCACCCACCCTTAGTCTATCACGGAACCACCCGTCTTCATAATAATGCCCAAGAACCTCAACATAAACGTATCACATAAAAAATGCATAACGGAAACATAACATTTCCACCATTCAATCACAAGATATCACTACCACACATTGATATAATAAAAACATTATGAAAACCATTTTCAATACCAAAGTAAAACATGGTATTTATTTTTTTTCGTTTTAAAAAAAATGGTATGGCTTGTAGAGGAAGCCGAAACCCAAATAACGGTCACGACGGCGGAGAAGTCGTTGTCGCCGCATACGTATGACAAAAACATTCCCTTTTGTCGTTTAGTAAACGCTTCGTATAAAAAAAGATTCCTTTTGAATAAACGTAAAAGTAAAAGGGGTTTATACACCGTATAAAAGAAAGTTGTGTATAAAATAAAATATGCCTCAATGAAAGGAGATTGAGACGAAGTCCCATACCTCGTATCCGACTTGACTCGATCGTTCTTTAACGTCCTGAATAATAAACTTGAGTTAATTTATACTTGATTAAGAACCTTTTTAAAGTTCATTATTCCTTTTATATCATTTTATGAACATCATGTAATCAGTTAAGTTAATAATGTTCATTTTGTCGGTATTTGGTTCTTAAGTCAAAAATAGACTTCTTACACTTACATGTTGTTAATTTGGTCAAAGGTTCATTATATCCAGAATATTATTCATCATGTAGATATCATATATGTCATATATATCCAGTACATTCATGCATTTATAATATTACATAATCATTTAGAGGTAAGAAATGAAATGCACCGTTCATGGAGACGGTAAGCCGTACGTACGCATGAACGCTACTTTCATTTCTATTTCGTATTTTATAAAATGGAATCATAATGATATAAAGGTATATTATAATTCCAGTATAATATCATATATAATATCATAGTTCCATCCTTTATATGTCCCACATATGGTATTTAACGAATCAAATCACTTTGAGGGGGCGGTAGTCCGCACTTCCTAAAATGAAGATATCGTGTTTACCCATAATGGAAACCATAAAGGTATGTCCAAAATGAAAAAAAACAGCAGCTTAATGAAAACATAAACATATTAAATATCATATATAAGAATAGTGACATCATAATGGCCTCCTTTGAAGGTGTTAAATGAGTATTGAACAATCATCGTTTCAGGAGGCAGAATTTTTCCATCCACGGAAACCGTATGTTCTTTAACCATTTGATGTAGTTGTGTGAGAGTGTAGCTCAAATAAATCGTATAACAACATCCTAGTATATTGAAGATACTGGTGTTGTTACAAAAGAAGTAAATAAAAAGAGTTTAGGGGGTTGGAGAAGCAAAATAAAACAAATGAACATGAGAGAAAGAATTACCTTTAAAAGTGTAACTCCTTTTGTTTTTAGCCTAAAGGCTTCCTTTTAAAGGATTCTTCCCAAAGGGAATCCTCTAGGTTGAGGAGAGGGATGTGGAGAGAGTAAATGGTCAGGGTTTGGCCGAGCCAAAGGCTTGTGGAGTGTGTGAAATGAGGTAGAGGTGGGGGCCTTTTATAAGAGGAGAGGAGGGGCACTTTTGGAAAGTAAAGCAATATTACTTTATTTGAAAATGTGTTTCGGTTTTAAAAGGTCCCACATTGATAGAATTCGTGGATAAGGTGATAAGGGTTCGAAATCCACTCATCCAATTGTTTTTTGACATGTGTAGTTCATAGATTTTACATTATCTTTCTATTTTATTTAAATCGTCAAATAATGATGTCATCGCTGCATCATTGTTATGTCATAAATAATTAAATTTATTTAATGTATAAAAATTATAAACAAAATACTATGATATATTAAATCTTTTTATCTTTCCAATGACTATTTATAATCAAAATTTGGACTTGTATAACCCCACTTAAAAATTGTTTTCGTAAAACATATTATGTTTGTGTCATTTTCACTTTAACATTAAATAAAAAGTAATTTATGTCATTTATCAACCAAAGTGTCTCCATGGGGTCCCCAAGTTGACCCATGGCTTGTCTTGGTCGGTCATGACACAACCAATAAGTTTGGGACATGTGTCTAGGTCATTTCATATTATTAAAGTATTATTTATACCTTAAACTACCCTAATTACCACTAATCGCGATTAAAAACTTAATAAGTTACTATTCACCAAAAAATTATTTTAATCTCATTGAACCACATTTTACTTCTCAATGACAACCATGTATGTAGGATTTTCAAAATTCAATACACATTAGTGGTACACTTTCATTTAACTGAAAAATCAGTTTTCTTGATTACCACTTAGTGGTTTCACTATTCATCAAAAATTGAAGTTATTCAGAAAATTGCCAAAAATTCACCCTAAGCTATATTTGATATTCCGAATTCAAAAATGAAGTCTATTTTACAAAAATTAAAATCATATAAGTCAAATTAATTAATTTAATAATTAATTACCGCTGTCATGACAAATAGCGTGTTTTTGTGAAACAATAAGTATCAAAAGATTGACACCAGTTTAAGTCTAATTTCAAAGTGAAATTGATTCCAATAACCACCATTGGATAAAATGGTAAAAATATATTCATATTTCACATTAAGACCAATTAAAAAGGTAATCTAATCATATAAATAAATTATATTAAAAAGCAGTTTTGATGTAAAATGCAGTATTTTTCACTATTCATTAAAAAATGAACATTGTCAGAAAAATACCAAAAATTCACACAAGGTAAATTTTGATGTCCCAATCATAAAGAATAAGTTTATTTTGACAAACATAGTTTATAAAATTGTCAAAAGATATATTTAAAAAGGGTTTTTCATCATAAGGCAGTAAAATAATCTTTTAAAAATATTAGTGTATTCCATGCTTAAGATTGGATTTATTTTCATTTTAAGCCTCTAAAACACTATCTTAATCATTAATAGACATAGATAAAAATATTTATTATTCATTACTTACTTGGGAAGTTACACCAATCATTTTCATCAATCTATTCACTATCCTAGATATTAAAAACCGTATACCACAAAATATTTGATTCACATTCAAAATGGTAAAAACACGTATAACCTTTTTAATTTGAAAACACTCCATGACATCTAAAATCATTCCAAGTTATTTAATCCACCCTTAAGATAGCACATGTTCCGTTAATAATCTAATAGATTAGGGATGTTGCCTCATGAAATTATCCACTACTTACATGTTTCTCTGTGTTTGATCTAGTTGATCATTTGGATGAATACCAACTCAATTTATAGCTTAATTAAATTGTTCTATCACTACAATAGACTATTCAATTATAATTCCAATCATCTCAGGTTAATGATTTTTATGGTAATTTTCCTTTGGATGTTATCCTAGCATGGCTTCCCTATTTACTTTATGGAAAACCATTCAAAACAAAAATATCATAGATGAAGCAACATTGTAGTCTTGAAGTTCTATATCATTTCAATTTGACCATAAAGTAAAAAATATTTTATGGATATTATATTAATACTATCCTAACACATAATGATATCTAATCATCCATTTTATACCAACTTTAAGGCCCTGAATTTATACATTACATAATCTTGGTTTAAATAAATAATTCACATTATGAATCTTCTTAGTTTTATTAATTTATAGAATTAAGTCATAACTATTACATAAAAACTCTAATATTTAAAATTATACACTTTTACTCACCATAAATTTATTACACAAAATTAAAATGTTTAAATTAAATGAATATTTCTTTTCCATGGTAAAAATAATCATATCATTCATCCCAAGTTCTTCCTTTCATTTACCCATCCTTATACCCTATGATTTTTTTTCAAAAACATGGTATGAGAATCGAAATATAAATAAGGAATATAAAAAAATGAATGAAACTGTTAGTCCATTAATATTTTAAACTCATCAAAACATTTTAAAAAAATAATTTTTTTCACCCATAAAACATAAGTTCATTAACAAACCCCATGAAATCATAATATTCCCAAAAAATATAAGAAGTGTTAAATCCAAATGGTAACTTGTGTATCAATATCATATATAAATTTTATATTTCAGATCTACATAGTGAGTAAGCTTCTACGTAATATTTTTAATACCCATCACAGTATATTCCATAAAGCTCTTAGAATAAACCCAACCAGTTGACCTCTTCTCAATATCCAATGCATTAGAGAGCTATCACGGGCTCCTAATCCATTAGTTTATGATGTAACCACCCATATACATATGTAATACCTACGAACAATAATATAATCTTAACATATAATATAATCATAGTGGAAAAATAACATTTCCACTTTGAAATAACATTTCATTTTTTACAATGCCACACACTCATAACTGATAAAAATATATTTGAATATAAAAGTATAACAAAGTTATGTAAATATCAAGATAGTAAATAGAAATAATAGCAAGGAATTCATGTCATGGATTTTATGTTAACTAAAACATTCCAATTTATTGAACTAATCAATAGATTTTAAAACACAATTAATACATTTAAAAATATGATTTTTGAATCAAATTGTCCCACAATACATTGAAACTTTTGAAAGGAATTAAAATTTTAGAATATTCATGTCCGAATAAATAAATCCTTGATTTTTTAGAAAATGTTGATATTAATGAGAATTATTTGGAATAATAATTCATTAAAACACATAAAACAATATTTTACAAAAAGAGTCCATTTCAATATTGATCATTTAAATTATAACCAAAAAGAAATAATAAGATTTTACAGGAAATTAAATAACTTAAGTATAGATATAATGTTGATACAAAATGTCAATGGTTCTATATATACACTTTATAAAATAATAAAGGTGCATAACATCAGGAAATGTCACAAAGAAAGGATATTGAGACGAAGGCCCTTACGGTATATCTGAATCATCATGTATGGCCATTATATTCGTGAATAATAATATTGAGTGAATTTATAAATTCATTGGAACATCATTAAATTTAATAGTTCTTTTTTACATCACTTATTACCATTTTATCAAAATATCATATTTATTTAACTTCATATCAGATGTTTTGTTAATATTCGGTACTTGAGTAATAAATGAGCATGTTATCATTTCAATAGTACATGTTTTTATTATGTTTATCATCTCCAAAATAACATTCATGACATAATAATCACTTTTATACATCAATTATAATATTAAATCAATCCATTTATTTATTGTATGAAAAATGAATAACGTTATAATCGTGGGGACAATAGGTCGTACGTACGCATGAGTAACGTTTCCATTGTTTATTGATCATTGTGGAAATAATGGTATTTATTATTTCATAATTAAGTAATGATAATAATATATTTTATTATCATAATAATCATTTAAATATTATTATATATATCATATAAGATATGAGGTGAATAAAAGTGATTCACATCGCTTCGTGGAGGTGATAGTTCATACGAACTCAAGAATGATATTGTCATTTTCATTTGAATGGAAACTAAGAACAAAATTGATATATTATTATATTATAATGGTAAATATTTCATGAAAATAATATAAAAACATTAATTACATCATTATGACTATTCTTGATAGTCAGTAATGAAAAAAAAACTATATCTATTCGCATGGGGGTACTCCGCCATAAACCTAAAGGAAATATTCATTTCCAATTTCATGAAATTAGAGATCTATTTGGGTTATGATATTAACATAAAAAAACTCATTATATTGAGGATACTGTATTTAGTAGTTCATCTTGTATGAATGAGATTTAAAGGATGTGTAGGAAGAAATAAAATAGAAACCCCTAAATAAAATCATCACATTTCCTTCAAATGATCATCTTTCCTGACACCATTAAATATATATGAAGATTATTATTCATAATATAAGGTCTGAAGAAAGTGGGTAGGGATTATACGATGGATATTTGGTATATATTTTCCAAAAAATGGTTTTTGAAGTGCGAGTGACATAGTGGAATGAGTACCTTTTATAGGAAATGTGAACCTTAAGGGGAGAACCATGATTCCTCCTCCCCCGCCATGATGGTGGAGACATATGTGCCGGTCCCTCCCCCACTGGTGGTGGAGGGGCCTTCATCTCCCTTCAAGGGAGAGGCATCCTCGTTTTCTACCCTCTCTAACCCAAGGTACATTTGTCGTTCCTGCATTGTTATCTATACCAGAAGCTACCCGATGTTTGTAAAAGATTACCTAACCATCCTCTTTTGATTTATGAGCTTAATGAATATTCATCGCTTCTCAATTAAACATTTATCTCTCCATTTTCATAGTTTAGGACTTCATTGGACACCTTTGAAAGTATTTTTTTGGTTGTCTTGATTTAAAAGATTGGGATACTCTGGGATTACTCGATAATAGGAATATAGTGATTCACTTATCATCATAAGAAGACATGGTTATATGTTGGTATATTATGCCTCACAACTACGATGATTCTCATCTTTATCTATATAGATGGAATTAAAATTTTCATTTTATTTAGGACTCTCCTTAGATGGAAATTTCAGTGAGTTTTCCTAATATTCCCCTCCCATTTAAAAATCCCTCAATTAATAGGATGATTGGGAACCTTTTAGGTTGTTATCTGTGTTCTGATAACTGAACAAAAGCACTTTACTTCTTGTGAATCCCCATGTGTGTGTGGAATTTGATTCATTAAGAGTTTCATCTGACTTCATTTTGATTACAATAGGAGATTAATATCATTTTACGAAGAAGTTGGTTTATGATTCATGGGTTGATTTATGTTATGATTGCAAGTGGTTGGGTCATGGGTCAACTAATTATATATTTATGTCTCAGCGAATCAGAAAGATGAAGGATGTTATTATTGGTGGATGCAAATATTTTGTGCCCAGTACTACAGATGATCATTTTGGGAATTTGTTAGCGAGTGTAGAGCCAAAAACAAAGGAATTACATAATAGATCATAGGAGAAACCCTTTGTGGAAGATACCTTCCTTAGGTTGAGAAAGGACCTTGGCCACCACCATTATGTTGAGGTCTCCTTATAGAAAATAAATCTTGAGAGAGATCGAGAACCAATGTTACTTGAGGCCCCCAAGTGTGGTAGTGGGCTTGATGAGGGAGGTTACAAACTGGATGCCTCATATGCTAAAGTGTTGTGTGCAAGGAGTGGTACTAATGTCAAAGAAGAATCTGATAGGATACCAATCCATGATCATATAGGATTTACTACATTAAGTATTGGTTCAGAAGGTGAGTTCATTACCTGTGTGTGTCCGATATGGTATTTTGGGCTTATTGTGCTGGGAAACTAATTTTCTCAACTATCGAATGAGGTTATAGGGGATGGTTCTTCCAGGGAATCAATAGATGGCCTAAAGGGTTCTAAAAATGAATTCAATGATTGATACTCTAAATACTCTACATGATATTTAGAGGAGGAGGTACCAGGTGAGTATCTCCCAAGACAGAGGCGGATCAAGTGTAAGATCGGTAACTATACAGAGAGAAATGATTACTCTTACCTACCACTACCGATGGATACTAGATCACAAAAGAAGATGAATGAAATAAAAATATTTAATGATACCCATTCATTGTCCAAGGCATCATGATAGTAGAGGAAACTAGTGGTTAGTGATCACCATTTCTCCATGTTGTCTTGAAATAAGCATTAATCTAATGCTATACCAAAAAATTCATTGCAACTTCTAATGATTTATGATGAGGTAATTGATGAAACTGTTCTGACAATTAATTCTCATGATTATGTTACTGAAATAATGATGGAAAGGGGTGTTAGGGTAACTCCTAGTGAGAAACAAGACACATTTAATGATTAAGAGGATATATTCTTAATAATGTGATTCAACAATGGAATAGTCAACATTTAGGAATACATCCAATCCTGGGACAATATAACATTAAGGTTTTATGACCATATAATAGAGGAACACAACACTTTTATGATTATTATCTCACGGAATCATTTCAGGAAGATTAAAACTAATAGGGTACAATTTTACTTTAATGGATTGATTATTTCCTTTTGTGTGTGAAATATTGGTTCTCAATTTTTCCTTTAAATGGTTTGATAAAAAAATTAATTTTCAGTGAGTGATTTTTTTAGGAGAGGGGAGGTTAATCATTGGAATTATTAAAAGTATACAATTAATATAAACTACTTTTCTATTTTAACTAGGTCAATGTTGATTTAGTTTGATGATAGGATGTGTATGGGTCTAACTATAATCATCCAATGAGAAATAAACATGTTTTGAAGAATTTTCAATCCTTATATTTTTGTTTAAACCATTTTAACTCTTACCATTATATCATGTAATTATTAATTTTAGAGATAAAATATTTACAAAATGATGCCAAAAGATCAATGAATGAGGAAATAATGAAATTTTTAGTGATTTCAGATCTTTGGATGATGTATGTATTTTTAAAAATCTTATATCACTTAATAATATATTTTAAAAGTAAAGTTAAAAATTATGTAAATTTTGATACTATACATTACAACCCTTTTTAAAAAATCATAAATGCTCAGATCATTCAAAACATCCATAAATAAATCATAACATGTCATAGTAATACATAAAATTCATAGTTGACATCAAATATTTAAAATTATCTTTATTTTAATATTATTAATATCATTTATTTGATTCATTATTTAATAAAGCAATTACCACATCATCATTATGTCAGTATTTAATTTAATTACTTATTTCCTAGACATTATAAATAAATTTTTCTGATGTAGGTAAACTTTTAGATTTCTAAGGACTACTCATAGTCAATGATATCACTTATATAACCTCATTTTAAAAAAAATAGTAAGGAGAGACATATTTGACTATACTTTAAATTAAATGATGAAAATTTTCAAATCTTGCCCAAGTGGATTCTAAAGGCCACCATTTCGGCCCAAGGATAGTCATGGTCAATATTAACTCATCCAATAAGATTAGAAAATTATTAGGGTAATTTTATAACATTATAATATTAATTTTACTTTTAAATTCCATGTTTACCGTTACCACCACATTATTTTTATTTTTATTATAAAATCACTTTTAAGGGATGAGTGGGAAACCTCACATAATACACCACAATAAATGACTCACACCAACAGTACACACACCAAAAAAACCTCACCCCATTCCCAAAATATATCAGGACCAATATGATATCATCGAACCAATAAAAATGGGATTATTCTTATTGGATGATTTATTGCTAAATAAATACCAATTTAAGCCACATAAATTTGTTTGCGAGTCCACCAAGATTATGTCTTCAAAAAAAGAAAACAACTTCTCACATGATTGTATAAATTAATCCACATTAATGTTCATGTCATTGAATCCTCTCATCAAAATGATTTCTCATTTATTTAACCACATCCTCTGCTCATCATCGATGTCTACTAGAATCACACTCTAAAATATTCTATCACCATTCTCTGGAGATTCCTAAATTAGCATGGCTTCCTGGAACATATCTTCCATATAGTGCATGATTATATCCACTTCATTTATACTATTTTATTCTTCTATTAATCTATTTGATGGTTCACCGTCACATACATTGTGTTTTCTCTTACTAGATAACCTTGTCTCCATTGGTTTGCAAAATAAGGGGTAATCCATCCTTTATTTTTTCTATCTCGGTTAGGATGAAATTACAAGAATCATTATTTACTTTTTTCCCTTTCTTTATTCTCAGGAAGTGAATTTCATTATTATATATTTCCTCTGCACTATACCATATGAATGAACCATCATTTTCATCATTTTTCTCTCACACATAGGCTATTTGTTCCTCATAGGGCTGTTCCACCTGTGAAAAATTACTTTTTCCCTGAGTCTACCCCACTATTTGATGAACATCAAACTAATTTACATTAATAATATTACTTCCAAACCCCTACTCAAATAATAAAACATTAATTAAGACCTCCTTACTACTGAAATTGGATGGTCCACTATCACTAGAATCCTCATGGAAATCAACCTAAGGAGGTTCATTCAAGAATTCAGGTCCCCCTCAGCACCCCTTGAACTGAGTTGAAACTATATAGACAAATACATCCACCGAAATCCCAGTTCAAGTGATTATAGATGTTAACTTTTTTATTTATCAATGTTTCTAACCTCTTTCTAAATGACAGTCAATTGATCCTCGATAGTAGTCCCCATCTTCTCCTACATGGAATAATTTCATAATGCGCCCACGTTCATAGTGTTCAATCCATCCTGTTCTATGACCTACAAGGGATAACCATCTCCCAAGGTTCCATATGGGGGAACCTCCTGAGAGTTCATAGGAATTCCTTTCTGGTAACTACTATAGTCATGACCAAGGCATTTTCATGATGAACAAAATGAATCTGATGATTCATAATAGAAATTTTACATTCATCGTAACTCACCATTGATGTCGATGAAAATACTATCCATTTTTCTCTTGGAGAGATCAAATTTGACACATATCCTCAGAGAAATGTGGTGGAATTGACTCTGGTTTTTTGGTTAGAGAAATGATACAAGCCAACAATGTTACCAGTCATTCTGAAATGGTATGTGGGAGGGGGATGGGAAAGGAGATACACAACACCATAATTAGTGTATCTTGATTTAAGAGAAATTAAAACCATAAAAAAGGTAAAAAACATTAATCAACATGTAGAACATTCACCTGGTTAGAAATTTAGTCATCTTCAGGTGAAAATATGTTCGAGAAGTGTCTCAGATCATAAATCCCTATCACCACCCTCTATTTCAGTTTCTAGGAATCGAACATGAAACTATCAAAATCATCCAAAAAAGGTATTTTATTTCCAATGAAGGCCACCAATGTGATATTCATCATTTCAGAGGGCTGTGAGAACTTTATGGAAGATATCGAAACTGCGGGGACTCTATCTTCATATGATTGGACCATAGGGGACACATCATTTTTTTGGAATCTGGGGAGGAGAGAATGCTTAGTGAAGGGATTAAAAGTAGATATATAGGATAAGAATCAATGGAAGGAGAACCCTCCCTCCTCCCATCCATGAAGGGTTTAGGAGGTGTGGTATCTCATCCATGACCTAGACCATCGACAGGAGAATGGAGCCTTTTTACCTTTAAACAAGGTAAATAACATACTAAATTTACTATTCACTAAGAAATATTTTGATAGTATTTGACCAATTTTTTCATACTGATTACAACCACGTATTTCTATTTATAAAAATTCACTTCACAAAAATATTTAATTTAATTTAATGGTAATCCCATTTCCAGATCGAGAAAATGTGTTTTTAAAGTAAAAGAGTCCAAAAGTTCACAATGTTTTTATATCCACTTATAATGTGAAATTTATTCCAATTCCCTAAATAGGATAAAATGAAAAAATTCATCTAATTTTACCGTAAAACCTATTAAAATTATAAAATTATATAAATAAATTAGATGAAAAAGTATTTTTTAATTAAAATGAAGTATTTTTCAGTAATATTTAAAAAATAAATATTATCAAAAAATACCAAAAATTCCACCAAAGTAAATATTGATGTCCCAATTCAAAATAAGAAGTTTATTTTTCCATATAAAATTTTAAAAACATTTAAATTTTTAGATTAAAGGGGGTTAACCATCAATATGCGATAAAAATACATTTAAAAAAATATTAGAACTTTTTATGATTAAAATTGGATTTATTTTTATTTTAAGCCCAAAAATTATAATGGAATAAAGTAAAAATGTTTAATAAACTAGATTAAACATAATATTGGGAGTTATGTTTATTACCTATAACAAATTTTCTTGGAAATAAATTCAATTTAAAATAATAATAATAATATTCTCTTTTTCAGTATAACTCAGTCTTGTGTGAAACATAAGATTCAGAGAAACCCATTATTTTGTGTCTTGAACACTGTCAAACATTGCATCCATATTAATTTTAAAATTAATATATAATTCATAAATAATAATAGATATGAAAAATTCTTATTCTATAATTAAATGGGATGTTACAAAAGGAGTTCCCTTATTTTTAGGAAACGACACCATTCTATAATGATATAAAAATAACACCCACCTTGCAAACACCATGAAAATTACCATGTATAACATATAAAAAATAAATAAATGCATGTTACTAAACCCAATAATACTCTCTACTAACTCAACATAATAAATATATTATACCTTGGATAGTCTACAAAATAGGAGATGAATCTTATTTCAAAATTATCCTCCCCAAGACAGGTAATTGAATATCAGTATTTCAATTGGAAATAATCAAGATATGGTTATAACTAGTCTTAATTGCACATAATTGATTTAGGAATAAACCACATTGATAATATAAATAAATTAAAAAAAATAAGAGAGAGTGAACCACCTTGCATAAAAATCATTTAGTAATCGAATGCTATCAACCACTTCTTTACCTATATTCTCCAAAAAACATCAAGACCAGTTATGTCCACCAATGATGGACATATAATTGGTAATTGAACTCGGTGACCAATATATATATAATAATATCCCATTACCCAATTTTTTTTGAGATTCCATCTAATAATATATCCTTTCCTATAAGAACATATTTTACTACTATGTATTGTACCTCCCAAAAAAACAACCAACCATTCCAACACAAAAATGAACTAAGCATGAAACAGAAACCATCACAACAAGAATACTAATAGAGGAAAATTATACATTATAATAATTACAAAATTATAATAACTAATAATATCTTTCTTATGAATAATAACTCACTAATTCTAAAATAAACCTTCAAAAATTTGGTATCCAAAAAACAATTCATTATAATAAATCATTTTCTAGAATAATGCATGCAATTTTATCATGTTCCAATTTTGTTTTGCATTTTACAATAAATATTAACCTTTCCACTAAAACCTAATTAATGAAATAATTTAAATCCATACAAAAATACAAACACCAGTAAATCGATTAAGGAAAATAGTTTTTATAAAATCCCATTAAATGATTGTATGAAATAATTTCCCCACAATAAAAAATAAGTTGAGAATGATATTATATAATTTAAAACATTTTTATTATAAAACACTTCCTAATCCATAAAATTAGATAAATAGGACCATAGAAAGAATGTAAGAATCAATGAACAAAAATTGAAAAAATTCTAAAAAACATATCTTATAATTCAAAAAGATTATTAAATTAATTATCAAAACTTTTTAAAAAAACAAGAATAATAAAACTAATTAAGACATGTTTGATTGATATTTGGAGCATATACACTAATTTATAACTATACATAAAACATATATTTTAATATACCATATGAGATCATATTTTATTTCATGATTCTCAATGATTAAAAATATTACTAAATAAAATTTCTTACCAAATAGGCATGATTAATTAATGAGAATTTTAACCAACCAAAATAATATCTTGTTAGTTATAGTCAATATTTAGTGATAGAGAAGCGACATATCATTCCCACAGACATCTAGTATATCCTAATATGAAATCTTATACAAAAATAAATCTCCCAAAAATTCCAAAGGATCCTCCAGGTTTGAGATCTGAAATCACTATAGAACAAATGATAGTTTCTATGGATATAAGAATGTTAAAATTGAATGTTTATTCACTGAAATTTTCAATGACGGTTTCATATAAGGATGTTTATATTCCCTATAATAGTTATTAATTAATCAGAATATTTTAAAAATTATTTTGATTATCCCCACAACATGGACCATGGTGTAGTGGATCCTCCTAGGCCATTTCATCTCAATACACTAGTGTCCACAGCATTGGAGAATCTTTCTATATGTTATTAAAAAAATATATCACAAGATTTCATTATTCCATAGATCCTAATTGGAAAACTATATTCATTTCCAAATCACCCAAAAAGATATACATCTCCCTTAGAACAAGACCATCATGCCTTATAACATGGAACATTTTCCATCATATTTCTTATAGGAAAACTATCCCAAGAACCAGACCCTATAAAATTAATATCTATATGAAATAGTTACAAAATGTTTTCATAAAACCCCTAACCAAATTTCATAGTTATTTATCTATTTTAATAAATCATAAACACCCCATCACCATTCCCCCAAATTCAACATGGCTCACTCTACAACCTTTACAACATATTCCACTACTCCCACAACCATAGTGTGGTGAAGCCAATAGAGATAAAACAATATTATAAAAACATGAATACATCGAATAAAAATTGATACCATCCCAATACACTTCATAGTAAAATACTAATTAAATAATGGAATACAAGAAATTTAGGTTTTTATAACTAGTCAATTATTGGTTATGTCATCCATGACACCAAGTGTGGAACTACATAAACCATGATTTGGGGCTAGTAATTATATTTCATGACATACAGTGTTGTTTTCAGGATATATTTAGTGATATATTTTTTTACAAATAGAATAAAACAGTTTCATTATTTATTTTCCTAGTGAAAATTCAATCAACCATAGAGGAATTAGGTTGAGTACATGTAGACCAGTGAATTTGAGATGGAATATACTCCATCAAAGGGGAATGCATTTATGACTAATCTTACTATAATGATGTATTGATATGGAGTTTTCTCTTTTAATAAATAGTGGATAATACTAATCTTATACACTAAATATATGATTGATTTGAAAAGGGAAAACAATTTTATTCCAGTTTATTATTAATTATTAAGTGTTTGTTAGTGGACACAAAAAGGTGAGTTGAGAACCCGGTTTTGATTATCTAGTGATGTGGGTGTGGTACTAGTTATATGATCAAATCATATGATGGATTTTGAGTAGGGATGTGATAATGTACACCTATGAATGAATGATGGTTCTTAATTCTATATTGGATGAGTTGAAGAGGGACACTCAAGCGTCAGTATAGGTTGTATATCAGTTTTTTCCAAATATATTTCTTAATATTAAGTCTTTTTTATAGTGGTAGAGAATGAGGAGATAGATTGTGGGGCTTGCCTATACTAACATTACTATCAATGGATAAATTTGGAGAATCAATAACTAGGTTAATTACATTTATATATTCTAGTGTTAGTGTCTAAGTTGGATGATGTGATAATAGAATTCATCACAATGATTCCAATGACCCTAAAAAGTTGTGATGTAGTTTGTGTAGTGGATAATTATATGAAGATTGTTTCACACTTATTATCCTTTTATGATAAAAATTAATAGATTTGATTCCAAGGGTTTACTTTTGGGAGATATTGAGGTTAATTTGTATGTATTTCAAGACACCTTATATTGGTATGGTTATTGGTGGGCGTGTTATTGATGATTGGGCAGAGATTGGTTCAATGGATGGTTAAAACATTTATAGTTGATAATAAATTATTTACTAATTACTCATATTTGTATGCACATTAATTTTATTCATAATGGATGAACCTTTGAGATTCATATTGAAAATAAAATATTTTTTTGGGGGATATTGGCTCAGTTATGGAGACAACATCTTAGGATATAAGGAAATATCATATTATAATATATATGGATCTGTTAAAAATTATTGAGAGGATTGGGGATATTCCCTAAATATTAGATCTTCCATCAAGACATCAAATTCAGAATGATGTGTATCACATGACAATACATAAAAGGTATGAGCTAGTCCTTTTGCACATTATCAATGGTGATGTTGATTACATTGAGGTAGATTATATGTTTATGGAGAAACTTGTGTTTATTGTGGACTGGAGGGATATAGTTATACATCGTATGATACATCCCATATTCCAAATTTTAGGTTGATCTATCCAAATATATGTTTATAATTAATGGTGGGAGTTATATATGGGGTCTTATTGTGAAAAGTTATTAAAAGGGGACCTATATAGAAACTTCCATATGATTATATGGCCTTGGAGTAGGGATTAGTAATTTACCACAAAATTCATAGTGTGTTACGTTAAATGTTACAATAAAATTTAATACATCGTAATGTATTATCATTTATGATAGTGTTATTTATGGCCCATGATCCAAAATTGGTATATTGGATGTGGTTTAGAGATGAAATATTTCAGTTTTTAGGTTATAATGACATGGTTACTGGGTTTTATTGAGTGGATTTTGGGTGGGGATAAAATGTTGTGGCATGATGATGGTAGAGGGTGTGGCTCACAATGTGATACTGAGTAGCTTTTCAATTGACTTATTCTAGTTATATGGCTTATGGAAGGGCCCTAATGACTATTTAGTGATGGTGATACTCACAAGGGTTGATATATCTTCCATATTTTTGGAGGTTGTGTCATGGTCTAATGATTATATAGTAGTGATGCATATCATAATGTTTCAACAACCTGACAATTATCAGAAACCATATGGCATATTTTCTAATCATTTTTTAATGTGGTATATTTGTATCCTTACTTTGTAAAAATTATATCTTCCCTATATTTCTCTCCAACCCCAAATAATTATTGGATTAATATAAGGTATTTATTTTATTTTATCAGTTTCTCTACTCTTATCCCTCAATGATTTGAAGTATTATATTTCATGGAGATTTTATTTTGGTAAATATGATCCCATATAATATTTATAACCCATATTCTTCATTTTTTGGTATTTATACTTTATAAATCACTATAAGCGTATGATTAGGGATTATTTGAGGCTCTATAGGATTTTACAAAAAAATGGAGTGTCATGTGGGGAGAGTTAACTACTTTTATTTAGATGTTGGAAGACCTATTCAAGTCACAAAATTTTTGTGATGTTGTAGTACCAATATTTCATGGAGGACCATGTTTTAGCCCTCTGATACACTAATTTTTGAGTCAATGTGACTCAAAAAGTATTTATTATTGTATTCAACCATTGTATGGGAGGTTGGGTAATTAATTTTGAATTTTTGAAACTAACCCTTGTTCTTGGAATTCATTAGGGATTCCCACATTAGTGTTTTAGTGATTTAAGGTGTAATTTGTTCCCTGTTAAGGCTGAGATAACCTATTATGATATTAATTAGAAAATAATGACACATTAAATCACAAGTAATTAAATTGGTTGTATGAATATAGATATGTGGAAAACCATGTGTGTTATTCTAGGGTAAAGACTATGGGATGGTATTGGTTTAATGAATGTTTACCCATTTCATGGAATGTATTATGTTGATACTAGAGTGCGTTCTGCTGTATGTGGGAGGAAATTGGTTAGGGACTATATTGAAACCACTCCTATATCATAGGAGAAGTTTTTTTAAGTTAATTTTACCCTATATTATGTGAGGGAGGAGGGTTGGGATCTAATGTGATCACACTACAATTTAAGAGGATAAGGGATGGGAAATAAAGTGTTCCCTCTTGAACAATAGAAGGAAGGAGTTTGGAACTAAACCTTTTCACTCATTTGTTTAAAAAAGAACTATTTTGAAAAAATTTACATCATATCTGACGTAAATATATGTGTTGGAAACTAATTTTCACTATTTATATCATATGAGTACCTGGATTGGGAATTGTTTTTCCCCATAATGACACATTCATTGGACATGGAGCTGAATCAAGTATGAGTGAATTTCATGGTGTCCTTGTGAGATCAAGATGACCTAGAATGTGTTTTATGTTTATTTAATTATTTTTTTCAGTCCATACACATTTATATGACAATTAAATTTATAATTGTGACGTATTGACGGTTTTGTACTTTTTTTACTCACACACTCCATGAGACCCCAATTTAACATCAATACAATCTTTACAGTGATCTATTCATATCCAATGGAACATGAATTTTTGGATGGGTGTGTAAAGATAGATTAGAGTACGTTGATGTTAAGATATACTCTATGAACTATATTAGTTCTTCCTGAAATATTTTTTTTATTATATATATTGGTCTTCCGTATATGGGGAATCCTTTTTACTAGATGTTCTTGTTATTATGTCTCATTTTGATATAGAAAATAATTGGAATATAATTATGGATTTCATAATGTATGATTTAATTGAATGTTATCTTATTAATTCATTTGATGGGTTAATCATGGACAGTTAACTAATATCATGGGATAGTCTCTCAATTTTATTGTTTACCCCATTTCCACTACATAATAGTCTATGTTATATGAGGTGGTTCACAAGATGTCATTTTTCTAATAAAAAATACCAATTAATATTATAGAGGGTGTTACATTGACATAAACACTCATACTATTTTATATTTGGTTGCATTATAAAGAAGTCATCGGGAATGGATTGATGAAATGATGACATTCATTCAAGGTGATTTGGAGGAAGAACT
This sequence comes from Viscum album, assembly GCA_963277665.1. Taxonomy (NCBI): domain Eukaryota; kingdom Viridiplantae; phylum Streptophyta; class Magnoliopsida; order Santalales; family Viscaceae; genus Viscum; species Viscum album. The sequence goes on along the minus strand of OY728167.1, from coordinate 381,240,296 downwards.
GATTATGAAGTAGCTGGAGGACTTATCCAATGGATTGAATGGGGACTTGGGTTAAAAGAATATTTGAATACATTATGGAATATTATATGATAATTGGTAAAAAAACTAGAAGTTTTATGAATTTATTATTTGATGCCATCATCTTGTTAATGAAACCATAATCATTGTATCATTATGGATGGGAAGGTGTTTAGATAAAGAAACAGAAACCATTGGATAAACCAAATGGTTTTAATGGATAAGAGTTTTATAATCCTTTACTTGTACATGGAAAACATGTTTCAAATGGGTATCGACATCAAATGAATTTATGATGTTAATGATGAATTATCAAATAGATCGTAGATAAAGGATATCGAGGAAGTAAAGAGAGTATGTGAATTTTTATGGAATGATAAATGATGATTGTAAAATTTCTTTTAAATCATAATAAATTCTTCTAAAAGTTCATTGAAAGGTTTGAAAAGAATAAATGTAATCCGTTACAGCGTATTGTATGAACTTACCATTTTATAAGAATAGAAAATACCAAAAATGAGTGATGATTCTTTGTACATGGTAACTGTTACATTTGTATCTTCACTCAGTAGCAAAATTTATTCCATGGAATAGATAATGAGGGGTATTACACATGATGTGGTAGTTATCCTTAAATTTATTGATAATATAGGAAATGAACACTATGAAGATATAATGTGGTTTCATTGATATCTTAATTGTTCATAAGATGTATCCTTATGTTTTGGAATAGATGAACCATTATCCAGATATGTTATTGTTGAAATTGGATTATTATCAATGTATATAAGAGAATCACATGATTTCTATTTAAATTTTGAAATTAAACCATTTGTTGTATGTCAATTTTGTAACCGGTAGTTTCACTATCCATAAGTGAATTTGAGTATGTTTCCATCACTAAAGAATTAATGGAATTGATTTAATTTACATTTCTATTGAATGAATTCATAATGTGTCAAGAATTTTGGGTGTTTTTCTATGATATCCATATCATAATTCTACTTTCTAAAAATATATTTTATCACATATGGATGATGCACATTGATATATGGTATCTTTTCCTTTGGATGGTGCTAAATATAGGATACAAAATATATGGAAGATTTGTATAATTTATTATCATACAAATATATTCATAAAAAACATAGTCTATGAAATAATGAGGCTCTATTTTAAATTCATGGGGATAGGGTGAATAGTATTAAAATTGATACATTGACTACTATTATATAATTTTAGGTTATAAAAAATTTACCTGGGTGTTTTTTGTTTTTATGAATCCTTTAAATTAGTATTCATATAGAATTTTCCTAGGAAATTTAAAGTCACTTTCATGTTGTATTTATATATATTATGAATTTGGAACTCTATAATAAGGAATTTGTACATGCAAGGAGTCTTATTAAAATTAATGTCTATTTGAAGATGGAATTTCGAGATAGAAATATTTTGGAACATGGTTTATAGGGTTTTTGTGTCTAGCTGATGGTGTGAAAATTGTAAATTTGACATTGGTTGTCATATGTGGCTGAATTAGAGTATTTGGAGGTTTTAAAAAGGCTACATATGAATGTAATTTAAACAAAAACTATTAACATTAATATAGAAGTTGAGCCCTAGCCACTTACTAGAAATTAGTGTAGGTCAATAACAATGTTGGGTCCATCATGAATCATGAATAGTTGTGTAAATAGTTCACTTATTGTTCCCAATGATAAATTAATAGTGTGGAATAACATAAAATTTTAGTAAAGTTTCATTGAAATGGGAAACTATTATTACAATGAATAACATGGTTGTAATAATTTTCATTTTTAGTAAAATAATGAAATTTTAGTCTCTAATGGATATAGAACTTTTGTCTGAACCCTAATTTTTTTTATCATTCCTCATTTTCTTTTGATTATGCTAGTCTGTTTGTCTCCAAGATATATATTTTTATTGAGCATTTTAGAGTGATGTAATTATTCATATATGGGGTGTGGATTTTTATTCTCAATCAGGATACATCTTGGACCTAGTTTTTTCTCACAATTAGATGATTTGAATCATTCTTATAAATTTCAATCTTTCAGTGATTTGTTTCCAATTTTTTGTGTTTTCACACCAAACTGTATAAGTATTTATCTAGAATAAGTCCCATTTCCAGGATTATCTATAAACAATACAACTTCAATGAACCTCATTGTATAATCCTAGTTTTTGGTGGGGTTCATGAATTGTTATAATGTTTGTAGACCCTATTGGATATAATTTATTCTTATTTTTCAATTTGTTTTTAAATTTTCAATTTTATTTTTACCCATACACTCAATATGTGTTACACATATAGGTAAACACATTATACCTTTCCATAGGGTGGTTATTGGGGGTTATGTAAAGGTAAATATTTGATTTCAAAGGTTATTTAATCATAACCCAATTTTTTCATGATTGTATGTTGGGTATTTAAACCATGGATTAAATGTTGTTTCATACCCAACTAATCATTTTCGCTTACCCAGATCAAACCTATAAACGCATTTCATGATAAAAAAAAAATCAGGGTAAATGAATTATCTTGACACATTTATATTCATAACCCCTGTATTATAATATATTAATTTTTTTTAATTCAAGATTTAATTATAAGTAAATTTAAATAGTGTTTTTCATTTGAGACTTTAATGCTACAAGTTACAATTCCTTGGTTCCCTTTTTTGAATTCATGAATTATATTTCTATTCAATTTTAATATCTTCTTTGGTCCAGAGAGCATATAAATCCATTATTTGAGATTCTGTAAGTCTTATTCGGTTAATATGATACCTTTTTATTATTTTCTTAAATGGAAGAAAACAAACTCTCCATCTTCTCTATTCTTGGGTGAAACATTTCCTCATGGATTAAATTCCATGTATGAATATAAAATTTATCCAATATATTCATTTTTGAATAAATTAAATTTTAATGCCTATAGTTTTTGGATATATTTTTAGATGCCACCATAAAATATAATATTATTATTTTATCAATGAACATAAAATAATTATCACATGCTCATACTAGAAATATTTTATAGATATAAATTATTATTTTTTATGTAGTTTATAATTTTTAAATAATTTTAATCTATTCTAGGAATCCTTGTTTAGAGGATTGAAATAATTAATATAATGACTTTATTCATGTGTTTGTTCCTTGGAAAACCATTATTTACTATGTTGGAATTCATGAGGTAGGATTACCCTTACCTTTTTGGTCACATGTATGTGCTTACTTACTTGATAAGATAATTCATTCGGTGTAACCTTTTTGTCCATGCATAATTGTGATCGGATGTGTGTGTGTCTCTTGTGTGACACATAAATGATTCTTGATTCCTCGAGTATAACTATATATCTAGTTTTCCCATGATTATTTCATATTACATGTACGTTTGTATTGATATTGATTCGTGTGATTATATTTTGTATTCTTACAACATAATCTCCAACTTTTTATTGTGATTATCATTCCTTTTTAGTTATTTATACCTGTATTAATAATATATGTAGCATTATTATATAGGGATCTCTAAAAGGGTAACTGAACATGACATGTGACAATTACAATGATAGCCCTAAAACAACATATAGTAAAAGAAAACATGAGTCTAGACCATATGAAGTTACAACCGGGTTAAAATAACCATATGGATCGTCACAAGCCATTATCTTGATATGATGTGATTAATACTTAGCCTATGACAAAAATAGTGTTTAATTATTTTATGGAGGGTATTGTTATTGAGGTTATATGTGACAACATTTTGGTTTGATATAACATGATAAATTATTACTACTGAGATACATGATCACCCTCTTTGTGGCTACCTACTAATCACTTCAAACTTTTATTACTACTACTCTTCTAGCATGGAGATGATGTAGGTATGGTCAGGGATAATAGTCTATTTGATAACACACAAACTCTTAAAATATGTTTTTTATTTCTCTATTGTGCATTTATGTTTTGATTTTATTAGTCCTATTACAATTGTCCAATCATGTTAAGGATTTATTGGTGGTGTATTGCTAGGTTTTATTACACACAACATATATTGGAATCTAAATGCATGTAATTGAAATCCGGATAAAGGATCCATGTAAGGGAAAGATCATAATGATAGGATAATAAGGAGACAGCGCATGGTTGTAAAGGATTTACTAAGACAGACTATGGATTAATGTGGCAGTGACATCATGCATTTAGGATTTTATTGATTATAAACTTGTTTACCAGACACATTGGGGTTCTTTGATTCATAATATACATTACAAACATTGAACATATTATCACATATTTCCTTGATACTTTCTAATGAGTTTAGTTGGTTTATATTTGTGCTATATTATCTAACAAGAGTGATTATTATTGAGTGTATGTATCACTATGTGACATTATACCTTCACAGATGCTCTGAATCTTCATGTGTAAGGGGTCTCACACATGTGGTTATGTGATACATCATCTCAATCACAGTGATTTGTGTTGATTCTTTAAAAAACATTATCAAATTAATGGTTTCACATTATTTATTTTCATTCAAAGTTATGGTATAAATGTTATAGGCTATATGGAACTCATATAGGGGAGTTTCCACATATATAGAAATCCCATGGGAAATGGACATCGTAGTTACTCGTGATGGGATAAATGATATAGTTATATGGGATTTGGGCATGTTCATTAATCATGATAAAACACATAGGACCATAGTCTATATGTATTGCTATTTAGTTTTATATAGTAGTCCATTAATTAAATTCCTTGATATACGATATTTATTTAGTGTTGTACTAATGTAATATATCTATTTAGAATTATTTATTTGAAATTGAGAATATATTTAGGTTTTATATTCAATTTTTACTATTGTGGATGAACTTTTGACAAGGACCAAGCATTGGGTAGAACTCTATTTGTCATTCTTTACCTATATGTGTTCTCTACAAAAGATATTTCAAAATAAATCCCCTTATTTTACCATTTAAATGCTTAAAATTTATCCAGTACGAAATATCTTATAGGTGATATAAATTTTCACATTGAATTTGAAAAATTACACCCCATATATGTTAATCTGGGCCAATTTCTGAAGCTTTCAAGAAATCTACAGATAATGTTGATACAAAAATTCCACCAAAATCTATACAGGATTACACTAAAGGGAATGGTTTTCCATATGATCTAGAGGTTCTGAAAATAGGGAGAACCTGTTATAGTGTCTTTTGAAATATACCTACACGAGGATATCTGTTACCGAGGACTATAATTGACTACTCTCATGACCTAAAACCATGATATCCTAATACTTTATAGGGAACCCAAAGAACCAAATATTATTTGGACTATATAAAACTTATTGTGGGAATAATTGATATGGTGGAGACTTCATTGGAAAAAAATATTAACATGTAAAGTTCAGGCTTGGGGAACACACCATAAGATGATCAAGAGTCTTATGAAAAGCATAACAATATGAAGATGTTTCTTAGGAGGGATTTAAGGACATCTATATATATTAATTTCCTTCCTGAAATGATGATGATGGTTAATACCTAGTAATTCATTTATGTTCAATAGGGATTTAGGATTGTATCTACATATTTTCCTCATTTCCCTGAACGTTAAAATTTAACACCACTTATTTTTAAAAATGTGGTATATAAGGATAGGAAGAGAGATATTGGATTTCATTCTAATATTTGGCCAGATTATAGGATCTTTGACCTAAATACATACCCATAGGCTTTTCATAACTCCATGAATTTTGATAATGGTATGTAGGAGGGACGAGTAGTTGGTTTCCATCCAACATTCAATACTCTAGAACATGAAAGTCCCACTTCATTGGTGAGTGTTATTACCTAAATTAGGAATAAGAAAACAATGACATTTAGTGAGGAGGTATGATGAAGGTCAACCAGGGTGTGGCTTCTTCATCCCTTTATGAATGAGTTCAAAAATTGTTCAACAATGGGATGGTGGAACATTCTGCAGGTTCAATACAAATATTTGGGGAAAGGGTTGATATTTTAGATTTATGTGGCATCTCCAACAGTATTGTAATAGGTTTTTGAGGTTAGGTATACATTGGTTTTTAAGAAAATAGTGAACCACAACCCAGGAATCCATCACAGGTCCTTATTAATATGTTATGACAACATAAATTATGTTGATAAACGTTTTCCATGATGTTTATGGTTATGTTCATGGAGCTGTGTTAGGTTGAGGGTACACTTTTATCCATATTTTTCCTGGTGTTGGGGAGATACCATCAACTGTGTGAGGTAGAATATTGATCACCATTTCTATTTCAACATACCTACTTGATACTGATATATCTCATTCTTTTATATCGTATCATTTTATTTTTGGGCATGGCATACATATTAATTTTTATTCTGAGTAAATATCATTGGAAACACCATTAGGGAATAAATTTTATTTTATGTAAAAATTTCAAGAATGTGTCATAATTATTTTAGGATGTATACAACTATCTAACTTCATGATCATAGATGTGACAATTTTTATTTTTATTTTTGAAGTGGACTATTTGATCAATTATCACGTTCATGTGTAATTTTAATAGAGATGTGTTTATTTCACCAAGAATAGAAGAGAGAGGTATATATTGACCAGTAAATATGATCTCAGAGTTGGATGCAATTAACTAGAAAAAAGTCATATTGGAGATATCATGATCTATTTAGAAGTCTTAGATCATGAAAAAGAATCCCAAGTATCCCACTATATAATTCCAACCCTGGTTAAACGTTATCAATTTTATTTACCAAACGACATGTTTGTTATTTCTCAAGAGAAATGAATAAATTCCTAGACTATTCCTTCACCTGGGGTATAAATAAGATAAATTCCTTCTTATAATATGGCACCAAATAGTATAGATATTTGATCCATCATATAAGTTTTTTGGAGGTGAATTGATTTCTCTTACTAATGATGTTTCTTTGGGGTGATCCTATGTTTTTTTCAAGGGGGATTCTATTCTATGTCTTTTTTGTGGACTATAGGTATTTGGAATTTTTTGGACTACATGAAGTTAAATTAGGATATTTTGATGTATAGGTAACCCTTAGCTATTATCATGAAACTCTTTTATCAGTTACAAGGAAGCTGGTGGTTCCCCATTATTGTTCTTCATTCTGGATAGCATCAGTTAAAATTCATAAGAGAGAATATCCTGAAGCTTTAATTAATTATTAGATATTCCATTTATACATACCCCAGTAGAATTTGGGATTTTTAAATTTCCTAGAAGTGTATATGGATATCATAAAAAAATATCTTCCATACATATCTTGACAATTTCATCATGGTCTTATTGATTGAAATTATTATGTATTATTAGACTTCAGAGTTACATGCCAAAAATCATGAGAACCTCAAGAGAAAAATCCAATCACATTAGATTAATTACAATAGTTTGATGTTTAATTTCATGATTTAAGAGGTGAATTTTCATAGACATCTGATATTTAATGTTTTAATTTGTATTATCTAATAGAATATTAAAGAAGTATTTTCTTGGGATTGAAATATGAATGTGTTTGAGATAGGGAGTATAGTTGGGATTATAGGGTACTATCGACACATCATCTATGAAATATCCAATTTTTCATCACTGAAAAAAATTCAAAATAAAATTGGGTGAATTATTAGTGGTTTGATAAATATCAAGTTTTTTTACTAGATATGAAGATGATTTTCTATATAGTAACAAAATTTATTCTCCCAAGTCATATGATTTTTTTTGAAATGTATTGTGACCCCTTAGACATTGGGTAAGGATATGTTTTGATGATGTAAGATCAGGATGTTACGTATGGATCATGTCAACTGCAACCCCATGAGTAAAACTACCCAAAACATGAATTATATTTTTTAGTTGTGGTCTACACTCTGATGTTTGGGAAATGTTATTTATTTTTGTGTTCTATTTCATCTACACAGAAAAGAATTTCCTATGATTTGACTTTTCTCAAGGGGCCTTAATATGAGACAATAGAAGTGGGTGTAATGTCTATATACATTAATCTTTTAAATGGACTGTTCAACAAGGAGTGGTAATTTTATTTTTTATTTTCTCTGTAATAAGCCACTAAGGATGTAGGATCATAGATATAATCCATCACAATAGAAGGGGAATCAGATGAGTTTAATGGATTTATATATTATGGATGAATCGGAGGATTATGGAGTTATTTATTTAATTCATTTTGTATCCATGTATTCTTGGTGGATTGTGTGAATTTAAGCCAAAAGTTAGACCTCAAGTGTGTGGTGATGTCAGAACAGTTTTCAATGGTTAATTCAACACGACGATGGTCATTAGATGATGCAGATGATGTGATCAGTGGCCATGAAATATTTTTTGTGTCATCGGTATTATTGGAGGGTTTAGGGAGAGAAACTTATTCACAGAAATGGGAAGAGATTACATGGTTAATGAGGACATAACACAATATTTGACAATAGTTTCCATGGCCAGATATGAAGAGAGGAGTTTCAGGTTTTATCTCAGGATGATTTACATGGAAGAGGATAATGGCCGAGAATCTATGTCCTGGTGTATTTTTTTGCAACTTTTGGTGGCAATTTTATATGGAATGATGTGATTATAGACATCATAATATGGATACCTATGAACCCAATAATGTCTGATGTTGTTTTGGTGATATTCAATCAGTTAATCAAAGTGTCTAATTTATTTTTTATTTGAGACACCATTTTAGAGGATGGGATGGGAGGATAAATATACAAACACATAAATTTATATATTGAGTTCCCTCTATAAATTTGTATGACTGAGATTTAAATTTCATGTCATTGTGCTAACAGGTCATGTAGAAGGCTTTGGGTACTCAGTAGAAATGTTCTACAATGTATAATTTATAGGATGATGTATAGTTTTTGCTGGTGATATATATATTGGATGATATTTTTTGGAATGCGTTGAATATTTTAGTGGATCTTTCAATGATCACGTAATTTTTTATGAATTTATAAAAAAAATTATTCCTAATTTTATTAAAATTGATCCTTATGAGGATCACTATAGTCATTTGGGTCATTCAATACTATGTTTGAATAAGGATTGGGAGGATTCTATTGTGTAGTTGATCACGGTGCAATATGCCAAAGAGTGAGTTATTGACTTACAAGAAATTAGTAATTTCTTAGAATAGATAGTATTTATAGGCCGATATGATGTTTAGATCCTTAGATTTCACTATGTGGGACCCTGTTTTTAAGGGGAGAGTCCTCAACAAGGAAATTGACAATTATGAATGAAATGAAGGATAAAACTATGATATATTGGACTATATGAGAATACATTGCTTATTTGTATATAGGTATACCATTTGCATATTCCTCTAGGATTCGATATAATCATGTTATACACCATCTGACTCAACTTTAGAGGTATATTTGAGAACCATCACACATGATCAACTATGAATAAATTGATTCAGAACATGAAATATTTATCAGGGATAACATAGTGTATATGATAAAATTGAGTGAGAAAGTATTACAAGGAATGAACGTACCACTTGTTAGGGTACAATGGAGTAATTTATGGATTCAAAATAATTCTTGTGAGCATCAGTGTAATGACCCAAAATTTCATAATTGAATTTTTTTTTAATAAATAAATGCCTTGTTATGAAATGTAGTTATAGAAAATGCATGCACTACATTGTTTATATTTGACCGAATAGCTTTTAAAAATTACAATAGTGTTTTGAATCATAATCATTGATATTATAGACATTATATAGATACTATCATTATTATATTATATTAATGTCCATGAAAAAAAATTAATCAACACATACGTAAGACACGATGGAATTGACCAGTATGATCATTTCCTATAAAGCCCATTTTTTTGAGCTTCCAAGAGAGTTAACATCACTGTTATTTCCACTCCACCATGATCATTGAAGGATAATAAAAATAAATCATCATTGAAACCAATTACTGGAGAAGTTTATGCTCATCGAGATAGAAAACCGAACTATATTTTTTGAACCAACTTAATATTTTCCCATCATCACACAACATACCCTATGTTTTTAAACTTCTTTAATAAGGCAATATGTATCTAGACCTTAGTTTTTGGAATTTTTATATAATATTTTAAATTAAATAATTATTATTTATATTCCTAAACATTTTTACTTTATAAATTATTATATAATGAGTTTGATAATTGTTAGATTATGATATGAAATAACCAAAATGAATATTTATAAATTGTAAGGATTTAATTGAAACACTATTTTGACTATTTTAAGAAATTTTAAATAAAAATTATTTTTATATGAAATAATTATTAATTAATATTTAACTACATGAAAATGATAATATAATTAAATAATTCCAAATTTAAACTTTATAAGGGTTGGAGAACTTCTACTATCTTAAAAACCAGTATTTCTGAATAAATGTGAATCATTATTTAAAATTTAAAATTCATATATTTATATTATCGTTTTTATAAAATAATTATTATTTTATAAATTTTAATTTCAAAATTATACAATTGTGAATATTTCCTGATTTTCTGTGAGATTTTATTTTTTCATTAATAATTAAATTTAATATAAATGTACAATATGTATTATGAAATCATTATAGCCCAAACTGATGTAATGAATTCAATATGGAGGGTCCATCACCAAAATTTTGCATCATATGTTAAATAAATTTATTATTTAATTAATTTATTTTATTTTATAATCAAATAAATAATCTTCCAAAACAATATTTTAAATAATTGTTATAAAATGAAATATTCTTAAATATCACTCACATGCACATCACCAATAGTATTATTTTAATATTTTTGTTTCTTATCCTTAAAAAATAATGAATCCATTCACCTATGTTAGAATATATGGGAAAAACCATGGGATGGTATATAATTTTTATTATTTTTAATATTTACTCAAAAAAAAGATTAGAAATTAGAAAAGATTCCCACATCTATGTTTCCATAAATACCCTCTCATTGTCCTGTTAATGTTCCCTGTAAACCGTGTATAATGAAGTTACTCTACCAATACATCTATATATCACTCAAAAAGATTCCCCATACAATTAAGAATCTCCTCCAAATCTCTTTTAATTTCCCTCCCCGGGATAGCGGTTCTCTCCTTATCCCCATTATTTAAGAACATTCATTATGTTATGCATTTTGATTTAAAATTATATATTTTTGAATTTGTTTCGACACATCCCTTTTCATTCATTATAATTTCAATGTAATAAGACATATCATTTAACTCTCATGAAACCCATATATGAATCATTCCATATTACTATTATGATAATGAAATTTCCTGTAGCATTTTCATGTAAACTTTTTCTATTATTTATACCCATCTCTATATCTAATCAAATATATTTAAATAGATGAACATATACATCATTTATTTTTATAATCCCATGTGGGATTAAAATATATGAAATATTTTATTATGTTTTATGATCTATGTGGAACACAAAACCATGCACATTATGATAATTACATAAATGGTAGTAAGATAATATAGGTCTCCACAACATTTATTGATGTTTTTTTCTCATTACATTAAATGTATGGTGGAGGAGATGTCATCTCAGTCAAAGTATATGGGGATTTCATAGTGGTTATCAATGAAATATTTATATTTTTTCATGATTTATATTGATTCCTTGATGAAATCATCTTATATCATGATTTTATGATCATTTTTATGATTCTTACCCCATTATGTCATCTTTAAATGCTTATTATATAACATGTATTGCCATCATCATGTAATTATTTGATTATTTTATAACTATCATTTACCACAGCACCTCTCATTATATATGTCCCTAGGAAATCCCATGATTTTTTAGAAGACCTATGGATTATAAGGGCATTTTATGGAGTTTGATGATAATGTTTTTGTACTCTTATTAATGTTAAATTACGATATATAATTTATTTCCCAAAATAACATGACCTCATGATCTTATGAGATTTTAATTTCTATGTTTTTGTATAAGAGACCCTAAATTAATGTTTATTAAAGAATGTGGTTTCTATTTTTTTAATCATAGTTCATTTGAGTTAATTTTTGGATTATATTTAAAACACCATAGTAAATTCCTTAGTGATGAGACTAATCATTAGAAAAAAATATATCAATTGTATGAAATTTTGAATTAATTTATTTATAGAAACTGACTATATGAATATTATACAAGGATGTTTCTCTAGCATATTTATAACTATGGGTTATAACCCTAAAAAGGGTGCATTGATATTTGACTCAATTATCACCCGGTGGATGATATATATATCTACATTCATAGTCAGTTTAACAATCATGTGGTATATGATTTTTTAAAATCACCATATCATTATGGACTATTAGTAAGGGTGAAAAATTCTCAAAAACATTCATACTGTGGATTAGGGTATGTGTAACATAGATTCATACATAAAATTTCAATGGATGTAGCATTTAGGTAATTTAAAAGTTATCTGTTTAATGTTCATGGTTTTGAATTTATGTGTTTAATATTTTAGTAATTCATAAACACAATTCTCTATTTATTTTATTGAATGGCTTGAAATTAGACAAAAAATGGAAATAAATAATTTTAGTGGTAATGTGATGACAACACACTTAAGATTCCTTGCCTAATGTGTGAAGGAATCAGGAATATCATGACGATATGTTATCAATTAACTAATTTTTGAATTGAAACATGAATAAGGAGGAACAATCACATAACCCTAAGAAAGAGAAATTTACAATTTAAGCCTTTATCTAACAACGTTATCCCACATTCAATGGATCCAATAATCCCATAATCATAGAACAATGGATCAAAACAATTGAAATAATCTTCTACATGTTTCAATTTATTGAGAAGGATTTTTTTTCTATATCTTTATCATATGGAGTGAGAATCTGGTCAATTATGGAATTTGGGAATAAAATTCAATGCCTAATAAGGATATCGATGTAATATACTGGAAGGAATTCATGATAAAAATTGATAAATAATTTTCATGAAAACTACAACATAAAATGGACATGGATTTTCATACCCTCGAAGTTATGTACGATGGATCCATAATGGGGTTTTATGTGAACTTCACCGAACCTGCACAATACACCTCTAGATTTCACATTAAACCACAGTGTAATGTAACACTCATATTTGGTGGGTTAAGGTCGAGTCTACGAATAGCCTTGGTGAAATGATATTTGTTCACCATTAATGAATTTTTATATGTATAATCTAATTCTAAATAAATAACTATTAATCACACATGTCTTAGGGGTTAGTGAATAGGAGGGAAAAAATGGAATTAAATTCTACATAGAGGATTGGTAAATATCATGCTGGTAAGATTTTCCAATATCCTTCTTGTCCATAGTGTAGGAAGAAACATCATGGAATTTTCCTTAAGAGGAAAATAAAATGATTTATGCTCATAAAGGATGGGAATATAAATATCGAATTCCTCATAGAGAACCTCTCTATTGTGATGGATGAAATTAATGATCCACTCAACCCACATCCCACTATTAAATGTATCATCTACATGGAATAAGAAATCTATGAGAATAAATGCACTAATATAATCTTTTAACTTAATAAAATGTGAATAACTAATCCAAACCCTATATAGAAAGGGTGAGATTATTTCATCAAAACTACAAATGTGGATCCTGACATTGATGTGGTGAAATGTACACTAGTTATTAATTCATTAATAGATAATATAATCTTTTATTCTAGTTCTATGAATTATTTTATATCACTCATGATTAGTAGATCTATTCAAATACCACCAATAAATATATTTTTGAAGCTATTAGTTGAAACTAAAAATTGTAAAATTACTGCATCCTAATTATATATCACATCCCCTAACCATATTTGTGGGATGAACATCCCAACATACCTTGTGACACACCATATATAAAAAAGTGGGGAAATTTTGGGTATGGATAGGACTTATTTTTATAGATCCCACATTAATTTATAATAGAAGGAAATCACCCTATGACTCAATAAAAATTAAAGATGAGGATGAAACTATGTGGTAATAGAATATTACATTGAGGTGCCCAACTAATTACATGGCCTTCCTCCAATCCATGAGGTTGATTTCACAATAATTCTTACACCCGAATATTTGTTAATTTTAATGACTCTATAAATAATTTCCAGTTTTGATCTAGGGGTTTTAATGAAGTAAATACTATAAAATCATGATAAATGGAAACTATTACCATGTTTTTTCTAATATGGTTTAGATGTGCTCTTTGTGAAGAGGATTGAAGGGTCAATAAAACTTTGCACTGATTATCATGATTTCAAAAAGATCATAAAAATGAACCAGTATCATCATCCTCAAATTCATAAATGTTTTGATCATATATGTGTAGCCCAGTACATCTCCACGGAAGATCTTCTTTTATAATATTATTAGGTAATTTTGGATAAGGAATATATCCAAAAGACTAATATTATTACAATTTATTATAACCATGAGTACATAGTGATTCTTTTAGGACTAACTAATTCTCTGAAAATCATTATGGGATTATGAAATAATGTTTTTGAGGATTATCATAATAAATTATTCTTAATATTTAAAGTTGGTAATCTCATTAACCCAAAAATAAAATAGTAACATGATGATAATTTCAATATTGTACTAAAGGAAATGATTAAGAAAAGTAATATTAAATGTGGATTAAATGTTTCTTATGAATGGAGTAAGTAACATTCATGGGGAATGTTATCAAAAATAAAGTAATATTTTTTTGATACTTTTACAATATTTTTTATTGAATAATGGTCGAAAAGAATATATGTGTTATAAATATATATATTGATTGGGTTAGCTAGTTACTATCATTTATTTGTGAGAAAAGTTTTCTATTTTTCAAGATGAGTAACTAAGTTAAAACAGAATTCTATGACGTTTGTCTGTAATGAAAAATGTTCGGAGAGCATTAAATTGTTCAAGAAGAGGAATATCACTACCAAAATTCTCTAATTATCCACTAATGTGGAAGTATTGGTTCTATATAATGGTGGGACAATAAAAGTGTTGAGTTATGTACATGTGTATGATGAAAAATTGATATCATATTCCTCCAACAAATTAATGATCTATGAGTAGAATTACATGACATTGGATCTGGAATTTCTTATAGTTATCTTCTCATTAAATATTTGATGACATTATCTCTACTTATAGAAGTGTGACATTTATAAACATATCATATATTTTGATTTATATTTTCTCAAAAAATTATCATTATAGGTTTTTAGTATGGTTGTTAGTGATAACAAAGAATTATGGTTTTTATGTTCACTTCCATCAAGGGATGGTGAAAAATGTGGATTTCACTCTGATTAGAATGAATCATGTAACCATACCCATGAGGTGGATTCAAACGGATCTGTTCTTATTTGTCATGAAAAGGATTTAATTAGGAATAATAAAATTATTATCATACTAGATTTATCAAATAAAATATAAAACATTCATTCAATTGAATATCAAGGAGGCACTAAAATATGATGATGTCATACCAATGAAAGGATTGAATATTGCAGTTTTCAACATTGATAAAGATGTACTTTCATTGTTTGAATCCCTGATATGAGTCCCATGAAAACCATAATTTATAAGGGAGCCTCTTGGTGATGCACATAGCTCAATATTCTCTCTTAATCTAGGAATGTCTTTGATTTATTTTTATTTGATTAAAAATACTTTTGGCAGGATAACATAAAGGTGGAGATAACAGAACTTATATCTAAATTATTAGTATTTATATATTTCAAGATTAGATGAAATATGTATAAGGGTATGTTTCAACTATTTCACATACCATAATGGATATTTCATTACCTAATCATGTATGTTTTCATAGGACTCCCTAGGATATCTAGGGAAAATTATTCCATATAGGTGTTAGTCGATCACCTTGGAAGGTCAGTGCATTTCATTCTTATCGGGGAATATTTATATATGTACCAACAATCCATTATATTAATAATTTTTTATGGTTTTATACAGTTCCATTTTACATTATATATTATAGATATTTGTGTTTTATCATTATGTTCTCAAGAATCCTTTAACAGGAGATGGATAAAAATTTTTGTTTCCGTAATGATTATCACCCTCAGACGTGATTCCATCCTGAATAAACCAGTAAAACTATATAGGGGTGACCATAAAATGATATATGTGACCATAAAATGGTATTGAAATACAATGTGGCCATAAAATTATATATAGTAATCTTACAATTATTTCTTATGTTGTATGATTTATGTAGAGCACCAACAGATGAACAAGATATAAATTTATAAGGGTGACCATAAAATTATATAGAAATAAAATGTGATGGGTAAAATTTTTATATCATGAAATACCATCATTGGTACACATGATTTTATTCTATGGACATGATGTTATGATGCCTAAATGTTTAAATTTGACTTGTCTTTATGATGTCATGTTTTATATTGTTTCCACATTTTTAAGTTTCCTTGATCTTATCATCTTATATAATTATTAGATGTTCTATGATTCCAACATATTTATGTAATCCTAAAATATCTCACATTTAACTTTTATTACCATCATCAGGTAATTATTTTATTTTTCCCTTACAATGATTTATAGTACACCCCTTTCTTATGAACGATTCTAGGTTATCTCGTGGACTTATTAAATATTTATGGATTCAAATGGTATGTTGTTGAGTATGTAAATAATGGTAGTGTAACCATGCTATTTTTTTGATATATACCTAGTTTACCAAATACACTATAACTCAGGGTATTATGGAATTATATAGAGTATTTTTGTATAGTGATTCATGAATCGTATTTATTAATTATTTGGTTTTTCATATCGAGTATGACATAAAAGTGTTGTGGAATGATATGGATGATTAATAATGGTACATAGAAATATTGGTGATAAGATATTTTTATATGGGTATATTTGTAACATGATCAATTTTTATTGTTACAATAGTTTTTACAATGTTTTTGACTCTTTTTGTTTTAATTTATATGAAATTTATGTGAAAATTTAATACATTTCAGTTTTATTTTACCCTTAAACAATCCCTAAATTCCACATAATAGTAAATTAAATCTTAAATTATGTAGGGAGGTTTTTGGAATTTACATAAATTTAACTCTTATAATTCAATGGGTACATAAGGGTAACATAGTAATTGCAAATGGAATATTTTTTTCAATAGTGGTAGTTCATTACCCATTTTTCTTTTCTCCATCACCATCTCAAACCTATAAATGTAGTTCTTGATTTTAAAATCAAAAATAAATTCTTAAAAATATTTTAACTCTTTTAAATTCCTGAACCATATTTAGAATATGTTTCATACATTCTACATTCAATATTAACTTCAAATGACAAATAAAATTTGATTTCAATTTGAGGAATCAATGTTTCATGGAAGAAAAATTGATGAAATTTTAAATGTATTGGATCATTTTTTTGTCCTTTTATTTTGATATCCTCATTAATTATGCATACAAATAATCCATTTATTCAAGATATATAATGTTTCATGTGATCGTTATGAGTTCCTCTTCTGGTTTCCATGAGTTCTAGAATATTTTCTCTCTCTATTTTTTGGTACAATATTTTATCAAGGTAGGAAATTAAAAATTATCTCCTCTATATTTTACATAAAATTTATTTAATTGAAATTTATAATATTTTTTATATTAATGGATATATTACACCATAAAGGATAGTATCCCTCAATTATCAAAGAATAATTAATAACCATCACTTACCCATCCTGATACTATTCTGTCGATAGAAATTGTTGTTGTGTGAGGTGTTTCTAGGCTTGAAATTATATAATTTTGTTAGATGAATCCTCTCACAGAGAATTGACTTAATTAATATGTGGATATGAGTTTGGTTAAGGCCCCACTGAGAGAAATTGGATTTAACATAGATACACTTGAGGTAAGAATTTTCCTAATGCCTTGGACAATTATATACTCTTATTTATTTAACATGATACATTCCTTGGTGAGGAATTTTTGACAAATATTGATAGTGATTTCATGAGTATATATATGAACCATGAGAAAAAATTATTATTAATGATTCTAATTGCATGCATGAATATCTTATTAGGTAATGTTTATAGATGATCACATTTACATAAATGTTTTTACTAACTCTAATGAAAACTTTTTACATTATCCATAGAAATTATATGAATTATTGTGTGTTGTTGCTATATAGTTAGAGGTATTTTAATAGGTATTTTCCATATTGACCATCATGATATAATTATACTAAATTGTAAGAGTGTTCATAGACTGTGATGTTGAATATGAATTTACGAAACACAAGGTAGGGGTATGATGGCTTTGATTCCAGACTAGAGGCAAGAACAACGGGTCTATGATGGTCTAGTGCCTTAACCAAAGGAATATAAACGTTATGAACTCCTTGAGGCCTTAATTTTTATCATGGTGGGGTTTGATGGCCTTGATTCCTTATCCTTGACCAAGTATGGATGTGAATAATTTAGGGTTTCTCTAAATAGATGCATTGTAACTACTAAGAGACATGATAAGTAGTTATATGTCTAGATAATTAACACTATTATAATCCTTTATGAATATACATCCAACATAGATAACATGAAGGTATGTCCATGGACTATGGAACCTTGGTTATAACATGAATTCTTGGAATATGTTATGTAATGCTTAAATATTCACATACATCTACTATGGAATACTACCTTTATACTTGTGAAATTGTGTTAAGGATGCATTTGGGGAGTCCTTATTGGATTTATTACTCATTATATTCAGGGTAATATTGATGAATGTGTAGATTTCATGATTATATATCCATGTAATGGATATATCCTAGTGGGTGTATATTGATGATATGGATCATGTGGACAGTGGAAGTACTGGTATATATATTGGATGGATGAGGAAGTGTCATTGTTTATTTTTATTATTGTTTCTAATATAATAGTTGACCATATGCATTATGTTTCCTTAATTTATTTTATAAATTATTTACATTCCATCTATTATAGTATCTATTTATGTTATATTCTATTGTGTTTTTTTGTCTTATATTAATGTGCTATTATCATATAATTCCTATGATTATCATTGACATAGTCTACCAAATTACTTTTGATATTAATAGTAACTTTTAAATATTTCATTTACATAGAGGCATGCATGAGGTTATGTGACACATAATCTTAGACCTTGATAATGGAGTTGGGGTGTTATTCTCAACTCAGTTTCTGAGATTAGTGTGACTAATAAACCTAATATTTATCCCATTAAGTATGCATAGTGTAGTAAAATTGAAAAAATAATCTATATATAGGATTGGGGTTCATTTATACATGAGTTAGGAAAAGTCATATACATAATAAAACTCAGAAATTGGAAACGGGTAAAAAGGCGTTAAGGCACTGTGATCCCATCAAAAATCATAATGTTTTATTTTTCATACCGTGGTTTTCCTGGTACCATTTTATTTCAGTAACTATCACCCCATTCTTACATAAATTTCCAAAAAGATATAAAAATAACCCATAAGTATATTATTTAATTTATCTTCACACTCAAAAACATTATTATCAAACTAAAATATAAGAGAATAGTTGTAATGTAAGTCAACGACATCATTCAAACTTTCTCCTTATCATAAGTAATAAGATAAATATTCATATCAGGTAATAAAAAATATACTACACCAAAAAATTTTATAGAATACATTCAAAATAAATAGAGGGTATGAGTAAATAAAGGATTCAAGTATCCATTTCATGTGTCTATAAAATTTTCAATTCCTGTTTCATTTATGAAAATATCACAACAATAATATGACTAATGTTGTATTAGATGAGAATTTAAAATTTGAATATATATATAAGATTAAATAAGTAAAGTGACTTGTGAAAACTAATTCATAATTTATGATAAATTTATTATTTTCTATAATCTCATAAAAATTGAATTCAGCTAGTTCCAAAACAATTATTACACAAAATTCTGCTAATATGAATGGGGAAAGATTTTCAACTAGAAATTAAATTATAGATTAGATAATTGTGGAATGTCGAAGATTATATATCCACCAATTTAATATTAGGTTCACCCTAAAAAAAATTTGAAATATGATATATTTTAAACATCACAAAATGCTATATTTGGAAAGAATACCCAAGGAAATATCATATGATATCAAAATATAATAATTTTTTGATAAAATTAATTGAAAATAATTATGAATTGAATTGATTCAAGAAGCCATAATGTAATAATTCTGATATTCATCAACTATTGAGAAAAACAGAGATAGAAAAAGTAATTTAGAGCTAAGAATAGACATCAACTCCACCTATTACCAGAAACAAAACCACATGGAACATGATAGTTCTATGGATCAATGGGGTTTCTTCGCTATTCTTTTCCCCTTCCTCAAAACACCTCGATTACCGACCTAACTTCCCTTTATACCCAAATGTGGAATACTCATAACTAAAATTAAATATAATTACCTCCTCCAAAAGATTATTTTATTTTTATATAAAAATAAAAAGACATCATGAATCAATATATATATTAAGAATTATTAATATATAAATACCATGTTGTGAAAAGAACTATTATGATTGAGGATAAAACAATAAAACTCACAATGTAAATAAAAAAACCAAATATATCTTAGTGGTATATGGAAGAAAACACTATCTCCATGATCTTTTTATCACACATGAACTAAACTATCACTTACCTATAAATATAATAACATACTCTTAAAACCATTTATAAAAATGTATATTAATATATATAATCAAATAAATTAGGTCGTCATCAATGTTGATCGATAAATATTAATGAAATTTCTAATATATAATTATAAATATACTGAATTTATGTTTTTTATTCATGATCATAGTATAAATATTCAATTATGAGAGAAATGGTTTAAATACCATCTAATTAAAACCTCATCATAGTATTTTGTAAAACATTATCCAGTCTCAAGACCATATAAAAAACACATGACCATTCCTTATAGAAATCATATTAAATAAATAATTATGATCCATAGCATGAAATGAAACACAAAAAATATAAAAGTGACCTAAAAACTATCTCCCAAATACTATTACCCATATTGTTAATGTCTAATATTCATTCAAGAACCCAATATCATAATCATGTCACATCTACATGAACGTAAACAATTGACACTCAATAAATCTAGTAAATATGATTTTGAATCATAAATTGTTTTTATTAATGACATAATGGGATGTACATATGGTTATTTAACTCACCGATATGATATGGAGTAACACAAAAGAATAAAACTCTTAAATTATGGATGTATAGTGAATTTTACTCTCATTTATAAAATAACATCATAAGTGAAATAATGAGTAATCCCACAAAATCCATTACCTATATCTTTTAATGATATAAACTATCATCATACCGACATCATCATCACCATCTTCTAACATATCATCCACCAATGCGTAATTCGCGCCATTTAAAGGAATCCATTGAAATATGTCCTTAAGTGAATACTCCAAATAAATGGGTACACAAGACTATAATTTCATTTAACCATAAGACTAACCACCAACTAACTGATGACTATATGGTGAAACCATAAGCGCATAATATCCTTGGTAGGTAATCCGAGGGTGAATTATACCAAATAATTAATGAACTACAAAAAAAGGAACATAATTTCAAAACCCATTTAATGAATATTTTATTGACTAAAATAACCAAACATCTTATACATCTCATTAAAAATGAAGAATATATCCACTAGAATGGTACCCATTGAATGAATACACGTACACAAAAATAATTATAAAATTAACTAGATAGTATAAATATATACATTCTTTAAAATAATATTTTATAAATCTAATAATCGTTGGATTATTAATAAAATAATAGAGGGATCTAATGGAACATATATGAGAAAATAAAAAAAAGATAATCCATACAATTTTTACTTGTTGGGATTTCATAATATTTAATATCTAATAATTTAAATTTCCCAAAAAAAAATCCAAATAATTGGTCTACAGGGGACTCACAAATTTCATTTTTATAATATATGGAATATTGAGTGAAATCAGGAATTTATTTTGGAATAATGGACATGAACCCAAAAAATATATTTTTTTCTCATTTTTAATACATATCAATAGAAAATAGTTTATTTAGATATGTTATGAGGATGTGTTTCCATGTGATAGAGGGAGTGAGAAAGGAGGATACAAGGAATGTTGTCTCTACTCACCCCATATGACGTCCCTTTGGGCTAGGGCCACCTAACAAAACCTACATAATTAACTCACTCAGGCTTCATATTAGGCCTCATCTGCCATGGGATCAAATCAAATGAATAAGTCATGTCTAATCGAATGAATCAGCCAAAATTATAAATCCATAGCCTTAAACATTATGTAATCTTGAGTAATGTCAATAATTTTACTTTATTTTACTTCGATGATCTTTTTAGGTTTATATATTTAGATAATTAGGACACGATTCATACATAAAAACATGAATATTAAAAATTAGAAAATTTTTATAACTATCAATTATTTTCATAAAACAAAAAACATTTAAAAAGACTCCTTGTTTCATTTCATGTTTAATCATCATAACTTTTCATTGATCCCATCATTGAATCTATTATTCTTTAAATCCCATGGAAAACCTTTCAAAACATGGGATGATCACAAAACCTTAGAAAGAGATAAAAAATGAACGAAAACATTTAGTCTTCATAAAAATGTAATATATGAATACTTTTCATAATGTAATACTTCTCACATTTAATAATTAGTAAATAAACACCACTGAATATAAGCTCATTTTTGTCACTTTTTATAATCAAAATATTACCTTAAAACACATAGAAAGAAACATATAACATATAAGGGTAACTTGTGGCATAATCATACATAAATGGAATAACCATATAATCAAATTCCACACACATCACTAAATGTATTATCTATATGGCTGACTTCCATACCCAATTAATTGGATCATATAACATAACCACTCATCCTTGGATTATCACAAAATCATAAATATTTGGTATGCTGTCAGACATATCATCCATTTTAATGTAAAATTACTATATAATTCATAAATATTAAAAAATATGAAGAATTATTATTTGATAATAACATGGAATGTTAAACCATTCTACCCTTTTGGATATTGTGTCCTCACAATTTTAAATTTGGTCTTGGTAACTAAGGATTCACTTTTTAAAATTACATCATTGAAATCTGGAAATTAAAAAAGATTATATGAAACTTCCACATTTAATGAAATAATATAAAGTATAATGGTCACCCTATATAACACATACTATTATTCAATGTAGGAAAACATATATATTTAAGAAAAACTAATCATCATGTTCGTATAGAGAGTGATATAAAAAATGATCAAAAGAAAGTTTTAAATTACAAAACCACAAACTAGTGATGGGTTAAAATATCATTGATTTCATAGCATGAAAATTAAACAGATAACATTTTTTCTGTGATCCTTTACATAGATTTGTGGAATTGATTTACTATATAGAATAATAATATAATGATATAATATTACTTGAAAATTTAAGATTCATCATTTAATAAAATTCTTCCACAAACTCATATTTTTCTCAAAGGAAGTGTATTGAATATGATTTTTTTCATGCATAATACTCTATAATGAATATATAAATAATCAAATAATCCCCAAAAGATTAGCTGTATATTTCTCCTATCATGAAACATTATCCAAAACCAATATAGTTTGGATAAGTTTACAAATTCACTAAAAATAATAAACCATTGGATGAAGAAAAACTAATTTTAATCACAAAAATTCAACAATTAAACCCAATGTTCAACAAAGATCATTAAAAATTAACTATCCATAAAAATCCATAAAATAATACATACTATTATTGAAACCCAAAACTCAGAAGGATTTGATCACATAGTCTTTATAGAAAAATTTTTACATTTATCTCCAAATAACACAAATCAATATTAATGTCTTATACCAAAAAGTAATTAGCCTAATGACATATTCAACATGATAGGTTAATCATTTCCATAAACATCCTAGTTACCCATATATTCATAACTAAAATCATAGATTCTTCCAAAATAAAAATCAACCATCACTCCTAAAATTAACTTTCATAGTATTTAATTTTCCTTAGGCATATAGGGTTCCCAAAATAGTAAATGTATTCCCGAATAACATTTATCAGATAATCCCCAAATAATTTTATATAACAAGGATATACATATGATAAAACATAATATCTCAAAATCAACATATTCTTATTCAATCAGATTGTTTAATGAAAAAACACCATTATATCATAGTTTATCATGTAGTCTAGTTGTAGGTGATCACCCTTATCAGCCATCCATTATGGGTTCAATTCCCTCAGCCTTTTCGAACATGATGGGTTTTCACCCATCATGCAGGTTTTCTATTTTTATAAAACTATATAATTCATATAACATCTTAAAATGAGATAAAATACTCAAAAAATAACTATAACATAATTTAACCTCAAAGGTTATCTCATACCTTTCATTTTGAAACCCAAAATGTAATAACCCATAATTACCTAAAAATCAAAGATCATATAACACATAAAAGTTATTCACACCATAATAATTATGTATGCATAAGAAAAGATAATTCTTACACGAATCATATTTTCATATAACATGCTATAGTGTTAGAAATACTAAAAAAATTCTTCCATCGTAATTCCATCATCAAAATGGAACTAATACTTTTAATCATTTTTCACCCTATAAAATATTATAAATCTCGAATCCTTTATATATATAATCTTAATCTTTAAAAATTATTTATGATCCCTTAACTATGATTTTCCATATAATTCCCTAATACTTCATTCCTAAAATCAATATTATCAATCATGTACTACGATCCAAAAATTTCAAAACATGAGACAATAAATAATCCATACATTTCATAGATCATTTTCAGTTTCCTCATGTTAAAATAGAAATAAATTAGTTATTAAAAAACATATATTTGTATTTTACTCCTGATAAAAATCTAGAAACTTATTCATAGGACATTTATTTCAATAATGACTATACTCCACACATTTAAAACATAAAATTGATAACTTAGAAAGAACATATTTCTCTTTCCTTGAGTCAACTAAATTCTTCATTTTCCTTGTAAGGTTATTTATTTATGACCTTAATTACTATATCTATAACACATTCCATTCCATTTAAAACATTTTACTAGATGTTTAATTCCACATAATTGACACATATATTTATTTTTACGGTTACCTTTATGATCAATATAAATTTACCTTCCATAGATATTCAATTATCTAATATATGATGCATCAGAAATGTCACCCAGGATCAAGTGGTTATTCATTACTCCCGATTGTTGGTCAATAAAAACCAAGAGTGTTCTCATTTAATATCCCATTTCTTTTGGTATCTTTTTTTATAAAACCCCCACATTATCCTTTACATTCATTGTTTCTTTGGTTCCTACAAGATTCATCCATTTAGTAAAACCAAATAAGTTACTCTGAGTATATCAATAAAATCATCATATACAATCTTATGAAAAATATAAACATTGAGATATACATATTCATGTTATCTCAAACTCATTCTATTTATCTAAAATAACTGTGACTCTTTATGTTATGCTAACCATTATGGTTGTATATAACTTGTAACTTATTCCTAAATATCACCCTAACTTCTAAAGTTATCAAAACCATCCAATAATACAAACTATAAGTCCTCCTCCTTAAACATTAATTAATCTTCATTTATGTAAATAATATGAATTTATTTCACTTTAAGGATCTCTTCATGTTTATATATTTAGGAAATTATGCCATAAATAATATATAACATCTTTAATATTACAAAGTAGAAACCATTACTCACTATGAATTATTTTCAAAAAACAAAAAACTTTTAATAAATAAACATGGATTCATTTCATGTTTAAAATTCCTAACATTTCCTTGATGTCATCCATGACTCTATTCTTATTTAAATCCTACGAAAAACATTCCAAACATGGGATGGGAATAAAAATCTTATTAATGGATACACAAATAAGGAAAACTATTAGTCTTGTGAAAACATGCAATTCATGAATACATTATCATAATGTAATACTTCTCACCATTAAGAATTAACAAATACACCTCACAGAATATAATATCATTACATACCCTTTTGTGATCAAAATATTACATTAAAATCCATAGAAAGAAACATATAACATATAAGGGTTACTTGGGACATAATCAAACTTAAATGGAATAATTATACAATCGATTTCCACACATATCAGTATATAGAATAGCCATACGTCTGAATTCTATACCCAATGAATTGGAGGTTATAATGTAACCACCCATCCTTTTTTCATCACTGAACCACCAATATTTGGTTCATAATGTAACAACTAAACTTTACTTTATCATGTAAACACCCTAAAAATGTCCAATTACCATTACATAATCATAACACATAAAATATTTCAATTATCAATATTTCACTCATAAAATTTCATTTTCAATCCTAGGAACTCTTTTAATGATATTGAAATATTAAATACATTTCCATAACTATTTAAAACATTTAATAATGTTACTTTAGAGTCAAAGTGTCCCATAACACAGTGAAACTTTTAAAGAAAAATTAAAATTTCCAAAAATTCTTTACAATATAAATAAATTCATAAAACCCATTTTGAAAACATGGACATGAAATTGAATGTTATAGAAGAATAAATCATTAAAATATTTGAAATTATGTTTTTGTTAGTGAGTCCCTTACCACATTGATAAATACATAAATAAAAATCAATAAGAAAGAATTAAAAATAGTAATTATAATTTTAATATACTATTTCATGATATAACTTTCCAAAATGGTTTTATATACACCTTATAGGATAGAAATGGTGCATAACATCAATATATGCATCAATGAAAGTATATTGAGATCAAGACCGTTACCATTAGTCTAAATCGTCACATACAATTTTTATATTCTGGAAATTTTAAATTAGTTTGATTTATATTTTCTTCAAAAAACCTTTTTCAATTTTATTATTACATTATAATTAGTTATTAAAATGTCATAAAATTAATATAAATCTTGATGTCCATATCATCTGTTTGGTCGATATTTGGTACTTCATTCAAAAATGAACATGTGTTGAATCCATTAGTCCAAGTTGTCATCATTCCATAGTCTCTAGAATAAAATTAATCAGATAAAAATCACTTTTATACCTCAATTATAATTTTAAATTAAACCATTAGTTTATGGTTTTAAAAATTAACAACATTATACTCACCGAGATGGTAGCCTGTACGTACGGTTGAGTAAATTTTCAGTTTTTCATTGATAATTATAGAAATGAGGTAATAATTACTTTATATTTTAATAATGATCATAATATAATTAAAATAATAGTAATCATTTAAATAAACATATATTTATCATAAAAGTGATGTGGTGAATTAAAAAAGATTCGCATAACTTCATGGACGTGATAGTTGACACGTACGCATGAACGACATTATTATTTTTTGTGCATGGAATGTTAGAAAATAATAGATATATTATTCTATTATAACTGTAAATATTCCATTAAAATCATCTATAAATTTTAATGCCATCATTACGAGATATCTTGAGATACTGTAATGAAAAATGAACTATATCGGTTCACGAGGCTGTAGTCCGCCGTACACACAAATGAAATGTTCATTCCCAATCTAACAAAATTGGATATAGATTTATGTTATTATACAAAAATAAAAAATTCTAATTATATAGACGATACTTTTTTATTTTTATAATCATGGTTTGATGATACTTGAAGGATGTGTAAGAAGAAATAAAATTGAAATACATAAAAAATGATACCTCTTCTTAGTTGATCAACATTAATGAACACCTTAACACCTATAAGGAGGGTGTTATTACTAAATTGGGGAACCAATTATATGGTGAGGGATTCTAGGAAGTGTTTTGGGATGATCATGTCCAAACAAAAATGGTTTATAAGTGTAATGAAAATATAAGAAGAGTATCTTTTATAGGTGAGGGGAGGGGGACTCTTGGAATTATGAAAAGTATTAAATTGATATAAAATCAATTTCTATAAAAAATGGGTCCAAATTTATTTATTTCAAATATATGGAGATTTAAGGTCTAATAATCATAATCCATTTATGATAAGGAAAGTTTTTGATAATTTTTAATCCTAAACTTTTTTATTTATCATTTTTAACTATTTCCATTTTATCATGTAATTTACACTTTGAGAGATAAAATAATTAATCAATCCTTCAGAAATACACATTAATGAGTCATTAATGATATTTTTTAGTTATTTCATTATTTTGGTCTGTTAATGGATTATTTTTATAATTTTATATCATTTAATTAAATATTTTATATTTTAAATTGTGAATTTTGTCGATTTTTACACTATTCATTACATGACTTTTTAGAAATAACATAAAAATATTATTCCTTCAAAAAAATAAAAAAAAATAAATCCTAAAATGTCATATTCATCAATAAAATTCTTTTATGACACCAAAATTTTCAAATTATTTTTATTTTAACATTATTAATATAATTTATTTGATTTCTTCTTTAATAAATCAAATACTACACCATTGTTGTGTTACAATGTAATGAAATTAATAATTCTATAAAAATATAAATAAAATTATGTGATGTAATTGATATTTTTATATTTATAATGAATATTTATAGTGTAATATATTACTTATATAACCCCATATTGTCATTGATTTAGTAATAATAGACCAGTTTATGAAACTCTTCCTTTACAGTAAATTAAATGCTATAAATGTTTTAATCACAACCAGGTGGACTCCAAAGGACAAAAGTTCAGCCCAAAGATTTTATTTGTTGAAAATAACTCATAAAATAAGGGTAATATGTGTTTTCTGGCAGTTTTATATTATTATAATATTATTTGTACCTTTTAATTACCATATTTACCTTTAACCGTGGTAAATAAAATACTAAAGTTACTTTTCACGAAAAATTATTTTGATACTATTTTAAAAACAATTGCATAGTTATTACAACCATTTCTGTTAGTTTTTTAAAATTAATTTCACATATGAATTAAAATTAAATATGAAATTAATCTCATTATCGAAATGATAAAAGTTGTTTTTAAATAAAATGTTGAAGAGTTCACAGTTTTTCTATTCAATTTGAATAAGAGATTTCATACAGTCAAATAAAATCAATTAAATGATAAAAAATAATCTAATTACACTATAAATCCAATTAAAAGGAAAATATATCTATTTAAGTTAATTTTATGAAGACACATTTTTAAATTAATATGCATTGTTTTTCACTATTCATTGAAAAATAAAGATTATCATAAAAATACAAAAAAATCTACCAATGTTAATTATGATGTACCAATTATAAATAAGTAGTTTATTATGTCAAATATAACATATAAAAGTTTAAAAGTCTATATTTAAGAAGGGTTATCCATCACAAGTTGGTAAAAATTCCTTTTTTTGAAAAATACTCATTTTATTCAAAAAAATTGAATTTAGTCTTATATAATTTTTAAATGACATATAAGTAGAATTTTAAACATTAAATTGAATATCTTACATGTAAATTTTCTTAATAAAATCTTTAAAGAGTGATTTTATTATTTTTTAAACATACTTATTTGCATTTAAATATGGTTATTTTTTGGAAAACACATCATTTATATTCAATTGGTTATTTACTTTCCAACTTAAATGGAAATCCAATGAATAATTATATAAATATGTGTAGTCCCTATTTTCACAATATAATTAATATCATTAATTCATTCTATTTTAATCTTTATAAAATAACTACAACATAATAAAATAATATAAATAATATATTGTTTTTGAGTATAACTTAGTGTTGTGTGTGACGTAAGATTTCAGAGAAACCCATTGCTACATGTCGGGTATGTAATTAGACATTGTGACCCATATAAAGTAAAATTAGTATATGATTCATAAATATTAATAAATATGAAAAGGTAGTATTCTATAATTTCCAGGGATGTTACATACTTTGTCTAGACTCTTCCCTAAGGTCAAAGTCTAATTATGTGATCCCCATTTTCTTATCACCATTAAATTAATGAGGATCATAAAAACATCCTTTATCTCCCAATATTTTTTCTTTATAGATCCACGATTCATAAATTAGAACCACTCCATATAATTAATACCAATAAATATGTTTAGTACCTTCATGTATTCTCATAATGCATGCCCATGCCTCATTTTCCTCAACACATCACTGAAAATATATCTATCATTCATATCAAATAAATCCCCCCTTCAATATAGATGTACATCTAAAATTTAATGTAAAAAATACAATTTCTATTTTTCTTAGGTTGTCATTCACCAACCCCTTTCCACTACATTCAAAGGTGGAGTGTAAAAAAAATATTCATTGATTTTTATTCAATCAATAAATTCATTTGGTTTCATTATTTCTCAATAAATCCAGAACCATAGTCAATTTTTGGATTGGAATATCTAACCATAAATAATCAATATTGGAATTATTTATTAATATTGAATGGTTTATAAATTTAATAATTCTAATAATAATAATAATAATAAATTACACTTCTATATCTGTAACACCTGAGACTTTTATGAGAAATATTCTGTTTTTATGTTATATAAATCATGAAAGGAATCTTTCACTACACACAACACTAGCTTGGCTTGCTTTACACGCAACCACGACCTTCCTCGATAGCTTGCGTCGTACGCAATACCGAGTTACACTAAACAATGATATGCTATTAAAATATTATTAAAACTAGCCGTTATGAATAGTATTAACTAAATTTTTAATTTTATAACATTATTATTCATCTTATACATTTTCTAGAATGTGTTAAGAGAACAAAATAAATTTTTCGGGTAAAATAAGTATTTTTCAAAAAATGAAGTTTTAACGCCTTTTGATGGTACACCCACGTTAAATCTAGTTTTTGACAAGTTTATAATTTCAATTTGACAAAATAAAATTCCTCTTTAGAATCAAGATATAGAAATTTAATTTGAATAATTTTTTCATATTATTTTGATAACTTTTATATTTTAATGAATAGTAAAAGCACGCTATATTTTAATTAAAAACAACTTTTTTCATCGTAATAAATTATGTGGTTAAATAATAATATTGAATGGTTTCAAAGTATAAATAGAATATATTTTTACCATTTAATATAATTTATGTCATTAGCCTTGATTTTACATTGAATTCGTAGGTTAAATAAATTCAATCTTTGGCAATGTTTTAACTTTTAAAACCTGTTTGCTTAACAACAGGATTAATTTTAAATTAATTACTGAAACTTATGTGTTTCAAATTTTGAAAAATGGATTTCATATTTGGAATCAGTGGGTCCAAATTATATTAATAGGTTACTTTTATTTTTTTCATATTATGAATAGTAACTACGGTAATTTTTTATTTTCTACGGTTAAAGGTAAATAGGGTAATTCAAGGTTAAAAGAATATTATAATAATTAAAAATTACCTTGAAACTTGTCTTACCCTTATTGTATGAGTATTGGCCGACCATGGGCATCCTTGGGCCGATTTTGGGACCCCATGGAGCCACTTATGAAAGACAATGACACATTAGATTAATTAATTAAATGTAAAGACAAAATTGGAATTAACAAATATTGTTTAGTAATTAATTTTTATAAGGGGCTATATAAATTATATTTTGGGCTATAAATATTAATTGGAAAGATAAAACGATTTACTAAATGTTGGTATTTTTTTATAATTTTTATACATCATATAAATTAATGTATTTATGACACAATAATGATGCAGTATTTACCTCATTAAGAAATGATTTAAATAAATAAGAGTAAAATGATTAAAATATCATCCAAAACCTGTCCAATTACTATTGGATGATTTTATTTAGAATATGAGTAATCTTATCTTCAAAATTAATGGGTTTTGGACCTCTTGAAACCGAAGATAAGTTTATAACAAAATAATGTTTTCACACTTTCCTAAAGAGTCCCTCCACTCCCTTATAAAAGGAGACCACTTTTATGCAATTACTCACACCTCTCAAGCCTTTTGGCTCGTCCAAACTCTGCCCAACTAAGCTCCCTACATCCCTCTCCTTCCCCTTGAAGACTTACATTAGACAGAATACTCTCCAAGAAGTCCTTTTGGTTCAAACCAAAGAAAGTTACCAAAATTAAAGGTAACAGTTTATCTTAAGTTGTTTTCTTTTATTCTACTTCTCCAACCCCTAAAATCATTTTAATAATTTATTTTGTGACAAAAACAGTATCCTGAAAATAATAGGATGTTTTTATGAGAAGTATTAGAACTACACTTATACACACCTCCATCTAATGGATGAATAACATAATGTTTCTGTGATGGCAAACTAACGCCTCACGAAACGATGATTGTTCGATTTTCCCCTACTGCCTATCATGGTGGCCATTATGATGATACTGTATTTATATATAATATATATTATGTTTATTATTTCTTTATTATTCTTTACTTCCCAATTATATCAAGCCTTTAAGGTTTCCATAGTCAGTAAATACGATAATCTCATTTGAGGAAGTGCGGACTACCGCCCCCTCAATGTGATGTGATTCATTAATACCTTATATGGGATGTATAAAGGATGTGGTTAATGATATTATATATGATATTATACTGGAATTATAATATAACTATTTATAATTATGTTTTAATTCCATTAAAATAAGAAATAGAAATGAAAGTAGCGTTAATGCGTACGTACGGCTTACCGTCTCCATAAACAGTGCGTTTCATTTCTTACCTCCATATGTTATGTACTATTATAAATGCTTGTATATACTGGATATATAATAAATTTATATGATATATAAATCATGATTTAAATTTTGGAGGTATGTAAATCATGATATAAGTAATAATAACATCAAGAACAACTAGTCCAAACACGTACGATAAATAAGATGATTTTACCCAAAACACTACTTTAACATTAATTTACATAATAATGGGTAATATAAAGTCATAATTGAACCATATATGATATCTTAACAATTAATATGATTCTGTAATATGTCAATGACATTATTTAAATCATTATACCGGAGGTTCTGACTCTTACGAAGCAAATTGGACCTAAGGTAAGGGAAATATCACAATCTCATTTTTATCTGAGATTGTTTATACATTGGAATTTACTGGGGTGTATTTTATCATCCACATCCATGTTTCCTCAATATGTAATATTTATATCCTTCTAGAATAGTTTATATCCAATTTTACCCTTCGGTGAGTTTTTAGTAAAAGATATGAAATGAATCTTTTGTCGTTTTTCGTACGAGGTACTTTTTGACTTTTCCGACAAATGTACGAGAAGAATGTTTTATTTTAACTTATATGACATGAATGGATTTTTAAAACATTATTTCCAAGAATATTCCCTTACAAGTTTTCAAGTTTATTTTTAATCAACTTCTTTTAGTTAGAATTTTATGACATGTTAAGAAAGGAAATGTTTTTTTGAAGTTGAAAGGATATTTTCCTCAAGAATGGAGTTCAAGTGTTTTGTCAAAATTATTTTCCATCTAAGATAAAATAGGGTTCTGTTTCTATCCCTATTATTACATTGATTTGATTATGTTGTGATGGAATTATTTTTATGAATTATTTTGTCTTATATGAATTGTTTTATGATGTTTAAGATTCACATTTTTATTACATGGGTTATGCCATGATGTATGGTTTATGATTTTGTGGCACACATAAGAATGGTATCATTAAGAGATGGGTGGGACCAATATCTCCCTCCAATGCATTGGGTAAAGATTTTATATCTCATGAGATAGACATGGCTAGAACGGCAGGTTAAACCGGTTCAGTGAAATAGGACTAAAATGAGGAGTGAACTCGGTTCAGAAATGGACTTTGTCCACTAAGATAGTATTGGCATTGAGTCTTGACTAACAAGAAATTATTCTCTATGATTATGTGTGTATGCCACAAAGTTTCATGTTTTAAGTTATGATTATTGGGATTACATTTCACTACTATGATTTATCCCATGTTATGAAATTACGATCTCTTTTGCAGGTTAAGATTTCCAAAACTTATGTGCTTCTGTATATGATGTGATTGATATTTATTTTGTTTACCCTTACTCATCATTTGAGCTCACCCTTTTTTATGTTTTATTTCCCCAGGTCAGGAAGAAGGTTATTAAGTATAATATTCCAAAAAGGGACTCTAGATATGATGAAATAAATGGGAGGCAAAGTAGATGCTTTATGAACCAGTTGTTTATGCTTTCTAGTTTCTAAAGACACTATACCTATACGGTCCTTTCATGGTTTTGTTATATGTTGTAATAAGTGTGCTTAAATTTTGAAGTAATAACAATGTATGTAAAGTATGGGTCGTTATAATATCTTAATTATAAGATCTATTGATCTTAATTTTAACCTATCAATTAATGAAAAAATTAAAATGGTTCATAAAATTTATACCCCGATGGGGTCCAACCTTTCTCCATTTCTATGGGTGAGTTATTTTATTTTGTATATCGAATGAAATCTGGTAGTAAGAGTTAATCAAGTTAATTAACTAGTACTGTCAAAATTTGGATCGGTTAGGGTTCAACGCTTTATATTAAATTGTGTCAATGTTAATGGAAATACATAATACCCAATGATAAAACACTGATTGATTTTAAATCAAAGTTTTCATCTATAAACTATCACTATTATTCAAAAAAATTTAAAAAATAATCAATCAATATAATTAATTTAATTATTATTTTAATAACTGTGTTGAAAATATTAACTCATTTAATTCACAAAAAACCGTCTAACTGGTGTTATCAACAAATTCATAATTTCATGAATTAAACAATTAAAAAACATATTCAGGTTCATTTAATAGTTTAAAATTATAAGATACCACCTTAGGTGTTTTAATTTTAAAAAACATCCACATGAATTTAATAAACTCTAATGTATAAATTTGATAGATGTTTATTTTGAATTTTTTAACTTGTTATATAGATGGTAGTTATAATTTTTTCATCATTAGTGAACGGTACACTCAAGACCTTTTTGATCACTTGGATGGGATTGGTGATTTTTTGACATTTTATTTATATAATCATACATATGAAAAAACATTCACCTTTAATTGATGAAAAGTCACTTTACTGGAACAAATCAACAAATGAAATCCATAAAAACACTATAATTTTCAAGGTTCACTACTCATTAAGAAATTCTATTCCTTGGATTTTATTGGAAGTAATTCATGGTCAGAGAAAAAACTAGAAAGTATTCCTTTTGGTCATTAAAATATGTACTTTATATCATTTAACTTGTGTATAACAATATTCAATTAATAGTGCATCTACTCCCTACTCAAATAAAATATAGAGTAGTTTTTCGTAAAAACTGTAATAACAATCATAAAAAGTATTCAATATGTTGTTTTTGAGATGCATCAATCTAACTTTCTCTATTTTATTTTTTTCATCAACATCTCTTTGTTTCCCAACAACATGAAAGATAATTTTATATGGAATATGTAATAAATATTCTTTTAGATCACTTTTTATAATCACTAATCTATCAAGTATACTAATATTGAAGAATCACGATGGGATACCATATTCATCCTATCACATCAGACTATCTGACAATCTCTACTTGATTGATTTCCTCTTGTAACTATTAGGTCAACACTTCTTTAACATGATTAACTGGTCATGTAATCACACTATTATTTTGGGAATAATAGATAGTGAACATTTTAAGGTATCATTTTGACGAATTTCTCATCAACATGTTCACCTTAATTAAATATCACTTCTATAAGACTTTATAGATTTTCAGAAATTCTCAAAATACTCCTTAATAGGCCAACCCTTTTTATTTAATGGTATAACTGAAATCCACATCTGATGAACTGTTTAATATCATTCTATTTGATTAAATAGTAAAATGTAAATCTTATCAACATCCTAATATCTAATTATAAGCATAAATTTTCCTAAATGTATAACCGAAATCAATTTTCAGCATCAAAACATTATATATTCATGACATATGAAACCTAAGTTTTAATCAGATGTACCTTTGGAAGATAACATCTATATGGTGATCTTTGTGTAAAATAATAGGAATAACATTATAAACAAAAATATTATTATCTATAAATCAACTTATTCTTGGATTATGGGAATATTCAATTATGAAGATATCATTAACTTTAGGAGTAGTAAATAATAATTTTATTTTCATCATCGTAAATTATGACTAACAAAACATGTAAAAATTACTGGATAAAAATTCATCACAACACATTGTTGATGTTCTCATACTGATGATGTTTATCCATTATCCTCAAGATGATTCACTCCATCCAATGATATCAATCTTGTGGAAACTATTCCTAATTATTTTTTATTAATGGTAGTAAATATAATGTGATAATGTTTAGATATAAAAATAAATTCCTTGTTAAAATCCTTTTACAATCAACACCATGTTCTTATTAACACATAAAAATTAATTAAAATAAATAAAAATATCTTTTTTACATGAATCATAGGATTTTTATTTTTTAAACTATGGAACATAAGTCAATAAAACATAGTAGATAAAGTGATTTATTTGTTATAAAACAATGCAAAGAAAATGAGATTGATTAATGTTTAATACAAGAACCATTGAGAATAATTAAATGTTTTATTATGATTTTATATATGAAACGTTTCATAAAAATACTATGAAACATTTTACATAACACTGAACAACCCATCATTTAAAAAACATCAACATGTAAAAAATAAATCATGCACTAACTGCAATGTGAAATTGAAATAGTCACACATGCTGAAATCACATCTTACCACTATTAAAAACATCTCTTAAATATGTGTCCATCAATAAAAGTAAAGCACATTAAAATGGATAGATTTATATTAAATCAATTCTCCCCAATTTACTACATTATGAAAAGGAAATATGAGATTGGGGACTAAATTCACACACCATATCTTCCAATAGATGGTGGTTGAACACACATTTTGAACCATAGCTTACAAAAATCTACCTTTAGAAATGGGGTAGTATTGAAATAAAAAAAATACTATATTTTATGGGAAAACACTAGATCTATTTAATTTATTTCTATATGGTCCATGATGAGGTGATATTTAGTATCCTTGATCTTATAATGAGAATATTTC
Source organism: Viscum album (assembly GCA_963277665.1). NCBI lineage: Eukaryota > Viridiplantae > Streptophyta > Magnoliopsida > Santalales > Viscaceae > Viscum > Viscum album. Next base: position 381,202,709 of record OY728167.1, on the reverse strand, counting down.
CAAGGATTCTAAGTGGTATATATAGAACATAATTTATCATAACCCAAGATAAGGGGAATCATAATACCACTAAAAAATCATCCAATTTTATATTAATCCATATAAATTTTTTATATACCGAGTAGATGAAATATACTGAACATCAATAGTGCTAATAGAAACAGAATTTTTCTTCATTTAATTTTAACTCAATTATTTTCTACTAAAATTAAACACCCTCTAGATGTGGATCTTATTTAATCCAAAAACCCTACTAAATATAAATCTATATAACTAAGATGGTTATTTATAAATGTAATCTTCTCATTTATTCTAAATTATAATTTTCCTTTCCTGCCTATGAGAATTCTATTTCCAATTATAATGTGGGATTACATTGGAGTACACTTATTCCTGGAACATATTTTATCAAGAGACTCTATATTTTTCATGGATGTTTTTAGATATAAATAGAATCCAAATTAATTTCTAAAACTCATAATAACTTCCTAAATTGTTTCCCCATATTCTATATAAAATTTTCCCAATGGATTAATTTTTAAAATAATCTTTTAATCTTCCATGTTGAATTTATACACAATTTCCGTAATATAATTTTATTGAGATAGGAAAATGTATTTCTTATTTTGAGATATTTTTATTCCAGTTATTTATTTCACTTCCCTAATTATAGATATTTGTTTAAAAAAACATCATTATCTAATCAGAAAAAATTTCGTATATTTCTCCATCATTCCCTAAAAATATGATATCATTAATCTAAAGAATCAAAATGTGGTAAAACACTTTATTTTATGTTTTGGAGAGGTTATTTTTACCCTTTACATTCATGAAAATATAATTTATTAATATTGTATGAAATTTAGAGAACTAGTCAATCTTAGTATACTTCAACTAATGAAAATCCTTCACTAATATTAATATATTTTTTTCTTCTCTACTAAGCACTAATCAACATGATTGTTCAATATAATCTTCATAGTCAAAATCTCCCTAAAAATGTCAACATTAATTCCATGTAAAATATCTTATATCTTTATTGTGTTGTGATATAAATAATGATTTTTATAGTTTAAATCCTTACTACTTGAGTAATGAATTTATCAAAATAAATTCCTTCAATATAAGTTCAATTAAACACAATTTATGCCCTGTTACCAATCATATAAAATTTTACATTCAACTTATTTCAAAAAACAACTTTTGTCCCCATAAGATTCTTATATTCTGGTTTGGTTTTGAGTTTCCACATCACATTATTCTCAATATAATAAAAGTCTTCATTCATATTATCAATCCACTATTGATCCCTTAAATCATATTCAACATCTCCTTGTTCAACTAATGAATACATGGTAGTATGAAAAATGATCATCAATGATACTATAGTTTGAACCTATATTCTATGGTCAGAATATATATTGTTCATCCACATGCTTCCATAGTCTAGGATGACAGGAATTTAATTCTTTCTCGTCACTTATAGCAGTTGAGTCATAATAATCATATAAAAGAGCATCTATATTAATATTGTTTTAATGAATATTGACATGTTTTTAAATTGAATTACAACATCTTTCCCTTAACATATATCTATAATTTTTGATGAAACATTCTTATCATACTATTGTAAACAATTCATATATATAAAGTCAAAAATATCAATTATTTCGTTATTATAACACTTTACCATCTTCAATTTGGAGGGTAGCGAAGAATGATTCACTCAAAACCTCACTGGTCAAACTTCTCAAGATTCTCACCCTTTAAATTTATAATCCATCAAATTCCAAACACCATAAAGTAATTCATGCTTTGGGATTCTTATTAATACTTCTCACAATGAGTTATTTCAGTGTTTAGCCTATATTAATAGTGATTCATAATATGAAAACCTTCTCTAATATGTTTTCTCTCTACATATTGAGAAGTATCACGTTCAATCATCATAGTCTGTTTCATCTTATCCAAAATTTTATTCCTTTTTTAAATAAAACAATTCTTTTGTGGTGTGTATGGTTCACTAAAGCATGATGAATACCATGTTTTTCAATATATTTCCTAAACATATCACATGAATATTCCATTCCATTATTAGTTTATATCATTTTAATATAATATTCAATTTCATTTTATTAACATCTCTTAATAATCATATTCCTTTTGAGATCCTCTAACTACGTCTCAAAAACATATTACATGTAATTTGAGTAAAATCATAACAAAAGGAATTAGTGTACTTATCTTGGTATATTGATTATTTTCTCATGGGCATGTATATGTAGAAATGTATTATCTCTAAGGTATTTGATTAAAGTAGCTCAACGTTATTATGTATTGAATTTATAATATTCCCTTTATAGATTATTGACCAACACAAGTATCTTATTATTTTCATTGTTTGAGTATATCAATTAAATTTTTTCATTTAATATTTTCCATATTTCTATAATAGACAATGATTATCCTATTATTCAATAGCTTATTTCTTATCATAATGATTAGATATCAGGAACTATAACTATCACGATGTTGTAACAAGATCTTATTTGATTTTTTCAATTTTTGTGAACATTCCAATCCTCAATTATATTAATAGAAAATTCATATACCCTAATTTTTTTTCCCTTTACCACCATATTGGGAAACACCTAACTAATGTTGTTTCGTCATATCAATAAATAAGGCTCTTTTGAATGTTAACATTTTTTTACTGATAAATGATCGGAAAAATTTGACTCATAGATACTTGTCATTTAGAAAGATATTTTTTCCTTCTTTTGAATCTTTTAATTTCATAAAAAAATTAAATTTCTAGTCATATTAGATGATCACCCATTTTATAATACTAGAGTTCATTATCTTATAGTCAATTTTAAAGTAGTTTCAATAATTATGGCGTTCCCATTATGTTTTATTCCTTCTAATAAACCTTTTGATATGTTATATACAATTATTCATTGTTGTAAAATAAAAAATATCCATTCGCCAGATTACCATGATGATAACATCTTCCATAAATAGTTTCCAAATAATTTAATCTATTTTAAATCTTCAAACTAGATTTATCATGTTATATTCTGTGAGTGGGTTATGTCCCCCCAAACTATATATCTAATTCCTCTTATATTAAATGTCATATTTTTGAATGAACCAACACATCTTCGTTGTTTTCTTCAATCCCCTCTAAAACCAACAATGCCAATGGAAATTATATTTTCCTCTATACCTTATATGTTGTTTATAACATTCAAGTAAGATCCTTTATTATCATAATCTATTTCACATTTATGTGTACCAATTTTTTTGTTTACTCAGGAAATATTATTCATCATCATATATTTATCCATCTCCTAAACATGAGCTCATATTTTCATAGAATTTGGTTCATAATCTATAAAATTATAAACAATATGATATCAACACCACTTGTTTTTAATAAAAAAATAGTATTATTTAGTTTCATTATCTTCTAAAAATCATTCTACTTGTTTTGGGAATCTATGTAGGATTTTGTTTAACCATTAATGGATTACTCTTCTTTGAACATCTCTATTTTTTGAATCAATTTTTTTTAATTTTGTTATTCCATGCTCAGATTCAACAGGTTTTTATTGAATAGGTTCAAGTTATTTTGTATTGAATGTTATATTTTGATCATGCTTAAGGATGAGATTTCTATCATTGTCTATTATCCTTTTTATATCATCTATTTCTTTTACGAACATATATTTTCATTCAAGAAAGAATTATTGTTTTATTATTGTAAGAAAATATTTTTTGAACTTATTGATATATATATCCAGATTAATAATATTTGATATAAATTTTCTAAAATATATTTTAATAATTCAATAAATATATGTATCCACATCATCTTACTTCTAACTATTACTTTATTCACTTCAATAATTTTCATCATTAACTTTTTCAATGAATAAATTTTTCACAACATCACCCCAATAGTTTTTTTCATCAAAATCACTATAATCATTTCAATCACATATAGACTAAAACAATTTCTTTTAAATTTAGATAACATCCTATCATTTCAATTTTAATGGGTCTTATATTTTTTTCTTTCTCATTGACGGATCTTCTTCAAGTATAATTTTTTTTATCACATTCGTCACTAATATTCATTGGAAATAGTTTACATGGAAATTTCCAATTTCTTCTAAACTGAAGAACATTTATGGTAACACACCATTATTAAAACATATCCATATTATCACACATTTAGATAAAAATGATATAAATATGTCAAATTTACTATATTCCTCGTCATTGGTTACAGTGTCCATGACTTTTATCTTGAGAACATTATTTTATTTTTTTCCCACAAAATTTTGAATGAAATTCATCAATCTAACATTTAAATTTTCATGAAAAAAAAATATCTTATAATTTTATAAGTGATGATATATGAATATCATACATAAATAGAGTTTAAGGATATCTCTATTCAAATAATGAAACATGAACATTAAATTTAACTGGACGAATTCAATAAAAAATGCATCAATATCCAAATATTACAACCTCTCCACAAAGATCTATGTGTTCTTATATTGTCATTAAATTTTATAATAAATATCAAAATAGATTCATCTTCACCCATTTTATGATCTTTATAATTTAATCTCTGAATATGTGATTTGTTTTCATTTTTTCCTTCAAATATGTTCCTTAGCTTTTCCAATATTCCCTTAGCTATTCCAATACCTATAAACCATAGAATATCACTTTCAAATAGTGAGGAATATAGAGATTTTTTTTATAATACATCATTATATAAATTACTCATTTCATCAACTATTTATGTAACAACCACTACAAGAGAAGAGAAACCAATGATAGTATCTTTAGGATCATCATTTCCAAGGTATATAAGATAATGGTACATTTTTTTATTAAAAATATAATATTTCTCCCCGCATAAGACACATAATCCATTTTTATTTAAATAATTCTAAATATTAATTCCAACTTTGTTACCTTTAAACATTAACAATGATTAATTTAATGAAACCTTCCCTTTGATACAAATTTATAGAACCAATATAAATTAATGTTATCACTAAGAGGTGGAAGGGGTGAATCATTGTTATTTTCTACTAATGTTTCCATATATAATAAACAACCTTTTTCTCTAAATAGTGTGAACATAACTTCCTAAAAGGAACAAAAAAGAACATCCACAATGATTCATGAATTTATAGAGTTCACTAATCATTAAAGGGGTTAATCCTTAACTCATTTTGGATGTAATCCAATATCACAAAATCCCCAGAAAATAATAATTTTTTTGTTTACAATATGTAGGGAATATCCATTCACATATGTATAAATACAGTCAATTGAAAATTCATATACCCATATCACATATAAAATATATTAAAATGTTTTGTAGAAACTATAAGAACCTTAACCATCATAATTTAGTATATTTTCATGGTTCAACATTCATCACATATTCAATTTATATATTTTTTACTTTTTTCACCACTTTTCTGTCCAATAGAATGATTGATATTTTTAATATAAATATACAAAGAAAAATTATGTCTGCTCAATCTATATGATCACTTCCCTTTCTATTACAGTCCTTCATATAATACTAGGTTTTATTCGATATTTTTCTAATAACATTTGATTGATGATCACCTTTGTTTGATTGATGATCATTTTCAAATATTAAATTGTTTTCTCTTTAACCTCTTTCACTAGTACCATCATTATTCCATTCTTATCACTCTCGAAGAAAGGGAAATTATATGGAAGAATTATAAATGATTCCTCATCAATATTTTTAACAAATTACCTTCTCACATTTGCAGAACATATCGTATCATTAAAAATTATCCAACTTATCCTCATAACATCAACCCCATTCCCATTTACAAAATATTTCATGGTGTTAGGGAAAGGTGTGAGCATTTAATAAATAATTATCTAAAATATTTTATTTTCCCACAAGGAAACAAACATCAATTTAAAACATTCATTCGACCTAAAATGTAGTAGATTTCCAGAAAACCAAACATCAATACTATTTCTAATACTAGATTAGGTATTGGTGAGAATTATGATCTTCTACCATGATTATTTGAATATTTATTAGTCATATAAGCATCATCATATTTATTTTATATAAAAAAATTCACAAAAACCCATCGAACATTCAATCTAATACACATTTATAACAACATTTTGATCATTGAGACTCCATCCAATGTTTTAACAGAAAATCCTATGAAAATCCCATAAGTAATTCATTAAACAAAATTTCAATTGATAATAGGATTTATAGTCCTTTAACCATCTAGTTCTCTTGGAAAATTCTTTCTAATGAACTTTTATATGAAAACATATGCCTGAAAACATTTCTAGAACACCATTAAGAATATGTTTAACCAAAGAAAAAACAACTCTATTTATAGAAATTTCAAAAGATTCATCTAGTATAAAAAATTATATATCCTTTATATTCCCCATATGATGAACTAATGCACATTATTCAGTTAGATGAACTTGTAAATGTTCGATTTAATCAACATCATACATCAGAAATCTGATCATAAATCTTCATAAATATATTATTGATGAATTTTTGTACAATCGAAACACCGTAACTTTATAACCATTGAGACAAGATATTTTTTCATCTGAATCATTTCTTGAAAGAATATATCTAATGAACTCCACAAAACATAATAGCATGAAATTTATATATTTGCATGTTATTCCCCCCATTCATCTCATGGTCAAATAATCTAATCATTAAATACTCATGATGTATGAAAATTTTTAAATAGTTAAATATCCTATAATTTTAATAATCAAACATTTTATCTCATGGAACTTATAAACAATACAATATATTAATTCTACAACACACTCTTTCAAGTGGCCACATACCGATGAACTCCATCTAATATACTCAAGTAACTGGATTACATCCCATGACATCATTTTGACGGACAATACATTAAATTACATCTAAAATAATGGGAGCCAAGATAAATCAATTTATTTCATAATATAATTCAAAAAATTGAATACTCTATCTTACAAAACATTCCAACTACTTCATAACACCAAAATATTCATTGAAACACATCAGAGCCTCTTAGTACCAATATTAATTTGTGATTCCCATGTATGAAATTTATTTATAATTATTCTAACATATTAGGATCTATATTGAACATGACCAATATGTGAGTGCAGTATGAAATATATAATATTGTATTATCTACAAATGAATTATATTATATATTACAAAAGTTGAGGGAATTAAATATTGAATTTATGGTGGGTGTATGAATTCATCTTACTACCATTACTATAATGATAGATAAATTATGGTGGAATCAATTCCAACAAATCCCCTTAAGAGACCATACATGATATAAAGTGAATAATCGGTTGGGGAATATCCAATGGGGATATTTTAATGATATATTATTTATTTATTCTTTGTTTTTATTTCAATTTTATATCTTATTTTTATGCTAAAAATATAATACTTATGTAAGGGATGAATATTTATATAAATATTAATATTTATCCATTCTCTATTATGTGTTTAGAATTTAATATTTTAATTAATAATTAATTTTTATTTCAAAAAAATCTTAATTACAAGGATATTTTAACTCATGGACTGGTGCTCCTGAAATATGAACTAGAGAAGATTAAATAGTTGAGCTCACATCTAATAGTTTCCAAAATAGGTGATGAATTTTTATTACAAAACCCAGAAATTAAATAAATATTTATATTTATATTTATAGGGTATGACCATGTGATCTTGTCCCACACCATCTTTGTCTAAATCATTAATAAACCCAACACCCTATATCATTCATTAAAATAATATTTAATTAAAAAATGATAGTCCACATTTAAATATTTATCATTGGTCCATTGACCTATATCCACTTCAACTATTATAAATTATCTTCAAATTCTGTTCACATTTCCATTTTCAAAATTTTATATGTAAGCATGGTTTATTTTTAGGTTAATCATGAATTTTTTTCTATAAACTAAGGATGGTATCATAAAACTCCCTAGAAACCATTTATTTTTGTAATATTCATTAATATTTTCCAATTATCACCTTCTTAATTAAAGGGTATGAAAATATATTATCCTTTATAAAAATATGTATTATGAAGAACCCTATTGATATAAAAATTTAGTCTTGTTAAATTTTTTATATAAGAAATATTATCAAATGGTTTTTAGTAGCACTCATTATTTTTTTCATACTCACTAATGCCCATATAATATATCAAGATATCATCAATAAATACCACAAAATATTTACTCATATAGTTATTCATATCTATGTTAATCCTACATATAAGTATTATGTTTTAAGTTATTAACTCAAATTACATAATTTTGAATTCGTAATGGCCATACATTATAAAAAAATGTGTATTATGTACATCTTATGTTTTCAAATATATCCTCATGTACTCTAAATAAAGATCAATATTCAATAAATTTTAATCCCCTTATATTTTATTAAATTAATAATCCCTTTAGGGTAGTGTTCCTATTATTAATTTTATAAATTTGATATCTCTATAGTCACTAAATAACCTCATTGTTCTATCATGATTATTTACAAATAATATGGGTTCTCTCTATGTTAAAATACAAACAAATATAAATATACATTCTAAATACACTTATAATTATATCTATAGTTCTACTAACTCAAAAAATGTTATCCTATAAGGTCTATTGGATATGTGTAAAATGATATCACTATAAAATTTGAATTCTCTATCCAAAGGAAATGAATATAATTATTAATAAATAAATTAATGTTATATTATATGATGAGTATGTATTTTATTTTTATATCATCCTTTTAAACTAATATTTGTGAATATACTACATTGTCACTATGTATCCCACTAGTATAATTCACATAGAATATTTTTTGGTATGATTTAGCTGGTTAAAATTCCAATTTAGAAATTAATAATGTTATGGAATAGTTCAAAATTTTATCCACTATAATTATATTGATTTTTTTGTTCAAATATTCACAGTTGATTCATATCCAAAACTACTCTAAATTTCAACATCAATACAAAAGTAATTTATTCTAGGTTATAAAAACACAATCATTTAATAATATCACAATATTTTTTTTAGAAAAGGTCCAACTCAGTTTTTAAACTAAAAACATATTTTTTTGAATTTCTCACATTGTATTTTAATATTTCATGAAATATTATTGGAAATATAAGCGTGCATGAAATTATAATAAAATAATGTTTTTTTATTTTTTATTATAGGGACCTCCAAGCATGTATTAATTCATATTGTTCTTCACTTTCTAGTATTTTATTGAAAAAGTCCAAACATGTTCCCTTGAAAACATCCATATTAGATTTACTTGATTCTTAAATAATAAATAATATTAATATCTTGTTTTAGTATAGTTGATACTTATATTGACTAATAACATCTTCCCCTTATATTACTAAATTAATTGTCTTATTTCTCTAAATTTGTTTCACATTCATCCAAATTTTATATACTCACTGAGGATGAATATTCATATAATTTCAATATTTTGGGGTACTACTCTCCACTTATTCTCCCTTATATATTTTATTTCAACATTATGACACAAACTATATTTTTTAATTGTTTTTATTTTAGTATTGTATGTGTTTATGAAAAATTTTCATTATTTTTATTTCTATTATATTTTTTTATTCCAACCTAAAAAATATTGCTATAATAAATTCTTTATAATACATGTAATAGAACATCAAATAATTCTCTTATCCTACCCTTAAAGGGATAAATTTAATTCACTACATACCTTAATAAAACTATGATGTTAGCTTCATACTCAGTAAAATTTTCATATTTATTATATATTAATGAATTAATTTTACATATCATTATATTTCTCAAAAGATAGATACTTATCTTGGAAAATTATATAAATTTTTTTCCTCCCCATATTTCTTACCACTTCTCTAACACAAGGCTTTGGTCGATGATCATTCATGATAATGATAAAACCACAATCTATATAAAACCTTAATAGTATTTATAAAAATATTTTTAGATATTAAATTCCCAAATATATTTCTAATGATTTCATAATCCATATAAATATGTGTATTTTTTGTATTATGTAAATATCTAATGTACTTATTCCTTATTAAGTTAAAATTATTTTAATCATTAAGGGAATTTTTGTTAACTGTAAATATAATAAACTTTCGAAATATAGTTATAATGAATTTATCTCCAATATTTTCGTCATATAATTACACATTTAGGAAGTTCCTATATTAGGACATGTTTTTTACATGAAATAAATTATTTTTAGTAGATAAAATTTTATAAACAATCAATTCTACAAATTAAATATTTTAAAACATTTGAAATCTTATTATATAATTAATGAATTATATTGTAAACTCATTACACATAAATTCATATCATTAATTTATCAAAATATAGTTGAATTTTTCTTGTTTTATAAGGGTTTTTCATAAAGTGTTAATTCTATTAAATATTTATTATAAATCTAGTCATGAAGTTTTCTTATAAAATATTATTTTATACCAAGATTATTAATCTCAATTCCAATCACCCTTAATAGAAGATGATTCATACATAGAAAATCATATAAAATATCACATTAATTTATTTAATGTTAAATATATTTAAGTAAAAATATAAAAAATTGAAATTATGTTTATAAGTAAAAACTTAGAGTTCAATAAACATATCAATTCTGTTATGAAATGTATTATATCTTCATTCTATAATCAGTAGATCATATAATTTATTCAACAAGTATATCTTAGGAAGAGGGAATTATAATAAAATGGTGAGATCATATGAAAGTAATATTTAAAAAATAAATATAATCTTCATATATCAAGTCATAGTCATAATAAAATAAAAAATACATGAATAATATGAAAATATATTCTTTGAGATATAGATTTCTTAAAACATATGACATGGTAATAATATAATAATGTAAATTTTGATGATTTTAGAACATAAGGAATCCAATCATAACCCTATTTTTATTGATTTTTGTTACTAAATAATACATTAAAAAATTGATACAAATGTTTAGGATTCTCTGAATAGTTTTATGAGAAGTATCTTTTCCCATAAAAACCATAATTTTTAAGGTTTTATTATTTATTTTCATGGAATTTATAGGTTGTTTTATTAGGTACTTCTCAATATTGGAGGTATTTGTTTGTTTTATTTCTATTAAATTCAATTTTTATGGTATATTATGGCCACTTATCATCATAATATTTGTTACCTCTATTAATGATTTCTTCCTTATTCCCCACATGGATATATCTTATTCATAAGCAGAAATATTTTATTGGGGCCTTTATGGTGGTTAACATATAATTTTATGATTTTTATGAGGATCCAATAATCAAAAAGATAAGTTACCACATTAAATTGGTGGATTCATGGTTGAAGTCTCAATGGGTGGGGGTCTAGATGATGTATAATGGAAATTAACATGTTCTTTTTAAATCAATTTTGTTTCATGGTTTGGTTCATCCACCTTGAAAAACTAATTCAATAGTATTGTTTACGAGAATGATCGGACTTAAATCCCTTTCATGTCTAATTTTTTGTCTATATGATTTTATATTATAGAATAATATATCTTATAACTATAATAATTTTTTAAATTTTTGTTGAGTGACATTAAAATATATTTTCATGGGTTTTTATCTTTTTTTGGTTTTCCAATTCAATAATTTTTTTGTTATTTCTTAATGTATTTTTTCATTTAATTACACATGAATATTTTTTGGGATTTATATTATGAGGAACTAGTTTGGAATTTTTATTTATCCCTAATTTATATAATTTTTTTGTTCCATGATGGGAAGTGGTCATGTAGTAATCGATTCAATGATAAAATGGGGTTCTAGTAGATTTTTTGTTCCTTGTTCTCTTGAGTATGGAATCCCTATCAATAATCCATTATCTATTAAATATTCCCAAATTGACATTGGGATTGTTAGATATTATTGATATAGGGATTCCTAGAAGAATTTTTCTTGTTTAATAAAATCAGTTTATGATTTTAAGGGAATTAGGTCTGGTTTGATTGGATGATGACAGTGAAATAATGTGTTCTATTGTGTTTTAATGGATATTTTAATTTAATATGGTATTAATTTTGTTGTGTTAATTTTTTATCACTATATTTAAACATGTTTTATATAATTAATCATCCTTTCCATTATTTATGAAGTTTAACAGGTAATATTCATTGAATGTGGTAGAAATAGTTTCTCAGAGTGTGAGGAAGACCCTATTGTTTTCTATTCATTTGAATTTTGCATATACAGTTCAACCAAAGTCCATTTTGAGTTTATAGAATCACTAAGTGAAGAGTATTTGTTTCAGTATTCATTAAAAGATGTTAAAAATTTAGTTTTAATCCCTTATTAGTCATAAATAGTCCCCAACCGATAAACTTCCTTGACCATGACACCCAAATACATTTTTCACACATGAATCGGTTGTCTCATTTTCCAAAATTTATATCCACATACAATAATGTTCTAGATGAAATTTAGCACCTCACCAAATTTATATAATAAATTACAATATTATTTATTTGTAATTATAGTTTTACGAGGAGAAGTTTCATATTTATCATAAGTAATAATTAATGTCTTTTACACAACATGATGAATTGGTAATGGATTTTAAGTAATTTATTTCATAGATTTATCTTGTAACTTGGAATTAAAAACATAAATAGTGGATCCCCCATAGAAGAAAAATCTATTTGGGCCCATACTCCTTATGTTAAACCATGAACATGACTGCATTCCCCACCCTCAACACAATTTGATATCTACCCTATTAATAAAAAACAACTATTGCACCACAAACATCTTAAAATTGATGTTTTCTAGCTGTAACAAGTTTTACTAGCACCATAATAACTATAATTAAACACAAAATATGAGTAGTTACTACATCACATTTTTAGTACAAAGAACATGTAACTGTACGTTTTTGGGGTTCCACTAAATCCCATTTTCAACTAGAAAATGATCATATTGATTCCCCTATGTAACAGCCCAAGATTTTATAAAAAAATATATTCTTTTTAATTTTATTAATGTCTTGTGTTGAAAGCTACACCAAAAGGAGCTTTCACAACACGCATCCTTGTCTTGCCTTTCATTACACGCAATCGCGACCTTCCTCGATAGCGTGTGTAATACGCAATACCGAGTTTCACTAAACAACGATGTGCTATTAAAATATTATTAAAACTAGCCGTTATGAATAGTAATAACCACTTTTTAATATTCTGTAAATCTTATTTTTCAAAATGAACTTCATTCTTGGATTCGGAGTATCGAATTTAGCCTAAGCTGAAATTTTGGTACTTTTCAGATAACTTTCATATTCTGATGAATAGTGAAAAATTACTAAATTATAATTAAAAACAACTTTTTTAATCGAAATAATTAATAGTGATAAATTATTAATTTGAGTGGTTTTAAAGTATATTTAGAATATATTTTTACAATTTAATACAATGTTGGTCATTGGTTGTAATTTCACATTTAAACCAGACATAATCAAGTGTCAATCTTTTGATATATATTGTTTCCTAAAAACACGCTATTTATTTTAACAGCGGGATTTAATTATAAAATTAATTAATGCAACTTCTATGTTATGAATTTGGTAAAATAGATTTCATTTTTGAATTCGGAATAAGAAATATAGCTTAGGATGAAATTTTGGCATTGTTCTGAAAAACATCAATTTTTGATGAATAGTGAAACTACTAAGTGGTAGGTTAAAAACTGAATTTTGCATAAAACTTAATTTTACCGCTTCTGTGAATGGAATTTCGAAAAACTGACAGACACGGTTTATATCAGTAAGTAAAATGTGGTTCAATGAGATAAAAATAAATTTTTGGTGAATAGTAACTTTTTACTTTTTTTACCGCGGTTAATAGTAAATAGGGTAACTAAGGGTAAATATGATATTACTATTACCCTAACACATGTCCTAATTCTATTGGACAAGTGTAATTCGACCAAAAACAAACTTAGGAATAAAATATGACCATTTAGGCCCACTTGGATTAGATTAGGACATTTATTATTAATTTATTTAAAGAAAGGTTAAAATAGTTAAAATCAAAGTTTAATAAGTAAATAATTTTTAATATGGGGTTATACATAAAATAAATTCGATTTTAAATATTCATTAGAAAGCTAAAAAGATTTCCTACATGATGGTATTTTATTTGTAATTTTTAGACATCAAATAATTTAATTTATTTATGACACAACAATGATGCAGTAATTATCTTATTAATGAAATATTGACATAATTGATGTTATAAACACCAAAATAAATGTAATTTGAGATTTTTTATGAATTCCACTAATTCTATAGGTTACTATGATATATTAATGTTGATTTAATCAACTTGGTTCGAACATTTAATTCTGTTATGACTTTCACAAAAATCATATATCAAATAGTGTCAAAATTGACACAAAATAGTTTTTTAAATAAAATATTATATTATTAATTGTTATTGTATTCCTAAAAATCTAAGGTTCGGCCAAATGACTTAGATAAGGATATATATATTAATAATAAACAATTTGGGGTTCGTTTGGCATGTTATAGTAAGTGTATTAACCATATAGTGAAAGAAAACAAAAAGACATGGTAAAAGTTAAATTATTTAACTTAGAGTTAAATCTAATTGATAAGGTTAAAATAATATCCTAAACTTGTCTAAATTCTATTGGTTGATAGGATTTCGACCCATACCCACTTTAGCTTCGAAATAATACCCTTTGGAACCATTATAAACCGATTTTGACTTTAATATAAAATAATATTTTGAGATATTCCTAAGGTGCCCCTCTCCTCCCCTATAAAAGGACACCTCCTCCCCCTCCTCCTCACACCAATTTGAGCACTCAAGCTCGGCCAACCCCTGCCAAAATCTCTTCTCCACTTCCCTAGAAACATCCTAGAGGTTCTGGTCTTCCTCAAAGACCAATTCTAGTGCCCTAAGAGGAGGTCTCAAAGAGGCACTTCAAAGAAGAGGTAATTACCGTTACCAATTCTTTCATCTTTATTTATTCTTCCACTTCTTCTTCTTAGGTTGTTTCATTATGAATTAATAACATCAGTATCACTCATATACTGATATGTTATTATAAGTATGAAACAACCCTATTTCACCATCTATCCATCCTACGGAAAAAGAAATCACCGCGCGTGCGTACGTACGGAATACCGTCTCCACGCCGTGGTGTAATCTATTTTCCACCACCACCTTACATGGATGGGTATAATGGTGTAAAGAATAACTATACATAGTCATTACAACATCATATTGATTCTGATATATTGTATAATCCACTCCAATTCAATTCAATATTTATAGAAATGATATCATCGCTCGTGCGTACGTACGGACTACCGTCTCCACGACGCGATGAGATTCATTCTCCATGTTAACCATTTAAGAATGATTATAATGTATATATAAGAAATAATAATGAAATATATGACATTATAAAGCTACTGTATTTATGTATATATATACATATGTATGTCATCTACTTACTTCCATTTCAAGACAATAAGGAAAGAAAAACAGCGTTCATGCGTACGTACGGACTACCGTCTCCATGAACGGTGTTTTTCATTTTATTTATCTATCTATTATATATATATATACTGAATATATATGATATATAAATCATATTTTATATTCTGGAAGTAAGTAAATCATGATATAAGTAATAATGATGTCAAGAACAACAAGTCAAAACACCTACGATAAATGAAACGATTTTACCCAAAACGCTTCTTTAACATGGAATTTACAAAAGAACGGGTAATATAATGTCATAAGTGAACCATATATGATATCATAACAATGAATATGATTCTATAATAAGTCAATTACATTATTTAAATCATTATACAGGAGGTTCGGACACATATGAAGCAAATCGGACCTAAGGTAAGGGAAATATCACAATCACATTTTTATCCGAGATTGTTTATTCGTAAGTATTTACTGGGGTGTATTTTATCATCCACATCCATGTTTTATCAATATGTAATATTATTTCCATCCACATACAATTGTTTTAATCCATTTTTACCCTTCGGTGAGTTTTTAGTAATATGTATGAATGGAATCTTTTGTCGTTTTTCGTACGAGGTACATTTTGACTTTTCTGACAAAAGTACGAAGAATGTTTTTTTTAACTTATACGGCATGAATGGATTTTTAAAAAATTATTTCCAAGAAGCTTCCTTTACAAGTTTTCAAGTTTATTTTAAATCAACTTCTTTTAGTTTAAAATTGTATGACATGTTAAGAAAGGAAAATTGTTTTTGAAGAAGAAAGGATATTTTCCTCAAGAATGAAGTTCAAGTGTTTTATCAAAATTATTTTCCATCTAAGATAATAAAGGGTTCTGTTTTTATCCCTATTCTTACATTGATTTGATTATGTTGTGATGGAATTATTTTTATGAGTTCCTTTATCTTATATGAATTGTTTTATGATGTCATGATGTTTAAGATTCACATTTGTATTATATGGGTTATGTAATGATGTATGATTTATGATTATGTGGCACACATAAGAAAGGATTCATTATAAGATGTGTGGGACCTATATCTCCCTCCAATGCATTGGGTAAAGATTTTATATCTCATGAGATAGACATGGATGAAATGGTAGGTTATACCGGTTCAGTGAAACAGGACTGAAACGAGGGTTACTCGATTCAGAAAGGGACTTTGTCCACTAAGATAGTCTTGGCAATGAGTCATGACTAACAAGAAATGATTTTCTATGATTATGTGTGCATGCCACAAAGTTTCAAGTTTCATGTTATGATTATGGGGATCTCATTTTCACTTATTTGATTTATCCCATGTTGTGATATTATGAGCTCTTTTGCAGGTTAAGATTTCCAAAAGCTATGTTCTTATGTATATGATGTGATTGATATTTCTTTTGTTTACCCTTACTGAGCATTTGAGCTCACCCTTTTATGTTTTCTTTTCCCCAGGATATAAAGAAAGGTTTTTAGGTAAAAAAAGGGAAGATCTTTATGGGAGATATTGAAGATCTTTCACCACGATTAGAAGATTACGTTCCGAGTTTCCAAAGACACTAAACTATTACGATCCTTGTGTGTGTGTTTTTGTTATGTACTAAGTATTCCGCAAAAGTAATGTAATGTCCATGTACGATAAGCTTCGGGTCTCTACAGTTGGTATCAGAGGAAAGGTTTAGTCAACCTTTGGAAACTAGGATGCGAAAACATTAGTGAGATCCCTAGAGATATTTCTACGGTATGTCTAGGGATGTCCCTAAGGTTAAGTAGACGTATAAGTTATAGTACTAGAACTACGCTAACGATCATAGAATTAAACCTAAGATGTTAGATATTGAAGGTACTCCCCCTTTATTATGTTGTTTTCCCTAGCATGATTTTTGTCTCTCACACTATTCTTTTTGGGTTTTAGAAAATGGCTGGAAACAAGATGATTCACGATAATAGAGGAGATGATGGACAATGGAATGATATTCTTCATAATGAAATGGGATTTGGAAGTCCAAACATAATTATTATGCCGAATCAGCAATCTCATAATATGATCAATAAAGTAAAATTTGGTAAGTTTCCTGACTCGGCTAATAAGAGAAAGATGGAGTTTCATGATGATCATAGAGGAAAGAAAGTTCAATTTCCCCTATGTAATTCATGTGGGAAGAGGAATCAAGGAGAATGTTTCAAAGGAACTGGAAGATGCTTTGGGTGTGGAAAAGAATCACACAAAGCAAGTAAGTGCAAAGGAAAAGGTTCAGTTAACACCATGGATGAGGATAATGGTATTGCTACGACATCAAAAATGGTTAAGTGTTTTAAATGTGGAATGTATGGGCATTATGAAAACCAATGTCCTAAGGGAAAGACTCATGAAGAGAATCAGTATGGCCGTATGGGTAGTATTTATGTGGATGATGATGAAGATACTACAAATGATATGTGAGATGAAAGAATTGTTGAAGCTCGGTTAATGGTTTAAGAATGTAGTGGAATGATTACATGTTTATCATGTGTAATGTTGTATAAGTAATATCATGGTACTATGGAATAAAGAGACATCTAAGGATTGTTACACTATTGTCTTTCCTTGAGTTTTGAAAGTGTATGATGAATGGTACCAGTAACCATGAAAGGTTATTCAAATACTTTTGTAAAGTAGATGATATACACATAATGAAAGGATAAGAAGATAATGAGATGTTTGATTGTATTCATGAGCTCATGATTGATATAAGGACTAAGTGATATCATGGTTTGAGTATATAGAATTTTGAGGATTTTGGTATGTGGAAGTGTTAACTTTTAACTGCACTCATGTTTTCACTAAGGTATTCAAGAGAATACAAGATTAAGGACTTTGAATGTTTGGAATGTGACCAACAAGACATATCTTATGATATGTGGGGATCAACGACAGTATTAAATCTCTGGTAATCGTTGTCACTATATTATGAGAGTGGACTGCAGTATTATGAATAAGCCTAAAGATTGGAATGGATTATGTTGGACATAAGTTAGTATTGTTTAAGGATAGAAATTTTGATATTATTGATGGGATGTTATAGTAATATAGTTTTAGAAAAAGGACAACCTGCAGGACGGGCGACAGCCCATCGCTTCGGACAAGGCTGTGGGAATCGAACCCACAACCGAAGTGCGAATGGCCTTTATCGCCTACCACTGGCCTACAGGAAGTCCCTGTTTAGTAGAAACTAGTTTTATTATATTAAGAAGTATGATATATGAAGTATAAGTCCATTTTAGGAACCATATATGATTAATCTCACTATTGATCGATTTATGCATATAATTTTTGCTAACCTTTTGTTTGAGACAGATGGAATGACCCGTCATTCTATCACATGATCTGCTAACACTTCACGAATAACAAATTCAACTTCATTTATTTAAGAGATGAAGTGGAAATTGTTCAAGGCACGAACAACAGTGAGATTGTACCAAAATAAAGTAAGCATTTATTCTAATTCAAATTTTCAACTTTAGGGGAAATGATCTTGAAAACCAAAAATGTTGTCCTAGTGATCTTATACCTGATGAATCAGATGGTACCTTATATCATCACAAATCTATGGATTTGTGATTACTGGCTTTTCCATAGCCATGTTCTCTACCACTCTCCATCAGAACATGATGGTTAGATTTCTCTTCCATATCCATATTTTCACCTATGTGGAAACCCAATGATTAGTTTATTTGGGTAACCGTTACGTTTCATACTTTTGTTTTTAAAGATTGGTTTTGATATTCATTTTTACGATGTGGTTTTCTATTAAAGAAACTTTCGAATAGTAAACCATTTATAACCCCGACGAATTTCGAGGGCGAAATTCATTTTAAGGGGGGTAGAATGTAACAGCCCAAGATTTTATAAAAAAATATATTCTTTTTAATTTTATTAATGTCTTGTGTTGAACGCTACACCAAAAGGAGCTTTCACAACACGCATCCTTGTCTTGCCTTTCATTACACGCAATCGCGACCTTCCTCGATAGCGTGTGTAATACGCAATACCGAGTTTCACTAAACAACGATGTGCTATTAAAATATTATTAAAACTAGCCGTTATGAATAGTAATAACCACTTTTTAATATTCTGTAAATCTTATTTTTCAAAATTAACTTCATTCTTGGATTCGGAGTATCGAATTTAGCCTAAGGTGAAATTTTGGTACTTTTCGGATAACTTTCATATTCTGATAAATAGTGAAATATTACTAAATTATAATTAAAAACAACTTTTTTAATCGAAATAATTAATAGTGATAAATTATTAATTTGAGTGGTTTTAAAGTATATTTAGAATATATTTTTACAATTTAATACAATGTTGGTCATTGGTTGTAATTTCACATTTAAACCAGACATAATCAAGTGTCAATCTTTTGATATATATTGTTTCCTAAAAACACGCTATTTATTTTAACAGCGGGATTTAATTATAAAATTAATTAATGCAACTTCTATGTTATGAATTTGGTAAAATAGATTTCATTTTTGAATTCGGAATATGAAATATAGCTTAGGATGAAATTTTGGCATTGTTCTGAAAAACATCAATTTTTGATGAATAGTGAAACTACTAAGTGGTAGGTTAAAAACTGAATTTTGCATAAAACTTAATTTTACCACTTCTATGAATGGAATTTCGAAAAACCGACAGACACGGTTGATATCAGTAAGTAAAATGTGGTTCAATGAGATAAAAATAAATTTTTGGTGAATAGTAACTTTTTACTTTTTTTACCGCGGTTAATAGTAAATAGGGTAACTAAGGGTAAATATGATATTACTATTACCCTAAAACATGTCCTAATTCTATTGGACAAGTGTAATTCGACCAAAAACAAACTTAGGAATAAAATATGACCATTTAGGCCCACTTGGATTAGATTAGGACATTTATTATTAATTTATTTAAAGAAAGGTTAAAATAGTTAAAATCAAAGTTTAATAAGTAAATAATTTTTAATATGGGGTTATACATAAGATAAATTCGATTGTAAATATTCATTAGAAATCTAAAAAGATTTCCTACATGATGATATTTTATTTGTAATTTTTAGACATCAAATAATTTAATTTATTTATGACACAACGATGATGCAGTAATTATCTTATTAATGAAATATTGACATAATTGATGTTATAAACACCAAAATAAATGTAATTTGAGATTTTTTATGAATTCCACTAATTTTATAGGTTAATATGATATATTAATGTTGATTTAATCAACTTGGTTTGAACATTTAATTCTGTTATTACTTTCACAAAAATCATATATCAAATAGTGTCAAAATTGACACAAAATAGTTTTTTAAATCAAATATTATATTATTAATTGTTATTGTATTCCTAAAAATCTAAGGTTCGGCCAAATGACTTAGATAAGGATATATATATTAATAATAAACAATTTGGGTTTCTTTTGGCATGTTATAGTAAGTGTATTAACCATATAGTGAAAGAAAACAAAAAGACATGGTAAAAGTTAAATTATTTAACTTAGAGTTAAATCTAATTGATAAGGTTAAAATAATATCCTAAACTTGTCTAAATTATATTGGTTGATAGTATTTCGACCCATCCCCACTTTAGATTCTAAATAATACCCTTTGGAACCATTATAAACCGATTTTGACTTTAATATAAAATAATATTTTGAGATATTCCTAAGGTGCCCCTCTCCTCCCCTATAAAAGGACACCTCCTCCCCCTCCTCCTCACACCAATTTGAGCACTCAAGCTCGGACAACCCCTGCCAAAATCTCTTCTCCACTTCCCTAGCAACATACTAGAGGTTCTGGTCTTCCTCAAAGACCAATTCTAGTGCCCTAAGAGGAGGTCTCAAAGAGGCACTTCAAAGAAGAGGTAATTACCGTTACCAATTCTTTCATCTTTATTTCTTCTTCCACTTCTTCTTCTTAGGTTGTTTCATTATGAAGTAATAACATCAGTATCACTCATATACTGATATGTTATTATAAGTATGAAACAACCCTATTTCACCATCTATCCATCCTACGGAAAAAGAAATCACCGCGCGTGCGTACGTACGGAATACCGTCTCCACGCCGTGGTGTAATCTATTTTCCACCACCACCTTACATGGATGGGTATAATGGTGTAAAGAATAACTATACATAGTTATTACAACATCATATTGATTCTGATATATTGTATAATCCACTCCAATTCAATTCAATATTTATAGAAATGATATCATCGCTCGTGCGTACGTACGGACTACCGTCTCCACGACGCGATGAGATTCATTCTCCATGTTAACCATTTAAGAATGATTATAATGTATATATAAGAAATAATAATGAAATATATGACATTATAAAGCTACTGTATTTATGTATATATATACATATGTATGTCATCTACTTACTTCCATTTCAAGACAATAAGGAAAGAAAAACAGCGTTCATGCGTACGTACGGACTACCGTCTCCATGAACGGTGTTTTTCATTTTATTTATCTATCTATTATATATATATATATACTGAATATATATGATATATAAATCATATTTTATATTCTGGAAGTAAGTAAATCATGATATAAGTAATAATGATGTCAAGAACAACAAGTCAAAACACCTACGATAAATGAAACGATTTTACCCAAAACGCTTCTTTAACATGGAATTTACAAAAGAACGGGTAATATTATGTCATAAGTGAATCATATATGATATCATAACAATGAATATGATTCTGTAATAAGTCAATGACATTATTTAAATCATTATACAGGAGGTTCGGACACATACGAAGCAAATTGGACCTAAGGTAAGGGAAATATCACAATCTCATTTTTATCCGAGATTGTTTATTCGTAAGTATTTACTGGGGTGTATTTTATCATCCACATCCATGTTTCATCAATATGTAATATTATTTCCATCCACCTACAATTGTTTTAATCCATTTTTACCCTTCGGTGAGTTTTTAGTAATATGTATGAATGGAATCTTTTGTCGTTTTTCGTACGAGGTACATTTTGACTTTTCTGACAAAAGTACGAAGAATGTTTTTTTTAACTTATACGGCATGAATGGATTTTTAAAAAATTATTTCCAAGAAGCTTCCTTTACAAGTTTTCAAGTTTATTTTAAATCAACTTATTTTAGTTTAAAATTGTATGACATGTTTAGAAAGGAAAATTGTTTTTGAAGAAGAAAGGATATTTTCCTCAAGAATGAAGTTCAAGTGTTTTATCAAAATTATTTTCCATCTAAGATAATAAAGGGTTCTGTTTTTATCTCTATTCTTACATTGATTTGATTATGTTGTGATGGAATTATTTTTATGAGTTCCTTTATCTTATATGAATTGTTTTATGATGTCATGATGTTTAAGATTCACATTTGTATTATATGGGTTATGTAATGATGTATGATTTATGATTATGTGGCACACATAATAAAGGATTCATTATAAGATGGGTGGGACCTATATATCCCTCCAATGCATTGGGTAAAGATTTTATATCTCATGAGATAGACATGGCTGAAATGGTAGGTTATACCGGTTCAGTGAAACAGGACTGAAACGAGGGTTACTCGATTCAGAAAGGGACTTTGTCCACTAAGATAGTCTTGGCAATGAGTCATGACTAACAAGAAATGATTTTCTATGATTATGTGTGCATGCCACAAAGTTTCAAGTTTCATGTTATGATTATGGGGATCTCATTTTCACTTCTATGATTTATCCCATGTTATGATATTATGAGCTCTTTTGCAGGTTAAGATTTCCAAAAGCTATGTTCTTATGTATATGATGTGATTGATATTTCTTTTGTTTACCCTTACTGAGCATTTGAGCTCACCCTTTTATGTTTTCTTTTCCCCAGGATATAAAGAAAGGTTTTTAGGTAAAAAAAGGGAAGATCTTTATGGGAGATATTGAAGATCTTTCACCACGATTAGAAGATTACGTTCCGAGTTTCCAAAGACACTAAACTATTACGATCCTTGTGTGTGTGTTTTTGTTATGTACTAAGTATTCCGCAAAAGTAATGTAATGTCCATGTACGATAAGCTTTGGGTCTCTACACCCTAACTATTTTTTTCCTAATAAACATTCAAAGGTTCTAAGTGAAGACTTCCCCCATGAATGATCCTGAAATAAATATCATCAATTTCATACCATCAATATGAACTACTAATAATTCCTCACAAAATGTCCATATAACTACCTTGAAATAAAAATACATTGTTGACTTCCAAAATTCTAGAATTCAACATATTATTACTATTCCATTTGAAAATGATATTAAAATACCAATTTGATATATAGATTAATATTCTATGATAAAATATACAATGATTGTCATTTTATATTTAATATATTAAAAAACATGTGATGAAACATTTATTTATTCTAACTGGATGAAATTCTATATTAATAGAGAACCCTTGGGTGAGTTATTTTCGTTAATTGGTAAATTATATTATAATAGATCCACACAACCAGATAACTCTAGGATACCCATGTGAATATATTTTTTTAATTTTTATGTATAATATTTTTTATTTTCATTAATATAATATTTATAGAGTTTCCATGTTTTATATCTTTTCAACACATTTTTTCTATTTTATATTTTACTGAGAAATTTATTATTTATTTGTTTTTTGGTTTGGGATATTTTTGGAATATTTATGGTTGTTAAATATGTTTAAATTTTGAAAATAGAGTTTTCAGAATATAAACCCATTAAATAATGGATAAATAATAATAATAATATATTATTATTAGTTATTTTAGATTGTTTGGAATCGTTCCATTTTTATCCTTGAATTATTTTTTGTAGTTATTTGATTTTCCTCATCACTACAACAATACCCACAAATTAAAAAAATCATATAGTAACCATAAATTAAGGTTTGTGTTATTTAACAACACATTGAATAAATATTTTTATTAGTGGCCACATGATAATTTTATTATTTAATAATCATATATTTCACTATTAAAGTATATTTTAATAGCATGGGTCTCTATTTTGAGATATAAAGGTTGCAATGGTTATATCCCCTATAACAACTGGATTTGTGTAAACCATATATATAATTCATAATAGGTAAAAAACATCATAAATAAAATCGTAGTTTAAATGAAATTGATCTATAAGGATCAATTCATCTACTTAGTTATTGTTCTAATTGTGTTGTATTATTGTTTGAAAAACAAATTATTTAAAAATAGTAAATTTGTGTTATTTATTAGTTTTTTATAATAGAGTTGATGGAATATTTAATGAAGAATATTTCAATGTGATAAGTTCATGATTGTATTTCTAGAAAATATTTTAATGTGTTATGAGTGAATTATAAAAGAATTTATATTTAAAAGATTTTTTTTGGGAATTTTGTTAAGTCTGACTCTCTAGTGGTCATATTATTTTGTGTAAGGATGATCAGCTTTGTCGAGATCATTTCACAACAACATCAAAGAGGATTCCCTAGATGTGTAATCATAATACAATTTTGCATATGGATTTATATAATATGTTTAAACATCATTTATTTCTATATAATCATTAGTATTATTATATTTAATAATTTTGTAACTATTAAAAATATTGATTTTATATGTTACGATAATTATATGAATGAAGGCAGTTTTGATAAGTATTATCATTATATATAAGAAATAAAGTGTTTGTAATAAATAAGAATCCTATCTATACAACGATCATTGAACTTTTTTTAAATATAATTCTTGATTTATTTATGGGGTTTTTTCAATAAGAATGATTATATTTTTTATAAAGAATAGTTAATGTGTTATTTTTTATATGTTATGATCATTCCTATTTGGATTCTAGAGAAATTAAAATATATAACATAAAGGAATAATTTATTTAATAATTAAACATGATTAATTGGTTATTCAATTTTGTAATGTTCAAAAAAAATTAATAGGGGATTAATCCATGATATTGCCAATTTAAATATTGAAATAGGTTCAATTTTTGGGGATAATGTTATCAAAATACATTATTTCATTTTACATGTTAGTGGAACTGGGGGGGGGGGTTTCTTTTTTTCATGATGATTTAATTTAAAAAAATGAATTTATATTATAATTTTCTATTATGTTATTGATCAATTATTTTGTTATATATAGTTAATTTTTCCAGCTATGTAAGGTGGATTTTATTGGCTAGGGAAAAAATGATTCAATATACCCCTTAAAATTAAATATTCATTAAAAAGTAAATTGGTGTTTTTGGATAAAACACATATTGAAAAATATTTATAAAAATAATAAAAAAATCCTTTATGTAAAGGATTTTTATTTTGTCTTAAAAATATGAGGAAGGTATAAAATATTAAAAAATAAAAGTATGAAATGACACTACAATATTTGAATTTTTCGTGAATATATTGGGGAAAATAATAGGGGATATATACATAGTTCATGAAAACTAGATAAGTAAATTCCAGTAAAATTAGATAATGAATAATAATAAGAGTAAGGACTTTATAGTAGTTTCTCTAAGTGAAAACTTGTAACTATAATGTTGAATATTATGGATTCATATGATGTTGAAGTGTACCTAATAAATAAATTTCTAATACAGGTCGAAATAATAATTATAAGAATATAAAAAAGTTCCACGAGGAAATATCACTAAATTTTCTTCTAGAGTTCATTAAATAAAATAATTTAATCATATCATCAAACTATATTTTGGTGTAACATCCATCTCAATTATTATAGTAAAATACATTTATAAGATAAGGACTACGTTCCATTTTATAAAGAGTCCATTTAGCTCTCATTTTTTAAGGTAATGAAGTTTGAGGGTTAGTATGCGTACTCTAATCTTTATAATCCAATTGTGTTGAGATTTAGTGCCTTAGGAAATAATGTACATTATCAATCATGCTCCTCCTATTAGCTGATTTAGGTAAAATAATTATAATAAAATGTCTACATTTTTCTTATTCATTCTATCATATTAACATTTAATAAAAAATGTTTTCTTATTACGATGGATGAATATAATTAATAAGGAGATAGTTTTAATATTAAAAAAATCATGATTCATGACCCCCTATCTGTGTATAAGACTTATTTATAAAAAAAATTGAGCTATGATAAACGAATTATAGTTGTGATGTTCCCTCATTAAATATGTCTTTGTGTTTTTAAACCATTAAAGAATAAAATTTTTAGAATTAAATAATCTCCAATTACAGAATAACTAGTTGAATCATTATTTTGGTACAACTAGGATAGATGTGAACATGATGATTTTCATGGAATCATTTCCATCATGGATAGCAGAGGATTATATGTTTTAGGTCATAATGTGTTGGAAGTAAATACCATGGTGATAAATTCATTACATTTTTTGGAGAACCTTATCAATATAAAAGAAATTCATTAAATACCATTCATGATATTTTGGAGAATCATATCAATACTTATTATGGTGTTTCATAGTAAAATAGGCATAGATAAAGGTATTATGTAATAAAAATGATGATTTAAGGATCATCCTAACTTAATTTTTTGATTAATGATTACATATAATATATATTATTGTACAATATATGCACAAATTAGTGATATCATTGTCATTTAAAAAATTTTTATTGTAATTTGGAAGAGATTACCTCTATTATTCAATACAACAGAACGTATTCTTGAATATAATGGTAAAAAGTGGTATTTTTTAAAAAACCTACCCATAAAACTTATTCTATTTGAAATGAGAATTAAGGATAATGATTATATTAAAAAATAATGTTATCAAGATATTTCATTGAATACTGGTATTAAAATCTAAAACAATGATGATTTTGAGGATGAAGAAGTTTTTAAAATTATATATTTTATATCATATAATATCAAAACAGGTAAAGGAAAATTTAGGGGAAATATAAAACTAATTTCATTCAATATATAATAATTGATATTAATGTTTTTTTGTGTTTAAAATTTTTTTATGATGATGAGGAAGAAGAATAATCCATGAGGAGATCATTAAAAAGCATGAGCCGCAAGATGAACCCATAGAAAAAATTATTTAAGATGATGAACATGCATAAAAAACAATATGAGATATTTGAAGATGAATGAGCAGTGGATATAAAAGAATATAGATACATCAATGAATTTGTCCATGGGGATATTTTAGACTAGCATCAAGTAGAAGATACTGAACATACATATATTGAAATTGAGGTCAGAATTGATCCTAAAGAATATTTTGGGCCTCCCTATGAATAAATTTTCATATGGAGAGCTAAAAAAATAATTATAATTGGGTTTTAAATTATATCAATAAATATATCTAATAATAATAATATGATGATTCCAAACTAAAATTGGAGATTGGAAAAATCAAATATATAAATTCAGAGGAAGTGTTTGATTCAATGATCAATGTTAATGAACATGAAATTTTTTTAATTGGCTGGATAATATTTATAATAAAGTAGCATTAAATTAATAAATTAAAGTAGAACACATAATGTGTTCAAAAAAATTTATCCAAAAAAAACTTATTACACAAGGTATGTTATAGAAATGATCAAGTGCATCATCAACAAAATAATCCCACTGGGTGTCAAGTTAAGAAGCTATTTTATCATGTTTATAGTGTTAAAAATGGAATTGATAATCTAGGTTGTGTGTTTTAAACCATATTAAACTAGTAATAGTTGTGGTTAAATCCCATGAACCTACACCAAAAATAGGTTGGTTTTTAATGACTCGCATTAGGCTAAAAAATGTGTCATTTGAAAAGAAATGGTTTCCCAAAACACACCAAATGTTTGGTGTTTTTTCCACAAATGTGTCATTTAGAATACACGTGTTATATAATAAAATATTTTTTTACTGAAAGGTATATAAAAAAATAAGAATAATTTTTTATTCATGGGATTTTTTCAATGGTTATTTATTTTCTATGGTTATTATAACAAACAATTCTCATATTTCTCATTTAGTGTGTGAATGGATGTAACAAAAGAAACCAAAAATGGAAGATCGCAATAGTTTGAATCATTATCATGTTAGATAAAATAAAAAATAATAATTTTTCTTTTGAAATATGATGATAATATGTAGATGGAGGTACATAAAGATGATTTACCACCAATGGATCTATGAAAAAAACATAGACTAAAAATTGAAGAGTTGGTGGGAAATGATGGAAATTTTATTTTAATAGAAAAATATAGATGTAGAACATGGATTCAAGAATGTGGTTTTACTTAAAATATTATAATAAATGAATTCAATTTCATTGGAATAAAAATGACAAGGATGGATTTGATAGTTTTCAAAATGATGAGGGGATAAATCTTATTGTATTTGGGATGTCCAATGTTAATGAAAAATATTTGAGTATCAAATTGTAAATTTTGTTGAAGGTATCAATAAAAACTATTAGGTCCACATGGTTGCATATCCTAAGAGGGTGGGGGGAGGGGGTAATTCAGGGGATGACAGATTAATACATTTCCCCTTTGGATCTTTTTTTGTCATTAAAAAAACTCAATTCTCTCTTCCTCTCATAGAAATATATGAACAAATATGAAATCATGCACAGAGGAAATCGATTTTTACGTAGTTCACCCTCACTGGGATACGTCCAAGGAGCTTACAACGACGATATGCCAATGTACGAAATTAACTAAGGATCACTTACAATAATGAGTATAATGTCCGGGATAGATATTTTATGCCCAATATCACTACCTTTATAATGTTTATGGTTTTCTCACTGCATTCCCATGGGTCAATCCCTATGCCTCTTTCTGTGGCTCGCTACCAGTGGAATGGGTCACCATATTCCTCTTCCTTTGATCACTGCTCTTGTAAAGGAATCCACCCTCAGTTTATGGGCTTATAGGTCAAACACAGTTTATGGACATGTAGGTCCCTTCATTTTCATGAATTTATGTATCCTCAACTATATGTAGATTCTCTGTTGAAGTCCCCTTTTCACCCACAGATGAACTCTACCTTCCTGAGTACTACTAGGTACCGAAAAATACTTTTGCAAACTGATTTTAAGATTTCAAAATCTTCCTTGAGAAAATATTGAACCACCTTCTTCTCCTATGTACTGAGTATTAGGTTTGGTATGTGAAACACCATCCTAATGTACCACTTTCTTTTCTGCAAACGGTTACCGCCTCCACATACTGTTGCCTTTATTCCGCCTCTGCAAATTACACTTTGTCCGCTAACCATTATCTGTTTGCGGATTGTCTTCTCTTATGTGTACTGGAGCTCCCCCTCCATGTACTACATGAGGAATCATATTTATCTCACGTAACAGAGATTCCCCCTCCATGTATCAAGTCTTATTTTATGGAATAACAATCCGAGAAAACTCCTTCAACGAAATTTCATCCGCGAGAACCACATCAGCTTTCACAGAATTCATCCTCGCGAACCACCTTTGGACTTTACCGAAATCTCAGACCAAAGAAATGTTCTTTAATGATATTCAGTATCAACAGTAATCAGTGGGATTATAGATTCTTATATATGAAAAGATATTTGAAAAAACCGCTAATACAAGAATTACCAAATCTTCGATTCAGCCTCTACTGCATACTGATCCTTCTGCCACCGTGAACTGCAAACCTTCCAGCGATCCAATTTTCATACATGCTCTGCATACTGCCATTTCTCCAACATGATTGATCTCCTCTGCCAACACCATCCATACACATTTTCCGTCATCTGGGTTTGTCATCCAACACAATCACACTAAAACAATTCTGAGGGGACACCTTGAAGTATTTTTTCCAAACAATATCCCCCTTTGTGTTTGTTTAAAACTCTTCACATAAAAATTTCCACCTTTTGATACCTAATTAAAACTCCTTCCATCTTCAGCCGCCATTCACTTTATGTGATTATGATAACCATCATAGATTTACTCAACACATACTCTAAACCCACATGACCCATGCTCAGCTTGATAAGCAAGAGTATATTAAAAAGTTCATCAATGAATTAGTTCATTGTTGATTACGAATTTTTTATACCATACTAATACACTGATACCAATGAACAGCTTTCATCAGGATCCTTAGTCATCATGATATCTAATCAGTGATCGATCACTTCTATCATCATCATATTCAATGCTCACCATATGTTATAGATCCTCTATCCCGCTTCGGCTCAGCTTTAACTCCCCCTATCTCGCTGCTCTACTTAACATATTCTCCCTATGTCTTTTCTCCCCTGGAATAATCACTCATTCTCCCCCTTTGTCAACAAAACTTAAGGGAACTTCATGGTTATCTGCAACAGGGTAAAGAAAACATATCAGCATATTAGGAAAAGAAACATCAATCCTTGTGGAGAGGGGGACCCACATCCACACATTTTCAAGTGTGGGGATTTTACTTGAATCTCAGATCCAGTCAATTACTTTCAAACTCTTCTTTAGGTATATTCTTTGTCATAATTTCAACAAACTCTTATTTTGTAGGCACATACTCCAACTTCAAAATCCCTTGCTCTACCATGTCTTTAATAAAATGATATTTTATTTCAATTTTCTTTGTCCATGAGTGATGGGATATATTTTTCAATGATTAATAGAACTTGAATTATCACAATGGATTCCGATCAGAGATTTCACATAAATTCCCATATCCTCAAGTTGCTTCTTCATCCACAATAGCTGCCTACAAGATTGAGAAGCTGCAATGTTTTCAGCTTTTGGGATGCTCAATGAAATGAAATATTGTTTCTTTCTTAACCAAGGAATACACAATCCTCCAAGATAAAAGGCATATATGAATGTTCATTTCCTACCATCTGCTGATCTAGAACAATCTGAATCTGTATATCCCAATAACTGCAGATGATATTTTTCATTATACATTAGGCCAAAATCCATTATTCACTTGATAAAATGAAGAATCCTTTTTGCTGAAATCATGTGGATCTCATTGGGATTTCTTTCATATTTTTCTGCTAGAATTTTGAAAATATATTGTCAGGACATGTTGTGGTCAAGTATAGAAAACATCCAATTATTTTCCTATATTCTATGATGTTAACTTCCTAGACATCATCATATTTGGATAGTTTCATCCAGTTAGTAACTATAATCTTCATATCCATGGAATTATCCATTCCAAACCTTCTCAAAACCTTATTAACATATTTAGTTTAAGAAATAAATGTGCCATTCCTTCCTTGTGACACCTGTAAGCCAAGGGAAAATGTCATCTCACCAATCATTGACATTTCGATCTCTCTATTCATGTATTCAGAAAAATTTTTGCATTGTGAAACATCCACTCCACCAAAGATTATGTCATCGACATAAATCAGAACCATTGTCATTTGACTGTTGTTGTTGTTGAAATAAAAATTCAAATCAAATCCACTATTCCAAAAATCAAGATTATTTAGAAACTAATCAAGCCATAAATACCATTTTTTTGGTGCTTGATTCAATCCATATAAATCCATCTTTAACTGAAAAACTCCATTCTCATCTTCATGAATGATAAAACCATCTGGTTTTTCAATATAGTTTTCTTCATCCATAACTCCATTTAGAAATGCTGACTTCACATCCATCTCGAAGACCTTAAAATTTCCTTTCACTACTATGGAAAAGAACAATCCTACAATAGGTGAAAATATCTCATCATCATCAATACCCTCTCTCTAGGAGTACCATTTTCACACAATTAGTGCTTTTTTACAAATAACAACACCATATTCATTCATTTTACTATGAAATAATCAATTTTTTGATGAAATTCATGTTTTCTGGTTTCGAAAGAATTTCTCATGTCTGATTCATCTCAAATTGGTCAAGATATTCATTCATTTCCTAAAAACAATTCTCAACCCCAACAGCTTCATGAAAGCATTTAGGCTCTACTTATGATAAGTATGATTCATGTTGTAGAGAATTTATCCTCCTTGTCTGTACTGGTGTTGTCTTATCACTAATTTTGTTCTGACTATCAATTTTTTCTCTTCTCACTAGTCTTTAGGAAGACAC
The DNA here is from genome assembly GCA_963277665.1 of Viscum album. Lineage (NCBI taxonomy): Eukaryota > Viridiplantae > Streptophyta > Magnoliopsida > Santalales > Viscaceae > Viscum > Viscum album. The sequence continues at coordinate 381,169,955 of OY728167.1, read as the reverse complement.
TAATTTATTTTCATCATCTGAGTCTTCTTCTAAATCTACCTCTGGAGCTTGAGTTTCTCCTAACCTACTCATCTCTTCATCACTATCCTCCTGAGTCTGATCATGTATTTTCTAAAGATTATGCACATTCTCCTCTATAGTCACATCGTGACATTAAACTATCATTCCTAGCCTCTAATTGTAGAATTTATATGCTTTTATTTTCATTGAGTAGTAAATAAACATCCCTTCATCTCTATGGGATTCAAACACCCTTTATTTCTCCTTATTGAGAATGAAACATTAATTATGAAGACATCAATGTAATTCAATGAATGATTCATTCGATACCATAACTCTTATTGAGTCTTCTCCTCTTTCAAAAAATAGTAATTCTATATTTGATGTGTAAACTACTGTCATAACTGCTTCTTTCCAAAATTTCTATAGAAGGAATTTTTCATTGAGCATAGTTCTGGCTATATTGTTGACAATATGATTTCTTCCCTCAACCACCCCATCCTACTGTGGAGTTATTATTACTGAATTTTGATTCCCTATCCCATGTTTTTCAAGATAATCATGTACTTGGATATTAGTGAACTCTGTTTCATCATCTATTCAAATCATCTAAATTTTCTTACCAAGCATCTTTTCACATTCCCATTGATATATTGTAATACAACTGAACAATTCAAATTTGTGGGTGATTATTGAAAGTCATGAAATTATGCTATAGTCATCAATGAAGAGAACATAATATCTCCTCCCATTAATAGCTAATAGATAAATTTTACCACACACATCAATATGAACCAACTTAATAAATCTTGTGGAATTTTCCTCCATTTTCATAAACTTATTTCGAATGATCTTATTCTATTGTAATGCATGACACATATGAGTATTATCACTTGATAATATAGGGATATTTCAAGATGCATCATTTTTCACCAGATCTTCCAAGGAACCTTGGAATATGTGGCCAATATTCTTATTTTATAACTTGTTTTCTTTATCCTTAGAACATATCTTATTCTCCACTCATGAGGTAGAGATTCCCCTTTATACACTTTCCATGCAACACAACAACACAATCCATTTCCTTGATGATACAAAATTTCTTGAAAAAACTTATGGAATTCCCAGAGTCACACAATTGACTAACACTATGCATGCTGTGAATAATCCCCTCAATAACCAAGAAATATACTCATCTCATGTATTTTCCTCCAATATTGATTTTCTTGTACCAATAATTTTAAGCCTTCATCATTTCCAAATCATACGATACCTTCTTTATCATACCTGATTCTAGTCACTAGATCCTTATTTCTCATCATATGTGAAGTTCGTCCATTATCAAGGATCCAAATCCCAGTGAGATGTGATGCCTTGAATTCAATTTCTACGACCACAAATTGCTCAACCCAATTCTTTTTACCCAAGTATTTTAATTCATACTCATCATGGAATGATAATCCTTATCTTACTCATCATATACTATAACAGTTTCAACTTGCAGGGCATCAAATCAATTTTGAATTTCAGCTCTCTTGATGATACTATTGTCTTCTAATTATGAACAAATTTGGTCTACCTTAGCATATTCCTCTGCATTGTTGATGTGAAATTTCCTTCTATATGACCAAGTCCATTACTTCTAAAACAACTACCATCAAATAATAAACTATAATTTTGAACTCTATATGACCACATCTGTTGGTCATGTTTTTTTGGCGCCTATTTTCTATGGTACATAAATTTTAAAAATGTCTCATATTACCACAATAATAGAATTTTATGTGAGGTACATTCTTATGTGGAAATGATGCACCACTAGTTTTACCTTGGGTTCTTTGAATATTTTGATTCTACTGCATTCCCAAGTCAATCTTCAATCTTGGAGTGGGTTCTTGTGGTCTGACTTGAACCATAACTACATTCGGATTTAGATCAAGCTACATACAATTCATATCATTTAGAATTGATTGTTTCTTCTGTTCTGATGGACCACTCTGATCAAATCTCATCTTATTTGTTTCATGTATGATCTTCTTCCATGATGTCGAACCAAGAGTTATTAGTTTCTCCTGATCATCAGCTGTTCGTCACAGAATGGCGACTTCATCTTCTAGTTTTTTGATACGTTTGATTTGATATTTTCTAGTTCCAATAGAACTATAAATTTCTATTTTTTGTTCTTCAATATTATGTTTTTACTCTCCCACCTTTTCTGAGTTTTCTGGCATTGATGACCTCAGATTTTCAATTTATGCATTCAGATCAGAATTCACTTCTACCTACTTCTACATAAATATTTTGGCTTCACGAACAACATTGTTATCATTCTTTTGTTTGCTCTCAAAATATATACCTTTTCAAGGGAAGCTTCTAATTCATCCAAAAGGTAAACTCATCCTTCATTTTCTACTTCTTCATTATCACTTTCCCCTCTTATTAATGGATTTTGGACAACTTCAACCAATGAAAATATTTTATGATCCTTTCAGTCCTCTATCTAATCTACAATAGATTGTTTCAAACTTTCATCCTCTATTGAAAAAAGATTCTTCTTTTTGAAGAACTCCCTCTTGGTACTTCTCCTCCCTTTCTCATTTGATGAATACTTATTTTTTGGAATTTCATCATTTTCATCATTTTCGTTATCAATTTTCTTAGGATACTTAGCTTCAAAACTCACAATTTTTTACATCAAAATAATGAAAATTTATGTTTACCTTTGAACTTCCCATTTCACCTTTGTAGATTAGAGGAGAAAAATGACATGACATCATCCATATTGTCCTCCTCAGGACTATATTCAATACATATATTTTTCATGGCGTTGAATGCCACTTTCTTAGACTTACTCTATTCTACTCCATCGTTATAATCATTTCTCATTTCATATGCTACAAGGGTACTATGTAGGTTATCTAGTGTCGTCACACTCGGGTATTTTTCATCCAACGCTGAAAAGTTCAGATTGAACCGCTATGGAATTTTCCTCATGATACGTCTCAAAATCCTCGTATCTTCATTGGATTATTTAATACCCCGCATGTCTTCCTCAATAATATTTATCATGTCGAAGAATTAATCAACAGTATCATTGAGATTCATTCTGAGATCCTCATACCTTTTCCGTAGAACCTTCAGCTATTCTTCTCATACTTCGGTACCACCCACATAAATGATAAATTTTTGTCCTACATTTCATGTGATGTTTTACATGAACTATCCTTTGTATAATTTCATTTCATAGGGCTCACCATAAATCATTTATCATTTTAGAATCTTCATCTAATTCCCTTCGTTCAGCTTCTGATAGAGAACCACTATTAATGTCAACTGATATTCCATGAAGTGTTGCTATGAAGACATCCGTCCCTACTGATCAGAATTATTACTGCATCCGATACATCCATAGTTAAAAATTATTTTCATCAAATATCATAATTACTTCATGATTGACTACCTTCATTTCTTTTTCATGAGAGAGAACCACTTAATTTCAAAATTTCTCTCTGATAAAAATTTGTAGGTCTATATTGTCTATTGGACTCCTCATATTTTTATCATGTTTTAATGATCACAAATCCTATACATTCTATAAATATTGTTAATCAAGTGTAATTTGTCTCAAATCATGTGTACATATGGTTGGTTTTTTATGCTTTAAATAAACCTATCCAAGATCATAATTTTTATAAATTATGTTTGATTATTGTAAAACATATTTACCTTTGGTCTATAATGATTTCCTTGATAAATGATTAATACTAATACATTCTGTGAATATAACTACTCAATTATATATATAGATATTTGGATAAGACTGAGAAACCATGAATCTCCCACCAGTTTTGTTTTTCTGGAAAAGGACCCAGACACCGTGACCAGACACAGTGACCCAGACATCATGATCAGACACCGTGACCCAGAAACCATGAACACGACACCATAACCTAGACACCTTGACCAGACACTGTGAACTAGACACCATAACCAGTTTCAGATCTGTTGATATCTATGACACTGGTTCCTTCCTAAGATGTCGTTTTTAGTTTGGCAAAGGACCAGACACTGTGATCCTAACACAACATCTATGCTACAAGTTCCTAATCTATATTCAACTATGCCATCATAACTGTATCACCACTCAAATGTAATAAAGGAGACACCGTTTCATGGAGAAACTGCTTCATGGAGACACCACTCCATAGAGACACCATTTCCAAGTGACACTGTTTCCAGATAGACTGTGACACCATTCATTTATCTATTTTTTCATTTTCTATTTAATTTTTTATTGTCGTATATGAGTGTATTAAATGCACTGACATAATTAATATTTCATTGTAGACATATCACCAGACATCATGAGGTATGAGTTTTAGAATACATGCATAATTTCTGCTTCAACACATGCAATCCATGAATAAAAAGGAAAGCGTGGCCCCGAAACAATGTGGTGTTAGAGCAGTAGACACACAAGCATTCTTGAGAGAAGAACTGACACATATAACAAGATACATATTAAGAACACAAGAATCATTAATGAATAAAAAAGTTGAGAGACCATAGATTAGAGTCAACAACATCATATAAATACAAACTCTTTGAAGAATAGAAGACAAATCTTAATGGAAACCAGAGCACCAGACTTGTGATACTCTATTTCTAGAAAGATGAATCGATTCTTGAATATGCTTCATTAGAGATGTCCATAGTTTCATAGAACAACACTAAAAGAACTTCTAATCTTATATATTCATATTTTCTTTGTTGTGTATTGTTTTTAGATTTTGAGAAATGTGTGTCTTTCTGTATTAAAACACACACAATCTCCTACACTAAACTAAAAGATACAAAATGGCCTTCCTCTCATATCTTTTTACACTTGTTTACTCCCACTGATAACTGTGGAAGAGGTCCTTATGAAACCTGTTATTTTATACCCACGAAGAACTGTGGAATAGGTCAGGTGACTTGGTGTGTCTTGTGCACTATTGTTTACCCTGATCCATGGTATTGATCAAGATTATTAATATAAACTACTTAGTGGGAGGTGATCACCATGTGGAGTGTATTTAGTCTCAACCTGAGACTGAACCACTTGTTTTATATCTGCTGTGTTTAATTTATTTTTCTCAGTTTTATTGGAAAATTTATAAATCACTATATTTACATTGATAGTTAATCATGGAAAAAAGTTATAATTGTTTTGTCTTGTTATAATAGCTTCAAAAGTAATTTTAATAACTGATATTAATATTACTAAGAATTAATCAATCTCTTGAGATGTTATTTAAATAGTAAAACATTCATAACTGTATTACTTTGATTAACTGAGATTTATTAATTTTTATTAGAGAACCATTTTAGGAAAAAATTTCGAACAGAAATGTTTATAGATACTCAATTCACCCCCCCTCTTGAGTACTCTACTCTGACCAACATTTGGTATTAGATGAGTTTGTTATTCCTGCTAAGCCTCTATTTTTGAAACTATTCAACTGTGATTTTAGTTGCACTTTAATGATCTATAAATATCTTTCAATTCTAAATTTCTAGCTCTTTAAAAGTATTTCTTTGTTATGGATAATATACTGGAAGGTACTTCCAAAACAAGACCACCATTCTTTAATGGAACCAATTATACCTAATGGAAAATCAATATGAAAATGCATTTAGAATGGATGAGTTTTGAAATTTTGTCTTCAATTATAGTCAATTATACTATTCCTACAACTGATAGAATCACATGGGATGACCCAACTAAGACTTCCTACAATAACAATTTCATATCCATAAATGCTTTATATTTCTCCTTAGGATATAAGGAATTTAACTAAATTTCTGCATGTAAAACTGCCCATGAAATTTGGGATACTTTGTCTGTTTTAATTGAAGGAACTTATAGTGTTGAAAAAAATGAGACTTAATACATAAACTATTACATATGATAACTTTAAAATGAAACCTAATGAGCCTATTTATGACAGGTATCTCAAGTTTAATGTAAATTTCAACCCAATGATTTCTCTTAGAAGAGATGTAACTTCTAAAGAAAAAATCATGAGTATTCTCATATGAAAATCTGGTAGATGGAGAGGAACCACTTTCTCTATTAGAGAATCATGCGACATTATCAAGTTACCAATAAAAAACTCATTGGGAAACTAATGATGTATGAAGAAGAGATGAATGTTAACAGGAAGAGGAAGATGAACCCAATAGAAAACCTATTTCATTTAAGAGCAACACCTCTAAAGACAATGAAAAATGGAAATTGGAAGCCTTTGTAGAGTGTTTCAGCATTGAACAATCATTACCTGATAGTGATAAGGATATGGATCAATTGTCTAGAAGTTTTAAGAGATTTTACAAGAAGAATAAATTTTTCAGAAATCCTAACTTCAATGGAAGATATGATAAAAAAGGATGTTGGAAAAATATTGTAAAATAAGTGAAAAGTATGATGAGATAGTATTCTATGAATGTAAGTGAAAGGGATATGTAAAGTCTGACTTTCTGAAGCTCATGTACAATAATAATTATGAGGAAAATTATAGAAAGTATAAAAATGCCATTAAATAAACATGGAGTGCTTTTGAGGATCGTTCAAGTGACTCAAATCTTCACATGATGAACATGCCTACCAATCCAATATGTGTTTTAAAAAAACATCTGAGGTAACACTGGAATCTTCTGTACATACTTTTAATTATTCTGGAGATGAAAGTGATTATGAAAATATGTCTAATGAAGAAATGTTGGAGTAATGTAATAATCATGAAGAGACATATAATGAACTAAAAGATAAATACAAGTGTTTAAATAAAGAAAAATCTCTTACCTCAACTGTTAACTCTGAACTTACTGTAGAAAGGGATAAAATTTTTCAATTACTCAAAGAAAACAATTCACTAAAACTATCTAATGAGAAATTGTAGAAGGTACTTTAAAAGATTACTAATGGTAAAGATACTTTGGTACAAATTCTAGTTAAACAGATTACTCTTAAATATACTATTGGTATTGTCTAGGAACCTAGTAAAGGATGTTTTGGAAGAACTAATTTTGTTTCTAATTCTTAGACCCATAACATTACTCTTAATTCTTGAAAACATTCAGCTAGTTCAAGTTATGATACACTCTCTACTGTTCCAATATTTTCTGTACCAAATAGAGTTTTTTTTTCAATCACTTGACATAATGTTTAAAGGAAACCTATGAGGCATATATGGGTTCCTAAATCACTATGCACTAATATTATTGGACCCAAACAAATATGGGTACCAAAATAAATTTTTATTTGACTATTTTATTGGAAATTTTCATAAAGGTATCCTTTAAAATCATACGGTACTTGGAAATTGGGTGTTCAAGACACATGACATGGGCTATTCATGCTTCAGGAACTTAATAAAAATTGATTGTGGACATTCCGCTTTGGTGACAATGCAAAAAAAAGCATTGTCCTTGTCCAAATCGACAACTCTAACTCAGTTTTAATTTCCAAAGTACCTTTTGTTAATGGATTGAAATATAATCTAGATAGTATTTCATAACTAGGTGATGATAGATTTCATGTTAAATTTAAATTTTTTGTGAGAAATGTTTTTAATTATAAAAAGTAATTACTGTTTTCTACATTGAGAAATGAAAATGTATACTCTATTAACATAGATTATTTATTCCCTCTAAATGATTCATTGTTATGGGTATTTCACAAAGAGTCCTAGCTTCGGCATTGGATACTTGGAAACTGTAATATTCCCTCTCATAGAAAACTAACTAGAAAAATATTTTTAAATCACCTACCCATACTTGAGTTTCCACATGATAAAGTGTTTAATCCTTGTCAAAATGGTAATAAACACTAAATTTACTTCAAACCAAGGAAATAAGTGTCAACTTCTCAACCTCTCAAACTGGTTCATGTGGATTTGTTTGGACCATCTAGAGTTCCAATTTTAATGGGGAAGCATTATGTTTATGTTCTTGTAGACAACTTTTCAAGATATACATGGACTTTCTTTTTGGCTCACAAAAGTGAAGCCTTCTCTCATTTCATTATATATGATAAATATGTAGAAAATCTTAGTGGACATAGAATTAAATCCTTAAGAAGTGATCATGGATGTGAGTTTGAAAATAAATAGTTTGAATCCTTATGTTTAAAAAATGGTTATTGTCATAATTTCATTTCCCCTAGAAAACCTCAAAAAAAATGGAGTTGTAGAAAGAATAAATAGAACCTTGCAATAAATTTCTAGAACCATTCTTAGTGATTATGACTTAACAATTTATTTATGGACTGAAGCTATAAATACAACATGTTATATTATTAATAGAGTGTTGATTAGACCCATTCTAAAAATAACACCATATATCTTATGGAAAAATATAAAAACCGAAAGTAAGATACTTAAATGTTTTTGGTTTCAAAGTCTGTATCCTTAATACTAAGGAAAATATTGATAAACTTGCATCCAAGAGTGATAAAGGATTCTTTATCGAATATTCAATCTCTAGTAAAACCTATAGAGTGTTTAAAAAAATATCTAAATGTGTGGAAGAATCTATCAATATCAAATTTGACAAAATAGACCCACATGAGACTAAGACCACTCTAGAGAACCTGGAGGATGATGTGTTAAATTTGGACATCAATACAAAATCCTATAACCATCCTGTAATGTAATTTGTGAAAAAATATAGTTCTAGAAATTCTCTGGATTTTGGTTATAATGAACCTGAACCTATTCAAGACCCTAATATAATTAGTACTTCTTTTTCTAGAGCTTTTAAATCTCTTAAGAACAATTATTTAGATGATATTGTAGGAGATTTTGATAAAGGAACTCAAACTATAGATTCTCCTAGAAATTTGGTTGAACATCTAGTCTTCTTGTCACACCATGAACCTAAAAACATTAATGATGATATAAATGATGAATCTTGGGTGATGGATATGCATGAAGAACTTAATCAGTTTGAAAGGAAGAACGTTTCAAAACATGTTGACAGACCCAAAGACACATTCACCATTGGTACTAAGTGGGTGTTTAGAAATCATGTGGATGAAGCTAGTAACATAGTTAGAAATAAGGATAGATTTGTTACACAAGGATATAGTCAAGAATAAGGAATTGAATATGAGGAAACCATTCTACCAGTACCTAGAGTTAAAGCCATTAGAATTCTTCTTTCTTATTTTGCACATCATAATTTCAAACTATAACAAATGGATATTAAAAGTGCACTCCTAAATGGGTATATAGCTTTGAATTTCATTGTTGATCAATCCCCTGGTTTTACAAATACTCATTTTTCAAATAATTTCATTAAATTATCAAAATATTTATATGGATTAAAAGAAGCTCCAAGAGCTTGGTATGATAGATTAAGTACCTTTCTTATTTCAAAAGACTTTACAAAATGAATAGAAAATCCTATTGTTTTTTATAAAACGAATTTCCAATGATGTTTTAGTAGTTCAAATTTATGTAGATGATATTATATTTGGATCTTCAAAAAATTATTTATGTAATGAATTTTCTAAAATGATGCAAAACAAATTTGAAATGAGTTTAATGGGTGAACTAAAATTCTTTCCCGGATGTCAAATATTTCAAAATAATGATGGTATGACTTAAAATCATGTCAAATATACTAGAGATCTTATAAAGCATTTTGTCTTGGATAGAACTAAATTTAGTGACACTCAAATGAGTACTAATTTTAATTTATATCATGATGAAGATGGAAATATGTTGATCAAACCACTTACAGAGGAATGATTGGAAGATTACTCAACTTAACTACTACCCGACCTGACATTATGTTTAGTGTATGTATGTGTGCTTGTTTTCATGAAAATCCTGAGGAATATCAATTAAATGCTGTTAATAGAATTTTCAAATACCTCCAGTATACAACCAATCTATATCTTTTCTATCCCATAGGAAAATCCTTTGAGTTGTTTATTTTGAGGCTGACTTCGGTGATTGTAAGTTAGATAGAAAAAAAACCTTTGGAACATGTCACTTTTTAGGCAATTCACTAGTATCATGGGGTAGTAAGAAACGAAACTCTATTGCATTATCTTTTGCCGAAGCTGAGTTCATAGAAGATCGTAGTTGTTGTGCACAAATTTTGTGGATGAATCACACATTAATAGATTATAGATTTCAATTTAGTCATGTACCCATAAATTGTGATAATACAAGTTCCATTAACATCTCAAAAAATCATGTTTCACACTGTAGGACAAAACATATTGATGTAAGACATCACTTTTTGAGATACCATTATCAAAAATTTAATATCACATTGGAATTCATTGGAACTGTATTTATTCTTGCAGGTATATTCACCAAACCATTAAATACTGAAAGAATAGATTACATCATACATGAATTGGGAATGATAAATCTTAAGTAGTAAGTGTACTGTTTCACAGCATACTATTTCACTGTTTATTGTCCCAAAGTTGTTATTTCTTAGTCACTGTCTGGCACAATACTGTTTCAAACAATACGGTCACACCGTTTTGAAGTCACATAGTAGAGAACTCATTGTAAAAACTTCTTATGGTCTCATCGTGAAAACCTGTTATGGTATCACTGTGAAAACCACTTACAGTCTCACCCTGAAAGTCTATTCTTGTCTCACTGTAAAGAAACATTATCATTTAATTTACATATTATAACTCTTATCTTTGTACTTTATTATTTTATTCTTTTACATTCACGTGTTTTTGAATTTGAGATTCTTGATATCCCTAAATGATAAAAATGAAAAATGTTTTCACTCCTTTCATCACCCGATCTCTCTTCTCTCAAACTTTAACCCCACCAACAACCTTTCTATCTATCTCTCGAACCTTCATTGAATGTTCAAAATGGAACTCCCATCGTCATCAACTCCTTAGAAGCGATGATCAAAGAATAAGATGGAAACAGAACTAATGATAGCGCCCAACGGTCCTTTGAATCTGAACCTGGTGAACAGAATAGTGGTACATATAAAGGAATTTTTCCCCAAGTGGTAGCTCTCAAGTAAGTATTTAGTACTAAGTGTACTAATTGAGCAAGGATGGATGTATTGGTTCACAAATGAGGAATGCCTGCTTTACCATATTCTAGTCACCTAGTTTTATCAGTTCGTTCAATTCTCTTTTGATACAGAAGAGGGTTTTGTTCTAAGAAGCTGGATCAATGGGATATGATGTAATTTTTCTCAAGGTTATGGGATAATTTCCTAAGGATACCTCATGAGGGTATTTTTGAGGACTATCAGAGAGTTCCTCCACCTCCAAATGAGATCTTTGTTTTAAAATAATCCTTGGGAATCTTGACTGGTAATGAAAATAAGAGAAGATCTATTACTACTGAGCTAGACGATGAAACTAAAATTCAGTTTATGTTTGTTTAGAATCTTCTCAGTCGAAGAAAAGGAGGTTTTGTTAAACTCATGTTTCAGGATCTATTTTTGATAAATCTTATGAACAAAGGACACAATATCAACCTATGGAAGTTTGTTATACATCATATGTGTGAGTTGATAAAGATGAATTCAATGTAAACCACCCTATTCCACTCAAGGTTAATATCTACTATTCTTCATGCTAATGGGTTTGTTGGACTAGATGAAGAATACATTAAAGACTATGAATTTTGTATCTCAAATGTTATAGTCAAATGAATGAAAATCAGTTGGAATCCATGGGGAAAAACATGGGTAGAGGATAATGAGAGGGTCTATGAAAAGTTCAACCCAGTTGAGCACTTTTCAAGACCAAAAATTTTTTTTGATCCAGGTTTGGAGCCAGAAGTGATTACTGACTATTCTATTGAGGAAGAAGAAGAAGAGTTTGCTGCACCTATAGGGAAAACTGTCATGGATGAGGAAGGCAGTGAACCCTCTCCTCAAGTCTTAATTGAGAAGGAAGTACTTGTTCCTAAAAAATTGTTGATCTAGAAGAAGAACCTACTTCTAAAGAAGAGTCAGTTATTACTATAAGGGAAAAGGCTATTCTGGAATATCATCTTGAAGAAGATATTTTTATTGAGAAGGAAGCTTCACTTGAGGAACACCTAGAGGAACAAGTTGTTCCTGAGATTATCCCATATACTGAATAAAGAATGGCGCAAGAATTTCAATATTCTAAATATAAATGGGTGAATCTATTGGGGATGAAATTTTGGAAATAGGTCAAGGATCTAAATATATTAGTCCTATAAGAGATGAACGTGTTGAGGGGGAGCATCTCCCCAATCCAGAATGTGCATAAGTGCCTAATCCAGTTGATCAAGAAATTGTCGATACATTTTCTAAATTTCCTAGATAATTTGATTTGAATGATTCCCATGAACCCTTATTTAATCTTATAGATCTTTCTACTGTATTTCAATTGAAACCGGTATCTTACATTGTCTCTGCAACGGAACATGAGCATGTCTCATCTCCTATTTCTAAACCTTCATAAGAACCTTCTACCATAACAAGTAAGGATGATTTGAAAGGCCTTTATGCTAATTTGTTGGCTGGAGTTGAAAAGATCATGTACACTCAACCTACCCCTATGGCAAACATGAGTGAAAGAGATGCTGCCATGTTGTTAGACAAGATCATTTGCTAGATTTAGCCTAACATTCTTCATCAAATTCTTGATGTAAGAGTAGAGAACAAAGTGTTAAGTGATTATGTGAAGTCTCTAAATGGCAAGGTTAAAGATATGGATAGAGTGCTGAAATCGAGACCAAAACTGTTTCTCATCCTGTTGAGGATGTTAGTGGTATGATTCCAGAGGAAGATTCTACCCTGATTCAACCTAACTTTACATCTTTAGCTAACAAAGTGGCTGAAAGAAACAAGAAATTAGTTCAAGAAATGCCTGAGCTGGTTATTGGTCTTAACAAGTTGACTAATGAGTATAAGGATTGTCTCTAGAAAGTTATGAATCAACTAAAATCTCTTACATCAGCTGTTACATCTTCTAGTGCCTCTGGATAGTCATTCCAACCCTCCTTGGGCAGTGATCTTCTCAAAACTGTTATTATAGAATAACTTCAATCAGTTCTTAGTGGTTTTGAAAAATACTCTCTATATGGGGTTGTAAAGAATAGTGACAAAGTTCGTGATCTAATAAGAATTCATTTAAAGATTTCCAATGATTCTAAAGAATAAATTACTAAGAATGTAGATTTATACTTCAATATAATTTTCTCTAAGAATGACATAGCAAAAAATTTCATATACCTTGTAGATAATTTTAAAATCCCTCCTCTCACTCAAGATTTCAGAACTCAAGTTCAAAAGCTAAAGGATTTCACTCCATTTTTTGGACAAGTTAATGGAGAACAATGATGACTTGGAGAAAGTGATTCAGTATGGTGGTTAGATTATTTCTGACTTTATCATTCTTTTCAATCCTTATCTTAATGTGCAAGGCACTGCAATTATGGCTCCTACAGTTTCACCCTTGCGAACTGGTTTTCCTACCTTCTCATCCACTGCCCTTGTCTCTTCTTCTACGTCTGTCTATCAAGCCCTAACTCAGATCAGATCTGTTATCTTTGAACAAAAATTGCATTGGTATTCCACTACACCTACCTTTCCCCCTTATGTTTTTTATGTTCTGCCTCTAACTACTCTATCTGTTGGTTTACTTCCTTCTTCAACTTCTACCACTGCTCCCATGGCTTCTAGTGATGTTGCTGCCAATGGAATATAGAAGACAACAGGTGCTATAGAAAAGTGAACACCATCTTTTGATAGATATATTTTAGTATTTTTTTATAATATTTTTAATGAAACCTCTTTCTCAATCTAATTCAATGTCAGCTTTGATTTTCTCCTCTCTTGTTTATTTTTTTACTCTTTTTGATAATACAAAAGGGGGAGAGACATGCACTAATGCACTCTAAATTCACACCAAGGGAGAGAGACATCCACTAACAACATATATCTCACTCACATGATATGTGATCATTAAAAGGGGGAGATTTTTGGACTCCTCATGTGTTAATAATGTTTTAATAATCACAAATCCGATATATTCTATAAATCTTGTTAATCCTGTTTAATTTGTCTCAAATCATGTGTACAGATGGTTGGTTTCTTTATTATTTATATAAACCTACCCAATATATTAATTGATATATATAATGATTGATTATTGTAAACTATATTTACCTTTTGTCTATAATGATTTCTTTTATTAATGATTATGTCTAATTAATTCTATGAATATCACTGCTGAAGTCTATATACAGATATTTGGCTATGTCTGAGAAACTATGAGTCTACCAGCAGTTCTGTTTTTCTGGAAAACGTCCCACAGACCATAACCTAGACACCGTGACTAGGCATCGTGACCCATACAATGTGAACCAGACACTGTGACCCATACACTGTGACTAAACACCGTAACCAGTTTCAGATCTGTTGAAGTCCGTGATATTAGTTCCTTGCTAAGACACCGTTTAATGTTTGGAAAAGTACAAGACACTATGATTCGAACACAACATCTGTGCTACCAGTTCCTGATCTCTATACGACTACTCCATTATAACTATCTCACCACTCAATGGAAAATAAGGAGACACTATTTCAAAGAGACACTACTTCATAGAGACACCGCTTCATGGAGACACCGTTTCCATGTGAGACTGTTTCCAAATAGACCGTAACACAATTCATTAATCTGTTTTGTCATTTTTGATTTAATTTATAATGGTCCTATTTGAGGATTTTAAATGCACTGACATAATTAATATTTATTTGTAGAAATATCATCTGACAATACGAGGTATGAGGTGCACAATACATGAATCATTTCATCTTCAACACATGCACTCCATGAATAAAAATTAATGTGTGGACCAAAAAAATTGTTGTCAGAGAAGAAGACACACAAGAATTCTTGAAAAAAAGAACTGAAACTTACAACAAGATACATCTGGAGAACACACGAAGCATTCATGAATCCAAAAGTTGAGAGACCATAGATCAGAGATAAGAACATATTCCCAATACAGAATCCACAAAGAACATAATGCTGATCTAACTAGAAACTGGAGCACCAGACATGTGATAATATGTTTCTTGCACAAGGATTCGATTCTTGCATCTGCTTCATCCGAGAATTCCATATCTACAAATAATAACACCCCGAGAACATCAAACCATATCTCATCATATTTTCTCTATTGGTTATTGTTTTTAGATTTTGAGCAGTGTGTGTGTGTGTATTAAAAAACTCATGGTCTCCTCCACTAAACTGATGGATAGAAGATATCCTTCCTCTCATATCTTTTTACAGTTTTTTACTCCCACATATAAGTTTGGATCAGGTCCTTGTGGGACCTGTTAGTTTATACCCACGAAGAACTGTGGAAGAGGTCATGTGACCTGGATAGTCCTGTGCAATGTTGTTTACACCGATCCAGGGTATGGATCATGTTTATTAAAATAAACTTCTTGGTGGTAGGTGATCACCAAGTGGAGTGGATTATGTCTCAGCTTAAGAATGAACCACTTGTTTTATATTCATTGTGTTTAATTTAGTTTTCTCTATTTTACTGGATAATTAAAAAATCTCTATTTTACATTGATAGATAATCTTGTAAAGAAGTTATAATTATTTTTTCCTTATTATAATAGCTTCGAAAGTAATATATATTACTGATATTAAGATTACTAAGAATTAATCAATCTTCTGAGAAGTTATTTAAATTGTCAAATGTTCATTACAATATTGCTTTGATTAACTTGGCTATATTTTTTTATTGGGGAACGTTTTAGAAAACTTTTCAAACAGAAACTTAGAAAGACACTAAATTCACCTACTCCCTCTTGGGTACTCTACTCCGACCAACAAGGCTGAATACCCTAAAAGGGGTGGGGGTGAATCATTGTATGTCAGATAAATATTTTTCCAATGTGGATCTTGATCCGTTATTAAAAAAACTCAATTTTCTCTTCCTCTCATAGAAATATATGAATAGATATGAAATCATGCACAGAACATAGAGATTTTTACCTATTTCACCCTCACTGGGCTACATCCAAGGAGCATACAATGACGATATGTCGATGTACCAAATTCAATAAGGCTCACAACCAATAATGAATACAATTTTTGGGCTAGATCATCTATTCCATGTCTCACTACCTTTATAATGTTTAAGGTATGCTCACTCCATTACCAAGGGTCCCTCCCAGTGCCTTCTTCTATGGATCACAACCAGTGGAAAGGGTCACTGTCTTCCTCTTCCTTATCTCATTGCTATTGGAAAGAAATCCCATCACAGTTTATGGGATTTTAGGTCAAACACAATTTATGGAATTGTAGGTTCCTTCATTTTCATGAATTCCTGAATCCACAACTATAGTAAGATACTTTATTGAAGACCCCTTTTCTACCCACAGATGAAGTCCACCTTCCCAAGTACTACTAGAAACCAAAAACTAATTTCTCAAACTCATTTGAAACTTTCGAAATATTCCTTGTGAAAATCACAAACCACCTACTCATCCCATGTACTGAGTACCCGTTTTTATATGTGAAATTCCTTCCTCATATACCAAATCATCTTCCACGATCCATTATCACCTCCGCCTACCGCTACCTTTGCTCTTCCTATGTGAACTTCCCTCCGTCCATGATTTGTTCTTTGTTTGCAGACTCTCTTTGCCTCTACATACCGAAGCTCCCCCTCTGCCTACCGCTTGAGGAATCCTTTCTCACTCCAATACCGGATATTCCTCCCCCCATGTACCGACTCTTCCTTTGTGGGTTAACAATCCCTGCAAAATCCTTCGATGGAATTTATTCCATAGAAACCACTTTAGCTTTCACAGAATTCTTCTTCGTGAACCACATTCGTACTTTGCTGACATCGTATACTAACAATATTTTATCTAATGATATTCAGTCTCAACAGTAATCAATGGGATTAGTGATTCTTATATAGCCTAAGATATCAGCAAAAACCGCTAATCAAAGATTTAACAAATGTTCGATTCAGCCTCCACTGCATACCGACCCTTCTACCACTGTGAACCGCAAGCCTTCCAACAAACTAAATTTCATACGTGCAATGTGCACTTCCTTTTCTCTTACATGATCAATCTCCTTCATTGATGTCTAGCCGTCTCTTTACCGCACCGATATCCACTATGAAACATTTTTTCTTCTGCAAACTACTTCTGCACACCATTCCCCTTGCTTGGTACACAAATGTGTACCCTTCTCAGACATGATACACAATCCATGTCTCATGCTTCTCATTTCTATTCCTTTTTTGATTTCTTTCCCCATTTATCACACAAATTCCTGATTTTGAGGCACCAAAATTTGGAATACACTAGGAAACTGCACCACCTTAAAGATATGCCTTCAAAAAACACCAACCACACTCATTTGCGGTCATTTGGCTTTGTCAACAAACACATCCACACCCAAAACATTCCTAGGGGACACATTGAGGTATTTTTTCCCAACAACAACATTCTCAGTGTAGAAATCTATGTGACATGGGACATGTGGTGAAGTATAAGGATAATTGAATCACTATCAATGAAATATATTGATCTATGTTTTTATTAATAAGGTGAAATATGGGGAATAGATATCACACTAAGGGAGAGGAGGATATATGAATGATATCAAAACTGGTGTAAAAAAAGTTGTGGTATAAAATTCATGACCAACTGAGATAAAAATACATAGTATTTTTTAAATGATAAATTCCAGGTCCTCCGTATACATTAATGAGACAAAGATATAATGTATTACACTTTTCAAAAAGATAATATTATTAAAAAGTAATATAATCGAAAATTTAAAAAGGTAATTAAATTCCATGAGATATTTAAGTTAGAAGTATGGTAATTGATGAAACCAAAACCCAATGACAGAAGATGTTATTCTTTCTTATTCATTGACAGTTTTAGGATGTTTTCATGGATGGATGTCACTATTAACAAATCTGATGTTTTTTGATGTATCAATAATTAATTAAAATTGGTAGAGATAATCTTGTGATAAAAATTAAAATATTCACACAGATAATGTTTTTGTTTTTAATTATAGTTAGGAGGGAATGAATCTTAAAAGTCATGGGATAATAAAAAATGTTTTATCCATATGGGATCCACAGTATAAAAACAATTGTTAAAATAAGAAATAATTTTATACATAACATGACCTGAAAAATACTTAGTGAAAAGAACCTATAACATACGTGTATAAAGGAGGATTTTATCGTATTATTTTTCATCCCTAATAGATATTTGGTAAGTCTTAATGAAGTGAATAGCCCCTTTGTTATATAGTAAGGTAAGAACCCATCACTCAAGTATACTCAGGTTTTTAAAAGTGAATATAACGTCCTCAACAATGACAGGCATATGAAGTATGATGTTCAGGGGGACATAGTTATTTTCCATTGATATTTATCAAAATTAATAGTACAAAAATTATATAATAAAAAGTCCTTGAAAAAATGAAGTAAATCAATGATTTATTGTTCATTAATAATGACTGAAATTTGTAATTATGTGAGAATATTGAAAAAAAATTAAAAAATGAAGATAAATATTTTACATAAGTGATTAACATAGGGGCTCTCATGGATTTATAAAAGAAATTGAATAAAGATTTGAAAATGATTATATTATTTTGGTAACAAAAACTACTATATGAAATCCAATAGAGAAACAATTTTAAATATTAAAATTATAGGGGACTATAAAAACCAAATTCACAATTGAATAATGTGAACTAATAATAAATCCCCATATTTATATTAAAAATGACATAAAATTATTGATGATCTATATATATTGATAATTTGGTCATGGTTATGAATAAATAACATGATCATATAGAAATGATAAAAACATGGGACATTGTTCCACTACCAAAAATCAAAATTCTTATTAGAAGCATGTTGGTTTTCTAAATTATATACAATGAATATAGTAAGTTTACTTGGAATATGTTCTAACTAGTTTACATGGAATATTGTTATATAAAAGGCATTGTTTAAAAATTGTATTGCGTGGAATGACCAAATCCAATATGATTTTTTTTCAAAATGGTTGAGAAATTTTTTTATAAATTATATCAAATAAATCATAAAATCATCATAATTGAATGGAGTCCATAAAAAAGTTGTTTATTTGGAGAAACTATTTGATTTCATAGTATATGAATATTAAAACAAAATATTACTACTAAAGTAGGCATTTTTTGGAACTATAAAAGACCCATAATCTGTATAATAAAGACTACATAAAAACATAACCAGTCAAGGATTTTAATGAAAATGGGTTGGTCACAAAAAATTCATTAAGAATGTTATAGATAAATAGATTATGGTGCTTATTTATATTTATGAAATAATTGTTTAGGATTTAGTGTTGCGAAAATAAATTAATTATTAGAATTCAGGTGTTGTGAATTTTAAATTTCATTGATAGGTGAGTTGTAACTTTTACCTAGAATCTATATTATGAAAAGAATGAATGTTATATTTTTTCAAAATAAAATATTTCATGAGTGGTTTAAAAGGATTTAAATGGATGATTCTAGGATGAGGACATATTTAGAGGTGTCCTGGAATAAATTTTCAAAAGGAAAGTAAGGAGAGGAGGTAGAACTAAAATATTATATGTATATCACTAGAAGATTTCGTTACATTTTTGGGAATTAGATGGAAAATAATTTTAACACATTTCATGCTTCCCATTATTAATTCTATCAAAAAGAAATTAACATTCATGTTTTAAGATGAGTAAATTTTTTTATCAACTAAACATTGGATTTCAAGATATTTTCCTAAAGCACATCACTTCAGAAACTATTTCTCAACATGGATATGAATTGGTAAGGTTAAATCAGTGAATGGAAGGTAAACTTTAACAGTTTATATTTTCTCAGCATCTCTTATATCACTTTTCTTTGTAATAATTTATATTTCACCTCTTTGTGATTAAATATTTCTAATTACGTGGATACCAATCAATATTTCTTCCGGTTGATATGTTGGAGACAATAGCTTGAATAAATTGGGTAGGAAATGTAATATCCTAATCCAATATAGTGTAAAAAATATAAGGTAATAATTTATTGATAGAAATCATTCATTACTTGAGGAATAAGAACAATAAAATTTAATGTAATCTCCTTGAAGATAAAGTTGATTAACACATTGTTAAATTGGATTATGTATCAACTCATAAATAACTTGATGAAATTATACCACATAACTACACATGGTTTATTTTCAAATGAATCAACTTGATCTTTTTTATCTATATCCCACTAAATATATGAGATTGAGAAGGGACTACCACTCCCCCATTTGAATTTACCTGTGTAGTAATGTATGATATCCCTCTATAATTAAAATTTTCAATATCTCACAATCAATTATTTTCATTTAAAAAGGTGTTCTTAGGACTGACTGGATGTAACACCTTGAGATTTTTCAATATATTATTCTCTAAAATAACACTATTTTTGATATATTTTTCTGATATGAAACACCGAACTAAAATAATCCATGTAAAATAATATGAGTATTATTAATATAGTAATAATATAACAAATGATTAATAATATATACACATTTTATATTGTGAATTTTATTTAAATATATTCATTTTTGAAGTTATAATTTCAAAATATATTGTGGTTGAATTTTATGATTTATCTAAAATAACAGACCTTTTAGTCAATGGTGAATTTTTTTAACCAAATTTTAAATTTTAATAAAATATAAATATATAAAAAAGATATATAAGTTAAAAAAATATTTTAATTAATAAATTAAATATTTAACTATTTAAATATGTATTTCAATTATTAATTTGACCTTATCAAACCTTTATTTTATTTTTAGTACATATATAAGATTTTATTCTAATTTAAAAACAATTTGTATATTTTATATTCATTAATAAATATAATAATAATATTTGGTTTTGGATTAATATTAAATCCACAAAACCCTTATATTATATATAAAAATCAAATTTATTTCAATAAAATATATAAAAAGTGTTTAATTTTAACAGACATGGGAAATTTAATCTTAAATTTCACATATTCTAAATAAATATTTTTATTCATATTGTGCGCTAATACAAAAAATAATTTTTTATTATATAAATATTTGTTTAGATATAATATTTATAATTATTTATATATTCATATCCATATAAAAAAATTAATTTACTTTCAATTTTTTTCATTAAAATTACTTCCAAATGATTCGTATTAATTACCGATATATAAGATTATTGGGGTAAAATTTTAGAAAAAATAAAAAAAATAAAAATCCCTTATTAACTCAGTAATATCACCAAATTAATTTATAATAGTATTATAGACCAAAAACAATTTTAACCCCATTATTTTCCCCCTTTCTAATTTATTACCCTTGAATAGAATCATTCCATTGTTGAAAAGTAATGGGTAATCTCAAATTATTCTTCTCTCCACTTATAAAAGAGGAAGACTTAAACCACTACACACCACAAATATTCATTATAATTTAATACATAAATTATATGATTATTCATATCATAAAATACTATCGAATATGAAAATTTACTAGTATCTATAATTTATCTTATTTCCAACATATCCATGGAGACATTCCATATAATATTCAATATCACAACATGAGTATTACTTAACCATTATCATTTTCCCCATAATATATCTCTTCCAATACTATCATAACCCTACCAATATAATATCTCAATATCATTAGTAATTTTCTATGATATTATATTGGTGGATAATGTTTTTTAATTTCATCCCATAAACATTAAAAATAAGAATGTTGATCATATATTTGTGTGGACTATTGTCTCCATGAAGAGACATCATATGTTTTACACCACCACCAATCTTCATTAGTCATAAAAATTAATTGAATAATAAAAATAACATATATTATAATTATTATTTTTGGGATATAATTTATAATCCACCATCTTTCCCTCTCATTATTTGGGAAATGTAAACATTAATTGTGTGCTGTGTGAACTACCACTCCCACAAAGTAAAGATATTCGCCTCTCATATTTATGTTCCATGATTATTAAAACATTTTAGAATATGATTAAAATACATAAAAATCTAAATAATGTCATTTAACATCAGTTATAATGATATTATATCGATAAAATAACAACTTAACCATACCCATCCATCATATATTAGCATGTTCATAGTTAGTTAGGTTTAACCACCTATATAAATTAAGATATAAAACTATATCATGGATGAATATTGGAATAATAATAATTACATTACTATAATGTATTAAATAATGAATGAATGCTATATGGTTCTGGGAAGTCTATATTATTAATTTAACTCTTTATTAAAATATATTCTTTGATATAAAAAATTACAAGAATAAGAAGACGCTAATTCCCTTTTCACACAACATATTAAAAACTCTTATGGAATTAGATAAGATGTTTATATAAAAATAAATGTAACCTATTATTATAAATTGAAATATATATGATTTTTCAATGTGGTATGAAATAATGAGTAGTGAAATCATCATTAATAACCATGTTGAAAACAATTAAAATTTATAACACCCAATTGTAAATAGAATAAATAACCGACTACTATATCAATAATAAAATATCAGAAAAGAATTATATTAAATATAATGTATGTGACTAAGGTTATGAACTATAATATTAATATATTTATTTTGTTAATAATGGATCTTATAGTTCATTCGACTAAGCTTATAAACAATATAAGGGATTCCTTTCTCAAATTAGATTTCATGAGACATATTTTTTATTACACACCATAATTTTTTTTAATAGTTAATAAACATACAATAAAATTTTTTATATAATAATAAAACCATTTTTATTTTTAATTATGGTCTCATTTTAAATATTATACTTCACTGATTCTTGATTCAATAGGTTTTAATGTCGTAAGGGTTCATTTTGTCAAATTAGAATGCATAGGGAATAATAATGCTATGCTGCAAGTTTACTTTTTTCTTATTCCCTTAATACCACATTTAAATTCTATATAATTTTTATATTTCATGTTATTAAAAATCATATTCGATGTTATTTCCCCTATGGGGTTTTGATTCAAAATTTACAAAATTTGTACTAGTCTTTTATGACCCAGGTTCCATCCTTTGAGTAACAATCATTCTTTTTGAACTCCATTTCTCAATGTTTGATTAATTATTCCTACTAGAAATTTTATATTCAATTTACTTATTATATTCATATGTTTTAAAAATTAATCATTATATCATAATTAAGGAATTTTTTTACCACAATGGATATATTACATGATATGGGTTTGTTGGTATCAATTCCTATTTTCTTGGCATTCACCTTGTAATATAATAATTCACTTTTATATTGTTTATAGAGTACCTATTTTTCATATTATAGCATGAATTATCATTTATTAAAAGTAATTAAATATAAATTTCAAAATTTTCCGCCATAAATTTTTTTATTTAACTTTTACACAAACCATATGGTTTCTTTACCAAACATAATTTTAAGATCAACATCCCATAAATATGATATCCCACTGCGAGAATTTTTGTTGTATTTATTTCCAATATCAATATCACTTTTCCCACTTTAGTCATATTTCATTATAATTATTATCATTTACCATGATTTACAATATATTATTGTGATATGGTTTTTGACACAAATATTTTAAAAATATAAAAAATTTTATTTGTTTTAATGCTATTGATTTATCTTCATCCAAAGAATTTGGGGATTCCATGTGTTTATTTCAAAAATTTAAATATGAGTTTTCTACTAAATTTATTATAATTTTTTATTTTTTTTAAAGAAAATAAATTTTACATTTCTCATATAGTTTATATTAAATTAATAGAATCTATTTTAATGTTTATGTATGAATATATATTTTTAATTACTTTTTTGTTTGATATGAATCTTTTTCTATTGGTTTTAATAGTTTCTCAAAGAAATTATTTTTCTCAATGATTTATAAAATATATCCTTTAAATTTCCACGAATATATAGTGATTATATTTTCATTACAATTATTTTTTAAAAAATAATAAATAATGATCTATATTTTAGTTATTTTCTAATGAAATTTCTTATTCATCATCAATATTGTTCTTCAAGTAGTACCATCCACTTTTATTCTATGTATTGATTTTGAATTTCTATTTTCTATCTAAGAATAGATCCATCACTCTATGTTCATTTCATAAAAAACTAGAGAAAATACAATGATATTTTTCTTCTAATAGATTTTGAAACTCCTCGATATTTAATGATAAATTTAACATAAAATAAAATTAATTTCTTCTATAATGTTCAATACACACATACTCAATTCCAAATAAAAAATATTATATTTTGTCATTATATCCTAGAAATGTAGTTGGATGATATAAAAATGAAGAACCAAATTTTAATAAATATATGTACAGATATTTTAGATAATGTAAATATAATGAAAAATCAGTGCACAATTTTTATTTAGGTCATTTTATGATTCAAAAATCAATTTTTCCTCAAAATTTGTTTTAATTTATTTTTGTGAAAAAATTGTATATTTTATTTATCCCACTAAAATCGAATATAATTAAAATTTAAAATTTAATTTTGAAATTATCATGTCATAATTATAATAGAGTTAATTTTTGATTCTTTTTTTGAAGATGTTGATTTTTTGATGAATAGTGAAAAAATATATTTTTTTTGAAAACATTCTTTTCAGTTAATTAATATAAAATATATGATTTTTTAGAATAAATTTAAGATAAAAATTAGTTCATTAATTATATTAATAATCCATTTATTTTCATTATAATCAATTTTATGTTTGAATTTTTTGAAAACACTTTTCAAAATTACAAAAAAGTTATTTTCAGAAAACTATATATCTTCGCATTTTTCATGTTTAAACTTATATTTTTTTAGAGTAACTCTATGAATTGAAATTTTTAATATTTAATCCATAATTTTAATCATAATTTAAAAATTTCATAATGAGAACAAATTAAATTTTCTCAAAATGAATTTAAAAAACTATAATATGAGTATCATTATGGTTAAGGATAAAACAAGATTATCGGGGATTAAAAAAAGAGATAAGGGTGTTTTTTCTGATTAAACATGTCTAAATTTGATTTTATAGACATATTATTACCTCATAATATCCCACATTAAAATATATTGTCATTTGGAATAATTTTAATTCTTATTGGAATTAATTTATTCTAGTCTTTTAAAAACATCCAAGTGTGTCCTCTCCACCATGTATGAACAAAAAAAATACTCCATTCACATTATTATAAGAAATTGATCCATCTAGCCTGATTAGAACCTATAATTTTTCTTTTAAACATCCACATAAATTAGTTATTTGTCATGGCCTTCTCAAAAATCTATTCTAATGGTTCATAAAAAATGATCTAAAGTAGGCTAATAGAATTTGATGTCATCATCCTACCCAACAAATTTCTAATTATTTAAACATATACCTACTCTAAATAAGGATAATTCATAAAAATAATAATAAATTAAATGTCCTTAAAATACTTATAAAAATTAGTAATATTTTACTAACATTATTAACTCTATTTTCTGTTAAATGGGATTTCAAATTATCCCTCATGTGTAAGTGCAAACTTCCACCTCTAGGTTACGATATCTTACATTTTCCATCCCTATATTTTATGGATGGTAATTATTATTTGTTTAATGTTTTTATTATATTTATGAAATAATTATTCTTTATTAATAATAATATAATATCTACTATCTTACCATAACATCCATTGGAAAATGATATTGTTTGTTGTACGTAGGTGTGGACTTCCACCTCCACTGAGAAATGTCACTCATTTCTCATGTATACATTAAATGGATGGTAATTAGAATAAACATAATAAATATATATAATATATATAATAAAATAATTATTTCTTAATGGTGGATTATTATTTATCATTATTATGTTCCAACTTTTTAAATGTGAAACATCATTCATGCCAACGTATGACCTACCATCTCCAGAATAGTCTAATTAAATTTTCACACTATAAATCTTATATATTAATCCTAATATATAAATATATATTTATTATGTATTATATTTAAATCATTATTAAAATTAACTAGATTATGGAACCATGATCAATGTACAATGATATAAACTACCGAAGTAGAATTCTCATGGAAAATAAAATAGTTAACACCCATAAACATGTATTTAAAAGAGTATTTATTAGTAAATGTGTGTTTAAATGTTATATTTTGGACCATATAATATATTATATGAATATTAATGTCTATGGTATATAATTATAAAATAATTATAATTTTTTATAAATGATTTTAGTGTGCTTTCAAATCTAATAAAACTAAGGTAATGTATTTAAGTACAATCTCAATATTTATTGGAATTTTTTATAATTGAGTTTATGATGATGAAATATTATAACAAATGTACTTAGAATTTGAAATATTTTTTTCTACAATGATTATTTTTTAATATTACATGTTTTCATTAATTTTACTCTATTTGTTAAAATTATAGACAAAAATTATATATTTAAGAAATACCAACTTAATTTCTCTCTTCTGTCAAAAATCATCTTTCATCAAAATCAATGTTTTCATAAATTTTTTGGAATAATTTTTTCATCCTCACATATGATTTTTTAAATTAATTTTTACCAATGATTTCTTTTATAAAAAACTTTTTTAATGATAGTCTACTTACCATCTTTCGAACAAGATACTTTTAACAATTTATTATAAATAAACATTATATTAACATTCAAATCATGGATTGTATTTCAAAAAATCATTACTTATAAATATAATAAATCTTCCTTTAAGAAATTTCAATTTTACAATCGAAGAAAAAAAATTCCTAATTATTTGGGAAATATTTAAATATAATTAATCGATTTGAATGTGAAAATTATATTTTTTTTAATGAAATGATCTAATTATATTTTAATCAAAATTTTCAAAAATGATAAAACAATTTTAAATTAAATATTATTTACTAGGTTTGTGATGTGATTATATCGTCTACTTCATTCATTGTATGACATATGATGATTATTATTTTGGATCATTATGATAAATTTTTTTCTTTCTTATAGGTTAACTATATTACTATTAATCCTTTTGGAAGGACATTTATTTTCAATGGGATAATATATGATGAAATGTTGAAATATATAATAATACAATTTCATTTCCATAGTTTGTTCGATGAGGAATATTTTATGATGTTTTAGATAGAATATTTATGATTTTTATTCTATGTTGGGAGGTATTGGAATTAAAAATCTATCCACCACACTGGGTAAAGATATATTTATTGTCAAATAATAAAGAGAGGAATGGGGTGGGAACTTAGTTTATTAAGGGACCATTTCCATTATGAAAGACATGGGAGTAAAAATTTAGTAAGGATATGATGGAATTTGAGTTAAATCAACCCAATTTTATAGTCTAGGATGTGAGACTCGACTTAGGAAATGATTTTGTATGGTTATATGTATTCCACAAACATATGTATCACACAAATTTTATTCTCTCGTGGTTACTGTTCGTTGATTCCACTAAGATTTGTGTCTTATCAACAAATACTATATATGACATGAATCAAGATGATGATATATGATACATTAGGTATAATTTTCAAATTCATAGATCATGATATTTTACCCTTATGCCCATGTTATTCTTGTGAAATCGTTGATATATCCATTATTCACCCTTAATAACCATTTGGGCCCACCATTTTCTATGTTTTTAACCGAGATGCGAAGAGTAGTTTGGATTATGATATTTCTAATGAGGGTTCTAGGTTTGAATAACATGGTAAGAGATAATGAAGATCTCTTATGAATATGTTATTCATGTATCCAAATTTTCAAGGAAACTAAGCATGTATGATTCTTTTATGGATCACATTGTTATGTATTGAATACTAATCCATTAAGATGTAATAATTATGTATGGAAACTATGGGTATCATTAGTGGGGATTAGATTATGTTTTTGTTAAATTTTTAAATTATGATGAAAAACATTATTGAGAACCCATATGATAATCGTATCTATAGAAGAATAACCGATGTCATGGTAATAAAAGGAGTGTGATTTTTATAGAAAAAAATCTCATTTGGGATACTAGAAGATCAAATTGTTTTATGAAAATTCAATCTTGGGGTAATAACCATAAAAATGGTTTTTCGAGTATACCTTGGACATCATTCTGTTGAATGGTTAATGTGCCTTTTCAAAACACATAGTTTAAAACTCCATGTGGACATGCTAGAGTTAATTCACATTTTATATAAGATCCAATTCGAATGATTTGAATATATGATGATGATCGATAGACTAGTTCAAACCTATGTTGTCAATGATTGAAAATATGGATTTATCATTTAGGTATAATAGAAATTATTTTTCATGATTATGTGGTTCCCACTATGAATATTGACCCTCAAAAAATTATTTGTTGTTTTATTCAATGATTGGAATATGAATATACTATGTTAATTCTGAATTTTTTGGAAAATGCATTGATTTTTCTCTTCAGAAACCAAATGTTATGTGAAATAAAATAAAAATATAATTTCTTATCTTATCAAACATTATAAATTAGTTAATAATGATTAGATTTCAAATGAAAAATATAGGGAACATTATTATGTTGATTCCTTCATGAGGAATTGTAAACCTTATATTAGTCAGTTTACAGATCCATTAGTTTTTTTATATATGGATTAGTACCACAGAAATGATATTTTTCATTCTCTAGTTTTCAGAAATGAAAAATATGTTTATTTTATTTTTGATTTGGAAGAATAAGAAGATAAATGATTGAATCTTATCCGTAACATGAGATAATGGGAAAAAATTGGCTCCATGGAGTGATATGACTTTATGATTTTTTTCAATAAGTACATTCCTTAAATTTATTATAAGAAAATGGAGAATTAATTACTTGAGCTAAATAAGAAGAATAATGAATCTATTAGAACCTATGAAAAATCATCTCTAATAATTTCATGTTTTGAATTTTGAACTCTCATTAAAATAAAAAATCTGGTTAATTTATTCATTAGTGGATTAAAACAAAGGCTTTAAAGTGAATTATCCATAAGAGGATTTTGTAGTTTTGAATATATCATTTGATGTCCTACCAAAGTGGAGATGGAGATTGGATTTAGCTAACTGCCTCCTAGTTTCTAAAAGAAATGGATCACAGAATTATAATAAACTTCTAATAATAAAAACCATGCATAAATATTATATTTTATTTAGTTTTAATGTGTGGAAGGAAATTTTGGTATGATTGGAATCTCAAGAGGGGGGGGGGGGGGGGGGGGGTTAATTGAGTTCCAAATTAAAATTTATGTTAAAAAATTTTGGATAAAGATCCCCCAATTTTTCAATGGCCTAGTTAATTAAATAAGTAGAGATATAAATTTTTAGATGTTCAACAAGTTTCTAAAATGGTGATTAGTCCTTAGTTAAATTAGTGTAAAAAAATTCTTCAACTTTTGAAACAAGTTTACTAATGTAAACAGATTCACACACTTACCTGGACTAACTATCAAAGTTCATGTAAAATAGTTTTCTGTTTTGAATATAATTAGTAGCAGAAAATAGAAAAACAGAGTATACAAGAATTTAGAACATAGAAGAGTTAAACAAGAGGTTCAGTCTCAAGCCGAGACTTAATCCTATCTACTTGGTGATCACCTGTCACCAAGTAGTTTATATTAACCATAAACTTGATACACATACTATATCGGGGATTACAATGTTTTTGACAAACAGTCCAGGGTTCACACCATCTTCCAAATTTTTACGTGGGAAAAACAAACAATACGGAACACACACAGTCTCTCCCACAGTTATGCATGGGAAAGGAGGTGTAAGTGATGTTTGATGTGAGGATTTTAGTATCCTCAATTTAAGATCAAGAGACAGTGTGTTTCAAACAGACACACACATCTCAGAAATTTAGAATAAAATAACACAAAAGAGAAAATATTATAATACTGAGTTTAGAAGGATCTATGTGTTGGAAATTCATCTCTTGACTCCTTGGAGTGAAGAAATTACAGTTCAAGTTTATCTCTAAAATATTTCCTCAAAACAGAGTGCTGCAAATTTAGGTTGTAGATTTTAAGTATTGAGGTATTCTACCTCTTGGTTGGAAAGAGAGTTGATGAAGCACAGAAGGTGTAACACCCTGACCCCAGTTACCCAGAGTCTGTGCATTATTACGTAACATTGGCATGATCACAAGGAAATCATGTTCTGAAAGACCGATCAGTTTAGTATCCTTGGAAATACTAGATACATTCATAAGTTTTACATTACATTATAAAATGAAAAACCACAACAACATTTTCTACATAGACCACACTCATATCCCCTTAGAGCATCCCTGCAGGTCAGTCATACAATACTTTTTGACATCCTGGGAAAAATAAAACACAGAAAGGGGTGAGCTCAGATGCTCAGTAAGGATAACAATATAGCGGAAAATTTCATAAATAAGAATAAAGGTTTTAGGAAATGTATAACACTAAAACAAAAGCCTTTTAATCTTGAACATCAAAATAATATGGAAAATATAAAATAAAATAATTCCATTTACTTAGTCACATGGATATTATACTAGTCTAATAATCACATGAAATATCAATAGCCACTTTCATAATGATGGAATGCAGAATTCCATACTTCATAACCACATAGTCATGGCCTTGTTCCAAGAATACAAATAAGATTTTGTCAAGGACTTGTTTCAAGACACTAGTTTGGCTCATGGGACATATCGATGCATCGAGGATCTATAGTGGGCCGCACACGTCATTTACTAAGTCCAATGCATTCCTTATATGAAAAGGTTTAAACATAACATAAACATTTGTATTAAAAAAATTATAGTCAATTTCAATAATTTATCCATTAACCATGATGGTATCAAAATAACCCATCCACAGTCAAACATATCACACAACCTTCAATACAATGTGGAAGATTTCTATCATAATGAACTAACTTCAAACAAGCTTAAAATCCATCAAAGGATATTGGCATAGATGAAATCAAAACTATTTGAGAGAAATATCTCTTTATTTTGTTTGAAATCATTTAAAAGTCAAATAATTATAAATGGAAACAATTATTTTGAAAATATTCCTATAATCTTGTAAGGGAATCTTCGAAAATGTTATAATGGATGAAAATATCCGCACATGCCTTATAAGTTAAAAAAAAATACATTCTTACCTTAATTTTTTCGAAAAGGTTAAAAAGTACCTTGTTTTGAAAATAATGGAAATATTCCTTTCAAAACACATAAGGTAAAATAAGGGTATAAATTAAATTAACCCATTTTCTATTAAATAGTAAAAATGTTTTGAAATACATTTTTAACAAACATTGATGTGGATGATAAGGAGGTCCCTGTAGATACTTACGTAAAAACAACCTTAGATAATAAAGAGATTATGAAATTAACCTTTTCCTATTTGGTATCATACGAAACATACAGCCCATGAAATAAGGATCATACAATGATGATGTACATACCAATAAATTAAATCATATTAAACAAATAATACAATCATTTGGAGTACATACACAACATGCAATAAATAATTGGTGAATAATGGAAATCTAATGAAATTTGAAGTGAGATAAGAAACCCGTTACCTTGTACTTTACTTAGTAAAGGGTACGTTAACCTCCTATATAATAGTTTAATCATTTTTATTAAATTATAAAAGAACCATATACATAAATATAATATCATATATGATCTTCTAATATTGCTTTGTTAATAATATTTTAGTATTATTGTCCTTTCGGGTGTTAACTGATTCATTTTTTTAAAATTATTTGTTACGTGAGTCATGTTTGTTATGGATGGGATGTATATATTTCATATCCATAATTATATAAAATTTTTAAAAATTATTTTTAATCATCAAATGAAAATTAGTCTTGAATGGATGCAATGGGGATTGAATCTCATCGCGTTCGTAGAGACGGTAATCCATACGTACGGACGAGAGACAATATCATTTTTTTGAAATTAAAATCGTATTTAATTGGATGTTGTATCATATATACAGAATCATTATCATGTTATATTTATTATTTAAATCAGTTATGCTCATTATTACACCCATCCAAATGATTAAGTGTTTGAATAACAAACATCACCACGACGTGGAGACGGTAAGTCATACGTACACACATATGGTGAATTTTTCATTTATAATATGGATAGATCAATGAATATGGTTGTAACATTTTATTTATAAAATAAATTTATATAGAAGATACTTGAGTTATTATTTTATAATGTAAACAAAAAAGAAAGATGAAGTGGAAGAAGAAAATAACTTGAAAGAGGTGATGAAATATTTACCTCTTTTCGGGTTCTACCTTTTGATTTGATCAAAAGGTCTCCTTATATTGAATTTATGAATAAGGGAAGGCCTCTACGATGAATATAGGATAGTTGGGAGGATATTTGGGCAGGGTTTGGCTGATCAAAAAGGCATTGAAGGTTTGAATTTGATAGAAGGGTAAGTGCCCTTTTATAAGAGGCGTGATGGAAACCTTAGAAAAAACATAAAATATTATTTTATAATAAATTAATATTAGATTTATAAGGGCTAAAGATTTATTTATTTAAAGTATAAGGTGGGGATGGGTCTAAATCCTCTCAAAAAATATGTTTTAGACGTGTTTAGGTCACTATATTAACCTTATAATTTATATTTAACTCTTAGTTAAATTGTTCGATATTTAGCATGTCTCTTTGTATTTTTATATTATATGGTCAATAAACAAACTATAAACTACCAAGAGAACCCAAAGTGGTTAATTAATGATATAAATATTATTATATAAGTCCATTGGACTAACCATATATTTTTATGAATATTATATCAATTAATAATATAATAATTGTTTTGAAAACACTTTTATGTCAATTTTGACACTATTAAATAAAGGATTTTTGTCAAAGTCCTAAAAGATTTATTAAATCGAAATAAATTCATTTAAACAATACTAACATCTCATATTTACCTATAAAATTAGTTTATGTCATCAAAACTTTAAATTTATATTTATTTAAACATTTATAATACCATTTATTTGAGTCATTATTTAATAAGGATAATACTGCATCATCATTATGTCATAAATAAATTTTGTTATTCAATGTATAAAATTTATAAATAAAATACCATTATTTAGGAAAGATTTTTATCTTTCTAATTAATATTTATAGTCTCAGATATAACACATATAACTTTATGTTTAAATTGTTTTACTAAAAGATATATGATTTTGACATTTTTGTATTTACTTTAACATAATTAATATAAAGTGTAATTATCACTTACAAGTGGCTACCTGAGGTTCAAAAATAGATCCAAGGATTACCATGGTAGTACAAGTATCATAAACTAGGGTTAGGACACTTTTTAGGGTAATTTAATATTA
Organism: Viscum album; assembly: GCA_963277665.1. Taxonomy (NCBI): domain Eukaryota; kingdom Viridiplantae; phylum Streptophyta; class Magnoliopsida; order Santalales; family Viscaceae; genus Viscum; species Viscum album. The sequence goes on along the minus strand of OY728167.1, from coordinate 381,136,353 downwards.
TTATAATATTATTTTTTACCCTTATTTACTGGATTTACCTTTTAACCATGGTAAATAAAATTTTTACTGAAGTAATTATTCAAAATGTATAAAAATAAAAGTTACATATTTACCAAATTTGGATCTCCTGATTATAAATATGGAATACATTTTTATAAATTCAAAACAAAGAAGTGGAAGAAATTAATTTAAAATTATTTCTCATTGTCAAAACCAAAACCTTGTTTTAAGAAATAATAACTATCAAAAGATTGATACTTTTTTTATGTTCAGTTTAAATGTGAAATTATGTCCAATGACAACCATTGTATTAAATGGTAAATATATAATCTAATTATTCATTAAAACCACTCAACATTATAATTGATCACTATAAATTATTTTTATTAAAAAAGTTGTTTTTAATTAAAATTTAGTATTTTCACTATTCATCAAAAAATGAATGTTTTCAGAAAAATACCTAAAATTTACCCTAAGCTAATTTTGATATTATATATCCAAAAATGAAGTAAAATTTGAATAATAAAATTTATAAAATTTCAAAAATATGGTATTACTATACATAATGACTATGATTGGTCGCGGTGTGATAGAATCTTGAAGTGTTGTACAAAGAAAGCTATTGCATTATTTAATGGGAAATGTATTGTGGATGATTGGGGTGTTACATTAAACCCTCCTTGAAATAATTTCATCCTTGAAATTTTCAGAATATTTCTGCGTAAAAAGATTCAGGTGGATCTTCATCATAAGTTCCTCGGGTACCCACGTTTCCTCTTCCATCAAATGATTTCTCCATCGAACTTTTACCAGATGAGTCATCCAGTTTCTCAATACCTGTTCTCTTGTATCAAGAATCTGGATAGGATATTTGCAATAAGACAAATCATGTTCTAGTTCTAATTCCTCATAGGTGAGTACATGCATTGAATCAGGCATGTATTTTCTCAATAGTGATATACGGAACACATCATGAACTTTGGAGAGACTTGGAGGCATTACCAAACAGTAAGCTACATCACCAATTCTTTGTAGAATTTCGAAAGGTCTGATGTACCTGGGACTCAATTTACCCTTCTTACTGAAATTTATAACACTTTTCCATGGAGATACATTCAATAAAACAAGATCTCCTAAATGAAATTCCAAATCCTTCCTTCGGTTATCAGCATAGCTCTTCTGCGTACATTGAGCTACTTTGATGTGGGTTTGGATTACCTTCACCTTTTCCATCATTTTCTCAACATGTTCTGAGCCAACGAGTTTTCTTTCACCAACTCATCCCATCAAGTTGGTGTGCAACATCTCTTTCCATATAACGCTTCATATGGTGCCATCTGAATACTTGAATGGAAGCTATTGTTATAGCAAAATTCTACCAGAGGTAAATATTGATCCCACATACCTTGAAAGTCAAATGAGAACGTTATCAACATGTATTATAAGGTTTTAATAGTCTGTTATGATTTTCCATCAATTTTATGGTGGTAGGATGTACTCAATAGAAGTTCAGTATCCATGGCTTTCTTAATACTTTTCCAAAATCATGAGTTAAAACAGGGGTTACAATCAGATACAATCGATAGTAGTACTCCATGAAGTATTACAACTTCATTAATATATATTCTTGAAAACTATCAAGTAGTAAATCTTCTCTTATAGCAAGAAAACATGCTTACTTGGTAAGACGATCAACAGTGACCCATACTGCATCATTCCTTCTAAGAGTCTTTGGTAGCCCCATTACAATGTCAATCTTAATATTATCCCATTTCCGCTCAGGTATGGGAAGAGGTTGCATGACTCCTCGAGGATGTTGTCTTCAAGATTTCACTTTTTTACCAAACTATACATATTGACAAAAAATCCGAAATCTCCCTCTTCATTTAGTCCCACCAAAAATGTTTGTTCAAATATCTTTTCATGTTAGTTCCACCAGGGTTTATAGAGAAATTGGAGTTATGGGCATCATCCAACAATTCCCTATTTAGATCAGGTACACCAGGAACACAATGTCTCTTCCCAAATTTCAAAATTCCATCTTCATATACAAAGTCACTCAATCTCCCATCATTTACAACATTAATCTTCTTTTGAAACTCCTCATCATCAGCCTGAGAAATTTTTATCCTTTTTAGTAAAGATGGTTTGGAAACCATTTGAAAAATTATTGATGTTTCAACTTCCATGATTATTCCCATATCCATTTTCACTATATCCATGAAAATAGGACCGCTTTTATCTCTCATCTTGTTCAAAACTCCATGATACTTTCTACACAAAGAATCATCCACCTTATTTTACTTCCTTGGGTGGTAGTGTGAAGTGAAATCATAATCCTTGAGTAGTTTAATCCATCTCGTTTGGCTCATGTTGAGTTCCTTCTATGAGAAAATATACTTTAAACTCTTGTGATTGGTATATATATCACATGTTTCACCACAGAGATAGTGTCTCCATATCATCAAAGCAAATATTACAACTGCTAACTCAAGATCATGATTAGGATAGTTTTTTTCATGAATTTATAGCTGTCGTGATGCATAGGCAAAAAAAATATCATTCTTCATAAGGACACAATCATGTCATTTCTTTGAAGCATCACTATAAATAACAAACCCATCATTCACTGATGTTAGATTCAATATAAGACAATTGAATAATATTATATTTAGTTATTTAAAACATTCTTCACACTCTTTTGTAAAAAAAAAAGTAAACCCCTTTAAGTGTGAGCTTGGTTAATGGGTTATCCAATCGGGAAAATTCTGGATGAAACGTCAATAATAACCTGCTATACCAATAAAACTGTGTACCTCAGTTATAGTCGTTGGTGCTGGAAATTCTTGGATTTCTCTTGTCTTTTACAGATCAATGGATATTCCATCCTTAGAGACAATATCTCCAAGAAAAACAAAATCTCCTAAAGCCTAAATTCATAATAGCTGAACTTCCCATATAATACATTTCTTCTGAGGGTTTTCAGAATGGTGTGCAAGTAATTTTCATGGTATTCATAGCTTTTAGAGTATACCAATATATGAACAATAAATACCACTACAAAGTCATCATGATGATACTTGAAAACTCTATTCATTAGATCCATGAAAACAGAAGGTGCATTAGTCATCCCAAAAGGCATTACTGTAAACTCGTAATTCCCATACCTGGTTCAAAATGTTGTTTTCAGAATGTATTCCTTCTTCACACACAATTGATGATACCCCGATCATAGGTAAATATTTGAAAAATATTGTTCCCCATGAAGTTGGTCAAATAAATCATCAATGCAAGGTAGGGGATACTTGTCCTTTATTGTTATAGCATTAATCTCTCTGTAGTCAATGCACAACCTCATAGATCCATCGTTCTTCTTAAATAAAAGATCATTGGCTCCCCATAGAGAAAAAATAGGTAGAATACAACTTTTATTAATTAATTACACTAGTTTTTTCTTTAGTTCCACTAATTCTATAGTGGCCATTCTATAAGGGGTCTTCGATATGAGCCTTGAAACAGGAATTAAGACAATGGAAAACTCAATTTCTTGTTCTGGAGGATGTCTAGGTAAATCCTCTGGAAACACATCAATATATTCATGCAAAATAGGTACATCCTCTATTTGAACATTCCTATCCTCACCCACAATTATTTCATTCTCTTCCTCCCCAATAATTGAATTTAGTTGAGCTAATGGGATGGATCTAGATAAGAATTTGATGGTGACGTTTCTGCTTTAAAGATAAAGTACTCCTTATCAAAATCATAAATTGTAACCTCCTTTTTCTTACAATAAATTTTCGAATCATGTTCTGAAATATAATCCATACTGAGGATCATATAAAATTAAACCATGGGTATGACAATGACATTAGCATTTAAATAAAGTTTATATACCATAATGGGGACTGATTCACAAAACATTGTTGTAATGATACATCCCTAAAGATTTATTACTGAAAAATCCCTTGTTAAATCAAATTGGAAATATCTAATTTTTTTAGGAAACTGGGTAGATATGAAAAAATACAATGATCCAGAATCAAATAAAGCATTAGCTAAACATCATGAAACCATTAAATTACCTTCCACCACATCTTTCAGAGCTTCAACCTCGGCAGTAGTGATCACATAATCTTGGCCTTGATCCGTTGGCCTTTTATGTAGTAATTTTCCTTGGGGATTAGGAAATTCATTTTCATAATTCCCCCTTTATCTATAAATGTAGCATTCAATATTGACAGCCTCTTTTTTCCCCTTGCAATCACAATCTTGGTGGCCTTTTTCACCAGACCAATAGCAGAATCCCATTCCCTTCAGGAAAGTACTAGGGTGTTTCTTCCCACATTTAATACAGGGTGGAAATTCAAATTTTCCCTTCTTCCCCTTATTTACATTTCCAGAGTGTTCAGCAAATCTCTTCTTCCATTTCTTTGGTTTAAAGTTGTAATACTTAGAGAATTCTGTTTCATTCTTCACCGAACATGATATAATATCTTCATACAATGAAAAGGATTGTGAGACTAATGATCGATGGAGAAATGGTTTTAACCCATAAAAGAGATGATCAATCTTACTCCTTGGTTTGCATATATAATCTGCTGCATGCCTTGCTAACCTTGTAATTTTAACCTCACACACTGAGACATTCTCATCCTCTTTTTGCCTCAGACTTAGAAATTGAGTTTCCATATCCACTCATTGGTCATGAGGAAAGTATATTTCTAAATAAATATATTTAAAATCCCTCAATTCCATAAATGATACTTATTCATCTTAATTTGTATTTTGAACCAATGACCACCATTAATCAGCATCTCTAGTGAGGTGATAAACTTCCATGACAACTTTTTCCCTTTAGCTTCACCTCAAAGCATGACATATTTTCTCGAAGGATCCTATCCACTTCTCAGCTACCAATGGATTTTTACTCCCATTGAATGTTGGTGGTTATTAACTCTTGAAGAGATCTAACATTGATCCTCCACATTGTGGATCAGGGTGTTCCATACGGGTAAGGTTATTATTCGTAACCTGAGTGAGTTGTCCCAGTATGGTGAATAGATCATTAGCACCAGTTGAATCACCAGCTCCACTATAATTATCTTGAGCAGGAGGGAAATCCATACATGTATTACGTTCATTGATAGAGTTTCCATTCCTTCCACTAGGTGCCATTTATAAACAATGGCATACACTATATTAGTTTATGAATCACAATACATAATTCCAAACTTGTAAAACACTTAACATAAATTGAACAGTGTATGGATATAATCCATAATCATAAAAATGTTTTCATTGAGAAGTACATAATCCTAAATACTTCATAATGGATTGCAAAGAAAATGAGAATTATCTTAAGAATATCCCCCAGGAGTGTCATAACCAAGAGTGCAGCAAGGACTGTTGTCATGTATCCGGACACCCCGGGTCAAGCCCGAAACTCCTTATCAGTGTTTTCAGTCATAGGTACATCTGCCTCAACACTGCTTCTCTTTGGCTTTGCTCCTGTCTGGATTTTCCCTCATGCGACATAGATGACCCGTGACTCCAAAATCACTCCTGAATCCCACCGTCGCGAGGATGTTGGCATCGACGCCTGGAGGAAGCGACCACACAACCTTCTCCTACTGGCACTGGTGTACTAGACTCCCCCACTGAGTTCTCTACTGCGGAGAATGGTTTGGATATGATCGACATCAAACCCAGGGGTTTATTCTCAAGGGTCATCATCGATAACCTGAGCATGTAAATGGACACAGATGGACGTCATAGGAACACTCAGTGCCAGTGGGGCTCTTCTACTTTCCAATTCACAGCAGGGGAATTTTTTGTTTTCCATTGTTAGTATGCGTATGCGGATGTCATATGCAGGAATTCTTGGTACCTATAATTTCCTCTACTCAATAGTTCTATTTTTTGGTTTTCTTCAGGGTCGGAATAGGCAGGGCCATCGTCTTCTTCCAGGTCAATATGAGGGCACAAAGGATGACCTCATGAATTCTTGGTGATAGGGAAATTTCTTACTTTCTCTCCCTGTTTCGCTATTCAGATATTTGGGTTCTATTTTTGTGTTACAGGGTGTTTGAATTTTATTTTATGATTCTCCTCTTCTATTTTGTCTTTTCCCTTTGCACATGCCCCCACTTTGGGCTGGTTCAAAGGACTCTTTTGCAAATTGGGATGGTGTTGGTAAATCTGATGATGGTGTTTCTAATCATGGAGGATCTTGATTTTGGTTCTCACTAAGCCACAAAGTGATGGTATCATATGTTTTCATGGGTTTTTTTGGGATGGGCGTGGTCCTGGACAATTTTCTTTGACTAGCTTGTTTATGGTTCCTTGTGATGATTTGCTGGTTCTCACTTGGCCTTAAAGTGATTTGTATGGTGGGTTCTCACTTAACCAAAAAGTGTTTCAAAAAAATGAATTTTTAATCATTTTCTCTATAGAACATAGTCATATCCCCTCAGACTATCCCTGTAAGTCAGTCATAGAATACATCTTCACATCCTGTGAAAAATAAAACATAGAAAGGGGTGAGCTCAGATGCTCAGTAAGGATAAAAATATAATGTAAACTTTCATAAATAAGCACAAACGTTTAAGGAAATGTATAAGAATAAAAAAAATCTTTATTAAACTTGATCTTCAGTATAATATGGGAAATATACAATCATATAATTACATTTACTTATTCACATGGATATTATACATGTTTAACAATCACATGAAATATCAATAGACACTTTCATAATGATGGATTTCATAATTCCAGACTTCATAACCACAAAGTCAAGGCCTCGTGCCAAGAATACAAATAACATTTTTTCAAGGCCTTCTGCCAAGACACTATTTTGTCTCCTGAGACCTATTGATGCATCTAGGAGCTATATCAGGCTCCACCCGACACATACTAAGTCCAATGCATTTATTATATAAAAATGTTTAAGCATAACATAACCATTCGTATTAAAACTTGCATAAAAAATGTCAATACTATATCTATAAACCATGAATGGTATAAAAATAACACATCCACAATCAAACATATCAAAAAACCTTCAATACAATGTGGAAGATTTTTATCATAATGAATTAACTTCAAACAATATTAAAATCAATCAAAGGTTATTGACATAGATGAAATAAAATCTATTTGAGAGAAATAGCTCTTTATTTTCTTAAAATCATTTAAAATTCACATAATTATAAGATAAAATATTTATTTAGAATGTATTATTATATGCTCGTAATGGAAGCTTCGAAAATGTTATAACAACGTAAAATATCGGCACCTATCGTATAAGTTAATAAAATACATTCATACCTTAATTTTGACGAAAAGGTTATAAAGTAACTTGTTTAGAAATCACCAGAAAGATTTATTGAAAAACACATAAGGTCTAATATGGGTGTAAATGACCTTAAACCATTTTCTAGTTTATAGTAAAATGTTTTGAAATACATTTTTAACAAACATGGATGTGGATGATAAGGAGGTCCTAGTAGATACTTACATAAAAACAACCTCAGATAATAAAGAGATTGTGAAATTAACCCTTACCGATTTGGTATCTTACAAAACATACACCCCCTGAAAGATAGATCATACAATGATGATGTAAATAAAAATAAATTAATGTATATTACACAAAGAATAAAATCATGGGACAGTACATACACCACATGCAATAAATAAGTGGTGAACAATGGAAATCTCATGAAATTAGAAGTGAGATAAAAAACCCCTTACCTTTTCCTTTTACTTAGTTGAGGGATTGTTAACCTCTAGTGTAATAGTTAAGTAATAGTTATTAAATTATACAAAAACCATATACATAAATATGATATCATATATGATCTTCTAATATTGCTTTGTTAACATTATTTTAGTATTATTGTCATTTCAGGTGTTAACTGATTTGTTTTTCTTTATATGCATTGTTACATGAGTCATGTTTCTTATGGATGGGATTTATATTATTAATATACAGAATGATATCAAGACTTTGAACATTATTTATAATCATAAATTAAAAATTAGTCTTGAATGGATACGATGGGGATTGAATCTCATCGCGTTTGTGGAGACGGTAATCGGCACGTATGCACAAGCGACAATATCATTATTTTGATATTAAAATCGTTTATAACTGGATGTTATATCATATATACAGAATATTTATCATGTTATATTTATTATTTACATTATTTACACTCATTATTACACCTATCCAAATGATTAAGTGTTTTAATAACAAACATCACCACGGTATGGAGACGATAAGCCGAACATACGCATGTATGGTGAATTTGTCATTTATAGGATGGATAGATAAATGAATATGGTTGTACCATTTTAATAATAACATCAAATTATATAGAATATACTGGATTTATTATTTTAGAGTAGAAACAACAAATAAAGAGGAAGTGGAAGAAGAAATGAACTTGAAAGTTGTGATGAAATATTTACCTCTTCTTCAGTTTCTTCCTTTTGATTTGATCAAAAGGACTCCATAGATTGTCTTTATGACTAAAGTATGGCATCTATTATTAAGGGAGGATAGTTGGGATGATATTTGGGTAGGGGTTGGCTGAGACAAAAGGCTTTGAAGGTGTGAATTTCAGATAAGGTTATGTTTTTTTATAAGAGTGGTGAGGGGCACTTTAGGGAAAACATAAAATATTATTTTATAATAAATTATTATTTGGTTTATAATGGCTCAGAATTTATTTATTTATATGATAATGTGGGGATAGGTCGAAATCCTCTCAAACAATTGGTTTTATATAGGTTTAGGTCACCATATTAACCATATCATTTATATTTACTTCTTAGTTAAATAGTTTTACATTTACCATGTCTCTTTGTATTTTTATATTATATGGTTAATAAACATACTATAAACTGCCAAGAGAACCTCAAGTGGTTCAATAATGATATATCTATCATTATATAATTCCATTGGATGAACCTTGGATTATTATAAATATCATATCAATTAATAATATAATATTTGTTTTAAAAACACTTATATGTCAATTTTGACACTATTTAATAATTGATTTTTTAAAGTCCTAATAACTCTATTAAATCTAAATAAATTAATTTAATAAATAATATCATGACATATTAATATATAAAATTCTTTGATGGAATCAAAAAATTTATATTATATTTATTTTAACATTTATAATATAATTTATTTGATTCATTCATTAATAAGGAAAATATTGCATCATCATTGTGTCATAAATAAATTTAATTATTCAATGCCTAAAAACTATAAATAAAATAAAATTATGTAGGAAATATGTTTATATTTCTAATTAATATTTATAGTCTAAGAGATAACATATATTACCCTATGTAAAAATTGTTTTACTAAAAGAGATATGCTTTTGTCTTTTTTGTATTTACTTTAACTTAATTAATATAAAGTGTCATTATCACTTACAAGTGGCTCCCTGAGGTCCCAAAATCGACCCAAGGATTCCCGTGGACAGAAAGATATCAACCAATAGTGTTAGGACACATGTTAGGGTAATTTAATATTATTATAATATTATTGTTTACCCTTATTTACTGGATTTCCCATTTAACCATGGTAAATAAAATATTAACCGAAGTAATTATTCAAAATGTCTAAACCTAAAAGATACCAATTTATACAATTTAGACCTCCTGATTCTAAATATGGAATCCATTTTTCTAAATTCAAAATACAGAAGTGGCAGAAATTAATTTAAAATTAATTTCCATTGTTAAATCAAAATGCGTGTTTTTAAGAAATAATAACTATCAAACAAGTGACACTTGTTTATGTCCAGTTTAAATGTGAAATTTTGTCCAATGAAAAAAATTGTATTAAATTGTAAAAATAAAATCTAATTATACTTTAAAACCAATAAATAGTATAATTTATCACCATAAATTATTTTGATTAAAAAGTGGTTTTTAATTTTTTTTAGTATTTTTCACTATTCAACAAAAACTGAATGTTTTCATAAAAGTACTAAAAATTCACCCTAAGCTAATTTTTATATTTTGAATCCAAAAATGATGTCCAATTTGAATTATAAAATTTATAAAATTTCAAAAAGTGGGTATTACTAGTCATAATGACTACTTTGGTTGGTCACGTTGTGTTAGAATCTCGAAGTTGCGTACAAATCAAGCTATCAAATTATTCAAAGGGAAACGTACCGTGGAATCTTGGGGTGTTATAGAAGGAAGATGAGAGTTTGTCCCAAATTATATTTGTGATTCCCTTGGGTTCAGTACGTAAGTTGTTTCTTCTTTGATCTAGTGAGTAAGTCCTTTCTGATGCATTCCTTTCTATGTTCTGCACATTATATTAGACCTTTATTCATGTATGTTTTATTGTATATATGTTCTTACTCTATCCTATATTTTTAATATCTGAGGTCTGATGATTGGAATAAGTAAATAACATGCGGTCACCCTCGTACCTCATACTGTCCCCAGATCCAGTTTCTTGATATTTCTACAATCAGCATTAATTAATATCAGAATCATTAAAGTTAAAAAATATTACTATTATAATAACCTTTAGAATTTGAAAAAGTATGGAGTAGAAGAGTGAGAATTGGTAGAATAGTAGTGGTAACCTTTTAAATAGTAGTCTTCAATGGTAGGATTCATTGGTAACCTTCTCAACGATAGCCTTCATCAGTAACCTTCATTGGTGAACTTTCCTTGGTGACCTTCAATGGAGACCTTGCATCGGTGAAATTGCATAGGTGACCTTGAATCAGTGAGCCGTCATTGATGACCTCGTATAGGTGACCTTGCATTGGTGACCATTGCATCAGTGACCTTGCATCGTTGACCTTGCATCAGTGACATTTCCATCGGTGACCATTCAATGGTGAACTTTCCATCCGTGACCTTTGCATCAGTGACCTTTTCATCAGTAAACTTGGATCGATGACCTTTACTTTAGTTACCTTTTCATATATAGAGAAATATTACACTAAAATCATAAACAAAAAAACATTGAGATTTGATAGTACATAGTTATTACATGATAGAAACATGATTATCATACAAATTATTATCCTGTAAGAGAAACATGATTATTATATAAATGAAACATGATTTGGGAGTATCAAAACATGATTTGGGATTATCAGAACTTGATTTGGGGTTATCAAAATAGGTGAGTCCAATAATATCCCCGTTCTTGATAATCACAAATTATGTTAGAGAATTTAGATTTTAGTATTATTGAATCTAGGTTAAGCACATTTTCAAATATCATTGGAGGTGTCTATAAGTAAAATTGAACCATATTAATTGTAGATAGTATATGTATTCAATGATTACAGTTAACAAAAACATTCTCCCCCTTTGTTATTAATAAAAATAAATGAAGAAAAAAAGAGATAAAAGTGGATTTTATTTGAAATTGAGAAAGAGTAAAATTTACAAAAATAGGTACAAAGTTCCCTATCGAATATGATATCCCACATTAAATCCACATAAAATATTCCTAAGGGATAATTGTCTTTGGAAGCTGAGGAGTCATGTGCTAAAGATGAAGGAATAGGTCAAGGGATAGTAGTGAGCAGGGTTGGAGGAGATGCAACAGAAGAATCAGTAGACTTGTAGTGAGTAGATCTTTGAGGAATCATAGAGGTCAAACATTTGATGGACTATGCAGGTGTCATAAATGGTGAATCACCGGTAGAGCCTGAGGCAGTTGGAGAAGATGTTAAGGTTGTAGGAACAATGATCCGAGGGTATTCCTCATGGAGGAAGGGAAATAGAAGATTTCTGAAATCCATAATAATGTTTTTTCTTCTTTCCACAGTTGAGATAAAATCATCCATATTCTCTATAAATATCTCTAAAGAAGGAGTCAAATCTCTATGCCTGCTAACCTAATCCTTAAAGGCCTGAGTGATAGGTGGAATCCTTAAGTTTTCCAATAGCACCTTAAAGTGACCATCCATCTGATGCTTAGTGTATACTCTTTTTTAATAGAAATAGTCTTGCTCTTTGATGGCCTTTTGATCATGAGAAGCATCCCTTAAATAATTTCACACAAGGTTATGAATTTCTCTGGTAGTAGACATGACCTCAGTCATAGCCTGGGGATCAGAGGTACATACACCAGATAACTTCTCAACTTCTTCTCTGACAACCAATTTGAAGTCTTCTAGATCAATAGGAGGAGAAGCCGAAGAGGAATAAGATTCACACAGAGGTTCCATAGTGAAATTCATTGTCTCCTTAAAGGATTTGGTCATCCCACTGATCATCATCTTCACATCATCATCCTAGCCACTCACATGTGTCTCCATAGACTTCTTAAAGTCTTCAAATATAGTGACAAACTACTGTACCAAACTTTTAACAAATCTAAGATATCTATCCACCTAAGCCCTTGAAGCCATATTGAATTCTAAACTAGAAATGGACTGCTTCATAGATTCCATAGATTCTTCCAAGGTTTTGGCCTGATTCTGACAATCCTTTACATCATGTATCAAATAGAGTTAGAGGTTGAAACTATCCTTTCTACTGAAGATGTCATGAGTTCCTGATTGTGATCTACTATTCTCTCTAATTATATTGATTTCTCAGCAAAGTGTCTTTTCAAATATGACATCAATGATTCCAAATCAACCTTCTTTATATAGTCTCGAGGTAAAAGTACTGTTGGATGCACAATAACAGTCTCTGTACCTAGGGAAATTGGAGGACTTGTGATAGGCTGGTCATCATTAGAATCTCCATAGTCTAATCCCAAGATAAAAAATCCAGGGTCTTATGACCAAACTCCTATTCTATGATCAATAGTAAATGAACCTGTGGCAACAGGTTCCTCCCCCTCACTGGAGAATTTTTTTTATCAACCACATTTATCTCTGCCATCCCTCCTTCAGAAACTTCATCAATAGGAGATTCCACTGCTAACTTCCTTACATAATCATCAACTACTTCCATTGAAATTCCATCTTCAACTGAATCTGCAAGCTCTTCATCTACATTTTCAATCAGTTATGTTTACCCTATTAGGGGACAATGGCTTAGACATTTCTCTTAACATTCACCAATATCTGTCTCAAAGTCATAATGACTAGATTTAGTTTTATATTCATCCTATGAAGTCTTTCTAATGTCTCTTATGACATTCTCTTCTTCTTCTTCTTCTTCACTGGTTTCTTCTTCACTACTATCCTTTAAAAAAGTCTCTCTTTTGGGAAGTATTTTTGGTGGGCTAGGATCACCGAAAGATAAAATATTGGCATGAGGAAGGGTAGATTCAATAATGTCATCTATAGGAGAATACTATCTGACTGTCATACCAGCAAATTCTTATTCTTCATCTGAGTATGTTTGCTCTACTTCATTAGGCTTCAGACCAAGGCCTCTCTTTTCATTAGGCCTAGAAGGATGAGTAACTGGTTTGAAATCCTCATACCATTTAGCTTCATCATTTAACCATCTTCTTTTCCAAGGGTTCCAGTTGATTTTCATAAATTTTTAAATCATCTTACTAATCCAAAAATTGTCCCCTACTATAACTGTTTCCTCCTATTTTCTATAAACTCTTTTCACCTTCAACAGTACGAATATAAATCTATCATGAAACAAACCATTGGACTTGGAACTGTGCTTTTTCAAATCCTCTAATTGAATCATTAGAAACCTACCCAAATTTATCTTCTGTCCATGATTTATCATATACAAAAGAAATACATCATGAAATTTCAAGGTAGCAAAGTCCCCTCTCTTGGGACTCAAAATATGCTAAAAACATTTAAACAACAACCTTTCTTCACTTTCCATTTAAGCTGAAATTAATTCACTAGGGATCCCATTCCTTGTCAGTTCTACTAAGGATCCTTCATTACAGAAGAACTCACAAGTCGGAGGCACCACTCCTAAGTAGTAATTGAAATTCCCTTCATCTGGAACTCTTAAAAATTCATCCCATTCAATATAGGAAAAGATTATACTCACTCCATTTACCTTTTAAGACATTCTATTCTCATCCTTAGTCTACTATAACATTAGAGACTGATAGAACTCTTTCACTAGATTTGGATAATAGGGTCTATAGTTGTTTGAAAAGCATTTAACCCAACATTGAGCTTCAAGTGCCTTCAGCACTAAATACCTACTTGAAAGCATCCATTCAGAACATAACTCTTTATCAACCATGATTTCCCTCTTCAAAAAATGAGGGTTGATCAGCTTTTCCACTTATCAGTGTCCACTACTAGACTCAGATCAATGTCTTTTTGGATTTGGTGCATTTCCTTTATCACTGACCAATGGTCTCTTCAATCTTTCCATGTGATCTAGAGTGGTTCAAGGGTTTGGGGATAAGGTTAGGTTCTTAGGTTAGGGATAATGGGATTTGGGAGAGAGTATATGTGGATTGATATGTGGTTTCTATTTTAATTTTAATATTTAGGGATCGAAAAAAATCAAGTAAAAGAAATAGGTAATACTAAAAACGTTTCAGATTCCGGCAAAAAAACCAAAAAGTAAAGCCACGGAAAATTCAACTATCAGTAAGGTCCAACAGTGAGGTTCTAAAGGTGAGTTATAATGGTGAGGTTAAACGATGAAGTCTAATGGTGAGGTTCCAACAGTGAGGTCTGACGGTGAGGTTCCAAAGGTGAGGTCTAATAGTGAGGTTCCAAAAGTGTGCTCAAATGGTGAGGTTCCAACGGTGAGGTCTAATGGTGAAGTTCCAACAATGAGGTCTAACTATGAGGTTACAATGGTGAGGAACAAACAATGATGTTCCAATAGTGAGTTTCCAATGGCGAGGTTCCAACGACGAGGTTCCAACCACTTAACAGTTTATCATTCCTAACTCATGTTTGATGTAATTTATCTTCTCAGAATTCAATGTCATTGTGAATATATCATCCAATTGGTGTTTGGTGCCAATGAATTCAAGAGTTATATCACCTCTTTGATAATGATCTCTCAAGAAGTGATGTATCACATCAATGTGATTTGACCTTGCATGTGATACTTGATTTTTTGAGATGTTAATGGAACTATTATTATCACACATTATAGATATGTTTGAATTGATAACCATTGTCTAGTAAAAGTATATTTCATCCATATAATTTGAGCACAATAACTACCATCAGCTATATATTCATCTTCGACAGTAGATAATTCAATAGAATTCTATTTCATACTACACCATGATACAAGTGACTTTCCCAAAATGGGACATTTTCCAGAGGTTCTCTTTCTGGAAAACATGAAACCAGAAAATTCATCATCTGAATAACTTATTAAATAAAATTATTGTCCTCATGGATAAAATATTCCTATGTTTTTAATATATATGAGATATTTAAAAATCCTTTTAACAGTAGTTAAATGATATTCTTTGGGATTTGTTTGAAAATGAGCACACATGCATAAAATGAACATAATATCAGGTCTTATGGCAGCATGATGGAGCAGAATCCCAATCATACATCTATAACTGGTTTGATCCACTGTTTTACAAGTTTCATCAGAATCCAACATACATGTGGTACTAATAAAAGTATCAATATATTTATTTTTGTTTAAAACAAAACATTTCAAAAGATCCGTAGTATATTTACTTTGATTTAAAAAATACCATTTTTATTTTGAAAAATTTGGAATCCAAGTAAACATTTATGTTCCCCCATTAAACTCATTTCAAATTCAACTTACTTCATTTCTAAAAAATATGTACATAAATAATTTTTAGAGGATTAAAAAATTATGTCATCTATATAAATCTGTACTATTAAAAGGTCTTTGGAAATCCATTTAATTAGGAGTGTAGGATCCACTATTCCTTTAGTAAAACCTTTTGAAATAAGAAAAGAACTAAGTGTGTCATAACAAGCTCTTGGAACTTGTTTCAGACCATATAGGGATTTTGAATGTTTAAAAACATTATTTGAAAATGGGGATTTTTAAAACTAGGTGGTTGTTCAAAAAATATATCCCTAACTATCTTCCCATTTTAAAAAAAACCTTTGACATCCATTTGATAATGTTTGAATTTTTTTGAGCTGCATTAGCATGTAATATCCTAATGGATTCAAGTCTAGCTACAGCTCCAATGGTTTCCACATAGTCAATCCGTTCTTATTGACTATATCCTTGTCCAAATATACTTTCCTTATTCCTAACTATATTTCCAGATTCATCAAATTTATTTATAAACACCCAT
This sequence comes from Viscum album, assembly GCA_963277665.1. Taxonomy (NCBI): domain Eukaryota; kingdom Viridiplantae; phylum Streptophyta; class Magnoliopsida; order Santalales; family Viscaceae; genus Viscum; species Viscum album. Next base: position 381,120,122 of record OY728167.1, on the reverse strand, counting down.
TTAGTGCCTATGGTCCTAGTGAAGTTAGGTCTTTTGAAACGTCCCGGTTCCAGAAGCCACCCAGAGGTGCCCCGTACCCGGTTGGTCACATGGCCTCAAGCACATTTTCCAAAATTCCAGAGGCTACCGACTAGCAGCGAGGGCCTTGGGTGTGATTGTTGGGAAACTATTCCATCATTGGCAGAGTACACATCGGAAGAAAAACAAATAGATGACAATAGAAACAGTAGACATCCATACAAGAGTAAACAACAGAAGATTGATAAATAAACAACTAGAGCAGAAATATATGTAAATGATGAATGATGCATATATGTCTAGGAAAGTAGCCAAATAGGTCACAATTCTGAATACAGTACTATACCAAAGTACCAAATAAAAACAGATAAGAAACTCCTCAGAATCGCAAGCCTTGGCTTCGTCCCATGCTCTCCAACTCCAGTGCAATCAAGAACCTGAAGTAGAAGGGAACTTTCCCTTATATATACCTAAAACAATACAATTTATTTAGGCCCAAAATCATGATGCAAACAGGGAGTGAGACAAAGTCCCAATAGGAAACCACCCAAAGATCTATGCCTAACAGTCAGTGAATAAATGTTAGGTAAAGTACAATTAGCACTAAACAGTAAGAAGTACACATGATAATAAACAACAGTAACAATTCATAGTTCTAGCATATAATCTACAAACAAGAACATACACTCAAGCAAGTAGAACAAAAAGGATAACCTCTGGGTAGTTCTCATTGTCTACCTAATATATTCCAACCTACAAGTACTAGCAACCCTCTGGGAGGCACACATAGTCTCACCCCTCTGGTTCATCTAAATAATACACTCTTTGACGAAGCACTCACCGTTAATTCAACCTATAGTCTTGTATTGTACTAAAGGCTCTCTGGGGAAGCAGTCAACGTTAATTCCCCCTGTGGAATGCGTTGAGGAACTACAGACTCTCTAAGGAGGAACTCAACATCAATTCCCCCTGTAGTCTCACATCATATATTAAAGACACTTTGGATAATCCCTTACATCCATTCTCCCTATGGTCCACTACACTAGGTTCTCACAAACCTGTGTAAAAAAAACATGCATAGCGCGCGTATCGGTCCATGTAATCCTCAATAACTACATGGCTATCATTCTAAGGCACAAAAACATAATAGTACAACAGTTACACTACCCTACAACTAGGCATGGCAATTGAAAAAATGCCTAATAAGAAAAACATGCAAGGAAAAACATCCAGAGCATAGTAAAAGTTACTCTAATCATAAGAAATGACCTTTACTCAAGCAATCAAGCAAATCAGGCAACAACAAGGGAAAAACAGGAACACACAACACCCCTTTCAAGGGTATCGGTGGAATTTGCACAAAATATTGATATAATTCTTATAGAAAGGCACAAACCACCTACCTTGATGCTAGGAGATCGATATAAGTGAACCTTGAGGATTGATTCCCCTTAGAAAATCTATGATCTAAGAAAACATCCAAAATTATAAACCCATGATAACATTAAAATGAGGAGGAATCATGGAACAAGGATAAAGCAGAAGAGAGAGCTTACCAAGGCGATCCCAACGCAATTGGCATCGGCTGGAATGGAGATCAGATGGAGGTTTTAGAGCTCGGGGAAGAATCATGGCTCTAAGGGAGCTCTCGCCCGAACAAAACATAGAAGAAGGTCATTTTGGCTATTAGGAGAGACCCCGGTGTGTTTAGTGAAAAGAAAGAAACTAAACGGCGTGTACTTTTGGGGTACACATCGTGTACTCTATTTTTTCTGTACTCCACTTTAAGCGGCCTCCACCTCACCCCCACACACCGTGTGTGTGGCCCGGACACGGCCAGCACATGGCCTAGTGCGGAAAGGGAGTACATGAAATGTACTCAGAATGTACACAACATGTACATCAAAAATTTCCAGAAAACTATTTTTCTCAAAAACACCAGGAAAATAAGGACATACTTGAAAACGAGGACACGGGTTCTTAAAAACTTCCGCCCTTAAAGAAATTCATCACCGAATTTCCCTAATGAGGCGGAGATGAAGAAACCCTGAACAGCTCCGGCCACTGCGATCGTACATCAGCCTCCCTTTCACAGGTCTCGTCCTATACTCGCCCGTGTTTCCATAACACCCGTACTAGAGGAACAGACCATCCATGGAGAACCTTTGTACTGTGATCGACAATACAGATAGGATGCTCCTCAAACGATGCATCATCTTTGAGCTCAACCTCATCGGGCTGAAAGACATGAGATAGGTCTGAAAAGTAACATCGGAGTTGAGAGACATGGAAGACGTCATGCATAGCCTGGTACCTCTGAGGTAACTGCAACCAATAGGCAACCGGCCCAACTCACTCCAATACCTCAAACGGCCCGACGTACCACAATGAAAGCCTACCCTATCTATGAATCCTCTTGTGTCCCAAAATCGGTGCGACATGCAGGAAAAATTCATCCCCGACCTCGAACACAAGAGGTCTTCTCCACTGATCAACATAAGAATTCTGTCGAGACTGTGCTGTAGCCATCCCCCTCCAAATCAACTCTATCTGCTCTGAGGTCTCCTGAACAAGATGAGGTTTGTAACAACCCAATATTTTATGATAAGTATCCTTTTTAATTTATTTGATGTCACGTGTTTTATGATACAACAAGATTATCTTGTGCTATACTCGACATTGAATTAGCTTGAAGTATACATAACACTATTCTTAGATTGTGTTACACACAATTTCAAGTTCGTTTTATAATAGTCACTCTATGCAACATTGAGTGTATATATATATATATTCATTGTATAAATGAAATATGGTTGGATTTTGTTATATGAAATAATAAAGGATTCTTTCACAACACGCAACCCTGACTTGGCTTGCATTACACACTATCGAGACCTTCCTCAATAGCGTGTGTTGTACGCAATACCAGGTTTTACTAAACAACGATATATTATTATAATATTATTATGAACTAGCTGTTATGAATAGTATTAACTAAATTTTTAATTTAATAACATTATTATTAATCTTACACATTTTCTAGAACATGGTATAAGAACAAAATAAATTTTTTGGGGTAAAATAATTATTTTTCAAAACATGCAGTTTTGCTGCCTTTTGATGGTGCACCCACTTTAAATCTTGTTTTTGACATTTTTATAAGTTCAATTTTAGAAAAAAAATTATTATTTGGAATCAGTATATAAAATTTTACCTTGGATAAAATTTTCATATTATTCTGATAACTTTCATATATTAATGAATAGTAAAAACATGCTATATTTTAATTAAAAACAACTTTTTTCATCGTAATAACTTATGTGATTAAATTATAATATTGAATGATTTAAAAGTATAAATAGAATATATTTTTACAATTTAATATAATTTCTATCATTAGCCTTGATTTTACATTGAATTCGTAGGTTAAATAAATTCAATCCTTTGCAATGTTTTAAACAAAAACCCGTTTTCTTTCGACAACAGGGTTAATTTTAATTTAATTTATGCAACTTCTGTGTATTGAATTTGGAAAAATGGATTCCATATTTGGAATCAGTGGGTCCAAATTATATTAATATTCTAATTTTTATTTTTGGGCTTTATGAATAGTAACAGCGGTAAATTTTATTTACCATAGTAAAAGGTAAATTGGGTAATTAAGGGTAAATATAATATTATAAAATTATCCTAATACTTGTCTTAATACAATTTGATGATTATAATTTTTCCTAAGTAATATTTGGGTTGAAATGGAATCCATTAGAACCCAGTTGGAGGTGATTAAGACCTTTAGTTTATTTTATTTAAAGGAAAGTGAAATATGTCTCACTCAACTTTAATAATTAAAGTATTTTTAATATAAATTTATATAGAATATAAATTCGGTTATAAATACTCATTTGAAAGATAAAATGTTTTTATTTGTCATGGTAATATTTTTGTAATTTTTAGAGTTATTTAATTACCTTATAAACTTATACATTAATGATGTAGAAATTATTTATTTAGTGAAAAATCAATAATATAGTTTCTATTGAAATAGTAATACATATCAAAAGGCCCAAAAATTTGCAAAGAACTTATTATTAGTGTATATATAAACCCTAATCATCCACTGGCCGAATTTTTGACCATTTTGATCCTTATTAAGCCGATTATGACACTTATATTATTTTATTTTAAATGATTCCAAAGTTGTCACCTTCATAATTTAATAAATTTAATAATTTAAATATTGTGATTTTAAGATGATAAATTAGGGTAAAATTATTATTGTGAAAGATAATATATTTATCTTCATCATAGGATTTTTTTTAATTTTTATGCAAAAAAGAAGTACATTAAATAATTATACAAAAATGTTGTAGTAATTATTTTATTAAGAGATGAACCAAATAAATGATTTTAAAAATAATAAAATAAATATTATATGAACTATTTAATGTGCTCCACTAATTTTCTAGATACATATGACCTTTTAGGAATCTATTAAATCTTTTAGTTTGAACATATCTTCTATATATAGTTTATTTAAATTCAAATAAATGAATAGTGTCAAAATTGACACTATTGTTATTTTATAAAGATAACATATTATAAAATTGTTTAAAAATCACAAAAATATTTAAAAATTATAAATTTAAATTTATATGGTCTAAAATGTTATAAAGTATCCAATTATGGGCAATTCACAACAAATAAGTAATTATTTGTTATAATTTAAAATTTAGAATGTTATTACCACAAATAAAATAAAATTGATAAATAAGGATAAATCAAGATTATAATGTTTAAAATAAATTCCTAACATGTCTAAACTTTATTGGTTGATGATATTAAAACTCTATAGCATCTAATATTCGGATATTAGTCATTTTGGAAGTTTTTATGTGGGTTTGAGATTTAATATAAACTAATATTTCTTATATTTCCAAAGGTGCCCCTCTCCTCCCTTATAAAAGGGCACCTCCTCCCTCTCTTCCTCACACCACATTGAGCATTCAAGCTCGGCCAAACCCTAAAAAATTCTCTTCTCCACTTCCATAGAAACATCCTAGAGGTCCTGGTCTTCTTCAAAGACCAATTGTAGTGCCCTAAGAGGATGTCTCAAAGAGGCTTTTCAAAGAAGAGGTAATGTCCGTTACCAATTCTTTCAACTTTATTTCTTCTTACACTTCTTCTTTTTTAGTTGTTTAAATATGAGGTAATAACATCAGTATCAATCATATATTGATATGTTATTATAAGTATGAAACAACCATATTGCACCATCTATCCATCCTACGGAAAACGAAATCACCGCGCATGCGTACGTACAGAATATCGTCTCCACGCCGTGGTGTAATATATTTTCCACCACCCCCTTACTTGGATGGGTATAATGGTTAAAGTAATGAATATATATGATTATCGCTCGTGCGTACATACGGACTACCGTCTCCACGACGCGATGAGATTCACTCTCCATGTTAACCATTCAAGAATGATTATAAAGTATATATAATAAGTAATCATGAAATATATGACATAATAATGATACTGTATTTGTGTATATATATATATATTTATGTCATCTACATTATTTCATTAAATTCTATAAGGAAACGAAAACAGCGTTCATGCATACGTATGGCCTACCATCTCCATAAACGGTGTATTTATTTACATTTATAGATCTATTATATATATGTATATTCTAAATATATATTATATATAAATCATGTTTTACATTCTGGATGTATGTAATCATGATATAAGTAGTCATATGAATAATTACAAGTTAAAACTCGAACAACAAATGAAACGATTTTACCCAAAACGCTACTTTAACATGAATTTGCAAAATAACGGGTAATATAAAGTCATAAGTGAACCATATATGATATAATAACAATGAATATGATTTTTTAATAAGTCAATGACATTATTTAAATCATTATACATGAGGTTTGGATATGTATGAACCATATCGAACCTAAGGTAAGGGATAATTGTGCAAATCTCATTTTTATCCGAGATTTCTTATTCATAAGTATTTACTTGGGTTATTTCTATCATCCATGTCCATGTTTTATAAAAGTGTATTCATGTATGTTTAAATTTATTTATACCCATTTTTAACTTTTACTACATGGTATGTAAGAAATCATTATTTTTTTTATGTTACGAGGTACTTTTTGACTTTTCCAGCAAAAGTACAAGAAGAATATTTTTTTAACGTATATGGCATGAAAGTTTTTTACAGATTTATAAAGCTTTATTTTCATGAAGCTTCCTACAAATTATTTCATGACTATTTTAAACAAAATCCTATTCTTTTAAAATTGCTTGTCATTTTGTGAAAATAAAATGATTTTGAAGAAGAAAAGATATTTTCCTCAAGAATTCATTTCAAGTGTTTTATTAAAAACCATTTTTCATCTAAGATGAAATTATTTCATATGTGTATGTTTCAAGTATATTTTCTCTATGATTTACATGGTCTCAATTTTCTTATTATGAAATTATATCCATTTCTTTTATATGGATTATGTGATGATGGGATGATGTTTATGAAACCCATTTTATTTATTTGGTTTTTATGACTGTTGTATGTCTATTTTCTGGCACAAGTAAGAATGATTTCATTATGAGATGGGTGGGACCTATATATCCCTCCAATGCACTGGGTAAAGATTTATATCTCATGAGATAGACATGGCTGGAAGGACATGTTAAACCGGTTCAGTAATACAGGACTGGAACAAGGAGTGAACTCAATTCAGAAAGGGACTTTGTCCACTAAGATGGTCTTGGCAGCAATTCCTTGGCTACTATGGAAATCATATCATGTTCTTAATGGTTTTCCTCAATTACATGTTTTACTCCCATGCTATTTTATCATGCTTAATGTTTCTTTATGATCTATGCCTTACGAACTTCCAAGTTTTATATCATTGCTCAATCTTTTGATGTTTAAACATTATGTTCATGTTTTTAAGTTCAAATGTATATGATTTATTTTATTTTATCCATGCCTACCCTTACTGAGAATTTGAGCTCACCCATTATATGTTTTCTTTTTCCCAGGATATAAAGAAAGGTTTTAGGTAAGAAAACAAAAGGGGAAGATCTTTATGGGAGATGTTGAAGATATTTCACCACGATTAGAATATTACGTTCCAAGTTTCCAAAGTCACTAAACTATTACGGTCCTTGTGTGTCTATTTTTGTTATGTATTATGTATTCTGAAAAAGTAATGTAATGTCCATGTATGTCAAGCTATCGGGTCTCTACAGTTGGTATTAGAGAAAATGTTTAGTTAACCTATGTAAACTAGGTTGTGAAAACTTTAGTGAGATCCCTAGTGATATTTATATGGTATGTCTAGGGATTTCCCTAAGGTTAAGTATACGTATAGGTTACAGTCCTAGAATTGCACTATCGATCTTAGAATTAAACCTAAGATGTTAAATATTGAAGGCACTCCCGCTTTATTATGTTGTTTTCCCTAGCATAGTATTTGCCTCTCACACTATTATTTTTGGGTTTTAGACGATGGCTGGAACCTGAAGGAACCGTGTTGATCAATGTAATGGAAAATGCATTGATTGTCCTCCTGACCAAACCAATGTCATCGGAGATGGAGTGCACAATCTTATTTCTATACTTACACAAGCTATGAATCATTCTGGATTTCAAAATGAGCAGAGAAAGGAGCAACATTCTGTTGAATCCTTCATGAGGCAGCGCCCACCTTCATTCAGCGGATCTTCTGATCCCTTAGTGGCTGAACAATGGATCAGTACTATTGAAAAGATATTTTCAGTTCTACAATGTTCTGAGCATGATAAAGTCATGTTAGCAGTATATCATTTGGAAGGTGATGCTGATCAATGGTGGAATCTTATCAAGAATATGAGTCGAAGAGATGAAATTGAGTCCATGGAATGGGACGAGTTCAAGAACTTGTTTTTCAGTAAGCACTTCCCTCGTATTCATCGAACAAATATGGAAAAGGATTTTCTTGAGCTTAAAAAGAAGGATGATGAATCTGTTGGTATATACGAAGCGAATTTTACAAGACTTGCAAGGAATACATCTGGCTTTATCATCCAACCTGAAAGTAATGTTGATCAATTTTTCAGTGGCTTAAAACCAAGTCTTCGAAGGGCATTAGCTAAATGATACTTCAGTAGCTATGAAGAAATTGTGCATTGTGCTATCAAGGTAGAACTGGAAGTTGGTGTAAGATATCCATCTCATGGTTTTGACAAGAAATGAAGGATGGAGTTCAAGGAGAAATCTCAGAACAATGGTGAAAAGAAGATGAATGTTTCTTTATGCTCAAAATGTGGAAAGAAGCACGGTGGAGATTGCCTAAAAGGTACTAGAAAATGTTTTATGTGTGGAAAAGAAGGTCATCGAGCAGTTGATTTTCGAAGCAATGGGAAAAAGGTTCCTAATGATGTGAATAGAGAAAAGACTACAGAGAACCCTCCACCAACACTTCAATGCTTCAAGTGCAAGGAAATGGGGCATTATGCTAATAAATTCCCTAATCCATTGGTTAATGATGATCAACGTGAGCAACCTTTTAAGGCAACGGATAAAGGGGAGTCTCATGCGATCACTATTTGTGATGTTGAGTATAAAAATGATGTTGTGTAGTGATTAAGTGTTTATGTAATGGGATTTCAAAATAGTATCATGGAATCTCATGTATGTTATTGTGGAATTTTGGAATATCTATTTATTGGTTTTCAATAATTATATGGTACTGGTAACCATGAAAAGGTGATTGAAATATTTTTGGAAAGCAGATGATATGCGCATAATGACGGGATAAGGATAAAATGAAATATTTGACAGTATTCATGAGCTCATGATTGATATATAGACTAAGTGATATCATGGATTGAGTATATAGAATTTTGAAGATTTTGGTATGTGGAAAGAGTTAAATTTTGACAGTATTCATGTTTTCACTAATGTTAAATGGGTTTATATTTTTTTTTCAAGAGAATACATGATTAATGCCTTTGAATGTTTGGAATGTGACCAACAAGACATATCTTATGATATATGGGGATCAATGATGGTATTAACATGATTGTTATATGAAATCTCTGGTAATCGTTTTCACTATAATATGAGAGTGGACTGTAGTATTGTGGATAAGCCTAAAGATTGGAATGGATTATTTTTGACATAAGTTAGTATTGTTTAAGGATAGAAGTTTTATTCGATATTATTAATGGGATGTTATAGTAATGCAATTTTAGAAAAAGGAAAACCTGCAGGATGGGCGACATCCCATCGCGTCGGACAAGGCTGTGGGAATCAAAACCACAATCGAAGTGCGACATGCCTTTATTTCCTACCACTGGCCTACAAGAAGTCCGTAGTTATTAGAAACTAGTTTTATTTTATTAAGCGGTATGATATATGAAGTATAAGATCATTTTTGGAATCGTATATGATTAACCTCACCAAAGATGGACTTATGTATATTTGATAACTTTTGCTTGAAACAGATGGAATGACCCATCATTCTATCACATGATATGATAACACTTCACAAATAAAAAATTCAACTTCATTTCTTTAAGAGATGAAGTGGAAATTGTTCAAAGCACGAACAACAGTGAGATTGTACCAAAATCAAGCAAGTATTTCTTCTAATTCAAAATTTTCAACTTTTGGGAAATGATATTGAAAACCAAAAATGTTGTCCTAGTTCTCATATATCCGATGAATCAGATGTTACCTTAGATCATCACAAATCTATGGATTTGTGATTGATGGATTTTTCATAACCATGTTCTCTACCACACTCCATCATAACATGAAGGTTAGATTTTTCTTCCATATTCATATTTTCACCAATGTTCTCCTATGTGGAAACCTAGTGATGAGTTAATTTGGGTAACCATTACATTTCATAAATTAGTTTTTAAAGCCAAGTATTGGTATTCCTTTTTACGATGTGGGTTTCTATAAAAGAAACTTTCGAGTAGTACACCATTTATAACCCCGACGAATTTCGAGGGCGAAATTCATTTTAGGGGGGGTAGAATGTAACAACCTGATATTTTATGATAAGTTTTCTTTTTAATTTATTTGATGTCATGTGTTTTATGCTACAACAAGATTATCTTGTGCTATACACCACACTGTATTATCTTGAAGTATACACAACACTATTCTTAGATTGTGTTAAACACAATTTCAAGTTCGTTTTATAATAGTCACTCTATGGAACATTGAGTATATATATATATATTCAATGTATAAATGAAATATGTTTGAATTATGTTATACGAAATAATAAAGGATTCTTTCACAACATGCAACCTTGACTTGGCTTGCATTACACGCAATCACGACCTTTCTCGATAGCATGTGTTGTACACAATACTGGGTTTTAATAAACAACGATATATTATTATAATATTATTATGAACTAGCCGTTATGAATAGTATTAACTAAATTTTTAATTTTATAACATTATTATTCATCTTACACGTTTTCTAGAACATGGTATAAGAACAAAATAAAATTTTCAGGTAAAATAAGTATTTTTCAAAACATGCAGTTTTTCCACCTTTTTATGGTGTAGCCACTTTAAATCTAGTTTTTTATTTATTTATAAGATCAATTTTACAAAATAAAATTTTTATTTGGAATCAGGATATAAAATTTTACCTTGGTTAAATTGTTCATATTATTATGATAACTTTCATATTTTAATGAATAGTAAAAACATGCTATATTTTAATTAAAAACAACTTTTTTCATCGTAATAACTTATGTTATTAAATTATAATATTGAATGGTTTAAAAGTATAAATAGAATATATTTTTACCATTAAATATAATTTATGTCATTAGCCTTAATTTTACATTTAATTCGTAGGTTAAATAAATTCAATCTTTTGCAATGTTTTAAACAAAAACCCGTTTTCTTTCAACAATGGGATTAATTTTAATTTAATTTCTGAAACTTCTATGTATTGAATTTGGAAAAATGGATTCCATAATTGGAATAATTGGGTCCAAATTATATTAATAGACTACTTTTTATTTTTGGGATTTATGAATACTAACAACGGTAAATTTTATTTACCATAGTAAAAGGTAAATTGGGTAATTGAGGGTAAATATAATATTATAGAATTGTCCTAATACTTTTCTTAATACAATTGGATGATTATAATTTTTCCTAAGTCATATTTGGGTCGAAATGGAATCCATTAGAACCCACTGGGAGGTGATTAAGACCTTTGGTTTATTTTATTTAAAGGAAAGTGAAATATGTCTCACTCAACTTTAATAATTAAAGCATTTTTAATATAATTTTATACAGAATATAAATTCGGTTATAAATACTCATTTGAAAGATATAATTTTTTTCTTTTTCATGGTAATATATTTTTTATTTTTTAGTGTTATTTAATTACCTTATTATTTTATACATTAATGATGCATGAATTATTTATTTAGTGAAAAATCAATAATATAGTTTTTATTGAAATAGTAATACATATGAAAACGCCCCAAAATCTTCACAAAACTTATTATTAGTGTATATATAAACCCTAATCATCTACTGTCCGAATTTATGACCATTGGGATCCTTATTAAGGTGACTATGACACTTATATTATTTTATTTTAAATGATGCCAATGTTGTCACCTTCATAATTTAATAAATATAATAATTTAAATATTGTGATTTTAAGATGATAAATTCGAGTAAAATTATTATTGTGAAAGTAAATATATTTAGATTTATCATAGTATTTTATTTTTAATTTTTATGCAACAAATAAGTATGTTAAATAATTATACAAAAATGTTGTAGTAATTATTTTATTTAGAGATAATCCAAATAAATGGTTTTAAAAATAATAAAATAAATATTATATGAACTATTTAATGTGCTCCAATAATTTTCTAGATACATATGACATTTTATTATTCTATTAAATATTTTATTTTGAACATATCTTTTGTATATATTTTATTTAAATTCAAATAAATGAATAGTGTCAAAATTGACACTATTGTTATTTTATAAAAATAATATATTATAAAATTGTTTAAAAATAAAAAAAATATTTACAAATTATAAATTAAATTTATATGGTCTAAGATGTTATAGAGTATATAATTATGGACAATTTACAACAAATAAGTAATTATTTGTTATAATTTAAAATTTAGAATGTTATTACCACAAATATAATTAAATTGATAAATAAGGATAAATCAAGATGATAATGTTTAATATAAACTCCTAACATGTATAAATTTTATTGGTTGATGATATTACAACCCTATCGCATATAATATTGGAATATGAGTCATTTTGGAAGTTTTTAAGTGGGTTTGGGATTTAATATAAACTAATATTTCTTATATTTCCAAAGGTGCCCCTCTCCTCCCTTATAAAAGGGCACCTCCTCCCTCTCTTCCCCACACCACTTTGAGCATTCAAGCTCAGCCAAACCCTGAAAATTTATCTTCTCCACTTCCATATAAACATCCTAGAGGTTCTGGTCTTCTTCAAAGACCAATTGTTGTTCCCTAAGAGAATGTCTCAAAGAGGCGCTTCAAAGAAGAGGTAATGTCCGTTACCTATTATTTCAACTTTATTTCTTCTTCCACTTCTTCTTTTTTAGTTGTTTAATTATGAGGTAATAACATCAGTATCAATCATATACTGATATGTTATTATAAGTATGAAACAACCATATTTCACCATCTATCCGTCGTATGGAAAACGAAATCACCGCGCGTGTGTACGTACGGAATACCGTCTCCATGCCGTGGTGTAATCTATTTTCCACCACCCCCTTAATTGGATGGGTATAATGGTGAAAGTAATAAATATATATGATTATTTTAAAGTGATATTGATTCTATAATATTATACATACACTTTATTACAATTCCACGATCTTGGGAATGATATCATCGCTCGTGCGTACGTACGGACTACCATCTCCACGACGCGATGAGATTTACTCTCCATGTTAACCATTCAAGAATGATTATAAATTATATATAATAAGTAATCATGAAATATATGAAATAATTCTACTTTATTTATGTATATATATATATATTTATGTCATCTACTAAATTCCATTCAATTCAATAACGAAACAAAAACAGCGTTCATGCGTATGTACGACCTACCGTCTCCATGAACAGTGTATTTATTTCCATTTATCGATCTATTATATATATGTATATTCTGAATAAATATTATATATAAATAATGTTTTACATTCTTGATGTAAGTAATCATGATCTATGTAATCATATGAATAATTACAATTTAAAACACGAACGACAAATGAAAGGATTTTATCCAAAACGCTACTTTAACATGAATTTACAAAAGAACGGGTAATATATGGTCATAAGTGAACCATATTTGATATAATAACAATGAATATGATTCTATAATAAGTCAATGACACTATTTAAATAATTATACAGGAGGTTTGTATTCATACATAGCATATCGGGCCTAAGGTAAGGGATAACTGTGCAAATATCATTTTTATCCGAGATTGCTTATTCATAAGTATTTACTAGGGTTATTGCTATAATCCAAGTCCATGTTTTATAAAAGTGTATTCATGTATGTTTAAAGTTATTTTTACCCATTTTTATCTTTTACTACATGGTATTTAAGGAATCATTATTTTGTTTACGTTACGAGGTACTTTTTGACTTTTCCAGCAAAAGTACGAGAAGAATGTTTTTTTAACGTATACGACATGAAAAGATTTTTATGGTTTTATAAAGCCTTATATTCATGAATCTTCCTCCAAAATATTTCATGACTATTTTAAACAAAATCCTATTCTTCAAAAATTGCATGGCATTTTGTGAAAAGAAAATGATTTTGAAGAAGAAAGCATATTTTCCTCAAGAATTCATTTCAAGTGTTTTATCGAAAAACATTTTTCATCTAAGATGACATTATTTCATATGTGTATGTTTAAAGTATAATGTCTCTATGATTTAAATGGTTTCATTTTTCTTATTATGAAATGATATCCATTTCTTTTATAAGGATTATGTGATGATGGGATGATGTTTATGAAACCCATTTTATTTATTGGGTTTTTATGAATGTTGTATGTTTATTTTGTGGCACAAGTAAGAATGATTTCATTATGAGATGGGTGGGACCTATATCTCCCTTCAATGCATTGGGTAAAGATTGTTATCTCATGAGATAGACATGGCTATATCGACAAGTTAAACCGGTTCAGTAATACAGGACTGGAACGAGGAGTGAACTCGATTCAGAAAGGGACTTTATCCACTAAGATGGTCTTGGAAGAAATGCCTTCGATACCATGGAAATAATATCATGTGATTAATGTTTTTCCTCAATTACATGTTTTAATCCCCTGCTATTTTATCATGCTTAATGTTTCTTTATGATCTATGCCTTATGTACTTCCATGTTTTATGTAATTGCTCAAGATTTTGATGTTTAAACATTATGTTCATGTTTTTATGTTCAAAAGTATATGATTTGTTTTATTTTATCCATGATTACCCTTACTGAGCATTTGAGCTCACCCTTTATATGTTTTCTTTTCCCCAGGATATAAAGAAAGGTTTTAGGTAAGAAAACAAAAGGGGAAGATCTTTATGAGAGATGTTAAAGATCTTTCACCATGATTAGAAGATTACGTTCCACGTTTCCAAAGACGATAAACTATTACGGTCCTTGTGTGTCTGTTTTTGTTATGTATTAATTATTCCACAAAAGTAATGTAATATCCATGTACGTCAAGCTATTGGGTCTCTACAAGGTTCTAGTAAAGATCCATCTTCTGCCTCCAGTCACCATAATGGCGATCCGCATGGCCTACCGTACCGAGCCTCGTAAGGTGCCATCTGAATAGTTTCCAAAAAACTATTGTTGTAGGTGAGCTCCATAAGAGGTATATGCTTCTCCCAAGAGCCACCAAAGTCTAGAATGCATGCTCGGAGCATATCCTCAAGCACCTGGATCGTACGCTTGGACTGGCCATCTATCTGGGGATGGTATGCTGCACTCAAAAGTACCTATGTACCCAAAGCCCTATGAATTCCCTTCCAGAACAGAGATGTAAATAGCACATCCCTATTTGAAACAATGGAGTAGGGAACTCCATGTAGTGGCACAATCTCCCGGATGTATAGTCGTCCCAGATCATCAACACTGAATGTCAGCTTGATCCGTAAGAAGTGAGAAACCTTCATAATCCTATCGATGACAACCCAAACAACATCGTTCCCTCGAGGTGACCACGACAACCCAGTCACAAAGTACATCATGACATCATTCCACTTCCACTCGGTAATGGGTAACTGCTGTAAAATTCTTGCTAGTCCCTGATGTTCTGCCTTCACCTGCTGACAAGTAGAACACCTCAACATGAAACCAGCTACATCCCTCTTCATACCTGGCCACCAGTACTGGCGATGAAGATCTCGATACATCATGGTGATGCCAGAATGAACTGCCCAAATTGAGGATTGGAAATCCTGCATCAGCTCCTCACATATGTCTGTTGGAACCCACACACATCCTTGGAAATGCCAGATTTCATCCTCTCCCACTGTCCATCCCGGAAGAGGGTCCTCTACGGACACACTCTACCATAGGACTAATCCTTCTGAGTCTGATAGCTGACTCATGTGTGCCTGATCAAGATGTGTAGAGGTTACAACTACAGAAGATAGGAATGTCTGTCCCTATCTGTCGTGCACCACCAGATGCATCTCAAATAATAGATCCATATGATTCCCCTCACTGCTAGCCGCCTAAACTTCCCGAATCTGAGTTCTCCTACTCAACGCATCGGCCACTGCTTTTCCCATTCCTGGTGTATAGGCAAGCTCAAAATCAAAAGACTAAAGATACTCGACCAACCTGCGCTATCTCAGATTCAGATCATGCTGAGTGAAGATGTACTTGAGAATCCTGTGGTTGGTGAAAACCACAAAGTGCTCTCCCAGATGGTAATGTCTCCAACATCGTAAGTCATGAACAACATATGCCAACTCTGGATAGTGCATCGGGTAGTTTCTATCATGTGGCCTCAACTGCTGAGACCCATACACAATGACTCCATCTCCTTGCATAAGCACAACACCCAACCCAATACCTAAAGCATCCCAATAAATAGTATAGCTCTTTCTTGGCTTTGGAAAGACTATTATCGGTGCTGACGTCAACGTTGCCTTCATCTCTTGAAAGGATGACTCACAAGAATCTGACCGTAAGAACTTCTCCCCCTTCTTGGTCAGACCTATCAAGGGTGATGATAGGTGCGAAAAGTCATGAATGAAGCTTCTATAGTATCCAACCAGCCCTAGGAAACATCCTACATCAAAAACAATCTTCGGCTGCTCCCAGGAAACTACAGCTCTCACATTATCTGGGTCTATGGATACTCCTGCCTCTGAGATGGCGTGACCCAAGATGTGAATCTAATCCATCCAAAAGTGGCACTTCCAGAGTTTATCATAATGTCGATGCTCTCTTAGTGTACTCTGGACGATCTGAAGCTGGGTATCATGGTCGTGTCGAGTGTGAGAGTACACCAAGATATCATCCACAAATACCACCACTATGGAATCCAAGTAAGGATGGAAAACTCAGTTCATTAGTTCCATGAAAACTGCTGGAGCATTCATGAGACCGAATGGCATAACCTTATACTCGTAGTGATCATACCTTCTCCTGAAGGCTATCAGAGGTATATCTGATGGTCTAACATACAATTGATAATAAATAGACCTCAAATCAATCTTCGAGAACACTTGGGCTCCTCGAAGCTGATTGAAAAGATCACCAATCCCCGAAAAGGGATATCGGTTCTTGACCGTCAAATGGTTCAGCTTTCGATAATCAACGCAAAGTCGAAGGGTTCCATCTGCCTTCTTCACAAATAGGACAGGCGAACCCCAAGGAGAATTACTGGGTCGGATAGAACCCATTGACTATAACTCCTCCAACAGCTTCTTGAGCTCTTGTAGCTCAGGTGTAGCCATCCTATAGGGATGAATAGACACCGGTGTTGCTCCTAGAATGAGTTCAATAGAGAAGTCTACCTCACACTCCGGAGGAAAACCTGAAATGTCATCTGGAAAGACATCTCTGAAATGATCCACCACTGGTGGAAAGTCTAACTGTGGAGTCCCCTGATCATCCAGATAAAGACTAGAAATCTGTTCTATAACCCCTCCTAGCCCATGATGCTCGAGTCTTGCTCGACTTGCCCGAACATCCCATTCACTTCTATGAAGATAATATTCCCCCTCTTGTGAAATGAAACTGACCCTGCAAAAATAACAGTCAATGACTGCCCGGAAGGGAACCAACCAGTCTATCCTGAGAATGACATCATAGCCTGTCATCTCTAGGACATAGAGATCCCATAAGAAACGATACCCTGCAACCTTGAGAGGGAACTCTCTGCATTGATGTACACTAGATGTACTCACACCCAAAGGTGTGTCTAGAGTCAGCAAGTCGGCAGAAGAAAATATATAGAACCCAAGGCTCTCCAAAATAGCAATAGAGATAAAGCTATTCATAGAACCAGTATCGAAAAGAGGTGAACATAAAACTGTGTCTACTAAGATCGTACCTCAAACAGTAGAAGCTCTGGGATCTTTCCCCTGGTAGGTCTACTCCACCACAAAAGTCTGGCCTGCCCCGTGGCCCTATGACCCTGCCTGACCACTGTGATCTGATCCTCCTTGCTGACGCTGAAAGACTGGCGACTGACTGCGATGGCCTTGACCTCCACCTCGGCCCAAACGGATGAAATAACTCCAGTTCCCCGACTGGTGAGAAGCTGGTGGTGCTTCTCCTGAACGAGGAGTCATGGATGAACCCTGTCACCAGCTACTGGTGAGAAAACCTGGCAGAAACGCTGAAGGTGACCCATCTTGCCTCAAGATCGGCACTCCACTAAGTCTCTCTGGCACTACGGCCTCGTGTGCCCTGCCCTTCCACACCGGTAGCATACTACCTGGCTACCTGAAGATGTATCTCACCTCTACTAATCACTGCATGTAGACTCCCTACGACGCTTCCTACTGTCAACTGGAGGAACACTATCTCTGGAAGCAGAACAACCCTTGCTCACAGCTCTAGATTCTCTCACATTGCGCTCTGCAATCAGTGCCTGGTTGACGATGGAAGTGAGTCAAAATTCCTTGCTAAGAACACCCCACTTTCATCCCAAAGGGGTGTGAAACGCTGCATCTCGGTGAAACGAGAGGAATAATCCATAACTAAAAGAGTACTATGCTCGAGACTCATGAACTCCTGGTCTCGATCGGCCCTCAGGGTCTCTGGGTAGAAGTAGTCATAAAACACACGCTGGAACACCTCCCAAGCCATAATCTACTGATAACCTGCCTGCGAGATCACGTCCCAACACCTCTTAGTGGAGTCTCATAGCATATAGGTGGTGATCTTGACCCGCCTCTCTGGAGGTGTTTCCATATTCTCAAAGATTGTCATTATGGCTTCCATCCATGACTCTTCAGCCTGTGGTCCTCCTTCCCCCAAGAAAGTAGGAGGATGTTGCTTCTGGAAAACCCTCATCATGTTTTCCCTAGTCGAGGCAGGAGGAGGTTCTCCATGAAAGGTCTGCATCATCCTCATAAAGCCTTCCCTAAACTGTGCATCAACACCTGCAACTGGTATGACAGCCGGGGCCTAGGATGGCCAGACTGTAGGATCAACAGGAAGTCCCTGATCAGCCATATCTTGTGTCTGATCACCGTCTGAAAACTAACGTATAACAGGAGGACGTCTCGAAGTCATATCTCTGAAAGATCAAAAGAATACCTTAGATCAGGAAAACAAGGATAAAAAACAAAGGAGTACAAAATGGGAACAGGAGAAGGAAACATTCATGTTTACAAAACATGACAACACGACGTGTATAAAAACTACACGGCTTGTTCACTTAAACCATGGACATGGGCGTGTACTCCTGCCACCTCTAGTCATGTAACAACCCAACTACAGGGCATGTTTTCCCCACACACAGTGTGTACTTGAACTCCATTCCCCTACCAGAGTCTCTTTACTTGGCTAACACACACGGTTCTCTTAATCTGAGACTACACGGCGTGTTCCCTGTGGACATGGCGTGTAGTAGACAAGGTTTCAACGACATGTGTTTCTAGTTACACGGTCGATTACATGGCTGATACTACATGACGTGTTCTAAACAAAAAAGGCATGTAGTTGAAGATTTTACCGACCCGTTTTGTTAGCGACACGACCAAGTACACGGCTGGCCCTTACACGGTGTGTTCCAAACAAACACGACATGTAGAGGAGGAGAGAACATCGTCCCATGTTGTCCGTGACAAGGCCGGGTACTGAGTACAAAGATACACAGCATGTTAATACGACACATGGGGCGTATGACACGAGCATCCCTGATCCGTGTTGTTAGTGACACGTCCGAGTACACAGCTCACAACTACACGACGTGTACCTACAATACATGACGTGTTCTTGAAGTCTTTTCACAGCCCCGTGTTTATGCTCACATAGTCAGTAACATGGTTTAGAGACAACACGGAGTGTATTCCTAAAGTACCCACTGTGTATTATGTGTTTTTCGGGCAGTATCTTAGAAACTGCACCGATGCCCAGAAAACACTGAAAAACGAGCAAGAGGGTGCCAAATTCCAATCTGTGAGGTCCCATACTCCCCACGAATCAAAGATTTTCATCCAGTACAGTCATAGATAAGGAAAACAGATCAATGAATCACCAATTTCAGATTCAAGAGGGCCCATGACACCTCAAGAACTAAAAATTGGCATTCATTTAAGGAAAGTAAGAAACATCCAACCTTTCTATCAAACTACAGAGATTCTATTAAAGCATCTATCACAATTGCATGCATAATCTACACAGAGTCTATCACAAAAACATGCAATCAATAATGCACCATAGATGGCATGACAAGAATGCATGACATGTGCTTTCTAACAGGTGCATATATGATGCATGAGATGGCATACCCTCATCTCATTTGGTTGCGATAGAAATAGAACCATAATAGCAGCAAAAATAACAAAGGAATGTGAATCACTCTAGGTGAAATTAGATCAACTATAACATAGAAAAACCAGAATACTATTATAAGCGAGGTAGATTGGCCTTTCCCTGTACACAGATTAGCTACTCCTGAGCACAGCTTAATACCAAGTACCGAATCTGTCCTATTACTGTCTAGTGTATCCAAACAGTAAATCAAGAGAAAAGAATTCCTCTGATACCACTTTGTATTGTCCCGGTTCTGGAATCCACCCAGAGGTGCCCCATACCTGGTTGGTCACATGGCCTCAAACACATTTCCCCAAACTCCAGAGGCTGCCGACTAGAAGTGAGGGACTTGGGTGTGATAGTGGGAAAACTATGCCCTCATTAGAAGAGTACACAGTGGATGAAAAACAAATAGATGACAGCAGAAATAGTAGATATCCATACAAAAGTAAATAGCAATAGACTGGTAAATAAAAAAACTAGAGCTGAAATATATGTAAATGATGCATGATACATATATGTTTAGGAAAACAGCCAAACATGTCACAATGATGAATACAGAACTAAACCAAAGTACAAAAGAAAAACAGATAAGAAACTCCTCAGCATCGTAAGCCTCGACTTGGACCCATGCTCTCTAGCTCTAGTGCAATCAAGAACCTGAAGTAGAAGGGTGCTTTACCTTATCTATACCTTCAACAACACAATCTGTTTGGGCCCAAAATCATGACCCAAACAGGGTGTGAGACAAAATACCAATAGGGAACCACCCAAGGATCTGTGCCTAACAGTCAGTGAATACATGGTAGGTAAAGTATAGTAAGTTGTAAATAGTAAGCAGTTTACAGGATAATACACAACAATATCAATTCACAGTTCTAGCATATAATCTGAAAAAAAGAATAACCACTCAGGCAAGTAGAACAAAAAGGGTAACCATTGGGTATTTATCACAGTCTACTTCCTAAGGTTCAACCTACAAGTACTAGAAACACTCTGGGAAGCAGACACAGTCTCACCCCTCTGGTTCAGCTAAATAATAGACTCTCTGAGGAAGCACTCACCGTCAATTACCTCTATAGTCTCGTATCGTACTAAAGGATCTCTAAGGAAGCACTCAATGTCAATTCCCCCTATGGCCCGCGTCGAGGAACAACAGACTCTCTGATGAAGTACTCAACTTCAATTCCCCCTGTAGTCTCACATCATAAATTAAAGACACTCTGGAGAATCCATAACATCCATTCTCTCTATGGTCTACTACACTATGTTCTCACAACCCTGTGTAAACCAAACATGCATAGCACATGTATCGGCCCACATAAACCTCAATAACTACTTGGCTATCATTCTAAGGAACAAAAACATAATAGTACAATAGTTTCACTATCCTACAACTGGGCATAACAATTGAAAAAAATCCTAATAAGCACAACATGCAAGGAAAAACATCCAAAGCATAGTAAAAGTTACTCTAATCACAAGCAATGACCTCTACTCAAGAAATCAATCAAACCAGGTAGCATCAAGGGAAAAACAGGAACATGGAATACCCCGTTGAAGGGTATCGGTGGAATTTGCACAAAATATTCATAGACATCCTATATAAAGGCACAAATCACCTACCTCAATGATAGGAGATCGATATAAGGGAACCTCGATGATTGATTCCCCTTATAATGTTGAATATCTAAGAAAACATCCAAAATGCTCAAACCATGATAAGTTGAAAATGAGGAGGAATCATGGAACAAGGCTAGAGAAGAAGAGAGAGCTTACCGAGGCGATCCCAATGCAATCAACAGTGGATGGAGTGGATATTGGATGGAGGTTCTGGAGCTCGGGGAATAATCGTAGCCGTATGAGAGCTCTCGGCCGAACAAAACCTAAAAGAAGGTCATTCTGTTGATTAGGCGTGACCCCAATGCGTTTAGTGGGAAAAAAGAAAATACACGGCGTGTACATCTGGGGTACACGGTGTGTACTCTATTTTTCCATACTCCTCTTTAAGCAGCCTCCACCTTACTCCCACACACCATGTGTCTAGCCCGGACCTGGCCAGTACATGGCCTAGCGTGATAAGGGAGTACACGACATGTACTCAGAAAGTACACGACGTGTACTTCAAAAATTTCCAGAAAACACCTTTTTCTCAAAAACGTCGGGAAAAGAAAGACATACCTGAAAATGAAGACCTAGATTCTTACATCTTTCATCTAATTCCCAAACATTTTTTCTTTCAAACTGGTTTAATTCTTCTTGCATATCTATTATGCAAAATTCATCACTGATTGTATCATCAATATTTTTGGGTTCAATCTATGAATGAAAGGCTTGATTTTTAACCAGGTTTCTCAGAAAATCTATAGTTTGTGTTCCTCTATTTAAACCACCTACTACATCATCTAAAGGATAATTCTTGAGAGTTCTAATACCTCTAGAAATAGTTTAACTAGACTCCTCATGGTTGTCTATTAGTTCAGATTCACCCTGCACAGATTCTGGAAAATTCCCTAAACTGGTTGTTTTCAGTGAGGGTTAACTGTCTTTATCATTAAGGTCTAAAATTGACATATCTTCCTCAAGATGTTCAATGGAGGTTTTGGGTTTATGTGGATCAGTCTCATCAAACATGACATGAACCGATTCTTCCATACATTTGGTTCACTTATTAAGGATAATGACATTTCAACCAAAAACTCTAAAATAATTAGCCTTTGGATTTCTATTTCTATAGAGATCATAAGAGGTTTTCTTAAGAATAGGTCTAATTAAGACTCTATTGATGATGTAACAATCTGTATTAAAATCTTCTACCCAATAATAGATAGGTAGATTATACTCATATTTCATAGTCCATGAAATCTCTTGAAGTGTCCCATTTCTTCTTTCAATAACTCCATTGTGTCGAGGTGTTCTAAGAGTAGAGAAATTGTGACTATAGACATTTTGTGATAAAAAAGATTGAAATTCCTAATTTTCAAACTCATGGCCATGATCACTTCTCACAGTCTTAATTCTATGTCTACTATGATTTTCTACAGACATGAAATATTTAATAAAGTAAGAACAAGCTTCACTTTTGATAGTTAAAAATTATACCCAAGTATCTCTAGAAAAAGCATCTAGAAGAACATAAATATAGTTCTTCCCATTTAATCATGAAACTCTAGATGGTCCAAACAAATTCATGTGAACCAACTCAAGCGGTTGAGAAGTAGAAAAATCTTTCTTTAGTTTGAAAGAAACATTGTGTTGTTTTCCCTTTTGATAATAATTAAAAGCTTTGTTAAGTGGGAATTCCAATTTAGGTAAGTCTCTATATAAACCTTTCCTAGTTAGTTCCCTAAGTGACTGTGCATTACAGTGTCCTAATCTTCTATTCCATAACCAGGATTCCTTATGAAAAGAATTTATACAAGAAAAATTTTGCGTGGATAATGAATATAAATAAACAACATATAAATTTTCCTTTCTAAGAGCAGTAATTATTAAGTCATTTGTATAATTAAAAACATTGCACACATCATTTTCAAACATAACAATAAAACCATCATCACACAGCTGAGAGATACTATGAAAATCCTATTTGAACCCATCAACAAAAAGTACACTTGAAATTAGTATTGTATTAGGGTTACCAATTTGGCCTAAGCCGACGATCTTTCCTTTTGCATTACCACCAAATGTAACATGTCCACCATCAACTTTAATTACGATCTTGAAGAATTAATAATCTCCTGTCATGTGTCCTGAACATCCACTATCCATGTACCATAGAGTTTTACAAGATCTCTTCAAACAATTTTCCTACAAAACAGATTAAGTGTAGGGTAACTTTGGTACCCAGATTTTCATGGGCCAAGAGAGGTTAGAAAGTAATGCATTGGGAACCCATACTTGTCTCACAAGATTTCATTAATCAGAAGATATTTTTTGAGACATGAATACTTTGTTTGGTACCTTAGAGAATTGTTTTTAAAAAGAGAGTCCAGAACATGAACTAGAAGTGAACTGTCTAGATTTTGAAACAAATTTATTCATAACAATCCTTATCTGTCCTGGTTGATATCCTAGACCAGTTGTCTATTTTGGAGTGATATGTTTTCCTAGAAATTGTGTCTAGGTATCTCTACCTATAGTAAACTTTTCATGGTCTCTTTTTAATTTCTAATTCTATAATTTGAGTTTAGTATTTACTTTTAATAGTTGAGCACATTTTTCATTCTCAATATCCAGATCAAACTTATAATTGGCTTTTAAAGCATGTTGTCTTTTCAATAATTTATATTTATCCTTTAGTTCATTAAATTTATCCTCAATAATTACATATTATTAAAATATTTAATCCTTAGTTATATTTTGATCATTATTTGATTCACTTTGATTCCTAGAATAATAAGCATTATGTATAGAGAATTGGGTGTTACATCAGATGTTTCTGTCATGAAACATAGGTTTTCATGTTTGTTCATTTCAATATAAGAAGTGTCTGATCTGCTTGAGATATCTTTTGAAGCACTCCAAGTAGCATTTATATCCTTTTTATATCCCCTACCCTTGAATTCAATTTTCTTCCTAAATTTCATCTTGGGGAAATCATCCTTTACGTGACCTTTTCGTTTACACTCATAGAAAACTATATCATTTTTGTTTTCATTCCACTTTCTATCCTTTTTACACATTCCTTTACAACCATACGTTCCTTTATAGTTTAACATTTTAAATAACGTCTTCTTCTGGTAGAACTTCTTGAAAATCCTAGAAAGATGAGCCATCTCATAATCATTGTCAATGTATATGTCTTCACTGGTGGAAGTGACTACAGGAGATTGATCATTTTTTGTCTTTTTTCCTTGAGGTAGCAGTCTTGAATGATACATATTTATTTCATGGTTCTTCATCTTATTCATGATTTACCTTAATCTCTTCATCATACATCATAATTTTTCCAATTAGTTTCTTCACTAGTAGCTTGCCTATGTCACAAGATTTTATTATATAAATAGAAGTTCCACTCCATCAGTTAGGTAGGAATCGAAGAAACCCCATAATCTGATCCTTGATGTCCACTGGTCTCCCAAGAAGACTCAATATATTTACTATTTCATTGATCCTGAGATACATTTCATAATAAGTTCATCAGGATTCTTTTTAAAATTACCATATTTAATAGAGTAATTGTTTAATATAATTTCTTTAACATTGGTTGTTCCCTCATGAGAAACATCCAAGGTATCCAAAACTTCATAAGCAGTTTCACATGCAGATAATCTATTGAAATCTTCATTACCTAGAGAACAGTGCAAAAAATTCAGTTCCTTATAGTTATTGTAATATGTATCTGTAACACCCAGAAATTTTATGAAAAACATTCTTTTAATTTCATTAATGTCTTGTGTTGTATGCTACACCAATATTACCTTGCGCTATACACAACACCGTATTAGCTTGCAGTATACGCAACGCTATTCTTGGATCGTGTTACACACAATTTTGATAATAGTTATTCTACGAAACATTGAGTATATATATATATATATTCAATGTATAAATGAAATATGGTTGGATTATGTTAAAAAAACAATGAAGGATTCTTGCACAGCACGCAACCCTGACTTGGCTTGCATTACACACAATCGCTACCTTCCTCGATAGCGTGTGTTGTACGCAATACCGGGTTTTACTAAACAACGATATATTATTATAATATTATTAAGAACTAGCCGTTATGAATAGTATTATCTAAATTTTGAATCTTATAACATTATTATTCATCATACACATTTTCTAAAACATTGTATAAGAACAAAATAAATTTTTCGGGTAAAATAAGTATTTTTTTCAAAAAATGCAGTTTTGCCGCCTTTTGATGGAGCACCCACATTAAATCTAGTTTTTGACATGTTTATAAGTTCAATTTGAAAAAATAAAATTCTTTTTCAGAATCATGAAATAAAAATTTACTTTGGATAAATTTTTCATATTATTCTGGTAACTTTCATATTTTGGTAAATAGTAAAAACACGCTACATTTTAATTAAAAAACAACTTTTTTCATCGCAATAATTTATATGGTTAAATTATAATATTGAATGGTTTTATAGTATAAATAGAATATATTTTTACCATCTAATATAATGTATGTCATTATCATTGATTCTACCTTGAATTCGTAGGATAAGTTAATACAATCTTTTGCAATGTTATAAAGAAAAACCCATTTTCCTTCGACAACGGGATTAATTTTAATTTAATTTCTGAATCTTTTGTGTATTGAATTTGGAAAAATGGATTCCATATTTGGAATCAGTGGATCTAAATTATGTTAATAAGCTACTTTTTATTTTTGGGAATTATGAATAGTAACTACAGTAAATTTTATTTTCCATAGTTAAAGGTAAATCGGGTAATTAAGGGTAAATATAATATTATAAAATTACCCTAACACATGTCAAAATACTATTGGATGACTACAAGTCGACCCATATCACCTAAGGGTCAGATTAGATTCATTTAATGGACTTTTTTCCATGAAAATAATTTAATTATTATTAAAACCAAAGAATGTGACAACATGTCACTTTCTGAAATCTTATAAGTATAATAATTTTAATTTAGTGATAAAATTCATGAAACTTCGAACATTAATAGTATACAGAACGTTAATACAATTATCTGCATCATAGTAATTTATTTAAAATTTTAGGTATTAAATAATTATCATTTATTATGACACAATGATGATGCAGTAATTGTCTTATTAATGAAATATTGACATAATTAATGTTATAAATACCCAAATAAATGTAATTTAAGAGTTTTTATGAATTAAACTAATTTTATAGGTTAATATGACATGTTAGTATTGATTTAATTAACGTTTTTGGAACTAATCATTCTGTTATGATTTTCACAAAAATTAATTACTAAATAGTGTCAAAATTGAAATAAAATAGTTTCTAAAACAAATATTATATTATTAATTGTTATTTTATTCCTAAAAATCTAAGGATCGAATAAATGACTTATATAAGGTTATATATATTAATTATAAACAACTTGGGGTTCTTTTGGCTTCTTATATTAAGTTTATTAACCTTATAGTATAAGAACACAAGAAGACACAGTAAAAGTAAAATTATCCAACTTAAAGTTAAATCTAAATGATAACATTACAATAGGAACCTAAACTTGTCTAAATTCTATAGGATGAGAGTATTGTGACCCATCCCCACCTTAGCTTCAAAATAAATCAATTTCTAGCTATTTAAAACCGAATTTGGCTTTATAATAAAATAATAGTTTTTGTTATTCTAAAGGTACCCCTCTCCTCCCTTATAAAAGGGCACCCCCTCCCTCTCCTCCTCACACCAATTTGAGCCTTCAAGATCGTCCAAACCATGACCAGTTAACTTTCCCACTTTCCTAGAATCATCCTAGTTGTTCTGGTCTTCTTCATAGTCCAACCCTAGTGCCCTAAGAGGAGGTTAAGAAGAGGCGCGTCAAAAAGAGGTAATATCCATTACCGATCCTTTCGAAATTCATTCTTCTTCAACTTCTTCTTATTTAGTTATTTCATTATGAAGTAATAAAATAAGTATCAATAATATACTGATATGTTATTATACGTATGAAACAACCCTATTTCAACATCTATCCATCCTACGGAAAATGAAATCACCGCGTGTGCGTACGTACAGAATACCGTCTCCATGCCGTGGTGTAATCTATTTTCCCCCACCACCTTACTTGGATGGGTATAATGGTGTAAATAATTACTATATATGATTATTGTAAAGTGATATTGATTCTGAAATAGTATATATACACTCCAATACAATTCCACGATCATGCGAATGATATCATCGCTCGTGCGTACGTACGGAATACCGTCTCCACGATGTGATGCGATTCGTTCTACATGATCTTCATTTCATAATGATTATATAAATGAATTGAATGAATAAATATGATATATAGTACATTAATACCATTCTGTAAATGATGTATCTATAACCTAAAGAGAAGAATAAGAATTTATTCGACAAAACACGCATAAGAACAAAGAGTTATAAACACCCGAATAACAAGTAGCAATGAAATATTACTACTAAGAAGATAAGAATATGAACATATATGATATCATAACAATATGTATGATTCTGAAATAAGTCAATAACATTATTTAAATCATTATACAGGAGGTTCGGACACATACGAGACAAATCGGACCTAAGGTAAGGGAAATATCACAATCTCATTTTTATCCGAGATTGTTTAAGCTTTGGTATTTACTGGGGTGTATTTTATCATCCACATCCATGTTTCCTCAATATGTAATATTATTTCCATCCACCTAAAATTGTTTAAATCCATTTTTATCTTTTGTTGAGTTTATAGTAAAAGATATGAAAGGAATATTTTGTCATTTTTCGTAAGAGGTACTTTTTGACTTTTCCGACAAAAGTACGAGAAGAATGTTTTTTTAACTTATACGGCATGAATGGATTTTTAAAACATTATTTCCAAGAAGCTTCCTTTTCAAACTTTCAAGTTTATTTTTAATCATCTTCTTTTAGTTTAAAAGTTTATGACATGTTAAGAAAGGAAAATGTTTTTGAAGTAGAAAGGATATTTTCCTCAAGAACGGAGTTCAAGTGTTATATCAAAATTATTTTCCATATAAGATAATATAGGGTTCTATTTCTATCCCTATTATTACATTGATTTGATTATGTTGTGATGGAATTATTTTTATGAATTCCTTTATCTTATATGAATTGTTTTATGATGTCGTGTTGTTTAAGAATCCTATTTTTATTACATGGGTTATGCAATGATGTATGATTTATGATTTTGTGGCACACATAAGAATGGTATCATTATGAGATGGGTGGGACCTATATCTCCCTCCAATGCATTTGTTAAAGATTTTATATCTCATGAGATAGACATGGCTGGAACGGTAGGTTATACCGGTTCAGTGAAATAGGACTGAAATGAGGAGTGAACTCGGTTCAGAAAGGGACTTTGTCCACTAAGATAGTCTTGGAAATGAGTCTTGACTAATAAGAAATGATTCTCTATGATTATGTGTGTATGTCACAAATTTTAATGCTTTATGTTATGATTATTGGGATTACATTTCACTACTATGATTTATCACATGTTATGAAATTATGATCTCTTTTGCAGGTTAAGATTTTCAAAAGATATGTTCTTATGAATATGACGTGATTGATATTTCTTTTATTTACCCTTACTGAGAATTTGTGATCACCCTTTTATGTTTTCTTTTCCCCAAGATATAAAGAAAGGATTTAGGTTTAAAAAAATGAAGATATTTATGGGAGATGTTGAAGATCTTTCACCACGATTAGAAGATTATATTCCGAGTTTCCAAAGACACTAAACTATTACGGTCCTTGTGTGTGTGTTTTTGTTATTTACTAAGTATTCCGGAAAAGTAATGTAATTTATATGTACGTTATGCTTCGGGTCTCTACAGTTGGTATCAGAGGAAAGGTTTAGTCAACCTTTGGAAACTAGGATGCGAGAACTTTAGTGAGATCCCTAGAGATATTTCTAAGGTATGTCTAGGGATGTCCCTAAGGTTAAGTATAAACATAGGTTATAATACTATAATTATGGTAACCCAAGATGAATAGATATTGAAGGTACTCCCCCTTTATTATATTGTTTTCCCTAGCATTATTTTTGCCTCTCACACTATTCTTTTTGGGTTTTAGACGATGGCTGGAACCCGAAGGAACCGTGTTGATCAATGTAATGGACAATGTAATGATTTTCCTCCTGAACAAACAAATGTTATGGGAGATGGAGTGAAAAATCTTATTGATATACTTACACAAGCTATGAATAATTCTGGGCTTCTAAATGAGTATAGAAGGGAACAATATTCTATTGAGTCCTTCATGAGGAAACATCCACCTTCTTTCAGTGGGTCTTCTAATCCACTTGTTGCTGAACAATGGATCAGTACCACTAAAAAGATATTTTCAGTTCTTCAATGTTCTGGACATGATAAAGTCATCTTAGCAGTATATCATTTGGAAGGTGAAGTTGATCAATGGTGGAATCTTATCAAGAATATGAGGTGAAGAGATGAAATTGAGTCCATGGAATGGAACGAGTTCAAGAACTTATTTTTCAATAAGTACTTTCCTCGTATTCTTCGAACAAATATGGAGAAAGAGTTTCTTGAGCTTAAGCAGAAGGATGATGAATCTGTTGGTATATATGAAGCGAATTTTTCAAGGATTGCAAGGTATGCATATGGCTTTATCATCCAACCTGAAAGTAAAGTTGATCAATTTTTCAGTGGCTTAAAACCAAGTCTTTGAAGGTAATTAGCTATAAGAGACTTCAATAGCTATGAAGAAATTGTGAGTTGTGCTATCAAGGTAGAAATGGAAGTTGGTGTTACTTACCCATCTCATAGTTTTGACAAGAAACTAAAGATGGATTTCAAGAAGAAATCTCAGAATAATGGTGAAAAGAAGATGAATGTTTCTTTATGCTCAAAGTGTGTGATTTTATTAATATTTTCATGACTTATTATATTCCCCCTTTACTTATTTTATATGAAATGTGCATAATTTGTGTGAAATATTAATGTTTTAATATTAATTATAATTTTTGAGCATTTTTAGAAGTAATCCAATTGAGTCAGTTTAATGTTTTAATAATAACTATCACTAAACTGATCCAAATTGTGTGGTTCTTGTTTTGTAGGATTCTAATTTCCATATACAACATTTAATTAGAAGGAACCATGATCCAATTCTGCCATTTGAAGGGTCATATGGTCCTCACAAACAAGAACAAAGAATCTGTTAACAAACTGGACCAGCCTTGAAGATTGATTTACTGGGATCAATCCAGAAGTCCAAAACCATTAACTCTACACCATAATTCGGAGGACACTACATTTCATCTTGGATAAAAATTTCAAGGCCCAAATCCAAGTACAAGGGGCCCAAATAAATCTTTTAATTCCAGCCCACCATTCTGGCCGAGAATTAAAATCAGTATAGTATGCATAACATATCTCCTGATGTAAGCATCCAATAGAGCTGAGATTTTTCAGTGTGAAATAGGAGATATAGGCGGCCGCCATTGTTGAAGAAGTCATTCGGATTTGAAGGCATCTTCCTGTTCAAAAATCCATTCACATTTTGGCCATCGAAAAAGCATGGATTGAAATGGAAAGTTTACCTTTGTTTAATAAAACCGCCATAACTTTGGCTACACTAGTCCAAAGGCCTCCATATTTTTACAGTAGTCGGCCAACATTATTTTCTACAACTTTGAAGAAGGGGATATTTGAATATTCGGCTGTCGGAATAGCCAAATTGGCGATACAAGTTGAGGTACAGATTGGGAATGCAAACAGTCTACTCCTTGGGCTATAAATACTCTCCCCTTCTCTCCTTGAGAGGGGTTCGCATTTCAGAAGAGAAGAGATCATATTGGCACGACCAAAGCTTTGAAAAAGGGTTGGGAGGACCTGCCATACTCAGGTTTTCACTTGAGAGACCTTTCCTCCTCTCTTTTTTTTCACTTACTTTTGTGTTCTTCATTTTTGTAATCTTGTAATTCTCTTTCTTTGTAATTCTGTTTTAATGCAAGTTACTTCATCAATATATCTTATTCTCATCCACCTTCTGTAGTTTAATATTTATGTTCCTAAAATAGTTTAAATTCAGTTCAATCCCCTTCCCTTCTTTTGCTTCCTCATTCAATCGAAAATTCATTTTTAATTATCATCATCGTTCGTGTGTGTGTGTCAACGTACCACTCTTTTCTAATCCCTTTCTTTTTATTCTATTCTTAATTTATCATCATTATTATTTTAACCAGAATATTAAACATCCAAATGGCTGAGTAATTCTCTCATTGGGGTGAGTTATAATTCAGGGATGTTAAGTGATTGAGAGTTTTGCTCGATGAGTATTCTTTAAATTAATATTGTGTATGTTAAACTTAATATGTCATGGATTAATGATATGTTTTGTTTAACGAGTGGTTTACATGGATTATTGGAAACATAAATACACTACCATAAATAAGTTTTGATTGAGATTAGAACCCTAATTTATGTTAAGGCTTGGATTAAAGCCTTCACACTTAGGAATTCCAATCAACGTCAACTTATGACATGGGTGTTAATTTAATGCAATACAAAGTAAGGCTCAAGGATATCACATGCTTAACACCCCAATGATGAACTCACCCCAATCTTTATCAATTTGGTAAATCAAACATCATCCATAAATCAGTTCGATTATTCTCTACAAACAAACCCCCTAATCAAAATACAATCAACTAAAAACAAACGACTATTACAAAGTATCATCGCCGAGGATTCGACCCGAGTGCTACTATACACATTAGCAGAGCACCAGAATTTTGACCGATCGATAGGCGACAATCGGCCGTGCGTTTCAAATGGCGCCGTTTCCAGGGATGGTGCTTTAAGTAGTCATTAGTTTCTAGTTATTGTAAAAAAACCCAAAAAAAAATATAAAAGTTTAAAAAAATTGAAAAAAAAAACAGAAAGAAAAACCCGTCTTCCTCTTAAAAATCATAAACTGAAAAAAAATACAAAGAAAAACCCGTCTTCCTCTTTCTTCTAAAATCTCTCTGAATGCCCCGTAGCCTTCCAAACAGTCCCTCGGATTTGTTTGACCCTGAAATTGATAGAACTCTTCGTCGAATTAGGAGGACCATTAGGGATAACCAAATCACCCAAGAACCAATCATTGCCCTACCAATTGAATTAGATATGGCCAATCCTAGGGAACAAACATTGAAAGAACTTGCTGCCCCTGATATGAATTACCAACCTCTTGGTATTAAATATCCAAACATTGAAGCTGACTTCGAACTCAAATCGGGTTTGATTCATCTTCTCCCTCATTTTCACGGGCTACCCGGTGAGGATCCACATCTTCACCTTAAAGAGTTCCAAGTAGTATGCTCTACCATGAAGCCTCAAGGGGTTTCTGAAGAACAAATCAAGCTTAGAGCTTTCCCCTTTTCCCTAGCGAATTCTGCCAAGTCTTGGCTCTACTACCTCCCACCTGGTTCCATAAACTCATGGGTTGACATGAAGAGACTTTTCCTAGAGAAATTCTTTCCTGCTTCTCGAACAGCTTCTATCCGAAAGGAAATAAGCGGCATCCGTCAATTCCCTAATGAATCACTCCATGAGTATTGGGAGAGGTTCAAAAAGCTTATGACAACTTGTCCACACCATCAAATCCCTGACCAACTCCTGGTCCAATACTTCTATGAGGGGTTATTGGATATGGAGTGAACTCTCATTGATGCCGCAAGTGGCGGTGCTCTTGTTGACAAAACTCCTGCAGCTGCACGAGAACTCATAAGAAACATGGCTACAAACACGCAGAAATTCCATACTCGAGCACATGCTCAAGTGAAACAATCCCAAGAGAATCAATCCATAGAGCCCAACAAGATGACCGAGTGGATGAGTGAACTTACAGGTCTTGTGTGTCAAATAGCGGTGGCTACCAAAGCTCCAACCTCATCTTCTCCACAGTCACTATTCCCTGGACCTATCATGAATTGTGGAATCTGCAACTCTCCATCTCATCCGACTTACACATGTCCACAACTTCAAGATCATCCATCTGATTCATCTAGTCCAATGGAGCTCAATGCGGCGTATGCTCAATGAAACTTCAACCCTCAACAACTAGGTCAGTTTTCTAGAAACTTCAACCAACCCCACTCTAATCCCTTCCCTTCTACCTTTAACCCACCTCTGAGGTATGGTAATCACATTTCTCATCCTCCTCAGTTCCCTCATCAAAATACAATCCAGTTTCAATATGGTCAAAGTGGTGGTAACATCCATCAACCTTATCCTTTTGTTCCTCAACCCCAAAGGAAAAATCCTCCTCCTGGATTCCACTATCCTAACGAGCCTTCCCAATTCCCCACCCAATACAATCACTTTCCCAAGAACCAAAATCAAGGCCAGCCCAATTTGGGACAAGCCTCTTCTTCTAAACAACCATGGGAAAGTGCTGTAGAGGATCTTTCTTCCTTCACCCGTTCTAGCCTCAAGAAAATTGAAACCCAAATAGGTCAACTTGCATCCCACCTTAGCCAGCAACAACCATCCAATTCATCCCAACTCCCAGCTCAACCATTACCCAACCCTAAGGGTAATGTAAGTGCAATTGAACTTAGATCGGGAAAGCAAATTGTTATGCCCCATGCTGATTGCTCTACCTCCCCTTTCGATGTTGATCAAGAAAATTAAAAGAACAAAAAGCTGGAAAAGGAACTTGAATCCACTCCTTCACCTCCTTCCATTCCTCTAAGGAACCCAATTCCTTTTCCTCAAAACATCTCCAAGCCTAAGAAGTCCTTTGAACCTGACCCTGAAATGCTTGACATGTTTAGATGTGTTGAAGTGAACATCCCCCTCTTAGATGCCATCAAACAAATCCCTAAGTATGCCAAGTTTCTTAAAGAATTGTGCACCCATAAGAGAAAACTTAGGAACATTGAAAATGTTTCAACCCAACAGTCCATTCCCATGAAGTGCAAAGATCCCGGGACCTTCACGGTTCCATGTCAAATAGGGAGTTCCAACTTTGATGATGCACTCATAGACCTTGGATCCTCAATAAATGTCATGCCCAAATCCATTTTCTCCAACCTTGGTCTAGGTCCCTTGCACCCAACGGGTGTTGTCATTCAATTAGCCAATCGAAGCACTACCAGTCCTGAGGGGATAATTGAGGATGTTCTTGTTCGGGTCAATGATCTTATCTTCCCAGCTGATTTCTATGTCCTTGACATGGAAGGTGAGACGACCTCTTCTCGTTCTCCCCTAATTCTAGGAAGATCATTCCTCATGACTGCGAGAACCAAGATTGATGTCCATTCAGGCATCTTATCCATGGAATTTGGTGACCAACTGGTCATGTTCAACATTTTCCAAGCCATGCGATACCCATTTGAGGATCACTCTGCATTCTCAATCCATGCTTTTGAGGACACTTCTAAGATTCAATCGAACCCCAATCCACCATGTTCTTCATGTTCTAATGATAAAGGATCTTGTGAAATCTTCACCATGATTAACAAAGTCATAAATGGTGAAGTTGATGTGGACCTCTCATTCATAGACACCATCAATCTAGAGGAACTTGAAAAATCTCTTGAATCCCACATCAACTCTGATCTCTACTGCTCCACCTTGGACATTGTTGATGAAAATGATCCAAACCCATCTGGAATCCCTTCTCCTGCTCCTAACTTGTCTAGCTCTCAAATCAAGGCTTAAACTAATCTAAAACCACTTCCTTCA
Source organism: Viscum album (assembly GCA_963277665.1). Lineage (NCBI taxonomy): Eukaryota > Viridiplantae > Streptophyta > Magnoliopsida > Santalales > Viscaceae > Viscum > Viscum album. The sequence continues at coordinate 381,084,631 of OY728167.1, read as the reverse complement.
CACCTCAAGTATGCATTCCTTTTCCATGATCCCTCCTACCCTGTCATTATCTCTGCTTCACTTTCTGAAACTAAGGAGTCCCAACTTGTTCAAGTGTCAGAGGAAAATAAAAATGCCTTAGGTTGGACCCTAGAGGATATTCCAGGAATCAACCCTACCCTTTTCATGCATCACTTCCATCTAGAGGAATCATCCAAACCAATTAGGTAACCTCAAAGAAGACTCAATCCACTCATACTTGAGGTAGTTAGGGAAGAGATTACCCAGCTTCTTCAAGCTGGTATTATCTACCCAATTTCTGATAGTGAATGGGTTAGTCCAATTCAAGTCTTTCCTAAGAAGGGCGGGATAACAGTTGTAACAAATGAACATGGATAAGTGGTCACAACTCGAGTGAAAAACAAATGGCGTGTGTGCATCGATTATTTCAAATTGAATGCTGAAACACGAAAAGATCACTACCCACTTCCTTTCCTTGACCAAATGCTTGAGAGATTGGCCAGAAAGTCACAGTATTTCTTTCTTGATGGTTACACCGGCTACTTCCAAATTCCAATCGCACCTCAAGACCAAGAAAAGACCACATTCACTTTCCCCTTTGGAACCTATGCCTCTAGGCGAATGCCTTTTGGCCTTTGTAATGCTCCTGTAACATTCCAGCGGTGTATGATGAGTATCTTTTCTGAATTCATTGAGAATTGCATGGAGGTCTTCATGGATGACTTTACCATTTATGGCGAGTCATTTGAATCTTGCTTACATTCACTCTCTTTGGTCCTTCAAAAGTGTGTCAAGTGCAACCTTGTGCTGAATTTTGAAAAATGTCACTTCATGGTTTCAAATGGGATTGTTCTAGGGCACATAATTTCTCAAGAGGGTATCCAAGTTGATCCAGCCAAAATTGAGGTGATCCAATCACTTCCTGAACCCAAATCAGTTCGAGACATTCGGTCCTTCCTTGGTCATGCCGGTTTCTATCGGCGATTCATTCAGAACTTCAGCAAGATTTCCCTCACACTCACTCGTTTACTTCAAAATGACGTCACATTCAATTTTGATGAGGCTTGCAAGAGATCCTTCATTGAACTCAAATCTTCTCTCACATCTGCTCCAATAATCCAACCCCCAGATTGGTCCTTACCATTTGAATTGATGTGTGATGCGTCTGATAGGGCCATTGGGGCTGTTCTTGGTCAAAGAAGAGAAAACATTCCTCATGTCATCTTTTATGCCTCAAAACCATTGGATGAAACTCAATCACACTACACTGTGACTGAAAAAGAACTTTTAGCTGTGGTTTTTGCCTTGGATAAATTCCGGCCCTATCTCTTAGGTGCCAAAATCATCATCATCACGGACCACTCAGCATTAAAGTTCTTACTTAAGAAAAGTGATTCCAAACCAAGGCTAATAAGATGGATTTTAATGCTCCAAGAGTTTGACCTTGTGATAAAAGATAAACCTGGAAGAGAAAACCCTGTGGTTGACCACCTGAGTAGAATTTCTAATTCTTCTAATTCTGAAATAATTGATCCTGAATTTCCAACTGAACACCTCTCATTTCTCACTCCAAAGTTACCATGGTATGCCCCAATTGTCAATTACTTGGTTTCTAGTGTTTTCCCTAAATATTTTTCAAAAGAACAAAAATAAAAGATGAAAAGTGACTCAAAGCATTATTTTTGGGAAGATAATAAACTTTGGAAAACTGGGGCTGACTTGGTAATTAGGAGATGTGTTGATGAAACTGAACAAACCCCCATCTTGGAATTATTCCACTCAATGCCTGGAGGTGGCCACTTTGGACCACAAAGGACTTCTCGAAAGGTCCTAGATTCTAGATTCTTTTGACCTTCACTCTTCAAGGACTCACACGAGTTCTGTCAATCATGTCCCACTTGCCAAAAGTTTGTTACAATTTCCAAAAGAAACGAAATGCCTCAAAAGCCATTAATCTTCTGTCAGCTCTTCGATGTTTGGGGCATCGATTTCATGGGACCTTTTCCCCCTTCCAATGGATTATCCTACATTCTCCTTGCTGTTGACTATGTTTCTAGGTGGGTCGAGGCCAAACCCACTAGGAAAGATGATGCTCAAACTGTGAGTGAGTTCCTCAAAACCCATATCTTCCATCGATTCGGAACACCACGTGATTTGATAAGTGACTTAGGAACTCATTTCTGTAATAGAACTATGGAGTCACTTTTGCAAAAGAATGGGGTTGTACATAAAACATCCACTGTATATCACCCTCAAACAAATGGAATGGCAAAACTTTCTAACAGAGAAGTGAAAAGAGTGCTTGAAAGAATTGTTAAGCCCACAAGAAAAGACTGGCCCGATAGACTTGGTGAAGCACTTTGGGTCTATCGAACAGCCTATAAGACACCCATTGGGATGTCTCCATTTAGGCTAGTTTTTGGTAAAGCCTGTCATTTACCAGTTGAAATCCAACATAAGTCATTTTGGGCTGTCAAAACTTGTAATTTTGATTGTGAAAAATCTGGTGAAGAATGATTGTTGCAGTTGACTGAATTGGAGGAGCTTCGACTCGATTCGTATGAGAACTCCATTCTCTACAAAGAAAAGGCAAAGTCACTCCATGACAAGCACATTCTTTTAAAGGTATTTCATGAAGGTGAAAAGGTAATGCTCTTCAATTCTTGATTTAGACTTCACCCAAGTAAGCTCAATTCTCGTTGGGATGAACCTTTTATTATTACTAATGTTTACCCATTTGGTACAGTGCAAGTCGAAGACCCTTCTTCAAAAAGAACATTCATGGTAAATGGACACCGGTTATAGCATCACCATGAGAGGCCATTCACTTCAGGTTCCACATCGACTTCCATTGACCCACCACTAGATGGAAACGACGACCCACCAAATCCAAAACAAGGGGCACCGCTTTCCCTTTAACTCTCTCTCTCCTCAATCTCTTTTCCCTCTCTTCTTCTCTCTATTTCTTCTTCTTCTTCTCTCCCTCTCATTTTTTTTACAACATTCTTCCACAACCTTTTTTCTATTTTATTTTTTGTGTGGACGTGTCATTAAAAATAAAAAAACATTTAAAAAAATTTAATTAAAAAAATGAAAATTAAAAAAAAGGGGTGTCATAATTACTCATCATCCAATATTGAAATTCTGTCCAACCATTTTGGGGAGTCAAAAGGCTTGTTTTAAACTCAAATATATTGAATTTGTATCTCAAACTTGGGTAAACAATTTTGTGTCAATAACCAACATTTTGAATGAACAATTTTTGGTGGAAAATGATTCTCCCCTACCGTGAGGATTAACATTAGCCTTCATGCCAAGGTCATCTATGGCCATATTTTTCATTGTGTGTATTCACCACTGATTGTGACTCTTCAGTTTGTGGACCTTCGAGCTGAATTTCCATCTTTTGTGTGCATTAATATGATAGAGGCATTTTCTAAGCCACATGAGAATCAGAATAGCCAAATAGCCTCCCGTTACCATTACATTGATCCTACTTTTGAAAGCCCCTTTGAGCCTATGAAAACCTTTCTTTTGATAGCCACATTACAAGCCTAATACCTTGTCCCACCCAACATCTTCATGTATTTTCATTGTACAATTTATTGAAATTTAAGTGTGGGGGGAATGGACTTTATTTTTGGGCGTACTTTCATTGATTTCCAATGTTTCATCATATGCTTGAGGGAAAGCATCCATTCAAGTGTGGGGGAGAGGTTGTAATTCTGTGAGCTTTGGGGTGTATATGTGTAATTTTCATTTGTACAAAAGTCATTGAAAAGTGTTCAAAAAAAATGAAAAAATAATTATATTAAAAAAAATGAAAAAAATGAAAATAAAAAAATGGAATGGGTTGTGTCTTGGGTGGGTCAAAAATCATTCATCATCAACCTTTGATCGTGTTATAACTACTAAAATTAGTTCCATGAGGAGATCAAGCATGGGTTGGGAGATGACTGTGAGACTTGTTTCAAGTACAACTTTCGAAAAAAAAGAACAAAAAGAGAAAAAAAACACTTGAATCATCTTGTATTGTGTCATTATTGGAAGTCTTCCATGTTGTACATATTCCATCATCTCACCCTATTCCATTTTCTATCTCCCTCACATTTCATTCATCACACATTCATGCCCTTGTAAATATGTGTTTCTATTTCCTTTCAAATCAAATTTCAAAAAAAAAATGTGCATTGATTTTTCCATGTTGGTGTTTTTAACCCCTATTTTCCTTTGGACATTATATACCTACCGTCCCATAGCCACTGAAAAACCCCTTAAAAGACCTCTTGATTCTTGTACACATTATATTTGGGAATGGAAGCTGAGAGCTCTTACAAACTCTTGATTTTAACTTTTTGTTGGTGAATGAGTGAACCTCCTAAAATACATTTTTATCATCTTGAGAGGAGTAAGTTTTGAGTGCCTACATTTTCCAATTCAAACCTTGAACATGAAAAAATGAATTGATTCTGATGCATTATTGTGAACCAAATTTGTGATGGAATTCAATATGGATGAGTGAAATAGTCTAAACCTCCCCTGATTGGAGAAAACAAAATTTTAATATTTGTTGGTGAGTGAAAATGATTTTGTCATGTTTTTATATTTGTTGCACATGAGGACACACGCAAATCTAAGTGTGGGGTAGTTGATGTTATTAATATTTTCATGACTTATTATATTCCCCCTTTACTTATTTTATATGAAATGTGCATAATTTGTGTGAAATATTAATTTTTTAATATTAAGTATAATTTTTGAGCATTTTTAGAAGTAGTCCAATTGAGTCAGTTTAATGTTTTAATAATACCTGTCACTATACTGATCCAAATTGTGTTGTTCTTGTTTTTTAGTATTCTCCTTTCAATATACAACATTTCATTAGAAGGAACCATGATCCAATTCTTCCATTTGAAGGGTCATATGGTCCTCACAAACAAGACCAAAGAATCTGTGAACAAACTGGACCAGCCCTGAAGATTGATTTACTGGGATCCATCCAAGAATCCAAAAACATTAACGCTCCACCATAATTCGGCAGACACTACATTTCATCTTTTATAAAAATTTAAAGGCCCAAATCCAAGTACAAGGGGCCCAAATAAATCTTTGAATTCCAGCCCACCATTCTGGCCGAGAATTAAAATCAGTATAGTATTCATGACATATCTCTTGATTTAAGAATCCAATCGAGCTGAGCTTTTGCAGTGTGAAAGAGCAGATATAGGCGGCCGACTTTGTTGAAGAAGTCATTCGGATTTGAAGGAATATTCCTGTTCACAAATCCATTCACAGTTTGTCCATCGAAAAAGCATGGATAGAAATGGACAGTTTACTTTTGTTTAATAAAACCGCCATAACTTTGGCTCCACTTGTCCAAAGGCCTCCATATTTTGACAGTAGTCGTACAACATTATTTTATACAACTTTGAAGAAGGGGATATTTGAATATTCGGCTGTCGGAATAGCCAAATTGACGATGCAAGTGGAGGGATAGATTGGGAATGCAAAAAGTTCACTCCTTGGGCTATAAATACTCTCCCCTTCTCTCTTTGAGAGGGGTTGGTATTTCAGAAGAGATGAGATCATATTGGCACGACCAAAGCTTTGACAAAGGCTTGGGAGGACCTTCCATACTCATGTTTTCACTTGAGAGACCTTTCCTCCTCTCTTTGTTTTCACTTACTTTTGTGTTCTTCATTTTTGTAATCTTGTAATTCTCTTTCTTTGTAATTCTGTTTTAATGCAAGTTACTTCTTCAATATCTCTTATTCTCATCCACCTTCTGTAGTTTAATATTTATGTTCCTAAAATAGTTTAAATTTAGTTCAATCCCCTTCCCTTCTTTTGCTTCCTCATTCAATCGAAAATCCATTTTTAATTATCATCATCGTTCGTGTGTGTGTGTCAGCGTACCACTCTTTTCTAATCCCTTTCTTTTTATTCTATTCTTAATGTATCATCATTATTATTTTAACCAGAATATTAAACATCCAAATGGATGAGTAAATCTCTCATTGGGGTGAGTTATAATTCGGGGATGTTAAGTGATTGAGAGTTTTGCTCGATGAGTATTCTTCAAATTAATATTGTGTATGTTAAACTTAATATGTCATGGATTAATGATATGTTTTGTTTAACGAGTGGTTTCCATGGATTATTGGAACCATAAATACACTACCATAAATAAGTTTTGATTGAGATTAGAACCCTAAGTTAAGTTAAGGCTTGGATTAAAGCCTTCACACTTAGGAATTCCAATCAACGTCAACTTATGACATGGGTGTTAATTTAATGCAATACAAAGTAAGGCTCAAGGATATCACATGCTTAACTACCCAATGATGAACTCACCCCAATCTTTATCAATTTGGTAAATCAAACATCATCCATAAATCATTTCAATTAAGCTCTGCAAACAAACCCCCCTAATCAAAATACAATCAACTAAAAACAAACGACTATTACAAAGTATCATCGCCGAGGATTCGACCCGAGTGCTACTATACACATTACCAGAGCACCAGAATTTTGACCGGTCGATAGGCGACAATCGGCCGTAAGTTTCAGTGTGGAAAGAAGCATGGTGGAGATTGTCTTAAAGGCACAAGTAAATGTTTCAAATGTGGAAAGGAATTTCATCGGGCATTTGAATGCCGCAATGATGGGAAGAAGATGTCTAATGATGCAAACAAAGGAAGGGATACATAGAATGAACCTACTACACTTCAATGCTTCAAGTGAAAGGAAATGGGGCATTATGCTAATAATTCCCTAATACAAGGGTTAGTGATGATCGACATAAGCAACCACTTAAGGAAAAGGACAAAGGGAAGTCACATGCGATCACCATTGGCGATGTTGAATATGATAACGATGTGGTGGAATGATTAATTGTTTATGTAATGGGATTCCAAAATAAAGTTGTATATAGTATCATGGAATATTGGAATATTTATGTATTGGTCTATTGTGGTTTTCAATAATTTTATGGTACCGGTAACCATGGAAAGTGATTGAGATATTTTTGGAAAAGATAATGATATGCGCATAATGAAGGGAAAACTAGAAAATGAAATATTTGACAGTATTCATGAGCTCATGATTGATATAAGGACTAAGTGATGTCATGGTTTGAGTATATAGAATTTTGAGGATTTCGGTATGTGGAAAGTGTTAACTTTTAACTGCATTCATGTTTTTACTAAGGTTCAATGCGTATTCAATAGAATACATGATTAAGGCTTTTGAATGTTTGGAATGTGACCAACAAGCCATATCTTATGATATATGGGAATCAACTATGGTATTAAATCTCTGGTAATCATTTTCACTATATTATAAGAGTGGACTATAGTATTATGGATAAGCCTAAAGATTGGAATGGATTATATTGGACATAAGTTAGTATTGTTTAAGGATAAAACTTTTTTTTGATATTGTTGATGGGATGTTATAGTAATATAGCTTTAGAAAAAGGACAACCTGTAGGATGGGCGGCAACCCATCGCGTCAGACAAGGCTGTGGGAATCGAACCCACAACCGAAGTGCGACTGGCCTTTATCGCCTACCACTGGCCTACATGAAGTACCTGTTTAGTAGAAACTAGTTTTATTATATTAAGCAATATGATATATGAAGTATAAGTCCATTTTAGGAACCATATATGATTAATCTCACTATAGATGGACTTATGTATTTTTCGATAACTTTTCTAACCTTTTGTTTGAGACAGATGGAATAACCCATCATTCTATCACATGATCTGCTAAGACATTACGAATGACAAATTCAACTTCATTTCTTTAAGATATGAAGTGGAAATTGTCCAAAGAACGACAAACGGTGAGACTATACCAAAATCACGAAAGTATTTCTTCTAATTCCAATTTCATCAACTTTAGGGAAATGATCTTGAAAACCAAAAATGTTGTCCTAGTGCTCTTATATCTGATGAATCAGATGGAACCTTAGATCGTCACAAATTTATGGCTTTGTGGTTGCTGGATTTTCCATAGTCATGTTTTCTACCACTCTCCATCAGAACATGATGGTTAGATTTATCTTCCATATCCATATATTCACCTATGTGGAAACCCAGTGATTAGTTTATTTGGGTAACCATTACGTTTCATACTTTTGTTTTTAAATATTGGTTTTGGTATCCCTTTTTACAATGTGGGTTTCTATTAAAGAAACTTTCGAATAGTAAACCATTTAGAACCCCGACGAATTTCGAGGGTGAAATTCATTTTACGGGGGGTAGAATGTAACACCCCGGGATTTTATGAAAAATATTCTTTTAATTTCATTAATGTCTTGTGTTGTATGCTACACCAAGATTACCTTGCGCTATACGCAACACCGTATTATCTTGCAGTATACGCAACACTATTCTTGGATCTTGTTACACACAATTTTGATAATAGTTATTCTACGCAACATTGAGTATATATATATATATATATTCAATGAATAAATGAAATATGGTTGGATTTTGTTATATGAAACAACGAAGGATTCTTGCACAAAACGCAACCCTTACTTGGCTTGCATTACACACAATCGCGACCTTCCTCGATAGCGTGTGTTATACGCAATACCAGGTTTTACTAAACAACGATATATTATTATAATATTATTATGAACTAGCCATTATGAATAGTATTAACTAAATTTTGAATCTTATAAAATTATTATTCGTCTTACACATTTTCTAAAACATTGTATAAGAACAAAATAAATTTTTCAGGTAAAATAAGTATTTTTTTCAAAAAATGCAGTTTTGCTGCCTTTTGATGGCGCACCCACATTAAATATAGTTTTTGACATGTTTATAAGTTCAATTTGACAAAATAAAATTCTTCTTTGGAATCATGAAATAAAAATTTACTTTGGATAAATTTTTCATATTATTCTGGTAACTTTCATATTTTGATGAATAGTAAAAACACACTATATTTTAATTAAAAAACATCTTTTTTCATCACAATAATTTATATGGTTAAATTATAATATTTAATGGTTTTAAACTATAAATAGAATATATTTTTACCATTTAATATAATTTATGTCATTAGCATTTATTCTCCCTTGAATTCGTAGGATAAATCAATTCAATCTTTTGCAATGTTTTAAAGAAAAACCCGTTTTCTTTCGACAACAGGATTAATTTTAATTTAATTTCTACAACTTTTTGTATTAAATTTGGAAAAATGGATTCCATATTTGTAATCAGTGGATCCAAATTATGTTAATAAGCTACTTTTTATTTTTGGGAATTATGAATAGTAACTACGGTAAATTTTATTTACCATAGTTAAAGGTAAATTGGGTAATTAAGGGTAAATATAATATTATAAAATTACCCTAACACATGTCAAAATCCCATTTGATGACTACAAGACGACCCATATCACCTAAGGGTCGGATTAGATTCAATTAATGGACTTTTGTCCATGAAAATAATTTAATTATTATTAAAACCAATGAATGTGACAACATGTCACTTTCTTAAATCTTATAAGTATAATAATTTTAATTTAGTGATAAACTTCATGAATCTTCGAACATGAATAGTCTCCAGAAATATAATACAATTATCTACATCATAAGAATTTATTTAGAATTTTTATGGATTATATAATTATCGTTTATTATGAAGCAAAGATGATGCAGTAACTGTCTTATTAATGAAATATTGACATAATTGATGTTATAAATACCCAAATAAATGTAATTTAAGACTTTTTATAAATTAAATTAATTTTATAGGTTAATATGACATGTTAGTATTGATTTAATTATCTTTTTGAGAACTAATAATTCTGTTATGATTTCCACAAAAATCAATTACTAAATAGTGTCAAAATTGACATAAAATAGTTTTTAAAACAAATATTATATTATTAATTGTTATTTTATTCCTAAAAATACAAGGTTCAGCCAAATGACTTAGATAAGGTTATATATATTAATAATAAACAACTTGGGGTTCGTTTTGCTTCTTATAGTATGTTTATTAACCTTATAGTATAAGAACACATGAAGACACGGTAAAAGTAAAATTATTCAACTTAATGTTAAATCTAAATGATAAGGTTACAATAGGAACCTAAACATGTCTAAATTATATTGGGTGAGAGTATTTCAACCCATCCCCACCTTAGCTTAGAAATAAATCAATTGGGAGATATTTAAAACCGAATTTGGCTTTATAATAAAATAATAGTTTTAGTTATTCCAAAGGTGCCCCTCTCCTCCCTTATAAAAGGGCACCCCCTCCCTCTCCTCCTCACACCAATTTGAGCCTTCAAGCTAGGCCAAAACCTGACCATTTAACTTCCCCACTTCCCTAGAATTATCCTATATGTTTTGTTCTTCTTCAAAGACCAACCCTAGTGCCCTAAAAGGAGGTTAAGAAGAGGCGCGTCAAAAAGAGGTAATATCCATTACCGATCCTTTCCAAATTCTTTCTTCTTCGACTTCTTCTTCTTTATTTGTTTCATAATGAAGTAATAACATCAGTATCACTCATATAATGATATGTTATTATAAGTATGAAACAACCCAATTTCAACATCTATCCATCCTACGGAAAATGAAATCACCGCACGTGCGTACGTACGGAATACCGTCTCCACGCCGTGGTGTAATCTATTTTCCACCACCACCTTACTTGGATGGGTATAATGGTGTAAATAATTACTATATATGATTATTTTAAAGTGATATTGATTCTGAAATAGTATACATACACTCCAATACAATTCCACGATCATGGGAACGATATCATCGCTCGTGCGTACGTACGGAATACCCTCTCCACGATGTGATGCGATTCGTTCTACATGATCTTCATTGAATAATGATTATATAAATGAATTGAATGAATAAATATGATATATAGTACATTAATACCATTCTGGAAATGATGTATCTATATCCTAAATAGAATAATAAGAATTTATTCGACAAAACATGCATAAGAACAAAGAGTTATAAACACCCGAATAACAAGTAGCAATGAAATATTACTACTAAGAAGCTAAGAATATGACCATATATGATATCATAACAATAATTATGATTCAGGAATAAGTCAATAACATTATTTAAATCATTATGAAAAAGGTTCGGACACATACGAGGCAAATCGGACCTAAGGTAAGGGAAATATCACAATCTCATTTTTATCCGAGATTATTTAAACTTTGGTATTTACTGTGGTGTATTTTATCATCCACATCCATGTTTCCTCAATATGTAATATTATTTCCATCCACCTACAACTGTTTAAATCCATTCTTATCCTTTGTTGAGTTTATAGTAAAATATATGAAAGGAATCTTTTGTCATTTTTCGTACGAGGTACTTTTTGACTTTTCTGACAAAAGTACGAGAAGAATGTTTTTTTAACTTATACGACATGAATGGATTTTTAAAACATTATTTCCAAGAATCTTCCTTTACAAGTTTTCAAGTTTATTTTTAATCATCTTCTTTTAGTTTAAAATTGTATGACATGTTAAGAAAGGAAAATGTTTTTGAAGTAGAAAGGATATTTTCCTCAAGAATGGAGTTCAAGTGTTTTATCAAAATTATTTTCCATATAAGATAATATAGGGTTATTTTTCTATCCCTATTATTAAATTGATTTGATTATGTTGTGATGGAATTATTTTTATGAATTCCTTTATCTTATATGAATTGTTTTATGATTTCATGTTGTTTAAGAATCCTATTTTTATTACATGGGTTATGCAATGATGCATGATTTATGATTTAGTGGAACACATAAGAATGGTATCATTATGAGATGGGTGGGACCTATATATCCCTATAATGCATTGGGTAATGATTTTATATCTCATGGGATAGACATGGCTGGAACGGTATGTTATACCGGTTCAGTGAAACAGGACTGAAACGAGGAGTGAACTCGGTTTAGAAAGGGACTTTGTCCACTAAGATAGTCTTGGCAATGAGTCGTGACTAATAAGAAATGATTCTCTATGATTATGTGTCTATGCCACAAAGTTTCATGCTTTATGTTATGATTATTGGGATTACATTTCACTACTCTGATTTATCCCATGTTATGAAATTATGATCTCTTTTGCATGTTAAGATTTTCAAAAGATATGTTCTTATGAATATGACGTGATTGATATTTCTTTTATTTACCCTTACTAAGCATTTGAGATCACACTTTTAAGTTTTCTTTTCCCCAGGATATAAATAAAGGATTTAGGTTTAAAAAAAATAAGATCTTTATGGGAGATGTTGAAGATCTTTCACCACGATTAGAAGATTATATTCCGAGATTCCAAAGACACTAAACTATTACGGTCCTTGTGTGTGTGTTTTTGTTACATACTAAGTATTCCACAAAAGTAATGTAATGTCTATGTACGTTAAGCTTCGGGTATCTACAGTATCATTAGTCAATTAATAGCATGTGCCTCTAGTAATAATAGGCAAATCATATTGTTCTTCAATTGTACCCCATATTTTAGGTCCCATGGTCTCTAGATACATTTTCATTTATAATTTCCACTGAGCATAGTTATTACAATTAATTAATGGTGTCATGTTAGTATCATCACCCTTAACTATATTATCCATTATTAACTAGAATTGAATGAATTGAAAATTTATATATGAAAAAATATTTATGATCATTAAGATACAACTAAAATCACTGTTGAAAATAATTCGATAATTCTCACAAGAGTTCAGATAGGGAAATAAAAATGAAACCCTCTTACACCAAATGTTGGTCGGAGTGGAATCTCAAGAGGGGGATGGGGGAATTGAGTTCCTACTTAAAAGTTTTGTTAAAAACATTAGGATAAAGATCCCCCATTTTGGAAATGGCCTAGTTAATTAAGGCAATAGAGATATAAATGTTTAGTTGGTCAATAAGTTTCTCAAAGGGTGATTAATCCTCAGTTAAATAAATTTAAAACACTTCATTAACTTTTGAAACAAGTTTAATAAAATAATCACATACCCACACATACCCAAAAAAACTATAAAATTCAATATAAAATAGTTTTATGTTTAGAAAATAATGAGTAGCAAAAAATAGAAAAACAGAGTATAACAAAAGATAGAACACATAAGAGTATAACAAGAGGTTTTCTCTCAAGCCGAGACCTAATCCTCTCCATTTGGAGATCACCTTTCACCCAGTAGTTTATATTAAAAATAAACTTGATACATATCCTGTATTGGTATTTACAATAGTTTGGACAAACTATCCAGGGTTCACACCCTCAACCATAGTTCTACCTAGGAAAAACAAACAATACAGACCACACACGGTCTCCTTCGCAGTTATGTGTTGGAAAAAAGTGTATGTGAAGTTTGGTGTGAGTATTTTCAGTATCCTCAGTTTCATCTTAGGTGACAGTGTGTGTAACGCAAACAAAAAATTTCAATAAATGTATAATAAAAGAACACAGTAGATAAAATATTTTAATATTGAGTTTAGAAGGCTCTATGGGTTTGCAGTTTAGCTCTTGACTCCTTGGAGTGAAGAAATTGCAGTTCGAGTCTTTCTCTAAAATTTATCCTCAAAATAGAGTGTCACAACTCCAAGTTATAGACTTTAAGTACATTTTTATTCTACATCATGGTTGGATAGAGATTTTATGAAGCATAGAAGGTATACGAGAGTTATCCCAAATGATATTTGTGATGCTCTTGGGTTCAGTACATAAGTACGTTCTTCATTGATCTAGTGAGTAAGTTCTTTTTGACACATTACTTTATCTGTTCCACATATTCTCTCAGACCTTTGTTCTTGTATTTTTTTGTATATATGTTATTCTCCGGTCTTCCCTTTTTTATATCTGATATTCGACAATAGGAATAAGTATATCATGTGCGGTCCTCCTCGTACCTCATACTGTCCCTAGATATGGTCTCTTGATATGTCTAAAATCAGAATTAATTAATTTTAGAATCATTAGAGTTTCCAAATATTACTATTATAATAATATTAATAATTTTACAAAGTATGGATTAGAAGAGTGAGAATTGATAGACTATTAGCGGTAGCCTTCTCAACAATAGGCTTCAATGGCAGGCTTCATCGGTAACCTTCTCAATGGTTTCCTTCAGGGGTAACCTTCATCGGTGACCTTTCATCGGTGACCATCAATGGTGACATTGAATCAGTGACCATCCATCGGTGACCATGCATCAGTGACCTTTCATCGGTGTCCTTGAATCGATGAACTTTACATCGGTGAAATTGCATCAGTGACATTGCATCGATGACCTTGCATCAGTGACGTTTGCATTAGTGACCTTGCATCAATGACCTTTGAAACAGTGACCTTTTCATTAGTGACCTTTGCATCAGTGGCCCTTCTTCAGTGACCGTTGAATCAGTGACCTTTTTATACATAGTTAAATTTTTCACTGTAAGCTTAAACAAAAGAAAAACGAGATTTGAATGTACATAGTTATTACTCGATAGAAACATGATTATCATACAAATTATTATACTGTAAGATAAACATGATTATTATATAAATGAATCATTATTTAAGAGCTTCAAAATATGATTTGGGATTATCAAAAATTGATATGGGATTATCAAAACATGTGTGTCCAATAGGAAACATAGAGACAAATTTCTTTATGGGATTATTAAATTTTTATGTTTTGAATGGAAGGACATCAATAAAACAAATACGTGTGTAATGTGAATAAGATGTTATATAATTATAGATAAAATTCACCACATAGTTCAACAATATCATTCTAGTATATTAAATGAAAGGTTTATTGGAATTATACTAATGAGTTCACAAATATGAATGATAATGATGATGACTAATATCAGAAACCTTTTATTATTATAGATAATATTAGATATCATGTTGTTAATATTCATGATGTGGGATATGATAAAAAAGTTGTAAAATGTTAAATTACAATCGATTATATAACTGCTAATTTATTATTTGATTTAGGTTCTACCTAATAATTTATATCTGATGTATTTTCCAAGGTTTTACAACACCACCTCAATGAATAGATGTTGAATTATCAATGAAAACCCATAATGGTATGATAATATCATCTAGTGTCTAAATTTATTATTTGAATGATATTTTGCTGATGTTCCTCCAGTAAATCTCATTGTTACCCCTCTAAATGAATTTTATGTTATCTTAGTCATAGAATGTTTTTAATTATATATATAAACATTATTCATTGCTGAGATAGGGAATTCATATTTGAGATTATAAATGATTTCATGATCATCGATTGTTTTGTTCATAGATATGATCTTCACATGGAAATTTCATCAAATATATGGGTATGGATTCACATTAATAGTTAATTATCATCTAAAATAATAGTTAAAACAAAACCATTAATGATATATTAATTTAATGAGAGTTTGTTGATGACTTTATTAAAGAGTTTCATTTTCTTCCTTTAAATCAGGAAATACTATTTCTAATAGAAATCAAACCCGGTGTTATACCAAATTAAAAGAATCTATATATAATACATTGTAATTATTTTCATGAAATAAAGAATAATGTTATGTATAATCTTGATAAATGATACATTTGGCCATGTGTGAGACCATGTGGTGCATCATTTTTTGGTAAGAAGTTTTATAGAACAATTTCAATCACCACTGATTATTAGAAAAATTATGATATAAAAATATTATATATGTTTTTTCAACCATGTATTGATGGTTTTTTAAATCAATTTCGAGTACCTCAATTTTTTCCATGATTTTTGTTTTATTTTGATATGATAAATTGAGAGTTATTAGTGAATACATTACAAACACAACATTCAATCTGAGGTATGACCACTATGATTTTATAGTGAATCACTTTTTATTAACAATAGCCCAATTATCTTCATGGATTAAATTAATATAGTATTTATTTATTTATTACATTAATCATTTAGTGTTAGTCCTTATTGACAATAATATTATATATTCAATGAGAAATGACGGGAAAAAAATAATTTGATTATTTTGATGAAGAACCCAGGGATGGAGAATCTATGTGATAAATTTACAAGGTGTGAATTTTGGATTCAGAATGATTCATTCTTGGGTCATAAAATCTCATGTGAGGGTATATATGTAGATCATTTCAGGAAAAATTATATTGATATTTGGTCCAAACTAAGAATGTTAACTCTTATCAATACTTGTATTGGATTTTATGATATTGTAAATTATTTGAAAATAACATAGGAAATATATATAATAATCTCAAAAATTAAATTTGAAAAGGATCCATGTTCCTTTCAACAGATGAATTTTAGAAAAATTTCAATGAACTGAGAAAATAATTAGATAGTACACATGTGATTACACTATGATGATGTGTACAATGGCTTTTGATCTATGTTGAGTCATTATATAATGTATGTGGATGCATCCTCTTAAATAATGATATGTTGATATCATATTCCTCCCTCCAATTGATAGTACATGAAAACAATTACCCTTTTAATGATTTAAAATTAGTTGTGGTAATGTTTTCATTAAAGATATGGAGATATTATCTTCACAAATAATGGTGTGACATTTATATTGATCATAAGATATTAATATATATATTAACTCAGAAATAGTTTAATATGATTAATAGTAGATGGTTGGATTTGTTTAATAATTTTTACAAATCAATAATTAACACCCTCTGAAAGTGAACAATATGTACGATTCATAGAATCAAAAGGATCATGCCTATTTTTCTATGATGAGTATCAACAATGATATAATATTTATCTATTTGAAAATGATGGATATATAAATAATTCTTGTAATTGGTAATTATTTTATTGATAAAAATATTGTTCATTAATCATTCCATGTAATTATTAATGAGGTGTAAAAGGATGATTTATAATGGAAATTATTGTGAGAAATGTTATTGTGATATGAAATGGGTTTTATGGAATGATAACAATTAGGAATTGTGTATGTGTCTCATTAATTCCATAACTGAAGGAGGATATGTTTGATGAATCGCATAGTTCAACACACTCTATTCATCATTGTTACACCAATACATATATAATAATGAAAGAGTATTAGTGGTTGGAAAACAAGAATTGTGTTATTGAAGAGTATGTATCTCAGTTCTTGGTATGTGAAAATTTTATGTATGAGATATAGAAGCCTAAGGGTACATTATAACCATTTCCCAAGATATAATGGAAATGGTAATTCATCATAATTTATTTTTTCATTGGACTCCCCAATAAACCTATAGGACATATGGATATTTGGGTTTTAGTCGATTTCCTTATGATGCTAGAACACAATATTTTTATCAAATAATATTTCTAACTTGATATTATTTCTAGAATATTTATTAATTGAGCAGTATATTTATATAGAGTAGAATATTGTTTTTCATCCTGTAGAGATCCATGGATTATCTCAATGTTCTAACAAATCCTTAATTAGGATCTAGATTCTATTTTTTGTTTCAAAAATTCATTTTATACTTATAAAGTTAGATATATTATATTACCATTCAAACCCAGGTGAATGTTCTAATTTCTAGTTATGTGGATTTCAATTTAGTTTGAGATCAATAACATATTCCTATCATTTTTTTAAAATAATATATTTTTGTTGTGAATTATGATGGCTCCTTATGAAGCCTCTGATTGAAATATGTGTAAAAAGACATATTTATTGGATGAAGTTTGATAAATAATAATATGATGTCCAATTTTTGCCGAATAAATAGTAGACAATTTAAAATCAATTCAGGATCACATCAAGGCATCTCAAAATCGATAGAAAATTGATGGAGTCAATCATCAGCCCAATCATAAATTTGGTGTTTGTGAGAAGGTATTTCTATTAATATATCAACTAAATATGGTAATGATAATCAAAATGAAGTTAAACATGTATATGTACCCGTCCTTAAACATTTCATAATATTGAGTTAAGTCAAGAATTAACATTGAGGATATTTTTAGGTTTAGAGTTTTAGAGAATTAGGTCACAACTATTACATTACATCTCAAATATTACAAAGTAGAATCTTCTACTCAGTATCCATTTTTTTCATAAAATGAAAACTATTAAAAGAAAAAAGAATTATTTTCTTAATATAAATCATCTTGAATTATTCTTTTCTCTTACCCCAACTTATAGCCTGTGAAAAAAAATTCAATAACATGGGATGAGCATAAAAATATCAGTAAGGGTTATAAAATAAATAAAGAATACATTAGTCTATCAAGGCATAAAAACATAAGCTCTTTAACACACCACATGAGATAATAAGTTTTATGAATAACACATAGAAATAAAAAATCATAAAGGAAACTTGTGGTGTCCATAACGTACTTACGTTGTAGCTTTCATAGCTAGGTAGGGAGTTACATTTGGAATACCCATCAAAGTATACTCCCTAAACACCTTAGGATATAATTTATCATTTACCTACATCACATTACCCAATGAATTAGAGATCTATCTCGGGATCACCTAACCTAGGATTATCATGGAACCACCTGTATACATAAACAATTCCTAAGAACCATAACATAATCATAACGCATAACACAAGCATAAACTAAAGATAACATTTCCACATGGCAATCACAATATATCATTTCAATATATTGACATAATCAATCCAATGTCAAAAAAAATTTAATACCAAAATACACAAATAGAGTATATGGTATTTACTTTCCTTTTAAAAACATTATGGCTTGTTAAGGAAGCCAAATAAAAAATAATGATCATGGCAGTGAAATGGTCATTGTGACCACATGTGTTAAAAGGAAACATTATTTTTGTCGTTTAGTAAAACACTTAATATAAAATTATTCCCTTTTAATGAAATTAAAATTCACAGGGGTTTATACACTTCATAAATAAAAGCTGTGTATAAATCAATATATGCCTCAATGAAAATAGATTGATATGAAGTCCCTTACCTCATGTAAGACTTGACTCATTCATTATTTAATCACCTGAATAATAATATAATGTTAATTTTTACATGATTCAAAAACTATTTCAAGTTTATTAATCCTTTTTTATCAATTATTACCATGTTAAAAACATTACATAAACATTTTTGTTAATAACGGTCGTTTTTCGATATTTGGTACTTGAGTCAAAAATAAACTTCTTATAATTACAAGATATATATGTGGTCAAATATACATTATCTCCAGAATGATATTGATGACTTAGATATCATATATATCATATATATCCAGTATATATATATATATGTATGTATTTATAATATTACATAACATTTGGAGATAAAAAATGAAATGCACTGTTCATGGAGATGGTAAGTCGTACGTACGCATGAACACTAATTTCATTTCTATTTCGTATATAATGAAATAAAAAAATAATGATACAATGGTTATATTATAATTCCATTACAATAACATATATAATTTCATTATTTCCATATTTTAGATATTCCTTTTTTGTCATGAATGAGTCATATCACTTTGAGGGGCAGGTAGTTCGCATTTCCTCAAATGAAATTGTTGTATTTAACCATTATAGAAACCATAATGGTATCTTATAATTGAAAAATAAAAAATCATAGAAACAATATAAATATAATATATATCACATATAAATACAGTTCCATCATAATGGCCACCATGAGAGGTGGTAGTACATAATTGAACAATCATCATTTCGTGAGACAATACTTGTCGTCAACAAAAACAGTATGTTCGTATCCATTAGATGGAGGTGTGTATATGTGTAGTATGAATAATTATTAGAAAAAAAACCTATTATATTTAAGATACTGGTTTTTTTATAAAATAATGGTATAAAGAGATCTTTGTGGGTTGGAGAAGGAAAATAAAAGAAAAGAAGTTGTGAGAAGATGTTACCTTTTAATCGGGTAACTCTCTTCCGTTTGAACAAAAAGGATTTATTGAATTTAATTATGATAAAAGTAAGTCATATAGGTGTACTAGAGGGAAATTTTGAGCTTATAAGAGTAGAGTGTGGATGATAAATTGTGCTTTAGAGGTGTCAGTAATGGGTTATAAGTTGTGGCTATTAAAAAGAGGGAGGAGGGGCTCTTTAGGAATGTTTGAAAGTATTATTTTATTATAAAATTATTTTCGGTTTCAAAAGGTAAAAAACTCCTTAAATTCTATGATATGTGGAATATAAGTCAAAATAAAATCATCCAATACGAATTGGATAGGTTTTGGATATTTTTTAATTCTTATGTTTTTTATTTAACCCTTTTTTACTCTTACCGTTTTATCAAGCATTAAACACTTTGATAAACAAAATAGTATCAAAAACATGAAAAATATCCAATTAAAGAGTAAATAATGATATTTTAGACTAATGATAACAATTTTTCCAAATCATTGATATTTTTAAACTTTATAATATTTAATAAAATATTCAATATATGAATATATGAACTATGTCAGTTTTGACACTCTTCATATCATGAATTTTTGAGAATCCCTAACAACATGATTGATTCAAAAAAACAAATTAATAAAAATATTACATGTAACTATCTACCCTGAAATTCGTGTATGACATCACAATAACCAAATCATAAATAGTTTAACATTTACAATATCGTTTATTTTAATTTTTTATTAATGAAGAAATCACTGCATCTGCATTGTTTCATAATTAAATTTATTTATTTAATATCTAATATTTTAAAATAAAATACCATCTTGTAGGATATATTTTTAGTTTTCTAATGACTATTTATATTCGAAAATATCACTTACATAACCCCATATAAAAATTGTTTTAAAAAATGATATATGTTTATGTTACATTTTCATTAACATTAAATTAATATTTATTAAATGTCATTTTCAATTACAAGTGGCTCCATGGAGTCCCAAAATATAAACAAGGATTTCCATGGTCATATATTTATCATACAAGAGGGTTAGGACACAAGTTAGGGTAATATAATATTATAATAATATTATTTTTATCGTTATTTACTTGATTTACCCTTTAACAAATGTAAATAAAATATTTACTGAAGTTACTATTCACAATGTGTAAAAATAAAAGTCACCAATTTCTACAATTTAGACCTCCTGATTCCAAATATAGAATCCATGTTTCCTAATTGAAAACACGAAGGTTACATAAATTAATTTTAAAACAATTCTCATTGTCCAAACAAAAAGTGTGTTTTGAAGAAATAATAACTATTAAAATATTAACATGTGTTCATGTCTAATTAAAAGGTGAAATTAATTAAAATGACAAAAATTAGATTAAATGTTAAAAATATTATCCAATTACACTTTATGACTGTAACGCCCCGACCCCAGTTACCCAGAGTCAATGCATTATTGAGTAACATTGGCATGATCACAAAAGATCAAGTCTCGAAATACTGATTTGTTTAGTAGCTTTGGAAACACTAGATACATTCATAAGTCTTACATTACATCATAATGTAGAAAAACCCTAAAAAACATCCTATCTTCATATCCCCCCATATTATCCCTGCAGGTCATTCATAATATACTTCATCACATCCTGGAAAAATTAAAACATTGAAAGGGGTGAGCTCAGATGCTCAGTAAGGATAACAATACAACAGAAACTTTCATAAATAAACATAAACATTTAAGGCAATGTATAACTAAAACAAAAGCCTTTTAAACATTAACTTCAGCATAATATGGAAAAAATAAAATGAAATAATTCCATTTACTTATTCACATGGATATTCTACTAGTTGAATAATCACATGCAATATCAATAACCACTTTCATAATGATGCAATGCATAATGCCAGACTATCATAACCGCGCAGCCAAGGCCTCGTGCCAAGACTACAAATAAGATTTTTTCAAGTCCTCGTACCAAGACACTAGTTTGTCTCATGAGACCTACCGATGCATCGAGGAGCTATAGCGGGCTCCACCCGTCGCTTATTAAGTCCAATGCATTCCTCATATGAACAGGTTTAAACATATAATAAACCATAACATAATCGTATCACATAAAACATGCATAAAGGAAACATAACACTTCCACATTTCAATCACAAGATATCAATACAACACATTGATATAATAAAAGCATTATCAAAACCATTTTCAATACCAAAATAAAAGAAAATTAAAACTTGGTATTTATTTTTCATTTAAAAAAAAACTTATGGCTTATAGAGGAACCCAAAACTCAAGTAATGGTTACGACGACAGAAAAGTCATTGTCAGTGCATAAGTATGACAAAAAAACATTACCTTTTTTAGTTTAGTAAAGCGCTTCGTATAAAAAATATTCCTTTGAATAAACATAAAATTCAAAGGGGATTATACACCGTATAAAAGAACGTTGTGTATAAAACAAAATATGCCTTAATGAAAGGAGATTGAGACGAAGTCCCTTACAAAGATAATTTTTTAAATAAAATAGATCTATTATGTGTATTAAATATAAGTACTCACAAATAAATTAAAAATATAAGATAGTACATAATAATATCATGACATAATTAGAAAGTAATAGATTAACCCAAAGAATGAAAATTGGGTTAAGAAGTTCCCTTACCTCGTGTCTGACTTGACTCGATCATTCTTTAACCTCCTGAATAATAAACTAGAGTTAATTTCTACTATCTTAAGAACATTTTTAAAGTTCATTCTTTCTTTTATATCACTTATTAACATATTATAAACATTATGTAATTATTTAAGTTAATAATGGTCGTTTTGTCAATCTTTGGTACTTGAGTCAAACAAAACTTCTTATAATTACAACTTGTTCATGTGAAAAAATATCCATTATATCCAAAATTATATTCATGATGTAGATATCATATATATAATATATATACAGCATATAAATTCATTTATAATATTACATAACATTTATAGGTAAGAAATGAAATGCGCCGTTCATGGAGATGGTAAGTCATACGCACGCTTGACCGCTACTTTCATTTCTATTTCATATTTAATGGAATGAAATCATTATGATATAAAATTTTATTATAATTCCAGTATAATATCATATATAATGTCATTTACTCCATCCTTTATACATCCCACATATGGCATTAACGATTCAAATCACTTTGAGGGGGCGGTAGTCCGCACTTCCTAAAATTAAATTATCTCATTTACCCATAATGGAAATCGTAAAGTTATGCCATAAATTAAAAATACAGAAGCATAATGAAAACAAAAACTTAATATATATTATATATAAATATATTGATAGCTTAATGGCCACCATGAGAGGTGTTAAAAGAAGATTTAACAATCATCGCTTCATGAGGCAGTAATTCACCACCCACAGAAATAGTATGTTCATTAACCATTAGACAAAGGTGTGTGTAAGTGTAAATCAAATCCTTATCATAAAAACATCATAGTATATTGAATATACTGTTTTTGTTACAAAATAAAGTAATAAAAATATTTTAGGGTGTTGGATAAGAAAAATAACAAAAGAACACAAGAGAAGACATTACCTTAAAATCGGGTAACTCATTTCCATTTGAGCCAAAGGATTCATTGGGAATATTTTTTCCCAATGTGACACTTCTAGGAGTAAGAGAGGGAAGTTGAGAGAGTACTTGGGATGAGGTTGGCCGAGCCAAAAGGCTTTGATGGTGTGAATAAGGTGGTAGAGGTGGGGGCCTTTTATAAGAGGAGAGGTGGGACACTCTTGGAAAGTCATGAAATGTTACATTATTATGAAATGATTTTCAGATTTCAAAGGTCGCACAATTATATATTTCAAAGATAAGGTGATAAGGGTTTGAAATATACTCATCCAATAGGTTTTTGACAAGTGTATGTCTTAAATTTTACATTATCTTTTCATTTTATTTAAATCATTAATTAATGAGGTAATCGCTGCATCATCGTGGTGTGATAAATAAATTTATTTATTTAAAGTCTAAAAATTATGAAAATATTACCATGATGTATTAAATATTTTTATAATTCCAATTAATATTTATAGTCGAAATGTTAATGTATATAACTCCATGTAATAATTGTTTTAGTAAAACAACACATGTTTGTGACGATTTTATTTTTACTTTAAATAAAAAGTTATTAATGTCATTTTCTTACCCAAGTGGCTCCATGGGGTCCCCAAGTTGACCCATGGATTGTCTTGGTCATCCATGACTCATCCAATAAGGGTAGGAAAATTTTCAAGATATTTTCATATTTTTATAATATCATGTTTACCGTAAATTTCACTAATTACCTTTAATCGTGATTAATAAAACTTAAAAGTTACTAATCACCAAAAAATTATTTTAATCCCATTGAACCACATTTTACTTCCTAATGACAACCATGTAATTCGGATTTTTGAAAATCAAATCATAGAAGTGGTAATGTTTCATTTATACGTAATATTAGTTTTTAAACTACCACTTAGTGGTTTCACTATTCATCAAAAAATTGAAGTTTTTCAAAAAAATACCAAATATTCACCCTAAGCTATAATTGATATTATGAATTCAAAAATGGTGTCTATTTTACAATATTCCAAACATATAAGTTTCATTAATTAATTTTATAATTAATTCCCATTGTCAAAACAAATAGCGTGTTTTTAAGAAACAATATCAATCAAAAGATTGACAATTGTTTATGTCTGATTTCAAAGTGAAGTTAATTCTAATGGCCACCATTGGATAAAATGGTAAAATTATATTCTAATTATACTTTAAAACCACTCAAATGAATAATTTATCACTATTAATATTTTTATTAAAAAATTTGTTTTTAATTAATATTTAGTAATTTTCACTATTCATCAAAATATAAAATTTATCCGAAAAGTTCCAAAATTTAACCCTAGGCTAAATTAGATATTCCAAATCAAAAAATGAATCCCATTTTTAAAGAAAAAATTTATAAAATTTCAAAAATTAGGTATTACTATTCATAACGGCTACTTTGATTGGTTGTGGTGTGTGTTTGAACTCGAAGATGCGTACAACACACACTACTGTATTATTCAAAGAGAAGCGTACCGTGGAAGCTTGGGGTGTTACATTCTCCCCTCCTTAAATAAATTGTGTCCTCGCAATTTCAAATTTTTCATTTAAAATAAAAGGTTAAAAATAGAAAATACTTTTCTGGAAAACCCACATCGGAAGTAGGGTTAATAAAAATATAACTTTAAAAGAAAGAAAGAGATGTAAGAAGGTCACCCGAGATAGCCACTACTAGGATTCTATGAAAACATGGATATGGAGGAAAAAAACCATGAAGGACTGATGGAGAGTTATATGAAACAAGATTAGGGGAAAGTTAACTACAAGAAAATCAGAAACTTGTGATTAGTTAAACGATCATTAATTCCCCAGTAGGAAAAGATAACCGACAAAGTTTTTTTTTTAAGTTACCTTTCATAAAGTTCAAGAATTTATTCATGAGATTTAATAAGAACGTAATGAAATATACTTACTTGTCATGTAGACATTCATTCCTTACAAGATTTTTACCACAAACCCATCTTTCACCCCAAAAGGTAATAGAACTCAAAAATATTATATTTATCCTAATCGTACATGGTTCAAAATATTAACACATACCATTTAGATTATGAAAACTACTTTTTAATAACTAGGGACTTCTTGTAGGCTAGTGGTAGGTAATAAAGGCCTCTCACACTAAGGTTGTGGGTTCGAATCCTACGGCTTTGTCCGACGCGACAGGTTATCCCCCGACCAACAGGTTGTCCTTTTCCTAAAACTATAGTATTATAATATTCCAAAAATAATCTTCAGAAATGTTTTAAACAATACTATCCAAAGTTAAACTTAATCCATTCCAACCTTTATTGTTATCCAAAATACCTCTGTCCAGATTTTCTCTAAAAGGTCTCTAAATTCCAAAATCAATTCTAACATTAGATTCCCCAAACAAAGTAATGTTTCTCTTATTGTCACATACTAAAAATATGATTACCTTCATCATATTAAAACCTTAATGAAAACAACAAGTACTGCAGTACAATATATCACATTATTCTTATAACCAGAATATAATCCTTGAGTCCAAAATCACCAATACATTAATTATTCCACTTCAACTGTAGTAATATAATATTGTCCTTGATCCCTTGGACTTTTCTGAGGTAAGATTACCTGAAGCTTAGGACAATTATTTTCATAATTCCCCATTTCCCTACAATTTTAGCATTCAACATTGATATCATATTTCTTTCCCTTACAATCACGAGCCTGGTGACATTTTTCTCCACATTTATAACAAAATCCCATTCCTTTTAGGCAAGTACCAGTGTGATTCTTCACACAATCACTACTAAAAATTTTCGTTTTTGCGCCTGGTGAAGCGGGCGACTGCCATTGGCGGTCGCTAAAGAAGGTATTAGTGATCGCCATTGGCGGCTGCTATTACGAAACTAAAATTCCAGCGTGATTTTTTTCCCGCGTGCGCTTCTTCTTCTTTCCCTCCTGCTACATTTAGCCGCTGCAAATGGTCACCGCCGCACGCCGCCCCACACCGCCGCACGCCGCCACATGCCACCTCTCTTCATGTAGGACCATGATTCCCTCATGACCGCTGTCTACATTCCCGAACCCTCACCTCGAACTTCCAGCGACCTCATCTTCATCACCCGAAGAACGAACCACCCACTTGCCGTCGTGTGTCCGCCATGGCCGGCGGGGAAGGTTTGTGTTCTTTCCATATACCGAGAGATGAGAAGAGACCCGCATATGCGTGTTCCATTGATGTGAAACATTAGCGACCGCCATTGGCGGTCACTAATGGGCTTTACCGATGAAGCCACAGCGACCGCCAAAAGTGGTCGTTGGGCGGTCGCTAAAGCCTTTTAGCGGCCACTTTTGGCGGTCGCTAACAGTGCTATTTCTAGTAGTGAATTATCACATAATGGAAAATCCTTCTTTCCCTTTTTCCCTTTATCTGTATCTTGTTCCACCGTTCTATTATTCTCTTTCTTTACTTTATGGTCATAAGATTTAGAGAATTCCTTTTCTGTCTTGATAGGACATGAGACTATATCTTCATACGTTGAGAAATATTTTGATACTAAAGCTCGATGGAGAAATGGTTTTAACCCATCAAAGAAACAATCGATCATTCTT
Source organism: Viscum album (assembly GCA_963277665.1). Classification (NCBI taxonomy): domain Eukaryota; kingdom Viridiplantae; phylum Streptophyta; class Magnoliopsida; order Santalales; family Viscaceae; genus Viscum; species Viscum album. Next base: position 381,057,487 of record OY728167.1, on the reverse strand, counting down.
CTTGGGTTACGTATAAAATCTTCACCATACCTCGCTAACCATGTAATATTGGCCTCATAAATTGCGACATTCTCATCCTCCTTCTGCCTCAGACTCAGAAATTGCCTTTCCATATCTGCTCGATGGACATGTGGAAAGTATTTTTCTAAGAAATTTTCCTTAAACTCTCTCCATTCCATACTTGATACTTCTTCATCTTCCTTTGTGTTTTGAATCAGTGACCACCATTGATCGACATCTCTAGTGAGGCAGTAAACTGCCATGAAAACATTCTCCCTTTCGCTACTCCCCAAGGCATGAAATATTTTCTCTAAGGAGTGTATCCATTTCTCAGCTACTAATGGACTTGTACCCCCATTAAATGTTGGCAGTTGTTGCCTCATGAAGTTGTCTAACATTGATCCACCACATTGTAGATCAGGGTGCTCTATACGAGTAAGGTTATTATTCATTACTTGAGTGAGTTGTCCTAGTATGGTGATAAGTTGATCAGCACCAGTTGTATCTCCAGCCCCACTATAATTATCATGAGCAGGAGGGAAATCCCTACATGGAGTGCATGCATTGATACAGTTTCCATTCCTCCTATTAGGCGCCATTTCTAAAAAATGGCATAAACTAGATTAGTTTATGAATCAAAATACATAATTACATACTTGTAAAACACTTAAAATAAATTGAACTATAATCATAAAAATGTTTTCTTTGAGGAAGTATATACTCACAAACCCTTCATAATGGTTTGTAAATAAAATCAGAATTATCCTAATCATATCCCCTAGGAGTCTCATAACGAAGAGTGCAACAAGGCCCATTGTTGTGCACTAGTTCCCATTCGAGTCTAGCTCAAAGCGGTGTTTTCGGGTTTTACCCCTAGATACATCTGTGCCAGAGCCACCTCTACCTGCTCGTATCCAGACAGTGATGTATTGCTCGGAAAACTCACAAAATCTCTACAACAACAAAATTCTAGGACGTTCTTCTATACTAATTCTCAAAGTCTATCTTATGGCTATGTGCTCTAATAAGAGTTTTTCTAAATGTAGCTTCCAAGGTTAGTACTAAATTGACTTTGATACCAACTGTAACGCCCCAAACCCAGTTACCCAGAGTCGGTGCATTATTGCATAACATTGGCATGATCACAAAAGATCATGTCTCGAAAGACCGATTAGTTTAGTAGCTTTGGAAACACTAGATACATTCATAAGTCTTAAATTACATCATAAAGTAGAAAAATAATAATAAAAACATCTTGTCTTTATATCCCCTCATATTATCCCTGCAGGTCATCCATAATATACTTCATCATATCCTGGGAATATTAAAACATTGAAAGGGGTGAGCTCAGATGCTCAGTAAGGATAACAATACAGCGAAAAAATTCATAAATAAACATAAACATTTATGGCAATGTACAACTAAAACAAAAGCCTTTTACACTTTAAATTCAGTATAATATGGGAACAAAAAAATGAAATAATTCCATTTACTTATTCGCATGGATATTCTACTAGTTGAATAATCACATGCAATATCAATATCAACTTTCATAATGATGGAATGTATAATGATAGACTATCATAACCATGCATCCAAGGCCTTGTGCCAAGACTACAGATAAGATTTTGTCAGGGCCTCGTGCCAAGACATGTGTTTGTCTAATGAGACCTACCGATACATTGAGGAGCTATAGCGGGCTCCACCCGTCACTTATTAAGTCTAATGCATTCCTTATATTAATAGGTTTAAACATATCATAAACCATTACATAATCATATAGCATAAAAAATGCTTAAAGGTAGCATAACATTTCCACATTTCAATCACAATATATTAATACAACACATTGATATAGTAAAAGCATTATCAAAACCATTTTCAATACCAAAATAAAAGAGAATTAAAACATGGTATTTCGTTTTCATTTAAAAAAAATTATGGCTAGTAGAGGAAGCCGAAACTCATGTAATGGTCATGGCGGCAAAAAATTTGTTGTTTCAGCATACGTAATAAAACAAAACATTCCCTTTTGTAATTTAGTAAAGCGCTTCGTATAAATAATATTCCTTGTGAATAAACATAAAAGTCAAAGGGGTTTATACACCGTATAAAAGAAGGTTGTGTATAAAACAAAATATTCCTCAATGAAAAACGATTGAGATGAAGTCCCTTACAAAGATAATTTTATAAATAAAATAGACCTATTATGTGTATTCACAATAATTAAACATAAATGTATTACAAATACAAGACAATACATAATAATATCATGACATAATTTGAAAGTAGGAGATTAACCCAAAGAACAGAAATTGGGTTAAGAAGTTCCTCACCTCGATCGTTCTTTAACCTCCTGAATAATAGACTAGAGTTAATTTCTACTTTATTAAGAACCTTTTTCAAGTTCATTATTCCTCTTATATCACTTATTACCATGTTATGAACATTATTTAATTATTTAAGTTAATAACGGTCGTTTTGTCGATCTTTGGTACTTGAGTCAAAAATAAACATCTTATAATTACAAGTTGTTCATTTGGTAAAATATCCATTATATCCAGAATTATATTCAAGATTTAGATATCATATAAGTCATATATATCCAGCATATACATTCATTTATAATATTACATAACATTTAGAGGTAAGAAATGAAATACACCGTTCATGGAGACGGTAAGCCGTACGTACGCATGAACGCTACTTTCATTTCTATTTCATATTTAATTGAATGAAATCAAAATTTTATTAAGGTATATTATACTTACAGTATAATATAATATATAATATCATTTACTGCATTCTTTATACATCCCACACATGGAATTAACGATTCAAATCACTTTGATGGGGCGGTAGTCCGCACTTCCTAAAATGAAATTATCGCGTTTACCTATAATGGAAATCATAATGGTATGCCATAAATGAAAAGTACAGAAGCATAAGGAAAACATAAACATAATATATATAATATATAAATATAGTTACATCTTAATGGCCACCATGAGAGGTGTTAAAAGAAGATTGAACAATCATCATTTCATGAGGCAGTAATTCGCCACCCACAGAAACAGTATGTTCATTAACCATTAGACAAAGGTGTGTGTAAGTTTAAATCAAATAACTCTCATAACAACATCCTAATATATTGAAGATACTGGTTTTGTTACAAAGTAAAGTAATAAAAGGATTTTAGGGGGTTGGAGAAGAAAAATAAAACAAAAGAATGCAAGAGAAGACATTACCTTAAAATCGGGTAACTCTTTTTGATTTGATCCAAAGGCTTACTTGGGAAGACTTCTGACCAAATTGAGTCTTCTTGGAGTAAGATAGGGATGTTGAGAGAGTATTTGGGTAGATTTTTGCCGAGCCAAATGGCTTTTATGGTGTGAATAAGGTGGTAGAGTTGTGGGCCTTTTATAAGAGGAGAGGAGGGGAACTCTTGGAAAGTCATGAAATGTTACAATTTTATTAAATGGTTTTCAGATTTCAAAGGTCACAAAATTATATATTTCGAAGATAAGGTGATAAGGGTTAGAACTATACTCATCCAATAGGTTTTTGACAAGTTTAGGTCTTAGATTTTACATTATCGTTTCATTTTATTTAAATTGTTAATTAATGAGGTAATCGCTGCATTATCATAATGTGATAAATAAATTTATTTATTTAATGTCTAAAAATTATAAAATAATTACCATGATGTATTAAATCTTTTTATATTTCCAATGAATATTTATAGTGGAAATTTTATCTTGTATAACCCCATGTAATAATTGTTTTAGTAAAAAAACACATATTTGTGACAATTTTATTTTTACATTAAAGAAAAAGTTATTAATGTAATTTTCTTTCCCAATTGGATCCATGGGGTCCCCAAGTTTACCCATGGATTTTATTTGTCATCCATGACTCATCCAATAAGGTTTGGACAATTTTAAAGATATTTTCATATTTTTACAATATCATCTTTACCTTAAATTTCACTAATTACTTTAATCGCGATTAATAAAACTTAAAAGTTACTATTCACCAAAATATTATTTCAATCCCATTGAACCACATTTTACATACTAATTACAACAATTTATGTCAGATTTTTGAAAATCAAATCACAAAAGTGGTAATGTTTCATTTGCATGAAAAATTAGTTTTTAAACTACCACTTAGTGGTTTCACTATTCATCAAAAAATTGATGTTTTTATGAAAAATACCAAAAATTCACCCTAAGTGATAATTGATATTATGAATTAAAAAATCGTTTCTATTTTACAAAATTCCAAACATATATGTTGCAATAATTAATTTTATAATTAATTCCCGTTGTCAAAACAAATAGCGTGTTTTTAAGAAACAATATCAATCAAAAGATTGACAATTGTTTATGTCCAATTTCAAAGTGAAGTTAATTATAATGACCACCATTAGATAAAATGGTAAAATTATATTCTAATTATACTTTAAAACCACTCAATAGAATAATTAATCACTATTAATTATTTTTATTTAAAAAGTTGTTTTTAATTAAAATTTAGTAATTTTCACTATTCATCAAAATATAAAAGTTTTCCGAAAAGTTCCAAAATTTATCCCTAGGATAAATTTTATATTCCAAATCCAAAAATGAAGTCCATTTTGTAAGATAAAATTTATAAAATTTCAAAAAGTATGTATTACTATTCATAAAAGCTACTTTGATTGGTTGTGGTGTGTTTTAGAACTCGAAGTTGCGTACAACACACGCTACTGTATTATTCAAAGAGAAGAGTACCATGGATGTTTGAAGTGTTAAAATAACCAACTAAGAAAATAATATATCTATATAAATAAATCAGATAAAAAGACATTTTTGACTTAAAATACAGTATTTTTTACTATTCATTAAAAAACGAACATAATTAGAAAAATACCAAAAAACTACCCAAAGTAAATATTTATTTCCCTATTCTAAAGAATAAGTTTATTTTCTCAAATTTAATATATAAATGTGACAAAATATAGATTTAAAAGGAGTTTTCCATCAAAAGGTGGTAAAGATACCTTTTAAAAATAGTAGAGTTTTTCATGCTTAAAATCAGATTCATTCTCATTTTAAGCATCTAAATTTTAATTGATAAATGTAAAAAAATTTAACAAACATGTATAATAGTATTTTAGTTAGTTATATTCCATCACACCAACATAATTTATAGTTTTTAACTACCATTTATAATAATATTATATTATTATTTTTCAGTATGACTCAGCCTTATGTACAACATGAGATTTCGGAGAAACCCGTTGTTGCGTGTCAGGTACACCATAAAACATAGAACAACCTTTAATGTAAAATGAATATTTAATTCAAAATTGTTAATAAATATAAAAATATAATATCCTTTATTTAAATGGGATGTTAATCCTTCCCCCTTTTGGAAATTGCGTCCTCGTAATTTTTATTCACTTATAAAATTAGTAGGGGTATTTATCCCTCATAGAATTCTTAGATTCCCATGATGTCTCTTCAACCAAATGGCTTTTACACAAATCCATTAAATGATGAATTAACTTATTCCCTAAATATTTCTCTCTTCATTCAATAATTTGGATTGGTTGTTCCTCAAAATAAATATTGTCTTCCAAGAGAACTACCTCTTGACTCAAAACATGAGATGGATCTGAAATATACTTTATTAACATTGAAACAAGAAAACAATTATGTACCTGGGGTAATCATGGAGTTAAATACACTTTATAGGAAACTAATTCAACTTTCTTCTGAATTTCATAGGGTTTAATTAACCTCAGACTCAACTTTCCCTTCTTACCAAAACACATCACACTTTTCAATAGAGAAATTTTGAGAAGACATGATCATCTATCTCAAAAGAAAGATATGTCCTCCAGTTATCCACATATATATTATTCCTACTCTAGGATGTCTCATGTGTTTCTATATAAACTAAAATTTATCTTCAATATCTTATACCAATTCTAGTCCCATCATATTCCTTTTACCTAAATCATCCCAAAAAGTTGGATTTCGACATCGCTTTCCATATAATGCCGTAAATGGAGCCATCTGTATAATGGAATGAAAACTGTTAGGATAAAAAAATTCAACCAATGAAATATGTTGTTACCAAATTCCCTAGTTATCCATTTACAAAGAACGTTGAATATCATCTAATATTTGAATTGTTTGTTCTGACTAACCATATGATCGAGGAAGAAATGTTGTACTAAAATTTAATTCAGTACCCAACGACTTCTGAAGGCCATTCCAAAAGTTATAAGTAAACCTGGGATCATAATAAGATACAATAGAGAGGGGAAATCCATGCATCCTCACTATATTTGTAAAATACAACTGGAAATGTTGACCAAGAGACAAAGTATCTCAAATAGGATGTAAATGGGATGATTTAGTCAAACGATCAACAATTACCCAAATTTTATTATAACCTAGATATGTATTTGGTAATCCCACAATGAAATCCATGGATATATTTTCTAATTTTACACTCTGTCACCGGTAAAGGCTAAACCATCCATTTTGGTAACTATCTCTCTATGTTATCCAATTTACAAGTCAAAAACTTCACATTAATTTCAACTATATCTATTTTCATTCCATCCAACCAGTAATAATTCCAAAGATCTCGGAACATCTTAGTACTTCCAGGATGAACAGAAAACAGAGAACTGTTGGCTTCACATAACAACTCTTTCTTTAACTGTGAATCACAAGGCACACAAAATATCTTCCAAAATATCAAAATACATTCATTATAAATGTTAAATTTAGGAAACATAACCTTCTAATCCAACTATAACTTTTTATGAAACTCACTATCTTCCTTATGTGTTTTCTTAATTTTGTCTCATAGTGATGATTTCATTGACATCTGAAACAAAATAGAGGAATTTCCTACAACAACTTCTATTCCAAAGTTTTTCAAATCGCTAATCAATGGATCTTGTTAAAAAAGTAACATGGTTAATGTAGAATTACTTTTTCTATTGAAAGCATCATCCAATTTATTTTCGTTTCCTAGATAGTAATGAATTGTGCAATCGTAATCCTTGATTAATTTATCCCATCACCTCTATCTCATGTTCAATTCTATATGAGTGAATATATACTGAAAACTTTGGTGGTTAGTATATATTTCGTATTTTGCTCCAAATATATGATACCACAAAATTTTTAAAGAAAAAACAACAACAACAAATTCCAAATCATGTGTATGTTCAACTAATGTGAATCATAAGAAATTACCTGATCATTATTCATAAATACACAACCATGAATTTTCAAGAAATCATTACATTAGATAACAAATTCACCATCTCTGGAAGGTAATTCCAAAACTGGGGCATTCACCGATCTTTCTTTCAATTCCTGAAAACAATCATCAATTTCTTTTTTCCAAATGAACTTAACCCTTTTTCAAGTTAACATATTTAGTGGGATAGATAAACATGATATTTTTTCAAAAAACCTCCGGTAATAACCTTATAAATCAAGAAAACTACAAATATCTGTTATATTTGTGGGTCTTGGCCATTCTTGCACAACTTCTGTTTTAGAAGGATCAACAGTTATTCCATTTTTTGAAAGAATGTGACCATGGAATGAAATTTTTTGTAACCAATTTAACACCCCCAGGCTCCATGGTATACTTCTCTTAGAATAATAAAATATCTTTCATTGTATGTAACTTCAAGTTCTAACACACCACAACCAATCAATCTAGCCATTATGAATATTAATACCCACTTTTAGAAATTTTAAAAAATTTATCATTCAAAATGGACTTCATTTTTGGATTCGGAATTTCAAATTTATTGTTGGGTTAATTTTTGGTATTTTTCTGAAAACTTTCAATTTTTGATGAATAGTGAAAAGAAACACGTTATTGTTTAAAATCCACATTTTATTTAAATTTATTTTAGAAAAAAAAGATACATAATACCTATATAATTTCAATGTAATTCCTTGGATTCATTTTATAATAAGTTTAGTTATATAAAATTTTATTGAATTTTTTCCGTCTTTTAACCACCTCCTAGGAGCATTTGAAATTTTTTATAAAACATATTTTTACCACTTCTGTGGGTTGAATTTCAAAAATCTGAGATACAAGGTTGACACCAATAAGTTTAATGTGGTTCAATAAGATGAAAATAATTTTTTGTGAATAGTAACTTATGACTTTTATATACCACAATTTAATGTAAATACGGTAATTAAAGGTAAAATGATATTATAATTACACTAACACATGTCCTAAATCTATTAGATATGTGTTTTTCGATCAAAATAAACCTTAGGAAAAAAATATGATCCTTTTGGTCTACATGGATTAGATTAGTAAATTTATTATTATTTAATTTAAAGAAGAGTTAAAATTGTTAACTTGAAGTTTTCATAACTAAAACATTTTTAATATACGGTTATACATACGATAAATTCAACTATAAATATAAAACTATTTCCTAAATAATGCTATTTTTTTAATTTTTAAACATTAAATAATTAAATTTATTTATGACATAATGAATATGCATTAATTACCATATTAATGAAAGATTAAAATAATTGATATTATAAATATCCAAATAATTGTAATTTGAGACTTTTGATGAATTCAATTCATTTTTTTTGTTAATATGACTTGATAGGGTTGATTCAATGAATTTCTTTTGAAGTAATCATGTTGTTATGACTTTAACAAAAACAAAATACCAAATAGTGTCAAAATTGACACAAAAGAGTTTTTGAAAGGAATATTATATTGTTAATTGATAGAATATTCAAAAAAATATAAGGCTAGACCAAAGGACTTATATAATTATAGATATATCATTAATGAAAAACATGAGGTTCTCTTGGCATTTTATAGTATGTTTATTAACCAATTCTTATAATAATACAAGAAAACATGGTAAAAGTTAAACTATTTAACTAAGAGTTAAATCTAAAAGATAAGGTTAATATGGTGACCCAAACCTCTCTAAAACCTATTGTTTGAGATGTTTTCGTCCCATACCCACATTATCCTATAAATAAATTATTTTGGATCAATTAGAAAACGAAAATTAATTTATTATAAAATAATATTTCAATCTTTTCCCAAGGTGCACATCACCTCTCTTATAAAAGGGCACTTCCCCTTCTCTCAAATTCACACCACCAAATCCATTTGGATAGGATTAACCCTTCCCAAATATCGTACCAACATCCCTTACATAAACCTAGAGGCCTTATTTTGATTAGAAATCCAACCTATGGATCCCTTTTGATCAACACAAAAGGAAGCACTCGAATAATAGGTAATAATTTCACCACCCTTTTTCAAAGTTCTTTTCTTCTTCCACTTCCTCTTTATTTGTTATTCTCATACCAAAATAATAACTCAAGTACCTAATAAATACTATGATGTAATTATAAATATGGTACAATAATATTCATTATTCTATCCATCCTATGAATGACATGTCACCATACATGCGTACGTACGACTTACCGTCTCCACGTCGTGGTGTAGTTTGTTTTTCAAAAACTTCATTATTTGGATGGGTATAATAATGAGTATAACTGATTTAAATATAAAATATAACATGTTAATGATTATTTATATATGATATACCATCCATTTACATACTATTTTAATATCAAAAGAATGATATTTTTGCACATGCGTACGTACAGATTACTGTCTCCACAAACACGATGAGATTCATTCCCCTTCATTATAATACAAGAATAATTTTAATTTTATGATTAACAAGTATTTTTAAGAACTTAATATAATTATGGATATTAATCAAATACATCATATCCATAAAGAACATGGCTTTCATAACCAATCATATAAAGGAAACAGATCCAGTTAACACCTGAAACAATGATACTACTCTATCCATCCATATTTATATTTTCTAATGACACTTTTTTGGGTAAGTGTGAACCAAATACATATGAAACCAGTGACAAGTCCAGGACATGTAAACCAAAATTCACTGCTAGAGTCCCGCTCATAGAAAAATTCAAAATTCAAGTGCCTGAAAATTGAAAATTTAAACTTCATCCTTTGTCTTGGTCCATGAGCCACCAGACATTGTGTGATCCCTCGATTCACGCACCTTGACACCTCAAAACCCCATTGTCACTTTATGCCAATCGTCGCTTCATGAAAAATCGCTGGAGAGGCCTTTAACTAGATTTCTTCGTCGCCGTCGTACATTCTTCCTCATCTCCACCCTTACCTGAGACAGAATACCATTGTTGGCATCAAAAGACTCTTAATTCATTGCTCCACCTTAACTATTAGCGTAAACACCAGTGACAAACACCGATCAATGGTACCAAAAACCCGAAGTGAGATACAGCGTCAGGAGCCCCGAATGTCATCGAACCACACTTCCTAGAACCTCAAACCATCCACTACTCCAAATCTGGCTGGGAGAGGTGCTAAGGAACTCGAGGTCAGAGCAGGGTTGGGCGGATGGGAACTCAGAGCAACGCCAGTGTGGAGAAGATAGTCAGTGATGTCCAACCCCACTAGAGCTAGAGACACAACAGGAACCACCAGTACCAAGATACAATTTCAACCATCGTCTTCAACACCGTAATAAACCACCATCTCAGTGAAACCATCCTCAACAAAACATAACCAACATCACCTGGTATCGAAATGACCGCTGATGCCTTCACCACAACCAGAAGAAAACATACCCATAACCAGAACCAGACATAAATCGAACATAGAAACTTAGCAACAAATAATTGTTTCCAACCTAGAACATTACCAATGATAAAGAACAAATGACTAGAATAGTGACAACTGCCAAACCACACAACCCAGATCCTCATAGTTACAAACGCTCCAGATCCGACCTAGAGAGGAGATGCAGAACATGAGATCAGAGTGGGGATGAGCAGTCGAGAACTCCAAGTGACGACATCAATGGCGAGGGCAAACACTCTGGCAGCGCCTTGAAACCCGTCGACCACCGACCACAAATCCCAAAACCCCATTGTTACCCTTGCTCCGTTTCCGACTTGGATAAGGTCCAAGGAACAAGGGGTCATAGTAGGGGAAAGATCATCCAAGGGCTTCAACAGCACATGACCTTAGCCGGAAACAGGGCGCGAGGCAGCTGTGAAAGAAGCACCGGGGTAGAACCCATGGAAACGTCACAAAAACAGAGCGAGAAGAAGAGAATAGGAGGTGATAAGAAGATAGAAGATGATGGGAAGGATGAGAATAAAACATGGGCATGACGCTGACCCCGTAACAGAGTGTTTCAATATGAAACCCTAGGCGGAACTGATATCGATATGAGAGAACTAGGAGAGAAAGGAGCCATTTTATGATACTACTAAAATTTTATTAACAATGAAATATTAGAATATTATATATTATATCATATTTATGTATATAGTTCTTGTATAATTTAATAACAACTTTTTAACTATTATACAGTAGGGTAACATACCATTGAATAATAAAAAGTACAAGGTAAGGGTTAATTTCACAATCTCTTTATTATCCGAGGATGTTTTTACATAAGTATCTACGGGGAATTCTTTATCATCCACATCCATGATTCTTAAAAATATCTTTCAAAACATTTTTACTATTTCCCTAGAATATGGTTCAAATTTATTTAAAACCTTTTTTTTACTTTTTATAAAATTTTTATAATGGAATCTTTCTGTCTTTTTCCAAAAAAGGTACCTTATGACCTTTTCGAAAAATTTAAGGAAAGAAATTTTGTTTAACTTATATGGCAGGTGCGACTATTTTCCACTATTATAACACCTCTTAAGCTTCCCATACAATCTTATAAGAATATTTTCAAGGTAAATGTTTTATTTTATAATTACATGAATTTTAAATGATTTCAAAATAGAAATAGATATTTCTCACAAAAAGGTTTGATTTCATCTATGTCTACATACATTAATGGATTTTATACTTGTTTGAAGTTGATTTATTACAATAAAAATCTTCCATATTTTATTGAATGTTTTGTGATATGTTTGACTATGGATGGATTATTTTTATACCATTCATGGTTAATGGTTAATGTGTTAACATTTTGTATGCTAGTTTTAATATGAATGTTTATGTTATGTTTCAACCTTTTCATATGAGGAATGCATTAGACTTAGTAATTGATGGTTGGAGCCTGCTATAGATCCTCGAAGCATTGGTAGGTCTCATGAGAGAAACTAGTGTCTTGGCACAATGCCTTGACAAAATCATTAATTGTAGTATTGGTACGTGGCCTTGGATATGAGGTTATGATGACTGAAATTATGCATTCCATCATTATGAAATTTTCTATTGATACTGCATGTGATTATTTGACTAATAGAATATCTATGTGAATAAGTAAATTGGATTATTTTTATTTATATTTTCTATATTATGATAATGAATATGTTTAAAAGGATTTTTTAGTCTTATAAATTGACATAAATGTTTAGGCTTATTTAGGAAATTTTCTGCTATATTGTTATCCTTACTGAGCATCTGATCTCACCCCTTTCTATGATTTATTTTTACCAGGATGTGAAGAAGTATTTTATGACTAACCTACAGGGATAGTCTAAGGGATATGAGTGTGGTTAATGGAGACGATGTTGTTGATGGGTTTCATTTTAGAATGTAATGTAAAACTTATGAAATTATCCAGTAATTCCAAAGCTACTAAACTAATCAATCATTTGAGACATGATATTTTGTGATCATGCCAATGTTATGTAATAATGCACCGAATCTATCAAACTACGGATGGGGTGTTACAACAAAAACTCTCACTTGATAAATTTCCCATATATTTTCTTTTCTTTTATGGTTTTCATGAAAAACCTAAAATGACATTCATATTCCTCTTTTCTTTTGGAAAAAACCAAAATATCATCAATAAACACAACCACACACTTATCCATGAACTTATTGAATATTCTATTCATAAGATATATGAATATAGTAGGTGAATTAGTTAACCCAAAAGGAATAGATAAAAATTCATAATGGCCATATCTGGTACAAAACGAGGTCTTCAGAATGTCTTCTTCCTTTACTATCAACTGATGGTATCCTACCCTCAAGTCAATCTTCAAAAAATACTAAGCTCCCTTGAGCTGATAAAAAAATCATTGATATGAAGAAAAGGATACTTATTCTTAGCAGTGATTTTATTCAATGCTCTATAATCAAGTCAAAGTCTCATTGAACCATCTTTATTTTTAACAAAAAACATAGGAGCACCCCATGGTGATGTGCTAGGTCAAATGAAACTTTATCTAATAAATCCTACAATAGATTAGTTAACTATAAAAGTTCAATTTGATCCATTCTATAAGAGGGTTTTGAAATTGGATTAGCATCAGGAACTAGTTCAACAATAAATTCAACATCCTGATCAGGTATTATAACAAGAAACTCCTTTGAAAAAGCATCAAGATACTCATTTACCACAAGAACATCATTAATCTGAACAGTTCCTTTTTTTAAAAAAAAATATAAAAGGTAACATTCATTTCCATATTTTACTAGTTTCTCAGATTCCTAACATGTTATCAAATGTATAGATTCATTTGGGAACAGAAACTGTAATTATTTCGAAAAAGAATCATCTTTTTCTCTACAGTCAATCATAGAATGATAATCGAAAAAATCCAATCCATATCCAAAATAAAATCAATTTCTACTAGTAGAAAAAAATACGTCTTTTAGGTAGACTAAATCCGCACAGAAGGAATATAATGTTATTATAATTTCTTTTTGTCTCAAAATTTCCTCCCTGTGTTTTTACCATAAGTTCATGATTCATATATTGAGTTGGAATTTCCAATTTACTAGAAAATTTCTCAGAAATGAATGAATCTGTATACATTGAATCTATCAACACATTGGTATAATATGAATAAACACATAGTGTAATGGATACTACTTCATTTAACCACCCAATATCTACTAAAGTAGTTTTAATGGATTTCATAACCACTTTATTCTTATAGTATTGTTTTTTTCCCTCAGGTAAGTTATTCGTTGGACAACCATTTGTATAATGACCAATTTCATTTCACATAAAACATTTTACTGAATGTAAATCAGATTTTTTCTTACAATTACCTAGATATTTTTCAATTCAATTACGAGCCTTATTCCCCATTTTACCACATCGGCTGAACATACAAGAATTCAAAAGGCATCCCCCAGTGTTCTTTTTACAACAATTTTCACAAACATTAAAATTAAGTTTCTTTCTATCCGATTTTTTAAGAGTTTTTCCCCTTCTTATACTACCTCAACCTACTGTTATGTGGTTTGTCAATGAACACCTGATCATCAGAAAACTCCATTTCTACCTTCTACGCACATCTAACAAGTTGTTCATAATATTTGAACTCACGAAAAGGTAATGCCCATTGATACATTGTCTTTAATCCTAAGTAAAAATGATTGATTTTACTCTCATGATATCATATGACATTTTGAGAATAACTATCCAGTCAAGTTAATTTTGGTTCATAAACAGCCACTGAGTCATCCGCCTTCCTCAATTCTAGGAATTTTTTCCCATTTTAAGATGAACAAACTTAGGAATATATTTCTCAAGAAACCTACCAATAAATTCATCCCAATCAAGAGCATCAATATCCTAACAACCCCAGATATCATTCACCATTGACCAAAAATTATCAGCTTTAACTTCAAAATAGTATACATCAAGACTAGACTTTCGATGTTCTGAATAGCCATGACATCAAAAAACTTATACAGTGCTTCAATCAACCCTTTAGCTAGGAAAGGGTTAGATGATCCTTTGAATGATAGGGGATGTTACCTCATGAAATTATCCACTACTGTCATGTTCCACTATGGCTGATCTGGATGATCTCATGCATGGATAAGACCACCATTTATTTCCTGATTCAATTATTCCATCACCGCAAAAAAATCATTTTGTTCTGGTTTCAACCATCTAAGGTTGCTGATTTGGAAGGTTGTTTTCTTCTTGATGTCTTCCCATCATATCTTCCTTGTTTCTTATGTAGAAACCCATTCTGAACACAAAATTTTCTTAGGCGCAACTACATGGTAATCTGTAAATGATATATCATTTCAATCTTACCATAATTTTATTTATGGATATTAATTTAACAATAAACTAACTCTTTATGATTCCTAAAATGACCTCTGATACCAACTATAAGGCCCTAGCCTTAAACATTACATTAACATGAGTTAAGTCAAGAATTTACATTGAGGATATTTTCAGGTTTATAATTTTAGAGAATAATGTCATAAATAATACATTATATCTCAAATATTACAAAGTATACACTTATACTAATTATCCATTTTTTTCATAAAATAAAAACACTTATAAAAAAACAATAATTATTTTCTTGATATAAATCTTCTTGAATTCTTCCTTTCTCTTACCATGCATTATACCCTATGAAAAACATTTCAAAAATATGGGGTGAGCATGAAAAGATCAGTAAGGTTTATAAAATAAAGAAAGAAAACATTAGCACATAAATACATAAAAAACAGAAGATCTTTAAAATCCCTCATGAAATCATAAGATTTATGAATAACTCAAGAAATCATAAATCATAAAGGTATCTTGTTGAATCCATAACATACATATGTTGTATCTTTCATAGCTATGTAGGGAGTTATGTTTGGAATAACCATCACAATATATTCCCTAAATCTCTTAGGAGAAACATTATGGTTTACCTCCATCGTGTTAACCAATGCATTAGAGAGCTATCTTGGGCTTACCAACCCCATATTTATTACATAACCACCTGAATACGTAAACAATGCCCAAGAACCATAACTTAATCATAACACATAACACAAGCATAATGGATAGATAACATTTCCACATTAAAATCACAATATTCTATTTCAATATATTGACATAATCAATCCATTATAAAAACCATTTTTAATACCAAAATAATTCAAACAGATTTCATGGAATTTATTTACCTTTCAAAAAAAAATTATAGATTGTTAAGGAATCCAAATATCATATAATGCTCACGATGGCAGAAAGGTTGTTGTCACCACATTTGTTTAAAAGAAACATTCTATTTTTAATTACTTAAAAAACATGATAGAAAAATATTCTCATTGAATGAAATGAAAATTCTGAGGGGATTAAAAACTGTATAAATGAAATCCCTGTATAAATCAAAATATGGCTCAATGAAAGGAGATTGAGACGAAGTGCCTTACCTCGTGTCCGAATTGAATCGTTTGTTCATTAATATCATAAATAACACTAAAGTTAATTTCTACTTTCTTTAGAACCCTATTCAAATTTATTATTACATTTATATAACTTATTACCATGTTATAATCATTACATAATCATTTAAGTTAATAACAATCATTTTTTCGATATTTGGTACTTGAGTAAAAATGTACTTCTTATAATTACATGTTGTCCATGTGGTAAGAAGTCCATTATCTTCAGAATTATATTAGTGATTTATACATCATATATATCATATATATCCTATATATATATATATATATGAATTTATCATAGTAAATTACATTTTGAGATAAGAAATTAAATGCACTATTTATGGAGATGGTAAGCCGTACGTATGCATGAATGCTAATTTAATGTCTATTTTGTATATAATGGAATGAAAACATAATGATTAAAATGTATATTATAATTTTATTATAATATCATAGATACTTTTTTAACTCCATCCTTTATATGTTTCATGTATGGAATGAACAAGTCATATAACTTTGAGGGGGCGGTAGTCCACACTTCCTCAAATGAAATTACCATATTTAACCATTATGGAATCCATAAAGGTATTATATAAATGAAAAATACATAAGCATATAGACAATATAAATATAATATATATCATATATAAATACTGTTCAATCATAATGGCCACCATGAGAGGCTGTAGGAGATAATTGAACAATCATCGTTTTGTGATGCAGTAGTTTGTCATCGACATAAACAGTATCTTTTTATCTATTATATGAAGTTTTGTGGAATTTAATTTTTAATAATTGTAATAAAAACATCCAAATATATTGAAGAAACTTCTTTTGTTATAAAATAATGTAATAAAGAGAGTCCAGGGGTTGGGGAAGGAAAATAAAAGAAAATAACTTGAGAGAAGACGTTACTTTTAAATAGGGAAAATCCATATGGTTTGAACCAAAAAGATTTATTGAATTTCATTCTTCCCAAATTATGGCTTCTAGGTGGAATAGAGTGATTTTGGAAGCTTATTTGAGTATATTTTGGATGATCCAAGGGGCTTGAGAGGTGTGACTAATCGGTTAGAGTTGGTGGCCTATTATAAGAGGGAGGAGGGGCTCCTTAAGAATATTTGAAAGTATTAATTTACTATAAAATTATTTTCAGTTTCCAAAGATCCAAAACACATTAAATTATAATATAAGAGGAATAAAATTCTAAATATAATAATTAAATAATAATTGGGCAAGTTTTGGATATTTTTTAATCCTTTTCATTTTTTAACCCTGTTTTACTCTTATAGTTTTATCAAGTATTAACACTTTTAGAATATAAATAGTTCAAAAAACATGAAAAATATCCAATTAAATAGTTAATAATATAATATTAGAATTTTGATAACTATTTTTCTGAATCTTATATTTTTTTTGAATTTTATAATATTTAATACAATATTTTATATTTTAAAATGTGAATTTTGTAAATTTTGACACTATTCATATCATGACATTGAAAATCCATAAAAAGATTATTGATTCGAAAAAACATTAGTAATACAAAGATAACATGTATCTATGATCCATAAAATTCGTGTATGATATTTAAATAACCAAATTTAATTTATTTAAGCATTTATAATATCATTTATTTGAATCCTTTATTAATAACGAAATAATTGAATTACCATTGTTACATAATTAAATTTATTTATGTAATTTATAAAAATTATAAATAAAATAAAATGATGTAGTAAATAATTTTATCTTTATAAATACTATTTATAGTCGAAAAATCTCTTATGTAACCCCATATATAAATTGTTTTACTAAAAGATATATGTTAATGTAACAATTTCCTTAACATTAAATTAATTTTTATAAAATGTAATTTTCACTTACAAGTGGATCCATGGTGTCCGAAAATCAACCCAACGTTTCCCATGGTCTTAATTATATCATCCAATATGTTTAGGACACAATTTAGGGTATATTAATATTATTATAATATTATTTTTTAGCCTTATTTACCAGATTTTCCATTTAACCATGGTAAATAAAATATTTACTCAAATTACTATTCATAATGTATAAAAATAAAAGTTACCTATTTGAAAATTTTGGAACTACTAATTCCAAATATGTAAACCATTTTTCTAAATTCAAAACACAGAATTTGCAGAAAGTAATTAAAAATTAATTCTCGTTGTCAAAACCAAAAGGTGTGTTTTTAAGAAATAATAACTATCAAAATATTGACATGTGTTTATGTCTAATTAAAAATTGAAATTACTTAAATTGAAAAAATTTGGATTAAATGGTAAAAATATAATCCAATTAAACTTTAATAAAAATTAAAAGGACAATCTAACTCTATAAATTAATTAGTTGAAAAGACAATTCTATTTTAAAATGTAGTATTTTTCACTATTCCTTAAAAATAAACATTATTAGAAAAATACCAAAAATTTACCCAATGTAAATTTTTACATCTATATTTCTAATAGGAAGTTTATTTTGTCAAATTTAATATATAAAAGTGACAAAAAGTGTATTTAAATGGGGCTCACAATAAAAAGGAGTTAAAATAACATTTTAAAAATATTAGTGTTTTCCGGCTTAAAATCAGATTCATTCTCATTTTAAGCCTCTAATATTTATTGGAGAAATGTAAAAAAATTAAAAAACATGCATAGTAATATTTTACATAGTTATGTTCAATCCCACCAATACAAATTCTAGGCATTATGTACCATTTAAAATAATATTATATTATTATTTTTCAGTATAACTCAGCCTTGTGTGCAACATGAGATTTCAGAGAAACCCATTATTTCATGTCAGGTACATAATTGAACATAGAATCACCATTAAGGAAAAATTATTATTTAATTAAAAATATTAATACTTATGAAAATATCATATCCTTTATTTACCTGGGATGTTACAATATGAACCCTTGGAATGTTGATCCCTTCAAGATTCTTGATTAACTTGGGAAAAAATCATATCACTTGGTGCTTACATGGAACCTCTATAAAGTTCATGACGTTTTCAATTTATTTAGGAATTGGATGTACATTTTAGATCCATCACATGTATGGGGCACATAGTTTATACGACTAGTGAATAGTCATTCCTATAAATAAAAAATGATTGAAATCTTTTGTTTTAGAGATTATGTTCTATAGAACAGGACTACTCACTTGGTAATATCTATCTGGTAAAATTAAAAAAAATTAGAAGCTACATGGGGACCCAAGGATATGATAACAAATTTATATTCTCATGATATATTTTATAAAACATGATGAATTTTTAAGGATAAATTCATTTTCTGAGGGTTAAAATGTATGAAAATGACATTTAATGATATATTTCCCTTAACATAAATTTAATTTCTTTGATAGTATGAGAGTAATTCAACCCAATTCATAAATACACTATATTATAGTACAAAATTATAACCTAGACGATAAGTGAGTGGAATGATTTTAAATAACAAAATTTATAAAAAAAATGAAATTTTTATAAGGAAAATATAATTGAAAATAAGTAATCAATTTTTATTAATGCACATATGTTTAAAAAATATATTTTTTCTAAAATAATTAACATTATTTATTTTTTTATAAAAATATATACCAAAGTTCATAAAATTTTAGTAAATTTATATTAAAAATCATTCTTGAGATCAAAAAGTCAAATTAATCTTGTACATTTGTTTTTTGAATTTTTCCTAAAAAGATTGATTTTTTGATGAGTGGTTAAATATAATGATTTTCTTAAAACAATACTTTCATTTAAATAATTTAAAATTATTTTTTTTCAATGGTTTAAATGTTTTAATTATTTTTACTATATTACTAATAATCCAATTAACTATATTTCATTCAATTGTATTTTGTAATTTGATATAAAACATTCTAATAGATAGAAAACTATATTTTCTGGATAATATCCTTTCATCACATTTTTTTATTTTCAAATTATAATACACAAAATCTATGAATTTAACATTATAAAATTGATTAAATATTTCGAATCAGAATGAATGAAAATGATAATGATTCCACTTTTACTTTTTTCAAAATGAATAGTAAGAACTGTACAAAAAACATTATGATTATGGTTATAACTGGGTTAACATGTTGTTAAAATAAATGATATGGAAAATATCTCCAATTAAATGCATATAAATCCTATTGGATGGACATATTTAGAAAAATAATATTATCCTAACATCAGACATCTAGCCATTTGGATCCATTTTTCTTTATTATGAAATTATTAAATTCTAATATTTTACGAAATTCTATTTTTTCCCTCTCCTCCACATATAAAAGAAAACCTATCCTTTATCTTATATACAAAACATTGAGAAATATATGATGAAAAAGCCCATAACAATTTTGTTTTATAATTATCTTTTCATGATATATTTTTGAGGGTTATTTTAAAATATAATTCCAAGGGTCAATAAGAAAATATCTAAAAGAGGCCAACTGAAGGAGCAATAATCGTCCTATCCGGCATCGATAAAATTATTAATTTTTTTACCTCCTATAAATCTATGGTATTAATTATAAAATAATAAAATAATTATATTCAATATACTTTAATGTTATTATCATTATTTAACAACTGTTATTGTCCCCCTTTACCATTAAAAGGTTTGGGAATGTATTGCTCGGTGCGTACGTGTGGACTACCATCCCCACCTACAGATACTAGTCATTTCCCATCACCAATTTTTATGGATGGTTTTATGTTGAATTTATATTCTATACATGATAGTAATGAAATAATTATTCTTCATGTTCTATAATATCATATCTTCCTTCATACTGTCTCATCTGTTGGATAATAATATCATCATTGTTGCATATGTGTAGAATATCACCACCATGACGTGATCAGATTCATGTTTTATTTACACTATTTATTCATGGTAATAATGATATATTTAATAAATATATATGTTATATATGATAAAATAATATTTTTAGAGTTCAATTATTATTTACCATTCTTTTATTCGATCCAATGGAAAGTGAATACATTGTGCATGCATATATATGACCGACCATCTCCATAAGCAGTGTAATTCATTTTTATATATTAACATTTTATGGATAAATTTGTATATATAACAAATATATATTTTATTAATATCATTTTTATCCTTATGTAGATAATACAACCCTTACCTATGTATGAGTATCATATGTACTGAACAAAAATTCATAGGAAAAATGAAATATTTAACGCCTAGAAATGATGAATTCAAAATTTAATTATTAGTGAATTATTGAAAAAAATTAATTAAATAATATAAAATATTAATTTATAAGGTTTATAATTATTATAACTTTTACTTTAATATATAGTAATTTATATCACTTTGTAATAGATTTGAGTAGGAGGTAAGGGATTAATGTTACAATTTCACATTTCATCAATATTGTTGATGATTATGTTTATAAAGATGATACTTTATTACATATCTCTCAATAATCACATGAATTTTATTAACTTTTGGTTATTTATAGTTATTACATATTTTCCATCCATTTTCCTCTCTTCAATTACTCATGGTAGAAAATTATAATTTTAATATGAAAGTAGGTATATTTATGTTTTTAGATGAAAAACCATTTTCTTCAATATCCATGTTTCCTAAAGTCATTTTTTAGAATGTTTATAATACTCTCCAATGATTTATTACAAACACTTTTACACTTGAATTCATTTTTTTAAATGGAATAAATCATATTTTCATTCTCTAAATGAGTTCCTTTAATATATTTATAGAAATTATGAAAGGAATAGTGGTTTCAAAGTATACAACATAAATGGATTTTATAACTTCCATGAGAAGAAGGATAATTTAAAAATATGTTACATTATTTATGGCTTATTTTAATGGAAAAATTTCCTATATTATATGATTCAGTTTTATTTATTAAACCAGTTTTCAAAGTGAAAATGGTAATTTCCTCAAGAAATGATCGTGTTTTCTATTAAAAAAATTAACTTATGATAAAATAATTTGTATTAACATTCTCTATACATAGGATATGATCCAATGATACTATATAGATTCATTCATTAGATAGATTATAACTATTATTATTTATGGATTATTATATTAAACCAATTTATTTCCCATGGGATAATTTTGTTATGATGAAACCATTATAGAACTTGTTTGATTTCCTTAAGTTATGGTAAAATGAAATAATGAATTATTTAGGAAACATGTTTCCTTTAAAGATGTTATTATATAATTATTATTTTTTTGATTATATGGGACACATATGAATGATTCTCATTATGTGATTTGTGGACTAAAATTATATATCTCTTCAATGTGTTTTGTGAAGAAAAAAATATCATAACATAATAACAACTAGAATTTTGATTTAAGAATGTTCATTAAGGGACTCTATCATTTAAGATATTTTAGGGGAAAACCTAAAATTAGAATATGATGGAATTTAATGTGAACATAATCCACTATGATAGTCTTGGCTACAAGTAATGACTAAGGAAATGATTTTCTACTACTATGTGTAATCCTAAAACTTATGCCTTATTCTGATGTTATTCACTCATGGATCATGTTATTTGATTATTTAATGAATAATGTGATAATAACATAAATTAATTATGTCATTACTCATTATTATGATCTATGATATTCTAGGAATGGTTTTAAAATTTTAATCTCATTTTAGAATACAATAATGCTATTGTTATGCTTAAATTATCATTGATATATCATTTTTTATCCTTATAGAGTTTCTTAGATCACCCTTTATTATGTTTTATATCCCCAAGTTATGATGAATGGTTTAAACAATGATATAAATTTGAAAGGTTCTAGTTATGATGAACATAGTTATAGATGGAATATATTTATTATTAACATGTGGTTTATATATCCATGATTTCATTGACGATTAACAATATGATTTTGTTGTCGATCATAATGGTTTGTATTGAATATTATTCTATTAAGATGTTATATTTATGTATGAAATTAATTTATTTATATACCTTTCTGTTTTATGATTTTTTCCATTTCATTGATAAATATGTGTTCACATATATTCTATACATTGATTTATTGATGAAATTATTGACTAAACCATATAGCCTTTTATCTATATAGTGAAAATATCATAGAAATTACTAAATTGAAAAAACCTACAATGTTATTGAGTATAATTAGATACCCATTTATACTACATTGATTTATTTTTTTGAATTGATGTAATTATGAATTATTACTTTCCTTGATTCTCATTAAATAGATATGAAACCTATTAGATATAAATTGGATCATTATTATATGTTCGATTTTATGTGCACAAATATGTATATATGATGATTGTTGTGGTACCATATCACTCTCTATTTTAATTTTTGTGTTTGATTTCTCAAGATATATTCAGCTGTGTACATAATGAGTTTGTACACATAGTTATGGTTATAATTATTTTTAACCCTTCATTATGGGTGGAAATAGTGTGTTTGTTCTCAAAAGAATTAGAATAATGTTTTTTATCAAAATATATTCATATGATTATGATAGTCTGTCCATTATTTTCAGGCTATACTAAATTCCATTTTTATGCCTTTCTTCTATGATATTACATAATGTCATGTAATTCCATGACTTATCCCATGATTTATTATCTATTAATTTATTGGTATATCATTATTTTATATCATTATTACACACTAATTTTCAATTTGAATCTTTGATTTTTACCTCTTATGTTTACCATTTCGTAACATCTAAGGTTGTAATTGTATTATAAATCAATTTCCCTAGTATATAAATAAAATCAATACATATAATAATTATGGATGAGTATCTTGTGTAAACAATTTATAAGATATTATATAAAATTATAATATGATACTTACATGAAAATATAATTAAAAATATTTTTTTAGTGGAAAATGATATAGGTTTTGTTTTTTAATGTTGTATCGTAATTCTGTAAAACTCAATTCATAATACATCATGGGAATGTATTGTGATGAAATATTTTCTTAATTTTTATTTAATTGATAAAATCTTTTATGTTAGACGTCATAGTTTGTATCAAATAAGGGTTTAGATATTATTATAGGTTATAATGATAGTTGATGAAAATTTAAGTGTCCACAAGTTCAGGCTGATCATAATGTCAAGGGTACATATAACCATTTCTATTATTTGAGGTAATATTGAATATTTTTGGGGTTAAAATAAATGGACATTAGTGAAAACTAGAGGATAATAATAAGAGATATGTATATGTATTGGATAACATCCTAAGTTTTTTTAAGTAGATATTTTGTGTTTATTTTAGAAATTTCAACCTTATTGAGATATTATAATTGGATGTAGGCTCTAACATGGATTCAGTAAGTGGTAATAACCGTGAAATGTATATATTTTGTATTAAATCAATCATCAACTCGTATGCGACAAAAAGTCTTAACTGCACACCTATTTTAACACTCCCATTGGATTTGAAATAATTAATTCACATGCACTCTAAAAAAAGAACATAATGGATTTTACTATGATGTAAACTAAATACGATAGAGATCATAATAGAAAAATAATCAAGGATAACAATGAATTTAACAAATAGATTCATTGGATGAAAAAAAGTATCATATGTAAAAAAATGTGTCATAGGGGATGAAATAATTAGTTTTTTGTTTTCATATTTATTTTTTACATATTATCGGAATAATTTTATTATTATTTTTTATTTAAAAAAATCATGGAGATGAAGATTAAAAATATATATATATATATATATATATATATATATATATAAATGAAAACGTTTGATAACGGAATATGGGAGCATAATTAAATTTTTGAGAATCATCATTTATTCGTGTTATGATAGAAATAATGGTTTTCCTTGTAATACCTAACATAATGATGAAGATTAATTAATATAAATGAAATCTTGATTAAAAATTATATTTTCAATAGTGATTGATTATATCAATAATATTATTGTATGTTCAGAAAAAATTATGGGGATTATGAGAAAAATGTATGGATGGTTCTTAAGACGATTTTCATTAGTTGTGTTGAAACATATTTGAAATTGTATCAATACCCTTGAATATTTATTTAATGTCAAAGTTATATTTTTTATAAGAAATATTGAAAACGATTCATTGGAGGATGGATAACCGTTAGGATTAAAATGGTTATTTTTTTAGTGAAATGTGAGTTAGATATTATTTATATCCATAAAACTAGATATTTAGTTAATAAAAATATTATTCAAGAAATTATTGGTCATTTTTTCACATTTATGGGATTATTATATAACTTTTCTAGTGTGTGAGCATATTAACTAGTGGTCAATACCATTTGAGGGTTAAGCATATTCAAATTTTTTGGAAGTATTTATGATTTCATTGTGGTTTAGTGTCTTGGATATTCCAATGGATTTGGGAAGGGCATATTACATAAAATATTTGATATATGCATAATATGATATTTGATTATATGAATGAATACTGTTTTTTGAGGAAATATAAGCAACTTAATAAAACCTAAATGAGTATGTTATATTTCATATTAGATGTTACATCATGGATGATGAATATGTTAACAACTTTATAACATATTTTCATCTGGTATAAACAATTAAAATTGTGGGGATGTAATTTATTCGACAGTTATAGAATGCAATCAACTATGAATTACGAAAATATTTATCTCTAAAGGAATATAATGATCAATAATTCTTTTAATATGCAAGAAAAAACTAAAATTAGAAAAAAAAAATTAAATTAATATAAATAATATAACAATAAAAATAAAGGAACTTCTAAATACAGAGATATCTACAATTATAGGGAAAATTATAATTGTGATATAAGATTAAACAAATTATCTAATAAAAATTATTTTTTTAATTTATTTTATTTTTTAAAATAGTAAATTAAATAAAAAATTATTAATTAACAATAGGTGCTATTTTATAAACAGAGCTAATTTATTAATAGTCTAATAATTCTTAATTTCTGAAAAATAATATTTGGAACAAATTTTGATTAAAAATAGAATTTTTCAGAAAATACATTTTTCTCTGTATTTTTAATTTTAAAATAGAACATAAATATACAAAGTTTAAAATTTAAATTATATAATAATATATTCATACTATAAATAATAATTTCAGTAATATATTGGGTGTTTTTAATGTTTTTATGTCATAATTAAATTTTAAGCTAATAGTGAAATATACAGTTTTTAACAAAATTGAAATTATTTGGACTTTATAAATATATGAAAAATACCTAGATGTTTATTAAGAATTGTTAATGACTAAATAATTATTTATAAATTAAAAATATTAATTTATAATACTACTTAGGACATAGAAAATGAATGTTTACTTTTTGTATCATATAAATCAAGTAATAACAATTTAATATTTTTTCTTTACCATTCAAAATAATCATCTTAATGGTGATATTTGGTTTTCCCATATATGTATTCCACCTGAAATTGATTTTATTTATAAATAAAATTATTTCAAAAAATTATTACATTTTTATTTTTATCTGACAAATAAAATTTATGATGAAAATAAAAATTTTCTATGTAATGGTTTTTACTTGTAATGTGCGCTAAAAATAAAATTATTCTTTCTAACTAATTGAATGAATATTTTATAATATTAATATATTATTTGAAATTTGAAATAAAATTTCTTAAAAAATTATAATTACATTTTGGGTTATTAAATTCAACGACCATGATTAAAAATTAATTACCATAGTAAATGTATATTTGCTTATAATATATAATAAGTAATAAAGAGAGTCCCCAAATTACTCTGTCTTGTATCAAACTAATTTTTTTAGTGGATTATTGAGCTTAATTTCATTTAAAATCCATTATTTCCCACTTTTAGATTAACTGACCATTGAATAGTATCATTTCATTATTTAAAATTATTGGGTACTCCGAAAAATACAATTATATTCATTCATAAAATGGGAAACAAATCCACTACATCATACCACACCTATTCATTAAAATATTTTCCTGAAATACTATAATTTTATCATCCAAGAATAATATATCAATTCTACAAGACTAGGGTCACTATAATTTCTCAAAATTGATTCATTTTCTATGATACTTTTAGGAGAATGTTGATGGTCTCAACATGGGTATTTCATAATTTTAAAACTCATCCAAAACTATCCTAATCATATTAATATAAATTATGTACCTCAAAATACCCTAAGAGGGGATGGTGAATCAAGGTGTAAATGTTTTCTTATAAATTGATGGATATTATTCCCTCATTTGCAATAACCTATTTAAATTGTCTAATGGAAAAGTGTAGAAAAAAACTATCACATGCAATGAAAAGACACAAAAATTATACATGGTTCACCACTAAGGGATACATCTAAGGATCATACACCGATAGATTGTCAGTCATTCCAAACTCCACTAATTTTACTAGTTGTGAAGTACAAAAGTAGAGCACATTCACTATGTTCTAAGCACACTTCCTTTACAATTTTTAGGGATATCATAATATGTCCCTCAGATCACTTCCATTGAACCCCCCTTTCCTACTATGTTGAGAGGTATCTTAACATTTTTTACCGATATGAAGGGCACTTTAATTGTTTTCCACTAAATCATGAATCCTTATGAGTTGATGGATTCTCTGTTGATGTAATGTTTTCCAGGGTAGATGTAAACTACATTTCACATACTATTTGTTCACAAAACATTCCTCCACAAAATGGCCTTCTTCCTCAACATACTGCAGTTCTCTACGTAACACCTCCGCGTACTGTAGTTCTCCATGTACCACCTCTACGTACTGCCTCTGCAAACAGTGACCATATACCACCTTCGCAAGCCTCATTCATGTACTACCTCTTCTTATCCTGTCACATATAACTTCTTCACCACGGATTGACGTATAATCCATGAACAACATTTCACACGCTACCTTCATTTTCTAACATCCTTTCCACATGTAATATGAGTCTTCCTCCATTTAATATATTTCATGAACAGTTCAATACATTACACAATTCTTTTTAGATTTTCTTAATTAATGTTTTGTGGCAGTTTCATCCATGAACCCCTTCAAGATTTCTCCAAATTCCTCATGAATTTTTAAAATCAAAGCCTCTTATTAATGAAGGGATTATATCTCCTTATATATTAAAAATATATTGACATAATCCACTAAATCTATATTTACCTAATCATCGACATATAATCTCCACTACCATGTACCATGCACTTCCTGTGAACCATCTCCTCTACGCAGCCCACATACCTCTATTCTCCCTACATGGAATTACAAATAACTGACTTGTTTATGTAAATGATGCCCTTTATGGTTTATCAAAACTTTTCCTCATTTTCGTAGATGACCCTCCATCCCATGACCGTTTGAATTCTACAAACTGCATGTCTTCACCACGAACCTCCTTCTCTTTGCAAACCCTTCCTCCTATGTGATCTGTATACTATTCTCTATTTTGAAAACCATTCCCATTACAAGGTTCATAGTTGTAAATTAGACATACAATAACTCATGATCATAGAACTATTCCCAAAACATGGTTCTTAGATTTCAATTCCTTCACCAAAAATCATCCTTTTCAAAAAACAAACTACTGATTTTGAAGACCACAAATTTCTAAAACACTGTGAAACCGCACCATCTTCCGTAATACTGTTATCCTTAATCGTAAGACCATATTCCTTGAAAACTCATTGATCAACCCATTTTTGTTTAAAAAAAACACAAACCATAACCCATTTTCAGAAAGGATCATCATTGAGCCCAATAATCTCCCCCTTTGGGATTTTTGGAAATATGTAGATAGATTCAATGAAACACCTACTGCAATCAAAACCTGATAAGAAAGAAAAACCATAGCCAATAATCTATGTCTATGATAACAATTCTTAGTATAGAAAAACAAAGGGTATGTTTGAATTTTATTATCATTTATTGTAATTTGTTAAG
Source organism: Viscum album (assembly GCA_963277665.1). NCBI lineage: Eukaryota > Viridiplantae > Streptophyta > Magnoliopsida > Santalales > Viscaceae > Viscum > Viscum album. The sequence goes on along the minus strand of OY728167.1, from coordinate 381,028,160 downwards.
GATCCCCAAGTATGCTCCAACATTTTCCCATAATACAGAATTGTTTTCCCCCATTGTATCTCATTATATTTATCCATTCTCCTTCTCTATACTATTGAATTTATCGATTATCCCCATTGGAAATAAACCCAAAAAACAAAATTTTGACCTCTAGTGTTCATAAAACACTACCTATAGATCATATCTACCCCATAAACCTACAATACCATCAAAAATAGATTAGAATAGTTAATACAAATGGAAAGAGGGGATGATCAAAAACTCCTCATGAACTGGTAGGTGGTTGAACATTGAGGATCAACAGATGCTTATGAAATAGATTTACTATCAATGGATTGGTCATTATGTCATCCATGTGATAATTAGATGCAACATGATCCATTTTTATCGTTCCTTATTTAAATCTTTCCTTGATGAAGTGATATATGATATCAATGTGTTTCATACAAGAAAGATGAACATGATTCTTAATAAGATCAATTGAACTCTTATTATCATATTGAATCACCATTGGTTATTTCATCTCATCACCAATATTATTTAGTTATTTCATCATCCATAGTAGCTGAGTGAATGAATTTGTAGTGGAGATATACTCAGCTTAAGTTGTACAAAGGGAATTACATTCCATTTTCATACTCAACCTACCCACACATTTATTGACTATAAATAATTATCTACAACTTTCATATTATCTATCAACAACATCTCAATCCTAGTTAGAATTCAAAAATGATGGTAGTTCACTATATCTTCATGCAGTAATGTATAATCCATAGTTTTCAGTTCCTTGAATGTACATGATAATTCTTTTCACTGATGCCACATTTTCTTCATTCGGATTACATTGAAAGCAAGCCTCTTAGAATGTTACAAAGACAATATTTGGCCATGTCACAATAAAGTAAAATATTCTTATATATATTCTCATATAAAGTGTGGAATCTACATAAGTCCAATCCTCATGCATTCTAAGATTAATTCCAACTGCAATTGGAGTTGACATTGGTTTGGAATTATGAAGATTGACTTTATTTAGCAACCTGCTTTCATACTTTTCCTAATAAATTAAAGTGTAGGCTCTCCTATGGTTCACTTGAATCTCTAAGAAGTATGTGATTTAACTAATGATACAAATTTAAAATTCTGATTTCATGTGGTTTGAAAATTTACGCTATGATTTCTTCCTACTTCCTTAACATATAATACCATCTACTTACACTAGAAACATGAACTATTATTTCTGAAAATTCTTTACACGATGATTGTGATACAATCATGCTCTTCTAAATCCGAGATTCTTCATATAAGAATCCCACCGAGTGTATGGTGCCCATGGTGCCTATTTTAGACTATATAGACCCTTCATTAAGCGAAAAACCTTCATTTCGCCATTACCAAGAATAAATCCCACTATGTGTTGATTATATGCTTCTTCATCAAGAACACCATTTAATAATGCTTTCTTGAAATCCACTTTATAAACTTTGTATCCACTTTGAATTAAAAATGGGAAGAAACCATTTGATGGAATCCTTCCTCTCCACAAAGGTAAATTTTTCTTCAATATCAATACCTTTAATATATGAATATCCTTTACACACCAATTCTTCTTTATTTCTGATCACATTCCTATTATCATAAAATTTATTTTTGTAAAGACACTTTGTTCCATTCACATTGTGGGTTTTTTGTCTCTTAAGTAGATCCCATGGTTGGTTCTTATTAATCTAATACAATTCTTCATGAAAGGACTTAATCTAGGATTCATACTTTGTAGCTTCGTCAAATGAGGATAGTTCCAGAATTGAATGGAATTCATATTGTTCACTATTACTCATAATTATTGTTTGTGTGGGAGATGTCCAATCACCAATGATGTTAGATCGATCAATTTATACTCTCTGACTTCACCTTTGAGTAAAAGAATAATTTTTTTTCACCCATGGGTTTTCCACTGATTCTTCTTCAGAGTCAACATCATGATGTGATTCCTTGATGTTTTCTTGCCTTCATATAATTTTTTATTTGGATCTCTTCCATGTCCTTATTCATATTCTTCTTCTATAACATCAACAGATGAATTCCTTGATCAATTTGTGATTTTTCTTCAATTATTATTACGTCACTACATTCCAAAATTCTTCCAAGACATTTATTAAAACATTTGTATGATTTAGAATTCATTTAATATCTGAGGAATATTCCTTAATCTATAGAATCACCATACTTTCCTTTAAATTGTTCTTTTTTTGTATAAAACATTTACTTCTGAAAACACAAAAATACATCAAAGTGGGATTCCTTCCATGCCATAACTCATAAGGTGTCCTGATTTTCCCAAAATAATGCTTTGTTTGGTTTTGAATATGAACTAAATCATGAACAACCTATTTCCAGTAATGGTGAGGGACATGACTCTCAATCAGTATAGTTCTGACTATATTTTTAACCTATCGATTCCGACACTCAACAACAATGTTTTTCGGTAGAGTTGTCATAGAATCCACCTCATGTTGTATCACATGTTTCTCCAGGTACTTTTCAAACACAATGGAAGTATATTTTCCACCATTTTCAGACCGCAAAACATTGATTATCCATCCAGTATAATTCTCATCTATTCGGTGATAAGTATTCATGCAATCATACACTTTAAATTTCCTTCGTATTACCATCACATGAACTATTATACTATAAATTTCAATGAAATGAATTATTTAAATTTATCCCAGAGTTCCAATAATTTTTTTTCAAACCACATATGTATGTATGAATGAGATCAAGAAGATTTGATTCACTTTTCCTCTTTGGATTATATAAAATGCATACCAACATCTATCGATTTCAAGCATCAAACGCCTTTTCCTGTTAACACATCATATTGGGGATATCCATGACTATCTACATCTATGATATCTTTTCCATGTCACATTGATTGATGTGGCCCAAAATCTAGTTCCACAAGTTGTTTTATTCTTCAATAATCATGTAGAAAATGTTCTATTTTCTATTATCCAGATATAGGTTTTCATCTGTTCTTCAATATTTAATGAGTGAATCATATGTTCTCCCTTTTATAGTGTATACATTTTGATTGAATATCATTAATTTTCCTGAGTCACAGTGCTGAGTCACACTCATGTGATTGTGATGCAACTCATCCACATAAAGAACTTCATTATTCTTCAGCTCACCATTGGCATGTTTAGTACTTTCACTACCTCTGATCATCATCAACCCATCATTACCAAATCTTACTATTCCATCAACCTTTTCTTGAAAATAATTAATATTTTTGAATTTAACATCATATGGGATGAGGATCTACTACTATGAATACAAGTGATGATGTTCTTGGTTACTTTGAGAGTTACTTCTACAAGGTTTTACTTTTCAATTTTCTTCTTTTCCTTCCATGAAATATTAGTTTGAGTGAAGTATAAATATGGATTTACAAATATATTTTCTAAGTGCATAGGTTCATCATATTCACACTCTTTTTCTATAGGATAGAACATGTTTATAAGAACAACACCATCTTGTTGGCGAGAATTTACTTGTTCCTGAGATCTATATGACTTCTTCATTCCATTCCTCTACATGAAATCAACAACTTTATGGAAATTGTAGAAAAATAAATACAATATCTAAAAAAAATATTTCTTCTATAAGAAATAGGATGTGAATTCATTATACTTTGTTGACTTCCTAGCTCTTCCCCACTGAAATAGCTCCTTGCCTCTTCACTTAATTACATGGTATGGCCCAGATAGACAAATAATTTTCATTTCATAAGTTGAAATGTATTTTAAATTTTAATACTCCTCACATAAACATTCTTAGAATGATAGTTTGAATTTATATAATATTGAAAAATCAAGGAAAACTTTCATTCATCCTTTCAACCTAATTTGAGATTTTATTTGTTTGGAAATCAGTAGTCTTTCAAATTTTTTTGACATTCATATTTCCTTTAAGTTGTCTCATTTTAGATCCAACATTCGATGTTTCATAATTACAACCAATTCATATGTTTTCTATGAATGAGGGTATTTGATCATTATGAACTTTTTATACTCCATCAGAACCATGATTAACTCTCTCTAGTAGCTCAGAATATGATAATTTTTGCAAAATAATTTTTTTTTCTTTTGGAATTGATTCACTATTATGTTTAATCCTAAAAGTAACAACTTATTCTTCAAGTACCTCAATAGTTTTGGACTTATTATTCAGTCTATATGTAAGGTCATTAATGAAAATTCCCAATTATTAAATTATTATAATTTTTTCAACTATATATTCTATTATTTGAAATGTTTTTGAATGTTTCTTTACTAATTCCTCAAGTCAATCAGTTTTATATTCCAGTTTATAAATATATTCTGATAACCCCTCCAAATTTTCCTTCCACTTTTTTCATCTCATTCATTGATTCTAAATATTTCAAAAAGCATCCTTATGTTTCCACTTCATATCAACATCAGTGATCAATTAATTATATTATGATATATTTCTTTAAGGTTTTGATTTTTCAAAGGTATCCGTCGTTGACACATGGGTTCCATATTTAAATTCATATTTATTCTTCCACAAATAATTCACTATCATCATCCTCTTCTTCTCAAAAAAACATTTCTCAATAGTTTCTTACCAAGCATGAAGTATCCATATTTTGAAAAAAAAAATTGTCTTCTTCATGTCTCTATATTTAGGTTCATCATCATTAAACTTTCTTTCACGTCGAGAGAATATGTTCCCTTATCTACCACAACAAAAAAAGAGAGAGGTAAATTTCCTTAAAATTTGCCTTTTCCCTTCGTTAATTTCTTTGAAATTAGAGAAATAATTTCCCTTTCCTCATTATCTTAATAAATACTATCTCTTAAAATTTCATGTCTATACATGTCTTTAAATGACATTTCCTTGGTTACACAATTCATTTATTCTTCTAGTTTTAATATCATCTCACATTCCACCAGGCTACTCAGCAAATCATCCAGATAATGTTTGTAAATATACCTTTCGTTAAGGGATAATAAGTTTACATTGTATATAGGTGAGTGTATTATCATGATTTTCATGAAAATATAAATTTATTCAGTTTCTTAACCATACTCTCATATTATTCTTACAACATTAGTATTTCGACTTCAAAATTTATCTGCATTTTATTCAGGATTAATCTCCAAATCATCAAACTTATTGTGAAAAACATGTAATTTTTCCTCCTTCGCTTTTTTTCACCTTCAAAAATATTCTCCAATTTTTCAAAATATGTTTTTCTGATGTTTATCAAATAAAATTTAGATATATCTAATCAGAAAGAGATTTAGTGATGGTATTATGTTCTTTGGTATCTACATCAATAATTTTCTTATCTATATTGGTCATTGACATCCTAGTTGGATCAGTGACCTATATTCATTATATATTGGATAATAGGACTTCCATTCTAAGAGATCATAGATGAGATATCATAAAAATATTCTAGATCAAAATTACTTCCATCAAGGAGGAGGACTCCCCGTAAATTCATTGTATTATCCATTGTAGAAATGGTGGAAAAATTTAACAGTAGCAAACTTTTCCCTCTGATACCCCCTAAAGGACCCCGTAACACCCTGTGAGGGGAGGGTTGAATCAAGGTGTGAACATATTCTTTTAAACTGGTTGATCTTATTCCCAAGTTGGTAGGAACCTGTTAATCCTCTCTGATTAGAATGTGCAAAAAAAAAACAAACAATTGCATACAAAGAAAAGACACACCAATTTTACTTGGTTCACCACTAAGGGCCACATATAAGGATAATACACTAACATGTTGTCAGAAATAAAAAATTATAATAATATAATCTACTGGTGGAGTACAAATGTATAGAACATTCACTCTATTCTAGGTGCACTAAATTTACAAAGTTTTGGGATAGCACACGACCTCCCTTAGATCACTTCGGTTGACCGTCCTTGCTTACTACAGTGGGAAGAATCTGAACTCAGTTTATTGGAATGATGTTCGTCTTAATGGGTTGGACATAAATCATGTATCCTTAACTATATACAGCTTCTTTTTTATGTGATTTTTTCTCATGTAGACATAAAATCCTTTTCATAGACAGTTCATTTGCAAACTTATCCTCTGTGAACTGGCCTTCTTCCTCAATGTACTTAACTGCTCTTCGTACCACATCTACATATTGTAGTGCACAAGGTACCAACTCCTTCTACTTCCTATGAATACCGTGACCTGTTACTTCCTTCTTAATACTTTTTCACATACTTCCTCTACTTCTCCTCACGTGTAACATATCTTCACTATGGAATGAATTCTCATCCGCAAACTGTTTTTTGTGTATTTCCTTCCATTGCGTAATACCTTGCTCTGCATACAATGGGGATTCCTCCACATATTGTCTTCTGTGAACTATTCAATACTTTACTAGATTTTGGTTAATTTTTTTAAAATTAAATTCATTTTGGGGTTTTATTCTGGTGAAATGCATGTTGATCTCACCAAATTCCCCTTGAATTTTTAATTTGAGAGCCACTTGTTAATGAATGGATTTGTTCTCCTTATATAGGAAATACAGATGAACATATTCTACTGAACTAATATTTACCAAATATTAGACATGGATCCTCTTTTATTATACACTATAAATCTTCATAAAACCAAATCCTATATGTAGTCTTCATAACACCATTCTACCTATGTGGTATCACAAATCACCACCTTGTTTCCACAAAATACACCCTTCACGGCTTCTCAATACTGCTCCTCATTTTAACGAATGTTCCTCCATCCCTTGAACCATTCAAATTATTCTTACCATAGGTCTTCATTGCAAACATCATTTTCCTCATGAACCATTCATCCTACATGATCTGCATATGGTTTTCCATTCAGAAAACTATTCAATCTACATGGTTGGCAGTTCTCCATTCTACATACCATAATTCATGATCGATGAACTGTTCCCAAAACATTGTTCTCGGTTCATCATTCCATTTCCTAAACTCATCCTTTTCCAAAAAAAACTCCCAATAATGAGGTCCAAAAATTTGGAAAACACTAAGAAATTGTTCCACCTTCAATACTGCTTTCGTCCTCAACTGTAAGAACACATTCCTTGAAAACTATTTTATCAACCCAATTTGGATTTAAAACAAACCAAAACCATACTCTATATCTATCAAATAATAACCTTGGTTACAACAATAAATACTTATGTATCATTAAAATATTTATGTTTAATTATAAAAATGTAAAACCCATTATTTTTCCTTCATGTCTACACATCAAAATAAAAGAACATGGATTCTGTGTTTGTGCAGACTACCACCTCCCTAAGGCGAAGTCTTATGTTTGTCACCAAAACCTATATTTATAGGTTATAAGGATAGTATTATGAATAAAATATTTATATATAACAAAATTCTTATTTATATGATTCAAATTATAATGTTCCTCCATTCATTCTCAACAGTTATTATGTGAAAATGTAAATGATGCATTGTGTGGAATAGAACCTCTAGAATGTAATAGTTTTATATTTTGATTTATATTCATTATGAATAACTATTATAATAATAATAATCAAACAGAAAAAACTAAATTATATAATTATTCTTTTTATTTAATTATATTATTCCAAAATAACAAATAAAATGCACATACTCAACTATTTAATTATAACATATTCCTATTTGGTTTAATTTAACCACTTACATTAGAAATTATTTAAAACTCTATCCTGGATATATAAGGGAAATTAAATTGAAAAATTACAATATTATATATATAATTTCATGAGTTCTTTGTTTTATAAAAATTATATATATTTTATTTGAATTATTATTGAAATAACATATTTGATTGCTAAAATTATCAAAATAAGAAGAAACTAATTAAATATTTATTCTATATAACTAAAAGACTTATAGAATTACAAAAAAGATTTATAAATCAATAGAACTAATCTATTATCATAAATTATTTTATCTACGAGAAATGATATTAGTGAAAAATAATGTCTATGAAAGTCAAGATCATACGACATGCAAGAAATAATTAATGTTAAGAACACCTGGTGATTAAAAAATTCTATAAAAAATAATATATCCATAACCAAGTAAAAAAAATTATGGATATGAATGTTAATTTATATAAATAATGATAATAAATAGAATCATATGATATTTTTATCTATTATATAGGATCTTAAATATCATTTTACTATGTGGGGAATCATTGTTATGGTTTTTAATCTAATATTTAATATCATTAGATATATTTTTTCATTATACAACATGTTTTCTAAGGAATGGGACATGTAAATACGATTTAATATTTTCTATCATGATCCTATAATTATTCATCATATTTTTTATTTAATTTTAAATCATAACTAATTAGGGGTTTTGGTTTGAATGATTTTGATGTGGTAAGTGTTCCATACCAAAAATTTGAATTCCATGTGACATGTTTATATTATAATCCTGGTTTAATTGTTTTCGACGGATGTACTCTTACATTATTATATTATATCATGGCTTTCATATATTTAATGATATTTAAATTTGTATTCTATTTTCATTATCAAATGATGTTTCGAATCAAAAGACATAAATTTTGAAAGGTTTTTTCTAAATAAATTTATTTAGATTGGGATATATGATTATTTATTGAAAAATATTCTTTAATTTTGGATTTATTCTATTAATTTAAAAAAATTATATATTTATTTTCGCATACATATATATTTTTTAACTTGTTTCTGTTAACCATAAATATGATTATTACCTTAGAGATTATGTTATATGGGATGCATTTATGGGTCTCAATTCCTATTAATTCTGGAATACTTCTTATTATGGACCAATTTACATTTATATTGTGAATATAGGAGCTGTTTGTTATATTATATAGTTAATTTTCATTCATTCATGTTATTTTAATTTTTATTTCATCCTCTTTCCCCATAATGGGTTTTTATTTAATTTTTTCCCAATTCATATGGTTTCATTTCCCCACAAAATATGAAAAATTATTTCTCTTAAATATGATAACCCATCAGGTGAATTTTTATATTATTTCATCCCAATATCAGAATAATGTTATTCCCCATAGGTTACCGATCACGAGATTTTTTATCCTAATATTTAATTAAAATTAATGTTTTAAAATATCTTAATGATTTGTGGCATTCAAGAAATGTATTTTTTAAATAAAAAGTGAATTTATTTTCTTTATCATATTTAATCTTTTATTTATGATTTTTTTTGGATTTCCATATATTCATTTTGAAAAATGGAAAAATAATATTTTCATCATACATTTATTTATATTTAAATATTTTAAAAGAATATCAATTTAAAATATTCAATATGGGTTTTTTAAATAAAAATAATATTTTTTAACATATAATAGTAAACATAAATTCCATCCATATTAATCATTTTTAGTTAACATTAACTATAATATTTTTACCTAAAATCAATTTTTTCTACTATATATGTATAAAAAATTTAAATTTTTTTTTTCTAAAACTCATAAAAATTATTTTTAATCTATGTTTTTGTACAATTAATTACCTTATGCATGATATATGATATTATTAAAACGATTTCATCCACATTATTTCTCTGTACGAATAAAAAAAATCTATTTTTCATTTGGTGTAGTGACTTATCAATACCATTAACTTTGTTAACCATCCAACATGAATAAGAATTACATTTCATCGTATTAAATTAATTTATAAATACACAATTTTCCATTTAAATTATTCAAGGGTGTTAAATTATATTTCATATTTAATGACCCTAAATTTCCAATTATTTTTTTTAAATTATATGGAATTATATGGATATCACATGCTCTAATGGCATGTGATTTCGAGGCCTGAAGATCCTGAAACAGAATTTTGAACTTTTTAAGGTACATTCACTAAACATGTGTACGATATTTTCATACTTTATAATCGTTGCTCGAATCATGAATATAAGGGCACCATTGAACTCAGAACGTCAACATTCACCTGAAAAGGGATTAACTTCGACCAGTATGGATTGGAAGAAAAAGTTAATTTTTGGATTTTTAAAAAAAATAATATCTCATAAAAATTTATTTTATTTTTTTCTCATCATTGAGCACCAGACAGTGGTGAAGTGGTGCAGCGACAAGGCAGTGTAGAGGAAAATTAAATGAGGATCCTTAAAGCATTGTTTTTAAACCATAAAGATACAACTTCATATCCTAATAGAAACCCTACGATGTGTTTCTTTTAATTAAACAAATGCATTGGAGAGATTGGAATTAAACTGCGAGCAAATATCTGATGAACCTCCTGTGATATTCTTCTCTAACAAAGAACAATGAACGCTAGTGGAACATAATCAACTTTGATGTACAATGATGAATGTAGTTGGGCTGTGAAAAAAATTTCAACCTCTTGAACCCTCGAGGATGGGATGCTATGACATCAAATGTCAAACAAGGTATGAGTTCGAACTAATTAAAATTTCCCCCTTCACATTCCAAAAGGAGAACGTGGATTAAACCACAAACAAGTTAATCCGTAGATCGTGCGTTATTGTTGGAGGACGACTTATTTTGGGATTTCTCTTTTCGGGATTAAATTATCACTTTTTTTGGTTGAATTGAAATCCCTGAACCTCCCGATATTTTTAAACTGCTTTTGGAGAGGGCGCGAACCGACAAAAACAAGGTCCGAGCCCCTCTGCATGTGTGTTCTCCATGGATGAATTCTCAAAATATCGTCAAGGTGAGTTTGAAGCAGTCACATTAAATGTAGAATCCTTCTGATCTTAGAGGTGCAGACAGATTGATAAATGGACCATTGGAGACACTCTTGTGGCCCTCTGCGGTGGCTGGGAGGTGTGGCGCCGACCAACGTTGGGTGGAGTCGGTGGCCCGAGTCTGGGACACATAGGTGAATGGATGAGGTTTCGTACAGAGAGGCTATAGCGTTGGATAACCACAGTGTCACGCTGGAACCATATTGACAATGTCAAACCACAAACATGGTCTTCAGGTGACGTGGAGGGTGCGACCGGTGAAACCAACCACCTGTCTTGAAGACCAGGCGGGCATATACTACATGTGAATGGGGAAGTTGGGTGCTACAGTAGGACATACCCATGCTATCAGGCCAGGTCAGACACACAACCCAACTAGCTAGGACAAACCCATGACATAATGGTTCGGGCCAGGGCTGGTCCCGAACCAACTCAGGTCTTGTCGGCTCAGACCCAGACCCCACCGACCCCTGTTTCAGTAAAACACATGTATCTCTCAAACCATGTGTCTGATTGATGCACTGTTAGGGTTGTTGTGACCCATGCGAATAGATGGTATCTCTGAGATACTCTAAATATGTTTCTGAATAGGTTTTAATATGGATGGGTTGGATTAGACTCGAATCCAACTAGTCCCTTTTTACAAAATTTCCCATACTTTAATGACAAGGCATTCGTTCGATGCGTCGTCCCTTGCATTGTGACCCTTGCAAAGAGATGGTCCATTGGGTTAATCTGTTGGGGAATTTGTGGAATTTGAGCTATGATAAATGGATTGAAGAGAATATTCTATATAAATCAATCATACTAAGTGTGGGAATCTGGTGGGTGGCTGTGAAGTGGAGAATAATAGTGTCCCTATGTGGATCATCATAATAGAAACCCTGTGTGGATCAACATGATAGGGACCCTATGTGGATCTTCATCATAGAGACCATGTTTGGATCAGTATGATATAAAACCTATGTGGATCAACATTATAGAAGCCCTGTGTGGATAAACATGATAGAGACTCTTCGTGGATCAGATGTAGAATGAACCGTCAGGGATCAGCCATAGAGTGACCCATAGTGGATCCATAGAAAAGTGACCCTTCGTGGATCAGGAAAAAATCCCCTTAAAATAATAATATGATGTTTCTTTACTACTAATAATATTCACTTTTAGACTTAAGTTGTACCTAGCATGTGCTGTCTTTTACATTTTATTATGTGTTTGAGATCTTGATTGGTGGTATTACCACTGTGGTATTTGTTTTTTGTGTTTTTTACATTGATGTGTTTTCCACTGTGTATTTCTGAGAGACTTTCAGGGGTATTGGGGTCCTTATTGAGTATTTTTATACTCACCCCTGAACAGGCTTCACTCATACATGTTGTGTCTTGTGCAGACGACACACATCTTTGACTTGGACTTTGGGTAGCTAGGGCTAGACTGTGCTTGGAGGTTTATTGAAAGATGTGGTGTTCTATAGTGACATATGATAGAGAGATTTACCCACACTTCAGGTAGGATCCTTAGAGTATGACCTCTGATGATTTTATATCCTTTTTTGTACTTTCCATTCAGTTGGGCTTGTATTCTATCCCCTTTACTTTCTGTTTACACACTTTACTCCCAATGGTGATACTTTGTGGTATTTGTACTATTTTTTTTGTGGTTGCTTTGTGTTGTATGGCATGTCTGTGCGTGTACATGTTTTAAGGAAACTCTTTATATTTTGGGAGAGTCCATCCTGGTGTTAGTCACCAGCCCATGGCCTATGGAAGGTGGGCTTGGGGTAGTGACGTCACGGTCCATGGGAGACGATCATGAAAAATTGGTATAAAAGGGTGTTTGATTCTACCAGAAGAACTAAGTGTCTAAATTTTCAATGAGGGAAATGGTTTTAAGTGTCTTGAGTTTGGATTTCAGTCTGAGGTGTCTAGTATTGGTGCGGAGGCCGACATATCCATACACCAGGACCCTGAATTCTATTTTTTGACTCAGTACATGAAAAAACTAGTTTTATTTGTTTTGGAAATTATTTTCTCTTGATCTCTTTTGAGTCAGTTCACCAGGTATAACTTATTAACAATGGTGAATTTGTTTTTCTTCAGGATTCATCCATGAAGATAGCCAACCATGATTATTGGGAGAGATCTTGATGAGGGTCTACTGAGTGATGAGGTGTTGGTGCAAGGACTGCTTACCGCGATAGCACCTTCTGGTGGTGTACAAGAAGCACCACCACCTGTAGAGCAGTAGTTGCTACTAGACTAACCATTGTATAGTTAATGCTAATTGAGCGCACTACACGAGTTCTACAAATAGATGCCTCTGAGGTTTTGAGGTGAGATAGATCCTCAGGAAGCTTCGGATTGACTAGGGGAAGTTATGTAGGGTTTTTTTACTTGGTAGATACACCAACAGACTCGATGTTTGTCCTAACCGCTATCCTTTTAGGGAATCTTAGGGAGATTATGGATCTTGAAACACGTGAAACATTAGGAGGAGAAATTAACCTATTTGGAAATTGAGAGCCACTTTAGGCAGGAGTTCATACCTGCGATACTACGATCTGTACTTATTTAGGATCTACTGCACCTGCAGTAGGGCAGCCTGACTATGGCCCAGTACATCGCGAGGTTTAATGAACTCTCCCACTACTCCACTTACATGGTATGAGACCCCTTCTTCAGAGCCTAGAACATTGAATATGGACTCTTATGGGAGATCACAACATCAGTGATTTAGCTCAGTATCTTGAGATTGTCTCGAGTTATAGAGTGATCTCTACTGGTGGATAGCTTCATAGTTGAGCAGGAACTTATGGTGAGAGTCACAACCAGATGTTAGGTGGCCGAGAAATATGCTATTGGTAGTAGGTAGACGTCACAGAGGCCCAACGGGCCATACCTTCCAAATGATGACCATGAGATGCAGGTTTGGAGGTGTGGATCTCATGAGTCCGAGGAGGACATCTGAGGGAGATAGTTTGTTACTCATATGGATGGTAGGGGAACATGTATCGCGACTATATGTATCTCTAGAGGGATGATCAAAAGGAAGTCAAGGGATCAACAAGGTAACAATAGAGGCTCGAGCTATGAGTTCCACATGGGCAACAAACGTGGAGGTGGATTAGGCTGAGTGACAGGCGATGGATGATGGTTCGAGGTACCACCACCAAAACCACCAAGTTGTCCACCAAGAGCTCTCGGTGTAGGTGTACATGGGTGGTTCCATCTTTATGAGATGGAGGCCTACGACCACAAAGATCCAAATACTATTAGAGTTATGATCTATCTCTACTCAACCTTAACTTTAGTTCTTATAGACATGGGATCCAATCACTCTTTCCTTTCCAGAGATCTCGTTCGAGGCTTAAAGATTCTGATGGTGTTTTTGGCTCAATCATTACAATTAGATACTCCTATGGGAGAGGATTAGATGATTACAAACTAGTTTTTGTGGTGTGATATTACTTTAGGAGGTGATATTTATTGCTGGGATCTCCTAGTAAAACTGTCGAGGCCTTAGGATGTCATCTTGGGTACCGACTGTTTATCTACTATCCATGCTCAATCAACTGTTTTACGCGCAATGTGCAGTGTTTCTATGAGGATGGGATCGGTTTTTCCTTCATTAGAAAGATGGGAACCTTTGCATAATGTAATGTAAATTATTGGGGGAGTGTGCAGTAGATATCTCATCAGTTGGGTAGCCTCACCTGCGGTGCGGTGTACAAGAGGAGAATAATATTTACTGTACTGTTGGATGAGTATGAGGATGTATTTATAGAAGATGTCCCAAGACTACCTCCTTGCATAGAGGAAGAATTCTACATTGAATTGTACTCATGGACGACACCGATATCTACACCTGAATATGAGATGTCTCCTATAGAGCTATGTGAATTGAGACTACATATGGAGGACTTGTAGTGGAAGGGGATCGTAAGACCCAGTTTTTCACCAAGGGAAACCCTGGTGTTGTTTCCCAAGAAGGAAGATGGGATCTTGAGACTATGCATGGATTTTCGGTGCCTGAACCAGGTGGCCGTAAAGAACATGTATTCACTACTGATAATTCATGACCCATTCGATCTGTTGAAGGGAGCGAGGTGGTTCTCGACGATCGACCTCATATCCGGATATCAACAGCCTTAGGAATGGGATGAGGACGTGTCTAATACCAACTTTTTGTGCCAGTATGACCTCTATTAGTTTTTGGTGATTCCTTTTGTCATGAAAAATGCCCCATCGGTGTTCATGGGACTCATTAAGAAGATCTTCCATCCTTACCTCGATCGTTTCGTGGTAGTCTTCATTTATGAAATCATGGTGTACTCGACATCGGAGGAGGAGCACGATGCTCACATAAGGATGGTATTGGGTGCACTCCGAGAGAACCATCTCTATGATATGATCTCAAAGTGCGAGCTCTCAATTCAAGAGGCCCACTTTATTGGACACGTCATTTAATGGGATGGAGTTGTATTGTATCCGATGAATATAGAGGCGATGCTTTCTTGGGATCCACCAAAATGCGTGAATGATGTCTAGAGTTTCCTGGGGTTGGCTGGGTGCTACTAGAGGTTCATTCCAGACTTCTCAATAGTATCTTTACCTATGAAATATTTGAAAAAGAGGGTAAACCCACTCATGTGGATAGATAAATACTAGTAGAGAATCCAAAAGCATATGTCAATCTTGGCTAGTGCTCTAATCTTGAGGTTTCTAGAGGATTTCATCGACTACATGATATTCTATGATGCATTCGGGACTAGACTATGTTCTGTCTGGATGTAGGAATAAACAGTGATCACCTACATCTCACTGAAGTTGAGGCAGCATGAGAAAAACTATGTGACCCATGACTTGGAGTTATCAGTAGTGTTCTTTCCCTTGATAATGTGGCAACACTACTTTATGGGTGAAAGGTTTACCATCTACTCCGACCACCAGAATATCTAGTATATCTTCTCACAAAAGGACCTGAACTTGATATAGTGGTGATTGATATATTTCTTTATGACTACGACTTTGAGATAGTCAATACTCTTGGGAAGAGAACATAGTGGAAGAATTTCTTAGCAAGAGGTCCGGTTTGCAGCTGCTGAGTTAGGCTAAAGAGCAGTTAGCCCTGATGTAGATATCTACCATGGATAGTGATGGAGTTGATTACATATAGTCCATGAACGTCACTCCCCAACTCCCTCAGAGAGTTAGAGAGGCACATCATGTGGATGATAACTTCGAGGCCCAACGAGATTAGATATCCTTAGGATAGGCTCCTGATAGATTTTATAGAAGTGTGGATAACGTCATCCTTTTCAGGGGATGCACCATAGTACCAGTGAAATTACGGGAGGTGTTATTGATGGAATTCCAAAATTCCCCATTTGCGGTACATAATGGTGTGGAGAATATATACAAGGAACTCCGACATTAGTACTGGTGGACAGGGATGAAGAAATCCGTGGTGGAGTTCGTTTCACAATGCCTCACTTGTCACCAAGTGAAGGCCGATCATCTGGTCTCAGTGGGATTTGCGCAACCACTTGAGGTACTAGAGTGGAAGTGGGATGGTATATACGTGGACTTTGTGATGGGGTTAGCATGCATGTACATGGGCCATCATTCTATCTTGGTGATTATTGACCAACAAAACACATCGTCCAACTTTATACCCATCTGGGTGCGAGTATTTATAGAGGGTTTGGTATTCCTCTACATCCAGGAGATAGTGAGTCTTCATGGGGTGGATTTGATGATCATCTTAGACCATGATTCACGCATTACATCCCGTTTGTGGGGGGGGGGATGGTAGGAAGACTTAGGGACTCAGCTGCACTTGAGAATTTCTTCTCACCCCTATACAGATGGTCAGATGGAGTGGACCATACATACCTTGGAGAAAATGCTTCATGCATGTGTCATGGATTTTGGTCGTAGATGGGAGGACAAACATCTATTGGTGGAGTTAACATACAAATATATTTATCACTCCACCATTGTCTTGGAACTGTTTGAGGCCATTTATGGGAGACCATGCAGATCACTTTTATGCTGGACAGACCAAGGGGAGTCAGTACTCATGGGTCTAGAGTTTGTATGGACCACCACTGAGATGGAGAAGATCATCTAGGGGAAGATGAGGAATGTAGAGATTAGACATAAGTATGATTTAAATAATAGATGGAGACCCTAGTAGTTTGAGGTGTGGACCATGTTTTTCTTCGGGACACTCCCTGATGGGGACTATATAGATTTGGTTGGGGAGGAAAGATATCTATGAGGTTCATCAGACCTTTCCAGATACTCAAAAGTGTTGGCAAGGTGGCATATCAGCTATATCTTCCACCACATATGCATCGAGAGCACGATGTTTCCCACGTGTCGTAGCTGAGGAGGTACCTGCAAGATCCATCACACATCATCAACTGGGGTGAGCGGGGCATTGATGATTAGGTGACGTTTGTGGAGTTACCAGTGGAGATAGAGGATCGAAAAGAGAAGATCCTTCATGGTTGGTCAATTCATATAGTATGTGTTAAGTGGAAGCAAGAGAACCTCCTTGAAAGCACATGAGAGAGGGAGGATCAAATATGTGCTCAATACCCCCATTTCATTGATTAGCCTTTGTTTTGGCTTTCGAGGACATAAATCCCTAAGGTGTAAAGAATGCAATGTCCCAGAATTTCTGTGTAATGTTTTTAAATTATATTGAAATATTTTGTTACCACATGATCTGATGGCACATGATTCTAAGTCCTAGATAGCCCGGAATATAAATTTGAATTTTTTAAGAAACATTTTGTAAAAGCGTGAGTAGGATTTTCAAACATTTGAACCGGGTTACGAATACAAAATCCAAGGGTACCATTGAACATGGAACATTGGGATATTCCAAGGAAAGATATAAAATCAATAAGAATGAGTCTTACAAAAATTATAATTTTCATATTTTTTGGAAAATAATTAAATAACATAAGAATTTTTTTCCCACCGTTGAGCAGCAGACGGTGGTGCTGCGGTGCGACGACAAGGTGATGTCAAGGAAAATTAAATTAGAATCCTTAATGGCTAGTTTTTAATCATAATGACACAAATCTACGACATAACAGAAATGTTGAATCATGTTTCTTTTTATTAAATGAACATGTTGGAGAGATTGGAATTACACAACAGGAAAATCTTTGACGAACCTCTGGTGAGATTCCTCTCCAAAGAAGAACAAAGAGCGATGGTAGAACGTCATGGACTTCGACATACATCGATGAATGAAGCTGGGAAGTGATGTAGAACATTGTAACTGTAACGCCCCGACCCTAGTTACCCAGAGTCGGTGCATTATTACAAAACATTGGCATGATCACAAGAAAGATCAAATCTCTAAAGACCGATTGGTTTAGTAGCCTTGGAAACACTAGATATATTCATAAGTTTTACATTACATCATAATATGAAAAACTACTACAACAACATAATGTCTCCACAGTCCACACTATTATCCCCTCATAATATCCCTGCAGGTCATTCATAACTTACTTCTTCACATCCTGGGAAAAGTAAAACATAGAAAAGGGGTGAGCTCAGATGCCCAGTAAGGATAACAATATAGAGGAACATTCAAAATAATCATAAACATTTAAGGCAATGCATTACTAAAACAAAATCCTTTTAAACTTGAACTTCAACATAGTATGGCAAAATTAAAATGAAATAATTCCACTTACTTATTCACATGGATATTCTACTAATCGAATAATCACATGCAAAACCAATAACCACTTTCATAATTATGGAATGCATAATGCCAGACTATCATAACCACATAGCCAAGGCCTTGTGCCAAGACTACAAATAAGATTTTGTCAAGGCCTTGTTCCAAGACACTAGTTTGCCTCATGAGACCTACCGATGCATCGAGGAGCTATAGCGGGCTCCACCCGTCACATATTAAGTCCAATGCATTCCCATATGAAATGGTTTAAACATAACATAAACATTCGTATTAAAACTAGCATACGAAATGTCAATAATTTCACCATAAACTATGAATGGTATAAAAATAGCACATCCACAGTCAAACATATCACAAAACCTTCAAAACAATATAGAAGTTTTGTATCATAACAAATCAACTTCAAATAAGCGTAAAATCCATCAAAGGATGTTGACATAGATGAAATCAAAACACTTTTTAGAGAAATATCTCTTTCTATTTTTGAAATAATTTAAAATCCATATAAAATAAAACATTTTCTTTGAAAATATTCTTATAAGCATGTAAGGAAAACTTTGAAGAATTTATAACGGCGGAAAATAACCGCACCCGCCGTATAAGTTAAAAAAACATTCTTACCTTAATTCTGTCGAAAAGGTTAAAAAGGACCTTGTTTTGAAAACGACGGAAAGATTCCTCTTATAAAAAGTCAAACAATGGTATAAATGACTTTAACCCATATTCTTGTAAATAATAAAAATGTTTTGAAATACATTTTTAAGAAAACATGGATGTGGATGATAAAGAGATCCCAGTAGATTATTACGTATAAACAACCTCGGATAATGAAGAGATTGTGAAATAACCCTTACCTTGTACTTTTCCTTGGTTGGGGTAGGTTAACCTCCTGTATAATGGTTAAATAATTGTTATTAAATTATACAAGAATCATATGAATTCATATGATATAATATATGATCTTTTAACATTGCTTTGTTAATAATATCTTAGTATTATCGTTGTTTCGGGTGTTAACTTACTCGTTTTTGTTTATATGTTTTGTTACGTAAGAAATGTTTGTAAAGGATAGGTTGTATATTATCCAAATCCAGAATGATATCAAGTCCTTAAACATCATTTTTAAATCATCAAATGATAATTATACTTGAATGGATACGATGGAGAATGAATCTCATCGCGTTCGTGGAGACGGTAGTCCGTACGTACGCACGAGCGATAATATCATTCTTTTGATATTAAAACAATATATAAATGGATGTTATATCATATATAAATAATAATTAACATGTTATATTTATTATTTATATGAGTTACACATCATTATTATACCCATCCAAATAATATTATATTGAATAACAATTACACCACGACGTGGAGACGGTAAGCCGTACGTACGCACGTATGGTGACATGTTATTAAAAGGGTGGATAGAATACTGAATATGGTTGTACCATATTTATAATAACATCACAGTATATAAATTATACTGGAGTTATTATTTTAGAATGGTAACAACAATGGAAGAAGAAGTGGAATAAGAAATGAACTTGGAAAAGGGTGGTGAAATCATTACCTCTTCTTCGGGTTCTTCCTTTTGATGTGATCAAAAGGGCTCCTTAGGTTGGCTTCCTGATCAAACTAAGGCCTCTAGGTTGTACTGAGGGAAGTTGGGAGAGTATTTGGGCAGAGTTTGGCCGAACCAAAGGCTTTGAAGGTGTAAAGAAATGAGAAGGAGGAGTGCCCTTTTATAAGAGGGGTGAGGGGCACCTTTGGAAAAGATAGAAATATTAATTTATAATAAATTCATATTCGGTTTCTAATGGCTCCAAAGTTTATTATTTAAATGATAAGGTGGGGATAGGTCGAAAAAAACTCATCCAATAGAAGTTAGACAGGTTTGGGTACTTATATTAACCTTATCTTTAAGTATTAAGTCTAAGTTAATTAGTTTCACTTTTACAATGTCTCTTTGTATTTTTATATAATATGGTTAATAAACTTACTATATACATCTAAGAGACCCCCAATTGGTCCATTAATGATTAACCTATCATGATATAAGTCTCTTGGCCGAACCTTATATTTTTAGGAATTTAATATCAATTAATAATATAATATTTGTTTTAAGAACTCTTTTATGTCAATTTTGACACTATTCAATAGTTGATTTTTTTGAAACTCATAAAAGATTGATTACTTCGAACAAAGTCAATTAAATCAATACTAATATATCATATTATCCTAGAAAATTAGTTTAATTCATTAAAAGTTTCATATTATATTTATTTGGGTATTTATAATATCAATTAGTTTAATTTTTCACTATTATAGTAATTACTACATCATCATTGTGTCATAAATAAATTAAATCATTTAATGTCTAAAAATTATAAATAAACTATAATTATGTAGGAACTCTTTGTATCTTTCTAATTAATATTTATAATCTAAAATCCAACATATATAACCCTATGTAATAATTGTTTTTCTAAAAGATATATGCTTGTGTCATTTTTGTATTCATTTTAACTTAATTAAAATAAAATGTCATTATCACTTACAAGTGGATCCATGGGGTCTCAAAATCGACCCAATGATTCCCATGGTCGACCATGTATCAACCAATAGGGTTAAGACACGTTTTAGGGTAATTTAGTATTATTATAATATTATTTTTTAACCCTTATTTTCCGGATTTACCCTTAACCATGGTAAATAAAATATTTACCGCAGTAATTATTCAAAATGTCTAAAAATAAAAGTTACCTATTTACACAATTTGAACATCCTGATTCCAAATATGGAATCCATTTTCCTAAATTCAAAACACAGAAGTGGCAGAAATTAATTTAAAATTAATTCCCGCTGTCAAAACAAAAAGCGTGTTTTTAAGAGATAATAACTATCAAAAGATTGACACTTGTTTATGTTCGGTTTAATTGTAAAATTATGTCCAATGACCAAAATTATATTAAATGGTAAAAATATATTCTAAATATACTTTCAAACCACTCAAATTCATAATTTATCACTATTAATTATTTTGATTAAAAAAGTTGTTTTTAATTAAAATTTAGTAATTTTCACTATTCATCAAAATATGAAAGTTATCCGAAAAGTACCAAAATTTTACCTTAGGCTAAATTCGATATTCCGAATCCAAAAATGAAGTCCATTTTGAAATATAAAATATATATAATTTTAAAAAGTAGGTATTACTATTCATAATAGCTAGTTTGATTGGTTGTGGTGTGTGTTAGAACTCGAAGTTGCGTACAACACACGCTACTGTATTATTCAAAGGAAAGTGTACCGTGGAAGCTTGGGATGTTTCATTTTAAATCTTTTGATGTCCCCATTTAGTCAAAAAGTTTAAAATATTGTATTTAAAAAGGTTTCACTATTAAAAGTTGATAAAAGTGCAATACTGAAAATGAATCTGTTCTTGCATTATGACTAAGAAACTCATAATATGGATTCTGAAATTATAAGGATTATATAAAGTTTAAAATCTAGTTAATAATATTCATAACCTCATTTGAATGGCCTTTTTTTTCTCTGCTAAGTCATGGTGTGATTGAACTCGGTGTTGCGTGTAGTGCAAGTTATTGAATTATTTTGAAGAAATAACACACTATGAAATCTTGGGGTGTTACATTCTCCCCTCCTTCAATAAATTGCGTCCTCGCAATTTGAAATTGTTCTTCGAAAATAAAAGGTCGAAAATAGAAAATATATTTGTGGGAAAACCCACATCGGATATTGGGTTACTAAAATTTAGTCTTAATATGAGGAAAAGAGAAATGAAAGGGTCACCACCAAATTATGATCTCGATTAGGAGGACATTGGTGGAAATTAGAGACATATAATTGGAGGAAAACGTAAATATTTATAGGTAGTGATTGAGGTCATCAATCACAAACAAGTATAAAATTGAGGTCCTTAAACTCATCAATCTATGATGATTTGAAATACCATCGGTTCAAAAAAACATAGGGTATTGGGATAACACATTTTTGACATTTCAAAATATCTTAGTTGAAATCCCACATCGAAAAATGAATTAATGAGGCCTCTATTTAAAATAAAGAGTGGAAAGTATGAAGATTACCGAAAATAACACATACTAGGGTTCCATGTAGGAAAATATGGATATGGAGGAGAAATCTAACCATCAATTATCTGATGGAGAGTGGTAGAGAACATGGCTATGAAAAGGCCAACAATCCCAAAGCCATAAATTAGTGATGATTTAAGGTACCATCTAGGACAACATTTTTGTTCTATGTTCCTTTTCTTAATGTTGTGGAATTTATTTATGAGGTTGGCTAAGATCATAAGGAGATATACTTACTTTATAATTAGAGTTTTATCTATTAATAAATTTCTACCACAAACTCATCTTTCACTCTAAAAGATAATAGAACGTAAAAAAAAATTCTATTTACACTATTCGTATAGGGTTCCAAAATAATCGAATTTATAATTCATCTACAAGATCTTTTAATAAAAACTAAATTATTTAATCCAGGACATCTCGTGGGCCAGTGGTAGGTGATACACCCTTGTCGCCCTTCGGTTGCGGGTTCAAGTCTCGCAGCCTTGCCGGACGCGACGGGTTGCCGCCCGACCTCCGGGTTGTCCTTTTATGGCAATCCAAAATAATCCAAACTAGAACTATCCAAAATACTTCTGTCCAAACTCACAGTCCAACATTTATAAGGATGGTAAACATAATTTAGATCCTTTTTACCCTGTAATAGCATATGAATACCTTCATCATGTATTCTTTTAATATACTGAAACATCCTGAATTACCATATTCCTTATTGATTACATTCATTCTCCCTTATTCCATATAGAATGCTGGATGTACTTCATTAATCCAAAAATGTTTTAAACCCCAACAATGATGGAATATACAAATCATTAATCAGTTCCAAGGTAGTCAAGAATATCCAATATAATTTATCCAAAACAATCATGTATTATTCCAAAATCACTACCTCGATATCAGAACTATATTATGGTTTATCTTTCTCTCAACCATATATTTTCCAAAAATTTATCCTGCTATTGAGTCACTTTTCTTTGTTCCACACAATCTCAAGTCCTTAATGAAATAGTACTGCAGTACAATCCTTATATACTCCATAATTATTATAACAAGTACATTGTTGATACAACACTCAATTGACATAATCAACATAAGAACTCTAATCATTCCTCTTCATCTGTGGTAGTATCATAACTTGATTATTATCCAATAGCATCATTTTCAGCATAGTCTGATGACTGGGACATAGGTTCACGTAGTGTCCAAACTCCTTGCAAATGAAGCATTGTACATTTGAAACCATTTTCTTACCCTTGCAGTCACGTACTTTGTGCCTTTTTCCTCCACACTTATAACAAACTCCCATTCCTTTCAGGCAAGTTCCAGGGTGTTTCTTTCCACAGTTACCACATATGGGAAAATTCTTCTTTTCCCTCTTCCCTTTATCTATCATTCTCTCTTCCATCCTTTTCTTCTCTTGCTTCCCTTCAAAGCCATAGGACTCAGTAAACTATTTACTTATCTTATCAACACATGATATTATTTCTTCATATGATGATAATACATGGGAGACTATTTCTCTTATAAATTCTAGCTTAAGACCATGAAAGATATGATCCTTCCTTCTCTTTGGATCATGTGCATTTCTGGAGTTCTCATTCCTTCTACTGGGTGCCATTTCTAAACAATGGAATACACTAGATCAGTTTGTGAATCAAAATACATAATCCCATACTTATAAAACACTTAACAGAAATTGAACTATTTATGGATATAATCCATAATCATAAAAATGTTTTGTTTGAGGAAGTATATACTCATAAACCCTTCATAATGATTTGTAAAGAAAGTGAGAGTTATCCTAAGAATATCCCCCGGTAGTGTCGTAACCAAGAGTGCAGCAAGGCCCGTTGTCGTGCACCAGTTCCCGTTCGAGTCTAGCTCAAAGCGGTGTTTTCGGGTTTTACCCCTAGGTACATCTGTGCCAGAGCCGCCTCTACCAGCTCGTATCCAGACAGGGATGTATTGCTCGGAAAACCCACAAAATCTCTACAATACCAAAATTCTAGGAAGTTCTTCTATACTAATCCTCAAAGTTCATCTTAGGTCTACGTGCTCTAATCAGATTTTATCTAAATCTAGTTTCCAAGGTTTGTACTAAACTTCCTCTGATACCAACTGTAACGCCCCGACCCTAGTTACCCAGAGTCGGTGCATTATTACATAACATTGGCATGATCACAAGAAAGATCAAATCTCGAAATACCGATTGGTTTAGTAGCCTTGGAAACACTAGATATATTCATAAGTTTTACATTACATCATAAAATGAAAAACTACTACAACAACATAATGTCTCCACAGTCCACACTATTATCCCCTCATAATATCTCTGCAGGTCATTCATAACTTACTTCTTCACATCCTGGGAAAAGTAAAACATAGAAAAGGGGTGAGCTCAAATGCCCAGTAAGGATAACTATGTAGCGGAACATTCAAAATAAACATAAACATATAAGGCAATGCATTACTAAAACAAAAGCCTTTTAAACATGAACTTCAACATAGTATGGCAAAATTAAAATGAAATAATGCCATTTACTTATTCACATGGATATTCTACTAATCGAATAATCACATGCAAAACCAATAACCACTTTCATAATTATGGAATGCATAATGCCAGACTATCATAACCACATAGCCAAGGCCTCGTGCCAAGACTACAAATAAGATTTTGTCAAGGACTTGTGCCAAGACACTAGTTTGCCTCATGAGACCTACCGATGCATCGAGGAGCTATAGCGGGCTCCACCCGTCACATATTAAGTCCAATGCATTCCCATATGAAAAGGATTAAACATAACATAAACATTCGTATTAAAACTAGCATACGAAATGTCAATAATTTCACCATAAACTATGAATGGTATAAAAATAGCACATCCACATTCAAACATATCACAAAACCTTCAATACAATATAGAAGTTTTGTATCATAATAAATCAACTTCAAATAAGCGTAAAATCCATCAAAAGATGTTGACATAGATGAAATCAAAACACTTTTTAGAGAAATATCTCTTTCTATTTTTGAAATAATTTAAAAGCCATATAAAATAAAACATTTTCTTTGAAAATATTCTTATAAGCTTGTAAGGAAAACATTGAAGATTTTATAACGGCGGAAAATAACCGCACCCGCCGTATAAGTTAAAAAAACATTCTTACCTTAATTCTGTCGAAAAGGTTAAAAAGGACCTTGTTTTGAAAACGACGGAAAGATTCCTCATATAAAAAGTCAAACAATGGTATAAATGACTTTAACCCATATTCTTTTAAATAATAAAAATGTTTTTAAATACATTTTTAAGAAAACATGGATGTGGATGATAAAGAGATCCCAGTAGATTATTACGTATAAACAACCTCGGATAATGAAGAGATTGTGAAATAACCCTTACCTTGTACTTTTCCTTGGTTGGGGTAGGTTAACCTCCTGTATAATGGTGAAATAATTGTTATTAAATTATACAAGAATCATATGCATTCATATGATATCATATATGATCTTTTAACATTGCTTTGTTAATAATATCTTAGTATTATCGTTGTTTCGGGTGTTAACTTACTCGTTTCTGTTTATATGTTTTGTTACATAAGAAATGTTTGTAAATGATAGGTTGTATATTATCCAAATCCATAATGATATCAAGTCCTTAAACATCATTTTTAAATCATCAAATGATAATTATACTTGAATGGATACGATGGAGAATGAATCTCATCGCGTTCGTGGAGACGGTAGTCCGTACGTACGCACGAGCGATAATATCATTCTTTTGATATTAAAATAATATATAAATGGATGGTATATCATATATAAAGAATCATTAACATGTTATATTTATTATTTATATGAGTTACACATCATTATTATACCCATCCAAATAATATTATATTGAATAACAATTACACCACGACGTGGAGACGGTAAGCCGTACGTACGCACGTATATTGACATGTTATTAAAAGGGTGGATAGAATACTGAATACGGTTGTACCATATTTATAATAACATCACAGTATATAAATTATACTGGAGTTATTATTTTAGAATGGTAACAACAAAGGAAGAAGAAGTGGAAGAAGAAATGAACTTGGAAAAGGGTGGTGAAATCATTACCTCTTCTTCGGGTTCTTCCTTTTGATGTGATCAAAAGGGCTCCTTAGGTTGGCTTCCTGATCAAACTAAGGCCTCTAGGTTGTAGTGAGGGAAGTTGGGAGAGTATTTGGGCAGAGTTTGGCCGAACCAAAGGCTTTGAAGGTGTGAAGAAATGAGAAGGAGGAGTGCCCTTTTATAAGAGGGGTGAGGGGCACCTTTGGAAAACCTAGAAATATTAATTTATAATAAATTCATATTCGATTTATAATGGCTCCAAAGTTTATTATTTAAATGTTTAGGTGGGGATAGGTCGAAAAGAACTCAACCAATAGAAGTTATACAGGTTTGGGTACTTATATTAACATTATCTTTAAGTATTAACTCTAAGTTAATTAGTTTCACTTTTACAATGTCTCTTTGTATTTTTATATAATATGGTTAATAAACTTACTATATACATCCAAGAGACCCCCAAGTGGTCCATTAATGATTAACCTACCATGATATAAGTCTCTTGGCCGAACCATAGATTTTTAGGAATTTAATATCAATTAATAATATAATATTTGTTTTAAGAACTCTTTTATGTCAATTTTGACACTATTCAATAGTTGATTTTTGTGAAACTCATAAAAGATTGATTACTTCGAACAAAGTCAATTAAATAAAAACTAATATATCATATTATCCTAGAAAATTAGTTTAATTCATTAAAAGTTTCATATTATATTTATTTGGGTATTTATAATATCAATTAGTTTAATTTTGCACTATTATAGTAATTACTACATCATCATTGTGTCATAAATAAATTAAATCATTTAATGTATAAAAATTATAAATAAACTATCATTATGTAGGAAATCTTTTTATATTTCTAATTAATATTTATAATCTAAAATCCAACATATATAACCCTATGTAATAATTGTTTTTCTAAAAGATATATGCTTGTGTCATTTTTGTATTCATTTTAACTTAATTAAAATAAAATGTCATTATCACTTACAAGTGGATCCATGGGGTCTCAAAATCGACCAAAAGATTCCCATGGTAGACCATGTATCAACCAATAGGGTTAAGACACGTTTTAGGGTAATTTAGTATTATTATAATATTATTTTTTAACCCTTATTTACCGGATTTACCCTTAACCATGGTAAATAAAATATTTACCGCAGTAATTATTCAAAATGTCTAAAAATAAAAGTTACCTATTTACACAATTTGAACATCCTGATTCCAAATATGGAATCCATTTTCCTAAATTCAAAACACAGAAGTGGCAGAAATTAATTTAAAATTAATTCCCGCTGTCAAAACAAAAAGCGTGTTTTTAAGAGATAATAACTATCAAAAGATTGACACTTGTTTATGTTCGGTTTAATTGTAAAATTATGTCCAATGACCAAAATTATATTAAATGGTAAAAATAAATTCTAAATATACTTTCAAACCACTCAAATTCATAATTTATCACTATTAATTATTTTGATTAAAAAAGTTGTTTTTAATTAAAATTTAGAAATTTTCACTATTCATCAAAATATGAAAGTTATCCGAAAAGTACCAAAATTTTACCTTAGGCTAAATTCGATATTCCGAATCCAAAAATGAAGTCCATTTTGAAATATAAAATATATATAATTTTAAAAAGTAGGTATTACTATACATAACGGCTAGTTTGATTGGTTGTGGTGTGTGTTAGAACTCGAAGTTGCGTACAACACACGCTACTGTATTATTCAAAGGAAAGTGTACCGTGGAAGCTTGGGATGATTCATTTTAAATTTTTTGATGTCCCCATTTAGTCAAAAAGTTTAAAATATTGTATTTAAAAAGGTTTCACTATCAAAAGTTGATAAAAGTGCAATACTGAAAAAGAATCTGTTCTTGCATTATGACTAAGAAACTCATAATATGGATTCTAAAATTATAAGGATTATATTAAGTTTAAAATCTAGTTAATAATATTCATAACCTCTTTTGAATGGCTTTTTTTTCTTTGGTAAGTCATGGTGTGATTGAACTCGGTGTTGCGTGTAGTGAAAGTTATTGAATTATTTTGAAGAAATAACACACTAGGAAATCTTGGGGTGTTACAGTAACAGCCCGAGATTTTATAAAAAAATATTCTTTTTAATTTCATTAATGTCTTGTGTTGTACACTACACCAAATGGATCTTGCTCAACACGCATCCTTGACTTGCCTTGCATTACACGCAATCGCGACCTTCCTCTATAGCATGTGTAGTACGCAATACCGAGTTTCACTAAACAACGATATGCTATTAAAATATTATTAAAATTAGCCATTATAAAAATTAATAACCACATTTTAAAATTTTAGAAATTTTATCTCTCAAAATGGAATTCATTTTTGGATTCGGAGTATCGAATTTAGCCTAAGGTGAAATTTTGGTACTTTTCAGATAACTTTCATATTCTGATGAATAGTGAAAATTACTAAATTATAATTAAAAACAACTTTTTTAATCGAAATAATTAATAGTGATAAATTATTAATTTGAGTGGTTTTAAAGTATATTTA
This sequence comes from Viscum album, assembly GCA_963277665.1. NCBI lineage: Eukaryota > Viridiplantae > Streptophyta > Magnoliopsida > Santalales > Viscaceae > Viscum > Viscum album. Next base: position 380,998,828 of record OY728167.1, on the reverse strand, counting down.
GAATATATTATTACAATTTAATACAATGTTGGTCATTGGATTTAATTTTATATTTAAACCAGTAATAAACAAGTGTCAATCTTTTGATAGTTATTATCTCTTAAGAACACACTATTTGTTTTGACGACGGGAATTAATTTTTAAATTAATTAATGCAACTGATATGTTTTGAATTTGATAAAATAGACATCATTTTTGAATTCATAATATCAAATATATCTTAGATCTAATTTTTGGTATTTTTCTGGAAACTTTCATTTTTTTGATGAATAGTGAAACCACTAAGTGGTAGTTAAAAAACTGAAATTTTCATAAAACTTAATTTTACCACTTCTGTGAGTGGAATTTTGAAAATCCGAGAGACACGGTTGATGTTAATAAGTAAAATGTGGTTCAATGAGATGAAAATAATTTTCTGGTGAATAGTAACTTTTTACTTTTTTTTACCACGGTTAAAAGTAAATAGGGTAATTAAGGGTAAAAATGATATTTTTATTACCCTAACACATGTCCTAATTCTATTGGACAAGTGTAATTCGTCCGGAAACAACCTTAGGAATAAAATATGACCATTTAGGCCCACTTGGATTAGATTAGGACATTTATTATTAATTTATTTAAAGAAGGGTTAAAGTAGATAAAATCAAAGTTAAATAAGTAAATCATTTTTAATATGGGGTTATACATAAGATAAATTCGACTATAAATATTCATTAGAAATATAAATAGATTTCCTACATAATGGTATTTTATTTGTAATTTTTAGACATTATATAATTTAATTTATTTATGACACAACGATGATGCAGTAATTATCTTATTAATGAAATATTGACATAATTGATGTTATAAATGCCCAAATAAATGTAATTTGAGACTTTTTATGACTTACACTAATTTTATAGGTTAATATGACATTTTATTGTTGATTTAAGCAACTTGGTTCGAACTTATCATTCTGTTCTAAATTTCGTAAAAATAATGTACCAAATAGTGTCAAAATTGACATAAATTAGTTTTTGAAACAAATATTATATTATTAATTGTTATTTTATTCCTAAAAATCTAAGGTTCGTCCAAATGACTTAGATAAGGTTATATATATTACTAATAAACAACTTGGGGTTCGTTTGGCTTGATATAGTATGTTTATTAACCATATAGTGTAAGAAAACAAAAAGACACGGTAAACGTTAAATTATTTAACTTAGAGTTAAATCTAATTGATAAGGTTAAAATAATAACCTAAACTTGTCTAAATCTTATTGGATGAGAGGGTTTCGACCCATCCCCACTTTATCTTCGAAATAAGACCCTTTGGAACCATTATAAACCGAATTTTACCTTAATATAAAATAATATTTTGAGATTTTCCTAAGGTGCCCCTCTCCTCCCTTATAAAAGGGCACCTCCTCCCTCTCCTCCTCACACCAATTTGAGCATTAATGCTCAGAAAACCCCTGCCAAAATCTCCTCTCCACTTTCCTAGTATCATCCTAGAGGTCATGGTCTTCTTCAAAGACCATCCTTAGTTCTTTAAGTGGAGGTTAAGTGAAGGCGCGTCAAAAAGAGGTAATATCCATTACCGATCTTTTTCAATTTCTTTCTTCTTAAACTTCTTCTTATTTAGTTGTTTCATGATAAAGTAATAACATCAGTATTTATTATATACTGATATGTTATTATAAATATGAAACAACTCTAATTATCCTTCTATCCATCCTACGGAAAAAGGAAATCACCGCGCGTGCGTACGTACAGAATACCGTCTCCACGCCGTGGTGTAATCAATTTTCCGCCCCCACCTTAATTGGATGGGTATAATGGTGTAATGAGTAAATATATATGATTATTATAAAGTGATATTGATACTAAAGTATTATACATACACTTCAACACAATTCCACGACCATGGGAAGGATATCATCGCTAGTGCGTACGTACGGACTACCGTCTCCACGATGCGATGAGATTAATTCTCCACATTAACCATTCATAAATGATTATAAAGTATATATAATGAATAATAATGAAATATATGACATGTTAAATCTACTGGATTTATGTATATATATATATATATGTATGTCATCTACTTACTTCCATTCGAGACAATATGGAAAGGAAAACAGCGTTCATGCGTACGTACGGACTACCGCCTCCATGAACGGTGTGTTTCTTTTCATTTATCTATCTATTATATATATATATACTGAATATATATGATATATAAATCATGTTTTATATTCTGGAAGTAAGTAAATCATGATATAAGTAATAATAATTTCAAGAACAACAAGTCCAAACACCTACGATAAATGAAACGATTTTACCCAAAACGCTTCTTTAACATGGAATTTACAAAAGAACGGGTAATATAAAGTCATAAGTGAACCATATATGATATCATAACAATGAATATGGTTCTTTAATAATTTAATGACATTATTTAATCATTATATAGGAGTTTTGGATACGTACAAAGCATATCGGACATAAGGTAAGGGAAATATCACAATCTCATTTTTATCCGAGATTGTTTATACTTTAGTATTTACTGGGGTGTATTTTATCATCCACATCCATGTTTCCTAAAGATGTAATATTATTTCCATTCACCTACAATTGTTTAAATCCTATTTTACCCTTCGGTGAGTTTTTCGTAAAATATATGAAAGGAATCTTTTGTCGTTTTTCGTACAAGGTACCTTTTTGACTTTTCCGACAAAAGTACGAAGAATGATTTTTTAAATTTTACAGAATGAATGGATTTTTAAAAAAATATTTCCAAGAATCTTCCTTTACAAGTTTTCATGTTTATTTTTAATCAACTTATTTTAGTTTAAAATTGTATGACATGTTAAGAAAGGAAAAATATTTTTGAAGTATAAATGATATTTTCCTCAAGAAAGGAGTTCAAGTGTTTTATCAAAATTATTTTCCATCTAAGATTATATAGGGTTCTTTTTCTATCCCTATTATTGAATAGATTTGATTATATTGTGATGGAAATATTTTTAAGAATTCTTTTATCTTATATGAATTGTTTTATGATGTCATGTTGTTTAATAATCCAATTTTTATTACATGGGTTATGCAATGATGTATGATTTATGATTTTGTGGCACACATAAGAATGGTATCATTATGAGATGGGTGGGACCTATATATCCTTCCAATGAATTTGGTAAAGATTTTATATCTCATGAGATAGACATGGCTGGAACAGTATGTTATAACGGTTCAGTGAAACAGGACTGAAACGAGGGTCGCTCGGTTCAGAAATTGACTTTGTCCACTAAGATAGTCTTGGCAATGAGTCTTGACTAATAAGATATGATTCTCTTTGATTATGTGTGTATGCCACAAAGTGTCATGTTTTATGATATGATTATTGGGATTTCATTTCACTACTATGATTTATCCCATGTTATGAAATTATGCTCTCTTTTACAGGTTAATATTTCCAAAATGTTATGTTCTTATGAATATGATGTGATTGATATTTCTTTTGTTTACCCTTACTGAACATTTGAGCTCACCATTTTATGTTTTCTTTTCCCCAGGATATAAAGAAAGGTTTTAGGTATAAAAAAAAGAAGATCTTTATGGGGGATGTTGAAGATCTTTCACCACGATTAGAAGATTATATTCCGAGTTTCCAAAGACACTAAACTATTATGATCCTTGTGTGTGTGTTTTTGTTATGTACTGAGTATTCCGCAAAAGTAATGTAATGTCCATGTACGTCAAGCTTCGGGTCTCTACAGTTGGTATCAGAGGAAAGGTTTAGTCAACCTTTGGAAACTAGGATGCGAAAACGTTAGTGAGATCTCTAGAGATATTTCTAAGGTATGTCTATGGATGTTTCTAAGGATAAGTATACGTATAGGATACAGTCCTAGAACTGTGGTAACGATCTTAGAATTTAACCTAAGATGTTATATATTGAGGGTGCTCCCCCTTTATTATGTTGTTTTCCCTAGCATGATTTTTTCCTCTCACACTATTCTTTTTGGGTTTTAGAAAATGGGTGGAAACAAGATGATTCACGATAATGGAGGATTTGATGGACAATGGAATGATATTATTCATGAGAAACCAAATGAAATGGGATTTGGGATCCCAAACATCATTATTATGCCGAATCAGCAATATCATAATATGATCAATAAAGTAAAATTTGGTAAGTTTCCTGACTCGGCTAATAAGAGAAAGATGGAGTTTCATGATGATCATAGAGGAAAGAAAGTTCAATTTACCCTATGTAAATCATGTGGGAAGAGGCATCAAGGAGAATGTTTCAAAGGAACTAGAAGATGCTTTGGGTGTGGAAAAGAAGGACACAAAGCCAGTAAGTGCAAAGGAAAAGGTTCAGTTAACACCAGGGATGAGGATAATGGTATTTCTACGACATCAACAATGGTTAAATGTTTTAAATGTGGAATGTACGGGCATTATGAAAACCAATGCCCTAAGGGAAAGTCTCATGAAGAGAATCAGTACGGTCGTATGGGTAGTATTTATGTGGATGATGATGAAGAGACTACAAATGATATGTGAGATGAAAGAATTGTTGAAGCTCGGTCAATGGTTTTAGAATGTAGTGGAATGATTACATGTTTATAATGTGTAATGTTGTATAAGTAATCTCATGGTACTATGGAATAAAGAGACATCTAAGTATTGTTACAATGTTGTCTTTCCTTGAGTTTTGAAAGTGTATGATTAATGGTACCAGTATCCATGAAAGGTTATTCAGATATTTTTGGAATGTAGATGATATGCTCATAATGAAGGGATAAGGAGAAAATTAAATGTTTGATAGTATTTATGAGCTCATGACTGATATAAGGAGACGGTTATATCATGGTTTGAGTATATAGAATTTTTGGATTTTGGTATGTGGAAAGAGTTAACTTTTGAGTGCATTCATGTTTTCACTAAGGTTCAATGGGTATTCATTCTTCAAGAGAATACATGATTAATGTATTCACATGTTTGTAATTTGACCAACAAGATATATCTTATGATATATGGGGGATAAATTATGGCATTCACGTGATCATTTTCTTTATACTATGAGCTTGGACCGAAGTATTTTAGATAAGACTAAAGATTGGAATGGATTATGTTGGACATAAGTTAGTATTGTTTAAGGATAAAACTTTTTTGATATTGTTGATGGGATGTTATAGTAATATAGCTTTAGAAAAAGGACAACCTGTAGGATGGGCGACAACCCATCGCGTCGGACATGGTCATAGGAATCGAACCCACAACCGAAGTGCGACTGGCCTTTATCGCCTACCACTGGCCTACAGAAAGTCCCTGTTTAGTAGAAACTAGTTTTATTATATTAAGTAGTATGATATATGAAGTATAAGTCCATTTTAGGAACTATATATGATTAATCTTACTATAGATGGACTTATGTATTTTTTGATAAATTTTCTAACCTTTTGTTTGAGATAGATGGAATGACCCATCATTCTATCACATCATCTGCTAACACATCACGAATGACAAATTCAACTTCATTTCTTTAAGAGATGAAGTGGAAATTGTCCAAAGAACGACAAAAGGTGAGACTATACCAAAATCACGAAAGTATTTATTCTAATTTCATCAACTTTAGGGAAATGATCTTGAAAACCAAAAATGTTGTCCTAGTGCTCTTATATATGATGAATCAGATGGTACCTTAGATCGTCACAGATTTATGGCTTTGTGATTTCTGGCTTTTCCATAGCCATGTTCTCTACCACTCTCCATCAGAACATGATGGTTAGATTTCTCTTCCATATCCATATTTTCACCTATGTGGAAACCTAGTGATTAGTTTATTTGGGTAATCGTTACATTTCATACATTAGTTTTTAAAGCCATGTTTTGGTATTCATTTTTACAATATGGGTTTATATTAAAGAAACTTTCGAGCAATAAACCATTTATAACCCCGACGAATTTCGAGGGCGAAGTTCATTTTAAGGGGGTAGAATGTAACAGGCCGAGATTTTATAAAAAAATATTCATTTTAATTTCATTAATGTCTTGTGTTGTACACTACACCAAAAGGAGCTTGCTCAACATGCATCCTTGACTTGCCCTTCATTAAACGCAATCGTGACCTTCCTGGATAGCGTGTGTAGTACGCAATACCGAGTTTCACTAAACAACGATATTCTATTAAAATATTATTAAAACTAGCCGTTATGAATAGTAATAAACACCTTTTAAAATTTCAGAAATTTTAGCTCTCAAAATGGACTTCATTTTTGGATTCAGAGTATCGAATTTAGCCTAAGGTGAAATTTTGGTACTTTCGGATAACTTTCATATTCTGATGAATAGTGAAAATTACTAAATTATAATAAAAAACAACTTTTTTAATCGAAATAATTAATAGTGAAAAATTATTAATTTGAGTGGTTTTAAAGTATATTTAGAATATATTTTTACAATTTAATACAATGTTGGTCATTGGATGTAATTTCACATTTAAACCAGTCATAAACAACTGTCAATCTTTTGATAGTTAATATCTCTTAAGAACACGCAATTTGTTTTGAGGATGAGAATTAATTTTTAAATTAATTAATGCAACTGATATGTTTTTAATTTTATAAAATAGATATAATTTTTGAATTCATAATATCAAATATAGCTTAGATCTAATTTTTGGTATTTTTCTGGAAACTTTCATTTTTTTGATGAATAGTGAAACCACTAAGTGGTAGTTAAAAAACTGAATTTTTCATAAAACTTAATTTTACAGCTTTTGTGAGTGGAATTTCAAAAATCCTAGAGACACGGTTGATGTCATTAAGTAAAATGTGGTTCAATGAGATGAAAATATTTTTTTGGTGAATAGTAACTTTTTACTTTTTTTTACCACGGTTAAAAGTAAATAGGGTAATTAAGGGTAAAAATGATATTATTATTACCATAACACATGTCCTAATTCTATTGGACAAGTGTAATTCGACTAAAAACAACCTTATGAATTAAATATGACAATTTAGGCCGACTTGGATTAGATTAGGACATTTATTATTAATTTATTTAAAGAAGGGTTAAAATAGTTAAAATCCAAGTTTAATAAGTAAATCATTTTTAATATGGGGTTATACATAAGACAAATCCGACTATAAATATTCATTAAAAAGATAAAACGATTTCCTACATAATGGTATTTTATTTGTAAATTTTAGACATTAAATAATTTAATTTATTTATGACACAACGATGACGCAGTAATTATCTTATTAATAAAATATTGACACAATTGATGTTATAAATGCCCAAATAAATGAAATTTGAGACTTTTTATGACTTAAACTAATTTAATAGGTTAATATGACACGTTATTGTTGATTTAAGTAACTTGTTTCGAACTTATAATTATGTTATGAATTTCATAAAAACCATGTACCAAATAGTGTCAAAATTGACATAAATTAGTTTTTAAAACAAATATTATATTATTAATTGTTATTTTATTCCTAAAAATCTAAGGATCGGCCAAATTACTTAGATAAGGTTATATATATTAATAATAAACAACTTTTGGTTCGTTTGGCTTGATATAGTATGTTTATTAACCATATAGTGTAAGAAAACAAAAAGACACGGTAAAAGTTAAATTATTTAACTTAGAGTTAAATCTAATTGATAAGGTTAAAATAATAACCTAAACTTGTCTAAATCCTATTGGATGAGAGGTTTTCATACCATTCCAACTTTATCTTCGAAATAAGACCCTTTGGAACCATTATAAACCGAGTTTGACCTTAATATAAAATAATATTTTGAGATTTTCCTAAGGTGCCTCTCTCCTCCCTTATAAAAGGGCACCTCCTCCCTCTCCTCCTCACACCCATTTGAGCATTCAAGATCATCCAACCCCTGCCAAAATATCTTCTCCACTTCCCTAGTATCATCCTAGAGGTCCTGGTCTTCTTCAAAGACCATCCTTAGTTCTTTAAGTGGAGGTTAAGTGAAGGCGCGTCAAAAAGAGGTAATATCCATTACCGATCTTTTTCAATTTCTTTCTTATTCAACTTCTTCTTCTTTAGTTGTTTCATGATAAAGTAATAACATCAGTATTTCTTATATACTGATATGTTATTATAAATATGAAACAACTATAATTAACCTTTTATCCATCCTACGGAAAAAGGAAATCACCGCTCGTGCATACGTACGGAATACCGTCTCCACACCTTGGTGTAATCTATTTTCCACCACCACCTTAATTGGATGGGTATAATGGTGTAATAAGTAAATATATATGATTATTATAAAGTGATATTGACACTAAAATAGTATACATACAGTTCAACACAATTCCGAGACCATGGGAACGATATCATCACTCGTGCGTATATACGGACTACCGTCTCCACGACGCGATGAGATTCATTCACCACATTAACCATTCATAAATGATTATAAAGTATATATAATGAATAATAATGAAATATATGAAATGTTAAATCTACTGGATTTATGTATATATATATATGTATGTCATCTACTTACTTCCATTCAAGACAATAAGGAAAGGAAAACAGCGTTCATGCGTACGTACGGACTACCGCCTCCATGAACGGTGTGTTTCATTTCATTTATCCATATATTATATATATATATACTGAATATATATGATATATAAATCATGTTTTATATTATGGAAGTAAGTAAATCATGATATAAGTAATAATAATGTCAAGAACAACAAGTCCAAACACCTGGGATAAATGAAATGATTTTACACAAAACGCTTCTTTAACATGGAATTTAGAAAAGAACGGGTAATATAAAGTCATAAGTGAACCATATATGATTTCATAACAATGAATATGATTCTTTAATAATTTAATGACATTATTTAATCATTATAAAGGAGGTTTGGATACGTACAAAGCATATCGGACATAAGGTAAGGGAAATATCACAATCTCATTTTTATCCGAGATTGTTTATACTTTAGTATTTATTGGGGTGTATTTTATCATCCACATCCATGTTTAATCAATATTTAATATTATTTCCATTCTCCTACAATTGTTTAAATCCTATTTTACCCTTCGGTGAGTTTTTAGTAAAATATATGAAAGGAATCTTTTGTCGTTTTTCGTACAAGGTACTTTTTTGACTTTTCCGACAAAATTACGAAGAATGTTTTTAACTTATACAACATGAATTGATTTTTAAAACAATATTTCCAAGAATCTTCCTTTAAAATTTTTCAAGTTTATTTTTAATCAACTTCTTTTAGTTTAAAATTGTATGACATGTTAAGAAAGGAAAAATGTTTTTGAAGTAGAAATGATATTTTCCTCAAGAATGCAGTTCAAATGTTTTACCAAAATTATTTTCCATCTAAGATAATATAGGGTTCTGTTTCTATCCCTATTATTACATAGATTTGATTATGTTGTGATGTAAATATTTTTATGAGTTCCTTTATCTTATATGAATTGTTTTATGATGTCATGTTGTTTAAGAATCCCATTTTTATTACATGGGTTATGCAATGATGTATGATTTATGATTTTGTGGAACACATAAGAATGGTATCATTATGAGATGGGTGGGACCTATATCTCCCTCCAATGAATTGGGTAAAGATTTTATATCTCATGAGATAGACATGGCTAGAACATTAGGTTATACCGGTTCAGTGAAACAGGATTGAAACGAGGGTGACTCAGTTCAGAAATGGACTTTGTCCACTAAGATAGTCTTGGAAATGAGTCTTGAATAATAAGATATGATTCTCTATGATTATGTGTGCATGCCACAAAGTTTCTTGTTTTAAGTTATGATTATTGGGATTTCATTTCACTACTATGATTTATCCCATGTTATGAAATTATGCTCTCTTTTGCAGGTTAAGATTTCCAAAATGTTATGTTCTTATGAATATGATGTGATTGATATTTCTTTTTTTTACCCTTAATGAGCATTTGAGCTCACCATTTTATGTTTTCTTTCCCCAGGATATAAATAAAGGTTATAGGTATAAGAAAAGACTATCTTTATGGGAGATGTTGAAGATCTTTCACCACGATTAGAAGATTATATTCCGAGTTTCCAAAGACACTAAACTATTACGATCCTTGTGTGTGTGTTTTTGTTATGTACTAAGTATTCCGCAAAAGTAATGTAATGTCCACGTACGTCAAGCTTCGGGTCTCTACAAACATCTACCTCTTGAACCGTCAAGAATGGGAGACTATGAAAACCAATTTCAAACAAGGTAGGGGTTATAATTATTTAACATTTCCCATTTCTTATTCCAAACGATGAATGTAAATTAACCCACAAAGAGGTTAATATACAGATCAGGCATTCCTGTAGGAGGGTGACTTATTTTAGGGTTTCTCCATCCCAGATTAAATTATCACTTGTGTTGGTTGAATTGAAATCCCTGGACCTCCCCATATTTTTAAACTGCTAACGCGGAGGGTGCGGGATGACACAAACAAGTCTCGAGCCCCTCTACATGTACATTCTTAATGGATAAATTTTCAAAATATCAGAATAGTGTGTTCGAGGCTAATACCATATAAGTTGATTCCAAATGATCACATAGGCATGGACAGATCAAAAAATGGACCACTGGAGGAACTCTGATGGCCCGAATAAGAAAGTATCGGCGCACCAGTGCTAGTGGCAGCTGTGGGTGGAGGGAGGTGATGCACATGTCAGTGTGCAATAGTGAAAGAGGGTCATGGACAGCCGCTATGGTGGCAGGGAGGTACAGTGCTGACAAACACTGCTTGGAGTTGGCATCCCATTTCTGGGCTTCCCAAGCGAACAATGGTGGCCACTACCAACACATTCACAACACTGGAGAACCATGATGTCACGCCGGTGCTGTGTCGACTGGGTCAACCCGAGGAATCGGTCCACCGGGGATGTTTAGGGCTTGACTAATGAAACCGAATGCATGTGATGAAGATCGGAAGCGGCTATTCGACATAATGACGGGTAATCTTGCTGCTACGATGGGCAATGAAAAATCGGTGGGATGAACCACCCTATCAAGCCTAGCCGGACTTACAACCAAACGGGCCGTGCCCAGGCTGGAAAAGATCTGAGTTGGGGTGGGATGACCTGGTCTAATTTGGGGCAAACCAGAATGGTTCGGGTTGGCCCAAATCGGTTTGGGTTGGCTCGAGTCTGCCCGCACTCAGACCCAACTATCCCCCATTTCACAAAAACACACATATCTCTCAAAACCGGTGTCTGATTGACGCACCATCAGTGGCGTTGGGACCCTTAAGGTGAGGTTTTCATTCTGAGATACTCTACATTAGTTTTTTAAGAGGTTGGTGTATGGAAAGGATGGACCATACTCAAATCCAACATCTCTATTTTACAAAAATGCCCATATCTTACCGAACTGACGTCCTTTCGATACACCATCTTTTGTATTTGAAACCTTTTGATGAGATGGTTGATTCGGTTAATCTATGTTTGACTGCATGGAGGTTGATGTATGACCAGTTTCATGAGGAGTATATTCTCCAAAATCAACCCTGCTAACTGTGGGAGTCTAGTGGTTAGCTATGATGTAGAATATAAAAGGGAACCTGTGTGGATCAGCATAATAAAGAACATATATAGAACAACATTATAGTGACCCAATGTGGATAAACATAATAGATAACCCATGTGTATCAACATTATAGAACCCATGTTTGAATCAACATTATAGAGACATTGTGTGGATCAGAATGATAGAGACCCTTTGTGGATTTCTAGTAGTGCAACCTGTTATGGACCATCCATAGAGCGACCCATAGTGGATCCAATATAGACAAAACCTTTATGTATTAGTATCATAGAAACTCAAAAAATAAGATGATCTATCTTTACAACTAATAATCATTACTTTTGTACTTATGTTTTACCTGGTGTGAGCTGTCTTTTACAATATGCTGTTTTTGTGATATTTCTTTGTGGTATTACCTCTGTGGTATTTCTATTGTGGTGGTTTTCATTGTGGTGTTTTACTTTGTGGATTTCTGAGAGACCTTCAGATGTCTTGGGGTCCCTACAGAGTGTTGTTATACTCACCCCTGCAGTGGATTCTCTAACACCTGTTATGTCTTAAGCAGACGATGGAAAAATTTGAATTGGACTTTGGGAGCTAGGGAAATACCATTCCTGGAGGTGGATCGATATATGTGGTGTGCGGTATTGACATAAGAAAGATATATGTACTTACACTTTATATAAGATCCTTGGTGGAAATCTTTCGAATCTTATACTTCCTTTATTGTACTTTCCATTCAATTGGGCTTGTATTCTGGCCCCTTTACTTTCCGTTTACACAATTTAATCTTAGTGCCGATACTTTATGGTGGTTGTACTATTTTCATTTCCTTTTTGGATACTCTGTTTATTATTAACTGTCTGGGTGTGTATAGGTTTATAGAAAATTCCTTCCCTTTTTGGGATATGACTTCCCGGTGCTAGTCACTAGCCCCTGGCGTATTGAAGGTGGGCTAGGGGTAGTCATTGTATTAGCCCCAAGGGACAGGTTGTGAAATAATTCCTTAATTTGTGTGAAAAATTATTTACTAAACATTATACAACATTATCTATATGTTTTCAATTCTATACACTTCATTAAATGACATGTGTCCACTATCTTATTAAATATCATTTGATTCCCATTTATTATGAATGGATTTATTATGATTACTGACTGAATTTCGATGGTTCTCCTTTGAATTTAAATGGATATGAAACCTATATTCATTACACAATTTCATTATAATATTATTGGTTTTTTGTGGAATACATATATATGGTGTTTTTGTACATATTATATTGTTAGTTGTTGGTGGTGATGTCATGATTTCTATAGTGCAGGGTGAAATTATTTTAAAAATACCCTAGATGGAAGATATTTTTGGACATCATTATCTTATGAACTATTACATAATGGAAGGTTTATTTTATTTATATGTAATGTTAGTTTTACTAGTGTCGAAAATATGGACACAAAATACCCCTTTTAAAAATGATTTTCCATTAAAATATATATTTGAAATTGTTTGAAAAAAAATGATTACAAGATTTCTAAAAATCAGAAGAAATTATCATGGAAATTTTTTATTTTATATTTCACTATTAAAAATATATTATTAAAGAGTTATGTAAAAATAAATGTATAATATTAATCTATATCCTTCGATTTACACGTTACCCAAAAGGAGAGAAAATGGTTTTTTTATTTTCATCCAAAGTGATCTAAATATGTAAATTTTTGAAAAAATTAACTAAATAATAAGAGGAAGATTATGGTTTTTCATATTTTTTATAATTATAAAAGAATTAAGATAGTTCTAAAAAATTGGGGTAAAATAGGTTCTTGAAGTTAATTGAAATTTGAACTTCAATCATATATTTAAAAAAATAATATGTTAATGATGATCAAAGAGTATCTTTAGCGAGAGTTTTTCAGTTAGTTACTCAATAAAAATAATTGAAGAATATCAAGATGAAATATTTTGGGGCAATAGACATCTTTTTTATAGAGGAGAATAAGATACAAAATGATAATCACATTATATAATATAAGGATAGTGGGGTACGTTATATTATTTGTGATTGTTGACCTGGATGGTTTGGGAATAAATGCATGATTTTTTTTCATTCTTTGTGGATTGATGTGTACAAGGAATAAATTCATCAAATCACCACCATAAAAGAGCGTGGAGATCGATTTCATTGATATCCTAAAGAGTATTCTGAAAATTCGATGTCGATCAAAACATTAGTGCGAGCTTTGAAAAAACATATCTACATGATCATTATTTCATGACAAACATATCATGTTATGTGTTAGAACATTCTCTATAATTATGATTGTGATTAAAAAATCCAGTATACAAATATTTATGTATTATATATTAAATATTTGTAATTAAGTATTAGTTCAAAACAATAATTTGATGTATTTATTATCTGTTGAAAATTCTTGTTAAGGATATGCATAGTGTTGGAGATATCATTAATAATGCCAAAACATTTAGTAAATTTCATAAAAAATTCCACCACAATTCAATAAAAAGTTATAGTGTTTGAATAGAATGATTTGTAGGATTTAAATTTATAAAAACTACATAGAACAATTGTTTAATGAAAAATTTGGATAAATGAAAATGATTCTATTCCAAAAACAAATATTAGGAGATATCATTCAAGGTAATGATAAAACCCTCACTCATAGAGGAACTTCGAGATGAAGAATTTGATGGCATGGTGTCTTTTAATTTTTATAATATGAAATTATGAAAGGGTCTTTTTATGTTTTAGATATCACAATCCTATTTATAATGTGTTAATGTTTTGAAAATTGTTGAAAAGTTTCCCACGATGTATTAGGATAATGGTTAAGAAGATGAACCCATGAATAAATCATTAAAAATCATCTGGAGTAAAAGGTGACCATAAAAAATTTCATAATGTGGATTTAAATATTTCAAAATAAGATTATATCTTTGAATAATTATATTTATATAATATTGTAGAAAATAAATACCACTATTAAGAAGTTCTTGTGTCTATTATAGACATGAAAAAATTGGATGACAATTATTATATTAATTCTAGAATCTGGGGAAGACACAATCTTGAAGATTAACGAGAGGCATCCCATAATGTAATTGATATCTAGATAAATAAAATATAAATAAAATATTATTTTGAATTTATAAAATATCTATTTATATGAAAAATAAAATTATATTCTTGAAATGAAAGTGGATATTGAAAACATCAGATATGGATATTCATGGAAAGTGGATATTGAAAACATCAGATATGGATATTCATGGAAAGTGGATTGGCGGAGGTTAAATTTTGAGTAACATGCATAATTTATTGATTTTATAACTGAATAATTAAATTATAGATTTGATATAATTTATGATCTCAATGTATAAATCATTATTTGGTTGTTCATTTTCATTGACTATGAAAAAAATGAAGCAACCAAAATAATAAGTAAATAAATATTTCATTATTTTATAAAAATAACTAATACATCTCTTTATAATAAGAACTATATAACAATAACAGATTAGTCTCATTAGAGAATAGATACATAATAATCATATTAATTGTATGATAATCAATATATCACACAATTTTCCTCTCATATATCACCCTTTGAAGACATAACGTACAAAAAAACATTCTTTATAACAATGGTATGTAGAAATTTAAAAAGGGTGAGATCATGTTGTCCTAATAGTAAACAATAGAGATATCAGTCAATGTTCATAATGGAGAAAAATATAATTATGTGTATATAAAAACATGATAATAACATATGAATGTCATAAAAAATTAGTCCCTAATCAATACTAATGTGTCATGGAATAAGTCTTCATTTTAACTAAATACATAAGTCTTAAGACTATGTAATAATTTTTTATCAATCATGATCTATGAGAACAAATCACAATCACAAGATATAAATGTGTGTAATAGATACATATTTTTTCTTAGTAATCCATAATAATGTTCTACATCCAATAAAATCATTTTAGACAACTTCCTAATGTGTATTGGTTAGAATCAACATTCCATAATTTACTTAGTCAAGGTTCACTCTATATAATATCATAGTTGACATATTATCTTGCTGAATTGGGTTCACTAAAATTACCATCCATTTTATATCATGAGATATCAATGAATACCCAATATATTGTAGATATATATTATTTTAGGAAAATCCATCAAAAAATGGAAACCATACATAAGTTCTCTACAATATCATCAAATCATTCATTATTTTGTCATTGAATAACCTATTAAAAAGACACTTGTTTCATAATGATCTCATCATAACAGATTTAAACCTAGAAAAGAACGAGTTTATTAAACATTTTCCAAAAATGATCATCATTATAATACTTGTAAGGAAATTTAGTGGATGTTATCTAAACTATATATTCCAAGTGACCCATAATAACCCTTAAAATTTTCTGACAATGATAAAAAATAACATTAACATTGTATTTGAACATGTCTTTGAAAAAAGGAAAAATATAATGGTTATAATTTTTATTTTATACATAAAAATTCACATAATATTGTGAAAAAAATCATTGATGATAAATAAGGAATCACAAAATTGAATCTTCAATTCAAATAACTTTCATGTTTCTTGGAAAATATATTCATCCAGTATATGCTAAAATAGGAAATTACTTTCACACGTGTAAAATTTAAAACGAGTATTGTATACATAGAATTTTAAAATATTAATTACAATAAGAAAAAAGTAAATTAAAAGGTAGTAAAAATTCCGTATTTATCAATAGTTTATATATGGATTGAAACATGCATAAAACATTTCAAAACAATGGAAATGGATGAAATAGTTCATTGACCCAAGAGAAAATAAGTCATATTTTATTAAAATAGTTTCATAGTCATTTTATGTACCAAACAGATAAAACATATAATCATGCATTAGAACTTTAGAAATAAACATAGGATATGAAAATAAATTTTTTTAAAAGGATGAATATTAAAAAATATATATTAATGTAAATTTAATATAAGTAATCAAAAAAAATATGATATTGTTACATAAACCATTACCTTATGTATTTTCAATATTCATATGTGTTCAATCCTCCAATATAATAAATATATATTTACTACAAATCCATTCTGAACCATATTCTTATACATAATACAATATATCATTACCTTATAATATCCAATTTAAACTTTATTAACAATTCATCATAAAAATAATTAATTGGGTTGAAAATGTTGATTTTTACATGCATGCTTCAGTCTGATAGTTATGGTCCTTAAATTTTTTTCCTGATTTCATCATCTTAATAATTTTTAAAAATCTAATTATCATAATATTATCACATATATACCATGTTATAACCCGAAGTATAATAAAATTATGAAAAATCAATGGCATAACACTATGAAAATGATATTTTATGCATAAAGATGAGTTATGTTTTTTTCATTTCGATGGATAAAAGAAGGAAAGTTACTTGATAATTAATAATTATAGAATAAAAAATATATTTTAATTATAATATATATATATATATTCATTAAATATATACTTTTTACCAACCATGTCTAGAGGAAATGAAAATCAATTCATATTTATTCATAGATGTGGTAGTCCAGACATTCACATCTATGACATTATCATTTTCTAGAAGAGGATAATAAGATATAAAATATATAAACCAGTTAAAAATAAATATCATTATAGTAAAAATACAAATTTCATCATACTGATATGGTTATATAATATTTAAAGGATGTTTAATGGGAATGAAACATGAAAATGATTGATATGATAATGTACATATTTTCAGATATCTTATAATGACCCATACTTTACATACATTGTTATTACTACAGAATTGAAGCACACTTATTACAACATATAACAAAACCAGGAAAGGACCATATAGGTATAGAGTCTTTAGAAACTGGGAAACATAAACAATTGGTTCATAAAGCATCTACTTTGCCTCCCATTTATTTCATCATATCTAGAGTCCCTTTTGGAATATCCTACTTAATAACCTTCTTCCTGACCTGGGGAAATAAAACATAAAAAAGGGTGAGCTCAAATGCTCAGTAAGGGTAAACAAATGAAATATCAATCACATCATATACACAAGAACATAACTTTTGGAAATCTTAACCTGCAAAAAAGATCATAATTTCATAACATGGGATAAATCATAGTAGTGAAATGTAATCCCAATAATCATAACTTCAAAAAATGAAAATTTGTGTTATACACACATAATCATAGAGAATCATTTCTTATTAGTCAAGACTCATTGCCAAGACTATCTTACTGGACAAAGTCCATTTCTGAACTGAGTTCACTCCTCGTTTCAGTCCTATTTCTCTTAACCAGTTTAACCTGCCGTTCCAGCCATGTATATCACATGAGATATAAAATTTTTACCCAATGCATTGGAGGGAGATATCGGTCCCACCCATCTCATAATGATACCATTCTTATGTGTGCCACAAAATCACAAATCATACATCAATGCATAACCCATGTAATAAAAAATGGGATTCTTAAACATCATAACATCATAAAACAATTCATATAAGATAAAGGAATTCATAAAAATAATTCCATCACAACATAATCAAATCAATGTAATAATAGGGATAGAAACAGAACCCTATATTATCTTAGATGGAAAATAATTTTGATAAAACACTTGAACTCCATTCTTGAGGAAAATATCCTTTCAAAAACATTTTCCTTTATTTACATGTCATACAATTTTAAAATAAAAGACGTTGATTAAAAATTAACATGAAAACTTATAAATTAATATTCTTGTAAATAATGTTTTAAAAATCCATTTATGCCATATAATTTAAAAAAACCATTCTTCTCGTACTTTTTTCGGAAAAGTCAAAAAGTACCTCGTACGAAAAATGACAAAAGATTCCTTTCATATATTTTACTAAAAACTCACCTAAGGGTAAAATTGGATTTAAACAATTGTAGGTCGATGGAAATAATATTACATATTGAGGAAACATGGATGTGGATGATAAAATACACCGCAGTAAATACCAAAGTATAAACAATCTCGAAAAAAATGAGATTGTGATATTTTCCCTTACCTTAGGTCCGATTTGCTTAGAAAGTGTCCGAAACTCCTGTATAATGATTTAAATAATGTCATTGACTTATTCTAGAATCATAATAATTGATATGATATCATAAATGGTCATATTCCTAGCTTCTTATTAGTAATATTTCATTGCTACTTGTTATTCGGCTGTTTATTACTTTTTATTCTCATGCGTGTTTTGTCGAATAAATTCTTATTCTTATTTTTAGGTTATAGATACCACATTTCCATAATGGTATTAGTGTACTATATATAATATTTATTCATTCAATTCATTTATATAATCATTATTCAATTAATATCATGTAGAACGAATCGCATCACATCGTGGAGACAGTATTCCGTACGTACGCACGGGCGATGATATCGTTCCCATGATCGTGGAATTGTATTGGAGTGTATGTATACTATTTCAGAATCAATACCACTTTTCAATAATAATATATGGTTATTTATTTTCACTATTATACCCATCCAAGTAAGGTGGTGATGGGAAATAGATTACACCACGGTGTGGAGACCGTATTCCGTACGTATGCACGCGCATAGATTTCATTTTCTGTAGGATGGATAGATGGTAAAATAGGGTTGTTTCAAACATATAATAACATATCAGTATATGAGTGATACTTATGTTATTACTTAATAATGAAACAAATAAAGAAGATGAAGTATAAGAAGAAATAAAGTTGAAATAATTGGTAACAGACATTACCTCTTCTTTGAAGCGCCTCTTTGAGACCTCCTCTTAGGGCACTACAATTGGTCATTGAAGAAGACCAGGACCTATAGGATGTTTCTAGGGAAGTGGGGAAGTGAAATGGGCAGGGATTGGATGAGCCTGAAGGCTAAAATTGGTGTGAGGAGGAGAGGGAGGAGGTTCCCTTTTATAAGAGAGGAGAGGGGCACCTTTGGAAGTATAAGAAATATTAGTTTATATTAAACCCCAACCCCACTTAAAAACTTCCAAAATGACTCATATCCAAATATGAGATGAGATAGGGTTGTAATATCATCAACCAATAAAATTTAGACATGTTAGGAATTTATTTTAAACATTATCAACTTGATTTATCCTTATTTATCAATTTAAATTTATTTGTGGTAATAATATTCTAAATTTTAAATTATTATAAATAATTACATATGTGTTGTGAATTTTCTATAATTTGACACTTAATGACATGTTCGACCATATAAATTTTAATTTATAATTTTTAAATATTTTTGTGATTTTTAAACAATTTTATAATATGTTATTTTTATAAAATAACAATAGTGTCAATTTTCACACTATACAATTATTTGAATTTAAATAAAATATATACAGAAGATATGTTCTAAATAAAAGCTATAATAGATTCATAAAATGTCATATGTATCTAAAAAATTAGTGTAGAACATTAAATAGGTCATATAATATTTATTTTAATATTTTTAAAACCATTTATTTGATATTTTAATTAATAAAATAATTTCAACATCACTATTTTGTCATATTTAATGATAATTATTTAATCCCTAAAAATTACAAATAAATTTATATGATGTATATAATTGTATTATATTTCTTTATACTATTAATGTTTTAAGTTTCATTAAGATTATCACTAAATTAAAATTATTATACTTATAAGATTTATGAAAGTGACATGTTGTCACACTCTTTGGTTTTAATAATAATTAAATTGTTTTCATGTAAAATAGTCCATTAAATAAATCTAATCCGACCCTTAGGTGATATGGGTCGACTTTTAGTCATCCAATAGGATTTTGGCTGGTGTTAGGGTAATTTTATAATCTTATATTTACCCTTAAGTACCCGATTTACCTTTAACTATGGTAAATAAAATTTACCGTAGTTACTATTCATAATGCCCAAAAATAAAAAGTAGCCTATTAACATAATTTGGACACACTGACTCCAAATATGTAATCTATTTTTCAAAATTCAAAACATATAAGTTTCAGTAATTAATTTAAAATAAATCCCGTTGTTAAGAAAACGGGTTTTAGAAGTTAAAACATTGCCAAAGATTGAAATGTTTTTACCTATGAATTCAATGTGAAATTAATGCTAATGACATAAATTATATTAAATGGTAAAAATATATTCTATTTATACTTTAAAAACATTAATTATTATAATTTAACCATATAAATTATCTCAATGTAAAAAGTTGTTTTTAATTAAAAATTAGCGTATTTTTACTATTCATCAAAATATGAAAGTTATAAGAAAAATATCAAAAATTTATCCAAAGTAAATTTTTATATCCTGATTCAAAAGAAGAATTTTATTTTGTCCAATTGGACTTATAAACTTGTCAAAAAATAGATTTTATGTGGGTGCGCCATCAAAAGGCGGCAAAACTGCATTTTTTTTGAAAAATACTTATTTTACCCGAAAAATTTATTTTGTTCTCATACCATGTTCTAGAAAATGTGTAAGATGAATAATAAAATTCTAATATGTATTCAATACTATAATGGATAGTTCATAATAATATATCGTTGTTTAGTGAAACCCGGTATTGCGTACAACACACGCTATTGAGGAAGGTCGCGATTGCGTGTAATGCAAGCCAAGTCTGTATTGTGTGCTGTGAAAGATTCCATTGGTGTTGCATATAACATAAGACATAAAAAAAATTCTCATAAAATCTCAGGGTGTTACATTCTACCCCCCTTAAAATGAATTTCTCCCTCGAAATTCGTCACTTGTAACAAACAGATGAGGATACCTCTCCCTCATCATATCCTCTAGCTCCCATGTAGCTTATTCTAATTGGTGGTTCCCACATAAAACTTTCACCAATTGAGTGGTCTTGTTCCATAGGAATTTTTCACTATGATCGAGAATATCTATCGGAAATTCTTCATAAGAAATATCTTGTTCCTGTGGTACAACTTCTGAGCTGAGTACATATGAAGGGTCAGGTATGTACTTTCTCAGAAGAGATACATGGAAGACATCGTGAACTTGAGAGAGATTCGGTGGAAGCGCCAATCGGTAAGCTACCTTCCCAACACGATACAGAATTTCAAAAAGACTGATATATCTAGGTCTCAACTTTCCCTTCTTTCCAAACCTCATGACCCTCTTCCAGGGAGATATTCGTAAGAACACTTTATCGCCCACTTCAAACTCTAGGTCTTTTCTTCAGTTGTCGGCATAACTTTTTTGTCTACTCTGAGCTGCTCTTATGTGTTTTTGAATAGATCTGACCTTTTCTGCCATTTCATCAACATGATCAGGTCCTAATATCCATCTTTCCACAACTTCATCCCAGCAAGTTGGAGTCCTGCATTTACTTCCATAGAGAGCTTCATAAGAAGCCATCTGAACACTGGAGTGAAAGCTATTGTTATAATAAAATTCCACCAAAGGTAGGTGTTGATCCCAACCACCTTTGAAATCCATAGAGCAAGATCTCAACATATCTTCTAGAGTTTGAATTGTTCTCTTAGACTGACCGTCTATCTGAGGATGATAAGCAGTGCTGAAACTCAACTCTGTATCCAGAGTATGCTGAAGACTTCACCAGAACTTCGAGGTAAATCTCAGATCCCGATCAGATATAATATAAAGTGGTACTCCATGCAATCTTACCACTTCCTTAACATATATCCTGGCAAGCTGATCTAGAGGGAAATCATCTCTAATAGCAATGAAGTGTATAGACTTTGTATGACGATCAACTATGAACCAGATAGGATTATTGACTTTGGATGTTTTAGGAAGTCCTATGACAAAGTCCATAGTGATGTTTTCCCATTTCCATTCGGGTATGGGTAATGGTTGTAACATCCCCTTAGACTTTTGTCTCTAAGCTTTACCTTGCTGACAAACCATGCATCGATAGACATATTCAGCAACATCTCTTTTCATGCCATCCCACCAGAAGTACTCTTTTTGGTCCCTATACATCTTCGTGCTTCCAGGACTAATAGAGAATGAAGAACTATGAGCCTCATCCAGCAGATCCTTATTTAATTCGGGGATGGGAGGAACACAAACCCGATTCGTGAACTTTATTATCCTATCACAATCAAGGTTGAATTCAGGAATATTTCTCACCTTCTGTTGTAACTCTACATCTTCTTTCTTTGCCTCTTTAATCTTCACATGTATAGATGGTTGAACATTCATTTGAGAAAGATACGATTTCCCCCCTTCCATTATAATTCCAAGATCCGTCCTTTGTAAATCCATAAATATTGGATCTTTTGTGATCTTCATCATGGATAAGCTAGCATGGTCTTGTCGACTAAATGCATTTTCCACCTTGTTTGCTTTCCCAGGGTGGTAATGAATTGAGCAGTCGTAATCCTTAATCAGCTCCAACCATATTCTTTGGTGCATATTCAGATCCTTTTGTGTGAAAATATACTTTAAACTTTTAGGATCAGTATAAATATCACACCTTTCTCCATAAAGATAATGCCTCCAAATATTTAATGCAAAGATTACCGTAGCTAACTCCAAATCATGAGTTGGGTAATTTTGCTCATGGATTTTCAACTGTTGTGAGGAATAAGCTATCACCATTTCATTTGGCATAAGAACACACCCCAATCCCTTCATAGATGCATCATTGTAGATCACAAACCTTTCTCCACTACAAGGAAGTGTGAGCATAGGTGCACTAGATATCCTTCATTTCAACTCCTTGAAATTCTCTTCACATTCCTCTGTCCATACGAACTTAACTCCATTCCGAGTCAACCTGGTGAGTGGATTAGGTAATCGTGAAAAATATTTCACAAAAAGTCAATAATATCCAGGCAAACCAAGAAAACTTCGGATCTCAGTTACTGTTGTTGGTCTCGACCATCTTTCTATAACCTCTGTTTTTGCTGGATCCACAGCTATCCCCTATTTTGAGATTATGTGACCCAAAAATGCAGCTTTTTAAAGCCAAAATTCACACTTGGTAAATTTTTCATAAAGCTCCTCCTTTATCAGGGTCTTCAATATAATTCTCAAGTGATCTTCATGTTCTTCCTTGCTCTTTGAATAGACAAGAATATTGTCTATAAAGACTACCACAAAATGATCACGATAGTCTCTAAAGACTCTATTCATCAGATCCATGAATATAGCAGGGGCATTAGTAAGACCAAATGGCATCACTATAAATTCATAGTGTCCATACCTCGTACGGAAAGCCGTCTTTGGTATATCCTCCTTTTTGACCCTTAATTGATGATACCCTGAATGAAGATCAATCATGGAAAAGTATTGAGCTCCGCGTAGTTGGTCAAATAATTCATCAATGTGTGGGAGAGGATATTTTTTCTTGATAGTGATCATGTTAAGTTCTCAATAATCAATACAGAGTCTCATTGATCCATATTTCTTCTTAACAAACAGAACAGGTGCTCCCCAAGGTGACGCAATTGGGCGTATGCATCCTTTATCAAGATTCTCTTGGAGTTGCTTCTTCAATTCCTGAAACTCAATTGGGGCCATTCTATAAGGTGTCTTTGAAATAGGAAAATCACCTGATACGAGTTCTATTGAAAACTCAATATCAATATTTGGTGGAAGACTCAGAAATTCCTCCGGAAAGACATCGTCAAACTCATGTACAATGGGCATATTCTTAATCGTGAGTTTCTCTCCAGCCTTTTGAGATAAATAACCCTCATTTAGTGGAATCAAGACCCATAAGATGGAATAAATTTCCACTGGAAGGTTATGATCATCCTTTCATCGAGTGACGATCATAGATTGATCTGGAATATGAAATTTGACTTCCCTTCTTTGGCAAATGTTATGAGATCCATTTAGAGAAAGACAATCCATGCCAAGAATCACATCAAATTCCACTATATAAAGGATCACAAGATTTGCAGGAAGCACTTCCCCACAAACTTCATTCGGAGAAGAATCGTAAAATTTTGATGCGACTGTTGTGCCATTAGGGGTTGTCACAGCTAACTCAACATCTAATTGTTGAGGTAATACGGTGATAATCTTAGAAAATTATTCAGAAATAAAAGAGTGGGTGGATCCAGAATCAAATAAAACATTTGCTACTTTAGAGTGGATGGTAACTGTACCTTTCACCACATCGTTATCGTACTCCACATCACTGATAGAAATTGTATGTGACTTTCCTTTGTCTTTATCCTTAAGAGTTTTTTGACGTCGACCATCATCATCAACCATTGGATTTGGGAAGTGATTGGCATAATACCCCATCTCCTTGCACATGAAACATTGAAGTTTGGTAGGTTTATTCTGTGTATCCCTTCCTTTGTTTGCATCATTAGACATCTTCATCCCATCATTGCGGCATTCAAATGCCCGATGACCTTCCTTTCCACATTTGAAACATTTACTTGTCCTTTTAAGAAAACTCCCTCCATGTTTCTTTCCACACTTTGAGCATAAGGGAAAGCTCATCTTCTTTTTAGTGTGCTCTTTAGATTTTCCTTTGAATTCCATTTTCCTCTTCTTATCAAACCCATATGACTAATGGGTTACTCCAATCTCCATTTCAATTTTGAGAGCACATCGAACAATTTCCTCGTAGTTAATGAAGTCCCTTATGGATAAGGCCCTTCGAAGACTTGGTTTTAAGACACTAAAGAATCGATCGATCTTACTTTCAGGTTAGATAATAATACCAGAAGCGTACCTTGCAAGTCTTGTAAAATTTTCATTCTAGGTACCAATAGATTCATCATCCTTTTCCTTTAGTTCATGAAACTCCTTCTCCATCTTTGTTCGGAGAATATGAGAGAAGTACTTATTGAAAAATAGGTTCTTGAACTCGTCCCATTCCATGGACTCAATTTCATCCCTTTGCCTCGTATTCAAAATATGATTCCACCATTGATCAGAATCTCCTTCCAAACGATACACTGCTAGGATGACTTTATCATGTTCAGAACATTGATGAACAAAAAATATCTTTTCAGTAGTACTAATCCATTGTTCATCAACTAATGGATCAGTAGACCCGCTGAATGAAGGTGGATGTTGCTTCATGAAGGATTCAACAGAATTTTTCTCCTTCCTTTGATCGTTTGGAAGTCCTTCATGATTCATAGCTTGAGAAAGTTGTGTGAGCATGGAAACAAGATTTTTCATTCCAGATCCCATAACGTTTGGTTTCTCAGGGGGACAATCATTGCATTGCCCGACGCATTCCACATTAACATAGTTCCTTTGGGTTCCAGCCATTGACTAAAACCAAGAAGAATACTATGAGAAACACTAATTATAATAGGAAAACCATATAATCATGAATAAAATTTCACACTTAAGGTCTTATCATTGGTTATTCATTGCCATTTTTAAAACACTAAGATTGTGTTCTATGCTGAGACTTATCCTTAGGGTTCTTACTAAGGCTTTCACATCCTAGTTTACAAAGGTTGACAATACCTATCCTCTGATAACAACTATAACAAACCATACTTTGCATACATTGTTATTACATCAGAATTCAAGCACGCTTATTACAACATATAACAAAACTAGGAAAGGACCGTATTGGTATGGAGTCTTTAGAAACTGGGAAACATAAACAACTGGTTCCTAAAGCATCTACTTTTCCTCCCATTTATTTCATCATATCTAGAGTCCCTTTTGGAATATCCTACTTAATAACCTTCTTCCGGACCTGGGGAAATAAAACATACAAAAGGGTGAGTTCAAATTCTCAGTAAGGGAAAACAAAAGAAATATCAATCACATCATATACACAAGAACATAACTTTTTGAAATCTTAACCTGCAAAAGAGATCATAATTTCATAACATGGGATAAATCATAATAGTGAAATGTAATCCCAATAATCATAACTTAAAAAAAATTAAACTTTGTGGCATACAAAGATAATCATATAGAATCATTTATTATTAGTCAAGACTCATTTCCAAGACTATCTTAGTCGAAAAATTCCATTTCTGAATCGAGTTCACTCCTCGTTTCAGTCCTGTTTCACTGAACTGGTTTAACCTACCATTCTAGCCATGTGTATCTCATGAGATATAAAATCTTTACCCAATGAATTGGAGAGAGATATAGGTCCCACCCATCTCATAATGATACCATTCTTATGTGTGCCACAAAATCATAAATCATACATCATTGCATAACCCATGTAATAAAAAATGGGATTCTTAAACATCATGACATCATAAAACAATTCATATAAGATGAAGGAATAAATAAAAATAATTCCATCACAACATAATCAAATCAATGTAATAATAGGGATAGAAACAGAACCCTATATTATCTTAGATGGAAAATAATTTTGATAAAACACTTGAACTCCATTCTTGAGGAAAATATCATTTCAAAAACATTTTACTTTCATAACATGTCATACAATTTTAAACTAAAAGTAGTTGATTAAAAATAATATTGAAAACTTGTAATGGAAGATTCTTGGAAATAATGTTTTAAAAATCCATTTATGCCGTATAAGTTAATAAAAAAATTCTTCTCATACTTTTTTCGGAAAAGTCAAAAAGTACCTCGTACGAAAAATGACAAAAGATTCCTTTCATATATTTTACTAAAAACTCACCTAAGGGTAAAATTGGATTTAAAAAATTGTAGGTGGATGTAAATAATATTAAATATTGAGGAAACAAGGATGTGGATGATAAAATACACGGCAGTAAATACCAAAGTATAAACAATCTCAGAAAAAAATGAGATTGTGATATTTTCCCTTACCATAGGTCTGATTTGCTTCGTAAGTGTTCGAAACACCTATATAATGATTTATATAATGTCATTGACATATTCAGAATCATACTCATTGTTATGATATCATATATGGTCATATTCTTAGCTTCTTATTAGTAATATTTATTGCTACTTGTTATTCGAGTGTTTATTACTTTTTGTTCTCATGTGTGTTTTGTCGAATAAATTCTTATACTTCTCTTTAGGTTATAGATACCTAATTTCTAGAATGTTATTAGTGTACTATATATCATATTTATTCATTAAATTCATTTATATAACCATTATGCAATGAAGATCATGTAGAACGAATCACATCACATCGTGGAGACGGTATTCCGTGCATACGCACGAGCGATGATATCGTTCCCATGATCGTGGAATCGTATTGGAGTGTATGTATAATATTTCATAATCAATAACACTTTAAAATAATAATATATGGTTATTTATTTGCACTATTATACCCATCCAAGTATGGTGGTGATGGAAAATAGATTACACCACGGTGTGGAGACGGTATTCTGTACGTACGCACGCACGATGATTTCATTTTCCGTAGGATGGATAGATGGTGAAATAGGGTTGTTTCATATTTATAATAACATATCAGTATATGAGCGATACTGATGTTATTACTTCATAATGAAACAACTAAATAAGAATAAGTAGAAGAAGAAATAAAGTTGAATGAATTGGTAACAGACATTACCTCTTCTTTGAGGTGCCTCTTTGAGACCACCTTTTAGGGCACTACAATTGGTCTTTGAAGAAGACCAGGACCTCTAGGATGTTTCTTGGTAAGTGGGTAAGTAAACTGGGCAGGGATTGGCTGAGATTGAAGGCTCAAATTGGTGTGAGGAGTAGAGGGAGGAGGTTCCCTTTTATAAGGGAGGAGAGGGGCACCTTTAGAAATATAAGAAATATTAGTTTATATTAAACCCCAACCCCACATAAAAACTTCCAAAATGACTCATATCAGAATATTAGATGATATAGGGTTGTAATCTCATCAACCAATAAAAATTAGGAATGTTAGGAATTTATTTTAAACATTATCAACTTGATTTATCCTTATTTATCAATTTAATTTTATTTGTGGTAATAATATTCTACATTTTAAATTATTATAAATAATTACATATGTGTTGTTAATTTTCCATAATTTGACATTTTATGACATTTTAGACCATATAAATTTTAATTTATAATTTTTAAATATTTTTGGGATTTTTAAACAATTTTATAATATTTTATTTTTATAAAATAACAATAGTGTCAATGTTGACACTATTCATTTATTTGAATTTAAATAAAATATATACAGATGATATGTTCGAACTAAAAGCTTTAATTGGTTAAAAAAATGTCATATGTTTCTAGAAAATTTGTGGAGCACATTAGATAGTTCATATAATATTTATTTTAATATTTTTAAAACCATTTATTTGATATTTTAATTAATAAAATAATTTCAATGTCACTATTGTGTCATAATTAATGATAATTATTTAATCCCTAAAAATTATAAATAAATTCCTATGATTTAGATAATTTTATTATATTTCTGGAGACTATTCATGTTCAAATTTTCATTAAGTTTATCACTAATGTAATATTATTATACTTATAAGATTTAAGAAAATGACATGTTGTCAGACTCTTTGGTTTTAATAATAATTAAATTATTTTCATGGAAAAAGTCCATTAAATGAATCTAATCCGACCCTTAGGTGATATGGTTCGACTTTTAGTCATCCAATAGGATTTTGGTAGGTGTTAGGGTAATTTTATAATCTTATATTTACCCTTAATTACTCGATTTACCTTTAACTATGGTAAATAAAATTTACCGTAGTTACTATTCATAATGCCCAAAAATAAAAAGTATCCTATTAACATAATTTGTACCCACTGATTCCAAATATGGAATCAATTTTTCAAAATTCAAAACATATAAGTTGCAGTATTTAATTTAAAATAAATCATGTTGTTACGAAAACAGGTTTTAGAAGTTAAAACATTTCCAAAGATTGAAATTTTTTTACCTATAAATTCAATGTGAAATTAATGAAAATTACATACATTATATTAAATGGTAACAATATATTCTATTTATAATTTAAAACTATTCAATATTTTAATTTAACCCTATAAATTATCTCAATGGAAAAAGTTTTTTTTAATTAAAAATTAGCGTATTTTTACTATTCATCAAAATATGAAAGTTATCATAAAAATATCAAAAATTTATCCAAAGTAAATTTTTATATCTTGATTAAAAAGATGAATTTTATTGTGTCAAATTGGACTTATAAACGTGTAAAAAAATAGATTTAATATGGGTGCGCCATCAAAAGACGGAAAAACTGCATTTTTTTGAAAAATACTTATTTTACCCAAAAAACTAATTTTGTTCTCTTACCATGTTCTAGAAAATGTGTAAGATGAATAATAAAATTTCAAAATGTAGTTAATACAATAACAGCTAGTTCAAAATAATATATCGTTGTTTAGTGAAACCCGGTATTGCGTACTACACACGCTATCGAGGAAGGTGGCGATTGCGTGTAATGCAAGCCAAGTTCGTATTGTGTGCTGTGAAAGATTCCTTTGGTGTTGCGTATAAAATAAGACATAAAAAAATCTTTCTCATAAAATCTCAAAGTGTTACATATCCTCCATTGAAAAAAAATTATAAATTGTTTGAATGGTTCATATGAAGTAAAACACCACTTGATATTAGATTAATGTTTTTGTGGAGTGTTGAGGTCAATCATGTTTTAGGTAAATATCTCATGTTAAGTGGATAACAAGAACGAGTAGGTTCCATTTTATAAGATAGGTGGGTGGAAAACATATAAATAATATGAACATTGAAAAATTATAATATCAATAACATGGGAATTTAGCTCCAAATATACAAATAATAGAATATTGGAAGGTTATATGTGAAATAAAATCAACCAATAGAACTAAATAATCAAGGATGAAAGATCCAAATTTGTCAAAGCCCATCATTTATGGTTTTCAGGCACTAAAGGAATCATTTTCCACTGTAACTAATGTGATGATTTCTAGAATGTCTGACACTGATGTTTCTAAACATAAAGGTAGGGGTCTATTGGGTATGTATCTATGCAGAGAGCTCATATTGGCCCCTCGTTCCCTCTGGTTGATTTTTCTAAAGAGTTTACTTCATATGGGGAAATCCCTACACAGTCTCTAGGATTGATGATCCATGATCCATCTCCGGTTAATGTCTCTAACCAGACTGATGCTCAAAAGAGTGCTGACTGTCACTAGGAAATTCTGAAACTCTATCAATCATCGAAATTTTATATGAAATGGGGGATTTTTTC
The DNA here is from genome assembly GCA_963277665.1 of Viscum album. NCBI lineage: Eukaryota > Viridiplantae > Streptophyta > Magnoliopsida > Santalales > Viscaceae > Viscum > Viscum album. The sequence continues at coordinate 380,968,046 of OY728167.1, read as the reverse complement.
TGAGGACAAAAGGAGGCATGGTACCCCTATTAAGGCTTTTATTAGTTGTGGGTGTGCATCTTTCAAATAGGGGATCTTGAGTGGAAAATAAAATATGTCTAATGGTGAGGGTTTTACCTCTCACCCCACAAAGAAGATACCACACAAGGATTGTTCTATCCTTATTAGGAATGTTTCTACCAGATCATCATCGAAGAATCGTAGTAAGTTGGACAAATACATTCTTAAGATTTTAAATTCAGATAAATCTCAATCTGAATTGGAGGAATCTAGTGAATCTGATTATGGATATGATATGTTGTATTATCATATCTATTCATGTTGTTAAGTGTATGATAACATTTTTTTTGATTGATCCCATAAACCTCTAAACTGTAAATTTTATTTCTTCTTAATAAATGGTCAGAAGCGTTTCTTCTGAATAGACTTGTGGTTTAACCCATCTATTAATACATTTAACCCTCACCAAGTGATATAAATTGTTATCATGGTAAATATTCATTAAAAAAAATTAAAATAACCTTCTTTAATAATATTAGTTATGTCAATTAAAAATATAAATTCAATTTTTGAGAGATTTCATTATTATATGTTTATATGATAAATTATAATTTCCCTGTAAAAATGGGAAAATGTTTTAAAAAAATATTTTTAGTCCTAAAAATGGTTTAATTATCATTACCTACCTAGTTATAACAATTAGATGAGAATTAATATAATTTATTAAATATATTATCTACAAATTCAAATAAACTCACAATCAAAACTGATTAACTTAATTTTCTATGATATAATATACATTATGAAGATAAATGCAGTTTTCTATATACTAAATCCCTTTTAGATCAACAGACATTATCTATTCTTATAACTAATTAATAATACGTTCTTGAATAATTATTCTATTTTTTAAATTAAATAAAATATATTTCATCAAAATCATAGTTTATTAGAGTTCAAAAATAGAAAATATATAGAAAATAGAAATATCTTCAAATTGGATCACTTATCATAAAAGTATACTATGATTGAAATTTGAAATTGGGTAATTATTTCATAGAAATTAGTCAACAAATTCACAACAGAGAAAATTTTAATAAATTATTTATAATTTATTTATCCATATTGATAACCCGTATTTCAATAGGGTATGTTATAATCGTAACATTTAATAACAATCTCTTAATAGTAAAATCCTATTTTATTAAGCTCTTTGTTTCATGAAAAAAGTTATATAAATCTAAAAAAGGTTATCTATAGTGAAATATATCATAAAATAATTTGGAGTTATATCATAACAAATTATAATAGTTTATAATGATTAATTATGTCACATTGATATATAAAAATGAGTATACTTTGACCTCAAAAAATCCTTCGTATCCCATATATATTCAATAAATTTATGGTTTATCTGGGACTCTCTTACTTAGTGAGTGGCCCTTTTCTGAGGTACATTCAATCATCAATCATGTATTTAAACAAGATTTTCGACATAAACTAGATCATGTTCAAATAATATGACTTCTGAGTTCTATACAAGTGAAGGATCATGTATGTAATTCAATGAAGATATAAATGTAACACATCATGAAATTAAAATAAGAGTATTGGAAGGAAAATGAAATAAGATACCAACCTTTTAAGATAGGACATATCAATTGAACTAATATATCAAGGCATAAGCATGAACTTATTTCCATGTGTCACAACATTATTCCAATGGGATATTAATATGAATACATTGTATCCAACATTAATCTACAGTTCTCACTAATGATTAATATAATAAATTTTCTACCAACTCCATTCTACCATTATTTTTGGTTGAATGGATCTAGCGTTACATTAAATTTCCTCATCAGGATCATGTACTAATATATTTCCAACTCATACATTTTTCTATAATATAAGAATTTGTTTTTATTCTTTTCATAAATTTCTTAATAAAGATAAATATGAAATATCAATTAAAATATAGTTTTATATATAAAATCAATAAGATAAATTTTTTGAACCCATCCAACGATTAAATTTATATGTTAAAAACATATCTTCAAGGGTTTGAATGGCCCTCTCAGACTAACCCTTAGTCAGAGGATGCTATGTAATTATATTTTATAATTTTGTCTTAAAATAATACTGATTATTTCTAATGAACATCATGCTAAAGATCAAATCTCATTTAGGTACTATAGAACATGGGACCCAATTCACCCTTACAACTTCCTTACTGTATATCATGAAAACAAGATCAATAGGGAAATATAATTTTATGGTAATTATATGTGTTGATGTTTTATAGAGATTGACTACAACAAAAATAAAATTATGTCCTTTAGTAATTTTGGTATGTTAGATGATGAAATCCATTATGAAATTTTCTTATTTTAATTATGAAATAAGAAAAAATTGTAGAATCCATGAATAAATATATTCATCATATTTACCTTTAGGATATACTAATCATTGAAATACATAACCCATTGTATACCTATTCAATTATTCCCATCAAAAATAATTTTAAAAACATTATACATCCCCATATATATGTGATAAATAAAGAATAAAAAATAAAGAGCTCCGTCCAATATAGGTTTCTTCAAATCTAGAATTATGAGGAAATATACTAGGTTTTTTTAACTTTATATTCCACCATTTTATTGTTTACACTTAGGAATAATCATTATCTTCTTCTGTATTTTTATATTTTCCATCTACACCCCATTATTATTTACATGGAATGAATGTTGACCATTAATCATGGAATGATGTAATCTGTGTTGTAGTTGGTGTCCTAGAGCCATCTACTTTGTACTTTATTCATTAATAAATACCTTATCACATCATGATTGTTCTTCTGTGTGACAATTCATGTGATAACGTCTTAAGGATAACTGTAGCATTAAAGGGTCATACCGGATCCCGGTTATGATGAGAACCCAGAAGTTTCATAACACTATTCTTAAATATATGTTCTATGCAGGAATGAAGTTATTTGAGGGACACAAATAATATAGGCCATTAGTGGTGAGTACTCATAAAACATTGAGGCACCTTCTCAGGGTGTGTGCCCTTGGTAATATATAGGAGGATGTTTTGAGAATGAGACCCACCAATAGAAAATCCACATTTCATAGTGTCATTGGATGTTCCTATATGTGGAAGTGTGTATTGGTCATTATACATTAAGAATATTATTAATGGGTATTAAAACTCACACACTTAGATGTATTGATGAAAATTGTGATGAAACACTGTTCGTAGCAAGGTAGGATATGTTGGGTGCCTCACGAGTGATGCTGCATTATTAGATAATGCGAGAAAGTGTATTTCCCTTATGTTCCATAACAAAAGTAGATATCTCATACCATTTTATGGAATTTATATAGCCAAAATAAATCTATTTCCATAGTAAGAAATGGGATAGTACAATTTTGGGAGGTCAAAGAATGAATAATCGAGCACATTGGTTGACGAAATTATCATGTAACCCACTTGATTCTAGATTTTGAGAAAAAGGATTATGTTACATGGTAACCATTCATAGGAGGTGTCACATCATTGCAGTGTTAACTTCTTTCTCTATGGGTGCCTTGGCATGTTTCTAGACGCTAAACTTGGATTTTAGGTAGGATCCACCTAATGCCATTGAGAAAGAGGCCTAGAGGATCACACACTATGTGTGTCCATGTATCTCAGTTAACTATTATTTTAAAAATTTAAATAAAATTTTTCCTGATTGTAGTTTAATAATTATTTAAGGATTCCTGATCTCATTTATTTCGACACTGGTTATTCGAGAGAACATATTGTGGGAGAAATAATATATTTATTAGAGAGTAGTGCAGTGATATTTATTTTAGAAATAAATATCCATTATTCAATGTCTATTAAATGTGGTGGAGGAAATAAAGAAAATTTAAAAAAGTACACGCCGTGTATATTAAATGTACATGCCGTGTATTTTTTCTGGGGATTCATGAGAAATAATAATATTTATTTAATTAAATAATATTAGGTGTAATTCGATGGGTTTATTTCAAGTAATAATAATGCTAAACTGTTATTATTAATACATGTGGTATTAATAAGAATTAAATGAAATGAATAAATGATTTCATGTAATTAAATCATTTTAAATTTTAAATAATTGAAAATCCCAATTGTATTGTTCTCATTACCCTAGCCATTTTTTGGTATTTTTTGTGCACAATGGATTTGGAAAATCTCTAAAGCTAAGAGTGAATTCCTTTTCCACCAAGAACACTCTCACGCTACGAGAGAGATATCCACCTCCACCGGAACAAGGCGATCGAAGGTGGACATCACAAGTGAAGGCTCTTCCATGATATCACCCGGAGATCCCTTCGGTGATGTCCAAAGATACGTTGAGCATGTATGGATCACCGCTAGAAGAATCCTACACTTGGATTCTATGACGCAATGATGGATCACATCAGATCAGGATCAGAAACACCAACGAAGAAAGAACTCCATCAATGTAATTATTTTCAATTAATCAAATAAATTATAACCAACATATGATGATCCTATCTATGGGTATGGGTCTCCACTATTTCTTTATTTATTCTTCGTTCTATGTCAAAGATCTGACATTTAATTATCGTGAAATATCACAGATTGATCGTTTTTAATGCTAAAATTAATGTTGGATACACCCACCAACATTCTTATATTGCGCCCACAACCTACCAGTGGTATAAAATAGGACATATCGTTGATTATAATTATTTAGTTTTTCGCTGGTGATTTACGCATTTAATAATTTAGTTGTTTCAATTAAAGTTAACCATTCTTTAAATCTAAATCTTGAGTTCTATTCCTTCTAAATCATTTCTCATTCACCATATAGAAACAAATTTTACATTTAATTTTGATGAAAATTAAACTGGGTATCTCATCTGGAGGTTCCAAATGTTCTAGGCCGTACAACACCAGAATACATGAGGAGTATTCAGATGTACATTCAACGTAGTCTAGGTTCAATGTATCAGATTGGTCTTCCAAATCTGGCCGTGTGTTGGAGTATTTCTATGTCATAAATGAAACCATGTGTTGGCCATGAACAGGTGGCACACAGTTTCCAGATTACATGATGTGTGTTAAAATGTACACGGTGTGTAGTTCCTTCGGGTTAGGGTTGAACCGTGCTCCCCGTACACAGCTTGACCGGTTGGAAACTATGTAACGCAGATACTACATGGTTTGTGTCCCACTGAACATGCCGTGTACTTCGTCGATTTATGAATTACATCTACACGCCATGCCCCCTGGCATGTACTTCGGATGGACGGTGAACAAAAGTACATGCCATGTAGTCAGAACTACATGCTGTGTACTCATCCAAATTGTGCAGATTTATGAAAATTTACTAATATATTATACAAACCCTTAATACGTGTACCATAGTGCCAGAGTAAAGCTGAGGCAAAACACGTGATAGGTTATATATATATATATATATATGTTTTTAATTTAACATCTGCGTAATGTTCATTTTTTCAGTTTGGGTAGTTATGAACGAGAATTCACCATATTGCCTCCAAGGTACAAGTTACGTACAAAGATAATTTTAAATGAATTTATTTATATAAAATTATTATGGATGAGAATCTCAAGAAAATTTAGAAAAAGGGTTTAAGATAAAAGGATTGATTAATAAAAGATAATTAACTGATTCGAGAATGATTTATCATAAACAAGAACAATTAATGAATTGAATGATTGTTTTATTTATGTATATATATCATTTCAATCATGGATGATCATGAGCTACACTAAGACCTTTTTATGTGAATTGTTTCTTTTAATTTATTTAATAAAATTAAATATTTTGGCATGCGAGCCTTCTCCTCATTAATATGTAGGGATTGCACGACCAATGTTTCTTTTTTGTAAAACCCTTTTTTACCCCTCATATGCATTTGATATAAAATCATATGTAATGGATGGAGCTCTTATACTGGTGGAGGTGGCTCAAGTTAGGATCCAAGGTGAAACCAATCCAAGGAGATAAAATGGTGGACATGTGGAAAGCTATAAACATGAACCCAAATGGTTTGAGGTGTTTCTCCCCTAGGTATTGGGTTAGATTATCAACCGCTAGATAAACTAACCTATAGAACAAGCTCATGATCATACCATTTATTTTATTTATACCAGTTTCAAGGTTGATTTATTTTTGTTGTGTTGTAACGATCACACAATTAATGAATTGCACAAGCACGCAAGATGGATCAAAAATAAGACCGACGTATGCATAAAATATTATCTTAGACATGGTTAATCACTAAAAAATATCTCCCATAAAATTAAAAATCATGTAATCAAAGATAATAAAATATAAATTTATGTATAAGGATAAAATTCCTCAATGAAATATTAAGTCGACATAGCCTTCCATAATCTTGGTTAGAATCGAAACATAGTTCCAAGTGCTTGACAAACCCTAGTTGGGGTGCTTTCAATTATCGGGGAATTACAATTCAATCTTTTGGGTTGACTTGACTTGGTTTACATCAAGGGTTTCTGGCCACATCCATACATGGTGTGACAAAGAGGAAAAGGTTTAGGAAATCCAAAATAAAAGGATTTCTGGATTGGGGAGTCCACTCTACGGATCAAGGAGCTGCGAGTTAATGTAGTTGGCATTTTGAATGCCTACCTAAAACCATTAATGTTCCTTGACCAACCCTAGTTAGGTTAATGTGAAGGGAAATATGGATCGTTTCCACTAGAATATTCAGGCAACAGAATATTCCAAATCCAATGGTGAGGGCTATTGGAATTAGATAAAATAGTGGGAGACTAATAAGTATTATTTTTTTAATTTGTCTTAGTATTATAATAATAAATTACTAAACCATTGATCACCATAATTTGTAGAAACAGTAGAAAAAATGACATCAAACATGTCATTGAGAACCATATTCACGAAAGAAAATCCTTCTCATCGACACCAATTTCTAAGAGTGGAAGAGGCTTCTACACATCATCCTTCACCATGAGAGGAAATTGTATGTTCCGGAAGATCATATTCTAGTTTCTCCTAAAAAAGAGGCTAGTGACGAGGAACTATCTCTCTATATGAAACATATGGATGATTCCATATATGTTCAGTGTTTCATGATATCATCCATGTCTAATGAGATCTTGAAGCAACATGAAAACATGGACACATATAGCATGATATCTCACCTTAAAGATCACTATCAAGAGAAGGTGTGACAAGAGATATATGATATCTACAACACTTTTTTCCACCAAAACATGGAGATTCTGTGCCAGATGTGACATATTTAGTCAAGATTATTGGCTACATTGAATGCCTGTACATCTTAGGGATTAAGTTCCCAGATAAGTTGCGTATAGATCTCATCTTATCATGACTACCCAAAACCTTCTCTAGATTTATAATCAACTACCACATGAGAAACGAAGAGAAGATTCTATACAAACATCTAAACGTAATTCTGCAGGTAGATAAGGATATGGGGTGTGAAAATCCCGATGTCCCTATGGTGAATATTAAAAGGAAGGAAAAGGAAAAAGGGCCAAAGACTAGTAAACAGTCTGAAGCCCCCGAGGACCGTCCCTCCAAGTAGGGAAATATCCAGAGGTAGGGCAAGGAACCAGAGGTGGTATGTTTTGGATGTGGTAAGAAAGACCACTGGAAGAGGAAATGCACCTAGAAGCCTGGGGATTCTAAATATGTGTTTGTTATTGAGTGTAATATTTCCATTTCTACATATTGGGTATTCGATATAACTTGTGGGGATCACATATGCATTCAAATGTAGGAACCAAGTAGATTTAGAAATATTTCTAGAGGATAGGTGGATCTTCGAGCTACCAATGGTGTGATGTTGGCTGCGTTAGCCATTTATGATTACCACCTCTCATTTCCAACTGGGATGATTTTGGTTTTACATAACTGTTATTATGTGCCTAGTGTTACCAAAAAAATAATTTCGGTATCATGTTTGGATATGGATGGATTTATTTTCATGTTTGTAAATAAGGGTTTATTCTTTTATAATAACAACATATGTTATGGTATTGTGAATTTAAATAATTGATTGTATGTATTAAATTATGAAAACCATGTCTTGGCAATCGATAACGAAACAAACTCACTTGACTCATACATCACCCAATTATGGAATCACCATCTTGATCATGTAAACGAGAAGTGCTTGACAAAGCTATAACTAGATTTTAATTTAGACTCCACTGAGATAAAACCACATGATAGATGTCACTCTTCTTCACAAGGTAAAATGACCATGTCGCCTTTTGGTGGATATGGTGAAAGAGCCACAGAGCTTCTAGTATTGGTGCACACAGATATGTGTAGACCATTTCTAGTAAAAGCTAGAGGTGGATATTCATAAATCATTACTTTTACTGATGATTTGAGTAGATATGGCTATGTATACATAATGAGGTATAAGTCAGAGTCCATAGAGAAATTTAAGGAATTAAATAATGAAGTAGAGAATCACCTTGGTAAGAAGATAAAGAAGCTTCGATTGGATTGAGGCAAAGAATATCTGAACCAAGAGTTCATCGATCATCTATAAGAGTTTGGGATTCTATCTCAGATCAGTCCTCCTTATACACAATAGTGGAGTGGTGTTAGTGAAATGAGGAACCACACCTTGTTGGAAATGGTGAGGTCGATAATGAGTCATGTATATCTTCCATTATACTTTTAGGGATATTCATTACAGACTGCAACATACACATTAAACCGAGTACCAACCAAGGTGGAAAATGGTATTCCCTCCATGTTATGGAATGGAAAGAAACCCATTGTGTCACACACACGTGTATGGGGATGTGACGCATTTTTAAGGCCTTCTTATGCAACAAACTAGCACCCAAGGGAACTAGTTTATCTTTATAGGATATCCCCTGGAAAAGGAAGGATATTACCTATATAACCCTTCAGAAAGGAAAGTGACTTTCACTAGAGAAGTCATCATTCTTGATAAGGAGAACATCCTCAATATAGATAGTGGGAGAATGATTGACTTCGACCAAGTTGATTCTCAAGATACACATGAGTTGGTACAGGAACAAGTTCCAAATATCCCCATGGAAGAGGTTCCAGAAACACAAGTACTGCGTAGGAGCTCAAGAGAGGTAAGGGAACCAGAGAGATTTTGATTCATAGTCACTAAGGATTGTGAATCACTATTGTTGGACAATAATGAACATCTATCCTATAAGGAATCAGTAGAAATATAAAAAAAATACAAGATTGATAGAATCTATGAAATCTGAGATGGATTCAATGTATCAAAACCATGTCTGGATTATGGTCAATAAGCCAGTTGATGCAAAGCCTGATGGATGCAAATTGGTATTCAAGAGACAACTGGACATGGAAGGTTAAAATATCACCTATAAATCAAGTCTAGTGGGTAAAGGATTCATACAACATCAAGGAATTGACTATGATGAATCCTTCTTGACAGTTTCCATGTTTAAATCCATAAGAACCATACGTTTTATAGGATCTTATCATGACTACACGATTTGAAAAATTGATGTCAAAATATAATTCCTTAATGGGAACCTTTAGGAAGATGTCTATAAGACACAACCAGAAGGGTTTGTGACACTAGGTGAAGCCAAACGTGTTTTCATGTTACAGAAATCCATTTATGGATTAAAGCAATCATCAAGGTCATGGAACATTATATTTGATGAAGCAATAAAGGAATTTGGTTTCATTATGAACGACTGTTTGTTATGTGTTTATAATAGGTTTAATGGGAATGTAGTCATTATCCATGTAGTATATGATGCTGATATATTACTTTTTGGACATGATGTACCAGTCTTACAGTCAGTTAAGGATTGGTTGAACAAGTGCTTCTCCATGAAGGACTTTGGTGAATCAGCCAACATTCTAGGGATCGACATCATTCATGAAAGATCGAAGAGGCTTCTTGGACTAATTCATGGTATATACATTGACCAGATACTATAGATATTTAGTATGGAATAATCCAAGAGGGGATTGGATCCAGTGTCACATGACATAAATCTTTCTAAAAAATGTTTCCTAATACACAACAAGAGAAAGATAGAATGAGTAGGATCCCATATGCTTTAGCTATAGGATCCATCATGTATGGAATGTTATGTACCAGGCTTGATGTTTCCTATGCACTGAGCATGGTAGTAAGATATCAAGTAGATCCTGGATAACTGCATTGGAATACTGTTAAGACTATACTTATTTATGTGAGAAGAACAAAGGATATGTTCCTGGTGTATGGAGGAGAGAATGATCTTCTCATCAGAGGGTATGTTGATGCTAGTTTTCAGATAGATCAGAACCATCTGAAGTCGCAATATGGATATTCTTTCGGGATTAATGGAGGAGTTGTGAGCTAGAAGAGTTCAAAGCATCCAATTGTTGCCAATTCTACAATGGATTCTGAATATATAGTGCCTTATGAGGCAGCCAAATAAGCTGTATGGATTTGGAAAATTGTCTAGGACCATGATGTGGTGCCTATTAGTAAAGATTCTATCACGTTTTATTGTGATAATACTGCAGCAGTGGATCTTTTAAAAGAACCAAGGTAACATCAATGGACAAATCACATACTCTGGAAGTATCACCTATTGAGGGATTTATATCAAAGGGGTGAAGTTGCAGTGAGTAGAGTGTCCACGGAAGAGAACGGTGCAGACCCCATAACTATTGTCTTATCTCAGCAGAAGCATGAATATCATGTGAGAGCTAGCGGGTTAAAGTTTGTTAGTAGTTTTCTCTAGTCCAAGTGGGAGTCTGTTGGAGTTGGTGGACTAGAATCAACTACTTTTTACATTATTCATTAATAAATTCTATATCACATCTTTATTGTTCTTCTTCATGACAATTCATGTGATAATGTCCTAAGGATAGTTATAGCATTAAAGGGTCAGAGTGAATCCATGCTATAATGAGAACCCAGAAGTGCCATAACATCGTTCTGGAATATATGTTTTATGTATGGATGATGTTATTTTAGGGACACAAATAATACATCGCATTAGGGGTGAGGAGTCATAAAACATTTAGGAACCTTCTCATGGTGTGTTCCCTTAGTAATATCCCAGAGGATATTATGAGAACGAGACCTGCCAGTAAGAAATACACATTTCGTAGTGTCATTGGATATTCCTATCTGTAAAAGTGTTTAATGGTCCTTAAACTTTATGTTTATTATTAGTGGGTATTATAACTCAATCACTTAAATGTATTGACTAAAACTTTGATGACATACTATTCCCAGCGAGGTAGGATACATTGGGTGCATCACAAGTGATATTGTATAAATAGATAATGTGATAATGGATTTGTTCATTATGTTCCATAACGAAAGTATATATCTTAGGGCCTTTGATGGGATTTATATAGCCTAAATAAATTCATGGACAAGGTAAGGAATGGGAGAGTTCAATTACAGAATGTCAATGAAAGAATAAACGAGCTCATGGGTTGAGGGCACTGGCATGAAACCTGCTTGATTCGAGATTTCGATATAAATGAAATATATTACACGGTAAGCGTTCGTAGGAGGTGTCACATCATTTCTGAGTTAACTTCTTTCTCAATAGGTTCCACAATGTGTTTTTGAATACTAACATTGGAAATTATGTAGGCTCTGCCTATTTCTACTGAGAAAGAGGCCTAGAGGGTCACACACTAAGTGTGTCCAAGTACCTCAGCTTAATATTAATTTAACATGTTAAATTTACATTATTCCCGATTGTGGTTTAATAATTATTTAAGGATGCATGATCATATTTATTTTGACAGTAGTTATTTGAGAGAATATATTTTGGGCAAAATAATATATTTATTAGTGAGTAATGTAGTGATATTTATTTTATAAATAAATAGCCATTATTCAAGGTCTAATTAATGTGGTGGAGGAAATTAAGAAAATGAAAAAAACAAAAGTACATGTCGTGTAGTTTTTCTGGGGATTCATGAGAAATAATATTATTTATGTAATTAAATAATATTAAGAGAAGTTGACTGGGCACATGTCAAGTAATAATAATTGTCAACTATTATTATTCAGACATGGGGTATTACTAAGAATTAAATGAAATGAATAAATGATTTCGTGTAGTTAATTTATTTTGTTATTATAAGTAATTAAAAATCCCAATTATATAATTCTCATTAGCCTAGAAAATTTTTGGGATTTTTTGTGCACAGTAGATTTGGAAAAGCACTCAGTACATGATATAATTCCTTTTCCACCAAGAAATCTCTAAACCTATGAGAGAGAGATCCACCTCCACCAAATCAAGGTGATTGAAGGCAGACATCGCAAGCGAAGGCTCTTCAGTGCTAGCACCCATAGATCCCTTTGACGACATCCAGAGATACATGGAGTATGTGTGGATCACTGTTAGAGGAATACTAAACTTGGATTCTAGGATGCAATTATGGATCACATCGGATCATGACCAGAAATTTCAACGAAGAAAGAATTACATCAAGGTAATTCTTGTCAATTAATTAAATTAATTATAACCAACATATGATGATCCTATATATGGTTACAGGAATCCCATCTTTCTTTTTTTCTTCATTCTATTCCAATGATCCAGCATTTTATTATCCTGATGGATCTCAGCTTGATCATTCTTAACGCTAAAATTAAAGATGGATACACCCACCCGGCGCTTCTGTTGTGCATGAAACCTACAATGTGTACACTTTCATCATGATTTCATGGTCCATATTCTAAAAATTCATATTTATTAGATACCTTTTAATACGGATCATTGGAAAAAGACCATGGCACTATCTAATGAAATAAATACCCACCATGTTCATCGTCCTGTGTTGGTAATTTATTTGGCAATTGAAATATTTAAATAAATGAACCATATCATTTGGTTCATATTAAACTATTTCTATGAGAATATATAATTCAAAATTATAGGATAAGTATTCATATCATATATTTCACTATAATGATAATGCCTTTATATTTTCAATAAAAAAATTGCTTCTATCATCCCTAAAAATGGAGTCAAGTACATTTTCCTATGATTTTCAAAATGGTTTTAATTATAAATTATCCCCACATAACTATAAATGTGGATTAATCCTAGTCCCTTATTTTATGAATCACTATAGATCACAAACCCTTATTTACTATAGGGTAGTGTACGTTGAGGTTCACTAAATAACATTCTCTTCAACTCCATTATATTTTTCTCATATTAATTTGTTCAATGGAGATTGGTTCAATTTCTAAGGAACTATGTTATCTTGTTTTATATGCATGATTAATTTCTAAATAACCATCGATGGTATCCATATAACAGAATAAAATTGTAAATATCAATCATCATGGTTGGTCTGGGATATTTCTCAGTAACATTCACATTTGTATGATCCAATGATATACACATTCATGAGATCATACGAATAATTAGAAAGACTTTGAAATATATAATTTTTTCTTGAAAAATTTGGCATATAATTTATCCATCATGGATTATTTGAACATATTCATTAAATTAACTCAATGAAATTAATGCCTTATAGAATATTTAATAATATCATCTAAAATTACAAAAAAAATTTGACATCTCAATAAAGTGGTCACATGATAGATGCCTCATTTGAGAGTTCGACATCACCTCAAGCACACACACACACACACACACACATGTTCAAGAGACATCCGATGAGTATTAAGGATATAATATGTATTTCAGGAGACTATAAACCCACATAAAAGTGTGCAGTATTTAATTAATAACTAAATAATATCCACATAGTAACATTAGAGTATGGATACGAAATAATAATATCGAATAATAATAAATTAAAACAGATGTAGTAAAGACTCAAATTTAGGTGATGTCATACAAGATAGACCACCTAATAAATTTATCACATATATAAAATAAAAAAAATTAAATAATTTTATAGATGAGTACATACCCCCAAATCTAGTCCTAAGATAAAATTTCATTTTCCCACTAGAGATGCTTCATCTTGATAAGAAAATATTGGTTCTAAGACATACCATTAATAGAAACTAAGTGAAATTATTCTTGGGTACCCAACTACATTGGTATTATGATAATATTGAGTTTAAAAAACATAGTAGGACCGTACAAACTTAAGACCATTTATATCCATCGATGTAGTGATATTCACATGTCACGTGGTCACATGAAAAAAAATTAATTTAATGAATTAAATAATAATAATAAACCATTGTGATTCCCCACGTCTCTGTCACTGATCATCCAAACATGATTCGTCCAAGTCTGGATTATCTTTGAGTAAGTCATGATATTATTCTAGCAATATTAGTACCGTTGAAAAATCCCCAATGAATGGATTGGGAAATATAGTAATTTTTTTCCTGAACAATCAAGTATCCCATCATGTAATGCTCAACAACAAGATCCCATGAATCATTGGAATATCCCAAATCTATGGGTATAATTAATGTAAAAAAGGTAAATGTTGGGTGACCAAATAAATCACTAAATTAGAATAATTATCTAGGAATCCATTCAATCTAATTGAATCTCAAGCTACTAGGGAATCCCAATTATAAACATTTATATCAGTAGGATCATTCCATTTGGTCTAAGAGGTATCCATGGTATCCAATAAAGATCATGATAATATTAATCCCCCAAACCTACACTGTAATATCTTAATCGTGATAGTAACCCTAGGGACCCACATATTCAAAGAAATCCGATATAAACCTGAGGTCAGATATCGATGTATAAAAATTATTTAATTAGACAATAGTTAAATTCACGGAAACACATTCTAGAATACATATCAATGTCATCAAACCATATATGGATCAAATTAAACATCCTAGGAATAACCTATAGGCATCTATAGAATCACCGTCAGCATGTCATGTGAGGCCCATGAATTGGATAACAAGAAACACAATAGAAATCCCTAGATAAATCATTGTAATTAAATAATTCTTAAAAAACTAAATATCATGGGATGACCAAATACCATTACCCATTAGATATACCTACTTATTGTTAGGATCATATTCAATATATGTTTTCAAGGAGATATAAGTTACCATCTATACCCCATCCTTATGAACCTATATAGGGTCAATAAGATTAGGGAACCTAAATCGGTCCACTCGATAAATATATAAGAAGGACACCCCATATGCGGTCAATTGGGTCATTACGTGAGCATATGAAAATAACTAGGGTCTGCATTTTCATGTGAGTAACTTAAGTACCGACCCATATCATGGGTACATAACTATATTGATAATTATTTTAATAAGAATATGTTTTTAGAAGCCACATGGGGCTATCTGTATCGTCTTGGGAAAAGGGAGATGTCTCAAAGGACATTGAAAATCCTAGAGAGAATATAGGTTTGACTTCTCCCAAATTCCCACTCCATCATTCCCAAGGTCAAGACACCTAGGAAAATTATTTCTCAAGGGTAATCACACATGATACATGGTTTTCTCAACTGCATCTATCACAGATTCCCCCTTATTGGTTTCCAAGGATTGATATGAAATGGACACTAAGCATTATCTAATTAAAGTCATTTTACTAACACCACTAAAGGTGTTAGGGTGACAATACATACAATTATTTCATTCATTGGTTATCATTTTCTGAGGTGTTAAGATAGTACAATAGTAATGTAGTGGCCTTGTAAATTTTTCCTTTTTTAAGTTCACATGTTAGATTAATAATTTTTCATAATTGAAATGTTTTAAAATAGTTTCAAAAAATTATTTGTTTAGTATATTATGTCACCCAAATTGATATACATCCAATAAGAATAAATTGAAACATTATTCATAAGGTAGTATGAATAGTGAAAAAGAATAAAACTCAATTTATTGAATTCCCACTACTCAATACGTACAATCTCCTTCTAAAATTTGGCCAAGCATCATATTATCCAAACTTCCCACTACAAAACACATGATGTTGAAAACAATCCAATCATTTACAAGAGTTTTGTCATAAAAAATATATTGAAAATATATTTTTAATTCAAAATAGGAATAATTTCTAAATTATCACTATTGAATAAAAATTTTAGATCCAAGACCAACCTCCTATAGGAGGTTTTTATCCCTCTCTTTGACCCATATCAGAAAAAATCTACAATGAATAAAAAATATTTCAACTTTTAAAAATAACAAAGACGACATGAATGTTCAAAAAATATTGAAATAACTTGTTTAGGTAATATATGGATACTCTCAATATAGTTTACATGTAAACCCTGTTGAAATGATTTTATTTATCTATTATGAATTTAAATTTCAGGAAAAATACCTACACCAAAACAATTGATAATTTTAATAAGGTAGAGAGGAAGGGGAATGGGGAATTAATAAAGTCTATATCTGATTTTTCTATAAAACCACACCACAATTCATCCACCTTAAAGGATGTTCGAATGAGAATGAATGATAGAGGGGAACACAATCGAACAATCTCACCAATGACCCCATTCCAACATAAAATTTAGTTCCTTGAACATTAAATATTGGTTATTCCACCTATAAAATATCATATAATATATCCACCAACAATCCAATGTAGATCACAAGTTATTTATAGGGAAAAAATTTGGATTGTTCTTGGATAATGCTAATTCCCCCAAGCAAGCAGATGTCATGACATAGGTCGACCAATGGTTAGAGGTTGAAGCCCCATCCCTAAAATCCTTCTCCCATAGAGCCCAATTATTTTGGGATTCCTTTTTATCAAAATTACATGACTAAAAATACAATTTTGATGCATTAAAACTTTTTTAATACACTTATCAACCTTGGATCCCAAAATTGCACACCCACTAAACATAAATTCAAAAATATTGGGAACTGGCAACACCCATCCATACAAAAGAGGTCTTCTAGTCTCCCCTCCGTAATAATAGTCATCATAAAAAGGACTTTTTGGTCAACCAATCGAACACTTAAATCTGGTATGATCATTAATTATTTGTCACTATATCATTTTTCATCCTTAAATGGTCAATGTACATATAATTATTCACCCTAACATAGTGATGTTAAGCCAAAAAAATGATCTAACAATAATTATTCACCATCACTTCACGATTTTTCTTTTTTACAGAGCACATCCAGCTTGATACATGATTTTTTTACCATCAAATTAATCACAAAGTGCATGGTGATACATATAATAGGATAATATAAAAATAATTTTTTTTGAATCATTATTACTTATCACTATAGTAATTACCTTCTAAAATATGATCACCTAATTCAAATAATTCACCCATCATACTACCAAACATCTGAGACAAATTAGTATAAAAACAATGGTCTATCATGGGTACTAAAAGTCACATACCATTCAAAAGAAAAAATTTACACTTCTCCACCATTAATGAATAACAAGAAAAAATGGATCTTCCACGAAAAGTCCCAAAAAATTCACAAAACAAAAAATTCATATAAAAAAAATAAGTCAAGGTTTTTTAGGCCCCCTTAATACAATTACCCTGAAAATTACATGTTTGGACTCCTCTGGTGACCCATTTCATGGATTCTCATCGTTATCTTCCCATATACTTCCAAATTACATGATCATGATGACTTCATCCCTTTAAGAATCCCATAAATTTTCAAATACAACTACAAATTTTATAGCTCCATTGAACCATGAGACCTTACTAAACATTGATACAATCACATTTAAATCATATCTATTTGTCCCAAGATTATGGTAGATCCTCGAGTACTCTACACTACCATACTACTTTATGTTTGTTCGTACCCAATAAATATAGATCATGTTATATTCACCACACACCAGTCGTAAGGTTCCTTTCTTAACATAGAAAGACTATTCACACAAATAAACAAGCCTTCTATAATGTGGTCCATACATCTAGGACTAATGTCACACTATGTTCTATGAGAGGTTCCTCTTTGATTCTCTATTGAACTGAATCCCAATCATTATAGGTCATGTTCCATTTATTAATTAAAATTATTGGAGAACATGCCTGAGGCTGATCATACCTAATTACCATCATGATATTTAATTCATTACCTATTACTGATATAACACCCCATTATTTTATGATATTTCACTTTTAAAATTTAATATCTTTGCTATTTTATGTTTCACACAAGACCCATTTTCAAACTATAATCTACTATTATATATGACCCCTTGAATAATAATGTGATGATTATGAATAGTAATATGACCCATAGTATAGTAAAATGAACTATTAAAGTATAAATAAAATTTAGTTTTGATATATATTAAAATATTATATAATTCTATCATCGAAAAATTAAATAAATATTTCAAAAACGATAAATTAATTGTTGGTATTTTTTGGAAAAATAAATATTTATTTACAATTTTTTAAATAATATAATTAGTTTAAAGAAATGTAATTCTAAAAATTAGATTCATAAATTAATATTTTTTTATTAGGATTATATGATAATTTTATGAGAACTTAATTAATTTTTCATAGTGTTATAAAATCATTTATAGTTTTAAAATCTATATTTTTCAAATTAAAACAAATTTTAATTAAAAATTAAATTCATCATATTTAGAAAATTAATTTAATAAAACAATATAATTCTCAATTATTCATGTTGAAAAATGGATTGGGTGATGTTTTGGTATTTTCCTAATATAGATGATTTCTTGATGAATAGTGAAATATGGTAACTTTTGTTATTTAACATTTTAGTCAAATACCTGAATTACTGAGTCATGGTTGTTGAATGTATGAGGTAATAACACATAGGTTCATTCTCACATGAATTAAATAATTTATTTAATCATAATAATCATCACTATTCATAGTCTTGATCTAAAATAAAAATCAAATTAATTAAATAATCAAAAAACACCTCTCTCCTCCACTATAAACACCACCCCTTGTCCTTACACCTATAGAGCCATTAAGAATGATTATATTCTTCCCATTTACCCCCCAAATACTCTCACCAAACGTTTTTTTATTTATAGTACAACCAAATGCCACTGATAATTCTCTTATCTAGGTTCTCTAATAGGCACCACTAAGAGGTAAAACCTTCTCTCTCTCTCTCTTATTCAATTTATTTTCATTTCTTATCCTTTACATTCCTCCTCTTTAAAAACATGAATGATAACATAATTACTTTATATATACTATTATTTTGTTATGTTAATGGTATATCCCCCATCAATACTGTTTCCTTCCACTTTTTATTCTCAAAATTAATTCGTTGTCTCTGATGTCCCGATTTACATCCTTCATGGATGACAAGTTTTCAATTTTCAATTTGATCTTCAAGGATGGTAATAAAACCATTTTAAAATTTCTAAAAGACATAAATATATTTAATAAAACTTATTTGATGTTTTGTAACTAGTACATATAGGTAATAGTAATTCATAATGCAAAAAACATTGTAATAATCGAAAAAATGCCAAAATAATATAAATGGTTATCATTAACATTTTATCTAATTAATAATCAAAATATATAAAAAACTAAATTTTATTAAGGGAATTGTTATTATTTTTATTCATTAATAACATATATCATCAAATGTGGATAACTATTTACATTTTAAATGATCATTCATGCATGTATACAAGTAAATCAATCATGGATATCACAGAAATGAACACTTCCAAATGATGAAATTAAATAATAAAAATTATCAAAATGGACATAAATGAAAATAAATATATATAAAAAATGTTGATTAAAAAATTAATTAAATTATTAATGAATCTAATTTTATTATCATGTATATTAATTTCATGTGAAGAACACATTCAGATATAAGGTAAGGGGTTCTTCTCAAAACTCCATATTTCAACTGATTTACACTTTCTCTCTTAGCCACAATGTTATTATTATTTATATTGATTTAATTGTTATAAATTCTATTTTTATTTCCCCAAAACATGTATACATTCCATTTCATCCTTATTTAAGGGGAAATTCATGATTTTATATGGTTCCCTTATTTATTACTACCAATTAGAAGGCTCAGATAAAGGGAACTACCCGGTTTCTTACCCATTTTCAAGTGGATTGCATAATAGGCCTAAAGCCACAATTATTCATATAATATCATACCTTTTTCATGAAAAACTATATTTTTTTTATTTCATGATTTATAAAAAATATATTTCATTTTCCTAATTTATGACTCTCCATTATTTTCCCTTAAACATTACTAAAGAAGCTCATTTATAATATTTATTAAATGATCCTCTTAAATTTTTTCAATTAAAAGGGGAATAATTTATGTCAAAAATATAATTTCATTTTCCGTGCATTTTATCTTCTATGATATACATGTTACAGTTTTATTTTATTAAAATTAAAATGATTATCCAAAAGAACTCTTCTTTTTTAAGTAAAAAATGGTATTTCTCTCAAGAATCCCTCGATTATTTTATTTGAGTGTTATCATCTATTTCAACAACATATATTTAATTTAAAACTTAATTTAGATGGATCTTTTCTGATATCATAAAATATATTTTATTAAATGTTTAATGATTACCATGATAGTGTATGTGTTATTTTGACACCATTCACCATGTGAGTGAGAATGGTTACTGATTATGTTTACATATTGGGGAAAGTTATTTAAATTTCATATATATATGTTTCTTGTGTTTAAACCAATTAAAATGTGGAATAAATTGGACATATTATGTGATGCGTATGACCCCAAATATCCCCTCGATGCATCGATAGGTCTCATGAGAAAAACTACTGGGTTTTTACCCATTTATGTATGATGTCTTTGCCAAATAATTGATAGTATGTTTATGATGTCCAATATTATTAATTAATTCATTCTAATATTGGTAATTTCAAACCAATGTGATTATTCTACTAGTAAAATATCCATGGTAAAATTTCATTCTCATGTGATTTTTTATGGAATTATTTAGTCAACTGATATTCTTGTCATACTATTCTCAAGATTAGGTTTTAATTGAACTTTTTTTAGTTATTAATCTTTCCTTATTTTTTATGTTTATGTTAGATTTTGTTTTATTCTTTACCCTTACTGGTCATCTAATCTCAGACCATTATAATTTTTTTTCCCTAGATTGCGATGATATATATTTTGAATTACTTTCATGGATGATCTATGGGTTTTAGGTGTGTGAAATGGAGTTTCTATATTTTATTTAATTTAATGCTATAATGTAAACCAAATATTTTTATATATGGTATTCTAATTCAATTATATTATTAGGTCCTTTGGGATTCATACACTTATTAAGTACCAATATAATAATTTATGGAACAAGCTCTAGGATACTAGGGATGGGGGTCTTTAAATTTTTAGTCATAGAAAGTTGAGTAGAATCCTTGGAAAATAGATTTTGAAAACACATATTATAGAACATAACACTAAGATAGAAATTGAGGATAAACATTGAAGAATATACTAGAATTTTTTAAAATATATATTATATGGATATTCAAATAAGTACATACTTGTATGGATACTACAAGTCAACATGGTTTCAAAACAGATTTAATTTGGGGTAAAACCTCTAACAAGTTTCATCAGGAATGACTTAGAGTAACATGGTACATGACAAGGTCCATACTACTCACCCAGTTTAACTCTCCTCTGGGATATTCTTTGTATAATTAACATTTTCAATATAAAATATTATGAATGATTTAAAATTAAATATTTCTACAAATAAACCATGTTTATGGGTATGGGATTATCTACGCATAAATTTTCAATTTATGTGAAGTTTTTTTCTATTAATAAATTATGAATTGTGATTCATAACCATATTTAGTTTATGACATTATTTATAAATTGTGCCGAGTGGAATAAATTCAACCTGTATCAGAACATGTATTCAATGTATGGATTTCCCTTATATGCAAGATAATGATGTTTGAGATAGAGCTATAACTTTATCAAAATAAATTATAACTATAGTTGAAAAAAACCTAGGTTATGGAAAATAACCCTACCTGTATGCTCCATCCTGATCCACAATGTGGGGGAACAATTATAGACTGCTTCATGAGACAACAACCACGACCATTACCTGAGACTTCACACCCATTTTTATCTGAGTAGTGGAAAAGTTCATTAGAGATTATATTTCTTGATTTGTGATGTAAAGAAAGGGAGACAGCTATCATGGACATTTACCATCTATCGAGAGATGAAGATCAATGGTGGTCATTAATTCCAAACACAATGGATAATGAAGAAATTTTAAATATTTAATGGATGGATTTTTAATTAATTTTCATATAAAAATATTTCCATGGAGAGAAGCGAGAAGATATGGAGAGACAAATCATGAATCCAAGGAAATGGAAGAGGATAATCTTTCCACGTATGATTCAAAATTTATAGGGTTAGTAAGGAATTAAATGGGTTATATAATTAATCTAAAGATAAAAATTGATCGATTCGTTGATGTGTTTAAACAATTCCTATAATGGGAACTATTCTTCCAAACATTCTCCTCATATGAAGATATAGTTTCATTTTCTATTAAGATAGAGAAATAATTCTCTAGGATTTATTAAATTATTATAGATTGAAAGAAGAAGAGGGATGTAGAACACTAAGTAAAATGAAATATCTTAAAGGGGAAGAAGGGAAATGGGCCACTATGCCTTTGATTGTAAGGGAAAAAATGAAGCTACCAGTTTGTAATTCTAAAATTTTAATAATATGAGTTATTATGAAAATAAGTCCTGAGAATATAGGAAATTTTCAATAGGTATGTCCAAAGGAGAGAATCCGAGATTATTCCATTAAAACTACTGAGGATGAAGTTCTTAATGATGTGATAGAAATCACTTTAATTCTTTCTTCAAACATAGAAAATGATTTATCTGATTCTAAGCCGTTGTATTCATTTATATAATACCAATTTTTCATGAAAATTAGACATTTCCTTTTTGATTTAATAATTTAAATTTGAGTAAAAACTTATTTGGGATTTCTCATTACAACATTGATGTGTTTCATTGTCCCTTATACGACACATAATGTTTCTTTAATTTCTGATCATGTAAATTTACCTATTATTGAATTTAATATAATACTTCATATGGTAAGGCATTTAAAATATGATGAAAAAATATATTAAAGGAGTAATGAAATTATGATTGATGAGGATGATGTAGAATCTGTTATCTTCATAGAAGAATCCTCATTATATATTTTTTATCTAAATCCACTCCAAATACATCAACTAAATTAAATTATTGGGGAGGAATAAAAAATACAATCTATATATGAGGAATGAAACCTTCAAATTGACTATGTACCTATTGTAAATTATTATATTAATGTATTTCTATAGGTTTTTCCTAAAAATCATACAGATTAGGAATTTGATTTTTATATTTATTTAATATTGGATGCATAAAAATTATAAAATACACATTATATAATGGAAATGGTTGAAATAGTAGAGTGTAAGTGATAACTTTAGTAGTAGACTAAAAATGGATTTATTCTCCCTAGTTATTCTCCAAGGGGAGACCCTGTTATTTTCGTTAAGAAGAATGATATATCTTTGAGGTTGTACATTAACTACAGGGAGATCAATGATATTTTAATAAAGTAAATATATTTTTTCTTCATATTGATTTAATATTTTTTGAACATCCAAGAGATCAATATTCTTTAAATATTTATCTTCATTCTGGATATCATCAATTGCATGTGAATAAAAAAGACATCCCAAAGATAGAATTTCAAACTAGGTATGGAAATTACCAGTTTGAAATAATTCCATTTGGACTAACTAAAGAACCTTCAATTTTTTTGTATCTAATGAATATTGTGTTCAAGGAATATCATGGAGATTTTTTTATGGTATTTATTAATGAAATTTTGATATATTCCAAAAGAAATAAAGACCATGAGATCCACTTGTGGATTGTTATGGAGACTTTTAGAATAAAATAGTTATATTAGTTGTTTTTCAAGTGTGATTTATGGATTCAAATTGTTTATTTTCATGGCCATATTATCTCTAAGGATTTAATCTCAGTTGATAATTTAAAGAAAAGACTATTTTATAAATTCGTACACCAAAAGCATATCAATGGAACAAAGTGTCTCTAAGGCCCCAACCTTAAACATTACTTATTCTTCAGATTAGTCAGTAATTTGAAATTAACTCATAATTAGGATCATTTGGGTTTATTATGTTATATAATTAGATGATAAAATATAAATAACATCTTGAATATTACAATTTGACACTTCTACAAACTAACCATTTTTTTCATAAAACAAAATCTCTTTAAAAAGAAGCATGACATTGTTTCATGTTTTGACAGCATAAATTTTACTAGATCCAATCCATGACTCTATTTTTCTTTATTTACTATGAAAAACATTTGAAAACATGGGATGAGAATAAAAATCTCAGTAAGGGATACATAATGAAAGAAAACAGTTAGTCATGGGATAACATGAAAACCATGAACACATTATTATAAGTTAATACTTTTCACCTTTATGAAGTAGTAATATACATAACTAAATTTAAGCTCATTACATAATAATTTTGTAAAAAAAATATTACCTTAAATCCCATAGAAATCAACATATTTAATATAATGTTAACACGGGATATAAAAATACTAAAATAGGATAACCATAAGGCCGACTTCCACACATATCACAAAATTGAATAGTCATATGATGGACTCCCATACCCAATGCATTAGAGGTTATAATGTAACCCCCCATCCCTGTTTTATCATGTTACCAAACATCATTTAGTTTATCACATAACCACCCATCATTGTTTTATCACATAACCACCCGTCAAATTTCCAAGTACCATTATATAATCAGAACATATAAAATAATGAAAATATCAATATTTCACTAATAATATTTCATTTGAAATCATAAGAAATAAATTTTAAGATATTTAAATACTAAATATATTTAAAAAACATTTTCTATACCAAAAAAACCAAAAAATAATAAGGTATTTTCTTCATTTTTTAAAACATTAAAAATTATAGTGTTATGCAAATAATGATTACAGCGTCGGATTGGTCAATGCCACCTCATACGTTAAATAGATTCATTCTGTCTTTTCGTAAAGCTATTTATATAAAAAAGGTTCCCTTTGAATGAAATTAAAATTCAATGGTTTTTATTATACACCATGTAAAATAAGTATCTTTATATTATCAAAACATTCCTCAATAGTTGGAGATTTAGACGAAGTCCCTTACCTTCCGGCCGACTTGTAACGTATGTACCTTGTTCTTTCTGAATAATAAACATAAGATAATTTCTACTTTCATAAGAATATTTTTCAATTATATTATTCCTTTTATATAAATTATTAACTTTATATAAAAATAATATAATTATTCATGTTCATGTCGGTCATTTTTCCGATGTTCGGTATGTGAGTAAAAAATGATCTTGTTATAATTACAAATTGTCCATGTGGTCAAAAGTCCACTATCTACAGAATCATATTCATGATTTAAATATAATATATCTTCATTATATATTTATTTTTATACATTATATATATATTTATAATACCCCATAAAATTTGGATATAAAAAATAAATTCACCGTTCATGGAGACAGTAATCCGTATGTACACAAGAATGCTACATACATTTCATTTCATATTTAATGGAATGAAAAATAAATTATAGATTGGTAAATTTTAATTACTTTATAATATAATATTTTATATTCATTATACAAGTTAATTAACGACATCCTTTATACGTTCCATGTATGGCCTGAACAAGTCATATCACCTTGACGGGGCGGTAGTCCGCACTTCTTCAAATGAAATTATCGTATTTAGACATTATGGAAAGCATACACGTATGCTGTAAATGAAGAATAAAGACTAATAGAGGAAATATAAATATAATAAATATAATATATAAATATATTTCCATCATAATGGCCACCAAGAGAGGTGTTAGTGGAAAATAGAACAATCATCGTTTCATGAGGCATTAGTTCACCGTACACAAAAAAATATGTTCATCTTCATTAGATGGAGGTGTGTGTAAGTGTAGTTAGAATAATTCTCATAAAAAAATCCTAGTATATTTACAATACTATTTTCATTATGTTTAAAATTAATAGTAATATAATAGAGAGTGGAGGGGTAGAATAAACGAAAAGAACTTGAGAGATTACATTACCTTTAAATAGGGTAACTTAGGTCGAATGAATCCAATGTATGATGGGATGCGCTCGTAAGGGGCTGTGCACTAGGGTTTTCTCCCCTGCCACTATCTTATTCATCTTCTTGTTGTGGCTTGGATTCTAGTCTATGATTTTGGGTGGTGGATTTATGGCATCCGACATCTTCTGCGACGACAGTGTCCCGAACAAACGGTGATTACACTCCTCTCTGGCCATCCTCACACCCTGCCCTTTGATATGATTGCGGACTTACTGGAGGAGCGGTATTGGTCCAAGGCTTGAGTTATCTGCTACTATGGTGTGGATTCCTACACAATTCTGCAGTCAGGTTGCGTTAGGCGGATCTGGCCGTAGTTTGTGATTCTGAAGGCAGCAACGGGTTTGTGGTTCAGGTGTGGCTGTTGCTTGATTGGGTTGAATTGGTGGAATTTTTTCTTGGAACTGTGAATCTTTTTGGCCCTGCGTTTCAAGGATTCTGGGTCACTATAACTGTCACACTTGAGGTTTCTTTAGATGTGGTTTTGAGGAGAGGTTTTTCTTTTAGTCTACGCTTCAGATTCAGATGTTTTGAGAGGGTATGGCTTTGCCATCAGTTCCTGGCCTATGTATTCATGCACATGACAACTTTCCGACAGCGATGAGTAGGAGGAAGCTGATCATATCGTTTTTTATGCTGGGTAGGGGATCCTCTGGGTTGTCATGATGTTTATTGGCCTTAAAATTTTTTACAATGGTAATTTGGCGGTTTTTAGTTATAGAGTCATGTTTGGTTTCTCACTTTTTCCTCAAAAGTGTTAGAATAATAAAAATTTAATTTTCAGTAAAAAAATCGGGTAACTCCCTTTGGTATGAGCCAAAAAACATTCTTGAATTGGTTTCAACATAAATAAAGGCTTATAAAGGGAAGAGATGTATATTAGGAGCTTTTTTGGGAAGAGTTTGGATGATTCAAGTGCCTTGAGATGTGTGATTAAATGGGTAGAGCTAGTGGCCTTTTATAAGAGGGAGGGGCACTTTAGGATGTTATTGAAATATTATTTTATCAAAAAACGATTTTTGGCATCAAATAGTCCCAAATTCATTTATTTAAAATAATATATGGTTTGGGATTGAAAATATCTCAACCAATAGGTTTTAGACATGTATAGGTCATCAATGTAGAATTTTATTTTAGCTTTAACACTTAGTTAACTAATTTGACTCTTACCAGGACTTATTTAATTTTCATAAAATATGGTAAATATGGTTACTATAAAATTCCAATAGAACCAAAACTGGGTCATTAATGACCCTTATAAAATTAGATAAGTCCTTTGGCAAACTTTTATATTTTTAGGACTATTATATCATTTAATAAAATAATATTTGTTTTAAAATGCATTTGTGTCAATTTTTATACTATTCATATCATGACATTTCTAAAGATCCAAAACAACTTGATTATTTCAAGGAAAAAATAATTAATTCATATATAAAATACAAAATCTTTAATATAATAAGTTTATGTCTTAAAGAGTTTAAAAATTAATTTATTTTAATATTTATAATTTCATTTATTTAAATCATTCATTAATAAGGTAATCCCAAAATAAATATTGTGTCATAAAAAATATTAATTATTTTATGTATAAAAATAATATATAAAATACCATGATTTATGAAGTTTTTTTATATTTATTTTTAAAATTTATAGTTTAATGTATCACAAATATTACCTAATATAAAATTTTTTTTAATAAAAGATAAATGTTTATGTTATATTTTTCTTTCCTTCAAATATATTCTTATAAAATGTAATTTTCACATAAAAGTTTCTCCATGGAGTCCCCAAATCTACCCAATGATTCCCATGCTCTGATATATATGATAAAATAGGATTAGAACATGTTTTATGGTAGTTTAATATTATTATAATATTATTTTTTACCCTTATTTACCAGATTTATCCTTTAACCATACTAAATAAACTAATTACTGATGTTACTATTTATAATGTCTAAAAATAAAATGTAACAATTTATATAATTTTTACATCCTAATTTAAAATATGGAATTAATTTTTACAAATTCAAAACACTAAATTTTCAGGAAGTAATTTAAAATTAATTCCTATTGTCAAACCCAAAAAAGCGTGTTTTTAAGAAATAAAAACTACCAAAAGTTTGAGAGGTGCTTATGTCCAATTTCTAAGTGAAATTACTTCCAATGAACAAAATTGGATTAAATGAAAAAAATATAATCCAATTACACTTTAAACCCAATTAAATGTACAATATAACTTTATAAAAAATTAGATGAAAAGGCATTTTGGACATAAAATAAGGTATTTTTCAATATTCATTAAAAATGAACATTATCAGAAAATTACCATAAATTTATCTAAATTAAATATTGATGTTCATATTCTAAATAATAAGTTTATTTTCTCAGATAGACCATATAATGTTGAAAAATATATATTTAAAAATATTTTCCATCAAAAGCCTGTAAACCGACCTGTTAAAAAATATTGGAGTATTTCATTATTAAAATTAGATTCATTATTATTTTAAGACACTAAATTTAATTGGGTAAATGTAAAGAAATTTAAAAAACAAGTATAATCATATTATATTTATTTATATTCATTCTGGACAATACAATGGCTAGGCATTAAATACCATTTAAAAAAATAATATCCTTATATTATTTTTTTTCAGTATAACTAAATGGTTTGTGGAATGTAAGATTTCAAAGAAACATATTGTTTTTTGAGTACACTATCAAAAACATAATCCACTATAACTCATAAATGTTAATATAAAATAAAATGTATTATTC
Organism: Viscum album; assembly: GCA_963277665.1. Taxonomy (NCBI): domain Eukaryota; kingdom Viridiplantae; phylum Streptophyta; class Magnoliopsida; order Santalales; family Viscaceae; genus Viscum; species Viscum album. Next base: position 380,938,950 of record OY728167.1, on the reverse strand, counting down.
TATAAATACTTGGGTTGTTACATGCTTCTCCCCTTTTGGGAATTGCATGCCCACAATCATATTCACTTATCAAATAAATAGAGGTATTTCTCCCTTGTAGAATTTTCAGATTCACACATTGACTCTTCAAACATATGGGTTTTCCAAAAAAACAATTATCTAATGATTCACCTTATTCTGCAATACATGCTATCTTCTGTCAAGAATTTGGACTAGTTGTTCCTCATAAGAATGATTCTCCTCCAACTGAACTACCTATGGACTCAAAATATGAGATTGATCTAACATATATGTTTTCAACATTGAATCATGAAAAAAATTGTGTACCTGTGATTAACACGGAGGTAAATCCACCATGTAGGAAACTAATCCAACTTTCTGTAGGATTTCATAGGTTCCAATGATCCTCAGACTCAACATTCCCTTTTTACCACATCACATCACACTTTTCCAAGGAGAAACTCTGAGAAAGACATGATAACCTACCTCGAATGAAATATACATTCCCTAGTTAGCCGTATAACGTTTCTAAAGTATCTTTGTTCTCTCCATGTTATTCATAATTAAATAATCTTTTTCTGCCACCTCTTCAACCAATTCTTGTCCCGTCACCTTCCTTTCACCCACTTCATCCACAAAAGCTAGAGTTCAACACCACTTTCCATATAATGCATCAAATGGTGAAATATCTATATTGAAATTAAAAATGTTATTATAAGAAACCTGAACCAAAGATTTTTTTTGGTTTGAAGAACCCTAATATGCCACTGAACAAGAACGTAGTATATCTTCCACGATATGAATTGTTCATTCTGACTTCCCATAAGATTGAGGATGAAAAAATTTACTGAAACTTAATTCAGTTCCTAATGACTTCTAAAGGCCCTTCCTAAATATATTTGTGGTCGTGAGATTTAGATCAAATAAAATGGAGATGGGAACTTCATGTAACATGACTATCTGTTTAATATACAATAAAGAAAGTTGAACTAGGGATAGAGTATCTCGAATAGGATGAAAATGAGTAGATTTAGTCAATCGATCTACAATAACCCATATTTCATTGTTCCCTCGATATTTATTTGGTAACCCCACTATGATATCCATGTACACATTTTCTCATTTCCACTATCACATTGGAAAAGGCAGAAGTATCAATTTTGGTAACTGTCATTCTGGTTTAATCTATTGAATAGTTAAACACTTCACAGTAATGTGAACAATATCTCTTTTCATTTCATCCCACCAGTAATACACCCTAATATTTTTGTACATTTTAGTACAGCCATGATGAACTAATAATAGAGAAATATGATCTTCATATAACAACTCTTTCTTCAACTGTGAATCATAAGGAACACATAATTTCTTTCCCAACCTCAAAAAAAAATCTTTATCAATGTTAAATTCAAGTAATATACCCTTCAAAATAAATTCTACCATTTTTTGCAACTCACTTTCTTATTTTTATTCTTTCATAATTCTTTTTGATAGAGATAATTTTAGTTCCACATAAAAAATAGATAAATTACATACACCAACAACTTCCAATAAAAAATTTATCAAATCAAAAACCAAATGATCTAGGTCCAAACGTAGCATTGTTGATGTTGCATTACTCTTTTGACTCAAGGTGTCATCCACTTTATTTTCCCTTAGAGGATGTCAGTTGATCATGAAATCATAATCCTTGATTAATTATATCCATCTCCTCCATCTCATGTTTCAGTCATTCTAATTGAATATATACTTATAATAGTTGTGATTAGTATATATTTCACATTTTATGCCATACATATGATGCCTCCAATTTTTTAATGAAAAAACTACATAAGGTAATTCCAAATCATGTGTAGGGTAATTTAACTCATGAGGTTTCAACTTTAATGAATCATAAGATATTAAATAATTATTATATATATAGACACAACTTTTTCCTTTCAACAAAGCGTCACTATAGATAACAAATTCACCATTTTTATAAGGCAAGGCCAAAACTAGAGCATTTAACAATATTTTTTTCAACTCCTAAAAAGAATCATCACATTATTTTTTCTTTATAATCATAACTCCCTTATGTGTTATCATATTTATGGGGCTAGCTAACAAAGAAATGTTATCAATAAAACATTAGCAATAACCTTCTAAACCAACAAAACTACTAATCTATGTGATATTGGTCTGTCTTTTCCACTCCTTAAAAAATATTGTTTTAGAAGGGTCAACAGTTATACCACCTTTAGAAACAAAATTAACAAGGAATGATTTTTTTTAACAAAAATTCACTCTTACTATAATTTCCATATATTTTCTTTTCATTTAATGTTTTCAATGCAATCCTAATGTGACATTCATGTTCGTCTCTTCTTTTAGAATATAGAAAAATTTCATCTATAAAAACAACCAAAAATGATTCATAAACTGAAGAAATAATATATTCATGATATTAATAAATATATTAGGTGAATTAGATTACCCAAAGGGCATATCTACAAACACATAATGCCCATATATCGTTCAGAAAGCTGTCTTTGGAATATCATTCCCCATAACCTTGAACTGATTGTACCTGGACCTCAAATCAATCTTTGAAAAATACTAAGCTCCCAAAAATTAATCGATATGTGGAAACATATAGTTCTTATTAATATTTATGGTATTCAATGCTATTAATCAATAAGAAATCTCATATAACTATCTTTATTTTTTCACAAATAAAACTAGGGCACCATATGGTGAATTTCTAGGTCGAATGAAACCTTTATCAAGTAAATCTTCAAAAAAAAATTAATCCCAACAGTTCTACTTGATCCATTCGATAAAGGGGTTTATAAATCGGTTTTTCATCAGGAACAAAATCAATAGTAAATTCAACCACCCAATGGGGAATAATACTAGGAAATTCATCAGGAAACATATTTATGAATTCATTCACTACTGGAATGTAACCAATCAAAACTGTTATTTCTTTTCAACAATATGAGGTAGATAACATTCATTCCCACATTTTATCAATCATTAAGCTTCTTGATATGTTATAAAATGTGTGAAATACTTAAATAAATCTTTATTGGATTTATAATCTATTTTACCATGATAAACTAAAAGCCAATCCATACCCAAAACGATATCAAATTCCACTGTGGAATTTTCAACAAGATTTTCAGTAAATAATATCCCACTAATGATAATAGGATGATTACTATATATCTTGTGTTCTTTAATACTTCTGCCCAATGTTTTTACCAAAAGTTCTATATCAATTTCATGAGGTTCTATGTCTAATTTACTTGAAAAGCACTCAAAAATGAAAGAATGTGAAGATCCAGAGTCAAATAGAGTATTGCAATATTTTGAAAAATCGTTAACATGCCCGATACCACTTCATTTTATGGTCACACATCAATAGTAGTATATGAAAATTATTTTTACATGCACTTCTTCTTAAGATCTTGTTGGTTTCCATCCTGGGTAATCAACATTGGACACACATTGGCATAATGTCCTAACTCAATGCAACTAAATCATCATACCATAGGTTTTTCATTTCCTTCCTGATTATCTTCCTAATAGTTACAAGAAATATGACTAGTCTTAACACATTAAAAGAACTAATCTAACATTGAGATAAATTCTCAATTTTTTACCACACTTATCACAAGTTGTAAATTTGGTTTTCTTACCTATAGGCTTCCTTGATGAATTTATTCTAATATCCTTCAAGCTGGATCACTTATTTTGTTTTCTCTCATGGATTACATGATCATCAAAAAACTCAATTTTTACCTTCACACCACATCATATAGGTTTCACATAGCTTTTAAAATGATGAGTTTCTTATGACCTTCGATATTTCAGCTCCAATCATGAGTAAAAATGATTTATCTTACTATAAGTATCTTGGATAAAACATGGTACATACCATGAAAATGGGTGAAATTTTCGTCATATGTATCCACCAAATTTTCCTCCTTTTGTCACAATTCCCATAATTTCATTTCAATTCTATGTCTAACAGCCTAAGGAATATATTTCTCAAGGAAGATGTTCTTAAATTAATCTGATTCCATGGTGTCAATATCTTTAATTCCTCTGATATTTTTCATAATTGACAACCACTGATCTACTTCACCTTTAAAATGATAAATAGAAAGATTAAACTTTTGATTGTCTAAACAAACCATTTTATAAAAAATCATTTATAATGATTATATCCACCCTTCAGCTTTCTCAAGGTCAGATGATCCTCTAAATGATGGGGGACGTTGCCTCATGAAATTCTCTACGATTGAAATATAACTACGTGGATGGTATAGTTGATCTCGTTCATGGAAACAACCACAATTTATCACCCGATTCAACTAATCAATTTCTTTAACAAACTATTTTCTGACCATCTCAAGATGTTGATTTGGAAGTTTATTTCCCTCTATATTCCCTCCCAGCACAGCTTCCCTGTTTCCTCTACAGAAAACCATTCTTAACAAACATATCTTAGATGAATCAAGGTGATATTCATAAAATTCTATATCATATCAATTTAACCATAAAGTAAAAATAACTGATGGATATTAATTTAAAAATATCCTAACTCCCAATGTTTTCAAAAATGACCTCTGATACCAACTATGAGACCTTGACCATAAACATTACTTTTTCTTAAGATAAGTCAATAATTTGACTATAATTCAAATTGAGGATCTTTTTCGGTTTAGAGCCTTAGACAATTATATCATAAATTATACATAACATATTGAATATTATAAATAAACACTTCTACTCACTATCAGTTGTTTTATAAAAAAACTCTTTAAAACAAAGCCTAACATTCTTTCATTTTTTAATAACATAACTTTTCCTTGATCCCATAATTGACTCGATTCTTCATTATGTTATGTGGAAAAAATTCAAATATTTCAATGAGCATAAAAATTATAGCAAGGGATACATAATTAATGAAAACATTTAGTATTTGGATAACATTGAAACATAAATACTTTATTATAATGGTACACTTTTGACCTGAAGAAGTAGTAAATATACTTTACTTAATATAGGATCATTAATTACACATTTTGTAACCAAAATAATAACCTAATTCATATAGAAAGAAACATATATCATATTAAGGTAACATTGGACATAAACATACTTAAATGGGATAACCATACGGTCAACTTCCACACATAACACTAAATGGAATAGTCATATGGATGACTTCCAAAACCAATTCATTGGAGGTTATAACGTAACCACCCATCCATGGTTCATCACAGAACCACCCCTCATTTGGTTTATCATGTAACCACCCATAATTATTTTATCACGTAACCACATGTAAAATTTCTATGTACCATTATATAATCATAACACATAAAATATTACAAATATCAACATTTCTCAAATAACATTTCATTTGCAAAAACAAGAAATAATTTCAAGATATTGAAATAGTCAATCTATTTCAAAAAGAATTTTCAATACCAATACACCCAAAAATTAATAATTTATTTCTTTTCCTTCTAAAAACATTACGTCTTATTGAGGAATCCAAATAACGATTATAGCGGTTAAGAGGTCATTGTCACCACATAGGTTAAAAGAATTCATTTTGTCTTTTAGAAAAAATATTCATAGAAAAATTATTCCCTTTGAATGAAATTAAAATTAAATTTTTTTATTATACAACATTTAAAATAAATATGTGTATAATATCAAAACATTCACCAATGAAAGTAGATTGAGACAAAGTCCCTTACCTTGCGTTCGAATCATCATGTATGTTCCTTGTTCTTCATGAATAAAAAACAATAGTTAATTTATACTTGATTCATAACATTTTAAAGTCTATCATTCCATTTATATCACTTATTACCTTTCTATAAAAATCATATACTTATTCATGTAAAAAGCAGTTGTTTTAATGATGTTCGGTACTTGTGTCAAAAATGTAATTGTTCTAATTAAAAATTGTCTATGTGGTCAAAATTACATATTCTACTGAATAGAATTCATGATTTAAATATAATATATAACTATTATATATGTATTTATATCCATTATATATTTATTTAGAATAGTCCATAACTTTTAGGTATAAGAAATGAAATGCACTGTTCATGGAGACGGTGTGTCCTACGTACGCATGAATGCTACTGATATTTCATTTCATATTTAAAGGAATGAAAAATAAATTATACATATGTATATTATAATTATAGTATAATATAATATTTTATATATATTTCATATGTTCATTAGAAACATTCTTTATAGGTTCCACGTATGGAATAAACGAGTCATATCACTTTGAGTGGGTGGTAGTCCGCACTTCCTCAAATGAAATTATCATATTTATATATTATGGAGATCATAAATGTATAATGTAAATGAAAAATAAATAATAATATATAAATGAAGTTCCACCATAACGTCCACCATGCTAGTTGGTAGGGGAAAATCAAATAATCATCATTTCGTGAGGCAGTAGTTCACCGTACACAACAATAGTATATTTGTATCCATTAGATGGAGATGTGCGTAAGTGTAGTTAGAATAATTCTCATAAAAACATAATATTATACATAGGATATATTTTTTGTTATGTAATCAATGAATAATAATATAATAGAGAGTGAAGAAGTAAAATAAATGAATAGAACTTGAGAGAAGATGTTACCTCTAAATTGGGCAACTCCCTTTTGTTTAAGCCAAATGGAATTCTGGAATTTCCTTCTACCTAAAGTAATGATTATAAGAGGAAATTAGAGATGTTATTAGCTTATTTAGTTAGAGTTTAGAAGATCCAATAAGCTTTATAGGTGTTATTAAATGGGTTGATTTGATTTCTTTTTGTAACAGGGAGGAGGGGCACTTTAGGAGGGTATTGAAATATTAATTTATTATAAAATGATTTTCGGTTTCAAATGGTCCCAAAGTCATTTATTTCAAAGATAAGATTTTTTTGGTTTGATAAAATCTAAAAAATTGGATTTATAAAAATATAGGTAACAATTTTAACCTTTTTTCAGCTTTAACAATTAGTTAACAAATTCGACTCTTACCATGTCTTCTTGAATTTTCATGAAATATTGGAACTTTAGTTATAATAAAATTGAAATTGATCCAAAAGTGAATATATAATGAAATTTATAACAGTATACATGTTATTTAGTCTAATAATATATTTTCAAGACTATTATATTGTTTAATAAGAAAATATTTTCTTTAAAAAATAATTAATGTCACTTTTATACTATTCATATCATATCTTTTTAAAAAAATTATAACAACTTGATTCGTTTGAAAGAAAATAATTAATTCAATTGTAACAAGTCATAATCATCCATAAAATTCATGGATGGTATAAAAATGTTTAATAAAAAATTTATTTTAATAGTTATAATCTCATTTTTAAATCGTTCATTAATATGGTAATCAATACATCATCATTGTGTCATAAATAAAATTATTAGTTTTATAAAAAATCTAAATAAACTACCAAGATGTAGGAAATATATCTATCTTTCTAATTACTCTATATATAGGAAAATATCACTTATATAACTGTGTATAATTTTTTTTACTAAACCATACATGTTTATCATACATTTTTCTTTATTTTAAATTATTTATTATAAAATGTCATTTTCACATCAAAGTGGATCCATGGGGTCCCAAAATCTACCCAACTATGCCAATGGTCGTACATATCTCATCAAATTTGATTAGGACACATTTTAGGGTGGTTTAAGTTTATTATTACATTATATTTTACCCTTGTTTACCCAATTTATCCTTTAACCATGGAAAATAAAATAATTACTGAAGTTACTATTCACAATGTCTAAAAATAAAAGGTAAATATTTACACAATTTAGTCCATATGATTAAATTTATGAAATCCATTTTTCTAAATTCAAACCACATAATTTTCAGAAATTAATTTAAAATTAATTCATATTTTCAAAACCAAAAAAGCACGTTTTTAATAATAAAAACTACTAAGAGATTGACATGTGTTTGTGTCCAATTTAAAATTGAAATTACATCTAATGGCCAAAATTGAATAAAATGATAAAAATACAACCGAAATACACTTTAAGAAAAACTAAATGTACAATATAATTATATAAAGAAATTAGATTAAAATGCATTTTTGACTTAAAATGCTTTATTTTTAATAATTCATTAAAAAATGAACTTTATCATAAAATTACCAAAAATTTATCCAAAGTAAATGTTGATGTTTTGATTCTAAATAATATGTTTATTTTTTAAAATAGAACTTATTAATTTTTAAAATACATTATTTAAAAAGTTTTATCCATCACAGGGCGGTAAATCGACCTTTTAAAAATTATTAGAGAATTTCGTGCTTAAAATCGAATTCATTATTATTTTAAGCCTCTAAAATTTATTAGATAAAAGGAAATACATTTAACAGACATATATAATCAAATTATAGTAAGTTATTATCATTCCCTTCAATAATATTTCTAGTCATTAACTATCCTTTAAAATAATTATATTATGATGTTATTATTTCAGTATAACTCAATGTTGTGTGTAACGTAAGATTTCAAATAAACCCATTGTTTCATGTTGAGTAACCTATTAGAAAAATAATCCCATTTAATTAATAAATATTAATAGAAAATAATATTTATTACTCTATAAATTCTTAGGTTATTAGAGTGCCATTTTTAAGTAGGTCTCTATTAGCATTTCATTTAGAATGTCTCTTGATTAGCTTACTCGTTATCGAAGATTACTCATAAAGGGTTAATCTTTTATGGAAAAATAATGTAAAGAATGTTTTGGATATTGAAGTGGAGATTAGTGGGTCTAATTATCATGAGTATACCATTTATAATTGGTTGATTTAATATTTATAGTGAGTCATAAAGGATTGTCTTATGTTATGTCCTTATGCAGAATGATAGGGTTATTGCCCATGAATCAAGGTAAATAAAAACTCATTAACAGAATAGTCCATCTCATGATCATGAGTTTTAAGCTATAATCTTTTCTATGATGTTATGGATACACTATCTCTATGTTGAATGATTTTAGATATATAAATATAAAAATAACATTAAATATATCATCTCACAAAAACAACTCATCATGAGGCAAAGGAGATGGCTCGAGCTAATAAAGGATTCAGATTGTTCAATACACTACAACCTAGGGAATGAAAAAAATTGAGTAGATGCATTGAGAATGAATGATCATGGAGTTCTCAATAAAACTTATATTGATAAGTGTACTTTGTACATGTATCTATAAAGTATGGATATGGGAATTATCATGGAAGGTGTAACATCAATAAATTCTCAATTGGCTTCCAAACAATCATTATTGGAAAGGATTAAAAGTTCTCTCTCTAATGATAAAAATTTTCAACATAACATTAATGTTGTGAATGATGGGAAGATGGAACACTTAATTTAGGAGGATATAATTTTGGAATTTTGGAATATTATTTGGGTTCCATATATACTCTATATAAAAAGGAAGTTGTTAGATAATTCCCATAGCTCAAACGTCTCTATTCACCCTAGTAGCACTCATATGTATGTATATTTGAATGAATATTTCTTGTGGTATAATATGAATTGTGAAATTATTGATTATATATCAAGGTGATTAGTTTTTTAATAGGTGAAGGATGAGATAAACTATCCTAGAGTATTCCGATATTCCATACATATTCCAACATGTAAATTGTATAGCAATACCATGGATGTTTTCAGTATATTTCCCATGACTCCATTAAATAATGATGAAATATGTTTAATTGTTGAGAGAATCTCCAAATATGAACATTTTTTCATAATAATGGAAGATTTACCACTATATAGAATTACATGACTCTATATTAATGAAATTGATAGACATCAAGGAGAACCTCTTTCAATTGGGACTAATCCTAATCTAAGATTGGCCACAAATTTATGTAAAAGTCTTCAGATATCTTTAGACATTGAGATTATTTTGAGTAAAACTTATCACCCTAAAAGTGATGGGTATTCTAAAACAACCATTTAAAAATTATAAGTCCTATTGATATCATTCTTATATCAAATTAAAGGTATATGGGATCATTATTTACCTTTATATAATTTTTCTTATAGTAATTGTTTCAACTCAAGTAATCAAATTCCATTGAATGAATCATTATATAAAAATATGTGTCATACACCAAAATGATGGTATTATGTTGGTTAAAGGAAGCATAAAGGCTCTGAACCTATGGAGGAAACACCAGGAGGGGTAAAGAATATTCAAACACCTATCGATGCATATCAAAGAAAGAAAAAGATGTATGTCGATAACCAGAGGATGTATTTTGAATTTCATGTGGGAGATCATGTCTTCTTGAAGGATTCTCCATAGAAGGGTGTTATAATATTTAGAATGAAAATGAAAATGATCCCTAAGTACCTTGGATATTTTGAAATCCTATAGATAATTGTATTTGTGGTTTATCATTTTTCAATTCCACATAGCCTTTCTAATGTACAAAATGTGTTCCACAACTCCTTGATAAGGAATAACATTCCTGAACCGAAACAAGTCCTTACATACGAGGGAATGTAATTGGATCCTGAATTATCTAATTTTGAAGAACCTATACAAATTCTAGACCCTATAGAATCTTATTTGAGGAATTATATGACTTGGTTGGTAAATGTATTTTTTTAAAAACATAAAATTTAACAAGTTACTTGGGAGATAGTGGAATTTATGATGAAGAACAAACCAATGATTTTTATTAGGTGAAATTATAAAATATTTAAGGGATAATTTCTTTATTGTAGAGGATAATGTTACACTGATATGATTTTATGGTATTCTACTTTTAAAATTTCATATCATAGATAGTTTACTCTTCACACAACAATATGTTTAAAACCATAATATACTATGAAATATGACCACTAAAATCATAATGAAAACATTAGGAATTGTAATTTGAAAAATAAAATAGTATCTTCACATATTAATTAATAAATAAAATTTAGTTTTCGTATAAATGATAGAATGATATATTTACATCATCATATAAGTAAATAAATATTTTAAAAATGATAAATCAAGTGTTAGTATTTTTGTTAAACATAAATATTTATTTAAATTTTTTTAATTAATTTAATGATTTAATAGAAAATTAATTTTAAAAAATATATATTCATAAGTGATATTTTTATTATTATAATTATATGATTTTTTATGAGATATTAATAAAATTTCAATGTGTTTTAAAATCAGTTATAATTTTAAATTTAGTATTTTTTGAATATATGAGGAATTTAATTAAAAATTAAATGGATATTATTTAGATAATTATTTTCATAAATCCACGTCCATTTCTTAATAATATACCATAAAAAATTATTATGATGGATTTTTGGTGTTTTTCTGAAATAATTGAATTTTTGGTGAATAATAAAATATGATAATTTTTTGTATTCGACATTTTAGCCAAATAACTAAATTGGCGAGTCATGGAGGGTATATGGATTATTTCAGAACCCAATGATTTGAACTCATGTAAATTTTGTACTATATATAGTAACATGAATCATCATTATTCGTAGTCTGAAGACAAAATAATAAACAAATGAATACAATAATAATAAAACACCCATCTACTCCATTATAACCCCACCACTCTTTCTCTTCACTCATCCAAATACTTTAAACCTAATTATGTTATACCAATTTTCTCCAAAAACCCATCCCTCATATTTTTATCTTTCCAAAATCACTAAAATACAACTTCTATGATCTTTATGGAGGTTCTCAAGGAGGTGACAGTCAATTGGTAAAACCTTTTCTCTCTCTCTAATTTTCTTTTAATTTATAATTATTTACATACATCCTATGCTCAAACATGCCTGATAAATCCATTATATTATATATATTTGATTTTTTATGTTAATGTGATTTTCACCATCTATTATTTTCTCTTCCCATTTTTTCTCAAAATGGAAACATTGTTCGTGAGGTGCATATTTACTAATTTCATGGAAAACATGTTTTTTTTCAATTCCCCATTCAAAGAAGGTAATGAAATTATTTTAAGTATAAATAATACAATAAATATTTAATAAAACTTATATAATGTCCATGAACTAGTACATATAAATAAAATTAATTCCTAATACAAAACTTGTATTTGATGATCGAAAAACACCAAAATTATCTAAATCAGTATCATTAATGTATTATCTTATGTATCATCCTAATATCTGGAAATAAAAAAAATAATGGCCATAAAATATTCTTTAAGCTCATTTGTAACATATAAAATAAATTCTGGTTAATAATTCCCATTTTTAATGATCGTTTGTACATGTATAAAAGTGAATCAATCCAGAATATCAAGGAAATGATTAATATTGGAAAAAAATTGAATATTATAACTCATAATAAAGTCCAAAAATTGACTTATCTTAATATAATAAATGTTTAATAGATTCGGAAATAAATTATTAATGAATCTAATTTCATTATCCATCACATTAAGAAATAATACAGAACACTTTGAGACATAATGTAAGTGTTTATTCCCGAACAACCAATTTAATTTCTAGTTAAACTTTCTCTCTCATTACCCTAATATAATTCTTCATTATTTTTATATAATTTGTTAAAAATTTTGGGTATATATTCCTAACACAGGTATCTAGATCATTTAGTCTTTATTTTATGGTATATACATGATTTTATATGGTTCCCTTATCAATTCTTCCGATAAGCATGCCAAAATGAAGGTAACATCCTAATTTCTTAACCATTTTCAAATGCACTCCATATTCTGAATTAATACATAGTAATTTTTCTATAATAACACTATTTTTTGTGAAAAATATCTTTTTACATTTTTTTATTCAAAAATTACTCATTAATTTATTTTCAAGGCATTTTAGTATTTTTCTTTAAACCGAACTAAAGATGCTTGTTTCAAAAATTTCAAAAATTCTTTCTTTACATGTTTTCAAAACATATTGGAATAATTTATGCCTAATGAATTAATTCATTTTTCATGAATTTATTTTATGTTATTTAATTTAAATAACCTAATTTAATGATAAATACAAATTATTTTCCAATAGAACTCTATATTCTAATGTAAAAATGGTATTTTTCTCAAGATTTCCTCAATGATTTTATTAGAGTATTTTAATCTATTTAAAAAATCAATGTTGAATATTATGATTCGATGGGATTTAAATCTAATGATACTAGTGAACATATTTTATAAAATGGTTTACGATTAGTCTGACTATGGATTTTTTATATTGATATCATCCAAAATATTATTTATAATTTTTTGGTGATTATGTTTAATGATTTGGGAATGATATTTACATTTCATATGTATATATTTATTATTCTTAAACCCATTCATATGATTATTAATTATAATTAGTAATTGTGTTGTGTGGCCTACTATATCCCAAAGATACATTATTGGATCTCATGATCCAATCTAGACTGGGTTTTACTTATTTATGTATAGTTTCTTGGCTGCAACCTTAACGTTATTTTTTTGATATCTAGATAATTCATTCCCTTATTATGATATTGGTAATTTTTAATACATTTGATTATTTAACTCATAGAATATCCATAGATATTTTACATTTTCATGTGATAAAATATATTTCATTTTCAGTTAGCTTTCTTCAAGCCATATTTTCCTCAAGATTATGTTTTAATGGAATGTGTTTTAGTTATTCAATATGACATAATGATTAATTTTATGATAGATTATGTTCTATTTTTACCCTTTCTGAGAATCTTAGCTCACCCCTTTCATGTATTTTATTTTCCCTGAGATGTGATGATTTTAATTATGAATTTCGTATTGTGATGGTCTATGAGTTTTTAGATTTTTTTCAGTGGATTTTCTATGTTATATTTAATTTAAATTTTTTATGTATAAAATATGATTGTATCTAGTTATAAAAATTTATTAAACTATTTAGTCCTTTAGGATACGAATTCGCATTCATAAAACCATTGTAATAAAGTAATGTGTTGTATCCTACGTAAATTGGTTAGGGTCTTTACACCTAGTCCATATGAAAAATTTCTATGGAATACAAAAAATCATATCTAAATGATGGCCTCCACCATCAATTATTAAAATGTTATCTAAAAATTATATTTATATACTTATACATCTTACTTAGTGTATCCTCAATAGGATCAATCATATATAAATGTGTATCACTCCTCCTGATCCATCCTCATCATCTTATCAATACCTAGTATGGATTAATTTCATTGATCTAATATGAATCCACACTCCAATAAAATATTTTTTCACCTCCACAATGGATGAAAATTTTAATTTCTATATTAAATCCTTGAAACAAATCCCATGATATTAAAAATTAACATCCAACCATTTCCCATCACGACCATCACAAATTTGAAATTGAATAGATTCCATGCCTAAACTGTGTGTCTCACATTCAATCTCCATGAAACAAAATCCACATAGGATCATGTACCACCAGATATTTAAAACCCAACTCATATGCCCCTATATGTCACAACGTAAAACTATTTTTTCTATGTTCAATTCCATGTAAACTTATTAACAAAGAATAATTGTAATTCAATTTTCCAAAATCATAACATTCCATCGATAATGAGGCAACTATATACTTACTGTAATGCCCCAACCCCAAATCCTGGAGATGATGCATTAATTTAATACATTGTAATTATTACAAGGAATCAAATCCCGAAGGACCAATTAGTTTAGTTGTTTTGTAAAACTAGATACACATGTAGGTTTATCATTACAACTTTAAATGAAATACAATATATATGTTTTATTGGGAACATCCACAAATCTATGCTTGTCAATGCTGGTAATTCATAAAAAAGTTCCTCCTGTACTTAGAAAATGAGAAATAAGAAATGGGTGAGATCAAACACTCAGTAAGTGTAATAAATATAGAAGAAGTTATCATCAACATAGATAAAAGGCATGGTGAAAAACTAAAAACACATGTCTTTAATAAAATAATCATTAACACAATATGGAAAAAATAAGTGTTGAAAAAATACCATAATAAAACATAATCATTGGTGTTATACTATTCACAAAATTACCTAAAATATAAATACTATTTTAATAATGGAGGAATTCACATTGCGGGACATAAAAACCATACAATCATGGCATTGTGCGAAGACCATAAATAATCATTTTTTCAAGGCCTTGTGCTAAGATCATAGTTTGTTTGATGAGACCTACAAATGCTCTGAGGGGCTATAGAGGTCCTCAATCAATACTTAATATGTCCAATTCAATCCTCATATGAGTGAGGCTAATCATAAAAAAGATTTACCTCCATATTGATACTAATATATGAAATGTAAATAACTTTCCTCGAATATTAAGAATAAACACTAACAATTCGGAGTAATTTTGTGAATGGTTTTAAGATAGTGCATCCAAAGTGAAAATAATAATAAAACATTCATGTAAATATTTAATATTATATCATTAAATATTAATCCCAAAAACACATAATAATCAACAAGATTGTTAAAATAGGTGAAGATACGATTATAAAATCAGCGATTAAATCTTGAGTTAAATACTCTTTTACTTTGAAAAGAATAGTTATATTAGAGAAATAATTGTATAAAACCAAAAATTATGTAAGATGGTAATTTAATAATAAATTATTGATTTTATAATTATAATGTTTTCCCAAATAAGGTTATAGAGTGACCTTGAAAATAGTTAATTTTTTTTTGAAATTCCCTTGAATCAGGCTTGTATTTCAAGAATAATTTTGGAATGAACTTTTTAAAATGTCTTACTCCCAATAAAAGATAGTAATATTATGGTTGGAATAAATATATAAAACATTCAAAATTATTTTATTAGGATTACATATGAATAAATACGAATTTAATTGAGGTAAGTAGAAAATAAGAGTAACCCAAATGAAAATAGAGGATTTGGTAGAAAACCCTAACACATTTGTAATCTATTGAATCATATTCCCAAAAATTAATAATAATCCAATGATACATTGAATATAATTAAAAAATATATTCAGGATATGAAACCTCAATTTTCAGTATACATACACAGTACATAAGTAATAGTACTGAATAAATAATATCTCACACAAAAAGGATGCGAGATGAAGAAACCCCTTACCTTATAAATGAATGTGTTCCTCGATTGATCTTAATGACCGGAATAATAAAATTTATCTCCATTAATTAACATTAAAGAATCCTAAAATACATATAATTGATTTATTTTAAAATTATATTGGTCATTCATGTCCTTTTAGATGGGTTTAAGAGGATCAATTTTATTGTTTTGGTAGCATTTTCTTCCTTTGGTTTCATGATCCGTTTACTTTTATTTACGAATGGAATTCATTTACAATATGGCTATACATGTAGATATGTTATTATATATTATTAGTGAAATTATATATATAATTTATCTTATAATGATTTTGGTTCTATAACATGAGGATGAGTCATTAGAAAATGGTTATTGATAAACTCTTGGATTAACATGGCGATTTTGTGCATGGTAAACTAGTATTATATTATTATTTTTTATTATGAGTGTTTAAGGATTATTTAACATTAAATAATATAAAACAAAAAAAAATTATGATATGTTTCAACAATTTTGAAGGTTTCTTTACTTTTCTTGATGGTTTCAATGCAAATTGCAAACTCATCTTCCTTGAATGTGACAATTAACACTTCTCAAACAACGTTCTAATTTATAGTATAAAAGGAGGGAAAAGAACAGACAATGATGATATATTCCATAATCCTAACAACATTCTAGTACATATAATTTACAATATTTGACATGAATAATTTGATAATATGTAGGGATAATGTATATGTGAGAATGAATTTAAAAGAGAAGAATAAGAAATATTACCTCTTGAATATTTCTCTTTTGAAACCTCCTTATGGATCTTGGTAGTCGTATTTTTGTGAGACCAGAAGCATAAGAATATGTAAAGGGATGAGGAGAATAAAATTTGGCATAGTTTTGATGAACAAGAAGGCTTATGGTCATGAAATTTGTGAAGGAATGTACCTCCTTTTATAAGTGAGGTGAGGGGTACCATTAGAATCACAAAAAGTGTTAAAATATAATAAATATATTATAGTGTTTAAGACTCCCAAAAGGCCTAAATCTGATGTGGTATTACATTTTAGATGTAATATTATCATTTTTATTCTTTTTCAATTGCTTTGAGATTTTTAAATAATTTGATAAAATATTTAATTCATAGAAAACATTTCAAGATAAAAACTATTCATATGTATGAAATTAAACATATAAAAAGAATGTTTAAAAATAGAATAAAATTTATTATTATATAACATAAATTTCTTATTCATCTAGGGAATCCTTGAATTAGATTAAAAATAAAAAATATATTTATTTATTATATTTTTAATATAATTTATTTTATTAATTCATTAATTAAATTAATATTCTATCATCATTATATAATCCATTATGGTATTTTTTGATGTCTAAAAAATAAAAATATAATTCCATGAGAAAGATAACTTTATTAGATTTAAAAATACTGTTCTTTTTTGAATAAAACCTATGGAAAATATCATATAACAATATTATTAAATTTAAAACTATGATGAGACAACTAGATTTCCTTGGGAAATAATATATTATAAAGGCTTTAATGTTATTTATGTGGGTAAAAAATGTCCCAATTTAGAATAAAAACTTGAGTCTAAAATTCATTATATAAATTGTTTATTTGAAAATATGGGGAATTTAATAATTCTTATAATTTAAGTTATTTTTTTATTTTTCTTATACTTGCGCGAGTGATGCATCGACATTGACTACGCATTAATGTTAGTTATTTCATATATAAAAATTAAAAATAAAACACTATCATTAAGATAAATTAATTAGTTTCAATATAAAATTATAAATTTATTAATCACGTGTATCCAATCTTATACAAAACAATTCATTTTCTTAAATTTATTATTTTGCCTTTTCTTTCCCTGTCCAAGAATTACACAGACATTTTGACACTACTCTTGTTATATTACACTAAATTGAGAAATTAAAAATAAAATAGTTAAATAATAAATATTAAATATCAAATAATTTATGAATGTAATTTTTAGCAGTCAATTATTATATATAAAGTACCAATTTTGACGTTTTCGATGCTGTGCACGTACTGCGTTGAAGTTGACAATGATTTTTATAATTATCATGTAAAAAAATAATTTTCATTTACCAAATTATTTCTATAAAATATTCCACTTGAAAAATAATAATTTATTTATTAAATAGTTTAAATAAATTTTTATATAAAAACAATTTCAAGATTATGTCATGTAAAATGCATTATTTTATAAAAAAACTAATTTTTACTATTCAACAATAATTAAAATATTTCAAAAAAACAACCTACAATTCACCCAAACCTATCATTGCGGCTTAGAATCCAAAAAGGAAAACCATTTTGAGAAAATAATTTTCTAAATATGAGAAATTTAATTTTTTTTATTAAAATCATCATTTACTCAAAAAATACCAATTTTAATATTATAACTAATTTTATAACACTTCAAAAAGTTAAATAGGGTATAATAAAAGTATTGTATAATCATAGGAAATCAAAATATAAATTCATGAATAAATATTATGAAAAATAATTGTCTTTTAAATTAATCTAATAATTATAAAATTTAAATTCATTTTTTATTGCTCATAAAAATACCATCACTTAATTATTAATCATTAAAATACTCACTCTCATTTATAAGGTGGATAAATTATATTTTTACATACATGTGTGAGGTTACTATTTATAAGGGAATATTAATATTTATGTTACTATTTATAAGGTTATATTACTATTTATAATGGTCAATTTATTATTCATAATGGTGCATTACTATTCATAAGTGTCAACATAACATTAATAAGGGTAACTTATTACACAAAAGGGTAACATTATTATTTATAAGGGTAAGTAAATATTCACCAAAAATTAATTTTGTCTTATCAGACTCTAAATATCTTACAGAACACAACTATGTATGTCTGTTTTTCAAAATTCAAATCACTTTTGTGAAAAACTTTGTTTAATAGCGAGGTTATAACAAAATGGTGGTTTTTAGAGACTCAGTGTTTCATGCATTAAATATTAAATGAATATTCAAAACATTTCGGTGTCACATTATCACCTACATACAAAAATTTCTTCCTTGAAATATTGAAATTGAATTTCGAAAGATATTGTTTGATACTTGAAAATTACCTTGTGGGAACCACATGAGAAATATGGTAAAAATATCTTCATAATAAGTGGGAAATTTAACTTTTTTTGTTACTATAAAATTACACATTATAAATGGATAACATGGTTAGGGAAGAATAATCAAACCACCATGTTCTAATGGAAACTTGTAGAGAACATCCTAAGATGAAAGAGCATTACCAAAAAAACATAAACTACAGTTGTGAAAAATTTCATTGATATCATGAAAAAAATATGATTATAGGACAATGCTTTTATTTAGGAATATTTTCCTAGAGTTGATTTGTTATTCCAATCTATAATAGTGTAAATATATGATTACTTTTCATAAACACAATCTTATCATTTGTTTGTGAATTGAGAAATCATTACATCATCTCTTATCATACATTTCATTATGTAGTGACATTAATATATGAAACCTCATACAATGATGAACATAAACCATTTCAAAAATGATTTATCTTTCCAAAATATCATTATCCAATAATTTAGAATCATTCTCATATTCATCCTTGCGAGATCCGTGTACATGGGTTTCTTGAAAATCCTTGTTTTGTTTAGTACATCGTGATATATCCTACTCAATGCATTTTATAACTTATTTTCCTTCAAACAATATGACAAAGCCCGAAATTTTCAAATTTCTATCATGTGAATATCTTCACCGTGTGTCCTCTTAAAATATAGTAATAACTCAAAATACCATAAAACATTATTTGAAACATTAATTCACCCTTACATAATCCATTTGATATATTCTAATATCCAAATATGTTGTAAACTCCATCAATGATAGCATTGACCACTTATCAACATGTCAAAAATTAGTTTTGATTTACTCAATACTTATCCAAATGAATCATTTCTTCACCATTATCTTCATCATTAGAAATATATTATGGTTTTTACTTACTTTAATCAGGTATTATCCACAGAAAAATTTTCTTTCCACTGAATATATTTTCTTCATACAATGAAACTTATGGTTTTGAATCCTTAATTAATAAGTGTTTCAAAGCAATCCTTATATATTCAAAAAAATTTATAACCAGTACATTTCAGACAAAATATTCAAATTACATAATTCTTTACTAGGTATATTAATCATTCTACTTCATCTGCAGATGCATTGTAATTTGATAATTATCCAAAATCATCATTTTTGGTATATTCCATTGATAATTGGGAAATTGATTTCATAGTGTCCCATAAACATGAATTTGAAGCATTGTATAATAGAAACAATTTTTATACCATTGAAATCATGAACTTGCTGTCCTTTTTCTTATCATATATGAAAAACACTAACCCTTTCAAGAATTTACCAAGGTGATTCTTTCCACCATTATCACATGTGGGAAAACCATTCTTTCACTTATTCACATTATCCACACATTTTTCTACAATCCTGTTCTTCTTTCCATTCCCTTCAAAGCCATATAACTCAGAGAATTATTTTCATACCTTTTTAAAAGATGATTCTATTTCATAATATGATGAGGAAACATGGGAGACTATCTTCCATTGAAATTATGGATTAAGACTATGATATATATGATCCCTCTTACTATTTGCATCAAATGAATTTGTTATGTCCTCATTTCCTCTTCTAGGAATAGTTCCTAATCAATTCCATATGCTATATTAGATCATAAATTTATGAACATTCTATAACTATAAACATGGTATTGCAAATATCATAAATTTATGCATTGTAAATACATGAACTATATTATTTTTTTACTTTGGAAGAATAGATCCTTCATAATGGTTTGTATGAAATGATGTAAATTATCCTATGCTTATCCCCCGAGAGTGTCAATCCAGGTGTGTAGTAAGGACCTTTTTCTTATATGGGTTTACCCTGGGTCATGCCCTAAATACCTTGTCAGAGTTGTTACTCTTAGGTTCATTTTTGAGAAAACAACATCAACATATAGTATCTAGACACGGATTTATTTTCTAGTAAGAACCTAATAATCTATTCCTTACCAAATTATTGGATTTTCAAGTATGTGTATCTTTAATTCTGTCATAGGGTTTTGTTCTCTAATTCACATTTTCTAATTATAGGTTCCATTTTTTCTACTAATCCTCCTTTGATAGAAACTG